>OU342591.1:12872043-15773144 GCA_910589645.1 Tinea semifulvella
GGGATAGTGGCTATGGTATGTGAATGCATATTTCAGGCTGTGCGTGTGGTTTGGTTCCGGAATAGACAAGAACAGATAAGATTACCTCAGAACACTCACCGTGGTATAGCTTGTAGAACACGTTCAGAGAAGCAGACCTATACAGCATAAATCTTAGTGAAGGCGGAAAAAGCCTCGTTCACTATCCCTAGTTTTTAAGACGCCTGTTTTGGTGATGCACTCAATGTAGTTTAGGTTTAAGTGTAGGTATGACCCCAAGTATATTAAACCTGGGTTGAAGCTTTAATAAGGTGTTCTTAACAGAACCTAAAAACAATAGAGATGTGAAGCGTCTCCTAACTGCTACATTACATCTTACAAATTCAGTTGATGAATATGGATCAGTTCGAACAGTTTAAAGTATTGTAGTTTTGTTAAGTTTAATTTTCAACAGGTTACAATTTTTTTACCATAATTACTTTGTTCTCAGAGCATCTTGGGCGAGTTCAACCGTGAACAGGACGCCTTCATCAAGGGTCAGGAGGGTCGTGGTGAGGGATCCGCGGCAGTGCCCTGGGTGGGAGCTCCCAATGAGGCTTCTCTGAAGGAAGAATGTCTTTCTTTGTCCACGGTAAGATATCACCTATTCTTTGAAACATACGTACAGAACTTTTTAATTTCTTTAAATCGTATTTTAAAACTAACGGAACTTTGCAATATATTTTTAGGGTATTTTCAGCACCAAAGGAATGAAATAGTGTTTTAATTATCATAAAATACATGACAATATCACTGAAACAACATAACTTTACAATAACTTTGAAACATATTTTCAGGACCCACAGAACTTAAGAATATGTTTGTCACTCACTTTCAATACCAACGGAACTTAAGAATATGTTTGTCACTCACTTTCAGGAGCGATAGAACTAGTCAATATGTTTTTCACCCATTTCCAGGATCGACGAAACTTTGTCCGCGCGCCCCCCGCCGGCGTAGAGTTTGATTTCGACTACGACAAGATGTACCCGGTGGCTGTCGCCATCATGGGGGAGGACCCTAACCTCGAGAAGATGCGCTTCGACCTCGTGCCTAAAGTGTAAGTCGTATGTAGATCGCCATATATTTTCATCATTATCTATACCTCTACAAATATACCGCGTGTAATTGTCAAAAGAGCAAATATGTTTTTTATGTTTCTGGTGTAATTTGAAATAAAAAAGGTCACTTTTTGTAGAAGAAAAATAATATATCCTAAAACCAAAACACTACTGCATGGTGAATAAGGCATACATACATATACATATCTTCACGCCAAATCCCTTGCGGGGTAGGCAGAGGCAATTGAGCGCCACTTGTCACGATCACGACATACCTCTTTCGCTTTTCGACATTCATCAACCTCTTCATACATGCCCTTTTGTTTCGATGGCTTTTTAATTCACCTTCAGCTAATGTTTTATTTATTTGATCATGATAGGCAAGTCTTGGTCTGCCAGGGCCTCTTTTACCCACAACTTTCGTATTATATATCTGGTTCGTCAATCTCTCTTCGCTCATTCTTTCGACATGCCCGAAACATCGGAGCATGCCTTTCTTTATTTTTGTACCTATGCTTTCTTTTATACCTACCCTTTTGCGCATTTCGTTATTACGTATACGGTCCATCAAAGTTACGCCGCATATCGCAGACCTCATTTCTACTGTATATAACTATTGTTAATTTTAAAGCTTTATTAATATTAATATTTGTATAGTAAATTAAAAAATATAGGTATATTGACAATCCATTTTTAATTAAAATGTATGTATTAATTATAAGATTGACTGCATGGTAAATTGGGCTTTACTGTTAAGCCATGTAATGTTGTATTAATAAATAAATAAATAAAATGTTAATGTAGTCATCTTCCTATGAAATAAAATGTTAATTTTGTCATTTTTTTGGCTTTCTTTACTTAAGGTGGTGGCTCAGTTGTAAGAACGCGTTTCTTTAATCCAAAAGATCGCGCAATCGGCATGTACTAATGAGAAATACTCTTTTCTTACGTATATTTGTGGAAGATTTACAACACCACCGTTCTTGTGGAATCGTTAACAAATTGTCATCAGATCCTTGCCAACCCGTCGTACCAGAGCGTGGCAAGTGTAGGCCAAATTCTCCAGAAATATGTTCCAGAAGGCCCATCTCCAGCAGTGGAGGTCTGGGTTCTAGGGGCTGTGATTATAATGACTAAATAAAAAAAAAAATGTCTTTTAAAGTTAGCAATTAACAGTTAGGACGAATAGGTTTACAGATGATTTATTATTGGTACATACCAGGGTTTGTACCGTGACCTTTTTGTATTGAAAGTAAGCTGTTTAACAACTGCACTATCACACAGGAATAAAGGGTATACCTGTTCCATTTCAGTATCACAGAGGAGAACTTCTGGCGGAACTATTTCTACCGCCTGTCTCTGATCTGCCAGGCCAACGAGGCAGATGCCTCCTCCATGCGCCAGCAGTCCAGCGCTGAAGATGATCAAGGTAACAAACACACACACATAAACAGGGTGGGGCATAAAGTAGTTGGTCAAACGGATTCTGGAGATAGGGGTGGGGGTCGTAGCCCCATTAATAAAATTATATTTATCAGATTTTTTATTTTTTTTCTCAAAAATATTCATTTTTTAAATTTTATTTTACATTTTTTTCTTTTCATTTCAAACAATTATTTTCTTACGACAGACAAATTATATATTTAAGCCCGTTACATAGAAATGATTAGGCAAAATATCATTACGACCGTATATACGACATATTTATTAAAAAATCAATAGGTTTTACCCGCCCTCGATCTCTAGAATCCGCTTAATCCTTACTTACGGGTCACACAAAAATATCAATAAAAGGAATCACTATACAATTCTGTCAGATTTTTATTTTTTTTTATTATTAAGCAAAATGGATCCACCACAAAATGACATTAATGTAAATATTGTTATTCCGTTTTGTTAATATAACTTATAAGGCTTGTTTATTCCAAAACGAAGTAGCTGTAATTGTTACGATTAATGTGCGGTAGTGATTGTAAGAACACTTAAAATCCTAAAAAAAAAAAAAAACTTCTTACGTCCATCTTAGTCGATGATGAATAATGTAGAAGATGATCCATTGCAGCCTTCACGTGGTCAGTCCATCTCTTCAGAGACCTACCACACATCCTCCTGCCATTCGACTTTCCCCTGGACTACCAGGCGCTCGATAGATGTTTCTCCACATCGTGACCCGTGTCCAAAGGAAGTGAAAATGCATGATTGTACTCGAGGAAAGGCGTTGTCTGATTCCCATTCCTCCAGTATGGATTTGTTGGTTGGGAACTCTGTCCATGATATGCCCAACATTCTTCGCCAACACCACAGCTGTAGAGCATTAATTCGTTATTTTTCTGTTTCGCATAGGGTCCACGTCTTCTTACGTACATTTATCATAAATTTACAAGAGGAGTTCCAGCAAAATCTTTGCATCACTTACTGAAAGAATTGGGCTTAAGCAAGTCTGCCGTCAATACATTTATGGAACGAGCTTCCAAGATGGCATTAACGGAGTCATGCAGTATTTGGTTGGGTAGGAAGAGAAGTAGAATGATGGATGGTGAGCGTATTATCGCGCAATAAAAAAAGGGAGGCCTCCTTTTCTTAAACCAGTCTATTGTCGGTCGCAAACCCGAGACACCATTCTTTTCATCTCTTACCCACACACGATGGACCCGGCACCCGCACGGTAAATCCATGGAATGCTTCCGTTACATTCATACTAACTAGATAACATCATAGCGTGGCGAGTGTAGGCCAATTTCTCCTGCACAGGTCTAGGACTACTAGGGGCTGTTATGATGAAAGTTCAAAATGGCGTCGATTGTAGCTGACCTTTAAATTATAATTGATACATACAATGCCATTTTTGACGTTACAAATACAGACTTCATTTTGGTGCTAACCAGGCTTAGTGGTTGAATCATTTTTGCAATGTCCTTTAGGTTGTTGTTTTTTTATGCTAGAAGTGTCTTTAGCTATGTACTGTGTACGGTCAAGGAATTTAATTCCCTTTAATTTCTTTGAATGCATTAAGGTCGAAATAATATTTCACTAATGTCAATTCGTATTATTTGTCAATTCACATTACGAAATATCATATCATTTGCTTTTCTAATTACGGACATGTGTCTGTCGAAAAAAATGTAACATAGTCAAAGTCAAAATATCTTCATTCACGTAAACCTATTGCAGGCATTTATGAAACGTCAATAATTTAATTATTTTGAATGATTCTACTCCTGTTAGCAAAGTGGTCCAATAAGTAAGCTGATAGCAGAAGACCAGCAGCTTAGCAGATTCCAGTGACCTGTTAATGTTTAATCTGACTGAGACTAATGTATCAAACGGTAATCATTTGATAAATATAATGCTTGCTACTAACCGTGAACTATTAAGAGCTCAAATAGTGGAGTTATACCAAGTCCCCGATTTTGGCGCTTTCGACATGCATGTCCTATCAATTTTCTCAAATGAAACTGACTGTTTTCTATGGAGATCTGTCGCTTTTCATTCGAATATTTCAGACCGACACGTATTTATTTAATAATAAAACATTACGTGGGTTAACAGTACCAGACCAATTTTCCATGCAGTCAATCTTATAATTAATTCCAATCCATTTTCAAAATATTTTTTTTATTTTCTATATAAATAATAATATTTATAAAGCGTTTAATTTAACAATAGTTATATATAGTAAAAAAATAATTTAAAAAGAAAAGACAGTAAATAATAATAATAATAATAAATCGAAATTCAACAATAATAAAATTAATTAAATAATATTGTTAATACAAAACAATAAATATTACAATAAAAAGTGAGTAAGTATATAAATAATATAAATTAATCAATTCGACATCATGATAAAATTAAGGCAAGTCGAAAGCGCCAAAATTAGGCCCCAGGAAGGAATAGGGATTCATAAAATGTCCAAGTAGCTAGCTCTTATGGTGACAGTTTTCTATACGATATTGAACTTTAGGTGGGTTGGAAATTTAATTCCTTGACTGTACATTTAGTTAATTTAATTATTTTTTGTTTCATCCATGACAAATTAAGTAGTTTATATTTAGTGATTTTTATTATTTATTATTTTATTATTATTTGTTTTACATCCAGTAGACGCTAGCCACACTCGCACGACCACTCAGGATGTTATAGACGATGCTAAAATGCGAATAAAATCGCTCAAAGTCGATAATGATGAGGGTAAGACGCTTTTTTATTATTATTTTAAATTTATAAGTTTCAATTTAGTTATTAATTAAGTTTTCTATTTGCATTATTTTAAGTTTTTTTTTTTTAGTTAAAATATATACCTACTACAAATTATATATATCATTTTACATTTTACTACTGCCTACGTGGTCTAGCGGTTAAGTTCGTGGATTTAGACTCGGAGGTACCGGGTTCGATTCTTGGTCAAGACACAATAAATTATTTGTGATATTTCTCGGGTTTGATACGCTAGAGACATCGACGAGGGCCTATAGTAAAGTTGGCTAAACGTGAATCCGCTTCATTAAATAAATTAAAAATAGCGTGGTTTCTGAAGGGATACGGTCGTGATGATACTTTTTACTACATAGGTTAAGTTTTACCACTATATACTACAATTCGTTTAATAGTGTTGTATTTATTTAAATAAATAAAAATATTCACTATATCTAAATATTTACATTGCCATACAAGCACATAAATTATTTTTTATTCACATTAAAAAATCATAACATAGTTTCAACTGCATATACCAACTTTGAGAAAACTAGTGTAGAAAGCACTGCATGATTATATAATATTTTGTTTTTATATATACATACAATAACAATATTATATATTTGAATCAGAGATATTAAATATACTGCGTGTAATTAATTAAAGAGCAAATATTTTCATATTATAATCTTGAATAAAAATAAAGAATTATGTATTTTTTATTTTAATTAGTCAGTAATAAAATCTTAAGTTACGATGGATATAAATTTTCCTAAAAATATTGCCACTCATACTGAGCCTAATCGAGTAGGTAGCGAAAGTTCGACGATCGCGTGAATGTTAATTTAAGTCATTGTTTCTCTCTCTATTCCGTTTTTCAGCTGTGAGCGAGATCAATTAATATTTGTAGCAACACTTGTTTGTAAAATAATGTTTTTTTTAAAAAAAAAAAGGGGTTCAACCAATGACACATGTAGCTTAAAAAAATATTTGCTCATTTGACAATTACACGCGGTATAACAAGAATCCGAACGATATGAGAATTAATAGTCTCGGCTTTTTTATACTAGCTCGACATGTGAGTTCGTGCCCACCTGATGATGGTAAGTGGCGCACGAGGTCCACAAATGTTAGCAACTGAAATCAGACACTCTTGACTGACATCAGCCCCTAACACACTATGCCGGCTTGACTGGGCCCGAAACGTGTGTATACACTTTAAGGTTTATCGGTACACGCAAAAAAAAACTTGGCTACCATTACTAAATTTTAGTAACGGTTGCTACATTTCTTCGTAATTATACGGACGACTAAGGTTTTAGTAACCATTGCGCAGTGTTTTTAGTTATCAGAACTTAGTTATAGCAGCAATGTTTTTAGTTATAAAATTATAGTTCCATATATTGTCACATTTATCAGTCACAGCTAAGTAATATTAGTTGTATTTAGCAGCGGCTGCTAATTATATTAACACTATTTATCGAAGGCTGCCAAGTTGCCAAGCTGCAATTGACAACATATTAACGGAAGCTGCTAACAATATTAGCAGTATTTAGTATTTAGCTTCAGCAGACTGGGCAAATTACCACTATCAGTCCGCCTACCACCTATTTGTTGTTCTCGTTGAAAGTATGTGCCATTTGCAATGATGTCAAATGCCAATTTTTACTTTCAAGGAGAACTAATACTGTAAGTTTGCCAGGTAATATTTACATAAAAATAACACCGCTTGAAACAAGACTTACCTAGTTAATTAGTCTATGACAATGCATTGCCTGTTGTTACGTTAAAACGTGCAAGTTCATTTTGTTGTTTCACTGACAACATGCAGACCTTCATTTTACCGAAGAGTAACTAAAAAAATGTTTATTATCTTGTTGAGGTAATAATCATTCCTGAATAAGAACTAGATTCCTGGTCGGAAAACAATAATATAAAATTTATTAATTTAAATAAATAAATTAAATTAATAGGTGACTCGGTTGTAAGAACGCGTTCCTTAAATCCTACAAAGGTCGGTTCAAACCCCCCCCCGGCATGTACCAATGAGAAATACACTTTTCTTACGTACATTTGTCATAGATTGACAACACCACCGTTCCCGGAGGAGAGCACGTTAAGCCGTCGGTCCCGGAACTTGTGGAATCGTTAATATATTGTCATTAAAATTGACACTTAATATGATTAATACGAGTATACCTATAGGTCAGAACAAAAAAAATATTAGCGAAATTGTTTTTTCAATTTTGGTTTTTGTTAGTCTTGTAAAGTAGGGTTTATGGCTTTATAACCTATAAGAATATATCAAATCTCACTAAATAGGGTCAATATACCTATAAGAATATATCAAATGTCACTAAATAGGGTCAATATACCTATAAGAATATATCAAATGTCACTAAATAGGGTCAATATACCTATAAGAATATATCTGTTCACTCTCAACTGTAGTTTCCCAATTTTAAGGGAAACCTTTATATATCTGGCAACACTTAACTGTGTGTCAGTGCCATTATTTTACGAGTCGTAAATCTGAAGTCGTTGAAGAAAGTTCAACGCTGAACACTGTAGTCTGTAGATGTCACTGTAGACGTCCCTCTCTGTATTGTGTCGTTTTATGCAAAACTGTAGCTCTTCAAGCCCCTACTGTAGCAAGTGTGAAGTGTGCTAGTGTCCTTCCTATTCCTGGTGTTGTGCAAAGTGTGTTCACATCAAGAAAGAAGAAGCGGCGCCGCTGTAGTCTTTGGGATAGGAAGTAAGAGGAGTCCGAACCACCCTGCACGTGAGTCTTTCACCATCCTGTATTCCTTCCGCCCCGCGTCCAGGCAACCAACTTAGGACCTGGATGCACCATTTCTTTTTGGTCCTTCGAACCGGATATCCTTTTTTTCCTATCCTAAATCATCCTGAAAGCACCCCTTTTACGCTTGCTAATGTTACTGTAATCTGTATTTTGTTTATTTTATGTCCTTGGCATAAAACTGTATTCATATCCTGTAAAAACTGCATAAAACGCATACAAATTCGATATTTTTTTAATTTTCGTTATTCTGTAGGTGGGTAAGACGAAAATCATATTTTGTTTTTTTCGTTTCTAGCATGAATCATAATTCATAGACAATCGTCGTCTATGTTTTATTTTTTATTTTAAAATCTGTAAAACTTGATTCTATCATTCGAGTTGTCTGTGGTTATAGTGACATCCCGAACTGTCAGCTGTCAGTTAGAGAGTTGCCGGTTTGTTTACAAATCTCACCCTGTAACATTGTTTATTTTGTTTCGTTTTGCGCTTCAACTATTATTTAAAAATGACTGTCGAAATACGTTATCGTTTAGTGAAGCAAAGCATCGACGAACTGCATATTTGTGCACAGTCTGCGTGCGAGGATATCGACCAGCGGGAAGAATTCCTAGTGCGTGCGCAAGAAGTCGACAAACTTTACGATAATTTTTTCGACTGTCACGTATCGGTTGAAGCGGCAAAGAAGGCTGGATTCGATGCCGCGAAACACAATGAAGAATATTGTCGCTATAACTCGTCTGTACATACGATAAAGGTAATTTTAAAAAGATTATCGCCTGTACCTGTAAAAAGGCAATCCAGTGGGGTAAGTACGAACTTACCCAAAATAGCTTTACCACATTTTGATGGCACCATTACACAATGGACAAACTTTTATAATCTCTTTAAAAGCTTAGTAATAGATGATGATTCTGTAAGCGAGGTTTGCAAGCTCCATTACCTGTTGACTTGCCTCTCTAAAGAACCTCTTGATCTCATCAAACACCTTCCAATTACTGAACAGAATTATGCTGTAGCCATCAACTTGTTACAATCACGGTATTCCAATAAGCGGCTTATTGCGAGTAACCATCTGGAGTCACTGTTGTCACTTCCTGTAATAAGTAACATTAAGTCCGAGTTAAGAGGTTGTCTTAATGTTATTTATGAAAATACTGAAGCGCTCAAGGCCTTAGGCTTTGAAGTTAAGAATTGGTCCTTTATTCTACTGCATATTTTTCTTAAGAAATTACCCCTTGATATTCGTAACCAATTCGAGTTAACCTTAAAATCTCCTTATGAGATTCCAACCTATAAATTTCTTTTAGATTTTCTGGAGTTACGCTGTAAGGCTTATGAGTTCTCTGTAACCACACCTTTCCGGTCTAACCCGTCTGTACATGGGAAGGTGCTACCTAGTAGAAACGTTAAGACATCTCACCATGTAATAGCTGCTGAGTGTCCGTGCTGTAGAAAGGAGCATGTGCTTTATGCCTGTGATAAGTTCAAGGCAATGTCTCTTAAAGAACGGAACTCTTTCACTAGAAGCAAGGGTATGTGTTTTAATTGTTTTGGTGATCATAGGTATTCTGAATGTACATCTGTATCTAAGTGTAAGGTCTGTAGAGGAAAACACCATACACTTTTGTGTTTTAAATCCAAACCTGCAACCAATCATCTGGTAAGTTCTCCGAGCACCTCGGATAACCCTGTAGCTCACTGTAGTGAGGGTCCTTCAGACCTGTCACCTGCTGTATCTGTACCAGCTGATAGCGTTCTATCTGCTGTAGTCCCTCTGTACGCCAAGGAGCACAAGTCTTTGAATGTTCTTCTTGGCACTGCTGTAGCCCTCGCCACTACTGGTGATGGCAATCTTAAACCTGTTCGGTTGTTTTTGGATCCAGGATCACAATGCAGTATTGTGACTGAATCCTGTGTTCAAAACCTGCAGTTGGCACGCTCGCGTAGCCACATATCTGTATCGGGTGTTGGCTCCCAGAAGCCACTCCCATGTAACGGGGTCGTTACACTTCATCTGAAGTCACGTCTCTCTGAAGATAGAGTCACTGTATCGGCTATAATTCTGAAGCGTATTACAGGCAATATGCCTTCTTTTCCTATCTCTCCTGAAATCCTAAAGGAGTATAAGAACGTCCAATTAGCTGATGATACATTTTATCAGCCTCAATCTGTAGATATTTTACTAGGTAGTGATGTCTATAATGACATTTATCTCGGTAACAAGATATCCATGCCAAGGGAGCTCCCTTCGGCATACTCCACTGCATTTGGTTGGGTCGTGATTGGTAGCACTGCCAACATGGCTTCTGTAGAAACATCTCTGATGTCGCATCATGTAATGATGGATGAGTGTTTCCAGCAAGTTAAGACTGTAGATAACATATCTGAACCTTCATGTATCGGTCTAGCAGAGGAGGGAAATGTGTCCCATCCTTGTGCAAGTAAAATCCTGAAGCAGGACATATTTGTTGACGATGTAGTCAGCAGTGCTCCTGACATAGCATCTGCAAAACTGTATAGAGGCGAACTTAATCCTTTACTGGGCCAGGCTTGTTTTCAATTAAGAAAATGGGCTAGCTCACATCCTGAACTTCTTTCAGACCTGTCTGATTCTTTATGTGAGTCATCAAAGACCTTTGAAGCTGAAGGTGATAGGACTATCAAGGTGCTGGGACTCAAGTGGAATCCCACTCTTGTATTTACTTGTCACAGCTGTTTTATTCTTCCACAATCTGTACACAATATTCAACTGCATGGCTTCTGTGATGCCTCTCAACACGGATACGCTGCTGTGGTGTACCTCCGTGTGGAGCATGATGATGGTCAGGTTGACATTCACTTGTTGATGTCTAAGTCCAGAGTCGCTCCTATTAAAACAAAGTTTACCATACCTCGGTTGGAGCTTTGTGGTGCATTGATGTTGTCATCTTTACTTAAACACTGTATCTCTGTATTAAATACTTTAGAGTTGCAGCTCGTGTGTGCGTGGTGCGACTCTAGTATTGTCTTGTCCTGGTTACGTACACCAGTACATACTTTAAAGATTTTTGAGGGTAATAGAGTCTCTCAGATCTTATCCAATTGTTCCCCTGCTGTATGGAGATATGTGCCCTCAGCATTAAACCCTGCTGATGTTGCGTCGCGAGGGCTGTCCCCTCGTGAACTTCATGGGCATGCCTTGTGGTGGTCGCCTCCATGGTTGGCTGGCGAGCTTCATACTTGGCCTAAACATAACATTGTTAATCTTGTCTCTGAACTTTCTGTAGGTGACTCATCTGTACCTTTCTGTAATGTAGTCACAGCCCGATCTCAAATTGATATTGGTTTAATTTGTAATTATAGCTTTCTTGCTAACTTAAATGTACATGCTATGACTCTATGTTCTCTGTATAATTGTCGTCATCCATCTTCTAAACAACTTGGTTCTATTTCTCTTATTGAATGGAATCTATCTTGTAAGGCAATTTGTACTGTAATCCTTAAATGTTTCAGAACGCGCCTTAAACGTTCTGAGTACCTGATGGGTGACTTAGCACCTCTAAACTGGAGGCTTGGTCGGGTAACAGCCTTACATACCAGTTCAGATGGGGTAGTAAGAGTGGTCACTCTAAAAACCTCTGTAGGGTCGGTTAAACGTCCCGTTGGCAAAATTTGCATTTTGCCACATTAGCTGTATTTTGCCACATTAGCTGTATTTTTTTATTTTATACTGTAATTAGTAATTAGCTTAATTTTACTACCTTTATCTTTATTTGTATGCGTCTTATGTAGTTTATTAGGTTAATATCTCTGTAGTTAAGAAATTTAATTATTTCTTCCCGGGGAGTATGTTCACTCTCAACTGTAGTTTCCCAATTTTAAGGGAAACCTTTATATATCTGGCAACACTTAACTGTGTGTCAGTGCCATTATTTTACGAGTCGTAAATCTGAAGTCGTTGAAGAAAGTTCAACGCTGAACACTGTAGTCTGTAGATGTCACTGTAGACGTCCCTCTCTGTATTGTGTCGTTTTATGCAAAACTGTAGCTCTTCAAGCCCCTACTGTAGCAAGTGTGAAGTGTGCTAGTGTCCTTCCTATTCCTGGTGTTGTGCAAAGTGTGTTCACATCAAGAAAGAAGAAGCGGCGCCGCTGTAGTCTTTGGGATAGGAAGTAAGAGGAGTCCGAACCACCCTGCACGTGAGTCTTTCACCATCCTGTATTCCTTCCGCCCCGCGTCCAGGCAACCAACTTAGGACCTGGATGCACCAATATCAAATGTCACTAAATAGGGTCAATATACCTATAAGAACAAAAAAATATTAGCCAAATTGTTTTTTCAATTTTGGTTTTTGTTAGTCTTGTAAAGTAGAGTTTATGGCTTTTACGACCTTTGTACCCCGAGGTAGCGAATTTTTAAACAAACTAATTTTGTATTTTTTTATTATGTTGTATATTTTAGACTTTTCTATTTATAATATATTTTGTAACTTTGTCTCCTTTTTTTGTCCTGGAATGCAGCCTAAAAAGCGACGAACGGAACAGATGAAATTGCCTGTTTCATCGCAATAACACCATTGCAAAGATATTTGGCGCTCCCCAAATACTTGTCACATAAAAAATGCTTTTTAAACTTTCGCCAACAAATATAATAGATTTTAAAATTTTAGAGTCTTTACGCGATTAAACTTAGACACATACTTCTACCGTCGTTTCGGCCAAGTTTCGGTATTGACGGTCAGTCGGTCATTGTCGGGTCGAAACTTCGGGAGTAGTATGTCTCTAAAACTCGTTAAAATTGTAATTGTAATTTGGTGAATTCAGAGAATCTTTCAAAATTGCTACAAGGAATAATAATATTTTTTTCATTTTATTTAAAATTTACATCAGTCCTAAAAACGGAACTATAAAAAAAAAATCATAACTGCGTTATTATTCTAATTTCATGACTGTTGGGATCATGAATTTTTTGTGGTGTAAAAAATTATGCTTTTCTTGGAGTCATTTCCGGCAACATCGACCAAAGACGTCTGCGGGAACATGGAAGGTCGCAGCGCGGGAAAACCGCAAGAAAATAAATTTAAATTTGCCCCATATTTATTGTTTTTATATCATTTGTGTGAATAATTACATAGTAGCACATTATTAAACAAAATAACACAACTTATGACTAACAATATCCACAGTTAATTAATTTACAAAACAAAAAACTTGCGCCTGACATGTCCGTGCAAAAGCGCGGGAAACGACCCTACAAGGAATAATAATGAATAAAATCATTGTCACAAAAAGTATACAGATGTAAAAGAGATGAACAATATAGGGTGATGTGTTTGTGATACCTACACGAGGTTGCCCTGTAGTGCGGGATATCGGTGCTCTACCGTGTTATAATGTTACAACAATAAATGATGAATAAATAATAATAAAAAAATATACAACAATAAAAAGTGATTTTTATGTGATCAGGTAATATTTTAGTTATTAGCGTTGAAGCTTTATGTTGATTCTGTTTAATTTAAACAACCCTTTTTAGTTTTATAAATTAAACCTAACATATATATATATATATATAAATCTTATTTTATATTAACATGCTAACCTTATTTGTATAAGCATTTATATTTGAATATATATGTATGTGTGTATTAACGTATATAGCTATATATATTTTTGCAATAAGTAAATGTTTTAAATTAGATTATTACTATCATATCTTATTTGTTTTATATATATTATGTTATTCAAATATAATATTGACAATATTATTAGCTTTGCTGTCCCCTTCGATGACGTTTAAAAACATATAAAATGTACATATTTATAATTGTGTCTTCATAATAACTTGTTGTTTCCTGGGACTTTGTTACAATATTATATTAATTTAATTATGCATATATATATATATATATATATATATATACATCATACACATATAAGTAAGCGGTGGTGGCCCGGTTGCATGTACGCTTTTCTTAAAAATCCAAAAAGGTATAACCCTGGCATGTACCAATAGGAATATATATATATATATATATATATATATATTATTAAAGAATCAGTTTTGGAGAGGAAATATTCCATATATATATGAAGTTATATTAATAAGAACGTATTGAAATAAAGTCCCCACTTATTGTATACTTGTCTTAAATATCTCAATGGAAAATATATTGATGTCTACTAAACGTTACATATATGTCTAAGTATTATTAAGTAAATATAGCATGTTATCTCTATATTATATATCTATGTTGGTAGCCGCTCATCGGTGTTTATGTGTGAAGTTTCTAGTTTTGACATTGCTACATAATTACAAAACATTGTGTATATATATTACTAATATAGGTATATATATATATATATATTCATATTACCCATGCAGCTGTATTTTTTCGGGACGAAATATATTTGTAAATGACGATTTCTAAATATATCCTTACATATGTGCTCTTATGTACTTGTATGCTTTTTTAATCTTTTCCTAATATATCTGCTTGTATATTATATACATATATTATATCTGTCTTATACTTTCGCTTCTCTGTCTTTCTCAAAGTTGGTTTTGATTTTTTTTATATAAAACTTGGTTTTTGTGTAGCAATGTTGAAGCAAATTTATGTGTGTATTTGTGTTGTCAGGCATTCGATAAACCTAATATTTTGGCCTAAATCAGTTTGTGTTGATACGATTTATTCACATACAAACAAATAAATATAAAAAAAAAATATGAGTTACTGTAAAAGCCCGTATCATGATGAATTCTAATATTTTCTAGTATAACCCAAGACTCACAAACTCCCAGTGTTAAATTTAGTTTAATCTTCCCTAATTTTCAACTTTTACCACCATACGTGGTACCTTACCATTCTAGCACAACCTCATTAACCATTTCAAAATTTATTTTTTTAACCCAGTCTGATACGTACTAAAATATGACTATGTTATATAAAAAAGATAATATTATCATTGCGAGTTCGTTACATATAAATCTATATATGTAAAAATAAATGTCTGTGTGTATGTATGTTCCCAATGCATTTCAAAACTACTTGACCGATCGGGATAAAAAAATGGGAATATGTGTGAACATCGGCGACGGTTTCTGACATAGTACTACTGTTGTCCGATAGGTGGCGCGCGCTGGTTTGTGGGGCATACCGACCGAGTGTACATTCATTGACTGTCAGGCGGTACGAACTTCGCCTGGTCAACTATTTTAAATAAAATTACACTTAAAGAAACAGAAACATACTTTTGTCGGGTGCATTTGCCTCAACTGCCTAATGGATATCGTCTGGTACTTGTGGACAGTCTGCAGGCCTCGCAGACTCCCCTCCGCCATCCACTCGAGCCACATAGCGCGAAGATATTCGGTTAGACCGTATTCGGTCACTCACATCAGTGTCTCTAAAGCTGAAGACACACGTAAGGATTTTGCTTGCAGCTATCATATCGCTGCGAATATATCACTGTGAGCCGCTCGCTGCCTGTTTGTCACATGTAGTAACTGCAATTTGTGCAATTCAAATTCAAAATCATATAGTGTTCGTAAATTTGCAGCGAGTGCCCTCTGTCACACGAATTGGACATGTTTAATACCATTGAAAAGTCGCGGTGGTGGCTCGGTTGTAAGAACGCTTTCCTTAAATCCTACTTAAGTCGGTTCAAACCCCCCGGCATGTTCCAATGAGAAATACACTTTTCTGACGTACATTTGTCATAGATTTACTATACCACCGTTCCCGTGCCTCGGAGAGCACGTTACGCCGTCGCGTCGGTCCCAGTTCCACTAATACCAACTGTGGAATCGTTAATAAATTGTCATTAAAATTTGACATTAGATCCTGGCCAGTGGCGAGTGTAGGCCAAATTCTCCACATACTCGTATATGTTCTGGAAGGCCCATCTCCAACAGTGTAGGTCTAGGACACTGTGTTCTAGGGGCTGTAATGATGAATACCTTTCGCGGCGAATGATGATTTTTACCAACAGCGAGCGGTTGCCCTCGTCAACCCGTCTGGCCAGTGTGGCTAGTGTAAGACAAGTTTTCCGGAAATATTATCTGTAAGGCCCATCTTCAACAGTGAAGATTTAGGATTATGTGTTCTAGGGGCTGTGTTGACGATGATAAGCAGTTGTCAATCGCAGCGAATAGCATGTCACACCAAGCGAATTTTGGTTGCGAATATTTACATCGTATGACTTTAGCTTTAGTTAGAACCCAAGATTTACTGTGTGAATAGTAAAAGTTGGAAATTAACTATGATCACATAATATTTCGGACTTCATAGTTGGTATACTGTTATGGTGGAAAAACATGGGATTTACTTGAGTTTGGGCTTTTACCGTAACATTGTAATTAGGGATTGCAAAACCGCTGTAATTTACATCCCAATTAATAGCGCGAAACTGTTCCAATATTTTAGTCCAGCTTTTACAAACTTGGGGTTGAAATACGCTCAAACATCAACCACCAATTTGATTATCACCGAATACCTAAAATAATAAAAAATAATAACTAAACATACGTGGTTAATTATATTAAGTGTACAATCAAGCCAAAATTAGGAACTGAAATATATAAGAAAAATTGTACTGATTTGTGTTGAAATGAACAAGTCAAAATAATAAAAAATATCCACTTAATAGCTCGTGCTACAATCTGAACAATGTACAATCCAATATTTTAGAAGATTTTATTGTTAATGATGCAGCCCAGGTATTTGACGGTTTGAAGGTATTCGATATTCTATCCCCGAAGCGCAGTGGTGCAGGCAGCCGGCATCTGGATGTCATTAATGCGGCAATTTTGCCAACATTAATGGACAAACGCCACTTGTAATATGATTAATTTCTGGAATTCTATTTATGTAGTTTCAGAAAAAATACATTTGGATTGAAAATGCCTCTGATTTGCGATCCCTAATTATAACAACTGAATTTTACAATAACTCGCGACATATCACTAAATTGGTGATAAAGCACTTTAAGGCGAAAATTATACAGAAAAGGTGAAGGCACAAAGCAGACGTAAAACAGATGAGGCACTAACGCTATTTAAATTATATCAAAGAGGCACGTCACAACGAGTCATTCATTACACAGGGTGACTTTATCGTGATAGCATTTATTTGAATATTATTATAATGCACCGACTTTAAATTATATTTCTCTCCATATTTTTTCGTGTACATTTTTATTACTGTACTAAGCCGGGTGGTCGTAAAGAGGTGAATATTGTTTAATTATCTCGCAGAACTGTACATTAAATTCAATATCGTCACGCGTTTTTCTGATCCTACTATATAAGAAATGACGTGCTGCTCGCGCGCCACTCCAGTCGCGACAGCTAGCGGCGCGGAACGTGTTGAAGAACGTTGAAGCGGCAAGATGCCTGCGCCGCGCCTTCACCTTACGCCGCGCCTTCACCTTACGCAGTGCCTTCACCTTACGCAGTGCCTTCACCTTACGCTGTTTCTGTATAATTCACGCCTAATATTTCTAAACTGCCACCTTTTCTAATCGACTTGTATAAAAAAGCTGACAACACAAAGAAAAATGATTTAATTTTTCTACTAGATTAGACGTTGATATTTACTCTGAATAAATTAATTCACTGTTGAAATTGTGTAGATGAACAGGTAAATGTACTTAATAAAAGTCATACTATATAGTTAATTAGTGTTTTCAATGTAATGGAAAATATTAATAACGGGTGATACACTCAGGCCTATCATTCACACTTGCAATTAAGAGGGTGTAACGTTTGTGCTTCTCTCTCATTCGCACAATCCAATATATTAAAAGATTAAAGAAGAAGAAAGAAATTACGGACACTTAAAAAATATACGGGGTGACTTTATATGGCCTTACGTAAGACTAATGTGTTATTCTATTGATAGAAACAAACGACTTTTCCTTAGAAACCATATTATGTCTGATGTGAAAAAGAAAATTGGAATCTTCATACAAATTGTTAATTTTAAAATTGCTAATTTAAACTGCCTCCGTGGTCTAGCGGTTAAGTCCGTGGATTTAGAGTCGGAGGTACCGGGTTCGATTCCTGGTCGAGACACAAAAATATTTATTAATGTAAATAAATACATTTAATCAATATTTGATTTATTTGTGATATTTCTCGAGTTTAGTACCTACGCTGGAGACATCTACGGGCTTGCCACTTGTCTTGATTGGCCTATAGTAAAGTTGGCTAAATGTGAATCCGCTTATTATAAGCGTGGTTTCTGACCACCCCGAAAGGGAAACGGTCGTGATGATACTAATTTAAATTGAAAAGCGTAACAAAATTTCAATTCCGACATATGGAATCACATATGTATTATTCTAACTTAAGACCATACAAAGTCACCCCGTATTATTCATAATGGAGCGGTGCTCAATTTCAATTTCAATTACACTTTTCATACATTTGGCATAGATTTAGAACCCCACCGTTTCCGTGCCTCGGAGAGCACATTAAGCCGTCAGTCCCAGTTCGTTTATAAATTGTTATTTAAAAAATACATCAGACTCTCGCCAAACCGTCTGGTAGCGAGTGTATGTCAAATTCTCCAGAACTTTTGCAACAGTGTAGTTCCAGGTGAATCATAGATTTGTTTAAGTACAATAGAGATAAAGTTGCATAAATGTTAGTCTAATTTACAGATCTTATAGTAAACTAACTTAACGTAACAACATTTGCCAATTAAATTGGCGAGCAAATATAAAAAATTAAAATAAATTTACAATTTTAAATAAAATATGTCCAAAAACTTACATGTAGGTATTCATACAATATTGTCAGCTTAAACTTAATAAAGTAATATACAAACAGTATAAAATAATTACAATATAAATTAAAACTACTTAAAAGTAAAAATTAAAATAAATATAAACTAAACCTAATAAAAAATAAACTATAAGTAAAAAATGTCCTCTAGAGACGACCCTTCAGCGATAGTCCCAAGAAGACTGGCAACATTTCCCCTCTGTATAGCTAAGCTAATACGTTGGCAGAAATAATTGCCAGCCTTCCTGTCTCCAGACTTCTCCGTTAGCCGTTGGCCAGACGCTTGGCTGAGTGTCCCCATGGGCCTAACTTAAACTTTAGGTATTACAATTGTCTTTATTACTATTCTTTTAAATTATAAAACATTTTCTTTTTTAACCAAATTATTAATTGATTTTTATTAAAACATTTTTTCCTAACAATTTTAATTTGTTAGGTAATTTATTATAAGTTCGTATGCACATAATTGGCAATTTTTATTACATTTAGTTTTCTTATGATTTATATCCACATAAAGATCATAGGGGTTTCTCCTACTTCTAACGCTGACATCTCCAATCTTTCTAAACATGTCGCTGTGTTTTCTAACAAATAAGCAAACATACAGAACAACAGAGGAACTATTTTTCTGTCTAAAATTAGTGAACATGTCTAATGAACGTTTTATTCTATTTCCTACAAAGTTTAACTACATTTCTCAAAAGTATTTATTTATTTATTTAAAAACTTTATTGCACTTTATACAAGAGGCGGGCTTAATGGCGCTAGGCATTCTCTAGCATTCAACCTTTGGGACAATGAAACCATTTGTGTTGTGAGGTAGGTGCAACCGTTAAATAAATTAATATGTAATTTAAATTAAATCTAAATATTACAATACTACATATATGTGTATAAGTACACTCAGACCATCTTTGAAAATATTGGTATGTGCGTGCGAGAGGGTTGCAAAACAGTTAAAACCTCTTATACTACCTTACTATTTATTTATATACAAGTATATATAGTTATTGATAAAATTGTGTTTTTAAAAGCAATAATTGTAAAATAAGTGTGATGATGTTGGCCAAAGTACACGGTTTGACCCTATAGATATTTTTCTGCATCCTTACGATTTATATTTAATTTTATATCATTATTTCGACTTTAAACTTTGGCCTATTAATTTTATAATAATAATAATAATGTCTATTGAATATATATACCGCGTGGAATTTATTAAAGAGCAAATATTTTTATATTATAATCTAGAATAAAAATAAAGAATTACGTATTTTTTATTTTAATTATTCAGTAATAATTTCTTAAGTTATGGTGAAGAGAAGTTTTCTTAAAAATATCACCACACATACTGAGCCTAATTAAGTAGGTAGCGAGAGGCGTATATTTTTTTGTCGCTATTTCGTCTCTCGGTTGTGAGCGAGATCAATTAATAATAAAACTCCCCAGCCTTTAGATATTTATTAAGATGTTCAGACGCGGTCTTATTCACCATGCAGTAGTGTGTTGTTTTACAAATAATGATTTTTACGTTTAAAAAAATATTTGCTTTTTTACAATTACACGCGGTGTATATTTTTTTCACAATTAAGTGATAATAAAATTATTATAAATCGTAAAAAATGTGTGAGTTTAATTTTCTTTCTTCCAAACGCTCTTCACGGTTTTCGGGAAGAGGACGTGAAAAGATTTTGTATTGTTAATTGTAGCCAGCACAATTAATAGACTAATTATAGGACACAAAAGTGTATAATCTATTTGTTATAAAAAAAAGACAGCCCATTATATTTGGAATAATAATACGCATAACTGCTTATCATCTGCGACAAGTAAAGTCAAAGTCAAAATGTATTTTTTTTTAATACTAGCACTACATGTGACCTGATGGTAAGTGGCGCGCGAGGTCCATGAATGTTAGTAACTGGAATAAGACACTCATAATTGACATCAGTCTCTAACATAGTGCCAGCTTGACTGGGCATGACGGCAATTCGAGCCTGATTCAAAAACGTGTGGCCACACTTTACTGGGTTTATCGGCACGAGCGGTGGATACTTCCCAGCCACGGTAGACTGGGCAAATTACCACCATCAGTCCGCCTACAACCTAGTTATTGTTCTCGTTGAAAATGTATGCCATTTGTAATGATGTCAAATGCTACTTTTTTCTTTCAAGGAGAACTAATATTGTAAGCTTGCCATGGTGATATTTATATAAAAACGCTTGAAACATGATTTACGGCAAAAAAAAAAATAAAGCAACAAGCGTAAAAAGCTATTTATAAATTTTAAATAATAACATTCGAGTTTTTTTTTTCTAAGAGCGAGCAAGGATTAAAGTTCTAATAGTACACGCAATACAATAGATACGTAAAAAATGTAAGCGCACTATAATTGACGCCAGTAAAACCTAGCCAAAACGGCTAAGTTACTGAACAGCTCGTTTTAATGTCAAGGTCAAATCATCGCTAACTCTTTCGGGATTTTCATTTACTGTTCCCGTGTCGTTGCCGGTTCCACTAATACCATATTGTGGAATCGTTAATAATTGTCATTAGACCTACGGCCGTAGTATTCTCCACAAATATTCTTCCAAAAGGCCTTCGTGTAGGACTCTGTGTTCTAGGGGCTGAGATGATCTTTCCATGCGTTATTATTCTATGGCAAAAGGTTTAAATTTATTAAGCGAGTTAATCCAGTTGGCCTCTTCCCCGAACCAAAAACCGAAAACCTCTGTTATTTAGTTTTAAACATTAGAGATGTTTTGTCAAAGATCTTTCTAGAACACATTAACGTGTAGGTAATAAATTGGCATTTATAGTTAGTTATTATCAATTGAAATAATTATATTATTCTAAAATAATAATTGTTGTTATTTGTATTGTTAGTACCTATAATTACATGAATCTTAAATAACACGATATTAGGAATTATAAGGTAAGTTTATTGCCTCTTTCTCCTTTGTCGGTACCCCACTGTTGGGGATAGTGACTCCGTCGCAGTCCTTCCACTAGCCGTAGTAGTTGCGGTCCTCGGCGCGGTCTGTTGCCTAAGCGCAAACGTTATTTAATGGAATCCGTTAACTATCTAGATATCACGCTATTAAAGTTGATATTTGCACGGTCGCTGTCAAGGTTGAGCGCTTATAGAGTTGAGAATTGATTAATATTTTGTAATTATGACACAACCTTTGACGTAAATAACGAAATTCACTAATAACGTTTGCGATTAGGTAATATAATAGGGCTACAGTACACCAAGCCATGGAGTCACGATCCCAACAGTGGGGCTACTGGGATGTTTAGGTGGTCAGTCAGCTGACTAGACCATTGTTTGGGACTTCTTCCTCTTGTTCTTTTACCGTCTACTTTTCCCATTACTAAGGGTTTTTCCAGATTGTCGGCGCCTCTTCTAGCAATGTGGCCAAAATATTGCAGAATTCGGGTAAAGGAGACGGTAGAAAGTCTCTTTTGATGTTAAATTTAGTTTTGTTATATAGTAATTAATAATTTAAATATAAAAACATAACACAAAAAACAATAGTATAGTAAGATCCGTATGAAAACAACCTCGGTGTATTTTTATACTAGCATGATATGTGAACTTTGCGTATATGGAGCGCAAGGTCCATGAATTTTAGCAACTGAAATAAGACACTCATGACTGAGATATGTTAATCAGGAGCGGTGGTGAATCGTTTGTAAGAACGCTTCCCTTAATATCCTAAACAGAATGTTTCGAAAACCGGCATGTACATGCAAGAAATACACTTTTCTTACGTACATTTGTCATAGATTTACAGCACCTGTCGCAGTTAATTTGGTTAATAAACTGTTATTAAAAATTAACATCAGGCCAACCCGTCTGGCCAGCGTGGCAAGTTAGACTAAATAATCCGGATACTTCTGGAAGGCCCATCTACAACAGTGGAAGTCTGGAACTTTGTGTTCTAGGCGCTGTGACGATGATGACACAAATTAATTACATACACATAGTACTTTTTATTTTTTTATTAAGGAAAACTATTGACATTTAATTCACAAGTATAGATACAAAAATAGAAACAGAAAGTCATTTACAAGTTTTCACTAGTAGTGTTAGAATAATACATATTATGAACGATGAAAGCATCTACAAACTATCACTTCATGCAATAAACTAATAACTGTACAATAACAAAAACTATTGTCGTTTAAAGAACATTAAGTTAAACGCATTTCTCACCACTATCACCTTGTCATGAAAGATATCAACATCAGTTTCATCAATGAATGCATTAAGAGCATGCACAAGCTCTAATTATATGCAATAAATAAATACTTATTATATGCAATATCATATAGCGGAAGGTTGCTATGAATGGACCACTTAACATTACGACATCATATCTCAAAAAGTATAAGTTATAAAATGAAAGAAGTTAATTAAATTAAATAATAATCAAAAGCATACACAATTACGAATTACACTTTTTGATATAAACGAAGAAAACTAAATCTTTTACTGTTGCCTTCTTTGGACCATGGGCACCATCATTGAACCACCAGGTTGCCATCAATGGACTTCGAGAAATTAGTTCTAGAAGTCCAATCAAGGCAACTAATTATAATTATCGATATTACTAAATTATGACTTACGAAAAAAGACAAAGAGATACAATATCATACGACAATCAAACTAATATGAATATAACAAATAAATTCATCCAAATTAAATAAATGGCAGTTGTAATGGGATTAACAATACTTTGCTGAGAAGGTATTCGGATATCATCATTTAGTTTTACTTGAAGTAACGCTTCAGGTGGAGATCTAACATTTATGTTGTTTGCCACTGTATCGTAGGTGAGACATTATCAGTCTGTCTCAATAATATTGACGCTGCTGTTAAAGGTGGCTCTTTATCAGACATTGGTTCTTCTACCATTGTTTCTATGGCACTATCTAATGATGATGCATTCACAGAAAACGGGTCTATTAGATCTTGGACTTCAGAAGAAACGTTTTCGTTTTCTTCTGTTTTTTTGTCGCATTCTGGAGTTTTAAATTTGTATTATTTAAATTATTCCAATAATAATTAAGTGAAAACAAAATACAATAAAAAGTTGCTATCATTGGTGGTGGAACTCTCTTGTGGTCCATTGATGGCAACAAGGTACTTGTCAATAAATTAATAAACTAAAATTACATGTTCATGATTAGGCAAAATTGAATAACACTCATAGAATCACAGTAAAATTGTTTAATATTTCATAACAGTGCACGCACACAAATATGAATACAATAATACTTACGTCAAATTGTCCCAAGTGAAATCATTAGATTTTGACCGCTGAAAACACAACCACATGCGTTACTTCTCTCCACGTGTCGCAGCAACACTGAGATAAGAGGAGGGTGCACCTGAGTCACCGCGGACTCGTTTCGACTAATTTGGGTTTTGCTAGCTTGTGCCGATTTAGAAATACCTTAGTGGTCCAATGAAAGAGCTAGTCCAATGATCGCAACCTTCCCCTACATTGATAAACGTCCTACAGAAACAAATAAAATTAAATATATAAACGGGTTGACTTGTATAATCTTACGTTAGACTAATATGTGATTCTAATGATAGTGTAGTGGACACATCATTACATATAAAAATATAAAATTCAATAATTCTTTTGACGTAAAATGCCAAAACACATCTTGTCAGATTTCACATAGCTTTTGGACTTGCAAATGTATTATTTTACAAAAATATAATTTAATACGCCTAAACTAGTGTTTTAGTTATTTCCAAGGATTTAGCCCCGATAACTGGTGACCCCGTCAAGGAAAAAACATGATTCAAAACGGAAATTCAAAATTTATACGATACATGGATACGGTGACTACAAAAGTAAGCTTTCGGGAACAAGACAATTATGAATACACAAATTATACATCTCGATCACCTTACCAGCACCACCGTCACCAATACTTAATGCCACGTCATAATGCAAGCAGAAGCCAATTTAGAGCAAGGTACTGTTTTAATCATTATAAATACGGACAACGCTGCGACATTAACATATGTACGCAACCGTGTCACTGGAGTCAGGACAACCCGGCAGCACATACAGATATTGGTTCAGCAGACAATGCAAATGTCACATCATCACGCCTCTTTATAACAGAAATTCAAACTGGTCTGAGATTATTGGTAGATAGCGGAGCAGATGTCTCCATAATTCCAGCCAACAGAACTGACAAAATTAATAATAACATGAAACTGTATGCAGCAAACGGAACTGAAATTCCGACATGTGGTGTAAAAGTGTTGACATTAGATTTAGGACTACGCCGAAAATTTCAATGGCCTTTTATAATAGCTAAAATAGATCGAGGAATTTTGGGAGCTGATTTTATAAAACATTTTAACTTACTCATAGATTTAAGAAACAAAAGGCTAGTCGATAATATCACAAACTGCACAACAAGAGGACAAGTATCAACAATAACAGATCAAGATGTCATAAGTACACTCAGCAAAAAACAAAATTACTACGACCTATTATCAAAATACCCGGAAATCACAAGACCAAATTTATTACCAACAAAGTTAAAACACAATGTCACTCACAAAATTGAAACAAGAGGAGATCCAGTATACTGCAGACCGAGACAATTAGATCCCAAACGTTTAGACATAGCGAAACAAGAGTTCCAATTTATGATTGACAATGGAATAATAAGACCGTCTAATTCGGAATGGGCCAGCGCCTTACATCTAGTACCCAAAGCTGATGGATCACTAAGGCCATGTGGAGATTATCGCCGACTGAATGCACAAACTATACCAGACAGGTACCCACTTCCAAGAATAGATGATTTTTTAGCAATATTACCTGGTAAGAATATTTTTTCTAAAATTGATTTATTTAAAGCATATTACCAAATACCGATGGCTGAAGAGGACAAATCAAAAACCGCTATTATTACACCGTTTGGACTTTTTGAATTTAATGTTTTAAGTTTTGGTTTAAGAAACGCCCCAGCTACCTTTCAACGTTTTATAAATTTGGTTTTTAGAAATTTAGATTTTATATTTCCATATTTGGATGATATTTTAGTTGCTTCTTGTACACCAGATGAGCATAAGGAACACCTCCAAATTGTATTCGATAGACTAAATGCATATGGTTTACGCATAAATGTTTCAAAGTCAGAATTCGGATTAAAAGAAGTAGAGTTTTTGGGTTTCTTCATAACCAAGGAAGGCACAAAACCACTACCTCATAAAGTTAAAACCATTATTGATTACAAAAAACCAGAAACATTACAAGATTTACGAACTTTTTTAGGACTTTTAAACTTTTACCGTAAATATATTAAAAATGCTGCTGAAACACAAGCTATTTTACATGATTATCTAAAAGGAGCAAAGAAAAAGGACAAAACTAAAATCCAATGGACCAATCAGGCCGTAAATATGTTCGAAAAATGTAAAACCGATTTAGCAAATGTAGCATTATTAACTTATCCAAATCCAAACCATACATTAGCACTCTTTACGGACGCTTCTGATTTAGCAATGGGTTCAGTATTGCAACAATTTGAAAACAGATCGTGGAAACCAATAGCTTTTTATTCAAAAAAATTCAATAACGCACAAAAGTCATATAGTACCTATGATAGGGAATTGCTAAGCATTTACGCATCGATTAAACAATTTAAACATTTTTTAGAAGGTCGTCATTTTACAATTTACACTGACCATAAACCAATAACATTTGCTTTTAAACAAAAAAACGAAAAAGCATCCCCAAGACAGTTGAGACAATTACAGTTTATATCGGAATTCTCAACTGACATCAAACATATCAGAGGTAGTGAAAATATTATTGCTGATACCTTATCGAGAATAGAAGCAGTAGAAGTTTTAGATTATGATTTAATAGCAAAAGCACAAATAAATGACAGTGAACTTCAACAACTTAAGTTGTCAAATTCATTGAAATTCAGACCGTATTTATTAAACTCAGGAGAAACACTGTGGTGTGACATATCTACAAATAATATTAGACCTTTTATACCTTTACATCATAGAAAATCATTTTTTAACAATATACACAACTTGTCACACTCAGGAATAAAATCAACAGTTCGACAAATGAAAAATAAATACATTTGGACAAACATTAACAAAGACGTTAGAATTTGGGCACAAACATGTATAGAATGTCAAAAAAATAAAATAACAAGACACACTAAATCAAAATTATTTACATTTACAGAACCTGATGAAAGATTTGAAGTAGTTCATATAGACCTAATAGGCCCATTACCTCCATCTGAGGGAAATGTCTATTGTCTGACTTGTATAGATAGATTTTCAGACTGGATAGAAGTACAGCCGAAACAGTTTCAAAGGCATTCTACTCCAACTGGATAGCAAGATTCGGCGTACCACATACAATCGTTTGCGATAGAGGTCCACAATTTCAATCAGAACTATTTAAAAAGTTTACAGAAATATGCGGTTCCAAAATTAACTTTACAACAGCTTACCATCCACAATCAAATGGTAAAGTAGAAAGAATGCATAGGACATTAAAATCAGCAATTAAATGTCATAATAATATTAGATGGTCTGACACCCTACCGACAGTTTTGTTGGGAATGCGTACTGCCATAAGAGATGATAAAGAATTTACGATTAGCCAAATGATTTATGGTACCACAATAAGGGTGCCAGGTGAATTTTTCGAAAAATCAAAAATAGAAACAAATTCCAACACTTTCACATCAAAATTAAAATTAGCTATGGACGAATTACGACCAAGAAGGCGTACTCAAAACTTTGATAAGCGAAATATATTTATACACAAAGATTTATATACATGTTCTCACGTCTTTTTAAGAACCGACAGAATTAAAAAACCTTTAGAACCATTTTATACAGGACCTTTTAAAATCAAACAACGTTTTGATAAATATTTCTCTATAGAAATTCAAAATAAAAATGAAAATATATCAATAGATAGACTTAAACCTGCATATTTATTTCAACATACAGAAACAGCAAGCATCGAAAACAATGTAAATAATCATTACGCCGATTTAAATAATCATGTAAATATTAATAATATAAATTTCATTAATAATGTAAATACTCATAGTACAAGCAATAGAGTTAGAAAAAAGAAAGTAACTTTTTGGAATAGGCCTACAATTCATTATTATAATACTTAATTTTACTTATTACTTTTTATATTAAATTGTTAAATTTACTAATTATATAGTATATTAAATACTATCGTAACAAAGTTACTGGTGAGGGAGTAATGTAGTGGACACATCATTACATATAAAAATATAAAATTCAATAATTCTTTTGACGTAAAATGCCAAAACACATCTTGTCAGATTTCACATAGCTTTTGGACTTGCAAATGTATTATTTTACAAAAATATAATTTAATACGCCTAAACTAGTGTTTTAGTTATTTCCAAGGATTTAGCCCCGATAATAGAACAAACAACAATTCCTAGGAAACTATATGTCGAAAATGACGATTTTATTCGACTTGTTCATACAAATTGGCTATTTTAAAATTAACAGTTTGTATAGATAAACTATTTTTGTTTGTCATATCCGACATATGGTTTCTTTGGAAAAGTTGTTTATTTATTCGAAGAAAAAGGACAGAGACAGGCAACATAAGAACAGAGAAGATAGCAACTGAGTAGGAGCAATTAAAATTATACCCGCCACCAGAATATTTCTCACTGTGAACAATAGTGCACTCTTTGTACGAAACAAAATTCGTAAAATATCACCTTGGGCAGGCATAAAAGAAAACAACTGATTTTATATTCTATCAATAGAATCACATGTTAGTCTAACGTAAGACCATTAGTCACACAGTATACTCGTAGAAATCGCGAAAAACTTTTCCCATCATTTTGTACGAACAAAATATTGATTCATGATCATTTTAAAGTACCTGGAGCCTAATTGGTCACCTCCGTGGTCTAGTGGTAACAAACGTTGCCGTGAACTCGGAAGGTCGTGGGTTCGATTCCCACCGGGGGCAAGTTGTACATTGTATAATTTGTCTCGGTCTGGGTGTTTATATGTATAATATGTATATATTTACAAAAAAATAAAAATAAAATAATATGTAGTTTATCAACCATCTAGTTTCCGTAACACAAGCTTACCGCTTACCACGGAAATTAGATGGCGCTGTGTGACTTGTCTGAAATATAAAAAAAAAAAAAAAAAATATCTGGCATTTTCGACTTGCGTGTCGTTTCGAATTATTCTAATAAAAAGCGACAGATCTCCAAAGATAACTGTCAGTTTCATTCGAGCAAATCGGACCTTAATATCCCGTCTTAAAAATCCACCCTGTATACTAACTACAACTTATATCAAATGTTTTATTATTCAGAGCAATGGGAAAAGGAACTGGATGCGGAGTTGAAAGAGTATGAAGTTGTGGCGGGAAAGACCGGAGAAGACAAGCATTGGGAGAAGGAATGCGACGATTTGCTGGGGGACGAGGAGGAAGACCTCAAGTAGACCGCGGGAACACATCTTGGTTAGAAGATTACCACAGCATTTAAGTGGGTTGTTTCGCGTCGTATCCTTTTCGCTCGCACAATCTAACATTTTTAAAGTCTTTAGTAAGTTAATCTTAGATTATTATTTACTATGTGTACTTGTATTATTTACTATAATTTTAGATAAACACTGGGCCGCAAAGAAAGCGGGTCGGTTATAAAAAATACTATAACTTAAATAAATAAACTTCATAATCTTAAACTTTTATGATTTTGATTTAACACTATAAAATTGTCTATAATACAGTCTCTATTTCATAAAGCTAGCTCCAATATTTTGGAAGTTATTAAGTTTTTTGTTACCGACCCGCTTTCTATGCGGCCCAGTGTATTATCACTTTCATATATCTGAATTTAGACAGAGACAAATAGGAAAAGCATTTTCATATTAAGCATCGTGGTTGGTTAAGTCCGAGGATGTAGACCCGTAGGTAGATCGCTCAGCGAGCTATGGAGAGAGCTATGCTTGGTATTTCTCTGATGGATAGAATTCTAAACGTTGATATTCGTCAGAGAACCAAAGCTAAAGTGGGCCGGACACATTTGCCGCAAATATGACTTAATAGAGTGGAGACCACGTACGGGACGACCCCCCGCCAGATGACCTGAAGGTCGCTGTTGAAGGTTGGATGAGAGTTGCAAAAGAACGCGTGAAGTGGCGAGCCTAGTGGGAGACCTACTCGTACATCCAGCAGGAGAGACAGGCTGATGATGATGACACATCGTGTAATTAATTTGTGATATTTCTCTTGCCTGGCCACTTGTCATGATGGGCCTATAGTAAATTTGGCTAAATGTGAATCTACTTATTTATAAGCGTGATTTCTGACCACCCCGAAAGGGAAACGGTGGTGAAGATACTTTTACTTTTTTTATCAATAAAGGTATCGAAAATAGCCCAAAATGAATGATATACTTATGATTAAAACATCTTTAAATTATCTGTCGTCTTATTGCCTAGTAAGCTGAGATTACAGTACTTTTTTTTTTTTAGAAAAATGTTGTATTGTGCGAGCGATAACAAATAAAACAATCCTTTTTTTATTTGATTATGATCCGATAAACGTTTTTTTTTAATTTTGGTTTAAGTTGCAAATAAAGGCTTACGAGGCTTGTTTAAAAAAGTTTATTTTATTTAATAAATCACTTCTTTATTTCATATTATTTAATCATTTTGAATAAGCTCATAATTAATAAATTTTAAAAAATAAGTTTAGCCCTCTATATTGCGTGTAATTGTGAAAAGTGCAAATATTTTTTTTTAGGCTTCAGTGTCATTGGTAGAGCCTTTTATTAAATAAAAATGGTATATTTTTTTAAAGGTAAAAATCATTGTCTTAAATGCAAGTGTTATTACGAGTACTAATTGATTTCGCTCACAGCCGAGAGACGAAATAGAGAGAGAAACAATGACATAAGTCAACGTTCGCGCGATCATCGACCTCTCGCTACCTACTTGATTAGGCTCAGTATGAGTGGCGATATTTTTAGGAAATCTTCAATAAAAAAAAAACCGTTTATTGCACTTTCATAAATTACACGCATTATATCTAAATATAAATATTATCTCGTTTAATATTATACTATTATGTTTATATGTAAATATTTTCAATAATTTTATGTTTAGGCTATTCGTGTACTTGTCAAATATAGTTTAATTTAATTTAAATAATTACATAAATTTATGTTAGTTTAGCATTTATATAATTTAAAGACTTATAAAATTAAATGTCTTAGATGTTTACGATCTCGTCTTTTATGCACTTAGAGGCAATACTATCCGCCATCTTCAAATCTATATATATAGATTTGAATATATATATAGATATATAGATATAAATGATATCTATATATATAGATATAAATGATGTCTGTTTGTATGTATGTTCCCTATGCATTTCTAAACTACTTGATAGATCGGGATGAAACTTTGGGAATATGTTGTGTGAACATCTGCGAAGGTTTCTGACATAGTACTACTGTTGTCCGATAGGTGGCGCGCATCAGCGCTGATAAAAAAAAATGGTGAATTTTGCCTCTAGGTGTAAATTTTAAATAATTTAATATGTTGTTCCATTAGTATAATATATCGTTCGGTCAAAAACAGTATTGGAACATTTCGAAATATACTGTTTTGAGTTATATTTGAGATTTTAGTAATACGTCAATAATAGGTAAAATAATAACAGAATGTTTGTTTCATTTCAATTAGAACCAAAAATTGAGTTTTAGTTAGTGATTTAGAAAAAAATGTTAAATCCCTACTTCTGCATTCTTAATTCTAAACACGTGATTTCGGAAATATTCCGGTAATTAATCCGATCGACGATATAAAAAAATATATATATCTGAGGCGTAATTGTTTTTAAATGTCTTTGTCAGTCATTAAAACAATCATCAGCCTTGTTTAGATTAAGACTGGGTTAAATTTACAGAGACTTAATTTTAGTGCAACTCAGCCTTAGATAATCAAAGATCATTTTAAAAGTGAAAATGAGATCAGACATATAGGACGGATATTGGACACTCATCGTCAGTTCTTGTTTATTCTGCAATCGAACACACAGGTCAAAATATTTACCCTCATACCGTAGCAATATATACCATAGCCAATATAAATTTGGAAATGAAATAAAAAAATATATTTGTCAGAAACATGGTAGGTACAGGGATATAAATTATATCACATGCTTCGCTATTTCCAGCATACAAATATTTATTTAGTCACATGACTTTGTCGAGCTTACTGTCTAAGTATTTTTGTCGAATAAAAACATTTATTAACCAGCATTTGTTTGACTCCTAATTTGAACAGTTTTAGTGGCAGCTCCCTTATAGTAACTGGAAGCTTATTAAATATATTTGTTGCCATTGCATAACAATTTCGGCTATATTGAGTACTTTTATGCGCTGGATTAATTATTCTACTAGGATAACGCGTTTTAAAATTGCAATTATCCCCAAGAGTTTTAATAAGTTCCGGTGGCTTTTTACAAATAAACAGGATTCAAGTATATAGATAGAAGGAACAGTCAGTAATTTTAGTTTTATAAATAAAGGATGACAGGAAGTCATAGGGGGTGTGTTACAAATAGCACGAATGCATTGTTTTTGACCAATAAAGATTCTATTTATTTCCACTGCATTTCCCCACAATCTTAAGACTTATTGGCTGAAGTTGTGGAATGCTACAGCCAGTGTGTTTCCCTATTCCTAAAACCTAATAATTCCGGTTATTTTTTAATTGTCGATTTGTATGGAAAAGCCAAAAAAGTTGTCATTTCCGACATATGGTTTCTTGGAAAAAGTTGTTTGATTCAATTGTTGGCGACCACTGATAAATAAGCGACCTCTATAATTCAGTGATGACAACTTGGCTGGTGTTACCATCGAGAACAAGACGACACGCGCGCCAACGGTCGCGCCAAACGGTTGTGCATGAATGTGATTGGTTCTCAACACGAATGTGATTGGCCGGCGCTCCCCACTACTTACCTTACCTTCACTCCGTAGCCACGACTCAGACTTAGCTGTTAGAGCACGCGGGGCCAACAGTGACAGAGAGACAGTTTATAAGGTTTTAGTCCGTAGGCGCCTTGGGGTCTCCTTAGGAGGCCGCACGGTGAGTCGGGCATGCGACCCCCATCCGCGTTGGCCCTTCAGGCAGGGGGCGTATCATTGATGATTAATCGATTCACAGTCTTTAAAAAAAAGGGGCAAGAAACATTCCGTGATGTAGAACATTCATTTGAACATTTAGGTGTCACATATTATTTTAACGTAAGACCATACAACAGTATGATCAATATCTTTTCCTGTACCACTGTCCGTTAAAAAATATCCGATCTCATTTAAAATAATTTACAGATTCTTTTCTAAAAATAAATAATTACAATTAAAATGATTAAAAAATCATTTCACCGGTTTCCCATAAAAGGAAATTTTGTATGTGTACAATGGACCAAAAAAGTGTTCTATCAGTTTTGACAAACCGAGTAGTAGGTGCTTTAAAGATAAAATCAACCTTATTGCTAAATCTCAGCCACTCTTTTGGTCGACTGTACATATAATTGCTTAATGTCATAGTTTTTAGGTAAATAATTACATTCCTGTGCAATTAAAATGGTTTCAAAGTCTAATTTGTTTTATTATTTTCGTGACGCATGAATATTTATAATATGAAAGAGACAGACTTATGGATGTCTAAAGTGCTAGAGTGTGTAGTAATTATGACAAATTAAATAATATTTTAAATACGAAAACGCAATCGTCAATGTTGCCAGAAAAAAACTTATCTTACTGGAAATATTTAAAATGGTAACATTTATGCCTTTCGAGGTTTGAGTTAGTTCCCAATTAGTTCCTATAGTACTCTTGTAGTAGGTTTGAAGACACGTCCAAGCTCGGCGGTTGAGCGACTGCGATGCCTACTGGCGTCGGGAAAGGAGTTATAGGTAGGCGGGGAGGGGAAATGAATAGTGATAGGTACATAACAATAAATATACATATCGGCGACTATACTATATATAGCCCTATTCTGATAGTCGCAAACGTTATTAGTTGATTTCGTTATTTATGTCAGAGGTTGCGTCATAATTACAAAATATTATTCAATTCTCAACTCTATAGGTAAGCGCTCGAACTTGACAGCGGCCGTGCAAATATCAACTTTAATAGCGTGTAATACTCGTATATATAACGGATTCCATTATATAATGTTTGCGTTTAAGTAACAGAATAACTTGACTAGAAATATAATTTATAGAGCTCCTCTTTCTTCCAAAGCGAATGGAGAATTTGCAGCCGTGATCAAGTAGAAATTGCCGCGTAATCTGAAAAAGAAAAACAATGAGAACAAAGAATATTAAATTAAACTTTTGTACATAATACAGTTAATTATATGTGTCGATGGAATCTAGCAGTTAAGTACGTGGACGTTGAGGTACCTGGTTCGATTCCTGATCGGGACACAATAATTGAATGTATTTGTTGCATTTCTCGAGTTAGGTACGCGAGCTTGCCACTTGTAATGATAAGCAGTGGTAATGAAAGTTCGGTTCGAATCCCGGTATGTACCAATGAGAAATAAACTTTTCTTATAGATTTACAACACCACCGTTCCCGTGCCTCGGAGAGCATGTTAAACCGTCAGTCCCGGTTCCACTAATATCAACAAATTCTAAGATTACATTAATTACGAATTTTTCCAACTTTTGTGCATAATAAAGTTAATTACAAGTGTCGCCGTAGTCTAGCAGTTAAGTACGCGGACGCGGAGGTACCTGGTTCGATCCCTGGTCGGGACACAATAACGTGTGATATTTTTCGAGTTTAATACGCTAGAGACATCGACGAGCTTGCCACTTGTCATGATGGGCCTGTAGTAAATTAAGCTGAATGTGAATCCGCTTCTTTCACTCCCGGTAGGGATACGGTCGTGATGTAATATATTTTTTGTAAAGTTTACAAAAATTACAATACTAAATCGACGGTGGCCCTTAATTAAGTTCATAAGTAGGTTGATGGGACTCTAAAAGTTATAACAAATGGATTTATGTTCAATACTTGGTATCAGCGTGAAGTCCCATTGTAACTGATGGTTGTAGACAGCTGCCTCGTAGAAAGGTGTCATAGTTGTGGCACTTGCGAGCTCGGAACTGACTGCCCATCACAGACTCAGCCCAGTAACGACACGAGCGTCGGTGAGAGCATAGATCTGAAAATATACAATATTCATCGCTGAAGTGCAATACTTATTCGGCCCTCTTGTCACCGGAGGAGACGAGAAGACGCGGTGTTATGTCTTTTAAAAACTTTTGCGCTTGGACTCCATGGACCCAGAGTTTTTACAGCAAACGGCACAAATTATTATTGTCACTTACACTGATCAGTCAAAAATACGGTAGCTGGCGGACATCCTGGCTGCTTCCCCGCTCCGCCGTTGGGCCAGAAGTCTGCGTGGCCAGACACTACAGGTGTGCCGTAGAAACTCGTATCAGAATGGATGATGTCCACAAAATGAGCGTCTTCTGCGGTGATGTGAAGAGGAACGAGAAGGAGAGGGGGATAGAAGCCAGGAAGGGCTGGATCCAGGCCTGTTAATCTGTAGACAGAAATGCCAATCCCGTATTCTCTGTACATTATTATTCAATAAACATTATCGTACCTAATAAAAAGTGAAGTGACTTCACATTTTAGGCCAGTACAGGCAGTTTTATAAAGGCCAAAAATAATATAAAATAATAATAGGTTCTGGAAGGCCCATCTCCAACAGTGGAGGTCTAGGAGAAGAAGACAAATTTCTAAGCATTCCATGGATTCACCGTGCGGGTGCCAGGTCCATCGTGTGTGGGTAAGAGATGAAAAGAATGGTGTCTCGGGCTTGGGACTGACAAAGGCTGGTTTAGGAAAGGAAGGCCTCCCTTTTTTTATTTTTTATTATTTTATTACGCGATAATACACTCGCCATCCACCATTCTTCTCCTCTCCCTACCCAATGTGTTCTAGGGGCTGTAATGAAAAAATAAAATAATAGGTTCGTATTTTCCATGTTCCTCCTTTTGTTTCAGCTTGGTCCTAATCAGACTGATTTATAATTAGTAGGTATAGTATTGTGTAGGTATATATTATATTGTTAATATGTTATTTATGTAGGTTATAAGTTGTTATTAGTTGCGTTATATTTCCTTCCTTGTCCAACCTTTCTCATGCTATTTATTTATTTAAACTTAATTGTACAAAGGCGGACCGGACCTAATGCCGCTAGAGCGCTAGACATTCTATGACGGTCAAACCTTCGGGACAACGAGAGCAGTAAAAAAAACATGAAAAATAAGTCGATACGAGGGGGGAATGTGGTGAACTTTATGTGGTGGAAATATATATCAAATAAATAAAACACTGGCTGAAGGTGCATAAAGAACTTTCGTATCGAAAGGGCATAAGTATAAAGGTTAATAAATGTCGACGAAGCGAAAGAGGTATGTCGTGATCAAGGAAGATGGTCGTGATCGTGTCAAGAGACGCTCAATTACTGCCTACCCGCAAGGGATCTGCGGTGAAGATATGTATGTATGTATTACAAAAATACGCAAAGTTAAGATTATACCAGTAGTAGATCCACATTCCGAGTGGGGTTTTTATCCCCTGGACTGATCAAAATATTACATACATACATAACAAATTGTAGGTAATTGATAATAACGATAAAGAAAAAAATATAACAAAAATGTAATTGTTGCGAAACCCTGACCACTTTTCAACTTTTGTCAAATTTCTATGAACTGTCTTTATTTGTCACTATTGTTATTATTCTATATATTTGTCATCGTTTGATTATATTGCGTAAACTAAAAACCTTCTGTTTTAGTATTATTTAAAGAACCTTTTCACAACAGTAATAAATACTAAACATGGGGGGAGGGGGTCAAAAAATGCCGATGTGCAAACTCGTAGACGTCTCTAGCATACAACCTCTTCGCGCCATTTTGCGTGGATATGTCAAGTGCAAATTTTTGTTTTGCATATTAATTTACTGTGGATATTGTTGGTCAAAAGTGGTGTTGTTTTGTTTAACAATGTGAATATTTGTGGAAAACAATAAATTGGACTTTAAATATGGGGCATAAGTGTCAGTTTATTTTTTGCGGTTTTCCCGCGCTGTCAACTCCCATATTTTACCCGACGTGTTTGAGCTATGGTGCCGCGAGTGACTCCAAGAAAAGCATTAAATTCTGAAGCATCTGGAATTTGATGATGACCTCATTAACTCATAAAAAAGAAAGATATATTACGACTTGGCTGTATGGGCTAGACCCATAGCCTTCCCTATCATCTCATTCATCAACCATCGGAGAACAAAAAAAAAACAACTCATGTGTTTGACTTGTCGCTTTTTTTACTTTATTTCGATTTGAAAGTCATTCGACTTGGCGTTACACTATGATTTTCAAACAATTTAAGCAAATATTTGGTAAAAAAAAGCGTTCTAAGCTTTGTATTGCTTTCAAGTCGAACGGCACTTTTACAGCTACGAACTAGTATTAAGATTTGAAAATCGTTATTATTGTTAGATTGTAAGCTGACTCGGCCCTTTTACAGCCACGAATTTATATTTAGTTGACACGGCCTATTTACAGCCACGATCTTATATTAAGTAGTTATTAAGTTACCTTATTATTATAATTACCTTGCTTATGACAATAATGCTATTATAACATACACAAATATGGATTGTTTACCTGTTACGGTCCAACCATGATTACCTAACTTATGTTTGTTTATATTTTGTTATGTTTTGTTTTATATTATTTTAGTGCTGACAATATCCAAGTTGTTACAAGATAACCTATGGATATAAATATTTTGATGTTGATTTTGAACACGGCAAAAAAGACACGACACGCGCGCCAAAAGTTGAACGAACACGAATGTGATTGGTCGTTGTCGTCGCTGCACAGCTTGTTCGAATAGTTGCGAGCGCCTCCGACCACGATTATATCCTCTGTGTTTTACTTGACGGATTCAGCGCATTTTTTACTTTTTTTCGCTTTGAAAATCGTTCGATTTGGCGTCATATGGTTTACATACATTTTAAGAAGAATTCGGTAAACAAAGCGTTGAACGCTTCAACAAGTCAAACACAGCAATCGTCTATAAAAAAATAGCTACATACCTATGTATTTTCATGCCTTTTGAAGCCATAAATCTGGCCACACCTGCCTGAAGATGGCTCCCTAGTGAGAACCCCACGAGGTGCAGGTTCTGCAGCATCACACCAGCTGTCACCATGGAAAACACTGCGCGGCCCGTCTCTTTGGCTACCTGACAAGAATAATATTGTAAAGTCGGATTAAAAATCTACCGATCATGACGTGATGTGGCTCACGGCGGTCCCTGGAAGAATGAATCATCATTCATCAACACAGCCCTTAGAACACTAAGTCCAAGACCTCCACTGATGGACCTTCCATAAATTTCTGGAGTATTACATCACTAACCACGCCTACACTCGCCACGCTTCATCATCATCACGACCATATTCCTTTCAGGGTGGTCAGAAACCACGGTTAAAAAGAAGCTGATTCATATGCTGCCTCCGTGGTTTAGCGGTTAAGTCCGTGGATTTAGACTTGGAGGTACCGGGTTCGATTCCTGGTCGGGACACAAAAATATTTATTAATATAAATAAAAATACATTTAATTAATATTTAATTTATTTGTGATATTTCTCGAGTTTGGTCGGAGACATCGACGAGCTTGCCACTTGTAATGATTGGCCTATAGTAAAGTTGGCTAAATGCGAATCCGCTTTTTTATAAGCGTGGTTTCTGACCACCCCGAAAGGGAAACGGTGATGATACTCTCTCTCTCTGATTCATATTAAGCCCATCATAACAAGTGGCAAGCTCATCGATGCGTACCAAACTCGAGAAATACAACCAGGAATCGTACCCGGCACCTCCGCATTAAAATTCACGCACATAACCGCTAGACCACTTAGGCAGTTTAAAATTGTATAGTGATTCTATTGATAGAACCAAACAGCTTTACCTAAGAAACCATATGTCAGAAGAGACAAACAATTTTAGCTTCTCCATAGAAACTGTTAATTTAAAAAAAACATTTTCAGACAAAGCCAAAATAAAATTCGACATTTTTTCTTATATGTATGTGTCTGCGTTGCCAGTTTTTTTTTTGCCAAGTCGGGATTTTGGAACTTTTGAGTGACAACAGCGGGATTCTTTCGTCGAAAGCGGGACATAGTAAAAAAACATATATAATCAGAAGTTTCACTTTCACCCCTCTCTCCCGCGCTCTTATCTTCATTAAGCATCGGGCGGGCGGCCAGTACACACTTGCTTGTGCCAACCGCCCACGCTTCCTCAGCACGCTTCGCGCACGTTCGGTTATCCCCGAAAAGCGTGACTGAGCCTGTCCCGCACGGAACATTTAATTTTTATTTAAAAATCGGGACGTCTGGCAACACTAGTATGTGTATATATTATATATATATATATATATATTATAGTTGTCTATGTACTTATGTTAATTTTTATTATTATTTATGTGTAATTTAAATATTTTATTTCTCTATTTGCACCGTACTCATATTTAAATGTCCCAATGTCCCAAAGGTTAACGGGAAGAGAATGTCTTGCGGCATTACTTTCGCCTTTTGTATAGAAGTAAAGTATCATCACGACCGTTTCCCTTTCGTGGTGGTCAGAAACCACGCTTATAAATAAGCGGATTCACATTTAGCCAACTTTACTATGGGCCAATCATGACTCGTCGATGTCTCCAGCGTACCAAACTCGAGAAATATCACAAATAAATTAAATATTAATTAAATGTATTTATTTACATTAATAAATATTTTTGTGTCCCGACCATGAATCGAACCCGGTACCTCCGAGTCTAAGTCCACGGACTTAACCGCTAGACCACGGAGGCAGTATAGATTTACAATAAAGTTTTTAAATATATAAATAAAATAGATAAAGGGCATACAATACCCCGTATATAATTTAGTATCATGTAAGTCTGGATTAATTACCCGTGGCATATTTAGCATAGCTGAGATATAGTCTCCATAAGCGAGATTAGCCCAGTCCAAGACAAGAATATTCCACCCTCCTTTCTTCTGGTAGGCATCCACTACCTCCGCCGTGGTAGGATCGGTCACCAGCTCTACATAGCCGTGGCAGTAAATAACAGTTGGCTTAGTCACGTCGAATTTAGAATTATTGACAAGGTTGGATATGTCGTGTAGGTGGTAATTTGTTGATATATTTTTGCTGTAAATAATTTATTTATTTAAAAAACATAAGTACAGATATAGTTCATAATGTATTTTCATCTGGAAAACTCGGTTCTTAATAGAAGTACGACGGCACCCGAATTGTCAATCAATTATTGTTTTAAATGAGTGACATTTTCATATCCATTAATATGGAACTTTATTATTTAGTGCCAAATGGTACTGAAGCGAAATAAATACGAACTTATCGACAAAATACGATGAAAAACCATTATGCACTACATCTGCACTCCTAACATATCTATGTATACGCGCATATACACACATCAAAAAAGTCTAGGGATCAAGCATGTTTATGCGGATTTCTTGTGATTGAGATGTGGCTTTGTAATAAATTTATGATTTTATAAATTTATATGGATCCTTTTTGGTGCATTTCATAATTTAAAACAGGAACTGTCAATCAAATTCGAGTAAAAGATGAAAATCAGCTGTCAATATTTTCCCTATAAAAACATAAGACGCATTGAAGACATTATTAGTGCTACTGTTTCCCTACTACTGATTAAAACCAACGTTATTATGGAGCGGCGACGTCATTTAAGCAGGGAAGAAATGATCAGAGCCGTGGGAATGATAGAAGCTGGTTCCCGGCAACGTACTGTGGCTTTAGCTCTGAATACAAGTCAGAGTGTTATCAGTCGACTTTGGACACGTTACCGAACCACTGGTACCGTGGCTGAGCGCCATGGAGGACGGTATCGCTGCACCACACGGAGACAAGACCGATACATTCAAATCACAGCTCGAAGAACTCCAACAATAACCGCCATGATGTTAGCCGTGAGCCTTCATCGCTCTTCAGGGAACTTAATTAGCGACCAAACAGTCAGAAACCGCTTGCATGAAGTGAACCTTCATTCCCGAAGACCGCTACGGGTACCACCTATAGCAATGCACAATCGTAGGATTCGATATCAATGGGCTCTTGAACACAGAAATTGGACAGAAGAACAATGGCGTTTCGTGTGCTTTTCTGATGAGTCTCGTTTTGGTATGAGGCCGGATACAAGACGTATACGACACTGGAGAACCCCTGGACGCCAACAGCGATTAAAATCCTGCCAGGAAGTCCATCCTTATAGTGGTGGAACCATCATGGTATGGGCGGGTATTTCGATCGGCGGAAGAACTGAGTTGATTTGGATCAGAGGCAACCTCAACGCTCAAATTTATGCTGAGACGGTTGTATCAGACGTCATCGTTCCTCTACAAGTGCATATCGGTCCCTTATTTCAGTTAATGCATGATAATGCACGACCGCACACCGCAAGAGTTGTAAGACAGACTCTCGCCGCAGCTAACATCAATGTCCTGCCCTGGCCTGCTCAGTCGCCAGACTTGAACCCGATTGAGCATGCATGGGATATTCTTCAGAGAAGAGCTCTGCCGAATATGGAGGGTATCCAGTCGCAAGAAGACCTTTTTTTGTTGTTGCAACGAACATGGGCGGCCATTCCACAGCGTGATTTGGATGAACTCATTTTGAGTATGCCAAACCGATGTTCTTGTGTTGTTAGTGTTCGCGGTAGAAACACGGATTATTAATTGTTTAAGTTACCCAATAAAATTAAAAAAAAAACTGTTATTTCAGTCTTTTTTTCGAACTTTAATGTTAGTGGTTCAAATGTCAAAAATCCCTTTATTAGGAAAATGGCAATTTTTTTTACTAATGCAAAGGTGACTTGGTTTATCGTTACTGTAGACAAACGAAAACATTTTATTTGATCAATCCTTAAAGAAAATTTTAATGAATATCAATCAGGAGAAAAGTTATTGCAAAAATATATGTTGATCCCTAGACACTTTTGATGTGTGTAGTTCTAAAACAATGCCAACCATTTTTTAATTTAATTTTACTTTTGATTGTTTTTAAAAATTGAAGTATCATCACGACCGTTTATATAGAAGCGGATTCACATTTAGCCAACTTTTCTATAGGCCAATCATGACAAGTGGCAAGCTCGTCGATGTCTCCAGCATACCAAATTCGAGAATGTTCACAAATCAATTAAATTAAATTTAGGAATCGAACCTGGTACCTCCGAGTCTAAATTCACGGCATTAACCGCTAGACCACGGATGCAGTAGTACTTAAAAAGTAAAACAATTTAATTAACTAAACTAAAAAAAACTATATATGTATGTCCTCTATAGACGACCCTTTAGCAATAGTTCCAAAGACTTGGCCTAAATAATTGCCAACTTTCCTGTCTCCAGACTTTTGAGTTAGCCGTTTGGATAAGTCATTGGCCAGACGCTTGTCTGAGTGTCCCAATGGGCCTCTGTATCACTGACGTATTTGCGCAGTTTCAGGTTCTCAGCAGAAACCGCCGCAAATCCCGCGCTCGACGCTCGGTTATGCGATAGGCTATATTTTATTAAATTTTAATTTTTCTCTTGAATAATAAATATTTATTTATTTATAAACAAACAGTATAAAATAATTACAATATAAATTAAAACTAACTACTAAAAAGTAAAAATTAAAATAAATATAAACTAAACCTAATAAATAATAAACTATAAGTAAAAAATGTCCTCTAGAGACGACCCTTCAGTGATAGTCCCAAGAAGACTGGCAACATTTCGCCTCTATAGCTAAGCTAATACGTTGGCAGAAATAATTGCAAGCCTTCCCGTCTCCAGACTTTTCCGTTAGCCGTTTGGACAACTCCTTGGCCAGACGCTTAGCTGAGTGTCCCCATGGGCCCATCGTCTCGACCCCAAACGGCGCAAATTTGTAACCTGTACTGAGGTTGGCGTATTTTTCTCTTCGAATAAAATGAAAGTCAAAAGTAAAAAACAAAAATACCTGTGATAAAATCTGATAAAAACATCGTTGATGTTTAGTTTTCTTCCAGAAGGAACTGAAAAGTTTATACAGGAAGATTAATACCAATTAGAATGAAGTAAAACAAAATAATAAAAATTTCTTTATTGCACTAAAATTGTACATAGGCGGGCTTAATAGCCAAGCATTTTCTAACAACCAACCTAAGATAAAAACACAAGATAAAAAATAAAATTTGCGAAAATGTTAGTCTAATTTACAGGTCTTATAGTACACTAACGTAACAAGAATTTTCCAAGTAAATTGGCGAGCAAATACTCATAAATGAAACATTTTTTTTATTTTTTATTTTAAATATAAAACAAAAGGTTTATTCGTAAAACAAAATTACAAAATATAAAATAAAATTTATATTAATACCAAGGATAGGGATATAAGTCCCGTCCGCGTGGAATGGTGGCAAGAACTCTGGCTGCATTTCCCCGCTGAATTGCAATACTGATTCTTTGGGCGAAGAAAGAGCCAGCCCTCTTGTCACCGGAGGAGACGACAAGACGCGGTGTTATGTCTTTTAAAAACTTTTTTGCACTTGGACTCCATGGGCTCAGAGTTTCTACAAACGCAAACGGCATAAATATGTAATCTTTTAATATACTTACATATTTGCGCCGCAATATAAAATAGGTAATTTATTTCACTAAAATTAGCGGGCTTAATGGCCAGGCATTTTCTAACAACCAACCTTGATAAGATAAGATGAAAAATATTTATTTGCGTAAATGTTAGTCTAATTTACAGGTCGTAATGTAAACTAACTTAAACATATGTACGAGTATGTAGGTATTGTAACGGGTACATGTAGGTTATAGAGTTTTATTGGCATTTTAAGAAAGAATAGTATTGTCAATATACGACAATGACAGGGTTGATGGGTTTTTGTTTTAAAGAAAAAAAGAAAGGAAGATCGGGGGAGCTCGGACCGAGAGGTCGACAGAGTGAGTATTTTTATAAATATTAGGATTAAAATAATTATTAGTTAAAGTCTACCGCGTAATAGTGTCCCTCGTAGATAAGTGTTTAGTTTTTCTAGATATGTAATTATTTCTAAAATATAAAGTATAAAAAAGTTTTATGCATTTTTAATAAAAAAAGGAGTTCCGTAGAATCCTCTCCGTTATAATTAAAAGCAACTACATCCAACCGCAGGCGTTAGATAATTCAAGTAACTGCAAAGGGCAGGTTACAGTATCAATACAAAACGAAGTGATAAATTGTAACGATTAAATTAAAAATGGTGTGGAAAGGCGACCTTTAAAATAAATCTCGTACGTTTAAGAACTGCTTCCGTGGTCTAGCGATTTAGTCCACGGACTTAATTTATTTGTAATATTTAGTTTGGTATCAGACATCAACGAGTTTGCCACTTGTCATGATGAGCTTATTGTAAATTTGGCTTAAAGTGAATCCGCTTATTAAAAAAAGCGTTGTGTCTGACTACCCCCAAAGGGATACGATTGTGATGATACTTTACTATGCTTTTTATATTCGACGCCATTTTTAACTTAAATCGTTACAATTACAGATACTTTATTTTGGTGCAACCTAGGCTTAGAATTAATTAGTCTATGACAATGCAAAGACGGTGAGTGTTCGGTATGCATTTTACATCAGTCCTACCACTATTGTAACATTGCAAACTTTACGCCTTATTTTTATAATCATGATTGTTAATAATATCAATAAATACAAACCATAATTGCTGATTAGTTTTTCGTAGGCGCTGCGAGTTTGCATTGTATTAAAGAACACATACGTCACACCTACCTACCTTAAAAACTTTTGAGAGAGTGGACGTTTCTTCAGAGCAAGTTATTTAATTATTTTCTTCTTTTGCCTAAATCTTAATAGAAAGTAACAAATAGTGTGTGATTAACCCCAACTAATGGGTAAGTTATGTAATTAAGTTATTTACTGTTGAATTTAGTGTTAGAATGCATATTTAGAAGCTGGTGTATTTTTTTAAACTACTTAGCTTTACTTATTTTTCTTTATCAGTTTATTTTAATAGTTCATTTATAGTATAATATAATTTAGAGTAATATTATTACGTAGTCATTTTTTATTATTTAACAGTTTAAAATAGAAATAAGTAGCAGTGATTAGTATTTTTTTATTTATTGTTTAATTGTAGTTTAATTAGTCGTTTAGCTTATTTATTTTTAATTGGCTGCAACACCTTAGTATCTAATAGGTTATTCTGTCCAGCTCATATCAGATTTTCATGCCATGTTGCAGCCCAATTGCGAGAATGGTCAAAATGAAAAATGTGTCAACTGTTACATTACAGGGTTTCATGTTCGGGTTTCTACGCCTCACCTACACCTAGCGCTACGTGACGTCACGGCTACTCGCACTAGCTTATCCCCTGAATGGGAATCTAGTACTTAAATTACGGACTGGTATCGTATACTTAACTTGAAAAAGAACTGATCTTTATTACTCACACCCTGACCTGTCTTCTGCTTAACTATAGGCTGCATACTGTTTTTTTTATTAATTTAGGATATTTTAGTTTAGTTTGTTATTTTTTTGTATATTTAGTTTTATCAGCTTTCTTTTATTTCTCTTTTTTCGGTTAGTCTTTTTATTGTAGTTTTTTTATTAGTTTTATTTAGTGTATTAGTTTTTAATAAATTTTATATTTCTTTTGTTCGCCTTTTATTTATCCTTTAGATAATTAAAAACGCGACAATGGCGCCCAACTTTCAAGGTCAATAAAGGTCAGTTACTTTTCTAGATTAGTAAGAATCCTATTAGCTTTCTTTGGTGTTGACTTATTATTAATTATTATACATGTAAAACTAATGTTTTTTTTAATTCTATTAAATTGAGTATTTATGCATTTGCACTAAATATATATAAAAATAATAATAATAATTAAAAAAAAAAAAAAAAAAAAAAAAAACATTAGTTAAATTAGGCATTTTTAAAATTAAAGTATATACACAAAACTGACTACAAATTTTGTAAGAGCTATTTTTATTGTGTTAGTTTCATATAGTTTTTTAATTTATTTACATAACTTATTACACACTATATTTTTTTTTTATATAAAAATGCCTCATCAAGTTAAATTCTTATCTTTACAAAAACTAGAACTTGAATACGAGATTGGCTTAAGAGGTGAAACTCCTTCTGATAATGTAGCAGACTTGCGAAAGCAGATTGTCAAACTTGCTGCAATAATGCCATCGAAAGACATTTTGGAATCACATCTTGACGTCACAGATGACTTGATGGCTGTTAAAGAAAGTTTATTGAAATCTCAGACTAACCTTTCGACTATAAAGACTAAATTTGATCAAAACCTATTCTTTCGTACTGAAAATTTATTACATCACATATATCACAGACTTAATCGAATAACTGCCGTTTCGAATGATGATAAGGTTGCTTATAAAGTAGTGACCCAAAGTTTCAATTCACAATTTAAAGAGCTACAACAATTAAATCCTCAAAATATTACTGGACCTACGCCAGCTCAAGGGGTTGCTGAGGTAACAAACCCAAATATAATTTATTCTTGCGATCGCAACCTTTCTTCTGAACTATGTAAACTAAAATACAATGGAAAGACTTGCGTACATAATTTTATACAAAAAATTAATGAATTTATTCAAGCTCGAAACATTAACACAGAAAAAGTATTGTCCTACGCTACAGAAATATTTGTAGATGATGCACTTCACTGGTATCGTAGCGTAAAGGACATCGTAAAATCATGGCCTGAACTTGTTCAACTGCTTAAGGATGATTTTGGTATTTTTGACTATGATTATCGTCTTATGTCAGAAATCCGAAATCGAACTCAAGGCGAAAATGAAAATATTACTATTTATTTTGCAATAATGAAAGGAATGTTTTCCAGACTGTCTAGAAAACTACGTAATGAAGAAAAGCTAGAAATTCTTCTACACAATATTAGACCGTGCTATGCTTCTACTCTAGCATCTTCTCCTGATATCACCAGTATTGAAGCATTACAAGAACAGTGTCGTAAATATGAAAAATTTCAGTCGCGTCAGTCCCTCTTTCGGGAACCTCCTAAGATTACGACTGATACTCTGGCTCCTGAGTTTGCTTATACTAAACAATCGTAGTGTACATTTTAGAAGATTTTTCAGGTCGTGATCTAGGTGCCTGGCATATTAAAGATTTAAAATTAAACGGTTCACGTTAGAGTCACTCTGTAAATCTTAACAAAAAAAAAAAAAAAAGTTTATAATTTCGTACGGATTTTACATCAGGTCAAATCCTTTGTTAGGAGAGGGGGTACTGTAACATTGCAAACTTTACGCCTTATTTTTATAATCATGATTGTTAATAATATCAATAAATACAAACCATAATTGCTGATTAGTTTTTCGTAGGCGCTGCGAGTTTGCATTGTATTAAAGAACACATACGTCACACCTACCTACCTTAAAAACTTTTGAGAGAGTGGACGTTTCTTCAGAGCAAGTTATTTAATTATTTTCTTCTTTTGCCTAAATCTTAATAGAAAGTAACAAATAGTGTGTGATTAACCCCAACTAATGGGTAAGTTATGTAATTAAGTTATTTACTGTTGAATTTAGTGTTAGAATGCATATTTAGAAGCTGGTGTATTTTTTTAAACTACTTAGCTTTACTTATTTTTCTTTATCAGTTTATTTTAATAGTTCATTTATAGTATAATATAATTTAGAGTAATATTATTACGTAGTCATTTTTTATTATTTAACAGTTTAAAATAGAAATAAGTAGCAGTGATTAGTATTTTTTTATTTATTGTTTAATTGTAGTTTAATTAGTCGTTTAGCTTATTTATTTTTAATTGGCTGCAACACCTTAGTATCTAATAGGTTATTCTGTCCAGCTCATATCAGATTTTCATGCCATGTTGCAGCCCAATTGCGAGAATGGTCAAAATGAAAAATGTGTCAACTGTTACATTACAGGGTTTCATGTTCGGGTTTCTACGCCTCACCTACACCTAGCGCTACGTGACGTCACGGCTACTCGCACTAGCTTATCCCCTGAATGGGAATCTAGTACTTAAATTACGGACTGGTATCGTATACTTAACTTGAAAAAGAACTGATCTTTATTACTCACACCCTGACCTGTCTTCTGCTTAACTATAGGCTGCATACTGTTTTTTTTATTAATTTAGGATATTTTAGTTTAGTTTGTTATTTTTTTGTATATTTAGTTTTATCAGCTTTCTTTTATTTCTCTTTTTTCGGTTAGTCTTTTTATTGTAGTTTTTTTATTAGTTTTATTTAGTGTATTAGTTTTTAATAAATTTTATATTTCTTTTGTTCGCCTTTTATTTATCCTTTAGATAATTAAAAACGCGACACTATGCCGGCCTATTATTAGAGAAGAAACAGTGGGAAATATTTTGGTGGCGGGTTTCTAATGGCTCCTACTGTATCATTTCTTAATTGTTCTTATACCACCTGTCTTGTTCTTTCTCTTCGAATAAATAAATAAATAAATAAAAGAAGGGATAAGGTCAATTTGTACAATGCACAATGAAAAACTGCAACATGCCGACCGGCATTTTACGAAAGTCTAAACACGTTCTTTTTCGAAAAAGAACAAAGTAGATTGTAATAAAAGATAAACAACTGGGCATTGGCTATAAATATCTTATATTTGATAGCTTTGTAAAAAAAGACTTGTAAATAATCTTACCCGGTATGAAACCTCGCTTTATTGGATCGATTCCTTGTTTAGTTAAAGGAAATATGATGTCACTCTGGCTACCACAAAATGTTATAACTGAAAAAATAAATAATGTAAATACATTGTACGTAAGTAAGTAAGCCAAACATGTAATAACGCAGTGTAAAATAAAGAACCCCAGACCTCTAAAACCTATTTCTGCAGAATTACGCCTACACTAGCCACCGGCATTATCGCACGTTCATTAAATACGACCGGTAGGTACATGGGAGTTAACAAAAAAAATACAATAATATATGTATATACAGTCCAATTTATCTTTTTCCATCGTTATTTACATCGTGAAACAAAAAGTAATTGGTGCTGTCATAGGAACTGCTAGACACACACTTGTGGGTGCGTTACTCTTCTAGAAAAGGGCTATTACTCACGCCGACATGACAAAGTCCTTGGTGTTATCCGTGAAGCAGTAAGTCTTTCTATTGCAAGAGCCAGAACGGGACCGACTACAAATAAAACTTTGACCACATTTATAAAGGAAGGACAAAGCACGAAAACTAAATGCAAGCCCAACTCGATCCTTGGCGCCGCATCAGACTGGAAAATTATCATGGATACATTTGCACACCATTATAGGATCCCAGATGAACTAGCTGTATCAGCCTATAGGCCAGACATCTTAGTGTTTTCTCGGAACTTGAAAAAAGTTATCCTTATTGAACTTACCGTTCCGTGGGAATCAAATATTTCAAAAGACCACAACATGAAGTCGAATAAATATTATGAACTCACAGAAGAAATAATCAGGAACGGGTTCAAGACTCAGCTTTACGCAGTGGAAGTTGGTGCGAGAGGAGTTCCAGCTAAATCTTTGCATCACTTACTGAAAGAAGTGGGTCTAAGCAGGTCTGCCGTCAATACATTTATGGAACGAGCTTCCAAGACGGCATAAACGAAATCATACAGTATTTGGTTGGGTAGGAGAGAAGTAGAATGGTGGATGGTGAGCGTATTATCGCGCAATAAAATAAAAAAGGGAGGCCTCCTTTTCTTAAACCAGCCTATTGTCGGTCGCAAGCCACCATTCTTCTCATCTCTTACCCACACACGATGGACCCGGCACCCGCACGGTGAATCCATGGAATGCTTAGAAATTTGTCTTCTTTAAAACAAAAACTTGCACTTGACATGTCCGCCGTGCAAAATAGCGCGAAGGACTCACACACAGCAGTTACGATTTACGAAACCTAAATTCTACCTACACTACACAAATTCAAAAAGTTTGCTGCGAATTTCAAGGTCATCGCTTGTTACCTTTGTGCCGGCAATTATATCTACCTATTTGTGTTGTTTATTTAAAAGCGAAGTCGGTCATTAATGTTCCGCTCTTGACTCAAAGTCATGGTCGGACTATGTTCTTCCGGTACGACACCAATTATAAAATCGTTTAGATATGGAAATAATGTAAATATAATATTATAAAGGACCTTGAGCTTTTTTGTTAAATCTCTCAACAACTTTGGAAGTGATGCCAAACGGTTTTGGGATACACTTTACTTCATATATTTATTTTATTTATTTATTTATTGCAGTGTCCTAGACCTACACTGCTGGAGATGGGCCTTCCAGAACATTTATCTGGAGAATTTGGCCTACACTCGCCAAGCCGTCTGGCCTTACACGCTGGCCAGACGGCTTGGCGAGGATATGATATCAATTTTTATTGACAATTTTTTAACGATTCCACTAGTTGGTATTAGTGGAACCGGGACCGACGGCTTAACGTGCTCTCCGAGGCATGGGAACGGTGGTGTTGTTAATCTATGACAAATGTACGCAAGAAAAGTGCATTTCTCATTGGTGGATTTGAACCGACCTTTGTAGGATTCAAGGAACGCGTTCTGACAACCGAGCCACCACCGCGCCTTACTTACTTACTTACTTCATGTATACTCGTATATGAAGATTTTTAATACCACGTGTAATTTTAAAAAGAGCTATTTTTTTTTTAGATTTCTGGTGTCATTGAACCTCTTTTCGAAATAAAAAAATATGTTTTTTAAAGATAATAATCATTATCCCAAAAATAAGTGTTATTACGAGTATTAATTGATCTCGCTCACAGCCGAGAGACGAAATAGAGAGAGAAATAATTTATTTATTTAAAATCTTTATTATAATTTACAATCGGCGAACATAAGGCCGTAAGGCATTCCCTGACCGTTGACCGTTTGAGACAAATGAGATTTCTTCATTAGATCGAGGATAGTGAAAATGATATTAGGAAATTATTTTTATTCCAATAAATACCATAAAAGTAAGCAATTCCTATATAAACATATACTATACATAGAAATAATGACATAAGTCAAGTTCGCGCGATCGTCGACCTTTCACTACCTACTTGATTAGGCTCTGTATGAGTGGCGATATTTTTAGGATAACTTCTCTGCACCGTAACTTAAGATTATATTACTGAATAAATAAAATAAAAATACGTACTTCTTCATTTTTATTCTAGATTATAATATTAACATATTTGCTCTTTAATAAATTACACGCAGAATATACGGCTAATAGTTCAAGATACGTAGAAGAGCGACCTACACCGATCTGTTATCCAAATGAAAGCCACTTTTTATATAATAAAATAGGCTAACAAAAGCAATGGTGATGGGTTACCTAACGAAATATGGTCAAGGTTATACAGGGGAAATTCTTAAGTAGGCGTTAATAGCTAATGTCTAAATTACGAGTTTTTATTAAAATAAATAAAAATACAACTTACCTGCTAAAATAATCAATCCAGAATATAAAAATCGCATGATTACACTTTAATTTGCCAAAACAACCAAACGCAATACATTGCGCGATAACAAAAAAAAATTATTATTATTATTATTATGTAACTGGTTACTTTTATATATTTTTTACGTTAGACTAATATGTGATTCTATTGATAGAAACAAACAACTTTTCCGAAACTATATGTCGGAAATGACTTTTTTTTGACTACTCCATACAAATTGGCTATTTTAAAATTAACAGTTAGTATGAAGAAGACATGTTTTTTTGGCATTTCCGACATATGATTAGTTAGGCTAAGTTTGTTTCTATCAATAGAATAACACATTAATCTAATGTAAGACCAGCATACAATGTCTGTAGCGTACCAAACTCGAGAAATATCACAAATAAATTAAATAAATGGTTATGTCCTGACCAGGAATCGAACCCGGTACCTCCACGGACTGCTAAACCACGCTAGATCAGAGACAGTTTTTATTTATTACACAAAAAAAAGTAACAATATTTATTGTTACAATAAATCTATTTTTAATTAACATACATGTTTTTTTTTATAACCAAGCATTTTTTAAGCAAAATTAATTATTTATAAATGTTTATTTAATATTTGTTTATTTATTTAATAAAAACGCAGCACTTTACACAATAAATTAAACACATCTCTATTTGGCCCGAAATGGCTTTTCTATTTATAGCTTTTTTTAAATTTTATTTTACGTTATTAAATATTAATTTATTCGTCTTTATATCACATACATTAGTGCAAAATATTGTTTTTAATTTTAATTTCCGTCTTAGTGGTAAGACTCTTTTTCTGCGACTGACATCAGACGGAGGTCAGTCCATTTTGTTTTTTTTTTTATATCTATATCAATAGATTTTTAAGGTTTTTCCTCGTTAAACATTTCAAGTTATTCTTAGATAATTTAATATAATAAATAATAATATTGCCATTAATTAATAATATTGAACACCTTGCTCGTGTATTAATAGCGATCAGCAAAAAAAAACCTTGAGGTGGTCGCTGGGTTACAATTCGTGGTCAGATGATGACGTCATATAGCCTATTATTATTATCACAGCCCCTTAAACACCTATACCTCCACTGTTGAAAATGGGCCTTCCAGAAATATCTGGAGATTTTTAATGACAATTTATTAGAGATTTTAGAAGTTGGTATTAGTGGAACCGGGACGGACGGCTTAACGTGCTCTCCGAGGCACGGGAACGGTGGTGTTGTAAATCTATGACAATAGTATTTATTTATTTAAAAAAAATATTGCACAAAGTACAAAGGCGGACTTAATGGTAGACAGCCACACCTTAGGGACAAATTAGAACATTTATAAGTGCAATGAAATAAATATTAATAGTAGGATACATTCAACATACTTACAACATACAACATAATATACTTTTATATATACTGTAATATCAATATACCAAATACTAATACATAGGTAGGTACACATAAATATATATACACTTATTAACATTGTTGGGAGCTATTTAGAAAGTGTAGATAGACGAGTTTTTTGAACGAAGATCTGGTAGACGCTTGCCTTATGTACATAAGAAAAGTGTATTTCTCATTGGTACATGCCGGGTTTGAACCGACCTTTGTAGGATTTAAGGAAAGCTTACAACCGAGCCACCACCTTACTTCTCTTTTTGTTGTAGTTTTTGCGTGAAAGAACAACAAACATCCAGCCATACACCCTCTCCTCATACTCGTATACTTTCGCGTTTATATTAACTATGTAGTATCTTCTGAGAAAAAACGAGATTTTTTTCTAAGGATCGGTTTACTCTTAGGCAACTCATTACAAGTGTCAAGCTCGTTGGAGTCTCTAACGTACCAAATTCGGGCAATATCACAAGGAAATTAAATAAAGAAAATTATTTACTAAAACATTTTTATTAATAAATTAAAGCGCTAATTTAAATTATGTTTTATCATATTTAAGTTGACGTAGAAAAAAAAATGAGTCTAAAATTATTTATTAGTTGATCATTTTAAATGAGTACCTAATTAATGTCCAAAACCAGGCCCCAACTTTTTTGCAGCGTGCCTCAACTAAATACAATTGAATAATCATAACAATTAATTGTGTTTTTTTAAAATTTAATTACAACATCTCTTTTACCCCAGCATTAAAATATTATTTAATTAAATAGTCAATTGATTAAGATTTTTTTTTTTTTGGTTCTCTTCTCCCGATGGATGATGAATGAGATGATATGAAAGGCAAAGGGTCTAGCCCATACAGCCAAGTCTGACGTAATATATCTTTCTTTTTCATGAATTAATGAGGTCATCATCAAATTCCAGTTGCTGCAGAATTTGATGCTTTTCTTGGAGTCCCTCGCAGAACCATCCACTGCTCAAACACGTCGGGTAAAATATGGGAGTTGACAGCGCGGGAAAACCGCAAAAAATAAACTGCAACTTGTGCCCCATATTTAAAGTCCAATTTATCGTTTTCCATAATTATTCACATTGTAGCACATTATTAAACAAAACAACACCACTTTTGACCAATAATATCCACAGTAAATTAATTTACAAAACAAAAACTTGCATTTGACATGTCCACGCAAAATGGCGCGAAGAACTCCCAATTTTATTTTTTTTTATTTATAATCTTTTATTCGAAATTAATTATAGTACATTTAATATAAATTAAAAGCTACCTAAATAATAAAATTAAAAATAAACTAAACTATAAATAAAAAATGTCCTCTAGAGACGTCCCATCCGAGATAGTCCCAAGGAGACTGGCAACATTTCCCCTCTGTATAGCGAGGCTAATACGTTGGCAGAAATAATTGCCAGCCTTCCTGTCTCCAGACCTTTCTGTCAGCCGCTTTGACAACTCCTTGGCCAAGCGCCTCGCTGACGGTCCCCATGGGCCCATCGTCTCGACCCCAAACGGCGCAAATTCGTAACCGATACCAAGGTTAGCGTATTTGCGCAATTTGAGGTTCTCCGCAGAAAAAGCCGCACTTCCCGCGCCTGACGAGGTCGCCTGTATGTGAGATGGAGCTAATGTATCTACACACGTCGCATCCCACACCAGAGACCTGCCAAGTTTCCACGGCCCAACAGTCATTCCGTCGGGTCTCTTGCCATCGCTCCGCACAATCCCAGATGGTTCTAATATTGCGGGTACTCCAGCAGTGACAAGAGCCCTTCGGATGATGTCGTTGAGAGCCGCGTGACGAGGAATGCGGCCAGCACTTCTAGCACAAGAAAGCCCGTGGTGTCCGAGATGATCGACTGGTTCTCCGCATTAACAACAATTAATTGTGTTTTTTTTTAATTTAATAACAACATCTCTTTTACCCCAGCATTAAAATATTATTTAATTAAATAGTCAATTGATTGAGATTTTTTTTTTTGGTTCTCTTCTCCCGATGGATGATGAATGAGATGATATGAAAGGCAAAGGGTCTAGCCCATACAGCCAAGTCTGACGTAATATATCTTTCTTTTTCATGAATTAATGAGGTCATCATCAAATTCCAGTTGCTGCAGAATTTGATGCTTTTCTTGGAGTCCCTCGCAGAACCATCCACTGCTCAAACACGTCGGGTAAAATATGGGAGTTGACAGCGCGGGAAAACCGCAAAAAATAAACTGCAACTTGTGCCCCATATTTAAAGTCCAATTTATCGTTTTCCATAATTATTCACATTGTAGCACATTATTAAACAAAACAACACCACTTTTGACCAATAATATCCACAGTAAATTAATTTACAAAACAAAAACTTGCATTTGACATGTCCACGCAAAATGGCGCGAAGAACTCCCAATTTTAATTTTTTTTATTTATAATCTTTTATTCGAAATTAATTATAGTACATTTAATATAAATTAAAAGCTACCTAAGTAATAAAATTAAAAATAAACTAAACTATAAATAAAAAATGTCCTCTAGAGACGTCCCATCCGAGATAGTCCCAAGGAGACTGGCAACATTTCCCCTCTGTATAGCGAGGCTAATACGTTGGCAGAAATAATTGCCAGCCTTCCTGTCTCCAGACCTTTCTGTCAGCCGCTTTGACAACTCCTTGGCCAATCGCCTCGCTGACGGTCCCCATGGGCCCATCGTCTCGACCCCAAACGGCGCAAATTCGTAACCGATACCAAGGTTAGCGTATTTGCGCAATTTGAGGTTCTCCGCAGAAAAAGCCGCACTTCCCGCGCCTGACGAGGTCGCCTGTATGTGAGATGGAGCTAATGTATCTACACACGTCGCATCCCACACCAGAGACCTGCCAAGTTTCCACGGCCCAACAGTCATTCCGTCGGGTCTCTTGCCATCGCTCCGCACAATCCCAGATGGTTCTAATATTGCGGGTACTCCAGCAGTGACAAGAGCCCTTCGGATGATGTCGTTGAGAGCCGCGTGACGAGGAATTGATTAAGATTTATGTATAAAATAGTTACAAAGCACTATTTATACGATAAGGTTCTTTATTATGATCAGGTACTTTATTCTAGATATAACACTGAATTTCAAATTGGCGGGATAAAAACTATGTAATTATTAGGGTAAAAAAAAGTTTTTGTCAATTGTCGTTATGCTAGGGTAAAAGAGATAAAACTAATTACAGATTATAATATATGCACTATGAAATAAAAAGAAAAACATTATGACACACAAACATTTTATTGGGCCCATTTCCTCATTTAAATGTTTCTTTAGTATACTTTAATTGGCTTAGGAAATAATTTAAAAAATGCGCTTGAAGTTATTTACTATTTAACCAATCCGCATATACGCCAACCTTGGTACCGGTTACGAATTCGCACTGTTTTGAGTCGAGACGACCATGGTGACCTTCAGCGAGGCGTCTACCCAAGGAGTTGTCAAAGCGGCTGACGGAAAAGCCTGGAGGCAGGAAGGCTGGCAATTATTTGCCAACTTATTAGCCTCGCTATACAGAGGGGCAATGTTGGCTCCTTTGGACTATTTCGGATGGGACGTCTCTAGAGGTCATTTTTTATTTATAGTTATATTTTTCAATTTTATTATTTAGGTAGCCTTCAATTTATATTTAATGTATGTATACTTCGAATAAAATATATGATTATTTTAAAAATATATATTAAATAATTTTAATAAGTAATTAAAGCTAATTTACTATTTCTATGTTTTTTGATTTGATTTGTACATTAATATAAAACAAATAAAACCATAACCACATATAATTATTTAATAATACCTTGTATGATATAGACATCAGACTTAATGATATAGGTACTAAGTCCATTGTCTCTAGCAATTAAATTATGGTCTTATATTTTTTTGCTATAAGACGCAAGACCACTGCATCATTGCTTAACTGAATGAGGACAAGCACTAACAGTATGCTGAAGATGATATCTGAAAGATATGGTTCACCGTGCACAGGCTGCTTCGTGCGGCTGCTGGTCTAGCGGGAGTGAGGTGCGTCCTGTCAGATTGGTGGGGGACGGAGTGGTTAACGGCCATATTGGTTTTATTATTATTATTTTTTTACTTATATTTTATTTTTATGGTCTAACATTAGCTGTAAGGATTTTGTAACTAACAAGTGAGCCTAGTTACATTTACAACAGTCAAAGTCGTTATATAAACAGAGCATTGTTGGTTATAGTGGAGTTCGACTTACACTATCAAATCAATTATATTGTTTTGTCTTTTTACGGACAATATGCCGAATTGCCGACGTGCTACAGAGGTGTAAAACACGTATTTGTTCAGCACGAGAACGTCGTGTCAGTTTATTAATTTAATAAGATAATGTAACAAACATTTTGTATGAATGTAGCAACCAATCTATCTTATTTTATCTCTTTTTCTCTTTCGTTTTCAATATCTTCTATAGTGTCAGGTAACTTTCTGCCTTTAGTCTCAGGCAATAATATACATAGCAAGGCAGCTACCAGAGGCAATAAACCAAATATTAACGTAGGCAACCACGGTACTACAGCAGCTAAACTCGAAACGAATGGAGCCAACATAGACCCAAATCTCATTGACATAGAAACTAGTCCCAAACCCATATTTCTAACTACAGTAGGGAATAATTCAGATGAGAAGATGTAGATGGCTGTGCAGACGATGGCGATGCAGCAGACTCCAAGTGTGCCGATGATGAAGGTCAGGGCGAAGATGTTGGGCACCCAGATCAGGATTAACATGCATGTGCCGCCAATAACCAACAGAGAAATGATGGACATCTTCCTGCCAAGGATCTTGATCAGCAACATAGCTAAAATGTTTGCTGGGATCTGAAAGAGTAAACCAGTTAATTAGGTAATTCGATAAGTTCTTAATTAGGATATTGTCTGTGGACCTGGATACTTATCAGTTTTTTGATAATTAAATGTGGGTAAGTTAATAAATATGATTAAAGTACCATAATAACAGCAGTCGCGCGAATTACAAATAAAATTCTAACTGTATTTTAAAAAAGAAGCTTTAAAATTATAAAGAATATTGTATAGAAATTGAAGAAGATATGCTGGATATTGAGCCAATTTAACTGTGTACCAAATTGGAGGATATGGTCATACTTTCGGGGAAGCCGAAAACAAATCGGATGCATAAGTTTTAAAAGCGGTAAAGTTTGTTAGCTCTTTAGTGAGATCGGAATAGCAGAGGTTACCATAATCTATAATGGGGAGCAGCAGAGATCTGACTAACATTAGCTTCGTCTGGATAGTAATGAAAGTATAGAATATGCCATGATAAATGCGCCATAATAAAACCACAAATTAGCAACTCGAAGTGCTGGAACTATGTATACGGATATAGTTCTAATATATGGATTTAAATAATATAACTTTACATACTATATTTGTAACTATATTTAAGGAGGTACTGGGTTCGATTCCTAGTCGAGACTTATTTAATTTATTTGTGATATTTCTCGAGTTTGGTACGAGACATTGACGAGCTTGCCACTTGTCATGGCCAATCATGTACAGTAAAGTTGGATAAATGTGAATCCACTTCTTGAAAAAAGCGTGATTTCTTTTCATTCCGAAAGGGGCGTCATGATACCTTATGTTATGTTATGCAACAGGAGACAAGAGTTCACCATATCGAACCACTACTCTTTTGTGTTAATAAATGATTTAAGAGTCATATTTTACCCATGATACATCAAAATTCATCGCAAATTTGGTGTCCCGTGTTACTCTTTTACTTCCGTGTAAATTTACGCAATTAAACTTGAGAAAGTAGCTAATACTCACTTGAATAACAGCTGCAGCGACAACACTGATGAAAGGATTAGGGCTTGTCTGACTGATGTACTGATTAACACCGAAGAAGCTGAGACCGCTGACGAACCAGATGCCACAGCAGCATAGTGTCCTTAGTCTAAGGGACGAAGTTCTGAAGAGATCCAGGTAATTCTTTTTAGGCACGGCAGACTTGCTGCGAAGGATCTCATTCGAGATCTGAGACACCTCCTGGACTATGTTGGATGTCGGCAGATTGTTCCTGAATTTAAAATTAAAGTTTTGATTCAAATAGCTTTATACGTTTATTACATTACTACGATAAATATTGTGAGTTTAAAATAAATTAATGAATCATGGTTTTGTATCCAACTCCATATAAATAGGCGTTATACCTAAACATTCCAGCGGCTCTATTCTGTTACTTATTCGCAAACGTTATTAGTGGATTTCGTTATTTACGTCAGAGTTTGCGTCATCATTTTAAAAATATTATTCAATTCTGAACTCTATAAGCGCTCAACCTTGACAGCGGCCGTGCAAATATCAACTTTAATAACGTGATATATATATTTAGTTAAAGCATTCTTTTTTATAACGTTTGCGCTTAAGTAACAGTAGTAGTCTATTAAAAAAGAAAAAAATATATAATTTTATTTTAGAAGTCATATTTTTATATTATATTTTGTAAATTTGTTAGTTATTGTTAAATTTATTTTTTTGTTTTAACAGTAATAAGTTTCTAATTTCTTCTTCTTTTTATATTGGTGAATGCAGTGAAACCTAATTGGCACATATATTAGATAAGTTACTGATACTATGTTATTTTATTTTTATTTATTTAATTAAAAACTTTATTGCAATATGTACAAAGGGCGGGCTTAATTCCGCTAGGCATTCTCTAGCAGCCAACCTTTGGGACAATACAGAGAATTTTAATTAAGAGGTAGGTGCAAAGGGCTCAAATATGAAACTTAACTTTAAAGAAAAATTAAATAAACTTATTCTGTGTGATAATATATGTACTGCTGTGTGTACTATATAAATAAATAAATAAGGCTGCAGGTCGATTAGGATCCTTTGTGTTCTTTAGACCTATATAATTAAAGAAGTATATATTATATTTACGGCGGGTTGCAAAAAGAATGATTAAAATTTAGCCAATGACGTGCCCAAACATGACAAAAGATAATCAGCCTTTCTGTGTAATGTAACTCACTTTTTGGCAGCTTCAGTAACGATTTCCACAGCTTGCTCCACCTTTCCCACCGACATCAACCATCTGGGCGACTCTTGTATTACAAAAAAGTATCCCAAATACAGCACGGGTGGTATCGCTAACCCCAATGTGTAGTCTTGCCAATTCCTCAGAAAGTAAGCGAACAATGGCAAAGTCAAATGTCCCAGACCAAAAGGAATGTGGTATAGACAGGCAGCAATTTCTATGTATTTTGATCCCACAGTCTCCATGACTATAACGAAACTGATCACCATTGTGCCGGCTGTTGAAATGCCAAGAAAAAACCGGTAGATTGTGAATAGAGTGTAGTTAGTAGAGAATGGGAGCAAGAATCCGAAGACGATAAGTAAAATAATGGAGGATAAAAACGTGTACCGACGGCCATATCTGAAACATATTAAAATAAACTTAAAAAACATGAAATTTCATCTAAGGTTGAGATGGGTAAAGCGTAGATCAATAAAGCTTATATTTTGCCCATAGGTAATGGTTGATCCTTGATTCCTATCTTTGATTTGAATAAAAACATTTAAATGGAATATTATTCTCTTTATTTATATATTATTGTAATATCTTATTTTTGGGACACCTTCGCCGCGTCGCATCTCAAGAGGACAGCGCTTAAAGCGGGGGTCGTGGCGGAAGATGCGGAGTTACACATTTGTGCCATTTGCTCTGGACTCATGAGCACATGGAGTCCAAACGCATAAAAGTTTTAAAAAGACATTACACCGTGTTTTGTAGCTTCCTCCTTTGACAAAGCTCTTTCTTCGCCCAAAGAATCAGTATTGCAATTCAGCGGGAAAATGCAGCCAGCGTTCTTGCCACCATTCCACGCGGACGGGACTTATATCCTACGGTATTAATATTAATTTCATTTTATATTTAATCGATAACTTGCAGCTTCCGCTCGTAGTCGGCCCCGCGCTTACGTCTCTCCGTACCCGAACTTACGTCTTTTCGTCCGAGTAGACGTACGGGAGCTGCTGATCTGCTTTGGTTACGTGCTTACGTTAGGTTGACGGCGAGTTGATACAATGACGACCCTTTTCCGAGTTGATACTTACCTGTTGCAATTAGGACGTAATTTCTTTGCCTTTAAAATATATTTTATCAATTATTTGGCCAGCAGTGCCTCATCTATAGTATATACATATATAGGCAATGCTAATATCAGTACCATTAAATACAAGTTAAACCACTTATAAGTTCAAATCAAGATTTTCTTTGAATATCATACTCGCAGATACGCTAAGTAACTTGCTATAAAAATATGCAATTTCCGTAAAATAATGTATTTAACTACCTCTGTGGTCTAGCGGTTAAGTGCGTCCGTGGATTTGGACTCTGAGGTACCGGGCTATATATCTAGGCAACAATTTATTTAATTTGTGATATTTCTCGAGTTTGGTACGTTAAAGACATCGACGAGTTTGCTCTTTGTCATGATGGGGCTATAGTAAAGTTAGCTAATTGTAAATCCGCTTCTTTAAAACGAGGTTCCAAAAACGAGTCCAAAGTGATTTACAAAGGACTCTAGCTCATATTATTTCTGCTTTATTACTATCCTTCTAGATTATTCAGCGAAGATTGTACCATTGTAACTCATCATGGAAATTTAGAGATTCCGATACCTATGGTTTAAAATGGTTCATTTTTTACGAGGTACCTATACTATAGCCGCCTTAATTAACGTAGGACCACTATTCATGCCACATCCTGTATATAAAGTTAAAATATTACACATATAGATAGATGTGCAACAATTTAACAAATACCGCCTTTTTTCTGATGTAATTATTTTTATGTTTGGACACCTCTCCAAATAAATAAACGTAGGCCAACAAAAGAACAAAATAATAACTAACCTGTCAGAAAGAAATCCAAAGATAATGCTCCCAAGAAGGATACCAAATTGTAAGACAGTTTGTGTGAAACTGGCAGGCCATCGTCTGTCGCAAATCAAATCCCATTCCGAAACTATACTATTGTCAAATGGAGTTGTGTCATAGTTGTACGACAAACAATCATCATAGCATGTCGAATTCTGCCCAATTTCTGTCCTATTCTCAAATTCTGCACACCAAAACGTAGAATTGGGCGTCAAAAACAAAATCATTAACTGCACCCATCCTGAAGATAGTCTTACTACTATTATTGTGGAAAATATTATTAGTTGCCATTTTCCGAAATGTCCTACAAGTTTTGTGAACGGGTCCTCCTTTGTTACTTTGTCTTCTGCGGCACATTTAGTTAGGTTTAGTTTGATTTTCATTGTGTTGAATTCTTTTGTATTCAATTCGTTATCTTGCGTATTTTCTGTTATTTTTTTATTACATTAAATTACATCTGCCTTATCTTCTTAAAACTTCTTAAGTTAATGTTTTACCATTATAAGACTTTAGAGCACGCTTCTACGCTATTTAAAGAAAATGAACTCTGCAATGATGCTTTCTGTTGATTTAATCAGTCTTATGTTGAAGTTTTCTCTGGTCCTGTGGTTATAGAATATTAAATTAAAATTAGAACTTATTATATCTATCTTACGTTATTTATTGATATTTATTTATTTATTTAAAACTTCATTGCACGAAGTACAAAGGCGAACTTAATGCCCGTAGACATTTTCTGGCAGCCAAACCTTGGGGACAAATTTGAAATGAAAGAAATATTAAAAAATTTGGAAGAAAAATTAACAGCTTAATTATACACTTACATTATATTGTTATATATACTATAATATCAATATACTAAATACTAATACATACATAATATTATACATAAACATACATATATACACTTACTAAGTAATATTGTGAGGAGCTTTTCAGGTAGTGTAGATGTAAGAGTTTTTTAAACAAAGATCTGGTAGTTGCTTGTCTTATGTTTACAGGAAGATCATTCCATAAATTTATGGCGACAAGGATAATATGATATAATATAATAATAATTATGCATACTTTCGTTTTAAGCACGCATGTATTAGAACCCTTTTTGCTAGAACCACAGGGTCAGCAGGCTATAGGATGTCTAGCTTGCTGGTTAGGTTCAGGCATAAATAAGGTTTATAGTATTATTCTACGTCTATGTTTATTGTGATTATATTATCTCTCTTTTATATTTGTTTGTTCGACTTTATCTTGTAGACCATGGTTTTTTAGATTAAACTTCACTGAATTGTATTTATCAAGTTTTAATGACAGCCGGGTTCTATCTGTTTACGGTAAATTTTTCAAGTGTGCCTTCATGGCCAGAACCTAAACTACAAGGAATAACCAAAAATGCTCAAAGGAGTCGCGGGGCTGATTTTGATAAAAAGTAAACTGCAAAAGGCACACTTGAAAAATGCTTTCTGTATACCGTTTATTAACAACTGCGTGTACCTGAAATTACAAAAGTAATACTTTTAAGAAGGTTATAATTTTCAACTATAACTTTTTCCGCTATCTAACCTTGGCCTAAATTAGGATTTAGTGTTATTACTTTGTTCCATGTCATGTCAAAATAAAGAAAGATTTAATTAGCCCTGGTTTAATAAAACCTTTTTTTCTAGATGTTTTTAAGCTAACTGATATTTATGTCCGGATTAATAGTCGTTGCTCCGCCAGTGCTTAGCACGAGTTTTTTAGAGTAAAAACTGTCACTTTGACAGTTCTGAGCTGGCTGAATGGCTCGTGCTAAGCACTGGCGGAGCAAAGACTATTAATCCGGACTTTAATGTAACAAGCCGTTCCATGGGAAAAAATGTTAAGATTACTATTTCTAAAATATAAATAAATATACAATACAATACATATTTTATATACATAAATTCTATTAGTCGATAGCTTCAGTAAAATCGGTTAAGATGAAAAAGCACTCCTATGTAGTTCGCATATTATTGTGTATATAAGTATATATTTCCCGTTTACGTAGTGTATGTATATAATTAGTTATCTAGTCTATGTAGTGTATGTAAGAATATATATATATATATATTAACTAATTACTATATAAATACTTAAACTACATAATATATATATATATATATATAGTATTATTATTTTTATGATGTTTATCGTATATTTAATTTAACTAGTACTAATAAGTTATTAATTATTATTATTAATTTTTTGTGTTTTTTTATTTTGCCATGCCTAAACTTCGATTCCTTGTCCCGAAGGTTGATGGTAAGAGAATGCCAAGCGGCATTACATACGCCTTTTGTATTAAACAATAAAGTTTTTAATAAATAAATAAATAAATATGTATATCTTCTTTGAGCGGTTTAGTTCAATTAACCTAAAATATGGTTTTAACAGCAGTGATTGACGATACTATATAATGTGATTGATAAAACGAGTAAATAACAGTTTTCAAAATCGTATAATCTTTTAAGAAAGTTAGTTAGTGGACACTTGATGCTATCTCCCTTTTTGTTAAGTGTAAAGATATTGCTGTCCAAAGATAAAGATGGTTTCCCGATTACAGCAAGGTCTTGTAAAATTACTATACTACGAATACACAGACGTAAAGTTGTTTTTGGATTCGAGATTTGGTGGTGAATCAGCGCATACCGGTGGATTCTGTGTGGTGGCGCCTCCCGCTGCGGTATTATCTAAGGTGCTCTTCAATACCACAGCGCTCTCCTGCGATACTCCGATTTTCAATTAAAGTAGCATAAAATTATACATTGATAAATTTAATATCATTTTACGTATCTTACGGCTCGGATTGCGCTGGCACTCAGTGGCGGATTTACCAGTAGGCTGAGTAGGCTGGAGCCTAGGGCGGCAGATTTTAGGGGCGGCAAATTTAACCCATTTTTTTTTATCTTACAGCATTAAAAAAAAACATTATTATACAACGATATATTTATTATACAACAAAGAAACGAGTGACAAAAAAAATATATTTTAGTAATGCACAGAATACTGAATACTCTTACGTCCGTAATCCGTATAATATACGGATTACGGCATAAAAATAATCTAGAAACTGACACAACTATCCCCTAGTTCAATCATACTAATAACGGGAAAAAGCCGATGTAATAAGGACGATAAATCATAAAGTTGCAATTTCTGAATAAATGTATTGTAATGTAATATGATTTTGAACTAAACTAGCGTATTCGATTTCAATGGTCAGTAGGGGCGGCAAAAATGTATTAGCCTACTAGCGGCAAATTTGTAAATCCGCCACTCCTGGCACTTCTAAAAAACACACAATAGTGTGAAATAGGTACATTTTTCTTTCGTGCATTTACAACATCATATTATAGTTCGTGTGCTTTGGAGAGCATGTAGAGACGTCAGTCACGAATCGTTAATAAACTGCGATTAAAATATACATCAGACCCTCGCCAACCCGTCTTACCAGCGTGGCAAGTATAGGCCAAATTCTCCAAAAATAATGTCGTCCATCTTCAGCTGTGCTCGTCTAGGACTTTGTGTTCTAGGGGCTGTGATAATATTTAATATCCTCTTACGTCTCGTACTTTGGTTTGCGCTGGCCCTTAATATCCAAAATACACTTTTCTTACGTACATTTACAACACCACCGTTTACTTGCTTAGGAGAGCACGTTAAGCTGTCAGTCCCGGTTCGTGGAATCGTTAGTCAACCCGTCGGACTTAAATGCATTTTCTACCAACTAACCTTTGTGAATGGGGAGCCATTATAAGCGGGTGTAGAAATACTATTGTGATCAATAATAATGAGAATTATTAAATATAAATATATTTAAATAAAAAATACATACAAATTAAATATATATAGGATATACTACATATTAAATATATATATATATACATACCTAGTATCATCATCACGACCGTTTCCCTTTCGGGGTGGTCAGAAACCACGCTTATAAATAAGCGGATTCACATTTAGCCAACTTTACTATAGACCAATCACAATGACAAGTGGCAAGCTCGTCGATGTCTCCAGCGCGGCAGCGTACCAAACTCGGGAAATATCACAAATAAATTAAATATCAATTAAATGTATTTATTTACATTAATAAATATTACATACCTACATAAATAATAAATACTTACATATCTAAGTACATAGTAGAAAGTTATCGCAAATTATTCTGTTTAAGATGGAAAAAATTGTATAATTGTAATTTTTTAAAATATTTTGAGAGATGAAGCTTGTCTGATTACCAAAGGTAGTCTGTTCCACTGGCGAGCTGCAGATACTGAAAAGTAATCAGAATATCTGCTGGAAGAGTGGGAAGGGATTTTAAGTACGTTGTTATGGGAAGAACGAAGCGAAAGACCGCGTGCGAGTCACAAAGAAATTAAAAATGATCTTCTAGGTAAGGGGGTGCATTGGGATTATAGTATGTGCAGACCTGCGATTTCGGATATTGAGCCACTTTAACTATTTGCAAATGTATTCTAAAATTATGGAATGATCTTCCAGTAAACATAAGGCAGGCAACTAACAGATTGTCGTTTAAAAAACTGGTCTATTCACACTTCATGAATATCTCTAAACCATGTTAGTAAGTTGTATTTGTGTATGTTTATGTACAATTTTGTGTATGTATTAGTATTTAGTATATTGATATTATAATACATATATAGGATTATATAAGTAGGTATATAATATTTGTTGAATTATCCTATAATTGTCAATTACTGTTATTTTCATTGCACCTATATTTGTTCAAATTTGTCCCTAAGGTTTGGCTGTCAGAGAATGTCTACGGGCATTAAGTCCGCCTTTGTGCTTTGTGCAATAAAGTTTTTAAATAAATAAATAAAAGGTGAGTACTCTAAATTACGAAGCTATACCTAGGCGTGAAGATATATATAAAAAAAATACAACAACGTCATTGCTTTAAATATTAATTTACAAGGCCTGACATAATAAAACTGGTTCTAAAATAATATATGACAGTAAAAAATGGCCTCGTTACAAACTATCCTTTTTAAGTAAGTTTATTTAAATAGTTCCTGATTAACGAACAATGAATTTAAATATTTACGAAATTTGTTGATCGAGCCGAGAAGCATTGCCCGTGTTATATGTACATGATATGTTTGACTTGAAATCAAATAAAGCTAAGATTGCTTTTTTTACCGAATTTCGTATTAAAACGATAGAGCGAAAAAAGCTTATTTTTATTTATTTATTTATTCTAAAACTTTATTGCACTATGTACAAAGGCGGACTTAATGCATTCTCTGACAGCCAAACCTTTAGGACATTTAGACAGAATAGGTGGTAGGTGCAATTAAAAATTAGATGAAATTTAAATAAAACAGATATATAATTGTAATATAAATATATACATACTAATATCTACATACAATTTACATACTAATACATAAATAAGTCATACTATAGATATACTAATATAACATAAATAAAACTACTTACATGAAGAGGAGAGTGTGATAAAATTACTTACAGCTTACAGGTGGCCGTAGGGTCACATGCCATATTTTTTTCATTGTTTAATTATTTATTTATTAGGTCTCCAACAAAATCAACAATATTTCAATTTTCGAGTACATGATTTTAATTAAAGGAGAAGACGCCATGCAATACATATTATACATTATATAAACAAATAATTTACCTACCTAACAGTCAAATCCATTAAATTAAATTATAATTATCAAAATCAATACCTACCTAAGTAACTAAATAAATGTCAGAATGAATGGTCAGAAATATTTTAATAATGAACAATAAAAAAATACAGTTTTAAGAAAAAATTACAAACAAAATTAAAATCAACAAAAGCTAAAATCAACAAAAAATTAGATATTGTTTGCTTTTAATGCCTTTTTAAATTTAAGAGCACCACATGAAAATGCGTCAAAATCGTGAAACTTGTGCAAGTTTAGATATTGACGTGTTATATCCATTATCCATTTTTAAATTCCAAGGATTATTTCTGACAAATTTCACCAAAATCGGTTCTAGGCTACATTTCTCAAATGCAAAGTGAGACTTGAATAATCTTTAAAAATATTGCGTTGTGCAAGCGAGATGGTTGCAAATATACATGAAAAAACTTACCGGTTTTTTTTTTCACGTACTAGCTAGATAACTTCATGTCATGGACTTATCTTCGCGAAGTCTGACAACAAACTAAGAGGAAAATGTGTATAAACCAAGCAACAATATTACGAACTTAAGCGGACCGATGATCATTAGTTAAATACTTTAGCGGGATTGGATCTTTATGACAGAAAACTATTAGGAGGGTTTAACGGTTGTGCTTCTCTCTCGCTCGCACAATCCAATAATATTACAGATTTCTAAATTCAAATTCAAATTATTTATTTCCATTTGGTTCACAGGTAACACTCGGATATTGTCAATTTTTACAAACAAAATACGATTAAATATTAAATTATGGATGGACCGAAATAAGTAAGTAAGTGACAAATAGGAGAAATGTAGACGATTAACTTTGTAGAAAATAATATTACGGAAATTTTTAACATATGATATGACAGAAGAAATGATCAGGAACGAGTTCAAGACTCAGCTTTACGCGGTGGAAGTTGGTACGAGAGGAGTTCCAGCAAAATTTTTGCATCACTTACTGAAAGAATTGGGCCTAAGCAGGTCTGCCGTCAATACATTTATGGAACGAGCTTTCAAGACGGCATTAACGGAATCACACAGTATTTGGTTGGGTAGGGAGAGAAGTAGAATGGTGGATGGTGAGCGTATTATCACGCAATAAAATAAATAAGGGAGGCCTCCTTTTCTTAAACCAGCCTATTGTCTGTCGCGAACCCGAGACACCATTCTTCTCATCTCTTACCCACAGACGATGTACCCGGCACCCGCACGGTGAATCCATGCAATGCTTAGAAATTTGTTTTCTGTAGATATACGAGTATATATTAGACAGAAGAATAGTAAAAACATTTATAACGACTTTTATCTATTATATATTAAAACAAATCTATGTTTAACATATCTCTAATTATACCCGACGTGTTTGAACAATGAATACACCATTTGTCATTCATTTACATCACCACCGTTCCCGTGCCTCGGAGAGCACGTTAAGCCGACGGTCCCGGTTTGACTGATACCAACTTGTAGAAACATTAATAATTTCTCATTAAAAATTTACATCAAACGGGGTCTGGCCAGAGCGTGGCGAGTGTAGACCAAATTCTCCAGAAATCTCCAACAGTGAAGGTCTAGAACACTGTATCCTAGGTCCTAGGAGCTGTGATGATGTTGATATATTTTGAGTCAGAGCGAGACTTTATTAAGCCCGCCTATATACAATTTTAGTGCAATAAAGTATTTAAAATAAATAAATAAGACCGAAGGCCGGCTGTTTAGTCTTAGAAGTTGATATGTAAGGTGCCTATCAGGATCTGGCAGGACCTCCCTAGACTGTCTGCAGTCTGTCGCTAATAAACAAATCTATCTGCTCATGCAGTGGTTTTGTTATTTGGCTTTGCACAAACTGGAATGGTAGGGGGTTTATTGGTCAGTTCATCGGCAGCATCATTGCCCAGTGAATCGCTATGGCCCTTTATCCATTGTAACGTGACCCCGTTGACCCTTAACACAGCCTCCAGTGCTAGGTGGCAGTCAAGAATCAACGCAGAGTTGATGCAGTTGCTTTTGAGGGTCAGAAGGACAGGCATACTGTTAGAAAGAAAACTAATGTTAAAGTTCCTGACCTTCCTCTTCAAAACAGCCTGCACTGATGCCCACACATATCGCCTGTAATATACTATTATGGGAGTCAAGGGCTGTGCAACACTAAAAATGACACATTCGAAGATCCTTTGAGGTGAATTTCGCATCTCGTGGCGCTGTTTAAACTCCTATAACATGATGTTCTTGCTTGATACGTGCTAAAGCTACTGTAGGTACGCATAAATTCCATCGTTAAAAAAATTAAACGCTGGCATGCGGTAACGTATTGATTCCCAATCTTTTTTTTCGAACATCATTACAAAAAAACATAAGTAAGGGACCTTTAAAACTGGTTTTAATATGCAGGAGATGTTGTGGTTTATTCATTCAGTGTGCGTCTGTGTCTTTTGTATCTGTCAGACAGATCTCTCGCGGATAAATGATTAGGTTACGCATTATAAATTTGCAATTGTTTTTATATGCAGCGACCTTGTATGAAAGATAAGTAAGTACTTATAGAATAAACCTAAGACCTTGACATGCGACATCAAACGAATCAAGTCGATCACCCCTTCTCGACAAATCAAACCCGTTCTGTAAGTTGAACTCGTAGAAGTAGATATCCCAGAATTTAAGGACCGGCCTGTCTACGACTAACGCTGGCCCCAATTTGGGCATCTGTTAATTACACAATTATACCATTTCCACTCGTTTATTTTACTTTTGACATTAGTACGTAACCTATACGAGTACGTAACCAAAGTCTGCAACAATGCATTTCCGATCGTAAATAATCTACATCACTGCCCCAAGAACACAGAGTCCTCGACCTCCACTGTTGAAGATGAGCCCTTCAATTTTTTTTCTGGAGAATTTGGCCTACACTCGCCACGCTGGTTAGACGGGTTGGTGAGGGTCTGACGTAATTTTTTAATGACAATTTATTAACGATTTCACAAGTTGGTATTAGTGCACCCGGTTCCGACAGCTTAACGTGATTTTTGAGGCATGATACCAGTGGCGTTGTAAATCTATGACAAATGTACATAAGAAAAGTGTATTTCTTGTTGGTACATGCCGAGGTTCGACCGACCTTTTTAGGATTTTAAGAATTAAGAATTTTTACAACCGATCCACACCCTTTCTAATAAATAATACTTCTTTATAAATAAAGTCGATTGTTATAAGAAATCGAAGCACTAATGCATTAAGACATATAATATTATATTTTTTGAGAAGTCAGAATAAAAAATAACCAATGGAATAGGATTTGGTTCCGTTGGCCCTAATAATAAATAAACGCTTCAACAAAAAAGGACCTGACTTGGCACTTGAGACTGTCTGTATAATTTCGTCTGTGGTCACATCAGGATTAATTTTGCAAGAGGTGCCAAAGTTCGTCACGCTTGTGGTGTTAGTGGAAAGAAGAAAGACAGAACCGGACACGAATCCGGTGCCACGCGCCGATAATGTCCAGTAGGAATAGTGCTGCGACAAATACCGAAATATATTTCATCGACGATTTAATTCAATATTGTTTATTTCAGATATTTCTTGTCTATATTAGTTTTCGACTACTCACAATTTTCAAGAGAAAAGTAGAAATATTATATATTTAAAAATATGGCTTTGCCCGTGTAAACGGCGCGACACGAAATTTATTTCGTTGATTTCCACTTTATAATTGCTCATTTCTTTAGTATTAAAATGGTATGTTATCCTTAGGATATAGACATATGCCATCGCCGACTTTGATAGACATTTCTACCATCATTATTTTGTTCTTTGTTGAAAGCTCCCAGAAGGCTTATTTATTAATATTTAAATCGGTTAAGTGATATAGCCGTGAAACACGGACAAACAAACATACTTTCATACAGAGGGACTAAGGTTTTTCACATTTATAATATTAGTATGAAAATATGGATAATAAGTATATAATTGCAGTTCTTCATTTCACTTACAATATTTATATTTTCGTAATTCAGTTTTTTTATTTTTTATTATTAACTCCTAAAAATAATGTAACAGCTAAATGCTATAGGTAAATTCTCTGTTAATTTCTTGGTTATTTGGAAATATTCAGGCGTTTTTAAATTTAATGGATGTAGTTGTAGGTGGTATATTCTTTGTTCCTTAATTAATAATATAAAAGTTCTCTAAGCCTAATAGGTAATTATGACATTAATTTTCTGCAAAAATAAAAAAAGTTTGCAGTTTTAATAAATACACAATAAGTAAATAATAATTGTGAATTAAATAGTAACTGCTCTCACTGCTTCCGCGGTCTGGCGGTCAAGTCCATGGATTTAGACATAGAGGTACCAGGTTCGATTCCTGACACAATAATTTATTTGTAATATTTTTCTGGTACGCTAAGAGACTAGTAGAGACATCGACGTGCTTCCTACTTGTTATGATGGGCCTATAGTAAAGTTGGCTAAATGTGAATGTGAATCCGAATCTTAAATTTCTTAAAAAAACGTTTATTCTGACCACCCCAAGGGATACGTTCGTGATAATAATTTATATATATATATATATATATATATATTACCTAAATATTATATTTCTAACATTAAACTTTTAGTATTCGACAGTTCGCTAATAAGATTCGCCCGAAACTCCGTTTAGTATTTCGATATTCCTCATATCTGTATATGGTGTACTCATATTTAGCTATCAATATGTACTCATATTTACACTTGAGAAACACCGTGTATAGGTAGGTAGTGTAGTCAGTATATTTTACACGCATAAACCTACCACATACAATGGTATACTATCTTACACACACCGCCCACAATATCGATATAATGACATCACTATTTCAAATCGATTAGGCAACGGTTGGCTAACTGCTTTGACCGGTGTGTTGGCGAAGACCATGGTCAATGCTGACCACAACAATACAAGAGTTGTTGGCAATGAAACTGCAAGGACGGATTAGGAATCATAACTAAACCAAACATAATAGGTTTAGATATCAAGGAGAGATATGTTTAAACAAAAACGTTCACTTTATGAATAATTTTGAAGAATTAGGATATACGCGTACTTAAATAATATTTACTGCGCAAATACGCCCACCTCGGTACGTGTTAAGAGTTTGCGCCGTTTGGGCTCGAGACGATAGGATTATGGGGACCAAGACAAGGAGTTGTCCAAACGGCTGACGAAGAAATCTGGAGACAGGAAGGCTGCCAATTATTTCTGCCAACGTATTAGCGTCGCTATACAGAGGGGAAATGTTGCCAGCCTCGTAAGGACATTTATTTTTATAGTTTATTTTTTTATTAGTTTATTTTATTTTATTCTATATAGGATAAAAAACAGATATACAGTAAAGATTACAAACTAAATATTAACTAATTAAGGTAAGCAACAGTATATCCAACGACATTATCCACAATTTTTTGTGCAATCAACATTTATAAGCCATCAAAAAGAAATATATATATATAAAAAGCAAAAATTGAGTAAAATTAAACATATGTATATAGAAAAAAAAAATGACAATGCATTTAACAAGTTACAATTTAGTCGTAGTAATTTAATTTTATTTAATATTTTTTAGTATTATATTAATAAATATTTATTGAGTGGCAGAGACATTTCTTGTTGTCACGTGATCATAAGAGGTTAATTGCTTGAGGTTTAATAAGTTTTGTCAAAATATAAAAAAAACTGAAATGTTGAGTTTTGACATACTTTTTATTTTCCGAAGACTGCGAAATGTTGGCTCGCTTCCACTCCTATACTGCGTGAAATTTATTAAAGAGTAAATATTTTATATTATAATCTAGAATAAAAATTAAGAACTACGTATTTTTTATTTAAATTATTCAGTAATAAAATCTTAAGTTACGGTGCAGAGAAGTTGTCCTAAAAATATCGCCACTCATACCGAGCCTAATCTTCTAGGCTGTGGGCGAGATCGATTAATAATAATACTCCCCAGCCTTTAGGTATTTATCACGAAGGATATCGCGATTTTCAGACGCGGCCTTATTCACCATGCAGTAGTGTTTTGTTTTTCGGATAATTATTTTTATCTTTAAAAAAAAGTCAACTTTTTATTTCAAATAGAAGTTCTACTAATGACACCTGAGCCTAAAGAAAATATTTGCTCTTTTGACAATTACACGCGGTATATTACTGAACCGATTTTTATGAAAAAATCTCTAAATTTTAGCAATATAAAGAGTATAAGATTAGATGTATTTTTGAAAAATGTAGTTTATTAACTTTCTAGGAAATAAATTACGGACATTTTGGACATAATTTCACTTTCATATAGGTACTCAATTTTATAGAGAGAGAATAATAGCAAAAACATAAATATAAAATATAAATATTTCCAGACAGGTCACACAGCGCCATCTAGTTTCCGTGGTAAGCTACGAGGCTTGTGTTACGGAAACTAGATGGTTGATAAACTACATATTATACATTTTTTCTTTTTGTAAATATATACGTATAATACATATAAACACCCAGACCGAGACAAATTATACAATGTACAACTTGCCCCCGGTGGGAATCGCACCCACGACCTCCCGAGTTCACGGCAACGTTTGTTACCACTAGACCACGGAGGCGGTCAGATCATTTGTAACGATTTTCTTTTATTATGCATATTTATTTTAATATACATATGTTTAATATATCTCCAAAATCTAATTTTATTTCTTAGAAATTTGATAGACTATATTTTTTAATAGAAATAAAAATCTTTGAAAATATTGGATTGTGCTCGTAATATCTAAATGACAAGTAACCCTAAGGCCAATGTTTTTCGCTGACCACAACACGAGCAACGCCGGGTTAAAGAGCTAGTAAAGTATCGTCACGACCGTATCCAACGTGATAAGAAACACGGTTTTTAAAGAACGGACTCACATTAGCCAGATTTTCGTAAAACCCATCATGACAAGTGGCAAGATCGTCGATGTCTCTAGCGTACCTAACTCGAATTAACATCACAATAACATAAAATAATATATTGTGTCCCAAACAAGAATCGAACCCAGTACCTCGGCGTCTAAATATTCTGTCTCGACCGCTAGACAACGAAAGCAGTGCTAGTGAACAATAAAAGTCCTTATACCATATCGAAAATAGCTGGCATAGGAATGGGGTGTATCAGGCAAAGCTTTTTTATAGATGTCGCTAGCGGCACTGGTACCTTGTATACACCTATGTCGGTTAATTTTTTAAATGTTTTTGTAGTTTTTTATTTTCATAAGAGGAATACGAATTTTAACTTAACATTACCTACCTTAAAAGACGAATTAGGAAAGCGAACACCGTCTTTAAAAAGGTTTAATTAATGGAACGGAATTTTTGAGATAAAATATACACTTAAAAGCTGCTGACTTGGGTAATATATCCAGAAAATAATAAATTTCGTAATAAAAATACAAGTTTTCTATGCAACTGACAGTTCTATTAAGTACCATTTATCATGCACCATCTATCGTGATAAAAAGTTAGTGATACACCCCATTCAACCCTTGACCATTGGATTTCCGGTACGCATCCCGTGTTAGAGCCTAAACTCTCGATTTACGTAATAAAAACAACCGGACCAAAACGTATTAGATATTACAATATAAAACAGGATATAACCATAAACAATTTGATTATAAAACCTAAGTTTAATAAACACCTTAAAAGGCCCTATGACGGCCCAACTTTCCTGCGCCTACGCATAACAAAGTGAAAACACTCCTCGCTGATCCTTCGCATTTGTAACTAAACCGTTTTGTTGGCAACACTGGTTATTCAATAATATAGTTAAAAAATATGTTTTGTGCGATAAAAGTGAGAATTTTCTTAGTGTAAGTTAATTATTTAATTTTAATTCTATTGTTTTATTTTATTCGAAGTAGATTCATATACATTGAATATAAATTAAATGCTACCTAAATAATACAATAATAAAATAAAAAAACTATAAATGAAAAATGTCCTCTAGAGACGTCTCATCCGAGATAATCCCAAGGAGACTGGCAGCATTTCCTAATTCCAGGCTAATACGTTGGCAGAAATAATTGCCAGCCTTCCTGTCTACAGACCTTTCCGTCAGCCGCTTTGACAACTCCTTGGCCAGGCGGCTTGCTGAAGGTCCCCATGGACCCATCGTCTCGACCCCAAACGTCGCAAATTCGTAATCGGTACCAAGGTTTGCGTATTTCCGCAACTTGAGGTTCTCAGCAGAATAAGGCGCACTTCCCGCGCCTGACGAGGTCTCCTGACCAGAGATCTGCCAAGTTTCCACGGCCCAACAGTCACTCCGTCGGGTCTCTTGCCATAGCTCCGCACAATCCCAGAGGGTTCTAAGATTGCGGGTACACAAGCAGAGACAAGAGCTCTTCGGATATTTTAGAGATAGATAGAGATAATTGAGAGCGTGGTGTCCGAGATGATCGACTAGTTCTCCGCATCGACACTGGTGTGGGTGGACAATCCGGGCTCCGAGACGAAGGCACACCGCCATAGTCAGTGTATTTCGATCAACAAGTGTGCCAACCGATGCTGAGGGATTATTTAATTTACTAATAACATCAATACTATTTATACTAATATTATAAATGTAAAAGAAGGTTGTCTGTATGTGTGTATGTATATACTCGTAGGTATGTTAAGTCACGCCTATATTAAGAGAGTATTAAAGGATAAATATAGTTTTCTAGATGGACTCATATTTATTGTTAGTTCTGTTTCTTATTTGTTTATTTTCTATTTAGTATTATTTTTAATAATTTTGTGTACTTAGTCATTAATTTTATGTTTTTTTTTAAAGTAAAGTTGAATATCAGTGTTAGGGATACTAACAATAGGTTGGATTCATTTCATGTTTATGTAGGTATAATGTTATTTGTTATTCTTTAGAATGTAACCAGTGTGTAAAGACATAATAAAACTATATTGATGAAATATGTAAATCGATTTTTATGAAATTTGGCAAAGATATCCCAAGGAACTGACATAATAATAAAAATATTTATTGCACAAAATTTAAATAAACATAAAATTAATGTGCACAGACAGGCGAGCTTTATTCCGTAAGGCATTATCTACCAGCTAACTTTTATATACTCTTATATGACATTATCACTTAAGCACGACATGTTTCTGGATCAGGCTCGAATTACCGTCATGTCCAGTCAAACCGGCATACTGTTAGGGACTGATGTCAGTCATAAGTGTCTGATTTCAGTTGGTAACATTCATAGACCTTGCGCTCCACTTACCACCACTAGTATATATAAAAAAAAAAAAAAAAAATTGTGCCGGCCTATCATCTTGATATATATTTATATATATTATAATATATGTATAGATATTGCTCTTTCACACTTTACTTGAAGGACTTCTTCAATACATTTTTTATGTTTATACTGAGCACGACCTGGTACTGGTGATATGATGGTATGGCCACGTTAGTAAATTTAGACTTTTATCGAGTTTGATACAGCCAACTACATGAATATAAAATAAAATCGTCAAAAGTAAACATATCTATGATACACGCTGACTGTACCCTGTCGTGGGAAAAACACAAAATGTGACCAAATACGTTTTAGTTAACATTCCGTTAATTGTTAGAGTGTACCGATAAAATGTACCAATTTACTTGATAATGACATATTTCTCATACTTCTGGACAAATTTTGTAGTAGGAGGTTGTCTAATTTTATGAAAACGAAACGGAACTGTTTTTTAAAACAAGTTTCAAAAAACTGTTTTCATTGCACGGCGAGCGGCTTTGGCACATAACGTAGGTTATTTAATTAAGCACATACTCGTACTGATGGAAACGGTTATAAAATAAGCGCTTTTGTCGTATAAAATATGCTTGCAGACGTAGATTAGAATTCCCGTATTCTAAACATAATGTAACAAGGATTCTATTTCATTTACAAAAGGGTCAAACTTTAAGTTTTTAGAATAAACAATGTAATAAAAAATAAGAACTCTTTGCCAACATTATTGAGTATGTATTTTATTCATTTGTCAATATTTTACGAATTTGGCGGCAAATTTAAAATTGTCTGTATCACGTCAGCATGAATTTAACGCGAGAAAATTTTCGTGCAATGATTTTTTATTAATGTCATTTAAGTCAACAAGAAAGTTATGAAAGACTTCGATTGGCCTTTCACAATGAAGACCCATCTCGCGCCACGTGGTCGCACTAATCTCACCGATAATCTACATACGGCGACGACTGAAGTGTTGACAGTGTTGTGCGGCGTATGATAGAGACTGACAAAAGAGTGACATATCAGCAGATTCGGACAAGCTTAGGCATCGGTATGAGTCAAGTGCACAAAATCCTCCATAAACATTTAGCGGCCAGGAAGCTTTATGCTCGGTGTATACCTCATAATTTGACCGAGTCCCAAAAACTCCGTCGTTTGGAAGAACAGGTCATTACACGAAAATTGTTTTAGAGGATCGAAAAAGCAGTTACTGCAGTACACTAACAATTGTTTGCCACTTATCTTTAAAAAGTTCGGAAGAAACGACCTCGCAGTAGTATCCTTCACCACGCGATCGGCTATTTGGCGACGTCAGACGTGGAATAACTGGGTCACCCGCCGTATAGCCCCGCCCTAGTCCTTGAAATTTTTATTTATTCCCTAAAATAAAAGAAAAACATCAAGGGAAATGTTTTATGAACGCAGAGGAAACATTGGCTGTCAAAGAGACCCCTAAGGACGAGTGGGTAAAGTGCTTTTCTCAGTAGTTCCATCGGATGCAGCGTAATGATTTAATGGAGTCTATTTTGAAAAGATATAATAAAACTAATAACACACTAGTTTGCTCAGTTTTTTATTTTCTAGGAATTTTCAGTATTTAAGAATATACGAGTATAATTAATAATAATAAATATTACAACTTATTTACAAGAAACAGATAACAAAAATCTTTAAAATCTCTACCAACGTAAATATCTTTATTAAAAATAACAAGAACACTGGCTGCATTCCATGTTGCACTGCTATAGTTTTTTAGACTGTAATTTTACCAATTTAATATTTTTTGTTACATATTTTATATAGAACATTATTATTTTGCAAACGAAACAAGAAAGAGTTGCGATAAGTACGGCTGAATAATAATATCCAAATCTAAAAACGGTTCTATCGTCGATGAAAAAAAGCTGTTTTTATAAACGGTTTGTCTTTGTAACTCATCAATAACCGTTTTTATAATTTTCTTTTACTAATAAATGAATTGATTACTTCCATCATAACACCAAAATTATTTTCACCTCTGACCTTTATTTATTTACAGGTAAAACAACGAAGCTATGGAGATCTTTAGAATTTCTCTAATTGTGTATGTTTTAATTATAAGAATAAGTGCAGTCACAATTATTGAAACAGAAGATGCAGTAATAGATAGTAGAAATAATGATACCAAACCTCGTACTATGTAAGTAAATACAAAAAGTCAATTTCAATTTATTTATTTTATTTTATTATGGCACAAACAATTTATTGGCAGCATAAAGCATGGTGGCCTAGTTCGTCTGCACATCGCAAAAACAAATATATTGACAGGAGACCTTGCAGCCCAGTCGTAAGGCTACAGCAATGTGGAGTGGGCTAGCGTCTAGCAGCGTGCCTGTATAGGGAGAAGGTATAGCACGTAGCCAGGCACCAGCCTCACTTACACAAGACTCACGTAGACAGGCCTCATCCGTTAAAGTACCTAGATAAGGAGTTATATAATTTTATTTCAATTTATTATATTATTTGTATATTTCTATTCGTATAAATACATTTCTAAAGCAAGTTTGATCTTTAGTAAACGAATTAAAAAAGCATTATCTATTACCTTTTAATACACACACAAAACTACACTTAACTAACTACAGTGTTCAATAATAATACAATAACATTTCAGGCAAAACATAACATCTAGACAACTTGGCCTCAACCACGTTGCCTTCGAAGGAGAGGTTATGACAGAAAAGAATAAAAGACAGAATGGTTTCATAAAATTCGAAGACCAATATTCTGATGTCCAACAAGCTGATAATATCGTTGCTTTTGAAAACAACGCAATTTACAATCCCGGAACAGATGATAATAAATTAGTTTTTGAAGATCAGCCACAATATCAAAATGACGAGGTAAATTAAGATTATTTATTTTAACCAATCTCGTTTGTAAGTAACAATAGGGTGTATAAGGCAAAGCTTTTTGTAGATGTCGCTAGCTGCAATGGTGCCTTGTTTTAAACCTATGACGCATCATCATTTTTGTAGTTTTTTTTTTATATTTATACAGAAAAATGTATTTTAACTTAACGATACCTACCTTAAAAGACGAATTGAGAAAGCTAACACCGTCTTTAAAAAAATATATATAATTAATAGGACGACAATTTTGAGATCGCCATGATTCCGCTTGGAAATCTCGATTTGTACACTTAAAACCTACTCACTTCGGCATAACATCCAGAAAATAATAAATTTCGTAATAAAAATAGAAGATTTCTATGCAACTGACAGTTATATTAGGTACCATCTATCATGCGCCATCTATCGTGATAAAAAGTTAGTGATACACCCCATTGTAGAACTCTATAAATTATTTAGTAGTTTAAAGAATGTAGAGGCAAAGAAGATTTAAAAAATAGTGACAAAGTTTTAATACAAGGGAACAATACAAACAAACAACCAAGCATAATATAGTATAATACAAAACAGTAGAAATAAAATAGGCGACTACAAGCTAATTAAAAGTTACCACACTTGACATACGTAAAGTGGAATAAACAACATGTATGCTAAATACGAAATTGAATACAGATAATTATTATTATATTGAGACGAAATTAGAGACTACTTTGCTCCACACGGGATTAAGACTATCGTTATACAAGTCAAAATCTAAGTCTTTACTGATCATGAAATAATTTCGCCTATAATTATTACGGACAAGCAAGTCAAAAACATGGAAGCAACGGACTGGGGTTCTAAAACCAATTATATTAGGCAGATCCGGCAGTCGATGACGGCTCTGCTAATATTAAAAAGAAGAAGTTAGATACGTCACGACTGATGGAGAGAGGCAGAATATTGGCTGAAATACACCGCTGTTAATAAGAATTTTTTTTCGGTATTTAATAATACAATTCCAGTTTCAAAGAAAAATACATAAAAACTTTGTTTTATGTTTTTTAGTCACGATATCCTCAAGAAGAAACACCCCAACCTGTTAGGAAGAAGAGAAGACGCAGAAGGAAACCTAAGCGCCAGAATAATCCAGGTCAATATGGATTAATACCTGGAGCACAGCAATTTAATCCTGGTCAAGATTATGGTAATTTTGGAGGTGTTGGCCCGATTGCACCAGGTGTCAGACCAATTGGACAAGGTGTTGGGCCGAACAGGCCTGGTTTTGGACCAATTGGACCAGGAGTAGGGCCAGGACCCATTGGATCTAATGGCTTTCCTACTGGGATGTATAAGCCATATAGTAAGTAACTTATCACCTTAAAATTAAAACGAAAGGACTTGTGGACAACTTCGTCCTAATTTTCTCTGCCCATATTTTTATAATTAAAATTTTTATATATAAATTTAATTCCTAAATTGGTTTACCTAAATTCCAGGACGCAGAAGAAAACCAGCTAATCTTGCAGAAGATGCGCTGACATCAGTGACGCGAGCACTAGGTTCCATAGCACAGTACGATGATTTCCAATGCGTCCCTCGCCTCCTCTGCGAAGTCGCTGGTGGAAGAAACCCTGGCGGAACTCCCAGCCAAACCACGTCCATCATACCTTCGTTTATTGACCTACAACCCTTGATTACGTATGTAGTTTAGCTTTTAAAAATACAAATCTAACAAGTTCTTAATAATTTATAAATATACTAAATCACACTAGAAACTCTTCGATAGCAACAGTTTACGACTTAGGTTTTTTTATTAGGAAGATTTTCATAATCAGTTATCGTGTCTATTATCTAGTTTACTGTAACATTAGACAGTAAAAAACGATAGAATTAGAATTACACTCGTACAAAATACTTTATACATAATCTTTCTAGATACGACATGTATTCTCTTGAAAACACGTGTAACTTAATTAGGTAAAATAGTTTTTGTGTCATTTGACATTATTATTGCAAAAAATAGAACACAGTCCTAGACCTCAGAATTTGGCCTTCTCACGCCACGCTGGTCATACAGATTAGCGACGGTCATATGTCTAAATAATTACATTTCTTTTTTCAGTCTTCTAGCAGCATTCAACGGGCTAAGCTCATCACCACTGTTTGTCTTTGGTAGAGCAGTATTTCTCGGCGTAACATCAAAAGGCAACACTGGTACTTGTAGGTACGCCTACCCTCAGTGTCCAACCGACCCTGATAAACTGGTCGATTACCTAAACAACCATAACGGAGGATTCTTCCGGTTCTTTAACGGAGGACCGCAATTGCCACAAAATTATGGACCACAAGGTTTACAGCAGTTCTATTCACAACTTTCCAATATTCCTGGAACCTTAAACCCGTATCCTCAAACTCAAAACTTCGGCCCAAATCCTTATGCAGAACAAGGATATGGTCAACAAAATTATGGGCTTTACAATCCTCAAAATAATTATCAACAACCACAAAATTATGGTCCAGTTCAACATAATTATGGCTTATACAATCCTGTACCTGAAAGCTTTCCACATCCCAATCAAGATTATCCCAACCCGAATCAGTACCAAGGTAACTATGGTTCCAGATATCCATATCAAAATGGATATAACAAAAATGCAAACGTTGAAAATATTGATAGTAATAAAATAGAAAATAAAATTCAAAATAATCCTGAAGTGTATTACATAAATACAAATAAAGCTCCTGATAATAAGCTTAAATTTCCAACTAGTTTTACAACGAATGATGACCAAAGCATCAGAGTGACAAAATCGTTACGATTTCCTGAAGAAAATACTAAAATTAACAATTACATTTCCTACGATGAACACGTACGTGCAGGAAAAGGATTTTCTTTTCCTGAATCACAAAGCAACAGGCAATACATAGACTACTACAACTACCCTCCTTATACACCTATATCTGTTAATTTCAATAGTGATAAATTAAAACTCGATGAAGAAGGTTATTACGTTGACTCTGACATGTTTCGTAACGATGGACAAAACAATGGTGATGGTTTGGAAACCATTTATGTTTTGAGAGGGAATGGCGATCCAAATAACCCGGAAGTTATCAAATTAAGACCTGGACAAAAGGTTATTTAAATATGAGTGTAGCCGTTTGCTGCTTGTGATGGCGTCAACAATATTTATAATACAAGTATGAGTGTTTTCAGATAGAAAATACGAGTCCTTTACTTCACAATGCTAATATAGCATTCGGCGCTTAAAATACACATATATATATATATATATATATATATATATATATATATATGTTAATATATATATGATGTTTATTATATACCTATATATCTCATGACACATATATATATATAACCCACGGACTTAACCGCTAGACCACAGAGGTAGTAAAACTTAAAAGCTAAATAAAGATTAAATAATAGCGTTTAGTAAAAAAAATCTAGATGTGACGGAGTCCTAATTTTAAGTTTATGTAATAAATATTTTTTATAACTTTTCGAATGTACTTGTCATTTTAATGAACGCTAATATACAATTTTAATTAGATTTAAGTCTTAAATTATTTTGTTGAATAAAAATCTTTAGTTTTTTGAGTGGTTTTATTCATATTCCATAAAAAAATCGTTAATTGGCTTAACGCAAACCACTCGTTGTTTAGTCATAATGAGAATAAGTCCTTAATTTAGCCAACCTTTCGTTTGATACTTTTCTGCTTGTGTTTCGATTACTTATAAATAATACGAATACTTATAAATTTAAATTTTATTATTATTTTGTTTTTTTTTTCTGTATTTTTTTTTGTTTATTGTAATGTAAAGTAATATACTACAGCCGGTTTCTTAAGCTCTATTTAATTATACTAGCTAAGAAATCATTACCTTTAGTATTTCTTAAGTCAAATCGGGTTTCACGAAACAAAATTTATTTATTGTGCATTATTGACAACTTACCATCACTTTTTTAGTAATACAAGGGCATAAAGTCAAAGTCAAAATATCTTTATTCACGTAAACCTATTACAGGCATTTATGAAATGTCATTAATTTAATTATTTTGAATGATTCTACTCCTGCTAGTAGAAGACTAAGCAGCAAAGTGGTCCAATAAGTAAGCTGTTAGCAGAAGACCAGCAGCTTAGCAGATTCAAAACATATACAGAACTGCACCACAACGATCAATTAATAATCTTTTAAATTTAGTTATCAATACCTATGAGATTACAATACCTGGTGCAACCCGAAAGTCGACAAAACGCAATAACCTAATATAAAAATAAAATATACTAAAAAAAATATAATACGAAAAAGTATTTAGTTTATATAATTTTAACGGGTCTTTACGCGATTTACCTTAGAGACAAGGGTCGACCCGTGACCACGGCTAACTTGGCTGAAACGTGGGGAAAAATATGTTAAATCGCGTAAAGACCCGTTAAAATCATAAAAACTCTTTTAAATGTGCGCGAAAGTTTAACAATTTTTTTTTGGGAAATTGCGTTTCGGTTCTGGATTCTTACAATCCAGCTATTTTTTTTTAATAAAATGCTTAATAAGAACACAGCGCCCTAGACCTCCACTGCTGGAGATAGGCCTTCCATAACATATATCTGGAGAATTTGGCCTACACTCGTCACGCTGGCAGCCGTCTGGCCATGGCGATGTTTAAAATCACACTATACATAAATTAAGGTTGCGATATAAAATTTAAAAGTGTCTGGGCATTGCCTGCCGACGGACAAACCGTGGTCTAATAATAATTCTAGCGGTTAAATCCGTAGTTTTAGACTCAACGGTACCGGCCAATCGATTCCTGGTCGGGACGTAATAATATTTATTAATTTAAATAATTAAATTGAATTATTATTTAATTTATTTGTGATATTCTAAAGTTTGGTACGCTGGAGACAACAACGAGCTTGCCACTTGTCATGATTTGCCTATAGAGTAAAGTTGTCTAAATGTGAATCCGCTTGATTTCTGACCACCCCGAAAGGGAAACGGTCGTGATGATACAGACTGGACAGACCTATATAGGTATTTATTGTTTTGTATTATTTGATTTTATCATTGTTGAATTATTCGTGTACATATCCTTTATTATCTTTTCAATTTATTTATTTACTACTTGCTGACCCTGCGAACTTCGTACCGCCTGACAGTCAATGAAAGCCATGATTAATAATAGTAATAATATTCAATATAATAATATTATTCACAGAATAATATTCAAACACACGAAGTTTTTGTATGGAAAAATGTTTTTCTTTTATTTTATTTTTTTCTTCAGTTTTCTAATTTTATTTATAGTTATTAAAACATATTATTCTGGACGGAGACACATCCAACAAATCAAAAACCGTGAAAATCTGTCCAGCCGTTCTTAAATTATAAGTGTTCTAACAAACCCGACTTGTTTTATATATTAAAATTTACTTATTATGCAATCTAATTGTCAGAAACTTTCCCCGATGTTCACACAACATATTCCCAAAGTTTCATCCCGATCGGTCAAGTAGTTTGGCAATGCATAGGGAAAACACACACGACATTTATATATATAGATATAACATAACTTTTGTTGACTTCAGCTATATAAATATAATTATTCATATACCGAGATACTAACAATTACTTATATTGACAATCCATTTTTAATGAAAATGTAGTAATTATAAGATTAGCTGCTTGGTTAATTGTACTTTAATGTTATGTTTTATAAATAAATATAGGCTTAGTTCAGCTGCTGTTTGTTTATCTGTACTGTAATCTGTGTTATGCAGCGAGGATGCGAGAGCTAAGCTATGTGACCGTTTCCAGTGGTGCTAAGCTAGGTAACGGAGCGAGTAAGATGTGCAAATATGCGCAGCTCGAGCTACGCGGTGTATCGACAGGCACGGGAAGGCACGGGGAGCGCATGATCATGCATCCACAACACGTATCAATAGGACATATCCAATAGAACGCATCCATAGCACGCATGAAAGTCAATGCATTTTGGGAAGTAATATGGTAAACTATAAAATACCATTTGATTGTATTGTCAAAAGGTAAGCAGGCGACCTCATAACTTGAAATTATTGAATTATGTGTAAGGACCAGAACAGGCCAGATTTATTCTTGCCACGATAATGCTTAAAACAAAAAGGCAGACTGTGATTTATTATTAGTAGTATAGTATTGTGTATATATTATATTGTATTGTTAATATTTTATTTATGTAGGTTATATGTATGTATTAGTATGTAATTATTAATAAGTATGTATATGTTATCTGCATTAAAACTATTCAAGTTTATTTAGTATTGCACCTACCTTATGTACTTACTAGTACGTCATAAATGTCCAGCGGCCTTTGTACTTTGTGCAATTAAGTTTAAATAAATGAAATAAAAAAAAAAAAAAACATATTACTACATACAGGATACCTACTCGTACATATTGGCTTATAAATACATTTTTATCGCTATTTCTGAGCTTATATGTAAAGGAGAATTGCACTGGAAAAGCTTGAATGATGCCACACCACAAAGGGTCCACTTCTCAAAGATATGTCTAAATGCGTACATAAAAAAATGGATCAATAAATATACGTCTTTCTTTTCCGATAAATATAACATTCGACATCGTAAGAATCAAGATCGCAAGCAAGACGTGTAGCTTTCATACATTTACATTAAAATTTAACCGCATAAAAATATAGCATGGGCTATACATACCGCACTGGTTGTCGATAAATAAGTTGAAGTTGCCCAGATCCTTGTATGATGGTCCATAAAATTGTTTTTTTTTTTAAACAATTCACAAGAAAATAATATTCAAAAATTCTGCCAAAGATGGCGAAATGTCACGACCAAATTAAACAAGGACCTTTAAACAATTATATCTCGGCCATTGACCTTACAACGACTGGGCTTATGACTTATTAAATAGCGTCAAATACCTATACAAAGGGTCATCACCTTTATAATAATAATTCATTTATTTCGGATTCGATTCATATATGTTAGTAACATATTAACTTAGAACTATGTTATTAGGAATATACATTAATTAAATATCAAAATAACGTAAAAAAAAAGAAAAAAAAAGTCATTTACATTGTGTGTGACATTAAATCATAGCCGTGCCCCTACACGACCCCAATAACATTAGGTAACGCAAATGCTGTACAAATGTACACGTTCCCAGTTACAAAAAGCGCTGTTAAAACGCGACGATATCATCTTCAGAATGCCGTTGTCACTACCTCTTACTCTATTCAGTATCGACGCTGCCTTTTTGCGGATTATAGCCGGAATTCCATCCACACGAGCCTCCGCACTCATGCCCGACGCACTGATGCATCGAGGCAGTCCCATCAGCATTCTGAAGATATTATTGTATTGGACGCGCAGAGCGTTGTAGGCCGCCCAGAGTATCTCACCCACAGACTGCTGGTGTAGAAAGACGTGCGCGCTTTTAAAAAGCGTGATTTTTACACCGTCTGAACATCGTGCAAATCTGCGAGTGAGCATGTTCCCTCGCACCGCCAACGCTCTGCGTTCCCTCTCAATGTCCATATCGTCCTTTAGGTCTTCTGTAACCATATGGCCCAAAAAATTAACAGACTTTACGACCTGCAGCTCAGTACCATCGAATATAAGTGGCGGTACATCTTGTGGCTGCAACTTACCTGCCTTAAAAATTTGCATCTCGCTCTTTTTAGAGTTGTAACTGAGACATGGCTTCTTCGCGTATTCCTCACAATATATTGAATTTTACATTTCATTGAATTTGTATTTTTCTCTAAAATTCACAAAGCGCCTGAAATTAATACCACACGGCTACAACTTATCATCAAGAAAAGTATCTATCTTGTTTTTTCATATTTTGTTTATTTTGTAGGCATTGTAGTCTTTACTAATTTTCATATTTATTTTTTCCAATGTAACAGTATTCTGAGTTTTTTTCAAATATATAATTTATTATGTCTATCTATCCCAGATACATCTTTATGGACGTTTAAAGGTATTTTTGTATCTGCAGCTTTAAATTTACTATTAGATTCCATACTAGATTTCCCCTTGTACCAATAAATCTATTTCTAAACCTTCTCTTCTGCACCAACACTCTCCTTGGCCTGTTATGTTCCCAAAGGTTTTTTTGTGTTTCTTAGCTTTCTTCTTTTTCATTTTTATTCTCTTGTAAACTTGAGTATTGTGGTGATTTATTTATTTAAATTCTTTAATGCACTTAAAAATAGTTCAGAGGCGAGCTATAATGCCAGTAAGCATTCTTTACCAGCTAACGTTGAGAATCGAGTAATGATAGGCAGGATAAAAAAATAAGAAATTTTAATGATACAGTTAATAAGTTAATTAACCAATTTTAATATACTACCAATACATTATACCTACACACATAAACTATACATACAAGTACATCATATACATTATAGCTTAAATAAATACACAGTTATTTAAATAGTGTTTTATTCTGTTTCTCCAGGAACGTTGTGGTTATCAAACGTTTAAAGACTCTGATAGACGGTGCACGTCTAATGGCCAAGGGTAGCTTATTCCACTGGCGAGCCACAGATACAGTAAGGGAATCAGTGTATCTGGTTGAGGAATGAGAAGGAATCTTAAGTTGGTTGTTGTAAGAGGAGCGAAGGGCAAAGTTATGCGTAATATAAAGGAATTCGAAGCGGTATTTAAGATATGAGTCCCAATCCCAATATTATTAATAATGTTATAAAGTAAGGTGAGAACGTTATAAGAGAATGTCATAAGGTAAGTTTACATGTAATATTTTGCTCAGGTAATTTATGATTCACTAAAAATTCTTCCCTCTGCTCTTTAGAGTTCTTTGTTAGTACTGAGGTTGTAGATTAACTCGCCTGATTTGATATTAAACCCAACGTAGGTGATAGGCTAAGCACTTGACGATAGGTGGAGTCAAATACAACCATAGCAACCATACTGTCTGTAAAAGTTTTTTTTTTTTTTATACTGGACACGACATTAGACATCGCTCCTACCTGATGGTATGCAGTACGCGAGGTCCAAGAATGGGAGCAACTGACGCCGGTCACTACGACCGACATCAGTCTCTACCACTATGCCGGCCTAACAAGATGCTTTTTCACACTTCGCTTGAAGGACTCCAGGGAGTTCCAAGAGTGGGGAAACACACTGGCTGGGAGAGCATTCCAGATGTAAGAGTCTCCAAATTTATGAGTACGCGTAGGGATAGTGGGTAAGGTATGTGGATGCATATTTTGGCCTGTGCGAGTAGTTCGGTTGCGGAATAGAGAAGAAGGGATAAGGTTATGGAGCTCCTCAGAACACTCGCCGTGGTATAGCTTGTAGAACACGCTCAGAGAGGCAACGTTACGGCGAAGCTGCAGTGATTTGAGAGTTTTAGAGACTGTGGTTCGTCCACTATCAGAATTGCCCGCCTCTGTAGGACATTGAGAGCATCTGTAAGATACTTAGCGGAGCCATCCCAGAGGTGAGAACAGTATTCCACGCATGACCTTATCTGTGCTTTATACAGCATAAGTCTTAGAGCAGGCGGGAAAAACCGCTTCACCTTGTTCAGTATGAATTGTAACATGTGACGGGTCTTTATAATATAAGTCAATGATTTGCCTTGACTCTATAGTTCACATAGATTATACCTTCGGATAGCTTCATAAACTCTCTACAATATAATTCCCTTTATTGTGGGTACTGATATTTTAAAATTGAAGAATGAGAATTGATTTTAGTTTAGTGTATAATACAATACTACATCATCATTATCTTCACTGTGTCTCTCTCTCCACTGTTGGATATATGCCTCCCCCAAGGCTCGCCAATTCACACGATCTACTGCCACCCACACCCAGCCTCCACCGACCTTCTTCAGGTCATCCGTCCATCTGATGTGAGGGTCGTCGCACTCTGCGTCTTCCCGTACGTGGTCTCCACTCCATCGTTCATCGGTTCTTCGACAGACTCTGCTAAATCATTTTGAAGGCTATATCGATAGCTCTCTCCATAGCCCGCCGAGCGACCTTCAATTTATGGAACATACTTACTGTCAATATCCACGTTTCTGGCGTACTGAAAGAACGCACTGGTTAAAAAAGTCAAACGCTATATACAGCGTGATTTTTTTTTTCTTTTTTTATACAGTTGATGGCTACTGTCTAATCTACGAGGAATATTAAAAGATGCTGAATGGAGTGCCCTGTACGATTTAGCTAAAGGATATGGTCCGTACTGGGTAACACGGGTCCAGCCATCGGTCAGGCGGTCTACTCTGCTACTTTGTCTAGAAAATGAGTCACTAAAGCAAATGGCAAGGATCTGCTAGAACCAACAAGTGGATAAAAAAAAGGACATACCACGGGAAAAAAGCTAAGTTTTGACTGCGGGCACGCTTTCTTCTCACACTTCACTTTCTCGGAACTGTTTTAGGCACGATTTAGAGTCCAACCCGGCTTGGGAGCTTTCACACTAAAATCGCGGTGATTTTCGAACCGCACGGGCCGAGTGTAGATTTTGTAATGGCGCCAACTTAGGCGCCTCTAACGGTAGATCACGAAACTACTCGCGATCCATAGACGGTTCTACCAGGCTTGGATATAGGAATGAATGTGGATGGGATAAATTGGTGTAGGATCCTGTTGGATGTCTTAACAGAATAAAACTTCAAAAAAAAAAATCGTTTCAAAAGTGTATTTCATTCGGATAGCAGATTGGTTAAGGTCGCGTTAAACGTATTTTTCGTATTTTTAGTACTTAATTATTACTTAAGATATATATATATTTTATTGCACAATAAACAAAAACACATTTAAATGTACATAGGCGAACTTAATGTCTAGTGACATTTTCTACCAGCTAACCTTTGGGATAGTGAGCAATGATTGTGGGTGCATTAAATCACTAATTTAAAATCGGGATTTAATATAAACGAGTATAAATAAACAATAATGTAATAAAGTAAAAATAAACCTTAATTTTTACTTAAGTAATAAATAAGTACCAAATTACGTTCGAGAAACTGGCAGTTGAACTACTAGTACCACCTTTAGTTTTTTAAATCACTATATTACAAGGCAAAGCCAGGTTAAACTACTTGTATTATTATAAGTAATAATGCTTGGTAATGTTATTAATATTGTAGATGAGCAGTTATTTCGTAAACAAACGGTGGTACTTCCTGAGTCATACACGCCTAAAACATTATTTCAAAACAGCGTGACATTTAACAACATAATGATCGATAGTGATGCAACTTTAAACAGTAAAATCGGAAAATTATGGAAAATATCAGCTAATAATAGTCGAGAGGATATGCAAACAAGTTTGGTGATGCAAGTCATGCAATAGACACAGGCTAACACCGATAAAGAGAACTTTTGCGTTGCTTATGCATAGCTCAAACATTACATTCGACGAGTTACCTTCCCATTGGGATGACACCGGATTCAAGGCCTTTAGGATTCGTGTGCGGTCAGAGCACCTCAAAATATTCCTGAAGAAGAAATTCCGGCCGCTCGGTGTTGTGTACCGCAAATACTTCACGCAGAACCAACGATGTTCCTGGGCCCCGCGCAGCACCTACTCCCTCTGCACGTTTTGTCGACTTTCGGGTTGCACATAGGCATGTAGTCTACCTTAATTCTGACTTGCCTGGTGGGTTACTGCTGTACCAGGTATTGTATTCTCATAGGTACTGATAACTTAATTTAAAAGGTTATTAATTGATCGTTGTGGTGCAGTTTTGTATATGTTTTATTTTGTAAATCTGATATAGCTGAGTTTTCCTTGCAGATTCCTTTCTCAGTCAGATTAAATATTAACAGGTCACTGGAATTTGCTAAGCTGCTGGTCTTCTGCTAACAGCTTACTTATTGGACCACTTTGCTGCTTAGTCTTCTACTAGCAGGAGTAGAATCATTCAAAATAATTAAATTAATGACGTTTCATAAATGCCTGTAATAGGTTTACGTGAATAAAGATATTTTGACTTTGACTTTTGACTTTACACCACCCCCAGCAGGGACGCCGGCACCGTCCACTGAAGCTTCTCGTACTCCTCAGAAGGTGGTCACAGTACCTGATGGGTACTTCTATGACCACAAGAAGGTGAAGATACGGAAGCTTTAGATTAATTAATAGTGTTAGGGACTCATGTTAGTCATGAGTGTCTGATTCCAGTTGCTAACATTCATGGACCTTGCGCGCCACTTACCATCAGGTGGGCGGAAGGTCACATATCGAGCTAGTTTTTTTTTTTTTTTTTTTATATTTCCGGACAGGTCACACAGCGCCATCTAATTTCCGTGGTAAGCTACGAGGCTTGTGTTACGGAAACTAGATGGTTGATAAACTACATATTATACTTTTTTTTTTTTGTAAATATATATATATATTATACATATAAACACCCAGACCGAGACAAATTATACAATGTACAACTTGCCCCCGGTGGGAATCGAACCCACGACCTCTCCTCTCTCCATAGTCTTACAATAACCAGCGGCTTGGTGGAATTACAGAACTTTTCCAAAATTACTTATAAAGCAGGATAACGTCATGATAACAACCATCGGTGAAGAAATTGTGGAACACATCTTAAATGATTTCTCACTAGGTATTTCAAATTTTAAAGTGTCATGGTCTTTTTCTTTCATAGGAATCATGGATTATCGCATTGGTTAATAAAAAACCGTTGTATAATTTAACACATTTAAAAAGTATTGAGGCTACATTTTTTTTTTTATTATTATTTTTAAAAGTAAAGGAATTCTTCGGTTACAATATTTAGGGTACTTGTCAATCAAACGACCTTTCTTCTCAATCTATTTGATAATAGAAAAAAAACGGGTTTTAGGTAACTAGTTTTGATGCAAAACGGATTCTGGAATGCCATCGATCATTTAGAAAAAAATAACTCACTACGTAAACTATTTATATAGAAAATATTCCAAATATTTAGGCGTTCGCTAAGTAAACACAAAGTCAAAGTAAACGGTTTGTATCAAAATAAAGTGACAAAATTAAATTGTTGTCAACTTTAGGAACCAGTGTATGCCTTGTTTTGAACAGTTTCATACGGTTGGATTATAATCTTTATCACTTAGGAAGTTTATTCTCGTTCGATATCAATTTGAAATAAAATCTAAATCTGGATTTATATCGAATTGTCATTGTGTTTTAGGTTTTTTGTTTAGCAATTGGCACCTTGTTAACCTCCGAAAATATATTCTGGAAGACATATCTTCAGCGGTAGAGATCTACTTTATTATCTTATATTATATTATTATTCTGTGACTGTAATGATATAAAATTTTACTGTTACCTACAACATGAGAAATTGATCTCAAACCTGACTGATAGAAGCAGCGCCAGTCTTTGTGTGACATTTTAGACAACCCGCTATAAAATCCTGACGAAAATTCGGAGAAACTCTCATCCCTGATGACCATCATCGACGGGCGAGTAAAACTGCGGTATAATGATTTGTAGGTAAAGTTCGCCTGGTGTATAAGCTCGCAGATCGTCAAGCTGTCGGCAGTATTTACGGCGACAAAGTTGGAGCATGGAACGAGATCTCACAAAGCTTTAGACTCCAAACATTACATGTTGCCTCAATACTCATTCAGATATGATGCTTATACTTGGCGCAAGTTGTTCTTTAAAAACGCGGTATACGGCTCGTAGGTTATCGTAGATTAGTGCTGAATTGGAACTACTGGCACTTGTTATACTTCAACAGACTCTACAAATGTTCCACCTACTACCTAATGGTGTAGTACCTACAACACTGTCAAATTCTGGTCGTAACTTATCATCATTATTTATTAGACTTTAAAGTGGCTTGCAATAAAAAGCGTGATATACTCGTCGTACGTATACAATTTATATATTTACAGTCTTTTCCTAAACCTGTTTTTACCGATGCATAATATACGCAAATTTACGTTTATTTAATGACATATGTCTTTAATTTATAAAGACACAGCGCCCATCTGATGGTAAGCGATACGAAATCCAAGAATCGGAACAACTAGCGCCAGCCACGACGACCGACAACATTAAGCCGGCCTATTGAGTTGTTTTTTCACACTTCGATTGATTCCTTCAATTGGTTAAAGAAATGGAGCAATACAGAGGCTGGTAGAGCATTACAGGTGCGACAAATTTAAATGTAGATACGCGTAAGGATAGTGACTACGGTATAGGGGTGCATATTTTGATCTGTGTGTGGTTGCGAAACAGAAAGGAAGGGATAAGTCTCGGCTCACTCTTCGTGGTATTTAATTTCATTTCAATAATTTATTATTTATTAATTAATAATAACTGCCTCCGTGGTTTACAGGTTAAGTCCGTGGCTTTAGACTCAGAGGTGCCGGGTTCGATTCCTGGTCGGGACGCAAAAATATTTATTAATGTAAATAAATACATTTAATTAATATTTAATTTATTTGTGATATCTCTCGAGTTTGGTACGCTGGAGACATCGACGAGCTTGCCACTTGTCATGATTGGCCTATAGTAAAGTTGGCTAAATGTGAATCCGCTTATTTATAATCGTGGTTTTTGACCACCCCGAAAGGGAAACGGTTGTGATGATACTTTACTTTTCTTTTTTCAATAATTTATTCACTATTTCATACATATGGTACACACGGTTTTGTCAGTTTACAAATTAATTATTTTAGTGATCATTGGGAATTAATGACAGCAAAGAACATCCTACGTCGTTACCAAATAAATACACTAATATATGCTGCTGTAAAAGGATGTTGTCATTGGTACTAATATGGTAAAATTATGTAAAATAAAAATAATATTGTTTTCTACTATACTAAAATAAATATGTTTATAATTATATACATTATTATATACATTTATAATTATGAATAAATTAGCGGTAACTTTAAATCCTAAACTTAAGCTAACTTAAGCTTGTAGAACACGCTCAGGGAGTTGCCTCTGTATAATCTGGCATGTGTATAATTCAGATTGAATCATGATTTTCGATATAACAAGAATAACATTCTAGATTCAGTGAAAGCCGAACTTCGAACGAAGGACGAAATCACAAATGTCCCCTAGTGCGTCGCCCGAGTCGGCAGAGTGCGCACGCGATCATGCGCAGCGCGCTAAACGAACGACGCGACTTTAACATACAAATTGTGAAAAATGCAGAATAAATAAACTAACAGTGACTGTGTTTCGAATCTGGCTGTTTTAAGTATGTTTTATTACTGTTTTTGTGTTGTGTATGGCGTCGCGAATTTTATTTATTGGCGGAAATTGTAAAGGTTTGATTGATTGATACGGAAGCTAGGCCGTGTGGGAGGGATGGAGAATTCAACCCTTTTTTTAATTTACAATTCTTAATTTATTTGAATTACAGGTTAAATTGTGGGTAAACTTAAAGCTAATTACAACTTTTCTGTCGAAAGTAAAGTATCATCACGATACGGTCGTTCCGGGGTAGTCAGAAACCACATTTTTTTTAAAGAAGCGGATTCACAAACCATACGAGTACCAAACTCGACAAATATCACGAATGAATTAAATATTATATTGTGTTCCTACCAGGAATCGAACCCTGTACCTCCGAGTCTAAATAGGACTTAACCGCTAGACCGCTAGGTTTTTGTCGAAGGTCCATAATTAGTAAACCTAGTACCTATATTAAAACAGTCTAAATATTTTTTTGAGCTGTGATGGTATTGTTTTATGAACGCTTTCCCATCCTAAAAAGTTGGGTTCGAACCCCGGCATCTACCAATGAGAAATACACTTTTCTTACGTACATTTGTCATAGATTTACAACACCACCGTTCCCGTGCTTCGAAGAGCACGTTACGTCTAATCCCGGTTCCACTAATACCAACTAGTGAAATCATTAATAAATTGTCATAAAAAATGAGATCTGACCCTCGTCATTCTAGCCAGCCGATTTTTTTTACTTTATACACTAAGTTTGCAGGCGGACATAATGCCGCGGCATTCTTACAGTCAACCTTAGTTGCATTTAAGTTAGAAAATTAAAATAAATAAAACTTAAGTAAATATAAAAAATATAAATACTAATCAGTAGGTATACACTAAATAGACTACATACTATCATTATATATAGATAGATAATACATATATATTTACCTAATACTTGAACTTTTTATTAGGTACTCCTTTTCTTAAACCAGCCTATTGTCGGTCGCAAGCCCGAGACACCATTCTTCTCATCTCTTACCCACACACGATGGATCCGGCACCTGCACGGTGAATCCATGGAATGCTTAGAAATTTGCGCCCTCTAATTTCCGTGGTAAGCTACGAGGCTTGTGTTACGGAAACTAGATGGTTGATAAACTACATACTATACTTTTTTTTTTGTAAATATATACATATAAACACCCAGACCGAGACAAATTATACAATGTACAACTTGCCCCCGGTGGGAATCGAACCCACGACCTCCCGAGTTCACGGCAAAGTTTGTTACTGGGAGCTATTTAGGAATCTATATTAATTCTTTTAAATAGTGACATGTTTGGTGCTTGTCGGATATCTACAGGCAGGTTGTTCCAACAGTGCGGCAACAACTGCAACAGAGTTGGACATATAGCTAGAATGATGGGAACGAATAGAAAGAAAAGATATGACGACCGTGAAGACCTGTCGGGAACAGACAGAGAACAACAGCCGCACCATTGTACGAAGCTTAGCTCTGTCAAGGCTCAAGAGGCGTCGCGGGATGCGCCTGTCAGGGTTAGAAAGGGCCTTCCTGTTCGTGCAGTCTGTCAGTTCTTTGGTGAAGCCAGCCTCGCAGGAATGGAATCGGAATCGATGTTGTGAATGACCCTCTTCTGGCCAGTTCATCAGCTGTACCCAATGAACCATTATGTTCCTTTATCTACTATATAAACAGCGTGTATAGTCGAGTTGTGGTAAAGTCAACAATGTTTATTCTTGATTTTTGTGAGAAGGAAGACTTTTTTAGCGATCTATTGATTTACCGTACCGGGGAGGAGAGGAGACGGGTGTCGTCAGTTTTAAAAGGGTTCCATTTTTCATTGCGCAACGCATTAGTATTTCGTTTAGATGATTATTTTTTAATGTTTTTCTCTGACTACCATTCATACGCAAAGTAATAGATAAGGGCTAGTTTATAAAGATACTGTAATAGAATGTAGAGCCATCTTACTTAAGGCATTCAAAGTGTAATGATGAAATCCAAAATTAAACTTGCTACCTATAGCCTGTTCGCCGACAGTTGATAAATAGAAATAAGGGGTTCTTAACCTCATTCTGCCTCCATAGTCTAACGGTTAAGGCCGTAGATTTAAACGCGGAGGGTCGTGAACACAAAAAATATATTTTAAATTTATTTGTGACATTTCTCGAAACTTACGCTACAGACATCGATGTGCTTTCCACTAGTCATGGTTGGCCTATAGTTGGCTAAATCTGAACACGCACCTTACAAAAGCGTGGTTTCCCCGTAAAGGATACGGTCTTAATGATACTTTCTTAAGTAATTACAAATGTCCGTTCCATATTTTTACCGATGCCGCACACTATCCCTGCACCGCGAACAACTACAAGGGCGTGCCTCTTACCACGATATTCAGTACGCGCGGCGATATGCGACACCCGTCATACAGAATGCGATAACTTAGCGACAGTCGTTATTTGATAACTTATCGTAATATTTATCAACTCTCGGCGGACAGACTGTACTTAATTTATAGTAGGTACATCATTACTACACTATAAAAATGGTAATTCATCGGAGATGCGAGGAAAATGTCCATCAATAGAATCTATATTTTGTGGCCAGCGAAAAAAAACATTTGGACCACAAAACATTTTTTTTTTCATCACAGCCCCTAGAACACAGTGTCCTAGACCTCCACTGCTGGAGATGGGCCTTCCAGAACATATATCTGGAGAATTTGGCCTACACTTGCCACGCTGGCCAGACGGCTTGGCGAGGATATGATGTCAATTTATTAACGATGTCACAAGTTGGTATTAGTGAAACCGGGACCGACGGCTTAACATGCTCTCCGAGGCGGGTGTTGTAAATCTATGACAAGTGTATGTAAGAAAAGTGTATTTCTCATTGGTACATGCCGGGTGGGTTTGAACCGACCTTTGTAGGATTTAAGGTACGCCTTCTTACAACCGAGCCACCACCGCGCCATATCAGTCCAAAAAGCTTGAAATTGATATAACCTTAAGACAAAAAAATTTGGACCACAATGCGCGGGAAAAGTTCCGAACACGTGTGAATCACAGCATTATGATGTCAAATGAATGATTAGAAATAATAAATGTTTCCAAATGTGGGCGATACCATGTCACTGGGTTTGTGAGGACGGAGCGGCTTGGAACACGGTCATAGAACCTGTTTCGCTATAACCCGACTCAATTCAAAATCACATCACTTTTCTATTTTTATTTTTTAAGTGTGTTTAATGCTTGTGCTTACCTCTCGCACAATACAGCATTTTTAAAGAAGAGAAACGTAGTCTATGAATTTTCTAGGAAATTAAATTGCGGAAAATTTTAGTCATTTCAACTGTCATTGTTCATATTTTTTTTTTTTTTTACTTTTAAGTAGTTATAATTAGTAGTTAGTCCAATAAAAAATACACTGATAAATGAAAAAAAAAATATATTAGATATTTCAATATACTTATGTATAAGTTACAATAAAAAAATACTGTCATATATGTACCTAATTAAAATCAGAGAAAAATAGCAAATACATTTATAACGATTGTACTCTATTTCACTAAAACAAATTTAGAGAAGAAAAAAGACCAATTTCTAAGCATTCCATGGATTTACCGTGCGGGTGCCGGGTCCACCGTGTGTGGGTAAGAGATGAGAAGAATGGTGTCTAAGGCTTGCGACCGACAATAAATAGGCTGGTTTAAAAAGGAGGCATCCTTTTTTAAATTATTGCGCGATAATACGCTCACCATCCACCATTCTAATCTATAATATCTAGCGCGGTGGTGGCTTGGTTGTAAGAACGCGTTCCTTAAATCCTACAAAGATCGGTTCAAACCCACCCGGCATGTACCAATAAGAAATACACTTTTCTTACGTACATTTGTGTCTCGAAGAGCACGTTAAGCCGTCAGTCCCGGTTCCACTAATACTAACTTGTGGATTTAATGTTTATTTTATTATTATTATTATTTCAAAACGAGATGAAGTTACCGACATATTTAATTTTAGTCGTTTTTTATATTGTTATAAATCTTATATAGGTTTAACTAAACATAACCTATGGATACAGAGTCTTAAGTTAGGTGACTTTTTGAATCAGTCAGGTAGTAAGTTATCCCGACCGGGCTCGTTCGATGTTTTATTCATAAAGCTGTGTTTCCGATGTCGACTCATTGTTAGTAGGTTTGTGGACCGTCTTAGCTTCTAAAAGACTGTCATTTTACAATAATAATGAATAAATTATGCTTATTTTTATACATTTATTGTGCGTTATAAAAGTATAGTACGAATGGAGCTATTTTTGGGTTTATTGATTGATTTATTTCTAAATTTCTTTGGTTAACTATTATAAAAAAAGTTTTTTCTCAAAGACTTAAATGAAGACCATGACCACTCCCAAGAGTGTAATCACTAAAAAGAAGAAAAAACAATATTGATATCACAAAGTTCATAACATAAACTTTTAAAACAACTTATCCACAATTTATAAGACAATTTTATATGTTTTGTTTCAAAGTGGCAAAGGCTTTAGCCCATACAGCCAAGTCTGAAATAAAATTTATTTATTTCTTATGAGTTAATGAGATTATCATCAAATTCCAGATGTAGCAGAATTTGATGATCACCGCGGCATAGCCCAAACACGTCGGGTATAATATGGGAGTACACAGCTAACTGCAACTTGTGCCACCATATATGTATAAATTAATTTATCGTTTTCCATAATTATTCTCATTGTAGCACATTATTAAACAAAACAACACCACTTTTGACTAACAATATCCACAATAAAGTAATTTACAAAACAAAAACTTGCACTTAATATTTACGTGCAAAATGGCGCGATAAACTACTTCTTTATTATTATTTTAGTTATTTTTTCTTGTTTTTAATTTTATTCTTTCTTGTTTCATTTCTTTAAATAACTTATTTTTGTATAATTCCAGTAAGACTTATTTTATAATATTGTTATGTTTTATAAGCCATAAAGGTCACTGTGTTAATGTGGTGGTGGTGCAGCATCTAACTTCTAATTTAGTTTTAAGTACATAAATAAATAATAAATAAATATTTCCAGACAGGTCACACAGCGCCATTTAATTTCCGTGGTACTCGTAAGCTACGAGGCTTGTGTTACGGAAACTAGATGGTTGATAAACTACATATTATACTTTTTTTTATGTAAATATATATATATTATACATATAAACACCCAGACCGATACAAATTATACAATGTAGAACTTGCCCCCGGTGGGAATCGAACCCACGACCTCCCGAGTTCACGGCAACGTTTGTTACCACTAGACCACGGAGGCATACATATGTGGTGTTAGCATTGTTGGCTATCCTATTAATAAATAACTAAATATATTAAGATTCTTTTGTCCGATATCTTTAGAAAATAATGTATCTATAAGTTAGTTAAAAATCTCTGTCTATGAGAAATGTCTGTCGCAACTCCGGAAGCCGATGGCCGCAATGGAGAAATACCTCAGCGACTTTTGCGACGAAAAATGAATCTCCCATCAAAATAGTTCAGGAGCTGCACTCTCAAATCCTTTCCGTTTCAAACACGATGTAATGTCAATTTAAATTAAAATGAAAATAAATAAAAACCTTCTTAATAATGTAAGTAAAATTATCATCACGACTGTGTCCAATCCGATGTGGTCAGAAACTACACTTTAAAGAAGCGGATTCACACACACCAACTTTACTATAGGCCGTAACTTATAACCTATATAGACCATCATGACAAGCGGCAAGCTCGTCAATGTTTATGTACCAAACTCGATCTAATAAATTATTGTGTCCTAACCAGGAATCAAACCCAGTACCTCTGAGTCTAAATCCACAGACTTAACCGCTAGATTACGAAGGCAGATAAGCAGACCTTACGTCCGCGTCGTCTTACGAGCGAAAAAATAATTGTACTTTAATACTCACTTAGTACCTTACACTAATATTATCGAAATAAAATAATAAAAGAAAAAAATACTAAAAACACCAAAAAAGTGTTTTTGCCAAACACCAAAAAACGTTTTAAAATATTTTTATTAATAGGAAGCTATAAATATTTAACCAATAATAGCAAAAATTGATCGAATTTTAAATAATGATCATATTGTACGTTAATTTCGATTCGATTTAGTAATTGGAGACTCGAGAGTAACCGAACTTTGGTGATTTTTAATGAAGAGCCATCTCTTCCTCGTCGGAAATAGATCAAAAGATGCACCGCTGCGCCCGCGCATATTAATTTACGTAATTATATTTTAATAACCATGCAGCAACCTGTTTATTTGGGACTTTCTTTCTCTAATAGATTTTTCTACGCTGGTTCAGCTGATTAAGCATTATTTTATTACGTTTTGTAAATATTTGTATAAATTAACCAAGTGAGTATATCTTATCAAGTTAAATTAGTAACTCAATGTATTGTAAAATTATTCGGAATTCAGTAATATTTTTTTGTCTGTGTTCTCTTCTCGCGATTAATGAGGTAATAGGGAATGCAAAGGCTCTAGCCCATACAGCCAAGTCTGACGTAATACATCTTTCATTTTTATGAGTTACTGATGTCGTCATCTAATTCCAGATGCTGCAGAATTTGATGCTTTTCTTGGAGTCACTCGTGGCATTATAGCTCAAACACGTCGGGTGAAATATGGGAGTTCACAGCGCGGGAGAACCACAATAAATAAACTGCAACTTGTGCACCATATTTAAAGTCCAATTTATCGTTTTCCAGAACTAATCACATTGTAGCACATTCTTAAACAAAACACCACTTTAGACCACCAATATCCAAGTAAATTAATTTACAAAACAAAATCTTGCACTTGATAACTTTTTGCATTGCATCTGGCATTTGATGATAACTCATAAGAAAGAAAGATATATTACGTCAGACTTGGCTGTATGAGCTAGAGCCTTTGCCTTCCCTAACACCTCGTTCATCATCCATCGGGAGAAGAGAATACAAACAAAAAAATATTACTGGATTCTGAAAATTTTTACAAAACATTGAGTTACTAATTTAACTCAGCGTAGATATTCGACTATAGACCACTCGAAATACCCGTTAGCGACGACACATCACCCAATTTCGCGGCGAATGCATTTGGGATTCTAAATCCAAACCCCTGTCACACACTTCCTGGACTCACCCATTCACACTCTCACACATGGAGTACTAACGTGACATGACTATCTATTTCTATAATTTAGACCGAGAGTTGAAGTACTTATGGCGCACGATTTGTTTCTAGCACTTATTATGTTACATATCTTTTGTTGCCCCTATCTGTTTTATATTTTCTTCCTATATTTTTTTAATTAAAAAAACGTATACTATTTTAACAACTATTAAATATTATATTTTTTTCGTTTTTAAACTTTTAATTTATATATTCAACATTATAAGTTATACTCTTACAAAATAAACTTTAAACATTTTTATCAATATAATTAGAGTACTAATAAGTTACTGTAGGACCGACAGAAGCCCCTTTTTTAAACGGGCTCATAGTCGGTCGCCAGGACTCTTTTCCTCTCTTACCCATACACGATGGACCAGGCACGGTGAATTCATAAATTGCTAAGAAATTTGTCTTCTTGTCTTTTTCTGCTTGGTTCACTTATATTCTATTAATAATATAGGTAATCGTATCTCTACTGTAAAGTATTATATCGACGCGTCGCTGCGCTTGCTGAATTCCATATATGCATGTTTTCATATTTTGTTTTTTACGCTAAACATATCACTTTTCCAAAATATAGTACGAGTATACTCACATTATTTTTACAGTTCCTCACAGTGTAAGTAGGTATTATAATATCTAGTGTATATAATATGTTTATAGTAAATAGTATTGTGTACATATTAGTATGTATTTATCTATATACTCGTAGTTATCATATTTAGGTTTAATTTTAATTACCTTAAAATATTAAATTGCAAACATACTCGTAGATTATGTAGTATACATTTTTGTCTCTATATGTTGATAAAATACTTTTTGATATATTCGAACAAGCTTAACAAATTCCATATGTATTTTGACCGATAAGAAAAACGGTTTTTGTTGTTTCATAAAACCTTACAAAAAATACATATGAAACCTGTCAGTCGTAGCGACGATATTTCTTTAGGTATAATGCTATAGTTCAAAGACGTGCTTCTAAAAAATTTTGACGTAGAAATATTAATATAATATAAATTACGTAGAATAATAATATAAATCTTTGGAACAATTTGCCAGTTAATATTCAGCAAGCATCCAACAGAATAAAATTCAAAAGATTGGTATACTCACATTACTTGAACAGCTTCTAATATCGCATATATATGGTAGTATAGATATGTATATATGTATGTATGTAAGTATTAGTATGTAGTATATACATATATTATTGATAAATATAGTTATTATTTATTAATGATCAGTCTTAAATATTTCTTCGCACCTACTCCTTTTTATACTTACCTTAGTTATACTTTTAATTGTCCCTAAGGTTGGCTGTCAGAGAATGTCTAGCGGCATTAAGCCCGCCCCTTGTACATAGTCCAATAAAGTTTTAAATAAATAAAATATAATCGGTTATCATTTTTTTGTCTTAGGCTCTGGGTCTAAGAATGCATTTGGTTGGTACTTTATGAATCGGTTATGGCGTCGACCGTGAATCAGTATATATGGTGTGGGTGAGTAATACCTTCAATGTATGGGTTTGTATAACCTCTGGATGAAGGTGTATGGACAGGCCTTGTATGTTAAATTGTAGGTGAATGCAAAAAGGCATCAGTCTAATCTTAATTGACAAACATATTTTAATCCATCGTCACTAGTTCTTTCAAAGTTCATTGCCCAAACTTTCAATATTATAGAAAAAGAAAATACTATACAGAAATAATTTATCGAGTTTGCCTTCAAGTGTTTGGATCCTTAACTTTCCTTTAGTTTGCCGTTTAAAGTTACTTTCCACCACCAACAAGCGAACTATACATTTTTTATTTTATTTAAAAGTGTTGTGTAATTTCTCAGTACCTACGAGTACCTCATTTTACTATATGATACTTATACTGTATGGTAAAATACACAATAGACTTTATATTTCCGCGCGCATCTGTGCTCATGTTTGTGACTCAAATATCAATACTACTTTTTCCCATATATAATCTATACCTATGTATTTAGTTAGGTATTAGGGTTTCTGTTTTTGAGAACCGGGAATTCCGGTACTTTTCGGTATTTCCCTGTTCTTTCGGTAGTTTTGTTCTTGCTAGTATGTGTTATACAGGCTGTCCCAAAAATCAACGTCAAGCCGAAAACGGTTGATAGGCCAGGTGGTGAGTTATAAAAAAATATATATAAAAATCTAAGTTACTTTTCAAATTATTGACTTAAAAAAAAAAATAAGGAAATTGACATCCTGTACTGTGACTACACTCTTTACTTTTTTTTGTGATTGGTGTAACCCCCAATAACCCTTCTGTAAACTTCAGTCTAAAATTAAAACACAACTGCCTCAGTTTTAAAGAAAATATCACTTGCCGCACCATGTACTAAAAAATATTACATCGGCCAACTTTTACTGACTGTACTGAAAAAAATTATGTCCGGATTCCAAAAAGGTATAATAGATTATTTATTAAATAAGAAAAAAATTTTTTTTTCTAATTAAACCCGATATTAAGCTAATTCTTTTTACTTAGTTAAAATGCTTTTATTGCACGTTAGGCTTACCGGTCTGGAACGCTTTCCACCTACTGTGCAACCTTTGCTGGCAGGAGGGAAGAGTACCAGAGGACTGGCGGCAATCAGTCATCGTTCCTTTATACAAAGGTAAGGGATCTAGATTGGACTGTGCCAACTACCGAGCGATTAGTTTGATCAGTTTGGCGAGCAAGATGTATGGCAAGATTCTCACGAAACGCTTGCAAGAGAAGACTGAAGGTCTTTTATGGGAGGCACAAGGAGGCTTTAGACCTGGAAGAGGATGCACTGACCAAGTCTTTTCGCTCCGCAATATCACAGAGAAGTTTTTGGCCTTAAACCAGAAGGTTTTCTGTGCTTTTGTGGATTTGGAAAAGGCTTTTGATAGAGTTGTAAGAAAGAAGCTTTGGGACATATTGCCGGAGTATGGAGTGAATGACAAACTGCTACAGGCTATACAGTCCCTGTACAAGGGCTGCAAAGCTTGTGTGCGGGTGGAGGGGGGTATGTCGCCTTGCTTTGAATCCCAAATGGGCGTCAAACAGGGTTGTGTGCTTTCTCCTAGATTATTCACTCTATATCTCGACAAATGCCTAAAAAGAGTGAGAGAGAGTGACTGTGGGATAAAGATGAGTGATCTAGTGGTGAACTGCCTGCTTTATGCAGATGATGCTGTTCTTATGGCATCGTCCGAACAACAACTGCAATCACTAGTCACAAGAATGAAGGAGGGATGTGCAGAAAAAGGACTCCGTTTGAATGCGAGAAAAACCAAGGTACTAGTGTTTGAAAGAAGAAGGATGACAACCGTGACGATAAAGATTGATGATGAAACTCTAGAACAAGTAAATGAAATTATATATCTGGGCAGTGTTTTCACTGCGGATGGGAAGTACGATAGGGACGTTGAAAGAAGAGTGAACGCGGGAAATAGTGTTAACGGTGCCCTGGGGTCACTGATCGGCAGTCGAAATGTCAGTGACAAAGCTCGGCTCGCCATACACAATGCCATGTTGGTACCAACACTGATGTATGGAAGCGAAACGTGGATATGTCAGAATACGCATGAGAGTAGGGTTAATGCAGTAGAAATGCGGTCGTTGCGGCGGATATGTGGCGTCACTTTGGCGGACCGCATACGTAACGTCGAAATACGGAAAAGGGTTGGTATGAAGGAAAGCATAGGGACAAAAATAAGGAAAAGCATGCTACGATGGTTCGGGCATGTTGAAAGGATGAGCGATGAAAGATTGACGAACCAGATATATAATGCGAAAGTTGTGGGTAAAAGAGGCCCTGGCAGACCGAGACTCACATATCACGATCAAATAAATAAAACACTGACTGAAGGTGCATTAAAAAGTCTTCGTAACCAAAGGGCATGTATGAAGAGGTTAATGAATGTCGACGAAGCGAAAGAGGTATGTCGTGATCGTGTCAAATGGCGCTCAATTGTCTCTGCCTACCCCGCAAGGGATCTGGCGTGAAGATATGTATGTATGTTAGGCTTTCTCTAAGTCCCTTTTAGACCGGGTTTGATTCCTGGTCGGGACACAATAATTATTAAAAATTTAAATAAATAAATTTAATTATTATTTAATTTATTTGTGACATTTCTCGAGTTTGGTACGCTGGAGACATCGACGAGCTTGCCACTTGTTATGATTGGCCTATAGTAAAGTTGGCTAAATGTGAATCCGCTTATTTATAAGCATGGTTTCTGACCACGCCGAAAGGGGAATGGTCGTGATGATACTTTACTAAATAAATTATTTTAATTTATTGTGAGCCTACCACTATTTTTTCGTCTATGACCGGACTACTAGTTTTATGTCAAAGATGAAGTTTGGCCTAGTAAAGGGCCCGGTTTTGTTTGGTTTCCAATTATTTGACTCCTATTAACACATTGGAGAAAGTGTCATGACCCTAGGCCTTACTTAAACTACACATCTTTAACATGATATACCTACATAAAGATTAGTTATTTAATTTATAGCTTTTATAGCGTAGCCGAATAAGATGTAATTTTTAGTGTGAGTTTTTCGTCAAATTAATAAAACGTTGCCTAAACTACGGAGACACGGAGGTACCGAGTTTGATTCCTGATCGGGACACAAATATATTTATTATTGTAAATAAATACATTTAATTATTTGTGATTTTTCTCGAGTTTGGTACGCTGGAGACATCGACGAGCTTGCCACTTGTCATGATTGGCATATAGTAATGTTGGCTAAATGTGAATCCGCTTATTTATAAGCGTGGTTTCTGACTACCCCGAAAGGGAAACGGTCGTGATACTTTACTTTTTAAATGAATAAATTTAATAAATACATTTAATTTATTTGTGATATTTTTCGAGTTTGGTACGCTAGAGTCATCGACGAGCTTGCCACTTGTCATGATTGGCCTATAGTAAAGTTGGCTAAATGCGAATCGGTATCTTTATAAGCGTGGTTTCTGACCACCCCGAAAGGCAAACGGTTGTGATGATACTTTACTTTTTAGGTGCTAGGAAGAGCTATTTTGTTTGTTGAAAAGGCGATTGTAATACTTTTTTGACAAATGCGAGAATGGTGAGGAATAAATCAGTAAAAAAAACTAACATCGCTTAAGCTGTGCTAAAAGCATTATATAATAGGAGAAGCATTTAAAAAGATAGCGTTTAAAATAAAATTCCTACCGATCGTTTGTGGAGACCGCTTCTGCATTTGTGATATTTTTAAACCAGATATGAGATTAGGAAAAGTTGTATTCGCTTTATAATGACCGACTAAAGGGCAAACCAATTTATAATTTATCATTTTTAATGAATATGTTTAATAAAAATCCTTTGATTCTATTTTAAGAAATACCTATTATGTTAATATTGTTTTTTTCTGATTATTATTTTATCGAAGGAATTTAGGTTGATTTTTAGTAAAGTAAAAATAAAGTATCATCACGACCGTTTCATCGGTCAGAAACCACGCTTATAAATAAGCGGATTCACATTTAGCTAACTTTACTATAGGCCAATTATGTGAGGTGGCAAGCTCGTCGATATCTCCAGCGTACCAAACTCTTCAATTATTAAATAAACTAAAAACATAAATTACTATTAATAAATGCTCCAAATCGCTGCCAATGGGCAAAGTGCCAAGAATACTGGCAGCATTGCCACGTTGAATGGCATTGCTGATCCTCTGGCCCAAATATTGTCCAGCCCTCTTGTCTGCCAGGGTTGTGGACGAGCTGTTTTGACAACGCCTTGAAAATTTCATGTGCACGTGGTCCCCGCGGCCCGAGTTATTTTTTTTTTGAAGTAATATAGTATATATACATATATAGTATATATACATATATAACTGCCTCCGCGTTATACATTTAATTATTATTTAATTTATTTGTGATATTTCTCCAGTTTAGTACGCTGGAGACATCGAGGAGCTTGCCACTTGTCATGATTGGCCTATAGTAAAGTTGGTTAACGGGAAACGGTTGTGATGATACTTTACTTTTTTTTACATATATAGTAGAAATCATGCTTTTAAAGAAGCGGGTTCTCATTTAGCTAACTTTGATACAGAGATTTCGTTTTGGTGCAACTCAGCCTTAGTTGTAAATATAGTATATTTTATTATAATTAGACATTATATTATAATTATTTTACATTATAAGTTGACACGGCCTCTATACAGCCACGAAATTGTTATTGTATTTTTTTTTTATAATTTGACATAAAATTATCATTATTTAGATTATAAGTTGACACGGCCTTTATAAAGCCACAAATTAAGGTTAAGCTGCAGTACTTGTTTATGGCATCAATGTCACTTACTTATTTCGGTCCATCCATAATTTTATTTTTAATTAATTGTAATAATAATAAATATTTGTAGACAGGTCACACAGCGCCATCTAGTTTCCGTGGTAAGCTACGAGGCTTGTGTTACGGAAACTAGATGGTTGATAAACTACATATTATACTATTTTTTTTATAAATATATACATATTATACATATAAACACCCAGACCGAGACAAATTATACAATGTACAACTTGCCCCCGGTGGGAATCGAACCCACGACCTCCCGAGTTCACTGCAACGTTTGTTACCACTAGACCATGAAGGAGGTCATCAATAATATTGTATTTTATTTGTAAAAATAGACAATATCCAAGTGTTACCTGTGAACCAAATGAAAATGAATAATTTGAATTTGAATTTTGAATAGGTGGCATAGTACGTCACAGTAGCACCTACCTACATGAGCGCCTGCGCATCCCACGCCTAACCTTGTACGTATCTTAAGCAACTGACAACTTCGAACAAAATACACTTTGAATTATGTATTTTGTATGCAGGTGTTGTTTATTAAATGCTACTACAGAGCTGTGTGTTTTTACACGTTTTGATAAACTTTAATAAATTTTTTGACTTTGTGGTCGCTTTGGCATATCTCTTGCTCGCAAGGTCCATCAACTTTTTAGGGAATAAAATTACAGACATTTTTAATATATATTAATTTAATAATATCCTTATGGAATTTAATTTTGAAGTGGCTGCGAATTCGCTGTCGCAGGAATCTTAGAGTCCTCTGTCTCCTTTACTCCGTTTTAAATGAGCCTGCGACACCGGAATACCTCAAGGACAAATTCGCCTATCTCTCTTCTTTTCATGATAAATCTCTCCGATCTTCTCACAACTCACTTCTTTCCGTTCCATCTCATCATTCCGGATTTGTTTCGAATTCCTTTGCGGTTGTTGCTACAAATCTGTGGAACAATCTACCTATTACCATCTACCAGATCATCATTTAAAAAGCTGGTCTACTCACATTTTCTAAATAGCTCCAATCAAAATTTGTAAGTTGTATATGTATGTTTATTATTGTGTATGTATTAGTATTTAGTATATTTATAAGTAGATTATATATAAGTAAGTTTATTATCTAAGTATTTATATCTAATTGATGTGTCACTTATACTTTCCTTGCACCTACAGTTGTTCTAATTAGTCCCAAAGGTTTGGCTGCCAGAGAATGTCCACGGGCATTAAGTCCGCCTTTTGTATTTTGTGCATTAAAGTTTTGAAATAGATAAATAAATTCTTTGACCGCCTCCGTGGTCTAGTGGTAACAAACGTTGCCGTGAACTCGGGAGGTCGTGGGTTCGATTCCCACTGGGGGCAAGTTGTATATTGTATAATTAGTCTCGGTCTGGGTGATAATATGTATATATTTACAAAAAAAAGTATAATATGTAGTTTATCAACCATCTAGTTTCCGTAACACAAGCCTAGTAGCTTACCACGGAAACTAGATGGCGCTGTGTGACCTGTCTGGAAATATTTATTTATTTATTCTATATAATCCAAAAATTCTTCACATAATAACCTACTTAAAATCCCTCCCCACTCTTCCAGCAGATATTCAAGTTATTAATTATATAAGTTATTCAATGGACGTCAGCCAGTGGAACACACTGGCTGACTTCCTTTAATTATCATATAGGCACCATCTCTTAAAATATTTAAAGATAAATTATACAAATACTTACTTCACAAACAGAACAAGTCGCTATAACTTATTTATTATAAATGTCTATACGAGTATATATGTATTTTATATTTAGGTATATATTTATTTCTTTATTTAGGATGTTAATATGTGTATATTGTATTGCATATAATAAGTATGTTATTAATTATATTTAGAATTTAATTTCCAAACAATATAAATAATTAAAACTACTTAAAAGTAAAGGTTAAAATAAATATAAACTAAACCTAAAATAATTTATATTAGGAAATAATGTCCTCTAGAAACGTCCCCTTCAGTGATAGTCCCAAGAAGACTGGCAACATTTCCCCTCTGTATAGCTAAGCTAATACGTTGGCAGAAATAATTGCCAGCTTTCCTGTCTACAGACTTTTGCGTTAGCCGTTTGGACAAGTCCTTGGCCAGACGCTTGGTTGAGTATCCCTATGAGCGACCGACCTCAAACGGCGCAAATTCGTAACCTGTACTGAGGTTGGCGTATTTGCGCAGCTTGAGGTTCTCAGCAGAAACCGCCGCACTTCCCGCGCTTGACGAGGTCGCCTGGATGTGTGATGGAGATTGATGATTTGTGTTTTATATAGTAAAAAAATATTTCAACTATCTATTTTCTTCATAACCTTCTGCACCCGCTTATTACAGCTCTCAGTCACAAAGGTTAGTTGGTGGAAAATGCATTTACGGCATTAAGCTCGCCTATGTACCTGCACTTGTTTTGGATTTGTACAATAAAAAAAATATTATTATTATTATCATTAACGGAATCATATAGTATTTCGTCTTGTTTCGCTTTAAATTAAAAAAAGCAGGTCTTCCTTTTATCTTTTACTCAAACACGATGGACCTGGCACCCGCACGGTGAATCCTTGGAACGCTTAGAAATTTGTCTTCTGTCTCCGTTTTTATAAATGTTTTTGCTATTTTTCTCTGTCTAAAAAAAACTAAACAAATATATACTCGTACATTTATTCGAAAAAATATTTACAACATATAAAGTAAAATTAATATTAAGGATTGGGATATAAGTCCCGTCCGCGTGGAATGGTGGCAAGAACGCTGGTTGCGTTTCCCCGCTGAATTGCAATACTGATTCTCTGGGCGAAGAAAGAGCCAGCCCTCTTGTCACCGGAGGAGACAACAAGACGCGGTGTTATGTCTTTTAAAAACTTTTTTGCGCTTGGACTCCATGGGCCCAGAGTTTCTACAGCAAACGGCACAAATATGTAATCTTAATATACTTACATACTTGCGCCGCTTGCTGGACTCCGCATTTCCCGCCGCGGCTCCCGCTTTATGCGCTGTCCCCCTGAGATGCGACGCGGCGAGGGTGTCGACGCACGTGGCGTCCCACACCAGAGCACGTCCCCGTTCCCAGGGGACCAACGTCATACCATCGGGTCTCTTGCCATCATCTCGGAAAAATAAATAACATATATGAAAGTGAAAATATGTGCAGAATGTCCGTAACTTTATTTCCTATAAAATTAATTTCATTTCATAAAAGTTCACTAATTTTGAAAAATCTTTGAAAATATGGGGATGTGCGATCGACAGGGAATTCTTTTTCTGTTTGTGCCGTTTGCTGTAGAGCGAGACTCTTGCTGGCCCGGAAGTTAAAGCTCTAAACCATTTTTAAAAAACATCACCCCTCGTCTAATAATAATAATAATAATAAAAATACTTTATTGCACAAAGTTAAATAACTTAAAACTAAGCGCATAGGCGAGCTTTATGCCTTAAGGCATCTTCTACCAGCTAACCTTTGTGAAAAGTAACCAATTACAGGCAGAGTGCCAAAAATATATAAATGATAGATAATGAGAGATACTATAAAATATTAATTTATACTAATACTTACAAATATTATTATAATACTGGTATAATAAACTACATAAACAACAATACATACTATACATACATAATACACACATACAATACACTACACATAATACTTACTGAAAGGGTAATATTTACATAGAATACATACACTTAAATGTTTTTTTTTTTTTTTTTCACAATACGGAATAGGAATAACGTCAACTACGAATATTTTGTATAGATAAAAAGTGAGAGTATAAATTATTTTTGAAGGAGCCTGCAGTTTGAAGAGTGCGAAGGGAAAGAGGAAGGGAGTTGTCTGCTGTGGTGACAAGAGGGCTGGTTCTTTCCTCGCTCAGAGAATCAGCATAGCGATTCAGCGAGGAAATGCTGCCAGCGTTCTTTGTCACCATACCAGTTATATGTATTTAAATTAGGGTATTTTAGAATTGTTATTCTTTTAGTTTACTTTTTTTTTTGTTTATCTTTATCATTACAGCCCCTAGAACACAGCGTCTTAGACATCTACTGTTGGAGATGGGCCTTGAGAATTTGGCCTGCAGTCGTCACGCTAGCCAGACGGTTTGAGGAGAGAGACTCTGATGTCAGTTTTATGAACGATTCCAGAAGTTGGCATCGTGTCTTGGTGTAAATCTAAAATCTGGGCCTTCCAGAACATACATATGTATATCTGGAGAATTTGGCCTACACTCGCCACGCTGGCCAGACGGGTTGGCGAGGATTATTATTGACAATTTATTAACGATTCCACAAGTTGTTATTAGTGGAACAGGGACCGACGGCTTAACGTGCTCTCCGAGCCACGGGAACGGTGGTGTTGTAAATCTATGACAAATGTACGAAAGAAAAGTGCACTTCTCATTGGTACATGCCGGGAGGGTTTGAACCTATCTTTGTAGGATTTAAGGAACGCGTTCTTACAACCGAGCCACCACCGCTCCTATTATTGTTAAATTATTTAAAAATATGTTTGTTTAGAATTTGTATTGTAATTTTGTTTTACGTATAAATTATGTAATTTAAAATTAATATTTCTTTCCTTTACTTTCAGGTTATATTTCTGTTAAAGGAGAACTTAAATTCAGTGAAGTATATTTAAGTATAACTTAGCGAATATTTATTTTAATACGAAACAAAACGAATGTTGTGCTCGAGGTGTGCTGTGATGTGACAATGTCTGTGTTATATTTTACGTGAAAAATTGGGATTTTATATTTTAAAATCTTTCTATATTTCCAGTGATAAGGTGAGTGACTTTTTTTTACTTTTCCATTAAAAATAATAATAATATTTTTTATTAACCAAAATAAAGAGTACAATATAAAAAAAGCCCTCAATCTAAGTAGAAATAAATATACTGTAAATATGGGGTTCCCTGGCCTCCATGAAAAGTTAACTTGCGTCATGGAGACCAGTTGATTCCCTACCATTTGTGAGCATAGTTATATCAACATATCTATAAACAAACTTAATAGTTAAATTTTTTTTTTTTTTTTTTTTTTTTTTTTTTTTTTTTTTTTTTTTTTTTTTTTTTTCTCAAACCTCGGTCTCACATCACTGCCGCTATCTCTCACATCACTAATCACAGTCACAATGGCTTCTCAGCAAGAATTATCACTACACAGTCTTCAGCAGCAATTCGAAAAGTCTATGGAATCATTTGAGAGTCGAATTATTAATGCTGCCGCCAACAACACTCTGCAGCAGCTTTCAGATGATTTTCACCAGTTTAAGGTTTTTGTGCGGGACACTCTGGCATTGCTTCGGGGTCAGATTGCACATGTTGCAACCATGGCAGACGATCTTGAGAGCAGAAGCCGTAAAAAGTTCCTGCTGTTCCGAGGAATCGAAGAATGTTCAAGTGAAAACACTACACAATGCATAACTGACATCTGCACCACTAAACTCAAGCAGGGTATTCAGGCTGAGGACATTGGTTTCAGTTACAGATTGGGGGCACAGAGTGACCCAAGCAGACCCCGCCCAATTTTGGTGAAATTCCGGGATTTTGATGTGCGTTCTAGACTGTGGCACTCAAAAAAAGAACTGAAGGGCTGTAGTACATCGATTACGGAGTTTTTGACACCATCCCGCAGGCATGTGCTTGCTGAAGGACGCAGACTGTATGGCATCACCAACTGCTGGTCCCAGGACTGTCAAGTGTATATCAAACTGCAGGATGGTTCAAGGCACCGTTTGTTGTCTGAAGCGCACCTAAGTGAGTTTGTTGCCAACCATCCACCGGCACCACCTGAGGACAAAACCAAAAAGTCAAGACCTGCAAGGGTAGCAAGGAAGAAGTAACAAGAGTTCAATTCGCTGTACTTACATCTCTTTTGTTTTCTGGACTTTCATGTATATACAAACAGGACTGCTCATATGTGTTACTCAGCTTACTAATTTATATTTGTTTGCATCGTATTTGGCACATTTTAGTAATAATTGCCGCCTGTAAGCAGGTGCCTCATTCTTTTGGTTCATATTTTTTGTCTATGCCATTTTTTGTTCTAAACGTCTAGGGATGAGCCGTCAGTGTAGTAATCGATTGGTAATTCAATTATTTAATTTATCAATTATTGTTATTTTAATAACAAATATGTAGGTGCCTGCTTATAGTGTATAATTGAATAGTTTTGTTTTTGTTTGGTATATATATATATATATTCGTTCATTAGTAAATTATGTAAACAAATGGCTGGCAGGTGAGGTGAGACTTAATAATAAAGACAATTAGATTATATTTAAATTAATTTATTATAAAAAATATATACTTATCTGTATTTATATATATTATATATTTTGTTTACATTATTTATGATGCCAAATAACTCTTCCTCAGAGTCCGATGTTTTTTTCTCGTGTACATCAACAAGTTCGGATGAAGAGTCCGATGTCAGTCAGGGTTCTGTTCATCTGGGGGATGCACTTCATAACACTTTCTCACCTTTCCCTAAGAATCTCAATGTCTGCCACATAAATGCACAAAGCATTCCTGGACACTACTCGGATCTCCTTGCCACGTTCGGTAGCAACAACATTCACGCTCTTCTTGTCTCTGAAACGTTTCTTAAGCCTACTCTTCCTTCTACGTACTACCCTCTCCCTGGTTTCATTCTTATACGTAATGACCGAACAGGCAGGGGATGCGGTGGTGTCGCAATCTACCTCCGCTCCAATATTTCTTTTAAAATTTTATCCCAATCTCCTTGTTTTTATTCTGGTTCTTCTGAGCACATCCTCTTAGAGTTAAACTTGAACTCTGTAAAATTTCTTCTTGGAGTCGTTTACGCTCCCCCTACTGTTGATTATTTCTCTACATTTGAACTACTGCTCGAGTCATACATACCCTCATATGATCACAATTTGATCATGGGGGATTTTAACACTTGTTTACAGAAAGATGACTCGCGCAGTAGGAAACTCAAATTTATTACTTCCTCCGTTAATGTTTCTCTTCTTCCACTTAACCCAACTTACCATGTAAATGACTCCAGTAGCCTTCTTGACCTAATCCTTACCTCCAACCCTAACAGGATATCTACACATGGACAATATTCAGCACCTGGATTTTCTCACCACGACTTGATTTTCGCTTCTTACAAAATAAAAATTCCCAGATTTAAGCCCAAAATTTATCTTCAGCGTAACTTTGCCAAAATGAATCAGAATTTGCTTTTGTCGGATGCTGCTGACATGAACTGGAATACCGTAACACACAAAGAAAATGTAGATGACATGGTAGCAGAATTAAATAATTTAATAATACAGTTGTTTGATAAACATGCTCCTATACGTCCCGTACGTATGAAGAGACCCCCAGCCCCATGGTTAGACGATAAGATACGTAAGGCCATGAGGTGGAGGGATTCTTTAAACAAGAAATACAGGAAATCGCACAATCAGGAACACTGGGATAAATATAAATATGCAAGAAATCGGGTGAATCAGATGTGTAGGAACTCAAAACGCCAATATATTCATGACTCTATTAAATCCTGCACTTCTCAAAATATTTGGTCATTTCTTCGAACCTTAGGTGTTGGTAAGACCACAGCTGACGCCGCTGTCTCTTCCTCAATTGATGTCAATAGCCTAAATCGATACTTCTCTAGTCCATCTTGTTCTATTAATACTGTATCTAAGGCTGCTGCTATTTCTCAAATTAACTCATCACCTCGTTCTTGTAGTCATACTTTTCAATTCGAACCAATGTCAAGCTGTGAAATTAAAAAGATTATACTATCTATAACGAGTAAGGCCGTAGGAGACGATAATGTGGGTCGTGTTCTTCTCATTCCTATTATTGACAACATTATTCCCTTTATAACTTATATCATAAATTTCTCCCTTTCTACTGGGCAATTTCCCACAATGTGGAAAAATGCCCACATAGTCCCTATCCCCAAAAATTCTAACCCTACCGACTCTAGCCATTTTCGACCAATATCAATTCTTCCCTTTCTATCCAAAGTATTGGAACGTGTAGTTCATCGCCAGTTTGCTACATTTCTTACTCATAATAATCTTTTAAATGCTTTTCAATCTGGCTTTCGTCCTTCCCACAGCACAACTACTGCTCTCACAAAAATTACTGATGACATCAGATTTGCGATTGACGATAAAAAGCTCACACTCCTCACATTGCTAGACTTCAGTAACGCCTTTAATTGCGTAGATCACGATATTCTCACGGCCGTATTGCGTTCCCTTAATATTTCACAGAATGTGGCATTATGGTTCGACTCTTATCTTCGCGGGCGCCAGCAACGCATTCGGTTGGACGACACGTACTCGGACTGGTGTCCGGTAACTGCTGGTGTCCCGCAGGGTGGCGTGTTATCTCCCTTGCTCTTCTCTGTTTTTATAAACATGATCACTCAGGTTATTAACTTCAGTTCCTACCATCTGTACGCTGACGATGTCCAACTTATGCTGCACTTCAAGATTAATGATATACATAGTGCTACTGCAAAAATGAACGAAGATCTTGAAGCAATAAAAATACGATCTCAAAACCTAGGATTACTGGTGAATCCCTCGAAGACACAGGCCATGATTGCTGGTTCGAGGCAGATGCTGTGCAAATTGGATCAGGTACCTCTTACACCATTATTATTTGACAATACCCCGCTTCTTTTTTGCCAGCATGTGAAGAACCTTGGCCTTCACATGAGTAGTGATCTCTCCTGGGATCACCACGTTTCCGAAATTTGTAGGAAAGTTCATGGCAGCATGCATTCATTAAAACGGTTACAATATTTTATTCCTTTCAAGGCAAAGTTAATGCTAGTCAGTTCGCTGCTTCTTCCTATCATTGACTATGCAGATATCTGCTATCCCGACGTCACTGAAGAGCTACTGAACAAACTCGATCGTCTGCTCAACTTATGCATTCGCTATATATTTGGCTTGCGTAAGTATGATCATATCTCTAATTTTCGTGTTCAGTTAAAATGGCTCAATATCCGCTTTCGCAGATCTGCTCATCTCCTCGTGTCTCTGTATAGTATCCTGAACAATCCTTGTGCACCTACATACCTAAAATCCCGTTTTGAGTTCCTGTGCGATACGCACAACCTTCCATTACGTTCTTCCTATAATAATCAACTGAAAATCCCATCCCACTCCACTAGCAGATATTCAGATTCGTTTACTGTGTCTGCAGCCCACCAGTGGAACAAGCTGCCACTGGCTATTAGACACGCACCGTCAGTCCACATATTCAAAACCTTGGTTACTGCATTATTTTTAGACAAACAAGCATCGGGTTCACAATAAATATTTGGCAAATATATACTTTTATACTATGTATTTATTAGGATTTAGTGTATGTATTTATTAGTATGTAGTGTATGTATGTCTTAGTATGTAGTATATTGTTTGTTATCCTAATATTTTTTATTTTTTATATCAGCACTACCCTTCATCTCATACTCTCCCAAAGGTTAGATGTTAGAAAATGCCTTGTAGGCATTAATCTTCGCCTTTGTACATTTTTTTCGTGCAATAAAGAATTTAATAATAATAAAACCAATAGTACATATAACTATCAAACAAATGCAACTGCAAATATAAAATAATACATAAAATGCAGGTAGTTTGAAAAAAAGTAGTTTTTATAAAAAAAGATAAAGCTATTTATTAATAAAATATATATTTTAGTTTACTTAAAAAAGTTAAGTATCTACACGACCTTTCAAGGTGGTCAGACACTACGCTTTTAAGAAGCGGATTCAAATTGCTGAGCGACCTTGAATTAGTGAACTAGACCCCCTGTCAGTATCCACGCCACTGCTCCGTACGACATTACGACACTGTGGTATGGACGATGTGAGGATGTGTCGAAGTTGTGTGTCCTATCCTAGCTGAATACGTCTGTCGGCTTTTTTGCTGAAGTTGGCAGCGCCTAGCTGAATAGTCTATCCAAGATAGACGTATTCCTGCACCTTTGAAAGTGGCATTTCCACACAGATTGACCTCGGCTTGACATGATTATTGAACATGACTTTCGTCTTGTCCAAGTTCATTCCGTGACCAACCTACTGGGATACCTCATTTAAGCTGTTTAACATTCCGCTAAGTTCCTTGAGCGAGCTGGCTATCATGACTATGTCATCCGCGAATCGGAGGTGTGAGGTGTATTCTGAATTTTATATTATATTTCTATTTAGGAATGACATGTGACTACGTCCATATGTAAGTTATTTTTTCTGACCACACAGGCGGATACGGGTCAAACATATTGTAAGAAATACTTTATTTATTATTAATTTTTACTGCCTCCGTGATCTAGTGGTTAAGTCCGTGGATTTAGACTCGTAGGTACCGGGTTCGATGCCTGGTCGGGACACAAAATATGTATCAATGTAATAAATACATTTAATTGTGATATTTCTCGAGTTTGGTACGCTGGAGACATCGCCGAGTTTGCCACTTGCCATGATTGGCTTATAGTAAAGTTGGCTAAATGTGAATCCGCTTACACAAAGTAAACAATTCAGGTAACACCGGAAAGGCGTAGGTAATCTTTTTGCTAACTCACCGTCTGCATGAGAAAAATAAATTTAATTGAAATTGAATCCTATTATTATCACACAAGGGCTATAACTATACGTAATGGGCAATATATCTTATCTATTATTTAAAATAAACAATGTTAGTCGGAACTCTACCTACTCGTACAGTCTACCATAGATCAAGTTTTGAGGCCAACAACAGACTGTGTAGGTATATGAATTAGCTTTAAAAACCATACATTACAGACACATTAAACATATAACAAGACACGGCAAGAAATAAAAGGGGATAAAAATCAAAAAGTCATTGCAATTGCAAATAGTTTATATTGTTGTTTTAAAATAGCTAACGAAAAAACCGCCCAGGCATACCATGGATTTGTTGCGTCAAATACTAAAAGTACCCAATATAGTCGAAATTGTTATGCAATGGCAACAAATATATTTAATAAGCTTCCAGTTAATATAAGGGAACTGCTACTAAAACTGTTTAAATTAGAGATAATATATAATAATACTGATTTTGTTGGTTCTTATTTTTATTATTTTTCATTATAGCTAACAGTGAAAATTTGTAAGGCTTTGAGATTAGATATTTTTTGTATACATAATATTGCAAAGGCTGTAAATTTTCCCACGAATAAATAAATAAATAAATGTAACTAAATAAATATTTGTATGCTAGTAGTAAATAAATTATTCCATTTAATTTCATTACATTATGTACTTTGTATTGTCAGATCAAATAGTTAAATTAATGTAAAATTCCATTCAATCATCCAAATTCCAAATGAACCAATAACTACCTAAAACAGAATATTTCCCTTATAAGTGAACGAGAAAATGCGGCGAGCGTTTTGGGTAGGTATTTTTAGTTTAGTTTCATTTATAATTAGTTATTTAATCTATTTTATTTTAATATTTTTGTATCTACTTCGAATTGTATCATTTAGGTAGCTTTTAATTAATGTATATTAATTTACTTCGAAAAAAATTGATTATTGACATTCTAATATTATATTCATTCATATTCTATTGTCAAAAAAATATTTTTCAAATCAAATTCAAATTCAAATGATTTATTAACAATTTAAGGTTTTACAATATATGTTAACAAACAATCGTGGAACATTATTACAGGATTTGCAAAATGTATTTTGGTGATGGTCCCACACAAGGCAGTAAAGCCTGACATGTGGGTCCCAATCTTAGATTACCAACTTAGAGATAAAGAAAGGTAGCAAAAAATATACAAAATAAATAATTACATACATTTATATTATATATAGGAGTATACAATAATTAAAACAACGGGTTGTGGATCAATAAATTAATTCTGTGAAGTGTTCAGTGAGCATACTAAACGATAGGTCTCATAAATTGTTCAGTTTCATAGTAGTTTCAGTCTAGTAGGAGCCTTGCAACTCTAATCCGTGCCTTTTTAAGTGTTGAGTGCAGAATATCACATTTCTTTATTATTCTGTTATATAAAAACGAGTCTAGGAAGAAACTTAAACGGCCAGCAAATGCAGTTTTAATACAAATATTGTCCATTGCGGGGACACGCTTCGCGAGCCTCTTTGTAGAAATATAGAAAAAGAATATTACACGGACTTAATTTAAAAGTAGTTTTAAAATGAGTAGAAAACTATGTCTATAATTAATTGCTCTACTACATTCAAGAATAGGTATCCCTGTACTTTGTACGCAATGCTTACGTTTGCGAAACCATTGCGCGTCAATGTCGGATTATCGGATAAACGGTTTTTGCCTCCATTGGATATTTTAGGAAATAGTTTTGCTCATTAATCATACTATATAAAACTTACAACTTTAATAAGATTAGATAATGCGCGTATTTAATTAAATAAACATTAAATATTTACCATCATCAGCCTGTGTCTGACAACTATGGGATATAGGCCTCCCTATACGTCATCTCCACTCCAGAACCCGTTTACTCCAACGGACATCTGTTCTGCGACAGACGTGTCCGGCCCATTGCCACTTCAGCTTACTAATTTTGAAGGATATGGCGGTAATAGTTTTGGTTCTCTGACGGATGTCCACGTTTCAGACTTTATCCATCAAAGAAACACCGAGCATAACTCGCTGAGCGACCTTAAACTTGTGGACCAGACCCTCTGTCAGTGTCCACGTACGACAATACTGGAATAACGCATTAGTTAAAAACTTTTGTCTTTAAACACTGGTATATCCGATAGGGTTGGTATGAAGGAAAGCATAGGGACAAAAATAAGGAAAAGCATGCTACGATGGTTCGGGCATGTTGAAAGGATGAGCGATGAAAGATTGACGAGCCAGATATATAATGCGAAAGTTGTGGGTAAAAGAGGCCCTGGCAGACCGAGACTCACATATCACGATCAAATAAATAAAACACTGACTGAAGGTGCATTAAAAAGTCTTCGTAACCAAAGGGCATGTATGAAGAGGTTAATGAATGTCGACGAAGCGAAAGAGGTATGTCGTGATCGTGTCAAATGGCGCTCAATTGTCTCTGCCTACCCCGCAAGGGATCTGGCGTGAAGATATGTATGTATGTATATCCGATAAGATGTGGCGCAAATATTTACCAATTACCATCAACTATTTGTCGTGTAGGCAAGTGGTAAGTGTAGGCCAAATTCTCCAGATATATGTTCTGGAAGGCCCATCTCCAGCAGTGGAGGTCTGGACCCTATGTTCTAGGAGCTGTAATGAATAAATGAATTTGTCACTTTTACCGTACAGACAGCAGAGTCGTCCATCGATGATGCTCGGAAGTTCAACGGGTTTGGATATGAGGATAATACTCCGTTATCACCTTTGTTTCCCGTAGTCGTACACTAATATTTTCAGAAACCTCGCATTATTAGTATTTTTTTAAAATTTTATATTTTATTTGATTTAAGATCCTTTCAAAGTCTTGCAATAAAAAGACTTACTGCTACACGAATAACACCTAGGGCTTTGTCATGTCGGCGTGAGCCTGTTCTAGAAGAGTAACGCAACCTACAAGTGAGTGTCTAGCAGTTCATATGGCAGCACCACACAATGTACAGTTATTTTCCGAGCTTTTCCCTACCTTACCAGATTACTCTATTCCGGTAGGGACAAGAGCCTTTAGGCCCGACACCGATTCGTCGATTGTACCAAAAAACGTCTGACCTTCAAAATAAAACTGATACATTCGACGCTATTTTAAACTTTAATCGTTACAATTACAGACACTTTATTTTGGTGCAACTCAGCCTTAGACTTATAAATAGTATACTTTGTTAAGTTTATGAGTTGTTGGTGCCTGAACTTTGGACTGTCTCAAAAGAAAAAATATGGTAGCCTCGAATCATTTGCAAAATTCACGTTAAGCATTAGTTAAATTGTAATTAACTTGACACGAACTTGTAACGATTTAATCCTCATGAATTAAATATCTTTTATTATCTTGAACGCGATCATTATTTAGTTTTTAATCAACCTGTTAGCGTATTGGTTTAGCAATACAAATGCCAAACTTACACCCCTGTCACACAACTACTTATGTTTATTTTTTTATTTCTTCTTTATTTTTAACACTGTTGTTCAGTTCGGTTGCAAGAAAGCATTTCTTAAAATCCTAAAAAGTCGTACATTTGTCATATATTTACAACACCACCGTTCCCGGGTCTGGCAGAGCACGTTAATCCGTCTCGGTCCCGCTTCCATTAATAACAACTCCTGGAATCGTTAATAAATTGCATTAAAAATCGACATCAGATCCTCGCCAAGCCAGCTAACAGGTTGATTAAAAACTAAATAATGATCCCGATTAAGATAATAAAATATATTTAATTCATGTCAAGTAAATTACAATTCAACTAATGCTTAACGTAAATTTTGCACATGACTTGAGGTAACCATGTTTTTTCTTTCGATACAGTCCAAAGTTCAGTCACCAACAACGCGTTTTTTGGTACAATCGACGAATTGGTGACATATGTACGTAAGAAAAGTGTATTACTCATTGGTACATGCCGGGGGGGTTTGAACCGACCTATTTTAAGGAAAGCGGTCTTACAACCGAGCCACCATCGCTTACGTGTTTAGGGCGTATAATTGATTATAATTATAGTATAATTGACCACTTAACATCAGGTGGGCGCAAGGTCACATGTCGTACTAGTATATAAAAAATAATGTTTGACGTTTTTTCAAAATATAGTTTGTGTGACAGGGGCGTAACAATTATGAAATTCAGTGGATCAGTATGTGTAAGCAATCGATTAATTAGTGAACTCGTTGCTCTATCAGTCGTAAGATAAAGGTGATGTTTTGATAAATTTAGTTGAAGCTTAATCGTTATAATTGTTGAAATTAAAACGAGTTTCAAGGTCAGCCGAGCCTTATTGCATTACTTAAGCGCCAACGTTATAGTTTGCAACGTGTGCAAAACGTTTAAAATATCACCATGACAGCTCTAGAATTGATACGAAAACTACCTACATATTTTATCTATTATTAATTAACTTAATTGCACAGTAATATATAGTAAATATAACATTAGTATTATCAATAAAAGTATCGAAACGACTATTTTTTGTTATATCATTGTCCCAGCACAGTAGTAAGTAGTAGATAATTAATAAAAAAATAAAAAACCCGACGGCTTAAAAAAATAACATTAGGTAATAAAAAACTGAAAAGAATAGATAAAGGAAAAAAACAAGCCTTCTCATAACGCAAGCTCTGACGTAAAAAATGGAATCCACCAACTTTTGGGCTTAAAGTACTCTAACCTGCTATCCCCGATCAGGGTTCTAACAACCGTTCTACATATAACTATCGGATCCTAGTTCTTATTAAAACGCGTAGTATATAAATTTCAAAGACCGTGTCCAAGGGCTAGGTATGTTCAAGAGCAACCAGATGTTCTTCGGAATGCTGCGGCAGGGTTTTCGCAACACATCTCTATAAGGAAATACGGGTCAATGTGACCGCGCGACCTTACCAGCACGAGGTCTGCCAACACCCGTTCTACAGTATCATTTGCTGGGTTTCTTAGCAAATTAATTAACTAATGGGATAGATTATTAATTGATATATTATTTGTGCTGGTGGATGTGACCTTTTTAGTGGACCCTCCGGTAATTCAAAATGCTTTCATATATTTCTTCTTGTTTTAAATATAGTTAGAGTGAATTTTATGTACATATATATCTTCTTCTTAGCCCCTACACTCTTGGCAGAGTGGTCGTGGTCGCCATTTGGTCGTGTCGTCCTTTCGGACCGCAGCTTTCCTGATGTACTCGTGTAGGGAATGATTGCAGCCTTCACCTGGTCAGTCCATCTCATCGGAGACCTACCACGCATCCTTCTGCCATCGACTTTCTCTACCAGGCGCTCCATGAATATTTCTTCACACCGTGACCGGTGTACAGTCGTTGTTGGTTCGGAACTCCGTCCATGATATGCCCAACATTCTCCGCCAACACGTTTCGCGTAGGATTCAGAAAAATATTAAATCAAGAGCTCTAACCAGACGGATTTTAGTGGCTTTAGTAACGTTTGGGTTCCTCTATATCTTCTTCAGCTTGTCCATATATATACAAGTATATAGTATATAAGTGTGAGTTTAAATGTCTACCCGAAACCATCTGGACTTTGCTCGTTTGTTTAATTTTATTACATGAAAAACCTCGATTTAATAATATTGTACAATTTAAACGTAAACAATTATCCTTATTGCAATTATTCTAAAAATAAACATTTTTACATTACGTTTCATTCATAATAAATTGTTCGTCGTCGGCGTTTCTATGAAATGGGCAAGCGATACCAAAAATATAAACCTGACTCATTTCGTAGTAATGTTTGTAACCAAAACCATACTGTAAGCAGAAACATTAAAAACAATGTACAGACAAGTTTTGTGTTGCCATCAAAGATATCAAATATAAGATAGAACGGTCATTGGTTGGTATTTTAATACAAAATATCTGTTACATTATTTTTTATGCCATCTACTTTGTCCTTCTCTTGTCGAATAAGAACTTTCGTAGCATGCAAGTCGGAATATTGTCAGCGAAAGTAATTAATTCTAAAAACGATTGTCCTAGATTTATGTTTTATACATATATATTTTTTAATACTGAAACACATGTGACTTTGCGCCCACCTGGTGGTAAGCGGTATGCGAGGTCCAAGAATGGGGGAGCAACTTACGCTAGCCACAAACGACTGATATCAGTCTCCACCACTATGCTATTTAAATCTCTTGGCTTGTGTTCCACTATTGCTACTTTGTTTAATGTTTAATATAATAATCTGTGATTTAAAAAACAATAGAATGCCGGCTTAACAAGATGCTTTTTCACCCTTCGCTTGGAGGACTCCAGGTTATATGAATGGGTAAATACACTAGCTGGGAGAGCATTTCAGATCTTCAGCATACGACAGACGCAAGAGTATTCAAATTTATGAGTACACGTAGGGATAGTGACTATGGTGAATTGCCGTCATATCCAGTCAAGCCGGCTGATGGGGACTGATGTCAGTCATGAGTGTCTAATTCTAGTTGCTAACATGACCTCGCGCGTCACTTAACATCAGAAGGGCGCATTGGCACATGCCGATCCTTATAGGATTTTAAGGAAAGCATTTTTACAAGCGAGCCACCACCGCTCTTCTGCCTATGTGCTTGCCTGCAATGGCAAGAGTTCGGATGTCCAGGAGGCCAATTCTATTCAAGTCGATAGATTTTGGTTTTTCCATTTACAAAATATCGTTTTTTGCGAATTGCATGAAATATGACAGGTATCATACAAGTAAAGGGTGTCTCTGAATGTTTTTCGTTTTTGATATTTAAATTAAAGACATCAAGTATTAATTCCAATTAGTTTTATTTGATACTAAATAAAAGGTCAGTTTGTAAATTTTATTTGTAAAATCTAACTTTCTTCTTTACCTTTTTTTTTACTTTAAAACTTTGGTTTAACCTAGAACTAAAATTCTTAATCTCACGCTGGAGCATCGATCTAGGAATAGCTTTAATTTCCCCTGTGATTTTTTGTAGCATCCAAATTGGGTGGTTAAGGGTTGTAGACTCTACTCTTTAAGTAACCCCACAGGAAAAAAATCTGCAGGAGTTAGGTCTGGTCTCCTTGGTGCCCAGTTAATGTCTCCTCGGCAACTTATCACTCTGTCAATAATTCGTGAAGAGCAGAAAACAAGTCATTAAAAAAATCATTTTACTAAAAAAAAAGTTACAATTGTAGCCGTTTGCAAACGGTTGGTTTTTACAAATAAAATTGTATAATTATTATTTTATTTAGTATCAAATAAACCGAATTAGAATTAAGTTTGGTGTATTTAAATATATAAAAAAACCAAAAACATTCTGAGACACCCTTTATTATACAACTAGACAGGTATTATAGATCTAAAGATATATTTAGTAAAAATATATCGTTCGCAGTCTGGTGCTGACTCAGCTGAAAATTATCAGTCGTTTAAAGAGATAAAATTAGTTTAAGCAAGCAAAGTACATGATATCGAATTTTAAATATATTTGTACCTACTATGTTTGTGAATCAATAGATAAAACATAATGATTATCTTATATGTTGTAAATTGCAGATTTACGCGGCACGTAGACCTTTTGAATTATATAGGTACGTACCTACATAAAATGATTTGAATAAAATTAAACCAAAAAATCTAAAATTCCTTACCTTATTATCAATCGACCTGGTGTCCCTCAGGGCAGTATACTGGAGCCCTTGCTATTTCTACTATACATTAATGATCTACCTGATACTAATTCTTGTGACTGTATACATTTTGCTGATCTATCCGTGATAATAACTAATAGTAATTTGTTGTCCCGAAGGTTTGACTGTCATAGAATGCCTAGCGGCATTAATTCCGCCTTTGTACTTTGTGCAATAAAGATGATAAATAAAACTATTATAAATTAGCTAAATGCTAACAATCTAAAAAAATATAATAATAAAACGACATACATACAATTTATAAACAGACACTAACAAAAATTAACTAAAGTAGCTAATGAAAAAACCGGTAGGTATGACATATTATTCTCGGGTTGCAGTTGAAATAAATATAATCTTTATTGGACAAAAACAATGCATTCATGCAATTGTTGACACACCTTCTATGACGTCTTTTATTTATAAAACTAAAATTACTGTCTGTTCTTTCTATCTACATCATCGTGATCGTAGATATTTGAAAACTGTTTAAAGAGTCAAACAAATGCTTGTTAACAAATGTTTTTATTCTACAAAATCTAAGCTAATGCCGCGTTCGTTTTAAGAAATGTTAGCATGAAAATACCACTTTTTTTAGCACAAGTCGTTCGTTTAATGAAAATCCTAACATTTGATGCTAATTTCTTATGTCAGTACCGTGTTGAAAGGAGGGTTATTCATGTTACTTTTTGACAGATGTCATTAACATATGAAATGTTTTGTTTACATTGTTATATACTTTATAGTTTTCTATTATATTTGTTAAAAAGGTAATTAAATTTAAACGATTTTATGTAATAAATTCAAAGACCATAATAATATCATGTGTGTTGGATGCCATGGTATGATAAAACATGAACGAAAATACTTGTAAAAAGTAGCCTCACCGCTCGTTTTATTTAAGAAATGTTAGCATTGTTAAAAAAAGTGGTATTTCTTAACAAAAACGTCATTTCGCGCTGGTTTATGAAGTTGCTACGAAATGTTGGAAATGCTATAAAACGAACGCGGGGTAAATTAAGCTTGACAAAGTCATGTCACTAAATAAATATTTGTATGCTAGAAATAGCGAAGCATGTGATATAATACATATAACTATATACATCCCTGTACCTACCATGATTCTGATTGATGATAAATTATTTCATTTCATTATTAAAAAATAGTAAATTTTTAATTATACCTACTAAAATATTAAAATTTGATCAATATTTTCATATACGGTGATTGCTAGTTAGCATACGTTAAACATCTCAAAAAAAAGCAACCTTTCTGCAACAGGCCGTAAGTTTTTTATTGTGACAAAGTTTCCCGAATGCCGCCTATGCTAGCCGGATGCGCCTGTCAGCTTCTTTGCTGAAATTGGCAGCACCTAGCTGAATAGTCTGTCCAAGATAGAACACTAATTGTGTATGGCGAGCCGAGCTTTGTCACTGACATTTCGACTGCCGATCAGTGACCCCTGACTCCAAGCCAATATGAGGCTGCTGACAAAATGCAGGACCTCCTGGATCTGCTCAAGTGGCGTATGTCCATCAATGTCGGCAAAACTGCCGCATTGATGACATCTAGATGCCGGCTGCCTCCACCACTGCAGCTTCGAAGACAGAATATCGAGTAGACTGACCGTAAAATACCTGGGCTGTATCATTAACAGGACGTTAACAATAGGTGAAATGGTATGCCACGCCCGAGCCATGTTACGTTCTGTTATGAATTCCAGCTTGCCGCTCAGGTTGAAGGACCGGATCTACAAGATGTTCATACGTTCCCGTCTTACTTACGCTGCGCCAGCCTGGCATCACCTTCTGGCGAAGACCAATAGGGACAAGATCCAAAGTCAGTAGAACATATAGCTCAGAGTGGTCTTCCGAGCGCCGTGGTTCGTGCGTAATTCCGTCATAGCTCGAGATCTGGAAATGCATACTGTTGAGGAGTTTGTCGTCGTTCTGACTAGACGTATGTTCTATCGGGCCGACAACGGACACTTCAAACATCTCCAAAATATATATCATATAATATATATTTTTATCGTATTTTTGCACAACTACGAGAGTACCGTTTCCCAGACAGATTGGCCTCGCCTTGTACGATTATTGAACATGACTTTCGTCTTATCTAAGTTCGCTGGGAAGCCACAGCGGTAACCGCATTTAAATATGAAAAGCGATATCCGTTTAAAGAGTAAAAAATTGAAAGTGTGCGACGTTCTAAGTGCAGATCTGGTTGACAGCGCGTACATTTTTCTAACGCCTATAAATCAGCGACTAATGCTAGCCTAGGTTACAAGTCGAACGCTAAACGATTAGGTTTCTCTAGTTAGGCCGCGTAAGGCCTTATACAGACTATGCTAGAAATCTATACTGCCATACTGTTCGATTCCCACCGGGGGCAAGTTGTACATTGTATAATTTGTCTCGGTCTGGGTGTTTATATGTATAATATGTATATATTTACAAAAAAAAAAAAGTTAATATGTAGTTTATCAACCATCTAGTTTCCGTAACACAAGCCTCGTAGCTTACCACGGAAACTAGATGGCGCTGTGTGACCTGTCTGGAAATATTATTATTATTATACTAATAATATAAACGAAAAAGCTTTGTCTTTATTATATGAAACATTTAAACAAAGTAGCGATAGTGGAACACGAGCCAAAGAGATTTTTACAATATTTAAACAATACAATTACCTAAAACATAAAATATAATTATTTATTTATTTAAATACTTCATTGCACGTGCAAGTTCAAAATGACTGGCTAACTTTGGGCGATTTCTGCATCCGTCCAGCCCTGAAGTGGCGCGCACTAATGTACTATTAGTCTCCGGCGTTGCTGAAATAAAAAAATAAAAAATGAACTAGGCGTATCAGCCTATAGGCCAGACATCTTAGTGTTTTCTTGAAACTTAAAAAAAGTTATACTTATTGAACTTACCGTTTGGTGGGAATCAAATATTCCAAAAGACCACATCATTAAGTCGAATAAATATTATCATCTCACAGAAGAAATGATCTGGAACGGGTTCAAGACTCAGCTTTTCGCAGTGGAAGTTGATGCGAGAGCAGTTTTTGTGCTAAATCTTTCACCACTTACTGAAAGAATTGGGCCTAAGCAGGTCTGCAGGAGATACATTTATGGAAAGAGCTTCCAAGACGGCATTAACGGAATCATACAGTATTTGGTTGGGTAGGGAAAGGAGTAGATTGGTGGATGGTGAGCGTATTATCGCGCAATAAAATAAAAAAAAATTGAGGCCTCCTTTTTTAAACCAGCCTATTGTCGCAAGCCCGAGATTCTTCCCATCTCTTACCCACACGATGGACCCGGCACCCGCACGGTGAATCCATGGAATGCTTAGAAATTTGTCTTCTTCTTGTAAATTAGCTTCATCAGTATAATCAATACGATGGATATCTATTTAAGTATTTTGGAAAGTAAGTAATATAAAAGTTAATAGCTATAAGCACTTCAAACAATGATTTTTCAACTTTACATGTGATTGTTATGTGGCATGTTTGTTTTTAAATCGGTCGGGTATTTATGCCATACATACTATATTCATTACAGCCCCTAGAACACAGTGTCCTAGACCTCCACTGCTGGAGATGGGCCTTCCAGAACATATATCTGGAGAATTTCGCCTACACTCACCACGCTGGACAGACGGCTAAGCGAGGATATGATGTAAATTTTTATGACAATTTATTAACGATTTCACAAGTTGGTATTAGTGAAACCGGGACCGGCGGCTTAACGTGCTCTCCGAGACACGGGAACGGTGGTGTTGTAAATCTATGACAAATGTACTTAAGGAAAGTGTTTTTCTCATTGGTACATGCCGGGTGGGTTTGAACCAACCTTTGTATATAGGATTTAAGGTACGAGTTCTTACAACCGAGCCACCACCGCGCCATGCATACTATATAAATTTGGCTAAATGTGAAACCTCTTCTTTAAAGGAAGGGCCACCTGTAATATTAGGATATTTTTATTAATTTAAATGCCAGTATAACTCCGCCTTTAGTAACAGTAAAGTAGTCACTCGCAAGTGTGAAATAGTTACTATTTGCCCGCAAACTGGAGAACTAGTTATTAGCCGTGGTCAGGTTCCAATGTCGTGAAAATTCAAACCTATACGAAAGTGTTGAAATGATTTTTTTCTACAGCGCACTACGTGACTCTACCACCACATCTGATGGTAAGAATTACAAAAATGTTAGCAAGCGACATCAAACCCAGTACGAGTACCTATATATACAATTTTTGAGTTTGAATTGTCGCTTTATTAAGCACTTTTTTAACTTTATTTCGCTTTAAAAGTATTCAAATCACAGACAAGATATTTTTCCCCCTACCAACTTTTTTTATACTAGCACTTGGTGTGACCTTGCTCCCACCTGATGGTAAGTGTAATTCGAGTCTGATCCCGAAACGAGTGGATACACTCTACAGGGTTTATTGGCACGAACGGTGGATACTTCCCCGCTGGGCAAATTACCACTATCACTCCACCTACCACCTATTTGCTGTTCTCGTAAGCTGCTGGTCTTCTGCTAACAGCTTACTTATTGGACCACTTTGCTACTTAGTCTTCTACTAGCAGGAGTAAAATCATTCAATATAATTAAATTAATGACGTTTCATAAATGCCTGTAATAGGTTTACGTGAATAAAGATATTTAGACTTTTTACTTTTTTTTGACGTTGAAAGCATGTGCCATTTGCAATAATGTCAAATGCCAATTTTGATCGTAAACGAGAACTAATATTTTGAGCTTGCCATGGGCATATTTATATAAAAATAACACCGCTTGAAACAAGACTTACTGAACGACTACTAGGTGGCGCCACTTTACATATGAATCAAAATGTAATATTTGCTTGTTCTAAGTTCCTACCCCGTGACCCTAATGGAGAGATACTGTTACGCGCAAGTCGCCCTTAGTATAGTTTAGATGCCAAACTAGTAAGTCTAAAGCTAGATGTAACGAAATAGCAAAGGATTTTCACTTTAGCTCTGTCACAGCCAATTATCCACAAGTTACGTGGAAGCGAGAAAGCTGCAATTACGTACACTATTGTCTTGAATATGCGCAAGCGATACGCTCGGTACAAACACGTTACACTAACGTCCTGTGGCGGGGAGACTTAAGGTTTAGCTTTTTTTTTATGTTCTCTTCTCCTGATGGATGATGAATGAGGTGAAATGGAGGATAAAGTCACTCTCATTATCTCTCAAACACGTCGTCTATAATATGGGAGTTTGCAGCGCAGGAAAATCGCAAAAAAGAAACTGCAAGTTATGCTCCATATATACATTCCAATTTATCGTTTTCCATAATCATTCACATTGTAGCACATTATTAAACAAATCAACACAACTTTTGAATAACAATATCCACAGTAAAGTAATTTACAAAACAAAAATTTGCACTTAACATGCCCGTGGAAAATGGCGCGAAGAACTCCTGTTTTGTTCTCTTATCCCGATGGATGATGAATGAGGTCATAGTAAAGGCAAAGAGTCTAGCCCATACAGCCAAGTCTGACGTAATATATATTTTTTTATTAGTTAATGAGGTTACCATAAAATTCCAGATGTTGCAGAATTTTATGCTTTTTCTGGAGTCACTCGCGTTATAGCCCAAACACGTCGGGTATAATATGAAAGTTCACAGCGCGAAAAAACTGAAAATATGTCTCAATTGTCCGTAATTAAAATTTCCAGAATGTTAATTGACTATATTTCCTAAAAGTACTTAATAAATATTTAGAAATGTTGTATTGTGCGAGCGAGACGGATGTAAAGCTTTAAACCCACTTAAGAGTTATTTTGCAGACAGAATTAAAATGGACATGCTTATTGAAACCACTTAAACTATAATAACAGCCACTTTTAAAACTAAATTAAAATTTAGATTTAAAAATAAATGCAAGTTAATTAGCGAGGTTAAAAGAACAATTAACAGTAATAAATCACAATTTATGTTGTCTTGTTTTTCTAGTGAAGACAAATTTGTTAGCATTTTATAGTTACACCGTGCGGGTGCCGGGATTATCGTTTGTCAACTCCCCTCCCTACCCAACCAAATACTGTATGATCCCGTTAATGCCGTACTGGAAGCTATTTTCATAAATGTATTGCCGCCAGACCTGCTTAGGACCAATTCTTTCAGTAAGTGGTGCAAATATTTTCCACTGCGTAAAGCTGAATCTTGAACCCGTTCCTGATCATTTCTTCTGTGAGATCATAATATTTATTCGACTTCATGGTGTGGTCTTTTGGTATATTTGATTTCCACGGTAAGTTCAATAAGGATAACTTTTTTCAATTTCCAAAAAAAATATAAGCTAGCCTAAGATTAATACAGCTAGTTCATCTGGAATCCTATAATGTTCAAATGTGTCCATTAAAAAGACAAATTTCTAACCATTTCATGGATTCACCGTGCAGGTGCCGGGTCCATCGTGTGTGGGTAAGAGATGAGAAGAATGGTGTATCGGGCTTGCGACCGACAATAGGCTGGTTTAAGAAATGGAGGCCTTCTTTCTTTTTTTATTGCGCGATAATACGCTCACCTACCCAACCAAATACTGTATGATTCCGTTAATGCCGTACTGGAAGCTGTTTTCATAAATGTATTGACGGCAGACCTGCTTAGGCCCAATTCTTTCAGTAAGTGATTTTGCTGGAACTCCTCTCAAAGTCAAAGTCAAAGTCAAATCATTTATTACAATTTGGCCTTCTCGGGCTCTTTTGTATTGTCACATCACATTGTTATAATTATTTAAATAAATTATATTAAATTTATTACAATACAATTGAATTGACCTAAATATAAACATACACCAACAGTAACAGGTGTCCAAAATATATTAATAATATACATTTGCACATCTACCAGGCATTTTTGTCACTAATAAAATCATTTATCTTATAATAGGCCTTGCCTATAAGTCGACGTTTGACATGAATTTTTAGTTTATCGAAACACAAGCTAGTTAGTTCCTTTGGGAGTGTGTTATAAAAACGAACACCAAGTCCCAAAAAAGACTTACTAGTTTTACTGAGGCGTAGGTGAGGCAAAGCTAATTTGTGATTATTGCGTGTGTTGCGAGAATGCAAGTCACAATTCCTTTTAAATTGTTTTATATTCTTGTGGACATACATAATATTCTCTAGAATATACTCTCGCACCAACTTCCACTGCGTGAAGCTAAGTCTTGAACCCGTTCCTGATCATTCTGTGAGATCATAATATTTATTCGACTTCATGTTGTGGTCTTTTGGTACTTTTGATTCCACGGTAAGTTCAATAAGGATAACTTTTTTCAAGTTCCAAAAAAAAAAGTGGCCTACTATTAATACAGCTAGTTCATCTGGAATCCTATAATGTTCAAATATATATCTCAAAAATGTCCGTAATTTTACCCAGACTTGAATAATCTTGGATTGTGCGAGCGAGAGGGCTACAAAAGTGTTAACCCCTTTCAACTTTAAAATACAATTTAGTTTAGTTTATTATAACAATAGATAAATCTTAAATTTATCTTCGGATAACTATAAAATCTAAGTTTAAAATATATTTCGAACGCCATCCCTCGAGTCGCTGACCTGCCTTAATCTGCCGCTGACTGACGCCTATAAAGCGGGATTAAATCCTGGATTAACTATAGGATTCGAATAGGATTTTTATTTTTAAATTCCCTTTTTCACTGCCACTGTTCACCTAGGAATAGATTATATAGTTAGAAACAAGAAACAATTCTTGTTTATTTTATTAAAAGTACCATCACGACTGTCTGCCTCCGTGGTTAAGTCCGTGGATTTATTTATGGTACCTCCGATTCTAAATCCACGGATTTAACCGGTAAATCACGGAGGCAGTAAAACAATCAAAAATGTCTTCTTTTTTCTTTTTTTTATTATGTTTAGTTTATAAGTCATCACATCATCACAGAAGAATTGGGCCTACACTCGCCACGCTGGCTAGATGGGTTGGCGAGGGTCTGATATCAATTTATAATGACAATTTATTAACGATTCCACAAGTTAGTATAAGTGGAACCGAGACCGACGGATTAACGTGCTCTCTAAAAGGTGGTGTTGTAAATCTATGACAAAACTTAAGAAAAGTGTATTTCTCAATGGTACACCACATAGGTACCGTAGTCACCATCCCTTCGTGTACGTATAAATTTGGGGACTCATACATCTGTCGCACAATAAAGATGTGGAATTCTCTTCCAGCCTCTGTGTTTCCACTTTCCTATAACTTGGTCCTTCAAGCGAAGTGTGAGATGTCAGTCATGAGTGTCTGATCTGCTAACTTTCATGGACCTTGCGCGCAACTTACCATCAGGTGGGCCCCAGGTCACATGTCGTGATAGTATAAAAAAAAAGGTACATGCCAGGGGGGTTTGAACCGACCTTTGTAGGATTTAAAGGTAAGTGTTCTTACAACTGAGCCACCACCGCTCAGATTAGTTTGTTTTAATTTATTTATTTTATATCAGTTGTTTTGTAATTATTATTTTATATACTTATTTTTTTATTTTTTTTTTAATAAACTAACACAAAATCGCTTTTATTTTCATACCGTTTAGCTTGTTGTCCAGTCTTGTTCATTTTATTGTCTTTAGGTGCAAGGTAATTATTGAATTTGTTTTTTATCTTTATTTATTATTACGTATCTATAGTTAGTTCAAAAATTAATGACGACAATTAACTTGCGCGGATCTTTCATCACAATATTACAGACTACTTTTTACGATAATAAATAAACACATTTAACCCGTCATCGGGTAATTAATATATAAACAAAGAGCGGGCGCCATTTCTTGCAATCTGTCAAAGTCTCTCGGGAGGGCAAGGAGTTCTGGGGGTCTACTTTGAAAAGACGAAGAAGACACGATATACACTGAGCAAAAAACAAAAAAAAACCTACTGCAAAACTTAAACTAAAAATATATAAAATTTATAAACAGTTATTTTGGAGTCGAACCACTCTGTATTGGCGTATTCGGCTACGGGGTCTCTTATTCAAATTGAAATTTATTTATTCGCAGGTTTATTGTTCTTAAAAAAAACCGGCCATCTGGCATGCACATACTTCTTAAACTAAGTCAATGAATGACAACAAAAATTACATTTTCTAATATAATATAAAAAAATATATATATTACTTAACTAATTTTTTTATGTATGTCCAAAATTAAAACAAAAACTAGAAACAATATTTAAAAAAATATATAGGTAACAAGTTAATATAAATAATAAACAATAAGAGATGTTAAAATAAACAGACTAACAACACTTCAATATTTTCAATGCAAAAACAGACAAAACAATTTTGTTTTTTATATATATTTATTTATTTAAAACTTTATTGCACGAAGTACAAAGGCGGACTTAATGCCCGTAGACATGTTCTGACAGCCAAATCTTGGGGACAAATTTAAACTATTATCAATGACGGAAAAGAAATGAAGAATAATGGAACGAATAATCAACGCCCAACTCGTTAGATATCTAGAGGATCACTCCGTAATACATGACCGCCAATATGGCTTCCGTCCAAAACGGTCAACGGGTGATCTTCTAGCATTCGTATACCACGTCTGGGGTGAGGCAATGGACAAATATGGTGAATCATTGGCGGTCAGTCTGGACATCTCCAAGGCCTTCGATAGGGTTTGGCACAAGGCTTTACTGTCCAAGTTGCCGGCATATGGTCTGCCCCCACGGCTGGTGGACTGGATAGCTGGCTTCCTACATGAGCGCAGCATTCGTGTCCTTGTAGATGGGAATGCGTCTGATCTCATGTCAGTGAACGCCGGCGTACCGCAGGGCTCTGTGTTGTCACCAACACTCTTCCTTCTGCATATCAATGATATGTTGTCTCACGGGCGGTATCTGAGTCCTCGAGCTTTGGTGGGCAACCAACTAGAGGAGTCACGGCGCATTATGACGGCAGAACTGGACGACACCCTCCACTATCCACTATTTGTGGGGTGTTCAAAATCTTGTCCAGTTCAATGCCAACAAGACCCAGGCTTGCGCGTTGACGGCCAAGAAGTCCCCCTTCTCTCCTCCCCCTACTCTTCAGAGCACCACGCTGGACCTACAACCCAGCTTCAACATTCTCGGGGTGGAAATACGCTCAGACCTTAGCCACCGGAACTACATTGAGAGCATCACCAAAACAGCGTCAAGAAAGCTCGGAATACTGAACAAGGTGAAGCGGTTTTTTCCGCCTTCAATTAGACTGTTGCTGTACAAAGCACAGATCAGATCATGTATAGAATACTGTTCTCACCTTTGGGATGGTTCCGCCAAGTACCTCACAGATGCTCTCGATGTCCTGCAGAGGCGAGCTGTACGAATTGTGGACGATGCCACTACATCTGGAACTCTCGAATCCCTGCAGCTTCGCCGAGATGTGGCTTCTCTGAGCGTGTTCTACCGGCTATACTATGGTGAGTGCTCCGAAGAACTCTATAACCTAATCCCTCCCTCTCCATTCCGCAACCGAACCACACGCACAGGTCAGAATATGCACCCACATACCGTAGTCACCATCCCTTCGCGTACATATAAATTTGGGGACTCATACATCTGTCGTACGATAAAGATGTGGAATGCTCTTCCAGCCTCTGTGTTTCCACTTTCCTATAATTTGGAGTCCTTCAAGCGAAGTGTGAAAAAGCATCTAGTCAAGCCGGCATAGTGTTAGGGACTGATGGCAGTTACGAGTATCTGACTTCAGTTGCTAACATTCATGGACCTTGCGCGCCACTTACCATCAGGTGGGCCCAAGGTCACATGTCGTGCTAGTATAAAAAAAAAAAAAAAAAAAAAATATGGCTTAATCATAACACTTACATACCTACTAAATATAATACACACATAATACTCTACATAAACATGTATGTTTATATATTAATAATATATATTTTAAAAAAAACCATGGAGAAAATAAATAAAAAACTTTACCGTTGCCTGGTAGTGACTTTAAACTCCTTGAGTATTGATATGTTGTAAGTATAAGCTAAGCTTGTCTAGTCGTTAAACTTATATTTTGAACTTATACCGCCTCCGTGGTCTAGTGGTAACAAACGTTGCCGTGAACTCGGGAGGTCGTGGGTTCGATTCCCACCGGGGGCAAGTTGTACATTGTATAATTTGTCTCGGTCTGGGTGTTTATATGTATAATATGTATATATTTACAAAAAAAAAGTATAATATGTAGTTTATCAACCAACTAGTTTCCGTAACACAAGCCTTGTAGCTTACCACGAAAACTAGATGGCGCTGTGTGACCTGTCTGGAAATATTTATTTATTTATTTTATTTTATTTATATAAAAACTTGAGACAAGCGATAATAAATGTACGCTTGGTGTGCTGTATTTTATGGGGCTTCATACGTTCTCCAACCCGTGTGAAATACGTTCAGAGTAGACCCCTAGATTCCTCGAACGCGTCCCGACGTGTCAACTCCTGAAATTCCAGCACTGTGTTTAGATTTTAGAGCGTGCGTCGTTCTGGATGGACCATATTTTAAAATTTTCATTTTATTGTACATATAAAGCAGGGGGTTCCCAAAGTGTCCCTGGTGCGCCGTAGATAATAAATTCATTTAATTTATTTAAATACTTTATTGCAAAAAAACATAAAATTACAAATTAGTTGTTCATAAGCGAGTTTAATGCTGGTTTGGCATTTTATAACAACTGACCTTTGGGCAAGTGAGAAATCATGGGCAGGGTGCAAATAAAAAAGCGCGGTGGTGGCTCGGTTGTCGAATCCTAACAATCCTACAAAGGTCGGTTCAAACCCACCCGGCATGTACCAATGAAAAATATACTTTTCTTACGTACATTTGTCATAGATTCCCGTGCCACGGAGAGCATGTTAAGCTGTCGGTCCCGGTTTCACTAATATCAACTTCAAACAATCGTTAATAAATTGTAATAAAAAATTGACATCATATCCTTGCCAAGCCGTCTGGCTAGCGTAGCGAGTGTAGGCCAAATTCTCCAGATATATGTTCTGGAAGGCCCATCTCCAGCAGTGGAGGTCTAGGACGCTGTGTTCTAGGGGCTGTAATGATAATGATGATTTTTTATATTATCATATATATTCCTGAATCCCGCAACATTATTTTCTTATGTTATTTATCTTACTCGACTTAGAACGCTATGAAATGCATTTTGCTGTATTTCATTCGAATAAATAATAATAAATATTATTATTATTCTTATATTAATGGTAAAGGTAGTCAATTTTCCCACAAATAAATAAATATACTAGAGCATGTTTGTGAGCCGCAATAACAATAATTGTAACATGAATAAAATAATTCTTAGAAAATCAACTAACTGTTTTATTAAAATATCCTTATAACAATAACAACTAATAAAAAAACGATTGTCGTAAAGTAATTAAAAACACTGCCACGGACAGGACGTCCTTGGTTCGATTCCCGGTACGTTTAACGAGTACTTCTGGGTTTTACTGCCACTTTTATTAACCCTAATGGCCTCTTTATAGGGGCAAACTTATAAAGATGTATCAAATTACTTAAGGCGAGGATTGTCGTAAAACACTTGTTGCCTGTTATCTTTTTAAGAATCCTAACTTGAACAAACCAACATTAATGTATTATTTCAGATTCTACATCATCATTCAAATTCAAAAATTCTTTATTGCTCTAAAAAATGTACATAGGCAAATGATTAAGCATTTTCTAACATCCAACCTTTGGGAGTGTGGAGAGGTAACAACGAAGGGTGCAATTATAAGTATGTAATAATATATTACATATACTGAATAAAGATATACATAAATATGTATAATATTTATATTCAGATTTTTTACGTATTGTAGATGGGCCTTCCAAAACATTTATCTCGAGAATTAGGCCCTAACTACAATACTGGCCGCCTGGGTCGGCGAGGGGTTGATGTCAATTTTAATGACAATTTATTAACGATTCCACAAATTGTAGTGGAATCGGGACCGAAGGCTTAACCTGCTCTCCGAGGCACGGGAACGATGGAGTTGTAAACATATTCTTTTTATATTTATTTATTTAAAACTTTAATGCATACAAATATACAGTCATAAAGGCGTGACATAATGTCGCTTAACATTCTCTCCCTGTCAGACCTTCGTGACAACGAGAACATTTATGTGAGGTAAATGCAATATACCAAATAAAATTAAATATATTTAAAATATAAGTCTATAGAATATTATTCTACACAGTAAGCAACACAGTAGTCGTCTTAAAAACTAAATCTATCGTCGTTTCTAATTGTTACATGCCGGGCCTCGAACCGCTAACCTTATTTTTTCTTTGTTCGATTGGTAAGCGTTCACCACCGCTCTATTTTCTATATTACATCGGATAAATTACGTATTTTTATGACTGTATCTGTGCGAAGAAATTAGGTTAAAGTGGTAGAGCATGTGGTATAGCGAAATAAATAGACCACTTAAATTTGCATGTCCTATTTTTGTAAGTGCTGATGACTGGGTTAATAGCACCGATCCTGTAAGTGCCTATATCCTGTTTTTTGGCCTAATTAATATGTTTATAAATAGCTTAAATTAATATGTTACACACCGGCTCTTAACTATTTAAAATAAACTAATCTCTTCGCCAAAATATCCCTATTTAACACCGGTCTCTGTACACACCGCTATGCAAGCTGAAGTTGATATGGGCTGGAATAAAGACGCCAGGTTCTGGAGTGGAGATGACTTACGGGAAGACGAAGAGTGGGACAACCCCCAACAGTGAAGAGACACTGGGTGCTCTGATTTCCGTAATAGTAATTATAAGACAATTAGATAGGATCTTTATGATAATTAAACACGTACAAAAATCCCACTAAATCGTCAAATTAAAGACACAATTTGCTTGAATAATGTTTTATGTAATTGATTATTATTGTATAAATAATACAGGTAACCTTACAAGATCTGCCTACACTCTGTAGGAGGCCAAGGTCTGCGCAGTCATCGTGATTGTGACGAATACAATATGAGTAAAAACAACGCCTGTTCATCCGTAAAATTTATCCGGTTTTTTTCTTTATTCGTCCGCGACAGTTGAATGAAATTTAGCTTAAACATGTTTTGAGGGTTAAAATAAATTGTTAAATAAGTTCATATTACTCAAAGTATCTCTTAAAGAATAAATATTAATTAAAACAAGAATAAGTTGAAGAAATCTTAGTTGTTACTGAAACAATATTGATTGTCACTGTAACTGGAAATAACATGTCAACACTTTAAATCGAGTGAACCTATTTGTATATGGGCAGCATTAATGGGATATAACGCATATATGCAGGTAGTTCCAATCAGCCGTAATCACAAATGCAAAATTGTATATCTAAATTCTTAAATATTCATTTAATTTCATTAAACGTTCGTTTTTAGATTCGTTACTTATACTAACAATTATTATTTTTTTTTATCGCTTTAAACTGAAAAATATATAAATGTTTTTTATATTTTTGATACAATTTTAAAATTTGTATTTTTATAAAATTGGTTGAATAAAGTTTAATATTATATCCAAACTGAGAATAACCCTAAAAAGAAATAGCTAACACAAAAGATTAATCAACGCGTGAACCTGCTGTGTACCTTACGGCTAATTTAAGGTACAAATTATAGGTATTGTAATGTCAAGGTCATTCAAAATATTTCTGACCTTAAAAAAAGCGTGGTCGTCCAGACCGCGGTATTTCTTTGGTAAAGTATTCATATTTTATGCAGCGTGGTGACTTTTAGCCGAACTCTTGTCATGTATTTATTTTTGGTGATACAAACACGACATGCTTACAATAACAATTAATGGTTACTTATTTTAATTTTCAACTAGTGACTAATGCTAGACTACTGTCATTTAGAAGATTTACTATTTTTTTTTTAAGACATCGCAAAATCGCCACGAAGCGCCACCACGGGAGGTCGCATGACCGAATCACCGTAAGGTTTTCTAAGAAGACGCTAAGGCGCCTACGGACTAAAATCCTATAAACCGTCTCTCTTTCACTGTTCGCCCTGCGTGCCTTAAGCTACCAGCTAAGTCTGAGTCGTGGCTACGGAGTAAAAGCATTCGTTCGCCGCGTACCCTTACGTAGATGATATGAAGAAATAAAAAAAAAGACTACTCTCTGTCTCCATAGCCTGAGCTGTGAAAAAAGGAAAGCGACGACAATAATAATAATAAAATACAATAACAAATAATAATAATAATATTTTTATTGCATAAGTACAACAGTTCCATAATGATACACTTTGTTAATACAGTACTTAAGGCTATTTGTTAGTTGTACAAAGGTTGTATTAAAGTAGACTTTGCAACTCCACACCAAGCTACTTGTGTATTGGGAGTTAGCCTATTATTATAGGTTATAAATTACAATTAAAAATATTACTGTTTACAAATAATAATTAGTTAAATAAAATAAATAAATAAAAATAATAAAATAAAATAGGTATATGTTATATGTATAAATATTTTATGTAGTTCTAGACTAAGTTATGATACCAACATAAAAAGCAGGTAAAGGTATGTATAGTTAGACGACCAGATCAAGATGCTATAATACTATTCCATGACGGACATGACATAAATAATTATTTTACAAAATTTTTATTTTTGTCATCAAACTAGCAGCCAAACAAAGTTAATCTGTATATCAGACACCAGTCCCATTACACAATTATAACAGTGCATTTTGTATCAAATATTAATTTTTTCGTCGACTTAATTTAGTTTATACCCTATCTTTACCGTTTTATGGATGTTTTTTCACTGTTGTAATGTCAAATATTGCGTGGTTTGCATTTTAGCGTGGGTAACAAAATTTTCTGTTCTGGGTCGATTGATATTTGCGAGTTGGGTAAGGTTCTTGGATGAAAACAAAATTTGACAGCTAGACAAGAAAACCTGTGCTCTACTATAATTATCTATAATATAAATAGCGTCCATATCAGAGGTAAAGACTAGATATGCCGTAGTAAATATCCAATAAAACTAAATTTACTTTCGTTCGTAGACATTTCGCTAACAGATAAGTGGTCCCGCCATCATTACGCATTAATGTTACTCACTTTTTGTTTCTTTTGAGTGATCCCACTCGAGTTGGCATTCCGATTATTGAGAGGGAAATTAATTGAAACGAAATATTACGAGAAATGAAAGGACTCGTGTTTGATTCAAGTCGGTTTATATTAATCACGCTTAATTAATTTTACTGTGAATCATGACAAAAATCAAGGCAAACGGGCATCATCTGGGCATGTAGTCCTATTCTGTTACTAACAATATAAAAAAATACAATATTAAATAAACTATATTACAACTAAAAATTTAACCTAAAATAATAATAATAAAACATAGAAAATAAAAATTAAATACTTACAAACAAAATAGCTCCTCCAAATCGCTGTCTTGTGACATGGTGCCCAATACACTAGCAGCATTTCCACTTTGGATTAGTATACTTATTTTTTTCTGTTAAAAGTTAGTTAAGTATCATCACGACCGTTTCCCTTTCGGGGTGGTCAGAAACCACGCTTATAAATAAGCGGATTCACATTTAGCCAACTTTACTATAGGCCAATCATGACAAGTGGCAAGCTCGTCGATGTCTCCGGCGTACCAAACTCGAGAAATATCACAAATAAATTAAATATTAATTAAACGTATTTATTAACATTAATAAATATTTTTGTGTCCCGACCAGGAATCAAACCCGGTACCTCCGAGTCTAAATCCACGGACTTAACCGCTAGACCACGGACGCAGTTTTCTGTTACTTAAGCGCAAACGTTATATAGTCTAATCCGTTAACTATATATATATCACGCTATTAAAGTTGATATTTGCACGACCGCTGTCAAGGCCGAGCGCTTATAGAGTTGAGAATTAAGTAATATTTTGTAATTATGACGCAATCTCTGACGTAAATATCCACTAATAACGTTTGCGACTAATTAACAGAATAGGGCTGGACGTGCTGGATGACCGACTTACCATATTTTATTCGATACGATATTCGTAAATTAAAAAAAGGATAAGGAGCACAGTGGAAAGGAAGGGATGATTTTGAGGTCATTTTGTTGGCTGGATTTTGTTCTTCAGTGTATTGGTTATGGGAACCTCTGGAATTAGGTCAAAACTTCCTAAGGTTTTGATAGAGATTTATGTTAGATGCAGTAACCTCAGCTTAGACGAAACCTTAGTTCTTATATCTTAAAGCATAAGTTTCATTATTCTTTAAATATTTGTAGCCTGATTGTAGACTCATTATAGTATTGTATAAATTGGATAATTTCTGGTCACCGACTCTGGGACGCCATCTTTATTGGTTCAATAATAAAGATCTTATCTATTTCCAAAATTAAAGAACCTCAATTGCGTAAACCCATTATTATATTGAAGTGTAAAACAAGATACGTCTGAGAGCGACGTTCACCGATTGGTTATCCGAATGGAATCCACCCACGTTTTATACGGGGCGACTTTGCATGCTCTTACTTTAGACTAAGATAAAATAAAAAAAAATTGAGATCAATTTTAACAACCTATATCAATAGAATAACATTTTAGTCTACAATGAGAAATACCCTTTTCTTACGAACTTTGTCATAGATTTACGCAGTGGACGTGCGAGATGCGTTTCAGCAAAATCATTGCAGCACTTACTAAAAGAATTAGGCAGGTTTTCCGTCAATAAATAATAGATTTTTATAATTTTAACGGGTCTTTACGCGATTTACCTTAGAGACATATTTCTCCCGACGTTTCAGCCAAGTTGCATTGACCGTGGTCACGGGTCGACTGAAGCTATGCGGTGTAGTCTCGTACATACTGGGCGGCAGATGTAAACCTACCCACTTATCACTTTTAAAAGTTTTTTTTTAGAAATCACGACACACGACACTTACTTACTTGGCGACACCGGGCGATTTTTCCCGGCGTCGAAACCTATTGATTACTGGATTCCACGATGAAGATAGCTTATAACCCCCCTCTCGATTGAAATTTTTGTGTTTCTTTATTTCGATCGCTTCACGTACTATTCTAGGGTAATAGTGCCGATCGGTGGAAAGTATCTTTGGGTCATGCAGCTCAATCCAATGGTTTGTGCCACTATCCATTAGGTGTTCTGCTATTGCTGACTTGTTTAATTGGCAGTTTTTTACAGCTGCTATATGTTCCTTGACCCTCTCGGCTATTGTGCGCTTATTTCGTAATTTCAATCGAGAGGGGGGTTATAGGCTATCTTCATCGTGGAATCCAGTAATCAATAGGTTTCGACGCCGGGAAAAATCGCCCGGTGTCGCCAAGGATATTGTAAGTGTCGTGTGTCGTGTTTTGTAAAAACTTTTAAAGTGATAAGTAGGTAGGTTTACATCTGCCGCCCAGTATGTAGGAGACTACACCGCATAGCTTCAGTCGACCCGTGACCACGGCCAATGCAACTTGGCTGAAACTTCGGGAGAAATATGTCTCTAAGGTAAATCGCGTAAAGACCCGTTAAAATTATAAAAATCTATTATGAGTGTGCGCGAAAGTTTAAAAAGTTTAATAAATAATAAACAAGAAGCAAACAATAATACGTTTGTAAATAATAATAATAATAAACTTTATTGCAAAAATAAATATACATCATTTAGTTGTTAGGTTAGGGTATATAATAAATCTGATATAGTCACAAAAACAGTTCAGCTGTGACAACTGAAACACCGTTCACCGACATCTGAAATAGTCGGTGAACGGTGTTTCAGATGTCATTGTAGGAATTAGTACTTACAACCAAATAATCTGAAGGATTATTTACAAAATTATTAAAGGACTAGAAAAATGATACTACACATTCTGTGCGGGACCGGGCTGACGTATACGACCCCCGTTAACGAGGATACGTGACCGACGAAAGTCAGCCACATAAACCTCGAGAACGGGAGGTCGAGTCGACAGGCGAACGATCCCGATGCACCTATTATCCGGGCGGCAGGAAGCGACGATCTTCAATAAAACGGCATGTTCAGCTTGAGGCAGAGCTTCGGCGCAGGCTTCTATAATTCCCGCAGCAGGCTTGGTTGTTCTCTATTGGCGTGTTCGTCTGTTTCTGTGACTATTCGGTGACTATAGACTCTCTTGAGACTGTTTTGAGACTATGTTGAGACTATTTTCGGACCCGATAATCGCCTATTATATACGCACCGATACTCGTCGCTGCTATGGTGGTCTAGCCCGCACAAGCTCGACCAATCAGCGACGAGTATCGGCCAACCAAACTGTGCCGAGGGTAATAATAATAAGCCGCCGGAAGATAATCTTTATTTACTACACCCTATACTATGTACAAATGGTTTCTTATAACTAAGTTAGTATATGTACAAATTAACTTAGTATAAATAAAGACTATAACTATGTATGTACAACTATAACTATACTATAAACTATCCTATACTATTATCTATCTATACTATAACTATGCTATATCTATACTAAAACTATTCTATATCTATACTATAATCTATACTATATCTATCCTGCCTACACTATTGCCTACTGTTATTATTCCGTCGTGCACATTCTCCCGCCGTTCAGTGACGAGGGCTGGACCGCAGGGCTGCTCTCGCGCTGCAAGCTCTTCTATGGTGACACGACGGCTGGCACGATGTCGATGGGCAGGGTCACACGACATCAGGGTAGGGCTTGTAGGACTGCTGCTCCCGCCGATATTGTTACAGCGGTATACGATGCGGCAGATTACTATTCAGGTGTCTTCCAAGGGGCGTCTCTGGTTGTCTATTTTGAAGAGACGTCTATTTCTATATGGCTCCCTTGTGAAGCTATGAGGTCCACTTTGCTATTACACGACGAAGTCGGTGTGATCCCTCTCGCCAATCCTCCGTCACAGAAATTGCAGGCTTCTTACTCAAGTTAAACTATCTTGAGGGCAAAATATTGGCACATCTATATCACCGAGGTGAATGGTCCTGGCCCCCAGGCACGTGATGACGGCTCCGTGAGCACTATGAAAACGGAGGGTCTTATAGTACGCTGGGCTATTACCAGGTACCAATATTCTTGCTGTCTGCTTCTATACTATATCCTGTGGCGGCGGCGATAGCTTAGGCTCGGTATTAAATGTTAAGCGAGCCTTTCTATATTTTCTATTATCTTCCAGTGGCTTCACTATAATTTGCAGAGGGTCTTGATCCTTGCTAGCCCTGGGATATATCGGCCAAAGTCAAAGTCAACTTTGTCATCTTAGTTGTTTAAGATATGACACACAAGATCTATAGGTTCTCCGACGACACTATTTCCGGCCTCTATTTTACCGGTGGTGACGGCGATGCACTATTTACGATTTCCTGGCCCCCAGGCGATTTGATGACGGAGCATCCTATGTCGTACTGGGCTATTACCAGGCATAGCATCGTCGTCCGTCGGGAAGCTTCTATTCTCTATCTGTGACTTTCTATCTGCGTGGCCGATGTCTATATTTCTATGGTCGCGGAGTGAACGCTCTCGCAGGTGTTCGCGCACAGACATCGCAGTACATCTTCATCGGCTCTTCTATATCTATCCTTCTGGCCCCCAGGCGACGTGATGACGGCTCCGCGAATACTATAAATCGGAGCGGTCCACTATCGTGCTGGGCTATTACCAGGGTCAGCCGAGTAGAAGTTTTCTTATCCCCGTAGAATAAGTTCTTCTGTGATTACTGCTCCGAACTTCCCACTATAGTTTGTGGCGTTGCGAGTATTGTTAGCTTTGACTGCTTGCGTTCTTCTATAGTTTATTCCGGCGACTGTTTTCATTCTCAGGGTTTCTTTGGTGCCTCTGAGTTCATTTGCCAACCTATGGAGGTGTTGGCCGAAATGACGTTTGATTGAAGGATCTGCCATCTATCCAAAGGTACTTTGTTTGCACCAGGCAGACCAACCGACGAAACTATTTCCGGCTTGACATAACCGGCGGCGACAACGACACACTATGATAAGGCCGTCGTCAATCGGAGGCTTCAATCTTCTATGGGTTCACGTGGTTTCTTCTATACTATTATGGCAGATGATTTCTATATACAAATCTGCTGGTTGGGTATCTTCTCTATTTGCTCTTCTATTTATTTACAGGCTTCAACGACAACCATAAGTCGTTGAGCTCGGGCCTCACATAGCACTAATTGCGCTGCGGCTATGTCTTCTTGGGCTTGAGCGTGAAGGAGTTCAATCTGTTTCTTCGAAACATCCCATTCTATTCGGCGAAGCGAGCTCGGGCTCGTGCGGCGCACACGTATGCAGCGCGTACACGTGGAGTAGCGCGGCAAGAGCGCGAACGCGATCGCGGGCGGCCAAGGTGCGGTTGCATACGGGCAATTCGCGGGCGCTCACTATGAAAGCGCGGTCACGTGCGAAACTATGGTGACCGGCGGGTACTATGAAGCTCGACAGCGGCAGGGGCGCGGCGTACGCGGACGCGGGCGCTTGCGGCTGGAGCATGGTCGCGTACGATGCTATGGCGACCGGACTATCTATCAAGCTCGACAGCGGCAGAGGCGCGGGCGTGTGCGGACGCGGGCGCTTGCGGCTGGAGCATGGTCGCGTCGAAACTATGGCGACCAAACTATGACGAACACGACGGGCGGCAGAGGCACGAGCACGCGGGCTGCGTAGGTGCGTGCGGCCGGCACGATTCTATAAGCTCGGACAGCGGCAGAGGCGCGGCGTGTGCGGACGCGGGCGCTTGCGGCTGGAGCATGGTCGCGTCGAAACTATGGCGACCAAACTATGACGAACACGACGGGCGGCAGAGGCACGAGCACGCGGGCTGCGTAGGTGCGTGCGGCCGGCACGATTCTATAAGCTCGGACAGCGGCAGAGGCGCGGCGTGTGCGGACGCGGGCGCTTGCGGCTGGAGCATGGTCGCGTCGAAACTATGGCGACCGTAGAACTGCGTGGGCGGCCGAGGCACAGGCGTGTAAGGAACGCGTGTGCATGCGGCCGTGATGCGGTGCCCTGCACCGAAGTTGCCTCAGCTGGTGGTTGCTTCCTGACGGATCCGGCTCGAAGGACCAAAATGTGCGGGACCGGGCTGACGTATACGACCCCCGTTAACGAGGATACGTGACCGACGAAAGTCAGCCACATAAACCTCGAGAACGGGAGGTCGAGTCGACAGGCGAACGATCCCGATGCACCTATTATCCGGGCGGCAGGAAGCGACGATCTTCAATAAAACGGCATGTTCAGCTTGAGGCAGAGCTTCGGCGCAGGCTTCTATAATTCCCGCAGCAGGCTTGGTTGTTCTCTATTGGCGTGTTCGTCTGTTTCTGTGACTATTCGGTGACTATAGACTCTCTTGAGACTGTTTTGAGACTATGTTGAGACTATTTTCGGACCCGATAATCGCCTATTATATACGCACCGATACTCGTCGCTGCTATGGTGGTCTAGCCCGCACAAGCTCGACCAATCAGCGACGAGTATCGGCCAACCAAACTGTGCCGAGGGTAATAATAATAAGCCGCCGGAAGATAATCTTTATTTACTACACCCTATACTATGTACAAATGGTTTCTTATAACTAAGTTAGTATATGTACAAATTAACTTAGTATAAATAAAGACTATAACTATGTATGTACAACTATAACTATACTATAAACTATCCTATACTATTATCTATCTATACTATAACTATGCTATATCTATACTAAAACTATTCTATATCTATACTATAATCTATACTATATCTATCCTGCCTACACTATTGCCTACTGTTATTATTCCGTCGTGCACACATTCAATGAATTTATGCAAGATAAACTCTATCGTATATGCGGTAGTTATTATTTTCGATCCTACTCCCAAGACCTGTCGTTTCGAATTTCTTTTTTTTCTATTTCTTATAGGTACATGCCGGGGTTCGAACCGACCTTTTTAGGATTTTTAAAAAAGCGTTCTTACAACCGAGCCACCACCGCTATCAGCTTCGTTTATATGAATAATATTTTTATGGATAATTTAGCTTTCACGTCACGCTCGCGCTGGCCAAATCAGTTGACGAAGCGAAGGATGCCTGCCTATTAAACAATTAGTTGGAACATATTTAGGATTCCGAACATTTGTAACACGAATCCCGAGACGCGCGCTACTGAATGGGTGGCGGCCAGTTAAATCTGTAAGAAAAAACAATCATTTTGTGCCCTGAAATAGCTAAGTCTCGTCGCATTCCACCCGCGGCGCCCATTGCGCTCACACCTGTCAGAATGTCATTTAACGTCGAGAAATTCTTAAATTTACAGGTTTTACTGTTTTAAGATTTTAATGTCATTCATTGCCAAGATACAATACTTATATGCATATGTATATGACCCTATCCAGCATATCCTTTTTTTTCTTTCAAGTAAAACTAATATTGTAAGCTTGCCTTACGTCTTGCTGGCTAAACGCTGCAGCGCGCTGGGTTGTTCTCCATGCAAGAATCCTACTAATACCCTACGAATCGCTGAAGAGGAAACGACCCAGAGGTCGCTCGCACCACGTCAAGGAACTGCTGTAGAGGGTTGCAAGGCGAGGCTAAATAATTCGAAGATTTCGTTTCCCTAAACCCATCAGGTTAATAAACATCTTCGGTAATCAGACAAGCTCCATCTCTCAAAATATCTAAAGACAAGTTATACAATTTTTTACACCATAAACAGAACAACTTACCATAACTTTCTACTATGTACTTAGATATGTATTTATTATTTATGTATATATTTATTTAATATGTAGGATATGTATATTTAATTAGTATGTATTTATATTTCATTATTGTTGATCACAATAGTATTTCTGCACCCGCTTATAATGGCTCCCCATTCACAAAGGTTGGTTGGTAGAAAATGCATTTATAGCATTAAGCTCGCCTTTGTACCCACACTATTTTTGGTTCTGTACAATAAATAATTTATTATTATCTTCCGGCTGTGCAATAATAGGCCAATTCAATTATCAGTTCCTAAAGGGTATAATTGAACCCCTATCCTTTTCTGTCGCAACTCACAACACAGTGTTAGTCTTCATTTTTTTTTTTTTTTTTAATTTAAATTGTTTATTCGAAGTTTTTCATTTTTTCAATACACTACTACAAACACAGAAATATCTCCAAGCTGTGTTATGCTTCTGCGGCCAAGATATGATATCCTACGTGATATGATCATTTTAATTGCTTACTGTGAAATCGATCGTCAAACGGCCATTAAAATTAATGAAATTAGATAGGTACTGTTTTGATTAATTATCAAGATTAAATAATTGACTAACATGCAAAGAACAGTTCAACACGACTTTGTGGCGAAATGAACCAAAGATGAAAATGGTATACTCAATAAATAACTAGTTTACTAGTAGACATATTTGATAACTATTTGCATCAAGAATCAGCGAGTAACTGACACCAGTCACAGACCGCCGACATCAGTCCCTACCACTATGACGATGCTTTTTCACACTTCGCTTGAAGCTTTTTCACATTCCACATCTTCAGTGTGCGACAGAAGTTTCTAAATTTATATGTACGCGTAGGGATAGTGGCTACGATATGGAGATGCATATTTTGGCCCGTGCGTGTGGTTCGGCTGCGGAATAGAGAAGAAGGATAAGGTTGTAAAGCTGTTCCGAACACTTACCGTAGCTTATAGAACACGCTCAAGAAGGCCAAACGATCTTCAAAATAAATCTCGTACATTTGACGCCATTTTTAACTTTAATCGTTACAATTATAGCAAGCGACGATGTATTCATATTAAAAAAATATTTTAAAAGACATAACACCACGTCTTGTCGACTCCTCCAGTAACAAGAGGGCTGGCTCTTTCTTCGTCCAAAGAATCAGTATTGCAATTGAGCGGGGAAATGCAGCCAGCATTCCACGCGGATGGAACTCGATCCGTATCCGTAAGTAGCACCAGTGTCGATGCGGAGAATCAACCAGTCGATCATCTAGGACACCACGGGCTTGCTTGAGAAGTGCTGGCCGCATTCCTCGTCACGGGGCTCTCAACAACATCATCCGATGGGCTCTTTATCACTGCTGGTGTACCCGCAATCTTAGAACCCTCTGGGATTGTGCGGAGCAATGGCAAGAGACCCGACGAAATAACTGTTGGGCCGTGGAAACTTGGCAGGTCTCTGGTGTGGGATGCGACGTGTTTAGACAAATTAGCTCCATCTCACATCGAGGCGACCTCGTCAGGCCCGGGAAGTGCGGCGTCTTCTGCTGAGAACCTCAAGTTGCGCAAATACGCCAACCTTGATACCGGTTACGAATTTGCGCTGTTTGGGGTCGAGATGATTGGGACCTTCAGCAAGGCGCCCGGCCAAGGAGTTCTCAAAGCAACTGGCAATTATTTCTGCCAACGTATTACCCGCTATACAGAGGGGAAATGTTGCCAGTCTCCTTGGGACTATCTCGGATGGGACATCTCTAGAGGACATTTTTTATTTATAGTTAGTTTATTTTTAATTTTATTATTTAGGTAGCTTTTAATTTATATTTAATGTATATTAATTTACTTTCCATAAAATATATAACTAGTTTTATTAATTATATTTTATTTTTATGTTGGTTCAACCCAGGCTTAATAATTTGATTGTATAATCAAAGTTCATTAACCTCTGCATTATGCGAAGCAAATACGATCTAAATGTGATCCCTTAAAAATTGCGATCAAACTATTACTCATACTTGCATCAATTGCTCTTCATGTCTTAATTTACTAGACTAAGATTTACCACAGCAATATCGCCCATATTTCCTCAACTTACCATAGCTTTTAAGCTCAAAACTGCATGAAACTTTTCAGTAGCTAGTTTACTGTACATGGTATGGGATTATATTCCCTGTTACGTTGCTCTAAGGTTTACATTTCTGTGTGTTATTTATCCCAAGTGGGATGAGTATGACGAATTGTATTGCATTAAGAAATGCTCCACGAAGTAGTTTTCAATGGAAAAGACTTAAAAATTTGGTTTGAAAAGTGAATATCAATTAGGTGTTTTAGTGATATGAATTAGTTGGGAGCCGATAAAACTCTTTCATATTTTTTATTATTTTATTGAGAATCTTTTCATAAACCATACATTTCATGGTTAAAATGCATACATAGAACAATAAATATTATATTTAACCGAATTCTTTTAATAATAACATATTTAACCTTTCGACTATTCATTCAAAGTTACAAGATAGTTCATCTCATCCATCATCACATTATTTTTTATTATAATTTTAATGTGTTTTAATATTATTATTATAATGTCGCTATGTTTAATTATAAATATGATTATACCTTTTGTTGACTGTTCATTGAATAAAAAAATAAAAATTTTGGTTTCCTTATTTTTTTTTTAAACGCGTTTTTTGAACTTGATCAGTATGAACTGAATAAATTGGAATTAAAGTCTATTCCATGGTATTCCTCTTGGTGTACACTTTGTTAGTATATTGAACTCGCTGTAATGTAATGACTATTATATCGTAACCATCATTATTTGTTTTTACAATAATCTGGTTTAATTATAGAAATAACTAACTTAAATAATACATACTTAATTAATTACTTTTTATTAGCTGTTTTTTATTACAAGTTCTTGCAGCATTTTACACGATCATCGCTACAAGTAAATACAAGTACAATATATGGAGTATAAACTTATTTAAATATAAAATAAAATTAATTAAAATATTATACATTACTGTACATTGTATAATTTGTCTCGGTCTGGGTGTTTATATGTATAATATGTATATATTTACAAAAAAAAAGTATAATATGTAGTTTATCAACCATCTAGTTTTCGTAACACAAACCTCGTAGCTTACCACGGAAACAAGATGGCGCTGTGTGACCTGTCTGGAAATATTTATTTATTTATATTTTTAAGTATACGAGTAAGCTTACACACTGAAGCTTACTGCCTCCGTGGTCTAGCGGTTAAGTCCATGGATTTAGACCCGGTACGGGTTCGATTCCTGGTCGGGACACAAAAATATTTATTAATGTAAATAAATACATTTAATTAATATTTAAATTATTTGTGATATTTCTTGAGTTTGGTACGCTGGAGACATCGACGAGCTTGCCACTTGTCATGATTGGCCTATAGTAGTGGCTAAATGTGAATCCGCTTATTTATAAGCGTGGTTTGTGACCACCCCGAAAGGGAAACGGTCGTGATGATACTTTACTTACACACTAAAAACTGCCTCTGTGGTCTAGCGATTAAGTATTCATCATTACAGCCCCTAGAACACAGTGTCCTAGACCTCCACTGCTGGAGATGGGCCTTCCAGAACATATATCTGGAGAATTTGGCCACACTCGCCACGCTGCCCAGACGGCTTGGCGAGGATATGATATCATTTTTTTTTTATGACAATTTATTAACGTTTTCACAAGTTGGTATTAGTGGAACCGGGACCGACGGCTTAACGTGCTCTCCGAGGCACGGGAACGGTGGTGTTGTAAATCTATGACTGCAGTACATAAGAAAAGTGCATTTCTCATTGGTACATGCCGGGTGGGTTTGAACCGACCTTTGTAGGACTTAAGGTACGCGTTCTTACAACCGAGCCACCACCGCGCCTCTTATTAAGTATTATTAATACCTCGGTTAAGTATTAAGTATTATTAATACTTATCATTACAGCCCCTAGAACACAGCGTCCTAGACCTCCACTGCTGGAGATGGGCCTTCCAGAACATATATCTGGAGAATTTGGCCTGCTCTAATGAATGACTACTTAGGATTCCCATAATGTATTTCGTAATACCATCATTAGCTAGTTAATTATTTGCTTGAGATAACGAGAGAAAGCGAGCCAAGGATCTGTGTTATCTGTGTTTTACGAGTAATGGAAAAACTTAAGATACGACTACTCCCCTCTCAATGAAGATACTTAATTTTTGAGAGAAAAAACTGCCAGCCCCATTGATATTTATAGACGCTTTTAGTTCTGATCCCCACGGACCAATCGTTACTACAGCAAACGTCGAAAATAAGTAACTATTGCAAATCGTTTCATATTTTAGATGCTTGCTGATCTGCGCTTGTTCCTCTGCAGCACCAACTCTAACACAAGTGCCTTGAAGGTGGAAAGGGGCTAGGGGATATCTATGGTACTAATGTCATTCTGTCTGGACGCTTGCCATCGTCTCTTTTTAAGCGAAATATGTACATATTTAAAGTGTTGATTATCCGAAGAAATTAATAATTGAGTAACACCATCAGTGCTGCGCGGGGCCCGGAAACATTGGTGGTGCTGCGTGTAGTAAATCATAAACCTGTATTTTTTTTCTGTATACATAGCGGTAGGAACAAAGATAGTGATAGGAATTAGTGTAATAAAAACCTGAACAACAAGATAATTACAAAACGTCAGCGAACACTCGACAAGCACCTTATCAGTAGCCTATCAATCAATCACTATTCTAAACGGGGAAATTTTATACACTACATAACAGCAGGTAATTTCGTATCTTACGGCAATTAAACATACAGTATTCCCAAATTAATAATGCACATCTTCGCTAATTGTCGTATTCCCGGAAACAACCGAATCATTGAATCGTAAGAGCCTAAACATTGCACTTGCATTTTGCACCTTGTTCGAAAGAAATAGAAGTCAATATCATGTGTACACAATCGAAAACAATTCGGGCGGTCGGTGACTGCATGTGTTCTCTCTGAGTGGAATTATATAGAGCTGTATTACACACCGTTCTTGGTTTTGTTTTCAAAGGTGAATTTAATTTCAACTTTAATTATCTTATTCAACTTTAAATAGTTTATTAATTTATTAGTTTATTTATTAGTTTTTATTAGTTTATTACACATAATTCTACTAAATTATGCATGAAGAAAATGCACTTAACCACTCTATATACATATCGTCTTCCGACGCTCGGGGAATACGACCGTTGCCGAACAGTGACGAAGATTTCTATGCGCATTATCACTTTGGGAGAACTGTACTCGTATATGACAGCTCTACACTCATTGCGTCTTGAAAATGATCTGTAGAAAGCCTATTATATACACAAGAATCATTGAATATGCTAAAAATCTCTGTGTCGATGAAATAAATAAAATAAGTCGTCACGTCATTTTTTGCGGACATGTCAAGTGCAAGTTTTGGTTTCGTAAATTAATTTACTGTGGATATTGTTAATCAAAACTGGTGTGATTTGCTTAATAATGTGCTACAATGTGAATAATTATATAAAACGATAAATTGTACTTTAAATATGGGGCACAAGTTGCAGTTTATTTATTGCGGTTTTCCCGCGCTGTGAACTCCCATATTATACCCGAATGCCGCGTCCCTAGAAGACTGACAACATTTCCCCTCTGTACAGCAAGGCTAATACGTTGGCAAATATAATTGCCAGACTTTCTCTCCTGATTTTTCTGCCTAAAAAGTAAAGTTTTATCTATCTATCAGCCAGTGTCAGTAAACGTCCTTTCCGATAACGATAATCGCTTAAGTTTCTAATAATAAAACCACATTCTTATAATATTGATAATTACTTACTTCCATTGTTATCATAGACTCGTGTTTTAGTAGGAACTACTAAGATAACAACATAATATTGACATCATCACTGCCCCTAGAACACAATGTCCTAAACCTTCATTGTTGGAGATGGAAAGGCCTATGTATCTGCAGAATTTGGCCTACTCATGCCACGCTGGCCAGACGGGTTGGCGAGGGCCTGATGTCAATTTTTAATGACAATGTACTAACAATTCCACAAGTTGGTATTAGTGGAACCGGGACCAATGGCTTAACGTGCTCTCTGACTGTCTATGTCTTGGTACATGCCGGGAGGGTATTATGTAAGATTTTAAGGACAGCGTTCTTACAACCGAGCCACGTATATTTTATGTAAGTTTGACCAATGATTAAATTTATGCGCTGAGTCAAATTTTATTCTCAAACAATTTACCACATTTATTGAAAATAAAGCTTTTGATTTCAGCTTGGAGCATTCTTGGATGTTCGGACGTGCTCGCTTCTCGAAGCATTCTAGTCTTCTAGTTGACGAATGAGCATAGAGCACTCGTTCGCTCGATCTAAAGAGCAATCGAGGATGTTCAAGAATTCTAGTTGGTGTTCCCATTTTTGCTTTATGGTATTTTACAAACCCTATTAAGAAAGTTTTTTCGCTACAAACCTATTATCACGCGGTCTAATATGATTCCATGCCACTGTGGTATCACATCAAAAGATTATAATACCCAATAAAATAGTAATAAACAGTCAAGGACGACTACCAATATCAAATAGTAGTTATTAAGCATGAACGCTATCAATCAATAAAACTATAAGTACAGTTCGCAAAAGGATCGCTGGAGCAATTCCATAATTTCCATCCGTCATGACTTCCGTGTTATGAGGGTTTACGATTGTGCTTCGTTCTCGCTCGCATATTATTTATTATTTTTGATTTCTTTTTATACTAGCACGACATGTGATCTTGCACCCACCTGATGGCAAGTGGCGCGCGAGGTACATTAATATTAGCAACTGTAATCAGAAACTCATGACTGACACTATGCCGCTTGACTAGGCATGACGGCAATTCAAGTCTGATCCCGGAGCGTGTGTAATAGTGTGGATACACTTTACTGGGTTTATCAGCACGAATATCCACCGTCCTCCCCGGCAGACTGGGCATACCACCATCAGTCCGCCTACCACCTATTTGTTGTTCTCGTTGAAAGTATGTGCCATTTGCAATGATGTCAAATGCCATTTTTTACTTCCAGGAGAACCAATGATAATTTTTATGTCAAAATAACACCGTTTGAAACAAGACTTACTGCAATCCAATATTTTCAAAGAAAGAAATAAAATTACGGCATATTTTTTCTTTTATATAGATAACTACTAATTTTTTGACAGAAAAATGGCAAAACGTATATAATGACTTTTCTCAATTTTACTAAAACAAATCTAAAAGACAGATTTCAAAGAATTCTATGGATACACCGTGCGGGTGTCGGGTCCATCGTGTGTGGGTAAGAGATGAAAATAATAGTGTCTCGGGCTTACTACCGACAATAGAAAAAGGTCTACAAAGGAGGCCGACAAGACGCTCACCATCCACCTCTCAAATGTCCTTAATATTATTTACAAAAAAAAAAACAAAAAAAAACACACTGACTTGAAAATATTTTGTTTATATTCGCAAAATCATGATTTGTGCTTCAGTCGCATTACGTTTGCGACTAAGTAACAGATTAGCGCTGCTGGACTGAGAAAGGAATCAGCAATAGAAACTATAGGCATATTTATATATATATTTTTTTAATATTTATTAATGTCTATTTATTCCAAAGAATATATACAAAATATAACGTATTCTAAATGAGTAATTATAATGTAGTAAAGGTGTCGTGTTTTATTTAGTTTCCCGTCCTTTGATAAGATTAGGAGTTTACGTAACCGATAACTTTGGTAGTTAACTGGCTCATTCATAATATTCGTGTGTAGACGGAAATAAAGTTTTTAAAAGACTTTACACCGCATCTCCTCCGGTGACAAGAGGACTTTCTTCGCTCAAAGATGTATTGCAATTCAGCGGGGAAATTCAGCATGCACTTTTGGTGCTGAGCGCCGTTCCTTGTATACTGTGTTGCTCACGAACATGTAAACAAATATGACCTTGCAATCAATACTCGTATAAACATGAATTAAATATATTTTGTGATAATGACGCAATTTCTGTATTAATATTTTATTGCATTTTATTGATTTTAAATAGCGTGATGCATGCTTACCCGGATGTAATAAAATATAGAACGGACATCGCTTCATTTTCTTTTCAAATAATCTGCTATTATTATCTTATATACATATACCGGGCCCTGCCTGCTCATATGGAAACATTTTTAAATGTGCTATCACACGTGGGTGACATGCACCCTGACGATTATATTCTGGTAGCCGGCGATTTTAACCTGCCCTCGATCCTCTGGACCGAAAGAGGACCGACTCACCTCAAGAGAGGATCCGTAGATTTGCAGAACGCCGGAATTAAGCTTGTGAACCTTTGTAATCTGTTGGAGCTGGACCAATATAACATAATTCCTAACACAAGTGACAATGTCCTGGACCTGATATTCGGAAACTTCCCTATAAGTATATGCAGATGTGGCTCACCACTTGTCCCTGAAGACAGGCATCACCCAGCAATCGAGATTGACGCTGCAGATTTGGTTGTCAGACCCCTCCAAAATTGCAAACGCAGCTACCGTGTTTTTAGGAAAGGTGATTATGACGCAATTCGAAAGCATTTAGCTGAGGAGGATTGGTCCATGCTCCTCGAGGCGGCGTCGGTCGACGCAGCTGCCATACTATTTTACGAACGGCTTTACGAGGCGATCCGGCTCTTCATTCCGGAAAAAAACACTAGTGGGTCACATCGCTTTCCGAGGTGGTACAGTGGAGCTCTCATCAAAATTATAAAAGAAAAAACGAAATACCATAATCGATGGAAGCGTTATCGTAACCCATTGGACTACGACTCGTTTTCTCTTCTTCGTAAAAGACAAAAGGTGGTGCAGAGGGAGTGTTACAGGGAATTCATTGATCGCTCTCAAATCTGTATTAAGACAAACCCCAAACTACTTTGGACATATATAAAATCAAAAAGGAAAAACAGTTCAAACTACCCAAAGACGATGCGTTACAATAACCTGCCCCTCTCCACGACCCAGGATATTTGCGAGGGTTTCAACACATATTTTGAGAGCATGTTTATCCAGCCCACTTCCTCCCCACCTGTAGATACACCGCCCGCCGACTTGGACTGTGACCATATTTATTCAGTACATGTCACCGAGTCCCTAATACTCAAGCTCCTTAGCAGCCTAGATTGTTCCAAGGGATCAGGGTCTGACAATATACCACCTCTGTTTCTGGTCGAATGTGCCGGAGTCCTCGCTTTGCCCGTATCCATACTTTTTAACCGGTCTTTCCACGATGGAAGTTTTCCCAATGTCTGGAAGTCAGCTAACGTAATCCCTATACACAAAAAAGGATCTAAAACGATCATAGAACACTACAGACCAATATCCATACTGAGCGTCCTGAGCAAGGTCATGGAAAAAGCCGTTCTAGGAGAACTGTATCCCTTTATTTCTAGGAAACTACCTCCCGAACAGCATGGATTCCTCAAGGGCCGCTCGACTGTTACAAATCTGGCCGTCTTTACCAACAATGTTTTATCATCTATGGACAAGGGGTGTCAGGTCGACGTGATCTATACCGACTTCGAAAAAGCGTTTGACCGGGTGGATCACGTCATCCTATTGCGTAAACTCCATTATATTGGTATCAGAGGTGACCTTTTTAGATGGGTGGAATCATATATTTCAAACAGAAGTCAGGCTGTGACAGTTGGCGGGCTCCGTTCTCAGTACGTCCCGGTGCCGTCTGGTGTTCCCCAGGGATCTTTGTTGTCTCCGTTGCTCTACACGGCCTTCTTGTACGACATTCACCATTGTTTTCACCATGCCAGGTTCCTCCTATTTGCAGACGACAAGAAGGTCTTCATGGACATAAACTCAGCCTCCGACTGTGTGCGTCTTCAGGAGGATCTGAATAGGCTAGCGGAGTACTATCGCGAAAACCGGATCAGTGTGAATATCAACAAATGCAACCACATTAGCTTCACCAGAAAACGGCAAACAATCATCAACGAGTATCAGTTGAACGGTGTTCCCATAGTCCAGGTCAATACGGTAAGGGATCTTGGAGTCACGCTTGACTCCAAACTTACCTTTTCTCAACACATAGAGGCCACGGTTGACAGGGCCTATAAGGGTCTTGGTTTTGTTTTTCGCATATGTCGTCCATTCAGAGATTCTCAATGCATTAAGATACTATTTTACGCATACGTAAGAAGTATTCTCGAATACTGCAGCCCGATTTGGTCCCCTCAGTACGTTTCACACCAACACTCTATTGAACGTATACAGCGAAAGTTCATTAACTATTTAAACTTTCGCACACAACACCCTGCTAATAACTACTTAAACTCGCTCAAACATTATAATTTGCTATCACTTGAGAACCGACGTATACTCCTTGACTCTCAGGTTCTGTTCAATATATGCAGGGGCAAGATAGATTGTCCTGAACTACTTTCAACCACACTACAGCTTTGGGCCCCCGTTAGACGAACCCGACACACGTCGTTATTCCACCTCCCTCGTGTCAAGACGAACTACGCTAAGAACTCTTTTAGTCTGCGATTGCGCAGGCAGCACAACAAATTATTTGCTGACGTTGACATGTTTAATACGTCTAAAATCATGTTTAAGAAACTGATTCATCATTCCTTGTCAAACAAATAAAATGCTAACTGCATCGATGCAATCAACCATGGATGGTTACAATGAAGGAAAATATATAGAAACTAAATTATTACTATAACTAAACATCAAATAAAAATATTCAGAATTAATGCGACAGGTACAATTATTTAAATTCTAAAATTAATGACAATATATAAAAATACTGAAATGTACATATATGTGTATTAAAAATTGTACATGTAGTTCATGTATATATATGCTCTTTTTACTTTATTGTTTGGGATTTGTGTAGATAGTATTGTACACACAAGACACACACACTCACACTACACACACATACACACGCTCACATTACACACACACGCTCGCACTACACACACACGCTCACACTACACACACACGCGCTCAGACTACATACGCATGCATACTCACACATAAGCACAAATGCAAATGTTAATCATAAATTTTATTAAGGATAACTATCGACTAATTGTCAATTTATTATATTTATGCATTTTAAGTTAAAGCGATTGCTCTGGTCGTGTCTTATCAATTGGGAGCTGGGAGAATTGGTTGTTTCTAAATGAATTAAGTGTTGAATCGAGTGAATGGTCCTTGTTGGCAGTTGAGTTGTTGTTTCATTACATTCTGTCTATAAATGATAATTTAATATTTAACCTAACAGTATACCTAATTATCTATCGATCTACTAAAGCTATGCATATCTTCCCTTAGTTTCCTATTATTTCTATATAATATAATGATTAACTGATTTTCACTAACTAATTTCATAATCATATGCTACTTGTATATAGCTATTTGTAAATATTTTAATTTTTATTTTACTAATGTTTATTATTTTTAATTTGTAAATTATTATTTTTTTAGTATTTAACCCACTGTTTTTGAGAAATGAAATGTACAAATAATATAAAATCTTCCTGGCTTAAGATCTAATAATTTATAATATTGTAATTTTTATGTCCTAGTTATAAGCTGTGATTTTTCTGAAAATAAATAAAATAAAAAAAAAAAAAAAATATATATAATATACAATATTCAACGGTATTTTCATGGTTTTTGATTTGTCTCCGTCACGAATAGCAGTACAACTATTAAAAACATTATAAAATTCACGAAAAATAATATAAAAGAAAAATAATATAAAAGAAAAATCATATTGTACCTAGTTTTGAAAACATAAAGGGTTGATCAAAAGTTACCGCAAATGGTATCAATACCGCAAATATATTAATAATTTACTTATTTTAGTAAAATAAAGGGATAATCGTTATGATATTCCTCATTTTCTTAGTCTATAATTTTTTTGATAATTCTAAAATAATTTTCTTATTATTATAAAGGTCAACACCTTTTGATTCTCCTTTTTTTACTTGTGTTATTTATTGTTTAGGATTTAAGAAATAAGATTGGATAACATTTTTTTTTCCCATTAAATTACAAAATAATAACAATCTGGAATATGCAAACAATATCTTCTTGACGAAACCATATCATAAAACAATAATATATCATTTAGTAAAAAAAAAATCGATTAATGCAATGGTTAGCTGTAACTCTGTAGGTTTGCATTCAAATAAAGCAAAATTCAAAATTAGTTCTTAGAAAGTAAATACACTACATTTGTAAAAAGTACACTCAAACTTGTTTTTTTTTGTATATATTGGATTGTGCGAGCGAGCGAATGTAGTCTATCACTATATTTATGATAAATTAATCGTCTAATACACAGAGTACGACGTTAGGTGTCCCAACATACATTTTTCTGACTGTACCAGCTCATGAAGAGCTGGGGATATCAACAACAAAGTTATCTTTGCGTAATGCTAAATGAGTCGTTACGCTTTCGGAATAGTTTTACGCGTTTGTCGTATTAGCAAGTGCTCGTAATTACGCAATTAGTGTTTTGCCTTCATCGCTAACACATTCCATCTGTCGCACGCTGTAGATATGGAATGTACTCACAGATTTTTTTAAAAATTTGTTTTTTAAAGTTTTTGAGACCATGTCTACTACTATGCCTACTACCATGTCTACTAATGTTTATATACTTGGACTATATTTTATTTGATTCTCTATTTTTCATTTATGTAAGACGACCTTTATATTGTTCACAACTCCGAGAATTAACCTACCCACTTAACCATTTTATATCATCTATCACACTCACCAACACACAAGCACGAATTTAATTTTAAAAAATATATTTGTTTTAAATGTGTAGTTTTTGATATAGCTTAATTCAATTGACACATTATGTGTTCGATTTGAAAGCAATAAAAAAAAATTTTCCCCATTAAAATTGTACCTTACCTTGTTTGTTACCTGCACTGTTAACTGTGATGCTGTGGATTTGTGTTAATTAAATATATATTAAATGACAGTTTCAGCTTAAAGTAACTTCTAATTATGATAAAGCAAATACTATTAAGCATGAATAATTCGCGGGAACGGGCCTTAGGATGCCATATGTGTCGACACCTTGGCTTTTTCACATCTCGGAGAACTGCGCAAAGAACGGAAGCCGCAACCGAAAAAGCAGACTGGCAAGCGGGTCAAATCAAGGACTACATGTTTGTGCCGTTTGCTGTGGAGACTCTAGGACCGTGGAGTTCATTCATTTTTTTTTTAAATATCACATCTCTTCTGATTGTCTGCTCCGGTTACAAAATGGCAGGTTCATTCCTCGAGAATCAGTTTACCTAATCAGCGAGAAAATGCGGCCAGAACGCCGCGCGAACAAGATTGTATTTATTTTCATATATTCCACTGTTGTCTTTTAGAAATTAATATTTACTTAACACCTAGCTAATTGCATAATAATATTATGTTTAATGAAAACTAACTTTATTCAAAATAAATTAATATACATTGAATGTATGCTAAAATGGCAAGCTCATCGATGTCTCTAGCATACCAAACTTGGGAAATATCACAAATAAATTAAATATTAATTAAATTTATTAATATTATTACGCCCCGACTAGGAGTCGAACCCGGTACTTCCGAGTCTAAATCCACGGACTTAACCTCTAGACTACGGAGGCAGTATTTATATATTTTACATTAAATTTGACATAAATAATGATAAAACATAAATTCACATTCAGTCACTTTTGTATTCATTAATATTATTCTGTATTTTCATCCCTTCCAAACACTCCCAAAGATTAGCTGTAATAAAATGCCTTAAAGATTAAGTTCGCCCGTGTACATTAATAAATAATAGGTGGTAGGCGGACTGATGGTAATTTGCCCAGTCTGCCGGGGCGGGGAAGTATCCAGCGTTCTTGCGGATAAACCCAGTAAAGTGTATCCACACATTTCGGGATCAGGCTCGAATTGCCGTCATACCCAGTCAAGCCGACATAGTGTTAGGGACTGATGTCAGTCATGAGTCTCTGATTCTAGTTACTAACATTCATGGACCTCGCACGCCACTTACCATCAGGTAGGCGCAAGGACACATGTTGTGCTAGTTTAACAAAAAAAAAAAAAAACTTTTCATTTCAAGTTTTTGGGGCAATAAAGAGTTTATAATAAATAGATTTAAAAAAATACGATTAGTACCTACTCTTATAACAAGCAGAAATCGATCTTATTCACTGATTTATGTTTTAATTTCGATCATAAAAGTTGATTTATTCCCAAGTTCGGTCATTTAAGTACACAATACATATTTATGTTCACAGATTGATTAATGGTTAACCAATCGGTGGCTCTAGTTAATATATGCATATATGTATTTGCCTAAAGAATGTAATCTAGGATAGCCTACTTTACTTACCTAATTAATGGGTGTTTATATGTATAATATGTATATCTATTATATCTATAATATTATATTTATCAACCATCTAGTTTCCGTAACACAAGCCTCGTAACTTACCACGGAAACTAGATGGCGCTGTGTGACCTGTCTGGAAATATTTATTTATTTATTATTAATGGCATCCCAAAATAATAAATGCCCTAACACAAATTAAAAATCCGGACTTACTGGTTAAAATGGAAATGGGCCAGACACGGCTGTCGCAGAACTGATGACCGATGTAAACGGGTTCTGGAGTGAAGATCACGTACAGGAAAACGCAGAGTTGGACGACCCCCTAGCTGTGGTCGCTGGTGGGGGCTGGATTAGGGTGGCGAAAGATTGTGTGAAATGGTGAGACTACATCCTACAAAATACAAAAACGTTTATTTGTTCACAAAAATTGTTTACATAATTCTTTTGGAGGAACTCTGATCCCCAGACTAGAATTCTCTGGGTTAAGCTGAGGATCAGTTTCTTTCTTGCAATTTTAACATTTTATTATTTACGAGTAGGTATAAATTATATGCCTCAATATTATTTTTGTTTTATTATTTATTTAATTAATTTATCATGCCATGCATTATACTATATACTATATTATATCATATCTATTTTTTTATATATATTACATTATATTCCACAATATTTATATATATAATCTATAGGTATATAATTCCTACAGCGAAGAGACTTAAGCTGATGATGACCCGTTAAATAAAGACTCTTTCTTTATTTGACGAATCTTTAAGCCAAAAGTCTGCGCTAAGAAAATTATTTTATCTAAGTTTTCATACCCTGGATTGAATCACGCGAGGTGTAGGCAATGCGCCGCTTCCCGCCCACCTTTTATTCCCAGTATTTGTTAACCGTTAAAAATTATAATATTTATTCATTTATTTATTTATTTAATACTTTATTGTACAAAGACAAAGGCGGGCTTTAATGCCGCCAGACATTTTATCATAGCCAACCATTGGGAAAACTTTAAACCATTTACTGGAAAGTAGGTGCTGAAATATTAAATATAAATATCAAAAGTACTATTTAATAACTAGCCACATACATACAACTTCATATACATACATATATACATATAATAAACTAAATACTAATACATAAACCTACACATACATACATAATAATATACTTACAAATTTTGTTGGGAAATGAAATGCGAATAGACCATTTTTTTAAATAGCGATCTGGTGGTTACTTGCCTGATGTTAGGAGGCAAATTGTTCCACAAATTTGTCGCTGCAACGACAAATGAGTTTGAAATTAAACTAGAGTTATGCGAAGGGATCGAAAGAAGAGAGTTGTAAGAGGATCGAAGAGATTTATCATGGAACGAAGAGAGATAGGCAAAGCTGTTCTTGAGGTATTTCGGTGTCGCAGGTTCATTCAGAACAGAAAATAGTAAGCAAAGTACTCTAAGATTCCTGCGACACCGAATTGGCAGTCACTTCAACCTAGCGCGATACTCAGATATATGATCATATTTACGTAAACAATAGATGAACCGGATACATGCGTTAAGTAACCGATCCATCTTGTTAAGCAATACCTACCTAATACCTAGCTAATACCATTAGCTGAGAGTGTGATTTTATAATGTATCTAGTTCGACCATTAGCCTGCATTCTTAAGCCAAAATTTCAACGCAATTACGCCCTAAATAGTACCGAGCCATAAAATTCTCGTAAGTTTTGCTGTCAATCAGTTTATATTGATTATGGATCATTACTTGCAGTTGCCATAAAGGGATGGTCTGAGTTATGCAATGAACTGGAGGGAAAGTTTAAGGTCAATGATTTTGACTTTCAAGGTCTTGTAACACGTGTTTGGAGATTTCTACAAAAATACGGAATGTCGCTTGTTTACAATACTACAAGTATTAGGAAGGTAAGAATAGAAGGGTTTTCTTCTAGAGGCACCTTTTTTGATGTGTCTTTCTGCAAAAATACAGAATATCCTTCTACAAGAATACAGGTTGTTTTGTTACAAGAATTCAGCATGTCTTTCTACAAGAATACAGGATGTTTTGTTACAAGAATTCAGGATGTCTTTCTACAAGAGTACATAATGTCTTTCTACAGGAATACAGGATGTCTTTCTACAAAAAATCAAAATGTCTTTCTACAAGAATACAGGATGTTTTGTTACAAGAATTCAGGATGTCTTTCTACAAGAGTACATAATGTCTTTCTACAAGAGTACATAATGTCTTTCTACAGGAATACAGGATGTCTTTCTACAAAAAATCAAAATGTCTTTCTACAAGAATACAGGATGTTTTGTTACAAGAATTCAGGATGTCTTTCTACAAGAGTACATAATGTCTTTCTACAAGAATACAGGATGTTTTGTTACAAGAATACAGGATGTCTTTCTACAAGAGTACATAATGTCTTTCTACAGGAATACAGGATGTCTTTCTACAAAAAATCAGAATGTCTTTCTACAAGAATACAGAATGTTTTGTTACAAGAATTCAGGATATATTTCTACAAGAATACAGAATGTCTTTATACAAGAATACAGGATGTTTTGTTACAAGAATTCAGGATGTCTTGTTACAAGAATTCAGGATGTCTTTCTACAAGAGTACATAATGTCTTTCTACAGGAATACAGGATGTCTTTCTACAAAAAATCAGAATGTCTTTTTACAAGAATTCTTCTACTTTGGCAGAGTGGTCGTGGTCTTCACGTGAGTGTCAGTGGCACACTTAACAAGCCGTTGCCACTGCTCTCGAACTGCACTTTTCCTGGCGCACTCATATAGGGGGTGCTGATACATTGCTGCTTTAACCTGGTCGGAGACCTACCACGCACCCTCTTGCCATCGACTTTTCCCGATTTTGGCGCTTGTCCAGGATTGGTCTCCACGCCGCGACACGTGTCCGAAGAAAGTGAGAATGCGTGAATGTGATTGAGGAAAGGCGCTGTTATTCTGTCTTTTTTTTTTTTTTCATTATATGAATATTATAAGTTTACAAAGTACTTATAACTATAATTTTACATTGACTTATTCATAAAAATTACTAATTAAATGTTTCTTTGTTATAGATTTTCAACACAATTTGGAACATATTTTGGTAAGTTAATAAAAAAATTATAAAGTAAAGTATCATCACGACCGTATTCGCGTATAGAGTCTCGCAAGACTCTTGCTTTGACTTTTTTTTAATTAATTTTTTATGATTAATATTTAATTTATTTGTCAAACTTGAAGTAATATACAAACAGTATAAAATAATTACAATATAAATTAAAACTACTTAAAAGTATAAATTAAAATAAATATAAACTAAACCTAATAAAAAATAAACTATAAGTAAAAAATGTCCTCTAGAGACGACCCTTCAGTGATAGTCCCAAGAAGACTGGCAACATTTCCCCTCTGTATAGCTAAGCTAATACGTTGGCAGAAATAATTGCCAGCCTTCCTGTCTCCAGACTTTTCCGTTAGCCGTTTGGACAACTCCTTGGCCAGACGCTTGCCTGAGTGCCCCCATGAGCCCATCGTCTCGACCCCAAACGGCGCAAATTCGTAACCTGTACTAAGGTTGGCGTATTTGCGCAGCTTGATGTTCTCAGCAGAAACCGCCGCACCTCCCGCGCTTGACGAGGTCGCCTGGATGTGTGATGGGACTAATGTGTCTATACATGTCGCATCCCACACCAGGGACCTGCCAAGTTTGAACGGCCCAACGGTCATGCCGTCGGGTCTTTTGCCATCGCTCCGCGCAATCCCAGAGGGTTCTAGGATCGCGGGTACTTCAGCAGTGACAAAAGCCCTTCGAATGATGTCGTTCAAAGCAGCGTGACGAGGAATGCGGCCAGCACTTTTTAAGCTTGTGTATTTTCCAAAACTGTTATTGTTACCAGTATGGACTTTTCGACACTGAGCTCTCGGTCTCAAAGGTAACACGGAAGTTATGATTAAAGAATGTCATGGAAAAGCGTTCCACTCTGTTATCAGGTGTGTGCTAATCTTGATAATGCAGTTTGGGTGCATTTCTTAAGGACAGCCAGCAAAAGATCCGCTTTATCACATTAATTTCCCGTGCTCCATTAGATACAAGTCTAATGCCATGTAGGTATTTATTTATTTATTCAAGGTACAACAAACAGATTACAATCATTACATAAATTACACACAAAAGAGAATGTCCAAAACCATGCCCTAACTTTTTTGCAGCGTGCCTCAACTAAATACAATTTTATAATCATAACAATTAATTGTGTTTTTTAAAATTTAATTACAACATCTCTTTTACCTCAGCATTTAAATATAATTTAATTAAATAGTCAATTGGTTAAAATTTATGTATGAAATAGTTACAAAGCACTATTTATACGATTAGGTTCTTTATTATGATCAGGGTACTTTATTATATATAAAACACTGGATTTAAAATCAGCGGGATCGAAACTATACGTAAATAATAGTTTTTGGCAATTGTCGTTATGCTAGGGTAAAATAAATAAAATTAATTACAGATTATGAAAACACAATATATTAACTATCAAATTTAAAAATAATCATTATGGCACAAGAGGTTTTTATTGGGCCCATTTCTCTAAGAAAGGCATTCTCATTTGACAGTAGTTCTGGATTTCAATCCACAGCAACAACAATAATAATATAATTTATTTGTATTCACTGAGAAACAATGTTTCGGATCATCATCATAATCACAACCCTAGAACACAGCGTCTTAGACGTCTACTGTTGTAGATAAATATCTAGAACATATATCTAATCTGCAGTTAAAATTTCAGTGGCAATGTTCGCCTCGTCATACACAATGCCATGTTGGTCGAACACTGACATAAGGAAGCGAGACGTGTATATGTCAAAAGACGCATGAGTGTAGGGTTAATGCAGTAGAAATGGGATGGTTGCGTCGGATATCCGGCGTCACTTTGGCGGACCGCATACGTAACCTCGAAATATGGAAAAGGGTAGGGATAAAAGAAAGCATAGAGACAAAAATAAGAATGCTATGATGGTTCTGGCATGTTAAAAGGATGAGCGAAGAAATATTGACGAACCAGATACATAATGCGAAAGTTGTGAGTTAAAGACGCCCTGGCAGACCGAGACTTACATATCAAGATCAAATAAATAAAACCATTAAAAAGCCTTCGTAAATGAATGTCGAAGAAGCGAAAGTGGCATGTCGTTATCGTGACAAGTTGCGCTCAATAGTCTCTGCCTACCCCGCGAGGGATCTGGCGTGAAGATATGTATGTATGTCTATATCTAGAGAATTCGGCCTACACTCGCTACTCTGGCCAGATCACATATTAGCAACAAATAAAATTTCAAACTTGTAAGCTTAAATCCTACAAAGGTCGGTTCAAACCCACCCGGCATGTACCAATGAGAAATACACTTTTCTTACGTATATTTGTCATAGATTTACAACACCACCGTTCCCGTGCCTCGGGGAGCACGTTAAGCCGTCGGTCTCGGTTCCACTAATGCCAACTTGTGGAATCGTTAATAAATTGTCATAAATAATTGACATCATATCCTCGCCAAGCCTTCTTGCCAACGTGGCGAGTGTAGGCCAAATTCTCCAGTTCTGGAAGGCCTATCTCCAGCAGTGGAGGTCTAGGACGCTGTGTTCTAGGGGCTGTAATAAATGAAAAAATAAATTTCAAAAACATGATAGTATAATTGTAGATAGTTATTAGACCCCACTACTGTCCTCTCTGTGTAGTTTAGTGTGATCCCTAACCTATTTTTTTTGTCTCTAATGAGAGTCTATTTACTAGCGGTTGTAGTACCTACTTTTACACGGATAGTTAATTATGGATGAGTGTATGTACAACTGTACACACAGCAAAAAGGACGCTGTACCTGAGTATTTTTTTAATTATTACGAGCACCTGCGGGGTGAGGCGGAGTGCACAATTGTCCGAAAACGTATTGTCTAAGATCGATTACGTCTGACAGAAATGTCAAAATCTCGCCTAGATTTCTCACCCCGCTGCTCAAACTCGGCTCAATTTCCTTTCAGCTAAGCAATAATTTTCTTAAATGGACAGAATGATATTATTTTTAATTGTAATGAGCATTCTTGTGCTAGAAGTGCTGGCTGCATTGTGGGATGCGACATGTGTAGACACATTATGTCCATCTCAAATTCAGGCGACCTCATCAAGCGCGGGGAGTGCGGCGGTTCCTGCTGAGAACCTCAAGCTCAGTATAGGAGTTCCGTAGTCGTTAGCCAAGCGGCTGGCCAAGGAGTTCCAAACGGCTGACGAAGAAATCTGGAGATAAGAAGGAAACTATTTATATTCTATAGAGAGGGAAATTGTTGCCAGTCTCCTTGGGACTGACTATCTCTGATGGGTCGTCTCTAGAGGACATTTTTTTATTTATAGTTCTTTTTAAAATTAGATTTATTTTATATTTAATTCAGTACTTACTATTATTAGTAGCTATTAATTACATATATTAATAAATAGATGATGTCAAACAATTAACCACATTATTTTTTTGATGTTTATATATACATATATAATTTGTATTTGTTGTTAATTGTAAATCTGTTTTTAAGTTTTCCTTGCAGATACCTTTTTCAGTTTTATCTATTTAGTTTTTATAATCTGCTAACAGCTTACTCTTTGGAGCACTTTTCTGCTTAGTCTTCTACCAGCAGGAGTAGAATCATACAAAATAATGAAGTGCCACAAATACCTGTAATAGTTTTACGTTAATAAATATTTTCTTGATTTAGACGTTGAATGGTCTAGCGGTGATTACTCTGACTGTACCTAAGTGACCATGGGGACAGTGAAAGTGTATGTGTTTGCTCTAGGCCATGGATGCACAGACCGCGGCCCGCGGGCCGCATGCGGCCCGTGGGTCGAATACTGGTGGCCCGCCGACAGCAAAAATAATACTCTCGTGCATTCGAAAAATATTGAATTCTATTCCAGAATAAAACAAAAAAAAAATATGTTCGAAAAGTAATGTGAAACTCGCGCGCGCGCAATTTGAATCTAGCGCCCAAAATTGCTAAGTCAAGTAACATCGCTCGCTATAGAAATCAAGAATTTTCTAGCGCGGTGAGCAAGCGAGATAGATATAGTCCCGTATTCCCGATTGCTCGCGTATCTACACGAAGCTTCCAGAGTCGTTTGCGCGGTATAAAAATCACGTTAACCGCAGCGGCCGAACAGTTCGCTTTTCATTTGAGTGAAGTGTCAACAACAGAAAGAAATAAGTGCGAAAATACAAAGCGAAGTAATAAGTGATTGAGAATAAGTGCAGTTTATTAGTGTTTTTGGGAGGCAATAGTTCTAGTGTAGATTTTAACTCGACTAGCCGGTGTCATATATTTTGATCCACATTCAACGTAGATTTCCTGTTGCAGTGTTAACCCGTCAAGTGCCGTGTATAATTGTGTTGTGAAAACGTAAGTAAAACTCTGTTATTAATAAGTGTTTCCCTACCTATTTAATCAATTTTAATCAAATTTAGCTTTAATGTTGGCTAAATATTAAAATAAACAAAGAAATTACTATTTTTATAAGAATTTCTCTAACTGTAATAATTACGTCATTATTTCAGATAAAATCTGTATAAAAATCTTAAAATTTCTGAGAAATAATATTTAATCAATTATTTTTGATAATTTAAAAAAGGATAGGTAATTTAAGTGGGTACTGTAATTGTTTTTAGGTGCTGTGTTAATCCTAGCCAGGATTAGAACGCAACATGGAGAAGCCAGGACCTAGTAAAAAACGTAAGGTTAAAGATGAAAATCGGCAGTTTCAAGAAATTTGGACTGAGAAATACTTTTTTGTATGGTCGCATAACAAAGTCGTTTGTTTAATTTGCAAGAATTCTGTTGCGATTGCAAAGGATTATAATGTAAAAAGGCACTATGAAACGCAGCATCCTTCTTTTACCAAGTTTACAGGCGAATTAAGAAAGCAAAAAATGTTGTCTTTAAAACGGGAGCTTATTGGTCAGCAAGCTATGTTTACAAAACACATTCAAGATTCAGAAACGGCTACAGAAGTTAGTTATGAAATTTCTCGAATGATAGCAAAGCGAAGTCGCCCCTTCAATGATGGCGATTTTGTAAAAGAATGCATGGAAATTGCCGCTAAGAAAATGTGTCCAGAAGCAGCAAAAAAGTTTGAGAACATTCAACTGAATCGTATGACTATCCAAAGACGAATTATGTCCTTGTCAGGTAATATTGCGGAACAATTAATTGAAAAAACTAAGATCATGGAATTTTTTTCATTAGCACTCGACGAATCGACTGATATTAGTTCCACAGCTCAACTTCTCATATTCATACGAGGTGTTACTCAAGATTTTGAAGTCTTCGAAGAGTTATTAGGAATGTGTTCATTGAAAGGTCAAACCAAAGGAGTTGATATACTCAATGGACTTTTGGACGAGTGTTCAAAAACTGATTTGGACTTATCTAAGTTATCGGGAGTTGCGACTGACGGTGCTCCTTCCATGATTGGTATCAATTCCGGGCTAGTTACTTTGCTGAAAAAGCACCTGCAAGAAAAAAACATAAACACTGAAGATCTCATGCAGTTTCACTGCATTATACACCAGGAAGCCCTCTGTTCTAAAAAAAATGAATTTCAAAATGTAATGAAAGTAGTAGTTTCGACTGTAAATTTCATAAAATCACGAGGACTCAATCACAGACAATTCAAACAATTCCTTGATGACATCGAAAGCGAATACGGAGATTTACTGTATTATACAGAAGTAAGGTGGCTAAGTCGTGGATTGACACTGGAACGATTTCTAAATTTAATAGAAGAAATTGGAATATTTCTGGCGGAAAAGCAAAGGGATGTCCCGGAACTTAAAAATCCTGATTGGTTGTGTGATTTAGCTTATTTAGTTGACATTACAAATCATTTGAATGTCTTGAACACACGGCTTCAAGGCAAAAATCAACTGATATCCCAGCTCTATGCTCATGTAACATCCTTTCAATGCAAGCTGACACTTTTCAGATCACAATTGAATTCTGGAAATTATAATCATTTTCCGAATTATAAGAAAATGGCTGAAAAATTCAACAAAACTGCGATTAATTTCAGTTATGTAGAAAAGCTAGATATTTTGATTCAATCTTTTGAAGACAGATTTTCGGAGTTTAAAAAAGTGAAACCTCTGTTGGACATATTCAGCAATCCTTTCACTATTTCAGTTGAAAATGCGCCAGAGTCAATGCAGTTAGAAATTATCGACATTCAAAATGACCAAGATTTACGCAACAAATTCAACGAAGGAGACTTGCTGAACTTTTGCCGCTGCATTGATAAAAATATGTACGAAGAGTTGCGCATAAACGCTCTGAAATGTGCCAGCTTATTTGGTTCTACCTATATATGTGAACAAACTTTTTCAATACTAAATAATAATAAAACAAAAAATCGAAACCGCCTTGCAAATGAAAGTTTGGAAGCAGTTTTACGTGTTGCTACAAGTAAATTTGAGCCAAATATAAAAAAGATTGTAAGCACTATGCAGTGCCACGCTTCAAATTAATAATTTCTTTTTTAATTTTAATAAATTTTTATCAATTCTTTATTGTCTTTAACTACCTATACCTACTTCTGGCGGCCGGCCCGCTATCAGTTCATGATTTGGCCGAGTGGCCCCTAGTATTAATAAGTCTGTGCAACCCTGCTCTAGGCGTATCCAAACAAAGTCTACGGTGACCTTGTGACCTTTATTCCCATCGCACCAAACACCTTAGTAGCGACACTGTCATTTTCATTGTTAGACTAGCAAAGTGTCAAAAAGTGAAAATCTTGTTTTTTTACCAAGCGTGAGATTTGGCTTCTCCGAGATGTATCAAATTTCAAAATTAGCGAGCTGAAGTGGTTGATCACATTTGCTGCAGAACCGACGTCCGGTGGGGCAAGTGGGTTCTTGAGTGGATACCAGGGCCGGCAGTCTCGACATTTTGATAACGATAGCGTTTGCGATTTGGGTCGGTAGTCATAAAAAAAAATTGCCACTTAAAATAAAAAAAAAAAACTGTATTGTACAATATTATTCGAAAGAACGGTAATATTATAATTGAAGAACTTAGGCAGCTAAGTTGTCCATATTAACTCTTTCATTTTTCTAAAATTTTTTTCAACAAAATAACAATAATAACTAAAAAAAAACATAAAACTAAATATATAAAATCATCTAACATTCATTCACATTCAATCATTCATTCGTTCCTTCAAACATACCTGCTCCATCCTCACATCCTATCCATCTCACTCGCTTTCTGGTTCCTCTGATCCTTAAGCTTATAGCCCTTATTACAGAAATTTGTATTTTTGTTTTTAGCCAGCCTGCAACTTGTGAGAATGGCTTCTGCCATTTTTCAGAAAGCCGTGAAGCGGTCTTTTTGACAAAAGCCGCGTACTCAGCACCTAATGAGCCATCACACGAGATAACCAACGGCGTAAATGAAGCTCTGAGATCTTCTGCTGCCCTGTCGTATTTACGGTGTTTCTCGTGTGAATGGGTTTGGGAGATGCTTCCCCAGGTACGGGTTCCGTATGAGGTTGCGTCGGCATTAACAATGCGAATATCAAAAAACGCTTTGCTCGCTGGTTCCCATACTCCGTGAAGCATTAAGTCTCCCACAAGTGCGGGCTGACTAAAAGTTGCAACTAAAAGTTAACTCTTTAATGCCCTAATGTGTGTATTATATTAATGGACAATAATATTTACTTCTTTTCAACACTAGAATGTCAAAATGTCAGTTAAACTGCTGTCTTATTTCGTCGTTAAATTGTTCGCCAAAATCGCTAATTTGGTGGATAAATTTGCTACGATTCGTCATTTTTAGCACTGACTATACATTTCAACGCAATCCGTTTTAATTGAACTAGTCGAATAGACGTGCGTCCAATTATTTAGCAGAAATCAATTATCACATTTAGCGTTTGCGATGGCATTTTCATCAAGATTTTCAAGCTTACGTTTGCGTTACTGGCGACGGCGCAACGCAAAATTAACTACGTAGACGTAATCCAAGGCTGTGACGTCGTCGTTTAAAAAACAATATACGTTTTCGATAATCATGAACACATTTTGAAAAGTGACCAGGCGATTTGGTCTGTTGAAAGACCCGTCAATGGCCACCTTAAATCGTTATAATCCACTACAATACAAGACACATAAGTTTATGTGAGCTAGTTATATTTACACAGTATAAAATTAAATAGCTATTAAATCAAATTTTAACTATCTTCATTCACATTCAACATTCTGCACCTGCTTATTACAAGATATGTCCTCACAAAGGTTAGTTGGTAAAAAATGCATTTACAGCATTAAGCTCGCCTATGTACCTGCACTTGTTTTGGTTTGTATAATAAATAATTTATAAACCTACTTAATAAAAATTATACAAAAAAAAAAAAAAAAATACAAAATAAAAAATATTATATATAAAAAAATTGCTCCAAATCACTGCCAATGGGCGAAGTGCCAAGGATACATTACCACGTTGAATGGCAATGCTAAACCTTTTGCCCAAATATTGCCCAGCCCTTTTATCTCCTGAGGTGTTAACGAGCTTTTTTGACAACGCCTTGAAAATTTCATGTGCACTTGGTCCCCACGGCCCGAGAGTTTCAACTCCAAACGGCGCAAAAACACATCTCCCAATAAGCTAAGTGTATTTTCGCCGTCTGCTTGTAATGTAATAATAATTTATTATTATTATTACTGTTACTTTTGTGAAAAAATAACAACACATAGTTAGCCAACGCCCAACTATCACAGTCATTTAAACGGTTAATCTTATTTCTAAAAATACACAACATAATGTAATAATGTTATTTACACACTGTCAATTAGTATACGTAATACACTAGGCTGTATTGCAGTAAAAAGGTAAGTAATTTTTCAAACTTTAGGTTGAGTTTAAATTGCTTGACCTATTACAGACTGTACACATGTTGAGATGTCGAGTGCACTTGAAGAAGATGTTGATTGTGCTTTACAAAAGGTAGAAGTTACAGATTTTTATAGAATATCGCATGCATAAGTTAAAAATTTTAATAAGAAAACTTTGTTAGAGAGCAGTGTAGTGGCACGGATGTAAGAACAATTTTCAATGGAGTGTACCAGGCAAAGCTTTTTGTAGATGTCGCTAGCAGCAATGGTACCTTGTATTACACCTATATTGCATCATTTTAAAAATGTTTTTGTAGTTTTTTTTTTTATAACACAAAAATATATTTTAAATTAACGTTACCGACCTTAATCGACGAATTAAGAAAGCGCACACCGTATTTAAAAAGAACAAAGGTTTTATTAATAGAACGGCACTTTTAAGATCACCATATCTTTGATTTTGCTTAGAAATCTCGATTTGTACACTTGAAAGCTGCTCACTTCGGCTTATGCTATTATTATCCGGAATAAATTTTGTAATAAAAATACACGTTTTCTATGCAACTGACAGTTATATTAGGTACCATCTATCATGCGCCATCTATCGTGATAAAAAGTTAGTGATACACCCCGTTTTTAAAAAATGTAGGTATGTAGGTACCATTGAGAAATATTCATAGATTACTAAAACCACCGTTCCCGTGCCTCGGAGAGCACGTTAAGTAGGTCGTAGGTCCTGGTTCTACTAATACCAATTTAGAGAATCGTTAATAAATTGCCATTAAAATTGACATCAGACCCTCATAACCCGTCTGACCAGCGTTTTTTTATTTTTTTTTATTCTTTGTTTCCACTCCCTACTACAATCAGGGTCCATTCATTACAGCCCCTTGGACACAGAATCCCAGATCTCCACTGTTGTTTTTTTTTTTTTTTTATTATTATTAAAATAAGTGTGACCTTGCGCCCACCTGATGGTAAGTGGCGCGCATGGTCCAACTGCAACTGGAATGAGACACTTATGTCAGATATCAGTCCCTAACACTATGCCGGCTTGACCAGATGCCATTTCACACTTCGCTTGAAAGACTCCAGGTTATAGGAAAGAAGAGCATTCCACATCTTTATTGTGCGACAGATGTATGAATCACCAAATTTAAGGGATGGTGACTACGGTATGTGAGTGCATATTCTGACCTGTGCGTGTGGTTCGGTTGCGGAATGGAGAGGAAGGAATTAGGTTATAGAGCTCTTCAGAGCACTCACCATAGTATGGTCGGTAAAACACGCTCGGAGAAGCTACATCTCGGCGAAGCTGCAGCTTCAGCAGGATGCGAGAGTTGCCTTGGAGATGGGCCTTCCAGAACATATATCATGAGATTTTAGCTGGCCAGAAGGAATGTCAAGAAAAGAAAGAATGTCAAGTCATGATGAATGAGCCTGGGCGTTCCCCTGTTTTCCCCGGCAGAAATTCAGCGAGCAACCACCCGTCGGCAACTCAATACACATTTGGTGCAGGGCACCGTTACTAGAGTAACAGTGCCCGAGTGGCTCACGATCCTAGGAGGTTTAGGTTCGACAACTTTAGCTCTTTGAGTGTGGTCTCTCGTTGGAAGGCCGTGAGCGGGACAGTGCGATGTTTTGGAGATGCTTGAAGTGTCAGTTGTCAGCCTGATAGAACGAACATACGTCTAGTCAGGCCGTCAACAAATTCCTCAATAGTAGGCATCTCCAGATCTCGAGCTATGACGAAATTACGCACGAACCACGGCACTCGAGAGAGTTAAAACTTGAAGGTGGGAAAAATAAAAATAAAAAATTTAGTTAGGACTTTTGCACACGATATTACACTAACAAAATATTATTCTCACGAAACAGTAGTATGGCTTACCTATGTTAAATAAATACTAACTTAAGTCGGAAATTGAAAGTTTTATTGTTAAGTAACTATTACATTTTTTTCTTTTAAATAAAAACCTATTTATTATTACAAACGCCCATTGATTTTTTTGTAATAAAGCGTAGCTGCTCTAGCAGTGGTAGTTCGGTTGTAATAATCTTTAACTTCAATCCAAAAAGATCGCGGTTAGAACACCGGCATGTACCAAAGAGAAATACACTTTTCTTACGTACATTTGAACATTGTTAACCAGCCTATAGTCGGACGCAAGCCCGATACTTCATTCTTGTCCCCACTCTTTCGCACACACCATATACCAGATGCATGGTGAATCCATGGAATACTTCTATACTCCGTTCTCGTGCCTCGGAGAGCACGTTAAGCCGCGTCGTTCCGGTTCCACCAATGTCAAGTCGTGGAATAGTTAATAAATTTAAAGAATTTAATTTACGTATAAAACATTAAATAAAATAAAATATATTACAACAAAAACAATATTTAACCTAAAAAAATAGATAAAAAATAAAAATTAAATACTTACAAAAAAAAATAGCTCCTTATATACTCAATACACTAGCAGCATTTCTCGTTTAAATTAAGATACTTAATAATAAAGTCGAATAAATATTATGATCTCACAGAAGAAATGATCAGGAACGGGTTCAAGACTCAGCTTTACGCAGTGGAAGTTGGTGCAAGAGGAGTTCCAGCAAAATCTTTGCATCACTTACTGAAAGAATTGGGCCTAAGCAGGTCTGCCGTCAATACATTTATGGAACGAGCTTCCAAGACGGCATTAACGGAATCATACAGTATTTGGTTGGGTAGGGAGAGAAGTAGAATGGTGGATGGTGAGCGTATTATCGCGCAATAGAAAAAAAAAGGAGGCCTCCTTTTCTTAAACCAGCCAATTGTCGGTCGCAAGCCCGAGACACCATTCTTCTCATCTCTTACCCACACACGATGGACCCGGCACCCGCACGGTGAATCCATGGAATGCTTAGAAATTTGTCTTCTCTCCTCTCTTGGAATAAAAAACTGCCAGCCCTTATTGTTAATAAATAGACGTTGAAATTGATACCAGAACCTCGCCAAGAATAAGCCAAATTCTCAAGAAATATGTTCTGGAAGACCATATTCAGCTGTAGAAGTCTGGGACTCTGTGTCCTAGGGGCTGTGATGATGACAACGTTATTTTAAATTATTTAATATAATATATTTCTTGATACCCACAAATTCATAAAAGAGCTGGGTAAACGAATTGTTCAAGAGTGTGGCGACCCCAAATGCCATAACTACCTAAAACAGAATATGTCGATTATAATTCAACGAGGAAATGCGGCGAGCGTTTTAGGTACCCTCCCTGGTGGTAAGCCCTTAGTTTATTTTGTAGAATAGTTTTAATTTCATAGGTATTTTTAGTTTTAGTTTTATTTATAATTAGTTTTTTAATCAATTTTATTTTAATATTTTTGTATCTAAGTAAGTACTTCGAATAAAGATTTTTATTATGATATATTTCTTGGTTGACGATTTTAAATTTACAAATTAATATTTCTTTCTTAGCATGTTTTCCTCAATTACTCTAAATTCGTTTCGAATATTATTAATGATAACTAAACTAGAATTCGTGACGTCACGATTGTTATTTCAGCTTTTATTGTTAAAACCACAATGTCATAACCTTCACCTACATTTAATAATGTTACATATTTATATCTAACTTAAACTGCCTCCGTGGTCTAGCGGTTAATTCCGTGGATTTCGACTTGGAGGTACCGGGTTCGATTCCTGGTCGGGACACAAAAATATTTATTAATGTAAATAAATCTTACATTGTATTAATATTTAATTTATTTGTGATATTTCTCGAGTTTGGTACGCTGGAGACATCGACGAGCTTGCCACTTGTCATGATTGGCCTATAGTAAAGTTGGCTAAATGTGAATCCGCTTATTCATAAGCGTGGTTTCTGACCACCCCGAAAGGGAAACGGTCGTGATGATACTGACTGACTAACTTAATTTAGCATGTATTATCTGCTAGATGTACTGAATGCAGATCCGGTTCAGCAGCCCTATTATGTTACCCAAGCGCAAACGTTATACAGGGTGACTTTGTATGCTCTTACGTTAGACTAACATGTGATTCTATTGATAGAAACAAACAACTTTTCCTAAGAAACCATATGTCGGAAATGTCTTTTTTTTTGCATCTCTATACTTACAAATTGGCTATTTTAAAATTAATAAATTACATTTATATATATTAATATATTATTACCGTTCCCATGCCTCGGAGAGCACGTTAAGTAGTCGGTCCCGGTTCCACTAATACCAACTTGTGGAATCGTTAATAAATTGTCATTAAAAATTGACATTAGATCCTTACCAAACGTCTGGCCAGTGCAACGTGACAAGTATAGGCCAAATTCTCCAATAGGAGGAGAGGAGTTCTAGGACTCTGATTTCTGAAGAAAATATGTAGTAAGTTTTTGAGAAGATATGAACATATATGATGAGGATGCACAAGGCAAGAAGAAGGAGGTCTATTGTTTATTACTATTTTACGCACTAAACTAAAACGACCTAAGCTTACAAAATTACAAAACAATCACGAAATATCCTTCAAACAGGCATTAAAAGGAATCTTTCAACAAATATACACAACACGTTACGTCACGCGTCTGCACTTGCATAGTAAACAGATCCACAATGACATACAAACGAAGCCGCGGTCACAATATGAACGTGACTCCTAATATGTAACGAACAGTCAAAGAATGGATATCTATTGATGCGTTAAGGGTTAGTTTACACTGTGATAAACATTAACAAACAAAACTTCGTGAACTATCTAATATTGTCGATTAAATAGGCACATAAATCGAACATATTCCGTAAATCTTATTTTTATATTAATATCACTATAGTTATAGTTCTTCTTGAAAGTAAAAATTGGTATTTGACATCATTGCAAATGGCAGATGTTTGCGGAGCTCATCAGAACACTCACCGTAGTTTAGCTTGTAAAACACGCTTAGGGAGGCTACATCTCGGCGAAGCTGTAGCGATTCGAGATTTTTAGGTACTGTAATGTTTCCACTATCCGAATCGCCCGCCTCTACAGGACATTGAGAACATCTGTAAGATACTTAGCAGAACAATGCCAGAAGTGAGAACAGTATTCCCCGCATGACCTTATGTGTGCTTTTAAATTCAAAATTCTTTATTGTATAGATTGCTTATTCTAATTACAGTTGTATGTACATGTCATGATGATGCAATCTGCCCATATTATGGGAATACAATATGCTTATGTCAATAGATATTTATTTACAATATTTATTTGTAAGTATATAGTTTATATTTAATATTATTCTTGTCAATTTCTTGGAATACAATGTTAATGTCAAAATTTGCATGCTAAAATTTATTTTATTGAGTAAAAACAGTTGTCAATAAGAATTTTCTTTAACCCAATAGTAATATAACTCAATAAATCATAAGTCTGAGTGAGGCCAGGAAAAACCGTTTCACTTTGTTTAGTATCTCAAGTTTTATGGACGGTGTTTTAGTGATGCTCTCATTCTAGTTTCAATTAAATGTTCGCGTATCGTTCGTTTCCCTAGTGTATATCCACCGTAGTATATCCATGAGTGGTGTTATTGATGCGTGAGATGTACAGGAAACTAGTGACATGATCGCTGTCACGCCATGTAAACATAATAGGGTGGACACGTTCTTAATACGTTTTGTTCGTTACCATCATGAATACCATGATGTTCGGTCGGAAACACGAGCTTGCTAGTTCATCAAACGTCAACCAATAATATGAGAAAGGATAAACGTATTTATTTGTTTAACAAGTCAACTAAAGGTTCAATGATTTTATATTACAGGATGCGATGGCAAGAGACCCGACGGCATTGGGCCGTGGAAACTTGGCAGGACTCAGGTTTGGGTTGCGACACGTGTAGACAAATACATTTCGGTACAGGTTACGAGCTTGCGCCGTTTGGGGTCGAAACGATGGGACCATGCGGACCCTCAGACAAGCGTCTGGCCAAGGAGTTGTCCAAACGGATGATGGAGAAATCTGAAGACAGGAAGGATAGCAATTATTTCTGCCAACGTATTAGCCTCGCTATACAGAGGAGAAATGTTGCCAGTCTTCTCGAGACTATCTCTGATGAGACGTCTTTTTATTTATATAGATATAATAATAATAAAAAATAATATAATTTATATATCTATACGATAGTAGGTTTTTTTTATTAGGTTTAGTTATGGGTATTTAATATTTTTTTTAAATAATAATAAATATACCTTTACAAAGCGTAATATTTAATTAAATTGAAATCAACATAGATTAATTTTGCTACGGTCGCGGTGATTCTTAATTTGACTTGCTCTGTCTTCCGCGAACTGTTGGGTTATGCCGTATCCGCAATAGACGATTCGAAACATTCACTGAACTCATTCGTAACACGCAGATGAAGAATTATTATTGTAGATTTGCGAATAGTTACGAGTTACAAAGTTACCCCGCTGGTCGTGTCACTGACCTTGACTTCTGGCACCATTTCTTACGTCATCTGTCAAATTATGACAAAACCAGATAAAGTGGAACAATAAAAAACAACCGTTAAACTCATGCTATTATTTTAACATAATAAAAAAATTAAATAGATAAGCGTGCTTTCCTTAAAATCCTAAATAGTTAGGTTCAAACCCCTGTTCCTGTACCTCGGAGAACACTTTAGCTCGTCGGTCACGGTTCCATTAATAGGTACCAACTTGTGGAATCGTTAATAAATTGTCATTATAGATGACCCTCGCCAACCCGTCTGACCAGCGCGCAGCGTTCGCCAATTCTCCAGAAATTTGTGGAAGGCCTATTTTCAACAGTGGAGGTTGATAAACTACATATTATACTTTTTTTTTGTAAATATATACATATTATACATATAAACACTCAGACCGAGACAAATTATACAATGTACAACTTACCCCCGTGGGAATCGAACCCACGACCTCTCGAGTTCACGGCAACGTTTGTTACCACTAGACCACGGAGGCGGTCTAGTGGTAACAAACCTTACACCAAACCAAAAATTACATTACAAGTACATTAAATATAAATTAAAAGCTACCTAAATAATAAAATTAAAAATTAACTAATCTATAAATAAAAAATGTTCTCTAGAGACGTCCCATCCGAGATAGTCCCAAGGAGACTGACAACATTTCCCCTCTGTATAGCGAGGCTAATACTTTGGCAGAAATAATTGCCAGCCTTCCTGTCACCAGACCTTTCTGTCAGCCGCTTTGACAACTCCTTGGCCAAGCGCCTCGCTGACGGTCCCCATCACCATGCGCCCATCGTCTCGACCCCAAACGGCGCAAATTCGTAACCGATACCAAGGATTAGCATCAGTACCACTTGACCCTAAATAATAAAGTTCTTTATATTCTAAGAATATGAAAATGTCACTCATTTAATACAATAATTAATTGACATTTTGGGTATTGACATTTTGGGCGCTGTCATATTTCGATTGAGACCAGAGTTTTTCCGATGGAAATATATTAAGCACTATATCTGTACTATTACTTTTTGTATCGCACAAAGGGTGCACTATTGATTACAGTCAAACATATTCTGGTGCCCGCCACCATAATTTTAATAGAAAAAATAAGCATTTAATCGAAAAAAATATTAAAAAAATATAAAATAAAATTAATATGAATACTAAGGATAGGGATATAAATCCCGGCCGCGTGCAATGGTGGCAAGAACGATGGCTGCATTTCCCCGCTGAATTGCAATACTGATTCTTTGGGCGAACAAAGAGCCAGTCCTCTTGTCACCGGAGGAGACGACGAGACACGGTGTTATGTCTTTTAAAAACTTTTCTGCACTTGGACTCCATGGGCCCAGAGTTTCTACAGCAACCGGCATAAATATGTCATCTTTTAATATACTTACATATTTGCGCCGCTTGCTGGACTCCGCATTTTCTGCCGCGGCTCCCGCTTTATGCACTGTCCCACACCAGAGCACGTCCCCGTTCCCAGGTGACCAACGTCATACCATCGGGTATTTTTATTGTTTTACCAATTTCAATTGCTTCTACTTTACTGCTTTAGTCTACACTAAAGTTTTCGTACGCAATGTGCTCCAAGCCTTAAAGTTTAAGTGAACAATAGATTTTCCCAATCTATTTAAGGAAACTTGTATTTACTTAGCTTAACGTTTCACACGACAGAAAAGGATATATTTCTTTTTGTGACTCATGGTGAGGTGCGGTTTTATTTTACTAGTTAGTAACTCGGGATACTGAATAAAGGAGAAATGGTTTTTCCCGTCCTTACACAGACTTATGCTTTATAAAGCACAAATAAGTTCATGCGTAAAATATTGTTCTCACCTCTGGGATAGTTCCGCTAAGGATCTTACAGATGCTTCTAGTGTCCTGCAGAGGCGAGCGATTCGGACACTAGAAGCATCTAAATATCACAAAGAAATTATTGTGTCTCGACACGAAATCTGGTAAAAGTTAATAATTAAAAACACTGGTACACGGCCTAGCTGTAAAAAGTTGTGGTAACATTGTCAAAAGAATGTTTTTACACTTCACACGCGACATGTTGTAGGTAGCCAAACTTAGTGTAATGCTAATTGGCATGGGTGTTAGAATTGGCGGGCATAATGTTGCATTGTATGATAATTGTCATTTGTTTTACACTTTCTAGCTTTTGTCACCTTCGTTAATTCGGCTGGCCCGTATTTTGACACTGGCGACAACCAAAAATCGAACCGGCTAGCTTCGCAATACAAATAGTGTCATCATCAGCCTGTCTGTCCACTGTAGGATAAATACCGAGGCTTGTCGATGCACGCAATTTTTAAACAAAGTATTAAAAAACAACCTTCCAGACCAGTCAAAATTGATTTAATTTAAAAACTATTTTAATGTTGGCAATTATATTGGAAATGTTGCCAGTCTTCTTGGGACTGTCTCTGATGGGACGTCTCTAGAGGACATTATTTTATTTATAGATATGTAGTTTATTTTTTCATTAGGTTTAGTTTGTATTTAATTTTAATTCTTTTATTTGAGTAGTTCGTAATTATTATTTGAATAAATGTTTAATGACATTTTTTTTGTTTATATTTTTATAATTGTATATTTTATTATTATTATTATAATAAAGTGGCTAGGAATTCGCAGGAATCTCTGAATTCTCAGCTTACATTTTTTTATTTTCAACGAGCCTGTGAGTCATCTAACACCGAAATATCTCAAAAGCAAATTTGCCTATTTCTCTTTATTCCATGATTAGTTTATCCGTTCTTCTCACAACTCTTTTCTCTCCCCACACTGAATATATGGCCAATTCATTTGCTGGTGTCGCCACAAACTTGTGGAATGAACTGCCAGTGGAAATTCGACATCGGTCGTGGAGAATCAGAATAAAACTCTATTTAAATAACTGTGTATTTATTTAGTTATTAGTATGGCCAGCGTGGCGAGTGTAGGCCAAATTCTCCAGATATATGTTCTGGAAGGCCCATGTCCAACAGTGGAGGTTCTAGGGGGTGTGATGATAATGATTTAAGTTATAATGTATATGATGTAGATGGGTTTATAATGTGTTACTTTTGTTTTCATCCTGCCTATCACCTTACTCGATTCCCAAGGTTAGCTGGTAAAGATTGCCTACTGGCATTATTGATTTATTTATATTTAGGTAACATACAGCTATGATACATTTATGTTGGTAATATTTAAATTACAATAAAGCCAATTAACAGTTTCCACATTTAGGACTAAAACCTTCTGCGCACCGCAGAAACTATAAACAATCAAGTGCAACTTTAACATGATGAAATAAAATAAAAAAGAAAAAGAAAATTATAGCTCGCCTCTGTACTATTTTATAAGTGCAATAAATAATGTAAATAAATAAATAGAAATTCTACTGGCATCTAACCGAAGTGAGGAAATAAAAATGGTGTACATTACTTAAATCGGCCCAAGCATTTGGTCTTCCTTGTCACAAAGAAACTAACATACATAGGCTGATAAACAGATAACACTTTAGGTAAAAACGTGAATTACAACAAAATCAATTAGGCTAAAGTAAAGAGATGTTACATTTAGAGCTATGCAAAGTTTGGGAAACCTTCGCGGCGTTTTGGGAGGTCGTCGTCGCCGGAACGAGTCTGAAGGTACTTCCGTAATGCATACATTACATGTGGGTCGTATCTATTGGACACTATTTGAATATTTTTACTAAAGACAATATAGATTGAGCTATGTAACAGCTTTCATCGAAAATGTACGAATACCGCCGATCAAGTTCTGAATTTTGTAAAGGATTTTGACCTGCGAAAACGTTACATCGAATCAGACAGTTTGGCCGTACAGGACCGGATTGTTTCCATTTGATTCCGCTGTTTGTCTAGCCTTAAGGTACTAGCCATAAGGTTGACATTAGCTCAATAAAAATGTTTTTTTTAAATTGATATTTATATTTTTTTTATTTAGATTGTAAGGTGACACGGCCATTTTACAGCCACGAATATTAATTAACATTAATGCTATTAGAATATAAGATGACACGGTCCATTTACAGCTATGAATTTATGTTTAATTGACATATCATTATTATTATTTAGATTATAAGATGACACCCTTTTTTTATTTTTTATTATTATTATTTTTTTTTGTTTTATAAATTTATAAATTATCTGACATACATATGTATATATAATTTCTGTACATCATAATTATTAAGTATTTAGAATGTAAACTGACACGGCCTCTTTACAGCCACGATCTTATTTAAGTTAGTTAGTTTTACTTGCTTGTAGCAATAATGTTGTGCATAACATACATAAATATGGATTATTGCGTGTTTACGGTCCAACCATTATTACCACTTTGATTAGTACATACGTTTTGATAATTGTATTGATTTATTAGTTCTGACTGTATCCAAGTTGTTTTGAGAGAACCAATAGAAAATAACTTAATTTGATTTGAATTTTTTTAAGTTTTGCTGATGGAAGTTAGGTGGGGCAAAAAAAATGTGACAAATATATTGTTTAAAAATGCGCTCGAATGTCGTTCTATCTTAAATTTGATCTAGTTGGTACAAACATTATATTATTTTTGATTTTGTACCATCAAATGTTTTTTATTCTACCGCGGATTAAGAAATCTTGCAAAAAAATGAGGTTGAATCAATATTGTACAATTGTAATTGTAGAGGGTCACGAACGCAATTGCGATCACCCACAAGTAACTAATAAACATTGCTAATTTTTATTTACATTTTACCTTCTTCGACAATGCTAATAATGAGCGACCGGTTGGCCGTGAGATGCGTATGCGCACGACAGTTGTTGTGTGACCTACTTCAGTGGTACTCATTCACAAATTCTATTGGTTCTATGTACAGAACTTAGACAAATATAAAAAAATAAAAACATCAAATATTTACAAAACATTAAATTAAATTAATATTGGCAAGAACGCTAGCTGAATTTCCCCGGCTGAATTGCAATACTGATTCCTTGGGCGAAGAAAGAGCCAGCCCTCTTGTCAAAGGAGGAGACTACAAGACGGGTGTTATGTCTTTTAAAATCATTTTGCGCTTGGACTTCATGGGCCCAGATTTTCTACAGCAAATGGCAAAAATATGTAATTTTTTAATATATCGTACTTATACATACTTGCGCCGCTTGCCGGACTCCGCATTTTCTGCCGCGGCCCCGCTTTATGTGCTGTTCCCCTGAGATACGATGCGGCGTCCCACCAAAGTACAAATATTAAAATTTATTTTTTCATTAAATAATACCACTTTCTTCTTTGAAAAACTTCAATAAATCGCTTATTTTTATATATTTAAAAACCAACTCATAAGTAAAAATTAAATCACTATCAATGTCTGTTCGCGATAAACTCAAAAACTACTGCACCGATTTTCATGCTGTTGATATAGTGGTTATCGAGGAAGGTTCAAGTATATAATTTGTTAAGTTTTTGTATACATTAACGATATTTGTTGGAGGAGACGGAAAAAAATAAGCCGGAGCTTTCAACAAAAGCTGCCTAAATGCTTTGAGATACTCGTATAAGAAAATAATGTATGGTTGAATTGTGTCTTCCTATATAGGTTTACAGAAAATCCGCGATGGCATATGTCTATCTCTTTGGGATACATACTATATCCATTTTAATACTTAAAAAAAAATGGACAATTATATAGCGGTAGTTGGAAATTAAATATAAACTTAACCTAATTTCAAAATAACTTTTTATAAAAAAATCCTCTAGAGATGACTTCAGGCATAGTCCCAAGGAGACTAGCAACATTTTCCCTCTGTAAAGCGAGGCTTATATGTTGGCAAAATAATTGCTAGCTTTCCTGTCTCCGTTAGCCGTTTAGCAACTCCTTGGCCAGACGCTTGGCTGAGGCTCCCCATGGGCCCATCGTCTCGACACCAAACGGCGCAAATTCGTAACCTTTACCGAGGTTGGCGTATTTGCGCAGCTTGAGGTACTCAGCAGAAACTGTCGCACTTTCCGCGCTTGATGAGGTCGTCTGGAGGTGGGATGGGGCTAATGTGTCTACACATGTCGCATCCCACACCAGGGACCTGCCAAGTTTCCACTTAAACTAAATTTCTATAAGGCTCAGCTTTACGCAGTGGAAGTTGGTGCGAGAGGATTTCCAGCAAAATCTTTGCATCACTTACTGAAAGAATTGGGCCTAAGCAGGTCTGTCGTCAATAAATTTATGGAACCAGCTTCCAAGACGGCATTAACGGAATCATACACTATTTGGTTGGGTAGGGAGAGGAGTAGAATGGTGGATGGTAAGCGTATTATCGCGCATTAAAATAAAAAAGAGAAGCCTTCTTTTCTTAAATCAGCCTATTGTCGGTCTCAAGCCCGAGACACCATTCTTCTCGTCTCTTACCCACACACGAAGGACCCGGCACTCGCACGGTGAATCCATGGAATGCTTAGAAATTTGTCTTCTTTCACATTCATATATTACAATTGATTTCAGATTCTCCTTTTTCATTCTACATAACATGGGAATGTCATTGCCCTTTTTTATGAATTTGATAGTTGCATACCATGCGTTATCATATCGCAGAACAAAGGGATCTTTATGGGAGATAAGAAACAGAAGTTCAAATAACAAGCTTTGCTTAGGATGACTCAAATATTTACTAATTTCAATGGGAAGCGTTTCCTCACACACACACATACTCGTACACACACATACTGTGCATTCATATAAATAAATAAATATTTCCAGACAGTTCACACAGCGCCATCTACTTTCCGTGGTAAGCTACGAGGCTTGTGTTACAGAAACTAGATGGTTGATAAACTACATATTATACTTTTACATATTATACATATAAACACCCAGACCGAGACAAATTATACAATGTACAACTTGCCCCCGGTGGGAATCGAACCCACGACCTCCTGAGTTCACGGCAACGTTTGTTACCACTAGACCACGGAGGCGATCGATATATTCACAACACACACACGTTCAGTTTTAAATGTAACTTTCTAGGAAAACAAATGTATGTATGTGTATGTATACTAACAACCTTTCTTTTTTGGGAAAGGTTGTTAGTTTCTATCAATAGAATAACATAGTAGACTAACGTAAGACCATACAAATTTTAAATTATGACGAAAGTGACAAATATTTTTGGCTTCTCCATACAAATTGTTAAATTTTAAATTTAATAAAATTTAAAATTGTTTCTTAGGAAAAGTTGTTTGTTTCTATCAATAGAATAACATGTTAGTCTAACGTAAAACCATACAAAGTCACCTTTGTGTGTATGTATGTATGTTTATTGCTTATTGCTTACAATGTGTTCGTTTAGTTATAATATATTTAATTTTTATTTGTACCGAACCGTTTACTTAAAATGCTTTATGTGTCCCTAATGTTAGCTGTCAGATAATGTCACATTAAGACGCCCCTTGCATAGTGCAATAAAGTTTTAAATAAATAAATAAAATATACATTTTTTTGCTAGTGTATTTTATTATATAAAAAGGATAATAAGTAAATAATTAAATGAAATGTATAAACCAAACTTGGTGTGCCTCGATAATAGATTGAAAGTATACCCGTACCGGCTGTGAGAGCAAAAATATATAGTAATTAGGTGAGAATTACTATCTATAAAACTTGTTCGACAATGGAAGCTAAAGATTTTGAATGACCCAAATATTTTCATTTTTTTTTTATTATAGTATATTAAGTCAAACTAACAAAAAAAAATTACAATAAACAAAAACAATATTTTTTGAAAAGTTTTAGTGAATCCTCTGCAGGACAAAACACTAGTGTGGGGGCCAACAAATGTCATTATTGTTAACTGATTTTTATCTCCCTAAATAAATATTTCATTTCATTTCAATCCATGGAATCCTTAGAAATTTGCCTTCTCTTTATAACACCACCGTGCCTTGGACAGCACTTTAACTCGTCGGTCCCGGTTCATAATCGTTAATAAATTGACATCAGATCGCTAATCCTCTGGCCAGGCGTGGCGAGTGTAGGCCAAATTCTCCAGACCTATATGTCTGAAGCCCTATCTCCATCAGCGGGAGCTAGAATTAGGAGTTCTAGGGGCTGTGATGATGTTTTTAAAATAATAATAATAACAATAGTTTATTGACACAAAATAAAATATACATATTGAACAAAAAGTAAAAATTACATTGTTGTACATGTTTAATTTAGTAGAGGACTTCTGTCCCCTATACTAAGGTTGCCCTGGTCTTATAGGGGACAGCTAGTTGGCACTATATAATGAAAGCGGTCTTGCAGCAGAGTCGTTCAATATCTGATACATGTCTAATTTCACCTTATGTCATACTCAACTTTTTTAAAAAGTTGAGGGCAAGGCGGAATTGACAAATCGTGCGGTTTACACAACTTATATATATTATTTAAGAACTATTTATTTAGGCACACAGGATTATTTAACGATAATAGTATAAGTCAAGGCTTACTTGAGATATTTAAAAAGTTAGTGTTATTGGGCACTCACTCTGCTGCTAGTAACAATCAAATCAACTACAAAAAACAATAATAGAATTCTATTAAGGTTAGTATGTTAGTAAGTTAGTATTATATGTATATATAATTAAATATTTAGATAGCATATCTTTCGCAGTTAGGTATCTTTCTAGAAGTAGTATATATATATTTATATATACTAGCACGACATGTGACCTTGCGCCCATCTGATGGTAAGTGGCGCGCAATTGATTCAGACACTCATGACTGACATCAATCCACTATGCCAATAAAACTGCATGATCCAGAAACGTGTGGATACACATTACAGGGTTTATCGGCATGAACGATGAATACTTCCCCGCCCCGGCAGACTGAGCAAATTACCACCATCAGTCCGCCTACCACCTATTTATTGTTCTCGTAGAAAGAATGTGCCATTTGAAATGATGCTATGATGATATATATATATTATATTTCCAGACAGGTCACACAGCGCCATCTAATTTCCGTGGTAAGCTGCGAGGCTTGTGTTACGGAAACTAGATGGTTGATAAACTACATATTATACTTTTTTTTTTTGTAAATATATACATATTATACATATAAACACCCAGACTGAGACAAATTATACAATGTACAACTTGCCCCCGGTGGAAATCGAACCCACGACCTCCCGAGTTCACGGCAACGTTTGTTACCACTAGACCACGGAGGCGGCATATAAAAATAACACCACTTGAATTAAGACTTAAATGAACGCCTATGTACAATTTTAGTGCAATAAAGTATTTAAAATAATAAAAAAAAAAAGTACATAAGAATGATATGTCTCAAATTAGCTTTTCGTGTGCACAATACTAAGAACAGTAAGCGGTAAACTAAGGATAGTCGCAATCTAAGCAATTACTCGGCTCCTGTCTCGCCTTGTAAGGTACCGACGCCCTTTCAAGTTGCCGCCCACTGCATACAATATTATATCACCTAGGATACCTAATCTAGGTTGATCTTTTGTTTTGCATGTGCAGTATGTCTAAAAATGTTTATCAGTTTTCAAATTCAATGTTTTTGCACAATATGTAAATCGTCTTAGTCGCTACACTCTTGGAAGAGTGGTCGTGGTTGAAGTGCTAGTGGCACGCTAAACAAGCCGTCGCCACTCCTCTCGGACCCCGGCTTTCCTAGTGCACTCATGTAGGGGATGATCCATTGCAACCTTCACCTGATCGGTCCCATCTAATCGGAGACCTACCACGCATCCTGTTGCCATCAACTTTCCCCTGGACTACCAAGCGTTCGATGGATGTTTCTCCACGCCGTGACACGTGTCCGAAGAAAGTGAGAATGCGTAATTGTACAGTCGAGGAAAGGCGTTGTCTGATCCCCAGTTCGATTCCTGGTCGGGACACAAAAATATTTATTAATGTAAATAAAAATACATTTAATTAATATTTAATTAATTTGTGATATTTCTCGAGTTTGGTACGCTGGAGACATCGACGAGCTTGCCACTTGTCATGATTGGCCTATAGAAAAGTTGGCTAAATGAGAATCCGCTTATTCATAAGCGTGGTTTCTGACCACCCCGAAAGGGAAAAGGTCGTGATGATACTATACTATACTATACTATAAAAACGAACTTGAATTAAGTTAAAAAAATTCAACCTGCACTAAAAACTTAACTATTTATTTCTATTTTCAGATCCTCATGAAATCCTGTAACAGATAAACGTAAGTTATTTTTAAAATATTTTTTAATTTATTAGTATGCCACGAAATTATGGAATGATCTTCCAGTAAACATAAGGCAGGCAAGTAACAGATTGTCGTTTAAAAAACTGGTCTATTCACACTTCATGAATATCTCTAAACCACGTTAGTAAGTTGTATTTGTGTATGTTTATGTACAATTTTGTGTATGTATTAGTATATTGATATTATAATACATATATAAGAATATATAAGTAGGTATATAATATTTGTTGAATTATCCTATAATTGTATAATACTGTTACTTTCATTGCACCTATATTTGTTCAAATTTGTCCCTAAGGTTTGGCTGTCAGAGAATGTCTACGGGCATTAAGTCCGCCTTTGTGCTTTGTGCAATAGTTTTTAAATAAATAAATAAATATTTTTCCTATTGTTAATTTTTTTTTTCAAACAAGAATTTGCTGTGGTAACAACGCTTTCCAATCCAAAAATGTTCGCGGTCCCAACCCTGGCATGTACTATTGAGAAATACCTTTCTTACGTACATTTGTCATAGATTTCACAACATCACCGTTCCCGAACTTTATATTGCACGTTAAACGGTCATTTCTGTTCCACTAATACTAACTTGTGGAACCGTTCACTTATTTATTTCAGCCCCTAGAACACAGCGTCCTAGACCTCTACTGTTGGAGATGGGTCTTCCAGAACATATATCTGGAGAACTGGGGTCTGCGGGTCTCAAGGGAAGCCAGTTCGCCGATTGCAAGCTGATTGACGCATTATAAATTATAAATTTTATATTATAAATTTCTGCCACATGCTAGAATAATCCTTTTAAACCGAGCATTAAATTAATCTTCAGTCCCTATTAAGGATAAACGTAAAACCTTTAATAACAAGGTCATAATAGTCTTTATATGGCGTTATTAAGTCCCTTAAATAGGTGTGTAGTGGCTTTAAATAGGTGTGTGGTGTCCTTAGATAGGTCGGTATTTACTTCCTCGATGTTTTGCATTAGATAAGACGTAATTATGTTAATATTGAAAAATAAATTAAATTCTAGTAATTGCAAGTGGATATAAAAATCACTATCTATATCTCTTATCGTGTATATATGTATATTATATGAGTGGCCCGGTGGTGGCTCGGTTGTAAGAACGCGTTCCTTAAATCCTACAAAGGTCTGTTCCAAACCCCCCGGCATGTACCAATGAGAAATACACTTTTTTTAAGTACATTTGACATAGATTTACAACACCACCGTTAAGCCGTCGGTTCCGATTCCACTAATACCAACTTGTGGAATCGTTAATAAATTGCCATAAAAATCGACATCAGATCCTCGCCAACCCGTCTGGCCAGCGTGGCGAGTGTAGGCCAAATTCTCCAGAGATTTGTTCTGGAAGGCCCATCTCCAGCAGTGGAGGTCTAGGACGCTTGTGTTCTAGGGGCTGTAATATAAATAAATATAAATATATTTCCAGACAGGTCACACAGCGCCATCTAGTTTCCGTGGTAAGCTACGAGGCTTGTGTTACGGAAACTAGATGGTTGATAAACTACATATTATACTTTTACATATTATACATATAAACACCCAGACCGAGACAAATTATACAATGTACAACTTGCCCCCGGTGGGAATCGAACCCACGACCTCCCGAGTTCACGGCAACGTTTGTTACCACTAGACCACGGAGGCGGTCAAATAAATGTCATAATGAATGAATGAAAGTTGGCTAAATGTGAATCCGCTTCTTTATAAGAGTGGTTTCTGACAATCCCGGAAGGGAAACCGTCGTGATGATACTAATAAAGGGAATTAGAAAAAAGAATTGGTAAAAATTTTTTTTTTTTTTCTTAAGTTTTATTAACGACCTTATCCTCAATGTTTTGCTCCAATAGGTCCAGTAATAAATGTGCATTAAATAAAAACAAACATAGTTAAACGTGTTTGAGTAACATAATTACGACTAACTCATAATTGCTGTATCATATGACATCTCTATTATCCACGGTTCCATTGTCAAACGTCACGTCAATGTCGCCGCGCCACGAGTTGAGAAAATGTTGAAAGTTTCTTTATCAAAGCCCCTAGAACATAGAGTCCTTTACATCTACTGCTGGAGATGGGCATTCCAGAACATATTTCCGGAGAATTTGGCTTACACTCGCCACAAGGGCTTGAGCTCCGGAACTCCGGTTTTAACAAAATTCCGTCATATTTAGTATCGTTTGTAATATGGAATTTATTCTAAAATAAAGTTTTATTATTATTATTAATATCGGAATTAGTGTAATCAAAATCTGAATTTCGAAGAAAAAAGTAAAAACAAAAAGTACAGGAAACTTTTCAATGAAAGGGAAGTGCGTTTATTCAATGACCTGCACCATGATCCGACACCGCTAAGAGACGTGCCTGATCCCTCATCGTTACAGATGAGTTCAGTAGCGATTGATGATCACGTTTAATCATAGGTAAATCCCACAGCCTTTGCACTTTTAAGTTGTCAGGAAGGTCTTCGCCCGTACAAGCCAATTTCCAAGCTTCCTTGGCTTCTGTCAAGTAAACTACCACGACGTCCCTACAGGACGGGCTTAATATTTTACCGATGAGGTCGTGACTACTATAAACAGAAGCCAGAAGCCAAGTAAGCTGGTAAAGCAATATTGGAAAATCTTCTAATTCCAAGGCCGCCAAATTGTAGAGTAACCTGAATGAATGCTCGATTCGAATTTTGAATTTATTATTATTTCGATTTTCTATTTCTGATAAAAAAATAGTTGTATAATGGAAACCCACCGGTTTCAACAGTATAGCCGTTGTCGACAATTAAGCCGCTCATTTGTAGTTACTTCACCGTAAAATTGATTCTCGACATTAACTGCGACATGATAGGGTAGGGGCACCAATTATCACCACGCCCCAATCTTTTGTCTATGAACATTCATAATCGTAAAAACACAGGAGAGTTAGTTTCATTATAACAGCCAGTAGTTAGGTATGTTTGATTATTTAATTTATTTTGTATGATTGTACGAAGTATTTATCACTTAATACAGGGTGCGCCAGAGAAACTTACTTATTTAAAAGGTCATTAAAAACAAAAGTACTTCAGTTATTGTTTTAATTTTTATTTTATTTTAGAATACAATATCCCAATTTTTTATTTATACAGTCTTGAAAATGACATCGGTTAAATGGCGGGTCGCATTGCGCATACACTGATTAAGTCGATTTTTGAAGTTAGTGTCCACTCTTTGCAGCATATCAATCGGTATGTTGGCAATGGCGTCGCGAATGTTGTTTTTGAGGTGAGCTATTGTCCGTGGCCGATCGACATAAACCAGGGATTTCAAATAACCCCATAAAAAGAAATCGCATGAAGCCAAATCGCCTCTGAGAGAGATAAGTCTTGTTCTTTTTATGGGGTTATTTGAAAACCCTGGTCAATAGCATCCAACATAACCTCCGTGATCTAGCGGTTAAGTCCGTGGATTTAGACTCGGAGGTAACGGGTTCGATTCCTGGTCGGGATACAAAAATATTTATTAATGTAAATAAATACATTAAATTAATATTTAATTTATTTGTGATATTTCTTAAGTTTGGTACGCTGGGGACATCGACGAGCTTGCCACTTGTCATGATTGGCCTATAGTAAAGTTGGCTAAATGTGAATCCGTTTCTTTATAAGCGTGGTTTCTGACCACCCCGAAAGGGAAACGGTCATGATGATACTTTTATCCAACAGAATAATATTTAAAAGATTGGTACACTCACATTACTAAAACAGCTCCCAACAGCGTATATAAGTGGATATTGTACGAGTATGTAGTATAGTTATAGTATATATGTATGTATGTACTATCAGTATGTAGTATAAATATTATACTTATATTTATACTACATACTAATAGTAGTAGTAATATATTATTAAATATTAATTATATTATAGTTATTAATTAATAATGATCAGTCTTAAATACGTCGCACCTACTCCTTGATCTAAGTTATAGTTTTTATTGCCCCAAATGTAGGCTGTCAGAGAATGTCTAGCGGCATTAAGCTTCTTGTACATAGTGCAATAAAGTTTTAAATAAATAAATATTCTATGTGCAATGTGCAGTGTCCACAACTAAATTAATATGTACAGTACATAATTTAATTTGATTACATCAAAGTTGTATAAATGCGTAGGCAAGCTTCGTTTGAATGCATGACTGTGTGTCCGCCCCTTAAGTAGCATCTTCCGGTGGCTGCTTAATAGGGTTGGCAAAAAATACATAACGTAAAAATAATTTCAAATTTGAAAATTTGAAAATTATATTTTACCGTATATATCGTCGGGTTAGAACGAAAACCAACTATGTTTTTTTTTTAGTAAATTCCCTTTTTTACAACAGTTGTTTTAAAAACTTCTGTTTTTTCCAGTGATACAATCGACTAAGCACTGTGACGCTTCTTCTTCTTCTTCTTCTTCTTAAGGTGCCATCTCCTATAGAGGTCGGCTATCATTAAGGCGATTTTGATTTTGTTGGCCGCTGTTCGGAACAAGGATCTGGTGCTCATCCCGAAACACTCCCTGAGGTTCTTGAGCCAGGAAGTGCGTCTTCTCCCCGGTCTTCTTGAGCCTTGTACAGCTGGGTCGGAGATTCTTAGCACCCTCTGGGTACTGAGGGCGTTGTTTTTGTTTTTCTCAGCCATATTGATTTTCCTGGGAAGTTGTGAAGCGGTGGTTTTCCCTTTGCCTTCCGCATCGCTGTTTGCCTCCTCGGGAGGTGGCAATAATAACCATCGACTGTACCAATCTCCATGATCTCCACTCTTAGGTGTACTGGTACTGTGCAGCTGACCTCTCCCAGGGAAGTGCTTATTTAATGGCGGCACTGACTCGCCATGACACAAAATTGTCATAGGACATTGTCTCCCTGCTTCATCCTGGTAACCTTGCCGCTGTTTGGTCGGGGACTGCTTATTCATTATATTCGCAGCTAACCATTCTAATGGTCGAATCACTATCCGCCACCTGTGATCCCGGTGCCTACAGCTCAGCGCCACCCAGTGGGTCTTAAAAGCAATTAAACAAACGGTTTTAGCCGAAAACGCAAATTTTAAACTAATCAAATGAGCATAATATTTTTGTGCAAAAATGGCTAACTTAGTTGGTTTTTCTTCTAACATACATACATACATATCTTCACGCCAAATCCCTTGCGGGGTAGGCAGAGACAATTGAGCGCCACTTGTCACGACATACCTCTTTCGCTTCTTCGACATTCATTATTATTATTATTAAATTCTTTATTGCACGAAAAAAAAATGTACAAAGGCGAAGATTAATGCCTACAAGGCATTTTCTAACATCTAACCTTTGGGAGAGTATGAGATGAAGGGTAGTGCTGATATAAAAAATAAAAAATATTAGGATAACAAACAATATACTACATACTAAGACATACATACACTAGACTTTCATCAACCTCTTCATACATGCCCTTTTGTTTCGATGGCTTTTCAACGCACCTTCAGCTATTGTTTTATTAATTTGGTCGTAATATGTGAGTCTAGGTCTGCCAGGGCCTCTTTTACCCACGACTTTCGCATTATATATCTGGTTCGTCAATCTCTCTGCATTCATCCTTTCAACATGCCCGAACCATCGTAGCATGCCTTTCCTTATTTTTGTCCCTATGCTTTATTATATATTTATATTATATTATATTTATATATATTAATTATAGCTACTTTTTTATCGCATTTTAATATATTACATCGCTAAAAAAAGTCTTGCTTCAAAACGGTTTTTTATGTATTCATCACAGGCCCTATAACACAGCGTCCTAGACCTCCACTGTTGGATATGGGCTTTCCAGAACATATCTCTGGAGAATTTGGTCTATACTCGCCACGCTGGCCAGACGGGTTGGCGAGGATCTGATGTCAATTTTTTTATGACAATTTATTAACGATTCCACAAGTTGGTATTGCTGGAACCGGGACCGACGGCTTAACGTGCTCTCCAAGGCACGAGAACAGTGGTATTGAAAATTTATGGCAAAGTAGTAAGCACTACTTTTATTAACAAATATAATCAAGCATCTCTCGGGAGAATAAATATGTATAATAATCGAATGATAATTAGATTATTTAACATTTATTTTTAAGTGCTAACCCTAAAGTAGTGTGATATTCATAAAGTTGAGTGCACGCCGATGTGACAGACACAAAGCGCCATTGTCTACAAGTATGGGCACCGTTACCCTACTCCTACTGCGTCAATCAGCGTAATGGTGCCTTTACCCTGCCAATGATAGGATAATGCATCATTTTATTCAACTTTATCAATCATATTCAGAGACATTTTAAACCTTGTAACGTGTTTTTGAATTGATTTACCAAATTAAACTTTAGCGTTAATAAATATTTTTTTATTTTTAACGGGCCTTTACGCTGTTTACCTTAAAGGCATAGTTGCATTGCCGTGGTCACTGGTCGACTGGAGCTGCGCGGCCTTCTTACATAATGGGCGGTAGATGGGATTGTAGACTGAGTGTTGGGTGTCGCGATTTCCACCGTTCCCGTTATTAACATCAGATACTCGCCAACCCGTCTGGCCAGCGTGGCGAGTGTAGGCCAAATTCTCCTGAAATTTCTTTGTCATCTGTCATTCAGTGTGATTTGAAAAAAATAAATAATAATAATAAGGCATCCGAGGACAATTTCACATTGTACTATTGGCGAAACTGAGGCCTGGTTGTGGCGTTATAGGTTTGTAATAAACTTGTAACTGTAAATACATATATCAATAAATAATACCTATATTTAAAAAGAAATGTACCTATATTAATATAATAATTAACAAAAATATTAAAATAAAATAGAATAAAAAACTAATTATAAATAAAACTAAACTAAAAATACCTATGACAAAGCTCGGCTCGCCATACACAATGCCATGTTGGTACCAACACTGATGTATGGAAGCGAAACGTGGATATGTCAGAATACGCATGAGAGTAGGGTTAATGCAGTAGAAATGCGGTCGTTGCGGCGGATATGTGGCGTCACTTTGGCGGACCGCATACGTAACGTCGAAATACGGAAAAGGGTTGGTATGAAGGAAAGCATAGGGACAAAAATAAGGAAAAGCATGCTACGATGGTTCGGGCATGTTGAAAGGATGAGCGAAGAAAGATTGACGAACCAGGTATATAATGCGAAAGTTGTGGGTAAAAGAGGCCCTGGCAGACCAAGACACACGTATCACGATCAAATAAATAAAACACTAGCTGAAGGAGAATTAAAAAGCCTTCGTAACAAAAGGGCATGTATGAAGAGGTTGATGAATGTCGATGAAGCGAAAGAGGTATGTCATGATCGTGTCAAGTGGCGCTCAATTGTCTCTGCCTACCCCGTAAGGGATCTGGCGTGAAGATATGTATGTATGTACATTGAAACAAAATAAACTAAGGCCTTACCACCAGGGAGGGTACCTAAAACGCTCGCCGCATTTCCTCGTTGAACTATAATGGAAATATTCTGTTTTAGGTAGTTATGGCATTTGGGATCGCCACACTCTTGAAAAATTCGTTTACCCAGCTCTTTTATGAATTTGTGGGTATCAAGAGAATATAACGCCATTATTCCAACCCTAAATTCGTACGTCATATAACTTTTTACCAACAACCACGTTATCAAACAGAGCCAAGATGATGTGTCGGATGTTGTGTTTCACACGTAATTTTCGTGCCCATAGTTACATTAAAAATAATTACATTACCCTCAAAATTGTTAAAATGTAAAAATTTGATGTCTGTCGCAGTCATGGGTGCTGGAGCATCCGAGTACTACGGAGTCAGCGCCCCTGTATAAAATCTTATTTCAAAGAAAAGTGCCGGATCCCTATTGGCTGTTAATGTTTTTGTCGCATCAGCCTCATCAACGGAAGAGCAGGAATTTAGATTCACGGACACGCGACTAACGACACGACCTTGGACGTGTTTGACGACCGATCGCCGGACCGGTCCGTTACGTAAGCCCACCCTGCATCTATCTGATTCGTAATTTATTACTTTTTCAACTTTAACTACGACTTAGCTTTTTATTGAGGGCTCAATTATAAAATAACTAGCTTAGCGTGAATTATGGTGTTTAGACAGGACCAACCGTTTACGATATTGGGCGTACTTTTGCTTATCTATTGGCTTATAGATTAAATAATGATATAGCGCTTTTAAGAACCTAGTCGTATTATTTTTTATACTAGCAAGACATGTGACCTATACCCACCTGGCGGTAAGTGGCGCGCGAGGTCCATAAATGTTAGTTGCTAATCAGACACTCATGAGTGACATCAGTCCCCAACACTGCCGGCTTGACTGGGCATGACGGCAATTCGAGCTTGATACACTTTACTGGGTTTATCGGCACAAACGGTGGATACTTCCCCGTCCAAGCAGACTGGGGAAATTACTACCATCAGTCCGCCTACCACCTACTTGTTGGTCTCGTTGAAAGTATGTGCTATTTGCAATGATGTTAAATGCCAATTCTTACTTTCAACTGTTTTTGTTATTGAGCACGAGTTTTGACATCGCGGCGATGGTAAGCGGTACGCAAGGTCCTCCAACACTTTAGTTTAACTGACGACCGACATTAGTTTCTACCATTATGCCGGCCTATCAAGATGCCTTATAATTAAGAATGATAAACAGGCTGTTCTCACTTTAATTCGTTACTAGTGGAGTGCGTATAACACTGTATAATATAAAATAACTATCGGAATGACTTTGCACTAGTGGTCTGTATTGCGTAGTGATCATCTTAAACCGCGCCACCTGTATTTACTTTCCATCTTTTTTGACACCTTAAACTATAATGTAATCGTATTCTACCTCTGTTAGGTCATCGGTCGTGATGATATTTAACTACTGAGTGTAACCAATAAGGCAACTATTTTCCATACAGTCAAGTAGGTAAAACAGGGTCATCACAAAAAAATAATATTTTTTCTTGTAATAGAAAATTCTACATTTAAAAAATCCCTTTTTTACTGTCAGATTTAGCCCGAGTTTACCCCATGGAAAATATTGTTTAGCCAAGTTTTAACTCTAATAAGCGGTTGACATTGATTCCTGCCTCTTAACTGCCTCCGTGGTCTAGCGGTTAAGTCCGTGGATTTAGACTCGGAGGTACCGGGTTTGATTCCTGGTCGGGACACAAAAATATTTATTAATGTAAATAAATACATTTAATTAATATTTAATTTATTTGTGATGTTTCTCGAGTTTGGTACGCTGGAGACATCGACGAGCTTGCCACTTATTATGATTGGCCTATAGTAAAGTTGGCTAAATGTGAATCCGCTTATTTATAAGCGTGGTTTCTGACCACCCCGAAAGGGAAACGTTCGTGATAATACTTTACTTTAATTTTACATTGATTCCCTCCCTACGAATCAACTCCGATAGCGACAGTCAGTTTCCGCGTTCCAGTTATCAATCATACCATTATTTTTGCTCCTAATTTCTGCTCGATCACTATACGATATTAACTTTTTATTATTTTATATTATAAATATATAGATATTATTTTGGAGGTGGTAGGCGGACTGATGGTGGTAATTGGTCCAGTCTGCCGGGGCGGGGAAGTATCCACCGTTCGTGCCGATAAACCCAGTAAAGTGTATCTACACGTTTCGGGTTCAGGCTCGAATTGCCGTCATGCCCAGTCAAGCCGGCATTGTGTTAGGAACTGATGTCAGTCATGAGTGTCTAATTCAGTTGCTAACATTCATGGACCTCGCGCGCCACTTAACATCAGGAGGGCGCAAGGTCACATGTCGTGCTAGTATAAAAAAAAAAAACTTTAAATATAAAAAAAAACCGCTGTCTAAGTAAAGAATTTTCGTTAACTATTTTGTTGGCTCTTGTAATAAAATAGTCGCATGTCAAGACAATGATTCTTCCTAACGTGCACAGGGCCCCCATTATTCTAATGTGCACAGGGCCCCCATTATTCTAATGTGCACAGGGCCCCCATTATCCTTTTGTGCAAAGGGCCCACATTATCCTAATGTATGCAGGGCCCCCAATAGGACCTTGACGCTAACATCACATGCTAAATTTTTTAGTTAAAACTAACATTTTAATACATTTTTTAAGTAATGATTTTATTTATGAATTATGTCAAAAAAACATATATTGTTTTTGATATTGTTTACGGTTAAAGAACGAGATTACGGATGCAGCTGAGTTTGTGTCATCCCTAAGTGCACAGGGCACGCGTGCAGTGTGGGGGGCCAAGTGAAAGTAGAACCTTTCGACCTTTGTTCGATTTAGACTTAGCTTACTGCTATGTAAATTAGACCTAAGTAGTCCTACATTCTAAAATACATTCGATAATAGATCACACAACCATGCAACTTATTCTAGAAGCAAATAAAAGATGTTCCTTGGAATCTATCTAGAATAGATATCTATTATCATCTGAGCAGGAAATTCTACAGACAGACGCACATCAGATCATGCGTGAAATATTGTTAAGAGCAGCCTTTGGGATGGTTCCGCCAAGTACCTTACAGATAAGATACTTACAGATGTCCTACAGAGGCTAGCTGTAACTCTTGAATCTCTGCAGTGTATGTGGCTTTTGTGAGCGTGTTCTACCGGTTATACCATAGTGAGTGCTCTGAAGAGCTCTATAACCTAATTCCTTTCACCCCATTCCGCAACCGAACCACACGCACAAGTCAGAATATGTCTCATCTCTCATGTATAGTAAACATCCCTTCGCGTACGTATAAATTTGGGGACCCATACATCTGTTTCTCAATAAAGATGTGAAATACAAGTTAGTGCGAGAGAAATTCCAGTAAAATTTTTACACCACTTACTGAAAGAATTGGGCCTAAGCAGGTCTGCCGTCAATACATTTATGGAACGAGCATCCAACACGGCATTAACGGAATCATATTCAGTATTTGGTTGGGTTTGGTTGGGCTTGCTGTTTGATATTATGTGCAAGGAACATAATACAAGATGAAGCGTAACTCCATAGAAGAAAAGTGTTCTAATTTTAGTAGCGCTACGACGGCTTCCCACCGAACTAGAATTAGCGGCAAATTTCAAAATTCTTTATTTGATTTTATTTTGTACTTTTTGTTAATTGAAGCATCCTTAATAATTGATCAATTTATAGATACTATAAAAAAAAAACAATAAAAGTATAAAATTGATAAACAAAATTTGTTGAAATAAAATTCAATATCGATGAAATAATAAAAATTAACAACAAAACTGATTAAATACGCAGAAATATTATTCGTAACCTTAAAAAAAAAGAAGAAATGGCAACCCTCGATATTTCCCAATGCGGGAACCAGTGCAATGTATGGAAGTCGATAGCCCTTGTTTATGTGTTTGTTTGACGGGTTTTTGTTCAAATTGACACAATATTTTATTTTTGGACTTTTAAAGTGACATATCCTAAGATATAGCTTTGTTTTATTTTCCCTATATCCAAACGAAACCAGTTTAAATTCTCGGATTGGTTTCGGACCAGTTATGGAAACAAAATTAATTGTAATTAAATCTCAAACGGACTCTTGATGTATGCTGGCATATTATTCATAATTCCGTGCACCTTATTTCATGGTTATAAGAGTTAGTTTAGAAATAAATTAGCTAATTAAATGAGTGGTGTACTGTATTGCTGTTGGCGACAATTTTCTAACATTATATCAGTAATTGGGATTTTCCGTGTTTAAATCGATGCAATGGTACAGTCCTCAGATAAAATTATTACCAAAGTTTATTAAAGTTATAGATGGGTGGATGTTTTGTAGCATGCCAGTCTGCCATGGCCATTTGGCCAGGGAGCTATCCACAATTTTTTTTTTTTTTTGTTATAATTAGCAATTAAGTAATCAAGGACCGATATAATATGGTGTCATTATTTAAATGGTTTATTATTAATTCCTATTGTATCATAGTTATCAGAGACCACCACACAGTTAGAATATGCACCCATAATATAGAATAGTCATCACGTATAAATTTGTGGACTCATACATCTGTCGCACAATAAAGATGTGGAATGATCTTCCAGCCTCTTTATTTTGTTTCGACTTTCCTATAACCTGGATTCTTTCAAACAAAATGTGATAAAGCATGTAGTCAAGCCGGCATAGTGTTGGGGACTGATATAAGTCATATGAGTGGCTGATTCCAGTTGCTAACATTTGTGGATCTTGCGCGCCGCTTACCATCAGGTGGGCACAGGTCACATGTGCTAGTATAAAAAAGAGAGCGTTGGTAGCTGTAAATCCAAAAGGTCGCGGTTCAAACCCTGGCATGTACCAATCATAAATACACTTTTCTTACGTACATCTGTCATAGATTTACAACATCACTGTTCCCGTTCTCTAATACCAGCTTGTTGATGCGTTATTAAATTGTCGTCAGATTCTTCCAACCCGTCTGGCCAGCGATAAGTGTAGGCCAAATTCTCCAGATATACTCGTATGTGGAGGTCTAGGACTTTAACGTACTCTTTCGTTCAACTGGGCCTCAAAAACACATTTATTAGTGGTTCACTAAATGATCATTTTAGACAGATATTTACCAAAATTTTATGATAATCTTTCTAACTAATAAAGAACAAGTTACAAAAGAGACAAGTCATTAAATGAGGCGCACCTTTACACAGTATGATTAAAATGGCATAAAAAAGCGATAAAATCGATTACATTTATTTAAGAGAAATAATAGTAAACGAGGATGCCCAAAAAAATATTCTCGTGTCATAATGATTTCTTTTTTATTTCATAGTTAATATATTGCGATTTCATAATCTGTAATTAATTTTATTTATTTTACCATAGCTATTGACAAAAACTTTTTTAAATTTTGTTAATAATTACATAGTTTCTATCCCGCCAATTTGAAATTTAGTGTTTTATGTATAATAAAGTACCTGGTCATAATAAAGAACCTAATCGTATAAATAGTGTTTTGTAACATTTCATACATAAATCTTAACCAATTGACTATTTAATTAAATTATATTTTAATGCTGGGGTAAATAATTATGTTGAAATTAAATTTAAAAAAAAAACACAATAAAAAGATATGATTATTGAATTATATTTTGTTGAGACACGATCCAACAAAGTTGGGTCCTGGTTTTGGGCAATCTCTTTTACATAAAATAATAATTACAAACTAATTTTTAGTTTTTTATTACTTTCAAGGGTGTTATTTTTGTATAAATATCACCGTAGCAAACTATATTAGTTTTCCTTGAAAGTAAAAATTGGCATTTGACATCATTGCAAATGGCACATTGACACATACTTTCAACGAGAACTACAAATAGGTGGTAGGCAGACTGATGGTGGTAATTTGCCTAGTCTGCTGGGGCCACCGTTCGTGCTGATAAACCCAATAAAGTGTATCAACACGTTTCGGTATCAGGCTCGAATTACCGTCATGCCCAGTCAAGCCGGCATAGTGTTAGGGACTGGTGTCAGTTATGAGTGTCTGATTCCAGTTGCTAACATCATGAACCTCGCGTGCCACTTACCATCAGGTAGATGCAAGGCCGTGCTTTTTTTAAACGTTCTTACAACTGGGCCACCACTGCTCGGGAATAATTGGGGCTCTGGTCTTAGAATATAAGCCAATGTAAAATGGTCACCAATAAAAATATAAATGTCGCATTGAAAATCGTCAAGAAAATGACCGGTGCGCCGACCTTAAGGCGAGGCCAGTCGCCCCTGACCACCTGCCAAATTTGGACACCCCCTGGCTCGGCTAACCTTGCCTTAAAGCGCAGGCACATCATGATTAAATACTTTTTTAATCTCGAACTTTAAAAAAAAAAACTTGTTAAAACAGTGGTGAATACGAGTTGTTGCTGCAAATGGCAAGCTCCAATTCGAACAATCTTCAAAAATAATCATCATCACCATTAGCCTGTGTCTCTACCACTGCTGGATGTAGGCCTCCTCCAAGGCTCGCCACTGCACACGGTCTTTTGAAACTCTCATCCAACCTCCGCCAGCAACCTTCGTCAGGTCATCCGTACATCTGCTGGGGGTCGTCCACTCTAGGTCGTCCCGTACGTGGTCTCCACTCTAAAACCCATTTGCACCATCAGCCGTCGGTCTGCAACAGACTTGTTCAGCCTATTGCCACTTCAGCTTGCTCACTCTCTGTTGGTATTGTGAATATATACTTGGCCTCATATGATTGTCATCCCTGGATGAAGGGTTATAGACAATGTCAATAAAATCGGTTTGAGCTATGTCAACAAGAATTTGTATTTAAGAAGAAGAGTTGTATTTCAATATAAGTTAATTTATTGTGTGGCGTGGCGTCACATCGGTGACGTCTTCGACAGAAGTTTTTTTTTTTACATAGTACACTTCGTTACACATAGTACACGTCAAAGTCTACTGTTACGCATCTGGTGTGCCCAGCGCCATAAATCCTTCACTTAAGTGCTACAGTGTGGCTCAGCCTTTATTTTTCCTGGTACCACGGCAGAATTTCGCGGAAGGTGCAGAAATGTCAAGTGCACTTAATTGGTTGTCGAATTTTCGCTTAATAAATTGCGCGTTTAATGTCTCTTGAATGAGGATATTGTTGTTTTTTTTTATAGAAAAAGTTGTGATTTATTTATCCTTCCATACTAATATTATACATATGAATGAAGGTTTGTATGTATGTCTTTATCTTGTCTATTTCTTAACGATTCCACAACATACATGGCTTTCGTTAAACCAAAACCGACCGAGACGCGGCAGCTTAGTGCTCTGCGAAGTAAAGAAAAGGTGAAGAAAAAAAAACACAAATTTCTTAGTATTCCATGGATTCACCGTGCGAGTGCTGGGACTATCGTGTCTAGAGAGATAATGGTGTTGGAGCCAGGGCCCTTTGAAGGATGACTCGGGGTACCCTGGCTGGTGAATTATGGGAAAGATGGGCTGTATTTCTTTTGATGCATTTATTTCTGTAGATGCTTGTATAAACCGCGAATGCCCGAAAATGACTCTGCGGTACCAAATTTAGAGGTTCTCCGTGGTCGGTTAACTGATGTTAGGACATTTGGTCTTAACAAATGGTATCTCGGACTTGAGACCGACTATGTTCTATTGCGCAACAACACGCTCACCATCCACCATTCTTATCACATTAAGTTAATTTTAATTGTATATATTTTTCTATATAATTGTAAGTTTAATAGACAGACTGATAGTGGTAAATTGCCCAGTCAGCCGGGGCGGGGAAGTTCGTGCCGATAAACCCAATAAAGAGTATCCACACGTTTCGGAATGAGGCTCGGATTGCCGTCATGCCCAGTCAAGCCGGCTTTAGGACTGATGTCAGTCATGAGTGTCGAGGATCTAATGTCATTTTTTAAAATGAAAATTTATTAACGATTCAACAAAGTGGAATTCTCCAGATTTTTCAGAACATACATTGTTCTGGAAGGCCTATCTCCAACAGTGGAGATCTAGGACACCGTTTTAGGGGCACTAACGATGAATACATATCTATGTTACCAGGTGCTTGGTCAATGCGCAGTGGTAAACATTTAGTAGTTACTGGAAACATGATTATAACACGCACCTAGCCGCGGTAATTTACATAAATTTTATACAAACAATGTGGCATTACAACGTTTTGTACAAGTGTGAAGAATTATGTACTGGACTCCTGTTATAAAGTGTCTAGCATACACACGGGCAGTTAAATTTCTGTTAAATGAAATACTTAACCCTAAAAATATGAACTTATTTTTATAGTATTGAAAATATAAACAGGCGCCTAGAGACGCACAATTTAAAAAACTGATTAATATTATATTTTTTACAATTATTATTGTTATTAATTTTATTTAAACTTCAATGAGTTGTTACATGATTAATAAGTTAGCTGTAGTAATTCGGTTGTAAGAACGCTTTCCTTAAATCCTACATTATGTCGGTTCAAACCCCTCCGGCATCTACCAATCTTAATATATAAAATAATAATAATAATAAATATTGCCAGACAGGTCACACAGCCCGTGGTAAGCTACGAGGCTTGTGTTACGGAAACTAGATGGTTGTTAAACTACATATTATACTTTTTTTTTGTAAATATATACATACACACATCAAAAAAGTCTAGGGATCAAGCATGTTTATGCGGATTTCTTGTGATTGAGATGTGGCTTTGTAATAAATTTATGATTTTATAAATTTATATGGATCCTTTTTGGTGCATTTCATAATTTAAAACAGGAACTGTCAATCAAATTCGAGTAAAAGATGAAAATCAGCTGTCAATATTTTCCCTATAAAAACATAAGACGCATTGAAGACATTATTAGTGCTACTGTTTCCCTACTACTGATTAAAACCAACGTTATTATGGAGCGGCGACGTCATTTAAGCAGGGAAGAAATGATCAGAGCCGTGGGAATGATAGAGCTGGTTCCCGGCAACGTACTGTGGCTTTAGCTCTGAATACAAGTCAGAGTGTTATCAGTCGACTTTGGACACGTTACCGAACCACTGGTACCGTGGCTGAGCGCCATGGAGGACGGTATCGCTGCACCACACGGAGACAAGACCGATACATTCAAATCACAGCTCGAAGAACTCCAACAATAACCGCCATGATGTTAGCCGTGAGCCTTCATCGCTCTTCAGGGAACTTAATTAGCGACCAAACAGTCAGAAACCGCTTGCATGAAGTGAACCTTCATTCCCGAAGACCGCTACGGGTACCACCTATAGCAATGCACAATCGTAGGACTCGATATCAATGGGCTCTTGAACACAGAAATTGGACAGAAGAACAATGGCGTTTCGTGTGCTTTTCTGATGAGTCTCGTTTTGGTATGAGGCCGGATACAAGACGTATACGACACTGGAGAACCCCTGGACGCCAACAGCGATTAAAATCCTGCCAGGAAGTCCATCCTTATAGTGGTGGAACCATCATGGTATGGGCGGGTATTTCGATCGGCGGAAGAACTGAGTTGATTTGGATCAGAGGCAACCTCAACGCTCAAATTTATGCTGAGACGGTTGTATCAGACGTCATCGTTCCTCTACAAGTGCATATCGGTCCCTTATTTCAGTTAATGCATGATAATGCACGACCGCACACCGCAAGAGTTGTAAGACAGACTCTCGCCGCAGCTAACATCAATGTCCTGCCCTGGCCTGCTCAGTCGCCAGACTTGAACCCGATTGAGCATGCATGGGATATTCTTCAGAGAAGAGCTCTGCCGAATATGGAGGGTATCCAGTCGCAAGAAGACCTTTTTTTGTTGTTGCAACGAACATGGGCGGCCATTCCACAGCGTGATTTGGATGAACTCATTTTGAGTATGCCAAACCGATGTTCTTGTGTTGTTAGTGTTCGCGGTAGAAACACGGATTATTAATTGTTTAAGTTACCCAATAAAATTAAAAAAAAAACTGTTATTTCAGTCTTTTTTTCGAACTTTAATGTTAGTGGTTCAAATGTCAAAAATCCCTTTATTAGGAAAATGGCAATTTTTTTTACTAATGCAAAGGTGACTTGGTTTATCGTTACTGTAGACAAACGAAAACATTTTATTTGATCAATCCTTAAAGAAAATTTTAATGAATATCAATCAGGAGAAAAGTTATTGCAAAAATATATGTTGATCCCTAGACACTTTTGATGTGTGTATTATACATATAAACACCCAGAACGAGACAAATTATACAATGTACAACTTGCCCCCGGTGGAAATCGAACCCACGACCTCCCGAGTTCACAGCAATGTTTGTTACCACTAGACCACGGAGGCGGTCAACAAAGTCGGGTTTGTTAGAACACTTATAACTCGAAAATGGCTGGTCCGATTTTCATGGTTTATAATTTGTTGGATTTGTCTCCGTCTGGAATAGCAGAATAACTATTAATAACATTGGAAATTTGATAAAAGAATAAAATTAAAGAAAAAACATTTACCCATACAAAATGTTCGTGGGTTTCGTTGCAAACAATGTTGGTTGTCAAATATTTATGCGTGCGTTCAGAAATTTATATCAAGATCTTTAAATATAGAATAAATGACAACCAATATACTTATTTTGAATAAAAATACAACTGTCAAATCTATTGGTCTCACTTTTACTTGTTTTGAAAATTGTTTTGTGTGCGTCTTATTATGATTAATAATGACATTCATTGACTGGGCGGTACGAAGTTTGCCGGCTCAGATAGTTTGTCATAGATATACAACACTGCCTCGGAGAGCACGTTAAGCCATCGGTCCCAGTTCTATTAATACCAACTAATACAAATATATGACAAATGTACGTAAGAAAAGTATTTCTCATTTGTCCACTCCGGGGTTGGAACCGCGTACCTTTTAGGATTTTAAGAAAAGCGTTCTTACAACCGAGCTACCACCACTGTTGTAATTAAAGTATAATCACGACCGTTTCCCTTTCGGGGTGGTCAGAAAACACGCTTATAAATAAGCGGATTCACATTTAGCCAACTTTACTATAGGCCAATCATAGTGGCAAGCTTGTCAAAGTCACCAGCGTACCAACCTCGAGAAATATCACAAATAAATTAAATAATAATTAAATGTATTTATATACATTAATAAATATTTTTGTGTCCCGACCAGGAATCGAACCCGGTACCTCCGAGTCTAAATCCACAGACTTAACCGCTAGACCACTGTTGTAATTATTTATGTAGTATATTATTAATGTAAATCAACTTAAATTACTTAAATTAAATTAAGTTTTCCCCGTGTGTATCCACTTGGTAGTCCCTGCCCACGCGCATCGCATTCCTTCAAACAACTGCGTACGCCATTTAATTTCGTCTGTCTGCTATTCCAGAGTTACTCAACATGACATTATGACACAATAACACACTGACAGGTACGTTTACTGACAGCATTAATAACTTGACGCTAACGACTGCATTCTACAGAGATTTGTAGTCGTTATTTAGAAAATGCTTAGTCTGAGTTGCACCAAAATCAAATCTCCGTTATTTATGTTACAATTATAGAGACTACGTTCACATTATTACGATATCGATACCTTGGTCCCCAAGGTCGTATAAACCATTTTACCCAAAGAGAGTACCCAGAATGCAGTGCTATTCAGATTTTTTAAATTTATTTTGAATACTTTATTGCACTAAAATTGTACATAGGCGGGCTTAATGGCCAGGCATTTTCTAACAACCAACCTTTGGGAGTGTGGAGAAACTATGCATGGGTGCAAATTTATTATTATAAACTACATACTAATAATACATATAAGAATAAATAAATACATGAATACATACATATAACTATAAAAAGCTAAAAATAAGCCTACACACTAATAAACAGTAAATGATAAATTTAAAATATATATATAAATTAACACAAAAATAAAATGTAATATTAATTTAAGAAACACTGTTTTGCTTGTTTAGAAAGTAGGTGGTAAGTAAACGTTTGAAAATATGAACAGAGGGAGCCTGTCTGATCGTCAGTGGGAGCCTGTTCCATTGGCGAGCGGATGGCACAGTGAACGAATCTGAATATCTGCTGGAACTATGAGAATTGATTGATCTTTGTACAATAAAATAAGGCATTAACTGTCAGGCGGTACGAAGTTCGCCGGGTCAGCTAGTAATAAATAAAATCCTTTATTGCACACAACTTAAAATAAACATAGGCGAGCATAATACCATGAAGGTATTATCTACCAGCTAACCTTTGGAATGCATATTAGGGTGCAAAAATAATAATAAAAAAAAATGAGAAAATAAAACCCTGAATATATCCATTTAGCAGTGATGTGTATACTGATCCTGTTAATAGATGGATCCGTGCTTACATGCGGTGGTAAATAATTAAACTAAAGTAAGCAAAATATTCACATCGCTCGGGTTGCAATGACGTCATCCTAAAGCTTCAAAGCTACTTCCTTACAATAGGATTGGACAATAATTCACATGTCACTTTGATAGCAACATTTCGTCAGTCAATGTGATGTCTGTCTGATAAACAGAACAATTGATTCGTAAACATTTGTGATTTCCGACAGCGAGGGACTAACATACAGAGTGGAAACGTTTTGTGATCGACGAGATATTTTCGAGTAATATAAAAACAAGCTAGAAACGCCTTTGTTAAAATGAGCCACCTTCTCTGCAATCGCAATCTTAAACTTCCTACAAGATTCCGACTCGTCCGATGCTACATATTTTCCATTCTCCTGTATGGTGTCGAATCATTGACCCTGACAAACACAATGTCGAAGAAGTTAGAAATGTGGATATACAGGAGAATGTTAAAGATGGAAGGACAGAGTAAGAAACGAAACTGTCTTGCAGAGAATGAACAAAGGCGTTGAACTACTGAAAATGGTAAAGCGAAGGAAGTTGGAGTACCTACTTGGGACAAGTATGTACAAGATACAAGGCTCCAGAAGATCGGGGAGAAGACCCACTTCCTGGCTCAAGAACCTCAGGGAGTGGTTCGGGATGAGCACCAGATCCGGACAGCGGCCAACAAAATCAAAATCGCCTTAATGATAGCCGACCTCCGATAGGAGATGGCACCGTAAGAAAAAGAAGAAGAAGAAAAATAAAAAAACACACAAACTGTCAATCGCTATTACCTTTTTGTAAAACACGTTCTCGTATGTTCGATATTTCGACTTTTCTCGCTCCCATACATTTACTATTGCAGCCCAAAAATTTTGTTTTTTAATTAGTCTCTATATCTTAACGGCAAACCACTCTCATCAATGACCATCAGAATTAGTTTATTAACATTTTCATTGCGTCTTACGTATTGTCAGACATCATCAGAATATATATATTTATATAATAATATGTATAGTCAATGAATAGAAATTCACTAGCAGATTAAAAAAAAAAACTCTTCTGAAACTTAATCTGGTTTTAACAATTATTGCAGTTTAGCATTGCTAAAAATACGCGGCAAAGTTTTTACGATGATTGCAGCAGCGGATACCTCCATATGCAGTATCTTTAGTGTTATTGATCTGTGTTTGGAGTGGTAATCCGATCGTGACAACACATACGATTGATAGATTTGTAACAAAGACTACAAAGGTCAATGTCATGGTGTTGCCAGTTGTTGCATAATATCCAACTTTCTTTCACAATACCTGAATCAACTGACAATAGGGTGCACTGTTGAGTTAAAGTTGACAGTACAATGTACTCAAGAGTGTGAAGTTGATTCGACATATTTAAATCTATGGGTATGTTGAAAGGATGAGTGAAGAAAGATTAACTAACCAGATATAGGTACGAGTATAATGCTAAAGTTGCAGGTAAAAGAAGCCCTGGCAGACCAAGACTCACATAATAATAGCATTATCAAAGAAATAAAACAATTGCTGAAGATGCATTAAATCGAAACAAAACGGCATGTATAAAGAGGTTGATGAATGTCGACGAATTGTCTCTGCCTACCCCGCAAGGTATCTGGCGTGAAGATATGTATGTATGTACTATATAAGTAAATCTCTCTAGTATATTAAACATGACTAATAATTATTTTCAATAAATAAATAAGGATACAACTACGAGGTACAATTCATTTCTTGTACGAACTACTTAAATAACAAAAATACGATAAATAGGAAACTAAAAACTAGAAAAAGTGGTAAATAAAGAAAATACTTATTCTATATAGCTACCATTGGGCATAGTGGTGAGGGTACTGACAGTATTGCTGCGTTAAATAGCAATGCTAAACCATTAGTCCAAATATAAGCCAACCCTGAGGTATTGATGAATATGATTTTTGAATGTCTTTTTCAATCTGATGATGGTGTATGTTATTTCCAGGGCGAGATGGAAAGCCGCGTGGGGTTGGATTACATAGTCGAACATGCAGAGTATGCTGGAAAGCTTGCCGCGGCTCTTACCTCACCAGCGGCGCCAGTCAAGAAGCAGGTAACTTGATTAAACTAGCATTTTTTGTAATTATTAATGCCCTAGTCCTGGGTTATCATTAAAACTAATATTGGCATTAAAGCCGCTAGCAAACAGAGTCCTAGACCCCTAACAGCTGAAGACATGTTATTTCAACTTCAAAGTTTAGTGTTAGTTGAGTTATGAATTATCATTTTATATTATTTTTAAAATTAACATTTTAAGATAAGATCCTTGAAGTAGAAAACAATAAAATTTATATTATTAAATAATTAAGGGCTAAAACTGGTACCCTGCGTAACCCCTAATCATTTATTTAAATAATAATCTAGTTAAACAATCATCTAGATATTAGCGTTAATTTTTAATTACATTAAAATGTTCTTTTATTAGTGTATATCTAACATAGCTATTATCTTGATGCAACTTATTGTAATTTACATAAACATTATATCAGATGCACAATGGGGATCATTAAAGACAGCTGCATTTTTATGTTTTAATTATGTTTGTTTTAGGTGTTCGAGCTATTGTCTGCCTTATGTGTGTACAATGCAGACGGATACGCCCGAGCTGTGGACACCTTGGACCGGTATAAGGTAAGCATAAAACTTTACCTTAAGCTTAGTAGCTAGTACCTTAATCAGGATCATAATGTCCTAAATTAAATACGTTCTTTGTCGTATGTCTTATATTATTTTACTTTTTTAGGCTGATGTCTACTACTTGCTTACATAAAATAAAATAAAAAACCTTTTTGGATCAGTTGTTGATTTACTGAGCTTATGAATTGCTTATTATATGCATTGACTGCATCGATCGTCTAGTAGGTTTAGGATTTAAACGCGGTTCTGGTCGAGAACACAAATATATATTTAATTTGTGAGCGCCAATTCTCGAGTTGGTTCGTTAGTAAAATGCCACTTGTCATGATGTATAGTTGCCTAAATGAGACCACCCCCCTAGGGGGACTACAATCGCGATAAAACTTTACATTTTACTATGTTTACAAATAGGTATGGTCTATAGTTTCAGCACTATGCAGTGTGAGAAAGTTGAAATAGTAGTTTAAGTAGATATAAGCGTACTTTATGGATAAAATAAACAATATTAGCAAATATACAAATGATGTTAACAACTATTAGATTGAATAAATAATATGTTTAAAGCATAATTTAATATGCCCTTACGGGTATGGTATGATAAGTGACACAAATTCTACAAATATTCACACTTCTATATTAGTTAAATGCAAAGTTTAAATTCCAATAATAGATTCCGTGTTGTTGTTCTTAAAAATAATAATAACTAAAAATAGATTCACAATAAATATTGACATTGTTATTTACAGCTGTGGTAAGTTGATTTACATCAAAACCTAATCAATAACAAAGCAAAAATACAAAGATAATATTACGACCCTAATCCCTTGCGAAGTTGTCCACACTTTTGAAGACGAATTCCATATCATTTAGGCATCTTTGATTTTAATGACTATAATGCTCATGCCAAGGTATTCCCACACATATGTACATGTCAAAATATACACCATACAGTAGCCACTATACTTACGCGTAAATATAAATTAGAAGATTAAATTACATATGTCGCACAGTGTGAAAAAGCATCATGCTAACTGGTACCGGTGCTCAAAAAAAAATTCAGACACTATACTCGTAGACCAACTAACAAGTGCAATGCTTGTCGATGTCTCAAATAAATAATTTATCATAAATATTATTAACTTTTTAGGCGGTGAAAGGCGATAGATACCGCCTAACCGTGGTGGTGGAGGAGCTGAAGAATGCGACAACCACCGACTACAAGACTGCACTGGTCGCCTTTATTAACTGTCTCATCATCTCTGCTCCGAGGCTTCCGGACAGGATCCGAGTACGGAACGAATTTATTGGTAAATATTGAATCAATATTATACAATACAACTTTAGCAAAGAAGTTAAAGTATGCATTCAACTGGGAAATGACGTTACTCGTATTCTAATCAGATATACCAGTCTTTGAAGACAACTTAAACTTACGTACGTACTTAAAAAAAATAATTGTTATCTAGCGATAGGGAATAAACAGTGCTTAAATGTGTTGTTAGTCAAACTCCAATATTGTCAAAGATTTTTCAAGTGAAAGATGTAGTTAACCAGCTTTTTAGAAAATAAAATTACAGACAATTGGAGATGTATTACAATAGAATTTCACTTCTTACTGAAAAATTGGGCCTAAGCAGATCTGCTGTCAATCCATTTATGGAACGAGCTTCCAAGGCGGCTTTAATGGAATCATACAGTATTTCATTGGGTACGGAGAGGAGCAGAATGATAGATGGTGAGCATCTTGTTGCTCAATAAGAATAGAAGGCATCCTATGTAAATCAGTCGGTCGCAAGCCCGAGACATTATTCTTCTCCTCTCTATTTCCCACACACGATGGATTCATGGAATGCTAAGAAGTCTTTTCTCATAGATTTGTTTTAGTAACATGGAGGGAAATCGTTATAAATATTTTATAAAAGTGAAAATATGAAAACTGACGACATTAACCTATGCGTCCGTATTCTAATATAATTTTCGCAAAAGATGACTTCGTGTACAATAAAAGCCCGTTATCAAGCAATAGTAATACTGCTGTCACCTGCTTCCATTATTAAACTTTGTATTCGTGGAGCATATGAATCATGAATTTTTCTCTTGTCTAAGGGACCGTTCCTTGTTCATCTCCTCTCTTATTTCACACCGAGTTCCATTTCCTATTAATATTTCATTCCTACTATAACAAACGAAGTAAATTTATATATAATATGATTGGTTCATTTATTGTAGATAAATATAAATATACCCATCCTATATATATATACATATATATAATCTATTATTTATTCTCTTATTTTTGTATATAATGATGTATTTTTCTATGAATTGTCCATTTTTGTATTTACTCTTTTGATCCTGTTCAAAATTTTTCAAGTTCTATTTATTTAACCCGTCTTTCCCTAACTTTGACACTGGCAAATTGTAACAAATGCCATATTATAAAAAAAAAAAACTTTGTGTTTCTTTTACCATGATTGACATTCTCTGATGCTCAAGACTCTTAGGTACTTCAGAAATTTTCTAAAATATAATATGCCGTTTATGATATTTACATAATTATTTATCTTATAGGTCTCGGACTTCTGCCTACGCTAAACAACCTAAGGTGGGTCTTTTTATAATAAGCTACTTTAACATGAAATTAATTAACTTGTCCTCTTCAAGGCTAATCTTTGTTAAGTTTTTACTTTAGTTTTTGCGATGTCGTGTTTTGTTACGCGTGTTCTGATTTCTGTTTGTATTTCACTTAATTGATGTTTTTAACTAAAACTTTATTTAATTACCCATTACCTTGGACCGGTTTAAAAAGTTTTTATGCATCTGTTTTTGACGTATGGTAAGATAAAAACTAGTGGGAACTTTGAGGAACCTTCTTATTAATTTTTTATTCATGGTTTTTAGCGTAAAATTATTTGGTAATGATGTGTTTAGCTATAAGTTTGTTATTTAATTTAATTTCAACCATGTTGTTAAATCATATTTATAAAAAGTTAGATCCATTTGAATTAACCTATCTTTGTTTTTAGTATAACTATATTAATTAAATTTCCAATCGATCTTTGAGTCTTTGTCCTTCACCCGACACCGTCATTTTATCTTTTTGTTTAGCAAATGTTAAAGCCGTGAGTGCGTAGGCGACCAGACCGCAAGTCGAGACTTCCTAATAAGGCATCCAATGATCGCAGGTAATCATTACCTGTGATTACAGACAGGTTGAATTTATCAACTTAAACATTTTCTAGAGCATGTACAGTCAGTCACAGATCTATTGCTCTTTAGCAAAAAAAAATATGGGTTACGATATTACTGCGCTTAGTCGCGTAGAATCAGAAATCGGAACAATATTCATAAAGACCGACCAACAAAAGACATTTTTAATTTATTTATACGCGTATATATATATATACAGTGGTACCCAGCCTGGTATGTTAGAATTAGGACTTGCCTGTGTGAGACCCGAAAGCCGACAAAACGCAAAACCTCTGCTAATTTAAGAACAATAAAATGAAAGTGTTCGGTCTCGGTCCCAGGCCCCCACAGGCACCCGATCACGGACGTAACGCATGTGCCAGCCATCCCCCCGCTCAACCAGGCCCTTAGGGTGCGGACCGGGACCCGACACACGTGCCACCACTGCAATGACCTTCTAAGGAAGGGACGACCACCGGACACGCCACACCATGAGAACCTGAACACTGACAACAACCTTCGAGACACACACAAACATCAACATAACAAATAGATCTTAGGAACCCACATGTCGCTGTGCAATTCTGTTAAAAGTAATAAAAACATAAAGTACCTAATTAAATGTTACATTTAAAATGATAATTATGTTATAATAATAAACAGTATTACTGAATCACCAGAAATAATATTAACTAATTAGTTAATAATGTATTAGTAACTAAAAGTTACATTACAGGGCAACGTAGTGTTTGATTGTAACTGCTTCCAAATTTGGACTAGCTAAGTTTTGTGTTGTTCTTTTTAGATTATAACATCCAGCTTTAACGACCTAGGCGTGATATGTTTTTGGTCCATTTTTTTTGTTTTTGCATTGCTCTAAGGTTTTTTAAAACTATTTATAGACATGAAGCGTCAAGTCAACCAGACCTTGGAGTCCAGTTGGATGTGTTCGAGGAGCAGCGGGAAAGTGACGAGGCGCAGGGCCCTGGAGGAATCAACCTCAACTCACATTTAGATGTCTTTTATGCTATTCTTAAACAGGTCAGTTTTTAGTTTATTATATATTCGTTAGTTTTAAGTCAAATGTCCTGTGTAACTCAATTGTAATCGAAAATATTGGCCATTGATTTTTTGCAATTTATCACATGATTGAGTTACACAATAAACGTAAAGTATCATCACGATCGTATCCTTTACGGGGTGGTCAGAAACCAAGGAGCTTTTATAAGGAGCGAGTTCATATTTAGCCAACTTTAATATAGGCCCTATATGCCAGGCCCATCATGACAACAAGCTCTTCGATGTCTCTAGCGTACCAAGAAATATCACAAATAAAATATTATCTCCCGACCAGGAATCGAACCTGGTACCTCCAAGGCCAAATTCACAGACTTTACCACTACACTACGGAAGCAGTTATAATCATAAAATATAAAAAAACAATTACTCTATAACTGCCTCCGTGGTCTAGCGGTTTAGTCCGTGGATTTAGACTCGGAGGTACCGGGTTTGATTCCTGGTCGGGACACAAAAATATTTATTAATGTAAATAATAACATTTAATTAATATTTAATTTATTTGTGATATTACTCGAGTTTGGTACGCTGGAGACATCGACGAGCTTGCCACTTGTCATGATTGGCCTATAGTAAAGTTGGCTAAATGTGAATCTGCTTATTTATAAGTGTGGTTTCTGACAACCCCGAAAGGGAAACGGTCGTGATGATACTTTACTCTATAACTTCGAGTACACAGTCATGCCCAGTCAAGCCAGCATAGTGTTAGAGACTGATAGTATCAGCCATGTGTCTGATTCCAGTTGCCAACCTTCACATGTGCTAGCATAAAAAAAACTCAGAAGTGCTTTGTTTACTTTTTAAAATAATTTTGTATACGAAAACCTCATGAGCTATGCTTTTCTTTTCAGGTTGCAGACACTCCTCAAGAGCTCCCGTTCTTGAGTATCCTCCAACACCTTCTAAAGATCGATCCCAAAGAGGCAGTCAGTGATATAGTTTGGGATACTGCTGAGACATTGGTCCATAGGGCAACACTGCTGGAAAGCAGAGAAGACGCTGCTAAACTACTCAGGGCACCTAGTGTACAGGTAATAGCTTCGAATATATGAAGAAAAAAACTTTGTTTAAGTCTGCAGGTCATTATTATATCTATAACATATATACTTAATTTCTTTCAGGCAAAAGTGGGATGTACCTGTCAACATCGAGATATGTCTGGTACTGGACGAAAACAAAGTCTTCAACGAGCCTTATCTCCTCCGCCCATGCCTCCTGTACCACCTGGTAAGTTTAAAAAAAAGTTTAAGAAATTCTTCGCGCCATTTTACACGGACATGCCAAGTCCAAGTTTTTCGTTCTGTGAATTAGTTTACTGTGGATATTGTTAGTCCAAAGTGGTGTTATTTTGTTTAATAATGTGCTACATTGTGAATAATTATGGAAAATGATAAATTTGACGAGTATATGGGGCAGAAGTTACACTTTATTTTTTGCGGTTTTGATATTGACGTGAATTACTCCACGAAAAGCATCAAATTCTGCAACACTTGGAATTTGATGATCCCAACTCGGCTATGAACTCTGTTATGAAGATATGTTATGCAAATAAATTACGTGTTTAGGGCTGATGTATTCTGTACAATGTCCTGTTTTTGTAAATATTGTTTTGTAAATTGGTATGTAAAATGGATATTGTTAGTCAAAAGTAGTGTTGTTTTATTTTAATAATGTGGACTAACATTTGATCATCTATGTTCAGGTTGTTACATTTGTTAACTATACGGCAAAAGAATAGAAACTAAAGTGAATTGATTTCACTGATAAGATTATTGCAAGTATCAAATTAATAAATCATACTAACCTAAGTAATTAAATACCACACGTAAACAATCTTGTTTTTGGTTGAATTAAGCTTCTTATTGTTTTGTTTTTCTTTGAATTTCGACATCATGTAAAACAATATCTTTCGGACTCCACTTTTAATAGTTTTATTCATATTTTACAACTCAAATGAGGAATTGACAACAAAACAATTCAAAGCAAATCTTTGACAACAGCCATATTGAAAAAAAATACACTTTCACAATAGTGTTACCATTTGAAAGTTTCTAAATTAATCAATATATTAAAAAAAATACTAACAGTGTTGAATAGTGTTGCCATTTGAAAGTTTCCAAATAATTCGATTATCTACTTTTATTAGCCAGACTCTAATTTCATATATTACGCAGTAGATTTTTAACCAACATTTTGTCTTACAGGTATGCCTCCCCCACCCCCACCCTCTTTCTTTCCCCCTCCTCCTCCCGGTATCCCCCCTCCCCCCGGAATTCCCCCTCCTCCTCCCGGTATGCCCCCTCCCCCTGGCATGTCTCCCCCAGGAATGCCAGCTCCCCCTTCCCCACCAGTGATAGACATCAAGTTGCCACAACAAGAAACCCCCATACCCAAGTCAAAGATGAAAACCATTAATTGGAACAAAATTCCTAATAATAAGGTTGGTGCATTCATATTTTACAGTAAAAAAAAACCCGATTCGAAATACGGCATGTACCTACGAGTACCAATAAGAAATACTTTTCTTACGTAGATTTAAAATAGATTTCCGATACCACCGTTCCGGTGCCTCGGAGAGTACGTTAAGCCGTCGGTCAGCTTTCACTAAAACTATCTTTTGCTTATCTCTCTTCTTTCCATGATAAGTCTCTTCGCTCTTTTGTTCTCTCCATTCCCTCTCACCATACTGGATTTATGGCCAACTCATTTGCTGTTGTCGCCCCAAACTTCAACCTTGGGGAATCGTTAATAAATTGTTATTAAATTTGACATCAGACTCACGCCAACTCGTCTCGCGTCTGGCCAGCATGGCGAGTGTAAGCCAAATTCTCTAGATATATGTTCTGGAAGGCCCATCTCCAGCAGTGGGGGTCTAGGACGATGTGTTCGAGCGGTTGTAACGAATAAATATGTATGTGTTTTTTTTTCAACTATCAAAACTAAACGAGTGTAATTTAAAATATATATATATTTATATATCTTTCAGGTTATCGGTCAAAACAACATTTGGTCTATAGTAGCAACGAGTCACAAACATTCACCTAAAGCTGAACTCGACTGGGGTGAAATGGAAGGATTGTTCTGTCAACAAGTAAGTTTATTTTTATACGCTTTTAAATAACCCCACATCTTTATACAACACGACCCGCCCACTGACTGTTATTAGCGCTATCTATCTTCTCCTCTTGGTACTATGAGAAATCGATCCTCTGTCTATAGTAAAGTTAAAACCATAATACCTACGTGAGACAAGCTTGACGAGTGTCATCTAAAGGATTAACAGGGTTAGACGAAATTAGTTGATGTGGTCAATATCGATAATAATACATAGATATATATATAAATTAATGTCTGTGTGTATGTATGTTCCCTATGCATTTCAAAACTACTTGACCGATCGGGATGAAACTTTGGGAATATGTCGTGTGAACATTGGTGAAGGTTTCTGACATAGTACTACTGTTGTCCGATAGGTGGCGCGCATCAGCGCTGATTTGTGGGGCATACCGACCGATGGTACATTCATTGACTGTCAGGCGGTACGAAGTTCGCCGGGTCAGCTAATTTATAATATAAGAAACCATTACATGATTTTCAAATTCCTATTCGTTGATACCCCACTATATATAGTTCGTCGTCTCTCTCTTTTTTTGTTTCGCAAAATCAGCCGGCCAATGGGGTAGGTCGCATGCCCGAATCACCGTGGGCTTCCTAAGGAGACCCCAAGGCGTCTGGTCATGGCTACGGAGTGCGGAGTGAAGGCACTTGTTCGTTCGTTTTCTTCGACTCTCATGTTTTTTTTCCAATATGGCGTCTGGTTGATGCTTTAATGAATTAATGTCATATCTTCAGTGACACTCGCGTGCTGGAAATGAATAGATTGCCGTGAAAATCATCAAAATTGGCCAACGCGTTTGGTCTTCAGTGTGCCACAAAGGAACATACATACATACATACAAATACATACTTTGCGTCGCGCAGTTGGGTAAAATAGATTTTCTCGGGAACAGAAAAGTTTAGGACAAGCGAAACCCTGAACGGTTCTTGTTTACTTAAATTTATTTCTGTCTATTTCTAGGTTCAACCAACAGGATCTGCTGGTTCGTCTCCAAGACTTGGCAGAAGTCCCATCTGCGACAGTTCTGGAGACAGGAAGCCGAGGAAAGAATCTTCAGAGATCACACTGCTGGACGGAAAACGGAGTCTCAATGTTAATATTTTCCTCAAGCAATTCAGAAGGTAATCAATATATTTCATTAGAGCTGGCATTAGTTATAACGAAAAAAAAAATTTTCATTTTTTAACTAGTAGGATTACCCGTGTTTAATGTTCAGCGAAAAAGGCCAGGTTTTTAATCAAAGCCAAAGTCATAATCATAATCAAATTAATGACGTTTTATAAATGCCTGTAACAGGTTTACGTGAATAAAGATATTTTGACTTTGACCTATGAGAATACAATTTGTTCATTAGTATACCTACTGGTCAGAATTTAGTGTTAATGTTTTATTTATTAGTTAGTGCTTCAAAACATTAAATATATTTAATAAATAAGCATATTTAATAATAAATAATTCGTATTTTATTTATATTTTTTTCGAATAAAATAAATAATATTTTTTTTTACTTATTTCAATTAATAAATATTATTTTGTCCTGGCCAGGAATCGAACCCGGTACCCTCAGGTCTAAATCCATAGACTTAACCGCTAGACCACTATCCTCACTTACGCTAGACATCAACTTGTCATAAATGGTCCTATTGGTCCTATTTATTTATAGTGTACTTACTGTACTGATAATGTTTTTTTTTTTGTTTTTTCAGTTCAAATGAAGATATAATCCAGCTAATAAGAGAAGGTTCTCACGACGATATAGGTGCTGAGAAATTGCGTGGTCTTCTTAAAATTCTACCGGAAATAGACGAGTGCGAAATGCTCAAATCTTTCTCTGGTGACGTCACTAAGCTGGGCAACGCTGAGAAATTCTTACTGCAACTAATTCAGCTACCTAAGTGAGTATTTTTTACAATAGACTGGTTTACAAAGGAGAGATATTTTATTGCGCAACAAGGCGTTCACCATCCACTCAATTGCAGCAACATCCTATTTCACTTCCCTCAGCATGTAAGTATTTTTATATTATTATGTATTTATGATGTACATTTTAAATATAATTTTATATATATTGCGTATTATATCGCTATATCAGTATGATGATTTTAATTGCCGCCATGTTCCTACTGAAATATTAAAGACATGGGGTGAGTCGACGAAAATATCTACAACATTAATATTTATCGCATAATATGAAGACATAGTACTTACTATAATTATATTTGTTAATTAAATCTGTACATCATACAGCCGCGGATATCAAGACTCGCATTACACCCAAACGTGCTCGTCTCAGACCTGAGAGGATGTGGCAGCATCACCTAACGCGACTGAAACTAGTTGTGATCGTTGCAGAAAAACCGTTTTTAAGGACCGTTATTTGTTTTGCGACAACAGAACCGTTTTAAGTTTTTGACTAAAACTTACTTCATTGCGCGAATAACCTATATATTTGCACTTGTCGCAACCCCTTATTGTTTCGTTTCATAATATAGTTTTATTTTAATAAATATGTTTTTTTTTGTAAATAAAATAGAGTAAATTAACTACCTCCGTGGTCTAGCGGTTAAGTCCGTGGATTTAGACTCGGCGGTACCGAGTTCGATTCCTGGTCGGGACACAAAAATATTTATTAATGTGAATAAATCATCGATGTATATAGATAGGCCCTCACTGATATAAAAACGTTCCCGTAAAACCAATCGAAGTCATGTAGCTGCACCAACAGTCGCGAGATAGCAAGCGTCGAAAGCGCCTAATATTAATACTTATATCGAGTAAAACTAGTCTTTTTGTATGCATTGTGATATAATTTCCGATGAATAAAGCATGTGGCATTATCCTTGCTTGAGAATTTCCCCCCAAAGTTGGTAGGTACACAAAGCAAGCGGCACGTTTTTAAGAGTGCGTTTTGTATTGAATAGGCTTATCTATATACATCGATGGAATAAATATATTAAATTAATATTTAATACGGTATTTAATATTGCGTATCATCGTTATATATAATCAGGTATATGATGCGAAAGTTGTGGTTTAAAGGGGCCCTGGCAGACCGAGACTCACATATCACGATCAAATAAATAAAACACTGACTGAAGGTGCATTAAAAAGTCTTTGTAACAAAAGGGCATGTATGAAGAGGTTGATGAATGTCGACGAAGCGAAAGAGGTATGTCGTGATCATGTCAAGTGCCGCTCGATTGTCTCTGCCTACCTCGCAAGGTATTTGGCGTGAAGAAGAAGACAAATTTCTAAGCATTCCATGGATTCATCGTGCGGGTGCCGGGTCCATCGTGTGTGGGTAAGAGATGAGAATAATGGTGTCTCGGGCTTGCGACCGACAATAGGCTGGTTTAAGAAATGGAGGCCTACTTTTTTTTTCTATTGCGCGATAATACGCTCACCATCCACCATTCTTCTCTCCCTACCCAACCAAATACTGTATGTATGTATATGTATTAGTATGTAATATTGTTATGTATGTATTAATACTGTTAAGAATGATTGACTTAATTGATGATCGCACCTACCATCTATACTATATAAATGTCCTAAAGGTTTGGCTGTCAGAGAATTCCTAGCGGCATTAAGTCCGCCTTTGTTCATAGTGCAATTAAGTTCTTAAATAAATATTCTTAAGGACCGAGAACAACTGCCTAAAACCCATTTTTATTTCAGCTACAAGCTACGTATCGAATGTATGTTGCTGAAAGAAGAATGGTCTTCCACTGCAGGGTACCTGGACAGCTCCATCAACGCTATTCTAGAAGCAGGAGACGACCTCATGTCTTCTAGAGCTTTACAGGTAACATATATATCCATACTCAGGGTTTTGAAAGTTTTAAATAAAAATAACCGCCTCCGTGGTCTAGCGGTTAAGTTCGTGGATTTAGACACGGAGGTACCGGGTTCGATTCCTGGTCGGGACACAAAAATATTTATTAATGTATATAAATACATTTAATTATATTATTTAATTTATTTGTGATATTCTCGAGTTTGGTACGCTGGAGACATCGACGAGCTTGCCACTTGTCATGATTGGCCCATAGTAAAGTTGCCTAAATGGGAATCCGCTTATTTATAAGCGTGGTTTCTGACCACCCCGAAAGGGAAACGGCCGTGATGATACTAAATAAAAATAAATAATGATTTCAAAAATTGTCTCTTATAGATAATAGAACGTTTGGAACCAGGTTCTATTCCTGGTCGTGACACAAGATTGTTACTTAATTTGTCATATTTCTTTCCTCCGGTATGTTAGAGTCATCAACGATCATTTTCGATTGTTTTGATTGGCTTATAGTAAAGTTGGCTTAATTTGGATTCACCGCTTGTTTTCGGACCACACCGCAAAGTATACGGTCATAATGATACTTTAGAGATAGTTAAATAGATAATTTGTTTTCAGGAAGTATTATACATAGCTTTAATTTCTGGTAACTTCTTAAACGCTGGCGGATACGCGGGGGGCGCTGCCGGAGTCAAACTCAGTTCCCTTCAGAAGTTGGCAGACATCAGGGCCAACAAACCTGGGATGAATCTCATGCATTATGTTGCTATGGTAAGTTATAATAATATGTCGGTTTGTTGTTTGTTATATTCATTACGTTATTTCAATTCTAAGTGAATTGATGTTCAGTACCTACGTTATTTCAATTCAAAGAAAGTGAATTGATATTGAGTACGTTAGTTCAATTCCAAGAAAGTGAATTGATATTGAGTACGTTAGTTCAATTCCAAGAAAGTGAATTCATATTGAGTACGTTAGTTCAATTCTAAGAAAGTGAATTCATATTCAGTACGTTAGATCAATTCTAAGAAAGTGAATTGCTATTAAGTATAGCAACATTAGCGCTTTAAGTTAACTTTAACAAAACTAATTTCAGCAAGCCGAACGCAAGAACAAAGAGTTAATTCACTTCGCCGATGATATTAGAGTTTTAGAAGACGCAGCTAAAGTCAGCGTCGAACAATTACATAATGAAATCAAGACTCTGGATCACAGAATCGAGGTTTTGAAGAAAGAAATACTACTAGGATCTACCCAGGGTGATATTAAAGAACAAATGGGCGATTTTCTGCAGGTAATAAACGTTAAAATTAATCTAAAATAACCACATGTTGGTCACATACTCCTATATGGCTCCAAAGGGCATTTATTTTGAGGTTTTAGTGCAAGAATATGCGGCGAAACTAATATTGCTTTTTTTTGTTGTTATTTATTGGTTTTGGCAAATGTTCAATTCGGCACAAATACGTAGTCATTAGCCTCGTATTTGCGACTTTTGGCCCTTTCAGCCGAGTCCGCAGCCGCCCCAGCCCTGACAGATGTGCCACAAGTAGCGTCCTACACCGATATAATATCTATTAATGAATTATAATTATTATTATTGTTTTTTTTTTTTTTTTTGTAAGTAGGCATAGGACAATAAATATAATGTATTCTGCGCTTTTACATGTAAAAAATATTAATTAATATAACGAAAAGCTTATTTTCTGGGAAATAGCTTGTATTTGGAGCAGCACATTACAACCCAAATATACCTAATTATAATCTTAAAATTATAGCTGCTGTAAATAGGCATTGTCATATTACAAACTAAGACATACATAATTAGAAAATAAATATAGCTGTAAAGAGGCATTGTCATACTACAATCTAAGACGAAAACAATTATGACGATGTCACTAAGATTATAGCTGCTGTAAAATGGCATTGTCATACTTTAGCTAAAACATTATTAAAATGTCACATAAATTATAGCTGCTGTAAAAAGGCATTGTTATACTTCAACTAAAACAAAAACAGTTTAAGGTGTCACTTCAATTATCTTATCAAAGTAAATTACTAAGATTATTAAATGATTGTCTTCTCTGTTACAGGTAGCAGAAAGTGAATTAGCAGTGCTAAAGAAGAATATCCAGGAAGAAGTAGAGATAACAAGAAAGTCGCTAGCTGAATTCTTCTGCGAGGATCCTGTGTCATTTAAATTGGAAGAGTCTTTTAAGGTTTGTGATGTATTTTATTGTTTTGGTATAGACTGGACTCCACTAGTAAGGTAAACCTAAACCAAACCTATAACTGTAACTATAACAATTGAAACCAAAAAACTAAAAACTAACTAAAATACTAAAACTGTCTCCGTCGTCTAGCGGTCAAGCCCGTGGATTTAGACTCGGAGGTACCGCGTTCGATTCCTGGTCGGGACACAAAAATATTTATTAATATAAATAAACACATTTAATTATTATTTAATTTATTTGTGATTTTTCTCGAGTTTGGTACCCTGGAGACATCGACGAGCTTGCCACTTGTCATGATTGGCCTATAGTAAAGTTGGCTAAATGTGAATCCGCTTATTTATAAGCGTGGTTTCTGACCACCCCGAAAGGGAAATGGTCGTGATGATACTTTACTTTATAACAATTTCTTTGGCGAGGATCGATGAATCATCATCAGCTCCTGGTACACAGAGTCCTAGATCACAACTACTCGAGAATTTGGTAACTTTACTATAGGCCAACTTTACATAGTAAGTTATATGTATTGGAAAGTGTGATTGTTTTTTTTTTATATATTCCTGGTCCCGGGACGGCTAACGTGGTCTTCTCAGTTCTCACGGGAACGATGGTGTTATAAATCTATGAATCTACGTAAGAAAACTGTATTTTTAATCGGTACGTGCTGGGGTTCGACCCCGTCCTTTTTTTAGCATTTAAGCAAAGCATACATGTTCCTCGCCAAGCCGTCTGGCCAGCGTGGCGAGTGTAGGCCAAATTATCCAGTTCTGGAAGGCCCATCTCCAGCAGTGGAGGTCTAGGACGCTTTGTTCTAGGGCTGTAATGAATGAAAAAAAAACCATTTACTTGTGTCTAATATAATACTTTGTGTTTTTTTATAGATAATAATCTTCGAAAATATTCTTCTTTCAGACATTTGTAACGTTCTGCAGCAAGTTCCGTTCTGCTGTGAGTGATAATCAGAGACGTCGAGCTAATGAGGAACAAGCTGCTGCCAGAAGAAGAGCTCGAGACCTTGCAGCCAATAGACCTAGACCAGGTAAATACAGGGTAATAAAGTATCCTAGGAGACATTGTATGCACGACGAGGAAGAGATTCGTGTGAGAATAGAGAAGAATAGGATCTCGGACTTAAAGTAATAAATAATAGTATAGTCTGAGTTCAAAATAATTCGACCATAATTATAATAAGATAAAGATAAAAATTCTTTATTTGCATAAATGTTAGTCTAATTTACAGATCTTATAGTAAACTAACTTAACATAACAACATTTGCCAAGTAAATTGGCGAGCAAATATATCAAACATTAATAAAAAAAAATTAAACTTTTAAATAAAATATGTCCAAAAACTTACATCTAGGTATTCATACAATATTGTCAGCTTAAACTTAGGTATTACAATTGTCAAAATATTCTTTTAAATTATAAAACATATTTTGTTTTAACCAAATTGTTAATTGATTTTTAAATACATTTTCAAATAATAGTAGTTTATGAAACTGTTGCATAATAAGGGGTATTATACACGAGTTTGTGTTTTTAATAGTATCACACGAGTGTTTTAATACCTAGTTATGTGCAGTTTCATACACTAATTTATCTACTCTCATACATTGGGATTGAACCTACTAAATAAAAGATAAAAGTTAAAAAAGTAAGATGACCGCGCACGCGCTATGGCGGGCGCTGCCATAGACAAGTAAAAATTTAAATCAAAACTTTTTTATAATGGAACCTTTGCCTTAAAAAAAAAGAAGTGTTATATAATATGTATGATTCTATTTTTAAAATGAAATATAACATTATTTTGTTAGAGAAAAAGTGTTATAATGTGATTCTATTTTTAAATTTTAGCAGTATGTTTATAAAGTATGTCAATATAAATTCGTTTTGAAGTTTGTAATTCGCATTTTACGATATGAGAGTAGATAAAAATCTTTATTGCACACAAAATATACAATATAAAGTGTTGTACATAGGCGAGCATAATACCATGAAGGTATTCTCTACCAGCTAACCTTTGGGAGAGTGAGAGATTAATATTATGGGTGCAGAGTGTGAAAATGGAAATAATATAGTAAAAACCAGAGTTAAAATATGTAAATAAATACAATATATACATTTATAATACTATAATATCTAACAGAAAAATAATAATACACAATTAAGATAAACACATAAATAATTATATGTAGGTACTAATAATATGTCAGGTGATTAGGATTCGTTTTGGAAGTAAGAGAGAAGTTTTTTTGAATATATTTAAAGACGGTGCCTGTCGGTGAGAGAATCTGAAGATCTGCTAGAAGAGTGAAGAGGGATAGAAAGTTGGTTGTTCTGTGAAGAACGAAGAGAACGGGTGTATGAGTTGCACAGATATTCGAAATACTCGCTCAAGTAGCGGGGTGTATTAGGATAATTGTAGGCAATTATCGCTTAAGTGAGTTGACAGGGTAGACCTAGGACGACAGGCCGCTTAAAACGACTGATTTTTGGTGGTGAAATATTTTATTTCTTTAAATGCAAGTTTAAATAGTACATTTTCTAGATCCCATAATAATATTGTACAAGAATGTGTTATTTTAATTCGATATGAATGATATGTATATTATGTGTTATAAGAGTTAGCTTATCTATAAGTATATATTTATATTTTCCTATCTATGATAAATGTAATTTATAGTAAAGTACGAAAATGTGTCTTATTAATATTAATATATAGTATAACAGATAGTTTGAATGTTATAAGGGGTAGCTAGTTTTTTTTTTATTATTCTTATTATTAGTGTTTTTTTTTTCAAATCAAATATATTTATTGTGATATACGAGTAAGTACATATTTTTATAACATGCTAAATAGCTCTGTACGATAGAGTGAAGTAAGTAAAGTGTCTGCACACTTCGCGAGGTGATCCCGTGCTGAAGTTGAGCATGATTACCCTATTCTTAATAACATACCAAAATTTTAATGTGGTAATGTTTTGTTTATAAACAATGCCGCCTCCGTGGACTAGTGGTAACAAACGTTGCCGTGAACTCGGGAGGTTCGATTCCCATTGTACATTGTATAATTTGTCTCGGTCTGGGTGTTTATATGTATAATATGTATATATTTACAAAAAAAAAGTATAATATGTAGTTTATCAACCATCTAGTTTCCGTAAAACAAGCCTCGTAGCTTACCACGGAAATTAGATAGCGCTGTGTGACCTGTCTGGAAATATTATTATTATTATAATGCGTAAATTACCAACTAAATACATATATAAATATATAAAACATAATAGTTATACAGGGTAGGGTTTTATGTAGTAATGTAGTCTCTTTTTTATCATATGTAAAAATTTTCTTATTTATTTATTTTATTTTATATAATTTATATTTTAGTATAGAGAGCACGTCTAGTCCATCGCTTGTTCTGACATTTAATTCGCCTTGACACCCATCCATTTTCTCTACCCAACCATATAGTTCACAAACTTACGAAACATTTTTATTTGCAGGGAGCAGTGTATGCAGCACGCCCGTGTCTGAATGCGAATCTCTAATGGAATCTTTGTTGCTGGACATCCGCAATGGACTCGGAAGACGATCTCTGAGAAAAGCACATGATGCCTCACCATCTCCAGGTAACTTATTATGTCGAGTCTAAGAATCAGAGTTACGAACGTCACTGGTTTTATATGTTTAGTGGCGAACCCAATTCTAAACGGAAATTTATGTATGTTTGAATTAGAGAAAAATGATCAGGAATAAGACGCAGTGGATATTGGTGCGAGTGGAATTTCAGCAGATACATTTATGGAGCAAGTTTTCAAGACGGCATTATCTAAATTAGGGAAAGGAGCAGAATAGTGGATGGTGAGCGTCTTCTTGGGCAATAAAATAATAAAGTAGTACCTTTGAACTTAACTTTTTATGAAATGAAATGAAATATGAAATGAAATATTTTATTTGCTAAAAAACATGTATGTATGTCTATTTGTCACTCTTCTACGCCTAAATTACTGAACCGATTTTGATGAAAATTGGCTGCAATGATCATTGAAAACCAGAAAAACTATCAACACTATTTATACAGCTAGTAAATAAATAACTATTTATTTACAGTGGTAATAGTTTTATAATTTGACGAGTCTTTACGGGATTAACCTTAGGGACTTTTCGGTTGCAATGGATATGGTGTGATTCCGAGGTTGCTGCGATAGGAAAAGAAGAAGAGACATCCACAGATCAATCGACTGCTCGCGTTCGCACTGAATGTGAAAGATGTAACAGACAAAATTGGTCCAGCAATGAAAAAGTATATAATTAAGATATTGTACTGCTCATTATGATATATGACAGTGGGTCTGGTTCACAAATTCAAGGTCCCTCAGCGAGCTATGGAGAGAGCTATGCTTGGTATTTCTCTGATGGATAAAATTCGAAACGTTGATATTCGTCAGAGAACCAAAGTTACTGACATAGCATTCAAAATTAGCAAGCTGAAGTGGCAATGGGCCGGACACATCTGCCGCAGAACCGACGACCGATGGCGCAAACGGGTTCTGGAGTGGAGACCACGTACGCGACGACGCAGAGTGGGACGACCCCCCGCCAGATGTACGGATGACCTGAGGAGGGTCGCTGGTGGGGGTTGGATGAGGGTTGCAAAAGACCGCGTGCAATGGCGAGCCTTGGGGGAGGTTGATGATGATGATGATGATGTCTGCTCATATGTACTAAGCACGTTAGAATACTGTTCCCAGGTTCGGAGACCCATGAATGATATTTATATTAATCGTATTGAAACCTCATGAATCTATGTTAGATTCATGAGGTTTCTGCAACTGCCTCCGTGGTCTAGCGGTTAAGTCCGTGGATTTAGACTACCGAGTTCGATTCCTGGTCGGGACACAAAAATATTTATTAATATAAATAAATTTCTCGAGTTTGGTACGCTGGAGACATCGACGAGCTTGCCACTTGTCATCATTGGCCTATAGTGAAGTTGGCTAAATGTGAATCCGCTTCTTTATAAGCGTGGTTTCTGACCACCCCGAAAGGGAAACGGTCGTGATGATGATGATACTTCTGGAATATAAGTGTAAGTGATACCATAGCAACTACGAAGCAAGGTGTAAAAGAGATCACATTCTGACGATCCTATGTCTATGAGGATAGCAGACATACTATTTCTAGTAAATATAGTTCAGACTAAAATTGACTTTAAATCTTTGCAGCTTCTATCTAGAAGTAATTTGTGTGCTCCAGTTAAACTCTTAGGAAAGCCAACATGCTTATCAGTGTCATCTAGTGCATCTAGGTATAGAGGTAATTCGTTTTGCTGCTGTGCAGCTAATGAATTTAATAAACTGGTTGACTTTTCCGATTTGGAACTATTTAATTAAAATGTCAAAACATTAGTTTGACAGAGTTTATTTGAGTGTTTCCGAAACTACCTAAACTGTTATTCATAGATCAATGATCAAATTCGCAACCCCTGTAAGAATATCTAGGTACAATCCCACTTTTGTTGTCCAGAATTCCAATACCTCATATAGACGTAATTCATATTTAAATAGAGCATGTAGGTCATTCAATGAGCTGTTACTTAAGTGCGATATCGACATATTTTATACAAATGTAAGGACGGTGAGACATGTGCTTAACAACTTATTATTTAATTTATAATATATTATTCTTATATATTGTATCGTATCTTTAGTATTTTAAGTGCTGTATTATCTTAGGCTCGGTGGTGGCTCGGTTGTAAGAACGCGTACCTTAAATCCTACAAAGGTCGGTTCAAACCCACCCGGCATGTACCAATGAGAAATACACTTTTCTTACGTACATTTGTCATAGATTTACAACACCACCGTTCCTGTGCTTTGGAGAGCACGTTAAGACCGACGTCCCAGTTCCACTAATACCAACTTGTGGAATCGTTAATAAATTGTCTGGCCAGCGTGGCGAGTGTAGGCCAAATTCTCCAGTTCTGGAAGGCCCATCTCCAGCAGTGGAGGTCTAGGATGCTTTGTTCTAGGGCTGTAATGAATGAAAAAAAATATCTTAGGTTAAAATATTACTTGTTGTTTTTTTATATATTGTTACTATTAGTGAGAACTTTAAAAAAAATCTAATTCTTTTTTAACTTATTTTTTTTATTGTATTGTCGATAGTTCTCCATAAAATAAATAAATAAATAAATTCCTATTATATTTCCTTATACTTACTTTCTTTATTATCTAAATTTTAGCTTGTTTTCATAGTTTCCTATATGTGAAAACATATTAATGGTCTGTAGATATATGCTTGATTTTGTAATTAGTTGTTAATAAGTTTACATCACGCCCAACTGATGGTAAGCGGTACGCGAGGTCCAAAAATAGGAGCAACTGTAGCCAGCCACAAACGACCGGTATCAGTCACTACCACTATGCCGTATAGCTTGTAGAACACGCTAAGAGAGGCAACTTCACGGCGAAGCTGCAGTGATTTGGGAGTTTTAGATACTGTTGACGTGTTCACGAACGCGTTGGAAGATGTTTTTAGAATGCTGGACTGGAATTACTGCGGCATAAATGTCAATGGAGAATACATCTCACACCTCCGATTCGCGGATGACATAGTCATCATGGCCAGCTCGCTCAAGGATCTTAGCAGAATGTTAAATGGCTTAAACGTGGCTTCTCAGCAGGTTGGCCTCGGAATGAACCTGGATAAGACTAAGGTTATGTTCAATGACCATGTCAAGCCGAGGCCAATCTGTGTGGGAAATGCTACTCTCGAAGTTGTGCAGGAATACGTCTACCTTGGACAGACTATTCAGCTTGGCGCTGCTAACTTCAGCAAAGAAGCCGTCAGACGCATTCAGCTAGGATGGGCGGCATTCGGGAAACTTCGACATATCTTCTCATCGTCCATACCACAGTGTTTGAAGACAAAAGTCTTCAACCAGTGCGTCCTCCCCGTAATGTCGTACGGAGCAGAGACGTGGACACTGACAGTGGGTCTGGTTCACAAATTCAAAGTTGCTCAGCGAGCTATGGAGAGAGCTATGCTTGGTATTTCTCTGATGGATAGAATTCGAAACGTTGAAATTCGTCAGAGAACCAAAGTTACTGACATAGCATTCAAAATAAGCAAGCTGAAGTGGCAATGGGCCAGACACATATGCCGCAGAACCGACGACCGATGGGGCAAACGGGTTCTGGAGTGGGGACCACGTACGGGACGACGCAGAGTGGGACGACCCCCCGCCAGATGGACGGATGACCTAAGGAGGGTCGCTGGTGGGGGTTGGATGAGGATTGCAAAAGACCGCGTGCAGTGGCGAGCCTTGGGGGAGGCCTATATCCAGCAGTGGAGAGACACAGGCTGATGATGATGATGAGATACTGTTGTGTCGTCTGATATCCGATTCGCCCGCTTGTCAGTGCTTTATACAGCATAAGTCTTTAGTGCAGGCGGAAAAAATCGCTTCACCTTGTTCAGTATCCAGAATGAATAACTCTGTTTTGGTGATGTTCTCAAAGTACAAAAGTGTTTGTATTTATTGTACAGATGTGACTCCAACCGGCAGTCTCCGTCGCAGAAGTCGTGCGACAGGAGACGAGGATGGTTTACTGGAGTTCCTGCGACACTCCTCGCCCAACAACAACGATCTAAGAGAAAGAAGTGCTTGGGGTAGTCTAGGTAAGATACTCATACATACACAATTTCATACAGTTAAACAATTCAACACACCTCGCTTGCCAGTGGAACCGGTTTGTTTTTTTTTTTTTATAATTATTTCCAGACAGGACACAGCGCCATCTAGTTTCCGTGGTAAGCTACGAGGCTTGTGTTACGGAAACTAGATGGTTGATAAACTACATATTATACTTTTTTTTTTGTAAATATATACATATTATACATATAAACACCCAGACCGAGACAAATTATACAAAGTACAACTTGCCCCCGGTGGGAATCAAACCGAGTTGACGGCAAGGTTTGTTACCACTAGACCACGGAGGCGGTCAAACTTACACTTAACGTTCAAAAAGCACCCTAATTTAAGGGTTTTTAAAATTTAAAAATCCTTTTAGGATTATTATTTGTTCATCATTCGTGTGTTCCCTAGAACACAGCTTCCTAGACCTCCACAAAACAATAGAAATTAGAATAAAAAGTGAGTAAGTAGGTATATAATGTTGCTTATAAATTATAATATGATGTTGCTATAGTGTCGCTTTAGACTTTTTACCGTTCCACTAACGATATATAATCGTTTTGTATTTAGATCGGTCGTGGTCCCGCCGCGGAGTCGCCCGCGCTCGGCTGGAGCTGCCGGACCGCGAGCGCACCGCCTCGCCCCGACCCACTCCCGAAACCCAACCAGAGCAGGAGCCCGTCAGCAAACCAAAGTAAATATTTTGCAAAGCTTTATTCATAAACCTTTTGCTAATCCAGGGGCAGTCCAGTCTTATTATTATTATAATTTTTTTATAAATAAATATTTTTAGACAGGTCACACAGCGCCATCTAGTTTCCGTGGTAAGCTACGAGGCTTGTGTTACGGAAACTAGATGGTTGATAAACTACATATTATACTTTTTTTTTGTAAATATATACATATTATACATATAAACACCCATTATTAAGTAGTCTATATTATTTTTTTGAAATAGTTTAATTCTCTCTCTTTTATTTGTAACACTTATTGCCTTGTAAATAAATAAATATTATGTGTGATGCAATCGCTAACAACTGCCTCCGTGGTCTAGCGGGTAAGTCTGCGGATTTAGACTCGAGTACTTCTGAAAAAAAATATTTATTAACGTAAATAAATACATTTAATTAATATTTGTGATATTTCTGGAGTTTGGTACGCTGGAGATATCGACGAGCTTGCCACTTGTCATGATTGGCCTATACTAAAGTTGGCTAAAGGTGAATTCGCTTATTCATAATATATTTATTTCTGGCCACCACGAAAGGGAAACGATCGTGATGATACTTTACTTTTTTTATCAACCTTAATGTCTGTAATTTCTTTCAAATAAATCATTAGTTCCAAAAACAGTAACATTATAATATGAGAACTTATGGCACCAAAAACTCAGTAAGCTCCATATAAACTCATTTTTATGCCCATACCTACATAAAATAAAAAAGCAGATAGGAGAATCTTGAATCCACAGAGGCAGTATAATATAAAATAAAATAAAAAATAAGGATTTTCAATTTATTATTGTAGGTACTTTATACTATGTACAACCTTATTTTTTTTTTTTATATTATACTGCTAACCTAATTCCATTTACATTTCGTAAAAATATAGAATAAATTACAAAGAGAAATATTAAAATATAATATAAGAACGAAAGAATATAAAGCTAACTAAAATAAAAATAACTATAAACTAATAATGTAAAAGGAAGAAAGGAATATAATTATTAGAAAAAATGCAAACATTACGGTGTTATGAAATAGGTATACCTACTTAATTAGATACACACACATCGGATTATATAATACAAATACATACATATAATAAAAAAATAATTAACTAGGTATTGTTATTTATTGTTCTCAGCGATTGCGTCAATTAGACAAGATTTAAGAACTGCTTACGTAACAAATCCTTAAAAATAAATGCTTTTCAGATTTTTAAGTGAATTTTTAAAATGATTTTATGATCAAACGTCGAGACTGCTGCCCTAGGCCTAGATTAATGACCTACTTTTTTAATCTCGTCCATCATTCAAAATTATTTAAATCTTAAAGATTTAGACTTTTATTTTCTACATAATTGTTTGTAACTTTCAGGGAATGGCGCCAAAAAATCGAATCGTGGTTAAAAGCTAATAGCCAGGAGGAGAAACGAGAAAACGAGTTACGCGAACGATCGAGGAAACTGCAAGCAAATCGGCGGTCACTCGAAAATGATTCAGGTAACATATATTTTTTAATAAATAATTAAATATTTCCAGACAGGTCACACAGCGCCATCTAATTTCCGTGGTAAGCTACGAGGCTTGTGTTACGGAAACTAGATGGTTGATAAACTACATATTATACATATAAACACCCAGACCGAGACAAATTATACAATGTACAACTTGCCCCCGGTGGGAATCGAACCCACGACCTCCCGAGTTCACGGCAACGTTTGTTACCACTAGACCACTCCGTCCTAGACGTCCATTGTCAAAGATGTGCCTTCAAGAAAAAAACTGATCAACGAGGGTCTAATATTTTTTTTTAATGACAATTTATTAACGATTCCACAAGTTGGTATTAGTTAAACTGGGATTGACGGTGCTCTCCTAGGCACGTTATTAAAAAAAAAATGATAAAAAAGTACATGCCAGGGTTCAACCTACTTTTTTTGGATTTTATTAAGTAACAATTATTTATTTATTACTCTTATAATAATGCCTTTTTTCAATACTCGTAAGTTTTGTGTGTTAAAATCGAGTAGTATTTTTTGTTTAGTTGGTAGTATTGTAATGGATTCTGATTTTACATTATATTGTATAGTTAGAAGTTCCATGATAAGTCTCTCCGCTCTTATCACAACTCTGTTCTCTCCATTCCCTCTTACCATACTGGATTTATGGTCAACTCATCTGCTATTCGCCGCAAACCTGTGGAATGAACTGCCAGTAGAAATCGACAAGCATCCAACCGAAAAATATTTTAAAAAATGGTGCCATCGCGCTATATAAATGGTTCATAAGTTATGTAATCGTTTCCTATGTAGTAGATGTAATATTAGTATTTAATATATCATAGTTATTAGTATGTATTTTGGTAATATTATTGTATTTATATAATAGGTATACCTATAGACTTATTATTTATATAATATTTACCATAAGTTTGTCTAAAAAATTTGCACCTACCTTACATTTAATTATTTTAATAATTTTAATTTGTCGACATTGTCCACTTGTATTTTTCACTTTCATATTCCAAATCAACAATATAAAGTAACTGCCTCCGTGGTCTAGCGGTTAAATCCGTGGATATAGACGGGGAGGTACCGGGTTTGAATCCTGGTCGGGACTCAATAATTTACCTAATTTATTTGTTATATTTCTCGTATTTGGTACATCCACGGACAACAACGAGCTTGCCACTTGTCATGATGGGCCTATAGTAAAGTAAGCTAATCCGCTTCTTTAGAAAGCGTGGTTTCTGAACCTGCAAAGGATGCGGCCGAGATGATACTATAACATACTATCTATGATAAAAATGACGAAAATATATGTGTTTTTAATTTTGACTTTCTAGAGAGTGAACGAAGTACTCTGGACACGTTACCAGAGACGCGTCCAGAATGGAGACCGTCAGTACTCAAGGACAGCGACGTCGTACGAGCGATTGAAACTGTTGAAGGTAATAATAATAATCTAAATATTCGTCTTGTTTTTGGGGATTTTGGCTAAATTGTATTCACATTTGTACATATCTGCTATTGCTGTCTGCCTGATTGACCTGCCTTAATGCTTAAACTAAATGAAAAAAATATTTCCGAATCCGGTTACCGTTTCACTTGTTTTATTTAACTTTAAACATTATATTCAACAGATGTCCAGCCGCAGACAAAAGACAACAGAGTACCGTGGAGAAAGACTGAAGAAAACGAGGAGATGAGAAGACTTAGACGTCAACGTTCCAAACAACAAATTGACGCACAACAACTCCTCTGCTCTATCACGGAAGAGGATAAACGAAAACTACCTGACATTAGAATAACAAGTGAACATATACCTAAAGAAAAGATAACTAATATAAGTAAAGAACGTACTGATAAAGTTGAAATCGACTCTGATAATATAGAAACTCCTCCAGTACAAAGGAAACACTTTAATCCACCACCAGAGAAGGAACCTTGTAGAAAATTCCAACCATCATTCCCAAATAGATTTAATCCACAAAAAGCCGAAACAGATATGAAAGATCTTTGCCAAGAAATTCTAGGAGACGGACAATTCGATAGGTTCTCAGCAGCACGACGCACTAGGAGATATAAACGAAATACTGATTCTAGTTCTCCTGAAGATGAGCCGACTAAGAAATCTGAAAGTCCTACAGAATTAGTCGCCGAAACTCAAGTTATAAGACCGACTAAACTTGATATTCAAGCTTCATATCCAATTGATGCTCCTCAAGAAGTCGCTAAATCTATTGAAGTTACAGTTAAAGATGAGAAAGAAAATCGTCTCAAACGTTGGCAGGATCGACTTAAGACCAACACTGCAGATACTAAGGCCCCTGCAGCTTCTACCAAAGAACAAACAAAGCAATCACCTCCGGGATCTTATTCTAGAATGAGACGAAGAACTTCTATAAACCAAGAAGATGTGCAGAAAGCTATTCGTGAGCTCAAGTCGCCGACAGAAACTCCTACTGGCGTGTGGTCTAGGAACGCTTATAGACGTTCTATAAACACTCCTACGAGGTCATCTTCAGAAAACAGACCAGCAGAGAAAACTGTTACTCGAATAAGTAAAGTTAAAAGCGAACATGAATTAAACGATGAAGGTTTCGAAGAGACTCAGAGCTTAAATTCAGAAAGCGCGTCTCAAGGGGCTTCGTCTGGCTGTAATATTGAATGCGAAAGTCCAACACTTCCAGCCAAACCAGCAAAAGCTGATATTCCAAAGAGGACGACAACCAAAGAAAACAAGGCACCTCCCCGAACCCCAGTCGATCCCAAAAAAATAAACAATTTAACACCAAAACGCAACACTTTACGCGTTGAAAGATCAGCATCCAGAGCATCTTTAAGAAGCTCTAGAAGCTCACTAAACAGTTCAGCTTCTGTAGCGACTGTAAAAAGAGCTCCTCCGCCTAAAGCTCCAGTAAAGCCTATGGTAGCTAGGTCTATTCAAGCTAGGGTACCAGCTTCAAGGTCTTCTTCTAGTGGGAGTTCTATCAGTACGACGAGACCGCCAGTTAAAACCGCCAACAAAACGTCAGGGTTCATGAGACCAACGCAAGCTTCGAAAGGAAGGGGAAATGTCGGATCTACACAAAATCTAAGAGCCAGTGTTAAATAAAGTCATATGTTACATATACAGGGTGAAAAGATTAAGCGTCTACTAGATATTTTCTAAAGCAAACAATATATTTATTTCAATCATATACCCACTAGTCACTCTTTCTTCGTCCCATTTGGTATAACGAATAACAAACAAAATTACAATTTTAACAAGGTAACACACCTTGTGAATCACTTGATAATGACATATTTACAGCGACAATTTTGTCTGTTGATAAGGCGGTTTTATCGTTGTTGTTGCATTTTTCTTATTCTTTTATTATTTTAGTTTATTTATTTAAAACTTTTGCACTATGTACTCGTACAAAGGTGGACCTAATGCCGTTAGACATTCTTACTCGGTCAACCTTAGGGACATTACGAACATTGTATGTGGAAGGATATTTTTGTTAATATTATGAATATTACTTAGTGAATGTTTTATATACTCCTATTTTTACCTGACTGCGCGAGGCAAAGAAGGGTTCAATATTAATCAGCCTATGTATTTATAAATGCGTTGGCCAATTGTGATGATTCTCACGTCAATCGATTCGTCTTCATCACGCGAGTGCCACTGAAGATATGACATTAATCACCACACGCCATATTGTGGAAAATAAAAAAAATAAAGTCGACGAACTATATTGAGTGGGATATCGTCAAATAGGTATTTAAAAATAATATTGAGTTTTCTCTTATCATTATTCATTTAGAGTGACCATTATGAATCTATAACGATTTAAAGTTGGTTGGCAACCATTATTTTGTGTTTAATGCATTATTCTGTAATTCTTTAAACTGAATCTACTAGTTTATATATTTATATGTGAGAATTTTTCAATATTATTTATACTCATAATTATGTAAAAATAAATAAATAATTCAATATTAAAAGAGGGTAGTCAAAAAAAAAAAGAAAAAAAATATATTGTAAGGAAAATATTTCATTCTGATTTCTTCAGTTTGTGACGCAAATAATAGCAATAGGTAAGTTTTAGTATATCTTGTTTACTATAGAAAATATCCACTAGGTTCACTTAACGTTTCAACCGTGTATAGCTATTCCAGGACATGGGTGAATCAACATTTTAGGTACTTTGTGGGTAAAACGACATACTATATTATTGCGGTGACACCTACTCGTAGTTCTGACATATAGCAGTTGGTTAAACTTAGGCTATTCGTTGCCGCTAATAATATATGTAAAACTAAAACTAAGTCTTAATTGATACTGGATACAACTAGAGATAAACAATCCCCAGTGGATAAAACTAGGCTTAACATATATGTTATACCCCTCATTCCGAATCGCGCTTAGAACGAATATGACACTGACCGTCGTTCCGAATCAAATATCGCTTCTCTGAGCGTGTTCTACTATGGTGAGTGCTCCGAAGAACTCCATAACCTAATCCCTCCCTCTCCATTCCGCAACCGAACCACACGCACAGGTCAGAATATGCACCCACATACCGTAGTCACCATCCCTTCGCGTACATATAAATTTGGGGACTCATACATCTGTCGTACTATAAAGATGTGGAATGCTCTTCCAGCCTCTGTGTTTCCACTTTCCTATAACTTGGAGTCCTTCAAGCGAAGTGTGAAAAAGCATCTAGTCAAGCCGGCATAGTGTTAGGGACTGATGGCAGTTACGATTATCTGACTTCAGTTGCTAACATTCATGGACCTTGCGCGCCACTTACCATCAGGTGGGCCAAGGTCACATGTCGTGCTAGTATAAAAAAAAAAAAAACTAAACGTGATTTGGATGCTCAGAGCGTGATATCAATTCTCACGTCAATCGATTCTCTTCATCACGCGAGTGTCGCTAAAGATATAACATTAATCAAATTTCGTTAAGGCGACAACCAGACGCCATATTGTGCTAAATATTAAAAAAATTGTCGACGAATTATTTTGAGTGGGGTATCGTCGAATAGGTATTTCAAAATCATGTTAAGGTTTTTTACCCAATTTTTATTGGAGACGTAAAGAAAGTGCCTAAAAAATTGATTCTCTCGGATATCGATGTTACAGGGACAGAACTTTAACTAGGTCTGGTTTAACGTCTCTGAATAGCTCTGTTACTCAGTTACACAACTGAATTAATTTAAAAGACAGTATACCAAACTTGGTTAAAGACGGCCAGAAATGTTGAGAATAATTTAGCAAAAACAAAATTATTATTATTGGAACCTTCAGATGGTATTTAAATGAAATATTGTAGAATCTCATTGAATCTGAAGTTTTCAATGACTGATTTTTCGTTAGTTATTTTTTTTAAGTTAGTGTTTATTTAATATTGTATATTTTTTATTTGCAATAAACCCGTACTGTGAAACTGCAGACATGACTATTGTGCGAGACCGAGCTCGACTGAATGACGACCCATAAGTGCCGGGGTCCAGGATTCGGAGATAGATAGATAGACAAATTCTTTATTCCACAGAAAATAAAACATTTTACAGTACATAGGCGAGCTTAACGTCGAAAAACATTATATAACAGGTAACCTTTAGAAGTGAGTAAGGATTGGATTGTGGGTAGCATGACTACTGTTTGACCAAATCTAATACAAACAAACATAATATAAAAAAATATAAACAAGGTAATCATGGTTGGACCGTAACAGGTAATACTCCAGATTTATGTGTGTTATAATAGCATTATTGCAAAGTAATTGTAACTTAATAACTACTTAATATAAGATCGTGGCTGTAAATAGGCCGTGTCAACTAAATATAAATTCGTGGCTGTAAATAGGCCGTCTCAACTATATATAAATTCATGGCAATCTAACAATAATAATAAATATCAAATGTTAATACTAGTTCGTGGCTGTTAACGGGCCGTGTCACCTTACAATTTATGTATACATACTAAATAATAAATAAATATCTTCTATGAAACCACCAGGTCGGTTGTAGCAGGATTCTTTTTTCCCTTGGTTTTTCTTCCGTTGGTTGGTTGTGAGTACAGGAGTTCTGACTGAATAGTTGACCCCGGCATTTATAGGTGCATCGGATCGCCAGCTCGTCATTCTGTCGAGCTCAGTCTAATAGCACAACTATCCAAATTTTAATGTAATCCTGCTCCCTCCCCCACTTAACGTTTCCTTCCAGCTGTCAAACGAAACTGAAATCAGTGTGATTGTGACAGTTAAACATAAAAATCTCGTCGAATGTACCAGCTTACGGCTGACCTTTAAAATAAAACTGGTACAGTCGGCTCTATTTTTAACTTTAATCCTAACAAATACAGACTTCATTTTCGTTTGACAGCTGGAAGAAAATTTTGAGTGAAGGAGTCATTGAGGTCTTAGAATACAGGTGTACAGACTTGGTTGTTAGCTGAAAGGTCGCATATCTCTCACTCGCACAATTTTTTTTTTAATGGATTGGTATTTTAAAAAAAAAGTGAGGCAACTACCTAGGGAGGCGCTCTTGGAAAATTACTAAAGTAGACAAATCTAGGAGACTAGATTCGTGAGCCACAAGGGCGGTGTTGTAGTAGGAACAGCGCCCAGCACCAAAGGTGCGTTGAATCACCGGCGGGTAGTTAGCCGCCGAGATCCTGCCGGGGAAAACGGGAGATTATCCCATCCCCAACATCCGGGCCTGGATGACTCCGCTGTCTGTCTGTCAATTAAAAAACAGCTTTCTAGAAAATAAAATTACGGTAATACTTCTGAGATCTAGCGGATAATTCCGTGGATTTAGACGCTGAGGTAACAGGTTCGATTGCTCGTCAATCTGCCTCATTAAAAAAAGCGTGGTTTCTGTCTACTGATACAGCCGTGATAATACTTTACTATAAAATAGAGGTGATAATCGTAAATGTTTTAGCTATTTTTCTCTGTCTAAAATCAAATATGTGAAAGTGATAATAAGTCAAAAATTCCAGTAATATTATTTTATAGAGGCTGGTTTAAAGTGTACTTAGACTTGAAAAATATCATGTTAAAGTGTGCGAGCGAGAGGGTTAAGTGTAACAATCCACTTAAACCGTAAACTTAAATTTAATATTTTTTTGGAAATTAGTAATTGCAATGTTGTAAATATTTAAGGCAACAGGTTTTATTTGAAATTTATATAGTAACTCAGTTATAATATATACAAGTTCATATAGAATGCTTAAATATTTTTTCCAACCCAAATATACTTACGTAATATATATATATATATACGAGTATATTTCAATTAATTATTATTAAATACTGCGGTTTTCTTAAAAAGTGACAAATAAAATTAAATACCAAGGTACCAACTTAAAAATAAAAGCCTATTTATAGAATAGGTTTTGTTTTTACAGAGTAGAATAATTATTGAATAAGAAACGTAGCTAGGTTTAAATTTAAACATATTTTAACAATATGCACCTACCTACATTTCGATTGAAACATATTTTTTTTTTAAGTTGGTGCTAATTTTTATTGTCACTGTCACTAACAACAAAAAACATGTTATATATTTATAATTAAAGAATGTATACTGCGTGTAGTTGTCAATAGAGCAAATATTATTTTTAGGCTTGGAAAAACCTGTTATTGAAATAAAAACGTCTTTTCCTTATTTCTGAGGGTCGTGACCCTCTCCACCGATAATGCTGCGCCATCCGGTTCTGCACACGGCGGCATTGTGAACTGGGGTGTTGAGTGTGTTGCGGATCTGGTCAGACCACCGTATAGGGTTTCAGCCACGGGGTCGTTAAGCCGTCGGTCCCGGTTCCACTAATAACAACTTGTGGATTCGTTAATGAATTGTCATTAAAATTGACATCAGAACCCGTCTGGCCGGCGTCGCAATTGTAGGCCAAATTCTCCAGAAATATGTTCTGAAAGGCCCATCTGCGACAGTGGAGACTCGAATAGATAATAAAACTGAGATTATGTTTGGTGCAAAAAACAATATATAAAAATATGGAATTTGGCAGCTGCAACGACTATTAGGAAATCAAAGGTGTTTTTGTTACATATGTATATCGTATTATACTTTTTAACATATTTTAATAAAATAGGTGAAGCATTTCATTGTAACTATTTGACACCAGAAGTCACATTCGTCCCAGGTGTTTTTTTTATATATTGTATTTCCACAGCCATTGTTAAGTACGGGTATTAAATAGTATATATTTTAAAATAAGTATAACTTAATGTTAGTTTGTAAGAATCTAGTACTCTCCCAGTCATTAAATTTCCAGTTAATAATTACTAATATTCTATTTTAATATTTAGCATAGATTTTAGGTACAAATTTTATAATACGCCATTTGTAACTGATCTGAATATTTTATAATTAATAAATCCAACCTGATTTTTTAAAATGAAATTATATGTTAGTGAGACAATTTATTCAAGAGCTTTTTTTTAGCTCGATTGTAAGAAAGCTTGTTAAAGAACTACATTTGTCATAGATTTACACTACCACCATTTCCGTGCCTCGGAGAGCACGTTATGCCGTCGGTCCGGTTCCACTAATACCAAACTGTGGAATCGTTAAGAATTTGTCATTAAAAATTGATATAAGACCCTCGGCAACCCGTCTGGCCAGCCGGGCGAATGTAGGCCAAGTTTTCCAGAAATTCCTGGAAGGCCCATCTCCAACAGTGGAGTTTTAGGACTATGTTTTAGGCGTGTGATGAATAAATAATGAATGAGACAATTTATTATTAATAAGTCTGTACGGTTTTACGCACATCGTTGTGTGGACAAACTTAAGATTTGGCGATACTGGCGGCTCTCATCAGTTCACGTACGGCCAGCAAGTGCGTCGGGTTCTCACCATAATCAAGAATCAGAATGAGGTCACGTTGGGTTATCAAGGTTGCCCCGTGTCCACATCCTCATCATTATACCACGTTAGGCTATCAAGCCGCGTGCTCTCATTATCAGTATAGTAAGCAGTTTTAAGATCAATAAATAAATCAATATCACCATTATGTAGGGTTTCATTTGTTCCCCTACAAACAGCCGGTTTCTCGAATCTCTACTTAATTATTTCCTAGCTAAGGAATCATAATCTACACAATGGGCTATGATGGCCGCATACATAAATGGTCATGATTGCCATCATCACTGCGCAGCTGTCCGCACAATCGGTGCATCTACATTTGTTAATTGTCATTTGTCCGACATGGAAGCCGAATTAGTGCCTACAACCATTATTTAAATGTGTACCATATTTGTGATGAAAAAAAAAATTGAGGCGGAAAGGTGGTGGATGCTAACTTTACAACGAAATTTATTTTTTGGTTTCCATATCGCGGGTTTACTTTAGTAATATTCTCAACATTTAAATGTTTAGTCGTTAGTCCACATTTTAAACCATGAAACCGCACGTCCTCTCCGTACCGCAAACAAATATGAACTGAGTGATAGCCGATTGTGTGAGCACACGCTTAATCATGTCCGATCTTCATTTGATGAATGTCTAGAAAACCGACACAGCGGCGATCGATGCCAATCATTTGCCATCATTGGCGATTACGCCCTCTACTCAATCGTGTCATTTGCCATCATTGGCGATTACGCCCTCTACACAATCGTGTCATTTGCCATCATTGGCGATTACGCCATCTACACAATCTTGTCATTCGCCATCATTGGCGGTTACGCCCTCTACACAATCATGATTGCCTGTAGTCGCCAATGATGGCCCATTGTGTAGAGGAGGCATTAGGTTTTTCTTAAGTCAAATCGGGTTTCACAAACAAATTTCACAACACTTTAGTTTTTCAACCTTAAGATTTATTACGTTCCGTTTTTGGTGACAAAAACGGAAATATTTATATTTAGTTAAAAATACACATATATTATTGTTCAAAATAATAGAATGTGGATTATTTTATGGTACATTTGTAAGATACGTTATATATCTCGACGAATATAATATTTAAAAATATAAATATGCTGTAGAGATAAGTGCTTTTGGCGTGGAACGAAATGGGGGAAAATAATGTTCGTTCCAAATGTTATATTTGACATTCATTGTTATAATTCGACCACTTAGTTGTGTATTTTGTATTATTCAATTAAATTTTAAATAGTTATATACCTAGTATATTTTATAATTGCCTTAAGATTTTTAAACGTAATATTTGCGCAGTAATTTGTTTCTTGTATCTTTGATTGAGCCAATTTTTTAATTGGTCGTGTTATATTCATTTGCAGTATTTGAACAAGCGGACTAAACGAATGACAGTCGATTTGATGGTATTATTGTTTGTAAAAAGTAAAGTATCATCACGACCGTTTCCCTTCCGGACATTTAGCCAACTTTACTAAAGGCCAATCATGACAAGTGGCAATCTCGTCGATGTATAGATGTATACATGTATGTATCGTATTATTGTTTGTGAAACGCATTTTTTGCAAAACCTGTTAATTTTTACTTAAGTAATAATTAAGTACCAAAAATAAGTTCGAGAAACTGGCTGATAGTCAATTAATTATATATTATTTATAATATTGTACATTTATGATGAATGTACAAATCTATTCGTCACTTATTTTTAATTGAAAATAATATTAATAGTTAGTTCATTTAAGTGACGAACATGTTTATATGGTTATAATAATGTGCACCGATTTTGGGTGTTTTTAAAAGTTTATATATATATAATTATTATTATTTTATACTCTAAAATATGTGTAATATTATATATATTTTCAAATAATAATATACTTAGGTAACTTTGCGTCACAAATTGCGAATAAATAAATCTATTTTTATGATAATAAAAGACGATTTTAACAACAAAAATGTTTTATTGCATGTGTTTTATTACTTAACATAAAAAGTTCAATAAAATATTATTCCTAAAAATTGTTTTGTTTTTTATTTATTAATTAACCTGTTTACCCGCAGTTTATAGCAATCCTTCATCTACCAATTCCTTGATAAGATCCGTCATCTTGGCGCAACAAGCTTTGTTTGTAGTCCACACTGGCTTCACACTCGTCGACGCTCCCTCACTTTCCTGTCACAAAATCTATTATTGAATGCCATACCATCGATGTGTACACAAACTAGTCGTCGGCCCCTACGTAAAGTATTGGAACTAATGAGAATACCCATATTTCTTAGAGAAATGGGCCAATAAAATGTTATTGTGTCATAATGATTTCTTTTCAATATGATAGGTAATATAGTGTTTCCACAAGTCATGCTAGTAAAAAAAAAAAAAGTTCACATGTCGAGCTGGTATAGAAAAAAGAAAATTGATTGACACTTCGGATTGTTTAGGACTTATGTATTCTGCATCATGTCCTTAAATAAATAAATAAAATAATAATAATTGACACTTCGGGTACTGTCGTATTCCGATTGGAACCCGAGTTTTCCCGATGAAAATACATTATGCAATACGAGTAAGTATATCTGTACAATTGTTGTTCATGATTATTAAAGAATATCCTACCTTCGGTTGGTACAAGTTCGGTGCTTCAGTACTGTCGCAGGTCATGATAGGGTACATGTCCAAAGCAATGCCTAAACCGAACTTGCTACTTCGTCGGAATTCCTCCTTGACCCTGAAAACAAACCCTGTTACCAAAATTACCATGAAAGCATATCCATAAATTGTCTGACTTCATATTTCTGTGGTGTCAAGGAAGAAGGGGATACGTACAAAACTTGAACTTTTCACTAGAGGCAAATTAAGAAAACAGCTTATTTTTATAATTAGAAAATTGTAATTTACGTAAGGTTCAATTTCATTAGTCGTATACTTTAGGTACAAGTCGACTCATCTCACTATGCATAACTGAATAATCTCTGAGCGTGTTCTACCGGCTATACTATGGTGAGTGCTCCGAAGAACTCTATAACCTAATCCCTCCCTCTCCATTCCGCAACCGAACCACACGCACAGGTCAGAATATGCACCCACATACCGTAGTCACCATCCCTTCGCGTACGTATAAATTTGGGGACTCATACATCTGTCGTACGATAAAGATGTGGAATGCTCTTCCAGCCTCTGTGTTTCCACTTTCCTATAACTTGGAGTCCTTCAAGCGAAGTGTGAAAAAGCATCTAGTCAAGCCGGCATAGTGTTAGGGACTGATGGCAGTTACGAGTATCTGACTTCAGTTGCTAGCATTCATGGACCTTGCGCGCCACTTACAACCAGGTGGGCCCAAGGTCACATGTCGTGCTAGTATAAAAAAAAAAAAAAAAAAAAAAATGAATTATAGGCGGGAAAAGCGCGATACTGAAATAACTCGATTGAACTCTTTTTACTTATTTATACATTTTAATGTTACGACTAGCCCCTTTATGGACGTAGGGGTGTAAAATAAACTGTACAGTTTATAGACTCATCTCCTTATTGCATTGACGCATATGAATATTTTGAACCAATAGGTGCAAAAATCTATTTTTTTATTTTATCAACTCATCTCCTTTTTCCTTGACACCACAGATTTATTTGTTGTTTTTTCGTAGTAGTAGGATGCAAAAGGCAGTAGCATTAAAGTACTCATACTATTGTTTTAAAATATTGTCATCCGAAACGTAAGGACAGTAATCGTGAATAGTTTTAGTTTTTAATCAAAAAAAATAGGTGTAGCAACCGGATGCGCCTTTGAGGAAAAATCCTGTTTTTGTGTAGAGATAAAAAAATATCATCCGTTTCTGCTGGACGGTTGATAAATGATGTTTAAAGTGGCGGAAATATTCGATTTATACTCGCTTTTTTCAAAAAACTAAAAAAAATATGTTCAAATTGTTATACTCGTAAACGGATGACTGATTCTATACATGTTCTCAGAGAGTCCAACTTTGTCTATTTTTTGAGTCATTTTTTTAAAACAATAGTGTAGTAAACTACCGCCATTCTTTCTAAACATATTTTTCTCCACATTGTCCCTAAGGTTGGCTGTCAGATAATGTCTAGCGGTATTAAGTCCGCCCCTTGTATAACGTGCAATAAAGTTTTAAATAAATAAATAAAAATATAAATTTATGATGTAAATTTATTTTCTTCTTTAAAAGTAAAAATCTAGAAAATTACACGTGAGAAATAATAATAATAATATATAATACATTCTTTATTGTACAGAACCAAAAATAGTGTGGGTACAAAGGCGAGCTTGTTATGTTGTGAATGGGGAGCCATTATAAGCGGGTGCATAAATACTATTGTGATCAACAATAATGAAATATAAATACATACTAGTTAAATATACATATCCTACATATTAAATAAATAGTTAGTTTATAAATTTTATCGAAGTTAATTATAGTACATTAAATATAAATTAAAAGCTACCTAAATAATAAAATTAAAAATAAACTAAACTATAAATAAAAAATGTCCTCTAGAGACGTCCCATCCGAGATAGTCCCAAGGAGACTGGCAACATTTCCCCTTTGTATAGCGAGGATAATACGTTGGCAGAAATAATTGCCAGCCTTCCTGTCTCCAGACCTTTCTGTCAGCCGCTTTGACAACTCCTTGGCCAATCGCCTCGCTGACGGTCCCCATGGGCCCATCGTCTCGACCCCAAACGGCGCAAATTCGTAACTGGCACCAAGGTTAGCGTATTTGCGCAATTTGAGGTTCTCCGCAGAAAAAGCCGCACTTCCCGCGCCTGACGAGGTCGCCTGGATGTGAGTCGTCGCATCCCACACCAGAGACCTGCCAAGTTTCCACGGCCCAATAGTCATTCCGTCGGGTCTCTTGCCATCGCTCCGCACAATACCAGATGGTTCTAATATTGCGGGTACCCCAGCAGCTCTTCGGATGATGAATGCGGCCAGCACTTCTAGCACAAGAAAGCCCGAGGTGTAAAATAAATAAATATATACATTAATAATAAATACATATCTAAGTATATAGTAGAAAGTTATGGTAAGTTATTCTGTATATGATGTAAAAATTATATATCTTGTATTTAAATATTTTGAGAGATGGAGCTTGTCTGGTTACCAAAGGTAGTCTGTTCCACTGGCGAGCTGCAGATACCGAAAAGGAGTCTGAATATCTGGAAGAGTGGGGAGTCAATAATTTCAATTATATTGGGGGGAAATCAATATTTTCGCTAATAATGTGTGGCGTCTACACACAACCCTTCGCGACCAGTCTGCAGTAGTAGGGAGCCAATCCCCCTCCACAAAATGCGGGTTGCAAAACTCCCCACTAAACACACTGGGGCTATATATATTTAGTTTCTTTGGTAATAAAATCATAACACGCGGCGAACGAGTGCCTTCACTCCGTAGCCACGACTCAGAATTAGCTGTAAAGGCACACAGGGCCAACAGTGAGATAAAGACGGTTTATAGGATTTTAGTCTGTAGGCGCCCTGGGGCTTCACTAGGAAGCTTCACGGATGAGTCGGGCATGCGACCCCCACCCGCGTTGGCCCTTCAGGCAGGGGGCGTATCATTGATGATTTATTGATTCACCGTCTATAAAAAAATAATAATAATAATAAAATCATCAATCCATACTTCGAGTTTCATTGATTCTAAACACTCCCAAAATAATCAGTAAAAGGTCCTGAGTTAAAAAAATCTTGCAGCTTCTGCACCAAAACCAGTGTTGACCAGCGTAATGAATATCACTCACAATGTCAACAAGCATTCTTTATTCAAAGCCCCTCTGAAGACGGATTCCTCTTCGCTCATCTGGAGTAGCCTGGTATGCAGCTCGTCCACATAGTATTCCAGCAGGGACGGCATATGCTCCACTCTCTGCTCCTTGTTCAGGCACAGGTAGATGATGTATGCTAAGTCCAGAGTGGGAGACGCATAACGAACTAATTGAAAATCTACTATGCACATCTGAAAATTTATATCTGATTAAATAATACCAATAACTGCCTCCGTGGTCTAGCGGTTAAGTCCGTGGATTTAGACTAGGAGGTACCGGGTTCGATTCCTGGTCGGGACACAAAAACATTTATTGATTTAAATGAATACATTTAATTAATATTTAACTTATTTGTGATATTTCTCGAGTTTGGTACGCTGGAGACATCGACGAGCTTGCCACTTGTTATGATTGGCCTATAGTAAAGTTAGCTAAATGTGAATCCGCTTGTTTATAAGCGTGGTTTCTGACCACCCCGAAAGGGAAACGGTCGTGATGATACTTTACTTTTACTTTTTAATCGTCAAAGTTATTTTACTGCTAATTTAGATTTATTTATTCGAAAAATCAACAGGTTTAAAAACATAAAAACAAAAGATAAATGAATATAACAAAAAGTTATAAAATACAGTTGCAACACTACAGTTTTTGAACCAATGTGAGGATGTCATTTTAAGGAAACCTCCATTGAACTTCTAATAAAATAATCAATTCTTCTGTTTAAGATATTATTAATATTATTTGAAATCTACCGATTTACAAAATGAGATTTATTTAAAAATCTCTTAATGGGGTGTATCACTAACTTTTTATCACGATAGATGGCGCATGATAGATGGTACCTAATATAACTGTCAGTTGCATAGAAATCTTGTATTTTTATTACGAAATTTATTATCTTCTGGATATTATGCCGAAGTGAGCAGCTTTTAAGTGTACAAATCGAGATTTCTAAGCGAAATCAAAGATATGATGAACTCAAAATTGCCGTTCTATTAATAAAATCTTTTTTCTTTTTAAAGATGGTGTGCGCGAACTTAAATCGTCTTTTAAGTTAGGTAACGTTAATTTGAAATACATTTTTCTGTTATAAAAATAAAAAAAAACTACTAAAACATTTTAAAATGATGCGATATAGGTGTAAAACAAGGTACCATTGCCGCTAGCGACATCTACAAAAAACTTTCCCTGATACACCCCATTAAGACGCTCAAAATTTTATCAGTTAAAATCTCTGCCACTGTTCTTTACCAAATAATATAATAAAATTCCTTTAGTGTTTCGCCTTCACTGCGGAAAATGAGCCTAATGGAATTTCAATAATTTTTTGAACATTTGAGCTTTAAGGTAACAATATTGTCACAGTACAAATTTGTGGATGGGCTCCTAAACACTCACCTCCGCTATATCTTCATTTACATAACGAAACAAGAAGTTGTTAGTCCAGCAATCTCCATGACCAATCACAGCCAGGGGTTCTCTTGGCGTGACCAGATCCACCATGGTCTGGAAGAATGAGTCTTCGTCACAGAAAGCCAGGAACTTCTCCATGTATTCCTTGTCGTCAGCACCACCCAGTTCCTCTTCCACCATGGCGATGGCGTTCCTGATCGCCTCCTTATAATAATTCCTGTAATACTCTACGTTTTCTGGGACGAAGAAAACTGTAGAGAAGACTTTTTGTAATTAAAAAAAAAAAAGTATCATCACGACCGTTTCCCTTTCGGAGTGGTAAGAAACCACGCTTATGAATAAGCGGATTCACATTTAGCAAACTTTACTATAGGCCAATCATGACAAGTGGCAAGCTCGTCGATGTCTCCAGCGTACCAATCTCGAGAAATATCACAAATAAATTAAATATTAATTAAATGTATTTTTATTTACATTAATAAATATTTTTGTGTCCCGACCAGAATCGAACCCCAAGTCTAAATACACGGACTGAACCGCTAGACCACGGAGGCAGTTTGTAATTAATAAAATAAAAGGGTACTGCTTCGATTCCTTTCAATCGTAAAAACTTGTAAAACACAAACTCTAGATCGAAAAAGTGTGGGGATTTTAGACGACTTCAAACTGCACAATAACTGCTAACGAAACTACAATTTTTCAGCAACCTTTACAGTTTTACAGCTCGGAATGTAAAGTTCAATCAATGTATTGCGTGCTAGATTTAATTTACATATGTAAACGCAGATACTAGTAGATTAAAATTATTATATAAAAATATGGTAAATATAAAAAAAGAAGTACAGATGCTACTCACTAATTAATTTGACCGTCTCCGTGGTCTAGTGGTAACAAACGTTGCCGTGAACTCGGGAGGTCGTGGGTTCGATTCCCACCGGGGGCAAGTTGTACATTGTATAATTTGTCTCGGTCTGGGTGTTTATATGTATAATATGTATATAATTAACAAAAAAAAAAGTATAATATGTAGTTTATCAACCATCTTGTTTCCGTAACACAAGCCTCGTAGCTTACCAGGGAAATTAGATGGCGCTGTGTGACCTGTCTGGAAATATTTATTTATTTAATTTTTGTGGCGAATACTAAATAAATTTGCGTTGCAACACGCGAGCTCACACACGTTTGTGAATTTTGGACTTCAGCTTAAAACGTCTCCTGCTTGTCTCCACAGTATTACAGGTTCAATAATAGTCAATAGAAACTTTTATCTAAGTAACCTGCAGCCCTATTCTGTTAGGCACACACGTTATATAATGGAATCCGTTAACTATATATATCACGCTATTTAAGTTGATATTTGCACGGCCGCTGTCAAGGTCGCGCGCTTATAGAGTTGAGAATTGAATAATATTTTATAATTATGACGCAACCTCTGAAGTAAATTACGAAATCCACTAATAACGTTTGCGACTAAGTTAAGTTTTCAATTTAAATTGTCTAAACCGGATCCTGATAAATTTCCTAATGCATGTACCTTCAGAGATTCCATCCTGTATGTTAATCAACTCGAAGAATCCTTCGGGGTCATGGTACTTCATGGCCAAGGAAAGGGCGTGGAAGTGGGACAGCTGCTTCAGGACATAGTAACTCTGTTCCATTGATAACCCTTGACGTCTATCTGGCATTATGAAGCCCAGCTAAAAGAACAATCATGAAAAAGGACTAGGGGATAATATCACCATTTCCTTAAATGTTAGTCTCCCTTAAATACACAAAGAACAATGGCGAGATAATTTTTTTTTTTGACCGCCTCCGTGGTCTAGTGGTAACAAACGTTGCCGTGAACTCGGGAGGTCGTGGGTTCGATTCCCACCGGGGGCAAGTTGTACATTGTATAATTTGTCTCGGTCTGGGTGTTTATATGTATAATATGTATATGTTTACAAAAAAAAAAGTATAATATGTAGTTTATCAACCATCTAGTTTCCGTAACACAAGCTTCGCAGCTTACCACGGAAACTAGATGGCGCTGTGTGACCTGTCTGGAAATATTTATTTATTTATTTATTTTATAATAAAAGATATTAAACAAATAAATATAAAATAAATAAAATAAAACAACCTAATACGTTGTGCTGCATATCTTAATTGTGTAAGTTTTGTGCGATGAATAAACAATTTTCTTTCTTTCTTTAATAAAATTTCTAGCTTTTTAATAAGAAAATTCAAAAAATATATCTTAATTCAGATAGATTTTTATATAATAGAATCGAATCAAACCGAACCAAACCAAATCAAACCAAATTTATTTAAGTAAAGTTAAGTTACTTTGTGATTTCTATCAGTGGAAATTTGTAATTGGCTTATCCTACAGGATTATCCTACAAATATTGTGTAACTAATTGCAATGGCTGTAAATTTAAAAAAAAAAAAAAAAATGAATTGTGCGAGCGTTAAACCCTCAGACCGAACGAGCGAATGTTTATTGTATCTGGCTTTTTATCAAATTATTTTTGTGTAATAAACCGACAGAGAATTCTACCTTTACGAGATTCTATGGAATATTTTAAGCCACAATTAAATATGTAGTCAATGAATTATTATGATCTCAGAGATGATCAGAAACGAATTCATCGCGCAGTGGAAGTTGGTCCAGCTAAATCTTTGTACCACTTACTGAAAAAAAATGGTCTAAGCAGGTCTGCCGTCAATACTTGTATATTTATGGAACCAGATTCCAAGTCAACGCATACAGTATTTGGTTGGGTAAGGAGAGAAGCAGAATGATGATCATCTTGTTGCTCAATAAAAAGAGAAGTCCTCCAAATTTGTCTTCTGATATGCACAGTTTGCAAACAGTAGCTTACTTGCATGTTCGGATAGCTCGCTTCTTGAAGCGGTTTATTCAAAGTTTTAACGTTCTAGTTAACGAATAATTATTTATTTATTTATTAGGGTCGCCAACAGTGACAGCAACAATACATACATGGATTTTTACTACAACTAACTAAGACAGAAACCAGATGCTGCATTAGTTACAGGCAACCACCTTGAGTATAGCACATTATAGAGCACTCGTTCGCGTGATCAAAACATCCATCGAGCATTTGCAAGGATTCTAGTTCTTACTGTTCTCATTTTTTATTGTTGGCATTATTTTAGTAAAAAAAAAGTAAAGTATCATCACGACCGTTTCCCTTTCGGGGTGGTCAGAAACCACGCTTATAAAGAAGCGCATTCACATTTAGCCAACTTTACTATATGCCAATTCATGACAAGTGGCAAGCTCGTCGATGTCTCCAGCGTACCAAACTCGAAAAATATTATTAAATTTATTTTTTTATATTTTTAGTTTATTTTGTAGAATAGTTTTTATTTCATAGGTATTTTTAGTTTAGTTTTATTTACTTATAATTAGTTTTTTAATCTATTTTATTTTAATATTTTTGTGTCCCGACCTGGAGTCGCACCCGGTACCTCCGAGTCTAAATCCACGGACTTAACCGCTAGACTACGGATGCATTTATTTTATTGTAAATGATAAAACGAGTTGTCGATTACACCAAAAGAATAGCTGACGCTCTTGTTCTGGCACTAGCTCTTTGGCCCATGCAGCCGTGAAATTCAAAGTTACATATATAATATATGTAATAATTATTATATATTTATAGGCTACAATAATTATCTACCTTTTACATGATGCAAATATCTATAACAATTAAATTATAGCTACAAAGATGTTATGGTGTTCGACTATACACATTCTTGCTCTATTGGACAAGTTTTCTTTCAAATTTTTTGATGTTCGTTACAGCCCCTAGAACACAGAGTCCTAGACATCCACTGTTGGAGATGGGCCTTCCAGAACATGTTTCTGGAGAACTATGGCCTACACCCGCCACGCTGGCCAGACGGGTTGGCGAGGGTCTGATGTCAATTTTAATGACATTTTATTAACGATTCCACAAGTTGGTATTAGTGAAACCGGGACCGACGGCTTAACGTGCTCTTCCAGGCACGGGAACAGTGGTGTTGTAAATCTATGACAAATGCATGTAAGAAAAGTGTATTTCTTAATGGTATATGCCGGGGCTCGAACCGCGACCTTTAAGGATAAGGAAAGCGTCCTTACAACCGAGCCACCACTGCTCTCTTTGGTGTATACATATACAATAATTTGTAATGCAATTCTTACATTGAATTTACCTAAATACTTTTTTCATTGCAACTTGAGGGCAATGAGTGTAGGGTGTGTTGATAGCTATTCTTCTGCCGTTCGATTCTCTATCAGCTTTGGGAGAGTGACTTAGTGTGTCTGTATATATCGCCTTAAAGTTATGAATTCCAAAAGAGTACCTACAGTCTTTAAGTCCTTTAAAATAACCAGGTCATTCTGCGCCAGATAGCATTTTGGTATTGCTGAAAACGGAGTCTTGACCTGGTCTTCCCACTGCTTCTGAAAGTTTTGAAGAGCTGGCCAGATCTTGGTATAAAACCCCACTTCGTTGCAGAATAGGACATCGCTCTTAAATGCTTCCCTCCTGAAATAAATGATGTTTGAGGTGAACAGAAGCGTGAGATTCCTTAAAATAATGAAACAAAGGAAATTCATATCATCCAATCATCATGCGCAATAAAAAATAATTGCTTATTGCAGCTCGTCATGCAAGAAAAGATGAAAGATTCAAGAAGGACGAAGACGTACGTCCTGTCTTAAGAATCTCAGACAGTGATCAATAAAATCGAAATTGCTATAATGATAGGCGACCTCCGATAGTAGCTGATACTTCAAGAAGAAGAAGAAGAAAATAATCACAGTTTCTAGAATACATAGTCCCTTCCCAGGCACCTTGGTCTTGCAGGAGCCGTCTGGTTTCAGATCATGGTATCGAGAAAAACCGTGCTCAGCTGTAAAATATTTAAAGTTTGTGATGGAGGCTACCTGATAACGCTTTCTGGTAGACATTTGTAGATGATAGACCCCTCCCAGGGTACCTCAGTCTCACAAGAGCCGTCTGGTTCTAGATGCTTCTGGACACCATGTAGAGAGACCCTGTACACCATTGAGGTGTAGTTGTCACCACGTTTCGAGCCGGGGGCACCCTGTAGAAAAATGACGAAGCTAAAGTCTAAGAATGAGATAAACTGACGAAAATGTGGTAGATGACTTCTGCATTTAAAGATGAAAGCGTATATTTATGATTGATTTGTGATGATTCGAACGCAGCGATATCTAAAGATGATCAATGAGTTTAGCTTAGTTTTAGTACGAGTATCTAATCTTTACTCTTAATGTTTTTTCACCAATATGTAAAAAGAGATTGCCCAAAACCAGGCCCCAACTATTTTGCAGCGTGCCTCAACTAAATTCCATTCAATAATCATAACAATAAAATGTGTTTTTTTTAATTTAATTACAACATCTCTTTTACCCCAGCATTAAAATATAATTTAATTAAATAGTCAAATGGTTAAAATTTATGTATGAATGAAAGTATGTAGTTAGAAAGCACTATTTATACGATTAGGTTCTTTATTACGACCAGGTACTTTATTATAGATAAAACACTGGATTTCAAATCGGCGGGATCGAAACTATGTAATTATTAACGTAAAAAAAAGTTTATGCTATGGTAAAATAAATAAAACTAATTACAGATTATGAACATACAATATATTAACTATCAAATAAAAAAGAAATCAATATGGCACGAGAACATTTTATTGGGCCCATTTCTCTAAGAAAAATAGGCTTTCTCATTTATGTAATATATGTTACTTATAAGGTATTTATTTATGTAATGAGCTGTAATAAGTATGTAAAGTAGGCGCCGCGGTTTACAACACCACCGTTCCAGTGTGCCTCGGAGAGCACTTAAACAGCTCCCAACAGCGTGTACAAGAGGATATTGTATTTAAAAAAATATATACTAGCACTACATGTGACCTTGCGCCTACCTGATGGTAAGTGGCGCGCGAAGTCCATGAATGTTAGCAACTGGAATCAGACACTATGCTGGCTTGACTGGACATGACGGCAATTCGAGCCTGATCACGAAACGTCTGGATACTGGGTTTATCGGAACGAACAGTGGACACTTCCCCGCCCCAGCATTTTTGGCAAATTACCACCATCAGTCCGCGTGCCACCTATTTGTTGTTCTCGTTGAAAGTATGTGCCATTTGCAATGATGTCAATTTTATACTTTGAAGGAGAACTAAGCTTGCCATGGTGATATTTATATATAAAATAACACCGTTTGAAACAAGACATGACTGCTGCTGGCTGTCGGAGAATGTCTAGCGGCATTAAGACCGTCCCTTGTACATAGTGCAATAAAGTTTTAAATAAATTATTATTACCATCAGATAGCGGCGGGATCACAGTCATATTCACATTTTCAGAATAAAAATTAACAAAAAACTATTAAATGATTCGGTTGTGAGTGATAGATTTGGACTTGAAATCGAACCCACTCACCTCGAACCTTTGTATAGTGACATCGGGGTGGTCATCTTTGAGAAGGTCCTGGACGAATTTTAAAGTTATGACTTCAGACATGTTAGGTAGTTTCAATGCAGTTCAACTATGAAGTGACTGATCCACGCTACACGTCCGTTTATCACGGAGGGTGTGTACATATTTACGTAAAATCTGGACAAAGGTTTTATATGTAGCATATTTTGAGTAAAGTAAAAGTAAAGCATCATCACGACCGTTTTCCTTCCGTGGTCAGAAACCACGCTTATAAAGAAGCGGATTCACATTTAGCCAACTTTACTATAGGCCAATCATGACAAGTGGCAAGCTCGTCGATGTCTCTAGCATACCAAACTAGAGAATAATCACAAATAAATTAATTATTGTTTTTTTTTATTTTTTTATTTATTAGATCTTATTCTGTCCCGACCAGGAATCGAACCCGGCACCTTTGAGTCTAAATCCTCCGTGGTTTAGCGGACAAGTCCGTGGATTTAAACTCGGTAGTACCGGGTCCGATTTCTCGTGGTACAATGCACGGAAATGGACCATAAGGTTTAGGTTCTATCCTTTTCATAAAAAAAAATTTTGGGTGTACCTTGGTCTGATCCCACAATCTTTTATCGACTTACTACTACTAATCTTTCTTAAAAAAAAATATATATATTATCTTCTATTTTTACTGTTCCAATATCTGCACCTATCTCCCACACACATGTTCGTAATATCCCTAACTTTGATCGAGTAAGAACGTCTAGCGGCATAGGGGTCCGCCTTTGTACATACAGCAAAAAGCTTAAAATAAATAAATAAAAGTCGGAATAGTGATGCTGTGGGAACTAACTTATTGATTCAAATTCATATTCTTTATTGCATAAAAACATCTTAACCTAATATGTTCAACAGTAATAAATTAATATTAACATTTTTATATATTATATAATATAGGCTTTGTGATAATGGCCTACTGAGCTTCAGCATGCAATGTAGGTATGACTTGATGTCAGCACTATATTCTTCTTCTTAGTCGCTACACTCTTGGCAGAGTGGTCGTGGTCGCCATTGGAGTGCTAGTAGCACGGCCAACAAGCCGTCGCCACTCCTCTCGAACCCCGGCTTTCCTAGTGCACTCATGTAGGGGATGATCCATTGCAACCTTCACTATAGCACTATATATGTACATTGGTTATAATAATGGGGTGTATCAGGCAAAGCTGTTTTTAGATGTCGCTAGTGGCAATGATACCTTGTTTTACACCTATGTCGCATAATTTTTTTAATGTTTTAATACGTTTTTATTTACAGAAAAATGTTTTTTTTAATTAACGTTACTTACCTTGGACGAATTAAGAAAGCGCACACCGCCTTTAAAAAGAAAAAAAGGTTTTATTAATAGAACGGCAATTTTGAGATCACCATATCGTTGATTTGTACACTAAAAAGCTGCTCACTTCGGCTAATATCCAGAAAATAATGAATTTCGTAATAAAATACAATTTTTCTATGCAACTGACAGTTATATCAGGCGCCATCTATCGTGATAAAAAGTTAGTGATACACCCCATTACGTGTCCAACACATTTGCATCCAAAGTATGGTCACCATGTTCTAGGGAGCACATTATTGAATTGTTGCTGCTGTTACGGGGGGACATTTATTGAATAATTCCGTTCTGTCTACCATCACAATGACATGCCTATCCTACTTGCGCAATAGTGAAGCGAGCAGTGGGGAATAAATCACTGTTACGGCAAATGTATTTGTACATAAAATTAATATAGGTACATTAATTTATAAACGTTTGTTAGTTGACATTGTCATAAAGTGGCTGGCAAAAAACTGTTCAGTCGCTCGTGGGGTCACATACGAGTATTCTATCTCCAATTAAGTTGATTCTTGGTCCTACTAGACTCCAATGGTAACTTCTGACGCGTTTTGTTTTACGAAAAGTTAGCATGAATATGTTTTTGTGATAGTCTTTCCGATAATATTTTACTAAATATTAACGTTTTTTTAGCAACCAGATCTTATTTTAGCATTTCTAACTTCAACTAATAATATATTCATCATCATCATCATCAGCCTGTGTCTCTCCACTGCTGGATATAGGCCTCCCCCAAGGCTCGCCACTTCACATGATCTCCTGCCACTCTCATCCAACCCCCACCAGCGACCTTCCTTAGGTCATCTGTCCATCTAGCGGGGGGTCGACCCACTCTGCGTCTTCCCGTACGTGGTCTCCACTCCAGAACTCGTCTACTCCATCGTTCATCGGTTCTACGACATACATGTCCAGCCCATTGCCACTTCAGCTTACTAATTTTGAAGGCTATATCGGTAACTTTGGTTCTCCGACGGATTTTCTCGTTTCTAACTTTATCCATCAGAGAAATACCAAACATAGCTCTCTCCATAGCCCGCTGAGCGACCTTGAATTTGTGGACGAGACCCACTGTCAGTGTCCATGTTTCTGCTCCGTACGACAGCACTGGAAGAACGCACTGGTTGAAAACTCTCGTCTTCAGACACTGGGGTATGTTTGATAAGAAGATGTGGCGCAGCTTCCCGAATGCGGCTCATCCTAGCTGAATGCGTCTGTCGGCTTCTTTGCTGAAGTTGGCTACGCCTAATTGCATAGTCTGTCCAAGGTAGACGTACTTTTGTACAACTTCGAGAGTGGCATTACCCACGCAGATTGATCTTGGTACAACATGGTCGTTATACATGACTTTTGTCTTGTCTAAGTTCATACCGAGGCCAACCTGCTGGGACGCCACGTTTAAGCCCTTCAGCATTCCGCTAAGATCCTTGAGGAATAATATATTGCTAAAATATAAATATATATTTTAAATTTATAATGAAAAAGCCAAATGTCACAAATACGAGTCCATTGCTACGTATGTGTGCCTTTTGGTCTTGAGACAATGGAGAATGGAACCGTGGGGGCCAAGCGCAAGCGGCTGGTTAACGCTGTATGTGACAAGAGGGCTCGCAGTTTTTCGCGCAGCAAATCACCATCGCTGTGCAGCGGGGGAATGCCGCGAGTGTTCTTGGCACACTGCCACATGATCAAGTCATGGGTGAATATTTTTATATGTAGTTTAGATTTTAGTTTTATTTTTAATTTAGGTTACATAATTTTATTAGCTTAATTTTTATTATTATTTAAATCATTGTATACTTTTAAAATAGTTCGTATAAAATTAAATATTTATTGTGTATATTACAGATAATAATAGCTTATATCTATAAGCTTAATCTTAATACCTAATCCTAATCATAGCTTATTTTTTTATTTTAGGTACTTGTCACTTAGAACTTGAAAAACTGTACGTACACGGTGTTAGTTTACGAACGCGTTCCGGCTGTCAAATTATACAGTGCGGAAATTATTTATAGTGAGCCTAGCAAAACATTAATAACTAAATGTTTTCTTAAATAATTATTATATTGAAAACTAACTTAACAATTGGAATATAGTAATATTTATATATTCTATCTATGTTTACATATATATGTTTAAATCCTGTTATATCATTATTTCTTGATTTTATTTTTGAACGTCGTTACCCGCCCACTGGTTTTGACGTTTCGTTTTGACATTTGTTTATCTGTGATTTTGTTGATTTGAGCGGTCAATTGTGGTTGCAATTTGTGCATTGATTAGCTCTAAAATGATTTTAAAAACTGTATAAATGTAGATTTTATTTTAATAATTTAGTATACAGACTTGTCCCTTATTAGAACATAGCTCATCATGACAGTGGACCAAATACAGTACTCTGAAAGATACCAAGATGATAACTACGAATACAGGTAAATAATTCTAGAACATTTATTTGACACTAAGGAATAATTTCTATGCCTAAAGTTTGTAAGTATTTGGTATAAAGTAAGCTTTTTCTTACCTTCACGTCTGAAATAACCTAAGAAAACTCTACTATCTAAGTCCCAATCATAGTCCTTGTTTATAAGATTCCTTAGTATTTAAGCGAAAGTATCTTTGCTTTGGCAAACTGGCCTAAAGTTACCCTATCAGTTCACCAACCCCTATGGTAATGGCACAAGAATTCTCCTAGCTAAATTTCTAATGGTTGAACCCATCCAGGTTAGGTGTAGTAAAACGAAATGAGCCTTCGAGGCAACATTACATAAATCATATGGTATATATATTGCCACAGAAAGGCTGGTAATTATTTCTACCAAAGTATTGCCTTAACATAGGCGAAATGTTGCCAGTCTCCATGGGGCAATCTCTGATGGAATGTCTCTAGAGGACATTTTTATTTATAGTATTTTTTTTATTGGAAAAGTCCAAGTGAGGTGAGATGCAAGTAGTTGTCATATATCCAAGCTTTTTTGACATTGCCTATGGGCTTTTGAGTAAACCCTATTTATGTTGACAGTGAATTGTTTTACAACTACTTCTAGGTATATTGTTTATCCTTGAAAATGGCATGTTTCATCAGGGAGCTATTTTTGGACCTACTATACTCAGTCCAGGATCATAAGATGTAGATTTAGTGTTGAATTTTGATGGTTTCGTTCCCATGCCCTTTGTCAACAAGCAGAAATCATCCACTATTTTTAGCAAGCATTGCTTGGGATCTCTTGTCATGTCAGCAAGGTTGTCTGCAAAATACTGCAAGACAGATTCCATTATCATATTATTATTAGATATTGTTTCGTTTGAATCTTTAACCTTACTTCTATTCACAAGATTTAAGTTATGTTTTGATACATTAATTTTTATCTCGAAAAGCCTATTGTCAATAAGTGTTTATTTTTATTTTTCAGACATGTAATTCTTCCGCCCGACATAGCTAGGTTAGTGCCCAAATCCCACCTAATGACGGAGACTGAATGGCGAAATCTTGGTGTGCAGCAGAGTCCCGGATGGCTCCACTTCATGGTACACTCCCCCGAACCCCACGTCCTGCTGTTCAGGAGGCCTAAGACTGTCCCTGAGACTTGTACAACCAGTATCTCTACCTGAAAATTAACGTAAAAGCCCGCAACTTATATTCAAACTAAAAAGAACAATAATTATTTTCTGCTGCTGTTTAAAAAGCCTAACACCTGTATTCAAGACATTTCCTTATTGGGTCCTCAACTGAATTATTCCTTCCAGCTGTCAAACGGCACACTTCAGCATGTCACTATGCTCGAGGAATAGAACTGGCTAACTCAAGGTGCATTGCAACATACCTTGAAACCTTAAGCTTCCTTGAGGATCCCTTAAGCTGGTGGGAATGTTTGAGTGGAGGATCCTTGGGGAAATGTCTAAGAATACAGGTGTAAGACTGTGCCACTATCTCTCTGCCTAATATTGTATAAATGGAAAATTTCCTAAAAACTGTCATAAATTTTAAGAAGACAAATTTCTAGGCATTCACTGCGTGTGCCGGGTTTATTGTGTGTTGGTAAGAGATGAGAAGAATGGTGTCTCGGGCTTGCAACCACAATAGGCTGGGTGACAAAGGAGGCCTCCTTCTGTTTAAAATTGCGCAACAAGACACTCAACATCCACAATTCTACTCCTCTCTCTACCCAACCAAATACTGTATGATTAAAGATTCGCTATAATCTGACATTGCATGTTCCAAAAATGTGCTGACGGGAGCAGTTTATTAGGCCAATTGAGTAAGCGTTGTGTTGTGTATACAAGTGACAGTTACAACTAGTGGGTAGTATTAAAAAGTTAACATAAGTTGGAACTTTAGCAGTGAAGCTGTATCATGCATAATCCTTAATTGTGAGTATATAATAGTTAATATCAACTGTCTTTACTGTCACTTGTATACACAACACGGTGCAAAAATTATGTCTGTGTTACAAAAAATACTTACTATGACATATTGTTAGTTTACTTTTAAAAAATTGAAATTATCTTTTCCTAGATGACTGTTTTTATGCATTTCTTAAAGTTAAAGGTTTTTGGTCAAACAAAGCACCTTTTTGTTTTGACAATTCTTTAATCTTTAATTTATTTATGTTTACTAGAATGTAAACTATAACTATTATTTTTATTTGTACATAAATTGACAATTGGCTTGGGCTGGGTTTCACCAAAATCTAATCTCTGTAGTTAAAGTTAAAAATAGCGTCTAATGTACTAGATATATTTGGGACATTTGATGTTATTTTTAACTTCAATTATTGCAATAATAATTTCGTTTTGGTACAACCCAGCGTAAGAGTTTTAGCACTGTTTGTTACTTTATGAGTAGGACATTTCTGCTGAGTTGCATTAAAATGAAGTCTTCTAATTGTTACAATTAAAGTTAAAAATGGCGTCGATTTTTATTTTATAAGTAACAATAACAAGGTAGAGACATCGAAAAGTTTGCCACTTGACATAATTGGCCTATAGTAAAGTTGGCTAAATCTGAAACCGCTTCTCTATAAGCGTGGTTTCTGACCACCCCGAAAGGGAAACTGTCGTGAGGATACTTTTTTAAGTCAAAATAAATTTGTACATTAGACGCCATCTTTAAGTTATTGGTTTATTATATGTATAAAGGTAAAAAAAATATTTTGTGTAACTTAAATGAGCCAATCACGTCGTGCCTTATAACCAAAAAAATGTAGGGTCTGTTATTTAATACATTATTAATTTAACGTTGTTGAGATTTTTGGACAAAGTGTTTAATTAGGTAATGTTATAATCCCTTGCCAACCTGTCTGGCTAACGCGTTTCCCGAGTCATTAGATTTCCACTGCTGGAGATTGGCCTTCCAGAGCATATAGGGGGTGAAATTTAGCCTACACTAGCCACGTTGCCTGGCCAGGCGGGTAGGCGAGAGGGGGTTTAAAATTCAAACCAATCTTAGGATTGTTAGGAAAGCGATCTTACAACCGATCCGCCATCGCTGTCTCGCCAGCTTCTCTCGCCAGCTTCTCTCGCCAGCTTCTCTCGCCAGCTTCTCTCGCCAGCTTCTCTCGCCCGCTGGCAATCGACTAAATCAGTTACGGAGAATTGACAGCAACTTAACTAAATCTTAGTTCCCTTCAGCTTGTCTAGTATACATCTTTGCTTCAGTTAGATATATTAGCTGGCATGTTTAAGCCAAATAAAGATTGGGTCCAATGTTGTAAGGTGCTCGAATTGTTATATTAATAATAATAAATATGCCTAAAGAATTAAGAAAATTCGAGGTAACTAAACTATCTTTTATATTTCTGTAAAATATATTACACATTAAACAGTGTTTTATTAACAGAAATTATTGTTTTTAATTTTATCCTTATTCCTCTATTCCCACAAATAATAATAATAAATCAATATATAGATAGTGTGACCGCCTCCGTGGTCTAGTGGTAACAAACGTTGCCGTAAACTCGGGAGGTCGTGGGTTCGATTCCCACCGGGGGCAAGTTGTACATTGTATAATTTGTCTCGGTCTGGGTGTTTATATGTATAATATGTATATATTTACAAAAAAAAAAAGTATAATATGTAGTTTATCAACCATCTAGTTTCCGTAACACAAGCTTCGTTGCTTACCACGGAAACTAGATGGCGCTGTGTGACCTGTCTGGAAATATTTATTTATTTATTTATATTTATAGATAGACCTTACAACCAAAACACATATAAAAATAACATCTTGTGGTCATAGTAGTACCCATCAGGTACTGTGTCCACCTTCCAAGGAGTACGAGAGGTTTCAGTGAACGGCACCGGCGTCTCAGCTGGGGGTGAATCCGGTGTCATCCCAATGGGAAGGTAGCTCTTCGATAGCAGCCACAGAGTCGATCAACCCTCGGTCCTTATGTGTCCGAGAACATCTTGGGATGACATAGACATAGGATGTTGGTATTGCAGCCGTTTGGGAAGCACAATCCCCGTTTATTACGTTTGGCCCTACTTTTTTGTTTCTCCACAGTCACAAACCCTTCCGAATCAATTTATTTCCGGTTGTGACGCGAAGTGTTACGTTTTTAGTGTCAGCTGGTTTTTGGGGTCCCTTCTTCGAGACACCCTACCTCTCAATCTGCGCATAACTTTCTAGTGTCCCCGGGCTGATGAGTCCACAAAAGCAAGGCAGGGCGTTTTAAAATATCTTACAAAATACGTTTCACAAAAAAATGGAATCCATCGATATTTGACTAGTTAGACGTAAAGGTCTAAGTAACAATTTTATTGAAACTGAGAATCCAGATGTCTCGATATGTTTCTAGGGTAAATTATCAAATGTAAAACAGGATAATTATATTAAATACATTCATAATGTTTTTTTAAGTATATCTTAAGATATGTTTGTGAAACCCGTTACTTTTACCAAGTTAATTTTTACTTAAGAAATATTAAGGTACCAAACATAAGTTCGAGAAACTAGCCGATTGCCTTTTTAACCAAGAGGTTTTCTTACTATCACTTTTAAACACTGCCACGTTTGTTTATTTCTTAACATTTTTTTTATTAGAATTAATCAATTAATAAAAAAATGGTAGTGTGATGATAAAATTCTCTTCCTTAAAAGATAAGCGAGGGAAAAGGAAATAAAATAAAATATCAAGTATCTACTATGCCGAATGTTTATTTGGATTCATTTAACTTCTAAAAACGTTAAAACATAGTAAAATATACAAATAAATGCAGAAATTAATACATTTTTATAATAAAGAGAAAGTTAGCTGAAAAATATTGAAAGTATTTTCATTTTGAACTAAAAACAAAACTACTCAGCCTAAGTATAATAATAATAAAACAAATAATAATAAAATTATTAACAATATATTAGTTATAAAGTTCCATTAATCCAAGATTAAAATAATAATATTATAGATAATATTAAATTGTGCTTCGTTTTTTCTTAAATTTTATATTAGCCAAATTAATAATAGTGTTATTTTTTTAAAAACAAAGGGCTTTGTATCTATTTGACATTACGAATGTTGCCAGCGATAAAAAATAAATTTCGCGTCAATACTGCGTAATGTTAAACAGTTGTTGCCAAAAAATAATGCACATGATATGATTAAACGGAAGTAGCTTATAATAATATCTTCAACATATAAAAGTACTCGAGTGCTTCAAGTTTTCCGCTGACATTTGTCATTAATTTAGTAATTGAACTTAAATTATTCTTTGGGATTGACATATAAGTCTTAATTTTATTTAATCAAATTACAATCACATGTAAGTGTATTAATTTATGACTTCCATTTAAATTTATATTGTTTTTCTTTAAAATTACTTTTAAGGTAAAGTTTTAATAAACTTGGGATGGTGATAAAGTCAGCGGAAAACTAAGGTCTCTTGCAAAATCCTTAACATTCGTATAAAAGTTTTCTTTTCAATATATTCTTATCCAAAAGGGTAGGCAGTGGAGAAGACACACGTATAAACCGGTCAAAATTCAATTAAAAAAGAATCGCGGCGTAAAATCGCGCTCTTTTAAATACTAAGTATAAAATGTGTGTCGGCTCCATACCATTTATTATGTAAAAAGGTTACATTTCGTTTATTAATTATGTAAATATCTAAGTATTGACAGCACAGAAATCGTGTGGTTATAGTTTTAATAAGCAGAGTAATTATGTAATTTTTCTAAGGAATACATATTTTTGATAACATGTCAAATATACACGAACATGCTTTGTTGCTTTCTCTACAATCTACGAGTTAGCGCCATATCGACACAAACATTTTAAACTGTGACGAAACGGCACGGTGAGTAAATATGACGAACCGGCACTAACCCCTTACTACGGCTACTTTTAAAAATTTCCTTTAACAATTTTTATTACAACGCTGACAATTTAAGCTGTGCACTTTATTACAGTGTGCTAAAATACTTAATTTGTCAGCGTCAGTACCAACTACGTGCTTCGTTAAATACATAAGTCTCTAAATATGTTCGTGGACTAACTATAACAATTATTCAAGGTTTATTTCAAATTGTTCACTTGTTGGGTTCAGTTTTTTCACCTAGGTGAAAAAATTGCCCAAATGGGACAACAAAGTAAACAACATGTAGTAATAAACCTCATTTATTTCCAATACAACAAATAGGCCTAAATGCCACGCATAAATTCTTGTATTTAGTCAATTCGACAGCGATAGATACTATTTTTTAAAACGTAAACGATATTGCTCAGAAGTATAAAAACACACGCCTTTAAAAGTTTATCAGACAATTAAAAATGTATCGAAAACAGTATTAAAGCTAATATTGTGATTTTCATTAAAGCTTTATTCGTCGCAAACAAAAAGGGTCGAATGACAAATAATGACAAGTTTTTTATACAACGCAGTGATAATGTATTTTATACACGTCGCAGGTTTATTATACAGCATAATGATATGATTAAATTATGATATGATAGTAATCGGTTGTACTAAAAAGATATGTACTTAAGACTGAAAGATATGAATTATTGACGTACAAAAATTTGGAACATTTGGTACATTATAAGTAAATGCTCACGATTGCTGTCTTTTTTTACTCTTGCTACTAGCAACTCTATAGGTTTGAAATTAAAGAATAATTTAAAGCTGGATTTATGAATAAATTAGTTTGACTCATACATACACACTTATAGTAAATATGTATATTATTATAAGTTGATACAATTTAGATCACAAAGTAGATGCGTTTTTAAATAATCAAATATAATGCGGTTTATAATTTATGCAATTTTTCTATGGCAGACGCGTCAGATTAAAAAAATGCCTTCAAATCTAGCTTTAAAAAGAAAATAGAATATAAAATAAATAAAAAACGACGACTCATTCACGAAATATCGTACTGCAACAATGGCATACCCTTATTAATACAATAAGCGTTGCATACGAGTACTCGCTAAGTTTACGATCTTCTATTACACCAACTATTATGAGCTAAACAAAATATAAATCATATTTTAAAAAAACTTAGCTCTATATAGTTGACAAATTATTACAATTAACAATATAATTATTTAATTAGGTAATAGCTTTGATCGATATTATTAAGTATACAATGAATGATATGTAAGAAGGGTATATATATAAATATCAGTGGAGAAGAATTGATGTTTAAATGCAACATCTTTTTAAGCTTTTGTATCATAAGGTCTCTAAAAAGTAAATAGTTACATGCACAAGATGTTAGTGATGAGTCGAAAATTAGTAAAAGTTTCACTACTATTTCACCTACGTTAACAAAGTTGTCTTATTTGACAAACTTTATCTACCTAGGTGAAATTTAAAGGCGAAGTAGAAATACGTAATTAAGATATACCATTGTAGTACAGTTTTAAACTAACCCATAGTGTTGCCAGTCGCAAAAACGGTATTGCCATTGTTAAAAAAATCGGAATGATTTTTTGGAATTTGTTTTTTTTTTCAACATGACAACACCGACTTAATTATTTTTCTAGGCCTACCGGAGAGGAGCCACAGAATTACATTTATTCTAATAATTCAGATGTCCAGTTTAAAAACCTTTCAACTGACGATGAGATTTAAACTTTGCATCTTTCACATTAATTCGTAATGTGTAATTTATTTGTATAATGTAAAATTAGTACTATTGTATTTTTTTAACATATAACATGTTAAATTGCTAAAAAAATGTTTGACAAGGTTTTTAAATTAGACAGCTGCTTATTAAACATTAATAAGTTTCATTTTTAATATGTGGTCCACCCGGTTGATTTTTTCCAAGTATTTATTAGTTGTTCATTTTGCCGTTGGTGTACTGCGGCGGCGCGTTCTGCTGAGAGGACTCCTCAGTCATTACTGATACTAATTCTTCGACAGCTTTGCCTAGGTCATCTGGAAATAAACAGAGATACAATAAGTAAAATAGTAAGGTATCATCACAACCGTTTTCCCTTTCGGGGAGGTCAGAAACCACGCTTATAAATAAGCGGATTCACATTTAGCCAACTTTACTATAGGCCAATCATGACAAGTGACAAGCTCGTCGATGTCTCCAGCGTACCAGACTCGAGAAATAAATTAAATGCATTTATTTACATTAATAAATATTTTTGTGTCCCGACCAGGAATCGAACCCGGTACCTCAGAGTCTAAATCCACGGACTTAACCGCTAGACAACGGAGGCACATTTATCAAAAAATGTGGACAGAGGTAGTTATGTAGATATTTTAATCATCTAATATATCCCAAGTTACAAATACCTAAACGTATTTTTTTTTTTTAGAAAAAAAAATATATTAAAATTTACGGACACGACGCAATTAAAATTTATTGAAAACAAAAAAATAATCCCAAAAAAGTAAACATTTTAAAATTAGGATTTTTTTCTGTGTAAGAGTCTTGCGAGACTTGCGCAAGACCACGACTAGGGTAGTCTGGTCTTGGTCTTGCAAAAAGACCAAGACTGTAAGACCAGGGACCAAGATTGGGCAACACTAATAATAAATCACACCACACAACTTCGACGCCATTCGAGACTTTGTTTTGATGCAATCCAGCAACTTGTGGATTTCTTAATATTTTATTATTTAAATTGACATCAGACCCTCGCTGGCTGGCCAGACGGGTTGGCGTCCGACCAGCGTGGCGAGTGTAGGTCAAATTCTCCAGAAATATGTTCTGGAAGGCACATCTTCAGTAGTGGAGATCTAAGACTCTGTGTTTTAGGCGCTTGACAAGCGCCGATTACATTCAATTAATTCCAAGAACAAGAAATCAAGATGCGCTTTTCTCCAGCGCTGTCAGTCAGCTTAAATGCAATCACCCTGAGGGTAGTTTGGGCTTGACTTTAAAAGTAACACGTTTTAATTTTTTGGTATTTAAAAATATATTTTATTTATGCACCTATATTATTTGTTTTAAATCCATATCATCATCAGCACACCACGCTTTTTAAAGAAGCGGATAACTTTCGCCAACATATCAAATACATAATAAAACATTTATTACCTCACGGTACTACTCGTCCTGTTACATGTGCATTAAAAATAAACAAAAGTCCCAATTAGTATTAAGTATCTATAGTTTCACAACAAAGAACATGCTTATAATTGTGAAAAATTAAATAACAATTAAAAAAAAAAAGGAGAAGATACGGCACGCTATATAATGTCCACTACAAAATACGAAACCAATAGACTGACTTTGCGTCACCACTCAATATAGTTCGTAGACTTTCATTTATTTATTATTGACAATATGGCGTCTGGTTGTCGCCTTACTGAAATTTTATTAATGTAATATGTGACAATCGCGTGATTAAAACAAATTGATTGAAGTGAGAATCATTAAAATCAGACCACGCGTTTGGTCTCGAGCGTGGCACAAAGGAACAAAGATACATACATACAGTACTCCCAAATTAATAATGCGCATGCAGATCTTCGCTAATTGTCGTATTCCCGGAAACACCCGAATCATTGAATCGTAAGAGCACTAAACAATGCACTTGCATTTTGCACCTTGTTCCAAAGAAATAGAAGTCAATATCATGAGTACACAATCGAAAACAATTCGGGCAGTGTTTTTTTGTTTTTGTTTTTTTGGCGGTGACTGCACGTGTTCTCTCTGTGTGGAATTATATAGAGCTGCTATTCACACAACCTTCTTGGTTTTGTTTTCAAAGGTGAATTTAATTTCAACTTTAATTATCTTATTTAAATAGTTTATTTGTTAAACTATTATAATAGTTTATTGTCTGTCTGACACAGGCAGAGATTTTATATTTAAAGGAGGCCACTACAGTACTATAAAATTTTCGAAGTAAATCAATCCAACAAAGATTGTAGCATATTCTCAATCGTATGGTTTTCCTCGCTATTTACTTTGAATCAAATTTCGTTACTGATAAATCAATATTTATCTCTTTTAATTCTACTAAATTATGCATGAAGAAAATGCACTTACCACTCTATATACATATCGTCTTCCGACGCTCGGGGAATACGACCGTTGCCGAACAGTGACGAAGATTTCTATGCGCATTATCACTTTGGGAGAACTGTACATAGGCTGATAAACACATAACCCTTTTTTGCATCACGCAGTGAAAATGACAATGAGACGCGAGCGAGACAAAATAGCAAGTTCTCACTTACAACTCGATAGCAAGTTTACTACTAATTCAAGTGGGCCAGTTAGACGTCGTTTGCCGGTTCCACGCGTAATGTCGTCGTACCGTATCTTCTCCTATTGTTTTATTAACAAAATATATGTCAATATAATAAAACAAGTTGACAACTAATTCTAATCATTAACAAAACTAAATGCATAATAAAAACTAACAAAAACTGATTTTAATATACACAACAACAACACCAAAAACAAACAACACTACTCTCCATTGAAACTACTATCACTATTGTAAACCTTCAGTCCTGCGTTCCTAATGAACCGTGAGTGTTGTATTAATAAATACTATTATCGTCCAAACAAAATACAAGTTTGTTAGAATATTATTTGCGAAATCATCGATAATGAGCATTCAATTGATTTGAGATTACAACGCTACTCGTTGGGGTTTTGGGAACGTCACTACGACGGCTGTCACTTTTTGCCCGTTTTTTCGCTTCGTAAAGTATTTTGTTAGATATATCTACTTATTATATTTTACAAACCTGTTTTCTTATTAGTACAAAGAAAATACGAATACGTACTTACGAGTAGAAGTTTTTTTTTGTTTATAATTTAATTTTTACGGTATAACACAATATTTATAACGATTTTTTTTTTAAATCTAAGTAAATTAATATACATTAAATATAAATTAAAAACTACCCAAATATTAAAATTAAAAATAAACTAGACTATAAACAAAAAATGTCCTCTAGAGACGTCCCATCCGAGATAGTCCCAAGGAGACTAGCAACATTTCCCCTCTGTATAGCGAGGCTAATACCTTGGCAGAAATAATTGCCAGCCTTCCTGTCTCCAGACTTTTCCGTAAGCTGAGTTGGAGATTATCAAATTCCAAGTTGAACAGAATTTGATGCTTTTTGTTAGCGGCAATATCGACTAACACACGAGCGACGGGTATTAGGGGTTTAAAGCGCGGGAAAAAGAAAAAAATAATGTTTTTTTTTATCTTTTTCCATAATTTTTTAAATAGTAGCCATATTGTTTAATAAAATAGCACCACTTCTGACTAACAATATCTACAGTAAATTAATTTACCTAACAAATATCTTGGCAATTGATATGTCCATGCAAAAGCGCGGGAACGAATTTGACATTAGTACAGTGTGCAATAAAAATACAGGTACAAAACCGACTACAATGGCAGATATCTGTTTCTCTTTCACTCCTGAAGTTTTTATTATCCAAAATGTGTAATAAAAGAAACAAGCGAAGTGCAACATTGTTTAAAGTCTTTATTATTATTTTTTCATTTAAAGAACATGTTTTTAATTTAAGGAACGAACGAAGTAATTTTAGTTTTATAAATAAATAACTTACAGCTATCAAAGTTGTAACTACAGAAAAAAAATAGAAAAATACACGCGTGTGCAAACGATGGACAAAAACTAAATAATTACAACAAATATCCAACCACCGTCATTGTACAAGAACGCTCTAGTCAAAAGTAAAGTATCATCACGACTGTTTCCCTTTCGGGGTGGTCAGAAACCACGCTTATAAATAATCTCCAGCGTACCAAACTCGAGAAATATCACAAATTAATTAAATATGGAAATAAATACATTTACATTAATAAATATTTTTGTGTCCCGGCCAGGAATCGAACCCGGTACCTCCGAGTCTAAATCCACGGAGTTAACCGCTAGGCCACGGAGGCAGTTCTCTAGTCAAAACAGAGGAAATTATTAGCATTGTGTTTGTTACTTGATTACAATGTAATTTAATGGTACTTTAATAAAAATATTAAATAAAAATAACTTTTATAACTTTGGTAGTTAAAGGTTTTAAACTTTTTGAGGAAATCGGATTAGAATTCCGAGGTAACCCGGTTTTTATGCTGTTCAGCGTACATTGTTTTTATTTAATAAACATATACATATAGATCGATAAAGTAACACTATAAGCTAAAATATTGCAAAAATCAAATAATCAAAATAAATCTAATCTATATATCTTAGGCCAAGTATCTAGTGCACACAAAATAAAACACAACAAGCACAAGACAACATGCTAGAACGCACCTGCGCAGTGCATCAGCGACTGCACATTGTGTGGCGGTGGCGGCGGCCGCTCTAGGCACATCTCCCGAGACTCGCCCAGCCAACGACCATCTTACATTACAACCATATAATTAACTTCATAAATTAATTATTGTAAATTTATTCGAAGTAAATAGCTACCTAAATATTAAAATTTAAAATAAACTAAACTATAAATAAAAAATGTCCTGACTGGCAACATTTCCCCTCTGTATAGCGAGGCTAATACGTTGGCAGAAATAATTGCCAGCCTTCCTGTCTCCAGACCTTTCTGTCAGCCGCTTTGACAACTCCTTGGCCAAGCGCCTCGTTGACTATCCCCATGGGCCCATCGTCTCGAGCCCAAACGGCGCAAATTCGTAGCCGATACCAACGTTGGCGTATTTGCGCAATTTGCGCCGCTCTCCCCCAGCCTGACGAGGTCGCGTGGATGTGAGATGGAGCTAATGTATCTACACACGTCGCATCCTACACCAGAGACCTGCCAAGTTTCCACGGCCCAACAGTCATTCCGTCGGGTCTCTTGCCATAGCTGCGCACAATCCCAGATGGTTCTAAGATTAACTTTATTATTTATAACTTTGTAGCATTTGGGGTTGAAACACTGGGTAATTTTCTTAATACCCACAAATTAGTAAAAGAGCTGGGTAAACGAATGTATAGTGTAGTAGTATAAATATGCATTTATGTTGAATTTACGAATGGTCGTGGTTTTACGAATCGTAATGGATTGAAACTGGAACTAATTGTTCCTTGTCATACTGAATGACGTCAGCACCATCTGGCCAGGTATTCGATTATTATAGTATTTTCTAGTATTGTTTGCTTTTATTTTTATATTGTTTTTGTATTAAATGTAAATTAGGATGTAACTTTTAAATTTTTTCTTTCTCCTTGAAAGTAAAAAAATACTTTTGACATCATTGCAAATGGCCCATACTTTGAACGAGAACAACAAATAGGTGGTAGGCAGACTGATGGTGATAATTTGCTCAGTCTGCCGGGAAGGGGAAGTATCCACCGTTCGTGCCGATAAACCCAGTAAAGTGTATCCACACGTTTCGGGATCAGGCTCGAATTGCCGTTATGCCCAGTCAAGCCAGCATAGTGTTAGGGACTGATGTCAGTCATGAGAATCTAATTACAGTTGCTAACATTCATGGATCTCGCGCCCCACTTACCATCAGGTGGAAGCAAGGTAACACGCCGTGCTAGTATTAAAAAAAAAAAAAAGTGTTTCGATAGGTCCCTATGGTGACAAATACTTGAACTTTTGTGTAAAACACTGTGGTATGTTCGATAGGAAGACGTGATGTGTATTTAGCATACTAAAGGTTAATAGTTAACTTACTTGTTTGTCCGTCGTGATAGAGTCCATTGTGCATCTTGGCGGGAGAGTCGGTGGCGAGCTGCGAGGCCGTCACCGAGCGAGTCTGGAGAGTGCCCGTGCGCGCCGGAGACGCACCTTGTTGTGGCTGGAATTTATAAACAATCCATATTAATATTATCCATGGATTTAGCACCTGGAGGCACCAGTTCGATTTCTGGACCGACGCCCATCAGTCATATCATTTGATAGCGATCTTAGCGATTTTGGTCGGTAAGTCATAAATAAGTGTTGCCACACAAAATACTGATTTGGTATAATATTTTTTTTTTCAAACAACAGTAATATAAACTAAACGTGTCATTAAAACAGTTCCATATTTATATTTAATGTCCTAATATGTGTATTATATCAATAAACAATTATTTTTATTCCATTGCAACACTAGAAGCAAATGTCAGCTGACTGCTGTAAAACTGTATGTATGTAAAACATACCGATTTTAAAGATCTCTTGGAGAACCCGTTTAATAGCTGGAAGGAATGGTTAAGCGGGGGACGAAAACGTCTTAGAATCCGGTTGTCAGATTTGAAAAATCTCGTGTTGAATCACCCCTTTTGAATTTGGGGTTTACTGGTCACCCTGGACACCAGTCCTGTTTCTATTCTTGTCTAATCAGTTGGTGGGGTCACGTATATTATATATAGTATATTATATTATAGTATATTACCTCATCCAGTAGCCTGCGCAGTCTCTGCAGCTGAGCTTCAAGTTGTCTGTTGTGTTCTTCTAAGATCTGCATCCTCGCTTCCAGTCGTCCCTTGTGCTGGCGAAGAAGACGGGCTTCTGCCATCATGTCCTAAAGAAGAAGAGAACAAGATATTTATTTTCATTATTTTTTTATCATTACAGCCCCTAGAACACAGTGTCCTAGACCTCCACTGCTGGAGATGGGCCTTCCAGGATATCTGGAGAATTTGGCCTACACTCGCCACGCTGGCCAGACGGCTTGGCGAGGAGATATTTATTTATTTAAACTTAATTGCATACATACATACATCATACATATCTTCACGCCAGATCCCTTACGGGGTAGGCAGGACAATTGAGCGCCACTTGACACGATCACGACATACCTCTTTCGCTTCATCGACATTCATTAACCTCTTCATACATGCCATTTTGTTACGAAGTCTTTTTAATTCTCCTTCAGCTAGTGTTTTATTTATTTGATCGTGATACGTGTGTCTTGGTCTGCCAGGGCCTGGCAGACTTAACTGCACAAAGTACAAAGGCGGACCTAATGCCGCTAGACTGGTATACCATAACCGCTGTCTACTATAACTAACCGTTGCAGTTTGATGTAATAACTACCTAATATTTCGAGCCACCACGGCTCGGTTGTAAGAATTTAGTAAGTCTTGTTTTAAGCGATGTTATTTATATATATATTGGTAAATTGTCCTACCGGGGCGGGGAAGTATCCATCTGTCGTTCCGATAAACCCCCTGTAAAGTGTATCCACACATTTCGGAATCAGGCTCGAATTGCCGTCGTCCCCAGTCAGCTGGCACAATGTTAGGGACTGATGTCAGTCATGAGTGTCTGATTCCAATTCCTAGCATTTATATCAGGTGGGCGAAGGTCACATTCTGGAAGGCCCATTTCCAACAGTTAAGGTCTCGGACTCTGTATTCTAGGGGCTGTGATGATGAATACGAGGTGTTGGGAGTGAGAAGAAACTCTTCATTACCAGAAAAGGAATATGGATGAATTATTAGTTCTGACTCCTAGTCGTTTCTTAGGAGTTACCTTAAGCCTCAGAGGCTAGCGCAAACTGGTTTATTCGGGTTTATTAACACAAAAACGACTCCAAGCTTATATGCAATAAGGTTGAGTTTCAAAAACTGCTTTGCGACGACAAAAGGAAGGTAACTACTGCTTAGATAAAAATGTAAAACAAAATAATTTTAAATAGGTAATTAAATTATATTCTTTCTGCATTTACCTGGTCTACTGGCGGACTTCTTCCGTCTGCTGTGTGCAATTCTTCTGGAGTAGATCCTGGAGTCTGCTTCGCTTTCAGACGTTCGTATTCCGCTTGGAGGTTAGAGTTCTCTTCTTCTAGCTCTCTGAAAGATAATATTATCCATTAACACCTAAGGAAATACTAAAAAAATAACCTAACCAGGATATGAATGAAACTAATTTCCAAGATTGCAATTAACGCATACCTGATCATAGCTTCTAGCTCATTTCGTTGCTCCCTGTGTATGATGGAGACCACTTGTACGGGAGAGCGCGGCGCATCCTCACTGTCCGCACCACCGTTCAGGGATTGGCAGTAATGAGCGATCAATTGGTGCTCTTCGTCGCTGGAATAAATAGTTTTTAAGTTATTGCCATTTATTTAAAAAAATAATGACTAATTTGAAACTAATCTTAGCGCATAGGTAGACCTTGATATTGGCTACAATTAGAACTTAGTATTATTATGCTGGCTAGTCTGTGGGGTAAACAATGCACGTTTAAAGTTTTGTCCTTATCGAAATTAAATGTAGAACTTAAAATACAGACTTGGATTAATGATACACGCGTTTTATTTTATTATTGAGTATTACCTGAACACTAGGTTGGTTTTATTTAGTAGGGCGCAAAGTAAAGGAATTCAACCAGTGTGTCCTTCCGGTAATGTAGTAGATCAGACACGTGAACACTGACAGTGGGTAGGCCCATAAATTCAAGAGCACTCAGCGAGCTATGCTTGGTATTTCTCTGATGGATAAAATTCGAAACATTGATCAGAGAATCAAAGTATTGGCATAGCTTTTAAAATTAGCTGTAATCATCTGCCATAGAACCGATGACTGATGGAATAAACGGGGTTTGGAGTAGAGACCACGTATGGGACGGTCTCAGAGTAAGACCAACCCCAGTTAGATAGACGGATGACCTAAACAAGATCACTGGTGGTTGATAGATGTGGGTGGCAAAATATCACGTTCTGTGGCAAGCTTCGGGAACATAGGCTAATGATGAATTTCATTTGGGATGCTCAATTGTGGAGTAATTCTACCAGTATCTACGAGTATTTGTTTTGTACCAATGAGACATTTCATTATGTTCATGAGTCATAGATTTACAGCATCACTGTTACTGTCTCTCGGAAAACACTTTAAGCTGTCGGTCACGAATCCACATGTATCCTTAAATATGACATCAGACCCTCGCCAACCCGTTTGGCTCTCTCCTTCCATATGTTCTGGAAGGCCCATCTCCAGTAGTGGAGATCTAGGTTGAGTTGACGTGTAGCAGGAGCTGACCTGTCTGGAGTGTCGTTGTTGTTGGTCCCGCTGGTCCTCTCGACCTGCGCCAGTCTGGTGGCGTACAGTTCGAGTCGGGAGTGCATGTCGTCTCCTCCCCCGAGCGTGTTGCTACCGGTCGACCCGTGCTGCGGAGATGGCGCGGGAGATTCCAACGCATCACCTGAAAGTTTATAGGTTAATTTATCTAATTACAATAAATAAAAGTTTACAAACTGATACATATCAGTTAATTTAGGATAATTAACTAATATTTAGATACCCACATTATTGACTCGTCCGCCTTTACCGCCATCTATCTAATCGTCTAATCTATCGGTAACTTCTGTTATCACCAATCCATTGTCCCATAACACAAAGAGAGTTGGCGAAATCTGATGTTGGATTATGTTAAAGTATTAGGTATTACGATATTTGAATCAGTTATCTACTCAGTACTCTCTATTAAACAATATTTAATAATACTTTTGAAATGTGTAAGTACCTTCAAGTACAGTTTGCACGGGAAGGTATCCGACTCTTGGGTGTTTCTTGAAGTAGCGAGCAGACTTAAATTTGTTCCGTAGAGCTCGGGTGAAATCTCGCACGTCTTCGCCGGATGTTGTCTGAAATTCAATTGATATCACAAATTAATTATTGCAAACCGTATTGTTGTTGAGGACCCCACAGCTTTTTTTGAGTACTAATAATAAATATTTATAATAAAAAAACATTTTCCGTGCGTATGTATCGCTAAAACTTGAAAATGACCCGTAGGATTTAAATGTATTTTCTTCGATTTTGTTTACCAAAATATAGGAAAAGTCCAAAGAAACAAACGAAAAATTCGAAGTTAGTAATTTTAAATGACCATTATGTTGTCAGTATTTCTGTTTGTCTTGCTTTTGATAATAATATTTATAAATCCGTTGAAAAAAGCCACGAGATGTAAATAAGAGATTGACAAGACACGAAATACCTAAAATACCTTCCCACAGTTCTATGGTACTTCTTAACTTTGTGTCACCTGGGAATGAACTGACTCCTGTCATCCAGAATTATCTATGTCAGGACATACAATCTAAATTTAAAAAACATTTTTTGTTAAATAGTGTCAATGAAGAATTTTTATATTTATTTTATTTATCTACGAGTATTGAATTCATTTAAATTAAAACTAGTTTTATTTAATGATGATGAAGAAGAACAAGAGAATATCATCACGACCGTTTCCCTTTCGGGGTGGTCAGAAACTATAACGCTTATAAATAAGCGAGTTAATGAAGAATCATCAAATTCCAGATGTTTTTTTTTATACTTGCACGATATGTGACCTTGCGCCCTCATTTAATGATGAAGCCAATAATCTCAATAAATTGAAGTTGAAAGATTGATATAAAGAGTTTTATATTTAAATCAATTTTGGGTGGTCAATAGTTCATCTAGTATCTGAATAAATTGCAATGATTTTTAATACGTAAAAAGTAATTTAACTTACCGCAGTACAATACTCCTGCATGGGATGTGTGAGTTTATGATTCTTAGCCTTACGTCCGCTGAAGAAGCATTTCTGACACATGTCGAAGTTGAAGCACTTCAGGCAACGATATCTGTAATTTGTATTATTTATTTTAATTATTTTTTAAATTAGTATAAAACCATTTGGTGCACAACTTTAACTATACAAGAGATTGCAACAGCTATGCTCACTATTTATTTCATTGATAAAATGTTTAATGTTGATATCCATTCAGTCAGAAAAAATCAGTTTTGATTTTCCAAATTAGCAGGCTGAAGCAGCGGAGTGACACTTTTTTGCTTATTAAGTATTGTTTTATTTTTAATCTGCATGTCTTCTATTATACAAGTGAGGTTTTTACTTACCTAAACCCTACTATGGGGTACTCCTTACAGATGTTGCACTTGGCTTGGTGTCGCGCCGCCTCGGCCGCCGCCAGTCTCTGCAAGACCGGGAGCCACACCATGGACTGCGGCTCTCTCTGGAGCCACTGGAGGAAGTGGAACGCCTCAATGTACTGCAGCTGACCTTCCGCGTCCCGTTCCAGGGTCTTCTCTTTAGATTCCTCTTTGTCTTTATCTAAAACAACACGTTTATTACGTCAATAAATACATCTTTACCTACATACAGACACATGGTTGGTTAAGTAAATGTTAGTTTACTAAAAAAAAATTACAGGTTCAGTTACCTAATTAATAATATAAACTAATTTCTTCTGCGAAAATGCCAGTATTGTATAATATAATTAAAAAGGTCTCAAAATTCAGCCCTGCGGTACGCCATTGGTTTTAGATATATTTTTTTTTCTGTACAAAGTTATCAAAAACTAGTTTGTTTTACAGTTAATAGGAAGTTTTAATAATCTTGTCTTAAACTGAAAATACATAGTATTTAATAAGAAAAAAGGTCCTATACTATCAAAGGCTCTTAAGATGTCTGATTATATGGTATCATCATTAAAAAAAAAGTATCATCATCACCGTTTACCTTTCGGGATGGTCAGAAACCACGCTTATAAATAATCGTATTCACATTTAGCCAATTTTACTATAGGCCAATCATAATAAGCGTGGCAAGCTCGTCGATGTTGATAAAATCCCTCAAATTTTTTTGATAAAGGACATCAAACTGTTTAATTTAATGTTTGTTCATGGTAGTTTTAAAGTTAAACAAGTAATGGTTTATTAAGTTTTCTTACCAGATTTTCTATCCAAAGTAGCAGTCTTAGATTCTTTCCCAGTATTAGCAGAGGCTTGTTCGAAACAGCTGCGGACCGAAGGCTCTATGTTGGAACCTCCAAACGCAGCCACTTCTCCTAATTGTCGTGGTACCTGTAGTTGGAAATATGTTTCATTCATCGTATCAAAATCAATAATACTTTTAAAGTAATATAGAATAAATACTTGCAAATTAGTTTATTACCTTTGTCAATTTATAAAATAATATCTATTAATCTCAATACATTAAAACTATATTTTTACCTGAATACAGTCGTGCAATAACAGTCCAAGTTTCCTTTGATCTGCCCGACAGGACGGGTCAGCTATCAGTCTAAATAAATATCTGAAAAAATACATATTATTTTTAGAAGCATAAATTTTCCAGGCATATAAAATGATAGCGAAACTAGTCGTGTTTATCAATCAAACAAAAATGGTCCCAAAGCAGTTTGAGTTAACTAAAAATATACATGAGGTCTAAGCAATAAGGATCCAAATGAATTTAATTGATTGAACGCGTCTTAACGTTGGCTATGGTTGGATTGTACTGTCGGAAATAAAATAACATAATTATTTTGTGACCTTCTTATTATTAGAACTGTCACCTATATTATAGAAGAATGCAGCGATACTCTTTATTCAATTAATATAGACAACACTACTGTATAGAACGTCACTAGGGCTGTTACATTGTCCGCCATTGCCCTTGGTTTTTTATGGGTTGCGTAAGTATTATTGATAAATTTATATAATTAGTAATGTACTTTAACAGTTTATACCTATATTTTTCCTCCAAATGCCCTTTGCAGAGCAACACAAGTCCAACTTTGAAGCTCAGAACTCGAATTTGACCGGTCCGCTGACTGTCGTACACGTTGAGCAACCAGTTGATCGACAAATCCAAGCACAGAGGAACGTTCACAGAGTTGGGGTTATCTCCAGTAATCACCTAGAATATTAGAATGTGATTAATTTTATTGTTTTGTAAAATGCTTAACCTATAATTTGATCATTTATAAAATATTAAAAAGTTACCTCATATAGTGATGTTAGTACAGTGATCATATCGGGGATGTCTATGAGGCGATCGTTCTGAGCTCGCAAACCGTGTGTGTCAAACGCTTCCAGAGCTGACGGAAGTTGGAGCATGTGCACTGAAAAATACATTAATTATGATGTTAATTCATGTTAATTTGAAAAGTATATAAGTCCAATACTTCTAGTGCATGTATTTATGGATAAATTAGGAATTGACAATAATGTCTACTATTTCGTTATTGCAAAGTACTAACCTACTAACTTGATTATTAGTGATACGAAAATATTTTATAAAAAACAAAAACCGACTTCTAAACTATACCTGTAAATACTACACTAAAATGTTAAAAAATATATTTTAATTCACTTCAAAGCAAGAGTCTTAAAGGTTTGAGTGATCAGCTGATCGTTGTTGCGGTCGGACGTGTTGCTAGTTTTAGTGCGCCTGTTTGTCAAAATGGCATCCGACGTATTGAAATGTTCGACGTGTAATATTGTGATTAATGAGGTGCTTGCATTTATAAGATGTAAAATTGATGTTATGGATGAAGAGAGCGTAATACGTATATGTAAAACAGCCTTTACGTCAGAAGAGATTGTTGAAGCTAAAAGATTACTGTTTGATGCGATTTCGTCGAATATAAGAACTCGAAGAAGAGAAGGAAAAACTTTACGAGACTTGGACGATATTATTTGTTTAATGAAAAATACGGATCCCGAAAAATTGCCGATTTTTGTGGCCAGGGACCTACATAGATTACCGCCGGTGACATTTGATCACGTGGACGTCACACGGCTGCTAAAAGATATTCTTTTGCTGCAAAATGAGGTTAAATCTATTAAGGATTCTTATGCGACAGTTGCACAGCTAAATGTATTGAAATCTAACCTAAATAATTTTAAAATCTCTCCTGAGGTGGTGAATATTGGTGGAATAAACAACAATAAACGCGGTGCATGTTTGATGAAAAGTTTTAGTAGTGATGATACTAGTAGCTACAGTAGTCCTGTAGGGCTACAACCTGAGGTAACGTCAAATAAATCAGCTGATTCATTAAATGAACGCCCATTCTTATCGCCCATACAAAAAGAAACAATGGAAAGTAGTAATACGTGCCCACTTGCACCTAGCGGAATATCAATCACGGGATCGACGGGAGCGAGATGCGTCGAGGTACACGAGTGCAAGGAGGACGGCTTTACTATATTAAACAATAATAAAGAACTGAGCGGAATGTGTCCGCAGACGAGTATAATTGGCATGCCATCTGGTTGTATTAACGAAAATTCAATCGTTTTAGGAAATAAATCGACTATCACTTTGCCAACCATAGCAGAGATAGTAAGTAGGCCAACTGAGTGCAAACAAACGGAGCCCCAGATCACCGAAGCCTGGATTCAAGTGCGGCGAAATAAGAGGCAGAAAAACAGATTTGTAAGCAATGTGGGTAAAGCGAGTATAGCATCTGAAAGTAAATTTAGAGCAGCGCAAATTAAAGTTCCAATTTATATTTCAAATGTATGTAAGGAGACAAAAGAATATGATATTGTTGATTATATTTGGAAGAAAACACAGGAGAAAGTTATGCTAGAAAAAATTCAAATGAAACAGGAAAGGGATTATGACTCTTACAAGTTATTTGTGTCAAAAAATAAATTAGATCTGTTTTTAAATGATGAAGTATGGCCTAATGGTATTAGTTTTCGACGTTATGTAAATTTTGGAAACAGAAGAATTGAACATGAAAGCCAGTTACGCAGTCAAAATGAATAAGTATATATGATCAGAATGATAGTAAAACATACAAAGAAACATTTAAATACATTTGTAAGCTATAATTGCAAGTCGATTAAACGGTCGGTTGATGATGTTAGAAAATTTTGTATGAGCTCTGACATAATTGCGCTTCAAGAAACATGGCTTCTCCCGCATGATATACCATTCCTGGAAACAATTCACAACGATTTTGAATACACGGGAAAGTCGGCAGTGGACACTTCGGTGGGAATACTAAGAGGTAGACCATACGGGGGCGTGGCGCTTTTGTGGCGTAAGGGACTTTTTAAGACTGTTTCGGTAGTTGAATGTAGTAGCTCACGAATTACAGGTATTAAGGCTACATTACAGAATATTTCTATTTTGGTTTTTAGTATATATATGCCTACGAATTTAAGTGACAATCTCCCTGAGTTCATTAATTGTATGAGTGAAATAAGTGCTATTGTTGAGAGTTGTAATGTTGAAGCTATATATATATTAGGGGATTTTAATGCTCATCCTACAGAGTTATTCGGAAACGAGCTTAAAAACTATTGCCATGAAGAACAGTGGATTTTGGCTGATGTTGATAAGCTGGGCGCTGATTCGGGTAGCTATACATTTATAAGTGATGCGCATGGTACCAGAAGCTGGCTGGATCATTGCGTAGTCACACAATCAGCATGGCATACAATTATGGATGTAAGCATAGGTCGTGATGTCTGCTGGTCGGATCACCTTCCACTATTTATTGAGTGTGATTTAAACGCAGTAAGACCGAAATTACAAAGTATAACGCATGACGACAACAAAGTTATTTGGCGGATCAGAAATGAATTACAGACCAGTAGATATCATGAAATATGTAATAACAAGTTTAGAGAAATGCATTTCCCTGAAATGTTTTCACTATGCGCTGATAGTACTTGTATGGAAGAATCTCACATGCATGCTTTAGATATTTTATATAATGAGATTGTTGATGTGCTATCTGAAGCAGCTGTGCAGTGCCATGATGGTGGTACGTCGCGAAGGGGGGGGCGTATAATTGGATGGAATAAGCATGTTCGTAGTGCGCACGAGGAGGCCAGGCTTAGGTATGATACTTGGGTATTGCATAATAACCCTACTTCTGGAAGAGTGTGGGAAGATATGCGAAGAGCCAAAAGAGTGTTTAAGAGCAGATTGAGATGGTGTCAAAACCATCAAGATCAGGTTAAGATGGACATTATTACTTCCCACAGAGCATCCAAGAATTTTGGCGAGTTCTGGAAGGCTACCAACAAGCTTAATGCTAAGCCTGGCCTACCCGTGAGCGTCGCCAGCTGTAGTGCTCCTCAAGACATAGCGAGTTTGTTTAGGGAACGGTTTAGGGTGTCGTCGCCCCTCGGGCCATCGCAGTCTAATATGATCAGTGCTGAATCTTGTCGTGCTGGGGAATTGACTCGGTTTTCTGCTAAACAGGTAGCAAATGTAATTAGTAAAATGGTAAGAGGAAAGTCCCCTGGTCATGACGGTCTAAGCATTGAGCATCTAAAATTTGCGGGATTGCATCTACCCAGGGTGCTGGCCATGTTGTGCTCGCTGTGCCTTGCTCATTCCTACCTTCCTAAAGCTCTTATGCGAACCATTGTGGTACCTATCGTAAAAAACAGGACTGGAGATATATCTAACAGTGCGAACTATAGGCCAATTTCTCTCGCCACCATAATAGCGAAAGTTCTGGATGGACTGTTGGGTGAGCAGTTGGATGGGTACTTGCAGTTGCATGATGGTCAATTCGGGTTTAGAGCAGGACTATCTACTGAGAGTGCAATACTAAGCCTTAAGCACACTGCACAGTATTATACATCGAGACGCACTCCTGTAATTGCTTGTTTCCTTGACCTTTCCAGGGCTTTTGATCTTGTAGCTTATGATGTGTTATGGCAAAAAATGGAGGCCACTGGTATGCCTGCTGAAGTGATAAGAATGTTTCAGTTTTGGTACACGAACCAAGTAAATTGTGTACGATGGGGAGACACATTCTCTGACGACTACAGGTTAGAATGCGGCGTAAGACAAGGGGGTCTGAGTTCAGCAAAGCTGTTTAGCCTATATGTAAATGAGCTCATCGTTTCCCTTAGCAGCAAGCGTGTTGGGTGTTGGGTGGATGATGTGTGTGTCAACAACATCAGCTACGCGGACGACATGGTGCTGCTGGGGCCAACGGTGGGGTCAATAAGAGAATTGTTACAGACCTGTGAACAGTATGCACTTGCTCATGGGCTGGTGTATAATGTAAAGAAGAGTGAATATCTGATCTTTGAGGTCACGGGTAGATCCAAAACTGTTATGTCAGATATTTACCTAAATGGTGTGAAGCTTAAGAGAGTAGCCCAGTTTAAATATTTGGGACATTATGTAACAGAGGACCTCAAGGATCAGGTAGACATCGAACGAGAACGTAGGGCGCTGGCGATTAGATCTAATATGTTGGCACGTAGGTTTGCACGCAGTAGTGAGCAAGTCAAGATAACGCTATTTAAAGCCTACTGCCAAACGTTCTATACTAGCAGTCTGTGGACCAACTTTACGCAGGCATCGATCAGCGCCCTACGTGTACAGTACAATAATAGCTTCAGGATATTGTTGGGGCTGCCACGCTACTGTAGTGCGTCCGCAATGTTTGCGCAGGGTCATACAGATGACTTTTTTGCTATAAGACGCAAAACCACTGCATCATTGCTTAACAGAGTGAGGACAAGCACTAACAGTATCCTGAAGATGATATCTGAAAGATATGATTCGCCGTGCATTGGCTGCTTCGTGCGGCTGCTGGTCTGGCGGGAGTGAGGTGCATCCTGTCAGACTGGTGGGGGGCGGAGTGGTTACTGCACGGACATATTGTTAATATTGCCATATTTTATTTTCTTTTACTTTTATTTTCATTTTTATATTAACATTAGTTGTAAGGATTTTGTAACTAACAAGTGAGCCTAGTTGCTTTAAATAAACGTATATTATTATTATTATTATTATTAAAGGGCAACCAGCAAAATCATTGAAACTTATATATCTATATAGTATTAACCACCTTTGAAGTATAGCCTACCAAACAAAAAAAAATCATCAAAATCAATTTATTATTGGCGTAGAAATCGCGTAACATACAAAAACAATCATTTTTTTTCCTTTCTTATCCTTATCATTTAATAATATTTTTACATAATTATATCTCGCCAAACCATTAAAAATTGTAAATTGAGAACCACTTTTTTTGAAGTCGGTTAAAAACGAATTGTATGCGTGTCTTAAAATCTTTTATTCCATTTTTAATTTTTAATTTCCATATGATTGTTTATTCTTCTTGTATAAATATGTTTTAATATTGTATTATATATACAATTGTATTCTATTGTATTTACATATAAATAAACAGTTCATCAAAATCAACACCAGGATCAGAATTGCTGTTTTTTTTTCTATTCTTCGCGGAGATCGTAAAATCGCCTGACGATACTACTCCATCCTGAAGGGCCACCGCGGGAGGTCGCTGCCCGAATCACCGTGAGGCCTCATAAGGAGACCCCAAGGCGCCTACTGACCGTCCCTACCCTATAAACCGTCTCTCTTTCACTGTTGGCCCTGCGTGCCTTAACAGCTAAGTCTGAATCGTAAGGGCCTTCACTCGCGGCGAACGAGTGCCTTCACTCGCGGCGAACGAGTGCCTTCACTCGCGGCGAACTAGTACCTTCACTCTGTTCGCCGCAATCAGAATAGCTATTCAACCCGGGCTATGCACACAATCCCCATTCGTTGTGATTGAAGCAATTATTTTTTTAATGCTTACACTTACAATAGGGACACTGTTTCTTTTCTAATCTAATCGTCATCTTTTTTCCAATGTCGTCTCTAATACTTACTATGTAATGCCTTCTGCACCGTTCTCAGCTTAAGTGCGGTTCTATATGCGGAGAAGCGAACCTCGTTGAGGTCGGCCAGGGAGTTCATCAGGTCGATCATCTTCGGGTGGTCCCAGTGGGTCGTCTCCAACTCATGGCTGGAAAACAACACGGAGCGTTTTAAATACATTTTACTTTACAATCTAAATACAAACAAAAAATATTACCTATATACATTTTGATTAACGGATAAAAAAGTACCTATATATAAAAAAAAAAACCTGTAAATTTTTACTTAAGTAATAATTAAGTACCAAAAATACGTTCGAGAAACTGGCTGTGTGCCTCGTTATTCTATACGTTTTGATGTAGTACCTATTAAGAAATATTTTTTAAAAATGTCCCTTAAAAAAATGTGAAAATCAGCGCTGCAGCAGAAATGTTGCTATTTGTCGCAGCAGCACTCATTTATTTTATGCATTTATCTTGTCTATTCTTTTTTGTTGGTATTTTTTTTATTTATTTTTGCCTCTTTTATTATTATTAGTATTATATTAGTATTAGCTGTTATGTGCAAATAAATATTTATTTTCTTTCCTTAAGAAAAATCTCTAAAAATATATGCAATTAATTCCAATGTATTAGCCTCGCTATACAGTGGGGAAATGTTGCCAGTCTCTTAACGATGTTGCATCCCTCACAATATAATATTTACAAACGATTTTAAGATAACTGATAAGTCAGAGTTTATTTTTCAGAAATGTAGTCAATCATATTTCTAATAAATTAATGAAAATGATTGACAACTTGGGACATATTTTCACTTTGATATACCAAATTTGGTACCATGAGTGATGGTGGCTGGGTTGTAAAAACACTTTTCTTAAAATCCTACAAAGGTCGGTTCAAACCCCCCCGGCATGTACCAATGAGAAATACACTTTTCTTACGTACATTTGTCATAGATCTACAACATCACCGACCACCATTCCCGTGCCTTGAAGAGCACGTTGAGCCGTCGGTCCTGGTTCCACTAATACCAAATCAATAATAAAAATGTAATTATAAAATTGACATCGGAACCTCGCCAACCCGTAAGCGTGGCGAGTGTAGGCCAAATTCTCCAGATATTTCTGAAAGACCCATCTCCAACAGGAGGACTCTGTATTCTAGGGGCTTTCATGTCATGTCATACCAAATATATACATAGACTGGTCAGGACACAAAAATATTAATTATTCAATGTAAATAAATACATTTAATTATTATTTAATTTATTTGTGATATTTCTCGAGTTTGGTACGCTGGAGACATCGACGAGCTTGCCACTTGTCATGATTGATCTGACCACCCCGAAAGGGAAGCGGTCGTGATGATACTTTTATTTTTATTTTTTTTATAACTACTTTCCTCTATTTTACTAAAACAAATATATAATTAATATATCTCCAAAATGTCCGTAATTTTATTTCCTAGTAAGTTGATAGATTTCATTTCTACACTCAAGAGTTAAACAATCTTTGAAGATTTAGTATGTGCGAGCGAGAGAGATACAAAAGCGTCAAATCCTCTTAAAAGAACATTTTTTATTTATAGTATAAATATTTATTTGTATAGTTTATTTAAAATTACTTACTTGATGTAATAAGGTACATTAGCAGGCGTCACTGCTCTTTCCCAAGGCGCGTCAACTGATCCTGCAAGGAATCCCTGTGCTGCGCCCGCACCTCCGTCCCGTGCAACTCCTGCCAGCTGTCTCACTCTCTCCTCACCGCCAGCAGTTAGCGCTCCCACTCTGAAAAATAAAAATAAAACCTGTTTAGCATCATAGCGCCTAGGACACGTAGTTCCAAACCGACTTATCAACATCATTAATCTAAATCTCTCTACTGCTGAATATAGCCACCCTCCAAAGCTCACAATATAACACGATCCCCTGTCATCCAACCATCACCAGCGAGCGACCTTTTTCAGGTCATCCGTCCAACTGGGCGGTGGGTCGTTCTTCCCGTACGTGCTCTCCACTCCAAAGTCCGTCTACTCCGGCCTATTGTCACTTCAGGTTAGTAACTATAGTTCCCTGACGGTTGTTAACTTTTCAAATGCTATCCATCAGAGGAATACCAAACATAGCCTTAAACTTGTGGACCAGACTCACTGTTAGGGTCCACGTCCTTGCTATGACCAGTATGTAGTCCAGACTGACTACCTACCGTTCTAGAATTAGATCAACACTCTCCAATTTTACAAGATCTCAGCTCCATTACCAAAAATATAATAAATCATTTATTATTAGCATATAATACATTTACCTGGTATTAAAATCATCAAGTCGAGCCAGCAGATGTTCAGGCAGTTGTATTTTGTCTCTTGCGAGTTGTTGGGCCTGAGTATGGAGCTCGTCGACCATCCGCCTGAGAGGTGGGATCTGTGCTCGAGCTCGAGACGCAGCGTCCAGCTGAGTCCGGACATCTCTGGCGTCTCCAGGACCTCGCCAAGAAGAACGGACAGATTCCGCAGACTGGATTCGACCGGCCAACTCGTCCAGTGATGATGTAAACGCTCGGACGCGCTGGAAATAAAAGAAAACGTATGTTAGTTAAAGATTTAAGGAAATAAATATATTTGACCTCCAAATTAAACGAAAAAAACATCGTACCCTGTCTGCACTGGTATATCGCATATACACACTCATAAATACAATTCAATGAAGGAACTGTTTGGTAAGAATACTAGCTCGCCGCTTTTAGGAGCTAGAGCCACATCTATCATTATCATCAGAATTTATTTATCCACTGTTGGATAGGCCCTTGGGGAGGCCCAAGGCTCACCATTTTACACGATCTTTCGCTAGTACCATTGATAGTCCGCAGTTGTTACAAAAGTTACATATACAAGTACCAGGAAGAACGTCAACACGACATTCGGCTTACTACCACACGCAGATACGAGCTATCGTCGGAATTCATTCATCTGGAGGACCTGCAGTCGATTTGATGAGCTTTTGCGTGATTTTGATTTTGACCTATTTTGTACAAGCTGAAAGTCGACTAGGCGAGCACTCAGTTCAAAGTACTTTAATATGTCGCTACCTTGACTTTCTATTATTATCATTTAGCTGTAACTACACGACTGTGAATGATTGCTTTATTGTTCTGATTATTGATTTATATATTTTTAAAAAATGTGATTCTTTTATAGACTGTTTCTTAAAGAGAATACTTTAGTGCCGTGTGTGTTGTTTCTATCTGTGGAAACTTTATAGTGGTTTAAGTGTTTATATTTATGTCTAATTAAAATTTTGTAACCATAAGTTTTCCTAATAAAATAAAATAGTCTGATCAGCCCCAACCAGCTACCTTTTTCAGGTCAATCGTCATCTGGCAGGGGGTCGTCCCACTCTGCGTCTTCCTGTACGTGTTCTCCATTTTAACGGACATCGGTTATGCGACAAACGTGTCCGGCCAATTGCCATTTCAGTTATTAATTTTGAAGGTTATGTCGTGAACTTTGGTTCTCTGACGAATATTCACAAATGAAATGAAATGAAAATGATGGCTGACCTGCTTAGGCTCAACTCTTTCAGTAAGTCGCACCAACTTTCACAGCGTAAAACTGAGTCTTGAATCAGTTCTCAAAAAATCCTATACACAATGTTCCGTTATAGTGCCACTGTATACTTGTCATGTGACCTTCCCGAGGAGTCGGGTGACAATGTCGCGGCCAACCTTGACTGCCGGTGTTGGGTGACAGCATACCAACGAATCACTCGATATAAGAACACATTAACCGTTCTTGGGCTGGTTATAAAATCATATGCTAAGGAAATTGAAGTCATTGCAAGTTTTCTGAATTATATGTAGTTCATTTGTTTGTTAAGGTTAAGTTTTGGTTTTGTAACTAATCAGTTCTTGTCGCTCAGCAAGCCTTGGCCAGATCTATTTCTATGATGGGTAAAATATTTACACTGATGCCTAGCTTGTTGAAATTTGCAAGCTTCAGCTTAAAACTTCGGTGCCGTTAAGTTAAACATGTCTTTCAAAGACCTGACAGACGATGGGGTAGAGTGAAGGCCGAGTATATAAAACTCAGAGTATGATCCCCGACACACAGAGAATAACGAATATTTTAATGTAGGTAATGCATGCCATAGACGTTCCAGTAATGGGGTGTATCACTAACTTTTTATCACTGTAGATGGCGCATGATAGATGGTACCTAATATAAACTGTCAGTTGCATAGAAAACTTGTATTTTTATTACGAAATTTATTATTTTCTGGATATTATGCCGAAGTGAGCAGCTTTCGAGATTTCTAAGCGAAATCAAAGATATGGTGATCTCAAAATTGCCGTTCTATTAATTCAACCTTTTTTCTTTTTAAAGACGGTGTTCGCTTTCTTAATTCGTATTTTAAGGTAGGTAACGTTAATTTAAAATACATTTTTCTGTTATAAACATAAAAAAAACTACAAAAACATTTAAAAAATGATGCGTCAAAGGTGTATAAACAAGGTACCAGTGCCGCTAGCCACATCTACAAAAAGCTTTGCCTGATACACCCCATTTGAATAAACAGGCTGGTTCAAATTGACTGTCAGCCTGTGGTAAAATTTGATCAAATTGATTGATATAGGTATATATAAATAATAATGTTACTTATTTAGTTAAGTATTTACTAATAAGTTATTAAACTAGCTGTTTTATCCACCTTTGCCGTGTGTCGTGTAAACGGCGACACAAAATTAAATGTTGTCGTTACGCATTATTTTGATTTTAATATATCTCCTAAGATATTTATTTAATTTGCATCGTGTAAACGGAAAAAATAATCTTCATGAAATGCTCAAGCCAACTAACTTATTTATAATTATGAGGATTAATAGCGTATTTGTGTAAATAGCTTTCCAATTACCGCTTTATAATTTCCCATTTTTTGAAGTATTAATAGGGATATAGTATGTTATCCTTAAGAGTTAGACATATGCCATCGAGGTGTTTATTGTAGACCTACATATATAAGATACACAATTCCACCATAAATAATTTTATTATATCTCAAGCAGCGTTTTCGTTTTTGCAGTGTTTCCCAGGCGGCTTATTTTTTTCCGACACCTGTAATAAATAACGTTAATGTATACAAAAACTTAACAAATTATATACTAAAACCTTCCTCGAGAACCACTATATCCATTGGTGAAAACAGCATGAAAATCGGTGCAGTAGTTTTTTAGTTTATCGCGAACAGACAGACACGGCGAAGGACTTTGTTTTATAATACACGTATATAGTGATAGTGATGATACTAATATTAAATACTATATAATACAATTATATAAGTTATATAACCTAGAACAAAAAGGTTCTGGGTTTGATTCCTGATCGAGAACACAATATAATAAAAAAAAATAATAATAATAATAATAAAAATTTAACATTGTAAATAATGTTTAACAAAATTTGTGTGCCAGAAATGGCTGAATGTGCAGAACTAACTTACTACTAATATTTACTATTACCATGTTCAATGCAAATAAATAATTTCATTTCAAAAAAAAAAAACAAAAAAAGATATTTCTTGAGTTTGGTAGGCTAGATACATCGACGAGATTGCCACTTGTCATGATGGCCGTATAGTAGTTGGTTAAATGTGAACTATCTCCTTACAAAAGCGTTATTTCTGACCATTCCGCAAGGGATATGGTCGTGATGAAACTTTACTTTACTGTTACATAAGTTATGGTTTATCTAAATAATGCGATGCCGATTTTTTTAAGCATCTTTCAATTGTATTCTTGTCAAATTTCTACTGGCAGTTGATTCCACAGGTCTGCGGCGACAACAGCGAATGAGTTGGTTATAAGTCAAAAGGTTTATCCGCTAAACCGATAACTAAAGCAAAAGAGTTTGCCAAACAAAGAGCAATTGTCCATTATAAATTAGGGGACCAACACGTGTTGCTATGGTTAGACTAATATTTTGGTAGCACATGCGATTTATAGCCAATGTCCGACACGTTACTACGATTTACAGCACAAATACCGCCGACTGGCGAAATGGCTCGCTTCTAATTGTCTATTTTTAGTTATTGTAGGAAGTGTGAGTAAAATAATAACAAAATCCCACACACGAAGTACCCTTAACCCTCTGCAGCTGATGTGGTAGTTTTCTAGACACCGTGTTTCAGTTTTTCATTTCCTGAGTTTATGGTTTTGTCAAATTTAAAATATTCCACCAACCAATTCATCTTATTAGTAGGTGTTAGTGTAAATAAATGTACCTACTATACCGCGTGTAATTGTGCACAGAGCAAATATATTTTTTATGCTTCAGGTGTCATTTGAAGAACCCCTTTTTGAAATAAAAAAGGTGTTTTTTTTAAAAGAAAAAATCATATCCGAAAAACAAAACATAATTATTACATATTATCACAGTCGAAAGACGAAACAGAGAGAGAAACAATTACGTAAGTCAACGATCGCGCAATCGTCGACCTCTTGCTACCTACTTGATTAGGGTCGCTATGAGTTTCCATATTTTTAGGAATACTTCACTGCGCCGTAACTTAAGATTTTATTACTAAGTAATAAAAAAAAACGCGTAGTTCTTTTTTTTATTCTAGATTATAATATAAAAAATATTTTGTGTTTAACAAATTCCACGCAGTATAAAGTTAGTGAAAAGCCAGATTGCCCTATCATGGGGCACTGGGTACATACTCACATGTATGTGCCCAGTTCCTCAGGAGGGCAAGGCAAATATAAAAAGTAAATGTCCTCTTTTTTACTAATATAGAATAAGCAAACGCTATGTTACTAACCCCTATGGATACTATTCCGAAAAAACGCATTTTATTTTATTTATTTATTTATAAAGTTTCGAAGTTGATTAAAACTAAAATTGACGTTTTACGTGTACAAAACACTTAATAGCAATATTATGTGTAATTGATATTAATAACAAAATTAAATTATTAAATACGTTTGACAATGTTTATTTATGTATATTAATTAAATATAAGTAAAAAAAAGTAAAGTATCATCACGACCGTTTCCCTTTCGGGGTGGTCAGAAACCACGCTTATAAATAAGCGGATTCACATTTAGCCAACTTTACTATAGCCCAATCATGACAAGTGGCAAGCTCGTCGATGTCTCCAGGCGTACCAAATTCGGGAAATATCACAAATAAATTCAATATTAATTAAATGTTTACATTATTAAATATTTTTGTGTCCCGACCAGGAATTGAACCCGGTACCTCCGAGTCTAAATCCACGGACTTAACCGCTAGACCACGGAGGCAGTAATATAAAATATAAGTTAAGATGCCTATTCATAATCAATATACTACTTATAAACTCTAAAACTATCAGTCGACACGTCAGTTAAATTCTCTTTCCCTCTTCTACCCTTTTACCCTCCCCTACGTTTAGGTGTGAAGGCGAGACAGAACATAGTGACCGAAAGACAAACCTTTTTTAGCATTTATATGCAAAATATTATAATAAATAATGTTATGACAAACAATTTAAGTAGGTCAGTTAAAGATCTAGCTAAAAAAAGAATAAAAAATAAATAATCAAAAACCCATGAATAACATTTGTAAGAGCGATGGCTTGGCTTAGCGAGGTAACTATTGAATATGGTTAGAAGGAAGTGTGCTCAAGAAATTGGATACATCCATCACAATCCTCGAACCCGGGACCTCGCGATCAATCAAGGTGATTCGCTACAAGACGCGGCAAAAATCTGGTAGCTGGTTTTATATGGAAAATCTACGTAGAACGATTTGTATAGGATTTTTCAGAAGAATGATAAATAAGTTAAAATTCATTTATTTATAATTTCTTTTTCATAATGATCAATTCAACTTCATAATTTAAATAAACGTGTTTTATATTATACTAGCTCTTTTACGTTTTTACCCGGTTTTGTCCGTGTAAACGGCGATACTAAATTAATTTCGTTGCGCATTATTTTGATTTTGCTATAGCTCCTAAGATATTCTTTAATTTGCATCGTGTAAAGGGAAAAAATAATTTATTTATTTAACATTTGGAATACAAACGGAGATCATGGCTAAAGTAAGCATTTAACAACAGATATTAACAATATGTGAGCCAGATTCCATAAAAAGTACTCACCAAGAACATATAAATTTGTACATTGATTGGGATGAGTTAGCAAAATTTAACAAACAATTCAAAGATTAAATTAAATAAAACTAAAACTAAACTAAAACTAAAAGCTTCAAGTTAACATATGGTCACAGTGGCCTGGTCTAAATGACAAACAACAATAAAAAAATATAAGTTCAACTGCAATGCTCGAAAAACTATCAGAGTTGTTGAAGTATGGAGCACACGCTTGACTTAAAAACTTCCTTTGAGCCGAAGAATAAATCAGCATCGCACAATAAGTCAATCTCATGAAATGTCACAATCTTCATGAAATCTCCAGCCAACTAACGTATTTAAAATGATAAGGATTAATACCATCGTTGTGTAAAAGGCCTTCCAATTACCGTTTTATATCCATTCTTTAAAGTAATAAATTAAAATGGATATTATATTTTTATTTATTTTATTTTAAATACTTTATTGCACTAAAATTGTACATAGGCAGGCTTAATCGCCAGGCATTTTCTAACAACCAACCCTTGGGAGTGTGGAGAAACTATGCATGGGTGCAAATTTATTTTTATAAACTACATATAAGAATAAACAAATACATATAACTATAAAAAGCTAGAAATAAACCTACACACTAATAAACAGTAAATGATAATTTAAAAAAATATATATATAAATTAACACAAAAATAAAATGTAATATTAATTTAAGAAACACTGTTTTGCGTGTTTAGAAAGTAGGTGGTAAGTAAACGTTTGAAAATATGAACAGAGGGAGCCTGTCTGATCGTCAGTGGGAGCCTGTTCCATTGGCGAGCGGATGACACAGTGAACGAATCTGAATATCTGCTGGAACTATGAGATAATGAGTTGATTATTCTGAGAAGAACGGAGAGGGCGGTCGTGAGAGTCACAAAGAAATTCAAATCGACATTTTAAATACGAAGGTGTTATCGGATTGTAGAGGGAATAAAGTTACGGATATTGGAGATATTTATTATTATTACAGCCCCTTAAACAGAGCGCCTAGACATCCACTGTTACAGATTGGCCTTCTCAGAACATATATTTGGAGAATTCGGACTACACTCGCCACCCTGGCCCGACGGGTTGGCGAGTGTCTGATGTCATTTTTTTTATGACAATTTATTAAGGATTCCACAAGTTGATATTAGTGTAACGTGCTCTCCGTGGCACGGAAACGATAGTGTTGTAAATCAATGACAAATGTACTTAAGAAAAGTGTATTTCTTATTTGTACATGCCGGGGTTCGAACCCACCTCTTTAGGTCGTTAAAGAAAGACTTATCACAACCGAGCCACCACCGCTCTTTTGGAGATAAATTAATTATATATTTGTTTTTAGTAAAATAGAGATAAATCATTATATTTTATTTGCAATGTTTCTCTATCAAAAATATCCTTTTATAAAATAATGTATATATAAATAAATATTTCCAGACAGGTCACACAGCGCCATCTAGTTTCCGTGGTAAGCAACGAGGCTTGTGTTACAGAAACTAGATGGTTGATAAACTACATATTATACTTTTTTTTTTGTAAATATATACATATTATACATATAAACACCCAGACCAAGACAAATTATACAATGTACAACTTGCCCCCGGTGGGAATCGAACCCACGACCTCCCGAGTTCACGGCAACGTTTGTTACCACTAGACCACGGAGGCGGTCTCATATAATTAGTTATGTAGTGTATGTAAGAAATAAAACACTGACTGAAGGTGCATTAAAAAGTCTTCGTAACCAAAGGGCATGTATGAAGAGGTTAATGAATGTCGACGAAGCGAAAGAAGTAATAAAATAATAATAATAATAAATGTCGTGATCGTGTCAAATGGCGCTCAATTGTCTCTGCCTACCCCGCAAGGGAACTGGCGTGAAGATATGTATGTATGTATGTATGTAAGAATATAATTATTTATGTAGTTTAAGTATTATTATTTTTATGATGTTTATCGTATAGGTATTTAATTTAACTAGTAATAATAAGTGTTTTTTTTTGTATTTTTTATTTTGCCATGCCTAAACTTCGATTTCTTCGGGAGGTTGACGGTAAGAGAATGCCAAGCGGCATTACTACGCCTTTTGTATTAAACAATAAAGTTTTTAAATAAAAGTAAAGTTAATAGACTACATTTATCAAAAGTACTCTCAGACCTTGATAATATTTGATTGTAAGAGCGAGATAGATGCAAAAGTGTTAAAACCCTCTTAAAGTTATCAACCAAACTATTGTATACCTAAATAGATATGAACAGCATCGCAAAACAATTAATTAAAAAATAAGTTTTCAAAATGGCGTCGCTGTCGTCTGTCATCTGTCACTCAAGTCTGTCTCGAGTATGCAATGTTGTCCAATTTTCTTTTTTCGTGTATTAGCTTAGTGTTTAGGGATCTGGGGAGGCTCGGATCATGGAGGCAATCCGTCGGTGCGTCGTGACGCTGAATTTAAAGAAGATTCGTAGAGCGCTACTCTTGAATCAATTTATACGCGATCGTTTTTGTACCGGTATCGCAAAGGTAAATATATATATAGCCTACAAAATCCAACAAAGATCCGTTCAAACCCACCCGGCATGTACCAATAAGAAATGCACTTTTCTTATCATATCTCTATATCATTGCGTCATCATCATCCGTTGCTTCGGAGAGCAATTTAAAGGCAAGAGCCGTCGTCGCGTCCGTCCCGGTTCCACTAATACCAACTTGTGGAATCGTATATATAGTATATTTTTAATAGTAATGTATAGATTGTATTTATTAATAATTGTATTGGCACTAAGCCAACGAAACGTGGTGAATTATAGTGTCCCGTTTTTATTTTATTTTTTTTTGTCGTACTCGCATTTCATTGGTAATTGCAGGTATTTTGCAGCTCCAACCGATGCAAGGTAAATTCAGAAAATGCCTAACTCGTTTGGACGGAAGTTAAAACTCATTTAGCCGACCGTACGAACCGAAACAAAGACGAACCGAGAAGAACACAAATCAAACTATTTAAAAAAAAAATGTTGTTCGAATGCAAACTGCCGAGTGACTAATTGTAGTTACGTCGCGTCGCACCTCAAGGCGCTCTGTATAAATCCCATAGTTTTCTCGATTCGATCTGGATTCGATTACGAAGTTTGTGAGTGATAGAAGAATACACCAGTCCCTTGACGAATGGGTTTCTTAGAAGATAATGCTTTCGATTTGCCTATAAGAACACCATTGTCAGTATTCCAACGAGACATTCGCCAATTTTCGTGGAACAGCATCTTTTGCTAATAGGCATTTGGAACGTTTTTGGAAAAAGTAATCGCTTCACAATGAAATGAAAATTGTTCTGACGCAGACGGTGGTGTTAGAGAGCGGTGATTAAGCAGATATCTTTAATTGACAAATATGTGAATGGTTATTTTTCATATAGGGTTAAACACTGTTGAACAGTCCGTGGATTTAGATGCGTAGGTACCGGTTTCGATTCCTGGTTGGTATAAAATAATTTATTTAATTTATTTGTGATATTTCTCCAGTTTAGTATGCTACATAGACGATAAATGTGAATCTGAAGACCCTCGAAAGTTACTTTCAAAATAGTTAATTTATAATTAAATAATTTATATAAAAAAAAAACAATTGTAATTTTTGTTTTTTTTATGTTTATAAAAAATCTGATTTGCCCTGGCCCAGATCCTGGGTACGCCCATGGTTGCTTTCCTAACTCTTTACAAAGTTAAGAGTTTGTGTTACAAAGGCCAGATTTGGTTAAACTTAATTGATTTAACCGCTTTGTAGCCAAAGTTATGAGCAAAATTTGTGTTCTACCATGTTTGTAAAACAAGACCTAAATAAGCGAACAGCGTCGTTAGCAAGATTAGCCAAGTTAGGTCCAGCTTAATCTAGATGCTATTGCAAGTCTTCATAAAGCTGTTTATACACTTTGGGTGCTCGTAGTGCAACGTAACGTCTTCAATACAAAGACGTTACATACAACACAATACAGTAAAGTATAATCACGACCGTATCCCATCAGGGGTGATCAGAAACCACGTCTCTTTTTTTTTTTTAAACAAACAGGTACACATTTAGCCAACTTTACTATAGGCCCATCATGACAAGTCGCAAGCTCTTCATAGTATCTAGCGTACGAGAAATATCACAAATAATTTAGATAAATTAATGTGTCCCGATCTGGATAAACCAAATGTAATACAAATATACAATACGAAATACGATAATTAAAAACTTTATTGTAAATCTATACAAAAGCCGCAAGACATTCTCTTCCCGTTAACCTTTGGGACATTGGGACATTTAAATTTGAGTACGGTGAAAATTGAGAAATAAAAATTAAACATAAATAATATTAAAAATTAACATACATAGACAACTATTATATATATACACATACATACTAATACTACATAAATATAATACAATACAATTATATAATAATACATAAATACCTTAATGTTAATAATAACTACCAACAATAAATAAATATTTTCAGACAGGTCACACAGCGCCATCTAGTTTCCGTGGTAAGCTACGAGGCTTGTGTTACGGAAACTAGATGGTAGATAAACTACATATTATACTTTTTTTTTGTAAATATTATACATATAAACACCCAGACCGAGACAAATTATACAATGTACAACTTGCCCCCGGTGGGAATCGAACGCACGACCTCCCGAGTTCACGGCAACGTTTGTTATCACTAGACCACGGAGGCGGTCAACATCAATAGATTAAAGTCAGTAAAATTTAAGCTAGGGACTCACAGAAATGACTGTACACTCTTTTCTTGAATATTGGTATATCAATGGTATCATCATCATCAGCCTGTGTCTCTGCACTGCTGGATATAGGCCTCCCCCAAGGCTCGCCATTTTACACGATCTTCTGCCACCCTCATCCATCCCCCACCAGCGACCTTCCTCAGGTCATCTGTCCATCTGGCGGGGGGTCGTCCCACACTGCGTCTTCCAGTACATGGTCTCCACTGCAGGACCCGTTTACTCCATCGTTCATCGCTTCTGCGACAGACGATGGGCTGTCCAGCCCATTGCCACTTCAACTTGCTAATTTTGAAAGCTTCAGTAACTTTGATTCTTTGACGGATGATTTTCAGAGAAATCCCGAGCATAGCTCTCGCCATGGCTCGCTGAGCGACCTTGAATTTATGTATCAGACCCACCGTCAGCGTCCACGTCTCTGCTCCATACGACATTACTGGAAGAACACACTGGTTAAAAACTTTTGTCTTCAAACACTGTGGTATGTTTGATAGGAAGATGTGTCGCAACTTCCCGAATGCTGCCCATCCTAGCTGAATGCGTCTGTCGGCTTCTTTACTGAAGTTAGCTATTCCTAATTGGATATTATTATTATTATCAATGGTATATTAATATCTAATTGATGTTAATATTTTTTTTTATTATATAGAGCACGACATGTGACATCGCGTCCACCTCGAGGTCCAAGAATGAGAGCAATTGACGCCAACTACAGACGGCCGATATCAGTCTCTACCATTATTCCGCCCTATTAATATGCTAATTCACACTTCGCCTAAATGCCTCCGGGTTATAGAAATGGTGAAACACACTAGCTGGGAGAGCATTCTACATCTTCAGCGAGCGACAGATATAAGGTCTCTTTAATTATAAGCATATAGGGATAGTATTAGCAATAATAAGATATATTGCAATACCCACCACGTTAACAACATATTTATTTTTACACGATCTTTACAAATAATAAAAATAACAATAAACACAAGTTATTAACAAATTAAAACAATGAACAAACCTTAATACACTCTCTGCTATATGTTTTTGTCTCATTATAGTAATCATATAGTAGGTATATTATATTTATGTATATTCATAGAATGTATGTATGTAGTTTTATTTGTACGTTGTAGTATGTAAATAAGAATTTATTCACTAGTATAAATTGAATCTAATATTTTCGATTAGTTTTGATAGCACCTGCCTTATCTTGTCGTAACTGCTTTAGTTGTCCCAAAGGTTTGACCAGTATAGAATGTCTAGAGGCAATAGGTCCGCCTTTGTACTTTGTGCAATAAAGTTTATAATAAATAAATAATAAATAACAAAGACTAACATTTGTTTTAAAGGCCGTTGTACCGGGTTTGATTATAATACATTTAATTAATATTTAAATTTATTTGTAATATTTCTCGAGTTGGTACGCTGGAGACATCGACGAGCTTGCCACTTATCATGATTTGCCTATAGAAAAGTTGGCTAAATGTGAATCCGCTTCTTTAGAAGCGTGGTTTCTGACCACCCCGAACGGGAAACGGTCGTGATGATACTATAATTAAGGATTTTAATCAACACTAAAGTGATGTTCGTTATGACCAATTTAGCAAGTGCATGAACTGCCTTAAACTGTTTGAACTAAACTCGTAACAATGGTCGTTAGGTGGTGTCGTTTACAAACTGTTAAGTATTTTTACCCCCCGACGCGAGTGGCAACGTGGTGGCAATGTGGTGGCAACTGGTTAAGCTACACATTTTCTGCACATGCTTGCTGTGTTGCAATTTATAGTATGATTAATTGCAATAGTTACACGCGTACATAGGTAAAATTAATTCAGTGACATAGAGATATTTAAAAATAAATATTTTTTTGACAAGTAAAAGTTATTAGAAGGGTTTCGTCTCTCTTTCTAGCACGCATGGTCATATTGACTAGAAAGAGATAGCAAAAACTATAGTGTGATTTTGTTATTTACAGCACATATAATTTCTTTATATACTCGTAAGGTGGCTAATATTACAATGTCCCCATATATAGGGAGCGACAAATATGTAAATTCCTGACAGACGTGACGCTATACAGGGTGGTCCGGTCTAATCTGGAGCAGACATCAAAGAGCGAGCCGCAATGACCTGTATTAAGGGACCAGTCATTTTTTTTTATACTAGCACGACATGTGACATTACTAGCCTAATGTTAAGTAGCGCTCAAGTTCAATGAATGTAAGCAACTGGAATCAGACACTCATGACTGACATGACGCATGGGCATGACGGCAATTCAAGCCTGATCCCGAAACGTGTGGATACACTTTACTGGGTTTATCGGCACGAACGATGGATACTTCCCCGCCCCAGCAGACTGGGCAATTTACAACCATCAGTACGGCTACCAACTATTTGTTGTTCTCGTTGAAAGTATGAGCCATTTGCAATGATGTCAAATCCCAATTTTTACTTTCAAGGAGAACTAATATTGTAAGCTCGCCATGGTGATATTTATATAAAAATAACACCGCTTGAAACAAGACTTACCGAGTCCATTAATATATATATATATATATTATTTTATAATTTATATATTTATTATTTTTTTGTATAGGTTTGTTTGACGACAAATTTCTTAGCAACCTATGGACTTGGCTGGAGTAGGGGAGAGAGTGGAAAAAAAGTGTCTTGGGATTGTGTCAGGGGGGCCTTTTTTTAGGGCAATAACATTATTATTTTTTTGTATAGGTTTGTTTGACGACAAATTTCTTAGCAACCTACTTGGCTGGAGTAGGGGAGAGAGTGGAAAAAAAGTGTCTCGGGATTGTGTCAGGGGGGCATTTTTTAGGGCAACCACATTACTATTTTTTGAGATATAATTAAACATGTTATAGTTTAGTTTTAATTAAAATTAGTTTTTAATTTTTTTTAACATGTCATAATTAATGAATGTCAATTTTATTTATTTAAAACTTTTTGCACTAAAGGCGGACCTAATGCCGCTAGACATTCTTACTCGATCAACCTTAGGGACATTACGAACATTGTACGAGTATGTGGAAGGTTCGCGAAAATTAAAGAACATAAGGGAGAAATTAAAATACTACTAAAACTAAGTAGTTTAATAATATTAATATACTAAACACTAATATACTTATAATACTTAATATATACATAAATACAATATATACATATTTATTCGATACAACATATTTACAAACTACTTAAATAAAATTAAAAATAAACTATAAATAATATTTGTACTCAAGAAGACTGGCAACATTTCCCCTCGATATAGCAAGGCAGAAATAATTGCCAGATCTCCAGATTTCTCCGTTAGGCGTTTGGACAACTCCTTGGCCAGACGCTTGGTTAGACCCTCATTGTCCTATGCATCGTCTTGATTGCAAACGGCGCGAACACGTAACGAGGTTGGCGTATTTGCGCAGCTTGAGGTTCTCATTGTTTATTGAAATTCAGGGTTGAATATGCCGTATGCATAACATGTAAATCTACGACCACTTGAAGGTATTTTTGCTGACCACTCACTATTCACAACACTACATTACACGGTTGTAGCCAAATCAAATACTACTTTTTAATACTCGTGTACCGGTATTTTTTTGTAGGTCTATATGAATCCCCGTATATGGCAGACCCATATAGATGGTGGTCCAAACGTTTGTGGAATATTAACATGCTCTGAAGTCATGATCTGCCTCTTACCCCTCCCACGCACTTCTAATCTGACCACAATCTTCAAAACTAAGACCATATATATATATATGTAAGATGCATTCAAGAACTTTCTTAGCAATTCATGGATTCACCGTGCCGGTGCCGGGCCCAACGTGAGTGGGAGAGAAAAAATAACAATAGTGTCTCGGGCCATTCTCCATTGCTGTTGTTTCAGGGAACAAGCTGGACAAAAAATAATAACGAATTTCCAAGAAAAGCTAACTAAAAGTGTCATACAACCCCCCGAAAGAATAATTTCAAAAATAATTAATTAATTTAACAACTGTTTTTGGCAAGACTGTAACCCAACAATTATATACCTATACATCATGCTTTTTAACGTAAGCCACTTAAAAACAAAAAAATACAAAATCATTTTTTTTTTAATACTACAAATTAATAATTATGACATTAAAATGAAGGGGAATTTAGTGCATGACTAAAACAGCAGCAATCCAGAACAACAAACCAGTCCTCACCAGAACAGTATGCCTAGTGTGACAGTGAAATTTCGTAAACGCAACTATAGTAGTAGAGTTTTTTTACTGAATTTTCGATGTTCATTGCCTGTTATTATAGCCAAACTTGCAATAACACGCAATGTAAAATAAAAAAAACGTAACTACAGCAGTTACGTTTTCCGAAACTTGCATGTCACACTAAGCACACAGTAATTAATATAAAGTAAGAAAATAAATTTGTAGTATTGCTATTAATGTAAAACATATTATAAAAAAAATATTAGCATTTTTAAAGGTTTTTATAAAGGATTTAGAAGTATATTTATTTGTTATTTCGGAAAATCAACCGCACATTTTTTTCAAGAGTAGAAGTAAAGTAACATCACGAACGTTTCCCTTTCGGGGTGGTCAGAAACCACGCTTATAAATAAGCCGATTCACATTAAGCCAACTTTACTATAGGCCAACCATGACAAGTGGCAAGCTCGTCGATGTCTCTAGCGTACCAAACTAGAGAAATATATTAATTACATTAATACATATTTTTGTGTCCCGACCAGGAATCGAACCCGGTACCTCCGAGTCTAAATCCACGGACTTAACCGCTAGACCACGGAGGCAGGTATAAATGTAATTATATTATTATTTATTTATTTTATAAGGAACTACTGGAAACGCAATCTACTAGTACATTTACGCGATGCAGCTTTAGGCGCATATCTCATGGAATTTGGCTATGGAAAATATTATTTGCAAGTTATCAAGTTTGATTCGTAGTTAAAAAACCCTAGTACATAACTGTGAAGGACTGCCCACTGGGATATTTTTAAGACCGCCGCAAGCTGTTCACAGATCGGTCCAAAGATAACCGAACAACTTTCGCCCAGACCTAACTAGTACGCTAAATTAGAGTGCAAAGTAAAGGACATCATTCATCGTGTGTGTGGATTTGAGCTAAATTTTATTCACATTTATATTTGCATTTTTAGATAAATTATTCTAACAAGATTACAATTTAAGTAGAAAAAACCCTTTAATTTATATAATTTAGGTGTGCAGCGTGTTTAAAACATTATCATGACAGCTACTAAACGACTTGATTGATACAAAACTACATATTTTATTTCCCAAATAACATTTTTCACTATTTTACTGGATTATAAACTTTTTTTTACATTATTTCCTAAAAAGAGAATGGTAATTGTACGGTAGAGATATTAATGAGCTTGCACTTTTTCATAATGAGTCAGCTTTTGTACCAAATAGTTTGCTCCAAAAAAAAGCGTCATTTTCGACAAAGGATTACCGCGATGATACTTTTAAAATTATATATAACTATAAAATTATTATACATCAAAAGATGTGAATAAAACTGTAAGTACTTAGTTTGGTGTTGCTAATTTATATATAAAAAACTACACTCAATTTGGTCGTACGTAGTTTAACCGCAAGGGTTTTAATCCTGCCCATACGTATCTTGGAGGATACCCGCTTGTCATATTCGGGACCGTACCGGGAAATTTGAGATTGGCCAGATAAATCCCGGGTCAATCCCGACAAAAACTAGTCGACCATGTCCGGGTAAGATAGCGGTTTGTATTTTGGAAGAAAACATCAAATGGGTGTCATAAAAATATGTTTTTTCTGTGAGAGCAAAAAATATTTTTAGAGGTTTTTTATATTTTTATATAATGCCTGATTTTTATAACAAATTTGAGGACATTTATTTAAATTGATAAATGTTTTTTTTTGCTTTTTCTTTAAGCTGGAACGTAAAGTCACATGTAAATCTTAGGCTGGGTTGTGCTAAAATAACCAGCTGGAGACTGAACTTAAAAAATAATTCGACGCCATTTTTAACTTTAATCGTTACAATTACAGATTTAGTTTTCGTGCAACCCAACCAAAGTTGCAAAAGTTTAGTATCTTTTTGTTAAGTAAAATACCTACTATTAGGACATCCGGAAAAATATAAAAAAAACATTCATCATCACAGCCCCTAGAAGAACAGAGTCCTAGACCAAAACTACTGAAGATAGGCCTTCCAGAAATTTTTCTGGAGAATTTGGCCTGGCCAGACGGGTTGGTTGTATTGTTATTTAAAAAATATATGTATTTGTTGGCATCCAATTTCCGAATGCTATTTTACCGCGCTTTTTGTCTCTGGCCAAGGTTGCGGCTTTCGGCGCGGTCAATCCCGTCGACTGCAGATACAGAGCTCCGTTGCCATCAGACCACACTCGTACTACTCTTTCTCTGTCTCCTACTGCGATTGTAGTACATTTGTACAAGACGACACAAACACACAGCCAGTATTTCCTCATTCCTATATCCAGGAGGAACTGGAACTAGAGATAGGACAGCGCCTTTCCTCAATCGTGCAATCACGCATTCTCACTTTCTTTGGACACGTGTCGCGGCGTGGAGATACATCCATTGAGCGCCTTGTAGTTCAGGGAAAAGTCGATGGCAAGTGAATGCGTGGTAGGTCTCCGATGAGATGGACTGACCAGGTTAAAGCAGCAATGGATCAACCCCTACATGAGTGCTCCAGGAAGGCTGCAGTTCGAGACGAGTGGCGACGGCTTGTTAAGCGTGCCACTGACACTCAAGTGACGACCACGACTACTCTGCCAAGAGTGTAGCGACTAAGAAGAAGAATATCCAGGGGTTCTTCAAGAGAAAAGCATATTGATAGACCAGACTGATGTCGGTCGTCAGTGGCTGGCGTCAGTCGCTACCTAGCGTACGGCCTCCGTAATCTAGACTGACTTAGTAGTCTAACGGTTAAGTCCGTGGGACACAATAATTTATTTAATTTATTTCTTGAGTTTGGTACGCTAGAGACATCGACAAGCTTGCCAGTTGTCATGATGGGCATAAATGTGAATCCGCTTCTACAAAAAAATAAAATAGAAACGTGGGTTCTGACCACCCCGGAAGGGATACGGTCGTGATAATGATTCAACCGCTAAATTCAATTGCTAAAGGTAGTAGTTTATGTTTAGAAACGAGTATCCTAGGAGCGCACTACTCTATAAGGTGTATTTTATGTATGTATAATATATGTATATGTGTATGTATGTATTATTATATAAACCCTTCTCCTTCTTCCCATACCTTCTCCTCTCCCTCTCGCACAAGCTTTTATGCATGTAAAAATAAAATAGATTAAAAAAAAGTAAAAAAAATAGAAGGGCTCTTGTCACTGCTGGAGTACCCGCAATCTTAGAACCATCTGGGATTGTGCGGAGCGATAGCAAGAAACCCGACGGAATGACTGTTGGGCCGGGGAAACTTGGCAGGTCTCTGGTGTGGGATGCGACGTCTATTAGCTCCATCTCACGTCCAGGCGACCTCGTCAGGCGCGGGAAGTGCGGCGTTTTCTGCGGAGAACCTCAAATTGCGCAAATACGCCAACCTTGGTATCGGTTACGAATTTGCGCCGTTTGGGGTCGCGACGATGGGCCCATGGGGACCGTCAGCGAGGCGCTTGGCCAAGGAGTTGTCAAAGCGGCTGACAGAAAGGTCTGGAGACAGGAAGGCTGGCAATTATTTCTGCCAACATATTAGCCTCGCTACACAGTTGCCAGTTCCTTGGGACTATCTCGGATGGGACGTCTCTGGAGGATATTTTTTGTTTATAGTTTAGTTTATTTTTAATTTAATTATTTACTATAATTAACTTCGAATAAACCATTAATTGAAATAGATAACACCATTAAAGAGTCTCCATAGCACAGATCCCATGTTTTGGAGCCCAGGGCACATTATTAGTTAAAGCACCAGCCTGCCCCCTACATTACTTCATTTTTATTAAAAGTTGTGTTGTATTTTGTTTTTTATTTGGTATTTTATAAAAAGTATAATATAGTAAAATAATACTATTATAATAATACTGTATAGTTAAATAATATTAATATTGACTCCTGTCTATATCTGACAAGGGTCAGGATATCCAATCTAAATTTAAAATAAACATATTTGTTAAATAGTGTCAATAAACGATTTTTATTTATTATTATTTTTTATTTATTAATAATGCAAATCCATTAGTTTTAATTTGTCGAGTAAAAGCATAAATAGTCGACCTACATAAAAAGTAAAAATGGAGATTATAAAACAGCAATTACACACTATCTGGTCTGCATGCGATTGCACAAAATTGTGTAATATCACCACAATTTATTTAAAGACTAAACACATAGGGTTGTGCGGGAAAACGCATCACTGACTAATATGTAAGTATATAATATTATTATTATTTTTGGGTTTATATAAATATATATAATTATAGTTATATATAAGATATGTATGCCAAACTGTTATTTCTATGTTTAAATTTAATGTCTTTCTGTATTTCATTCTTGATATTGTTTAGTGCATGCTGTGTACAAATGTTAGGTTGGCAAACTTACTACTTACTTATATCACTGTATTTTGTTAAATGTTTTGTCTGTTGACTGTTTTTTGTACCATAACAAATAAATAAATAATTTAAAATAAAATTGCACCCATACATAACTTTCCACACTCCCAAAGGTTGGTTTTCAGAAAATGCTTAATGCACATTTTTAGTGCAATAAAGTATTTTAAATAAAATAAATACAATGTTGAGTGTGTAAAAATAAATGTGCTTTTATGTTTACTTAATAAATAAATATAAAAAGATTGCGAGGTTTGTATTTCATCATGCGGTTCGCCCGCATATAAACCGCACTGTTTGTGTAACGCCTTTACAACATTAGTTAAAATAAACACAGACGTAATTAAAAATGCGTTTTCCCGTGAACTGTTAATGTGCATACTTTTCTCAGTATTTAGTATATTTTTGGATACGACCTAAAACTTGTCAAACGACTGCAATATGTACGACTTGAGAATTAATTCTGAGAATGCTTAACTGCAACATATACTTTGCATCTTGTGCATTAGTTAGGCATTCTTACGACCAGTTGCAGAAATACTGATTGTCTTTTGACTTTAAGAGCGTAGATTAGGACGCGGTGGTACCGGGTTCGAATCCCGGTCGAGACACAATAATTTATTTTATTTATTTGTGATCTTTCTCAAGTTTGATACATCAGAAAATTCGCTTTAAAAGCAGATTCGCATTTAGCCAATTTTACTATTGGTCCATCATGACCAGTGTCAAGCTCGTCGCTCTAGCGTACTAAACTCGAGAAATATCACAAATTATTATGTCTAAACTAGGGGCTTAATTTAGGTGCTTTCTAATTAAGTGTCGGTTCGATATGTTCGAGTAAAAAGTGACAGATCTTTATAAAAAACTGTCAGAGTCGTACGAACTAATGTATTTAGGTTTATATTTTAACCAAATGTATTTTGGTTAAAGAGAGAAGACAAATTTCTAAGCATTCCATGGATTCACCGTGCGGGTGCCGGGTCCATCGTGTGTGGGTAAGAGATGAGAAGAATGGTGTCTCGGGCTTGCGACCGACAATTGGCTGGTTTAAGAAAAGGAGGCCTCCTTTTTTTTCTATTGCGCGATAATACGCTCACCATCCACCATTCTACTTCTCTCCCTACCCAACCAAATACTGTATGATTCCGTTAATGCCGTCTTGGAAGCTCGTTCCATAAATGTATTGACGGCAGACCTGCTTAGGCCCAATTCTTTCAGTAAGTGATGCAAAGATTTTGCTGGAACTCCTCTTGCACCAACTTCCACTGTGTAAAGCTGAGTCTTGAACCCGTTCCTGATCATTTCTTCTGTGAGATATATATGTATATATATTAGGTTTTTAATTTCAATTGTAAATACATATATAGTTAATAGCTTAAATTTGTTTGCTTCTTTTTTATTTTTTGCTTTCTTATTAGAACTTTAATTCGAAAAATACAAGTTGACAAATGCTGTGCTCAACTGTAAAAAGTTTATGTACCTACTAGATAAGTTTTTAAAACTGTGTATTAATCTAATGTTAAGTATATATATTGTTGTTTGAGTCTTAATAAATAAATAAACTAATCGAATTGACAATGTCGAAAGCGCAAGAATCGGGGCCCAGGAATAGAACCTCTAAATCCACGGACGTAACCGTTAGACTACTGAGCCAGTATTTAGATTGCAGGCAATTATTTTAGTAGTATACAATTAGGTGCAAAAACAAATAGGAAATTGGCAGAATTTTAAATAGTCCATGGTAACTGGTTTTGATTAATTAAAGCCGGACAAAGAGATTACACTATCACGGCTGTTACGATGTGAGCGGGGTTGATAGAAAGTCAGTCGCGACTTGCATACATAAGTGGCAATGAATAACGTTAAGGCGCCATCAGACAAACAATATTTAAAAAAAAAAAGTAAAGTAAAGTATCATCACGAATTTTTCCCTTTCAGAAACCACGCTTATAAATAAGCGGATTCACATTAAGCCAACTTTACTATAGGCTAATCATGACAAGTGGCAAGCTCGTCGATGTCTCCAGCGTACCAAACTCGAGAAATATCACAAATAAATTAAATATTAATTAAATGTATTTATTTACACTAATAAATATTTTTGTGTCCCGACCAGGAATCTAACCTGGTACCTCCGAGTCTATATCCACGGACTTAACTCGAATTTGGTACGCTAGAGGTATTGATAAGCTTGCCACTTGATATGATGAGCCTATAGACATATGTTAGACAAATATATCATAATAGACAAATGTTATTATAATATTAATGAATTCTTTACTATTACAAAAAAATGACATGATTTACTATTTGTGATCTTATTATTGTTTTTTTTTGTTTTAAATGTAACGAATTAGAAAAATATTTGCTCGCCAAAACTTGGCAAATGTACCTACTCTTATTTATGCAAATAAATTATTATTATATAGTAAAGTTGGCTAAATGTGAATCCACCTTATTAAAAGCGTAGTTTCTGACCACTGCCAAAGGGGTACGGTCGTCATGATACTTCACTTTTTTTCCCAGGGAGAAAGAGACAAGTCAACTAACAATAGGTTGTACTGTTATAACAAAAGATATTAAGATATTTTAAATAATTATTTCAACAACACTTCTATGCGTCACGCAGTCGGGTAAAAATAACTGTAATGTGAGTGTGGCATATAAAAAGGGCATGTATGAAGAGGTTGATGAATGTCGACGAGGCGAAAAAGGTATGTCGTGTTCAAGGGATCTGGCGTGAAGATATGTATGTAATAATTTATGTATACGTAATAAATAAATAATAAAATGATGAGTAGTTTGCAGTTTAAACACTTTCATTTCATTTTTTTTCATTACAGCCCCTAGAACCGAGAGTCTCCACTGCTGCCTTCCAGAACTGGAGAATTTGGCCTACACACGGCACGCTGGCCAGACGGCTTGGCGAGGATATTATGATAATTAATTAACGATTCCACAAGTTGGTATTAGTGGAACCGGGACCGAGATTAACGTGCTCTCCGAGTCACGGGAACGCACGGTGGTGTTGTAAATCTATAACAAATGTACGTAAGAAAAGTGTATTTCTCATTGGTACATGCCGGGTGGGTTTGAACCGACCTTTGTAGGATTTAAGGTAGGTACGCGTTCTTATAACCGAGTCACCGGCGCTTCTCATATATTCGCCAAAGTAAATATAACTCTTAAAAAGTAACCCTAAGCACTAACAAAATATCAGTAAAATTTACAAAAATCTAGTTTGTACAATTTACGCATTGCCAGTTGTAAAATTAAAAATAGAGCGTTAGAAAAATGCCACTATTAAGAGAAGTAACTGTTTTGTGTGCACTGCGCATTATCAGCACTTCAAAGGTTAAGGAACCTCACATTTAAGGCGACTTCATACTTTATTAATTAGTCATGAAGTATATATTGATTTTATTTTATTTCTTTATTGTACTAAAATTAATGGCCAGGCATTTTCTAACAAACAACTAACTTTGGAATACTGGAAAAAGTATCGGTGCAAATTTAAATATAAAATACTAAAGAAAAAGAAAAAAAAATAATAATAATTTAGGTCACACTATTTTGCTTGTTTAGAAAGTAGATGGTAAGTAAGCGTATAAAAATATGAACTGAGGTGTCTAATCGTCAGTGGGAGCTTGTTCCACTGGCGAGCGCGCGAATGGATGACACAGTGAACGAAACTGAATATCTGCTGGTATTATAAATTGATTATTCTTAGAAAAACCGAGACTGGTCATTTGGTGAGTTGACAATTATTCAAACAAAATAAGAGGTTTTTATTTAAATCTAAAATGCATAATTTACGAGTCTACAGTTTAAATGACACCCAAAATAATACGATCAAATACTATAAAAGTACAATAAATCGTAACAGCTCGTTCAAGTTTAATATTTAAACCGGCCGGCGTTGTTTGCATTTGATAGTTATTTTACGTATTTAGTGCCATTCCGTATTGCTGTGTAGGTTAATGTGCTTAAATTTGTGGAATTCTTGCACAAATATGCTGCAATAATGACTTTAGGCATTACACTGTCTTTATGTTATCTCCAATGACTTCCTAGAACATGCATACTAACATTATTTATGCGAAAGAAGCTGAATGTGTATGTTTGTTTGTCTTGTCTTAATGACAATACGAGTTTTAATTCAATTTAATACTGAATAACTTTCATATGTCATAGTAACAACATTATAAATGTTGTACGTTTTGCAGGAGTAACCAGCTACTTTAGTCAAAGTTTTAGGCAGATGTTTCTTGCAAACCCCGGGAAGGATATATCAAGTACTTAAACCATAGTCCTCAGTGCAGTGGATGGCTTGGTGTACTATAACATTTAGGTGGTCACATCAATAGAGAGACAAGCTGCAATAGAAGCCGTGATTTCGTTGAAATAAATGATAAACACCATAAACAAATGTGGTTATAAAATTGGGAATATTTGTGATATTTTTTATTAGTAAGAGGTTATTTTACCAGTAGGCTTTATTCCAATAGTAAAGTAAAGTATCATCACGATTGTATGCCTTCGGGTGTGGTCAAAAACCACGCAATTAAAAAAACTAAAAAAATAAATTCGCCTGCGTAAAAACTGTCTTGAATTAAAAACTGAAAATTAAGAACACAGCGTCCTAGACATCCACTGCTGGAGATGGGCCTTCCAGAACATATATCTGGAGAATTTGGCCTACAATCGCCACACTGGCCAGACGGCTTGGCGAGGAAGCAGCTTCATTCAGTCGGGACAAATTGTTGGGATGATTTGAACCTATCTCGGTATAATCATTTTTATTCTTTACGTCGCGCATTCGGGTAAAAAGCATGTTCACATAAGGCAAACTTCACAATAGGCCCATCATGCCAAGTGGCAAGCTCGTCAATAGCTACCAAACTCGAGAAATATCACAAATGGATTAAATAAATAATTGGGTCTTGACCAGGAATCGAACTCGGAACATCTGCGTCTAAATCCTGCAACTTAACCGCTAGACCACGGAGGCAGCTTTTTTCAATAGTTTTTTTTCTTTATTTCCTAAGGTCGCCTTAACACGTAGCCATACCGAACGCGTATCACGGAAGTTCTGGCACCAGAGTTTATCGCTAACCAATCGGGTTCTAATAATCGTAGCCCATATCCTAAGCTAAAGACTAAATAACTTATTATTCGTTATATTAATCATAATTCGGTAATAGACGCATGTTATCAGATTTAACATTTCTACACAAACTAATTCATGGCAAAAAAAACTGCACACAGCTTCTTGAACAAATCAAACTCAGTGTACCAACAAGATACCCCAGACACAAAATTCAAAACATACCCTATCACAGAACTAACCTAGGTATACATCAGCCTCTTTCCAGAATACAATCAAAATACAATGCTCATGCTGCAAAATTTCCAGATATTGACATCTTCGGAGACTCCCAAAGAGTATTTAAACATAAACTGCTAAAACAACTTGCCCAAAATTTATAAAACTTTATGTATGTTTTATTTTAATTTTATTTATTTTAATTTAATTTTATTTATTTATTTATTTATTTATTTAAAACTTTATTGCACTATGTACAAAGGACGGGCTTAATGCCGCTAGGCATTCTCTAGCAGCCAACCTTTGGGACAATACAGAACATTACAGTCATGAGGCTAGGTGCAAACGATTGTAGGAAACGTTGCCAAATAAATTCATTTAATCTTACATACACTAGATATTAAAATAAATACACATACATACAAATATGTACACAATAATACATATACTACACACTATATTGGCTACTATATACTACATACAATACATACTTATATACGTTGTGAGGAGCTCTTTAGGTAATGAAAGTAAACCAGCTTTTTAAACAGCGGTTTGCTGGGTGCTTGGCGAACTTGGTAAACTGTTCCAGAGATTTGCGGCCACTACTGCGAATGAGTTAGACTGAAAGCTGAAGTGATGAGAAGGGATAGATAGAACAGAATTGTGTGACGAACGAAGAGATCTATCATGAATTTTTATATTACTTTATTACTTGAAGTAGTAATATTTTAGTTATTTTCGTTACTTTTTTTTATTATTTCTAAAAGGAATTGTATGTTTATATATATATTAAAAAATTGTTGCAGCTTTAGCTTTTCGAATAATATTTAGTTTTTGTATACTTATTGAAAATTTTTTAATTTTGTTATTTCTTATAGGCAATAAAGGCTACTGTGGTAATGTGGTGGTCGCCTATAATAGGTGCAACATCTAACTTCCGATTTAGTGTTAAGTACAAATAAGTTTGTGATGTTAGCACTGTTGGCTACCGTATTATAAATAAATAAATTCGATGTTTGAAAGACAATAATTGCAATACGACATTTTTGCAACTTTACACAAGAGTATGTATCTATAAGCAATTGACGCAGAATTTTATCTGACAAGACTACAATATAATAATAAATGCCGGGAGCATATATCTCAGTCAAAGACACCAACTCATTAGTTTGTTGTACGCATGTATAACATTCCAGTTTACAAGAAAAAATATTAAAAAAACAAGTTTCAAGCAAGATCACGCCACATTGCCATGCAGATTTACCTGATTCTAGCTACGCCTGTAAAAGGAAGTACCGTGATGATATGTCACTACAAGTTAACATTTTTTATAGACTAACAAGTGACTACGCACCTCTTCGATGGTAACCGCCAAGTAGGTAGTTGCCACCAGTAATATCGCATTATTATAATGGCATTGGAATTCAACGCGGAGGTACCGGGTACGATTCGAAAAAATGAAAATTTTAAAATGTGTTGTCCCAATTTATTGTTCTTAAATTAGCAGAGGTTTTTGCGTTTTGTCGACTTTCGGGTTGCACATAGGCATGTAGTCTATCTTAATTCTGACTTGCCTGGTGGGTTACTGCTGTACCAGGTATTATAATCTCATAGGTACTGATAACTAAATTTAAAAGGTTATTAATTTATCGTTGTGGTGCAGTTCTGTATATGTTTTATTTTGTAAATCTGATATAGCTGAGTTTTCCTTGCAGATTCCTTTCTAAGTCACATTAAACATTAACAGGTCACTGGAATCTGATAAGTTGCTGGTCTTCTGCTAACAGCTTGCTTATTGGACCACTTTGCTGCTTAGTCTTCTGCTAGCAGGGGAAGAATCATTCAAAATAATAAAATTAATGACGTTTCATAAATGCCTGTAATAGGTTTACGTGAATAAAGATATTTTGACTTTGACCACAGAACACGGACGGCCGATTGCAGTAAAGATGAAAAAAAAGCTTGCCACTTTGGTTGTTTCAGCCAATGACGTGCTTCATATGCATACGTTAAACATGTAAAAAGATAATCACCTTTTTTTAAAACCGGCGAGTCAAGTATTAGTCGTATTCATATACAGGACACCGTCTAAATGATAGTTAAAAACGGGACATCTTTTAAAATACAGGACAGTTGGCCAGCCTGTCTGGGACTAGCTTAAGTACCTGTGACTCATCAACAGATGGCAATGGAAGGATCTTTTAACTTCGAAAACAAAGTTTTAAACAAAACAATTTTGCTCGCACAATGCAAATTGTTCAATGATTTTTAAAGTTTACTTCTAAGAAATGTAGCTTATGAAAATTACGTATATTCTGTACATATTCTCAAACGTTTAGTTAACTTTACTATAGGCTTATGATGACAAGTGTTAAGCTCATCGATGTCTCTAGCGTATCAAACTCAAGAATTATCACAAATAAATTATTGTGTCCCGACCGGGGTACTTCCGCATCTAAATCTACGGTCCTAACCACCAGACCACAGAGGCAGTCTGTATTATTGATTATTGTTGGTATTATTTAAAAAAATATATAAACAAAAGTGGTAGGGGCTAATGTCAGTAGCTCCAAATCTTGAAAATCATACGAGGTCACATGTCGTGCGATAAGAATAAGAAACAAAAATAAACGAAACAACTAAAGGTTTGTTATTTAAAAAGCTAGTAACCGCCAAAATTGAGTAAAATAAAAAACTACCTTAAAGTAATAAATTTAAAGTTGGAATTTAAATAATAAAGTTCGCATGCAACAGACAGACGGGACAACTGCTGGGCTTTACAAAAAAGTTCGTGTTTTTTTAAGGTTTCATTTTGACCTAAATATTGCGTCCCAATTACGAATTTAGTGCAAAAACAAGTAGGTAACTAACAAAGACAATTAAATATGAACATATCTTTATAAATACCCACATTGAAGATATTTGTATTGGCGTTTACAAAGTAGATAAAGAAAAGTAAAAAAAATGTTTATGACTTAAGCTTCCACAAATACTCGTATATATTTGGGTGCTAAAATCGATTGTACCAATGGTTTACCTATAAAATAAAACTAGTAAAATAAAATTCACGCTATTTTTAACTTCAATCGTTACAATTACCGAGATTACGTTTTGGTGCAGCCTTAGGCTTGTGTTTTAAAGTGTTATACAGTAATTGGGACAGAAGCACATGGGGACAAATATATGGGTCACAAAGTTGGTCAGAACTTATGGGTATATAAGGTCATACTATGCATTGCGTTCGAAAGGGTCATTGATTATTTCCAGGCTAGCTTGTCTTTGTTCTGTTCTGAGGTCAAGTTGTTCTAGAAAAATGCGGAACCGTTGTTCTTTATTTCCTATAGTTATTTATTTTGCTTACCCATTGACATGATAACAAATGGACATTATGTTTTCATACAATTTTTTTTGCGATAATCCACAAGTAATAACTCATACAGTCTACAATGTTCACTTATAACAAACCATTATTAATTTGCATTCTAAGAGGTTCTTTAAAGAACTGTCTTAGCGGCTGGTTAATGCTGTATGTGACAAGAGGGCTGGCAGTTTTTTCGCGCAGCAAATCAGCATCGCTGTGCAGCGTAGGAATGCTGCAAGTGGTCTTGGCACACAGCCACATGATCAGGTCATGGGTAAATATTTTTATATATAGTTTAGTTTTTAGTTTTAATTTAGTTTATTTCAAAATTTCTAGTGTAGCACTGCCAGCTTTTCTGTCGTCTGTACATAGTACTGTCGAGCTCTACGGGAGAATCACTAACCCATCTCTGGGTTCCGATGAGCCGTCGTACTTGTCAGATGCCAGAGATGCCTGGTCAGTAGCATGTCCAAATGTTTCGGTTCCAATTTCACCAAAAATCCAACGACTATGGGACGAGCCGCTCTGCAAACTGGTACAGGAAGATATTTTATCTGCTAGTAATATGAAAGAGCGGGCTCGCCTCATGGCCGTTTCCACTAGGGAGTCAGGTCTTTGGTTGCAGGCTTTTCCCTCAGCATCGGTTGGCACACTCCTTGACCGACATACACTGACCATGGCAGTGTGCCTTCGTCTCGGAGCCCGGACTGTCCACCCGCACCAGTGTCGATGCGGAGAACCAGTCGATCATCTCGGACACCACGGGCTTTCTTGTGCTAGAAGTGCTGGCCGCATTCCTCGTCACGCGGCTCTCAACGACATCATCCGAAGGGCTCTTGTCACTGCTGGTGTACCCGCAATCTTAGAACCATCTGGGATTGTGCGGAGCGATGGCAAGAGACCCGACGGAATGACTGTTGGGCCGTGGAAACTTGGCAGATCTCTGGTGTGGGATGCGACGTGTGTAGACACATTAGCTCCATCTCACATCCAGGCGACCTCGTCAGGTGCGGGGAGAGCGGCTTTTTCTGCGGAGAACCTCAAATTGCGCAAATATGCCAACCTTAGTTCCGGTTACGAGTTTGCGCCGTTTGGGGTCGAGACGATGGGCCCATGGGGACCGTCAGCGAGGCGCTTGGCCAAGGAGTTGTCAAAGCGGCTGACAGAAAGGTCTGGAGACAGGAAGGCTGGCAATTATTTCTGCCAACGTATTAGCCTCGCTATACAGAGGGGAAATGTTGCCAGTCTCCTTGGGACTATTTCGGATGGGACGTCTCTAGAGGACATTTTTTATTTATAGTTTAGTTTATTTTTAATTTTATTATTTAGGTAGCTTTTATATTGTAATTCTTTTATACTGGTTGTATATTACTTCGAATAAAAGGTATAATATTATTATTTAGTTTATATATTTTTTTATTACTAATATAGGTATTAACATTTTAATGTAATGTATGTACTCGTAAATGTATTCGTTAAATCAGAGGACGCAACCGGCCCTTAAAAAATATTTGTAAGGCGTAATAAAACAGTTAGAGCTATTAAAAATATTAAATGAGGGATTGTCAATGCGATTTCAAAAATATAACAAAATAATTACAATGTATATATTACTTTATCTTGCAGTGTAGCCAATAACTAAACAACATGTAGTACAGTGCAGCCAACTTATTCGCGGTGATGGTAATCCGCGATTGGCCGACCGATCGCTTATCAAGACACCCCCGCAAGCGAACCTCGTTACTAGGGTAACCAAAGTTTCACCTTTTTCAGAATACAATTGATGTTTTTTTTATTTTTCATAGCATATACAAAATATAGATAAAATACACTCGTATAAGTGAGTATATTCCTCTCCAACCCGTCTGGCCAGCGTGTAGGCTAAATTCTCCAGATATATGTTCTGGAAGGCGGGCATCTGTAATGATAATGATGAAGTGACAATAGACAGCATTGCTCAAGTTGAGATGTTTCAAATTCATTTACCGTATCGTCTCCTCGCCAGTGAAACAAGCAGACCATCAGACAAGCTCCTTCCATTTACATCTTAAAAAAACTACTTAATTCTTTCGTTTTAAACAAGCAGAATAATATATTATCTTCATATACATATGTATATATATTGATGAGTATTTATGTAGTTTATTGGTTAGACCCAACATATTTATACAGTCTCACTCTCTCAAGCTGGAAAAAAAACACTAAATGGCTTTAAATGGCCGAAATCGCCTTTGCACATACTTTTAAGTAAAGTGCAATAAAGTATATAAAAATAATAATAAAACAGTAGCTGTTGGTATATAAGAACACAATAATATTTCTAACTATTCTTGGCCCCGATTCTCGCGCTATCGACATGTATGTCCGCTCGATTTGTTCGATTGAAACATACAGTTTTCTATGAAGATCTGTCGCTTCTAATATTTTGAACCGATTCGCAAGTCGAAAGCCCCTGTTACGTTATATACTAAGATTGCTAGTAAATATATCGAAATGTTCACTCGCTTTTAAAAAGTGTGGTATGTTGATCACCCCACTAGTGATTACGGTCGTGATGATAGATTACTATTAAAAAAATGGTTATTCTCTTAAACTATGGTAAAAGTAAAGTATCATCACGACCGTTTCTCTTTCGGGGTGGTTAGAAACTACGCTTTAATAGAAGCAGATTCACATTTAACTTTACTATAGGCCAATCATGACAAGTGTCAAGCTCGTCGATGTCTCTAGCGTACCAAACTCGAGAAATATCACAAATGAATTGAAATTTAATAATTTAAATTAATAAATATTATTGTGTCCCGCCCAGGAATTCAACCATGGTGTCCCTATATTATAGGTATGCTATAAATAAACCTAGGTATAAGATTAAACTCAGAACGTTGGTCTAGTCAAGTACATGTTACGAAGGTGAGAAAACATTGACAATTTCTTTTGGCCACATTTAACTACATATTTAAATTAGGCAGGTTTAAAGCGTTTGCATCTTTCTCGATCGCACAATCAAGACTCAGCTCAGTAGTGGAAGTTGGAGCGAAAGGAATTCCAGTTAAATCTTTGCACACTTACTGAAAGAATTGGGCCTAAGCAGGTCTGCCGTCAATACATTTATGAAACGACCTTCCAAGACGGAATGGGGTGTATCAGGCAAAGCTTTTTGTAGATGTCGCTAGCGGCACTGGTACCTTGTTTACACCTATCACAGATCATTTTTTAAATGTTTTTGTAGTTTTTTTTTAATAACAGTAAAATCAATTTTAACTTAACGGTACCTACTTTAAAAGATTAATTAGGAAAGCGAAAAACGTCTTTAAAAACAAAAAAGGTTTAATTAATAGATCGGCAATTTTGAGATCACCATATCTTTGATTTCGCTGGAAATCTCGATTTGTACACTTAAAAGCTGCTCACTTCCGCAATATATCCAGAAAATAATAAATTTCGTAATAAAAATACAAGTTTTCTATGCAACTAACAGTTCTATTAGGTACCATCTATCATGCGCCATCTACCGTGATAAAAAAATAGTGATACACCTCATTAACGGAATCATACAGTATTAAAAGACCGGTGGTGGCTCGGTTATAAATACATTAACATTGTAAAGAGGTGGGTTCGAACCTCGGCATGTACCAATGAGAAATTTACTTATCTAACGTACATTTGTTATAGATTTGAAACAATACGGTTCCCTTGCCGTGGAGAGCACGTTAAGCCGTCGGTCCTGGTTCCACTAATCATTAATACATATTGACATCAGCCATTCCGTCTGGCCAGCGTGGCGAGTGTAGCCCTAATTATTTCGATTTTTTTGGAAGACTCATCTCAAGTCTAGGCCTCTATCTTTTAGGGTTTGTGATGAAGCTGAAGTGGCAATGGGGCGGACACGTTCTATCGCAGAACCGAATAACGATGGAGTAGACGGGTTCTAGAATGAGACTACGTATAGAAAGACAGATGGATATCCCATGAGAGAGGTCGCTGATGGGGGATGGATGAGAGTGACAAATGTTGTAATATTTCGAACCTATATCTGGACAGTGGAGATAATGATGACTTTAAGCTATAATTTTTGTATATATTATTATATATTATTAATTATATTTTTCCCCCTTTACTGAGTACTTTGAAATAAAAATAATAATAATGTAGAATTCATACAAAACACGGTTAAGTAAAACAAGGTCTTATTAATAGGTACTTGTGTGGGTTCAGACCAGTTCCATATCTCAGGTGATTTTCTGCTATTTCTATATCCTTGCTAGTCGTTTTATAGTATTTCCAAAGTTGACAGTCCTGTTCTCTGGTAAGAAGGCATGATTATATAGTAATTTTATAACTATACTAATACAATAAATTCGAAAGTAGGTTCATAGATACATGATTAGACAATTTCCTAATGATTACTTAACTTTAAGTTGGTAGTAGTAGAACTGGGACCGACAGCTTACCGTGCTGTTCCGCCACAGAAACGGTAGTGTTGTAAAATGACAAATGTATATAAGAAAATGCTTGGGTTTGAACCTGCGACTCTATATGCCTAAATGATAATCAATAGTGTAAAATTACAATTGTTGATGAATTACGAAACAGCCCTCCAAATTCATTCATGCGCAGTCCAATCGCATTGCAGCATTGTTGCACGTTCGAAATTCAGACAATCAGGAATACCAACCTTAAGCTTAGACAACAAAGGACCAAAATTAGAACTTCAATAGTTTTCATTGTTCGATATTCGAAATTCAAATTTGACATTTCCTGCGCTTGCGCCGACGTTGACATATCGACGCATTTATTACGGCCATGTGTCAAACAACAAAACTGTTTGTTATTATGACACACGTGGAAAGTTATGAAAATATTCATAGTTTGAGAGCTGCATGTTTAAAAGTTAATTAGATTATTATTATTTATAATAATAATAAAATACTTTCATCATCATCATTATGAAAATAGGAATAATGTAGAAATCATAAATTAATAATGGATAAACTACAGTTAAAATACGTATCTGAAAACATACATAATATTAAGATAAATAGTATACATACATACTAATAATATGCCAGGATGATGAGATTAGGATTCGTTTTGCTTTTCGATTTATGTATTGTTTGTTGTCACCAAAATAAAAATATGAATATTGACATGGAAAAAAAGTGACTCTGGTTAAAGCCAATGAAAGTTTAGCGAAATGAATAGCTCTGTTAACCACTTGTGTGTTTAGATCCACTTTCGTAATATCACTGCTCTTGTAGGTTTAAACGTGGATCGTGGATCAACATCCAAACAAAATAGACAATTTTAACGAAGTTTTCTGCTCTTTAAGTTTACGCCTAATTTTATTTGCATTGCAAGTTTACTAAATAAATCGATCACGGGCAGCCATCAGTTGATGACTAAGCCTAATAAAAAAAAAAAAAAAACTATAAATAAAATATGTCATCAAGAGACGTCCCATCAGAGATATATATATATATATATATAGCGAGGCTAATACGTTGGCAGAAATAATTGCCAGCCTTCCTGCCTTCAGATTTCTCTGTCAGCCGCTTGAAAAACTCCTTGGCCAGACGCTTGGGTGAGGGTCCCCATGGTCCCTCTTTACTACCTACCCACATATTGTTTTGATTACAATATTTTTATTGTAAACCATTTTCGCTACTGTATTGTATCTTTTTTGTATTATTAATAGAAGTAACTGAGATCCTAAATGAAATGTCTAACTTAGTTTAGGATTCAGTGTTTTTATGATTTTTTTATTGTACTTTTATGAACAATACAATATTGTGTTAGGTGTAATTACTACGGGCGCGAGTCACGCACACGAAAAGTCGATTAATATTTATCTTATATTTTTCTTCCAAGATATTAAAACAAAATTAGGTAATACAACTAATATATCGATTTTTTACAGTCTACTCCCTGACTATGATGTTCAATGCAAATAGTCTGCCATCGTCGGTCGGTTCTGTAATGAGTTTTTGAATGTTTCCAGAACATTTAAGAACAAGGACTGGCTGGTGGCGCGTGGGAAGATGAACGGGAAATTATTCGCAAAATACTAATGACTTTTGAATGGCATCACATACCCATGCTGTTTTTTTGACAACAATCTTCCTGAAAGTATATCTTTAAAGTTTTATACGATGACAAAAAAAAAGTTTTTTTTATATACGAGTATGTAGTTAACTATCATCTCATCATATCTTAAATCCCGCCTTGAATTCCTTTGTAATACGCACAACTGTGCCCTTTGCTGTCTAACAACAACCAACTTAAGATTCCTTCTCATTTCTTAACCAGATACACTGACTCCTTTACTGTATCTGCGGCTCGCCAGTGGAATAAGCTGCCCTTGGCCATTATACGTGCACCGTCTGTCAGCGTCTTTGAACGTTTGATAACCACATAGTTCCTAAAGAAACAGAATAAAACACTATTTAAATAACTTTGTATTTGTTTAAGTTATAATATATATGATGTACTTGTATGTATAGTTTATGTGTGTAGTATATTAAAATTAGTTAAGTAACTTATTAACTGTATCATTAAAATTTCTTATTATTTTCATTCTGCCTATCACCTTACTCGATCCCCAAGGTTAGCTGGTAAAGAATGCCTACTGGCATTATAGCTCGACTCTGTACTATTTTTAAGTGCATTAAAGAATTTATATAAATAAATGACTATTGTCTGACCAAGCATATAGAAATTATTGAAGACACTTTTCCATATGGGATGACCAGCGTGAAATCGCTATACTGGCTACGCTCAGCTAGGCCTTGTAAGTGCTTAAAGCCAATTTAAATAAAAAATAATTTAATAACGAAATACGATACCTCGTCACTCATGCTTCTTTATAACATTTGCTTAAACCTCGACCATCTCTTAGTTCTCCAGGAATCCGTGAGCGTTTTATCAAAGTAGACCTATCATATGACCAATAGGGAGTATCGTCATCACGATCGTATACCTTCCCGTTGATAGAAAAACACAAAACAAAACCACGGACACCCTGAATATACCCAAATTTTAGACAGAGAAAAATAGTATATATAATAATTCGAAGATTTTTTTTCTCTCAATAAATTCGAACTATTTGTATTTTAAACACTCGATAATTTGTAATATTTTAGGAGTCCCTCGAGTTTCGAATTAACGAGAGTCGGCTGTATTAGTTTCGATAGATGATTGAAAGATCTTTTTCTAGGTAGATAAGTTTTTATTACCTACCTCCGTGGTCTAGCGGTTAAGTCCGTGGATTTAGACTCGGAGGTACCGGGTTTGATTCCTGGTTGGGACATAAAAATATTTATTAATGTAAATAAATACATTAAATTAATATTTAATTTATTTGTGATATTTCTCGAGTTTGGTACAGCTGGAGACATCGACGAGCTTGCCACTTGTCATGATTGGCCTATAGTAAAGTTGGCTAAATGTGAATCCGCTTATTTATAAGCGTGGTTTTTGACTACCCCAAAAGGGAAACGGTCGTGATGATACTTTTTATAAGTTTTATTACCGAAAAACCATAGTAAGTCTTATAATGTTTATTACATTATGTCTTGAAATGTTGTTGTATAAAATGAATAAATCAAAATGAGACGCATGATAGTATGCGGTGCGTGAAATAACCTAAAGATACTCCAGAATATTCAAATATTAAAAATAAGAGAGTCAATGATATGTCACAGCCTTATTCTGAGTGGATTAAGGTTGGTTTTGGTTTAAAATAAATACTCTAAGGAGCAATCGTTGACTTGTATTTTTTTTATGACCAGGGTCAAAAATATTTTTTCCATCCAACCTATTCGAAAAATAGTTTTCTTCTTAAATAAGTGCAAGCAAAGTATTATAGGAATAAGTTTTAAATTTAGAACGTGAATTGTATAAAGAATGAGAGGGACGCGCAGACGGCGCATGACGCGAAGCGTAGTATTAGAGGGAATCGCTAGGTTGCAAAATATTTTTTCCTGAATTTATTATAGCGTTATCGCCGTAAAAATAAAATCTACTACTATTAGGCCCATCAATAATCAATATCAAACGTATTTTCAAATTCAATTTTTTGGTTTTATTTGGCTTAATGCTAAAAAATGCATATCATGGTACGGGTTGCATAACCTAAAAAAAAAAAATTTTTAAATAAAAAATAAATATCCTAATATTACATATTATCATTGTTATTTTTGACTTTATTTTCCTACTGTGGCTTATTTTTTACTTATGCTAAAAGAGTAAATCCTACTTATGTTTTATTAAATTAAAAACAATACGAAATATTTTATTATAGTTAAAATTATAGCAACATTTTATTTAAATATAAATTGTTTACTTTTTTGACAACTTGTTGGTTGTTTCATCTTTTAATGGTTTTTTTAATAGATAACATAGGCGTTAAGCTAAGATTAAATTATGCATTGATTGCCCGAAACATATTAGGTCAATTGAGAGCAATTGAGAAAAAATCTACTATTCTGTATCGCGTGTGAGAAAATTGCGTTAAATTGCTTTCTGAACCCACCATTAAAGTATTCGCTCGGCGGGGATTATACAAAAAAAAATATAATATAAAAAAAACAAGGAATACCATGTGCGTGACTAGAGTTCTATTCTTGCAAACTCGATCTAAACATAATTTTTTATGAAATTAAATCTCTAATCGTAACATCATGTGAACATACAAGTTTACATATTTTCCTAACGTGACCACAAAATGGCATGCAATAGTGTAACAAAATTAAAAAAAAAAACATAATGATAAATTGTATTTAAAAAACAAGTATATACGAGTATATTCACACTTTTTAAAGATGCAATAAGTATTTACAATTATTTTTTTTAATGCACCTTCAGTTTTATTTATATGATTGTAATGTGAGTCTTGGTCTGTCAGGGCCTCTTTTGCCCACAACTTTCACATTACTCGTCTCGTATCTGGTTCGTCAATCTCTCTTTATTCATCCTTTCAACATGCCCGAACCATCGGAGCATGCCTTTCCATATTTTTGTCGCTATGTTTTCTTTCATACCCTTTGGCGTATTTTGTCATTACGTATGCAGTCCGTAAAAGTGACGCCGCATATCCGACGCAACGACCTCATTTCTACTGCATTAACTCTACTCTCATGCGTATTCTAACATATCCACGCCTCGCTTCCATACATAAGTGTTGGTACCAGCATGGCATTGTGTATAGCTTTGTCACTGACGTTTCGGATCAGTTACCCCAGGGCACTATTGACACTATTTCCCGCGTTCACTCTTCTTTCAACATCATTATCATACTTCCCGTCCGCATTGAAAACACTGCCCAGATATATAATTATATTTACTTGTTCTAGAGTTTCATCATCTTTATCGTCACGTTTGTCATCCTTCTTCTTTCAAACACTAGTACCTTGGTTTTTCTGGCATTAAAATAAAATAAATCACATATTATTTTAGTAGTCTTATTCCAAGCATATTTAGTACAAAATTTTGATGACTTTATAAACCAACAAGGCTTTGAATAAACCACTACAGCATACGAACAAAAAGCTTTTTTTCTACAACAATTCGAAGTAATTCCTATATTTAAAGAATAGTCCACACATACCGATGAAGGTAATTTTAAAAACGTTTAATTTTCGACTTTAATTATAAACATTAAAGCTCGAAAACGTTCGGAATACAAAATAATTGCTCAATTTAACAAGGACACATCTGTAACTTATAATTATCCGTAATCTACACATCGAAAGTGTTAAAAAGCGAACGAAATGAAACCTGCCAAAATCAAGGACCCATTTAAACATCTGTTTAACATATGCAATGACTTGTTTTGGGTGTCTAAAAAAACTTTACACAGCATTATAGACGATGGGTGATTAAACTAAAGGATGTTTAAAATTTGATTATAAGGCCTCAACCAACGATCAACTAATATAATAGATGGGCCAGTAGGGATCAGAAGTGAAAGCTTTTTATTAAGAAATTGTTTCAAGCCTTATTGACGTCTCGAATAACAATGTTTTCTCTCAAAAATTAAGTATTTTAATTTAGAGCGGATTTATTATAGAGGATTATTATGCCAGCATATTTGGCACCATGCCAAAGGACAGCGATTTGGTGGAGCTATATAGCTAGTATTTATTTGTAAATACGATTTATTTATTTAACTATTACTTTTATAAAAATTTTTTCGAACCTCAACATTGTCAGCCTCAAGCCGGAGACATCATTCTTCTCATCTCTTACTAAATATGAATCATCTTATTTATAAACGTGGTTTGTGACCACCCCCCACCGAAGGGAAACAGTCGTAATGATCCTAGTTTTTAATGTTGTATTTTATTTTATTTTCTATATCCAATTGTATTTTTTTTTTTTTTTTTAATTTTTGTTTTTGTTTGTTCCTTCGAATTAATTATATTTTGTTTTAGGATTAAAAATATTAATAACACCTGTAGCCCTGTTCTGTGTTGCCCTAAATGTTGTAAACTTTATTATAAATTCGCGGCGGACAATTTAGGTATTTAATTCACGTTTCCCCAATGATTTTGAAGTTGCAACTCCAAGGTGACCTTTGAAATAGTTGAAAACGCAATATTGACGTAAGGTCGGCTATGATCGGAAAAACTCGGGCTAAAAGTGGTAGTAAATAACTTAATTAGAACTAGTCTTGGAGTCAGGGTTTTACCTATTTATTACATAACTGTTCCCTAAGTTAAGTCCATATTTATAAGAAAAAAAAAATGAAACTGTTTCAATAAACTTTATTTATTATATTATTATTATTATTAATTCACTATTTTGATAATCTAACGTTTGCTGCTGGAGTGTTTAAATCATTATTTCATAATCTAATTAAAAGAAAATGATTTTAATAAAATTGGCAAGTGTCTACAACAATAACTTAATTCCTTAACTTCAAATACATAATATTTAAAGAGGTATTTAAAAATCAAGTTTGCACAGGACAGCCGACAGACGTGAGAACACGAAACCTAATATTGACGGATATCCTTTGAGACCTGAACAATCTAAAGCTCACTCTATATCAAGTTACAGAGAATTATGTGAAGCACTAAGCAATAGCTAAAGAACCTAGGTAACTTAACTGCTTTTATTTTAATTCTCACCGATTTTCGAACTGCCTCCGTGATCTAGCGGTTAAGACTGTGGATTTAGACTCTGAAGTACCAGGTACGATTCGTGGTCACAACACAATTTTTTTAATTAATTTGTGATATTTCTCGAGTTTGGTACGCTAAAGAAATCGACGAGCTTGCCACTTATCGTGATGGGCATATAGTAAAAATGACTAAATGTGAATCAGGTTCTTTAAATTGGATATTGGATAAACTGCATATTAGGGAACTACCTACGAAATTATTTAAAATTAGGGTTAAAAATGTACTGGTCCAGAAATGTTTTTATGCGAAGAAGGATTATTTTTTGTGTAATATTTATGTTAGATATAAGTGTAGTTTTTAAACTAAAATGTTGTATGCCAGAATTGGCGAAATGTGTCGAGTCAAAACTTACCAACCACCTGTATTTTGAAACCATATTTTATACAAATAAATATTTTCATTTCATTTAATTTCATAAAAAAGTGTGTTATTAACTTTTCGATTTAAAAAATAAGTATTATTATTAATAATAGTTAGTAATAGGAAATAAATAATCAGGCCCATTAATGTATGTAAAACTAATATACACAATTCAGAATTTAATAAAGACGATATCGATTAAGAAATAAAACAAGTCCAAATATTTGGTAGTTATGATATTGATTATTTGACATAAACAATCGTTGTGCTGCATATCCTAATCTTAATTGTGTAAATTGTATCTGTATTGCGATGAATAAACGTATTTCTTTCTTTCTTTCTTTAAAGCAATAATATGAACTTTGCACCTAATTGGATAATTACTACTTATACAAGATAACAATTAGTATTTACTTTGAAAGTAAACAAATCAGCCATTAGTTTTATTATTTAGTGAACAAGCTTCCAACACGGCATTGTCAGAATCGTATAGTATTTGAGTAGAGAAGAAAAACAAAAATGATAAAGACAATAAACTAATAGGATCAGGGAATGCTAATTAAATTGTTTTCTTAGTATTACATCTAGCTTTCTATAAGCACAATAACCATGTCCGCAGTCAAGCCGGAATAGTGTTAGGCACTGATGTCAGTCATGAGTGTCTGATTGCAGTTGCTAATATTCATGGACCTCGCGCGCCACTTACCATCAGGTGGGCGCAAGGTCACATGTCGTGCTAGTATTAAAAAAAAAATATGTATGTACCTAATAATAATAAATAAATAAATTCTAATAAATGAATAACATTTAAATTTAAAAACAAACAAAAAATACAATTATACATTCAAGCCCATTATCAATACAATAAATCTATTCGATACTTGAAAATAGGTTAAATCGTGACACTAACTTAATATAGTTAATAATAATATTCATGAACTAATATGTACAGAAACAGTTAGCATTGAGTTTGAATTTGCAAATTTATGCAAAACCGAAAATGCGAACGACCGCCATCAAAAACCCGTACACCTGCTCTTGATTTTAAACCCGTTTTTGGTTAAACTTGAATTCGAACAAATGCTAAAATATGATGACAATAAGGGTTTTATGCAAAATGATGCAGAATATCCGATATTCGCAGTAATGTTTAAGCAGCATTACCAAAACTGCGAATTTTGAAACTGATATACAAGGTAAACTTTTAAAGTATTTTAAATTCAGGCTGAGTTCTTATTTAAAAAATCACTTATCTAAAAATACAGAATAATACGGAACGGATTCAAGACTCGGCTTTACGCAGTGGAAGTTCGTGCGAGAGGAATTTCAGCATAATCTATGCACCACTGACTGAACGAATTTGGCCTCTGCGGGTCTGCCGTCAGTACATTTTCGAAATGAGCTCTCAAGACCTTATAGGAATCATATAGTATTTGGTTAGGTACATAGAAGCCAAGAATACTAGGGATTAGCCCTAGTTAGGCCTCAATCCTGAGACACCTATCTTCTCCTCCCATGATGAAAGGGCAATGGAAATTATCTTAGAATGCCGTTTGACATTAAATCTCGAAAAAATATTTGCTCGACTTTAGATGTGCTGTAAAGTAATAAAATATCTCTTACCCTTTCTTCGTCCTCTAGAGCTCTAAATATCTCGTAACAAAGCAGTTCTGCTTCCTTAGATATTTGCACTTTCCCTCCAATATCTCCATTTTTTAAGTTTATATCACTTGGTATGTCTGTTTGTAGATACATCTTCATTATTTCACTAACTTGTATTTCACTATTCACTTTTATATTTACACTTTTATTTATTATGTTTTATGGCACTTTAGGATTTTTATTGATTACTAGTATGTAGTCTAGTTATTCTTTGGTTTCTAAAATATTGAACTATATTTATACTATCACATAGGTAACATTGCGTACACGTTTGGTACCATGATGTCTGTGATCTGCTCATGCACGTCTATGTACAATTGTATACATTTGGTGAGCTTACTAAAGAGAGTTCGTATCCCTCTCGCTCGCACAATCCAATATTTTAAAAGATTTTTCAAGTCTAAGTGCACTTTTGAGAAATGTAGTCTTTCAACTTTGTAGGGAATGGTCATTTTAAGGATATATTATTCTTATATTTGTTCTTGTAAAATAGTTATGTTGTTTTTTTTATACCTATAGTAAAGTTGGCTAATTGTGAACTCGCTCCTTTCTGACGACACAGAATCAAGAGATTTACGGTCGTGATGCTACCACTGTTAAAACTTTAACGTATTAAAAAACGTAAAGAACAAAGTGAGAACTGTGTTGGTTTAGTGAGTTTTATTGCATTCCAGGACACTTCCAGAATTAGCCGTGACGAGTCACTCTTTTACTTTGACCGGATTGCATTGCAAATTTATTTCAACTGCCTACAGTAATAAGAAAGATTTTCCTTTATTCTAGTACCTATAAATATGGCACTTAACCAATTAAAAAAAAAAGTGAAAAGATACACGTTGATGATGACGATGATATTCAGAGACAAGTAAACAAACCTATAACTCTCGCAAAAACTAAAGTAAATGAACTCACAGTTAATAATTAACCTTAACAAGGAGAGATTAAATAGTTTCCTGACAAATAAATTAGTTAAAAATAACTTGCATCAGGAACTGTTAAAGCTAAACTTTATAGTGGTATATTCTTACTTCACTGTTTATTTATTTGTATTATAAACTTCATTGCACAAAAAACAATGTGTGACTAGACATTCACAAAAGCAGCGTTAGGCAAATGCGAAATATTAGAGCTGAATTTGCGCCTTCCAAAATATTTTACTGGAGTTAGGAATTTTAATATCTATATTTATTTTATATTATTCACTGGCGATTGACATCAGTCCCAACCACTATACTCGTAAGTATTAAGGTTTACATGGACGAAGCAATCTCCAATTTAGTAGTATATTTTCGCAATATAATAAATAATAAATATTTCCAGACAGGTCACACAGCGCCACCTAATTTCCGTGGTAAGCTACGGGCTTGTGTTACGGAAACTAGATGGTTGATAAACTACATATTATACTTTTTTTTGTAATATTAATAATAATAATAATATATAAAAATAATAATTTTTGTACATATTATACATATAAACACCCAGACCGAGACAAATTATACAATGTACAACTTGCCCCCGGTGGGAATCGAACCCACGACCTCCCGAGTTCACGGCAACGTTTGTTACCACTAGACCACGGAGGCGGTCTGTATGTCTATATATGCGTAGACGGTGATAATTCTCAAGCAATGGAGATGAAGATATCTGTCAAAATACATAAACAACATGGTTTTAATCTATTATATCGCATTACATACATAATGTAGATAGAACAAAATTGATATATCTATTGCATGAGTATTACCCTCCTAATCCTGTAAAGCGATTTAAATTGCTTGTCTATGACATTATTACATTTCAAACCTTCAATATACGAGTAGCTTATAATTTATTGAGGTTTTCTAATCATATTTTAGTTAAGTTTTGTTCATAATATCATATATATAAATATGTATATATCATAAGAATTTTTCTACTTTGGTGAATGCTGTGACACCTAATTGATAAATGTATATCTATATTAGATAAGTTATAATTATATTATGTGTGATAATATATGTACTCATATATATCCTCGCCAAGCCGTCTGGCCAGCGTGGCGAGTGTAGGCCAAATTCTCCAGATATATGTTCTGGAAGGCCCATCTCCAGCAGTGGAGGTCTAGGGGCTGTAATGATGATGAATGATGATAAATATATGTAGTGCTGCGTTAACTACTGGATGTACCTATCTAAACTATAATACAAAATATCTTACTTTGGATTGTGTTCGAATTGAGATCAAGATTCGAGAATACAGGCTTCAGGACTCTTAAGACTATTCCTAGCCGGTCCTAGGCAAAACAACTCGTTAAGGCACTCGACACGTCCGCAAACCGAATTTGTGACATTTTAATACTCTCACCACATCGCAGTTTGGAGCAGTTAAGGTCGTAGCTCATTTAAACGACACGGCTAAGGAATGATCATTTAACAAAACCACTAACATATGAATGTTATTAAATACACTCCTCGCGTCGAACGAGTGCCTTCATTCCGTAGCCACGACTCAGACTTAGCTGTTAAGGCACGCAGGGCCAACAGTGAAAGAGAGACGGTTTATAGGTTTTTTAGGGTACGGACGTACGTTCAACGAACTAGGTCCCCAACCAAGCGCGCAAAGTTCTCACTTTAATAAATAAGTAAGGTTAAGGAACAACATTAAAAAAATGGAAACACGCACAATGTGTATCTGCCTGGCAGGCAACTCCAGGGCAGAGGCACTCGAAGGAGTTAATCGTGGGCTACTCAGGTAAGTACACGATCAAAGCCCTTCAGCTATGCAAACCTAAATTACGAACTCTCACTAGAGCCCTAACTGGTCACTGTAAATTAAACAAGCACATATTTACCATGGGCTTGGTAGAAACAGATAAGTGCAGATTCTGTCGCGAGGTGTCTGAGACACCTGTCCATCTCCTTTGTGACTGTTATGCCCTGCATCACAAGCGTAGCACCATCTCGGGTGCTCACAGTTCAAGCCCCGAGGAGGTGCGACGCCTCGCTCCTAAGCCCATACTAAGGTTCCTTGAAGCCGTAGGGCTAGTGAACGAACTATAAGAACTATAGGGAGGTCACAATAGATCACTACTGGTCGCAGTGACTTGGAGACGAATAGTCCCACCCTATTTCACAAATAATAAATAAGGTTAAGGAAGCATTCATACATCCGAGCCACCACTGCTAATTTAGATACATGAGAGTGAAAATATGTCTAAAATGATATAATTTCTTAAAAGTACACTGAGACTTAAAAAAACTTTGAAAATAAGGAGTTGCGAGCGAGAGAGATGCATAGTGTGCCATCCTGATCTAAACGTAGGTATATTTCTAAATACCTATACTCAGTAATAGATTTTAAGAGCATCAATAAGAAGTGACGGTGCATTATTGAAAAAAAATGCTAAAATTAGCACCTATCACTTTTTATCGAGTTGAACGCTCTGATGAACTAATAAAAAATGACCTAACTGGACACACATTCACATAATTAAAAAAACTTTTTTATTTTCGTTTAAAAGTGCGTTGGCAAAACAACGAATGTTCAAACTTTTAAGTGAGATTAATTTAGGTCTTTTAAAAATTGATGTTACTAAGAAAATGAACGCATACTTAATTCAATGAATATTATTAAATCGCTTTGATGCTTGGTTTTCCACTAGGAAAAGTAGAATCAACTTAACACAGCCCTTAGAACACAAGAAGTCCTAGACATCCACTGCTGGAGATGGGCCTTCCAGAGCATATTTCTAAAGAATTTGGTCTACAGTCGCCACGCCGTTTTTTAAATGACAATTTATTAACGATCAGACAGCACGTGAAGCCATCGGTCCCGGTTTCATAAATACTAGTAAAATCGTTAATAATATGTCACTGAAAATTTACATCTGACGCAACCCGTCTGGCCAGCGCGTGGCGAGTGTACGCCAAATTGTTCAAGGGGCTGTGATGATGATTCGATGTTTATCTTTTATACTTGCACGGCATGTGACCTTGCGTTCACCTGATGTTAAGAATGGAATCAGACAATCAGACCCTAACATTATGTAGGCTTGTAACATGGTAGTTTAAAGGTATTCATTAAAAACGCATTGATGCGTTATATCGAAAACTCGGAGAAACAGAACGCTCAGGGACGGAATGAAAAGTGTCTAAATCAGCCGTTCCTCGGAGACCTTCGCGCCATTTTGCGCGGACATGTCCAGTGCAAGTTTTTGTTTTGTAAATTACTTTTCTGTGGATATTGTCAGTCAAAAGTGGTGTTGTTTTGTTTAATAATCTGCAACAATATGAATAATTATAGCACAAGTTGCAGCTTATTTTTTGCGGTTTTCCCGCGCTGTGAATTCCTGTTTAGGCTATAATACCGCAACTTCAAGAAAAGCATCAAATTCTGCAACATCTCGAATTTGATGATAACCTCATTAACTCATAAAAAAGAAAGATATATTACGCCAGACTTGGCTAAATGGGCTAGATCTTTTGCCTTCCCTATCACCTCATTCATCAAATCAGCCGTTTCTTATAGATTTTGAATTCTTTATTTCTCTTTCTCTCTGCGGGTGCTCCGACAAATAAAATCTAAAACATTACTTTGACAAGAATACAGTATTGTGTATTAGAATCACCAAGTGACCATAATCCCCTAATTGTAAAAGTGCTACCAATCAGTTTAGATTGTAGAATGGCAAAAATGTCTGGTGTGATTTTGTGTCTTTGTGTATTTTTATAACTAGTGCTGTCGGCGGTTGGCATGCAGTTCTACTAGATGCTTTTTCACACTTCGCTTGAAGGTCTTCAGGTTGTAGAAAAGTAGAACACAGAGACTGGAAAAGCATTCCACATCTGTATCGTGCGACAGATGTATGAGTAATTGATTCGTAAATGCTTGTTTTGTACGCGTGTTGTGAAGATTTTACAAAACAAAAGCCGTGTCCGAGTGAATAAGTTATTCATGTGTCTTTTCTTAGTAAAAGTGGCAGTTGGGTCCGCATACAAATCTCTCTATACCGCCCCGTAAACCTATGTGTCGTGAGATATCGATATCAAACTATCAAGGAATGTGGGTCGATCTATTTTCACTTTTTTCTTCAAGAAAGTTCTGCTTTTCTACCATTTTGTATTCATCCTTGATCCTTTTATTATATACTAAGCATACAGACATGTGACTTCGCTCGTAACTGTGTGTTACTTAAGCATAAATGTTAGAGGGGATGTCTTATCTAAGACAAATTTCTAAGCATCATGTGTGGGGAATAGAGATGAGAAGAATGGTGTCTTGGGCTTGCGAGCGACAAAAGGCTGGTTTAAAAAAGATTTTATTACGCAACAAGACGCTCACCATCCACCTATCTGCTCCTCTCCCTACCAAACCAAATACTTAAATAAAGATTCCGATAATGTAGTATTGGCAGCTCGTTGCATAAATGAATTGACGACAGACCTGCTTAGGCCCAATTCTTTTACTACTTAAGTGGTGCAAAGATTTTGCTGGAATACCTCTCGCACCAACTTTCACTTGAATCCGTTCCAGATCATTCCTTCTGTGACATCATAATATTTTTTAAATCAAATCAAATTAAAATAGTTAATTTTCATTGGTTCGCTTAAACAACTTGGATACAGTCAGAACTAATAAAAATAATACAATTATTAAAACATATGTACTAATCAAAGTGGTAGACTTTAGTTGGAGTTAGACTTTATGTGGTGGTCTTTTGGAATATTTAATTACCACGAAACTACGAAAACATCGAGAGACTCTGTTCACTGTGCGATCCAACTTATAATAGGATGGAACCTTGCCACAGTAAATTGTATTTAAAAAATCGCTTTGCTCAGTTCCAAATGGAATACATTTATGGAATGAGCTTCCAAGAGATGGACAGAATGGTTTATGGTGAGTGACTTGTTGCTCAATAAAAAAAAAGAGGCCAGCCTATAGTCGTTTGCAAGCCAAAGACACTATTCTTCTCTTCTCTCTTTCCCACACACGAGAAACCCGGCACCCAAGGTGAATCCATGAAATTTGTCTTCTATAGGTACACGAGTATAGAAATCTACTTTAACTATTTGACTACTCTCGCAAATCACGACCGTTTCCCTTTCGTGAATAAGGGGATTCACATTTAGCCAACTTTACTATAGGCCAATCATGACAAGTGGCAAGCTCGTCGATGTCTCCAGCGTACCAAACTCGAGAAATATCACAAATAAATTCAATATTAATTAAATGTATTTTTATTTATATTAATAAATATTTTTGTGCCCCGACCAGGAATCGAGCCCGGTGCATCCAAGTCTAAATCCACCGACTTGACCGCTAAACCACGGAGGCAGTTCTTAGTACCTATTAAAAATATATCTAAATGGCTGTATGTAAATGTCGTAAAAATAACTAAAAATAATTAATATTAACGAACCAAACTTCCTTATTTATACTTGACGCACTGAGGTTCTTAATAAGGGAAACAGGGAGTTCCTTAACAATGAGTCAACATTTATCAAACAAAACAAAACAAAACAACCAGCACTCGTGTTCTAAGACGTTCCTCAAGGGCTCCTCGACTCATCGTTTCCTTCCAGCTGTCAAACAAAACTGAAATCGGTGTAATTGTGACGATTAAAAATAAAAATGCCCGTAACCGTTGCGGAAATGTATGAATACCCGTATTAGACGTTTGCCTCAACGGCTCCATCACTCAGTTATTTCTTCTCTATTCTGTTACTTAAGCGCCAACGTTAAGTATATAGTAAAATTCCTTAAATAACGGAACTGTCAGTGTAAAACGCTATTACAATTGGTATTCTCGTATAAAGGTTTCCACTACCAGATGACAGCAAAATAACGTTACGATGCGTTCATTTAAAAAACAAAAAAAATGTTTCTTTTAGTATTTCCCATATTTTTTATTTTTTACCTAATTGTGTGATATAAAACTATGTTTAATAAAAATATATAATCTTAGTTTAATTAATATAAATGTTGTTAACTCTAATATAAATTCGTGGCGGACAATTTAAGTATTTGTAAAGGTATTTGTAGGTTTGAAAAGTTTAAGAATAACTATTAGGTACCACTGGAAGGACTGCTTGAGTGGTTGATGAGGAAACGTTCAAGAATACAGGTGTTACACTATGCAGCTATACTATCTTTTGCTTGTTAAATGTTGACTCATTGTTAAGAGCGTATACAGTACAGCATTTTTTAAGATTATTCAAGCACGAATGTCCTTTTGAGAAATATAGTCTACTAACTAATTCCCTAGCCCCTTCCCACCTTCAAGGAACTTCTGTTAGAGCTGGTGTTGCAGCGGAACAAGCGCAGATCAGCAAGCGTCGAAAATATGAAACTATTTGCAATAGTTACTTTTTTTCGACGTTTCCTGTAGAAACGATGGGCCCGTGGGGATCGGAACTTAAAGCTTTTTATAAAGAAATTGTTCCAAGGCTCATTGACGTCTCTGGTGATAATAGGGCTGGCAGTTATTTCACCCAAAAATTAAGTACCATCATTCAAAGGGGAAATGCTGCTAGTGTATTGGGCACCATGCCACAAGACAGCGATTTGGAGGAGCTATTTTTTTTGTAAGTATGTATTATTATTTTCTATGTATTATTATTAATATTATTTTTTAGGTTAAATTTAGATTTTGTTTTAATATAGTTTATTTAATATTGTAATTCTTTTATATTGTTTGTATATTACTTCAAATATCGTCTACTAACTTTCTAGCGAATAAAATTGCGGACATTTTACAGATATATTAATCATAGATTTGTTTTAATAAAATAGTTTATAAATAGATAAAAATATATATCGGTATCCCGTTATCATTGCTCCCCAGTGTATAATATTAAGCCACACCTATCACGGATCGTGATTTAATTTAGAAAACTATCACCATCTGTCACAACCATTTATTACGCCATAATCAGATATCAACTATCAAAATGTAACATGAACGATTACCACACGCCCCAGCCGCTCTATTTTAAAATCTAGTAAGTGTTATAAGGTATGTGATGGTCTCAACTACCAATCTAATAACTATGTAATACCTGACGTATTACAAAATAATTGAAGTGTTATTGAAGTACTAAGAAACAACTACCTAAAATGCCTGACAGGCATTAAACTCTGGAGAATTTGGACTCCCAATCGCCATATTTTAATTTTTAATTTTATTAATTTATTTTGTAAGTAGGTATAGGACAGTAAATATAATGAATCTGCGCTTTTACATGTCAAAAAATTCATTAATATAACGAAAAGCTTATTTTTTGGGAAATAGCTTGTATTTGGAGCAGCACATTACAACCCAAATATACATAATTATAATCTTAAAATTATAGCTGCTGTAAATTAGGCATTGTCATATTATAAACTAAGACATACACAATTATAAAATAAATACACCAAGGATTATAGCTGCTGTAATGAGGCATTGTCATACTACAAGCTAAGACAAAAACAATTACCAGTCGAGGTGGCGAGGGTCTGATGATTAACTTATGATTAACGTGCTCTCCTTCTCACGGGAATGGTGGTGTTGTAAATCTATGATAAATGTACGTAAGAAAAGTGTATTACTCAATTGGTACATTTAAGGAAAACGTTCTTACAACCGCTCTTTTCTTAATATTTTAGGTATTTAATTTTTTTATTATTATTTAAAAAGTAAAAGTTATTCTTTAAAAACCGGCATAGTATTATTAGTTATTTCCCATTTTTTAAGCTCGCGTACGCATTAGGTGGGCGCGGTGACAAGCAAGTGTTATGAGTTGTACTGACATGTAATGCTAATATTTTTTTAAAATATATGTAATTAATAGATCATATACCTGATCCAGGGCCCCTATAATTATATCGAATTGTCAATCCAATGTTTACTAAACGTTGGGGTATATTTTAATTTACTTGTCAATGCAATAAATAAATAATACAAATAACATATTAGCTTTTAAAATAGGACATCCAAAGCATTTATAAGCATATATAACTTTAATTTAGTTTGATAACAGGTAATGTAAATGCAATTAATTAATTATAAAGTAACAAAAGTACAATTTCAACTGCTTTTTCCTGCGGTGTCGTCAGAAACTGTGCTTTATTCAAAGCGTGTTCAACTTTACTGCATTATTATTGCATTAATCAATTAAAAAAAAAACACTTTGTTATACAGATCTCTATATCGCAGCAGTGTGCAAGTTCCTTAAAGTCAAAAATATGTCAAATGCATTGTAATGCGATAATCCGATTAGTCATTAAACCTATAAGAAATGTCTATTGAAATAAGAATCAAATCAAAACAGAAACGTGACTTATCAAAGTACTAAATTTATTAGGACACGAAATTCTTTGACTATTTCAAATGTTATAATGCGTAATTGCAATGAGGTTTTAGGTTCGATATTTGGTATCCCAATAAAAAATCGACAGAGGCCTAAAGTAAAGTTAATGAGGGATGTAATAAACAATTACATAAATAATTACAATTCTTTTATCATAAACGCAAAAGGCTAAATATTTATAATTTAAATAAAATATGTAATTTCTTGTTATATCGTAATAAACCAGACTATTGAAGTTTAAACATTGTTTTTCGTTAAATATGTAGATTATTCAAAATCGGCATTTAATTATGGCATATAATTGCAAATATTCGAATTCATATGCTTAAAAGCTGAAGCTCAAAAAATTAATATAATAATTAGGTAATAAACAATAGCACGAAATGCGAAATGATTCACTGCACTTTACAAACACAAATCATTACTTCAATTAAAAAAAAAACACAACAATTGCCAATGTAAGGCAAAAAAAAAACACAATATATACACGGAAAAAAGTCACAATTAAAAACAAACAATACAACGCCCAATCATAAACACGTTCTAAATTTAAAAAGTGGCGCGAACTGCACGCGCGCTCCGTTGGCAGTCGCCATGGCACTGCAGTCGAGAAATGCAAAAAGCCATGACTCTGGCGCGGCGCTTGCGCATGTGTGAAACAAGGATCAACTACTAATATTATAAATTTAAGAGATGGCTTGTCTGTATGTTTTTATTTAACCCAATTTTAATTAATAACATATATTCTTTGGATCTCTTTTATCGCGCGGTGGTGGCTTAGTTGTAAGAACGCTTTCCTTAAAATCCTACAAAGGTCGGTTTAAACCCCCCCGGCATGTACCAATGAGAAATCAAATTTTCTAACATACATGTGTCATAGATTTACAACACCACTGCTCTCGTGCCTAGGAGAGCACGTTAAGCCGTCGGCTCCAGTTCCACTGATACCAACTTGTGGAATCGTTAATAAATTATCATTAAACATTTACATTAGATCCTCGCCAACCCATCTGGCCAGCGTGGCGAGCGTAGGCCAATTTCTCCAGATGTTCTGGAAGGCCCATCTCCAACAGTGGAGGTCTAAAATATTCTTTGGAGTCCTGGAAAGGACGTAGGATACTTAAAATTATAAATGTGTATAATATGTTTGTCTGTTTGTTTTGCCTAAAACTGAATTAATTTTAATGAAATTTGCCTTTTTTTTTGTTTGGAAACTGAACGGACATATGGCATCGTCATTATTAAGGGTCATATTATATCTGTATGTAGGAGTATGTATAGCCTTTAAACTACCTACTTAGTAGTTTTAAATAAAAATAACCAAGATATACAGGGAATTCTGGACATATAAAATTCCAAATTGACCAAGACGTGTGACCATTATTCATCTTGTTTAGGGATTTGTGCTAAATTGTATTCACAGTTATATTTGTTGGTATAACGCTTAATAATGCCTCATAATTAACATTTTAAAAAAATATGACCGTTTTTAGCAAAATTTGGAAAAAATGGTTAGTCTTGCTATCAAATCTTGCTCTTCGTCTTGGTCTTGCTTTTTTGGAAAACCAAGACCAACATTGGGCGACACTAACGGCCAATTAAATTTGTTTTTTGGCGACAAATTTATTATACGAGCAAAGCCGGGTCAAGCAGCTATATTAGAATAAAGATAGCACTTCTAATTATAGACGGTATGATTTCTCTCAAGAGGGTAGTAATTTTATTCAAATGGAGTCGCCGCGTGAAGCATATGATTTGTAGCAAGCTGGTAAGGTGTTGATAGTTTGACAGATGGTATGCAAGTCGACTAAATAATCTTGACCTTTTCTATAGGGTAATATCATCGCTATATTGATTGACTGGCTCCGTGGTCTAGAGGTTAAGTCTGTAGATATATATACGCGGAGGTACGGGGTTCGATTCCTGGTCAGGACACAATAATTTATTTGTGATATTTCTCGAGTTTAATACGGTAGACTAGACCTCCCCGCAAGGGATACTGTCGTGATGATACTTGTTTACTTTCTAATACTCGAAAAAAAAAGATCTAATTAAGCAGATTTACATCCGTCAGAGAACCAAATTAGCAAGCTGAAGTGGGAATGGGCTGGACACATACATATGTCGCAGAACCGATGAACGATGGAGTAGACGGGTTCTGGAGTAAAAACCACGTTTCGGAAGACATAGAGTGGGACGACCCCCCGCCAGATGGACAGATGGCCTGACGAAGTCGCTGGTTGGGGATGGATGATGGTGGCAGAAGATCGTGTGAAGTGGCGAGCCTTGGGAGAGGCCTATATGGAGATTGACATTGGAGAGACACAGGCTGATGATAGAGCAGATTTACATGTGTGGCAGTTTACACTATTTACTATTAAGTGACGTCATTCACACTAACTAATGTTTGGAGGTCACATACCTAAATTGATATATAAAATATTAATTGAATTAAAACGAAAATCAGAGGTATTTTAGGTACTAGGATAAAATAAAGATTATCATTACAGCCCCTAGACACTGTGGTCCTATACCTCCACTGCTGGAGATTGGCCTTCCAGAACATATATCTAAAGAATTTGACCTACACTTGCCACGTTGGCCAGCCGGCTTGGCGTGGTTAAGATGTCAATTTTTAATGTTAATTTATTAACGATTTCGGTATTAGTGGAACCGGGACCGACAGCTTAACGTGCTCTCCGAGGCACGGGAACGGTGATGTTGTAAATCTATGACAAATGTACGTCAGAAAACTGTATTTCTCATTTGTACATATCGGGTGGGTTTGAACCGACCTTTGTAGGATTTCAGGAACACGTTCTTACAACCGAGCCACCATCGCGCCTCGAGCTACCACCGCGCTATAAAGATTATTAATAAACCAAAAAACTAATATTTATTTGAATAGTCAATTATCTTCGCAATCAGCACTAGCAATAAAACTTTATATCACGTAGATCTATTCAACAAGATGAATAAGCCATTTCTAACGGATGAGCCATCAAATACCACATTATGTTTAATACAAGCCACATCTCCTGTGGCAGGCACTAGTCTGTTTCTACAAGCAAAACCGTTAAAATAGTGGATTCCTTTATTTGTTTGTCTGTTTAAGAGGTTAACGCCTTTGCATTCCTGTCGCTCGCACAAAGCAACATTTTTATTTTAGTAAGTATGAATGTAGCATTCCGTACATTGCATGTAAAAATAATGTAGCTAAATTTTAGGTCTTTATTTGAAGTATCTGCTAAATTCCAATATAATACGACAAAATGAAATGGTCATTGATCATACTCAGTCTTTATTTTGTCGGATTACCATGCGTGTTTAGTATAACAGCCGCACGGTTGCCGTCTACCCCTTTCTATCCCTTGTCATTTTCCGAATGTCCCTCTCTTTCCACCACAACCTGTCAAATTCTTTTTAAATCGAACTAATGCCTGCGCGTATGCGCAATGCCAATTCATCGAAAATATTTGGAAAATTAACTTTAAAACCATTTGTGTGGAATCCCAGTGTGGGGCCCTGATGGAGTTCCGTTGGACAGTTCCTAAGCGTTAGACACGCGAGAGTTTAGCCAGTTTAGTCGGCATTACATTAAAATTACGAGGAACATCGCCTCTAATAATAATGACAGTGTCAGTTCGTTAAAGGATTCTTTTACCTATGAGCTTAAAGCAACAGACTATGGCCAATGCATTCGTAAACCTCGGTTGTTAAACCGCAAATCTAAACATCTTTGATCCAATTTCGGCTTCAACAAGAATGTTGCAATTCAAACTGATTTTGTAGTATTTGAAATGGTATCCATAAAATGCATAAGACCACTATAAAATATTAAGGATTTTTTTTTTTTTTTTTTTAATTAACTGCCTCCGTGGTCTAGCGGTTAAGTCCGTGGATTTAGACTCGGAGGTACCAGGTTCGATTCCTGGTCGGGACACAAACATATTAATTAATGTAAATAAATACATTTAATTTATTTGTGATATTTCTCGAGTTGTACCAAACTTTACTTCTCTCTGCATCGATGTATGTATCATCATGACGACCGTTTCCCTTTCGGGGTGGTCAGAAACCAAGCTTATAAATAAGCGGATTTACATTTAGCCAACTTTACTACAGGCCAGTCATGACAAGTGGCAAGCTCGTCGATGTCTCCAGCGTACCAAACTCGAGAAATATCACAAATAAATTAAATAATAATTAAATGTATTTATTTACATTCATAAATATTTTTGGGTTCCGACCAGAAAACGACCCGGTACCTCCGAGTCTAAATCCACGGACTTAACCGCTAGACCACGAAGGCCTACATATAGCTGTATTAACTATAAGCAAAGACATCAATTATGCGAGCATGCCCAAATATTGTTTAATAAAAAACTAACAAATTTTAATAAAATTTATAATATTCATACATAAATGCCTATCTTGACGGAGGCAGTTGATTACAGTATACTGTTTTATTACATTTACAGAACTATTTTAAAATCAAGTGTGTTTCGACTAGGAATCGGACCCGGTGCCTCCGCGTCTGTATTCACGGACTTAACCGCTAGACTTCGGAGGCAGAGCTAAGAGAAGTCCTAACTACTAAAACATTATTTTTATAATTGCAGGTTTACCCGATCATAAGCATCAGTTAGGCTTTCTGGTACAGCAGTATTGGCTTGGTTGTAAGATCGCTTTCCAAAAAGTAAAGTATCATCACGACCGTTTCCCCTTTCGAGGTGGTCAGAAACGATGCTTATAAATAAGCGCATTTACATTTAATCATTTCATTTCGTTTCGTTTAGTTTTTTTTTTTTTCGTTTCGTTCCGTTCCGTTCCGTTCCGTTCTGTTCCGTTCCGTTCTGTTCCGTTCCATTCCATTTCATTTCGATAACCACTGTATCCATTGGTGAAAACAGTATGAAACTCGGTGCAGTATTTTTTCAGTTTATCACGAACAGAGAGAAGCGGCAGAGGACTTTGTTGTTTTATAATAGTAATAAAGCCTGAAAGAGAGCATAGACAGCCAGAACCAGGACGGCAGATACTCGCATAACAAAATGATGGGCCGATGACGTTTGCGTATAAACATTGCCTATTAAGATACCGAACGTATTTATTTCAGTCTATTTCTCAATTCCAATTCTTGTTTGTTTTATTATTAAGTACTTAAGTAAGTCTTAGATCATCACTTTGTTTTAGTGTCTATTTAATTTCGGAAATAAACTTAATTACCCAATGTTCAACCGTTTGAGGACCTTAAAGGCCGATTCAGATAACTTTACAGAAAGCTGTCTAAATTATTTGTTTCTTATAATTATCTTACTTTTATTATAACAAATAAATTTCCGTTAACTAAAACTATGAACCGTTCATCTTAAAAATATATGTAAGTAACTAATAAATAAAATTACGACTATTCGATGGGCGTAGTGTGCCGAGGACACTCGCTGCGTTCCCCCGCTGAACAGCGAGACTGACCCTTTGAACAAGATATTCTCTACTCAAAGGGTCACATTTGTAACAAGTTAAAAAAAAAACTAATAGCTCCAAAACTTCTAAACCGCCGAAAATGTTCTCATTGCGAATCTAGGACTTATCGATGTAGAATACAATATCCAGTTCAGTTATATAACTCACTAGTTATTTGACCAGTAGCCTCTGCTACTTAGTCGCAAACGTTATATAATGGAATCCGTTAACTATATATATATATATCACGCTATTAAAGTTGATTTCCACGGCCGCTGTCAATGTCGAGCGCTTATAGAGTTGAGAATTGAATGATATTTTGTAATTATGACGCAACATCTGACGTAATGAACGATGTCCGCCTCCGTGGTCTAGTGGTAACAAACGTTGCCGTGAACTCGGGAGGTCGTGGGTTCGATTCCCACCGGGGGCAAGTTGTACATTGTATAATTTGTCTCGGTCTGGGTGTTTATATGTATATATTTAAAAAAAAAGTATAATATGTAGTTTATCAACCATCTAGTTTCCGTAACACAAGCCTCGTAGCTTACCACGGAAATTAAATGGCGCTGTGTGACCTGTCTGGAAATATTTATTATTATTATAAATAACGAAATCCACTAATAACCTTTGCCACTAAGTAACAGAATTTGGCTACAGGCTACGCTCGTGTAATATAGCTGTCGCCAATGAACACACTTTGTGGGGTCACATGTCGCTGTCACATGATGACCTCATATAGTCTCTGTCTATTGCTGGGTATCAAGTACCATCTGGCGCGGTGGTGGCTCAGTTGTAAGAACGCGTTCCTTGAATCCTACAAAGGTCGATTCAAATCCACCCGGCATGTACCAATGGAAAATACACTTTTCTTACGTACATTTGTCGTAGATTAACAACACCACCGTTCCTGTGCCTCGGAGAGCACGTTAAGCCGTCGGTCCCGGTTCCACTAATACCAACTTGTGTAATCGTTAATAAATTGTCAATAAAAATTGACATTATATCCTCGCCAAGTCTGGCCAGCGTGGCGAGTGTAGGCCAAATTCTCCAGATAAATGTTCTGGAAGGCCCATATCCAGCTGTGGAGGTCTAGAAATCTGTTTTCTAGGTGCTGTGATGATGATGACTAATCGTAAAAAGTAAAGTAACATCACGACAGAACCCATTACGGGTTGTTAGAAACCATACTTTTGTAAGGAGGAGCGGCAAGCTCATCCAGGTCCCGACCAGAAATCGAACCCGGCCCCTCCGCGTCTATATCCACGCACATAACCGCTAAACCAGGAGGCAGTTGACTAATAGTATACTGTTTTATTACATTTGCAGAACTATTTTAAAATCAAATAACCATGACTAACTGCGCAGAAAGTAGTTGCGCCACTCATAAGCTAGTAGGGCGCCAAAGTTATCAAATATAAGATGGAGCGGGGATTGTTTGTTATTTTACTCGAGAAATCGTTTATTAACACAAACATTATATTAGATGTTAAGCCCTGAGACGATGAGACTGACATGAAGGCTATAGAAGCTGCAGTCAGGAAGATCACGGCCGATGGCTTGCTATGGGGTGCGGCCAAACTAGTGCCGCTTGCCTACGAAATACACAAACTTCAAATATCAGTGGTGGAAGATGACAAAGTATCTGTGGACTGGCTCACTGATGAATTGGAAAAAAATGATGACTTTGTACAAAGTGTCGACATTGCAGCATTTAACAAAGTTTAATTTTGGTTAAATTCCTTATAATTAAATTAAAAAATAAATAAAATAAAATAAATAATGTAGGCAAAAGAAAAATGTCCAAAAATACGATTGAATGTATGTACAAGTAAAATTAATAACAATACAATCTACAAATAATTTAAAAAAGGTTATTAATTGATCGTTGTGGTGCAGTTCTGTATATGTTTTATTTTGTAAATCTGATATAGCTGAGTTTTCCTTGCAGATTCCTTTCTCAGTCAGATTAAACATTAACAGGTCACTGGAATCTGCTAAGCTGCTGGTCTTCTGCTAACAGCTTACTTATTGGACCACTTTGCTGCTTAGTCTTCTACTAGCAGGAGTAGAATCATTCAATGAATTAAATTAATGACGTTTCATAAATGACTGTAATAGGTTTACGTGAATAAAGACATTGTGTCTTTGACTTGAAGTATATATTTGGAGTTATTAACACATTTGAAAAGTAGAATAATATTTTTAATTAAAATATAATTTAGTTATAAATCGTCAGGTAACTTATTATTAATTTAAGGAGCCATACCCAATAAGCTTTTCTGAAGTAAGGCGGTCTTAGTTATTTCCGCGCTTATTTGACAGAGCACGTCCTTTAAGAAATAGGTTTTAAATTAAAGTACTTCCCCATATGACGAATACTGATACTTCATATTTATAAAGTTTTGTTAAGGTTAGTATTTTTAAGTGCTTAAATTTTGGGACAAAAATTTAATTTATTTGATTATTGTCCTAGCTTTAATCCTCATACCGTTTGGCTTCTTGCCCAGTCTTGTTACATATTTAATGTCTTTGCAGGGCACCCAATAATAATATTTTACAATCAACGTTTTGATACGAAATGACTCATTGTTAATACAACACTGCAGATATCTATTTAGATAACAAATCTGTTGCAGAAGGAGAGTTGTTAAGGTGTATATAAGGTATGTCCCTCTCGCTCGCACATCTTCAAATATTTTAGTAACGTAATAATAATAATAAAATTTTTTATTGCACAAAAACTATAAAACATGTACTATGTGTGTTATTTTAAGTGCTTCAGAACTGTAAATAATAATACAAGACAGAAATATTGTTGAAATGATTTTTTTATTATTATAATCTGGTAGATAATTTCATGGCATTTATTTTGTAAATATGATTTTCGGCATATGCCTGCCGCGGCTACGAGTTACAAGTCCATTCGATCAGTCTATGTCGACAACATTGCGACGAATCAATTACAAAAATTATAGGAATATATAAAAATAATATATATACATATATTATAAACCCGAAAGTTTGTGGAGATAAATGGATGAATTTTTCTTTTACGCAAATACTAAGCTGACCACGACCTGTGACCAATAGGTATATCACACGTTAAAAGCTGGGTGAAACAGCTACTAAGCTTAAAGAATACATATCTATTCAAGTTGGGTGAGAATTTATATTTCCGGACGAAGTGGAGGGCAAAATCTCGAGTACTTTAAATAAACCCTAGACCACGGACAAGCGCATACATAAATCTAAAGGATGAGAAGCAGAACGTACTGCAGAATCTTAAAAAGGATAAAACAAATTTTCAGACGGTTTACAAAAATATAGCGAATAAAGAATTTTAGCGGTCCCGCCTCATGTTATGTGGGAAACCGAAAAGTGACGCTTACATCTGACCGCTGTTTATTTAAAACCTAGCTGTTTAATAATAATAATTTATTGACATAAAAACAAAATATTAAACAAGATTTTTCTAGTATTGTACATGCTTAATTCGTCTTAGCACGCTTTTAGCACGGAAAATATCTAGCGTACGTTATTACAAAAAAATATCTAGCGGTCGCCAAATACTGTTTTGCTTCTCCGAAACAGCCTCGATAGATCGTGCAATCATCTAGCTACTAAGTGGTTCATTATTCATCATTACAGCCCCTAGAACACAGCGTTCTACACCTCCACTGCTGGAGATGGGCCTTCCAGAACTGGGGAATTTAGCCTATACTCGCTACGCTGGCCAGACGGCTTGGCGAGGATATGATGTCGTCTTTTTTTATGACATTTTCTTAACGATTCCACAAGTTGGTATTAGTGGAACCGGGACCGACGGCTTAACGTGCTCTCCGAGGCACGGGAACGGTGGTATTGAAAATCTATGACAAATGTACGTAAGAAAAGTGTATTTCTCATTGGTAGATGTCGGGTGGGTTTGAAACGACCTTTGTAGGATTTAAGGTACGCGTTCTTACAACCAAGCCACCACCGCGCGATTATCTTTATTAAATTATTAGGCTAGTCCTCAGTCCATAAAATTGTATAGTATTTTTTGTTAGGTACATCTCAATTTTTTGTCTAAATACATTAGGATTATGCATTGATCTCAAAGTGGTTTCTCACCAGCCTGCATGCATGTAGATGTAAGTGTGTCAAAGTTGGAATACTAAGCACAGTTTCCGCTTTAATTCTCGTATGAATAAAATGTTACATATCAATTTGACAGTTGGCTCGTAACTTTACAGAGTGTTCCATGAATATTTATAGCTCTAATTGTCTGGCACGTGCCTAGTCATATAAGACAATCGTCACATAAATACAATGGGTTAAAGACCGGAGACATTGAACCCTTATCACGGTTACCTGATTTTAACCCTAAATTATGTTTAAAATAAGCAAACTGAAGTAGCTGTGAGCTGGACACGTTTATTGTAGAACTGACAAGCAATGGAGTAGTCGGGTTAGAGACTACGAGTACGTAGAGTGGAACGACTCACCGACAATTGGGCAGATAACCTAAAGAAGAGAAGAAAGTCGAAGTCAAAATATAATTATTCACGTAAACCAATTAAAGGCATTTCTGACACTTTATTATTTGAAATGATTCTACTTCTGCTATTATATATTGGAAGACTAAGAAGTAAAGTGGTCCAATTAAGCTATTAGCAGAAGACCTGCAGCTTAGCAAATCCCTGTTAATGTTTAATTTAACTGATAAAGGAATCTTTATAAAATGAAACATATACATAATTACAGAACAACACAAACACATAATAATCAGAAGGCCAGCAGCTTAGAAGATTCCAGTGACCAGTTAATGTTTAATTTAAATGTGTGTAAATGTAAAGGTCGCTGATGAGGGTTGGATGATGATGGTAAAATGCATGTGATGGCGAGTCTTAAGGAAGGCGCATATTTAGAAGTGGATCTATATTGACTGATTGTAATAATATGACATGAATTGTATTTTTTGGTTACAAATGTTTGTAATTAAGTCTATTGATACAACACAATAGAATGGTCAAATCCCCCATAGAACTAGCGAGCGTTAAATAGGACAGATTCTCAAAGACAACGTACAGGAAAACGCAAAGTTGGACGACCCTCAGATAGATTGATATATGATCCAAAGAAGATCGCTGATGGTGTTTACCGGGAATAAAGGAATGGTAAAAATGGAGATACACAGGTTGATGATGATATTGATGAAATGTTATATGCTAATGTGACAAGGACTGTCTTATTTGGTTACAAATGTATCTAATTATCTTTATGGGAAATACATTAATGGCATAACTTACTCAATGGTAACCTACGGCCAATGTAGTTTTAATGGACTTATATTAAGCTTTCATAGAGTTTACATGTTTGTCACGTAATGTTACTCGGTTTATGCATTTTTATTCGTATTCTTCATCAGTATTTGTTATTGTTGCACCTAAATCATTACTTATTTGTTTAATAGATATTAACAACTAGTCAAAACTTTGTATGCGTTTGAAATTTTAATTTACCTATAAATTAGTGTGTTCAAAAATCCGATCTACTCGTACATATATTTTAAATTTAAAAAATGTAATTCTTGATTATAATAATTTTTGCTGCTTATTTGTATTTGAACTAATTATATGGTATTCAAGGAACCTAAGGAATACATGTTTAAAAAATGATTTTGTATGTAATTATTGGTGTAACAATATTTAGGAATAGGTTATTTTACTAACACAATAATATAACTCTTTTGGCTTAACATTTTATTAAGTAATTTAAAATTAATTTTTCAATTTATTAATTACTAATATTATTATTAATTACTACATTAACAAAGATTGTTTGGTTCGCTGAACTTAATACAGTGTAGAGTTACCTTTAGTGGAGTACCCCAGGGCACTATTATAGGTCCTCATTCATATTCTTTCGCAACATCCTGTTGCGGCTATCGTTTATAGCTGACTAGTTGTAAACGGGTCATTGACCGATATAATTTGCCTGCTAGGGAGACTTGCATCGCTAAATATACGTTAAATTGTATAAAAGGTTTGAGTGGTAAATTGGATTGAATAATTGGTCTCCAGAACTAGACAGATCCAACATCCGTACGGTGAATTAATACTAAGTGGCCTTCCACCATCTCCTCACTCGAAGGACATCTGACAAATATTTCCGTTTTATTTCCTTATGATAGATGTCTTTATGTGTACTAAGTGCAATGTTTTACTTACGTAGTTGGTATTGATTCTAAAGTGATAGTCTTAAAATCTCTGCTCTCTTACCTGAAATGAAAAAAACAAAACATTAATTAGGTAAATAAAGAGTAAAAAAGTACATTGATGCCCTCAGAAAACCAGCATTTTTATCATGATGGTATGGCTGATGTCAGTCGCTGAGTAAATGATATATTATCATTACATTATTTTTTATAACAGCCCCTAGAACACAGCGTCCTAGACCTCCACTGTTGGAGATGGGCCTTCTAGAACATATATCTGGAGAATTTGGCCTACACACGCCACGCTGGCCAGACGGGTTGGCGAGGATCTGATGTTAATTTTTTATTACAATTTATTAACGATTCCACAAGTTGGTATTAGTGGAACCGGGACCGACGGCTTGCTTTCAGAGCCACGATCCATGAATGTTAGCAACTGAAATCAGACACTGATGACTGACATCAGTCCCTAACACTATGCCGGCTTGACTGGACATGACAGAAATTCGAGCCTGATCCTGAAACGTGTAGATGCATTTTACTGGATTCGGCACGAACAGTGGATACTTACCACCATCAGTCCGCCTACCACCTAATACGAGTAGGTCACATGTCGAGCTAGTATAAAAAAAAACTATAATTGTTCAAAGGACATCATTTATCTTGTATGGAGATTTGAGCTAAATTGTATTCACACTTATTTTGATAAATTAATCTAATAAAATTACAATTTAAGTAGAAAAACCCTTTAGTTTAGGTGTGCAAAATGTTTAAAATATATCATCATGACAGCTTAGTCTTATAGTCAGAGTTTTAAACAAATAGTACAAAAAATAACTGTCAGTGTCAATACTTCCACCAGTCAAGCGTCTGCTGACATTTTTTATTTTTTACTAGGCTTCGATTGATACGAAAACTACATATATTATTTACTAAATAACTTAATTGCACAGTAATATATAGTAAAAGTAACATTAGTCTTATCAATAAATATATCAAAAATAATTATCAGCGTACTTGTGCTGTGTATAAAAAACAGCCCAAAATGGACGATGTCCTTTGCCCCAAGGTTTAATTGTCAGAGAATGTCTTCGGGCATTAAGTCTGCCTTTGTATTTTGTGCAATCAAGTTTTAAAATAAATACGTTGCTAATGCGACTACAGCAAGCCATTAAAGACCGTGCTAGCCCCGCTTTTTAGATAATCCATTTAAAATTGCCAGTCCTAGACTGATCTAGGTTTCAACTAGCAGAAGTATTATTTAATTATCCTGAAAACGCTCAGAGGCTGCCCTGGGCGAGGGTATCCAGATTATACAATTGAGTTTGTGGGACTATTTTTATTTAATTATTAATTATTTTTATACTCGGTTTTATTTTACGAGTAAAAGGTCCTTCGCGCCAGGATAATGAGATGTGAAATTTTCTTTTAAATATTAATAAAAAATATTAGATGTAAGTTTTTATTTTTATTTTATTAGTTGTAAAATAGAATCATATAAACATGTACCCATATTGATCCCCGCGATCCAGGCACAGCCTCGTTCGGGGATCGCAGTTCACAGTCCTTTAGAATTCCAATTTTTGTATAGTAAAAGTTGAAATAAACGTTTATTATTATTATTATTATGTAAGAGTATATTATATATAGTATAATTGAGTATTAGAATGTTTTAGAATATATAAATGCATACATATAGGTTTATGTATATGTTTCATGTATTTAAGTATATATATCCTACTTCTATATTACATGCTAGGGTTTCTACATTGCAGCAAGAATGTTTATTGATTAATTTCATTTGTCAGCTTGATTTTGCTTTAAGTCATAAGTGGTGTTGTTTGTAATGTGCTACAATGTGTATAATTAAGGAAAACGATAAATTGGACACTAAATATAGTACACAAGTTGCTGTTTTTTTTTTTTTGCGGTTTTCCCGCGCTATGTACTCCCATACCCGACGTGTTTGGGCGATAATACTGCGAGTGATTCACAAAATTTTCTGCAACATCTGGAATTTGATGGTAATATCATAACAAATATATCGTCATGATCGTAGAACAGTGTCGGATTTAATAAAATACCCATAATTTTGCATATATATTTATATATAGTTTTATATTGTTTGTGGTCTGTAATTTATAGTGCAAATATTAGAAAGGGTTCCAAAATTAAATCTAGAAGGTTTGCACTTATTATGAGACTTAAAAAGTGATAAAAAAACAGTCGAAATGACAGTTGAATGGCCGCCATGAAAATTTTAAATATAGCAGATCCGGCACTGTTCTACGATTATGACGATATATAACGACGGACATGGCTGTATCGGCCTTTGTCTTCTCGAAACGATTGTATATAAGGACCACAAGTTGCAGTTTATTTTTTGGGGTTTTCCGCGTTGTTAACGCCATATTAAACATAAAGTGTTTTGACGATAATGACTCGAGTGAATCCTAGAAAAACATAAAATTCTGCAACATCTTCATTAACTTATAAAAAATAAAGCATATATTACAACAGACATGGCTGTATGGGCTAGATCCATTTGCCTTCCCTATCATCTTATTCATTATGAAGAAATCAATTGAGTTTTTTTTTTTAATATTATCACGACATGTGACTCTGACTTTGCGCAAGTGGCGCGCAAGTTCCATGAATGTTAGCAACTGGAATGAGACTCTCATGACTGACATCAGACCCTAACACTATGCCGGCTTGACTGGGCATCATTTATTTACTTTCCAATACATATAACTTATTAAATAGCCCGCCAAACTGTAACCACAGTTTGTTGGCGGAGACAGCGTCGAGCCTGATCCCGAAATATGTCGATACACTTTACTGGATTTATCGGCATGATCGGTGGATACTTCCCCGCCCCGGCAGACTGGGCAAATTATCACCATCAGTCCTCGTCTTATCAGTTTAATTAGTGACGACTGTAGTCTGGAAAAGATACTATCCTCCAGGATAATTCTATATTGGTATGCCTAAAAAAAGCTTGCTAATTGTTAAAATAATGGAGTTCAGGGTGTTTCAGTTTACAGTGTTTTATAATCTTGCTGAAATGTCTATTTGTGCCTGTCGTGGTAAAATAGTATATTTTTACTTATGTGACGAATCACAGTTTTGTTATGTCTTGAATTATGTATAGTATAGTTGACTTGGTATATGTTTGTAATGGTGTATCCAAGCTAAACGTAAAATCTATGTCAGGTTTTGTTCAAATGCGTGGTCCCAAATGAGCTTCAAACTATATTATTTTATTATAGATAGCTGTTTGACCCGGCGTTGCCCATGTAATGTTGTGTCGTCGACAAAAAAAACCTTCAGGTACCTTGTCCTTTAGATAGGCATGTCATATTTAGATTTTAACGTCTTATATTTCTTTATATTAAATTATTATTATTTATATTTCTATGACTTATTAAATTCGTAATATCTATTGAATGGAATAGCCGATTTGAACAATTCAAAAAGAAGAATTGAAAAAATCTACATCAATTGAAACAGTCTTGAAAACAATATGATTTATTTGAATAAGGATTTAAATAGAAGTATGAGTAACATGGTCTAATTTTGGTCGGTATTTCTATCAACTTTTAAAAAGTAAAAAGTGGTTATTGTGACATAACGATAATAGAAGGACATATAGTATTACGAAGTTTTTTGTAGATATTGATATGTTCTTTAATATTGTAGCACATACTTTTGATCTATCATCAACAGTTTCCGCAGCGCATGCGACGAAAGATGTTATATGGCATTTTTTACACCTTGGGTTACATTACTAAAGTTTTAGTAAGGATCCCTAATCTTTTCTAGCAATAAATATAGCCTATGTTACTCAGGTTGAATGTAGCTTCTAATGGTGAAAGAATTTTTGAAATCGGCACAGTAGTTTTTGATTTTATTCATTACAAACATACACACACACACATACATAAAAATACAAATCTTTCCTCTTTATAATATTAGTGTAGATGGCCACCCTATCCCGGCAACACTAGTGTCCGCAGCGTTCATAATTAAATAAAAAATTGTAGCTTTATCTTGTTATAGAGCACTCAAATTCTATTTAATTTTCCACTTTTGCATCCCTTTATGCTCCACTAATTTTAAGACTAGTGTCATTCAGATTTCTCTAACTAATGCATTCTTTCATCATTCTTTTAACGCTTTGCACCCCTCTCGTTCGCACAACCCAATATTTTCAAATGTAAGTGAGCTATTGAGAAATGTAGTATATAATACTAATGCGTCACTCTCTTTGACAGCTGAAATCTCCATCCAACTGGTGAGGAAACGTCCTTATACGAGTTGCATATGTTACAAATATTCAAAATAAAAATACTATAAGTTACTTAGTAAGTTTATTAAGCATACTTTAGGTATAGGTCGTGATGATACTTTACTTTACCTAAACAGTGTTTTTGCTAAGTACTTGTTAATGTTTATTTAATTTTATTAGGTATTAATTTAGTAAAAGTAAGTAAGTAAAGTATCATCACGACCGTTTCCCTTTCGGGGTAGTCAGAAACCACGCTTATGAATAAGCGGATTCACATTTAGCCAAGTTTAGTATAGGCCAATCATGACAAGTGGCAAGCTCGTCGATGTCTAGAGAAATATCACAAATAAATTAAATATTAATTAAGTGTATGTTTATTTACATTAATAAATATTTTTGTGTCCCGACCAGAAATCGAAACCCCGTACCTCCAAGTCTAAATCCACGGACTTGACCGCTAGAGGCACTTAAGTATTAATATTAAATTAACTATTATTAAAAAAACAATTATAAATGAACTAAACCTAATAAATAATAAACAATGTCCTCGAACCTTCCGGGATAGTCCCAAGGAGACTGGCAACATTTCCCCTCATAATAGTAAAAGTAATTAAGTACCATTTTTTTTTCTTTGTATTTTTTTTACTTTACTAATTAAAAATGTGGATACTAACATAGTTCTAAGTTAAACCGTTACTAACAAATATGGATTGAACACTGAAATAATTAATATTATTATTATAAAACAAGTTAATGAGACATTCAATATTCACCTTCAGATTAGATAAATATTACAAAATAACTAGCACATAATTGGTACTAAACCTCCTTGCTTGTAAGCTAAAAAACATTAAACAATTGATCACCAATTAAACAATGATTAGTAAGGGAGTAACAAATTAAGCAATTACATAGGAATTTAAGAGTTTGTGTAAGTAATTGGCTTACAAATAGTGCAGACATTGTCGTAAGGTTCACGACACGCAAGGCATGCGCGGACGCATCTTATTTGCGGCTTATTGTAGGACGACCCAAGTATTTTGATACTTTAAATACATTTCAAGAATTATTGCTTTTAAAATTAATTGTTGGTTGTAATTTTGTAATGCTACGACAAAAGTTTAATGGATATCGCTGAGAACTATATACTGTACAAAATAAAAAAATATATAATCTTAAATTCATGTATTAACATCTTCAATACTTAACAACAAAATATTTAAATATAATAATAATAAAAAAACATAATTTAATCAGATTAAAGCTACCAAGAGATAATAGAAGATATATTAGATAGAAAATATTAAAATAAAATATATAATATAAACATATAATCTTATAAATAAAAGAACAAATAAACGCTTACGTATACCAAAATCTTTATCATATAAATTATAAATAGAAATTAAATTAAAATCATTAATTAATAAAAAAATAATAATCGAAGAGTATATAATATAGTTAAGCCAGTAGAAACATAATATAATAAAAAATCATTAAATTTAAATTTATTAAAGAAACTATCTCTAAAATTATATACTTAGAATAAAATCCAGCTAAAAAAGGAATTCCACATAAAGCTAAATTGAAAATATTTAAACCTAAAGAAGTTAAAGGAATAAACATTCTAATCCCCCCAAATAGAATATCTTGAGTATCATTTATTATATATGAGTCAAAAAATAATAATACCTACTCCTATATGTAAATAATGGTTAAAGATAATATTTGAAATAAATAAAGGTAAAATATTCTAAGGGAATAGACAATAATAGAATAGACACGAGTTTGTATCTATGCGAATAAGACTTCTATAAGACTGATTTTTTGGAAAAAAAAGGAGAGTTCTTCGCGCCATTTTACAAAGTAAATAATTATGGAAAACGATAAATTGGCTTTAAATATGGGGCACAAGTTGCAGTTTATTTTTTGCGCTTTTCCCGCGCTGTTAACTCCCATATTATACCCGACTTGTTTTGGCTATGATATCAAGTAATTGCAAGAAAAGCATCGAATCTGCAACATTCCGAATTTGATGATAACCTCATTAACTCATAAAAAAGAAAGATATATTACGTCAGACTTGGCTGCATGGGCTTTTTAGGACCCTTTCGACCTCATTCATCATCCATCAGAAAAAAAACACAAACAAAAAAAAAACCTGTCTCCTGCTTGAAACATAGTGTCTTAGAATTAATAATCTTCAGAAAACTGTAATCACTTAAAGTTGATAATACTGTTGATTTATAGATGATGAGGAATTCCCCTGTGGATTACGAGGTCATCCGACTGTGACTACTACTTCACTCGACACGCAATTCCCGTTCGTATTAATAATTTGTCTGTTCCGTTTTGTAGGTACCCATTAAATGGGGCGTCATTGAGTGGTTTGTTGTTGCTATACTCGCTATACTTTGGGTTTTTAATATTATTTCTAATCCATCCGTGTTTTGAAGCCGTTTAGATTGCTACAAAAAAAATAATTTATGTACGTCACTGGACCCTTCACAAACGGCAGGACCGATTTAAAATTTTTTTTTGGGTTATATTTATATTTGGAACCGGACTTTAAAAATTGCCATGTCTTACTCTGGACCAATATGTTATTCTATTGATAGAAACAAGAAACTTTTTCTAAAAAAAACACAAGTCGGTAGTGACAATTTTTTTGGCTTCTCTATTCAATTTAAATTTAACAGTTTGTATGGAGAAACTATTTTTTTTTATCACTTCTGACATATGGTTTATTAGGAAAAGTTGTTTGTTTCTATCAATAGAATAACGCATTAGTCTAGACTCTAGAGTAAGGGCATACAAAGTCACCCTGTTTCATACAAAATATTTGTTACATTATTATTATAGAATTATCCGTGTATTATATAAAAAAAAAAAACCTACAAAAATAAACTGACTTATTGAAACAACAAAATAGGTAATAAGATTGAATGTACACCTAAAACACGGCCGTAACCGGCAACGCACTGTTATAGACTCAATAATTCTTTGACGATTAGCCTAGCTTTAATTATCATACAGTTTGTCTTCTTGCCCCGTGTTGTTATACATATATTTGATGTCTTTGATGGTCCCTCAACATCACTTGGATCTGTTAAAAATGTTCGATTACAGATTGCCTATGAAACAAATTCCTATTGCCCCCATGTTGGGGATTTTCATCGGGATGAATTAAAATTGATTAAAAAATATAGATAAAGATTCTTTATTTGCATAAATGTTAGTCTAATTTACAGGTCTTATAGTAACTAACTTAACGTATCAACATTTGCCAAGTAAATTGGCGAGCAAATATATCAAACATTAATATAAATTTTTAAATTTTAAATAAAATATGTCCAAAAACTTACTTGTAGGTATTACAATTGTCAAAATATTCTTTTAAATTATAAAACATATTTTCTTTTAACCAAATTATTAATTGATTTTTAAAATATTTTTTCCCAACAATTTTAATTTGTTAAGTAATTTATTGTAAGTTCGTATACACATAATTAGGCAATTTTGATTATATATTATATACAAGTAGGTATGTAATAAGTCCAGTTAGTTGAACTTTCTTGTAAAATTTATAAAGGGGAGTTTATACTAATAAAGTCAATTTAACAGTCGTCCAATTAAGTTGTTAACCACTTATTTTTTATTTGCCGTTGTGCATTCACGATTGTATTGTTTTATTTCATGTTTAAACTAAAAACTGCCTCTGTGGTCTAGCGGTAAGTCCGTGAATTTAGACGTTTAATTTTTGGTACGCTATAGACGTCGACGAGCTTTCCAGTTGTCATGATGGGCATATAGTAAAGTTGGCTAAATGTGAATCAGCTTGTTTAAAGCGTGGTTTTGATCACCCCGGAAACGATACGCTCGTGATTATAGTGCACTGATTCAAATATGTTCGTAGTATCATTACGACCTTAATATCTTGCAGGGTGAGGCCATAAACCCTTTTTCAATAACATTCCAAAAACACCCACCCGGCACATCCACGGTGACATCATGGATTTCTAAACTATATTTAAAGTACCGAAGCACTCTTCCTTTTTTGTCCTCTTATATACGAAGGATCGGCACGTGCACGGTGAATCCATGCTATGACTTTTTTTTATTTAATTCATTACAGCCCCTAGAACACCTCTGTTGGAGGATAGGCCTTCAAGAACATGTATTCTACAAGTTGAACCGGGACCGACGGCTTAGAGCCTTAGAGAGACACGGGAACGGTGGTGTTGTAAATCTATGACAAATGTACTACTACGTAAGAAAAGTGTATTTCTGATTGGAACATTTTCTTACAACCAAGCCGTCCTTTTTTATTTACCAAACAGATATTACACACGACAATTCAAAACCCTGTAACATTTGCATGAAATTGTGTACGATTTAAATTCCAGAATATCTATACTATGGTGTACTGAATAAATCAGTACAATTTACAGTGTTACTAGCGGCTTGCCACTCGCATTAAATGATTACGCACGAAATTGGCTTTGTAATTAATAAATCCCACCAGACTTCCGCCGCTTGAAATGGTTTATTAATTTTACTAGAATCAAGCCCAACCTTACCACTGGGTAAATTAACAGTGGGGGCAAGTTACCACTGTCACAATTACAATTACATTTTACATAAGTCCCTCGCCAACCCGTCTGGCCAGCGTGGCGAGTGCAGGCCAAATTGTCCTGAAATGTAATCTCCAACAGTAGACAATCTGTATTCTTGGGGATGTTATGAAACGATATTATGAAACTGACATCCGTGGGAATAACGGTTATCAGTTTCCGTTTGTTGAGATATCCAAACTTATAGGAAATACCCGTATATACTGATTTATGGAGTCAAACATTTTTAGCAGTGGATTTTTTAATGACAGTTAAACAACATGACAACATTGACATCTATCAAAACTGACAATTATATTTTAGATTATTTTCAACAAAACTAATATTATAAAAATAAATAATAAGCTTGTGTGTGTTACATACACTGTGTAGCTTTTTGTGACAATATTACTAAACCGATTGTGATGAAATTTGACAGAAATTTTCCTTGGAATACGCGACCTGCCACCTGGACCTGCAGCTACCTAAAGTTTTTTTTCCGACCCGACACGGGCGTAGTCTGGTTAAAAACAGCTATTGCTGTATATAATGTTAAAGAAATGGATTTCGGGCGCTGGAATCTTCAAGCGAAATCTGAATAAATATAATATGTAAAAAACTGGTGTCAGTTGCTTTCATTATTAAACGTACCGCTTACTATCAGGTAGAGGAGATATTATAAAGTCTTGTAGAATTAAACAAATCCAATGACAATAATAAACTCAATTTACTGGTAATCTAAAGTTCTCTTATAAATCAATAAACCACTGAACCGTTTCAATTGCATCTTTCGTTTTTATTGCGCCATTGTCTGCACCAACTAAACAGTTTTAATAAATCTTTCCAGCAAAGTGGGAATAAACATTTCCAATACTACAGCCAACAATTCGATCTATGTTTTTAAAATTTTAAAAATAGAAAAATCACATTTACTTAATTCACCAATATAATTCGCACGCGGTTACATAGATATTATTTACATTGATATCCATACAAATAATAAAGACTAGCTGTTTACCTGCGTAACATAGTGGTCAGCGGAAGGTATTTTACCTTCACATGTCAGATTCTAGCGACTTAAATCAACAGCGGCCAAGGATGAACGTTTTTGTTTCCAACCAACATCCTTTGCCTGACACCACTTTTTAGAAAACAACTGTTAAACTTCATTCCTGTATTTTCACTACACCAGCTGCATGCATATAAAATGCCGCATAGAACAAACCAGAAGCGCCTTTGTTGAAATAAGCCACCTTCTCAGCAATCGCAATCTTAAACTTCCTAAAGATCCTCCTGTATGGTGTCGAATCATGGACCCTGACCAACACAATGTTGAAGAAGTTAGAAGCTTTTGAAATGTGGATATACATGAGAATGGTGAAGATATCATGAAAGGACGGAGTAAGAAACGAAACCGTCTTGCACAGGATGAACAAAGGCGTGGAATTACTTAAAATAGTAAAGCGAAGGAAGTTAGAGTACTTGGGACACGTCATGCGCAATAAAAAGTATAGCTTGCTGCAGGTCGTCATGCAAGGCTAGATAAAAGGCTCTAGAAGACCCGGGAGATGACACATGTCTCGGCTCAAGAACCTCAGAGAGTGATTCGGGATAAGCACCCGAACCGTTCAAGGACAGCGCGAGCGGCCAAGAAAATCAAAATCGCCTTAATGATAGCCGACCTACGATAGGGGATGGACCTTAAGAAGAAGAAGCTGCATCGGACCCTTGTATTATTCCTTGATCGGACCACTTCATGATCTAATTCAGCTAATGCAAATACAAGAAGGTTATTATATATTTCTTTTTAAAAATAATGTTCCATATATTAGCTTCATTCTACCAGATATTGTTCACCTCCAGGTTGGGTATGCAATGGATAGAAAAAACGCGGTCACTTCATGACCACATACATTAATTTGTATTTTATGCTGCAGTCTTACCAGCTTGATGTAGACTGGACTGGTTCTTTCCTCGCTCAAAGAATAAGCATAGTGATTCAGCGAGGAAATGCGGCCAGCGCTTTTGCCACCGGAGCAAGGAAACTCGCATTACGTTCAATCTCCAACCACCACTCCACCGCGTGGACCCGATTTATATTTAAATTATGTTGCGTAAGTAATGTTATTAATAAAAGTATATACATATGTACACATATGTATTTTTATTATCCAAGTAGTTAAATTTCATTTTATTCCTTTGAATTAACATTATGTAGGTAAACGAGTATACTACATAGACAAATCACAACGAACCCATAATTATTATTTTTTGAATAGTGTGATTTTAAATGTTGAGGGCGACAAGATGGCGTTATCTACCTAACTATATCTTATACATTTTTCATTGCTATTTATAATGTATTTATCAAAGAACATTTCTGCAGAATTTAACATTTACAACTTAAATAATAAGCATTTAATTCGAAAAATAATCTGGAACGTAAGAATCCAGAATCTTTAAACGTAATTTCCCTTTTTCGTATTATGCCCTTGTATTACTACGGCGAAATGTATATTAAGCCAAAATATATATTTCTATTATTATCTTAATGCCAACTTTTAGCTAGAAATAATGTAGTATTACTTATATTAGCGATAAAATGGATAAAGTATCAAGGTGTTATGGTCGAAGTAGCAGCATGGCGCCAGGACACATCGCATGCGCGTGCGCAACTTATACGGAAACACGCAAATGAATCGTCTAAACAGCGCGCTTAATTTAAAACACATATAGCACCTATTACTTTCTCGTACAGTAAGCCGCAACTTAGTAACAAACAAGAAAACTATGCATTTGAACTATTGTCAATAGACCATGCAGACGAACTAGGCCACTATGCATTATACTGCCAAAAAAGTACCGACAGGATTTCGAGACACCATGCAATCAATGACATCCTGTCAACTTACGCGCTTACATTTGCTAGAACCATCGGGAATAGTTAGATCTGATGGTAGGCGTCCGGATGGGATATCGCTGATTCCATACAAACGAGGCCGTGCACTGTTTTGGGATTTCATTTTATTTCATTTCATTTATTTATCACCGTAGGGACCGTCTGGAACACTTAGTTAAGTCAATTTATAATACTCTGTAATTAATATTAGTTACCTACAGTAAACGAGATAACACAATCATGGTCCGACAGATTAATACGAAACAACACGACGAAGACCAGAAACAGCCCAAACTATCAATACAATTATGGAAGAGCCATATTGAATGCTAAATAATCAATTACAGAAAATAAAATTTAAATACTAATAATGTCAAACTATGTTAAAATAAAAATGTCAAATACTACAAGGTACTACTATAATCTAATATAAATATACTTGTTGCGTTTAAAGCGCGCGGTTGGCAACAAGTAAGCGGAGATCATCGTAAATCACCACTTGATCCCATTTGCAATCGAAACGATGAGTCCGGAAGCTCTGGCGTTCTCTCGTGAACTTGGGGAAAATATTCCACTTGGCGACGGGTGACTCTTTCAAGTAGAAAATATTTTGCTCGAAGGGTCAGCCTTGCCGTTCAACGGGGCAATGCAGCGAGTGTACTCGGCACACTACGCCCATCGGACAGTTATAATTTTAGTTTTTTAGTTTCATTTGTAGTGTAGTTTTTTTTTGCTTTGTTTAATTAATGTTATTTTTAATTATTTAATATTATAATTATTTTATACAAACCAGATATATAATGCGAAAGTTGTGGGTAAAAGAGGCACTGGCAGACCATGACTCACATATCACGATTAAATTAATAAAACAATAGCTGAAAATGCATTAAAAGCCATTGAAACAAAAGGGCATGTATGAAGGTATCGTGATCGTGACGAGTGGCGCTCAATTGTCTCTGCCTAGCAAGGATTTGGCGTGAAGTATAGTTTTAATATTAAAAAGTAGCAATCGGATTGAAGCGATTACCTTATCAGTTAAAGCGATTACTCTCGTCCGTTTTCATGGCGTCAGGAAGCTTATAAAAGATAAACGGAATATTTCTTATTACATACATTATATCGAGCCTGTAATAACTTACTGGACCTGTCTATCCGGAAGTCTGCACTGTGGAGCTTTACGATAAAAAATGTAGACAAAATATTAAATATTATTTGTGAATACATACACATATATATTTTTTGTGAATATAAAAAAAAATGTATAAAAAGTTTATACGAAGACAAAAAGTTCTGATTTACATTTTATAGCATAGGAAACCCGTCTGGCGTGAAACAACGTGGCGAGTGTAGGCCAAATTCTCCAGATATATGTTCTGGAAGGCCTAGACCATCTCCAACAGTGGAGGTCTAGGACGCTGTGTTCTAGGGGCTGTAATGAATGAATGAAAAAATACAGTAAGCTCGGGTACGCTCAGAATAGTTTAAATTACAATTTAAGTTTATGAGTTACGTATCATATTGTTTTTATATTTTATATATACTGAGCTCGGCATGCGTTACTGTCGCCCAGCATAACGATGGTAAACGAGGACGCAATATCCTAGAGCAAATAGCACAATCAGTTCTTACCACTATTTTGGTTTGACGAAATATTTTTTCACTTTTTTGACAATTAAACACAACTCAATCGAATAAAGGCAGACAAATCAATCATCATTCGAAGGACGAGACAAAACCGTCACACGTTCTCAGCAAAAAAGTGTCATTTACATTTTGGCCAGCGTCCAACCAATCGGACCACTGTGCGACCGAAGATCGTATCTACGGCCCGATTAACATATTAATGTGATAGATTATTAGCCAGCGTAACGGACGATATGATATGTATATATATATCTCTGCCCTACGTGTGTTATATGTCATGAGTAGGTATACCGTATAACCGCAATTAGCATTGGAAATAAATATGATAATACAAAAAAACATGGACACTGACAGTGGGTCCCGTACACAAATTTAAGGTCGCTCAGCGGGCTATGGAGAGAGCTATGCTTGGTATTTCTCTGATGGATAAAGTCAGAAACGAGGAAATCCGTCGGACAACCAAAGTTACCGATATAGCCTTCAAAATTAGTAAGCTGAAGTGGCAATGGGCTGGACATGTATGTCGTAGAACCGATGAACGATGGAGTAGACGAGTTCTAGAGTGGAGACCACGTACTGGAAGACGCAGAATAGGTCGACCCCCCGCTAGATGGACAGATGACCTAAGGAAGGTCGCTGGTGGAGGTTGGATGAGAGTGGCAGGAGATCGTGTGAAGTGGCGAGCCTTGGGGGAGGCCTATATCCAGCAGTGGAGAGACACAGGCTGATGATGAAATTGCTGCCGAAAAAAAAATGCGGTCTGTATAAATAAATAGATCTTAAGATACGATATTTACTTAAGTATGATGAGTCTTTTTATCGTTTTTTGTTTTGACATTTGTGTTCAGGTTTACACACAAAGGCGGGCTTTTTTGTATGTATTTATATTTTAAGTATAAAAGAATTACAATATAAATTAAAACTACTTAAAAGTAAAAATTAAAATAAATATCCACAAATCCACGTCGTCCTTTAACCAAGATCCTGCGCTGTCCTCCCTCAAGAACTAATGTAGGTTCAAATTCGTCAACATCCTGAATGTGCAACACCTACAGTAGTCTCTGCAGTGCCAATAATGATATAGACATATTTCATGACCGTTACAATGTATTCAGAAAAAATGTTCTCGAACATTTCAAACCATCAATAGACGAGTATGAGTAGCTTATAATTTATTTAACAAGTGTTTTGTTTTCGTTTTTTTTAAGGTACCAAATTTGTGCAATTTTTATGTTTCCTTATTAGTTCTATTAAAAAAGAGAAAAAAAAAATTAATTTTATTTTAGAAGTCAAATGTTTATTTTGTAATTTTGTTAGTTTCTGTTAATTTTATTATTTTTTTGTTTTAACAGTAATATGTTTCTAATTTCTTCTTTTTTTATATTGGGGAATGCTGTGACACCTAATTGGCACATATATTAGATAAGTTATAATTATACTATGTTATGTGTGTGATAATATATGTACTGCTGTGTGTACTATATAAATAAATCAATAACAAATAAACTATAAGTAAAAAATGTCCTCTAGAGACGACCCTTCAGGGATAGTCCCAAGAAGACTGGCAACATTTCCCCTCTGTATAGCGAGGCTAATACGTTGGCAGAAATAATTGCCAGCCTTCCTGTCTCCCGACCTTTCTGTCAGCCGCTTTGACAGCTCTTTGGCCAAGCGCCTCGCTGACGGTCCCCATGGGTCCATCGTCTTGATCCCAAACGGCGAAAAATTGTAACCGGTACCAAGGTTGGCGTATTTGCGCATTTTGAGAAAACTCCGCAGAAAACGCCGCTCTTCCCACGCGTGACGAGGTCGCCTGGATGTGGATGGAGCTAATGTGTCGCGTTGCATCCCACACCAGAGACCTGCCAAGTTTCCACGGCCCAACAGTCACAGGTACTTGAGTATATATCGGATCTTGACATCGATTTATTAATACGGATCTGTTTCGAATTTTGTTGTTAAGAGTGGGTCTGCTGTTTATTGCAACAACCCTGTATACTGTGTCGACTTGTGTACACAGTGATGGCCGACAGATTGAATTATGTACGGATTTGCATTTTCGATTAACGTCAAAGATCCTAACTGGATTGTTTTAATAAAATAATAATTGACTCTGGTTAATTATGATTATAGCTTTAAGTGGGCGTAGGGTCACATGTCATATTTAGATTTTGACGTGTTATACTCCATATCAATTCGTAAGTTTCAAGGATCATTTATGGCAAATTTCATCAAAATCGGTTGAGTATTATTGGAGTGAACGCCAATTAAACAGACATACTTTTTAGCCAAATGTTTGACCCGAAAAAAATAATAAAGTGGACAAAAATAATCCTTCGGGAGGCCGGTCAGAAGTCATACTAAGATGTAGGCGTCATATCAAACCCTGGATACCAAGGAACATGTCTATCAAACTTCATTAAAATCAGTTCATAAATAAAGGCATGAAGGCGAATTAAGGAGGCAGACAAATATATGGTTGTATGGTCACATGTCGTGGACAGATAATGACGTTATATAGCCTATGCCCGTCTAAGAGTTGTAATGAATAATTCTGCCAAATTTCATCAAAATCGGTTCAGTAATAAAGGCGTGAATGCTTATTTCACATTGCCTGTCTTAAACTAGGTTATATCATAGTCTACTATTGTATCTGCAGTAGTTTGTCATAAGGTTTACGGTTATAGCCTAATTTTATACTCACATAACTCAGGACGAGTTATAAAGTATAATTTATGACACAACATCAAGCTTTGGACATTACTGGTTAATTGCCACATACACGACAATGTAGAAATAGGTACTGGCCGTTCAGTCAAATCTAGACAAATTGTTTTATCTGTACAAGGCGGTACCGCATCTGGATATAAGTGAAGGATGTTGGTCATGTTTGACCGCCTCCGTGGTCTAGTGGTAACAAACGTTGCCGTGAACTCGGGAGGTCGTGGGTTCGATTCCCACCGGGGGCAAGTTGTACATTACATTAATTTGTCTCGGTCTGGGTGTTTATATGTATAATATGTATATATTTACAAAAAAAAAGTATAATATGTAGTTTATCAACCATCTAGTTTCCGTAACACAAGCCTCGTAGCTTACCACGGAAACTAGGTGGCGCTGTGTGACCTGTCTGGAAATATTTATTTATATTTATTTATAAAAGATCGGTGCAGTAGTATGCGTATGGTCGCGGCTTCACATGTCGTACCCAGATGATAATACCATATGTCATTTTATAAAATTCTCTTAGAATAGACCTATATATTTACTTATGCCTCTTATGCCCTGTGTGATGTTACGTATATGTATATGTTAAAGTATGTATATATTTATTACTAATTTATGTATTGAATAGTTTATGTATATACCTACATAGTTTTTTTTTACTATAATATATTTATATATTGTATATGAATTATTATTAAATACCTAATTTATTAATATCGAACCAACAATGGACATAACATACTGATGATGTTCTCCATGATGCGCGAGGTGATGATGATATTTTTCTAAAAAATAAATACAAAACTATATAGTGCATTGCCTTTACCATTGCTAAAAGAAATAAAATTACTTTCTTCAAAATTTATGACAAAGACCTTCAGTCACTGTCACTGATGACGCCGCTTCAAAGAGAGGCGAAATATTTGGCAATAAAATTTTTAAGCTTCAATTTATATATTTTACCAAGTAAGAAACACATCTAACACATTTTATTTGTTGCAGATATTAAATACCTAATAAATTTTATTTAACAGGCCTCATCTTGTGTCTCAGAGTTGTTTTTCTTGTTGTCCTTTAGATTAATTGTTTAAAATGTACGTGAGTTAGAGTGTTGGCATAACAACAGCGTTAGTAGTGCACCACATTATGTTAAATTAATTTAAATCACGACCGTTTCCCTTTCGGGGTGGTCAGAAACCACGCTTATAAAGAAGCGGGTTCACATTTAGACAACTTTACTATAGGCCAATCATGACAAGTGGCAAGCTCGTCGATGTCTCTAGCGTACCAAACTCGAGAAATATTACAAATAAATTTAATATTAATTAAATTTATTTATTTAAATATTATTGTGTCCTGACCAGGAATCGAACCCGGTACCACCGAGTCTAAATCCACGAACTTAACAGCTAGATCACGGAGACAGTATTAATATTGATTAAAAGATTTTTGCGAACACAGATTCTTCAGGCGCCTCAACGTATGTAACCATATTTGCTTGCTTTATTTTAAATTCAGGCGGTGGGGTCTATATCTTGCAAGTGATTTTTCAAAATCGTAGTATAGGTGCCAACTGACACCGACTGCAAAAATATATGTTTAAAATATTAAATTGATATACATATAATAATAAGTGTCAATAATTTTGTTGATTGTCCTTTAAGGCTCTTGCTTCGAAGTAATTATATGTAGTTCTGAAGTCGGTGTTAAGGGTGGATCTTATGTTTTATTAAAATTCCAGAAACCATTAATTACATTTATTATCATGTGTAACACATTACCTACTACGTCTCCTTGACAACTCAAACATTCCTTTAAAACTATCAAAACTATCAACACCAGCCAGTCGTCGATTGTTTTTAATTTATATATTTGAATAGCCAAAAATTTGTCGCGTATATCACAATTTATAGTTAATAATATGCATTAAATTCCTTATGATATGCGCAAGACACTTGCAATAACTTTTAAATAACATTTTTTTTTTAATTATATTTTATTAGGGGCTTTTACCCAAATTGAGCATGTCAGCCCCATCGTAACTTAAATAAACCAACAATTATCTGTTTTCCATCTGCCAATTCTTATTATAAATATTTAAAAAAAATACTAACCTAGCCGATTGGGAATACTTTTAAATTTATTTAAAAAAAAAAAACACCACGTACATAAACTGAACCAATAAGTATGCTGATTTTATTGTTTGATTTAATGTTATTAAGAATACTTATTATTACTACTATATTATTATTGTTTTTGTGTTTATATAAATATATATAATTTTAGTTATATATAAGATATGTATGCCAAATTGTTTACTTATATGTTTAAATTTAGATATTAATGTCTTTCTGTATTTTATTCTTAATATTGTTTACTGCATGCTGTGTACAAATATTAGGTTGGCAAACTTACTACTTATTTATATCACTGTATTTTGTCAAATGTTTTGTCTGTTAACTGTTTTTTGTACCTTAATAAATAAATAAATAAATAAATAAATAACATAAAATATCGTTTTTTTTTTAATTCTGACAACTGAACTATTTTGACTTAGTGCAGTGTGGTTTTGGGCGAGCGATATAATAGAAAAGGTACAATGTAAGCGTTTCTATAGACACATTGTTCATTCGAGTATCGAAAGACAATCAAATTTCGCAATGGAATGGAAACACATGTTAGCAATAGCTCAGTGGTCCTATGTCGAACAGACGTGCCCAGTTCGATGCCCGACGCTTCCTGTTCTAAGCAAAGGTTGATTAAAGCTCCTAAACCGTGATGAACTAAATTCTTTGATCGGAGCGCAGTTTATCAGCGGAGCGATAAGCGATTTTTGTTACAACACACGTGGACCTAAACGTTTTATTTTTTAATATGTATTTTCACTTACAACTAGATGCTGCACCTACAAAACATGCTATCATCCATTAATTGGGCCTTTTAAATCGAATCAAATCAAATCAAAATCATTTATTCGTGGTTTTTCGGTACATAGTTCTTAGATTAGCAAAAAACCTACCACATGTGGTGTACGAATTCAATACATTAACAAATATAATTCTAAAAATAATAACAAATATAATAACAACCTTTAAAAAATAAAAATAAAAACAATGCACAACTCATGCAGGGGTTCACCATAACGAATCAATATTCTTTTGTAATAAATGATTTGTATAATAATATAATATATACAAAATTATAACTTTGTGGCATTTAGGGTTGAAACAATGGGGGTAAGTATATTCTCTTGATACCCAAAAATTCATAAAAGAGCTGACTAAACAAATTTTCCAAGAGTGTGGCGATCCCAAATGCCGTAACTATCTAAAACAGAATATGTCGATTATAATTCAAGGAGGAAATGCGGCGAGCGTTTTAGGTACCCTCCCTGGTGGTAAGCCCTTAGTTTATTTTGTAGAATAGTTTTAATTTCATAGGTATTTTTAGTTTTATTTATAATTCGTTTTTTAATCAATTTTATTTTAATATTTTTGTATGTATATGTAATATTATTTATATTATTTGTATAGTAAATCTGTGTCAAAACTATAACAAGACGATGCCACCACGATTGAGGAAGAAAGAAAGAAAGAAGACAAGGCTAAGGACCACACTTGGTCACACAGCATTTCAGTTTACAGTTCAGCCATGATCCGCTCTAAGGCTATACGTTTAAAACATAATAATAATAATAAATACTAAATAAATAATATGCTTACTAGGTCAAGTTAATCCATTGTATAATAAAATTAAAAAGTTATCGACATCATCATGACCATAAACCCTTGCAGTGTGGTCATTAACCACGTTTTTTTTAAGGAGCTTGTTATTTAGCTAAGTTTAAGCTCGTAAAAATATTTGGCATACCAGACTTAAGATATGTCACAATAATAATAAATTAAAAGTTTTTGTGTTCCCGGCCAGGTATCGTACCCAGTATTATTGCTAGACAACAGAGGTATATTGTATACAATATATGTATATTCAAAACGTTTTGAACTAAAATAAAATATAAAGTATCATCACGACCGTTTCCTTTTCGGGGTGGTCAGAAACCACGCTTATAAATAACCAAATTCACATTTAGCTAACTTTACTGGAATATTTTAAACCGCCTTTAAAGATTTTATTTATTCTCGCTCCCACATTTTTTTTAGCAATGCAATCAATGAACTGAAATGGCGAAAGTGCATAGATAATAATAGTACATACTTCGATTGTTGATACATTTCATTATATTTTTTTTCGATTTACTTTTTTTTTTTTTCACAATACAATCATGACAAGTGGCAAGCTCGAGGATGTCTCCAGCGTACCGAACTCGAGAAATATCACAAATAAATTAAATATTAATTAAATGTATTTATTTAAATTAATAAATCGAATACGGTACCTCCAAAATAAAATATCTTACTCTAATTAAAATAAGGTAAAATAAAAGCTACAGTTTTAAGACAATCGTTTACTAATTTCGTGAATTAAATTGCATATGCAATGGTACGCCAGAGACAAATCTTTCACTTTGGTTTAGTAAATTTAGCTGAACAATAACGCGCGCTTCACTTTATTACTTTACAAATGGTGGTTTCGTACTACGCAGCAAGGAAAAGTGGTCGTGATTATACTTTACTTTTATAATTGTTTACGCAAATGAAAATAAATTCAATAAGCAATAAATTCGCTAGAGACATCGAAAAGTTTGCCATTTGTCGCGTATAGTCTAAATGTAAATCTGATTTTTTAAAAGCAAGTTTTCTGACCCCGAAAGAAAGTGATAACACTTTACTTAAAAAAAAGTGTAATTATAATTAAAATAGAATTACTATTTTAAAAAGTCTGTCCCGCTTCAGCTCATGGGTAGCGCCACAATATAAATGCACCATTGTGCATCAGCAAAGCAATTACACTATTGCTATTATGTTCAATCACGAACTGTGACCATTTGGATCTCTTCCGACTGTAATAATAAATATATATATAGCAATAACTATTTTAGTAAAAACCTATTATATTGATTATCCATATACATTCACACTAATATTATAAATATGAGATAAGCTTTGTGTGTATGTATGTTAGTATGTCTGTCTTTCTCGCCTATATTACTAAACCTATTTTGATTAAAATTGGCAGAAATGTCACGTTAGGTGTGTCATTAAATAAAAATATTCCTCTACATAAAAATTAAATAGGTAATGATTAAGTTTAATTGAGAAATGGATCGAATGAGAATAATGAATTTACATAGGGTCGTATGTGGAAAGCTTAACTTAGCCCTAATGCTCTTTGTGCATCCGTTGACCGTTTTGTACCTTCCATCAGAGAGCGCTGCCGATCCCAAGTAGACAACGAGGCGTCACTGGGATCCTGGGCAGTGTTATTTTTATGTGTGTTCTCTTCTCCCGATAGATAAATAATGAGGTGATAGGGAAGGCCAAGTCTGAAGTAATATATTTTAGTTAGAGTTAATAAGGTTATCATAAAATTCCAGCATCCGGCATTATAGCCCAAACACGTCGGGTATAATATGGGAGTTCAAAGCGCGGGAAAACCGAAAAAAAAAATAACTTGTGCCCCGCCTCATATATATATTACAATTTATAGTTTTCCATAATTATTCAAAATGTAGCACATTATTAAACAAAACAACACCACTTTTGACTAACAATATCCACAGTAAATTAAATCTAGGAGACTAGGTTCGTGAGCCACAAGGGCGGTGTTGTAGTAGGAACAGCGCCCAGCACCAAAGGTGCGTTGAATCACCGGTGGGTAGTTAGCCGCCGAGATCCTGCCGGGGAAAACGGGAGTTTATCCCATCCCCAACCCAGGCCCATTGAACATCCGGGCCTGGATGATCCGCTGTCTGTCTGACAGTAAATTAATTTACAAAACAATAACTTGCACTTTACATGTCCGCGCAAAATACAAAGAACTCTTAAGTGTTGTATGACATAGCCATACACCTACATATATGTATGTTTGTTTAATCGCGCCTTTTTGCCTTGATATGTGCTGAAGAGCATACCAAATTTTAAGCGTGCGACAGAGAAGATAAATATTGCATTACATTGCGTGAATTTACGAGGATACCGGGTCCATCGTGTGTGGGAGGGAAAGAGAAAAGAGAAGTATGGTGTCTCTACTACTCTAAACATAGGTATACAAAGAAGGCCTTCTATTTTTTTTGGTTACCAAGTCGCTCACCATCCACCATTCTGCTCCTTTCCCTACCCAACCAAATACCATATGATTCCGTTAATGCTGTCTTGGAAGCTCGTATGTATTGACAGCAGACCTGGTTAGGCCCAGTTGTTTCAGCAAGTGGTGCACCAACTTCCACTCGAAGTCTCTAAATATGTATGTAAATAAACGCACACGATCGAACGAGGATTTCAAAGACCAATCATGGACTTTAGAAATTGTTTCCGACATTTTAATTATCAGTTAAAATAGCGGAAAGTTCGTAAACTTTCCGGCCACAAATCAGGAACGTTGTCAACTTTACGTGACAATGTAGCGGCTAAAACTTTACCTGATACGCATTGTTGGAAACGTATCATCACGACCGTAAACTCTTTTTTAAACTTTACTTAAATTAAACGTAATTACTGACCATTTCGAAAGATCGTGATGATACTTTACTTTAACTTTTTAATTTAATTTAGAAAATACTATTAAGAAATTTATTTTTATTGATTTTAAAAGTCCCAACATTGATTCCCCACTACAGACATCCTACAGTGATCAGTCTACATTTTATCGATAACAATGAATACAGTTCGTTACCGAAGTCGTTATACCGCACTTCTCTCAACATCCCCTAGTGACGTGGTCCACTAAACATCGATAAATTGTCAAAAAGTCGATTAATCTAAAATATAATTAGTACCGATGCCATCCGGTCGTGATGATGATAAGGGTTATGGTTGAGATCTATTAAGCTTCTTTTGGCATATACTTAGCATATGGCAAATTAGACGAGTTCTAGAGTGGAGACCACTTACGGGAAGACGCAGAGTGGGACGACCCCCCGCTAGATGGACGGATGACCTGAAGAAGGTCGCTGGTGGGGGTTGGTTGAGGGTGAGGAGATTGTGTGAAGTGGCGAGCCTTGGTGTTGGCCAATATCCAGCAGTGGAGAGACACAGGCTGATGATGATGCCAAATTAAATTATTACAATAGTGCAAGCTCCAGCGTGCTCTTTTATTTTCTGTGTTCACAATATATTTACGATGATAATGTATGTCATTGAGTTTCGTAATTTGTTGCAAGGTTAGCTTTACGCAGTAGAAGTTGGAGGAAGACGAGTTCTTTGCACCACATACTGAAAGAATTGGGCCTAAGCAGTTCTACCATCAATACATTTTAAGGTCGGCATAAGCGGAATTATATATATTGGATTGGGTAGGGTGAGGAGCGTAATGGTGCCACACTATTCTTCTCTTTTCTCCACACACGATTGACCCGATGATACAGCCACGATCTTATTTAAGTAGTTTTTAAGTTAGTTTGTTTTACTTGCTTGTAGCAATAATGTTGTGCATAGCATACATAAATATGGATTATTGCCTGTTTACGGTCCAACCATTATTACCACTTTGATTAGTACATATGTTTCGAAAATTGTATTGATTTAATTAGTTTTGACTGTATCCAAGTTGTTTTGAGAGAACCAATGGAAATAAATTATTTTGATTTTGATGGCACCCGTACGGTTCCATCAATTGATAAAAAATGCATCTTCTCTTAACTGAATCCATCATAACAATTGGCTCTTTAAAGTACAAGGCGTCATAAGATTCAAATAAATACATAATACATTTCTTAGAATTAAGATTGTAAATAATGTACATTATTCAATCATTTTTATTTTTTATATTTTGTGCACCTACTCCTGTCACTAAAAACTCTCTTATTGTCCTTAAGGTTAACAGGCAGAGAATGTCTAACGACATTATGTTAGCCCTTTGTACTTATGTGCAATAAAGTTTTTAAATAAAAAAAAATAAATAAAAAAAATAATAATATATAAATTAATAAACAATCTCCAAGTTATGAAATCAAACCTGCGTAGGTACTTTTACATATATAGGTGACCTAAGAATGTTTTTTTAAAGATAATTTTGTTTACACTGTGTTATGCTTAGACTAAAAATAAAGAAAAGATGTTATATCGATAATTTTGACATATGACATTTCTGACATCCCTATAAAAAGATGCACTGTGCTGAAATAGAGCCTCTCTCGTTAGGGGTTGGATTTGCGAGCCCTCGTGCAACCGTTTCAATTTTTACTGCGACATAATCCAATGGCATTATCCAGATTTGACATAGCTTTTTGAAATAGTTTTTTCTACCAAACTACCCTCTTCAATGAAGTTTTTTGTTATTCATTCATGACACTGGATTATTATGATTTTTTAAATGTATGAAGTATAAAGGTACTGTACTGTGCTTATGCGCGGAGTCACCTGGAATATGGTTCACAGATATGGAACCCCTGCTACCAGATATACATCTCAAGGCTCGAGAATATCCAAAAGAGGTTTATCAGACATTTAAAATTTAAATTTAAGCTGTTTGATCGACCATATGTGTCAAAATTTTCATCTACTGCCGTTGGAAGTTTGACGTAAAATAACTGATGTCGCATATTTAATTGACATAGCCAACGGTACAGTCGATAGTTCTGAGTTGCTGGCTGGTATAGGACTGCGAGTCCCAAGACCAAATCTCCGACGTTCTCCCTTCTTGCTCGTGCCATACGCTATAGGCAGAACAGTTATTTATTGAGAGTCTTTAATGATTTCAATGTCCTTGCAGAAGAGCTGGACATTGATTTGTTTAATTCCAAGGCTGCAGACATTGGACGTCAGTTAACGCTTCGGTATGTTGAATCGGTCAATAGCAGGCATCAATTATAATTAAATGCTTGTATAATGTTTATTAGTTTAAGTAACTTGTGTTTCACCTATATTGTTATTATTCTTCTGTAGCGATGTTTTTTTCTTTTTTTAGTTTAGTTTTTTTTAATTTTATGCTTATATGTGAAAACCTTTAATAGTTCTTAGGGAATTTACTGTTTAATATCTATATACAATAGTCAACTGTTGGTTTTCCAAAATGAAAAATAAATAATAATAATAATAATGATGAAACCTATCTCTCACTTATTTTTATAGCAGCACATTACCACAATGAAAATAGTATAATATACCGCTTGATTTTGTACGGTGTTACGTTACACTAATATAATCATAGAAACAAACGACTTTTTCTAAAAAACCGTCAAATAAGACAAAAAAATTGTCTTCTCCATACAAACTGTTAATTTTAAAATAGACAATTTGTATGGAGAAGCCAATGAACATTGTCATTTCCGAATCAATAGAATGACATTTTGTCTAAAGTAAGACCATACAAAGTTACCCCGTATATATATTTGAAATACCTAGCATGACGTGATGGTAAGCTTTACGCGAAGTCCACGAATGGGAAGAACTAACGCCAGCCAACCGATATCTACGCCTGCCTATAAAGATGCTTTTCCACACTTTGCTTGAGTGAAGGTTATAGGAAAGGGGAAATAAACACTGGCTGGGAGAGCATTCCACATCTTCAGCGTGAGACAGGTATCATCATCATCATTACAGCCCCTGGAACACAGCGTCCCAGACCTCCACTGCTGCAGATGGGCCTTCCAGACAATATATCTAGAGAATTTGGCCTACACTCGCCACGCTGGCCAGACGGCTTATATATATATATATTTTCCATTGCCCAAAGCCACAAATTGATGTTTTCTCAGACGATCTTTGCAAGATCAGCAAAGCATGTTGGTACTTCTGTGAGAATTGATAAAATAACATTTATATATTTATTTACAAACACGTAAACCTAACATAACAACCTAAGCCAATTCGTTAGTAAGTGTTCTTCACATATGGTTAATACAATAAATATACAAAAATACCTAAATAATTTGCAGTAACAATGATAATTAATTAATCCTAAGTTTTTGCCACCTTTTTAAACTCAGTCTCCGTGCAAGCAAATAAGTCAAACAAGGGAAACTTCAGTGATTATAATGCCGAGTGATTTTAGCAACGGCGAAGTCTCGTGTGCTACTGTGCGCGTCATCGGCTCCTTAAATAGCGGCTGCATAGTACGCATATACTGAAACCTCGTCGGAACTCGAAATCCTATTTGCCGTAGCACCTTCGATTTCGTCGTTTGACCTTTAATTATCCGCCAAACACATTTTATAAGCGCATAGTCTCGGCTGAGTGACAGAAACATATATTTTTATTAATTCTAAATTTAACTTTGTATACTTTCTTTGGCAACAACTTATAGGTTTAATTAATGCTGACAACATTGAAATGTATTTTATTGTTTCCTAATATAGTATTTGGCTTTTTCTTTAATTTTTATGAATCTTTGTAAATAATATTAAGAGTTTCTGACTCCTCCTTGCATGGTGTATTGGAGTATATACTGTCGACAAAACAATTATAAAACTACTTGAGTCAGGATTTATAGAGCGAAGGAAAACAAAGGATTTTATGCAGTTTGCTAAATGGGAGCGGTAAAATAACATTATCGCTGTGGCCAGGTAGCTGGAGATAACAGTAATTATATGCATATTCAGAGAGACCGGCGTACGAACGCAGAATTGTGAATACCCCATAATGTATGCGACGACACGACCACCCTTACTATTTTTTAGCTTTAGTTTATTTTATACTGAGCGCGACATATGACACCGCACCTGTCTGGTGGTAAGCGGTGAGGTCTTAATCTACTAACAGCAGATCATTTTCTACCATCAGCTTGATATATGATTTTTCACACATTGCTAAAAGAACAATGGCGAGATATTTATTTATAGTTACAGATTCAACAACGCTTAAAGTTAAACGTAAGCTACAAGGGACATAACTAAAGCAATTTAGGTTCGATAACTTTATCTCTCCTCCAAAAACACTTCTCTAGGAAGTGGTCTCCCGAAAGGGTCCGTGAGCGATGTTCTGGAGATGCTTGAAGTGTCCGTTGTCAGCCCGATAGAACATACGTCAGGCCGTTAACAAATTCCTCAATAGTAGGCATTTCCATATCTTGAGCTCAGACAGACACAGACAGTGGGGTCGTCCAGGCCCGGATGCGTAATGGGCGTGGGTTGGGGATAGGGACAGTCCCCCGTTTTCCCCGGCAGGATCTCAGCGGGTAACCACCCGCCGGTAATTCATGCACGTTTAGTGCTGGGCGCCGTTATACAGCGCCCGTGTGGCTCACGAACCCAGGGGGCTAAGTTCGACTGCTTCAGCTCTCCTCCAGGAGTACTTCTCTAGGAAGTGGTCTCCCGTTGGGGGGCCGTGCACAAGACGGAGCGATGTTCTGGAGATGCTTGAAGTGTCCGTTGTCGGCCCGAGAGAACATACGTCTAGTCAGGCCAACGACAAACTCCTCAATAGTAGGCATCTCCAAATCTCGAGCTAAGACGGAATTACGCACGAACCATGGCGCTCGGGAAACCACTCTGAGCGATATGTTCTGCTGACTTTGGATCTTGTCCCTGTTGGTCTTGGCCAGAAGGTGGTGCCAGGCTGGCGCAGCATAGGTGAGACGAGAACGGATGAACATCTTGTAGATCCGGACCTTCAACCTGAGCGGCAAGCTGGAATTCATAACAGGACGTAACATGGCTCGGGCCGCCTTTGCCTGATTGACGGCGTGGCAGGCCATTTCACCCATTGTCAACGTCCTGTTAATAATGCAGCCCAGGTATTTGACGGTCGGAGTCCACTCGATGTTCTGTCCCCGAAGCTGCAGTGGTGGAGGCAGCCGGCATCTGGATGTCATCAATGCGGCAGTTTTGCCGACATTGATGGACATACGCCACTTGTCCAACCATGCAGGGAGAAGATCTAGGAGGTCCTGCATTTTGTCAGCAGCTTCATATTGGCTTGGAGAAGAGCTAAAGTAGGCACTGTCGTCCGCAAACAGTGCAAGCATGACATCCTCCTCTCTGTCCTCCCCGTCCTCCTCCAGGACTTCAGAGAGGGTTGGGATGTCATTAGTGTACAGCGCGTAAAGTACGGGAGATAAGCAGCTGCCCTGTGGAACCCCAGCCAGAATGGGTTTTTCCACAGAGATGAGATCCTCCACAGCGACGTGGAATCGTCGTCCCTCCAGGAACGACGCCAGGATCCTTACTGCCATTGCTGGGACTGACGTGTAGAGAAGTTTGTACAAGAGGATCTTGAGCTATGACGGAAATAAAATATTGTGGCGCCATCTATGTTTAGCGTGCAGAATTACGTGGTAAATTTCGTATCGATCTGCCCGATGCAGTTCCAATACTTTTAACTAGATGGCGCTGCCATTTTAAAAATGTGTTGGTCAAAAATGTCCCAATTAGCCATTATTAATTAGTCTATACGGGCCTGGAGCCTAATTCTGGCCCTTTCGACTTAAGTGTCGGTTCGAAATATTCGAATGAGAAGTGACAGATCTCCATAGAAAACTGTCAGTTTCATTCGAGCAAATCGAGCGGACATGCATGTCTAAAGCTAAAATTTGGGGCGCTGGACGAATGTCTGTCAGCTCAAAATATATAAGATTTGCTGGAAAAAAGGGATATCATTATAGACAGATAATATTCGTCAGAGAACTCAAGTTGCCAATATACTCATAGCATTCAAAATTAGGAAGCTAAAGTGGAAACCGACGAACGATGGGGTGGGTAACCGGGTTTTGCATTGAAGTTTATATTCAGCAATGGAAAGACAGGCCGATGATTATGATCCCAAATTTATTTTTCTGTTTATAAAATAGCTTGACTGACCTGTGTCGCGTCTTCCAATACTCGCCCCCAGGTGTCGCTCCGGTCGATAAGCGAGTTCCATTTCTCGGCTAATTTGGCGACCTCTCGTCGGATGGAGCGCGCGAGTTCCCTTGCTTGCTCTTCTGCTGATCTATAGCCACGAGAGTCGCCTTCGCTATCTCGAGCAGCTGTGGACAACAAAAATATTTTTATACATATTTCTTATAACAACAACAAGAAAAGTCCTGTGCGCCATTTTTCACTTAGGTACATGACAAGTGCATTTTTTTTTAACGTAAATTGTTTTACAGTGGATATTATTATATAGTCGTATATAATGGAGTCAAAAGTGGTGTGTGTGGTTTTGTTTATTTTTTGTAGCAATGTGAATTATGGAGAACGATAAATTTAACAATATATTCCGGTATATGGTTTTCTGGCGTTGTTAACTCCCCATATACCCAACGTGTTCGGGCGATAAAGCTGCGAGTGGCAGTATAGGCTAGATCTAGGGTTGCCATAAATTCTAAGAACCAATACGGGACGTTTTCTCTTTCGATGCTCAAAACTCATAACACTTTCAACGCCGACACATAGTGAGTGTCTCTCACTAAATGTTTTCCTGTTGAAATACAGGACTAATACGGGACATGTAGTAATACGGGATGGGATTGTCAAATATGGTGACAGTCCCGTATATACGGGACGTATGGCAAACCCTAGCTAGATCCCTTTGCCATCCCAATCATTGCTCCATTAAACCCGTCTATACTGGCACTAGTAACGGGTAACATTTAATAATACTTAAATTAAATAATGTAATTAAATAATAGTAACCAGTTTTTAAAAAGGTAGTTAATTTATATAAATATGTATTTTAAAACTATATTTTTTTCACATCAGTAGAAGTTACGAGTTTTCGCCGTTTGGGGTCGAGACGATGGGACCATGGGGATCAGCCAAGCGTTGTTGTCCAAACGGCTGACGGAGAAATCTGGAGTTAGGAAGGCTGGCAATTATTTCTGCCAACGTATGAGCCTCGCTATATAGAGGGGAAATGTTGCCAGCCTCCTTCTATTTTTTATTTACAGTTATTTTTTTATTAGGTTTAGTTTAGGATAGTTATTTGATAATATTTTAGTAGTTTGTAATTATTATTTTTTATTTTGTAAATATTATTTTTCGAATAGGTACACATAAGAACTGCCTCCGTGGTCTAGCGGTTAAGTACGTGGATTTAGACCTGGAGGTACCGGGTTCGATTCCTGGACGGGACACAAAAATATTTATTAATGTAAATACATGTAATTAATATTTAATTTATTTGTCATATTTCTCGAGTTTGGTACGCTGGAGACATCGACGAGCTTCGCACTTGTCACGATTGGCCTATGGTAAAGTTGGCTTAATATGAATCCGCAAATTTTTAAGCGTGGTTTCTGACCACCCCGAAAGGGAAACGGTCGTGATGATACTTTTTACATGAGAAGTTTAAAACATCTAAATTAGATTTGCCGAGATAAAAAATAAACGTGACTAACAAAATAAATTTGGATTCCATCACATTCACAGTAAAAAGTAAACACAAAAATGCTTTTTGCAGTGACTATTTTCGAGACATCCGCGAATATTATATTTATATAGAAATTTTGAGACATGGGTCAGTTGCTGTCAAACGAAAGAAATATGACCCGATTTATAGGTACAGTTATTTAGTGCCACCTTTTGCTAGTAAATATACAAACATAATTCCAATGATATCTCCAAAAAGATAAATGTATGGGAAATACATTATTTTTGTATCATCACGACCGTACTCTCCTTAGCACTAATTCTTAAATATATAAATATTTTTCCAGATTACTCTTCTAGGTTACTTAAATATACTTGAATGATTTGGGATAAATTTTGTTCACAATTGCATTTTTAGATAAACCCTTTATTTTATTTAGTTGTGAAAAATGATTAAAATATCATAGCTCTAGTACTTAATGTATATTGCATAAATATAGAGTTTTAAGCAAATGGTACAAAGATTTACTGTCAGTGTCAAACATTTCATCAGTCAAGCGTCGGCTGAATTTTTTTTTCTAGGTTTTGATTAATACGTAAACTACATATTTTATTTTGCAAATTACTTATTAATTATATAATTTATTTATTAATTAATTAATATTATTTATTAATAATTTATTTATTTATTCATTTACTTATTCCACAGCTGTCTTTTCAAATAAATATTTATATTCAAATGATTACTGAACACCTAGCCAATTACGGCATAACATTATTTCCACTAAACATATAGCATGAACGGATTATTAACAATTTAAACTACTTAAAAAGAAATAATAATAATAATATAATATATTTATTATATAATAAGTAATTAATTAATTATAACAGTAATATATAGTAAAATTAACATTAGTATTATCAATAAAAGTATCGATAAACAACAAGTAATACAAACATAACCCAAAATGGATGATGTTCTTTGTCGAAGAAAGAATAAATAATTGAGATGAGACACAAGTCAGAAAAAAATCGAACAAGCAAAATAGTCATATAATTCCACACTCTTATACGACATAAGTTATGTAGTGGTTATATAGTGGAAAATAATCTTTCAGTCGCGTGACGGTAATGTATGTATACTTAAATATACGCCTTCACAACTAATTTATACCTCGTCAAATTAAATAGTCACTATCGTACTAGAGACCACTAAACTACTGAAATATCGTATAATTTGGGCCAATTTGCGTTTTATAAACATGTCTAAAACATTAAAAATCGTTTAGACAACGTAAAATAAAATCGTTTATAATATTGCACAATAAACAAAAACACATTTAAATGTACATAGGCGAACTTAATGTCTAGTGACATTTTCTACCAGCTAACCTTTGGGATAGTGAGCAATGATTGTGGGTGCATTAAATCACTAATTTTAATTATTTGCTAGTTGGATTAGGTTAGTTGCAACCATCCGATGCATTATTGGGCATTGTCAATAAATTCTGAGAATGCCTAACTGATGCTAAAGACGCAAAAGTTGCGACGAGATACAAAATTGAACGAATGAACCTGGTACGAATAAAATAGTAAAACAAGAAATATGTTGCTAAAGAATTGTTTCAAAAAGAAAACGGTAGAAATCCTAGGCTTTTAAATTCCAATAGTGTTTCGCGCGTCCCGATTGCCCCTCCACGCTTTCCGAACAAGGCCCAAACTACAGTCCGTGCAAATCGAATATGCAAAAATAAACAACACTAAAAGCTAAACCTAGTACATGTCTATTATCCTAGACTTAATAGTAGCATCCACAATCCTCTACCACACTTCCAATGGTTGGCTTTTTTAATTGTAAGACCAGGAAAGGAATAACGTTTATAGATAAAATTTGAAGGAAGGTAGCAGTAACACACAACTCTCTATTTATTTATTTATTTATTCGTGGGAAAAATTACAGCCTTTGCAATATTATGTATACAAAAAATATCTAATCTCAAAGCCTTACAAATTATATAGGCTATTCTATCAAGGCTTCCCACTGCACGCGATATTTTATTTGTTAATTCGGTTTTTTATTTGTTAATTAATGATGTAATCATTCGAGCGAATAGACTTATCCTAATAGACTTCGCGCGAGCAGGTGCACTGCATCCTTGGTCTAGCGATTAGATTTAGACGCGGGAGGTACCGCATTGGACTCCTGCTTGGCACCCAAAAAAATATTTAATGTATGATTTGTGATATTTCCCGAGTCTAAGTTAAGTCGCTAGATACATTGATGAGCCTCACATTTTACAGTCGCGCGAGATCCTGTTATGTCCCACTGCACTCCTCAGCGAGACCCGATTACAATTAGGATATCAATATGTTTGATAGCTCGTTTGCACTAAAGTCAATTAGGACACCTTTTCGACATTAATACGTTTGATCGCCAGTTCGTGTAAACAGAAGATAATTGTGTATGCGAGCTTAATTAGGACTACGCCATATTTTTTAAGGTTGTCGTCTATCTGACGGAGGACTTGGCCCACTCTTACTATACGTGGTCTTCAATCTAAAACCTGTTTACTCTATTCGTCGGTTCTGCGGCAGATGTGTCCGGCTCATTGCACACTATAGCTTGCTAATTTAGGATTTTATACACATCCGTAGTATCAAGACTTTTATTGGATTTGAGAAAGAGTGATTTATTTATCTTTTCCGTTCTACATATTGATGCGAACTCTAGGTATTTGTTTGGAGAAAAAATGTGCAGATACATAGTAGCAAAAAGGCGGGAATTTAATAATTAGAACGTTACTTCCGAGCCGTGGAATTTGTGGCAGGTGCCACGTTTACACCGCGCTACTAGACTGGAAACTGGCATTACAACTAGGCCGCCTGTATTTAAAAACCTAACTGACAGATCTCAAAGTCAAAGACTTCTAATTTAAATTGTTTGTAAACGATTGTGTGCTGTTTTATATATTTTTAGATGTATTTAAAAAGATGTGGCTGTAGACCACTCAGACCAATGTTCAGCACTGGTGTAAACCGGCGAGTAACAAACATAAATAGGTTTTTACAACAAAATTGCGCGCACATTAAGTATGTGTCAATTTTAGTTAGTCACCCAAAGGACCCGTAAAATAATTAAAGAAGCGGTAAGGAATTCATAAACAATAATAAACAAACAGGTGTGTATACTAGTATGTCAGTGTAGAATGCCGCAAAGTTTATGAACTATCAAAACTGAATATAATCCTACTAATATATTAAAGCGTTACCTACTAAAATTAACTGATTTGTTCAAAATATATTTAATAAAAGACAAATTGTGATTTTTAAATAATAATAAATTAGAATTATAGTATGTTGTGTACGTAGCAAAGCAGCATTATCCCTAAAATGCGGGTAGTTATCAAAACAGAATGTAAAAGTTGTAAAAATAATTTTAAAACTTAAGACAAAACAATGCAATTAAGTCTTCAAGTGCAGCTTTTCAAAGTTAAGGATGACTTGTAATATTTTAATTAAAAAGTAATAAAGTTTGTTCAAAAGATTTACACGGTCGAATAATGCATTCAAGTAGACTAGTTCAAGTTCTTATTGGAATGCTTTCAAATGCAAGTATTGTTGTATAACGGTAAATATTAGCTTTTGCTTGATACAAACTCTTACTTGCCTCTTATTAAGTCGAAAGTGGAGTTCAAAAATGGGAGGGATTGATGTCACTATATAATCGACAGAAAGTTCCCGCAACGGTTTAAAAAAAATATTTAACACCCGTAAAAATACTTTGAGGCAGTCACAACAAATTTGTCCTATGGCGTATTTTCGTCTACAGGTATAGTCATTATGTACAATACGACGGCACCCGAAGTGTCAATCAATTATTGTATTAAATGAGTGACATTTTCATATACATTAATATGGAACTTTATTATTTAGCAAAATTTCAAAAGAAAAAAAAAATGAAAATTTACCGATAAAATACGATAAAAATCCATTATGCGTCTTGGGTAATATTATTTTTAAAAAATACCTAAATGTTTTATTTATTAAAGGATAACTAACGACTAATAACAAAAAAGTATAAATATTTTGGCGTAATTAACTAATCATTATTTCCCCTAGAGCACAAAGCCCTCTCCACTGTTGGAGATGGGCCTTCCAGAAATTTGTGAAGAATTTGGACATTCTACACGCTTTTCAGACGGTTTGACGAGAGTCTGATGTAAATTTTAATGTCAATTTATTAACAATTCCACAAGTTGGTATTAGTGGAACCGGGACCGACGGTGTACCAATGAGATACGTACATTTGTCATAGATAATTTCTTAATGTTGTATTAGTAATTTTTCCTCAATTTTGTATTTACTTACTTGAACCATCACTTGTACCAGTAAAAAAAATTGATAAACGAGGCACCACTCATCTCCGCGGCCTCCGAGTGACTGAAGCCAGCCAGAACAGATTTTCTTCGCTTATTATACTTTTGAAACTACCCTCTTCAATGAAAAAAACTAAATAAAAAAATCAGCGAACTCGACTCTTGTTTACTGTAAACTTGCTTTTAAATATTTCTCGGAGGAATTATGGTAACAGCACCAGTTGTGAACGCTCTTTTTTACGTAATAATGTTAAAAATCATATTGCATATAATTACAACCTCCTAGATAGAGTGAAGATTATGATTATCCTGAGGATTAACTGTTCAAATAAGCCCTTCAACATATATTATTGGATAATTTGGAGCGTCTAATGTTGTTTTTATCAACATATTTTTTATTTTTTTTATTTTTAAACAATTTTTTAAAAAATATTTTTTATTAAAGATTAGTTGACCCGGCGAACTTCGTACCGTCTGACAGTCAATGAATGTACCCTCGGTCGGTATGCCCCACAAATGAGCGCTGATGCGCGCCACCTATCGGACAACACTAGTACTACGTCAGAAATATTGTACGCATATTCCCAAAGTTTCATCCCGATCGGTCAAGTAGTTTTGAAATGCATAGGGAACATACATACACACAGACATTCATTTATATATATATATATATAGATATAATATCCGACTATTTTATTAACTACATGCAGGGGCTCGAACGTAGTCCGTCATTCGGCATATAACCATTTTTGGATGAAGCAAAGTCCCACAATAAAAGAGTGTCATCAAGCACTAATAAGTGATTTTTATAATTTTAACGGGTCTTTACGCGATTTACCTTAGAGACATATTTCTCCCGACGTTTTTTACTAATAAGTGCCTTCAATCGGAAAAGTAATCGAAATTAATCGCAATCGGATATTATTATAAAATAATAATGTTTTTTTTATAAAATGCGTCCATAATTGGCTGTTTTACCTTATTAATTAATTTAAAGAGCTTTAAGTTCACAGCTGTATTAATATATTTTTTTATATTTTCGTTATAGCTGTTTATTACTAGCAATAATGTGAATTTGCGCCCACCTGATGGCAAGCAGGACGGGAGTTTCATAATCACAGGAATAACTTGGCTTACACACTAACGGCCAGATGCGGAAAGGCTGATTATCTTTTGACTCATTTAATGTATGATCATCTTGTTGCATCTTATTGGCCGAAAGCTAAATCTAAGCAACCGGTCGTGAGAAGCATATAACTCAGGTTCGTCGGTTAATAGAAAATTAATTATTCGAAGAAAAAAAAAAAAAAAAAAAAAACTATGCCTTTATAACATTTAAATTACGATTATTAAAAAAAAAACTACTTAATAATTAAATATATAACTAAAAACTAAAACAAAAGTAAATAAAAAATAGAAAAAAAAAATTAAAAAATTTTAAAAATAAAAATATGCTCCAAATCGCTACTTTTTCCCATTGCAAAAGTGCCAAGAATAATACTAAAATTACTTTACTATATTTTAATAAGAATATAGGAAATTCAAAATCTTAAAATACCGTAAAACTAACTGTTGTTACTATCACGATAGTACGAGATGCTGGCACTGAAAAAATATCACAACTCTACCAAGAAAGAAATACAGATGGCTTATTTGTTCACACGTCTAGTCGTTTAGAGGATTTAATTACATCAAATAATATTTTTTCTCAGTTCATTAATCCCACAGCCTTCGTAATCGAGCGGTTGGATTTAGACGCGGAGGTACCGGATTGGATTCCTGGTCGGGACAAGAGCTTGCAACCTGTCATGGTCCCGGAAGTGATACGGTTGTGAATATACTTTATCGGACCCAAGCACTACATCAGTTTTTATTTAAAAAAAAAGTAAACTTTCATCACGACCGTTTCCTTTTCGGGGTGGTCAGAAACCACGCTTATAAATAAGCGGTTTTACATTTAGCCAACTTTACTGCCGGCCAATCATGACAAGTGGCAAGCTCGTCGATGTCTCCAGCGTACCAAACTCGAAAAATATCATAAATAAATTAAATATGAAATAAATGTATTTATTTACATTAATAAATATTTTTGTGTCCCGACCATTGCGAAAGTAATGGAAAAAATATAGAAAAAATAAGTGTTTTTAAAGATATAAAAGTTATCGAATAATATCGATACAGAGTCGTTATCGAATGACGACCTAAAAATACCGCAATCTAATAGTAACGTGCCACATTCGAAGGGTATCGATATTTACTACCACTTATCGATAAATTGCTGTCCTAACGAAGGTCGCGATTCCTTTTTTGAAGTCGCTATTGGCTGAAATTGCGGGTTCGTCTCTCTTTGGTTTATAGATTTTGACCCTATTCAAATGTAGTAAAGCTTGTATGACTAATCATTATTTCTTCCTATATTGAGCACGACACGTAACACAGGTCCCTCCTAATGATGAACGAAATGCTAGATTCAAAAAATTAAGAAACGGACTGACATCAATCCCTACTACTATGCCATGTTAGCTTAAGATAAAGCTTTTTGACAATTCGTTTGAATAGAGTCCTTTAAAAACGTTATAAATAAGGAGAAGTTCACAGGCAGAACTTATTATTATTCAAATTGTGTTGCGGCTAGGTCAAGGATAGGTACATATTTAATTTATATGGACCTTGTCTAAATTAATATCAGTTTTAATTAATTAAAACAAAAAGAGGAAATATGGCACATACTATATTGTTTACTATGTTTGTCACAATAAAATACGGAACCGATTGACAACTACACGCACAGTTTCATCACCGCGAATGAGATGGAAAACATTGTTACAGTGCGACGCAAGCGAGACAGATTATACTCTACTGGTTATAAATGTTAGTTAGACGTAGTTTGCTAGTTCCCTATTTATTTTAATTTAAGGTTCTTAATATTATTTACAATAATAAAAGAGATTTATTTTGTTATGAATTCACGGAGGTCAAAAAGGTATAGGTCAAAATATTGTTAGTTCATAGGCGCAGTGGTGATAAATGTCATTAATAAATTTATGACTTGATGTAGGGTCCAATGGGAACCACTTGAAAGGCTGTAAAATGAGAGGGGCGAGTCGAAAAAAACGGCCGAATCAAGACATTGGTTTGTGTAATAGTATGGTCATTATCTATATGAAATTTAGCGAAGGAAAAATCTTACTGGATATAGTTGCACTGTTGTAAGAATGCTTTCTTAAAATCAAAATAGGCCGTGGTTGAACCCCGGAACCGATGAAAAATACACTTTTCTTACGTACATTTGTCATATATTTACAACACCACCGTTCCCGTGCCTCATATAGAATCGTTAATAAATTGTCATTAAAATTGACGTCATACTCTCGCCAGCCCGTCTGGCCAGCGTGGCGAGTTTATGCAAAAATTTCCAGAACATATTTCTGAAAGGCTCATCTCCAGCAGTGGAGGTCTAGGTGCAGAAAATAATAAAAAAAATGCAGTTCTATATATATGAACAGATACCATAATTTTTTTCAGTAACTTGGTGTAAGTGTAGAATCCAATATCGGATGTAGCTCGCAATAAGGCGATCGATAGGACATACAGACAGACCAGTTATTTTATATATAAAGAATTTATGTTAGACCAACGACTGGAAGGAAATTGAACCGCGCGTGAAGAAATATTGCATAATGCCGTCCACTTAGGGTTGTTAATCAAGTTTATAACAATATAATAATAAAACTATTAAATAAAGAATGAATGAAATATAAACTGACTTGACGCGTGAGATTTTATTAAATTATACAAAGATATTACATATTTCAAGACGAGAATACAGTCAAAATAAATGTAATATACTTTATTAAATTATAATAATGATAAATAAATAAGTTATAATTTATTTACTCGTAATAAATAAATAAAATAAATAATAAAAGGTAGGTGCTTATTTATTTTCTCTCACAAAGCTTAAATTATTATCAGTATTATTATTTGTTTACGTATGACATTTATTTATGTATAAGTATAGTTCTTATATGTATGTAATTAATTTGTGTTTTATATAGTAATAAATAATTTCAACTATCTATTTTCTTTGTAACCTTCTGCACCCGCTTATTACAGATCTCAGTCACAAAGGTTAGTTGGTAGAAAATGCATTTACGGCATTAAGCTCGCCTATGTACCTGCACTTGTTTTGGTTTTGTACAATAAAGAATTTATTATTATTATTGTGCAAACAATTCAATTATTAGACTGGATGCAAAATTAAACAAATCTACAACTTAATATGTGTTTTTAGTGCAATAGGACATTGACAGTGGGTCACAAATGTAAGGTCGCTCAGTGAGCTATAGGGCTATGCTTGGTATTTCTCTGATGGATAAAATTCAAAACGTTGATATTCGCCAGATAACCACAGTTACTAAAATGGCATGCAAAATTAGCAAGATGAAGTGTCAATAGGCCGGACAGACTGGTTTTAAAGTAGAGACCACTTATGGGACGACGCAGAGTGGTGGAGGTTAAATGAGGGTTGCAAAGGTCCCCTTGCCAGCTTTGGCGGAGGCCTACATGAACCGCTAGACCACAAAGCGAGAACTTCTTTAAGTGACAAACCAAATATTTTATTTCTTAATTAATAGGTACGACTTGTGACAACCCTAACCTAAGCTAGGAAGCATTTCCGCTGGAATGTATCTCTTTGTCCCAGAACAGAAGCTGAAGTTCCAAACTCGCATAGCATTCTAACAACGCCATTTACCTATCAATATGTGAAACGCATCATCAACCCATAACACAAGTATCCCTGTAGTCATGTACGATCACATTGATGCATTAATGATAAAAATGTGGTATGAGGGATTAGATTTTTTTTTGTAAATACTTGTTACTTTGCCTGTTAAAAATCGAGACACTTCACTGATCTTCTTCACTTCAGTGATCATTCACCTATAATAAAATAATAACCGAAATATGTGCTTCGATGACAGTTGTGTAATTTGAAACCCCTTTACAAAACATTCTGTGTTCATTCTTATCCAAATTGGATATCAATCATATTGCAAACACTCTAATGTTTTTTTCTTATATACATATCATTGCAGTTTAACAATTTACTCTTGCTTTCTGTTATTTGATCCAGGCCACTTTTAGTTTTTATATAACCTGATATGATCTATTATTATTTTTAGTAAATATTATTATTTTTTCTTTCATCATCATCATCATCAGCCTGTGTCTCTCCACTGCTGGATATAGGCCTCCCCTAAGGCTCGCCACTTCACACGATCTCCTGCCACTCTCATCCAACCCCCACCTTCGTTAGCGACCTTCCTTAGGTCATCCGTCCATCTAGCGGGGGGTCGACCCACTCTGCGTTTTCCCGTACGTGGTCTTCATTCTAAAACCCGTCTACTCCATCGTTAATCGGTTCTACGACAGACATGTCCAGCCCATTGCCACTTCAGCTTACTAATTTTGAAGGCTATATCGGTAACTTTGGTTCTCCAACGGATTACCTCGTTTCTGACTTTATCCATCAGAGAAATACCAAGCATAGCTCTCTCCATAGGCCGCTGAGCGACCTTAATTTTTTTCTTTAATCGTCTTAATTGTTTTCTGCTTTTTTTTTACTGGTGTAAGTTTAGTTATTATGTAAGTTTCTTTTCCTCCGTTGCTCGCTTTAAGTATTGTTTATATATTAATGTTCCTAATGAGTACTGTTTATGGAGTCTGGCTCACATATTGTTTATAATAACTGTATCTATACATTTTTTAACCATGATATCTGTTTGTATTCCATTTTTTTAATAAATAAATAAATCGAAAACGTGCGAGGCCGCTAGTTTCGAGCGCGTGTATTTTTTTAGTAATAACAGAACCACTAGCCAAACTACAATTAACTATTCCAAAAGACCACAACATGAAGTCGAACAAATATTATGATCTGACAGGAAAAATTATCAGGAACGGGTTCAAGACTCAGCTTTATGCAGTGGAAGTTAGTGCGAGTGGAATTCCAGCAAAATTTTTTCACCACTTACTGAAAGAATTGGGCCTAAGTCTGCGGTCAATACATTTATGGAACGAGCTTCCAATGCGGCCTTAACGGAATGATACAGTATTTGGTTGGGTAGGGAGAGGAGTGGAATGATGGATGGTGAGGGTCTTGTTGCGAAATAAAATAAAAAATGAGGACATTTTTGTAAACCAGTCTATTCTCTCGCCCGAGATACCACTCTTCTAATCTTTCTTTCTCATACACGATGGACCCGGCACCCGCACGGTGAATTATTATGTAAAGCGAATAATGTTCCTTATTATTATAGGGTAGTTAAAAGTCCAGTCCATTCACAACCAGCAACGCTATATCGATTTCACATTGCTACTGTAATATTGAGGTTAGATTTTATTCTCACACGTCTACATGTACGCAACCGGTGTGCCGAGGCCTTTACATGATGTATAGTGTTGTGTCGAACTGCCTGACATATGTCAGTCAAACTAGACGTAGACATGTGTCAAAATATGTTGCGTCATCAAAAGTGAATGTTATTGATTGATGTTCTATGATAAACATTGTTTTAGTGAATTGTTTTTGGTGGCCTAAATATCTCAAATTTGAGATATGCGGACGATACTACATTATTTGCAACAAGTATTGGTCACATGGAAGAGCTGTTGTAAAAAGTGGAGACCGTCTTAAGTTCGGCCTTAAAATTAACCGCAGCAAGACTAAGGTAATGATTGTAGACCGTGCCAACGATAACTGGCCAGAAATTAAAAAGGTAGCAAAATGCGATGTTGTCCATTCATACATTTATCTGGGAACATAAATATCGAATAGCGATGGATGCAAGGAGGAAGTTAAGCGTCGTATGGCAGTGTCGATGTCTGTCTGCTATGGAGAAGCTAAAGAAAATATGGAGGAACCGAAACATTACGAAAGCTACTAAAATCCGGGTAGTCAGAGCTCTTGTGTTCCCTATTTTCCTGTATGTTGCAGAGACGTGGGCCCTGCGCGAAACTGAAATAAATCGGATTAATGCTCTAAAAATGTGGTGTTGGCGGAGAATGTTGGGCATCTCGTAGACGGAGTTCCGAACCAACAAATCCATCCTGGAGGAACTGGAGATAGGACAGCGCCTTTCCTCAATCGTACAAACACGCATCCTCACTTTCTTTGGACAAGTGTCGCGGCGTGGAGATACATCCATTGAGCGCCTTGTAGTTCAGGGAAAAGTCGATGACAAGAGGATGCGTGGTAGGTCTCCGATGAGATGGACTGACCAAGTTAAAGCAGCAATGGATCACCCCCTGCATGAGTGCTCCAGGAGGACTGCAGTTCGAGACGAGTCGCGACGGCTTGTTAAGCGTGCCACTGACACTCAAGTGACGACCACGACCACTCTGCCAAGAGTGTAGCGACTAAAAAGAAGAAGAAGAAGTAAAACCATATAAGGGTCAGAAATTAGTCTTCTTCTGAAATATGTACGTAAGAAATGTGAATTTCCCATTGGTATCTGAGTTCGAACCGCGACCTTTACTGTTATAATTATATAATACAATTTAATAAATATGCTGACCCAGGAAAATACCACAGAAACCTACATTGACGCTTCAACGTAATAACAGCGTACCTAACAATTTCAGATTTTCCAATGAAATTTAACCTTTGACTTGGATATCCTTACCGGCCATTTTATATACTTTCGCCGTCCTCGGAGAATAAAATGATGATTACTAAAACTCAACATTTCAGAAAGAAATGAAACATATAAATTATTATAAAAAACTTATTAGATAAAAGAGAGTGGGCTAAAATGAAAGCTATTTATTTATTCTTTATTTATGTTTAAGTAAAATATTAATAAATTTAATCCCATATATTAGATAAAACGGCTTTCTCAAATAAATGGGTATTTTCTTAATGTATTTTTTTTTACAGAAAATTAGATTTTAATTTAAAACATTGTACAAAACACAGACGTCGCATGACGCGATACTCGTATGTCAACCCTGATTTAATTTTTCATAAATAAATTTGAGTTCTTCGCGTTATTTTGTGCGAACATGTCAGGTGCACGTTTTTGTTTTGTTAATTACTGTGGATATTATAAGTCAAAAGTAGTGTTGTTTTGTTTAACAATGTGCTACTATGTGAATAATTATGGAAAACGATGAATTGGACTGTATCTATGGGCACAAGTTGCAGTTATTTTTTTTTCAGTTATCCTGCGCTGTGAACTCCCATATTATACTCGACGTGTTTGGTCGATAATGGCGCGAATGACTCCAAGAAAAGCATCAAATTCTGCAACATCCGGAATTTGATGATAACCTCATTAACTCATAAAAAAGAAAGATACATTACGTCAGAGTAGCTGTATGGGCTAGAACCTTTGCCTCCCCTATCACTTCATTCATCATTCATTGGGGAAAGAAAACACAAACAACTAAATAGAGCCGGCATAGAGGTACGTCAGTTGCTAATATTCTTACCACTGACCATCGGGTGGGCGCGATGAGTAGAGAGTGTCAAATACCTTATACTCATTGCCCAGTAACGTACACAAGTTATTGCAGTTTAATATATGAGCGGGGAATCGGTAAAGCCTATAGGGTCCAGGTTAGGCAATCACGGCCGACCTAGATAGTGCCTAATTGCAGATTCCGATTGGTCCCGGCGTATTGATAGCCTTTCATTGCTGCATGTCTCTTGTTATGCTTTAATTTGGTATTCACAAGGATTTCTAGAGCGTATTTACTAAATTTTTAATCGTTTATTAGTAATCTTTGACCAACTAAACTAATGGTAAAAAACAAGATATTATTAGATTTAACACAATCACAGGATAAACAAAACAAATAATTGCTTATATAAGTAACTAAATATAAATAAATACACAAATAAGATATAACAACCACATTCAAGTCGAGTGTTACAAAACTAAGATCAAGAAACTACACCTTCCCTGATCAATCTGTGCCTTGACAGAATTATCTAGTGCACTTACTAACATTTCTGTTAGCCTGTCCTAGCTCAATGTATTATAAAAATATATATATAATTTCCTAGTTTGTAATTTATGTATATAGGATATTAAAATTTGGTGTCAATAAATATTTTTTTATTTTAATTGTATTTAACTCGTAACATTTTCGAAACACGTCTCATTCGAAGCGTCTAGTAGGTTATATATTTATTTACTGACTGCCTCCGTAGTCTAGCGGTTAAGTCCGTGAATTTTTAGACTCGGAGGTACCGGGTTCGATTCATGGTCGCAATCCTAGAGGGTTCTAGGATAGCGGGTACTGCAATAAAGTTGTGTCCCAAAATTTAAGCACCTAAAAATACTAACCTTAACAAGCCTTTATATGTATGAAGTATCACCTATCAACTTAGGTCGTAGAAAAATTATCTCCGATCACGTCCTTTCTGTCAAATAAGCGCGAAAATAACCAAGACCGCCTTACTTCAAAAAAGCTTATTGGGTATGGCTCCTAAAATTTATAATAAGTTACCTGACGATTTAAAAGATTTATCCCTTCGATTGTTTAAAATAAATATACATTAATTTTAATTAAAAAATGTTATTATACCATTATACCTTGGATCAGTTTTTTTATGACGAAACCATTTCAAATGTGTTAATAACTGCCAATATATAGATTGTATTGAAAGAAAGAAAGAAGTTTTTTTGTCACAAAAAAAAAACACATACAGTAAAAAATAATAATGATAATACAACAAACAAGATAGTGTGGTGACAAATAGGGAATCAGCTCAGCAATAAGCTGCAACACTCGGTCATAGCGCTGATTTTCAGCTGATCCCTCATAATTTTACCATTAACATTGTATTCCAATAAATTGACAAGAACAATATTAAATATATAGAAATAAATATTGTAAATAAATATCTATTGACATAAGCATATTGTATGCCCACAATATGGGCAGATTGCATCATCATGTCATGGACACACAACTGTAATTAGAATAAGCAATCTATACAATAAATAATAAAATAAAAAAACTTGTTCTTCAAATAAAATGTCCTTTAACTAAATTTAAAAAGTTATTAATTGATCGTAGTGGTGCAGTTCTGTATATGTTTTATTTTGTAAATCTGATATAGCTGAGTTTTCCTTGCAGATTCCTTTCTCAGTCAGATTAAACATTAACAGGTCACTGGAATTTGCTAAGCTGCTGGTCTTCTGCTAACAGCTTACTTATTGGACCACTTTGCTGCTTAGTCTTCTACTAGCAGGAGTAGAATCGTTCAAAATTATCAAATTAATAACGTTTCATAAATGCCTGTGATAGGTTTACGTGAATAAAGATATTTTGACTTTGACTTTGACTTTGAAATAAATAATATAATATACATAAAAATTATGGCTATATAATTTGGCTAATTTTTAAAATAAATAAATAATGTTATTAGTTTTACTTGTACATTCAATAGTATTTTGTAAAATGCATGTTAAAGTTGTTATTATATTTGTAATTATTTTTAGAATTGTATATTTGTTATTCTAATGAATTCGTACACCACATGTGGTAGGTTTTTTTGCATGCTTACCCTAACCTAAGAACTATGTACCGAAAAACTATGAATAAATGACAAGAACCCTTCGGATGATGTCATTAAGACGCTTTGTAATTTAAAATTTATCACTTACGTTCACTGTCACTAGCGTCAGAAAGCGGTGGTTCGCTGGCGATGTACTGACGACCGTTGAGTAGGTTAGTCTCTACCACTGGCCTCTTCTCTTCCAGCTGTCTTCTGAAACCTCTATGCTCGTCCTGGAACATAACACAAATCAGATAAATATAAGTTTTGCTCAGTATTTCATTGATGTCATATTTGTCAGAGAAGTTCAGAACTAACAAAGCTGTAAGTTGACATACTAATTGCAATAAAAATTATTATTTAGATCGCTTTTTGTTTTAGACGGACCTCTTATAGCCACGAATTTAATATATTGACATAATAATAAAAAATCCTTATTGCACACAAAATATAAAACATAAAAACATGTACATAGGCGAGCATAATACCATAAAGGTATACCTTTGGGAGAGTGAGAGAATAATATAGGTGCATAGTAAGTAAAATTAACACCAAAGATCAAAATATTATAATAATAAATCAATAAATATATGGCTACGTAGGTAGGTATATGGTTTAAATATCTAAGATGATAATAAATATATACTGTGTATAAATAATAAATAAAATACATGCATATTTAAAATAAATAAATAATAATACCTATATGTCAAAAAAGGAGATTAAAATGCATACATATTTAATATGTGGTAGGCGAACTGATAGTGGTAATTTGCCCAGTCTGCCGGGGCGGAGAAGTATCCACCGTTCGTGCCGATAATCTCAGTAAAGTTTCACACGTTTCGGGATCAGGTTCGAATTGCCGTCATGCCCAGTCAATTCGACATAGGGTTAGGGACTGATGTAAGTTGCTAATATTAATCGACCTTGCGCGACAGTGTAGGCCAAATTCTCTAGATATATGTTCTGGAAGGCCAATCTCCAACAGTGAAGGTCTAGTTCGCTGTAATTAATGAAAAAAATATGTATTTGTAATAATTCAAATTAGTCACAATTCGTGGTCAATTAAAAAATACAGCTCTAATAACATGCGTCGTTGTACCAATTTCTTAAAACCCGGCTAAACTCTTGACAATAAACATTTACAAAAATACGAGAATAATGAAAAAAATATTTCATAAAGTCGAAAAAACATCTAAAGCATCTACAAATCTTTTATCATTTATTGAAAAGGAAAAAAAATCTTGACACAATCAAATATCATAAAAGTCCGTCGCAAAAATGGAAGCAAAGAACAATTCGACAGAATTTATTACTCCGCACCGCAAACAATAAAATCCGGGAGCACCCAAAGTCGACAAGCCAAAGACATACATTTAGAAAGCTTGGTCGAATTAGGAGTTATTTTAATATACAGTGTAAACTCTATGTAACGTCACTCGATTTAATAATAAATAAATAATAAATATTTCCAGACAGGTCACACAGCGCCATCTAATTTCCGTGGTAAGATACGAGGCTTGTGTTACGGAAACTAGATGGTTGATAAACTACATATTATACTTATTTTTTATTTTTTTTGTAAATATATACGTATTATAGATATAAACACCCAGACCGAGACAAATTATACAATGTACAACTTGCCCCCGGTAGGAATCGAACCCACGACCTCCCGAGTTCACAGCAAACCACCACCATTACCACTAGACCACGGAGGCGGTCAAATTATTTATTATTGTTATAGATTTAACGACATACTCCCTAAAGCGTCGAAATCAATTGGCTTTGGTTGGTTTAGCTTGTCTTCCAATTCTGATTTTACTTCTCTCCATTTGACGACAACTCTCTATAACGCCATAAAATGCACAGTTCCTTCAGTGTCGTTATATAGAGTTTACACTGTATATGAATTTTAGTAAAATAACAAAAAAACTTATTAATGTTTTTGGATTTTTTTTTTGTCTAAGATTAGGCATATGAAAGTGAACATGACTAAAATGACCGTAATTTTATTTCCTAGAGTGTTAATAGACTATATTTCTCAAAATTACACTTGAATGACATGCCAAAGCGTTAAAATAATGTCAATAAAATTTATTATTATTATTAAAAAAAAACGCTCTTAATTCTAAAAACTATCCGAAGGCGCTAGCTTTCTAGCTCAAAAACTAAAACAATTTATATGGTAATTTTCATAGACTTACGATCCACGTACCAACTTATGGGATTGTTAATAAAATGTCATTAAATTTGTCATCAGACACTCGCCAATCCGCCTTGCCAGTTACAGCGTGGCGAGTGTATGTCATATGCTCATGTCATATAATGTTGATATTTTTGATACAAAATGTTTGTAACATTTTTTTGTACGCTTTCTAAAGTAGATTGTAGAAGAAGAATGTGTTTTACACTTCCGTAGCTTGCAGGTCGGCATATTGTCCGTGAAACAACAAAATCAATTTGAAAATCGATACGACCATAACCAGCAATGCACTATCAAAGACTGATAAATTATGAGACGAACTTATTAAATATTTAATGTCTTTGCACCTACATATTTAAAAAAAGTATATTTAGTATAGTTGACTTAAGATCATGAAAAACCATGGTCAGTATACATTCGGAAAATAATTGGCTGGTCCTTCAAAATTATGTCTTTGGTAGAATCAGAAATAATGGTGTCGACGGAGATGCTAACTGGGCACGAATTGTGAACACCTTACTAGAGCGGTCGATAAACATTCCTACCAAACCTACGACTATTTCTAAGCTAGTTTTTGTTAAAAATAAAATAAAAAGGTTTTATATTTGATCGATGAAAGAACTAGAAAATAATTAATTAAACAAGCGTCTTAACATTCAGCTAACTCTACTTGGACAGGACAAGTTTAGTGGCTAGATTGTCAATGTCTCTAGAGTATCAGATTCAAAAAAGTACATAGTATTCTCGGCCAGAAATATAACCTGGATTCTCCAAGTCTGAATCTGCGGCCTTAAACACTACATTGACATAGACAATCACCTTGACCATTAATTAAATGTTTGTTATTATATCTTTATTACCGCGTGGCCTAAAACCAAACTAAATACTCAAGTACATGATACACGAAGCCGTAAACAGACCCGGATAGCGCAGCACCGGCCAGGACCAAGGAGTAAGGAGGATATTATTGTTAAAAATTAAACTTCTCAAATAGTAATATAAAAAAAACATACCTGTTGCTTTAGTAAAGAAGGTAGATCGCCCCGAACAGGCTCGTGGGTGGTCAGTTCAGTTTCTTTCCTTATAACCCATTCGGTTAATTCACGCAGAGAGAGAAGCAATGCCGACCAATGTTCTGCGTTATTTTCTAGTCGATTTCTGGAATAAAATAGATAAAATTGTTTAATACTAATGCTTTATGAATTCACTTAGTATTATTTTAGAGTCGAAGGGCTTGGAAAACATATCATTATTTTTATTACGAAAAAGAAATAGCGTGGGTAACAGCACACATCCCTGCAGCACCTCAGAGTTTGCTGGAATTTGCACATTCTATGATCAGAATCATAAAAAGGATCAGACGCTAAGTACAAGTATAAGAAGGCGGTTATTTAGTAAAATCGTTTATTATATGACGCCAGAAACTTGGAATACTTTTGCCAGACTCAACAGAAATCAAAGGTCTTGGATATATCGATGTAGATGGCCAAAGATTTAACTGTTTTTCAATTGACTCGCGCTTCAGTTGTTTTACTAGTCAGGGTTAGGTTGGGTTAGCTGTCAGAACTAATACAGTAAATAAATATAAAACTCAAAGTTATCCAGACATACGCGTTTAACTTTAATTGAAACAAAGAAACAAATTAACACAAAGCTCAGAGGGGAATGCGGGGCATTTTGTGGAATTTCCATGTAACCTCAATTCTATTTTATTTTGACATAGCACCTTTCGTGGTCCGTTTATGAGAGGCAAGAGAGGTAGGGTCTGCATTCCTAAGCACACACTCTGTGCGCGGAAAGGCTAAAGGTACCGTCAGCAATTTAAGTGGAATTTGTGCCTGTACGTACTTTGACCTGATGGTTAAATTAAGTTGCGAATCGAATCAAATTGAGATATGCGTTAAAGCGATTTAATTCAATTTAATAACCAAACTACGAATAAATAAAACGTTATTCAGTCATTCATCAATACAGTCATTATAAAGTACATCCGTTTATTGATAAATTGTCTGGGACAAGCTTGAAAATTAGTGACAGAAAACCTTTCTGTATAAGAAGTTAAAAGTGCAGAACAAAATTAAATTTTCATGAGAATTCATGAGCCGCACAATCGTCAAAATTACTGCGTTCGTCATCGTTCAAATTTCATTACAGAAGTAAAATTTTCCCGAATGAACGTAACTTTTAAAAGTAAGTAAATTCAAGTAAAAGTATAACGACAGTGAGTAAAACTCTCAATTGTCGCTGAAACACTGAGCCTTTTGAGATATAGACTTAAATGTAGAGATGTGACATGCTCGATATCGATATTTATACAATTATGCTGATGTCATTCACCTAATCTTTTTAGTGGGCCCTATTTTGTTTATATTTTAATAAAATCAGTTTTTAGTTTAGTTACTTTTTACTTAGTAATTTAAGTACTTTACTCTTGTACTTTTACTTTTATTGTCATCTTTCTGTAATAAAAGTCATTAGAATAATCCTATGTATGTTTTAAATGTCAGGAAATGTTTACCACGCTAGTCTAGCTTTGTGTTGGTATGAAATATTTAAAAGTTTAAAAACAGTCATTATCGTCGGTACAAAATCTCCAAATGCTGAGCAAGGGTCCCAATAATATACCTCTAGTCTAAAATCAGGGGTGCTCAAACGGTTGATCGAGAGAGCTTTTTGAGTCGATCTTGGGAAATTCTGTCGATTGATGATTTTGTATTTTTTCATATTTTTTTAGAGTAGTGACCTACAGAGATGACCTACCTATGCCCTACCACTATAATGTTGCATTACACATACTTGCGACATCAGACTTATCCAAGGACAATTTTAAGATAGATCACCAGCAGTTCAAATCTAAGCACCCCTGATTTAAATCTAATACTGGCAATGAAAATTATACTATATCTTGTTTATCACACTGTAGATTTATGTTAAATGAATAGAATAACAAGTGTGGGATGTTGAATGAATATTAAAATTGATTCGAACAAAGCTATAGATACTTTTAGTTCAGTAGATTCACCGCATCACTAATCCGTTATCCGTAGCCGAAGCCGGTTTGGATTAAACAAATTATAAAGTTCGAGGGCTGCCAAAATTCAACCAGTAGGCTAGATCTATCTAGTTTAGTTATATATTCAACCCTATTGCAATGGAATAGATTCTAAATGTGTGACTGTATCATGGCAAGCACTTTATCGAGTTACAAATTACATCAAAGAACACTATCTTTAAAACCTATTTGTTTATCTAGAATGAGTTAGGTCCTATTATTAAGAGTATTTTAATTGATAAAATAATTCGAAAGAAAAGCACGCTAAAGAAACCGAAACAGATAGCTTTGAGCTGTCTGTTCATCTGCGAGTTGTCGATAAGATACTAGTAAATAAGAAATACCCGCAGAAGCAGAAGAAACCGCGACACACATTGTTTTATACCGCAATAAAATTTGTAAAGTGCACCGTCTGGGGCCATTGAGTATCTTTTACGATGCCGCGTATGCAGATTGTTTTTATATACTACTTTTAAAGGCTTTATATAGGTTTTATCAATATACCATAGGTGGACTTCCGAAACAAGGGACAAACCCGAAGATAGAAAGTTATTCGTGTTATCCAACCTGAAAAGATTTCAACCATTTATACACTTTTTAATTAAACTTTAGACTTTAATAAAACGCTATAGCATGAGAAAACATCCGTCATTTCCACTATTTTATGTGAGATATTACAATGAACTGACAAGCAAACACAACATCGACATTTTTGACAGAAGACTTTCGACACTGAAGTCGAGTTTGAAGGATATAATCTAACACCTGCTTTATTTTTATTTTTGAACTGATCTTCATTGATTTTACTTTTGGTCTCTTTTCTTTGTTATATTTTAGAAATAGTTTAATTCTCTCTCTTTTATTTGTAATACTTATTCCCTTGTAACTTAAAATAAAAACACGTTATACGTGATTGTTTATAATACATGGCTGATATTGTGTACACATGCTTTGAGTTTTAGCAATGTCTATACACTATATCCATTATTTTTAGAAACTGTAATGCTAAAATTTGTTTTGTGTTCCTACTTAATAAATAAATAAATAAATTTTACTCGTTGGAAGATAAAAAATCAAATCATGAGCCGAAAACCAGTAATGTTTGAAATGTTAACATCCAAAATTTAAAAATTATTTTGAATTACTTTTTTGTTAATTAATAGATTAGTTTTTTTTTTAAATCTATTTATAACAGTAATAATCTCAAACTCCTTTTTGAATCTGAGAAATTATATTTGTAGTGGTCAAAAGGTCTAATCCACATTATTACTAAATACATATTTTTGATAATATTAATTAAAAAACAAATCAGGCACTAGTTTAAGTTAGATGCTTTAATTTTTTTTTTTTTTTTTTTTAAATCTAGCACTCGATGATTTTAAAAACATTTTACGCAGAATTTGTGGAATAGCTCTAATTGACTTATACATATTCTTATTCTGACAGCAGTATGATTCGAGTTAAAAAAAAGAAAAATACTGAGATCCAAGACCTTAAATAATCAGTTTCAACATCTTCAGGTCGCTGTATTCGAAAGTGTACCTTTTCGTATCATAGAGGTGTGAGACGGCGGAACACAGATGTCTGCAGTAAAAGAGAGTACTTATCGGAAGTCGTTACAAGTAACCTCACTCTTATGGGTAATAAATTCCCAGCTAAGCCGTTAAACAACCTGCCTAGAGTTTATCAAAACTTAATCCCTGCTACTTTAGTAAATAATATGGCTTATATACTATGCTGATCTAACAAGATGATTTTATCTGATGCGACAGATGTAAGAGTCTTCAAATTTAAAAATGGTTCGGTTGTGGAAATAACCTTATGGTTAGAACACTCACTGTGGTATAGCTTGTATGACACACTCAGAAAGGCTCGTCTCGGCGAAGCTGCAGTGATTCGAGAGTTTTGGGCACTGTGGTGTCATCCACTATTCGAATCTCTCACCTCACTATCATCTCTGCAGGACATTGAGAGCTGAGAGAGCTTGAGATTGATACCCCCAAAGGTTAGCTGTTATAAAATGCCGAAAGGCATAAGTACGCCCTTGTATTTACATTACTTTTAAGTGTTTTTTTGAAATAAGAAGGCCGCGTTCGTTTTAAGAAATGTTAGCATGAAAATACCACTTTTTTTAGCACAAGTCGTTCGTTTAATGAAAATTCTAACGTTTGGTGCTAATTTCGTTTGTCAGTACCGTGTTGAAAGGAGGGTTATTGATGTTACTTTTTGACAGATGTTATAGTTTTCTATTATATTTGTTAAAAAGGTATTTTAAACGATTTTATGTAATAAATTCAAAGACCATAATAATATCATGTCTGTTGGATGCCATAAAACATGAACGAAAATACTTGTCAAAAAGTAGCCTCACCGCTCGTTTTATTTAAGAAAGGTTAGCATTGTTAAAAACAGTGGCATTTTTTTAACAAAAACGACATTTCGCGCTGGTTTATGAAGTTGCTACGAGATGTTGGAATTGCTATAAAACGAACGCGGGGATAGATTATAAATAAATAAAAAAAAAAAAATGATAAGATTTGCACACACAGTATATTTGTACATACATTTGGTACCTGTTCCAACACAAGTCGGACTAATGGCTCAAAATTTCAGTAATTAAACAAGAGAGGAAGATCTTGCTTTGAGCTGGTGACTGAACCCAGAATACACTATTTGGGTTGGTAACAATACTACTCGCACGATGTACAACTCGCACAAATATTTTGTACCCTAATACGGCTTGTTTTAAGATAGTTTTACGCTTTTGCATAGATCTCGCTCGCACAATCCAATATTTTCAAAGATTTTTCAAGTCACAGTGTACTTTCGAGTAATGTAGTCTAGTTTAGTAACTTACTAGGGAATAAAATGACGGACATTTTGGAAATATAGAAGATAATTTTCTAAGCATGGATTCACGTGTGTGTGGGAAAGAGAGCTGAGAATAATGATGTCTTGGGCTAGCGACCAACAATAGGCTTAAGATTACAAAGGCCTCCTTCTGTTAATTTAAATATATTGCGCAACTAGACTAAATATATATACTCGTATAAATAGTGAAAATTTGGTATATGATAGAAGAAGACAAATTTCTAAGTATTCCATGGATCACCGTGCGGGTGCGACCGACAATAGGCAGATTTACAATGAAGGCCTCCTTTTTATTTTATTGCACAACCGGACGCTCATTAAAATATTTCCGTATTTTTTTTTCTAGAAACTTGATAGACTACAATTCTCAAAAGTACACACTTAAAAAATCTTAAATTATTGTGCGAGCGAGAGCGCATTAAACACGCATTAAACCCTATTAATGTAACGCTGTACAATTAGTGCGAGTTGTATTCGTGCGAGTGGAATTAACCCGAATACACGATGCATTTGAATCACAATGGACTCCTTTGTGTGTGATCTCGCACTAGGTCTTTCGGCACCTATTAACACAATTCCGACCCCTAAACCTTTGTTAATAGGGGTGGGTATACCATAAATGAAATCCTGAGGTTATGTAATGTATGTATGATTTCAAATAAATCGTTTACGTGTTAAACATGCTCCGTTTGATTTTACCTGAATTTTAACAATAAAAATAATTCTTTAACTTTCTATGATTTATTTCAGGTAACAACAAGTATCATCACAACCACCACCTTTGCGGGGTGGTCAGAAACTACGCTTATAAAGAAGTGTTGTGAAGTTACTATAGGCCCAACATGACAAGTAGCTAGCTCGTCGATGTCTCTAGCGTACCAGACTCGAGAAATATCACAAATAAATTATTGTGTCCCGACCCAGAATTGAACCCTTCATGCCTAAATTTATTCTACTAACCACTATACTACGGAGGCAGGATAGTAGTGGGAATCGAATATTCCTAAAGATCACAACATTGAGACGAACAAGTATAAATATTCGTAGTACAGAAGAGATTATCAGGAGCGGATTCAACGCAGTGGAACTAACTGCAAGAGGTATTTTAGTAAAATATTTGCAGCACTTACTGAAATAAATGGGTTTAAGCAGGTCTGCAATCAATAAATGAATAAAATGAGCTTCCAATTAAAAAGGAATTAAATAGGGTCACTGATCGCCAGTCGAAATGTCAGTGACAAAGGTCGGCTCGCCATACACAATGCCATATTGGTACCAACACTGATGGAAACGAGACGTGGATATGTCAGGAAACGCATGAGAGAAGGGTTAATGCTGTGCAGAGTAAATGAGGTCGTTGCGTCAGATATGCGGCGTCACTTTGGCGGACCGCTACGTAACGGAATACGAAAAATGGTGGGTATAAAAGAAAACATAGGGACAAAAATAAGTTAAGGCATGCTGCGATGATTCAGGAATGTTGAAATGATGAGCGATTAAAGATTGACGAACCAGATATATATTGCGAAAGTGGGTGAAAGAGGCCCTGGCAGACCAAGACTCACATATCACGAACAAACACAATAAAACACTGACTGAATGTACATTAAAAAGCTTTCATAACAGAAGGGCATGTATGAAGAGTTTGATGAATGTCGACGAAGAAAAAGAGGTAAGCTGTGATCGTGTTAAATGGCGCTCAATTGTCTCTGACTACCCCGCAAGGCGTGAATATATGTATGTAAATAGGGCCTAGATTTTTTTTATTTTTTTATTATTATTTATTTAAGGTCGCTATTAACAACATGGTCATAAGCGACCGCCTAAAATAACACATGAATTCTACAGTGGGTTTAAATATTTTTAAACATATTAACCGTAATTATGAAGCCGAACACATCCTGATAATGTTCATCACTGAGGCACATTTTTAGTGTTGGGGGTAAATTGAAGCGAGATCTGTCATTAACGTAAGCGCTGCAATCTATTAGAAGGTGACTAACAGACACCTCAGAAGTACATCTATCGCATTTATTCTTTGGTTTTTTTGTTATAAGGTGGATGTGTGTTAGGTTGGTATGCCCGATTCGCAGTCTAGTTAGTACAGATTGGTCATGTCTACATGTCCGGGGGACTGGGGTTTTATCCAATACTGAACTACGGACTAGGGTTAGAGATCTAGTATTGTTGGTTTTCCACATAATGTCCCAGTAGCTATTAACTCCAGCTTCAATGACCTTTTTAAATTCTGTTGCTGTCCATTTAAAGCATGGGTCAATAGTTCCATTAGTGGCCAACTTTGCTTCAGTATCCACCTTTTCATTACCTACAATACCCTGATGACTTGGAATCCATACCAATTCTACCGTATATTCTTTTTCAATTAATGTACCCACCATCCGCTGGATTTCCGTAACAAGAGCGTCTTTATTATTAAAATTGTTAATAGCCATGAGACATGATTTTGAATCTGTAAATAAAACATATTTATTGCTGGTAGGTTCATTGTTAATTATTTCTAAAGCTTTGAGAATTGCTATGGCTTCACATGTAAATATGGATGTAAAATTGGGAAGTCTATAACGATAAAATTTGTTGTTATACATAATGGCGCATCCTGACTTATTATCCATAACTGAACCATCAGTGTAAATTGAACTAAAATGTTTGTATCTATTATACACTAAATTTAAATATAGATATCTAAAAATATAATCGGGGGTATCTTCACGCTTATTTTCTGCAAGCTCTAAATTTATTGGTAGTGGATTTAGTTGCCATGGGGGAAAAGGTTGTACTGTTTTATGTCTGATAGAAGGGATAGTAATATCAATATCAGGTAAATATTTAGGTACTCTAATTCTCAGTGGTTTTGGTAAATTAGGATTTAATTGGAACTTTCGCTCTGATCGTTTTTTAATATAATATTTATAAGCTGGATTATTGGGGTATGATAAAATTTTGGTTGCAAAGGTTATAGCCAACTCTTTTCGTCTAATATGGAGGGGTTTTTCTTCAGCTTCGGCTAAGATACTATCTACTGGACTGGTCTTAAAGGCCCCGATACTGAGTCTTAGTGCTGTATTCTGGACACTTTCTAGGGTTTTAATGGTGTGTGGACTAGCTGAGTCATATATCACACTGGCATAGTCTATTTTTTGGCGAATTAATGCTTTATACGTCATAAGGAGGCACTTTCTATCTGAACCCCAGGAATATGAGGGCCTAGATTGTTTATTAAAATCTGAATCTTGTATCTCTTTATGTTCATGACAATATAAAAATGTTGCCAAAAATGCCAAGGTAAGGAGCAATTGGGGAGACATTCGAAGAATGCGAATACTACAAAGCATACCGGGCCGGGCGGGCAGCCAAAGTAAACGCCGCTGATATCAACATGCATTATTCCAAAATCTCACGAGAAACTTTTACATATTCACTCATGAATATTCAAAAAAACATTTATAGTTGTGGTAGTCGGAAATGCGTGCGCTGGAACACCGGGACTGAATGGCGTAAGCCTTAAGCACACTGACACAAATGCGAATTAATCGATATTTTTTTAAATTAGGCAGAGTTACTGCATTTCAAGTCCATCCTGAAGGAACTGGAAATAAAACAGCGCACTTTCTTCGGACACGTGTTGCGGCGTGGAGATACATCCACTAGTAGTTCAGGGAAAAGTCGATGGCAAGAGAATGCATGATAGGTCTCCGATGAGGTGGACTGAGCAGGTTAATGGAGTAATGGATCACCCCCTACATGAGTGCGCCAGGAAGGCTGCAATTCGAGAGAAGTGGCGACTGCTTGTTAAGCGTGCCACTGACACTCAAGTGACGACCACGTCGACTCTGCTAAGAGTGTAGCGATTAAGAAGAAAAAGTGCATTTCGCCAATACAGTTAGTGATAGGTAATTTTATTTTAAGTTTCTTTAAAGAAATTGTACAGAATATTTTAATCCTCAATACGTAATTTATTAACTATATTATTATTATTATATAATAATTGATTCAGGGATTATAAAATTCCAAGTATTGCAGAATTCGATGCTTTTCATGGAATAATTCACGTCAATATCGCTCAAACACGTCGGTAATATGGAAGTTCACAGCGCGGGAAAACCGCAACAAATAAACTGCAACCCCATATACAGGGTCACATTGAAGCACATTAATAAACAAAATAACACCACTTTTGATCAACAATATCTCGGTAAAGTAATTTTAAAATCTTGGACTTGACATGTCAAAGGCGGGAATTCACTACATGGGTTTTATTAGTTTTGTAAGGTTCGGAGACAGGAACTATAAAAGTTACTAATAGCGCAAGAATTGATTGCGTTTGAGATGTAGTGCTGGCGTCGTATGCTCAGAATCCATAGGATCGTGTACGGTTTAGCGTTCGAAGAGCTCAAACTTGCCAAGGGACAGAGACTTTCTGCCGTCTGCTTGAGGTGCCGACAATCTGGAAAAACTCTTAGCAACGGGAAAAGTAGGCAGTGAAAGAACAAGAGGAATAAGCTCCATACGATGTTCTAGTCAGACGAGTGACCACCTAAATATATCAATTTATTTAACCGTATAATAACCCAAAATGGATATATACTCATTTTTATTTTAAACTCGAGTTAACTCTTTTTATCCAAAAAGACTCATAATTATTGTATAAAAAATATTTTGATCCTCTTAAGTCTTTTTAGATAAATACTATAAAATTATAATTTATATATGTTTTGATTTTTTATCTGGCTAGTAAGCCAGATATAATTTGTATTTCAAAATTGTAAATAAACGAAAAAGACTCAAAAATGAAGTTATAGTGACAATAAAAATAATGTGCAACAACAACAGTAAATCAGGTAAATATTACACATATTTTTTTTGTACAATTAACAACGTCCATATATAAATTTGTAGCCACTACTTCTCTGATTTTTTTAAAACATGAAAATCATGTACATAATCCATTACTTTTAATTCATCTGCTCCTTTTCAGGCGTGCTGTATGAAAAATTGGCATCAAATCGTGTGCGGAGTAGTGCCCCATACATTATCCTGAAAGTAGCAAAAACCCTATACGATAGACCAAGTGACTATAGATATAATGACCTGGCATAAAAAAAGTATTTCTTATGTGTAAAAGTAAAAAAAGTTACATATTATCACGACCGTTTTCTAGCCTGGGTGGTTAGAAACAACGCCTTTAAGGAAGCGGATTCACATTTGTACGAAACTCGAGAAATATCCAGGAATCGAATCCGGTGCTTTCGCATCTTAAACTAATTTTCACCGCTAGATCATGGAGTCAGGCTTTTTCTTTTGTATATAAAATAAGCAGACGCGGTGTGACGTGACCGAAACACAAAATTGTAGACGTAATACCAACAATTAACATATTTTTGTATTAGCTTAAATTGAAATAAGTGATTTTATCTATCTTATCGACTGCCCCCAGTTGCTCAGTATAAAATTTAGCGTACCCATTAGTCGTTGCAGAAGCTATAGACTGTTATGCGTCCCATTTGCTGGAACTAAGGAACTACGAACAAAAAGTTGCGAAGTTGCTTGTTTCTTATGTATGTTTTGGGTCTAATATGTTTTTAAAAACATCATTATCATTTCTTAGTTACTGTATCATTGTATCTTAATTGTAATTCAATAACTTTTTTATTTAAACTGTATCTACTAGTTAGTCTTTATGTAGCTTCCTTATTATTATTTAAATGCAATTTTCCAGAAATATAGGGTTTTCCAAAAGGGGCTTGACAACTTTGAATTTAATTTAGGAACGCACCCTTTCACTAATCATCGAACTGTCACTGTCAATTTATTCAGTAAACTTAACATTTCCATCATGGTAAAGTACACGAACGAACAATGCCTGCAAATTATAAAAATTTACTACAGAAAATCGGAGTCGGTGACCGCTACTTTAAGAGAGTTAACTCCGATTTTTGGTCATAATTTGTGCCCTAGTAGACAGGCAGTAACAAGTTTAGTGCAAAAATTTGAGTCCACATATTCGTTGTGTGAGTAAGTGCCGTGCCAGTGAGAATGTATAAAAAAACGGGTGCGTCGCGGGGACGTACCGCAAAAGTGAGAACTAAACTTGCAGGTTATTGATTTCGTAGTTGGTAGGAATATGGAGATTAAATGAATGCATGGTATGATGAACGTAAATATTAAGATCATAACGAAATACTATACTTTGAGAGGGCATTTAGTTGCTTATTACGATTTAATTGCAAAGTGAACAATGACGAAATACTTTATTAATAATTAATATTTCATATCCTAGAGACATCGACAAGCTCGTCACTTGTTATAACGCCCCTCTTGCCCTTCCCCGCCGCGCTGTTTTGAGAGGAAGAAAGAAAGAGAAAGAAGGTGCGGGAGAGAGCGAGAGAGGCAGCTGCTATACGCGCGCGCCTATCCGCCCCTCTTCCCTTTCCCCGCCTCGCTGTTTCTCCTTGAGCGCTGTTCTGACGTACGGACGTACGTTCAACGAAATAGGTCCCCAACCAAGCGCGCGCAATAAAGTTCTCACTTTAAAATATTATTAACCTTGACTAACAGGTCACCGAAATCTTCTAAGCTGCTGGTCTTCTGCTAACAGCTTACTTATTGGATCACTTTGCTGCTTAGTCTTCTACTAGCAGGAGTAGAATCATTCAAAATAATTAAATTAATGACGTTTCATAAATGCCTGTAATAGGTTTACGTGAATAAAGATATTTTGAATTTTGGCTTGACTTTGTTGACTGAAGTAGGATAGTAAAATCTAGCCAACTAAAATGCGCATTAATGAATCCATGGGACTCGGCACGCTCAGCACCAATCCCAAAGCAGCGAATAAGAATTTGTATAAAATGCCTAGAGCTATTATATGTAGGTCAAAACCCGATACATTTTCCGTTTGGAAAATAAAAAGGCGCCAATATCGAGAGCGGGTGAATTAATTGAAAGGAAAATGGTAGGGTGACTTGCAAATACATTGCTATGTGAAAATAACACGTATAAACCCACAAATTAAAGGCCAGAATGGTGTGAATAGAACCTGCGAGTAGATTTATGACAGATCATTAGCGAGAAGTGATTAATTAGAATAGAAAACGAATGGAGATTTTTTTATGACTCGCTGAAAATGAAATTTGCATTTATTTGTTGTGTCAATGTATTATGTATGATTTTGACAAATGCGTCCCCAAGGTTTGTGTTGTTAATTGTGTTTTTTTTTTTAAGTGGTTTTTATTTTTTTGTGTTTTTTAAAAGAATCTGTTGCCACTTGTCATAAAGGGGTAAAATATATAAAGTAAATTAAAGTAAAAATCGTCTATTGAAGCAAAAGTAAATTGAGTTACAAAATTTGGTACAGTAAAAAAAAATCAAAACAAGTAAGCAAGCAAGAGATACAGAACTCTGCTCCCCAAACCATTATCTTGTATGTCAAAAATGTTATAACGATTGGTAAATATTTTTTGTTAATTTCATCATGTTTCGAGGATTATAGCTTGGACCACTATTGTATTTGTCTCGTCACGCATTGCCGAATAACTATTAAAACATCAGAATGTTTCTAAAAAATAATAATTTAGGATAATTATATTTTTCATACATTTTCTATAGAGCGGATTTATTTATAAAATCTCGAGAAAGGCCGACCGTTTCCCTATATAAAGAAGCGGATTCACATTTAGCCAACTTTACTATAGGCCAATCACGACAAGTTACAAGCTCGTCGATGTGTCTATCGTACCAAACTCGAGAAATATCTCAAATAAATTCAATTTATTTATTTAAATTAATAAATATTATTGTGTCCCGACCAGGAATCGAACACGGTACCTTAGTTACAAAATACTATTTGTACGATTAGGTTATTTATTATGACCATGTGCTTTATTACAGATAAAACACTGAATTTTAAATTGGCGGGATAGAAACTATGTAATTATTGGGGTAAAAAAAAGTTTTTGACAATTGTCGTTATGCTAGGGTAAAATAAATAAAATTAATTACAGATTATGAAAACACAATATATTACTTAGCAAATAAAAAAGAAATCTTTATGACACGAGAACATTTTATTGGGCCCATTTCTCTAAGAAAAATGGGCATTCTCATTTGGCCTAGACTTGCCACGGGCGGTTCTGAAATAAACTAAAAAAAAAAAAAAAAAAAAAAAAACAATAATAGAAAGGCAACAAGAGAACAATTATTTGCTATGAAAGATAGTGGTATAAGCCGATTAGGACAGATTGTTTTTTTTCACTGCGTCTTGAATCAGTTCCTAATCATATGTTTACTTAGTTCGTAACTACGATGTTAGTAGATATTATTATACGTTCTGGCGTATATCATTAGTCCAGTGGCTCCTAATTTGCGGGATAGAGTTGAACTAATCAAACAACCAAACTAGTATGGTAATAATTATGTAACGACATCATAGTTTAGGAGACAACAGACAATTTTGGTTAGTAAATTGCTCGTGTCTGGTTTAGTTGAATTTTTGGTAGGAAGATGTGTCTATTCGTCTACAATCAATACCAAAACAGTCTATGAAAGATAATAATAAAGTAGTACGAATATATCTACTTTATGACCGCGTACCATAATTAAAAATATTAAATTATTAAGTATTATTTTATTTTTAATTAATGCTATGTATTTGTACAAATTTTTATTTTTTTTAAATTGTGTATATAGTAAAAATATATAAATTGTATTATGTATTTTACCTATATATATTTTTGATAGAATCTGGCTAATGAAAGTAGATAATCAAATTTTTTGGAAACTTTTAAATGGCAACACTATTGTGACAGACACATTTTCAATATGGTTGTTGTCAAACATCTGCTTTGAATTCTTTTGATGTTAATTCCTAATTTGCGTTGTAAAATATGAATAAAACTACTAAAAGTCGAGTCCGAAAGATATTGTTTTACAAGATGTCCAACTTCCAAAAAAAAACAACAAGAAAAAGACTTAACTTTCGTTTATATTTTTATGTTATAGTTAACAAGTGTACTAACCCGAACATAGATGAACCATTGTTTGAATTACTTTGTGGGATACCATACTATTTTTTTTTTAATTTGCCGCATTTTTTCGTTAACTACTTTCATTAGCCAGACTTTAATTTTTTTTTTTAATTGGCTTTATAGGAAATTGTACAGAATACATCAGTCCTAAACACGTAATTTATTTGCATAATATATGTTCATAACAGAGTTCATAACCGAGTTGGGGATCATCAAATTCTAGATGCTGCAGAATTTGATGCTTTTTTGGAGTCACTCGCGGCATTATAGCCCAAACATGTCGGGTAAAATATGGGAGTCCACAGCGCGGGAAAACCGCAAAAAATAAACTGCAACTTGTGCCCCATATTTAAAGTCCAATTTATGGTTTTCCATAATTATTCACATTGTAGCACATTATTAAACAAAATAACACCACTTTTGACCAATAATATCTACAGTAAATTAATTTACAAAACAATAACTTGCACTTGACATCTCCGCGCAAAATGGCGCGAAAGACCGCCAGACTTTATCTATGTAGTAGTATGTAAATTATTATTATTATATAGGTATGTTAATGTGTTGATGACTAATGCACCCGCGATCCATTACCACACTCACAAAGTATGCTAGTATATAATGCTAATATAAAATAATTTATTAATAAATATATTTGTCCTCAATTGTACTTTATTAATTGACCTAAACTGTCCTCGTATGCATTTCTTGGATATAAACTGAAATTAATGGTGGGCCATTACCGAAAATAATCTCGGCAACTTAATGATAAAATTTCACTTAAGAGAACGTACCCAACGGCGAAATTTGAAAATGGAACACTTCTCCTCTCACCTCTTAAAATTACCGGCCATTAGTCAAACGGAAATTTTCAGGGTTGGACGACAATTCAGTAATATTCATTTTCCGAACGCAATATTAAAGATCTGGCTACACCGGGTAAACGTTCACGGGTAAATTATGACAGCCATCAATCACCAGAAGTTTATTTTAAAACAGGCGATGTGATAATAATAATAATAAAACACCCACAATTACTATTTATATGTAGACCAGTACACATACAGACAAATTACAAAAAAGCTACAATTCTTAATACTTGCCGTATAGTCAGAAAGTGTGGAGTTAAAGAAGCATGATGCTCACCTGGCTGAGTACCGCGAACTTTATTAGGTTAACCGGATAAATACCGACATTCTTTAAGAATTCACAAAATAATAATAATAATAATGTACTAGTATAAGAGTTAGATTAATGCCATAGGCAGGCAGCTAACCTTTGTGATGGCTATAAGAGAGCTATCGTGGTGGAGATAAAAATAAAAAATAAAAATAGATATATACAACAACAAATTCCATATTTATAAATATATACTTATATATTACATCAATAGTATTCACAAAATACTTACATATATAAAGCAAGACACTACGTCTCATCAACTTACGTACAACATCCCGTGTTCGTACAATAGCTAGCCTCCAACATCCGCGCACTTGCACGTTCAGATGTGAGACTCGTACATCAAGCGGTTATTGAACGTGGATATATTCTTCGCTAACTCGTCTGGCCAGCGTGGCGAGTGTAAGACAAATTATCTAGATATATATACACACATCAAAAGTGTCTAGGGATCAACATATATTTTTGCAATAACTTTTCTCGTGATTGATATTCATTAAAATTTTCTTTAAGGATTGATCAAATAAAATGTTTTCGTTTGTCTACAGTAACGATAAACCAAGTCACCTTTGCATTAGTAAAAAAAATTGCCATTTACCTAATAAAGGGATTTTTGACATTTGAACCACTAACATTAAAGTTCGAAAAAAAGACTGAAATAACAGTTTTTTTTTTAATTTTATTGGGTAACTTAAACAATTAATAATCCGTGTTTCTACCGCGAACACTAACAACACAAGAACATCGGTTTGGCATACTCAAAATGAGTTCATCCAAATCACGCTGTGGAATGGCCGCCCATGTTCGTTGCAACAACAAAAAAAGGTCTTCTTGCGACTGGATACCCTCCATATTCGGCAGAGCTCTTCTCTGAAGAATATCCCATGCATGCTCAATCGGGTTCAAGTCTGGCGACTGAGCAGGCCAGGGCAGGACATTGATGTTAGCTGCGGCGAGAGTCTGTCTTACAACTCTTGCGGTGTGCGGTCGTGCATTATCATGCATTAACTGAAATAAGGGACCGATATGCACTTGTAGAGGAACGATGACGTCTGATACAACCGTCTCAGCATAAATTTGAGCGTTGAGGTTGCCTCTGATCCAAATCAACTCAGTTCTTCCGCCGATCGAAATACCCGCCCATACCATGATGGTTCCACCACTATAAGGATGGACTTCCTGGCAGGATTTTAATCGCTGTTGGCGTCCAGGGGTTCTCCAGTGTCGTATACGTCTTGTATCCGGCCTCATACCAAAACGAGACTCATCAGAAAAGCACACGAAACGCCATTGTTCTTCTGTCCAATTTCTGTGTTCAAGAGCCCATTGATATCGAGTCCTACGATTGTGCATTGCTATAGGTGGTACCCGTAGCGGTCTTCGGGAATGAAGGTTCACTTCATGCAAGCGGTTTCTGACTGTTTGGTCGCTAATTAAGTTCCCTGAAGAGCGATGAAGGCTCACGGCTAACATCATGGCGGTTATTATTGGAGTTCTTCGAGCTGTGATTTGAATGTATCGGTCTTGTCTCCGTGTGGTGCAGCGATACCGTCCTCCATGGCGCTCAGCCACGGTACCAGTGGTTCGGTAACGTGTCCAAAGTCGACTGATAACACTCTGACTTGTATTCAGAGCTAAAGCCACAGTACGTTGCCGGGAACCAGCTTCTATCATTCCCACGGCTCTGATCATTTCTTCCCTGCTTAAATGACGTCGCCGCTCCATAATAACGTTGGTTTTAATCAGTAGTAGGGAAACAGTAGCACTAATAATGTCTTCAATGCGTCTTATGTTTTTATAGGGAAAATATTGACAGCTGATTTTCATCTTTTACTCGAATTTGATTGACAGTTCCTGTTTTAAATTATGAAATGCACCAAAAAGGATCCATATAAATTTATAAAATCATAAATTTATTACAAAGCCACATCTCAATCACAAGAAATCCGCATAAACATGCTTGATCCCTAGACTTTTTTGATGTGTGTATATAAAATAATAATGATATAATAATATTTTATAAATTAGTGCCGTCACGGCTTCGGCATACTTCTATTGTTTATACGTACAATGCTTCAGGTATCCGCATAAAATAAATCTGCTAATGTTAATCAGGTTTTTATGAAATGTCGCCGCTTTCAGAGCTTTTTCGGACTCATTGCAAGTGGTTCCTTCTGTATATTTACGCGTATTGGACTGCATATTAATTCTACAAAAGGTTAGCTGGTAGAAAAATCCGAATTGGTTTTGAGTTCGCCTTTGTACATACTTTTAAGCAATAAAGTATTTTAATAATATATATATATATATATTTGATTTTGCAGGTTCAGGTGCATTTACGCATCCGGTGTGACTAGGCCTTAATTCTGTCGACTTCAAAGTGATGATCACGTAATTGGCACCCCGAGGAGGTGATGCGTAATTGCCACTTCAGACCAAGGCTTCTCGCACGGTCGTGTCGGTTACTGCAGTTAGTTACTCCAATTATACCAATTAAGCCAATGTCGAATTATTTATTACATTAACTAATTAATTTAAGTAAATAAATAGTTACTAGCTTAGCTTTATTCATGTATAGAGATATAAATTTCATCATCACAGCTCCCCTAGATCACAGAGTGCTAGACCTCAACTGCTGTTTGATTGTTTAACCGATAGAAAACTACACGCAAAGTCATACCTACAGTTGCATTGACGATGTTAACGAGAAATTCAACGAATAAGATAACACAGAATCACAGTGAGAAACGAGTAAAACAAAATACATAGAAAGAAAAAAAATAATATATAAAATACATTACGACTACCGTACTACCGATACACTACTGAGTGCGTCGGTTAGACATGGTTTGATAGTTCCACGCGTAATGGTACAATCACATAAGGTAATATAATATGTGATATAATCACATACTCGTAATAGTATATAAGCCCAACACATATTATTTTGCTTTTAAATCGGCCTTAATTTTTTTATGTTACGATTTGACTTTTTACTGCTAAGATCTTTCCTATATAATAGACCGTAATACACCACTCTGGAATAGTTTCATAATAATCAGATTACTATTCCTATATTTCAATATCACATTATTTATAATATGTAGTATCCAAGAGCCTAATAGTTTTTAAAAGACATAACATCACATCTTGTCTCCTCCGGTGGCAAGAGGGCTGGCTCTTTCTTTGCCCAAAGAATCAGTATTGCAATTCAGTTGGAAAATGCAGCCAGAGCGTTCTTGCAACCATTTAACGCAGACTTAAATTCATATCCACATATAAGTACTTATTACTTTTATTTAATATTTTGTAACTATTTTTTTATTTATGTAGTGTGTGCGTACGAAATGTGTGCAAAGGGACTAAACCTAAATTGCGTTTGGATTCATTCGGTTGCTTAATCTATTTAGGGTGTCGGACGGTGCCGACCCTAACTAGGTGAATTGATAGCCCGCAGGTGCGTTGTCGCTTCTGCGTTAGCTAGTTTATGGCACCTTAGGGTTGTTAATAAATTGTTTAATGTGTTATTGATATTAAGGGTTTTCGAGCCAATACTCTCAGCTCGAGTTAAATAGTGTATACACAGTGGGAGAATAGTGATTTGCGACTGATTCTTATTCTTTACGATCGTAAAAAATTTATGTTATGGATATCTGGTAACTAATGTTTATCTACTTTTAGTTAAAAGTCCTAAGCATTTATAATTATTTATATAAGGTGGTAGGTTGGTTGTAAGAACGCCTTTCTTAAATTACTAAAAAGGTCGGTTTGGACCCCGGCATGTACCAATGAGAAACACACTTTTCTAAAGTTTATTTGTCATAGATTTACAACACCACCGTTTCCGTGCTCGGAGATCACGTTAAGTTGTCGGTCCCGGTTCTACTATTACCAACTTGTGGATTTGTTACTAAATTGTCATTAAAAATTGGCATCAGACCCTCGTCAACCCGTCTGGCCAACGCGAGCGAAGTGTAAGCCAAAAACTTCATAAATTTCTAGAAGGTCCATCTCCAACAGTGAAGGTCCAGGACGCTGTGTTCTACGGGCTGTAATGATGACATGTTTTATCTTAATGTATTAGGCACTTAATAATATTTTATCTACTCTCACTTCGTAAAATGCGAATTATAAACTTCAAAACGATTTATATTGACATACTTTATAAACATACTGCTGAAATTTAAAATAGAATCACATTATAACACTTTTTCTCTAAGAAAATAATGTTATATTTCATTTTAAAAATAGAACCATACATATTATATAACACTCATTTTTTTTAAGGCAAAGATTATATTAAAAAAAAGTTTTGATTCTAATTTTTACTTGTCTATGGCAGCTACCGCCATAGCGCGTTCGCGGTCATAAGCTAGGTTTTGGCGCGATTTCATTGTTTAGGACTTATGTATTCTGTACCATGGTCATTTAAAAAAATAAAAAATAAAAATTGGCGCCATTCAATACGTCTATTTCTTACTCTTTTAACTTTTGTCTTTTATTTAGTAGGTTCAATCCCAATGTATGAGTAGCGAGGTTTTTAATCACACACTCGTGTATAATACAGTTGTATAAAGCAACAGTTTCATAAACTACTATAAGGATACAATTTGTTTTTAAATTGCTTGCAGCCCTATTATGTTGCTTAAGCGCAAACGTTATATAATGAAATCCGTTAACTATATACATAATATATCACGCTATTAAAGTTCATATTTGCACGAACGCCGTCGAGGTCGAGCGCTTATAGAGTTGGTAATTGAATAACATTTTGTGATTATGACGCAGTAAATCAAAATTCACTTATAACGTTTGCGACTAAGTGACAGAATAGCTGTAAAGGTATCTAATAATAAGATAAGATCCATTAAATTAAGCATTGTTTTCTAATATATTTTGTAGCAATAAAACTAAATAACATTATGGTCAAACTACTATAAAATATAATGTTTAATATAAAACAACATATTATCATGTACAATTTATTATGAAATAGCACCAACAGCTATCGATATTATAAATAACAGTTACGGAGAACTTTCCGTTTACAAACTGCACACGCTATTAAGCAAAATAAAAAAGTTTACGCTCGATTTAAAGTGCAATGCAGCATAAAACGGAACGCACATTTTTTAAATGTCAAACTCGACATGACACATTGCGAATGGCGCGAAAAAAAGCGTAGGAAATGAAATGCGAACAAACATGGCTGCCGATTATATCCATTATTCTTTGGAACGTGAGGTTACTACAAAAACATTATTCCATTTTTGACAGAAACCATACAATCAACCTATTATATCTTATTAATGAATACAATAGTTTAATTGGAAATATTATTATTGTTTTTTTCTCCTTCCTAGCTCTTTTCTTAATAGGATTCTCCCTTTGTCCATAACTATTTACTGTCCATTTCAAGTTCCTTCTCAGTCGCAGCTGTGACATTGTGGAACAGCCTACACATTAGTATCCATCAGGCACTCAACAGAAGTGTATTTAAAAGACAAGTATATTCACACTTTTTAAAGATGTAATAAATATTCACAATACATTATCATAGGAATACTTTTCCGTACCAGCAGACTCCGGTGCTGACTGCCTCCATGGTCAAGCGGTTACGTCCGTGGATTTAGACTCGGAGGTACCGGGTTCGATTCTTGGTCGGGACACAAAAATATTTATTAATGTAAATAAATACAGTTAATTAATATGTATTTAATTTATGTGTGATACGAGTTTGGTACGCTGGAGACATCGACGAGCTTGCCACTTGTCATGATTGGCCTATAGTAAAGTTGGCTAAATGTGAATCCGCTTATTTATAAGCGTGGTTTCTGACTAGCCCGAAAGGGAAACGGTCGTGATGATACTTTTTAAATAAAAACATAAAAAAAAATGTTTGATAAAACTATTATATACCTCTATATAAAGCAATATAAATCATTTGACACGGCAATAGTTCAATAGAAGTCTGGGCTAAGGATTTTGTTTTATAACGAAAGGTATTTTATTACGAGTAAAACACGTCATAAAATTCAGAACGAAACGTTAGCTAGTGTTAGAAAATATATCTGAAATTTTCCCCCTACTCGATCATGCCTGCAGGTGGAAACGGTGCTATTTTTCTTAGGTGAAAATTATTTATTGGTTGCCTCACGGAGAGCTAAGAGTGTTGCTAGACTATAAATTCACATCTAATAGTCTTTTTACTTTTAAAATTCTCGTAAATATATTGTGAAGGTATTTTAGAGTGGTATGGAACGTGTGAAAGGTTACTTTAGTATAAATATTTTTAATGTAATAATTATGTTTTTATACAAAAAATATATATTCAGTAAAAAACGATATGCTAAGAATTAACGACACTAATCTAGGCAATTTAGTAAATAATATTATCTGAAAAAAAAAAAAAATCAAAAAAATAAACTAACTCAAATGGTTATTTTGACTAATTAATTATTATATAGATCTCCTAGTCTATGTTATAATAATCGTATACAGTTTCAGTTTACATTAAACCAATATGCTAATCATTAAATCTGATATTAATTTATACAGATGTCCAAAACACAATTTATTATGATTTATGAAAAAATATATATATATATAATACATTTATATGTATGTATAACCGCAGTACGGCAAATGTAATGATTGTAAATCGTGCGATAAAAATTGAACAGATAGCAAAATGCGACGTTGTCCAATCTTATGTACATAATGTAATTATCAGAGAGCATTAATATTGACTCCAGATCAGCTATGGACAAGCTGAAGAAAATATGTTGGAACCGAAACATTACGATAGGTACTAAAATCCGCCTGGTCAAAGCTATTGTGTTCCCAATTTTCCTGTATACTGCAGAGATATAGGCCCTACGCAAACCAGAAATAAAACGGATTAATGCTCTAGTGATGTGGTACTGGCGAAGAATATTAGTCATATTATGGACAGAGTTTAGAACCAACAATCCATACTGAAGGAACTGTGAATCTGACAGCGCATATCCTTAAATAATCACGCGTTCTCACTTTCTTCGAACACGTGTGGCGTTGTGGTGATACATCAATTGCGCGTCTGATAGTTCAGGGAATAGTTGATAGCAAGAGGATGCGTGGTAGGTCTCCGATGAGGTGGACTGACCAGGTCAAAGCAGTAATGGATTATTCCTTACATGACTGCGCCAGGAAGGTTGCAGTAGTTCGCGGCGGATTGTTAAGCGTGCCACTGACGCTAAAGGGACGTCCACGACCACTGCCTAAAGTATAGCGTCTAATCAGAAAAAAAATAGAATACCTAAATAAAAACTACGTAAACTAGATAGGTACTCGTAATTAACAAAATAAAATTCTTAAATAACTAAACTAGTGAAGGACAATAAAAAGTACGGGGCCCTTGACATTACTGTTCTAAAGTTCTGATCCTTTTTACGATGAAGAAAAACACGGAGCCTGTATTCACTGCATATAAAAAGCTCAGGTAAGGAGTAGCTGATATCTGTATGTTGTTGTTAAGGATATCCCAGAAGCGACTATCTGCTGTTCGCCTTACTTAGTCTACAAATAGATAGATATATCAATTCTTTATTGCACAATAAACAAAAACACATTTAAATGTACATAGGCGAACTTCGGCGGCCAAGCCATCTGGACAACGTGGCGAGTGTAGGCCAAATTCTTCAGGAAGGCCCATCTCCAGCAGCACTTAACGTCTAGTGACATTTTCTACCAGCTAACCTTTGGGATAGTGAGCAATTATAGTGGGTGCATTAAATCACTAATTTAAAATCAGGATCAAAAAAATAATAATTCTTAAACTATTACTAGTAACCAAAGCTAAAATACTTATACACTAATATATAACAAACAAATACTCGGGACAGCTACAGAAAGGGTCACAATTAGAATGCAACTGAGGAGTGAGATCTTACCTTATAGCAACACTCTTGGCCTTAAGGTTGTTCCATCTATGGTTCATCTCATCCAGCCGTCTCTGCAGCATGACAGCATCTTCTTGGGACGACAGAGAGCCAAGCAGTCGACGCCCCGTGCCGGTAAGAGACGCGTAGACATCGCGATGCGTTTCGATCTCCAATTGTAAGTCCTGAAAAGAAAGAATAATGCTATTATTTATTGAGGTGATATACCTTTACTTATAACACTTCCCAAAAAAAAGATAGGCTTTCTCGCACCTACATATAATACTAGAAAACCACGCAAATTACGCGTGCCTGCGGCCTCGAGGAACTACAGACAAAATACGTATGAGAGCATGCAATGGACTAAACCAGCTTATATCTTCCTCCAAACGAGAGTTAGATCTATTCTTCGCCAAGCGCGCTGAGGCGCCTAATGACAACACAATATTAAGGACATCATCAGGGCAATATTTAAAACAATTTGATTGTAATTACTGTTTTTTTTATATACTGACACGACATGTGACATCACGCCCACCTGATGCATATCATCGGTACGCGAGGTTCAAGAATGGGAGCAAACACTAACGACCGGCATTAGTCCCACTATGCCGACTTAACAATATGCTTTTTAACACTTAGCTTGAAGTACTCCAGGTTATACGAAAGTGGAAGTGGGGAAACACACTGACTGGGAGAGCATTCCACATCTTCAGCGTGCGACAGATGTAAGAGTCTCTAAATTTATAAGTACGCATAGGGATATGGTACGTGGTTGCATATTTTGGCCTGTGCGTGTGGTTCGGTTGCGGAATAGAGAAGAAGGAGTTATCGAGCTCCTCAGAACACTCAACGTGGTATTGCTTGTAGAACACGCTTAGAGAGGTAACGTCACGGCGAAGCTGCTGTGATTTGAGAGTTTTAGACACTGTGGTCCGAATTGCCTGCGTCTGCAGGACATTGAGAGCATCTGTAAGATACTTAGCAGAACCATCCCAGAGGTGACAACAGTATTCCACGCATGACCTTATCTGTGCTTTATACAGCATAAGTCTTAGTACAGGCGGAAAAAACCGCTTCACCGTGTACAGTAGTTATCCCGAGTTTTGGTGATGCTCTCAATGTAGTTTCTGTGGTTTAGGTCTGAACTATTAATTGGAACGGAGATCATAACATAGTATATTTATTTAAGTTAGGTTAAGTTACTTTGTGATTTCTATCAGTGAAAATTTGTAATTGGCTCATAGAATCCTACAAATAATGTGTATGGCTGTAAATTTACCTAATAATAAATAAATAAAAATTGAATAAAAATTTCGAGTAACACATTCCTGCTTACACTGTTACGAAAGCGAATGCCATGGGTTTAAAAAAAAGCTCGTGTCAGTCAAATGCCATCATAAGTGTTGATATTACGAAGCTAATGACAAAATCAACACATCAAGTGTATTTAAAGTATCATTAAAAATGTCCCAGGATTAGCATAAAGGTCCAGTTTTTGAAGCTGGCTTCGTCGATAACTTAAGCAAACACCATCAATATACAAGGCTAACGGGTTACTTTAGTGAAGCGATTACGACGATAAATACTAACTATCGATAAAATGTTCATTTAATAAATAGATTTATCAACTTTTGTTATTTGAAAAAAAAAAATATATTTGAACAATGCAACGATAATTTACCTTCAGAGTTAATCATAAATGTTTTGACTTCTAAACAGACAACAAATCGCTTCTCGGCACCAAAAGTGTTTTATGTTGTTTTGGTATCGTTTCAAATTTACCCCTATTTTATTTTTTGCAATATCTATATTTAATTTTTAAGTTTCCTAGGTCGTGTAATTTTTTATATTTTGTTTTAAGATGTTTACTGAAAATAGAATAATAAAAATAAAATAAACGCATTCATACAGCAGTAAAAGTATGTTGAGAAAAACTTACAGTATAAACTTGTCAACTTGGAAAAATATAACTTTAAGCAAGCGACATTAATACAATATTCAAACTACACAAGAAATTCTCTTACATTTCTCTCGTTGTTATATTTGTAAGGTATTAACATAAACGCCGAGGTTTTTGCTGGCGTCGACGGCACTGTGTAGATAACATGCGCAAACAACATCAATATGGGACTTGTTAACCAGTGAGCTAGACAGTGTTGCGATAAAAATGTATCGATAAAAATATTTAACAGATTTAATCGGGATATTTTACGTAGGTATCAAAGAATAATCTAGTGAAAACAACATTTTTATAATTTTTTGTTTGATCTTACAACTTTGATATCAAGTTGTTTAATGATTTTAAATATAATTTTGGCTAATAGTATCATCACTGCCCCTAGAACACACCCTAGAGTCCTAGACCCCCACTGTTGGAACTGTTGGCCTTCCAGAAAATTCTGGAGAATTTGGCCTACACTCGCCACGGGTTGGCGAGGTTCTGATGTAATTTTTAAATGACAATTTATTAACGTTTCCACAAGTTGGTATTAGTGGAACCAGGAGCGACAGCTTAACGTGCTCTCTGAGGCACGGGAAACAGTGGTGTTGTAAATAAATTACAAATGTACTTAAGAAAAGTTTATTTCTCATTGGTAGATCGCAAGTCAAACTTTTTACGTTTTTTTTATTATTATTTTCTAGAAAAGCGTTCATACAACTGAGCCACCACCGCTGTTGAAAATAATGTATGCAATATATTTATTATAATAGGTAAACACCAAAATAAAATTATATACCTGGCCACCACATCTTTATTTCTGTATTTCATAAAATTAATATTTTAATGAGGAAATAAATATTGTAATAATCAGCTCAGAATAACAAAGAATAGGATAGTACGGAGTAGTGATTTTGTTACCTAGATTTACTTATCACCATCATCATTATAGCCATAGAACACATTCCTAGCACCCCACTTCTCCGAGATGATATTATTAACACATATCACACAAAAGAAGATTTCCTCATCATGCAAACCGAACGGTACATTTATTTTATTTATTTAAATCTTTATTGCTCAAAGACAAAGTCGAGCTTATAATGACATTCTATGCTAGCCAACCATTGGGTCAACTTGAGCACTTTATTATAAGGTAGGTGCAAAATCATATGAAATTCTATTGTTTAACTATATTATTATACACTAACACATAGATATATATATACTACAAATACCAATACGTTTATCGAATACGGCAATTTGTTTTTAAGTTACAACTAATCGCATTTAACAATTTTATTTACATTTGTTTGTATTGATAAAACTAAAACTCTAAATTCTAAAAAGTAAAGTCTGTTAGCAAGGTTCAAATCCTAGAAATACTTAGTAAATAAAATAGGGAAAAAAAAGTGGCGTTGACCAGTGTAATATTTCTATTTATCGATAATTAAAACGAATCTAGTTAACATCACTAGTACGAATCCCGGGTTTCGTAGATAGGGCTGGGTAGAAATATGAACACGCAATAACCTTTCTCTCTCTAAAAGGCTGATGTAGGTGACTTTATACCCCTTTGTTCACCTTCAGGTGATCATCCACAATAATCTACACATTACTTACTATACAGGATGTAAGCATACAGTGTATACCAACGAAGTCAGATAGAGCGGCCATCGACAACGTTTTTTAATACAAAATGTGTGTTACATTATTTTTATGGCACCTTATGTCCACTAGTAAAACGTCAAAATTTTATAAATAATAGTTGTAAAAAAAGTAGACAGACAGACAGTGGGGGTCGTCCAGTCCCGGATGGCTAATCGGCCTGGGGACATTTCCCCGTTACCCTGGCAGGATCTCAGTGGGTAACCACACGCTGGTAAATCTCGCTTGGTGCTAGGAAAAAAAGCATGCCTAGTGAAAAATGCATGGAGCTAATGTAAACTTTATGACGTGTGTTTTTAAGATTATAATTCAGACGGATAGACAGTGGGGTCGTCCAGGCCCGGATGGCTAATGGGCCTGGGTTGGGGACATTCAGGAGGATCTCAGCTACTGATAAAACAGCGCCCATGTGGCTCACGAACCCATGGATCTAGGTTTGACTACTTTAGTTAGTTTGACTCTTCTTCAGCAACTTCTCTAGGGATGGTCACCTGTTTTGGGGCCCGAGCGCAGACGGAGAGATATTCTGGAGAAGCTTGTTAATGTTGATGAAGTGTCAGTTGTCGACCCGATAGAACATACATCTAGTCAGGCTGACGACAAACTCTTGAATAGTAGGCATCTCCAGATTTCGAGCTATGACGGAATTACACACGAACCACGGTGCTTGGAAGACCACTCTGAGCGATATGTTCTGCTGACTTTGGATAAGATTTTAATTGTGTGCAAATGCATTTTAATAGCGCCATCTATAATCGACTAGAGAAACTCTAATAGTCAAGTAAACTTAATTAGTTTGGAACCAATGTCAAATCTACAGACAAAGTTAAATTTGGGTTCGATTCCTCGTCGAAAACAGAAAAAAAATAATGTGACATTCTCGAGTCTGGTATGCTAGAGACATCAACGAGTTTGTCACTTGTCAAGATGGGCCAATAGTAAAGTTGTCTCATTGCGAAAACGCGAGGTTCCTGGCAAAGGATACGGTCGTGATGATACTTTACTTTATCACGCTGTGAGAAAACAGTTGAATTAATAAAATTAATTAATATATTTGGTATTTTTAATAAAGTTTGTCCATTCCTCGTCGGTTTTGGACAAATGTAATCCCGTGAATACTTTACTTTGTGGTTAACATGCGCCTAACAGACACTTCAATATAAATCGAAATGGAAAGAGATACAGAAAAAAATATATTAAAAACTACCTACTTATAAAGTAAAATATAAATTAAATATATATTAAACATAATAAAAAAATAACTATAAACAAAAAATCTTTTGGAGACGGCCTCCAGGGATAGTCCTATGGAGACTGTCAACATTTTCCCTGTGTGTAGCGGTGCTAATACGTTGGCAGAAATAATTGCCAGCTTTTCTATTTCCAGACTTTTCCGTTAGCCAAAAAGAAGTACAGCTATCATTATCATCATCATCAGCCTGTATCTCTCCACTGTTGGATGTAGGCCTCCCCCAAGGCTCGCCACTTACGCGAAATTTCGCTTCCCTTATCCAACCCCCACCAGCGACCTTCTTTAGGTCATCTGTCCATCTGGCGGGGGGTCGTCCCACTCTGCATCCTCCCGTACGTGGTCTCCACTCTAGAACCCGTTTGCCCGTTCCTCGTTCGTTCGTCGGTTCTGCGGTAGATGTGTCCGGCCCATTGCCACTTCAGCTTGCTAATTTTAAAAGCTATGTCAGTAACTTTCGTTCTCTGACGAAAATAAAGCCGGTAAGAATCATAATAGATATGCATATGTATGTATACACAGCATTATTTATTCAAATGATAATACTTTGCCATAGAAATAGGTCAACATTCCGCGATCACATGCAGCGGGGTAACCGCCCCTATTTGTTACCGCGACTTTTGGCCACATTACAAATGTAGAGACATTTCTACTCATAACGAATTTATGTTACATTTTCATTTATTTCCGTCAGGGGTTTAGTATAGATATGTTGTTTTAAAACGGAAAAAAAAGATTTGACGGTCATGAACCGCATTTCACACACCTTAAACTATTTTTATTTGTTTTTATGCATAGCAACATCTGTTTTTGCCATTAACGGTTAATAAATACGTAAGAACGCGAACCTATGAAAATTTTTATTTATTTATTTATTACAAAATGTGACCTTGCGCCCACCTGATGGTAAGTGGCGCGCGAGGTTCATAAATGTAGCAACTGGAATTAGACACTCATGGCTGACTTAAGTCTCTAACACTATGCCGGCTTGACTGGACATAACAGCAATTCGAGACACTTTACTATTACCACCACCAGTCCGCCTACCACCTACAAAACGTAGGTACCTTTGTCATAGATTACCAACACCATCGTTCCCGAGCGTCAAAGAGCACGTTAAGCCGTCTTTCCCAGTTCCACTAATACCAACTTGTGGAATTGTTAATAAATTGTCATTAAAATGGACATCAGACCCTCGCCAACCCGTCTGGATAGAGTGGCGAGTGTAGGCCAAATTCTCCAGATATACTCGTATGTTCCGGAAGGCCCATCTCCAACAGTGAAGGTCTAGAACGCTGTGTACTAGGAGCTGTAATTTTTTTAGTTGTTGACTAAACAGCTCGTCAACACAACTATAATTTACCCAGGGGTTCCCAAACTGAGTGTTCGTCGCCAAAGTTTGACGTAAAGAGAACTGAACTCATCCAATCCACAATATTTCAGAAATGTAATTATGACTTTTCAAATCACACAACATATACACACTACATTCTTAGGTACACTACTGACCCCAACACACATGACTATATATACTATTTACATTATAAATATACATATATATATATATATATTACTATGAATACTAACAACTAATGAATGTATTACTAAACCTTTGTCCATTGGTCAAATATTACTACTAAAAAATACTCGATTTGTACTTGCATGCCCCTATTTGTATCCACAAACTCTCTTGCTGTCTATAAAGTTATTATTTAGATGATTTTTTTTTTTACTTGTTTACTTACGATATGGATTTAGTTGCACTCGCTACTGACAATTTGTTTTAGTTTTGATAATAATTTTGATTTAATTTAATATTATTTTATTATTAGTTTAGTTTTAATTTAATTTATGATTTGACTTAATTTTATTCGATTTAATTTAATTTGATTAGGTTCGGCTCAATTTTAATTTAAGTGCTGTCTATAAAATAAAAATCATTTTGGCTAATGTATAACAAAATTCCTATCGTCAAATATGTATTAATTTAATGCTGTGATTTTGAAAAACCAATAAATAAAAAATAAAAAAATAAAAATGAATACCAATTAGGTCCTTAATGATATCTTTAATATACCGTTTTTGACATAGTTATAGTTCCAACTTTATTGGCATACAACTTAAAATTAACTTAATGTGGATTGGATCCTATTACTGCGTCGCAAGTTATTTTTTTTTTCATATTGTTATTTTAGTTGTATTTACAATTAATATTTTATTAGCCTAAAATGAAACGTTTCTATGGCCTATAAAAAGCCAAAATGAATCTTTGTAACCAATAAATATTCTTTGTAATTGGATTAAAACCTTCACAGACATAAAAGAGTTTTACAAGTTATAGTCCGTCCATTGTAGAAGCCGTATTGATAGCGCTGAGCGGGTATTTTTTACCCCAGAAAAAAGGGGTAACATTTATTTGGGCTGCCTCCTATAACGAAGATAAATTCAGTAATATCTCCACTACGTCTCGGGGAACGAGATTTGCAAACAGTGGACGGATGCTGACACAGATGTATGATTATTTTGATGAGTCAATATTCATGTTCACTATTTAGCGACAGGGATCCAAAGCTTAACAACCCTCTAACGTGTAACGTAATTGAATGGTTTGTTTTCCAAACAACATTACTGACTATTTTACAGGAAATAAAAAAAACTATATAAAACTGCCTCCATGGTCCGTGGATTTATTTTATTTTATTTGTGATATTTCTCGAGTTTTCAGAAGAGTTTTTTTATTAATATACTAGCACGACATGTGACCTTGCGCCCACCTGATGGTAAGTGGTGCGCAAAGTCTATGAATGTTGGCAACTGAAATCATACACTCATGACTGACTTCAATCCCTAACACTAATAATAATAATAAATATTTCCAGACAGGTCACACAGCGCCATCTAGTTTCCGTGGTAAGCTACGAGGCTTGTGTTACGGAAACTAGATGGTTGATAAACTACATATTAAACTTTTTTTTATAAATATATACATATTATACATATAAACACCCAGACCGAGACAAATTATACAATGTACAACTTGCCCCCGGTGGGAATCGAACCCACGACCTCCCTCCCGAGTTCACGGCAACGTTTGTTACCACTAGACCACGGAGGCGGCTTGACTGGGTATGACGGCAAATCGAGCCTGGAATCAGGCTACACGTGTGGATACACTTTACTGGGTTTATCGGTGGATACCTCTCCGCCCCCGGCAATCAAATCATTTATTTTCTTGTTACAACTTGGATATCGTCAGCACCAAAATAATGACGAATACATGAAAAATATAAACAGACACAAGTTAGGTAATCATGGTTGAACCGTAACCTAATTCTGGCACTTTCGACACGGTTCGAAATATTCGAATGAAAAGCGTCAGATCTCCATAGAAAACTGTCAGTTTTATTCGACCAAATCGAGCGGACATACATGTCGAAGGTGCGAGAATCTGGGCTTAGTCGCAAACGTTATATAATGAAATCCGTTAACTATATATATATATATATCACGCTATTCAGGTTGATATTTGCATGGTCGCTGTCAAGGTCGAGCGCTTATAGAGTTGAGAATTGAATAATATTTTGTTATTATGACTCAATCCGTGACGTAAATGACGAAATCCTCTAATAACGTTTGCGACTAAGTAACAGAATCGGGGCCCAGGTAATAATCCAGAATTATGTGTGTTATAATAGCATTATCGCCATAAGCAAGGTAATTATAAGTTAATAACTACTTAATATAAGATCGTGGCTGTAAATAGGCCGTGTCAACTAAATATAAATCGTGGCTATAAAAGGGCCGAATCAGCAATCCAACAATAATAATAAATGTCGGATCTTTCTCCTCTCACAACAATCAGCTAAAGATTCCTTCGCATTCCTCTAGCAGATATTCAGATTCCTTCACTGTTGCTGCCGCTCGTCAGTGGAACAAGCTACCCCTGGCCATAAGGCGTGCACCGTCCGTTAACGTATTTAAAAACCTTCTAACCACATTATTTCTTGAGAAACAGAATGTATGTCTCTCGAATTAGTTGTTTGACTTTTTATTTATATATATATCTATTTATTTATAGTGTATGTTTATGTATGTATGTATTATATAGTATGTATGTGTGTTGTTTTTTTTTTATATTGTGTATGTATATTTAATAAATGCGTAATTATGTTTATTTACTAATTTAAGCTATTTTAATATTTTTCTTTATCCTGCCCTTCACCTTACATGATCCCCAAGGTTAGCTGGTGAAGAATGCCTTATGGCGTTATAGCTCGCCTATGTACTAGGTTTTTAAGTGCAATAAAGTATTTAAATAAATAAATAAATAAATCTTAAGTTCGTGGCTGTCGTGTAAAAAAGTTCATTATTTATCATTGATCTAAATATCGCCGCATCCATGTTTTATGCATCGACGTATCGGCATGTTTTCGACTTTTTAAAAGGATAGAAGAGGTTGGTCCCGGCAAAGGAATTCTATTACGAAATCCCTGTTTGATTTGCAAATCCCTCTACCAGAATTATACAACTGAGAGAGAAAAAAACATGAAAAAACTAAAAATTAACATTTATGTACTCGTAAATTTAAGTAAATATATCAAAATATGTTTTGAATTATTTTGATATAAACTTTAGCTCCATCTCACATCCAGGCGACCTCGCCAGGCGCGGGAAGTGCGGCGTTTTCTGCGGAGAACCTCAAAATGCGCAAATACGCCAACCTTGGTATCGGTTACGAATTTGCGCCGTTTGGGGTCGAGACGATGGGCCCATGGTGACCGTCAGCGAGGTGCTTGGCCAAGGAGTTGTCAAAGCGGCTGACAGAAAGGCTGACAATTATTTCTGCCAACGTCTAATACCTCTACAGAGGTGAAATGTTGCCAGTCTCCTTGGGACTATCTCGGATGGGCCGTCTCTAGAGGACATTTTTTATTTATAGTTTAGTTTATTTTTCATTTTATTATTTAGGTAGCTTTTAATTTATATTTAATGTAATAATTAACTTCGAATAAAGTAAATATAAAGTATTTTAAATACAAATAAATTAAAATTATGTTTTGTGTATAAACCACGCAGGTTTTATTTTATATTTTGATGTTTGTATGTAATGCACTACTCTACCTTCTCGTTAACTGTACAAGTATAAATATAAATATTTCCAGACAGGTCACACAGCGCCATCTAGTTTCCGTGGTAAGCTACGAGGCTTGTGTTACGGAAACTAGATGGTTGATAAACTACATATTATACTTTTTTTGTTTTTTTTTTTGTAAATATATACATATTATACATATAAACACCCAGACCGAGACAAATTATACAATGTACAACTTGCCCCCGGTGGGAATCGAACCCACGACCTCCCGAGTTCACGGCAACGTTTGTTACCACTAGACCACGGAGGTGGTCTACTATTACTTAATATTATAATATACTTTCTGTAAATTGACATATAATTGCATATTTTTTTGTCCTATGCGTAATTACAAAAAAAAATTGGAATAGACAAAAAAACAATAAATATTCTAAGAGCTATTAAAGGATTTTTTTTCACATTTAGGAATCACATACACTATGCTCGCCTATATTATTATATATATATTTTTTTATTATATATTATTTAATACGTCATACCTTTTATGTTGAATACGGTTATTTTTATTAAAATCATGTGGATGTGGATCTAGGATCGGAGGTACCAGGTTCGATTTATGGGACACAATAAATTATTTGATTTATTTCTAATATTTCTGTTGTACCCTAGAGACATCGACAAGCTTGCCACTACTTGGGCCAATAATAAAATAGACTAAATGTGAATCCGCTTCATAAAAAAACGTAACGTTGTTTATGACTACCCCGGAAGGGATACTGTCGTAATGATACTTTTAATAAGCCTGATGCATGTGCCCCGACAGTGTTTAGGTTCTCATGGTGTAGCGTTTCCGGTGGTCGATCCTTCCTTAGAAGGTCATTGGAGTGTTGGATCCTGGTTCCCACCCTAAGGGTCTGGTTTAACCGGAGGATTGCTGGCACATCTGTATAAACTGTATTTATTTTAATATGTAAATCTGCTGGAGCTGAGTTTTTCTTGCAGATTCCTTTCTCAGTCAGATTAAATATTTTTAAGAAACTTGTTTGACCTTATTTATTGATTTATTTATATAGTACACATAGCAGTACATATATTATCACACACATAACATAGTATAATTATAGTACACATAGCAGTACATATATTATCACACACATAACATAGTATAATTATAACTTATCTACACACATCAAAAAAGTCTAGGGATCAAGCATGTTTATGCGGATTTCTTGTGATTGAGATGTGGCTTTGTAATAAATTTATGATTTTATAAATTTATATGGATCCTTTTTGGTGCATTTCATAATTTAAAACAGGAACTGTCAATCAAATTCGAGTAAAAGATGAAAATCAGCTGTCAATATTTTCCCTATAAAAACATAAGACGCATTGAAGACATTATTAGTGCTACTGTTTCCCTACTACTGATTAAAACCAACGTTATTATGGAGCGGCGACGTCATTTAAGCAGGGAAGAAATGATCAGAGCCGTGGGAATGATAGAAGCTGGTTCCCGGCAACGTACTGTGGCTTTAGCTCTGAATACAAGTCAGAGTGTTATCAGTCGACTTTGGACACGTTACCGAACCACTGGTACCGTGGCTGAGCGCCATGGAGGACGGTATCGCTGCACCACACGGAGACAAGACCGATACATTCAAATCACAGCTCGAAGAACTCCAACAATAACCGCCATGATGTTAGCCGTGAGCCTTCATCGCTCTTCAGGGAACTTAATTAGCGACCAAACAGTCAGAAACCGCTTGCATGAAGTGAACCTTCATTCCCGAAGACCGCTACGGGTACCACCTATAGCAATGCACAATCGTAGGACTCGATATCAATGGGCTCTTGAACACAGAAATTGGACAGAAGAACAATGGCGTTTCGTGTGCTTTTCTGATGAGTCTCGTTTTGGTATGAGGCCGGATACAAGACGTATACGACACTGGAGAACCCCTGGACGCCAACAGCGATTAAAATCCTGCCAGGAAGTCCATCCTTATAGTGGTGGAACCATCATGGTATGGGCGGGTATTTCGATCGGCGGAAGAACTGAGTTGATTTGGATCAGAGGCAACCTCAACGCTCAAATTTATGCTGAGACGGTTGTATCAGACGTCATCGTTCCTCTACAAGTGCATATCGGTCCCTTATTTCAGTTAATGCATGATAATGCACGACCGCACACCGCAAGAGTTGTAAGACAGACTCTCGCCGCAGCTAACATCAATGTCCTGCCCTGGCCTGCTCAGTCGCCAGACTTGAACCCGATTGAGCATGCATGGGATATTCTTCAGAGAAGAGCTCTGCCGAATATGGAGGGTATCCAGTCGCAAGAAGACCTTTTTTTGTTGTTGCAACGAACATGGGCGGCCATTCCACAGCGTGATTTGGATGAACTCATTCTGAGTATGCCAAACCGATGTTCTTGTGTTGTTAGTGTTCGCGGTAGAAACACGGATTATTAATTGTTTAAGTTACCCAATAAAATTAAAAAAAAAACTGTTATTTCAGTCTTTTTTTCGAACTTTAATGTTAGTGGTTCAAATGTCAAAAATCCCTTTATTAGGAAAATGGCAATTTTTTTTACTAATGCAAAGGTGACTTGGTTTATCGTTACTGTAGACAAACGAAAACATTTTATTTGATCAATCCTTAAAGAAAATTTTAATGAATATCAATCAGGAGAAAAGTTATTGCAAAAATATATGTTGATCCCTAGACACTTTTGATGTGTGTAATATATGTACCAATTAGGTGTCACAGCATTCACCAATATAAGAAGAAGAAATTAAAAACTTATTACTGTAAAACAAAAAAAAAAAATACAAAAACTAACAAATTTACAAAATATAACTTAAAAATATGACTTCTAAATAAAATATCTTCTATATTGCAATATTGTAATAAACGAAGTATTAACGTTTATTGATAATAAAATACAAGTTATGACAATATCGTCTATAAAAATTATTATTTTTTCTTTTTTAATAGAACTATAAAGGAAATATAAAAATTGCATAAATTTGGTACCTTAAAACACAACACTTGTTAAATAAATTATAAGCTACTCATATATTGATGGTTTGAAATGTTGAGTTTAAATACCTTAACAAAATAAGTAAAATACCCGTAAAACATTAAGCATTTTTGTAACAAGTTTCAAGTAACAAAATTTGAAGCGTCATTCTTAAAGTATTTTACCAAGCGTGGTTCAATCGTGCCATGACAAAACGCGGTATGATGTGTAGATAATTTACATTAATTTAAACTTTTTCATATTGTTTATTTTTTTAATAATTAAGTTCAAAAATATTTTTTTATACCTTGGAACAATCTATCGGAAGGATAAAAACACAATTCATTGCCAGATTTGAAAACGTACCCATATTTGGGCGAACAGGTGGTTAGACTTCTTCTTGTAGCTTATTAAGTAATAATAAATCGTTTATTTCCAATAAAATCCTATGTACATGTTTTCTATTGGAGACCCACACTAGGAAGGCCGGTATTGTAATTTATGTATTCAGCATGCAAGTCCAGTCCAGTCTTGTATAAAAAAGGAGGACTATTATTATATAGAGAAGTATCATCACGACCGTTTCCCTTTCGGGGTGATCAGAAACCACGCTTATAAATAAGCGGATTCACATTTAGCCAACTATACTATAGGCCAATCATGACAAGTGGCAAGCTCGTCGATGACTTCATCGTACCAAACTCGAGAAATATCACAAATAAATTAAATGTTAATTAAATGTATTCATTTACATTAATAAATATTTTTGTGTCCCGACCAAGAATCGAACCCGGTACCTCCGAGTCTAAATCCACGGACTTAACCGCTAGACCACGAAGGCAGTTTACTATTATTATATACTATTATTATATATTATATTGTTTTAGTGTTACGTGCTTGTGATCGTAATGCATTCTCTCTTTATTTCACTTATGCTAACCAATCACTAGTGACACATACCAACCAACCAACCAACCAATAAACAATAATTTAGTTTATATACTCTGGCTCCATGGAGTCCAAGCTATACAATATTTATGAAAAGACATAACACCACGTCTTTTCGTCTCCTCCGGTGACAAAAGGGCTGTCTAAAGAATAAGTATTAGAATTTAGCAAGGAAATGTAGCCATAGTTCTTACCACATTCCACGCGGACGGGACTTATATTTTAATGTAGTTTTTTCCCATTAAATAGTATTTTAACTTTCATTTCATTCATTACAGCTCGTAGAACACAGCATCCTAGACCTCCACTATTGGAGATGGGCCTTCCAGAATATATATCTGGGTTGGCAAGGATCTGATGTCAACTATTAATGATAATTTAATTAACCAAGACCGACACGACTTACGTGCTCTCCGAGGCACGGGAACGGTGGTGTTGTAAATCTATGACAAATGTACGGAAGAAAAGTGTATTTCTCATTGGTTCACCGGGGGGTTTTGAACCGACCTTTGTAGAATTAAAAAAAAAAAGCGTTCTTACAACCGAGCCACCACCGATTGTTTATTTTAACTTATTTAGTTGTAATACAAAAAAAAATATGTATCATCATTACGACCGTATTGCGGATTATAGAAGCTGATTCACATTTAGGCCACTTTACGGACCATCATGACAAGTGGCAAGCCTACCAACGCCTCTAGCTTGACTAGAGATTTTCTAGAGTCTGACTCAAAAATGACTCAAATAAATGAAATTTACTTTACCCAGCATTACATATAAATTTAATTTAAAAAAATCTTTAAGTTAAAATATTTAACAGTTTGCAATTGCGTTTTGCCAACCGTAGCACCACGTAGCTACTACCGTTGTTCCCCAAAAATGACCCAAAAACGTGCCCAAAATGTGTCCTTAGGGTATTTGTCGTCGTTTTACTGCTAAACTTTGAGGCTATGAGCGAAACTTTTTAATTAATCACAAACTGGATTGTTTCTAACCCAACGTTTATGGTATTAACTGACGAATTTATTGATTTATCTATAAATATAATATTTTGTTAAAAAAATTTCAATCAACCTTTGGGATAATGAAACCATTTGTGTTGTGAGGTAGGTGCAATCCTTAATTAGATGAATAGGTAGTTCAAATTAAATCTAAATAATATATCTATATAGACAAAATACATACTAATATGTACATAAAACTGTATACTATTTTTTGTTTTTTTATTCGTCGATAGGAACACTTGAACTTGTATCGGTTACAGTTTTTACTTAAATAAACATATATGTAGGTTAAGCAAGCAAGGAAGTTAAGCCCAATGCTGAATAGATGCAGCTGTAAAGTATATATATTTTATATATAAAAAAATCATATTTAAATTAAATTAACAAATTAATATTAAGTAAACACTACATATAATATCTACTTAAAAATGTGAGTATTCCATCTGTAGATTAGATATATAAAAGTCATGTATTTTTTATTAAAAGCAATAAGCAATTCAGTTTATTTGTGCGTTATTAAAAAAAAAGTATATATATAATATTATCTGCTTCTAATTGTACTTTATGTACCTACTCATATGTAAAATACCCTTTTTTTACATCTTTCAATTGTAACATTTGAGTAAAATAATTTCTATTTTTTACTTACGAGATTAATACAGCCATTAATTATTATTATTATTATAAATCTAGCCACCTACCATTAGGTGGGCGCAATGTCACATGTCGTCCTAGAATAAAACAAATATATGTATATTATTATCCAAAAAACAAATAAATATTAACTTGGAGTTTGTCTCTTTAATAACAACGGCCAGTTAGAAAAGGGTCTTTACAGTCTGCCATCCTATATTACTAAGTCAAATTGGTACGAAGTCGCTGGCAAAATCCAGTAAAGTATAATGGAGAAACACATAAGAGTGTTCAGTGCAGCGGAAGTGGCTGTAAATAGTAGGAGCCTCTTTTCAGGTCATTAGGGTGATGCATTGCGCGACGCGAGATACACTGCTATTCTCTACGATTGTAACGAAACACAAGAAGAAGACAAATTTCTTAATATTTCATAGATTCAATGTGCAGGTGCCGATTCCATCGTGTGTGGGAAAGAGAGGGAAGAATGGTATCTCGATAGGCTGGTTTATAAAGGAGACCATCGCTTTTTATCTCATCACCTCCCTACCTAACCAAATACTATATTATTATAAGTCCGTTAATGCTGTCTTGTAAGCTTATTTTGTAAATGTATTGACGGAAGACCTGTTTAGGCACAATTCTATTAGTAAGTTGTGCAAAGATTTTGCTAGAATTCCTCCTGAATTTGTTCCTGATCGTTTAAATGGAATGAAAGAAAATCTGTTTTTTTAAATTACAAGTTTTTTTTTGGGAATTATACGAAGGACTATTTTAATAAAGCAGGTAAAAATATATTATAAGCAAATTTCTGATTATAAAACTGTTATTTTCAATTCTTTAAAAGTTAGCAGGTTATTTGGCAGGAATTAGGAGGGTCATATAGATCACAGAGCCCTGCGAAATTGTACATTAAGTGCACAATGATAAAGAGGAATCTGACTGTAATGTTAATTTGAAGTTTTTTTTTTTTAATTTCATGACACCATTGTACATTTAGTACACTCGGTCTTGTCAGACTACAAAATTAAAAAAAACATTATTTTACTTGTATAATAGTGAATGAATGACAGCAATGAACAGTCTTCGTCATTACCAGATAAGTACTATTAATGATGTTCATAAGCTAACTCAGAGCTTAACGATATCGGTATACCGATAGAGAATAGTGTCACTCGTTGGCAATTTCAAAAGCGGCACGTGCTTACAATTCAATAGCCTGTAAAAACGTCATCATATACCGGGTTAAAACCAAGATATATGAGCATATCAGAACCTAGATAAAATAGTTTTAGAATCCTTAAGAATAATCGCAAAAACATACGAGAATATTGCAATATGCATTAGAATATTGCCTAGCCAACCATTTATGCGCTTTTCGTGATTTGACTAGATTTGCAATTAATATCGTAAAACCGACATGACACCAGTCCCTACCACTATGCCGTCTGTCATTAAAATGAGAAAGAACCATGTGTTTTTGTAATTATTATAGGTAAATTACCAGCTCTATTATCATAGAGAAAGCTCAGTTAATTTAAGTTAGTTAATTATTATATCTAGTTATTTATAGCATTATTTTTAATTGTTTTTTTTTTATACTAGCACGACACGTGACCTTGCGCCCACCTGATGTTAAGTGGCGCGCAAGGTCTATGAATCAGTTCCTAACACTATGCCGGCTTGACTGAGCATGACGGCAATTCAAGCCTGATCCCGAAACGTGTGGATACACTTTACTGGGTTTATCGGCACAAACGGTGGATACTTCCCCGCCCCGGCAGACTGGGGAAATTACCACCATCAGTCCGGCTACCACCTCTAGATTTATTGTTTAAGAATAAATATTAAGGTATCACCACTATCGTATCTTTTGCGGGGTAGTCAGAACCACGCTTTTTAGAGATGCGGTATAATATTGAGCCAACTTTAATATAGGCCCAAAATGACAAGTGGCAAGATCGTCGATAAATTATAGTGTCTCGACAACTAATCGAAAGCGGTCTCTCCAGGTTTAAATCCACGGACTTTACCGCTAGACCACGAAGGCGCACTCTAGGTATAAGACTAACTTATACAAAATGACATAAAGTTTTTTTTAAATCACACGAGTGGGGTTTACAAAATTGACCTTGAGACTGAAACTACTAGCCTCACTTATCGTGCACGTGGTTATATTCCTTGCGTTATTATTCTAAAGTGATCAGTATAAAAGATATAGTTTTCGTGGGAATAATAAGTAGCAGTGGAATAAGCTTCAGCTGGTAATCAGACAAGCTCCTTCTATCGCCATCTTTTAAAACTTGGTCTACAGTCATTTCCTTAAATTGCAAAAAGACCCAATCACGCTTTGACATAGTAAATTTTGTATATGTGTACGTTTATTTAATTGTTTATTCATGTACTTATTGTGTTATATTATTATTTGTATAAGTATAAGTAAATTTCACATATAATTTAATAATTAATCTCATAAGTATTTATTTATATCTTTATTCATGTTGTATGTATAGATACAATATTATTATTATTTCCAATCTCAATCACCCTATTACCTCACTTTTTACCATCACAAAGGTTAACTGGTAGAGAATGCCTTCGGCATTAAGTTCGCCCATGTACACTACATTTGTAAATTATGTGCAATAAAGAATTTTATAATTATTAGCAAATCCTTGGTGTTTACACGAGTCAAAATTGGTAACATTCATACTTATAAATAACAAATTATTCACACGGCAAGCATAAAGTAACACAAAGCAACAAGGCATATAAGAGATAAACTTGGGATATTTCGAAACGTACGAGTATGCTGGCAACACTGGAATTTACCAGTTAACATTATTAGATTAAGTTGTGTTGGGCCCAACTATTGCATTATAATGTCATACATTGTAATTTGAGAAACAATTAGAAGCTTGTGCTTTCCTCTCACTCGCACAAGTTTTTTGAAGTCTTTCTCTCTCTGAAGGCTCTCCGGCACGGGAACTCTTGTCTTGTAAATCTAGAAAAGTAAAGTATCATCACGACTGTATCCCTACCGGGGTAGTCAGAAACTACGTTTTTTTAAATGAAGCAGATTCACTGTAAAACTAGTACATCTATTTTTATTTTAAATTCTTTATTGCACCCAAATACAAAATTAGGTACATAGGCGAGTTTAATGCTTGTTAGGCATTATTTGACAACTAACCTTTGGGATGGTGAGAGATTATGGGCAGGGTGCAACAATCTAATAATAATAGTCTAATTTATAAATACACTACATACCAAGCAATTACATAAACTAAATGCTAGTATTATGAAAGTATCTTTCTATGACAAAGAAAAGTTTATTTCTCATTGGTACATGCCGGGATTCGAACCGACCTAATTAGGTTTTAAAAAAAAAAACGATTTTACAACCGAGCCACCACCGCTCTTTTATATTATGAAATAACAATGATGAAGTAGTTCACAATACTAACATCTATAATCCGACCAATTTATAATGTCAATTGGCAATGTCACTTAACTAAAAGAAATAAAAATGTCATCAATAAAAAGACATATTAAATATTATATTTTGCAGCTGACGACTAAAAGTCAAATGAAAACTGAGTTACCTTGGTAGCAATAATTTACTCTCGTCAGTATCGTATGTAGTTTGCTTAGCAGTCTCTTGAGATTGTCAATATTTATCTACAACCTGACGTCTAGATTCATCTAGAGCCGTCTACACACACTAGTCATTAAGATGGGCCCTAACGTATTAATTTTATTACGTATAATAATGGATTCCAGAAGTTGGTTAGTGTAACCGGGACTGACGCCTTAACGTGATCTCCGGGAACAGTGGTGATGTAAATCTATGATAAATGTACTCTTACGTGTAGTTTTATTGGTACATGCCGGGTTGAAGGAAAGCGTATTTACAACCAAGCCACCACCGCTCACACATATCACTGGAATCTGCTAAGCTGCTGGTCTTCTGCTAACAGCTTACTCTTTGGACCATTTTGCTGCTCATTCATCCACTAGCAGGCGTAGACGCATTCAAAATAATTAAATTAATCCCGTGTCACAAATGCCTGTAATAGTAACCTATTCAATAAAGATATTTTGACTTTGACTTTGAATATCTGTTAAATTCAACCTCTATGTTTTTTAATTTAAGGGTTGAAGTATTAAGCAGATGTCGGTGGATTCACAGCCCAATTTGAGTTGACGTCATTAAGTGCTGATTGGATTGTGGCGCAATGCGAACTGGTAATGGTGACCGACATGCTTAAAACTGTAAGCTTAAACGTCGAACATTAGATTTTGCGACTTGCGACTTTTGTGGCAATTTTATTTGTATATTCTTTCAAAAATTTTTTTCGTGTTTCCGTATAGAAATAGAACATTAATTACATGATGTTTGTTTTTATACAATAATACTAATTGTCAAGATTTACTTCACGCCAGCTCCAGGATATACCAGTGGTATACTTTCGCTCATACGTTCTTGCTTATTTGCAAGAACTAGTCCAAGACCAAGACCAATACCAAAACTAGAGTTAGGTTAGAGTCTCGCAAGACTTGCTTAGACATTTTTTTTTTCATAATTTTACTATAAATAGACATATTTTTTACTTATTATATATATTTAATTGGTAACTGTTTAGTGTCTGTCTTTTTTAGGGTTCAGAGGTAAAAAAAATCTCCAAAATTACATTTGGTTCCGATGTGGCACTAACGATTTATGTTTGCTCTGACAAAGTTGTACGTATTAATGAATAAAAGTAAAGGGTTATAAGTATATAGTTTTTGTTACCTCTGTATACATTTTGGTTAACAAGATCTATAACCATTCCAAATTTAAATAGGTGGTGGGCGGACTGATGGTAGTAATTTGCCCAGTCTGCCGGGGCGGGGAAGTATCCACCGTTCCTGCCAAAAAACCCAGTAAAGTGTATCCACACGTTTCGGGATCAGGCTCGAATTGCCGTCATACTCAGTCAAGTCGACATAATGTTAGGGACTGATGTCAGTCATGAGTCTCTGATTCTAGTTGCTAACATTCATGGACCTCGCACGCCACTTACCATCAGGTGGGACGCAAGGTCACATGAAATGAAATGAAATGAAATATCGTTTATTTGCAATAAATACAGTACAGTGGTCACAAAACTTTAGTCAGGTCTACTCACATGTATTCTACCTGCAAGCAGGCGTGCAAATCTTTACTTACATACTAATATCATAACCACAACTACATTAAAACAAAAAAAATATATAATAATTAACTTGTTTTGCACTCAAGATACTCTTTTACACTATAAAATCTATGGTCCAGTAGCCATTTCGTCAGTTGTAATTTTAGTTTAGGGCCCTGCAATAATTCTATTTTGTCAGGAAACTTATTATATATAGTCGTGCTAGTATATAAAAAAAAATACGAGTATATCACTAAAGTCTCACAAGGTTTCCTTTTTACAATTAGAAACAAATATATATTTTGATAGATAGATAAATTCTTTATTGCACAAAAAAATAAAAAAACATTCGAATGTACATAGGCGAGCCTAATGTCTAGGCATTTTCTAACAGCTAACCTTTGGGAGAGTGAGAAAAGAAGGTGCATGTGTATAAGAATATTTAGAAACTATGATTTAAAATTACTAACTAAAATACTTATCAACTAAATAAACAATAAATATATATCATACAACAATAAAATACATATAGAAATAAAAATATATTTTATACTTATATAATATACTTACACAATATATATAAATATATATATAAGATACATCATACATATTGTCATGTTATGCGGTCTTGTTTTGCTTTTCATGTAAGTGCTTGGTGAGCAAATTTTTAAAAATGTTTTAAAAATTTTCAGTCAGAACAAGAGTCTTGCTAGCGTCTTGCGAGACTCTTGCGTAATACTAATATTAGGAGTGCAAAAAGAAGACCAAGACCGAGACCAGCTGCTCTAATGCAACCAAGACAAAGACTTGACCTGTCTTGGTCTTGTTTTGGGCAACACTATTTAATACTGGTTATATTAATATTTCTAATTACTAATTGAAATGTCAGTCATAATGTGCTCACGTTAAATAGAAAAGGTGCCAAGTCGCAATTTTGAATGCACACCTTAACACATTTTCGGTTCGTAACTTTTTACTTTGTTGATGGAATCTGAGTTAGGGACCTTTTTCCTGACGACGTATGTGGTGATGAGGTGGAAAACGTATATATCACAGTAATATTTTACTTTACGTGCTTATTGACCGGGACAAATAACGTATATCAAAATCTGTTTCCAATACCCGGACATGATATTCGCAGTTGTGTCTTTTATTGATAAAAAAACCTTAGTGTGAAACTATATCCGGGAGAAAGATTTTTCTCCAACATTACAAAAAAGTGCAACATTTGACTCTAATGTATTACTATTATTTATTATTATTATAATTATAATTTTGTATTTTTACTAACACTAGATATTATAGGATTTCTTAAAACATTGTTACTAACACATATGGAATTTATTCTGAAATAAAGTTTATTATTATTACTTGAATACTATATAAAAAAACTGTCCCAAAACTCAGATATGATGGCTTTTCTAATAATGCAGACTTCTTAAAACAAAAAATACTAACTATATCTGGAAACAAAGCAACTTACTCAAAGCTACTCCACTCAGTTTTGTTGGAGAGAATTCGTTTACAGGCTAACGTACGCATGTCGGCTCTAAAGTACGCCATCATGTCGCTAGATGGCGCTATCGTCGACAAAGGGGCCATCTTGAACCCCACCGCGTTGATGGCCGGCATAGTGCTATCATTGTGTGTCGGACGACCGCTCGCGAACGTCGTTGGCTCTTCCTAGCCTGTATCCACCACGTGTGTCCGCGCCGCGCATAATCACCCGCAACCGCTTAATGGAAGAAATCCACATCATCATCAACCGCATCCACAACCGCTTATCATCATCACCGCGCACCTGAATCGTCACAGCTGACCAGAAGGCACATGAACGGCATTTAGAGTTCCACATCTTCGCTAACTCAAGTAAGTGAATTTTCTACTAATAATTCTGAGTTAGGAGTGGCTTTGTCTTCTTGTGACGCGTCCAGGTTTTCCCACTGCTGGAGCAATCGAAGGCCGCGAACCAGCATCCTATTTTCAAAAACCGCTAAACCGCTATACCAATTATCACCCTAATTTAATAACTTAATTTAATAAATTTAGCTGACAATAAATTTGTAACAGATTTAACATTTTTCCTTTTTTTTTATATACTAACTTTTCTAAATTATAGAACTTTTCGAGCCTGAACCCGCGTGTGGATACACTTTACGTGGGTTTATCGGCACAAACGGTCCGCCTACCACCTTGATGTTCTCGTTGACAGTATGTGCCATTTGCAATAATGTAAAATGTCAATTTTTACTTTTAAGAAGAATTAATATTGTAAGCTTGCCATGGCGATATTTATATTAAAAAAAAAAACACCGCTTAAAACAAGAATTTTTGAAAATACAATTCACACATTTTATAAATTAAAATATGTTATATCCAAATGTGTTACAAATACTTCTAGGAATACTACTACATAGCATAGTGGAGAAAATTATGCGCAGTTGTGTCTACGAGTATGTACAGTCAAAAAAGTCAAATGGACAAAATATCCGGGCGAAAAAACTTCACCCGGAAAAGAATGAGACAATAGTTTAGTACCCGTATTGTTCGTTACTAAATTTAAATAAAAAAATATATTTATAATTTAAGAACATTTTCCTTAATGAAGACACATACAAAATTTTCTTTAAGAGCTAATTTACATAATGTATACAAAATGACAACCTGTATTCCCTTGTTAATTATACTCGCTTAAGTAAGGTTATCATATTTCAAAATTGTATTTAAAGCGCACATTATTAGACCTAGAGAATAAACACGTAGACGAACGTTGGTATAGACGGTGTCTAGAGTGAAGACCATGTACAGGAAGACGCTGAGTAAAACGATTGACCTGAAGATGGTCGCTCGTAGTTTGGATGCAGGTGGCAAAAGAAAGCGTGAATTGACAACACTTGGCTAATGTATGAGTATATTTGTTTTGGACCGAATTTCAAAAGTCAGCTTACAATTTAGTAATAATAATATTTATGTCCATAAATATAATTTCGTAGCTGCAAAAAGATCGTGTCAGCTTACAATCTACTAATAATAATATTTAGATTCATAAATATAAAGTCGGGCTGTAAAAAGGTCGTGTCAGCTTACAATCTAGTAATAATGATTTTTATGTCCATTAATATAAATTCGGACAAAAATATTTATTAATGTAAATAAATACATTTAAATAATATTTAATTTATTTGTGTTATTTCTCGAGTTTGGTACGCTGGAGACATCGACGAGCTTGCCACTTGTCATGATTGGCCTATAGTAAAGCTAAATGTGAATCGGCTTATTTATAATATAAATTCGCGGTTGTAAAAAGTCCGTGTCAGCTTATAATCTAGTAATAATAATATTTATGTCTGTAAATTTAAATTCGTGTCTGTAAAAAGGCCGTGTCAGCTTACAATCTAGTAATAATAATATTTAGATCTATAAATATAAATTCGTGGCTGTAAAAAGGCCGTGTCAGCTTACAATAAAATAAAAATAAGGCTGTGTTGATAATGATGGAACATGTAAAATTTATCTCAGAAATGATTAACGATCACGTAGTTATACCCTTAATGTAATTATGTCAAGTAGTTTTAATGTGTCGAGGCACCTTTAATTACGGAGAGGACTTCCGCAAAGTTAAACCGCTTGGCATTAATTTTTCATATTTTTCCGACAGTCATTTTTGAAATATTTTCCCCTGCAACATTCCGACCTGCATTTTTTTATACGCCCACTCGTAAGTGAAACTTTATCTTCTAAGAGATGTCTGTCTGTTTCTATATTAGCTTTTGCACGAAAGATTTTCTTTAACATAAAACTAATTATCATGTAGTTGTATTGTTTTGTAAAATTCTAGTGGTTATGATCGTTGATTGGAATGAGCGGTTTGATACTTCACCATTGGATTGACACACATATTACTGCGTATCGAATTAATGTCTGACAACGTTTTCAAAAACCTTCTAAACACATTATTTCTTGAGCAACAACAAAGTTATTTGGCATTTTGGATATATATTTATTTTTACATATATGCGTAGAGTGTATGTATTTGTATGATATAAATGAGTAAATATGGCTATTTTAGTAATATAAGTAATTCTTATTCTTTATTTGTCACCGAACGTTCCCACCGGAATTTGGTTAGGTCCATGATTACATTAATTAATTTTTCAAATTCAAATTCAAATCATTTATTTGTTTAGATTTATACATTCGATATTTTAATTTAATTACTGAACTAAATCGTTAGGCTAAAGGAACTGGCGGTACCTTTAGAAGATAGATAAATTAATATTATTTATACTTAAAATTAGATGCGGCTTGTACAGGGGCGTTGTCAATTTTAAAACTAGATTTAGTCCACATATATAAAATAATTTAAATGTCAAAAAATGACAAACTTAAAATTAAATTATTATATTTTTACAGAGATAATGTCAAATTGTTGCGGCTGTAAAAGGGCCTTGTCAGTCTTATCTTATAGTTACATATACGAGTAATATACATATTTTTCTTCATCCTGCCTAAAAGATCGTTTTCAATTCCAATGCGAATCTCACATACTTTCACTTCGTTCTTAAAATAACCTACTTAAATCCCTCCCCACTCTTCCAGCAGATATTCAGATTCCATTACAGTATCTGCAGCTCGCCAGTGGAACAGACTTCGTTTAATTATCAGACAGGCAACTTACTTCACAAACAGAATAAGTCGCCATAACTCACTTATTGTATAATTATTTCTGCCAACGTATTAGCTTAGCTATACAGAGGGGAAATGTTGCCAGTCTTCTTGGGACTATCACTGAAGGGTCGTCTCTAGAGGAAGTTTTTTTACTTATAGTTCATTTTTTATTAGGTTTAGTTTATATTTATTTTAATTTTTATAAGTAGTTTTAATTATTTATAATTTTTAGACCAATATACAAGTATGTATTTAATATTTAGTTATATATTTATTTGTTTATGTAGGACGAGTGTTTATATGTAATTAATATGTGTTTAAATAATAATAAATAACTTTACTATCATTTTGGTTTTCGACAATAAATAAATAATAATAATTAATATAGCTTTTATGATTCCCAAGATAAGCCTTATGGCGTTATAGCTTGCCTATGTACTAGGTTTTGAGATGCAATGAGGTATTTAAAAAAAAACATTAATAAGTTAAATACCTAAGCTTAAAAATAATTTGAAGTTACAGAACACAACAATAACACGTTTATCTTGACGGTGCGAGTATTTTCAGCTATAAGTATATCCTTGGCGGCAGGTGTTCTTGTATGGTCGGATAAAGACGCTCGATGTTGATGTCACAAGCCGGCTAATCCGGATAAAAGAGACGCTTAAACCATATCTTAACTCAATTTGTATTGCAAAGCCTCTTAAAAGAGTCCTTTTTCTGCACAACCCTCTTTCATTTATGTCACTAGTAATTGCAGTTGTTGTTTGGTCTATGCCATAAGAGTTCTCTGCTTACTGTATAGTATCCTGAATGAACCCGGCACGTCTCAGTATCTTAAAGACAGCTTCTCATTTCTTGGCTCCATTCACGATCGAACCCTTCGATCTAGTTTCAACTCCACACTCTCCATTCCTTCTCACCACACCTCTTTTGTCTCCCATTCGTTTGCTGTTGTTGCTGCAAATCTCTGGAACGACATACCATTAAATGTAAGACAAGCTTCTTAAAAAAAATAGTATATAAGTACTTTTTATCAACCTAACTGTTTCAACTTCTCAATTTTTTTATATAGTTTTTTTCCTTTTTCATTTGCAGCAACTACATCATTATTTCTATATTACTTCCCTCATCGTTTAAGTGGTTTATTTGTATATTTATTATGTGTGTATATAGTATATATATAATTTATTTATGTACGTGTTATGTAATAATAAGTAAATATTGGTATGTATATATTGATATATATGGACTTACTTAATATTGCACCTACCATCTATCCTGTCTAAATGTCCTAAAGGTTTGGCTGTCAGAGAATGCCTAGCGGCATTAAGTCCGCCTTTGTACATAGTGCAATAAAGTTTTTAAATAAAATATATAAATAAGAACAACCTCATCTGCATAAAGCAGGCAGTTCACCCGATTCCTTTTGTCACATATTGTTCGAAATTGTAAAACTATGTGATACTGTTATGTGACAATAAATGGATTTTTATTTATTTAAATTATTAGCCTAGTCTATTAAATAGGATAAATGTTTTCATCACTATAAAACATTCTTTAAAATAGCCTAAAACGGATGTCAGGAAATGCAGACCAAAAATCTAAATAACCCAATGTTGGCTATTCAGCTCATGGCTTACACACTAGTACTTTTTGTATATAGACAGTGGTAAATTTTAATCCAATTGATTACACCAACATGAGCTAGGCCAGCCATAGTGCATTATAATAATAATGCACTAACTAAAATAATTGGGTTTATATAAATATATATAATTTTAGTTATATATAAGATATGTATGCCAAATTGTTATTTATATCTTTAAATTTAGATATTAATGTCTTTCTGTATTTCATTCTTAATATTGTTTACTGCATGCTGTGTACAAATGTTAGGTTGGCAAACTAACTACTTTTTATATCACTGTATTTTGTTATATGTTTTGTCTATTAATTGTTTTTTGTATCTCAATAAATAAATAAATACATTTGTAAAATTTACATTTTTTTTTCCTTATAAATATGGACTTAACTTAGGGAACAGTTACGTAACAAATAGTTAAAACCCTGACTCCAAGACTAGTTGGGCTGTGTCCTAGAAGTCAGTGCTCTTGCTAGGAACTACAAAAATAAATTCAACATTGGTAAGTACAATATACATAATTAAAAAAGAGAAAAATAAAATCAGTTAACGGTGAAAAAAGAAAAACAGTAGCAAAATTAGCAGGGCTATCTTTAAAAAACTTGTATATGCACACTACATAAAGTCATAATAAACTTAGTTTATTTCTGGCGTTGCTGATAATTATACTTGTATTTGATATGGTTATAGCTAGTATTACATTTTTTTTATAGTATAGTATAGTATAGTATCATCACGACCGTTTCCCTTTCGGGGTGGTCAGAAACCACGCTTATAAATAAGCGGATTCACATTTAGCCAACTTTACTATAGGCCAATCATGACAAGTGGCAAGCTCGTCGATGTCTCCAGCGTACCAAACTTGACAAATAAATCAAATATTAATTAAATGTATTCATTAGTTACATTATTAAATATTTTTGTGTCCCGACCAGGAATCGAACCCGGTACCTCCGAGTCTAAATCCACGGACTTAACCGCTAGACCACGGAGGCAGAGATCAACTAGCCTTGGTTAAGATTTTTTTTTTATATGTATGTATATTATTATTGTTTATAGGTGTAGTTTATATGCATGTATTTGCATGTAGTATTAGTACGTAGATATGTAAATATTATTTATTTAGGTTTCTAAGTATGTATTAATTTATATATGTCATTATATTGTCTAATTAAGCCTGTAATTGCACCTACCTTTCATTGTTTAATTGCTCTTGTTGTCCCGAAGGTTTGACTGTCATAGAATGCCTAGCGGCATTAAGTCCGCCTTTGTACTTTGTGCAATAAAATTTAAATAAATAAATAAAATTACTAATAAATAAGTAAGGTTAGTGAAGCAAAATATAAGCAAAAAAAGTAAAATAAATAAAACACTATTATTATTACCAGCATTATTACTTTATTTCTCCTATTATTCAGGAAAGACTGAATTGGATTGACGATGATTAATTTTACTTCCATCAGAAGTATGACAGCGTATTATTCAAAACATAAATGTTAATGAAATAAACATCATACATGATGCCACTTTATATTCTGTTAACGCGAATGCAAGAAATTCTGTAATATTAGAACGAAGGCACGTTTAACCGAAAAAAGACGTGACTACACCCGGGTTGAAATCGAGAACCAACATAAGGTTGCAATTACATTAAGTGTTATTTTATTTTGAACAAAGAACAAAGACGGACTTAATGCCGCTAGACATTCTATGATGGTTAATCCATCAGGACAACGAGAGCAGTAAGTATATAAGGTAGGTGCAATACCAAATAAACTTAAAGAGTTTTAATGCAGACAACATATACATACTTATTAATAATAACATACTAATACATATATATACAATATAATACCTACTAATGATAACTATGTAATGAATGTTATGTTATTGAATAAAAATAATATTGTAATATATATATTATTAGGTTTAGTTTATAACATAAAAAAAATGTAATTGAATAACCCTCAGTACAGTAATTAAAAAAGAAGTAACACAAAAACAACCAACGACTTGGACAACTAGCCTTTCCGTCTGTAAGTATCCTTCAATTTGTTACAGGAATAAATAAAGAAATAGTACTTTCAAAGTAAATGTTGCGTGCACTCTACTCATTAGTGTAAATCGTGCCTAAGGATACAGTATCCGGATATGTCCGGATAAAATAAGAGAGCCCGCCGTCCATAATGCGAGTACGTTTAGACGGCTGGATTACGGAGATGTTTTATTGTAGGTAATTGATTAGCTTCCAGTTATTGATTTCGTTCCGTACGCTTTCCTCGGAATTCTTACAAAATGTATTTTCAAATATGCTTTAAATGAAGAATGAATTTTATATATTTTTATTTGTTTTGTTGTTTTGATTGTTACTTTAATAATTTCAGACCTGGCGTCCAGAATTGAGGACACATACTTGGAAAAAATATAGTATAGTAAAATCTGAGAGTTGAGTTATAACTGCTTTATGAATAGTGTGTATTTTGCACAGAGATAGGGAAGCAGAGGTGATCTAACTGCGGTCAAAGCGTGGCATTTCTCACACACAAGTAATGTTTGCACACTAATACAGAAGACAGGACCGGACTCATTTGCGAAATGTCAAAATATTATTATATAAGTATAATTATGCATATCGCTCACAAATCCGTCCTGAATCAGTGTATAAAGCCCACTTCGGAAGATAGGTTTTGTGTTCTACGATTAAAATAATGAAATGAGTATTTTTAGCTATATGGTTTTTTAAAAAATACAACATAATATAATAAAATCGTTTATTTATATTTTCTTACATATATTATTCAAAGCAATGGCACGCTAATTTTGGACCGGATGGCGAGTGGTATCTGGGTCTCGAAGAGATACCGAACCCCTCTGTACCGGCCGAATGGGCCCTAAATGGTCGGGGGGGGAACGTAAAAATTATGACGAGACAACCAGATGGTAATGCGGTTGAAGTTGCTTGGAGTTTTCTGTAATGTTTATACCCTATTTAAAATTTCAAACATGTCTCTTTTCTTTTATCCAAAAAAGTACTTTTTTTTTACCGCTCTCATATTATTCTGAAAAATAAATAATAATTATTGTTTTATAACTTAACTTCCATAAATGTTTTGTAAGTATGAAATAAATCTAAGTATTGTATCTATACAAGGTGGAGTTTTGAGACGGGACAGTAAGGGCAAATATCTTAACCGTTATAGTTACAGGAAAACGTTCCTAGGAGACCATCCATAACTTATTGAGATATTCTGAACTTCATTCACAGATTTTGGAAAAATCTAGTCAGCAAAAACTTTTGTTTTTATGCCGATCGATCCTGTTTCTTATATGGATCAAAAGTCTCTACTGGAGCAACTGAGGTTTGAGTACTAGAAATGACAGAAACCAAACCAAAAAGGCCAAAAAGGTAGCTCGGTTGATAGAATGCATTCCCTAAAATCCAAAAAAGGTCGGTTTGAACCCCGGCATGTACCAATGAGAAATACACTTTTCTTGCATACATTAGTCAGATTTACAACACCACCGTTCCCGTGCCTTGGAGAGCACTTTAAGCCGTGGTCTAGTGGTAACAAACGTTGCCGTGAACTCGGGAGGTCGTGGGTTCGATTCCCACCGGGGGCAAGTTGTACATTGTATAATTTGTCTCGGTCTGGGTGTTTATTTGTATAATATGTATATATTTACAAAAAAAAAAAAAAAAGTATAATATGTAGTTTATCAACCATCTAGTTTCCGTAACACAAGCCTCATAGCTTACCACGGAAATTAGATGGCGCTGTGTGACTTATCTGGAAATATTTAAAAAAAAAAAAAAACCTTTTTTACTAATTAACCCGGTTCTACTAATACCAACTTGTGAAATCGTTAAGAAATTGTCATTAAAATTTACATGAGACCCTCGCCAATCCGTCTGGCCAGCGTGGCGTGTGTAGGCCGAATTCTCCAGAAATATTTCTGGAAGACCCATCTCCAATAGTGGAGGTCTAGGTCTCTGTATTCTAAGGGCTGTGATGATAAATAGAGGCGTGAAAGACGGACAAACATACATACATACATACACACATACATAAAAAGCTTTTTTCACGTTTATAATATTAGTATGGACACCCAGACAACCTAAGCGAAAAACGTAAATATATTTTTGGCCTTGGGTAAGAATCGAATCTACGCACTGCGGGCACTCTGTGGATACAATTCCATAGGATTTACCACTAGACCACGGAGGCGGTCACAACAATAAAACGGTAAAAAAATAATATAAAAATTATTAATTTTACAAATCCGACCCTGTGTTGATGGAACTGTCAATGTTGTTGTTTTGCAACAATTTTTACGTTTTTCTCTAATAAAGCAACAAAAATTGTAAGATTATTATTTTAATTTCGTTAGAATACAATGAAATATATCTTCTGTCTCTCACATATTTTGAAATTACAAGAATAATCACTAATTTTATTGAATTATGTGTTTGAATGCATGGTGTCAACATTTAAAACTTACTTGTGGAAGGTTATTCCTAGCACTTTTTTATGTTTTGCACTGTCGCACATATAAGCACTACACTAGACCATGATTTAGTAAAATTTTCAAGATGTAATTTTAGTTAAATAATGAATAATCACAATAATAAGTCGAGATGGTTGAGTTCGCTGTTGTTACTTTATTGTCTGTCAATTGCCTTGTAGTCTATGGTTTCAATGAAAAAATGCCACGGTTGCTCGTTTATGCAGCGTGTATGTGAACTGAGGAAGTGAGATAGCTATATGATCTTTGCGATGAGAATGAGTAAGCGCAACTTATATGGTTATACGACTAAATAATATGTTGTCTCTGCTTCCTTAACTCTGTGGTATTTTGTTACTTATTATAATTGTAATCTATGCATATACACTTATTTATTTAAATAGAAGTACACCCTTATACATTACCTCATTACAGCCCCTAGGACACAGCGTTCTAGACCTCCACTGCTGGAGATGGGCCTTCCAGAACTGGAGAATTCGGCCTACACTCGCACGCTGGCCAGACGGCTTGGCGAGGATATGATGTCAATTTTTTATGACAATTTATTAACGATTCCACAAGGTGGCATTAGTGGAACCGGGACCGAACGGCTTGACGTGCTCTCCGAGGCACGGGAACGGTGGTGTTGTAAATCTATGACAAATGTACGTAAGAAAAGTGTATTTCTCATTGGTACATGCCGGGGGGGTTTGAACCGACCTTTGTTGGATTTAAAGTAAGCGTTCTTACAACCGAGCCACCACGCGCATACATTACCTATTATGGTATATTTCGGACGTCCTTAATTGTACACATAAAAATGTTTATTCTTTTTTTTATATATAATTAGGTTTTTTTTTATTCAATTTGTTGTATTCTAAAATATACATCTCTATAAAAGATAAATTATTTAATCAGATCTTAAAGGGTTAAGTAATGTTTAATGTCAACTTCCAGACAGCGGAGTCATCCAGGTCCGGATGTTCAATAGGCCTGGGTTGGGGATGGGATAATTTCCCATTTTTGGCAGGATCTCGACCGGTAACTATCCGCCGGTGATTCAACGCACCATTGGTGCTGGGCGCTGTTTCTAGTATAACACTGTCCGTGTGGCTCACGAATCTATATTCTACTTTGGTGCCTCTCTAGGTAGTGGCCTCCCCTCAGGCAGTGCAAAAGTAGGAGCGATATCCTGAAGATGCTTTCTGAGGATCCGTTGTCAGCCCGGTAAAACATACGTTTAGCTAGGCCGATAACTAATGCCTCAAAAAGTAGGCATCTTCAGATCTCTATGTCAATGTCAATCTAATATCTCATCATGGGTCCTGAATATAGGCATATATATACATACAAAAGACACATCTAGGTTTAAGGTTCTTAGATATAATAGGCATAGCAATTGTCCTCAAAATTCAAAACTAAAGGTTAACTTCCTATAATATAATTATTAAACAAAGACAGACGCCTGACGGTCAAAAATGATTGGCATTTAACGCTTTTAGAGACAAATTTGCGAAATGTTTTCTGTATTTTGACAGGATTACCCTGGACTCGGTTGTGAGTCGAATTGCTAATGTATAGGATTAACCGGGTGGAACATTGGTGTTGTAATTAGGCAGATACAGCATTAGGGCTTTTATTACAATAAAGTTTCTAAAATAGCAGTTAGAGTAAGTAAGAGAAAATAACTTATGTTTTTATAAACAATCGTTAAAACTACTTCATCATCACAGCCCCTAGAACGCAGAGTCCTAGGCCTCCACTGTTGGAGATGGGCCTACCAGAATTTTCTCGAGAATATAGCCTACACTCGCTACGCTGGCCAGACGGTTGGCGAGTTTAAACAACGAAACCAAAAAATATATATTAATAGCATAACTTACAAAACCTCATTTAAATAGAAATCTTGTTCTCGCGGTATCGTGACAAGAACGCTGGTTGCATTTCTTCGCTGAACCACTATGCTGATTGTCTGAGCGAAGAAAGAATTAACACTCACGAAGCAGACAAACACAAGAGAGCTGATGTTTTTTAAAAAATGTTTTATACTCTTATGTCAATATATTTTTACTAAAAAAAAAAATTTCATGTTGTGCTGCGTATAAACATTACCACCAAATTTAATTCAAATTTGTACTTAATGCGGTATCCTCGGTTGGAAGTTCTTTGGAGTGAAATGCCGAATGGGTTTTTGTTGACACGGGGTTCGTCACGGTTAATTTGTGCAAATTATGCCGGGTTAAGAAGATGTTAATAAACGTATTTGTTGAACATCCCTTCTCTTTTACTGTCAACCTTTTTGCGGGACAATTATGTGGACGCTGCGGTCTGTGTTGATTTATTTTCACTGTTAATAATGTTGGAATTAATTTAGGTAATTAATAATTAAAACACAAATTTTATGACAATCTATTAATCCGGACGGGTATCACACATCATAGCAGAACACAGCGTCCTAGACCTCCAATGTTGGAGATGGGCCTTCCAGAACATACTTATATATGGAGAATTTGGCTAACGCTCGCCACGACATAATTATAATGACAATTTATTAACAAGTTGGTATTAGTGGAACCGCGACCGATGACCTAATGTGCTCTCCGAAGCACCGAAACAGTGGTGTTGAAAATCTATGTTTTTTTTCATTAGTCCCTATTTCGGCCTATTAAGATGTTTTATCACACTCGTTTGAAGGACTCCAGGTTATAGGAATGGAACACACTAACTGGAAGAGCATTGCACATCTTCAACGTGCGACAAATGTATTGAGTCTTCAAATTCATATGTACAGTAGGGATAGTGGTTGTAACACAAAAAAAAAGTAAATAAATACATTTATTTATTTGTGATATTTCTCGAGTTTGGTACGCCTGGAGAAATCGACGAGCTTGCCACTTGTCATGATTGACCTTTGTTAAGTTTGCTAAATGTTAATCCGCTTATTTATAAGCGTGGTATCTGACCACCCCGAAAGGGAAACGGTCGTGTCCAGTCTAGCCGGCATAGTGTTAGGAACTGATATCAGTCATGAGTGTCTGATTCCAGTTGCTAACATTCATGGATTACGCTCCCCACTTGTCACTTGATCGCAAGGTCACATGTCGTGCTAGTATAAATAAATATATATATATATATACAATATACATATATTATTGTGTCTCGACCAGGAATCGAACCCAGTACCTCCGAGTCTAAATTCACGGACTTAACCGCTAGACCACGGAGCAGTTACTCGTACTCAAAAAATTTAATATTTGTTTGAGTAAATGTTAAAATTGTATCGTTCTACAAGTTGGGGATCTCCAAAGTGTATAAATCAAGTTGGAACGACGACGAACACAACCGGATCAGTTGAGTAATCCGCGCCCGGGTGTAACCGGTTGTAGGTGGATTTAGCCGGGTTTAACCGGCTCAGGACTGCGGCCACCTGCGATAACGACCTAGGAAATTCTACTTAGGTCTAACAGCTATTCATCCGTATTTTTGGCTATTAATTTAGCCGGATAATGTAGGTAATAATATGTATATTCCTAATACTATGTTATTTTATTTATTTCCTGTATAACTTATCAATTTATTTATTTGCTATTTATTTTTTATTTTTTCAAGTTTCACCCGGATATAATTCACGTTTCTCCCAGGTTATGTAATTTTAATTATTTTACTACTAACACATTTGACTGTGGACTGAGCATCGAACTAACGTATCGATTTTAAACCAACTAGACATATCAACTAGGCTATCCACCATATGCCTTCGTCGGATACTCCAGTACTTCGGACACATTGCCAGAAAAGGAGGGGATAACCTGGAGAAACTTTTTGTTACTGGCAAGATGGAAGGAAAGAGACCGAGAGGCCGTAGTCCGGTACGTTGGTCCGATCGAATCCGCTCCACCACCAACACTAGCGTCCATGATGCTGTGCATGCCGCCGAAGACAGGAACGGGTGGCGTGCTATCATCAAGACGCACACCAATCCATCGGGAGGTCACGACCCTCATCAATGAGGAAACACGACGCAAGGAGGACTAATACATTTATGTTCATTTATAACATACCAGCCTACGAACTAGGAGCACTTCCGTTCTGTTCCTATGTGCTTTACCAATTACAGACAAAGCTCGTTCTTTTGGAGGTCATGCAACTATTTCAAATGTAACTGTTCGTAACTTGATTCGTTTAATACAAAGCCAACGTTTGCTCGCAACTACTTGACCAGATTGTTCTGTACTACCCTGTATACTCACAGTTACTGTTGTTAATTGCTATTTGTTTTATGAAGTATTCTTTATTTTATGCAGATTCCTTAATCAGATTAAACATTAACAGGTCAATGGAATCTGCTAAGCTGCTGGTCTTCTGCTAACAACTTACTTATTGGACCACTTTGCTGCTTGGTCTTCTACTAGCAGGAGTAGAATCATTTAAAATAATTAAATTAATGACGTTTCATAAATGCCTGTTTACGCGAATAAAGATATTTTGACTTTGACTTTATTTTATGTTTGTAGTCCATTTGCGGTAACATCTAATTGATGTTTCCATTTATTTTTTCCAATTTTGTTATTAGTCGTTAGTTATCCTTTAAGAAATAAATATTCTAGACTATCGCCGAATTATTAAAAACCAGGAGAAACTGGATTTCAGGTAACGTGCAAATTGAAAATTCTCGGCCAACGTTCGGTTCATTTTGAATACAACCGATTTGTATAACTGGAGAACTCTTTGAAGATTTGCAAAATGTAATTTTGAATTCTAGTGCGATGAAATCCAGTTTTTTTCACGAATGACTTTTACTGAATTTTGCAGATTTTATTCTTAAGGTAAAACTCCAAGTAATATTTTTATATCTATTTCACATTTATTTAATGATACATATATAATATTACAATTAATTGCTCTAAGTACACATGAAAATAGATTTACTTAAAAATATACAGACTGTACAGAATTACACTAAAAATAACGGTATGTTAAAAAGGTCTAAAAATAGGTTGATTTTTTTTTCCAAAACAAGACTATGTATTGTAAACTAACATAATATTCCATAGCCTACAGCTAAACGCAGGACCTATTCTTAGTAACATAAATGGATCAGGCCAAATCGTTGGTCTAGTGCTGGTTATGGTTTCCAATACTATAGACCACTAAGCAATATCCTATAGTAAGAAAAACCTGGATTTCCAAAAAAAAATTATATTTGATTATTAAAGTTTAAATAAAATGGGATTAAAGCGCCCCTACCTCGGAAGGCGGAGGGTTAATTTGAGATTGCACCTGAGACTGGTCGAAGCTTCATAAACACTCCATTAAGTAGACGCTGAATAAGTGAAATTCGACGATACCTAATATAATAATTGGATAGATACGACTACATACTTTTGTAATTTACTAATGGCAATTTTTATGAACATGAACGGATTCAAGGCTCAGCTTTACGCGGTGATACGAAGGGCGGCAATATCTTTGCATCATATCCTGATAGAATTTGACCTAACCTGCTCAGCATTCACTGTTTATGGTAAACTTTCAAGAAGGACGACATTACGTAAGTATAGAGTATTTAATTAGAGAAAATTACCTACTAAATTTGCTCAAATAGTGGCCACGAGCCTAAAAACTTCCAAGGCGATTCCCCTTCTATATCTTTCTTCTAGATGATAGACCAAGAAAATCAATGTGTGTCTTTAACAGACAATTTAACATAGACTTATAATTCATCTTCTACTGGTCACCATCACTCTCCATCCAGGTAGTTTGGCTAAAAATAAAGTAGCAAAAAACAACTCACCTGTTCAAAATGCTTGACTTCGGCGAGTAGTACAAAGTTGATATGAATGTACCGCGCATCTTCACAGGACCTAGTCCTCCGTCTGAATCCTGGCTTAGACCTAACGTAACTATAACCCGTATGCTCCGAACTTTCAACGTCCACTTTGAGGGCTCCTTTTAAGTCCCAGTCTCCGCCGCAGCCATAACACAGTCCTTTGGTTAAGTAGCGTTCCCAAGCTTCTGTGAACGGCCAATAGTGCAAATCTTTGGCCGTCCTCGCGATGCCGCTGCGAGGACGGCCTGGCCATGTTTCGCAGCCTTCTTGTGGCCTCGGAGCCAGTAAGGTCTCTGGCAGTTTCCACTCTTGAGGCCTACTATCAGCTGACTGGGCCTTGAATCTCCATTTTAATATCACTCGTAATGTTAATCAACTAGGCTCAGTTAGTCCGAGGGATCGTCTTGTTCTGTTTGGCTTTTAGAAATATTGTTACAAAATTAAGCCACATTTAGCACTGGAATTTTAACACTGAATTTACTTTGACGAATCAATGGTTTTTGTATAATTTAGTGTGTGTTTGTTTAGAATAATAATTAGACGTAGTTACGAAAAAAGGATCCAACAATCATTTAATATATTTAAAATATATAAAAAACTATATTTTTATGCGAATTGTTTTAGGTATTTAAGATATTATCCTAATGTATACATCAATCGGGTGATTGGCATTCATAATTGTTTCCGAAAAATTGCGGATGGGATCTTTTTTGCGTACCTGCGTCCAATTGTATAAAGGATACAAAAATAAAAATGTAGATACGGTAATTGTAAAAATCGCAGGGAGAAATCTTTGCGTAGCGGAAATAATTTAAATAAATATATACATATATATATATATGAGTAAATTTTTTACACAACGATAAGTGATGATTATGCAGCTGATGTTGGCACCACCATTAACTGTTTATTTCTAGGGATAACATTTTATAGAAAAACCAAAAGAAAATAGTCAAATCCCAGGCTTACACTTGAACAAAATCAGTAAATCATCATTTAGGCAAGGATCTCCTGACATTGGATGCCAATTAATCAAATAACACCGCGAGATTAATTAGGCAACGGGCAATGAGTCAGAAATAGCGAAAATTAAGCTAAGTCATGAAGTAAGAAACAATATAAGCGGACAGTTTAATTATTAAATAATATAATATGCAGATGATAATCAAATATAAAAATTACATTTGTGTGCATTTGTTGTTATTATATATATGTAGTTATATATATATGTATATATATATATATATATATATATGTAGTTTATCAACCATCTAGTTTCCGTAACACAAGCCTCGTAGCTTACCACGGACATTAGATGGCGTTGTGTGACCTGTCTGGAAATAATTATTTATTTATTATTATTATTTATACTAAAGACGAAATCACAAAGACAGCAGATGCAGGATTAGGTGAAGATGGGACGCTAGTGCGCCTGAATTCTGTGTGATTTAGCCTTAAGCACAAAATTTATTCCTATAAAAATGTTGTATATTTAGGAATAACGATTTTCTACCGAAATGTTGTTTAGTCCAGATTTATGGCCAATATGCTTCGCTGCGTTTTCATAGCCCAGTCAATGGTCATAAAGATGACGTCGCTTTAAATCTGAAAGAACTTGTTTTTGTAATCGTAATTCAAGTAAAATTCGAAAATATTCAAGATATTCAGTCAGATTGCAGCACACCGGAGTCGAGCACTCAACGCAAACAAACGACAAATATATAAAAAATATAGTATTCAAAATTAGAAATCTGAAGTGGTAATTAAAAAAAGACCGTTAGGATAAACGGGATCTGGAGTGAAGACCACGTACAGGACGACCCCCCGCAAAAGACCGCATGCAGTGGCGAGCGCCTTGTGGGACGCCTACATCCATCAGTGGAGAGATACAAGCTGATAATGATAGTAAGTATCATTGTAAGTATTGGGTTCATGGTAATCTATACGAATACGGTAGTAAAGTAAAGAAGTAGGTAGGTAAAATCACGTTCCTGCAGATCTCTATTTGGAGGAACTTCATTCTAAGCGCAGCCACACCGCAGCACTCCATGATCACATGCGCGGCCGTCTCCTTCGCCTGGCATGCATCTTCTACACAATGGTTATATGTAATCTAGATAGCATAGATGTTTGTTAAAGGCCGTCATTGTGCGAACCTTAGCTTTGTTAAAGCTCAAGAGGCGTCGCAAAGGCGCCTGTCAAGAAAGGGTTAAGCCTCCCTAGATTGTCTGCAGTCTGTGGCCGATGTCTAGTGCAGTCGGTCAGTTCTTTGATATTTAAGAAACCTCATTTAGAGAAGACGGAAAACTGTAACGAGGCTTTCGTGTGTCGACATCTTTTAATAGGTTATAATTACCACGAGCAGAGGCTGCTATGTCACTATCTATACTCTTCAACCAGTATGTTGAGCAAGTCACGTGCCAAACGTTGTGGAGCGTCCGAAAACGAGTGGAAAAAATAACTCATCTAATCGTGCCTTCTGCTAAACGATACACGAATTTGTCCAGTATTTCCATGTGTATATCGCGATGGTACGTGCATATACGTGGTATTTGCGGTATGAGCTTCAGTACTGTTTTTTTGCGATAGTATCGACTTAATATAGAAGTAGTGATACGTGGTCTAGCGGTTAAGTCCGTGGATTTAGACTCGGAGGTACCGGGTTTGATTCCTGGTCGGGACACAAAAATATTTATTAATGTAAATAAATTCATGTAATTAATATCTAATTCATTTGTGATATTTCTCGAGTTTGGTACGTTGGAGACATCGATAAACTTGCCACTTGTCATAATTGGCCTATAGTAAAGTTGGCTAAATGTAAATCCGCTAGTGGATGTCCAGTGGCCCCTTGTACATACAAAAAGGTTTAATTAATAATTTAAAAACCCACTGTAGAATTCATATGTTATTAGGCCTTAAGACCATGTTGTTAATAGCGACCTCAAATAAATAAATAAAAAAAAAAAAAACCGCATCCGAACCTAATACTAGAATTCTAAGCTCGTTGTATTTCAGTATTACGCCGCGATTTCCCACTTTAATCATGGAGAAGAGAGATTAATTTGTTCTTTCAAACATTATTCTGAGGAAGCCGGAGCAATGAGCCGGCATTATTAATTAATACCGATTATATATTGTACTCGACGCAGAGTTATGAAACTTGAAGTCTATGCCCGTGTTTATAAGGTTTTATAGATCCGCTGGACTGAAACTATAAAAAGAAATGCTTTATTGAAAAGCAGATAGGAGACATTGGAGCCAAGCTGTAAGATCTTAATATTAGCATTATGTAATAGCCCTTTTTTTTTCATTTTTATTCAGTTAATGTTAGCACCGAGCATGGCAATCACACGAACCTTGTTTGTATTTAAGTATTTATAAGTTGTCTTATTTATGTAATATATGATTTATATAATTATTATCTTTAATAGTATAATTTAGAGTAGTATATTATATACAACATTTTATATATATTGACCGCCTCCGTGGTCTAGTGGTAACAAACGTTGCCGTGAACTCGGAAGGTCGTGAGTTCGATTCCCACCGGGGGCAAGTATAAAAAGTATAATTGGTAGTTTATCAACCATCTAGTTTCCGTAACACAAGCCTCGTAGCTTACCACGGAAATTAGATGGCGCTGTGTGACCTGTCTGAAAATATTTATTATTTATTATATTCAGGTTTTCTTGTGTCTATCGTCGTTTTCTTGATGCCCCTTGTTAATTTAGTTAAACCTGTATGTGAGCTAGGGTTTTGGAATAAAAACAGCGTCAGTTAGTGCACCACATAATATGATGTACAGCTGACTGAAGCTGAGCCCTTGCCACATCATATAAATTTATTTTAAAATATTATGCTCTAGTTCTTATAACAATTGATGTGGCAATAAAAGTTTTATTCTTATTCTAAACGAGCAGCTTACATAAGGAAATGAAAAAAATGTGTTTCCAAAGCAAAATCAAGACCAAGACTTGGCCAGCCTTGGTCTAGAATCAAATCAGCTTGTCCGGGATAAGCTTCTTGGTCTAACACTCTTAATCTTAGGATTGGTCCTGCGCAAGAGTCTTGCAAGTATAAATAAACTTGCTATTACTTAGACTGCAAAAAGATATATATATTTTTTTTCATTCATTACAGCCCCTAGAACACAGCGTTCTAGACCTCCACTGCTGGAGATGACCCTTCCAGAACTGGAGAATTTGGCCTACACTCGCTACGCTGGCTAGACGGCTTGGCGAGGATATGATGTCAATTTGTAAAGATAATTTATTTACGATTCCACAAGCTGGTATTAGTGGAACCGGGACCGACGGCTTAATGTGCTCTCCGAGGCGCGGGAACGGTGGTGTTGTAAATCTATGACAAATGTACGTAAGTAAAGTGTATTTCTCATTGGTATCTCTGAGTCTAAATTTAAAATGTTGAAATGATATTTAGTAATTAATTTTTAATCCAATAAATACCATAAAAGTAAGTTATACTTATTTTTTTTTAAAACATTTATTCGAAAATAATATTTACAAAATATAAAATAAAATTAGTATTAATACTAAGGATAGGGATATAAGTCTCGTCCGCGTGGAATGGTGGCAAGAACGCTGGCTGCATTTCCCCGCTGAATTGCAATACTGATTCTTTGGGCGAAGAAAGAGCTTTTGTCACCGGAGGAGACTGCAAGACGCGGTGTAATTCTTTTAAAATCTTTTTTGCGCTTGGACTCCATGGGCCCAGAGTTTCTACAGCAAACGGAATAAATATGTAATCTTTTAATATCCTTACATACTTGCGTCGCTTGCTGGACTCTTATACTTATATAAACACACATATACTTAAATACTATATACATAACATTAATTATTTCTTAAAAAGCGGTTAAGAAAACAATTGTCCAAAGAGCACACAGAGGGCTTCAGAGTGGTAATTATTGAGTTTGGACAAATGCCAAATGTCGCAAAAAGCACATCCTCCTTACAAAACAAAGCAACACGCTATCAAACCAAACTCAACCACACTGCCAATGCTGTTTGGACTAAAATTGTATAGCAAGTGGAGCAAATAAGTTAAGTTTTGTGTTACAGGAGTTACAGGAAGGATTTTACTATATAAGTGGCGTGTTATTCTTGATGTCTTTTGTATGACTTAAAAATAAAGGTTGTGCTTTGAATTAAAGTATTTAATACATAATAATATATGCTAGTGATATATATATATAGTGAACACTAACAGTGGGTCTGGTCCATAAATTAAAGGTCGCTCAGCGAGCCATGGAAAGAGCTATGCTTGGTATCTCTCTAATGGATAGAATTCGAAACGTTGATATTCGTCAGAGAACGAAAGTTACTGACATAGCGTTTAAAATTAGCAAGCTGAAGTGGTAACGGGCCGGACACATCTGCCGCAGAACCGACGATCGATGGGGCAAACGGGTTCTAGAGTGGAGACCACGTACGGGAAGACGTAGAGTGGGACGACCCCCCGCCAGATGGACAGATGACCTAAAGAAGGTCGCAGGCTGATGATGATGAGTACATGCAAATACAATAAAATACAATCTGCCTTTTAACATAAGACATGCGTCTACTCACATTTTCTAAATAGCTCCAAACTAAATTTGTAAGTTGCATATATGAATGTTTATTATTGTCTATTTATTAGTATTTAGTATACATGAATGAAATCTATATAAGGCAAACCAGGTTGAGAAAAACGTTTAAACAAGGTTAAAATTAAAAAAAATATATATTTATTATAACCTGTCAGAATTTATTGACATGCCTTTGACGGAAAATTCTTTTAAATAGTTGTATAGTTTCGTGGTCTTATGCCTTACACTGTATTGTGTTCCTATGCTCCTTTGTCTACGATGCATGGTGTTAATAGCATTATTGTTATTATTTTAAAATTTGTTAACTGACATACCAACATATAACGATTGTTATATAGGTGAAATATACAAATATACAAAATATATACATATATAGAGAACGTTGACTTATGTCATTGTTTCTCTTTCTATTTCGTCTCTCAGCTGTGAGCGACATCAATTAATACTTGTAATAACACTTGTTTTTAAGATAATGATTATTATCTTTATTTAAAATAAACATTATTTATTTCTAAAAAAGGTTCTACCAATGACACCTAAAGCCTAAAATAAATATTTGCTCTTTTGATAATTGCATGTGGTATATATTTATTTATTTTATGATTAGCTATAAACATTATTTTACTTTACTTAAAGTTATTAACTATGACTAATAGTTGTTACATTATTTATTTATACAACTGATTATTTTAATATATATTGTGTTATTTTCATTACCTAATTGTAAATTGTAATAATGGTGTGGTTATTTAAGAGATCTGAATGCAAGTTTGTAAGCTTCGCACTAAGTCCATCTGCTTTAACTGTACCAATTTAGCACTAATGGAGTCTTCAGTTAATATATCCGGAACTTTACTCTAGTGCCCGTACGACCTCGTTTTGTGACCCAGTCGTAGTGTAACCCTGTTATGGTATTTCACTACTTTCTTAACATTAAATTTCTATACTTTCAGCACTAAATTGGCCTTAATTGTCATGCATGTTTATTTATTTAAAAACTTTATTGAACTATGTACAAAAGGCGAGCTGAATGCCGCTATGTATTCTGTAGCTGCCAAGCTTTGGGACAATGCTGAACATTGCAATTATGAAGTACATAAAATACAAATATGTACACAATAATACATACACTGGATACTGTATTTGCTACTATATATTATACACAATTTATACAATAACGATAGATTGACAATATAAAAACATAAAGATAATGACAAGATCTAAGCTTTGTTGTGTGCAGATGTTAAATCGAAATCAGAAAGAACATGAAGTAAATGGCATTTTTATGAGCATTTTTTTATATCTTAACTGCCTATCTTACAAAAGAATTGTACCTCAGTAAGGTAGATAGTAAGAGTGCGGTGGTGGCTCGGTTGTAAGAAGGCGTTCTTTAAATCCTACAAAGGTCGGTTCAAACCCACCCGGCATGTACCAATGAGAAATACGAGTACACTTTTCTTAATTACATTTGTCTTAGATTTACAACACCACTGTTCCCGTGCCTCGGAGAGCACGTTAACCCGTCGGTACCGATTCCACTAATACCAACTTGTGAAATCGTTAAATAAAAAATTATCATTAAAAGTTGACATGATATCCTCGCCAAACCGTCTGGCCAGCGTGGCGAGTGTAGGCCGAATTCTCCAGATATGTTCTGAAAGGCCCATCTCCAACAGTGGAGGTCTAGGACGCTGTGTTTTAGGGGCTGTAATGATAAATAATAATAATATAATATATATTTCCAGACAGGTCAGACAGCGCCATCTAATTTCCGTGGTAAGCTACGAGGCTTGTGCTACGGTAACTAGATGGTTGATAAACTACATATTATACTTTTTTTTTTTGTAAATATATACATATAAACACCTAGACCGAGACAAATTATACAATGTACAACTTACCCCCGGTGGGAATCGAACTCACGACCTTCCGAGTTCACGGCAACGTTTGTTACCACTAGAACACGGAGGCGGTAATGATGAAGGTGGATATCAAAATAAAATAGTATTTGTATGTATTTTTGGCTGTTATACTGTATTTAGATATGAGGGTCGTATAAATGAGGCAAATATGTACTATACGGAAACTTTGAGCCGCATTTAAATCTAATTGCCAAATGCAAGTTACTCAAGATAAGTAACTTACGGTTCACTTTGGGCGAGGTGCAAGTTCACCAACTTTAGGGGATGAATACCTGATTTATTTGTTATTGTAAGGAATGGCAAAAACAGTGTTATTTTACAATAGTTTTTTCTATTAATCTTCCAATCATCATTCAGAGTTTGGAGGCAGAGAAAGGAAACTAAGAATAATGTATAAGGAGTGTTACTAGTACCCTAACTGATATTATAAATATGATTTAAAAAAACCTTTGCCTATATTTTACAAACCATTCAAAACTAACACCGAGTTCGCAAAAAGACATTTTAAATTTAAATCTTACTTTATGTACAATAATATTAATAAATTACACAAAATAGATAAACTTAGCTGTAAATTATTAAAAATAAAAATAACAAACCTGTTTTTCACCTTCAACTATGATCAAACAGAAAACCTAATAAATACTTGTAATAGAAACTTTATATAATAAATAAATAATTCAATAGAATAATAATAAAACATTCCTTATACAAACCCCCTAAGTACTTGGATAATATTTTTCCGTATCTATTTTATTTTTTACATGTATATATTTATTAATGTCTATATATCTATAATATAATATTTAATTATTTATTATAAATTGAATATGTATGTATCTAAATATATTATATTTATCTATCTATTTATTATTCCACACAACACTGACACAATTCGTATAAAAAGAGCGGGGCACCCTGAGACACAGGCATCACGCTAAGTTTAGGGGCCTTCGTAAAATGTACAAAAATTACTATGAAAAATAAAGGTTTTTTTTTATTTATATTTTTATATGTATGTATGTATGTCCTCTTTTACGCCTATATTACTGGTACGAATACTTTGGCTAAGATATTCCTCGGAACAGACGTATTATATGACGTTACCATCACCATGACATGTGACAAGATATATGATCTATCTGCCAATTTAATAACCTTATATTACTGAACCGATTATATAAAATATAAAATAAAATTAATATTAATACTAAGGATAGGGATATAAGTCCCGTCCGCGTGGAATGGTGGCAAGAACGCTGGCTGCATTTCGCCGCTGAATTGCAAACTGATTCTTTGGGCGAAGAAAGAGCCAGCCCTCTTGTCACCGGAGGAGACGACAAGACGCGGTGTTATGTCTTTTAAAAACTTTTTTGCACTTGGACTGCATGGGCCCAGAGTTTCTACAGCAAACGGCATAAATATGTAATTTTTTAATATATTATGAAATGGATATAGGGTAGGTATATGTCAAAATCTAAATATAGTCGCTGCGCCTGACAAGTATTTTTTTTATTTTTTATTTTATTTACATTTTTTTTAAATTTTTTTTTGTAAGGTTTTGGGAAACAACAATAAAGCTGTTACAAAACGGAAAGTATATTAATTTGGCGGGCGCAACGACGACGATATGACATATTTTTTTACATTTTTTTTTTGCAAAATTCATAACAGATTTACATCCAAATAATAAATATAATAGTAGATAGGATCCCATAGCCACCTGACTGTTTTTTTTTTAATTACACACGCAACGTCATCCACAGCTAGTTGGTTAATAAAATAATCAGTCAAGAAAAAAATCCAGCAGATTTACGAAGTACATTAACTAATCAAATACTTCAAATTTAATTAGCTTTTGAGGCTTTCGTATGCGATACAAAATGCCTTTGCTACTGTTTGCTTTAAAGGAAAAAGGGCAAAATATGTTCGATTAGATCTCTAAAGGATGAGACCCGGCAGGATTTCTTCATTTCCCTTCGCGCTGCCGCATTTCCTATCAAAATATACAAAAGACATTCATGTTATTCCACCTACTTAAATTGGCCTTAAATATATTTTTTTTATATATTATTATTGATTTTAGATTTCATATATTATGATGATTATTAAACTATCATCACGACCGTATCTTTTCTTCTTCTCTCAAAAACCACTATTGCGTAAGCAGCGAGTTCACAGAGTTCACAGTTTACTTTAGGCCCATCGTGACAACTGGCAAGCTCGTCGATGTCTCTAGCGTATCAAACTCGAGAAATATCATAAATAAAATTGTGTCCTAGGAATCGAACCTAAATGTACGTACTTAGCCGCTAGATCATGAAGGCAGTTAAAGCCAAATTAAAGTAGCTGTTTAAGCGCAGTTAAATTGCGAACGAGTAACAGCAAGGTATGCAAAACTTGCTAAATCATTGATCTGTCAGTTGGATCAGTGCGCCCGCGCCGCTCGCACGCTATATTGAACTTTAATCCATTCCTTTACGTGATACCGCTTTTATTCACGTTTTATGCTGTGTGTGCTTATTTTTCATATAGACTTTGGCCCATCGCTTGTGTCCAAGAAATAAGGATTTTTGGTTTGGTAAGTACATTCCTATGTTTTTTACTTTTTCGTAAATTAGCTGTGCAATTTAGGTTTTTTTCTAAGGCAAACCACCCCGCTAAGATAGAAAGTTATAACGTAACTATTCTTATCATTTTATGGTTCAATCGAGTCGGATTTGCCTTATTATTCCTTTAATTGTAATACTGAAAGAGTAAATTAACGAGTTTTTTTTTTTTGGCAAGTCATAAGTACCTACATAAAATTTCAAATATAGTACTAGCCGTTTCAAAGTGGATACAATTTTAGCAACGATTAATAGCTATTTCCATTGTTTCTTATCAGTCGTTTAAATATTATTAACAAAAATGTCTTCAGTCCATCTCTTAGAGAAAAAACGTATGTCTTATTTTCAACGCTTACAAACCATATGGGATTCTATGCCCCAATCGAAGAATGATCCAAACTTTGCTTCATTTATTAGAATGACAACTAATTTGGATAAAATGCGTGACGAATACATCCATTTAGTAGATAATGTGAATGAATTATACGCCGTAGATCAACCGACTTATTCCCCAAATTACGAACCAATTTGGTCGTTTGAAGATTTGTATTGTTCGATTAAAGATGAGTTACAAAAGTTTTCAGGCGAGACTAAACCTTTAGTATCGCCGGTAATACACAAAATACAGGATACATGTAGCATGATTAAGTTGGAAAAGTTATCGATTCCAGAGTTTCACGGCGAATATGAGAAATTTCCTATGTTTATTGAATCATTTAATTCTATGGTGCATAACAATAAACAGCTGAACGACACACTCCGCGTCAGGTACTTGGTATCAAAACTAAAGGGAAGAGCCGAAAGCATCTGGCTAGGTATTAATCCCACCGCTAATAATTACTTATCTATTTATTCCGCTTTAGTCGAAAAGTACGAAGACAGTAGGGCTATCGCGGCCTCATATTTGGATAAAATACTGAATTTAAAACCAGTGCAAAATGCCACCGCGGAACAATTAGATCAGTTTATAGACCAATATTCGACGTCCATTACCGCTCTAAAACAACTTAAAATAGATGATCTAATGGACTTCTTCTTTGTTCATATCGCTTTACGTAAACTAGACGTAGAAACCGCGCGACAATTTGAAATGAGCATAAGGAAGCAGTCATTTCCGGATTATACTGGATTTCTAACGTTTCTTCGCGAACAAGTAAAAATATTGCAGCGTACGGGTAGTGTTGGTGGTTTCGGTGGCCCCCGTGGCCGCCCGGTACAGTCACGCACACACCGCGATAATAACTCCCGCGTCTTTATCACGCGATACGATAACGCACGTGTCGAAAATTCAAGAAATTGTGGCTTATGTGGTTCGAACGAACATCAACACGCGTTTTATTGTGGCGAATTTAACAAAGTAAATCCATACGATCGTTATGATAAAATAAAACAATTAAACGGTTGCATAAATTGTTTAAGTTTGCGTCACACTAGCAGCAAGTGTCGGTCGCTTTCCACTTGTAAACATTGTCAGGACAAACACCATACTCTGCTTCATTTTGGAGAACATGAGGATGTCATGGTCGGGGGGAGCCAGTCAGCTGGTCGCTCATCCGCTGCCGCGCCCGCCTCCGCTCCCACCGCCGCCGCTTCTTCGAACGAAAATATGGAACCGGTTTCTTTGTGTAGCCAAATAGCCTATCCTAATAATAAAATTGTACTATTAGGTTCGGCAATAGTTTATGTGCGCGATCTGTATGGAAACATGAAGCGTGTACGTGTTTTAATAGATATGGGTTCTCAAAACCACTTTATTACGAAATATTGTTGTAAAAGGCTGGGTTTGAATATTTATCACGATAAAAATAATACGTTAATAAAGGGAATCGGCGATAGCTCACAAAATGTACAAGGGGTCACAAGTCTGACGCTGCATTCACGTATTGATCAAACTTTTGCTATCAATGTTCAAGCTTTAGTGCTAGACAAAATATCAAATAATTTACCGCAGTCGGAAATCGACTGCACCGCTTTTAAAACTTTTTCCCGTTTACCGCTCGCTGACAGCGAATTCTATCGACCCGCTCCGATTGATATGCTAATAGGAGCAGAAGTATTTACGCAAATATTAAAATATAATAAGGTGCTCGGCCCGAAGGGAGAACCTGATGCACTGGAGACCGCTTTCGGGTATATTATCATTGGTTCCGCTCATTCTGTACCGCTCGAATCCGCTAATGTTTCCGCTCCTCTTGTGTCGCATTCCTACCTTAGTGTTGAGAACAATTCAATTGAAAGTATAATGTCTCGGTTTCTTAGTGTGGAGCAAGTACCGACTAGGCAGTATCTCTCACCTGAAGATGGCAAATGTGAGGAAATATATAGGCAAGGTATAACTCGTGACAACAGGGGGCGTTTTATCACTGTTTTACCTTTTTCTCGTAATCCCTCCATATTAGGGGATTCGCTTAAAATCGCGCGCAAAAGATATGGCTATTTGGAACGCAAATTAAGTTTAAATATTAATCTTCGAAATAAATATGATGACATTATTAAAGAATATCTGGATAAGGGATATATCTCGCGACTTGGTGATGAACATTTTTCTGATAAATTGCAATATATTATTCCACATCACGGGGTGTGCCGTGATGATAAAATCACAACAAAATTGCGAGTTGTGTTAGATGCAAGTTCTCGCACATCGACCGGTTTCTCGCTAAATGATTGTTTTTACGCGGGACCCAATTTGCAAAATGACTTAACTGAAATTATATTGAATTTTCGTTTATTTAAATATGCCATCAGCGCCGATATTAAGCAAATGTTTTTGCAAATTATTACACATCCGGAACATCGTAATTTATTGCGAATACTGTACAGATTCCTAGATGAAGCCAAGCCACATTTGTATCAATTTAACCGAGTATGTTTTGGTCTTAAGTGTAGCCCATACCTAGCGATGCGTACGGTCCGTCAACTCGCGCAGGAAGAAAAACATAACTACCCTCGCGCGGCTGAGGCGGCCTCTCGCTATCTGTTTATGGACGATCTCGGGACCTCGGTGTGTACAGTCGATGAAGGTGTTCAACTGTCCAACGAATTGATTCAAATGTTTTTGAAGGGAGGTTTCGAATTGGTAAAATTTGTGAGCAATTCTAAACGGTTGTTAAGAGGTATTCCGGAATTACATAGTATGTTGACAGTGGCCTTCGATAAGACCGACGATTTAAAAATTTTAGGCTTGAAGTGGTGTCCAATTAAGGACGAATTTTCAATTTCAGTTAAGGGCACCTCTCCTATAATCACCAAACGCGTGATTCTTTCTACTATAGCCCAGCTATGGGATATTAATGGTTTTTGCGCACCTGTTATTTTACTTGCTAAGCTAATTATGAAAAGTTTGTGGATAGAAAAGATAGATTGGGACGACTGTCCACCTCAAAATATTTGTGAAGCATGGAAAGGTTTTCGAGAAGAACTTCCGCTACTGAGTGATTTTAAAATACCTAGATTTCTGGGTGTACCGTCTTACACTTCCAATGTTGTAATAGTCGGTTTCTCCGACGCCAGCGAACGTGCCTATGGAGCTGTCATATATACCTGCGTTATTGGTCCGCATAGGAATATTGTGAATTTAGTCTGCGCTAAGAGTAAGGTTGCACCTATCAAGTGTTTGACGCTAGCTCGCTTAGAGCTATGTGGTGTATTGCTCATGTCAAAATTAATAAAATTCGTATACAATTCTATATCTTCGCGTTGTAATATTGTCAATAAGTTTGCGTTTACAGATTCGACAGTTGCACTTTATTGGGCCCATTCCGCGCCACACCGCTTTGATACATTTGTTTCCAATCGCATTTCACAGGTCCAGGATAATTTACCGGCAAAACATATTTTCCACGTCGCTGGGATTGATAATCCGAGCGACTGTCTGTCGCGTGGCTTGTTACCATCACAATTATTAGAACATGCCTTATGGATGTTCGGACCCGCGTGGATGGAGAATCCTATTGCTGAATGGCCTTTGCAACGTTTCACTTTTGAAGATCAAGACGTTAGTTCTCGCGAATATGAACACAAAACGTGCAGCAACGTTTTCGTGACCACTTCGCGAGAACACCCACTCCTTTACACACTCGCGAGTCGTGTGTCGTCGTGGTCAAAGTTGTTGCATATTGTTGTTTATATTCTCCGTTTTTTAGGGAAATTACCCAGGTGCGATCGTTTAAAGGTAACTCATTTAGCAATAGCTGAAATTAAGGTTTTGGAGTCAGTTCAGAGTGTTTATTTTAGAGAAGAAATTGTAAAACTTAGAGAAGGGCGTGACGTTTCAAAATCTTTATTACCTCTAGCCCCATTTTTGCATACCGATGGATTGATCAGAGTAGGTGGTAGGCTGCGTAATTCTCATTTGAATTTTGACGCTAAACACCCCATTTTGTTACCTAAACATGATCACGTGGTTAATATTATTGTAGATTATTTACATCATAAGTATTTACATCCCGGCCCGCAGCTGCTCTTATCGCTACTCCGGCAACAATATTGGATAGTGTCAGGTCGCAGTGTAGTACGAAAGCGTTTTCAGTCATGCAATAAATGTTTTAAAATAAATCCTAAGTCGCAATCGCCATTTATGGCCGATTTACCTTCGTATCGGGTAAATGCTGCCAAACCCTTTCTTAAATCGGGCGTGGATTACGCTGGCCCTATCTCAATATTAATAAATAGACACCGCGGAGCGCGTTCAGTTAAGTCATATATTTGTCTTTTCACGTGTTTAGTGACGAGAGCGGTTCATATCGAACTAGCCGTTGATTTAAGTACCGACGCATTTATAAAGGCATTTAAACGATTTATATCTCGTCGCGGAGACTGTCTACAATTGTTTTCAGACCACGGCACTAATTTCGTGGGTAGTAAGGCGCATTTTGACGAATTGCGCAAATTTCTAAACTCAAAACCTTATAAGGAGGATTTTTTAAATGAGACGACTAATAATGGTATAACTTGGAATATGATTCCCCCGAACGCACCTCATTTTGGCGGGGCTTGGGAGGCCAACATTCGCAGCATTAAGCTTCATTTGCAACGCGTTATAGGAGACACGCTTTTAACCTATGAAGAACTTACGACGGTTTTGGTTCAGATTGAATGCATTTTAAATTCGCGACCTCTCTCAGTTTTAAGTTCCGATCCCGCGGAGCCCGCTGCGCTCACACCCGCACATTTCCTGACCCTAGGTCCATTAAAAACGTTTAATTCGGTAGATGTTTCTTCTCAACCTTACTCTCTGCCTAAACGGAAATATTTACTGGATAAAATAGTGGATGACTGTTGGAAACGTTGGAAAGATGAGTACTTGAATACTTTACAATGTCGTCAGAAATGGAACAAACGGGACACCCCTGTCACTATAGGTACAGTGGTAATCCTTAAAGTTAATAACGTATCCCCTTTGAATTGGCCATTAGGTGTTATATCTGATGTGCACCCTGGTGCAGATAATATTGTCCGCGTTGTTACTGTGCGAACTCGTTCTGGCACCTACACCAGACCCGTGGTTAAGGTATGTCCCTTACCCACACAGTAACACAATCTTATATCGCAGTTAGTTATAGTCCGCTTATATTGTTAGTTTAGCTTTAATTTGTTTCTTTTAATTACTTTAATCAATTATAGTCCGCTTATGTTGTTAGATTTATTTCATGTTTACATTGATCAAGTATAGTCCGCTTATGTTGTTAGATTTATTTCATGTTTACATTGATCAAGTATAGTCCGCTTATATTGTTAGTTTATATTTACTCTTTCTTTAGTTTCTTTAGTATTTACCGCATTATTCTTCTGATTTTAGGAGAGAAACATCTCTCCTAAGGTCGGGGGGATGTTTAAGCGCAGTTAAATTGCGAACGAGTAACAGCAAGGTATGCAAAACTTGCTAAATCATTGATCTGTCAGTTGGATCAGTGCGCCCGCGCCGCTCGCACGCTATATTGAACTTTAATCCATTCCTTTACGTGATACCGCTTTTATTCACGTTTTATGCTGTGTGTGCTTATTTTTCATATAGACTTTGGCCCATCGCTTGTGTCCAAGAAATAAGGATTTTTGGTTTGGTAAGTACATTCCTATGTTTTTTACTTTTTCGTAAATTAGCTGTGCAATTTAGGTTTTTTTCTAAGGCAAACCACCCCGCTAAGATAGAAAGTTATAACGTAACTATTCTTATCAGTAGCATTATTTTAATAAATATATATATATATATATTTTTAAATTAAGAAATTAGTAGTTTATTTTGGACTTTGTCAATTTATTTGAATCACTTGTTGAAGATAATAATCGCGTAATTAATAGCCCTTATAGCATATTTGCTATAAAAATTGCACAATAAGCTCATTTTTCAGCATTCCATCACTTTGCAAAGTGTTATTTAGCGTTGAATATTGGCTTTGAGTTCTTGCATAGTCCATGGCTTTTTGATATTTAGGTTTTGTTATTGTGATGTGTAGATCTATCTAGAAGATCTAGGTATTTTCTAACAGCTAAGCTTTGGGAGAATAAGAAGAGAGTGTGGGTGCATGTGTGTAGTGTACTGTTCTATGGCAAATACGCAAATATTGGAACGCGAGCTGAAAACCTATTTGACAACCGATGTTACTACTTCACGCGGTCTTTTCCAACTCTCATCCAACCTCCGCCAGCTACCTTCTTCAGGTCATCTGTACATCTGGCGGGGGGTCGCCCTACTCTACGTCGTCCCGTACGTCGTCTTATGTCACTTCAACTTGACGTCCATATTTTTTAATACAAACGTACAAAAAATGTGCAAGATTTAAAGAACGAGTGAGTATATATAAAGTATAACATATTAACACTACGGCCAATTCACGACGACCCCTATAATATCAAACATTAGCCAAAGGAAATTTGGCCGCGGTAGATAAACGTAAAAGCAGAAAAATGTTTTCAAACCCTGTTTTGGAAAAAAACCCAATACAATAACTATAACGAGATGACTGAATACTTGGCTTTAAAAACGTTTCAAAAGACAACAGAGGTTCACCAAGATAAAAATAAAAATCGTTTATTTCTCTCTAAAGACATGAATTAGTTTATAGAAAATAAAAAAATCTGGGCATGAGAGCTAGTGCCTGAAGTGGAGTGTTCTTTAAAAAGTAAATTAACATAAATAGAAAATTAAAATAAAATAATATAAAACAATATTACAAATGTCTACCGTGGTCAAGCGGTTTAGTCCGTGAAATTATACTCGGAGATACCGGGTTCGATTACTGGTCGGGACACAATAATGTTTATTAATTTAAATAAATAAACTTAATTAATACATAATTTATTTGTGATATTTCTCGAGTTTGGTACGCTAGAGATATCGACAAGCTTGCCACTTGTCATGATTGGTAAAGTTGGCTAAATGTGAATCCGCTTCTTTATACGCGTGATTTCTAACCACCCCGGAAGGGAAACGGTCGTTATGATACTTTACTTGTACTTTTTAACTATTACTTAATTTATTTGTGATATTTCTCGAGTTTGGTACGCTAGAGACATCGACATTGCCACTTGTCACGATGGGCCTATAGTAAAGTTGGCTAAATGTGAATCAGCTTATTTAAAAGCGTGGTTTCTGAACACGAAAGGTACGGTCTTGATGATACTTTTCTTTATTTTTTTACTATTTATATTTATTAAAATAAGTTTATATTAGTTAAATTTATTAATTATATATGAATTTGACATTTTATATGAAAAAAGAAAAACAAAAAAAATATTAAAAATATATATTTAATCAATCGTACCATTATTATCTATGCACTTTCGCCATTTTATGAAATTATATAGAGATCTTCTTTAGGAACAGGGACGGAAATAGTTACAATCTGGGTACGACAGGTGACCCTGCTATCAGAAAGTTGTTTTGTTACCTACTTTATTGATCCCACTCCAGTAAGATTGACCGCTGTGGTGGAAGTAATCTAAACAATATCTCAAAGTTACCACGAAACCATAAGCGGAAGAAGTAATCAATTTCTATGTCCCCGACATTTAAATCCTCGGCTGGAGGATCATTGGAAAAATTGAAAGGCAATCGCTTCCATTTAATTTTGCAGCTGAGCTAAGTGGTAACACTTGAAACTCGATTTTACGTTTTAGGAGCGATGTGAGTTTACTATATTTATTCGAAACGAAAATACAAAAATAAACATAAAAAATATACTTTACTAAGGGCTTACCCAAAACGCTTACCGCATTTGCACGTTGAATTTATTATTGAAAGGTTTTGTTTGTAGTTTTGGCATTTGGAATTTGGGGTCGCCACACTCCTGATAAATTCCCAGCTCTTTGACGAATTTATGTAATGCAAGTTATAAAAATAAATTATTAATGACAAAGTTTAAGGAGAAACTGATTCCATGTCCCAAATGTACATATAATATGAATTTAAAAACAATAATAAATTCGTAAACGTGGTGTCCCAGAGAGTTGGTCTCGAAATAAACAAGACAAGACAAATGGTTCAACTATCATGTTATTCCGGGACCAATTTGCGTGGTTAACGCCTCCTTCGAAGTCGTGCAAAAATACGTCGACCTTTGTCAGACTATCCGATTATACTTCAGCAAGGAATCTGACAGGCGCATTCAACTAGGATGGGCTGTATTCGGCAAGTTACGCCACATCCTGTTATTAAACATATCACAGTGTTTGAAAACGAAAGTGTGCAACCAATGCGTTATCCCAGTATTATAGTATGGAGCAAAAACATGGACACTGATGATGGCCCCCATCTGTCTGATCCACAAGTTTAGGGTCGCTATGGAGAGAGCTATGTTCGGTATTTCTTTGAGTCCGAAATGTGACATCCGTCAGAAAGCCAAAGTCTTAAAAAATAGTAAGCGAAAGTGGCAATGGGCCAGAATAAGACGTCTGTCGCAGAGCTGATGACCGATAGAGCAGACAGGTTCTGGAGTAGACACCAAGGACAGAAAAACTCAGCGTGGGACTACCCGACCTGACCGTATGGGTTGGATGAGGAAATCTACATCTAACAACGAGTTTTAATTTCGAGTTACGAAAGCATGACTTTTTAGGAAGTAAATCTCAGTAGAAGTTTCGTCGAAACTACTTTATCTCGGTTTTCTTCTGTTTTGGCTGAATAATTGAACAGCTTCCTCGAGTTGGTGGCACTTTTGTCTAACCGGGAAATTAGTGAGCCTCTAGTCATTAAGCAATCATTCTACTCAATATTTATTTACTTCTTTCAGTTGTTTTTTTCATTCTTTTTTTTTTATTTCTATATATAGCTGTTCAGATTCTTTTACAGTATTAGCAGCCCGCCAGTGGAACCGGCTTCCACTTAACGTTCGCAAAGCACCCTCATTTTAGTGTGTTAAAAAAATACTTACCTTACACCTTCACAAAAAGCAAGACGAGTCGACATAACCTCTCTAAATTGGTATAATATTGTGTGTATTATATATTATTTATTATGTACTTGTGTTATTATATATTTATATATTAGTGTATAAGTATTTTACCTTTAGTTGCTAGTAATAGTTTAAGATTCTTTTATTATTAATCTCGATTTTAAATTAGTGATTTAATTCACCCACAATCATTGCTCACTATCCCAAAGGTTAGCTGGTAGAAAATGTCACTAGACATTAAGTTCGCCTATGTACATTTAAATGTGTTTTAGTTTATTGTGCAATAAATAAAAACACAGTAAACAGCGAGCGAAATTAATTTTGTTGCGCATTATTTTGATTTGCAAGATATTCATTGAATTTGCATAGTGTAAAGGGAAAAAATAATCTTCATAAAATGCTAAAGCTAACTTATTTAAAATTATGAGGATTAATACCGTATTTGTGTAAATAGCTTTCTAATTACTGCTTATAATTGCCCATTTGTATTTATGTATAAATGTATTTATTTATAAACTCTTTATTGCACAAAAAACTTAAAAGTAATGTACAAGGGCAAACTTAATGCCTTTCGGCATTTTATAACAGCTAACCTTTGGGAGTGTGGTAGAGGATTTGCATTATTATAAATATACAATTTACATACATTACATAATAATCGTTACATACTACTACTTAAATACATATATATATATATTTACACAAATACGAAACTAGGTAAGTATATAGTACTGTTTACACACAATAAAAATAGTATGATAGATATAGGTACTAGGAAGATCTATGTTGTTTGTTAAGAAAGTGAGCGATAAGTAGAAGTACACAATTAATTTTTTTTTGTATTGCTAAAAGAAATCTAAATTCAGCAAAAACAATGCACAATCTTTATTTTGGGAATTCAACAAATAATATTTAACAAAACGTTTCTCTAGCAGTAACAACTCAATAAATTTGTGTAGAACTGGAAAAATCTAACATTTCTCTCAGTGGTCTATGTGGCGCATAAGTTTAGCCACAGTAAAGTACAATCAGTATATCAACATCCAACCTGCATGACAGTTAAAAGTGTTCTATATTTAACTTGCCAGTTTTCATGTGCAAAGCAATTTAAATGAGATTAAATTGGCAAGGGTTTGTCAAAACAGCTCAACAACAAGAGTTTGGGCAATATTTGGGCCTAAGAATCAGCACTGCCATTCAACGTGACAATACTGCCAGTATCGTTTTCCCATTGGAAATAATTTGGAGCAAGTTTTTTATTTTATAATTCCTTTTTTTATTCGTAATTTGATTTAAATACCTCCGTGTTCTATCGGTTAAGTCTGTGGATACTGTTTTTTTATATTTTTATAATAGCAAGACATGTGACCTTGCGACCTGATTGTAGGTGGCGCGCGAGGTCCATGAATGTAAGCAACTGGAATCCGACATTCATGTTTTACATCAGTCTCTAACACTATGCCGGCTTGACTAGGCATGCCGGCAATGATCCCGAAACGTGTGGATACACTTTACTGGGTTTATCGACACGAACGGTAGATATTTTCCCGCCCCGGCAGACTGAGCAAATTACCGCCATCAGTCCGCCAACCACCTATTTGTTATTCTCGTAAAAAGTATGTGCCATTTGCAATAATGTCAAATACCATATTTTACTTTCAAAAAGAACTAATATTATAATCTTACCATGGTGATATTTATATAACAATAATACCGCTTGAAACAAGACTTACAAAAAATCAACAAGCAATGTATAAGCAAAGACTCGAGTAAAATAAATGTATACAGAAACATCTACGCCGCTACGAAGACACCCCACTTGTCCGACTCTACTACGCCTTCGTAGCAGTTTGCGAAGAGCAAGTTTTACTATGCAAACCACGTCCAAAAGCCGGCTCCATGCAACAAATGTTTAGGATTCGCAGAATAGAAACACACACTAGTGACAAATGTGCTGAAATTTGATATAGATATTTTATAGTTAAGTATCATCATGACCGTAACCCTTTCGGGGTGGTCAGAAATCACGCTTTAACAAGCGGATTTACATTTAGCCAACATCTACCCTACAACCCTCATATCCTACAAAGGTCGGTTTAAACCCCCCTGCATGTAGCAATGAGAAAAACACTACGTACATTTGTCAAAGATTTACAACACCACTGTTCCCGTGCCTTGGACAGCACGTTAAGCCGTCTGTCCCGGTTGTCACTGAAAATTGACATCAGATCCTCGCCAACCCGTCTGGCTAGCGTGGCGAGTGTTGGCCAAATTCTCCAGATATATGTTCTGGAAGGCCCAACTCTAACAGTGGAGGTCTAGGACCATGTGTTCTAGGGCTGTGGTGATAATAACTATGAACAAATCGTGTTTTATATAGTAATAATTAATTTCAACTATCTATTTTCTTCGTAACCTTCTGCACCCGCTTATTACAGCTCTCAGTCACAAAGGTAAGTTGGTAGAAAATGCATTTACGGCATTAAGCTCGCCTATCTCCTCCACTTGTTTTGGTTTTGTACAATAAATAATTTATTATTATTATTATTTTATTAACCTATATATTGTTTTCAAATGCTGAATTCTCCTACATTAACATCCAAGCAAAATGTAAATTTTATTCATAAAAATCATTGTTGGCTTTTAAAGTCGGCATTTCTTAAAGAATCTTCGCCAAGAATTTTCTCGTATATTCTCCCACATTCATCCACAGATCAAGAGCATATTTTCTTAACATGCATTGTATTTTACAATTCAGAACACAATAAGCGAATAAAAATTCATATGATTCGTTTATAGATAAAATTCGTTTAGAGAAAAGCAGTTGAGTTGTCTTTTTACCCGACTGCGCGACGCAAAGAAACCCTTCTTATGCGTTTATCAGTCTATGTATGTATGTATATATGTATGTATGTACCAGCGTTGCCAGTTTTTTTTTTGCCAAGCCGGGATTTTGGAACTTTTTGACTGAAAACAGCGGGATTCTTTCGTCGAAAGCGGGACATAGTAAAAAACGATAAATTGGACTTTAAATATGGGGCACAAGTTGTAGTTTATTTTTTGCGGTTTTCCCGCGCTGTCAACTCCCATATTTTACCCGACGTGTTTGAGCTATGGTGCCGCGAGTGACTCAAAGAAAGGCATCAAATTCTGCAGCATCTGGAATTTGATGATGACCTCATTAACTCATAAAAAAAAGAATATATTACGTCAGACTTGGCTGTATGGGCTAGACCCTTTGCCTTCCCTATCACCTCATTCATCATCCATCGGGAGAAGAGAACAAAAAAAATAGCTGGACATAGAAATAAACGTATAAAATCAAAAGTTTCACTTTCACCCCTGTCTCTCCCGCGCTCTTATCTTCATTACGCGTCCGGGTGGGCGGCCAGTACACACTTTTTTGTGCCAACCGCCCACGCTTCCTCAGCACGCTTCGCGCACGTTCGGGTTATCCCTGAAAAGCGGGACTGAGCCTGTCCTTTTTTATTTAATTTTTATATAAAAATCGGAACGTCCCGCCAAAATCGGGACGTCTGGCAACACTGGTATGTACGTATGTTTGTTTCTTTGTGGCACACTGGAGACCAAACGCGTTGGCTGATTTTGATGATTCTCACGAATATTAATTCGTTTTCATTACGCGAGTGTGAACATATATGACATTATTATTTTCTTTTAAAGCTACTCCGTTATAAAGTAAAAAAAAATGCATGGATATACCACAATATTATCAAATTACATTTATGGGCACGTACCGTCTATTAACCGGCGTTTGCATGAATAAAGAGCGGTGGTGGCTCGCTTGTAAGAACGCTTTCCTTAACATCCTAAAGAGATGGGTTCGAATTCTGGCATGTATTAATGAGAAATACAATTTTACAATTATTCTCTGACAAAAATTACGTATATGAAATACTCAATTGACATACTCTTTATAATAACCATTTTTACGTTTTATTATTCTATCATTATATTGACTGCCTCCGTGGTCTAGCGGTTGAGGCAGTAGATTGAAACGCGGAGGGGCTGAGTTCGATTCCTGGCCGAGAACACAAAAATATATATTTGATTTATTTGTGACATTTCTCGATTCAGGAACGCTAGAGACATCGACGAGCTTGCCAATTGTCATGGACCTATGGTTAAGTTGGCTAAATGTGAACTCGCTCCTTACAAAAGCATGGTTTTTACTACGGTCATGATGATACTTTATCTTTTTTATTTATATTCTATCAAGTGTTTAATAAGTCTCATTTGTAGGAACAATGCGAAAGCTAGTGAAGTGAAAATTGAATTTAATTTTAGTATAAACCAGGAAAATCGCTTGGTTTCACACCATAAACAATCCACGCCGCATTTCCCGACCCCTTTTAAGATTTCAACTAAAATGGACGGCTCCCTTTCTTGTTCCACTACAATGTTAGCAAAGGGGTTCATCCACATAATAATAGCGCAGTTTCGTCATATTTTTTTTTAATAACCATTATACTTTTATTTTTTATTTATTTATTGTTAAAAAAATCACAGCTTATTATATTAAACATATAAACAAAGTAGCAATAGTGGAACACAAGCCAAAGAGATTTTATATTATTTAGACAATACAATCAAAACAGAAATAAAAGTAAAATTTTATTTAAATTAATAGTGCAATTGAACTGTGGCTAGCATAAGTAAAAGAAAAATAATAATAAATCAGTGAAAACCAATATGTTGATGATTATTTACCTAAAACAAAATGAATGAATGAGAGGCAGGAGCAAAATTATACTAAATATACGAGTATATACGAGTGGTAATCGCTTTCCTTAAAATCCTACAAAGGTTGGTTCAAACCTCCCCGGCATGTACAAATAAGAAATTCACTTTTCTTACGGACATTTGTCATAGATTTACAATACCACCATTCTATTTCCACTAAGAGCACGTTAAGCCATCGGTCCCGGTTTCGCTAATACCAGCGTGTAAAATAATAAATAAAATTGACATTTAAAAATTACATCAGAAGGGCCTTTCAGAATTGCATTAGAATTTGGCCTACACTATCCCACATGTTGGTATTAGTAGAACCGGGACCAACGGCTTAATCTATGACAAATGTACGTAAGAAAAGTGTATTTCTCATAGGTCTCAGGGCATTGTACCTTCCTTTATTAGATTTCAAGAAAAGCGTTCTTACAATCGAGCTGTCACCGCCCTTTACTGTAATAATAATTGCTGTAATCATCATCATCAGCCTGTGACCACTGCTGGATAAAGGCCTCCTCCAAGGCTCGCCACTTCATACGATCACACGAGCGACCTTCCTCAGCTCATCACTATCGTCACTCAGTAATCGTCTCCAGAACCAGTCTACTCCATCGTTCATCGGTTTTACGACACAATGTGTCCAGCCCATTACCACTTCGGCTTGCTAATTTTGAGAGTTATTGACAGTAACTTTGGTTCTGATGGATGTCAACGTGACTTTTACCTTCAGAGAAATCCCGAGTACAGATTCTCCATAGCTAGCTGAGCGACCTTGAACTATCCAGACAAGATCTATCGTCAGCGTCCACGTCTCTGCACAATAATATTATTAAAATAAAATTCCTAATGTCGAAAAGCAAATGTGACAAAATGTGACTGTGACGAAATGGACAGGTTAATATGCTTTAACTGGAGCGGAGTGTATCGCAAGGTTTTCTTTTAAGTTTTATATAGTTACCATTATTTAGCACCTACAGCTTGCATTGTAGGTTTATAAAATGCGCACTTTTCCAGCATAAACAATAACTATAAGACTTCACGAGTACCGAAACCATTAAATTTATTTATTTATTAACTTGCTCATTGATTTAGGTATTATCACAATGACACAGTATTTTGTTGATATAAGAATAGTAGATGTAAAAAGTTGAGAGATAAATAGGGTACTAATCTGTCCACCACTTACTGAAAGCTGTTAAGCAGTTCAATTTAATCCAATTTATTTATTCTGTAACTAGGCATAGGACAATAATAATGTAATCTGCGCTTTACATGTCAAAAAATTAATTAATATAATATTAAACGAAAATCTTATTTTCTGGGAAATAGCTTGTATTTAGAGCAGCACATTACAACCCAAGACATAATACAATATTAATCTTAAAATTATAGCTGCTGTAAATAGGCATCGTCATGCTACAAGCTAGAACAAAAACAATAATGAGGATGTGACTAAGATTATAGCTGCTGTAAAGTGGCATTGTCATACTATAAGCTAAACAATTATTAAAATCTTTTGTTCTGCCGTCAATACATTTATGGAACTAGCTTCAATTAACAGAATCATACAGTATTTGGTCAGATAGGGAGAGGAGCAGAATAATCGAAAGTGAGCGGCTTGTTGCGCAATAAAATAAAAAGGAGGCCTTCTTTGTAAATGAGCCTATGGTTGATTGCAAGCCCGAGACACCATTCTTCTCTTTCCCGCACACAACGGATCTGGCACCCGCACGGTGAATCCATAGAAAGCTTAAAAAAACTAATCCTTATCCTCTCTTTCCCACACACGATGCCCTATACCCGCACGGATTTTTTTTTCTCTTTTCGTGATAAATACTACAAATTTAAATTAATAGAGTATTTATGACAGCGGTACCGGGTTCGACTCCAATAATTTATATTTGTTATTTAAACTAAATATTGTCCTGAAGGTATAATTCTAATAGTTATTTTCTTTCCATTATTTCATATTGTATTTATACCAAATTACAAAACAATCTATTTATAATTTTCGTTTAATAAATAACTAATAGTTCTGAGAGTACACGCAAAATATCCTTAGGGACTTAAAGTCCGAAACAATCGAATAAAAGGCATCGTTACGTCCAATTAATATTTAATGAAACGCGAATACATCGTAGGTATGCGCGAATTTTCAAGTTTAATGCCCAAAATATTATTGTTGCCAACCTCAAAGACAAGGGTTTAAAACGTAAACTAAAAATAATAAGTAAAAATAATGTGTTTGTATAGTAATAAGGGATACCAGTAAACACAATACAATTCGGATAAAAAGCCTTAAGGTGTTTTATTTATTTGAATTTCAGAAAAATCACAGTATTAGAACTTAAGCCAAAAAGATTTTATATAATTTATACAGTTCATTTATCAAAACAGTGGGTTAAATATTACAAATGTATAAAACATTAGTAAAGGAAAAATATCAACATTTTGATAACCATATGAATAACGACAAAACGGGCTCTTGCCACTATTGAGGTTCCATCTATTCTGGTACCCACTGGATTAGTCCGCGATGATGGCAAGAGACCTGATCCCCTGGGAGCGGGGACGAGCCTTAGTGTGGGATGACATTTGTGTCGACACTGTTTACTTTTGTTTGGCTTTGGCACACCTTAGGGGAACAGCGCTAAAAGCGGGAGCCGCAGCCGAAAGCGCAAAGTCTGGCAAGCGGCGCAAATACGTATCTATAATCAAAGACCACGTGTTTGGGCTGTTTGCTGTAGATACTTTAGGCCCGTGGAGTCCAAACGCTAAAACATTTTTAAAAACATCACCCCTCGTCTAATTGTCTACTCTGGGGACAAGAGGGCTGGTTCTTTCCTAGCCCAGAGAATCAGCATAGCGATTCAGCGAGGAAATGCGGCCAACGTTCTTGCTACCATGCCGCGCGGATAGGATTTATATTTAAATTAGGTTTTGTAAGTAGGATTTTAATTTGGTATTTTTATATTTTATATCATATTTAATTTTTCTATTAAGTTTTAAAAAAATAAAAAAATATATGTAAAATATTTTGACAATAGGGTTGGATTCCTGTAGTTTCCTTGAGTTTGACATTACTTGTAATACAGAATGGTTTTATTTAATAAAAAAAAAATTAACTTTACCATATTTTGTTAGGCAAGTGATGGCTTGCGTATTTTATTATATAAAAAATGTATTTAATTTGGATAACAGATCAGTGAAGATCGCTGTTCTACGTATCTTAGACTATAAAGCCTTTTTGATCCTCTCTTCCTTGAGCCAATCACGTGTATTATAGCAAAATTAAACGTGCGTAAATTCAATGTTTCCTTAGTATCTGGTGGAAGTTATAGATTGCGGTCTAAAGTTAAACAAATCTGCTACAAAGAGGATTGCTTATCGAAGGTTGTCTTCTGAACTTAATCGGGATTAAGTCCAGAACTACGAACTTGAGACTAAGCTGGAAATGCATTCTGTACTCGAAATGTATTATAATTAATGAACCGTCTTATTTTATCACTTTTTTGTAGTTCATACTCTGTAAAATAGATGGCGTTTGTTACTTTAGGGTGGAAATTGCATCAATACACATATATTTTTAAATATTATTTTAGGTCTTGGAACCATCTGTTATTCATAAATATTGTGGCTTTTGCATCATGAACAAATATTGGTTTAGTATGCAATGTCTCCATTTTAAAGTACCTATCAAACAATTTAAAAAATCATAATTTAATATATTATTTTAGAAACAGTCAGTTCCAGACAGAGAGGCAGTGGGGGCGTCCAGGCCGGGATGGGTAATGGGACTGGTTTGAGAATGGGGACATTCTTCCGTTTTCACCAATAGGATTTCAGCAAGTGACCATTATAAATAATAAATCATGCACTTTTGGTGATAGGCGCCGTTACTACTTCAGCATTTCTCCAGGAACACTTTTATAGGAAGTTAGGAGGGACAAACGCAAGATGGAGCGATATTCAGGAGATGCTTGAAGTGTCCGTTGTCGGCCTGATAGATCCATGACGGAATTACGCACGAACTACAGTGCTCGGGAGACCACTGTGAGCGATATGTTCTGCTGACTTTGGATCTTGTTTCTGTTGGTCTTCGCCAGGTGATGCCAGGCGCAGTGTAAATAAGGTAACATTTCACCTAATAGTATCGTCCTATTTCATGGTCAGTTTCAAATGTAGTCCCATCAACTACGCCATCTAGGGACGTCTTTTTCGATTAACGAAAAATCGTTTATTAACGAACTCGTATATAGAAAAGATATCGCATTTCACTACGGCCCTATTGCGTTTCATCACGTCACATTTCAAACCGAATTTTACGCTAAATTCGTAAATCGACTAATTATATACAGAATGCATGCCTGTCAAAGCTTAAAACGTTTCCAATGTATTTGAATAAGATGATGAATCCCAAAGTTCTCGTTTTGGTATTAACGACAAAACTTAATTAAGTTTAGTCACTTTATTTGTTATTGTGAACAAAATTAGACCTGTTACTTTTATATTAAAGATATGCGAGAAACATAAGCAGAACCTGTACTGAGAAAAATGGATATTTAATGTAATTGAAAATTATGAGTTTTACGCTGATAAAATCGCCTTTAAACTCATGTCATTACTATCACGATACTATGAGGTGATTAGTGACAACATTTTTTTTTTCATTACCAACGAAAGCAATACAGATAAATTATTAGTTCAAACGCCTAGACGTTTTGTAAGAGGTATACGCCTAGTGTCATCAACTCGGCGATTTTCTAGGCTTGTCATACACGTGACTGTGTTACAAGTACGTTGTTATTGGTCAAAACCTATATTAATAACTGTACCTTATATGTTTTTGTTATAATGATAATCGTATCATATCTACCAATATACTTCAGTTTAAACAGCTATTTAGTACCTGAAACAAGAAAAAAACACATAATTAGTATTTGTCATTACCTACTAATTGCACAACTTCATAATGAACTCACTAGATGGCGCTCAACATAAGAGAGGGCGCTGCAGTCGGCCCAACTAACACGTTTAAATTTTATGTTAATTTTATGACGAGAAATATTTAAATCGCTTAACTAGACGCATGTATTTTAAAACACTTTTAAAAAGAAAGAAGAAGTTGCGTTATTATTTGAGACCTGCCCTGATCATACGCAAACAGTGCTTATATTCATATTTTTACGACGTTACAGACATCGACGAGATTGCCATTTGTCATATTGGACTTCTATACTCCTCCTTAGTCGGTACCCTACTGTAGGGGATCGTGACTCCGTCGCATCGACTAGCCGTTTTCAGTGGCTGCGGTCCGCGGCGCAGTGGATGGCCTCGTGTACTGGGATGTTAAAAGGTCAATAACCTGACTGGACCATCATTTGGGGCTTCTTCCTCTTGTTCTTTGACAGACTATTTTTCCTGTTATTTGGGTTTTCCAGATTGTCGGCACCTATCGTAGCAATGTTTTCTTTTATACTGGCACGACATTTGACCTTGCGCTTGTAGCTCTATATTCCTGGAGAATATGTGCTTCTCTCGCCATGCTGGCCAGACGTAAGATTCCGTTAATGCCGTCTTGGAATCTCTTTCCGTAAATGCATTGATGGCAGACCTGCTTAGGCCCAATTCTGCTTAAAGCTAAGTCTTGACCCGTTCCTGATCATTTCTATCCTATCATAAAATTTCTTCGACTTCATGTTGTGGTTTTTTGGAATATTTGATTCTCACCGAACTAAGTTTAATAAGAATATATTTTTTCAAGTTCCGAGATAACACTAAGGTGCCTGGCCTATAGGCTAAGAAGAGAAGAAGACAAATTTCTAAGCATTCCATGGATTCACCGTGCGGGTGCCGGGTCCATCGTGTGTGGGTAAGAGATGAGAAGAATGGTGTCTCGGGCTTGCGACCGACAATTGGCTGGTTTAAGAAAAGGAGGCCTCCTTTTTTTTCTATTTCGCGATAATACGCTCACCATCCACCATTCTACTTCTCTCCCTACCCAACCAAATACTGTATGATTCCGTTAGTGCCGTCTTGGAAGCTCGTTCCATAAATGTATTGACGGCAGACCTGCTTAGGCCCAATTCTTTCAGTAAGTGATGCAAAGATTTTGCTGGAACTCCTCTTGCACCAACTTCCACTGCGTAAAGCTGAGTCTTGAACCCGTTCCTGATCATTTCTTCTGTGAGATCATAATATTTATTCGACTTCATGTTGTGGTCTTTTGGAATATTTGATTCCCACGGAACGGTAAGTTCAATAAGGATAACTTTTTTCAAGTTCCGAGAAAACACTAAGATGTCTGGCCTATAGGCTGATACAGCTAGTTCATCTGGGATCCTATAATGGTGTTCAAATGTATCCATGAGAATTTTCCAGTCTGATGCGGCGCCAAGGATCGAGGTGGGCTTGCATTTAGTTTTCGTGCTTTGCCCTTCCTTTACAAATGTGGTCAAAGTTTTATTTGTAGTCAGTCCCTTTCTGGCTCTTGCAATAGAAAGACTTACTGCTTCACGGATAACACCTAGGACTTTGTCATGTCGGCGTGAGTAATAGCCCTTTTCTAAGAGAGTAACGCACCCTACAAGTGTGTGTCTAGCAGTTCCTATGGCAGCACCACACAATGTACAGTTCTTTTCCGTAGCTTTTCCCCACCTTACCAGATTACTCTGGTCCGGGAGGGACATTTGAAAAGCGTTTAGGTAGAACTTTAGCAACGCCGGAGACCAATCGTACATTAGTGTGCGCCACTTTAGGGCTGGAGGGATGCAAAAATCGCCCAAAGTTAGCCAGTCATTTTGAACTTCTAGAGTCATCGCGTGCACTCTGTATTCATGCTCTTCATCTTTCCTGAGGAAGGATTTTATAACCTCTTTGTCACTTTCTTTTTTCTTCCAGCCAATGTCTCTTTTGTCAGTCTGGGCACCTGTCATGAATTTCTTGAAGAATAGTAGTCTCGGTTCCATATCTGAGACCAGAGGGTCTTTTGGAAGGGATGAAATTGTATTATCCTGGGAGCTGGTTAGAATTTGATATTTGCTTATACAGAATCTATGACAAATGTACGTAAGAAAAATGTATTTCTGATTGGTTCATGAGTTAGAACCAACCCCAATTGAACAGAGCATGTAATCTAACCGAACCGATCGTGTTAAAGACCACAAAAAGCGATAAAATGTAAACCAAAAACAATAATTCTAAAACATATTGAAAGCGCCGTTTTATTGTGCATAAACCAATGGTACTAAAACTTTTTACGGTCGGAACAAACTGTATTATTTGAACGCGCTCAAAGTTGCCACTAAAATAAACAGACTGGGCCAAACTAACCGCCAGAGGTTCTCAACATGTTTATGAGCGGAATAGACGGAACTTTCAAATTGATGCTTGCTTTTACCAATAAAGATGAGCATTCGGGTGAAGCGCTCGATTTATCGATGAATGAATATTTTGGAATGGAACTTTATGATGTAATCCAAAATTCGTTTACCTACGTGTGTTTACACTATCTGTGTTAGCTGTAGATTAACTTAACATAAAAAATAAATTACTCTTAATTTATATTATTACTCTTATTATAAAATTTTGTAAGGGTTTTACTCTAGACTAAAACGTTATTCTATTAATAGAAACAACCAACTTGAAAGAAAAGCTGCAGCTTCGCCGAGATGTGGCCTCCCTGAGCGTGTTCTACAAGCTATACTACGGTGAATGTTCTGAAGAGCTTCACAACCTTATACCTTCTTCTCTATTCCGCAACCGAACCACTTGCACAGGCCAAAATATGCATCCACATACCGTAGCCACTATCCCTACGCGTACATACAAATTTGGAGACTCTTACATCTGTCGCACGCTAAAGATATGGAATGCTCTCCCAGCCAGTGTGTTTCCCTATTCCTATAACCTGGAGTCCTTCAAACAATGTGTGAAAAAGCATCTTTATAGGCCGGCGTAGTGGTAGGGACTGATGTCGGGCGTCTGAAGCTGGCGTCAGTTTCTCCCATTCTTGGACCTCGCAAGCCGCTTACCATCGCGCGGTGTTATATGTCGTGCTCAGTATATAAAAAAAAAACATATGTCGGAATTGACTTTTTGCCTTCTCCATACAAAATGGCTATTTTATATTTAATAGTTATATTATATATAAGACCATATAAAATTACGTATAGTAACTTAAATAAAAATATTAAATCATTTAAAGCAATGTTTCTTGAACGTATTTTTGGTATTTAATTATTAGTTGTAAAAATTAACAGGTTTTGCAAGATATGCGTTTCACAAACATATCTTAGAAATAATTAAGAGGGGAAATGTCATTTACAGAAATACAGTTAAACTACAGAAAAACAGTGAAGTTGTCAATTTTACATTTCACAAAGCAATAACAAATAATTAATTAAATTTGTTCGTGTACCCGATTTGACTTAAGAAAAACTTAAGGATAATGATTTCTTAGCTAGGAAATAATTAAGTAGAGCTTCGAGAAACCGGCTGTTAGTAATTTAAGCATAATTATTATTTTTATTTATTTCTTTTTACACACCCTCTCACAGACACTCATACACATTCACATAACACACAGAGAGGATACACGGAATTCCTAAAATACCCACCAACAGCCCTATAATACTATTTATTATTATTATTATTTATTTGTTTGTACTTGGGTAAGCTTTACAATGTTTTAATAAATTGTATAAGCTTGTTATTGTGTCACCTGGGAGTGAACTGACTCCTGTCATTCAGAAATATCTACGACAGGGGTCAGGACATCCAATCTAAATTTAAAGTGTAAAAAACATACTTGTTATATAGTGTCAATAAACGATTTTTATTATTATTATTATAATTATAAAATATGAATACCAGAATATAATATCATATAAGATTAATTTACATAAAATATATATAACATTTTGGCATTTGACATCATTGCAAATGGCGTACTTTCAACGAGAACAACTAATAGGTGGTAGGCGGACGATGGTGATAATTTGCCCAGTCTGCCGGGGCACGGAAGTACCCACCGTTCTTGCCGATAAACCCAGTAAAGTGTATCCACACGTTTCGGGCTCAGGCTCGAATTGCCGTCATGCCCAGTCAAGCCGGCATAGTGTTAGATACTGATGTCATTCATTAATGTCTGATTCCAGTTGTTAACATTCATGGACCTCGCGCGCCACTTACCATCAGGTAGGGGCAAGATCACATGTCGTGCTAGTATAAAAAAAAAGTGTGTCGAGGACACTATGTAAACTATTATGATACTTTTACCATATTTATTTACATAGTGGTAGAACTAGAAAGTTCTTAACTCCCATTATATTTGATAATATTATGCCCATTGATAACTGTGTAAAAATTACAAATTATGAATTTAAAGGAAAATTTAAGTTTTTTGTGTTAAATACGTGTAAGTAAATACGAACTACGAACTACGAACAGTAATGTGATTTAATGTTAAATAACTTTGTTTTGACAAATATAGTGTAAAAAAATTACTGTAAAAAAAGAGTGTACTATTCGCCAACAAACTGCTGTGCAGTTTGGCGTATAATTAAAAAAATGGGAATAGTTTCAGTTATTATCTGAATAAACGATTTAATAATAATAAAAAAAAAAATCGAATAAATGATTTTTTACTACAAAATTATTAATAATAATAATGTTTTGTATATTTACATTTTTGGGTTGAAAGCTGCGGCGATGATTATGAAAAATAAATTTGAAGTACGTCGTAAAGCTGAACGTTTAATTAAGGCCAAATTCCCAAACTCCCCGACTAATAAGGGATCTGTACTCGAAAAATATAGACCAATAAAATTTGGCAAAATATCGATATTACAATAATTAAATTTAAACCTAAGCTGCTTTCTTACAACTGATTGTTCTCGAACTGAACACGTAATTGTAATTTAAAAAAAAATCTACATTAACCTGCCTCCGTGGTTAAGCGGACTCCTGGACACAATAATTTATTTGTGATATTTCTCGAGTTTGGTACGCTAGAAACATCTACAAGCTTGCCACTTTTCATGATGGGCCTATAGTAAAGTTGGCAAAATGTGAAATAGCTTCTCAAAAAAAAAACGGAAAAAAAATATATCTCCAAGTGTTATCTACAAAATTAGTTAAGCAAATATTTATTGTCAGTCCGACGCTGATTTCTGTTTGTTTAGAAATAATGCAGTGACCAAGCATTTGAAGACGCGGGCAGACGGTGCGTGTCTAATAGCCAATGGCAATTTGTTCCACTGGGGTGCAGACTCAGTAAACGAATCTGAATATGCAAGTGAATTTTTAGTTGGTTATTATAGGAAAAAGTCAAAGTCAAGTGCTGTAATTGATAAGAAATTATCAATTACAGCCCCTAGAACACAGCGTCCTAGACCTCCAGTGTTGGAGATGGGCGTTCTAGAACATAACGAGTATATCTGGAGAATTTGGTCTACACTCGCCACGCTGGCCAGAGGGCTTGGCGAGGAATTGTTTTATTAACAGGAAAATTTCGTGCGAGTTGTCTACTAAAAATATTTTAATGCAGGTGTTTTTAGTGCGAAATGTCAATTAAATCATTATCAAATGTCTACGAGATTTAGTAAACAGTAAAGTATTACGTGCTATTAACATATTGTAGTTTTGAATAGTGTAGTCTAGTCTAAGTGCCAGAAGCACAAAGTAAAAGCTACAATGACAAAAAGAGTGAAAAGTCTCCCCTCTGTGCGGTACCATTATCGCAGTCCTAATGGAATCTCGCCCGCGCCGGCTTTAATCAATGACGACTACCCACTTCCGTAGTCTACGGTTTTTTTACACACCTGCCTCTATATGAGAATTATGAAAAAAGGCGAAATGTTGTGACTACGCTGGCAACATTTCCCCTCTGTATAGCGAGTCTAATATTTATTTATTTAAAAACTTTATTGCACTAAGCACAAAGGCGGACTTAATGACCGTAGACATTCTCTGACAGACAAACCTTAGGGACAAATTTGAACAAATATAGGTGCAATGAAAGTAACAGTATTATACAATTATAGGATAATTCAACAAATATTATATACCTACTTATATATTCTTATATATGTATTATAATATCAATATACTAAATACTAATACATACACAAACTTGTACATAAACATACACAAATACAACTTACTAACGTGGTTTAGAGCTATTCATGAAGTGTGAATAGACCAGTTTTTTAAACGACAATCTGTTACTTGCCTGCCTTATGTTTACTGGAAGATCATTCCATAATTTTGTGGCAGCTACTACGAAGGAGTTGGAGACAAATTCAGAATGATGTGAGGGAACAGAAAGAAGAGAGTTGTGAGAAGAATGTAAAGATTTATCGTGGAAAGAAGAGAGATAGGCAAAATTGTCCTTGAGATATTTCGGAGTCGCAGGCTACGTTGGAAGAAATAATTGCCGGCATCTCGTCGCCAGCCGTTTGGATAACTCCTTAGCCAGACGCTTGCCTGAGTATCCCCATGAGCCCATCGCATCGTCTCGACCCCAGAGCAAATTCGTAATATGTACCGAGGTTGGCGTATTTGCGCAGCTTGAGGTTTTCAACAGAAATCGCTACTATCTAATATCCTCTATATTTTTGTATGGTTAGAAAAAAAGGACTATAAAATCCGTAAATAGGTAGTTTGCTCAAAATCCATTGGACCACACGTTTCTGTGCTCGAAGTGCTCAAACTTGCACTCTGACTCTGGAAAAACTCTTAGTAATAGGAGAAGTAGTTTTGTTAAAGAACTGATACTTTACATGTAGGTAAATCATCGGTTTAAACTATATTGTATCGATAAGTCACATAGTATCGACATACTAGTCCGAACATCGATAAATATGTGAAAACAATTCCAATACCGGACACTATGCGTTCAATATCCGCGCGTCGCTCGCTCGGGTTGTATTAAGGTATTTTTCCAACTGGCATTATTTAAACTCGCCTAAATGTGCGAATTTTCAAATAAATTAAATTATTGGAATGAGCCTACAAAATGATATTGCAAATTATAGATTACAAGATGTGTAAATAAAATTAAATTTAACTAAGCTCTATATTAAAAAAAATACATACAAGTTCACAGTAGAATAACTGTTAATAACTATTTAAAAAACAACCTTTATGTTATAAAAATATATTCAATATATAAAACATTCTTTATTGTACATTATTTAGAAGAAACTAACCCTCGCCAACGCATTTGGCCAACGTGGCGAGTGAGGGCCGAATTCTCCGAAAAAAAGCTGGTGTCCATCTCCAACAGTGGAGGTCTAGGACTCTGTGTTCAAGGGGCTGTCACGATGATGATATATACTAATAATATACGTAATACTAAAATAAATATCATAATTTAATAAAAATACACATACGAGTATATTTAAGTACGAAGTGGGTTATATCGAATATTTGTTTTGTTTAAAAAAACAAGTTTTGCGTGATCTCTTTATCAATCTTTGCCTGATAGCACCTACTGAAATACAACTCGCACTATTAGTTCGAGTTAAAATTGTGCGAATAGCTAACAAACCTTGCACGCGAGATATATTTTTGAATTGGAAATGAAGCTACATAGAATTATCTGAAATTTGAATTATGGAAACATAGAAATATCGACTAATCTAAAACTTTGGTGTAAAATTAAAAATGGATTATTCTGTAGTAACTCTGTCTTAAATGGTGGTGGCACGTTCTCTGTTCCAATAATACCCACTCATGGAATCGTTAATATACTGTGTTACCCTCGCCAACGCGTCTGCCTGGCATGACCAAATTTTGGAAGGCCCATCTACAACAGTAGAGGTCTAGGAATCCATGTTTAAGGGGATGTTGAACTAATTTTCATATTTTAATTAACGATCCTATGGCATGACATTACGTACCCACTTTAACCCTGAATGTTTTTTGTAAATTATCTGATCTGAAGATGTGGAATGCTCTCCCAGGAGTCCTTCAAGCGAAGTGTGAAAAAGACTGATGTCGGTTGTTAGTGACTGGTATCAGTTGCTCCCATTTTTGGACCTTAAATACTGCTCACCACAAGCTGGGAGCAATATCACATGTCGTGTTCAGTGCATAATATTAATAATAATATTAACGTTGACTATCTGGAACTACCCGCCATTAGTAAGTTTATTGAAGGATGTATTTTAAATGTAAAGTAACATCACGACCGTTTCCCTTCCGGCGTGGTCAGAAACCACGCTTATATAGAAGCGGATTCACATTTAGCCAACTTTACTATAGACCAATCACGACAAGTGGCAAGCTTGTCGATGTTTCTAGCGTACCAAACTCGAGAAATATCACAAATATATTAAATATTAATTTAATTTAAATAAAATAAAAAAATGTGTCACGACCAGGAATCGAACTCAGTACCTCCGAGTCTAAATCCACGGACTTAACCGCTAGACCACGGAGGCAATGATGTATTTTTATGCACATATTTCCCCTTTTCAATACATTATGGCTCTAAGAAGGGGAAAACTTATTCCAAACATATTAACCTTAAGTTGGTACAGTCAAGCGCAGAACTTTCTTGTGTAAATATAATTAGAATAAACGACGGCAAAAGTTATGCTGTTGTTTAAATTGGAATACCAAATCCGGTTTTTGTTGAAAGGTTCTAAGCGATTTAAGAGTTAATTTAAGTGCGATAAAAATATAATAAAAAGTAAAGTATCATCACGACCGTATTCCTTTCGAAATGGTCAGAAATCACGATTTTCTTAATAAAGATCTCGTCGAATTCTCTAGCGTACCAAACTCAAGAAATAACGAAAATAAATTAAATAAATTATTGTGCCCAACCAGGAATTGAACCCCGTTACCTCTGTAAACTAAATCCACAGACTTAACCACTAGTAGAAGCAGGCAGTCAAAATATAATTTATTTAACTATTCTATAAATTACTATTTTTTTAATCGTTTATTTGCTTTAAATGTGTGCTTTAAATTTAGCCATTGTTGCGGCATGCAAAAATTGTTTAGTTTAAATATATTCTTATCATTAAGTCACCATTACATAATTCGAAATATACAAACAGTATAAAAGAATTACAATATTAAATAATTAAAAAGAAATCCTAACTTTAAATAAACAAAAAAATAAAATAAACTACACTACAAATAAAACATAAAAAATATAACCGTCCGATGGACGTAGTATGCCGATGACACTTGCTGCGTTCCACCGTTGAACAGCGAGGCTGACCCTTTGAGCAAAACATTTTCTACTCAAAGAGTCACCCGTCGCCAAGAAGACTTTTTCCCAAGGTCACGAGAGCCTCCTCAAACCACGGACCCATAATATTTAATAATAATATAATTCGAATTGCATTTTCGTAATTATTTTGGACTAATTTTATTTTATTCCTTCGAGTAGGCAACCACAATTGGGCGCTAATTATTATTAAAATCTACTTTAAACTAATTTAACTAATACAATTTTCAACCTTTTTAATATCAGTGACAATTTTCTTGTATAATTCTCAACAAAACCCGTCTCAAGTTCTCGGCGTGCCCTATCTCATTGTGTTATCTCAATTACCTACTTTAGAGCTATTATTATACATTCTTTTTTTCAAATAAACCCCTCCAAGAGTTCCATAACGGTTTTGTTTCCCATTTTCAAAGTGGAATGGAATGCGTTGATTATTTTAAATGTGGTTTTCTGTCTGTTTAATAAAGTTAAAGCGATTTTATTCAAACTGTTTCTTTTATATTTTTGATAACGGTTGTACTTTTATTGATTTAGAAAGCGGTTTTTTTATTTTAAATTTACGATAGTCTGACGACTCTAGCGAATTCAATTCCCAGCAAAGAAAAAAAAACACACATAGGGGCAGAGGTCCCGACATTTCATAATGATCGTTAACTTAGTGATTTTAGCCATTGACGAGCCTTAAAACAGACTAAATCGCGTGGTCACTTTCCATTCATCATCATTCATCATTACAGCCCGTACAACACAGCGTCCTAGACGTCCACTGCTGGAGGCCTTCCAGAACATATATCTGGAGAATTTGGCCTACACTCGCCACGCTGGCTAGACGGCTTGGCGAGGATATGATGTCAATTTTAATGACTATATTAACGATTCCACAAGTTGGTATTAGTGGAACAGGGACCGACGGCTTAACGTGCTCTACGAGGCACGGGAACGGTGATGTTGTAAATCTATGACAGATGTACGTAAGAAAAGTGTATTTCTTATTGGTAGGTTCATGCCGGAGGGGTTTGAACCGACCTTTGTAGGATTTAAGGAACGTTTTCTTACAACCAAGCCACAACTGCGCCTTCCATTATTCGTTCACAATTGTCTAAAACGTATATTGTGTATACATTTCTATTCAGGTATTTTACGTATTCTTTTTCTTAGTTTATCTCACAGAAGAAATGATCAGGAACGGGTTCAAGACTCAGCTTTACGCAGTGGAAGTTGGTGCGAGAGGAGTTCCAGCAAAATCTTTGCATCACTTACTGCAAGAATTGGGCCTAAGCAGGTCTGCCGTCAATACATTTATGGAACGAGCTTCCAAGACGGCATTAACGGAATCATACAGTATTTGGTTGGGTAGGGAGAGAAGTACTCGTAGAATGGTGGATGGTAAGCGTATTGTCGGGCAATAAAAAAAAAAAAAAAGGAGGCCTCCAGCCTATTGTCGGTCGCCGAGACACCATTCTTCTCATCTTTTACCCACACACGATGGACCCGGCACCCGCACGGTGAATCCATGGAATGCTTAGAAATTTGTCTTCTCTTCCTATTGTCGGTCGCAAGCCCGAGACACCATTCTTCTCATCTCTTACCAACACATGATGGACCCGGCACCCGCACGGTGAATCCATGAATGCTTAGAAATTTGTCTTCTATTTTGCCTTTTAATGAAATTTTTATTTTAGATACTTTTATCATTTAACTCTGTAACTGTAGGTATTAACTTTTGGTCATAGTTCACGTTATTTCTATTTTTAAATATTGTTACTATTAATAATTAAGTTTCTTAAACATATAATGTATCATAATTGAATGTAGTTTGACATGTTGTGGTCACGTGTTACTGGGGTACCATTCATTATGTTCTTTGACTGTTTGCTTCTATTGATATAATTGGATTCAATGTGTACTCTGTTGGTGATCCTAATTAAATAAATAAATTGTTGTTTAAATGACGTCACATTCTTGGATAATTTCAGTTTATTTTGCGTTGCGCAGCCGCTTGTAACGACGTCAGCTTCATAATCTTGTTGAAAATAGCATCGCGAATTCATAATGCCATAATCGATCAACAGCCTACTAAATAATTGTTCGCACTTATATTCGAATAGTTTAATTAAAACGGTAAAAAATATATGGTATCGTATCGAACTCACCTGTCAAATTTGCGATTTTCGCAAACTGTTTAGCGACGGAATTTGACAGACCGCATACCGAATACCGACTGTCGCTTAATTATCACAAAATGTATTACTAATGAGTGATCTTCTTATATAAGCTCTTCATAAGAGCTATGTTCAATCACAAACGGTTGGACTCTTGTCGACCATACTTCAAAAAATATAGTACGAGTATAATGCCAGTTCCATGTCTGTATATTTACGAGGTCTGCATTTTTGTGTACAAGTATAGTTACTATTTTCAGCTACAATCTATGTTTTCACAAAGATCACGGACTCAGTCCATTCACAAACTATATAAGCCACCAGCGAGGTTAACAACATTAAAAAACTCCTATATGATGTGTATTAAAATATGCAATAAATTACATGACTATTTTATGGATGAACCATTCAATAAATTGAAAAGATTAACAGAAGCTTGGTTGTTGAAAATGTATTTTTACAGTGTGCGTGATTTTATTGACTAAATTGTGATTATTGACTAAATTATATTGCATGCTTTGACATTATTATTATTAATCTTATTGACATACTTACTGACTTAATATTATTATTGTTTTACGTTTTAGGTCAATTGTATTTATTTTTCTGTCTGTAAATATGTAATATTCTAATTGAAATTACGGTGACATATTGTATTATATTTAATAACGTGATGTGTACCTTTGCTGGTAGGGTTTGGTAGTACTAATCGATACCAATCACAACTGCAAATTTGTCTACCCAAATTCTTTACATGAATAAATATTTTATTTCATTACGGGCTTCGCTTATTACCGCCCGTACTGAGTACGTAGTATGCCATTGTTGTCAAGAGCGGAGCTGAACGGGCGAGCGGCATCGGTAAAAAATTATCATCACCATAGCCCCTAGAATAGTGTCCTAGACCTGAAGTCCTAGACGAGATAGGCCTTTCAAAAAATTCTGGAGAATTTGCCCTACACTTTGACGTTGCCCAGACAGCTTGGCTAGGGTCTGATATAAATTTTTAATGACAATTTATTAACGAATCGAATAAATAAAAAAGTTTGAAAACTATAAATATCTACAATTACATTGGGTTACCATTCGACCGGATTTGTCCTGACTTTTAGGCTCTAGTCCGGATTTTTTAAATTAGATGTAACACTATATATTAGATATTCGCGAGCGTCTGCTACCTTACCTACTATACCTCTGTAACTAAATGGACAATGTTAGCATTTTGTGACTAAAACTTTTATTGATATGTCAGGCTTTTTAAATTTCTAAGTGGTAACATTTGAATAGCTATTCTATTATTTTTCTTTTTGGTCTAGCTTTTAGAAATTAGTGCGACATGAATGACACGCCCTATCCATGTCGCACTAAATGCTAACCTAAACTAAACTAAGATTTATATGCTTCTAACTTTAAACACTAGCGTAAGTAAATCTAATAGGAACTAGATCACAGAGTCCTAGCTGGAAATATACTTTTCTTACATTTGTAATAGATTTACAACACCACCGTTCCCGTGCCTTGGAGAGCACGTTAAGCTGTCGGACCCGGTTCGACTTATACCAATATGTGGATTTGTTAATAAATCATCATTGAAAATTGACATCAGATCCTTGACAATCCGTCTGACCAGCGTGGTAAGTGTAGGTCAGTGGAGGTCTGGGACACTGTGTTCTAAGGGCTGTAATGAATAAAATGAAATGTAATGTAATAGCATTGAATTTCACATTATTTGCCAACCGAAATGAATACATGTTTTCCACAAAGCCGCGGGTTTAAAGTGATTTTGTACAACACACAGGCCGATGCATATTGTGGCCATTAAGCGGGCGCGGCGACGCATACCAATGCTGTCAGGCGGACTGACTGTGTACCAAATATCGATTAGGTACAGTCTTCATCATTTTATTTATTTATTTATTAAAACTTTATTGCACAATATATACAAGGGGCGGACTTAATGTCGCTAGATATTCTTTGACAGCCAACCTTAGGGACACTGTAGAACATTAAATCCTATATGTATGATGTTATATATATATGCAATTTATAAAATAATTATTTTTTGATAATATTTATGTACCTACTTTCTACATATTTATTATTTTTTTAATGCTTAAGTTAGTAGATATAAAAAGTTAAATAAAAAAATACATTTAGGAAATATTTATTTATTTAAAATCTTATTGCACCATGTACAAGGGGCGGGCTTAATGCCGCTAGATATTCTCTGACAGCCAACCTTAGGGACAGATAAAGCATTTAAAGTGAACGGTTGGTGCATATACGGAAATACATAGAAGATAAAAAAGAAATTATGTCCAAATGTAAACTGCCTCGGTGGTCTAGCGGTTAAGTCCGTAGAGGTACCGGGTTCGATTCCCGGTCGGGATACAATAATTTATATAATTAATTTGTGATATTTGGTAAGCTAGAGACATTGACGAGCTTGCCACTTGTCATGATGGGCCTATAGTAAAGTTGGCTAATGTAAATCCGCTTCTTTAAAAGAGTGATTTCTGATCACCCCGAAAGGGATACGGTCGTAATTATACTTTACTTTTTCTATGTACAAATTTTGCTTGTTTTTGATGTATACATATTAATAAATAATAATTTAAGCGAAAAAAGCATCTTGATAGGCTGGCTTGATAGAAAGGACTGATGACGGTCGTCAGTGGCTGGCGCAAGTTGCTGCAGTCTTTGGACCTTGCGTAGCGCTTACCATCAGGTGGTCGCGTGTACATGACCATCGCGTAAATTTTGAAACATAACAAAAAGAAAACACCGCTCTATATAACTAAATAAATAAATATTTCCAGACAGGTCACACAGCGCCATCTAATTTCTGTGGTAAGCTACGAGGCTTGTGTTACGGAAACTAGATGGTAAACTACATATACTATATATAAAATACATATTATACATATAAACACCCAGACCGAGACAAATTATACAATGTACAACTTGCCGCCGGTGGGAATCGAACCCACGACCTCCCGAGTTCACGGCAACGTTTGTTACCACTAGACCACAGAGGCGGTCACTATTTAGTTGCCACAAGTAGGCACAAAACATTACATAAACTCAAAACGTTTACAATTTATCTTTTGAAATAAGCTCCGAAGAGAAACAAATATATAAAAGTTACTTTGTATAAGCAAAAATATTTCTTATATGAAAGTCTATTTGGATTAGCTCAAGCTAAGTTTGCACACATTTCCCCTCGTTGGGTACGCTTCTGAACCAAGATGCCCCGCGACGACGCGTTCGATCGTTCTATTTTTAATTCTAAGTTATTACCTAAATAATCTATTAATCTCAAACATTATCAGTCTTTGCCTCAGTAAACTGCCTCCGTGGTCAAGCGGTTAAGTCCGTGGATTTAGACTCGGAGGTACCAGGTTCGATTCCTGGTCGGGACACAAAAATATTTATTAATGTATATAAATACATTTAATATTTAATTTATTTGTGATATTTCGCGAGTTTGGTACGTTGGAGACATCGACGAGCTTGCCACTTGTCACAATTGGCCTATAGTAAAGTTGGCTAAATGTGAATCTGCTTGTTTATACGCGTGGTTTATGACCACCCGGGAAGGGAAACGGTCGTGATGTTACTTTACATTTAAAATACATCAATAAACTTACTTAGGGCGGGTAGTTCCAGATAGTCAACGTTAATATTATTATTAATATTATGTACTGAACACGACATGTGACATTGCTCCACTTCATATATAATACAGTTTCTGACATAATGTTGGACTAATCCATCGATGTACTAATCGAAATTCCAGCTTAAATGACCTATAACTTAATAAAGTTAATGTGGATTGGATTTTAGCGTAACTACGTCCAATTTATTTATTTTATTTTATTAAAACTTTATTGCACTATGTACAAGAGGCGGGCTTAATGCCGCTAGGCATTCTCTAGCAATTAAATAGATTAAAAGGTAATTCAAGTTAAATCTAAGTATTATATCTATATAGACAGATACATACTAATATGTACACAATACTACATATGCTACATACTATATATATATTTATCTATCTATCCGAACTTTTAACACAACTAAAATGCTTAAACTCTAGTTAAAAGTTCATTAATTTAAATAAACGAGTAGTATAAACAATGCGTGTATTAAAAAAGGGCTAAAAATAACAAAATATGTGTTGCTTAAAGGGAAAAATATTAAGGTATTTAGGTTAGATATTTTGGGTTTTAGGTTTGTGTTTCTTAAAAATATTTATAATAAGCATAGGCAGATGGATAACTTATAATTGTTTGTATTCGATAAAAAATCGAGATTGTTACTTTTCTAATCGATAATTATGATCAAATCGTTAGCTAAAACTCAATAAAACAATCTAGTCAAAGTTTTTAAAAGACTAAAATTTAAATTTTTAAAATAAAATATGTTTGATCCTAAACCTCGATAACATATTCCTGTCAAAATCTTAATTAAATGAGGGATCAAAATGGTAAATTACCACTTGATAAAATATTGCAATCGATATGTCAATAAAAATCAAAAAGTAAAGTGAGCGTGGTCTGCTTTGTGTACTCGTAGATTGTACTTTAAAAAAAATCCCTATCGATATTTATTTTTAAATTGGGATCAAAATCGTTAGCTAAAACTCAATAAAACAATCTAGTCAAAGTTTTTAAAAGACTAAAATATAAATGTTTAAAATAAAATTTGTTTGATCCTAAACCTCGATAACAAATCCCTGTCGAAATCTTGATTACATTTGGGATCAAATTGGTAAATTACAACTTGATAAAATATTTCAATGGAAAATTCATTAAAAATAAAAAAAACTACAGTGAGGATTGTCGTGAGCGTGGTCTGCTTTGTGTACTCGTAGGTTGTACTTTAAAAAAAACTCTATTGATAATTATTTTTTAATTGGCATCAAAATCGTTAGCTAAAACTCAATAAAACAATCAAGTCAAAGTTATTAAAATACTAAAATTTAAATGTCTAAAATAAAATATGTTTGATCCTAAACCTCGATAACAAATTTGCTCGCGCCTATTTAATTTAAATGGGTTATTTGTCATTTTTTAGTTGGCACACTTTTAATATTCCCTCCGTTTCCGCTTCCCGTTAGCAGTGCACACTGCACGTAACTCTGCGTTTTGGTGTCTCCGCCGACGCGTGTCACCGCACCGCTGTTATATTTAAATTTCGTTATAAAACCGCAAAATACTTTGAGTGTGTACTTTTACCATCAGGACTATAATTCCTCGTGAAATTTGTGTTAGTGTTTATGGATCCACATCAGCCGAGAAGACGCCTGAAGGTTAGTGCATGCTTTCTTTTCCTGGAGACAGATCATTTCTCTAATTTCTCCGCACTGTCTCCACTCTCTCTTTCCTACACCTTATTATTAGTGTGTCCCGCAGGTCCTTCGAGTTTTTATATATTTAAAAATTACCGCTAAATTTAATTCGCATCAACCCAAATAGTTGCCGCACGCCACATGGGCTTGGCCATTTTGGCCACCCCACAGTTTGGTTCTTCGAACCGGATAAATTACCAGTATTTGTTATGTTAAAATCATTAGTTTATACATAATTATTAGTATAATCTATAGTGTTTGTCGGAATTGCTAAGAGACACGTTTTTTTTTTTATTTTCGTTTTTTAAACCCGCACCGCTTCTCTAAATAGGTTCTTAGTAATTTATAATCATCTTTAGATCATACAGTACACGTAAATATCCTTACATTCATTTAATTCCATAATCTCAACAAGTTATCGAAGAAATAACGCGAGTAGGTAGGACTAAATTCGCCGCGACTACGCGACCCGCGCGCCGCGCCTTATTGTAGGTATTTAATTTCGTCTCAGATCATTGATTTATGTTTTTTGTTCCGGTCACTTTTTATAGTAGTAGATTTTGGTTACTTTTTATTTATTATTTCGCACTTAAAATCATTTTTTAATATTTACATTTTATTTAATATTTATCTTAATCAAGTTTCTTTCTTATTTTCATCACGTTTTTTATTTATTTATTAATTAAAAATGTCTTCGGAAGAATCTAAACTAGAAAATAAGTTGGTTCTTTTGCAGACCAAACGCAACGCAATATTTGCTAGATTAAATTCGATTTTCGATTTATCTAAACTAGCTCATACAAGTGATGAGAATGAGGAGAATTTTCTTGCTATAACCGAGACTTTGGATGAATTGAGAGCAGACTTCCAAAGTCTTATGGATTCGTACTCTTCTGTTTCTTTGTCATTAAAACCTAACAAGATAGTTGATTACCAACCGTGGACGGTCTTTGAAGACCTTTATTGTCGTATCAAACGCGTTATTAATAAGCTTAATAGTTCTCATGCGCCCGCGCCGTCTACCCCGCGAGACTTGGATGCCGTAATGAATAACAATGACTTATGTATATCTAGGTCCCGGCCTCGGTTACCGCCGATCGAGTTAATGTCTTTCGACGGTGATATACGTAAATGGCCATTATTTTATAGACAGTTTTTAGACGTCATACATAATAATAATTCTTTATCTGACAGTGAAAAGGTGCACTATTTAATAGGCAAGCTGTCAAATAGGGCTTTGTCTGTATGTGCCGGTATTCCTCCAACTGCCGAGAATTATTCTATTATGTGGTCAACGCTTATTGAGAAGTATGAGGATACCCGCTCGCTTGCCACGTCTTATCTAAATCAGCTGTTCGATTTCAAACCGCTCGCCTCTTCTAGTTCGTCTGGTCTTGATCTGTTTATTGAGAGATTCGCGTCAGCTGTGCGCGCTCTCAAACAAATGAACCTTAACGACTTGTTGGATTTTGTTTTGTTATATCTCGCGACAAAGAAAGTAGATCCAGAAACTACAAAATTGTTTGATATGTCTGTTCGTAAAGAAAACATACCAACATATGATAGTTTTATTTCCTTCATTAAGGAACAGTCAAAAATATTATGCCGTATAAATTGTGAATATTCCCCGCTCAATAAACCTACTACAAAACCGCATAGATCTATCCCCACTCCTAAAACTAATTCTTTTGTTTCATCGTCTAGTAGTAATAGCGATGTGTGTGTAGCTTGTAAAGGGCCTACACACGAGCACATGTATGTGTGTCCGTCATTCATTAAGATGACTCCGCGTGAACGATATGATTTTGTGAAAAAACATTATTTTTGTAATAATTGTTTAAGTACAAAACATAAGTTTTCTTTTTGTAAATCTAAACGCTTTTGTTCTCATTGTTCTCAACCGCACCATTCTTTACTTCATTTTAATAATAAAACTAATCGTGTTAATATAACGCACGGTAGTAATATTATTACACCCGCACCGCTATCCCATAACGAGTCAGTTATGGCGTCCAGTTCTTCTTCTAGTCCCGCACTCGAACCCGCTACCGCCGCCGTCCAGTGTGATTCTGTTGCTATGTGCAATATGTCTCGTGGTGACGTCAGCGCAACTGTAACGACTACACTGCTGGGTACAGCCAGAGTAGTTGTGCGCGACCGCTATGGTCAGCAGCATTACGTTCGCTGCTTGATTGATCCCGGCTCACAGTGTGACTATATTTCTATATCGTGTTGTAATAAACTTTCTCTTCCTATTTGTTTACAAAACCGTTATTCCGAAGTCCAGGGTATCGGTGGTACGTCCCAGAAATTATTAGGCATTACATCGCTCAATTTCTCGTCCACCTATAACAGTAACGTTTATTCTATTCGCCCGCTCATTGTACCTCGCGTTACTGGTTTGTTACCCGACTCACAAGTAGATGTTTCGCTTCTCGATAAAATTAAAAACCTACCGCTGGCCGATAATCATTTTGACAAGCCCGGTGAGATTGACATTTTATTGGGAGTGAATATTTTTAGTGAGATATTATTGTCGAATAAAATTACTGGTTCTATAAACTCACCATCCGCGCTTGAAACTACGTTAGGCTATATTGTATTAGGTGATGCGCCCAGTGTTTTATCTACGACACGTATAAGTACTACACAAAATAATCTTGCTGTAGTACAGGAACCGCTCAATAAACTTCTGGAAGAATTTTGGAAACTAGAGGAAATTCCCGCCAAAACTTTTCTCAGCCCTTTAGAACAGGACTGTGAAGACATATTTGTTACAACAACCACCCGCTCGTCTGATGGTCGTTACTCGGTTGATTTACCTTTTTGTCAATCTCCTAGCAAACTCGGTACTTCTTTTCAGCTCGCGAAAAAGCGTTTTCTTTCGCTTGAACGCAAGTTTGAGAAGTCGCCCGAGTTACGTAGGCTTTATAGTGACGTCATCCAAGAATATCTCGATAAGAAATATTTATCATTAGTCCCGCATGAACTTGCACTTTTACCCGGTTTTTATATACCGCATCACCCTGTCATTCGTAACGACAAGTCAACCACCAAGCTGCGCATTGTTCTGGACGCCAGCGCCAAGACTGATACAGGTTTGTCGTTGAATGATATACTTTTAACCGGACAGAATTTGCAAGCGAATATATTTAAAATATTACTTGATGTACGAGTCTTTCGTATCGCATTCTTTGCCGACGTTAGGCAGATGTACTTATGTATAGGAGTACATGAACCGCACCGCAAGTACCAGCGTGTATTATTTAGATTTTCAGCTTCCGACCCGCTCCAGACTTACGAGTTCAACCGCGTCGCCTTCGGCCTTCGTTCGTCACCGTTTCTTGCTCTTCGTACTTTGCGACAATTAGCAAAGGACGAAAGAGACAAGTTTCCATTAGCTGCCGCAGTGTTAGAGAGAGATGTCTATATGGACGATCTTGCGTCCTCAGCGTCTGATTTGTCAGATGCTGTTACGATTTCCAATCAGCTGATAGGACTGTTTAAGGCCGGTGGGTTCGACTTAGTGAAGTGGTCGAGTAACTCACTCGAGTTACTCGAACACATTCCCTCTTCTCATCGTCAGTCTGAGAACATTTCTTTTGATAGTGACAATGAGTTTAAAATTTTGGGTCTGAATTGGATTCCCACTTCCGACAATTTTAAATTTATTGTTACCCCCCCGCAACGCTCTTGTACGAAACGAAATATTTTGTCTGCTACCGCTAGTTTGTACGATGTGTTAGGATTGGTCGGTCCAGTTATTTTGTTCGCTAAGCTCCTGATTAAGGAGTTATGGTTGCTCAAGGTGGACTGGGACGAAGAGCCGCCTTCACATATTATACGTCTATGGCAATCTTATGTCACAGAGTTACCGCTTATTTCTAATCTCTCATTCCCGCGCCATTTCGGTATCGAAAAGATGTCCGAGGTGTCTCTGATAGCATTTGCCGACGCTAGTGAAAAGGCGTATGGCTGTGTTATTTATATTCATGTTGTCAATGGCAACAACCCGCCTATTGTTAAGTTAGTTTGTGCTAAATCCCGCGTCGCTCCTGTTAAGGTGGTAACACTCGCTCGTTTAGAGTTGTGTGCGATCGTCTTAATGTCTAAATTAACCCGCCTTGTTATAGATTGTTTATCGTATCATCACGAAATCAGAAATGTATTCGCATTTTCTGATTCGACCGTCGCACTGTGTTGGGTACATTCTCACCCACACAGATTCAGTACTTTTGTCGCCAATAGGATTGCCGAGTGTCAGTCTAATCTCGAGACAGAATGTTTTTACCACGTTTCTGGAATCGAGAACCCGGCTGATTGTCTCTCGCGAGGTCTGACACCCGCACGGTTTGTCGAACACGAGTTGTGGCAGCACGGCCCATCGTGGGCTTCGTTGCCGATTAATGAGTGGCCGATTAAACCTTTTACCTTAAGTAAATCAGACCTACCTGAAACTAAAACCGTTTCTCATGTCGTCACTCAGCCTGACGAACATCCTTTACTCGCGTTAAGCAGTAGATTTTCCAATTGGCATAAGTACTTACGCTGTATTGTATATTGTTTAAGGTTTATGAAAAAACTTCCCCGCAACAATGTTATAACTATTTTAGATTTAGATATCGCCGAGACTACCGTCTTGCGACATTTACAAAACTTTTCCTTTTATTTAGATATAAACAATCTTAACAATAATAAATTATGTTCCCCCGCTATCCGGAAATTATTTCCGTTTATTAAAAACGATATGCTAAGAGTTGGTGGGCGATTACGTAACGCCGACATTAGTTATTCGCATAAGTATCCAATACTTTTACCTAAATCCGGTCATGTTGTCGATTTGATAATAGATTATTATCATCGTACTAACCACCATGCCGGCCCGCAACTTCTTTTATCAATTATCCGCCAACGGTATTGGATCTTATCAGCTCGACGTATCGTTGGAAGTCGCATTCATAAATGTAATATTTGTTTCAAGCTTAGTCCGCGAGCAACGTTCCCGCCAATGGGCGACTTGCCTGCTTGCCGGCTGCAAGAGTGTAAAGCGTTTATGCATACTGGCGTCGACTACGCTGGGCCGCTTCACATAACACTCACACGCAAGCGAGGTGTACGCACACAAAAGGCGTACATATGTTTATTTGTTTGTCTCGTTACGCACGCAGTTCACATAGAACTTGCGTCGGACTTAAGTACCGCAACATTTTTGGATGCTTTCCAGCGATTCGTATCGAGACGTGGTCCGTGTAAGTTTGTCTATAGCGACAACGGAACCAATTTTGTTGGTGCTAAGTCTTATTTAGACGAACTTTACACGTTTGTTAGGTCTTCGGAGTATTATCGTACGTTTTCCGATGCTCTCGCTAGTCACAGGATAGTTTGGAGATTTAACCCTCCCAATGCACCTCATTTTGGGGGCATTTGGGAATCAAATGTTAAAAGTGTAAAAACACATTTGTTTCGCGTCATCGGTAAACAGATCTTGACTTACGAAGAGATGCTAACGGTTCTAAATCAAATAGAATCACTCCTTAATTCGCGACCACTTTATTTATTAAGTTCTGATCCATCAGAACCTTCCGCTTTAACCCCTTCTCATTTTCTTACCACCGCACCGCTCGATTGTTTTCCAGCTGCTGACGTCAGCGCTGAAAACTCGAACTTACTTACTAGGTTTACTCTTTTAGATTCCCTCGTCCAGTCGTACTGGAAGAGATGGAAGTGCGAATACTTACATAACTTACAAGTTAGAGCTAAGTGGAACACGCCTAGTAATCCTATCGCTATAGGCACTGTAGTTATTATTTCTTCAGACAACGTCCCGCCCCTACAGTGGCCTTTAGGTATCGTTACGCGTCTTTTTCCCGGTAAGGATGGTATCGTGCGTGTAGCTCAAGTTAAGACTAAAACTAGTACGTACGAACGTCCGGTTGTCCGTCTGTGTCCTCTGCCGACACAGTGATCAAGTCTCTTAGCAATACCTACAATTTAGCTATAGGATAGTAGTATTAAGTTATTTTATTTATTTTTTCTTTATCCGCATCTTTAGTTTATATTTTTTATTTTTTGCTTAGAAGGGGTTCCTTCTAGGCCGGGGGGATGCTCGCGCCTATTTAATTTAAATGGGTTATTTGTCATTTTTTAGTTGGCACACTTTTAATATTCCCTCCGTTTCCGCTTCCCGTTAGCAGTGCACACTGCACGTAACTCTGCGTTTTGGTGTCTCCGCCGACGCGTGTCACCGCACCGCTGTTATATTTAAATTTCGTTATAAAACCGCAAAATACTTTGAGTGTGTACTTTTACCATCAGGACTATAATTCCTCGTGAAATTTGTGTTAGTGTTTATGGATCCACATCAGCCGAGAAGACGCCTGAAGGTTAGTGCATGCTTTCTTTTCCTGGAGACAGATCATTTCTCTAATTTCTCCGCACTGTCTCCACTCTCTCTTTCCTACACCTTATTATTAGTGTGTCCCGCAGGTCCTTCGAGTTTTTATATATTTAAAAATTACCGCTAAATTTAATTCGCATCAACCCAAATAGTTGCCGCACGCCACATGGGCTTGGCCATTTTGGCCACCCCAAAATTCCTGTCGAAATCTTAATTGAATTTGGGATCAAAATCGTCAATTTCCACCTGATAAAATATTGCAATCGATAACTCAATAATATAAGTTCTTCAGAAAAGTCGTACACTCGCCAACCTCGCTTCGCTCGGTTAGCTCCTGTAGCTCAATGACATATTTTTTATATGAAGAATTTAAAAAAAGTTAAAAATTAAAAGCCTTTAATAAATATGATAATATATATATACTAATTACACAAAGAATACATTATTAACTAGAGCTTGTAGTAATTATAACCAGCTGTGTTATGTGCACAATGAGTCGCTTTAGAGGTGCAAATAGCAGATTAATTTAAGTTGTTTTATTATTGTTTGTATTTTTATTTTATTTCTTATACATATATTTTGTATTGTTTTACCACTTGTTAATATTATATTTTTTGTTTTAATGTATGTACATTATATAAATTGTTTAAACTCTAGGACAATTACCATTCTTAAATATTTATGTATAATGTTCTTATATCCGTCAGCTTTCAAATAAATAAATATATATATTTATTGGGTTATTATTAATTCATCATGCTTTTTTAAAGTTACAAATAAAATAAATTTTATATTACGGATACGGATATAAGTCCCGTCCGCGTGGAATTATGACAAGAACGCTGGCTGCATTTCCCCTCTGAATTGAAATATTGATAATGTTTTGATTTCATCAATAACAAATATTGTTGCTTAAAAATGTTGTCTTTAATATTAGCTTTAAATAATATTTGTATGTAATTTTTGTACATCGCGGAAAGGTAATTTGATATATTAGATTTTTGTCTCCCTGTTCAGAAGCACACCTTTACACCTATTTCCTGCAGTGAAGAGAGAAGTAGTTAAGTGACTTCCTCTAAAACATTATATCATAATTTAAACCTTTACAACTTAGAGAATAAAGGTTAGTATTGTGTGCGCTGTTTATAGACATTTTTAGTCTACCTTTTATGTATGAAATATTAAACTATATCTAAGTAGTTTATTTACAAAGTTTGTACAAGTTTATTCGTATTTTTACTAACACTATATGTCTCTGGAAAGACGCCTATCCTCGACTGTACAATCACGCATTGTCACTTTCTTTGGACACGTGTCACGGCGTGGAGAAACATCCATCGAGCGCCTGGTAGTCCAGAGAAAAGTTGATGGCAAGAGGATTCGTGGTAGATTTCCGACACGGACTGACCCGGTGAAGGCTGCATTGGATCATCCCCTACATGAGTGCACCAGGAAAGCTGCGGTCCGAGAGGAGTGGTTTGTGCCACTAGCACTCAAATGGCGACCACGACCACTCTGCCAAGAGTGTAGCGAATAAGAATAAGAATATGTGTACTAATAGTACAAGATACGTAGAATAGCGACCTTCACCGATCTGTTATCTAAATGAAATCCACATTTTATATAATAAAATACGCTAACAAAAGTAAAGGTTGCTTAACCAAAAGGTCAGGACTATACAGGATTTTTTTTTTTAAGTAGGTGTTGATGACATCGAATTTGATAGACAAATATATATATATATACGAGTATACAAATATTTGCTCTTTTGACATTCTTATATATATAGTAAAGTATCATCACGACCGTTTCCCTTTCGGGGTGATCAGAAACCACGCTTATAAATAAGCGGATTCACATTTAGCCAACTTTACTATAGGCCAATCATGACAAGGGCAAGCTCGTCGATGTCTCCAGCGTACCAAACTCGGGAAATATCACAAATAAATTAAATACGAATTAAACGTATTTATTTACATTAATAAATATTTTTGTGTCCCGACCAAGAATCGAACCCGGTACCTCCGAGTCTAAATCCACGGACTTAACCGCTAGACCACGGAGGCATTATATATATATATAAATACCGCGTGTAATTGTCAAAAGAGCAAATATTTGTTTAGCCTTTATGTGTCATTGGTAGAACCCCTTTTTGATATAAATAAACCATTTTTTAAAGTAAAAATAATTGTCTGAAAAACAAAACATTATTAATTGATCTCGCTCACAGCCGACAGACGAAATTTTGAGAGAAAAAAAAAATACGTTAGTCAACGATCGCGCTATCGTCGACCTCTCGCTACCTACTAGATTAGGGTCGGTATGAGTTGCCATATTTTTAGGAAAACTTCTCTGCGCCGTAACTTAAGATTTTATTACTAAGTAATTAAAATAAAAAATACGTTATTCTTAATTTTTATTCTAGAACATAATATAAAAAAAAATGCTATTTAACAAATTCCACGCAGTATGGCTGTAGGATCATATGTCATGGGCAGATGTTAACGTCATATAACCTATGTCCGTCCTTGGATTCCAAGAAACATCTTTGCCAAATTTCAACAAAATCGGTCCAGGCGTGAAAGAAACACATACATACGTACAATCTATATTACATACAGTTTAGAAATCTACGGTCTTAACCGCTACCACAATATTGGCAATAAAATATACAAATTGTGTTTGGAATGAGAAAAGTAAGGGGAATCCCCTCAGCTTATTTGGAATCTTGGAGACGTTTACCAAAACGGATTACACTCGGATTAAGGCTGTACGCAATTTGAACGAGCCTAATGTCCTTTTTATATCGCATCATTATCAGATTAATTTAAAAGAAAATACATAGTCCTATAGTTAGGCCCACACCACTCCGCAAGGAATCATGGTCTATAAGAAAGAAAAAAAAAGAAAGAAAGAAAATATTTTATTTATCGCAACAATTACAATGGTTCCAAAAAAAAATATATGCAAGGTATAAATGTAAGTCTATTCTATACACTGAAACATATTTATTTATTTTAAAACTTTATTGCACTATGTACAAAGGCGGACTTAATGCCGCTAGGCATTCTCTGACAGCCAAACCTTTAGGACATTTAGACAGGATAGGTATAATAAACATACATACAGGTGTGGCGATAAATAGGTGGTCAGCTCAGCATATGCTACAGCCGAGGCTGCAGCGCTGATTTTCAGCTGATGCCTTATGTTGGGTGAGTCACGGGTCGCAGAGATGTACAGTACCATTTACTTAATCGGAAGGAACACTAAATGTACAGTTTACATATATGTTTAACAAATGAGAATAGAATAATAAATAATATTATGATAAATAATATAAGTCATAGTCAAGAAAAAACAATAGTATATTAATAAATAGAATAAGATTAGGTAAGTTGCTGTGAATAAGTAATAATGAATAATGATTCTTAAACTTTAACTACACCGCATAGCTTCAGTCGACCCGTGACCACGGCCAATGCAACTTGGCTGAAACGTCGGGAGAAATATGTCTCTAAGGTAAATCGCGTAAAGACCCGTTAAAATTATAAAAATAATGATTCTAATTCCGAATTGCGAATTAATCGGCCACCTACAATGTTGATACGCCACTATTGTCGCATGAATGTTGAAAAACTGCGGGAGGACACGGCGCGTATCGATTGGAGTGTCATACTCAAAGCCACCAATTTACAATTTATTGTCGACACTTTTAATCATGAGGTGTTAAAACTGTACGACGCTCATGCTCCGCTTCGATCCACTAAACTAAAGCGAGCACCGGCGCCGTGGATCAATGATGAGGTTCGAATGGCAATGAGGCAACGAGATCGTGCATCCCGAAAATTTAGACGGACCCGGTGTGATGATGACTGGTCTGTATATAAGGTTGCGCGTAATCGCTGCAATCAGGTGTGTAGAATTGCCAAGCGTCACCATTTCTTTGATAATATAAACAACAAATCACCTTCTAAAATCTGGCAATTCTTTAATTCATTGGGGTTGGGTCGCTGTCGTGACCAGGTTAACCTAGGTTCCATGACACCTGATCAGCTAAATGCTCATTTCTCCTCGGCTCCAGTTCTGGACAATCTCACTAAATCCAAAACCATTGCTGAGATTGCGGAGATTTCTGTGCCTGACATTGTTGAGCCGTTCGTCTTTGCAGAGGTGTCTAAGGATGAGGTCTTTAAGACGATTAATTCAATAACTTCAAAATCAACAGGATGTGACTCCATTAGTCGTGTTATGATCGTTACAATTATTGACCTTCTCCTACCTATTATCACACATATAATTAATGTATCCCTTACCTCTGGCCAATTTCCTTCCCAATGGCGAAAAGCTTTTATTATCCCACTGCCCAAGATTTCATCACCTACACTGCCATCCCACTTCCGTCCCATTTCTATATTACCTTTCTTGTCTAAAGTCCTTGAGTCCGTCGTTCATCAACAATTATCCTATTTCCTTTATTCTAATGATCTCCTTAATCCCTTTCAGTCTGGCTTTCGTCCCGGTCATAGCACAACATCAGCTTTACTTAAAGTAACTGAAGATATCCGATGTGGCATGGAAGATTCCAAGGTTACAGTCCTTGTACTGATCGACTTCACAAATGCTTTTAACACAGTAGATCCTGATTTACTTGTCTCTATCTTGTCTCGTCTAAAGATCTCACCTGCGGCCCTCGAATGGTTCTCTAGTTATCTCCACGGTCGTCAGCAGAGGGTTCAAGCTGATCAGATGTCGTCGGGGTGGTGTGACCTGGCTACTGGTGTCCCGCAAGGTGGCATCCTCTCTCCATTACTGTTTTCTGTATTTATCAATGCTATCACCTTGTCCCTTCACTGTCACTACCACCTGTATGCTGATGATTTGCAGCTTTATGTGCAGACTGACATCACCACACTTAGTAGTGCAATAGCTTGGCTTAACTCAGATCTTTGTAACATACACTCCTGGTCATCACGTTTTGGGGTCGTTGTCAACCCGAACAAATGTCATGCAATTATAATAGGGAGTGCTAGGCTCTTAAGAAAGGTTGACTTAATAAATATTGACCCTGTTCGATTTGACAACATCCCAATTCCATTTAGTCGCGATGTAAAGAATCTGGATGTACACCTAGATTCTAATCTTAGCTGGACAACTCAAGTCTCCAACACGAGTCGTAAATTATTTGCTTCACTGCACTCTCTCAATAAATTCAAACATTTTCTGCCGTTAAAAGCTAAAATTACCCTAGCGCAAAGCCTTCTCCTTCCCCTTCTCGACTATGGTGACGTGTGTAGTGTCGATATATCAGAGGTGTTGCTCAATAAGATGGACAGGTTACTCAACTCCTGTATCAGGTTTATCTTCGGCCTTCGCAAATATGACCACATCTCTGAGTATCGAACAAAATTAAAGTGGCTACCAATTCGCTGTCGCAGGAATCTTCGAATTCTCTGTTTACTATTTTCTATACTCAACGAGCCTGTGACACCGAAATACCTCAAGAGTAAATTTGCCTATCTCTCTTCATTCCATGATAAGTCTCTTCGCTCTTCTCATAACTCTATTCTCTCCATTCCCTCTCACCATACTGGATTTATGGCCAACTCATTTGCTGTTGTCGCCGCAAATCTGTGGAATGAACTACCGGTAGAAATCCGACAAGCATCCAACCGAAAAATGTTTAAAAAAATGGTGTCATCGTATTATTTAAATGGTTCATAAGTTATTTAATGGTATCATATGTAGTATATGTATTATTAGTATTTAATATATCATAGTTATTAGTATGTATTTAGTAGTATCATTGTATTTCCATATATATAGATTTATTTATTATTATTATAAATATTTGCACCTACCTTACATTTGAAATGGTCCCCATTGTCCCTAAGGTTGGCTGTCAGATAATGTCTAGCGGCATTAAGTCCGCCCCTTGTATACCGTGCAATAAAGTTTTAAATAAATAAATAAATAAATAATTCTTATATACTCGTATAATGTTTGCGCTTTAAGAAATGCACTTCGGACATTGACCATCATAGAATGAGACCAATTGAAGATATCTGCCAGTTTTAATTAAAATCGGTTCAGTAGATTAGGCGTGAAAGGGAGAGAAACATACATAATTATGTTTATGTCTATGACACAAACAGATAGACAGACAAAGCTTCTTTGGCATGTATAATATAAGTATGGGTTACAAAAAAAAATCGTTTACAATCCACGTATAATCTAACTAACTTAGCCTAGATTTTGTAATCCCCCTTCGGGCATGGTTGGCATATTATAATGAACAAACCAAATGGCTAGAATTTCCAAACTATATCATAATGTACAATAATTTAGACCAGGAAATTGTTTCCAAATCACACATTAAGATGGATGCTGAAACTTGTTTAAGATGAACATTCGAATGCTGCGACCGATTAATTATGAATTTAAAAGCGCGAAAGATTTCAATAAGATTAGTTTATACGAATATTAGAACCCAACGTCCTAGACCTCCACTGCTGGCCTTCCAGAACACATATCTAGCCAGACGTGTTAAGGAGAAGAATATCAATAATTAATCCGTGAAGATATGCTATTATGAGTTATATATTATCACTGCCAACTCTTTGTAGTATTGTGATAGTAATGACATTAGTCTAAAGGGACTGTATTCTTCTAAATCTTATTTTTTAAAAACTAGTATACTACTATACTGCCTCCGTGGTCTAGCGGTTACGTCCGTGGATTTAGACTCGAAGGTACCGGGTTCGATTCCTGGTCGAGACTCAAAAATATTTATTAATGTAAATAAATACATTTCATTAATATTTAATTTATTTGTGATATTTCTCGAGTTTGGTACGCTGGAGACATCGACGAGTTTGCCACTTGTCATGATTCGCCTATAGTAAAGTTGGCTAAATGTGAATCTGCTTCTTTATAAGCGTGATTTCTGACCACCCCGGGAGGGAAACAAACGTGATGATACTTTTTTAACTTTTATTTTTAATTTTTTAAAATTATTTATTTAAGGTCGCTATTAACAACATAAGCGACCGCCTAATAACACATGAATTCTAAAGTGGGTTTAAATATTTTTAAACATATTAACCGTAATTAAGAAGCTGAACACATCCTGATAATGTTCATCACTGAGGCACATTTTTAGTGTTGGGGGTAAATTGAAGCGAGATCTGTCATTATCGTAAGCGCTGCAATCTATTAGGAGGTGACTAACAGACACCTCAGAACTACATCTATCGCATTTATTCTTTGGATTTTTTGTTATAAGGTGGATGTGTATTAGGTTGGTATGCCCGATTCGCAGTCTAGTTAGTACAGATTGGTCATGTCTACATGTCCGGGGGACTGGGGTTGTATCCAATACTGAACTACGGACTAGGGTTGGAGATCTAGCATTGTTGGTTTTCCACATAATGTCCCAGTAGCTATCAACTCCAGCTTTAATGACCTTTTTAAAATCTGTTGCTGTCCATTTAAAGCATGGGTCAATAGTTCCATCCACCTTTTCATTACCAACAATACCCTGATGACTTGGACTCCATACCAATTCTACCGTATATTCTTTTTCAATTAATGTACCCACCATCCGCTGGATTTCCGTAACAAGAGCGTCTTTATTATTAAAATTGTTAATAGCCATGAGACATGATTTCGAATCTTTAAATAAAACATATTTATTGCAAAAAATTTTTTTGTTAAAATAAAAATATTAAATAAATATTGGTCGCGTATTCCAATTGATAGCTTAACGTTTCCGACACTGGGGCTGAGTTATACGCCAATTTTGGACATACTAAATCACGAATGGCCCGGACTGACCAAATATATTGGACGAACAACGCCCGGGGCCAATAAATTTGATTTAATCTTTGACTTTTCATGATACCTAATAAAATGGCACTTTATTTTAGCTTAATTCTAAGAAGATAACGCTGGAACGTAGCATGTGTGTTTGATTAGAATTTTAATTAATAATTTATATTACATATGCACGTCGCTCATAAGGAAAACATTGCATATATTCGTATTTATTATATTTATTTATATAAGTATTATATGGATTGTATTTAGGTATATAAGTATTTCTGTAGGTCGAATTTATGTAATATAGAAAAAAAAAATAAAGTATCATCCCGACCGTTTCCCTTTCGGGGTGGTCAGAACCCACGCTTATAAAGAAGCGAGTTCACATTTAGCTAAACTTTACTATAGGCCAATCATGACAAGTGGCAAGCTCGTCGATGTCTCCAGCGTACCAAACTCGAGAAATATCACAAATAAATTTAATATTAACTAAATGTATTTATTTACATTATTAAATATTTTTGTGTCCCGACGTATATGTATTAAATAAAGTAAGTACATTTTTATGTACTATTATTATTTAATTCTAATATATTTACATTTACTTAAACAATCTCAGACAATTATTTTGTATATTTTGTGTGTATATTATTATCATTATTATTATAGTAGACTCACATTCAAAGACAAAAAATATACCGCTATAACAAAACGGGGCATAAAGCTAAAACGTATGTTAATGATATGCCAATCGACACATAAATAGTTTGATCTGCTGTTCATTATTAATCATTCCATTAATCAATACATTTAAAAAATAGTATTTGCCTATATAATCACATAGTACCAAATTAATTTTATAACAAGATAGAGCAAACAGCCAAACGGTAAAATAAAATTTTAAAATTAAACAAAATTTACACTTTTCCAGCCATAAGAAACCCGGGAGATCGTAAATCACCACTTCATCCCATTTACAGTCGAAACGATGGATCCGTGGTCCGAGGAGGCTCTGGCAGTCACTCGTGAGCATGGGGAAAAACTCCGCTTGGCGACGTGTGATTCTTTAGGTAGAATATTTTGCTTAAAGGGTCAGCAACATCGGGCGGTTATAATTTTAGTTTTTACTTTTATTTGTAGTGTACTCGTAGTTTAGTTTATAATTTATTTTATTTTTAAATCTTTTTACTTTACTTCAATGAAACCTATTTATTACCTTAAAAAAAATATTCACCTATGACTTGCAGCATTAATTAAGCTGATTTGCTGCGCGAAAAATCTGCCAGCCCTCTTGTCACATACAGTTCTTTAAAGAACATCTTAACAGTTGGCCACCACGGTCCCATTGTCTCAAGGCCAAAAGGCACAAATACGTAGTGAGTATTTGCGACATTTGGCCTTTTGAAGCCAAACAGACAATCGTCTATGAATTAATTCGTTTATCACAGTACATTGTCGGTTACACTCGTGTTTAACATTCAAATTAATTTTGTTATTTCACTGACAATATACCGACCTGGATGCTACAGAAGTGTAAAACACGTTCTTCTTTGACAAGAAGAAGACAAATTTCTAAGCATTCCATATGTGGGTAAAAAAAGAGAAGAATAGTGTATCGGCTAGCGATCGACAATAGGCTTACCATTCATCAGGGAGAGGTACCCAACTAAATACTGTATGATTCCGTTAATGCCGTCTTGGAAGCTTTTTCCATAAATGTATTGATTGAAATATATAGACCTGCTTAAAGCCAATTTTTTCAGTGAGTCGTGCAAAGATTTTGCTGGAAGAAGAACAAAGTAGATGACGTATAAAGTAACGCAACACACATTTTTTTATGTAAATAACAACCAATGTCCGTTCTATCTTATATTTGATCTATTAGCAAAGAAGCTACAGTTTAAATTGAAACTAAAATATATTGTTTTGTATGTGACCGAATGTAATGTTTCTTGCTATTTCGGTGAACAAAAAGCACATACAATTTCCCAATTGCTGGAAGTTTCCATTTGAAAATAAAACTGGAACAATCTCTACGAATACAATCTAAACCGGACTAAATACGTGTGTATTTTAGTGTTTGCTTAAAATAATGATAACGGCACATGTTTTGAGCGATAGATCAGCAAGCGTCGAAAATATGAAACGATTTGCAATAGTTACTTTTTTTCGACGTTTGCTGTAGAAACGATGGGCCCGTGGGGATCGGAACTTAAAGCCTTTTATAAAGAAATTGTTCCAAGGCTCATTGACGTCTCTGGTGACAATAGGGCTGGCAGTTTTTTCTCCCAAAAATTAAGTATCATAATTCAAAGGGAAAATGCTGCTAGTGTATTAGGCACCGATTTGGTGCCCGATTTGGAGGAGCAATTTTTTTTTGTAAGTATTTAATTTTTATTTTCTATGTATTATTATTATTATTTTAGGTTAAATTTAGATTTTGTTGTTTTGTATATTTTGAGCGATTGAAAGACAGAAAGAAAAATATTTAGTTGCCACATATTAGCAAAACTTATACCACATCAAGCGGTGGTGGGTCCGTTGTAAGAACGCTTTATTTAATATTTTAAAGAGGCGGGTTCGAGCCCCGGCATGTACCAATCGAAAAAAACCACGTTTCTTACGTACATTTGTCATAGATTAACAACACCACCGTTCCCGTGTCTCAGAGAGCAGGTTAAGCCGTCGGTCCCGGTTCCACTAATACCAACTTGTGGAATCGTTAATAAATTGTCTTAATTTACATCAGACCCTCGCCAACCTGTCTGAACAGCAACGTGGCGTAGGCCAAATTCTTCAGATATTTCTGGAAGGCCCATTTTCAACAGTAGAGGTCTAGGACTTTGTATCATAGAAGCCAAAATAAATTAATGAATAAACAAATCAAGCTTCTTAGTAGTGTCCACAAGATGTGTGATGAGAAATAGGAAATCAGCTCAGCATGGAGCTACGACTCTGAGCCACAGCTTTTAAAATAATACACAGCTTTCAGCTAATCCCTCGTTAGGAGTGTGTAGAAATCTTAATAGATATATATAAATAGTTATAGTGAGGTACATACATAAATAGTTAATTAAATAGATGTTACAAAAAAAATGAACGATTCAGCTTGTTACGGGGAAAGGGTAACAAAGAAAATAAAGAAAAAACTACAAGAATACTGTAAACTATTTATATATTTTAAATTTAAAAAAAAAAATGATGGATCAAAAATAATAATAATGATATTCTACCCTGGTTATATTATTATTAAAAGAGGTGGTCAGTTCAAGAGCTTTCCGCCATGCCACGGAACGGTATTCTCCTGGCCAACTCACTGTGCCGCGCCGAAGTGAGGATCTGGGCGCTGGGCGTAGTGCAGGCGTCACAGATATGTAAGTACTTTTCTTACTGCGAATCATCGGAACATAACTTTTTTGCAAACCTTTTATTTATCCTTTCATGAAAAAAAAAGCCCACAGTGCAACAAAACCATTAATAGAATAGCTAAACATTTCCTCTGCAGATGTCCGACCGTCTAAATGTACTGGACAAATTTAGCCAAACATCAACAGACCTCCATTTGCCAAATCCCCAAAAAAATCTAACCTCTGCAATCTAGCGGGCGTGCTCTAAACCACTCAACCTAATTCCCCCCTCGTTTTTCGTTACAAATCGACGTTTTCTTTCACTACTTTGGCGCTCTCGTTAGTGGAACTTATTGTGTGCTATTACGTTGACCGTTCACTAAGTAAGACCAACTTCCACTGACAGCTATCACAATAATATAAACGTCTTCTCAACTTATGCACACGCTATGTATTTGGCCTGCGTAAGTATGATCACATCTCTCAATTTCGCATTGAATTAAAGTTTTTTCATTTTAAATAATCCTAATATACCCTCCTACTTGAGCGATCGCTTCGAATATCTGTGCGACTCTCATACTCGTCCTCTTCGTTCTTCACACAACAACCAACTTTCAATCTCTCCTCACTCCTTTAGCAGATATTCAGATTCTCTTACCGTGTCTGCAGCTCGTTAATGGAACAGGCTGCCATTAACTATCCGACAGGCACAATCTCTAAATATATTCAAAAAACTTATATTTTCTCATTTCATTATCATCATCATTACAGCCCCTAGAACACAGCGTCCTAGACCTCCACTGCTGGAGATGGGCCTTCCAGAACATATATCTGGAGAATTTGGCCTACACTCGCCACGCTGGCCAGACGGCGAATCTATTTTCTCACCTTCTTGAAAAACAAAATTTCTCTTATTTTTATTTTTTATATATATCATTTTATTTTTCTGACTCTGCACCCATAATATTCATTCTATCACTCTCCCAAAGGTTAGCTGGTAGAGAATACCTCTATGGTATTAAGCTCGCCTATGTACATCTTTTTATATTTTATATTTTGTGTGCAATAAATGATTTTATTATTATTATTATAAATGTCATTTTTTCTACAATATAATCATCTTGTTTTATCAGTGTCGTGCTAGAAGTTGACGCCTATTGTCCAATCATTCATTATCATTACAGCCCCTAGAACACAGCGTCATAGACCTCTACTGCTGGAGATGGGCCTACCAGAACATATGTATATCTGGAGAATTTGGCCTACACTCGCCATGCTGGCTAAACGGGTTGGCGAGGATCTGATGTAAATTTTTTATGACAATTAATCAAATATTTCACAAGTCCGGGACCGACGGCTTAACGTGCTCTCCGAGGCACGGGAATGGTGTTGTAAATCTATGACAAATGTACGTAAGAAAAGTGTACATGCCGGGGGGGTTTGAACCGACCTAAGGAACCGATTTAAGGAACACAACCGAGCAACAACCGCGACGCACCGTATGTTTGTGATGATTCTGAAGATATTTCTTGTCTGAAGATAAGTGACCCATTATAACTGAGACAGGCTCAAATCTTCCTATCAATGGGTTCTGATGTTAAAGTCGCTATGTACTCGTGTGTATAAAATATATAAAATTATTTCAATGGTTTAGTTAATCGGTTATTAAACTTTTTGGGGAGGAAACCCTTAAGCTTGTTTTTTTCTTTTTAGTATATTTTTAATTCGTACAGTTTTTAAATCAGATATTTTTTACGCAGTCTAGTTTATTATTTAATAAATTAATTTCCTTCATTATTTGTATGGCTATGTCCTTTTTCTTTGGATAAATAAAACAAATACATTTATTTGTGACGCAAACTCTTTAGTCTTTTTATGTTATTATCTGCTATATAATAATAAATATTACACAATATTCTTGTAGTCGAGTGTATGGGTAGCCTAATGTAGAACCTCTCACTTTCGTGGTCATCAAATAGCCGCGTTGTCATTAGAGGTATTGGGTGACCACTTAATCGGGCCAGGGTGCGGTTTGTACTGTGCTAGGGCTGCCAATAAATTTAAAATTATGTTTTTTTTCTAATATTATAATTTATAATAATTACACGGGTAGACCATATTACAACAATTATAGTCATGTCACAAATACAATTCTAAAGTAAAGTAAAGTGATTAAGTCCGTGGATTTAGACTCGGAGGTACCGGGTTCGATTCCTGGTCGAGACTCAAAAAATATTTATTAATGTAAAAAAATACATTTAATTAATATTTAATTTATTTGTGATATTTCTCGAGTTTGGTACGCTGGAGACATCGACGAGCTTGCCACTTGTCATGATTAGCCTAAGTTGGCTAAATGTGAATCCGCTTGAATGATAATTTAAAGTATTTATATTATATATATATATATATTATATATTAACTATAAATATGTCATCACGAGATGTCGATGTTTTTTGCGATAAACGGCTATATTAAAAACTGTCAGTTTCTGAAGTCGACACCCCTACTTTTGAAGCCAATCATTCTCTCGCTATCTGTGACATTTTCCTTTTTCTCTCCCACTTGGTTCTATTTGTTAGCAATTTGTTAAGCTCGGCGACGTCTCCGCTCTGCTCGATTTCGTCTGATCGTTTATTTAAATGTGACTATTTTTTTTACGACTGTACTTGATATCGTTATCGATTTTAAAGAGTGTTTTTGTCCCTTTAATGTCTTTGCCATTTTTGTGCATTATTTTTATTTTAAGACTTAACGAATTTCAGGTGTATTTATTTATACATGGATTTTATTTAGGTTAGAAACCACATTTTTTAAATAAGCCGTTTCACATTTAGCTAAATTTACTATAGGCCTATCATCACAAGTGGCAAGGTGTACCAAACTCGAGAAATATAAATATAGAAACAGGAGGACGCGGAGTGGGACGGCCCCGTGAAAAGACCGTGTGCATAGCGAGCCTTGGAGGAGGCCTACATCCATCAGTGGAGACACATATGCCGAAGATCCGACGACTGATAGGTTCTAGAGTAGTCCTGTATGTGGTATACAGGACGTCGCAGAGTTCGACGGCTCCAAAATAGACAGATGACCTAAAGAAGCTCACTGGTGGGGGTTGGATGAGGGTTGCAAAAGACCGTGTACATAGGCGAGCCTTGGAAGAAGCCTACATCCAGCAGTGGAGAGATACAGGTTGATTATGACCCCACATCATTTTCTGAACAAACCTTTTGTCATAGCTGAATTATTTTTATTTTATTATATGCACTATCAAAAAACAATACGAGTATATAGGGTGGTTATTATAGATTTTTATGACAATCGATTGCTTATAAATATCAGATTACTACATAAGGTTACAGTACTAGGAATAGATAAAGCCGGGCCCTTCGTGCGTGAAGGAGAGATGAGAAGAATAGTGTCTCGGCCTTGTGACCGAACATGCTGGGATATAAGGCGCCTTTTTAGTAAGCAATTACATAAATTCCGCTGCCAATTTGTACCTTTGGTCAATAGCTCGTGATTTAGTTATTCGTTGAGCGTTTTTCGTTAGGTCGGTAAATGTTTCGTTTTTATTCGATTTGCTTTGTTAGTTCAATGTTTTGTTACTGTTTGTTAGTTGGTTTGCAGTATTCACTTACAGCAATCTATTCGGTAGTGATTTTTAGACTTTTGAATGTAGCTATATGTTTTTTTATTATTTAGAGTGGTGCTGGTACAGGGCGACGCAAAGTGGGACGATCTGCATTCTTAATCAACACCGAGTTTTGTATTTACAAATCTATTTCCTAGTCTTTGTTTTTTTTCGGAAATAAAATTGCGAGAGGAATCCCAGCAAAATCTTTGCACCACTTACTGAGGGAATTACGGCCAAGCAGGTCTGCCGTCAATAAATTGTTGGTATGAGCTTCCAAGATGGCATTAACAAAATCATAGTGTATTTGGTTTGGTTGGGGGAGGAGCAGAATAGTGACTGTCTTATTGCGCAAAAAAAAGATGAGGCCTCCTTTTAAAACCATTAAAGCATACTCGTATAGTCGGTCGCAAGCCCGAGACAAGATTCTTCTTCAGTCTGTTTCCAACACTCGATGGACGATGAATCCATGGAATCATTATAATATGTCTCCATAATTCTAGTAAAATAGAGAAAATTAGTAATATATATTAATTTATTTTATGTGACGCTGCGCTCACCTGATGGTAAGTGACGCGCAAGATCCATGAATGTTAGCAACTGGAATAAGACACTCATGACTGACATCAGTCCCTAACACTATGCCGGCTTGACAGGGCATGACGGCAATTCAAGCCTGATTCCGAAACGTCTGGATACACTTTACTGGGTTTTTTGGCAAGAACGCTGGATACTTTCCCGCCCCGGCAGACTGGGCAAATTACCACCATCAGTCCGCCTACCACCTATTTGTTGTTCTCGTTGAAAGTATGTGCCATATTTATGTAAAAATAATACCGCTTAAAACTAGATATACACTTTTATCATTGTACACAGCATAAGTTGTACAAAAATAGCCCAAAATGAATCTAGTCATTTAGCCAGTTTCCTAGAAAGCTGACTGAGTGCACTCAGATTTAAAAAATCATCGAAAATGTGAGAATGTGCGAGCGAGAGAGATGCATTAACAATACTCTTTATAACATTAAATTAAAACCTTAACCTAGTTAATTTAGTATAGTTTAATTCATGTCACTAAATCCGATAATTCAATTAACTAGTAACAAAGGTGTCGGCGTAACTAGTATGTATGTTACCGTCCAACTACAAATATGGTATAAACTAGATTTTCCTCGACATTGTATTGGTGAGATGAACTGAGAGATAATATCTAAATGTTAAAGCATTGCTCAGGAAACATATTATGGAAACTTGATATCTTCGTACTTGTATACAGGATGGATTTTTAAGACGGGATAATAAGGGCACATACCTTAACAGTTATAGTTACAAAAAATCAGGTTATAGTTAGGAGACCTTTCACAACAAATTGTGATTAACATTAATACATTAAAAATAAAACGAAAAATATAAAAAATACAAAAAAACTTTTTTGATGCCATTTAATCCTGTTTCTTATATAAGTCTCTCAATAGAGTACAGTTCAATAACCGACTGAGGTTTGAGTACTATAAAACGAAAATTCGATTAATCAACTCGAAATATTTTTTGTTTGCCGACTTATTTTAAACTTTTATATCACTGATTAAAGAGATAAAAAATAAAAATAGTGAACATTTTAACCTTATTAAAGCACCTGACAACATCAGTAAATATCAATTTATTTAAGCCTATTTATTCTAATGATGTACATTGTTGGATTTACATCCATCTGATTTATAGATTTAGTTGCCTACTATTTTTATTTTCAAAATTGTATTTCAAAAATAAATATTATCATTTATATGTTTCTTCTAATTAAATTTTTTTTTTTTAGTTGTATAAGATATTTGTGGAAACTTTTAATTAGCATCTAGTTTTTTATATAAGTAATCATTTGTTATAAGCTGTAAGGTTTTCTTGAAGATAAATAAATAAATATTCTTAGGAAAGTCAAGTTTATCCTAAAACCCGAGTTAGGTCGGTAACATATGCATTAATTGACAGCTTGATAGCGCACCCGGCTCGTTACAGAATATCACGCCAAATGGAAATCGACGTAATGTGAACGCAACCTTATTAACTACTGGGTTACTCTAAAATTTAGACACTCCCAAAGGAATGGACATTTTGATGAGATATTGTAAGTACGAGTATAATGCACTCATGGGCTATAGTCTGTTAATTGGCAATCCGTCGTAACTGTTAATTGCTAACTTTTTTAAGACAAAGAAAAATCGATATTTTTTTGAGTTAAATTTTAGGCATAATATTTTCTCCTTGTAAGTAAAAATTGGCATTGGACAATATTGCAAATGGCCCATACTTTCAACGAAAACAACAAATAGGTGGTAGGTGGCCTGATGGTGGTAATTTGCCCAGTCTGTCGGAGCAGGGAAGTATTTACCGTTCGTGCCGATAAACCCAGTAAAGTGTATCGGAATTAGACTCGCCGAATTACCGTCATGCCCAGTCGAGCCGGCATACTCGTAGTATTAGGGACTGCTGTCTGTCATGAGTGTCTGATTCCGGTTGCTAACATTCTTGAAACTCACGCGGTACTTAATATCAGGTGGGCGCAAGGCCACATGTCATGCTAGTATAAATAAAGGACATTTTGAAACTCCTCATATTGACTTATATTTGATGTTTTTCTTAAAAATAGAGATATGAAAGACTATTTGCCAATTCTCAGACCATATTTTAATTTAAGTTTAGACTAAAACAATATTCTAGTTGAGCTATAGATTTACAACACCACTGTTCCCGTGCCTGAGAGCCGATACATTGTCTTCAGACCCTCGCAAACCGGCCATGACGGTACAGCAGCGTGATGAAGGTGGGTATAGTTGTTTTATGATTGTGCGTAAAAGTTAAAAAAGTTTTCATTTTAAAAATAATACAGTGATATTTTGAGTCGGTACCGCTAGTGTGTTGAGAGTAAGCCTGTAAAATCTAGTTAATGTCAGATCTGTCATGGAATTCAGTGGCTGCTATAGAGTTGCGGTTTATTGGCTTTCAATACAAATATGTCATGTGCATTTGTACTGCGTGTGAAACAGCCTTTATAGTACTTTTGTTGCGTTAAAAAACCCCTTAATAATACTTCTGTAAATTAGCTTGTAAGTAAGTGGTGATGGATAGGTTGTAAAAACGCTTTCCCTTAAAACATCCTAAAAATGTGCGTTCGAACCCCGGCATGTACTAATGAGAAATGCACTTTTCTTTCGTACATATGTCATAGATTTACAACACCACCGTTCCAGTAATACCAACTTGAGAAATCGTTAATAAATTGTCAGTATAAATTAACAACTGACTTTCGGAAAGTGTTGGTTAAATTCTCCAGGAAATTCTGGAAGTCCTTTCTGCAAAAAAAAGTGGAGGAAGAACTATGTCTTCTTTTGGTGATAATGGACATATAACTTAATTTAAATCACATTTATTTAATTATTTAATTTGGTATAAACAATATAAAAGAATTACAATATTAAATAAACTATAATGATGATGATATGGCAAGCGTCCAGACGGAATGACATTAGTTCCTTGGAGATTGGGTCAATCTCTGGTATGGGATTTTACATGTTGGGATTTCCTAGCCCCTTCCCACCTTCAAGGAACTTCTGTTAGAGCTGGTGTTGCAGCGGAACAAGCGCAGATCAGCTTGCGTCGAAAATATGAAACTATATGCAATAGTTACTTTTTTTCGACGTTTGCTGTAGAAACGATGGGCCCGTGGGGATCGGAACTTAAAGCCTTTTATAAAGAAATTGTTCCAAGGCTCATTGACGTCTCTGGTGACAATAGAGCTGGCAGTTATTTCTCCCAAAAATTTGGTATCCTAATTCAAATGGGAAATGCTGCTAGTGTATTGAGCACCATGCCACAAGACAGCGATTTGGAGGAGCTATTTTTTTTTTAAGTATGTATTTTTATTTTCTATGTATTATTATTATTTTTTAGGTTAAATTTAGATTTTGTTTTAATATAGTTTATTTATAACTTAATTAAATATCTATTTATAGAGAAGTAAAGTAAAAGTAAAAAAATAAAATAAAATATTTATAGAGAATTGAAATTAAATATTCTTTTGCTAGAATCAACGAGGTCCAGATAAGATAGAGCGGGCACTAGAATGTCTACTGAGCAAAGGATAGAATACAACTTGGCTGAAACGTCGGGAGTATGTCCCGAACTAAAACAACTATTGTGATTGGACATTTACAATAAATAAAAAAGTTAGCCAAATTTACTATAGGCCTTCATGACAAGTGGCAAGCTCGTCGATATGGCTCTAGCGTACCATCCTCGAGAAATATCACAAATAAATTAAATAAATGATTGTGTCCCGAGCAGGAATCGAACCTGTTACCTCCGAGTCTAAATCCCCTGACTTAACCGCTGGACTACGAAGGCAGTTATATTACAGATACATTTACAACTAGCTGTTTTACTCGGCTTTGCCTGTGTAATCGGCGAGACGAAATTAATTTCGTTGCGCGTTATTTTGGTTTTGCTATATCTCTTAAGGTATTAATTTATTCATAATTTGTATGGAGTAAAGGGGAAAAATAATCATCATGAAATGCTCAAGTAAAGTTTAATATTATTAACTTATTTTGGTATTTTAAAATAACTTGCCGTGTTACAAACTTTTTTTTTTTCACTTCCTACTTAAATATTAATTATAGATTTGTTTTAGATGTAATATACAAACAGTATAAACGAATTACAATATTAAGTAATTTAAAAGAAAACCTAATTTTAAATTAACTTGAAAATGGCGCGGGACATTATGACAAACAACTGACAGCGCTCAGAGCGATCTACCTCGATATCGTGAGCAGTCACATAGGTTTGGCAAAACAGTTTAAGCACGTCTCGAAACACCTGTAAGCACCCTCAGCTAATTTAAGAACAATAATTGAAATTTAAAAACTCTTATCCAAGGCACTTCACTAATAATTTAATAAAATTTAAACCTGTGCGGCCCGACCCGCATCCGTGCGGTTGGCCGATATAATTGGTCGCGGTCGTGTAGCCCGTATAATTGAATCGGTAATTCCCTATCAGCACCTCACCGCATTGTTGTAATTTAAACCCCGTGAGCCAACTTAGATATTTCCAATAGAATTCAGTTAAAAATTAATCAAATAACTATGAGAATTAAACGATTATATCGTTACCTAAAAAGGCTATTACTCGCGCCAACATGACAGTCATTGGTTACCCGTGAAGAAGTACGTCTCTCTATTGCAAGAGCCAAAAAGGAACTGACTACAAATAAAATATCGACCACATTTATAACTGCCTCCGTGGTCTAGCGGTTAAGTCCGTGGATTTAGACTCGAAAGTACCGGGTTCGATTCCTGGTCGGGACCCAAAAATATTTATTAATGTAATAAATACATTTTAATTATTATTTAATTTATTTGTGATATTTCTCGAGTTTGGTACGCTGGAGACATCGACGAGCGTGCTACTTGTCATGATTGGCCTATAGTAAAGTTGGCTATATGTGAATCCGCTATAAGCGTGGTTTCTGACCACCCTGGAAGGGAAACGGTCGTGATGATACTTTACTTTACTTTACATTTGTAAAGGAAGGGCAAAGTACGAAAAGCAATGCAAGCCCACCTCGATCCTTGGCGCGGCATCTGACTGAAATATTCTCATGGATACATTTGAACATCATTATAATAGGATTACAGATGAACTATCTATAGCCAGTTATCTTATCGTTTTCGCGGATCTTAAAAAAGGTTATTCTTATTGAACTTACTGTTCCGTAAGCAACGCGGCATTAACAGAGTCATACATTGGTTGGGTAGAGAGAGGAGTAGACTGATGGATGGTGAGGGTCTTGTTGAGCAATCACATACAAAAAGTAACCCAGCCTATTGTCATTCACAAGCCCAAAACACCATTCTTTTCATCTCTTACCCACACATAATGGACCTGGCACCTGCACGGTGAAATGGAATACTTAGAAATATGTTCTTTCTTAATTAAAAATATTCTTATTGAACATGATCACATTTTTTTTTATAATGATCAGGAGCGGATTCAAGACTCAGCTTTACGCAGTGGAAGTTGTTGCGAGAGGAATTTCAGCAAAATCTTTGCTTCACTTACTGAAAGATTTCTGCCTTAACGTTGGTCTAATAATTGGTCTGCCGTCAATACAGCTACAGGAGCAGAATGGTGGACGATGCGCGTCTTGTTTCGCAATAAAAAAGACGGCCTACTTTGTAAAAGAGACTGTAGTCGGTCGCAAGCCCAAGACACGCAAAAATTTAGCAAGAATGTTATAAGTATGGTGACACAAATTTACAATAAGCTTTCTGTCTGAAAGATGCTACTACAGCGTATATGCGACTATCAATCCGAAACATGAGAGGAACGATTAGCATGCCCCTTACCTAATCCTAAACCTTACCCATCAACAATATTGTAAATATTTTTTTGTAATGTTCAAATAATTGATTGACCGCCTCCGTGGTCTAGTGGTAACAAACGTTGCCGTAAACTCGAGAGGTCGTGGGTTCGATTCCCACCGGGGGCAAGTTGTACATTGTATAATTTGTCTCGGTCTGGGTGTTTATATGTATAATATGTATATATTTACAAAAAAAAAAGTATAATATGTAGTTTATCAACCATCTAGTTTCCGTAACACAAGCCTCGCAGCTTACCACGGAAATTAGATGGCGCTGTGTGATTGTCTGGAAATATTTATTTATTTATTAATTATTGTATGTCCAATGGACGGGACATAGCGACCATTATACCAACATGTACGATACCTATACTAAAATCCACAATGAAATACTTTGACTTTGATTTTGACACTATTCTGGACCCAGTAAGTCCATGGAATACTTAGAAAATTGTTTTCTCTGTCAATAAAAATGCCTGTCTCTTGCATGCACTTACATCGCTCAAAACTACTGCCAGTTACTGTTTATTTGTCAAAAACTCGAAGCTAATAATTCCCCAGACATAAGAACCCGTAAATAGGCATCGTTAAATATAAACCCTTAAAGAAGACAAGGGTCGTTGAGGTGCTCCGATAGTTGTAGCAATAGACATTGATAATAAAATTGATGACATGCTAACGTTTTGGTCTGAAAAAGCAATTATTGTTCCATCACGGCCGTAAAATGGTCACTTTTTTACTTTAAGATAAGTAAGATTAAGCCATTCTAAGCCTGGGTTGTACCAAAACGAAGTCGTTGTTATTGTAATGATTGCTGGGATTTGACTTTGAAAAAAAGCTGATACATACGACGCCATTTTTTTACTTTTATCGTATCATTAACTGATACTGTATTTTGGTGCAACACAGCCTAGCCTATTAATTATAGCAAGCACCAATTTCGTCCACGTTTTACATTATTTATTAGGAATAACAAACACTTGTATATACAAGTATTAATATAGTATAGGTAATTATACAATTAACAATTACGAGTAATCCACTAATAAGATATAAATACAAACAGACTACAGACTGATGGTGGTAATTTGCCCAGTCTGCCGGGGCGGGAAAGTATCCACAGTTCGTGTCGATAAACCCAGTAAAGTGTATTCACACGTTTCGGGATCAGGCACGAATTACCGTCAAGCCCAGTCAAGCCGGCATAGTGTTAGGGACTGATGTCAGTAATGAGTGTCTGATTCCAGTTGCTAACATTCACGGACCTTGCGTTACTTACCATAAGGTAGGTGCAATATCACATGTACTAAAAAAAAAAATTTAAAAAACCGTAGTTTTTTTTATTAGCTTTCCGTATTAGATAAAAAATACTTTGATACATCAAATATTTTCTGAGATACAAAATTTTATTTTAAAAGTGTGTGGCACAGGATTTGTGACGTCATATTACAACGCTCGCTACTGAATGATAGTAAGCAGAGCGTTGTGATAAGACGTCACGCGGCAGGCATCTGGAATTTTATCATAACTAAAAGTATCATCGTTTTTGACCACCATGTCGGGGTAGTCAGAAACCACACTTTTTAAAAAAGCGGATTCACATTTAGCCAACTTTACTATAGGCCCATCGAGACAAGTGGCAAGCTCGTCGATGTCTCTAGCGTACTAAATTCGATAAATATCACAAATAAATTCAATAAATCATTTTGTCCCTACCAGGAATTGAACCCGGTACCTCTGCGTCTAAAGCCACAGACTTGACCGCTGGACCATGGAGGCAGTAAAATCATAACATATTTGTTTTTTTTTTTCAATAAAATTGCTATGTCTATACTATACTATGTCTTTGGCAGTAACAAGTTTATCCGGGAGACCGTGTCCGGATTAACCTGTCCGCGTTCCGGATTACCCGGGTATTTCACAACTGACGTTTGACCGTCCCGAATCGGGTGAAAAATGTTGTTCCTATTATCTCTGGCAATTGTTGCGAAGCTCAAAGGGATTTGGCTCTTTTGAAATGTGAGAGCGTGATTTTACTAGTTTTTCTTATATGTATTTTATTCGTGTAAATTCTGCGATTGACAAGTGTTTTTTTTTACAATTCAAGATCATCATGGTCGACATATTGAATTTTTTTTTTTGGAATTATTTATTTAACTTGTTAATTTATTTTTTGTACTTATTTATTGTGAAATAAAAGTTTAAGTCCGTGGATTTAAACGCGAATGTACCTGTTTCGATTCCTCGTAGGAAATTTATTGAACTTATCTGTGATAGTTAGGATGAACAGTGACCTAGAAGCCATTCGGGTACGCTCTGAGAGTCTAGGGCTTTTAGTTAACCCCGAAAAAACTCAGGTCATGATCGTCGGGTCTAGACAGATGTTGAGCAGATTGGACGTGGGATCTCTCTCCCCATTATTGTTTAACAACATTCCACTTCCTTTCTGCCAACATGTAAAAAATCTTGGCCTCCATATAAGCTGCGATCTCTCTTGGGATCATCACATTGTGGAAATCAGCAGGAAAATCCACGCCAGTATGCATTTGTTAAAGCGCTCCCAGAATTTCATACCACTTAAAACAAAGCTTACGTTAGTCAGTTCGCTGCTTCTTCCCATCATAGATTATGCTGATACCTGCTATCCTGACGTCACCGAAGAGCTACTGAACAAAATCGATCGTCTGCTCAACTTATGCATTCGCTATGTGTTTGGCTTGCGTAAGTATGATCATGTCTCTCAATTTCGCGTTCAGTTAAAGTGGCTCAATATCCGCTTTCGTAGGTCTGTCCATGTTCTCACCTTACTTTATAATATTCTTAATAATCCCAATACTCCCGCATATCTTAAATCCCGCTTCGAATTTCTTTGTAATACGCACAACTGTGCCCTTCGCTCCTCTTACAACAACCAACTTAAGATTCCTTCTCATTCCTCAACCAGATACACTGATTCCTTTACAGTATCTGCGGCTCGCCAGTGGAATAAGCTGTCCTTGGCTATTAGACGTGCACCGTCTGTCAGCGTCTTTAAACGTTTAATAACCACAACGTTCCTGGAGAAACAGAATAAAACACTATTTAAATAACCGTGTATTTATTTAAGTTATAATGTACTTGTATGTATAATTGTATGTATGGTTTATGTATGTTTATGTATTTAGGTATAATGTGTAGTATATTAGAATTAGTTAAGAAACTTATTAACTGTATCATTAAAATTTCTTATTTTTTTCATACTGCCTATCACCTTACTCGATCCCCAAGGTTAGCTGGTAAAGAATGCCTACTGGCATTATAGCTCGCCTCTGTACTATTTTTAAGTGCATTAAAGAATTTAAATAAATGAATAAATAAATAAATATTTCTCGAGTTTTTGATTTTATTTTATTATTTGTGCATTCATAGTTAAATCGTTTATGTAAATACTTTAAGATTTAATATTAGTTTTAATTACATTTTTTTTTTTCAGATTAAAATTTTGTATTTATCTCAGTTATATAACTTTAATTAAGAAGCGATTGTTTAGTGTATGTCAATTACAGTCTCCTGGTTTTAGTCCCTGCGTAGACAAGACAGTTAGGTATTACTGTGATCGGCATATTATTGTTATTATTATTATTATTTTTCTATTTTTTTTTATGTAGTTACGAGATCACCACATGTCTGGCAGTGCCGAGTGTGGAGATCTCTATAATATGATACGCTTGTAAATTAGTTTTTTTGTCAATAAATATATTTTCTTTCTTTCTTTCTTTTTATTCGCTAGAGACATCGAAAGCTTGCCACATGCAATGAAGGCCTATAGTAAAATTGGCTAAATGTGACTCTATAAAGCATGGTTTTTACCACCCCGCAAAGGTCGTGATGCTATTTATTCATTACAGCGCCAACACAGCGTTCTAGACCTCCACTGTTGGAGATGGGCCTTCCAGAACATATATCTGGAGAATTTGGCCTACACTGGCCACGATGGCCAGACGGGTTGGCGAGGTTATAATGTAATTATTTAATGACTTTTTTTTACGATTCCACAAGTTGATATTAGTAGAACCAGGACCGACGGCTTAACGTGCTCTCCGAGGCACAGGAATAGAGGTGGTGTAAATCTATAACAAATGTACGTAAGAACTTATTGGTACATGCCGGGAGGGTTTTAACCGACCTCTGTAGGATTTTAAGGAAATGAAATGAATTAATTTATTTGTCAGAATATGGTAGGTACAGGGATGTAAATTATTATATGTAATTATATCACATGCTTCGCTATTTCTAGCATACAAATATTTATTTAGTCACATGACTTTGTCGAGCTTAGTGTCTAGGTATTCTTTTGTCGAATTAAAACATTTATTAACCAGCATTTGTTTGACTCTTCATCTTGAAAGCGTTCTTACAACCCAGACATCACTGTTTTGATTATTATTACATAGTCAATAATTAATAAAAGTATCATCACGACCGTTTCCCTTTCGGGGTGGTCAGAAACCACGCTTATAAATAGCGGATTCACATTTAGCCAACTTTACTATAGGCCAATCATGACAAGTGGCAAGCTCGTCGATGTCTCCATCGTACCAAACTCGGGAAATATCACAAATGTATTAAACGTATTTATTTACATTAATAAATATTTTTGTGTCCCGACCAGGAATCGAACCCGGTACCTCCGAGTCTAAATCCACGGACTTAACCGCTAGACCACGGAGGCAGTCTAATCTAATGTAATAGTTACAATTAAAGTTAAAAATAGAGCCGAGCTGACAGTTTTATTTTGAAGGTCAGCCGTAAGCTGGTACATTGGAAGCCATTTTTAATTTTAATCGTTTCAATTTTCGTTTGACAGTTGAGGAAATGTCTTAAAATACGGATGTTATTACCAAAGTCAATATATTATCTAATTAATTAATAATATATATTTGATAACAATAAATAATTTTAATGTAAAATTTTGTATAGATAAAATATTTAATTTAAAAAAAATACCTAAAATAATGTATAGGTCAAATTTAATTACCTATTTAAAATTATTTAATATTTAATAATAATAATTAATATTATATCATTACAGTCTTATTAGTATTTGATTATAAACCCAAAACTTTAGTTTGCCTATTTTGAAAGCTACATAACTTTGATTCCCTGACGAATATCAACGTTTTAAATTCCATCCATCAGAGAACGTTTAACATACTTTTGGCATATTAGCATATTCGTAATACAAATGAATAATTTGGCAAACAAGAGTACTTAATCATAAGCCACATTCTCTCATGCCGGTCTAATAAGCTTAATCATAATTTTGTTTACGTACAAATATTTGTATTAAACTTAATATAAGCCGAGAAGACAGTTACAAAGGCCGAATTCCAAACTCAGCGACAACAAACAAGTTATTGACTTGAATTGAATCATACCTAAAAACTACGCTTTTTAAAGAAGTTGATTAATATTTAGCCAACTTTACTATATGCCCATCATGACAAGTGGCAAGCTCGTCGATATCTCTAGCATACCAAACTCGAGAAATACCACAAATTATTGTGTCCCAGCCAGGTATCGAATCCAGTACCACTAAATCTCTGGACTTATCCGCTGGACCACAAGGGCGGTTAAATCCTTAAAATCCAAAAAGGATGCGATTCGAAACCGGACATTCTACTGTCATCCTGAATTATCTACATCAGGGGGCAGGACATTCAATCGAAATTTTAAGTGTAAAAATAATATTTGTTAAATACGAGTAGTGTCAATAAATGTTTTTTATTTATTAATGAGAAATACATTTTTCTTCGTCCAGTTGGAGATCGGCCTTCCAGAACATACATCTGGAGAATTTGGCCTACACTAGCCACGCTGGCCAGACGGATTGGCGAGGATCTGATGTCATTTTTTTTAATGACAATTTATTAAGAATTCCAAAAGTTGGTATTATTAGGACCGGGACCGACGGCGTAACGTGCTCACCTGAGCACATGAACGGTGGTGTTGTAAATCTATGACACATGTACGTGAGAAAAGTGTATTTCTCATTGGTATATGCCAGGGTCAATAACTGAGATGAAAGTTAAATTACTAAATACAAAGTCACTGAGTTCGGAAGCGCACCTTCACGTTCGAATACACACGTGTGAAGTATGGTTTTGCTAAAATTTACATATGAGATAATGAATTGAAGAGGCTTAACGGGGTCGCTTTAAGGGCATGTTAGCAAATATTTAGTTTTAATTAATTTCGATCCTAGATATAATTTTAGTAATAACATTGTGGTTTTATGTTCTGCTGTAGTTTAAATTTATAGATTCGTGAAGTCGACTTAAGGTGGGTTTAGACTGCTAAGCTACTCGTCTTCTACTAACAGCTGACTCTTTTCCACTTTGCTGCTTAGTCTTCCACTAGCAGGAGTAGAATCATTCAAAATTATATAAATAATGACGTGTCACAAATGTCTGTATAATAGGTTTGCGCGAATAAAGATATTTTAACTTCGTCTGCGAACGCTATCTCTATCTGCCCCCTGCTGTAAATTTTTCCTCGAATAAATAAAACACTATGTTTATTTCTCACATTATAGTCATCATATAGTAGGTATATTATATTTATGTATATTCATGTGGTGGCTCGGTTGTAAGGCGCGGTGGTGGCTCGTTTGTAAGAACGCGACCTTAAATCCTACAAAGGTCGGTTCAAACCCACCCGGCATGTACCAATGAGAAATACACTTTTCTTACGTACATTTATCATAGATTTATAGCACCACTCACTGTCCCAGTTGCCTCAGAGATCACATTAATCCATCGGTCCCGGTTCCACTAATACCTTGTGGAATCGTTAATAAATTGTCATTAGAAACCCTCGCCAACCCGTCTGGTTGTATAAAATAGTACCTGAGGCAACGTAACCTAGGATATTTTTTTTTACGAGTAAATACAAATATAATTAAAAGGCGATCGAATAATATTAATATAGTCGGAGTAATATTTAATACTGTCTTTACAGAAATGCAAGCTCGCAATACCAGATTGTCCTTTTGTGCAGAATCTATAGAGCGTATTTATAACAATTTATTGCACTCACTGAAATAATTGGCCCTAAGCAATGTGACCTTGCACCCACCTGATAGTATGTGGCGCGCGAGGTCCATGTTAGCAACTGGAATTAGACACTTATGACTAACATCAGGCCCCAACACTATGCCGGCTTAACTGGGCATGACGGCTATTCGAGCCTGATACCGAAAAGTACACTTTACTAGGTTTATCGGCACGAACGGTGGATACTTCCCCGCCTAGGCAGACTAGGAAAATTACCACTATTAGTCCGCCTACCACCTATTATGTTAATATTTATGGAACAAACTTCCAAGACGGTATTAGCGGAATCATACGGGGTTTGGTTGGGTACGGGTAGGGAGAGGCGCAAAATGGTAAATAGTGTATTTTTGCGCAATAATAAGAGGTCCCCTTTTTAAACCAGCCCCGTAGTCGGTCGCAAGCATGAGATAAAATCCGGTGAATCCATGAAATGTTAAGACAAACTTCTTGGTTGGTTCTACGGTGAGAAATCGTGCGTTAAAGTGTCATTTTTAATTACTATGGCTAGTGTTATCTGTCACATTGACATAAAGGTGGTTAAAATTATTTTAGGCCAGGGAAAGTTTAGCGACACGTTTATAGTTACAAGTGATCCTACTCACTAAGCTTTCTTAGATAAAAAAAGCCTAATATTCTGACCAATGATAGTTTTTTTTTTAATTAATTAACTTGTAGTTTTTTTTTGTAATAAATATTATCCTAAGAATGTCTAAACACGCTCTATAGATTTAGGCACACGTTTCTCAGACAATCGTCTAATCCGTGACTGAGCGCGACTGTACGTTCCTCTGGAGTATAACAATATGCACTTCTGTGCACAACTGTACTTGACACAATATGAAACGATAATCACGTCTTGTTTATAGAAATGTTGCTATTTTTATACGCCAACGTTATTTAAGACTCTATGAAATCAACTAAATATGAAAGTGTGATTTATAACTCGTACTATGGATTTGCATTTATTTGCTTTTGAAATTCCGAAACCTTTTGGAATTTAGGGATAATATTTTAAACAAAATAAAATTTTATTAAAATCTATCTTTAAAGTTTAACCTTAAACATATGCAATTAGAAACTTAGGCCAACACTTTTCACTTAATCGGCGATTATATTCAATCGATTCACTTAATTGCAGTTAAGGATCGGTTCGAAAACGCGTTTAATGGTCGCCGTAACGATCATCGTGGCTTGTTACTAGTAATGAGATGGCCGACCGGAGCTTAACGGGGATTATGAAATTGCTAATCTTATTTCTGAACCATGCCTGACTGACTACAAATAAAACTAAAATTACTGTTCGATGGGCGTAGTGTGCCGAGGACACTTGCTGCGTTCCCCCGTTGAACGGAGAGGCTGACCCGTTCAACAAAATAAATGTGGTGCCAAAGATTTTGCTGGAATTCCTGTCAAGCCAACTTTCATAGCATAAAGTAATTTTGAATTCGTTCCTTATTATTTCTTCTGTGAGATCATGATATTTGTTTGCCTTAAAGAATAAATAAACATTTGTAAATATTTACCTATATTTAAATTAGATATTGCAAGTTTGGAACATACCTGTAACAAAAAAAAATAAAAATTAGGCAATTTAAAAAATAAGCCAAGAATGGGAGCAACTGACTCCAGTGGCCACTAGTATCAGTCTCTACCACAATGCCGGCCTAACAAGATGCTTTTTTACACTTCGCTTGGAGGTATCCAGGTTATAAGAGTGGGGAACGACACAGGCTGGGGGAGCATTCCACATCTTCAGCGCGCGACAGATGTAAGAATCTCCAAATTTATAAGTACGCGTAGGGATAGTGGCTATGGTATGTATGCATACTTTGGCCTGTACATGTGGTTTGTTTGCAGAATAGAGAAGAAGGGATAAGGTTATGGAGCTCCTCAGAACACTCACCATGGTATAGCTTGTAGAACACGCTCGGAGAGACAACGTCACGGCGAAACTACAGTGATTCCAGAGTCATGGTCCACTATCCGAATAGCCCGCCTCTGCCGACTGCCGACATTGAAAGCATTTGTAAGATACTAAGCAGAGCAGTGGTGAGAACAGTATTCCACGCATGACCTTATCTGTGCTTTATACAGCATAAGTCTTAGTACAGGCGGGAAAAACCGCTTTAGTTTTCTTCAATTCAGTATTCCGAGATTTTTGGACGCTGTTTTGGTGATACCCTCAATGTAGTTTATGTGGTTTAAGCTTGGTTGAAGTTCCAGCATAGTGTTCTGAAGAGTAGGAAAAGGAGACTAGGGAGACTTCTTGACCATCAACGCGTAAATGACAAGTGATTACGGTCGTGATGATACTTTACTTATTTATAGCTATATTTTGCCGTGGTTATATTAATAATGAAGTCGCATATTTCTCCTAAGCAAGCAATTTAGGATAATCCAAAGTGAAAAATTGCCAACTTAAGCTTATTTAGAATCTCGGGCATAAAACTTAGAAGCTATTCTTGAAACCGTTTCGATCACTTTTCGAACTTTCAACTTTCACGGATCAACTACATTTTTAATCGGCAATCCGTTGGAGAACCTTTCTGACAGTTCCAAGTGAACTATTGCGTCTTTCGAGTGATATTTTTGTTAGTGAGAAAAAATCCTGGTTTGTGTGCAAATGTATGTACAATAATAATTATAACAATATAATTGGCTGGAAGTGCTGGACACATTCCTCGTCACTTTGCTCTCTACAACATCATCCGAAGGGCTTTTGACACCGCTCGAATACCCTCGATCCTAGAACCCCCTTGGATTGCGCGAAGCGATGGCATGAGACCCGATGGCATGACCGTTGTCCATGGAAACTTGGCAGGTTCCTGGTGTGAGATGCGACATGTGTAGACACCCCATCACACTCCCAGGCGACCTTGTCAAGCGCGGGGAGTGCAGCGGTTTTTGCTGAGAACGTCAAGCTGCGCAAATACGCCAACCTGGGAATTTGCTTGGAGTTGTCCATACGGCTAACGGAAAAGTATGAGAGGAAAAAGACAGCTTTTTAATTATTTCTGCCAACGTATTAGATTCTCTATACAGATCTTGCCAGCCTCCTTGGGACTATCCCTGAAGGGTATTCTCTAGAGAACATTTTTTACTTATAGTTTATTTTTTATTACGCGGGATTTAAGATGTTTAGGGGTTTTAGGATACCATACAGGGAGACAGGCATAGTGGTATTGTAAATCGACAAATGTACATAAGAAAAGTGTATTCGTTATTGATACATGGCGTGGTTCGAACCGAGCCACCTTCGTATATAAGATTAATGATTTAAATAAAAGGCATTAATTCAGTTTATCTTAAGTTATTTGACTTAATTCTCATATTTATACTTATACAAAAACATTGCCCGTCAAACGTCAATGTTGTATTTTTAAGCGAGGCAGAGACTTAATAAAACATGTATGCCAAGGCAATTGTTAAAAAAAAGTATTTCGATTTGAGTTACGAAGATTGGAGTAGAGAATAAGCCTGCTGGTGAATTTGTGGGTCATTTCTTATAACCTAATAAGAGATTTAACGAGGTGGGACGGTGCTGCCAGTTTTAATAAAGCAAGCAGTGGAACTCATTTACCTGATTGCGGAAGTACGAGAGGTGAGAGATTTCACAGATTTTTCCATTTCATAAAGCTTTTGGGAAGAAGTTAAAAGTGGCAATAACTTTTCGTAGTGAAAATATAGTTGGGATGGTTATTTTTTATAATAACCAAACTATTTAAATAATAACCACCAAGGTTGTTTAAGAGTTATTTAATGATCAAAGTTTAAAGTAAAAAAATATAATAGACTGTCTACCGGTTAAGTCCGTGAATGTAGACGCAAAGGTGCCAGGTGCGATTCCTATTGTGTCGCACAATAATTTATTTAAATTATTTGTGATATGTCTCGAGTTAATAGAGGTCTATAGTTTTGTTGGCTAAATGTGAACCCGCTTCCTCATCACGACCGTTTCCCTTTCGGGGTGGTCAGAAACCACGCTTATAAATAAGCGGATTCACATTTAGCCCACTTTACTATAGGCCAATCATGACAAGTGGCAAGCTCGTCGATGTCTCCAGCGTACCAAACTCGAGAAATATCACAAATATGGTCTGCCCCCGCAGCTGGTGGGCTGGATAACCGGCTTCTTACATGAGCGCAGCATTCGGGTCCTTGTGGATGGGAATGCGTCTGGGCTCATGTCAGTGAATGCCGGTGTGCCGCAGGGCTCTGTATTGTCCCCAACACTGTTTCTTCTGCATATCAATGACATGTTGACCCTTGGAAACATTCATTGCTATGCAGATGACAGCACGGTTCATGGGCGATACCTTAGTCCACGAGCTGTGGGAGCCGCCAAAGTAGAGGAGTTGCGCCGTTCCCTGACGACGGAACTGGACGGCACCCTTCGCAAAATTTCTGCGTGGGGTGCCCAAAACCTAGTCCAGTTTAATGCCAGTAAGACTCAGGCATGCGCGTTGACGGTCAAGAAGTCTCCCTACTCTCCTATTCCTACTCTTCAGAACACCGTGCTGGAACTTCAACCCAGCTTTAACATACTCGGAGTCGAAATACGCTCAGATCTAAACCACAGAAACTACATTGAGAGCATTACCAAAACAGCGTCGAAAAAACTTGGGATACTGAACAAGGTGAAGCGGTTTTTCCCGCCTGCTCTAAGACTTATGCTGTATAAAGCTCAGATAAGGTCATGCGTGGAATACTGTTCTCACCTCTGGGATGGCTCCGCTAAGTATCTTACAGATGCTCTCAATGTCCTGCAGAGGCGGGCAATTCGGATAGTGGACGACACCACAGTCTCTAAAACTCTCGAATCACTGCAGCTTCGCCGTGACGTTGCCTCTCTGAGCGTGTTCTACAAGCTATACCACGGCGAGTGTTCTGAGGAGCTCCATAACCTTATCCCTTCTTCTCTATTCCGCAACCGAACTACACGCACAGGCCAAAATATGCATCCACATACCTTACCCACTATCCCTACGCGTACTCATAAATTTGGAGACTCTTACATCTGTCGCACGCTGAAGATGTGGAATGCTCTCCCAGCCAGTGTATTTCCCCACTCTTATAACCTGGAGTCCTTCAAGCGAAGTGTGAAAAAGCATCTTGTTAGGCCGGCATAGTGGTAGAGACTGATGTCGGTCATAGTGACCGGCGTCAGTTGCTCCCATTCTTGGACCTCGCGTACTGCTTACCATCAGGTGGGCGCGATGTCACATGTCGAGTCCAGTATAAAAAAAAAAAAAAAAAAACAAATAAATTAAATATTAATTAAATGTATCTATTTATATTAATAAAAAAAAATGTGTCCCGACCAGGAATCGAACCCGGTACCTCCGAGTCTAAATTCTTGCACAGGAATACGGTCGTGATGATAGTCGTATTTGTATAGAAAATACGAGGTATTATTTTATAAAAGTTAATTTATAAATTTACATTAGTAAATGCGCAATTATGCGCTTTCTATAAAAATCTAGATCTAAACTCTAAGCAATGCCTTTGAGTTAAGTTATAAGTGCGCAATTTTTAATCTGACTTTAATTTTGTATTTTTAAATACCGGACAAAGTTAAGCCAATAAAGTTCTAAGCGCAAAAATCTAGAAAAACTTGCAAATTGGAAAAATGTAATTTCTCAAAGCGAAATTGCTTGATGTTAATAAAAAAGGCGCATCTGGGTAGCATCAAAACAGGCCGCCACTTCATTTCTAATCATCTTTCCTCTTGATTAACAACCCCGGACCTTTCGGGTTAGGTGCCTTTTTCCGCTAAACCAACTCGATCCAAAACAATTTATTAACGATATCATAAGTTGGTATTAATGTAGCCGGGACCAATGGCTTAACGTGCTCTGCAAGACACTGGAACGGTGGTGTTGGTAATCTATGACTTTAAGTAAAGTATTTCTTATTGGTACATGTTGAGGTACGAACCGCGAAACTTTTTGGATTGAAAAGCATCTCATTTTGTTCTATGCCTAATTGCAAAAATAAATGAATTAAATTCAAACGATTCAAATTATTTCTGTTAAATGCTAATCTTCAATATGGCTCTCTCCATAGCATGTTGAGCTTTGTAAAGGGTCAGTGGCGAATGTAAAAAGGGCAAACAGGGTCTAACCTGTATTCCCTGGGGGAATCCAATAAAGAAACCCGGTACTCATTTGCGAGATTGCGGCAACATCGCGACTATCCCAGCTCGATGAATAATCTAATTGTTCTTACCCACTTGATTGACAGTGTTAGTATTTTTGTTTATATAGGCTCTATCAGAAAATTCGCAAATTATTGTTAGATAGGGGGTAGGAGAAAGTAAGTGTTGTGGTTTCGTATCATCCTCTCCTTTTGATTTCTTCCACAACCATTATTCATCATCAATAAAAGAACTATTCGGACGCTCGTGAACTTTACATTAAGCGAGCAAGCATTCTTTAAATATTCCATAGAATCATTGGGAATGCGACAAAAACCAAGGTACTAGTGTTTGAAAGAAGAAGGATGACAACCGTGACGATAAAGATTCATGATGAAACTCTAGAATAAGTAAATGAAATTATATATCTGGGCAGTGTTTTCACTGCGGATGGAAAGTATGATAGGGATGTTGAAAGAAGAGTGAACGCGGGAAATAGTGTTAACGGTGCCCTGGGGTCACTGATCGCCATTCGAAATGTAAGTGACAAAGCTCGGCTCGCCATACACAATGCCATGTTGGTACCAACACTTATGTATGGAAGCGAGACGTGGATAAGTCAGAATATGCATGAGAGTAGGGTTAATGCAGTAGAAATGAGGTCGCTGCGTCGGTTATGCGGCGTCACTTTGGCGGACCACATACGTAACGTCGAAATACGAAAAATGGTAGGTATAAAAGAAAGCATAGGCACAAAAATAAGGAAAAGCATGCTACGATGGTTCGGGCATGTTGAAAGGGTGAGCGAAGAAAGATTGACGAACCAGGTATATAACGCGAAAGTTGTGGGTAAAAGAGGCCCTGGCAGACCAAGACACACGTATCACGATCAAATAAATAAAAAACTAGCTGAAGGAGAATTAAAAAGCCTTCGTAACAAAAGGGCATGTATGAAGAGGTTGATGAATGTCGATGAAGCGAAAGAGGTATGTCGTGATCGTGTCAAGTGGCGCTCAATTGTCTCTGCCTACCCCGTAAGGGATCTGGCGTGAAGATATGTATGTATGTATCATTGGGAACAAAGATACAACAGCGAAAAAAATATCAATTTCTGTTTATACAAAAATCATTTAATAAACAACATACAACTAGGATCGTTTGGTCTTAACCCACCTTGAGATGTATTAACTTTTAACGGTTAAAGTAATATGTTGGCGTCGAATGTATCAGTTTTATTTTGAAGGTCAGCCGGTCAGCTGGTACAATTAACGTTACAATTTTTAACTTCAATCGTTACAATTACAGTGATTTCGTTTTAGTGAAACCCAGGCTAAATCTTAGGTTAAAGTTTACGTGAGAAGTATAGTGTTTAGGGCTCAAAGTTTGTAACTATTTAGTTAATGTTTATTCTAAAGGGAGTTTGGCGCGATAACACATATGACTGATCACAACACCGGAAACTTCAATATCTATGCTAAGGTATCAATCATGGCAATGCTCCCAAAGTAACCCTAAAACATTAAATACAGCCCGAAAAGCTACACACGGATTATACGTTATTTAAAACTGCGGATTACATCCAAGGGTTTTTGCTCGAATTCAGGAATGACCAGGGCCATGATATACCGGTATCAGAGTTTCCGCAGGTTCCGCAATGTAAAGTAGCATATTTACATTTAGCCAACTTTACTATAGACCCATCATGACAAGTGGCAAGGTCGTCCATGTCTCTAGCGTACCAAGTTCGAAAAATATCACAAATAAATTTAAATTATGTTAACTGTCTCCATGATCTAGCGGTTAAGTCCGTGGATTTAGATGTAACGGGTTCGATTCCTGGCCAGGACACAATAATTTATTAAATTTATTTGTGGTGTTTCTCGAGTTTCGTACGCTAGAGACATCGCGAGCTTGCCACTAGTAAGTAGCTGTAAAGTTGGCTAAATGTAAATTCGCTTCATTAAGAGTGGTTTCTGGACACCCAAAACGAATGTGGTCGTGATGATACTTATGTTTTTTTTTAAATATGTCCCGACCAAAAATCGAACAAATTAAATAATCTTTTAGTTTACATTTTTTTTATTGTACCATATTTTTTAAAATCTTTAAGAAGCACATCCACCTATACTCGTATATTTAAAACCAGCTATGCGACAAGAATGCGGCTTGTCGCATTTCTATATCGTTCGTAAGACGCAATGGATCGATTTTAAAGCTGTCAAAAATAATCGGTTTCGTATAGTAGGAGATTCGCAAAATTATCCCGCAGACTTGTATTGGTATAGAATAATATTCCAATAGTAAACGACATCTGCGTCTAATCCGTCGAAGGAAAACTAATATATCATATATTTTGACACATTCCCGAAACCTCCGGCCGTGCTCTGATTATTTGCGGAATAAATTAATATTTGCGCTGTCGAGATACCTATGCGATATTATTTCTATAATAATTTATTTTCTTATTGGAAATAACAATATTATAGACCTTCACAACCTTATCCCTACTTCTCTATTCCGCAACAGAACACGCACGAGCCAAAATATGCAAAATAAATCATATTTTGAATTGAAAGGATAATAATAAAGAAATGATCATATCAAATCCTCCGCCTCCGTGGTCTAGTGGTAACAAACGTTGCCGTGAACTCAAGAGGTCGTGGGTTCGATTCCCACCGGGGGCAAGTTGTACATAGTATAATTTGTCTCGGTCTGGGTGTTTATGATATGATGTATAATATGTATATATTAAAAAAAAAGTATAATATGTAGTTTATCAACCATCTAGTTTCCGTAAGACAAGCCTCGTAGCTTACCACGGAAACTATATGGCGCTGTGTGAACTGTCGGGAAATATTTATAAAAAAATAAAAAATAAAAAAAAACACTGTTTAGTACTTCACCTACTTATATGACAGTAAATTGATCCTGTATAGCTTTTTTAATCATTATTGTTGAATCTCTGACTCCTGAAGTGGAGTTAAAACATCGGGGCCACGTGACCCACGTGGTGTTCAGTCCCCACTCCGGGTTTCAGGTGGCCTGCAACTCCCAACAGGAATTTCATCCTCTACAGCACCAAAGGTGAGACCAATTAATGAGGGTCTGGTGTACTACTTAGTTATTTTTATTTTATTTGGGATTAATGGTAAAATACATACCATAGCTAATAATCCAACCCGTACATATCAATTTGGAGAATCTTACATTTGTCGCACGCTGAAGATGTGGAATGCTCTCCCAGTCAGTGTGTTTCTTCCTATAACCTGGTGTCCTTCAAACGAAGTGTGAAAAAGCATCTTAATAGGCCGGCATAGTGGTAGAGACCGATGTCAGTCGTCGAAAGCTGGCGTCAGTTACTCCCATTCTTGGACCTCGCGTACCGCTTACCATCCTCAGGTAAGTCTGTTGTCACAAGTCGTGGTCAGTAAAAAAAATATTATTATTATTTATTACGATCATTTGATCATTCATTCAAAATGTCATGAAAGAATTACATCAATATTTAAAATTTTAAACCACGTACAATTTTTATGATATCAACAACGATCCACGTCCATTTCAGGTATGAAAAATAAACATAAAATTCATAAACTATTCAGATTAAAAACAAAACCATGTTGAGAGTTATTCAAATTGTATACCTTAACAAAAGGACTGAAAGTTGACAATATTTGAATTGTATAAACAGGTTTGCGAACGCTCTTCTGGTGCACTGTTTTGTTTACGGATTTGCAAGGTTTTTGAACAAGAATCGTGATAGGTTTATATGGGGGCTTAATCAGGATTCTATTGGTGATCTACGTTGACTTATAATTGTCCTTGGGCTTACAATACTAAAAAGCTCAACTAGTTGTAAGTAACGTCAAATAACTTTCCTTTTTATTTATTTGTGTATGTTCTTTGGTTTCCTTCAAGCTAAGTTGGAAAAGCATCTAATCAAGCCGGCATGGTTTTGGGGACTGTAATTTTTTTTTATTTAGTTAGTAAATATACAGATGTTAAAACATAATTATAAGAATTTTGAAAACTACACAATCGAGCAAAATTATCACCCAATAATTATATATAGCAAAAAAAATTAAACAGATAGGGATAAACTATGATTCAACTAGATTAATAGTCACATAAAAAATACTGCGAGAAACTGGCAAGCGGACCTCGACGTACATGCTATCTCTTTCTCTTAATAATATATCACAAACAAAGCGATCGGTAAGAAATAAAAAAACGTAAATGCTATTAAATATTTATCACAAAATCAACCTTATTTATTTAATCATAACTTATAAATTGCTTTGACAAGCCTCTGCATTTTAACACGTCCTAAAGTTGGCTGTAGTTAAAATGTACTGTCGGAAATATCAGCACACGATTTTTTTGTGCTGATATTTCGGCGTTTTCAGAGCTAATATATAAATAATCTAGTTAATTCTTGATTGATGGGGATAAAATTAAAAACTATACATATATAAAAAGTAGAACCTATATTACTTCATCATAATATATATATATATATATATATTGTTTCTTAAATTTTCATATAATATTTATTGGACTAAAAAGTATAAATAATTAAAACGACTTAAAAGTAAAATTAAAATAAATATAAACTAAACCTAATAAAAAATAAACTATAAGCAAAAAATGTCTTCCAGAGACGACCCTTCAGTGATAGTCCGAAGAAGACTGGCAACATTTCCCCTCTGTATAGCTAAGTCAATGCGTTGGCAAAAATAATTGCCAGCTTTCCTGTCTCCATACTTTTCCGTTAGCCGTTTGGCTATTATTGGCATAATAATATTAAATATTTATACTAGAAATAAAAAGTTCTCCAAGAATTCCAATTAGGATCTTTATTTATTTAATTTAATGTTTACCTCTTTTTTTTAACCTAGCAACACTAACACTGAACAAATCAATATCACTGAAATTTTCATTGAAGTTTAGGCATGATCTCAGCACAAAGTATTTTGTTCCAGCATATCGGATACCAAATAAATATAGATCTACTTTTCCTACTACAATTTAAGTTTACCCAATAGATACCACAAGCTAATATTACAATTTAATATCCTATGTCACCAGACAATGAGTCAGTCATTAACACTATGCCGGCTTGAATGAATTCATTCGGTGTGGCCTATCCTTCAACCGAGCTAAAAACAGCCCCCTGAAATACGTCATAATACTAATTGTCAAAGTTTGACATTCAAAATTGCAAGACCTATGTCAGGATGTGTCACGAAACTAAAGCTGGAAATTTTAGTGACATTTGATAAATGTATTGTGAGATACATGTATGATAATAATTTACACAAATAAGTTAGCTACCCATAATATCACAATGTTGGTTCACAACGTTGTTTCATTAACGATCTATATTTAGCAAAACATAATAACAAAAACAATGGAAAGCATGAACAAATTGGCGTTTAAAAAATGAACATTCCAAAGTCAAATAATAATAAATCCATTTCCCGCCAAAAGTCAGACAGTCCGTCCGGAATCGCACAACAAATCAAATTCCGAACGCACACATTCCGCATCAACCGGACAATAAATTCTCTTATCGAAAATTGAATATGAATTTTGCATAAGTCTGAACATTATTCGAAATGTTTATTTAAAATTTTAAATTATTGCAAGTATACATTACCGCTCTATGGGAATCAATTATTTCAAAAGACCACAACATGAAGTCAGAACAAATATTATGATCTCACAGAAGAAATGATCAGGATCGGGTTCAAGACTCAGCTTTACGCAGTGGGAGTTGGTGCGAGAGGAGTTCCAGCAAAAGCTTTGCACTACTTACTGGAATAATTGAGCCTAAACAGGTGTGCCGTCAATATATTTATGGAAAGAGCTGGAATAATAATGGAAGCTGGACGGCATTAACGGAATGATACAGTATTTTGTTAGGGTAAGGAGAGAAGTAGAATGGTGGATGGTGAGCGTCTTGTAGCCAACTTCAGCAAAGGAGCCGATAGACGCATTCCGCTAGGATGGGCAGCATTCGGGAAGCTACGTCACATCTTCCTATCGAACATACCACAGTGTTTGAAGACAAAAGTTTTTAACCAGTGAAAGAAAGAAAGAAAGAAAGAAAAATATTTTATTTGCCACATATCAATAAACACAACTTAAATAAAGACTGGTAGTATACACAATATGTGTGGTGACAAATAGGGAATCAGCTCAGCATGGAGCTGCGACTCTGGGCCACAGCGCTGATTTTCGGCTAATCCCTTGTTAGGAGAGGTGCTAGTGGGTAATATATACAAATATATAGTGTGGTGTATGTATGTACGCATAAAAGGATAACTTGTAAGAGTGCGTTCTTTCAGTAATGTCGTATGGTGCAGAAACGTGGACACTAACGGTAGGTCTGATCCACAAGTTCAAGGTCGCTCAGCGAGCTATGGAGAGAGCTATGCTCGGGATTTCACTAAAATATAAAGTCAGAAACGTTAACATCCGTCAAAGAAACAAAGTTACCGATATAGCTTTCAAAATTAGCAAGCTGAAGTGGCAATGGGCTGGACACATACCGTAGAAACAATGAACAATGGAGTAGACAGGTTCTGGAGTGGAGACCACGTACTGGAAGACGCAGAGTGGGACGACCCCCCGCCAGATGGACAGATGACCTGAGGAAGGTCGCTGGAGGGGGATGGATGAGGGTGGCAGAAGATCGTGTGAAGTGGCGAGCCTTGGGGGAGGCCTACATACAGCAGTGGAGAGACATAGGCTGATGATGATGATGATGAGCGACTTATTGCGCAATAAAATTATATATAGATATATTTTTATTAGAGTTACACGTTAATGTTAAAAAATTGTAACCAAGTCCAAGTGCTACTATAGGTTCCTATGGACGACTTTATTTATTTATTTATTCAATGTATACAACAGATGCACATTAAAACATGATACAAAGAAGAAAGTTCTCAGGCGACAGACTGAATGTGATCCTAAGCATATGGCATTTCTATCAGATAATTAATAAACAACAAGAAAATAAAACAGGAGGCCTCCAGCCTATTTTCGGTCGCAAGCTCGAGACACCACTCTTCTCATATTTTATCCACACACGATAGACCCGGCACCAGCACCGTGAATCCATGAAATGCTGAAAATTTTGTCTTCAGTACAAGTTATATGAAACAGATAATTTGTTTTCTTGTGAAAACTGTACGTTTATATAATATTACACCGACTGCATCATTCATTTGTATAGACAATAAAAATGTATATTTTTCTATAAATATGTTTTAGAATGCTAATATGTTTATATATGTAATGCTAATATGTTTTTGAATGCAAACCAAAGATACAATAGAATTTGGGAACGTAAATGACCCTGCTAGTCTGGATTATCGAATGCAGACATATTGACTAATTGTTATGGCCTATGAGGGGGATCGATGCCGGTGCTATTCAATTTGCAATCGCAAATTCGCCTATTGTATCCATTGCTGTGACAAGTGCGACTTTGTCATTTTTAATAGAAAATTAACTATATATAGATAAATAAATAAAACGAGGCTTGTGTTACGGAAACTAAATGGTTGATAAACTACATATTATACTTTTTTCTTTTTTTTAATATATACATATTATACATATAAACACCCAGACCGAGACAAATTATACAATGTACAACTTGCCCCCGGTGGGAATCGAACCCACGACCTCCCGAGTTTACGGCAACGTTTGTTACCACTAGACCAGATATTTGGTTAGACTAGATATATAGATAAATTCGTTATTGGACACAAAAGAAAACATTTTACAGGACATCATTACAGCACATAGAACACAGCGTCCTAGACCTCCACTGTTAGAGATACGCCTTCTAGAACATATATCTGGAGAATTTGGCTTACACTCGCCACGCTGGTCAGATGGTATAGGCCGACTTGACTAGATGCTTTTTCACACTTCGCTTGAAGGACTCCAAGTTATAGAAAAGTGGAAACACAGAGGCTGGAAGAGCATTCCACATCTTTATCGTGCGACAGATGTATGAGTCACCAAATTTATACGTACGCGAAGGGATGGTGACTACGGTATGTTGGTGCAAATCTGGAAAACTGGACAAAAACGAAAACTGGAAAATTAGACTTAGACAAAATTAAGAAACTTTGATTAGTTACAACTTTTAAACTACTGGTTCAAATCGAATGAAATTTAAATTATATACCGTGTTTATATACTATATCTAAGTCCCCGAGCTTTGGGTATTATGACGGCAGAACTGGACGACACCCTTCACAAAATATATTTGTGGGGTGTCCAAAATCTTGTTCAGTTTAATGACAACAAGACCCAGGCATGCGTGCTGACGGCCAAGAAGTCCCCCTTCTCTCCTCCCCCCACTCTTCAGGGCACCACGCTGGATCTACAGCCCAGCTTCAGCATCCTCGGGGTGGAAATACGCTTAGACCTTAACCACCGGAACTACATTGAGAGCATCACCAAAACAGCGTCAAAAAAGCTCGGAATACTGAACAAGGTGAAGCGGTTTTTCCCGCCATCAATCAGACTGTTGCTGTACAAAGCACAGATCAGATCATGCGTGGAATACTGTTCACACCTTTGGGATGGTTCAGCCAAGTACCTCACAGATGCTTTCAATGTCCTACAAAGGCGAGCTGTTCGAATTGTGGACGATGCCACTATATCTGGAACTCTCGAATCCCTGCAGCTTCGCCGAGATGTAGCTTCTCTGAGCGTGTTCTACCGGCTATACTATGGTGAGTGCTCTGAAGAGCTTTATAACCTAATTCCTTCCTCTCCATTCCGCAACCGAACCACACGCACAGCTCAGAATATGCACCCACATACCGTAGTCACTATCCCTTCGCGTACCTATAAATTTGGTGACTCATACATCTGTCGCACAATAAAGATGTGGAATGATCTCCACTTTCCTATAACCTGGAGTCCTTCAAGCGAAGTGTGAAAAGGCATCTAGTCAAGCCGGCATAGTGTTAGGGACTGATGTCGGATATAAGGGTCTGATTCCAGTTGCTAACATTCATGGACCCTGCGCGCCACTTACCATCAGGTGGGCGCAGGGTCACATGTCGTGCTAGTACAAAAAAAAAAAAAAAAAAACAATTCAGGATTCTAGTTTTATCCACGACAAAGTTATAGGGAGCGAAAATGTTATATAATGGAATGCGTGTTAACTATATATACATATTTATTATATATATATATATATATATATAATAAATATATATATATACATCACGGTATTAAAGTTGATATTTACACAACCGCTGCCAAGGTCAAGCGCTTATAGAGTTGAGAATTAAATATATATTTTTTAATGATGACGCAATCTCTGACGTAAATAACGAAATCCACTAAAAACGTTTGCGCTAGTAGTTAAGTAGTAGTAGTAGGATGGTACGGCGGTGCCGCTTTTTTCGTCGATTTTATTTACTTCTCTGTTAAAAATAATAAACGCAAAATATGATTGTACATAATAAATAGTTTAAGTCATTTAATATTATATAGTTTTTTTTTAATTTCCGAAGTTTACATACAAAATAATGCTATAGAGCCAGGTAAAGGTAAAGTACAAAACCACATCAGTGTACACCCAACCTTATGTACTTACTTGAAATCGGGAGCTAGTCCCACCATACAAGGCATAGGTATTTCTGTGTCAAAGCTCACACATGGCGCTATACATGTCAAAACAAACTGACCCTTGCTACAATGAACTAAAGGTCAGACGTTTGCAGCCGGTAGTGTGGCCAAGTCAACACCAATGTAACGGCAGACGTACTTTTACCACTTTTTGCCATTGAAAGTTGAAATTTATTCGACACGTGTCGAGTTTCGACTGATGCACAAGCCCTTTCCTATATTCGATTTCCTTTTCCAATTGTGGAATTGACCCACAATTAAACGTTTGCTAGTGTAGTGGTGAACACTAGAAAATTTCCCTCCAATTAATTTTTTTTTTTATATATACTAGCACGATAAGTGACCTTGCGCCCACCTGATGGTAAATGGCGCGCAAGGTAAATGAATGTTTGCAACTGGAATCAGACACTAATGACTGACATCAGTCCCTAATACTATGACGGCTTGACTGGGCATGAGGACAAGTCAAGTCTCATCCCGAAACGTACATATAAACTTTACTGAATTTATCGACACGTACGGTTGAAACTTCCCCGCCTCGGCAGACTAGGACATACAGTATACCACCATCAGTCCACTTACCATCTATTTGTTGTTCTCGTTAAAAGTATGTGCCATTTGCAATAATGTCAAATGCCAATTTTCATTTTGAAGGAGAACTAATATTGTAAGATTGCCATGGTGATATTTATATAAAAATAACACAGCTTGTAACAAGACTTACCAATAACGACAATTGACAAAAACTTTTTTTACGTAGGGAATTATGTACACTTTAAAATCCAGAGTTTTATCTATAATAAAGTACCTGATCATCATAAAGAACCTAATCGTATAAATAGTGCTTTGTAACTATTTCATACATAAATTTTAACCAATTGACTATTTAATTAAATTATATTTTAATGCTGGGGTAATAATAATTATTATTATAATTAAAAGAGATGTTGTAATTTAATTAAAAAAAAAAACACAATTAATTGTTATGATTATTGAATTGTATTTAGTTGAGGCACGCTGCAAAAAAGTTAGGACCTGGTTTTGGACACCTGGTTTTACGTTAATAAATATTTTTAAATACGAATTTGTCATTTTTTTTAAATCTTTATTGTTGAACGTAGGTGTGAATTACTGTTAATGTTAAACCAAAATATTTGCTTTCAAACACATTTTTAACTGTTACACAAATTTATTTATTGTTTATGACAGACCACCTAGACGCGTGTGGGTTATGTTACTTTTATAAAAGCTACACGGCTTTCAACTTAGTGATTTATGTGTTTTAATCGTAAAGATTTATTTACCGTAACCACGGGTAGGGTAATACATGTGCAATCGTATCATGATTTCTTTTTATATTAGTATAACCAACAAAACACTATTTAAAAAGATGGTTACTCTCATTTCTTAAAAAGAGCTCCTTATAGCGTATGTAAGTAAATGTTGTATGTAGTGTATATATCTATTTATGTATATAGTGTGTAGTATATGTATTTTTAAACTGTCTCCGTGGTCTAGCGGTTAAGTTCGTGGATTTAGACTCGGAGGTACCGGGTTCGATTCCTGGTCGGGACACAAAAATATTTATTAATGTAAACAAATACATTTAATTATTATTTAATTTATTTGTGATATTTCTCGAGTTTGGTACGCTGGAGACATCGACGAGCTTGCCACTTGTCATGATTGGCCTATAGTAAAGTTGGCTAAATGTGAATCCGCTTATTTATATAAGCGTGGTTTCTGACCACCCCGAAAGGGAAACGGTCGTGATGATACTTTTTTTTTTTACTCTGTAAATGTTTCATATAGCCAGTTGCACCAACTTTTCAACTTAAATGCTGTTAAGTATTATGCAATTTTAATTATCTGGAATTAAGTATATGAAGGTGAAAATGTATTTAAGGTGTCCGTAGTTTTGTTTCCTGGAGGGTTGATTGCATTTCTGGGGGGTGCTCTTGGGCTTAAGGAATCTTTTGTTGGATTGTGCGAGCGAGAGAGGGGCATAGGCGTTAAACCATCTTAAATGTATATAAAAAATATGTAAATTAGGTTAGTACTAACATAGTGAAATAAGTTTATAATAAATAAAAGTATCGTCACGTTTCCCTTCCGGAGTGGTCAGAAACCACGCTTATGAATAAGCGAACTCACATTTAGCCAACTATACTATAGGCCAATCATGACAAGTGGCAAGCTCGTCGATGTCTCTAGCGTACCAAACTCGAAAATGTCACAAAAAAAAATAATATTAATAAAATTTATTTATTTAAATTAATTAATATAATTGTGTACCGACGACGAATCGAACCCGTTCTGAATAAAACAATTATTATTATTATATTAATGCACCCGTTTTTTTTTTTGTTTATGTAATATCAATCTTATTTAATGTAATATTGCAGTTTTGGTAACGTGGTCTTTAAACTCACATGACGCATATAGCATAAAATCTAGATCAATAGCGGAACAAAAGCTCAACTATGGTATAAGCGAGACTAGAAGTGGCGGTTAACCACAAGTGTAGATTATCACAGAGTAAGTCCCGCAATGAGGTTACCATATCAACTATCTTGGCGCACGATTGGTAAAGGAAGTAAAGTATCATCACGACCATATCCCTTGCGAGGCGGACAGAAGCCACGCTTATAAAGAAGCGGATTCACATTTAGCCAACTTTACTATACGCTAATCATGACAAGTGGCAAGCTCGTCGATGTTTCCAGCGTACCAAACTCGAGAAAAATTCACAAATAAATTAAATATTAATCAAATTTATTTATTTAAATTTAATTTAGGAATGAAACCCGGTACCTCTCGAATCTAAATCCACGGACTTAACCGCTAGACCACGGAGGCAGTAAACGACTTCAACTATACTAAGTACAACCTTTGTCGTTTTTTTACGCTTTGTGAATGTTAGGGGATATATATTTAGTTGTATATATTTATTGATATAAGATGGTATGCTCTGTATAAAATCATCAGACTTAACATGCTTTTCAGTCAAAACATGGCTAGAACGCGGAAGGATCAGATTATGCGCGTACTCACGTTACAATGCACACGTGCGCGGATATCAGATCGCCCTTATATGACGGCGATTCCGGTGGCTAAAATAGGTCAGTGTTTGTTCATAGATAATAATTTAAAACGGAAAAGAATATCTAATAAAATTACTGCGTAAAAAAAAGGTAATGCTTACGGCACGTGATTCGCGATCACCTTTTTAAAGTAACTGTTGTATAAATGCCATCAAAACATAACTAGTGAAAAAAACAAGTCTCGCAACTCTCTTCTTCTATTGTAAAAAGTTGTAAGAACCATGTATGTACATACACATACATATCTTCACGCCAAATCCCTTGCGGGGTAGGCAGAGACAATTGAGCGCCACTTGTCACGATCTCGACATACCTCTTTCGCTTCTTCGACACTCATCACCCTCTTCATACATGCCCTTTTGTTTCGAGTTTATTTAGTCTGTACTTAAGAAACCTTCTGTCTTAAGTTGTTACGTAATTAGCTATACACAACATCATATAATATATAATAAATCTTTCCAGACAGGTCACACAGCGCCATTTAATTTCCGTGGTAACTACAAATAATAAGTTTTTTTTTTAGATATAATAGTATCATATAATATCAATCTATATATATAAAGCCTCCGTGGTCTAGTGGTAACAAACGTCTCCGTGGTCTAGTGGTAACAAACGTCGCCGTGAACTCGGGAGGTCGTGGGTTCGATTCCCACCGGGGGCAAGTTGTACATTGTATAATTTGTCTCGGTCTGGGTGTAAACACGTGTATAATATGTATATATTTACAATGTTTAATATGTATATATATAAACATGTATAATATGTATATATTTACAAAAAAAAAAGTATAATATGTAGTTTATCAACCATCTAGTTTCCGTAACACAAGCCTCGTAGCTTACCACGGAAATTAGATGGCGCTGTGTGACCTGTCTGGAAATAAAAAAAAATAACAAAAAATGTCTGTGTGTATGTTCCCTATGCATTTTAAAACTACTTGACCGATCGGGATGAAACTTTGGAAATATGTTGTGTAAATATTGGCGAAGGTTTCTGACATAGTATTACTTTGGTGTAGTTGCACCACAACTGCGGTGTGTACAGAGACCGACAGTAAGCGTTAAATAGGGATATTTTAACAGCACGGGAACACTTGAATTTGGTATTATGAGCGGTAGTGGCTCGGATGTAAGAAAGCCTTCCTTAACATCCTAAAAAAGGTGGGTTCGAACACGCCCGGTATGTACCATTGAGAAATACACTTTTCTTACGTACATTTGTCATAGATTTACAACACCACCGTTCCCGTGCCTCGGAGAGCACGTTAAGCCGTCGCGTCGGTCCCGGTTCCACTAACACCAACTCGTGGAATCGTTAATAAATTGTCATTTTAAAAAAATACATCAGATCTGCCAACTCGTCTGGCCAGAAATTTACAGATTTTTTAAATTATTTTTTAACATTCGTAAACTTTACTAAAAACATTCTGCATATTATAATATTATTGTATGTACATTGTACATGTAAACACTTAAATGTACGTATATAACTTTCTCAAAGACAACAAAGGTGGAGCCCAACACTTACAAGTAAAACCAAACAAACATTATAAAGGTGCACTTCGAAACAGAACGACTAAAAGCTCTTATCCGATTCGATTGCAAAGGCGAGTTCAGTTCGTATACTGAAAAACTAAACCGAGGTTTTCATTATGGATTCAGCACCGGCTAGCCGTTTACCTCTTAAAAAACTACGCCTCCGATCCAATAATTTGTGGAAACCTCTTTGGCTCCTTGGCCAAAATATTCTTTTGTTTTGACTTAATTATACCATATTATTATTACCATGACAACGCCCTTTTATAGCAGCATCTATTAGTGTAGGCAGTACTTATCTGGTAACGACGAAGGCTGTTCTTTGGTGTTATTCATTCGCTATCATGATTAGTAAAATAATTAATTTGTAATCTGACGAAACCGAGTGTACCAAATGTATGAAATGGTGAATAAATAAATAAATGGAATGAAATAGAATAGAATGGAATAGAATGGAATGGAATGGAATGGAATGGAATGGAATGAAATGAAATGAAACGAAACGAAACGAAACGAAACGAAATGGAATGAAATGAAACGAAACGAAACGAAACGAAACGAAACGAAATGAAATGAAGAAGAAGATGGATTACAAGAAGTGTATGTGTTTTATTTAAATAATTAATATTAATTCAATAATTTATCAATAATGAGAGATAAAGTATATCTCTAAATTGGTGCCCCGACGTGATTCGTCCATATTTTGTATTGAAGAGTAGTTATATATTCTCACTGCCAGCAAAAGATTGATTTAGTTTAACAGTATTGTAATCGTAAAGGCGTAAACCATAACTTTTTTCGATCAAACAACGATTTTTTATTACATCAATTGTTGTCTCATTTCAGACAAAATAACTGTCACGCATTAAAATCGATTTATAATCATTCAACGAATCATCATTATCATTCAATCCTACAGCTAGAACTATGACTTTTAACACTGCCGAATGCCCAGTATGAAGGTCTACGAGGAGCCAGACATTTGTCTGGTCTGTCTTATTAAAAATGAATTTGCGTTGTCTATAATAATCAATCGACTCCCACTGCCTATTTTCATCCATAAACATCAATATTTCGTATAGAGTACGTGCACCTAACACATTTGCTTTGCATAGTCGCAAGTGGAACACATCGTGTCTTAACACAGTTGTAAGAATGTGTCGTGCGTATAATGACATCGCATGTGACAGAGACAACGACGAGAGGAGAAAATCTATTGACGCATTCAACGCCAGATTTTTTGACGGTATAAAGCATATCTCTGTCTTTGAATTGGGAAGTGTACCCAAAAGCACCAAGTAAGTAATACTTACTGTGAACCCACGTATAAGGGTCCGGGAACAAACAAACTAGACAGGTGTCTATTTACAATTGCCACCAGAGAAATGGCATTCGGGTGCCAAAGTAAATGTTGTCCACCCACGAAAACGACACTGGGCAAATTTGGACAAAGACCAATCTCTTACAAATTAAAATAAACAAGCTTCTTAATATATGAAAATATAAATTATGTTTTATCATTATTACAGATCCTAATTTACAGAGTCTTAAATGAATTTACTTATTTATTTATATAGTATACACTATGTCTCCAGCGTACCAAACTCGAGAAATATCACAAATAAATTAAATATTAATTAAATGTATTTATTTACATTATTAAATATTTTTGTGTCCTGACCGAAATCGAACCTGTCACCTCCGAGTCTAAATCCACGGACTTAACCGCTAGACCACATAGGTAGTTATCCCTAAGAGTTTTAAAAAGTTCCGGGTGGTTTTTTACAAATAAACAGCTTTCAAGTATGTAGATTATTGTAGATAGAACGAACAGTCAGTAATTTAAGTTTTATAAGTAAAGGACGACAGAAAGTCATAGGTGTCTTACAAATAGAACGAATGCATCGTTTTTGTCCAATAAAAAAAATATTTATTTCCACTGCATTGCCCCACAATAATATGCCGTACCTTATATTTGACGCAACATATCCATGATATGCCTGGCAGATAACCAAAAAAAAACAGGCTGCAGCTTCGTTAATTTAATTAACCTGTTTTTATCTGACACCAGAAAATAAACGGCAAAAAAAAAACCCAGAATTTCATATATTTTTTTATTAGTGTTTAAATTCTTACAGAACTTTAAATTTATTATTAGTAGAGTATTGATAGACTGATATCAGTTATAAATGATGACGTCAGTCTCTCCCTACCACTATATCGTGAAACAGCAAGAGAAAGTTAGAAATAATGGGGGGCATCAGTCAATTCGCTAAAGCCACTGAACTAATTTGAGGTAGAGATTGGTTGAATGTTCGTTAATTTGCGGCAACCCCGCTGACAGGCTCGACCGCAAGAGCTATCTGGACAAGTCTGCAATGTTCACTGGAATTTGTAACTAAAATCCTTTTAAATAGCATCAAAATTAATGTTGCGGTACAAGTAGATGTGTGACAGTCTCTATGACACCTTAATTCCGTGGATTTAAAAGGAGATGTATCGGATTCGATTCCTGGTCGGGAGACAATATTTTTTTTAATTTGTGATATTTTTCGAGTTTGGTATACTAGAGACATCGACGAGCTTGCCACTTGTCATGATGGGCCTATAGTAAAGTTGGCTGAAAATGTGAGTCCGCGTCTCTAAAAGTCATAAAGATACATTACATATTTTTTAAAAATAACCTTTAAGGACATTGTAGAAGACAAATTTCTAAGCAATAATGGCTAAGCACGATCGCATTGCCAACAAATGTTTGTTTAGCGTAATACCTATTGCGTGGATAGGAAATTAACGCAGGCAATATTAGTTTCATGTTTAAAGTGACAGCGTTGACATCTGAAGTATCGGCTGAGTAAATCAAATAGTCAAGTGTGGTCGAGGTAACGTTGTGGCTTGACACTGACTGAGCGAGTCTTGGAACTATTTGTTATGTCTTTAAAATGCAACGGAATGTTAATGAACAACTACTTGAAGTCTTGACATTAGTTTCGATTGGTGCGTTTCACCTACCTAACTAAAATGTTCAGTATTGTCTCAGAGGAACCACTTGAAGACTGGGAAGATTGAGAGAGTCTTTAACTTTTAATTTAGTATTAAAATAGTGGTGTATTAAGCTTTATTTCGTCCGTTGCACCTACCTCATTATTAAAGAGCATAGTTGTGCTACGGAGAGAGCTATGCACGGTATGTAATTACATGAAAGGTGCGAAACGTTGACATCCTTAAGAGAATAAAAGAGAGCGACCACTTGAGGTCTTGATATAAGTTTCAAGTTTCATTTGGTCCATTGCATTAACCTTATAACTTAATGCTCAGTATTGTCTCAAAGGTTATCTGCTAGCGAGTTTCATGTTTAAAAGTAACAATGATGTTTGAAGTATCAGCTGAGTAAATCAAATAGTCAAGAGTGGTCGAGGTAAGGTCGTGGCTTGACACTGATTGAGCGAGTTTTGTAACTATTTGTTCTGTCTTTTGTCTTTAAAATGCAACGTTATGTGACATATTGGTACAGTATGTAAGAATAAGTTTAATTTGGTCCGTGGCATGGTCATAACAAGTATGGTGAATGCTCGGAAGAACTCTATAACCCTCCCTCTCCATTCCGCAACTGAACCACACGCACAGGTCAGAATATGCACCCAAATAAGTTACCATACTTTCGCGTACGTATAAAATTGGGGACACATACATCTGTCGCACGATAAAGATGTGGAATGCTCTTCCAGCCTCTGTGTTTTCACTTTTCTATAACTTGGAGTCCTTTAAGCGAAGTGTGAAAAAGCATCTAGTCAAGCCGGCATAGTATTAGGGACTAATGAGTGTCTGACTTTAGTTGCTAACATTCATGGACCTTGCGCGCCACTTACCATCAGGTGGGCCCGAGGTGACAGGAAAACGTGTGAAATGAAGAGCCTTGTAGGATAAACAGGCTGATGACGGTAATAATTGTTCCACTTGTTGACATCTAAAGGCGCGAATTCCAAGAATAGGAGCACTTGACGGTAGCCACTCACGACCAAATTCAGTGCCAACTGCTTAACAAGATGCAATTTCAACTTCGATTAAAGGACCTTAGATTATAGAAATGGCGGAAGAACTCACTGCGTTTCACTTCTTCAGAGTGCGACAGATGACAAAGTCTCCAAATATTTATATACATTAGGCTGGAGTCTGGATAATAATCATAATCGGTAGACTAAACTCAATAGTTAAATCGATTTCGAATTTCAACAAATATGAACCGCAGATTAATTCGAAGAGTCAAGCTTATGTAAACATTATTCTTTGAAGCGTGACATTCTATCGCTCCTCGCTTGGTTCCAAGGTACGCTCCCCGCTACGCTTGATCGAGCATTGCCCTTTGATGCTCGCAGTCTAGTCTTTTGGTTCGAAGTTGGCTTTGGTGTTGATATTGTAGCTATGTCAACCGCGACGCAATATGGTTACTTTATGTACGGTCATCTGCTTAGTAGCTTACTAACTTAAGTGCATTAAAATAGATCAGTGATGGTTCTTTAAGAAAGCAATTTATTATTTTATACTTGTGACCAAAATGTGGTGTTGGAGTGTATTCTTAAACAACATCTCTGCTTCTTCGGTTTCTCCAGTATCGGACACGTTGACAGGAAAGGAAGGGATAACCTCGAAAACGTCGAAAAGAGCCCAAAGACTGGCAAAAAAAAAATATTAGCTTTAAGTTAATTCAATATTATTTATAAAGCATAAATGAATGAAAAATTCTCTCTTCGTGGTATGACGGTTAAGTCCTTGGACATAGAAGCGGACCTCCGCTACCAGGTTCGATTTCTGGTCGGAACACATTAATTTGTTTAATTCATTTGTCATATTTCTCATATTATCTCTAGAGTACATTTTTTTGTAGTTTAGTATATTTTTAATTTTTATTTTTATTTAAGTAGATTTTAATTTATATTTAATGTATATATGCCAAGGAAAGGAGATTAATATGAGTTTTGTTTTATAAGCGGATGAATAAAGATAGCCCGTTTCTTTGATTTTATTGATGGATTTTTGCCTCGCGCGCTTTCCTTTTCCCACATCTGGTCAGATAACCAGCATTATCGTAGCAATGTCGCACAAATTAGTGGCACAGAGCAATCAAAGTTTTTGTGGGCTTGTACAACGGTAGTCAAAATTAAACCAATTACTCTACCGTGGGAGAAATGTGTGTACTTTTTGTACAATTGTCATTGTGTACGGTATAAAATTATTGTGACACACGGCTTAACTTAAATAACAATAATTTAATATTACGTACAACGCTCTATTAAAGACACACGCCATGCAAGCGGAGAAGACACATTTGTAAGCATTCCATGGAATCACGGTGGCACCCGGGTCCATCGTACAAAATCTGATAGATTTTACCAAATATTTTTCTAACCTTCAGTCACAAAACATTTTTTGAAGCAATATTAAAATTACTATTTTACCTTAACTTATACAAGGGCAATGTTGCAATATAAACATACCTGAAACAAATCAACAAGTAAAATTAATGGTTGTATTCGATGCATTTACGGTGGCACATTTAGGTGGTACGTAAGATTTTTGTACTACTCTTAACTTAATATTGGTTCATTATTATTATTGATCTTAATAATTTTTTTTCGTATTATTTATTTATTAAAATGACTAAAACTACTTAAAAGTAAAAAAATAGATTTTAAGGAAAGCGTTATAATTAATAATAAATTTGAAAAATTATTAATCTATATAGTATGTTTATCTTTTTTATTCGTTCTATCATATTTAAAACCTATAACTCTGTCTCTTTCTTATGATTCATAACTATCATAAAGGAATATTTATGTATGAATGAGGTAGATCGGAAGAAAAACAAGCGTAAAATATGTAAGAACTAATAATTGAAATAGTACAATATATATAATAGATATATATACCTTTATTTAGGGACTTACGATATATTATTATTTTAAATGTAAAAAAAACCTTGACAGTATGTATATCATATTAATTAATGCCTATATTATAGACCGATTTAAATGACATTTGGCAGAAATGCTACTTGGAACCAGAGACGTATACATGCTATATGGTGACGACGACATGTGGAACTCACAGCCTTATCGAGCTGTTTTTAATACCCGTTCACACATAAATTAATGAACAAATTTTAATGAAATTTGACAGATATGTTTCTCGACATAATGTCAATATTTAGGCATGACACCTGAACGGCCAGCTGAAGGTTTTTTCGTTGACAACTATATTCCAGCTACAAGTAGCTACAATAGTAATTGCTATGGTACTATTTGCACGCACCGTAAACGAATAAATTTACGATATACTGTTAATTGTTTGGAATCGTAAACTTTATAGTTTGATTGTTCTACGAGCTCAGAATTACCCATTTTTATAGTATTCAGTTTTTAACATGTGACGTTTACGATTGCTTTACGTTCGGTAAATCTCATTTGAGCATGTACTTTACTTAAAACTGATGTTTTGTACTGTATATAATAACTATAGTGAAATCCGAACTTATTTCGAAACATTTTGCGAAGCAAATAAGCCGTGATATACTTATATTTTTTAATAATAAATAAAACGTTTATTTCAAAATAAACTTAGTTCATAATTTATTAGTAAGTCAGTTAACTTAATATTAATTTATTTTAGAAGTATCATCACGACCGTATCCCTTTCGGGGGGTCATAAACATTTTAAATGAGCTGATTCACATTTAGCCAACTTTACTATTTGGCCCATCATGACAAGTAGAGCAAGCTCGTTGATGTCTTTAGCGTACTAAACTCGAGAAATATTACAATTAAATTAAATAATTTATTGTGTCGCGACCAGGCATCGAACCCGGTACCTCCGACTCTAAATCCACGGACTTCAGGCAGTTTAAAAACAAAGTATCATCACGACCGTTTCCCTTTCTATAGGTAGTCAGAAACCCCGCACATAAATAAGCGGATTCACATTTAGCCAACTTTACTATAGGCCAATAATGACGAGTGGCAAGCTCGTCGATGTCTCCAGCGTACCAAACTCGAGAAATATCACAAATAAATTATAAATTAAATGTATTTATTTACATTAATAAATATTTTCGTGTCTCAACCTCAGGAATCGAACCCGGTACATCCGGTAATCCATGGACTTAACCGCCAGACCATGGAGGCAGTTTAAATTATTTTAATAGCGATATAATAATATTATTTAAATTAATTATGGGTTTTTAAATGCCTGAAATATAATATATTTAATTTAATTTTAATTTAATAATCATTATTATTATTGATAAGGCCTTATACCGCCATATAAGCGCCAACGCTTATATCGCCAGATGGATAGGTGACATGAAGAAAGTAAATTGGGGCAGATTGGATGCGTTCTTATTGTCATATCTAAATGTATTTGGACTTATTGGCCCTTCGAGACAAATGATGCGAAAACTTTTTTTTAATAACTTATGTAGTTATGATCTCTTGTAAAATGTGTGATTTTTTCTTATAATCTGAAACAATAGAACTTATGTCGTTCTCTCTCATCTAACCCCTATTAGAAACCTTTTTCAGATCATTCGTCTTTCTCTGACATTTTTTCACTCTTTTTCTTGTTCGTGATCCTTATATTAATTAAATCTATATTTATTAATTATTTATTTTATTAATATAACCTCTAGAAGTTGGAGCGGGCCTACCTGTAGGCCTCGATGTTATTTTGTATTTTTTTTTATTTTTTTTTTATCGAAAATAAACCAATTTACTTCATCATGCATCGTTTCTCCAGCTCACAAAAGTTTTTCAAAACACAAAATTTTCGTACTCAATTCATAATCTAAGTGAATAAATTTAATATTTGCAATGATTAATTAAAGTAGAGGTACTTCAAACAAATCCGTATAATATAATAAAATATAACGTTAGACCAAAGCAGTTATTCTAATAACTGAGAAGCTTCTATCCACACAAAATTACAGTCTTAGTACTAATCGCCTGAATAGCACCCATAACTTCGATCCTTCTGATCATAAATTGCTTTCCAAGTCTTCCGTTCATGTTGTTTGCAAATCGTCCAACCCGAGCTATAAATCGCATTTACACCGCACCGTCCTTAGATGGTAGTTTTGCAGCTTCCTCATAACTCAGCATGTATTTAGCATGCCTGTGCTAAGTGTGCATGTAATTAGACCCATAGAAGTCCTAGCGAGGTGTGGAATGCCTAAATGCTTAGATAAATAAGGCCATCCGTGAGGTTAAGCGAATTTTACCGTAATTATCACTTTCTTCTGTCGTTTTAATTCTATTTTTGTTACTTGAAAACATTTATTGCTTCATTTATTTAGACGTGCAATCATCATCATCATCATCAGCCTGTGTCTCTCCACTGGTGGATGTAGGCCTCCCCCAAGGCTCGCCACTTCACACGATTTTCTGCCACCCTCATCCATCCCCCACTAGCGACCTTCCTCAGGTCTACTCCATCGTTCATCGGTTCTGTGGCAATGTGTCCAGCTATTTGCCACTTCAATTTGCTAATTTTAAAAGCTAAGTATATGGGTAACTTTGGTTCTTTGACGGATGTCAACGTTTCTGACTTTATCTTTAAGAGAAATCCCGAGCATAGCCCTCTCCATAGCTCGCTGAGCGACCTTGAACTTGTGGACAAGACCCACCGTCAGCGTCCACGTTTGTGCACCATACGACATTACAGGAAGAACGCAATACTACCTAGTATACTCGGAGTTCATACATTATATAGCTTGAGCTTTGTGATGGTTGTCATTGAAAATACACCTATTAAGTTTTAAATTTTGTAATGGTAAATTTAATCTTTGAAAACGTAATGCTTACTGCACGAATAAAAGTGTACGTCAAGTTATCATAACCACAAACTATGAACTATTGAAACTAATGTTTATGTTTGACTTGAAGAATTTTGAACAATTTGGACCCCTCTCCATACGTCACGACAGAGGGGTTGGCAATTTTTTAAATTTCATTTATATTACTTTATATTATTAATTAGGCATAGGACAAAAAAAATGTATATTGAACTTTTACATGTTAAATTTTCAATAAGTATACTATAATACGAGGCAATATAATTTCACAGCATTCTACCAGGTAGAACGCAATGAAACCACAAAACTTTACTTAAATGTAGAGCAGTGCATTGCAATACAAACATCAAATTAATATTTTTATCTAGCAAAGTTATTTCTAGCAAGTCTTGTTATTTCATTTATTTAATTTCATTTCAAGGTTTGACAAGTACTTACTACAAATAACCTTCTTCGTGAAATAAGTAGAAGATAATAAACAATAATTATCCACTTTGTATACGACATTTTATTATACAAGTTATACAATACCATTTTATAATCCATAAAAACGGAAAGAAAGAAGAAGCAATAAAAAGCGGAGTTACAAAATTTAAGTTAACGCATTAACAACGAAGTCAAGGTTTGACAAGAAAGATTATAGCTTCCGACAAATTACGACGAATCGTAAAATCGAACCGGTTTTTTCTGAACTATACGGTAAAGGCACCGACAATGGCAGGTCGGCACAGCATCAGTAATGGTCAATTAAATCTGAATGGAGCCATGACGGCGTGTACTCGTTTTAGAATTTGGAAATACAATAAAGTCCTAGTCTATCCATTTGCGATAATCTAGAAAGAAAGTACTAAAAGATTTTAATTCGATATAATGTCTGTCATCATACGGCAAGCAACTACCAGGTCATCTTTTATAAAACTGGTGTATTCACACTTCTTAAATAGCTCCTGACAGCGTTAGTAAGTAGTATATATAATACTATTATGTATAATAATGTGTATTATTAGTATATTGATATTATGATATAGCTTTATGAAGATATATGATGTAAGTATATATTAATCCTATTAAATTACCTTTTATAATTATAGTATTATTATTATTTCTATGATTGCACCTTCAAATTTGTCCCTAAGGTTTGGCTGTAAGGGAATGGCTTCGGGCATTAAGTCTGCCTTTGTACTTTGTGCAATAAAGTTTTTTAAATAAATAAAAATAAATATAATAGTCAGTTAAGAAGTATATATAAAGCAACCTTTTGCACACAATAGTTTTCTCAAATAGGTAAAAATTCCAGCTAACACAAAAAATTACATAAATAAATACTTATTTGACGATATAATTTGAGCACGATACGTGACTCTACACCTACATGACCAAGTAGTCGATTACCATATTATACGAACAAAGCGAGATCAATCAGCTACTAATAATATAAATGATTCATTAAGCAAAAATATCTATACAAATTAGGATGTAATTTGACACAAAACTATAAACAGTCTTGTAGCTGGACTAAATCGGAGAACAGCTAACGAGTATTAAATAAATTACAATCAAATAGTTCAAAATGAGTAATAGATGATAATCATAGTTCAGGGAGAGGTTGCAATAGTAATTTTAGGAATCTGGTTTGAGGTCAACCGACCGTAAGGTCACGAATGTAATGACCATCAAAACTGTCAGATACTCGACGTGGGCTTGCTTTTTTACTTAGACAATTTCAATGTTATTTTTGTCATTAAATTCACATAATATTTGAAGGCTTCAGAACAATAGTAAACAATTTGAAATGTATTTAAATATTAATGGTACGCAGATTTATACCCTCGCTAACTCGCGTGATATCGCACTGTTTAACATTATATAAAATACAATAAAAACAAACCTATGGATTGCTAATAAACTATTTCTCTATTCTTACTAGGTACTTTTAAGAACAAACCCAATATGAATAATCTGAGACATTCCAATCTTACGTTTTTTAAATATTTTCTCCTAAAAATATGTCAACTTTGTATTCGTCTCGATTTTATCTTTTTCCTTTACAAGTATTGCATCACTTAATGATATAAAACCTTCTGCTAACAATGTAGCCAAACAAATCGTTATCAACGGATTCGTAATTTTAAGATCGAGGTCAAGGTGTACCATAAACCATAATAAGGTATCAGAACACTATTCAAAAATTTCATTGATAATATTAAACGTGACAATATTATTAATAATAAAGTCAGAAATAATATTTATGCTAGTTATAACAAATATGGCTAGTTACAATGTCTACATATCTTCACACTTGTTCCCTAGATCCAGTTTTTTTTATGAACACGTGTATCTAAGTTATTATTGTATATATAATGAGAGAGAACTTATTAACTTTTGGGTGACAATATTACATTTAGATAAGAAACAAACGATTGTGAAGGATACAGTTATATATTTAATGTCTTTGAGGGTACTCTATTTTTCGCCATTATTATCAAATTTCTTACGACAAATTGTAAAATGAAAAAATATAAGACGCAAAAATATTAAGATGTAAATTTTGTGATTCATCTATACGAGATTTATATGTTAAGATATTAAAAAGGAATATTTAATGACAAAATGCCACTAACTACTTCCAGAAATACTTATATTCGCCATATTTTTAAAAATATACTATGAGCATCCGCTTGATTCATCTTATTTCCCCATAACTGAGAGATCATTAGCTTCACCATTGATAATAAAACTTCTGAGAACTTCGATCCAATCAATTATTCATTTTACCACTAAATTATTCCGAAAAGTAAAAGTAATAATGAGTAGGTATGTATTTGGTTTGTAAATCAATTAATGGTAAATTATGTTTATAAAACTATTAAGTATAACAAACTAGTAATATACCAAATAGAATACTCCTTCATTTTAAATTACTTTTTCACTTAAATTACTAGTTTTAAAAATAATAACAATATGCATATATGGTTGACAACATAGGGTATTCAAATGCAGACAACAAATTTGCTAATAGACTGGGAGTCCTTGAAACAAAATTAAGGCCACTGTTCTACTAACCGCACACCCACGAAGAGATAAACGCATCTGGTCATTATGTAGTTAAAGTAATGTAGGCACTAGTAAATGCTAGATCATAGATATAAATCCTAAAGCTCCCGTCACAGACCAGTATAAGATATAAAGTTGATGAATTAAGATTGGACGAAAACGTAGGATGGGACGGACCTCTTAATTTGCCAGATGGTTGAATAATATAAGGTGGACAGCAAAAAAAAGGCCGTTTAACACGAGTTAAAGGTCAGCTACATTACTTGGAAGATGTCTTAAAATTTACACATTGATACTAACCTTTTAACAAACAGATTAGGTATCGAACTATAGTTGGTAATAAAGTTATTAAATTATGGATAAAAGTTGGCAAAGACCAACAGGGACACGATCCAAAGTCAGTCTCTCGAGCGCCGTGCTTCGTGCGTAATTCCGTCATACTCGTAGCTCGAGATCTGGAGATGCCTACTATTAAGGAATTTGTTGACTAGACGTATGTTCTATCGGGCTGACAACGGACACTTTAAGAATCTCTAGAACAAGCACCGCCCCCTAACGGGAGACCAGTGCCTCGAGAAGTGCTCCTGGAGCCTCCTCCAGGAGCACTTAACTAAAGTTGTCGAACCAAAACCCCCTAGGTTCGTGAGCCACACGGGCACTGTTACTGTGTGTTAGTAACGGCGCCTTGCACCAAGTGTGTATTGAGTTGTCGGCGGGTGGTTGCCCGCTGAGATCCTGCCGGGGAAATCGGGGGAATATCCCCATTCCCAATCCAGGCCCATTCATCATCCGGGCCTGGACGACCCTGATTGTTGTTGTTGGTATAAGTTCTATGTAACAGCAGCTTAAAGATATAATCTAAGAGGTGCAAAATGCAAAGTAGTAAAATGATTTCCGATAGTCTATTACGATAAACAAAGTATTTTGCAGGGTTATAAAAATATTAAAAATGAACATTAAATTTGATCCTATCCTATTATGTGTTTTAACGTAAACCCAGTTTTATTGGTCACAAACACGAGAGCCCAATGCTTCTGATCTATCCAAATTAAAATTCGTTTACACGTCAATTTACACATAATTTTTTCATAACATTTTAGGTACTAAAATAAAACAAGACACTGCGACAAAACTAAACAGAACAATAATAAATGGAAAAAAAAAAACTGATCAATCTCATATTAATAAGATAGAAGAATAAGATTCTTCAAATCAAAATTTGAACTGCACATTTAATTTTTGGCAAAATGTCATGAATATAATCATCACACGGTGGATCCGGCACTTCCACTGTAAATCCCTGGATTGGTATGAATTTAGTTTTTACAGAACCTAAAATCATCTCATTATGTTGTCACGTAAGAGCATCAAACAATTTTCTACGTGGGCGAAAGCAACCTTTGCGTGGGCATATAATGTGTATGCAATGGCCGTCATCTCTTCTTTCAAATCAATCAACATCACTGTAACGAATTTATTCAATTTAGATAGATAATTGAGTTAGATTTCTTTTGTGTTTTTATTGATTTACTAGTTACATTTATCAAATTTGACGTGTAGGCGGTAGCTGAGTGTACAAGAAATTATTTGTTTGTTAAGATATTTAAATTACAAACCAATAAAATAACTCTACGAAGAAGATTTAATACCTCTTTAAAACGATTATATAAAGTTTGTAGATAAAGCACAAAATTTATTTAAATTTAAAAAAAAAATCCTAATGCTTATAAAGTTAATTCACTAAAAAAACATTTATTATAGATAGTATATCAAGACTGAAATGAACATCCTGTGAACAGTTCCCACATCAATAACTTCTTACTGATAGGTTGAATCAAACCGACGAATGACTAAATCAAATAGTTAGAAGGGGAACTTGAAAGGTTAAATCATTTGGCATGTAAATTGTTAAGCAGTTCTGTCAACAGTTTGGTGGAAGTAATAAATATTGATAAGTTGGTGCCAACAAAGCAATTGTGACGAGACGAGAATAAACAAAATACTCGGAAAGTAGGTTAGCGCGTTTCTAGAGTAAATAACTAATAAATTAGTATAGTACATTTAGTATTAAATAAGTTTTAATAAACCACAATTAATACAAATGTAAATTAATTACTTAATATTACATAAAAGTTAGTTTAAAATCATGGTGGATATAGCTAATGTGAGTTTTGTTTCAAACATAGATGTAATACAATTATAAAATACACAGGCCATTATACTAAACATTCTGCCATAGAGAACAGCAGAATAACCCTTAGAACGTCACGTTTTGGAGGACATCGAGAAATAGATCATCATAACGAGTCCTAGTGATATAGTATAGACCATCCGGAAAATATTTCTGGTCTATTGAGCGATCTCTACGCTACGGATAAACGGCAGAATTATCATGATCTTAGTTTAGACCACGGTATGTTTAGATTACATTCCTGAATAGCTTTGATTCAGTTGACGTTAAACAAAGTGGATTGCTTATAGATTAAGATTTATCTAATACTCTAAGCAAGTGAGCGTTAGTATCCAACAAGACAGGCGCTCCAATAGGATTATCCAAATAGAAATGTCACGTGTCCAATGAGAATTAAGGCCGCATGTTACTGAAGTACTTCCGTTAATGTATGCAAGGCGAGCTTGCACCACAGGTTTGTTGAGCACGTGTGACTTGCACAATCTTGAAGAACGCTTCTCAACACAGCGACCGATTACTAACATATCACATTTCATCGGTTTCAAACAAGTTTATGATAAAGCTAAGTATCAGTAAACTTTACAATTTCTTTACTTTTAAAATGCACCAAGTACGTAAATGCTTATACTTGTAAGAACCTGTTTCATAAACAAATTTCATAATACACAATTGGTTAATGCGTATGATTATTTTTATTACCATGAAAAACATATCTAAGAAAAAACTCCCAAATAAGATGTAACCTGACCTGCAATAGAGATAAATTTCAATTACGGAATAGCAAATATAAAATTGTCAACAATAAGAATCTTATCAGAAGAATTAAAAATTATTGGTTCTGCCTTGTTTTTGTCTGTGACTTCGATATTGATCCTCTCAACTAACAACTTAATGAAGCAGTACTGTGGACTCGTAAAGGGCGGTTTCTAATAAGCAAAGTAATCGTTTCTCGACAGATCACGACAAACACGTATCTGATTTATGAACGACATCAACTGTAACAACAAATTGACTACCAGCTCGTGTTAATGAATTAAGATTTATGTCGACTAGAAATTTGTTTAAATTAAACAAATTCTCATACATTTTTGATTAATTAGGTCGTAGAACTTGTTTTTGTTAAAGTATTTTGACGCGATTGACGATTTCTGGCCAAGAACTTGAATTTATTAGTGATATTTCTCGAGGTCTGGTAATCAGAGCGTGTGTGGAAATAGACCTGTGCATTTTTCTAAACCTGCGCAGGCGACCGGCGCAAGATCAAAAAATAAATTATTGCAAGTGACACCGTACAGTGTACTTGTCCGTGTGTGCAAGTATTCCGGTCATCTGTGCACTACTGTGCAGGTCGAGTCAATTATTTTCTCAAAGTTACTGATTATCTATCGTGCACAGAAATACTATTTTTCTTAACTGAGTTTTTTTTTATCATGGAAGTTACCATTGGATGTAATTTTAGGTATGTTTTCTTGTCCATTCTGAGATTAAATTTAAAATCATTAAGTTCCAATTATAATTAATATCCTAAATCGATGACATCGCAAAAATAACTGAAGACCGCTCCAGTTGGCACAGGCAAACCTGCACAGGTAACTTCTCCGGTAGACCGCATCGTGTATGGGTTACCTAACACGCTAGAGACGTTAATGAGCTTAGATTAAAGTTGACTAAGCTCAAACAAGAGTAGAACGACCACCTTTAATGGACAGAAGACATATAAAGTTGAACTTTTTAAACTGCGCACAATCATAAAATAAGGTTTGGGTTTTGGTTGATTTGGTTGGTAGCAAAAGATCGCATTTAGCGGTACATTTAAATAGCGCGGTGGTAGCTCGGTTGTAAGAACACTTTCTTCAAAATCCTACAAAGGTCGGTTCAAACCATTGCATTGTACCAATGAGAAATACACTTTTCTTACATACATTTGTTTTAGTGGAACCGGGACGGCTTAACTTCTCTGAGCCACGGGAACGGTGGTGTTGTAAATCTAAGGTCGTCTACAAGACGTACATATTTTTTTACCAATTGACTATTTCATTAAATTATATTTTAATGCTAGGGTAAAAGAGATGTTGTAATTAAATTTAAAAAAAACACAATTTATTGTTATGATTATTGAATTGTATTTAGTTAAGGCACGCTGCATAAAAGTTGGGGCCTGGTTTTTGGGCAACCTCTTTAACTCATAAGAAATATATTACGTCAGATTTGGCTGTATGGGCTAGAATCTTTGCCTCTGGTTAATCACCTCATTGATCATCGATCGGGATAAAAAACACAATTTTAAAAAAATCTGGCGCATGGCGTAATGTATTTTCTCGGTTTAATAGTGTTTCTGATACCAGCAGTGGAGAGACACGGGTATTGTATTTACCAGTAAATTCAAATACAAATAAACCCGAGCAACCTCACAAGATGTAAAGTTTCCGGGATTTAATTAAACATAGACACATTCAAGAACGCATTAACAAATTATTCACAACGTCACGCTCTCCAATTACACCGCTCCCTCCGATATTTCTTAGACCCCAGGTCGTTAATAATATAATCCATTATTACTTAAGAGCACTGATATACTGACAACTTCAATTAAACCCAGCACGGCTAGCAAACGAGTATAAGCTCTAAACACAAGCGCTAAGAGTAATTTTACAGTAAGCAGTACCTATAAAACAAAGGCAATTTATCATATACAAGCTGTTTAACCCGGCTTTGCTAGGTAATACAGTGATTGGCAAAGAAAACCTCCATGTGACTGTGGGGTTACTTGCCGTGCTCCGATCATGACGTAATTTAGCGTATTTCCGGCCTGGATTCGAAGAGAGATCTATTTAGCCTTGTCTATTACTTTTGTATATTACCATACCTATCCTTTATCTCTCTCATACGCACTAGTGGAATGGTGTGTCTATCTCGTTCCGCACGCAGTTCGATAAAGGGAAGAAAACGAAATATGGAACGCGACTCATCTGTCAAAAGCGTCATAAGTTACCAAGGTTATTGCTTACATAGAATTTAAAGAAGAAATACAGCCCTGCCCTGCCTGTTGCAGAGGCAACCTGGCAACCTGAGAAAACCCCAAGAACACCTGGAGCAAATACAAGTACAATATTTTTTTATTAAAATCGGTTCAGTAGTAACGTGAGACAAATATACTCGTATCAATATAGTATTTTTTTACATTTTAACCATAAGAGCAATTTGCGTTATATACGATTGTACATAAAAACATATTGTATTTCAATATAATCGTACTGTTCTATATAATAAGTTTAAAGACCACTTCTAACATAAATTGAAAGCTGTCAAACCGTCACAATCAATGCAAATTAGCTCGTAAGTGCATAGGAAAACAGACTATTATAACCATTATACAAACCATTTCCGACCGATATTGAATCCGACTAATATAATAAACGCAAAAGTTTATAAGGATATATGTATGTTTGTTGCTCTTTCACGTAAAAGCTACTAAACGGATTTTTAATAAACTTTACAACAAGATAGCTTGGACATCACATCACAATAACAACTTATATAAAATATTAAGTAAATCGACCAAACTATGTCGATAAGTGTAAGAAAAAAATCTGCAAAAAAATGCTAGTGTTTTATTTATTTGTATGTCTAAGACTAAGCCTTTTTGACCCACGACTTTTTATTTATTCATTTCCATAGAGACCTAGGAACTCTTTCTTAAGTTCTATGATCAGATAATATAAGTATGGCAGCAACGAACAGCCCTAATAGATCCTAATATCGATGGAATACTTATGGAGGAGACATTTTGTAGCCCAATTTTATTTTATTATGTATACTAGTATATGAACCTTTATCTTGTACCCAAATATTTTGTATGACGACGCGCGCGCCTCTACTAGATGTGGCGTCTAGAACAAAGCAAACGTGTCACTTTCTCACGCACACTATATATATACTGGATGAACTGTCATAAAGTAGAATTTATACAAAGTCTCGTTCGGGGATCGCAGTTTACTGTCAATTAATAATTGCATTCGATTGTAAATTTTTGGAACTGGTCGAAATATTGTTGTTTCATTGATTTTGCTTGGTAAAAAATTAAATAAACGTTTATTTATTTGACAGACACATAAGACGTACATCTGCAGCTTACTAATTACGGTTGCGTAAAACGTAAAAAGCAATCACACAACTTTAAATTGCAATTACTAGTAGTAGCACTAGTGGAAAAGTCACAGGAGGCAGTAGATTGACGCGCAAGTTGATGTATATGACAACTCTCTCGCACGATCTCGACTCTTAATGCGCGTAACATATCTAGTAGAGGTACGCGCGTCGTCCTACAGACCTACCTGATTATACTTGTATATATGATTTTTCAATCCTCACTCATCTTTTTAAAATTATTTCGTGAGAACAATATTGTATACCCTGATGGTGATCCGTAAATATTTAAAATAATATAAGACGAGTGAAGTCGAGTCTAGCAGCTAGTGTGAAATAATAGAGGAAACGTCAAAGGCATGTGCTGCTATTGCCAACCTATTTTATTCTATGCACAATACTGAACTCTATATTCGTTTAAAATAAAGGTCATTATGTCAGGGGTTCAAACAAAGGCGGGTCTTATACAATCATTATTTTTCATCTTTCATACAATTCTTTTATTTTATGTAGGTATTTTAGGATTTAGTTTTAAAACTTTTTGAAGAAAAGAATTGCGTCGAAATTAAGTTTGGCGAGTGTTGCACAATAAAATAAAAAAGAAGGCCTTCTTTGTAAACCAGCCTATTGTCGGTCACAAACCCGAGATGCCATTTTACTGATCTCTATTTCCTACACACGACACCTGCACGGTGAAATTTGTATTCTTAATAAATTTGTGTTTAGTAAATAGGGGATAATCGTTATAAATGTTTTTGCGATTTTTTTATGTCTATAATTAGGTATCTATATGAAAGTTACAATATATACGTAATTTTATTTCCTAAAAGTTGATAGACTCCATTTCTTATAAGCACTTGATAAATCTTTAAAGATATTGGATTGTGTGAAAGAGAGCACAAACGCCTTTTAAGGCATAAAATAAGCAAATCCTATATAGCCTCATGTAGAGGCTTAAATTCATAAATAAAACACAACATAAAAGAAAAAGTTACGAACTATTCCGTGGAATAAGTTTTCCCATTTGTCTAAAATAAGGCTTACATGTAGCTTGATAGAGTTGATAATATTTAATTAGTAGATCCAAATTTTAAGTTGAGGAATTTTGATTAGATAATAAAAGTTTTAATAAGAAGCCATTTTGTAATGTCCATTCTAATCATTAAAAAAATAACTATAATAGGTAAAACATGGGAGTGGCTATATACCTATATTTATTTATTTACAAACTTTATTGCACATAGTAAATAGACTTAATGGTCGTAGACATTCTCTGACAGTCAAACCTTAGAGACAAATTTGAACAATTATAGGTGCAATGAGAGTAACAATAATATTACTTATATACATTTATATACGAGTATGTATCATAATATAAATATACCAAATGAAAGCTTTCTATGAAGAAATTGTTTCAGGGCTCATTGACGTCTCTGGTGACAATAGGGCTGGCAGTTTTGTCTCACAAAAATTAAGTAAATTAATTCAGAGGGATAATGCTGCTAGTGTATTGGGCACCATGACACATGACAGGTATTTGGAAAAGCTATTTTTGTAAGTATTTATTTATTATTAAATACTTACAAAATTTAATTTAGTTTTTGTAGTAATATATTTTATTCAATTTAATGTTTTGTTTGAAATAAACATATACGTTTCAAAGTGTTCAAAAAATATTTTATACATATATATATACTGTAAGAGAATGCCTAACGGATTAAGCTTCGCCTTTTGTACTATTGTGCAATAATAATAAAAAAATAGAACCAATTAAACACATAGTTAAGGATATATCCCAAATTTCATTTGTAAAACAGTAGTGTTATTGGAAAAATCTTACACAAAATAATATCAAATATTTTATATAATGGTCATAATAAAGCAGTTGCAGGTACAAATGTAACGATAAAGGATAAAGTCCCAAATAAATCATCTTTTGAGAAGAGAAACTTTCTTATTAGAAAATTCTAACACAAAATAATATCTCAATAATTGTATATATTGCATTACAATAAAGCAGTTGTAGTTACCAATGTAACAATAAAGGATAAAATCTCAAATAAGAAAAACCTTTGGAGGAAAGGAATTGACTTATATATATTTTACTAAAATCTAATGGATATGGAATAGCAGTTGGAAGCATTACAAACGATGACAAAGCTGTAGCCAATAAAGCAGCATTTAATTTCATAATAACCGATAGCGGTAATAAATATTGCTTTGGCAGTAATTAGCATGGATGGCGAACAATAATCGTCGGATCTACGAGTTAACTAGCCGCATCCTGTTCTAAACGCTAAATCAAAGAAACGGATACGTCGGATATTGACCGTGGATCGTCGCGCCAATAATGTTTATTAATTAAGTCTACTTTATCATAATTTTACTACAACTGTATATATATTTTTATTTAAAAAAATACAGTTATAGTAAAACCACACCACAGACCTATATTTATTTATTATTGTATGCAGTATATATATATATATATATATAGTGTGTGATATATGTATTATTGCGTACATATTTGTATGTATATTAATATGTATTGTTTTATCTTAGATTAAGTTTATTTAATATTTTTAATAAGTTTCTTTTTTAAGCCCTTTGCACCTACCTCATAATCAAAATTCTCTGCATTGTCCCAAAGGTTGGCTGCTAGAGAATGCCTAGCGGCATTAAGCCCGCCCCTTGTACATAGTGCAATAAAGTTTTAAATAAAAATAAATAAATAAATATGATAAACCTTACAGCTATATTCCCAGATCATTAAAAAAAAACAGATTAAAATTGCCTCCCCCAACATAGGTTCCACTATTTACTTGAAAGTTATGTATAATGAATTTAAATTAAAACAGATATTAAGAAAAGAAAATAATAATAATAATAAACTATAACTAACTTAAACATAAAACATAAAAATTGCAATAAAAAAATAATACTAAACTAGATAGTGGGTAATAACATTGATCCAGTGAATACAAGTATGGAATCTAATTATTGTGCTCGTGTGCGTGAGTGAATATAAGTGTTGGTGTGAAAGTGTAGGTGCGTGTGTGGGGCGTGCTTAGAAGTTGAAGTGAACGAATGCTGCAGCTAGCCGGCTAATCAGCTGCCGCATCCGTGCACAGACAGACTTTAATGATTTTTTTCAAATATGTTTTTTTGTGTAAAAATATGTCCACATCCCTTATTAAACTATTATTATTGTAAGTGCGTGTACATCTATTAATAACAGAATTTCGCAAATATGTACTTATACATATTTCTGTCCTAAATTTAGTTAACAATAGATAATAAAAATATCCACAATATTAACCCACTATTTGCCTAAATTTAAATTTGTATTCACAGTTATAAATGCATTTATAGACAGATTATTCTAAGAAGATTACAATTTAAGTAAAAAAAAACCCTTTATATAGTTTAGGTCTGAAAAATGTTAATATCATGATGACAGCTCAACACTAGACTAAATAATTTGATTGATACAAAAACTACATTTTTATTTTTCATATAATTTAATTCCACAGTATAGTAAAATAACATTAGTCTTATTATTACTATATTACCATATTTGTATATAGTATTAATTTTAATTTAATTTATTTGGAATGTTCTATTTTATTATTTGATAGTGTAAGTTGTAAATGAATAATATAGATGTTTTTATTTTTATTTTTAATTATTATTGTTTTAGCTTTTTGCATGTTTTTGCTTTACATTTATTTTTTTAATAATATTTTTAAGTTGGTCTAGTATAATCGTATTATTGTTTGCCGTATGTCCACATTTTGAGCTGTGGTCCAGATTAGTACCTAGCAGATTAATTTATAATAGAGCAGGCGTGTCGACTGCAAATTGTAGTGAGCATCTTTGTAAATAAATAAATAATAAAAGTAACAAATAATTATTTAATGTTTTTTTAAATATTTTTTTACAGCACAAATAGTAGATAAATAGACCAAAATGGATGATGTTGAATTAAGATTTGAAAGTAGATTTGAATAATGATTTCAATCTACATCTAAATGTTTTAAAACAATAACTATAGAAAAATATCCACTATGCCTACCCCGCTACTTGGTACTATATTTTTTGTATGTTTATGGCTCCTTCACACTATCCCATCATAATCGATTCAGTTATATACGCTTGAAGGTGTATTCGGAAGATGACGCCAGATAGCCTATGTCCGTTCCTGGATTACAAAAAACTTGTTTGTCATATTTAATAATAATCGGTCACGTAGTATAGACGTAAAAACCGGACAAACTTCTTTCACATTTTATTTAAAAAAAAACAACGTTAAACCATCTTCCAATTACACAAACAGGACATTACAACAGTAAAGGTCGGTTTGACCGCGGTATCGTAAACACGGAGACAAATCGTAGGAATGTCGATCCCGGTCGATCCCGGGACAATGGCGCGTAAATCCCGGAAAACGAACGGCCACTTCGGCCGATTACGACCAGAGGCCGTGATGATGGCAGGAGTAGCAACCGTTTGGTAGTTTAATAAAGAAAATAGAAAATTGGATGTTTAGTTAAGTCTTGTTTGAAGAGGTGTTATTTTTATATAAAAATCGCCATGGCAAGCTTACAATATTAGTTCTCATTGAAAGTAAAAATTGGCATTTGACATCATTGCAAATGGCACACTTTAATGAGAACAACAAAACGGTGGTAGGCGGTAGGTAGTAATTTGCCCAATCTGCCAGGGCAGGGAAGTATCCACCGTTCGTGCTGATAACCCAGTAGTGTATCCACACGTTTCGGGATCAGGATCGAATTGCAGTCATGCCCATTCAAGCCGGCATAGTGTTAGGGTCTGATGTCATGAGTGTCTGATTCTAGTTGCTAACATTCATGGATCTTGCGCGCCACTTACCATCAGATGGGCGCAAGGTCTCTTGTCAGATTTCTACTGGTAGTTCATTCCACAGGTTTGCGGCGACAACAGCAAATAAGTTGGCCATAAATCCAGTATGGTGAGAGAGAATGGAGAGAACAGAGTTATAAGTGGAGCGGAGAGACATCATGGAATGAAGAGAGATAGGCTTTACTCTTTGAGGTAAGTCGTTGTCATAGGCTCGTTGAGTATGGAAAATAGTAAGCAGAGAATTCGGAGATTCCACATTGGTAGCCACTTTAACTTTTAACTCACGAGATGTGGTCGTATTTGCGAAGGCCGAAGATAAAAAATATTATGCCAGTAACTACAATATTACGGTCCTCCTACGATGACGGTCTTTTGATAGAATACAGTGTGCGATACAGTTTTATTGCTAGTTAAGTAGCGGTATTTAGTAATGTATTGTCATAAAATATATAGTATTATATATGTATATGATTTTAACTATTGTATGTATCATCACGACTGTATTGCTTGCGAGGTGGTCAAAACCACGCTTTTTAAGAAGCGAATTCACTAGCTGAATCGCTATGCTGATTCTCTGGGCGAGGAATGAACCAGCCCTCTAAAAAAAAAAAAAAAAATTTAATTTCAATCATTTATTTACTTTCCAATACATAAACTTATTAAATAGCCCGCCAAACTGTAACCACAGTTTGTTGGCGGAGACAATTACTCTCGAAGCTTAATAATAAATATTTATAGTACATAAAAAAGATGCGCGGGCGCGAACCACTCTCCCCCCGCGCGACCGCCCCGTCCGCCTACAGGTACCATTCATTTAAGTCTATCTCTTTCTTAGGATTAACACTCATTTCTTCCGATTCATTTCTTGTCACCAGATAATAAAATAATCTAATAAAGAAATTATTATAGATAACGAATCAAGTACATAGAGGATTTTTCTTATTTGTACAAAAAAAAATTGTGTCAATAATTGGTGGGGTGTCAATAATTAGATACCTTATTGGACAAAAATATATAAAGAAATCACGTCGCTCCTGACGGACATCCATTTGTCGGTGAAAAAGTGGCCACATCAGGTTGTTTGGCAAAAACAATTGGGTTCAATAACCTCGTTCGAATAATTGAAATAATTACATAGTATATGTTGTAATTTGGACCTTCTGCCTTTATTTTAGGGTTTACCTTTAGTTTTGTAAAAGTTGCACCTGCTTTTAGTGGCAAGTTCCATTTCATTGAGTTTGGTGACACAATTATTTAGCTACGCTTTTCCTTGATGTGGTATTTAAAACTGTACTTTAAAGAAGTCAAAATATCTTTAGACTCGTCATTATTTGAATTATTTTGAATGATTCTAACTTCTGCTTGTGAAAGACTAAGCAGAAATCGGTCCAAAAAATCGGTGCTGTTAGCAGAAGACCAGCAGCTTAGCAGATTCCAATAACCTGAATCCTACTTTCATAAACAATTATTTTTACGTTTTCGTTTAAGGTATACGTTTAGCCAACTTTATTAGTTATAATCAAGATAATTACACATTATTTGCCTCCGTGGTCTAACATTTAAGACTATATATGTAGACGTCAAAAGAAGCTGGTTTGATTCCAAGTCGGGACACAGTTTATTATTTAATTTATTTGTGGTCTACGACGAGGTATGGTGGGCCTTTAGTAAAGTTGGCTAAATGTGAATCCCCTTCTTCAGAAGTGTAAAGTAAAGTAAAGTATCATCACGACCGTTTCCCTTTCGGGGTGGTCAGAAACCACGCTTATAAATAAGCGGATTCACATTTAGCCAACTTTACTATAGGCCAATCATGACAAGTGGCAAGCTCGTCGATGTCTCCAGCGTACCAAACTCGGGAAATATCACAAATAAATTAAATGTATTTATTTACATTAATAAATATTTTTGTGTCCCGATCAGGAATTTACCCGGTACCTCCGAGTCTAAATCCATGGACTTAACCGCTAGACCACGGAGGCAGTTAGTTTAGAAGTGTGATTTCTCAATACCCCGAAAGGGACACAGTCATGATAATACTAAACTAAAACTATTATACGACTATATTAAATATATGTATATATTACAAAAGATAGGGCACGCATACATAGAACATAATTATTAAGATTATTATTGCACGTGGTCACGGTTGCACTGATAACGTGTACAGGAATTAAGGCCGACAACAATGGGTACACGCCCTAATGATTACCATAACAAGTCCCGTAGAAACGGCTCAGTCTGCCATTGCCCTATTTAATTAGTAAGATAGCCAGCAATGGATTTAGACACGCGACAGTTGTTGGAAAAAACATATTTATTTTCTACTTTGCCTGTGAACTGTGTACCCAGAGAAAAATGGATATTTGATGTAATAGAATTACGTCGCTTAAAGGACATCATTCATTTTATAAAGGTATTTGGTCTAAATTGTATTCACAATTATATATGCATTTTGAGATAAATTTTTATAACAAGATTTTCCTTGAAGATAAATAAATAAATAAGAATACAATTCAAGTAGAGAAAATCCTTTATTTGAAATAGTTAAGGTCTGCAAATTGTTTAAAATATTATCATAAAAGCTTTAGTACTTAGGGATTAATTCGATGCCTATAAAAAAAAAACAGACATCAATCACCGCAGTCGCTCATAATTTTGACAGACGTGGTGTTTTGGCTGTGTTTGACTTGGACATTTGTTACTCCAAAACTCAATGCGTTTGAAACAAGCTCACAGCTCAAAGTAAGTAAGAGTTAAAAAAAATAGTATATAGCAAAAATAACATTAGTCTTATCAATACAAGTATTAACACTATTATTTATTTATTTAACCGCTAAACATTATCTGACAACCAACCTTAGGGACAATGTAGACCATTTCAAATGTAAGGTAGGTGCAAATATTTAATACCTACTTATGGTAAATATAATAATAATAAGTCTATAAATATAGTTATTAGTATGTATTTTAGTAATATAAATACAATAACTATGATATATTAAATACTAATAATATGATACGATTACATAACTCATGAACCATTTAAATAATGCGTGGACACCATTTTGTAAAACATTTTTCGCTTGGATGCTTGTCAGATTTCTACTGGTAGTTCATTCCACAGGTTTGCGGCGACAACGACAAAAGCGAAAATGAGTTGGCCATAAATCCAGTATGGTGAGAGCGAATTGAGAGAAGAGCGGAGAGACTTATCATGGAATGAAGAGAGATAGGCAAATTTACTCTTGAGGTATTTCGGTGTCACAGGCTCGTTGAGTATAGAAAATAGTAAGCAGAGAATTCGGAAATTCCTGCGACAGCGAATTGGTAGGCACTTAAACTTTGTTCCATACTCAGAGATGTGGTCGTGGTACACGGCACAAGAAGTACAAACATAGCCTAAATTAGATAATGTCAATCCAGCCAGTGACGACGAAGTTGCTTTTTCAAACTTCGCCTACCTTTAAGTGGAGTCCTTACTCCAGGTTATAGGAATAGAAAAACTCACTGGCTGTGACGGGATGTCCCATCTTCAACGTGCGACAGACGTTCGAGTCTCCAAACGTGTAGTTTTAGTAATTAGTTACTAAAAAACGTAGAATGAGGAACGACATGTAAGCATTAATTTGCATGGCTAATAAGTATTTTATACGTCCGTCAGTAATATGACAAGTTAATTGGAGAATCTAACTTAGTATTAAATAGTTCAAAACACCAAACACCGGCCATTAGTGAAAGTAAAATAACAAAAAAACTGAAACTAATTATATTTATTGTTGTTATGTATGTTTGATCGGTCTTCCTCAACTTTAAAGGGTGTTTAACGCGGATTTCACTCGGATAACAAATCGGTGGTGGTGGTGGCGCGGTGGTGGCTCGGTTGTAAAAACGTGTTTCTTAAATTCTACAAAGGTTGGTTCAAACCCCATCGAAAATAAATACACTCACCCAAGAAATACACTTTTCTTACGTACGTTTTTTATAGATTCACAACACCGGAGAGCACGTTAAGCCGTCAGTCCCGGTTCCATTAAGAAAACTTGTAGAATCGTTAATAAATTGTCATTAAAATCGTCCGTCAACGTATTTAAAAACCTTCTAACCACATTATTTCTTGAGAAACAGAATGTATGTCTCTCGAATTAGTTGTTTGACATTTTATTTATATATATATATCTATTTATTTATAGTGTATGTTTATGTATGTATGTATTATATTGTGTATGTATATTTAAATGCTATAAATGCGTAATTATGTTTGTTTACTAATTTAAGCTATTTTAATATTTTTCTTTATCCTGTCCATCACCTTATATGATCCCCAAGGTTAGCTGGTGAAGAATGCCTTATGGCGTTATAGCTCGCCTATGTACTAGGTTTTTAAGTGGAATAAAGTATTTAAATGAATAAATAAAAATTGACATCATATCCTAGCCAAGCCGTCTGGGCAGCGCGTGGCGAGTGTAGGCCAAATTCTCCAGATATATGTTCTGGAAGGCCCATCTCCAGCAGTGGAGGGGCTGTAATGAAACAAATCGGTGACGGTCGCTCTATTACGTATTTTGTACTAATAATGTTGTTTCAAAGATATATGCAAAGTACTCGTTAGGTAATAATTCTGACTTCGTATGAAAATTAAATACAAACTAATGAAATAATAAATTTATATATAAATAAAAAGTGTATATAAATAATAACTGCATCCGTGGTCTAGCGGTTAAGTCCGTGGATTTAGACTCGGAGGTACCGGGTTCGATTCCTGGTCGGGACACAAAAATATTAATTAATGTATATAAATACATTTAATTAATATTTAATTTATTTGTGATGTTTTTCGAGTTTGGTACGCTGGAGACATCAACGAGCTTGCCACTTCTCATGATTGGCCTATAGTAAAGTTGGCTAAATGTGAATCCACTTATTTATAAGCGTGGTTTCTGACCATCCCGAAAGGGAAACGGTCGTGATGATACTTTACTTTTTTAAATAAAAAATGTCCTCTAGAGACGTCCCATCAGAGACTGGCAACATTGTTAACCTAATATAAAGCAGAAATAATTGCCAGCCTTCCTCTCTAGATTTACCAGCCGTTTGAACAACTCCTTGGTCAGGATGTTAAATATCATTAAAACCGTTTCCTTTCCGGGGTAGTCAGAAACCACGCATGTAAATAATCGAAATCACATCTAGCCAACTTAACTATAGGCCAATCATGACATGTGGAAAGCTCGTCGATGTCTCTAGCGTACCAAACTTGAGAAATATCACAAATAAATTAAATAATAATTAAATTTATTTAGTTAAATTTATTGGGAAGAATCGAACCCGGTACCTCTAAGTCTAAATCTATGGATTTAACCGCAACACTACGGAGGCAGGATGTATTTAAAAAATACGGCTAATATTGTTTCTCCAGATGCAATATATATAATATTGTTTACATTACAAATGTATATATAGTTGATTTTAAATGATCATTACTACAATTATATATTTATGACGCAACGTCAAAAATAATTTAAAATAATCACAAACCAACAAAAAACCCTACCATCCCAAATCAGCTGATTTGTCACGGACAGTGAAGTATTACATCACTAGCAAATAGAACTTACCATAAAAAAATTGCTTACAAATCCAAAACACACATCACAAAAACCATTGATTCATATCAAAACACTACACGCTGGGTTCTAATATTATATTATACGAAACACTGCACAAAATATTGTACACACTAATATTTAATAATTACAGCTAGACACATTACAAAAAAATTAGCGCATGACCAAAAGCTATAAAACCAAAGCTTTTAAAAAAATATTTTGACATCTGTCAATTTTCGCGGTCTTTTTTTTTGTCTCGGAAGCGGCAGTGACCGCGCGTGCTATGTTTACTATGGCGACTGAATGAACTGCGGCCAATGGACTGAATTGCCGTCCCGTTTACGCTTATTACGTAACAGCATAGTACTGCTTGGAGACTAGGTAGGGAGTTTAGGTATCGGCTATGTGGTATATATGTAATTGTACTATATTGTAAAATTCTTTGTCAACTGTATAACAATTTTTAATTTGAAAATTGTATTCTATCCATATTTAAGTGTAAAGATGAATTACAACAAAAATAATCAAATAAAATTTCATATTTCATTCGTTGTCATCCTCCTGAGCTATGGACCTAATTTCATGTCTCTAGCTCATCGGGGAATTCATATCGGGAATCAATTTACGAAAGGATGAATGAAGAGATTGACGAATCAGATATGTAATGCGAAAGTTGTGGGTAAAAGAAGCTCTGGCAGACCAAGACTCTGATAGAATTAAACAATAGCTGAAGGTGCGTTGAAATGCCAAAGAAACAAAAGGCAAATGTATGAAGAGGTTGATGCATGTCGAAGAAGCGAAAGAGGTATGTTGTGATCGTGACAAGTGGCGCTCTCTGGCGTAAAGATATGTATGTGTATACTAAAACAAATCTATGATTAATACCTTAACTACCTTAACACAATAATAGGCCCAAACAAATAAATATTTATTTTAGAATATCTTTTGAAAACAATAATAATATAATAATCTACTATATACTATCAATCGCCAACCCGTTTTGGCAGCGTGGCAAGTGGCCACGTTCTCCAGAATTGTGTTCTGGAAGGCCCAGCGCCAGCAGTGGAGATCTAGGATTCTGTGTTCTAAGAGCTGTAAGACATATACTTTATACAACATAGCCTCACGCTAGTCCCCTTTCGGGGTCGGCAGACAATTGAGCGCCATTTCTTGTCGCCATTGATCAACCTCTTCATACTTATGTATTATTAAAAAAAAAAAAAGATCCTTTTAAAATCAATTATGTATAAAAATCCTTAATGAATAAAACTTGCCATAATATGCGAACTTAGTAAAACGCCGATTGGCGTGGGATTTTTTCACGATTTATTCTCAGCCGCAAAAGAACAAGACTGGTCACTAAACCGTGAGAAAAGCTATAAACGAGTAAAGTTCCAAAACCTTTTTGTGACTTCTTTTTGTCGTGCACAAAGAAACGTGACAAAATTCGTCAGAGTCACAAAATTTTACGTTAACAAGATTGAAATACTAGAGTAGACATTACGATCTAAATAGTAATTTACTTTACTATAAGTCCACCATGACAAGGGACAATTTTGTGTATGTCACTGGCGTCCCGAACAGTGATGGCTCAGTTGTAAGAATGTTAAATCCTAAAAAGGTCGGTTTGAACCCTGGCATGTACGAATAAGAAATACACTTTTCTTACGTACACAACTCCAACGTTCGGAGAGCACGTTAAGCCGAGATGATTGATCCGGTTTCTACTAATACCAACTTGTGGAATCGTTAATAAAATGTCATTAAAAAATACATCAGACCCTCGCCAACCCGTCTGTCCAGGGTGCGAGTGTAGGCCAAATATTCCAGACATTTCTTTAAAAACTCGTATATCTACACTACCTGAATAGCTCCTCACAATGTTAGTAAGTGTATATATATATGTATGTTAGTATTTAGTATATTGATATTATAGAGTATATAGCAGTGTATGATTAGGCTCTTAATTTTCTTCCTAACTTTTAAATATTTATTTCATTGCACCTATAATAGTTCAAATTTGTCCCCAAGGTTTGGCTGTCAATAAATATCTACAGGCATTAAGTCTACCTTTGTACTTTGTGCAACAAAATCTTAAATAAATAAATACAAGGAATGCTAAGACTTCCTAAGTTATCATATGACTATGTTACATACGATAATCGGACGCTTGCATCGAAAGTTATTAATATCCAATAGCCAATATTTCTCTCCAACCCGTCTGGTCCGACAGTGTAGGCGAGATTCTCTAGATATATGTTTTGGAATGCCCATCTCCACCAGTGGAGGTCTAGGATGCTGTGTTCTAGGGGCTGTATAAAATAAAAATGATGAAATTCTTTATTTAACAAAATAATTCGCGACTTAAAAGCGCAAGTCGGACAAAGTGACAGCCGTCGTAGTGACGTTCTCAAACCCCATCAAGTAGCGTTGTAGTCTCCGATCAATTGAATGATCATTATCGATGCAATCGTAAATAATATAAAAGTAATAACAAAAAACAGATGATGTTTGTCTTCTCCAGTAATTCAATGGTTAGAGGCACAAATTTGACGTTATCCTCGATCTACGGACTGACCCCGAAGTCGCTCACAAAGCCCTTGACATATAAGTTCATGGAGTGGTTTTTTTCTAATGCTCATACTCGTAAAACTGGCTTTACACATACGCCAAAGCAAGGTACAGTGACGTGAACATTCCAAAGGTATTCTGTAAGTAAACACACTTAAACGAGCAGTATTTTTTACTTATTTTATTGTTATTTATTATCATGATATTTCTTTATTTAATTGTTTATTGCGGTAGATGCAATCTATATTGTACAATATCAAAATCTAGTCTTAACCGCTAGATCACTAATCACTATCATCATCATCATCAGCCTTTGTCTCTCCATTGGTGGATATAGGTCTCCCCTAAGGCTAGTCATAACACGCGGTCTATTGCAACCCTCATCCATTCCAATTCTTTAGGTCATTTGTCCATCTAGCGGGGGATCGTCCAACTCTGCCTCGCCGCGTCGCGTCGTCCCGTACATGGTCCCCATTGTAGAACCCGTTTGCCTCATCGGTTGTCGGGTCTACGGCAGATATATCCAACCCACTGGCAGTTCAGATTGCTAATTTTGTAAGCTATGTCAGTAACTTTGGTTCTCTGTATAACAATGTTTAGAATTTTATGCATTAGAGAAACATCAAGCAAAGCCCTCTCCATAAATCGCTGAGCGACCGTTTCTGCTCCATATGAAATTACGGTGAAAACTTTTTGGTTGAAGACTTTCGTCTTTAGACATTATGGTATAAACGATGAGTGGACGTGCTGGAGTTTCCCGAAGATCACTAATGCGATAATGAAATAATAAAATTAAAAAAATATTTGTATTTATATTGTAGGAGAATTCCTTTGTACGTCGGTAATGAGTCCAATTGCACACGCCTTATGCTATACTATTTTTTTAAGTTGAAGGTCAGACAGAGCAGACAGATCGTGCAGCCTACACAACTAACTCTTTATTTTAATTTTAATATTATTATTTATTTTAATTTTCATGAGAATCTACATTACAGATTAAAAGTCTAAACAATACATATTTCACAAGATAGGTAATTCAAACACAAGGATAAGTGAATATGCGATTTAATAAGGGCTCCAAGTACCTTGGGACATTTTTTTACATTCCACATCCGTTGTTGTGAACCCACAGAAATTCTTATCGGACTGCACCATTTTATTCAATAAAACGATTGCACGGGAACGGGGGCACTCTGTATAACACTAATGCTTTATTGCGTCTAACTTCTAAGGAGTTATAACGCAGCATACCGAATATAAATAATGTGGGATACAAAACGGGGTCGTAACTATATGCCTCCTTGTCCATGACTCTAAGAAACAGTTCATTAATACTTTCATGTCGATCAATTGGGATTTATTTGTGGGAACCTCTTTCGCGCAACAATGCTGCATCTACCTAATTTAAAGATCTTTACTTGCCACTGAAGAGGTCGAGCCATTCAATGCTTCTCCGTGTCAATTAGCTAAGCCATTGTTTATTTACTTAGGAGAATTTATTACTAATAATTTGTAACCTATTGTTTTGGGTTTCGAAGTTAATTCCGGCCGTGATTTAGAATTTAAGCCCCAAAAGATTGGTTAAGATAAGGACTTGCTTCGGGCTGTCACGAATTATTTGTAACTGCAGTTTAAAGGTCGCTATATACAATTAAGAAAAATATAACTTGTGCGTGATTTAAGTCCTTGAAGGTACCGGGTTCGATTCCTAGTTCATAATTTATTTGTGATATTTTTCAAGTATTGTACGCTAGAGACATCGACGAGCTTGCTACTTGTCACGATGGGCCTATAAATGTGAATCAATTCCTTTAAAAAAGCGAGTTTTCTGACCACATTTTAACCAGTATATCATCAGTATCATCACGACCTTATCCCTTTCGGGGTGGTCAGTAACCAGGTTATCTTTTAGGAGCGGTATCTTTTCGGCAACTTTACTATTCTATCAATAAATACATGAATTATTGTGTCCTGACCAGGAATTGAACCCAGTACCTCTCATCTAAATCCACCATCGAAATAGTCAGTTCTCCATCTGCCTATTCATATTATAAATAATTAAAAAAATATACTAATCTAGCCGATTGGAAACATGCATTTAAGAAACGTCATAAGTAAATTATTTTAAATGATTCTCTCCTGCTTGTAGAAGACTAAACAGCAAATTGGTACAAAGAGTAAGCTGGTAGCAGAAGACCAGCAGGCTTGCAGTCTTAGTCTACGGAGGCAGCTTTACTTTTAATTCGTGCTTGGTATATTACTGATGTTTCAAAAACCAAAGCTAATCAGAATCGGTGACCGTTATACTAGGACCACCTCTTGCCAGATGGATGAGAGAAGGAAGATCATGTTGAAAAAGGTCGCTTGTAGGGGCTAAATGCGGTTGGAAGTATATAGTGTTATAGTTTATAGGCGGTAGGCAGACTGATGGCAGTAATTTGCCACGTCTGTCGGCGGGAAAGTATCCACCATTCGTGCCGATAAACCCAGTAAAGTGTATCCACACGTTTCGGGATCAGGCTCGAATTGCCGTCATGCCCAGTAAAGCCGGCATAGTGTTAGGGAATGATGTCAGCTATGAGTGTCTGATTCCAGTTGCTAATAACATTCATGTACCTCGCGCGCCACTTACGTGATCAGGTGGACGCAAGGTCACATCCCGTGCTATAATAAAAAATAAAAATAAAATAAAAATCTTGAAATGTCCAGCCATGGCCTACATCCAGTAGTGAAGAGACAGCTGATAAAAATGATAATAAACATGGCCTTATCTCCATCATTTTCATTAACGAAATTTGAAACTCACACGTATGCCCTAAATTCTAAATGCATACAAGTTTTTACTATTTTCTCAGTCACCTGTTCGCCCACACCGATTGACCAAGGCAACGAATGAAAGTTTATTGGATGGGCCTATTTCGTAACTATTTACATACTTGGAATTTTAACGGAAAATATCTGCCTACTCAAAACGTACAAGTACGAAGGTACCCAGCACTTCAATTACAAAAATATTCCTGGTCGGGACACAAAAAATATTTAATTTATTTGTGGTATTTCTCGAGTTTAGTACGCTAGAGACATCGACGAGCTTGCCACTTATGATGGGCCTATAAGGTTGGTTTCTGACCACCTCGAATGGGATATGGTTTGGAGTATTTGTATAATGAGCTGCAGATACTATAAAGGAATCTGAATATTTGCTGGTAGATTGGGAAGGGATTATAAGTAGATTATTATAGGAAGAACGAAGTAAAAGGCTGTGAGAGTCACATATAAATTGGAAACGATCTTTTACGTAAGGGGGTGCCTTGGAATAATAAAGGTTGTGAAAGAAGACTATGTTCAGACTTGCTATTTCGGATATTAATCCAATGATAAAGCTATGCGAAGGATTGACGTCACAAATTATAAATCTATTTCCATTGCATCCTGATTTAAAAGCTAACTTAAGTTTAATGAAATGCTTGATAAAGAAATTACTGACGTTTTAAAATAACCTGTATTTGTTTTAAAATTAATTATAAAATGAATATTAATGAGTGAGGTGCTTACTTATATTATTAGTACAGTAATTAAGTTACCTTTGGTGATTTTATAACTGGACCAGAAGTTGTGATTACCTGTAAAGATTTAAATTACATTATTATATAACCTTAGTATAGTAATAGTATATAATATAAATAGTAGTAGTATATATAATAGTAGTAGTATAGTAATATGTATATTTTCTTTTGTGTCAATAAACTATTATTATTATTATTATTAAACTAATATTATATGGATTAATATTAATATTATGGTGGATGGTGAGCGTATTATCGCGCAATAAAATAAATAAGGGAGGCCTCCTTTTCTTAAACCAGCCTATTGTCGGTCGCAAGCCCGAGACACCATTCTTCTTATCTCTTACCCACACACGATGGACCCGGCACCCGCACGGTGACTCCATGGAATGCTTATTATATATGTAGAAGAAAAAGACAAATTTCATTCAATAAAACTAAATGAAAAAAAAACAACAATATAATATATATATTATATTGTCTTTTTTTTCATTTAGATTTATTGAATGAAATTTGTATTTTATGAACTTGGCTTTAATTAATTGTATAAATAATTATATATTTTTTAGGTAAAATAAAATGAAAAAAAAAAATACAAGATAATATAAATTACAATGAATATAAATTTAATACTAGTTAATAATAAAAAAATACAATATGGCGATAAATATATAAAATGAATATTTGAAAGAAGATTTCTTCTGTATGTATATTATCTTATTAAATTCAATTCCATATTTGTAAAGAGTAGGTACATAATATTAAAATATACTCAATGAAATGATGTTGTTCGCCCACTGTTTCGTGTACCTATGTTATTGAATGAACCTGCTTCTACTATCAACGGCTACTATCGTTCATTGATGATTTCATTTCGTAATACAGTGTGGACCACGTTCTCGGGATTTTTTTCTTCTGTCCTCGATCAACGCTGGCCCAAAAGCCATGCGTGATGGGTTGCGGAGCCTCGCTCCAATTCATGCTACTGCGTCCCCATCATTACAAATTCTGTTATTGCGACTATTTCTGACACATGTAAAACCCCAAACTGTTTAAGTACAACATAATTCATACAGTAATATATTTTTTTAGGAGTAATAGTATCTAAGGTAAATCGCTTAAAGACCCGGTAAAGTTATAAAGACCAGTAATATTCAATTATATATACATTAAACAACAGAACTAGAATGAATATCATTTAATAAATTAAATGTCAAACACAATCAATTGGATTAGCTCGGTTGTAAAAACGCTTACCTTAAAATACCAATGTTAAATACACTTTTCTTACGTACATTTGTCACAGATTTACAACACCACCGTTCCCGTGCCTCGAAGTGCACTTTATGTCGTCCATTAATACTTGTGGAATCGTAAATAAATTGTCATAAATATTGACACCAGATCCTCATCGACCCTTCCGGCCAGCATGGCGAGTGTAGGACATACTCGTATTCTTTAGAAAAGTCTGGAAGGCCCACCTCCAAAAGTAGAGGTCTAGAACTTTGTCTTCTAGGGGCTCTGATGATGATTAAATGTGCAGAGATAAATTAAATTATTAAAAATATGTGTAGATGCTGTTAGATTTTTTCGTTTTTGAAAGTTGAGTATTAAAGTTTGAGAGTAATATTAAAAAATAATAATAATAGAGGTTGTACTGTAATGCATGTAAATAAAGTCGAGGAATCTTGTTTTTTATTGTCGTAAGAATATTTGTACGTAGGTGTTGATAAATTTAAATGGGACACTGATTGTCTTCGGCTGTCACTTTTGTTTGATGACAGCTTTATAAATTTACTACCGGCATAATTATTTAGATATTAATTGAAATTAATAGTTTTATACATACATTCAAATACAATTATTATCTATGTTATATTTTGAATTACATACATTGCTTGATATTATATAAAAATATTGTTATTCATCATCATCATCATCATCATCACAGATCACAAAGTCCTAGACCTTCACTATTGGAAAAGGGTTCCTGAAATTTACAGTTTTTGTTAAATATAGTAGTAGGTATGAAAAAAAGCTATATCTATATCTCTAAAAGTTATTGAGATAAAATAATGGTTAAGGTATCTGCCCTAACTATCCTGTCTGAAAAATCCATCCTGTGTACATAATGTGCTCTCGACTAGGAATCGAACACGGTACCCCTGCGTCTAAATCTACATTCTAAACTAAACCACAGAGGCAATCTTTAAGCTAAGATACATTATATCTGTACGATTTCCTTATAAGATAAAGCCAATGATTGTGTTTACTCTGACTTGCCTTAAGCCAAGTTGAGAAACTAAACAGACTTAATCTTGATCCTTTAGACATATATTAATACATTAAATATAGTGGAAAACCATCAAGTTTAAACGATATTATTCAAGGAATAATATACTCTAAAATTTGATTAATAGAGTTGAAAATAGTTGCAACTATATTGCTACAAGTTAACGATAGTATAAAGCCTACGTCACATGTTGGGAAACAATGCTAAAGGCGCTATTTACATATGGTCATGCTAAGCACGTTACTACTAAATAAAAATATATGTGCTAACATACACTGCAATCCACGGACACGCGAATTCCTTTGTTTTTATAGTTTAGATTATTTTTAATTTTATTATTTAGGTAGCTTTTAATTTATATGTGTGGAAGTTACCGTCCCCTAGGGCATAAAAAGAGTTGTAATGTTTTTTTATTCTTTATTTATTAATTTGGTGTACCCGAGCCTTTAATTGCATTGTATCTACGAGTGGATAATATCATGTAAATATGTCAGTTATTGTCAACAACATGTCATAATGACATTCAATGTTGACAACTTTCCTCGCATAAAACGGCACCTGATTGAGTGACCTTAAAATTCCTTAATCACGCATTGAATGTAATTTGATTAATAGAATTAGAAGTGATTTGTCATTCATCAATTCGTTGATTGAATTTTTATTAGCAGCAATAATTTAAACTTAAGTTTTAAAATTACTTAAGTACTTGGATTTTTAAGATTTATATAAGATTATTAGTACCCCTAACGGAGTGGTCAGAAACCACGCTTTAAAAAAGCAGATTCACATTTAGTCAACTGAAGTGTAGGTCCATCACGACAAGTGGCAAACTCGTCGATGTCTTAACCATGAGTATTTTTATACCAAAGGAAGCATTTAAACATTGCTAACTTAACTGCCTACACTAGGCATCCGGTATGCAATTTTACATGAGTCAAAAGAGTCTACAAGTATTTTACAGCTGCTAAACTGCGATGTGCCGACGTACCGAAATATAAACAAAAATAAATATACACAATAACACTCGTATATCCAAGCTTATGAACTGTCGTTTTAAATCGATACAGTTTGAGTGGCGACGTGTATGGAGGCAAAGAGAGGTCACTGTAGGGTGACAATAATACCCTAAAAACCAAGTGAGTATTAGCCAAAAGTCTTTCGCAAAGTTACGAATTTTAATAATTCAGTAATTTTACCACCTCATTCGCCCCACCTTCCTTCAAGTCGTCCGTCCATCGGAGGATCGTCTTATTCATGGTCTTTTTGTATGTAGTACGCTAGGAGACGGTAGGTCTTCTTCATTGCTCGTTGCATGGTGGTCTATGGCCGATTACAACTTATTTCGAAAGCTATATCCATGAGAGAAATTCCAACCAATTTTCTCCCAATAGCCCCCTGAGCGAACTTGAATTTATGGACTAGACTTACTATTAGTGTCCACGTTTCCACTACTACAAACTAAATAAATAAATTTGCCGTATGCACTGGCGATATTGGTGACACCAATCGCGCAGTTAAGAGTGTAGTTTGGTTATGCTCGATTGCTATTAGAAATGTGAGAAGAAGATTGAAGGTTAAAGTGATTAATACTAGCAGGCTCTTAAGCAACCCTATTCAGACACACTCATAGCATGCCCCTTTCCACCTACACTGGCATTGGTTGAAAATCGAAGGACACGGTTGATTTTAATTTGAATAAACTTGCTTATTTGTAGCAAAGTACGTACACACATGCTAAGTAACAAGTTAATGACATGTTTTCGTGCTACTATTGAGCATGTACGAATATATGTGTAGCTTTACAGACGCTATAAAAATAATAAGTAAAAAAAACACTAATAATTAAGCCTAAAGGAGCGGCGGTGGCTCGGTTGTAAGAAGGTGATTTTTGCGCCTTATTATTATTTTTAAAACAACTTTCAATTTTTTCTATTGTTGTCTATTAATTTTATATTCCTTTATTTATTTTCTATGAGAGATACGCACTAGAGGAAAGGTGTGCCTATGTGGCTCTAAAACTTGGCAGATCATTCCGAACACAACTTGGGCATGGGAAGGAAACCCAGATATGTGAACGCGACTCAGCTGTCAAAATCGTCAGAAAAGTGCCAAAGTCATTGCTTACACAGAATTTAAAGAAGAAATATCAACCGCTCGCAATGTCGAAATTGCGAGCGTAGAAGCCTGCCCGTTGCTAGCAGCAACCTGACGACCCAAGAAAAGCCCAAGATCACCTGCAGTAAATAGAAATGCGTGTGAGCATTCAGCCCCTTCATGCAGACAATTTTTATAATTTAGTAATACAACACCGCCGTTCCGTGCCTCGAAGAGCACGTAAACCCGTCGTCGGTTCCGCTAATACTCATGGAATCATTAATAAATTGTCATTAAAAAATAATAAATTAAAACTATAATAATGACAGTGAATCCTGGCTACTGTAGTCAGTTTTGAGTGGCCCGTAGGTCGAGGGGCTCTCGTTCGGAAGTGGGACACTTATGGCACACAGAGATGAATATAGGCCTCTCTCTATGGATTATTATAAAGCGACCATATATTCAACTATCAACTATTATAGTTCAATAGTAAAAAATCAATACTAATCAAGGTAACAGTAAAAAAGAAGATTTATTATTAAAACAATTTATTATATTTATTGATTTTTTTATTTTTGACATTGTAAAGCAGGTTGTCAAACACCACGCTTTTAAATAAACAACGAAACGAAAATTAACTAGTAGAAATGTAATATAAATCAAGATAACAGATCGGAACATTTTTTTTTTGTGAATACATTTAAATTCATAAATAAAGAAAAAAAATATGATATTATTAAAATGTACCAATAATACAATGTTATAATTCACGTGGTCAAAAGCGAAGAAAAAAAAGGAAAAGGCTTTATTTGCAATAACGTTAGTGATTGCATCTTTTAGTTCTTTTATTTATTTAACAATATATAACACTGCAAATGAACAAGTTTAAAAAAAAAATGGCATCATCACGACCGTTTCCCTTCCGAGGTAGTCAAAGACCACGATTTTAGGCCCATCATGACAAGTGGCAAATTCAGGAAGTAGGTATAAAAAATAAATTATTGTGTCCCGGCCAGGAAAAGAACCCGGTACGGCAGTACCGCTAGATAAAATAACCATTTAATTTTAAAAATACTAAACTGGCTGTGTAGTCCAGCGGTTAAGTCCGTGGATTTAGACTCGGGAGGTACCGGGTTAGATTCCTGATCAGGACACAATAATATTTATTAATTTAAATACATAAATTAAATATTTTTTAATTTAATTGTGATATTTCTCGAGTTTGGAACGCTGGAGACAACGACGAGCATGCCACTTGTCATCATTAACCTATAGTAAAGTTGGCTAAATGTGTTTTCCTTTAATTATAAGCGTGGTTTCTGACCACCACGGAAGGGAATTGGTCTTGGTAATACTTTTAAAATACAAGTCAAATAAGTTAGTTAAGCGCCTTAAAACACAAAGTGGGTTAGATACGCGTATAACATGTTATATTTTTACTACCACATTTTTAATTCAGGCGTTCAAGCCAATGCGTTTATACATAGTATACAATGCCGGACTGGAATAAATGTCAATGGAAAATACATTTTACAACTTCTACTTGAGGATGACATAGTCATTATGGCCAGGTCGCTCAAGGGTCTTAGCGTAATATTAAATGTGGCTTCCCAGCGGGTTTATCTCGGAATGAACTTGGTCAAATAAAAAGTCATAATCAATGATCATATTAAGTCAATTTGGACTAAAGTAGTTACTACATGGAAGAGACCGAAGGGCAAGAGAAATAAAGGAAGACCTAAGGAAAGATGGGAGGACGAGATAGTAAAGAAGCAGGACAACACTGGATGGACAAGGCACAGGATAGAAACCAATGGATAGAAAAGGAGGAGAGCTTTACCCGACGAGGGGTCCTTAATTAGAAAGAAACACATTATTATAGATATTATTAGAATTTAGATTTGACATTACTAATTAGTTAAGGAATAAACGGCTTTATTATTATTATTATTATTATTATTGGGTCAATTTGTGTCAAAAACGCCATACTAGAAGATGAGCAGGAAAGCGTCTGTCTTAGACATACTATTCAAAGCTAGGTGCTGTCAACTTTAGCAAAGCAGCCAACAGACGCCTTCAGCTAGGAAGGGCGGCATTCAGGAAAGTTCGACACATAGTAGCACGCGCAGAAGAGAGTGCTCATACGCACCTACTCCAGCAGACGTTTTATTAAACAAGATCATGCAGACTAATGAGAGCTTTAGCGGTTTCGCATAATAAGATGCAGCAAGCAAACATATTTTCTTAAAGTACTTAGAGCGTACGAGTAGTTGATCCAACTTTGAAAAATGACATGTATAATATCTATTACGTCGATGTTGAATAAGGTAAATAAATAAATAGCCTCCTATCTTCCATAGCACAGTATTTGAAGACGAGAGAATCCTTCCCGTAATGTCGTACGGAGCAGAGGCAAGACGGTCTGCTTCACAAATTCAAGGTCGGTCAACAAGCTATGGAAAGAGCTATGCTCGGTATTTCTCTGATGGAGAATACAAACTTTCTAAAAAAAGCTATGATGCTTTTAAATTAGCAAGCTGAGGTGGCTATGAATGTCCGGCATCTGCCGCAGAACCGACGACCGATGGGGCGTACGGGTTCTAGAGTCGAGATCACGTACGGGACGACGCAAACCCCCCGATCGACGGATGACCTGAAGAAATTAGCTGGCGGGTGTTGAATGAAGTTTGCAAAAGACCGCGTGCAGTGATGAGCTTTGGGGGATGCGTACATTCCGCAGTGGAGAGACATAAAAAATAAAATTAAATTAAATGCAAGATAAAATTTTACATTCTTTTTTATAAACATTATTACGGCAACCTTATAATATATTACACATGTATTATATATGTAGGACCAAGGTAGGTACAAGAGTATATTAGGATTAAGATCACTATTATTTTTGTTACAACTTAATCTATTACATCTACAATTATCTTTTATTATTTGTTAAGTTAGCAGACAGAAAATGGTTAACATTATGTTAGGCCTTACTTTTGTGCAATATTTATTTTAAATTAAATGAATAAATAACCATATTAAACCCCATTTAGTTTTAGTTTAGTAGTTTAGTTAAATTTATAGCTTTTCATGGCAGTTCCAATTTTGTACGAAACGCTTGATTTTATTGCTTTGGGTATACATAAACTTAGCGGACCGGAGAACGGCGCGGTTGATGAGTTTAGATTTAGAGCATAAGTTGTATTTTTTTATGATTTGGTAGTAAAGCTTTTGATATTATAATATATTATAAATATTAGACTCATCTTTGTTAAACCTCTCTAAGGCTGCCTTGAAGGGGGTTTATGATGATTTTATAAAACTCTAAATCCATTTCGTTGTAAATAACCTACAATATAGATAAAAATATTTTTAAATATATTTATTAATAAGGACATATTTCAATTACGCGTATATTTAATTTTATTTAAGTATTTGCAAATTACGAGTATAGTTAATGAAAAGAAACACAACACATTATTAATTACTTAAATGAATCGTATGACTAAATAAAAACTTTCAGATCAAAGTCAAAATAGCTTTATTCATGTAAACCTATTACAGGAATTTGTGACTAAATTATTTTGAATGATTCTACTACTGCCAGTGAAAAACTAAGCAGCTAAGTAGTACAAAGAGTAAGCTGTTAGCAGAAGACCAGCAGCTTAATGATATATAAACGAAAATATTTCTAAATTATACACACTGCAAAGCCAAGATTTATTTATGCAAAAAAACTGGGGAAAAACGAGGAAACATCTTGTATTCCCAAATCAGGACTACGAGTATAAGGTTTTTAGCATTAAATTAGTATATTTTTACAAAAAAAAAATGTTTTTTGGTCTTTAAAGGCTAAACTCTATATGACCACGCTATCTATGATAATGAGTGATACCGCTACCAGCTCTGTCGCCCGCTCCGCTTGTTGGAAGCCTCAACCGACCGGCAGATATAGACTGAAATAAACTAGTAACAGCAATATCCAGAAGCAATCAGGTAAGTGGTTCGTATTTTATCGGATTTGCGGGAACGCCGGCCAACTTCCAGCCTGTATCGGTGTTTAACTGAATTATAACGCGACCCACTTACAACTGCAAATACATTCATTCAGACAACAAAGTAAACATACAACTTCCACGGAGTTTATTATTATATTTTTTTTATGAAGACTTTCTAAGCTTTTTATGGACTCACCGTTCGGGTGCCGAGTCCATCGTGTGTGGGTTAAAGTGATGAGAAGAATGGTGTCTCAGGCAGGCCTCCTTTTTTATTTTATCGCGCAACAAGACACACACCATCCACCATTTTGCTTCTCTCCCTACCCAACCAAATACTGTAGGATTCCGTTAATGCCCTCTTGCAAGGTCGTTCCATAAATGCACAGACTGCATTCTGAATTCTTGCAGTAAGTGGTACAAAGATTTTGCTGGAGATCATAATATTTGTTAGACTTTATGTTGTGGTCTTTTGAAATACTTAATATCCACAGAACGTTAAGTTAATGAATAACTTTTTTCTTATATTTGTATATAATATTATATCTCGTAATAATAAAGTGGTTTTAAAACTTATAATCAGCCGTAGGGCTACATGTCGCTCTCAGATCATAGCGTTATATGTAAAATAATAATATAATAATAAATAATAATAAAAATCTTTATTGCAAAATAAATATACATTACAATTCAGTTGTTACATAGGTTAGGGCATAAAATAAATCGTACATAGTAACAAAAGCAGTTTAGCTGTGACATCTGAAATAGTCGGTGGACGGTGTTTCAGATGTCATTGTAGGAATTGGTACTTACAATATTTAATTTTACTCTAGACAATATTTATTTATATTTGCTGTAGGCAAGACTTAAATAATTGTTTGTGTGTATGGTTAGTGTATATGCATGTGGTGTGTGTGTGTTGGTGTACGTGGGTTTAAATGTTATATGTAAAAGAACACATTTGGCAAATTTAATTAAAACTCTACAAGAGATTAGGTGTGAAGGCGAGACAAACATACACAAAACAATAATAATATAATAATAATAATTACTCTTCATTGTAAAGATTTATACTCGTATATGAAAAACAACAACATATATCATCATGCGTTATGGTACAAATAAATAAGCTTTTGCAGCAAAACTAAGCCTATACCGCGTGTAATTGTCAAAAGAACAAATATATTTTTAGGCTCCAGGTGTCATAAGTAGAATCTCTATTTGCCACTGTTTTTTAAAGATAAAAATAATTATCCGAAAAACAAAACACTACTGCATGGTAAATAAGGCCGCGTCTTAAAGTCACGGTATTCATCGAGATAAATACCTAAAGGCTAGGAAGTGCTATTATTAATTGATCTCGCCTACAGCCGAGAGACGGAATTAGAGAGAGAAAGAATTATGTAAGTCAACGTTCGCGCAATCTTTAGCTACCTACTTGATTAGGCTGTGTATGAGTGGCGTTGTTTTTAGGAAAACTTCTCTGCGCCATAACTTAAAATTTTATTACTGAATAATTAGAATAAAAAATACGTATTTTTAAATTTATATTCTAGACTTTAATATAAAAATATTTTCTCTTTAACAAATTCCATGTAGTATATACAAGTGTGCCAAATCCTAAACTACAAGGAATATCGAAAAATGCTCAAAGGAGTCACGGGGCCGATTGTGATGAAAACTAAAATATAGTATAGGTCTTATATGTTCGGTATAGTCTGTGCGTCGGCAGTTAATGCACAGACACCCTTTTTAAAGTAAAACTTTTAAATTTCATAAACATAGAAAACTAATTAGTTGAACAAAAGAAACAAATTGTTAACGAAAATAAAATAAAAATTCCGCTACTACGAAAATTTAAAAATACAGCTACCTTCAAAATTATAATATTGTGAGTGTCTGCTAAAAAACGCCAGAAGAATAATAATAAAAAAAAATCGAAATAATATGTAAAACTAAAATATATCGTCTCTGAGTAATAAAGTAAAGACTAGTAAATGAGCGCAAAGCCAACAAAATAATAAGAATGATGTTCAAGTCGCAAAAGTATCGCAATAATTACTTCAGGAACTTGTTGGAACTTTTAATAAGGACTCAATGCTGTAGACTTAGTAGTTGCGAAAGGTTATTCTTGTATCGCACGGTTAATGAAAATAACTGCCTCCGTGGTCTAGCGGTTAAGTCCATGGATTTTGACTCGGAGGTACCGGGTTTGATTCCTGGTCGGGACACAAAAATATGTATTAATGTAAATAAATACATTTAATTAATATTTAATTTATTTGTGATATTTCTCGAGTTTGGTACGCTGGAGACATCGACGAGCTTGCCACTTGTCATGATTGACCTATAGTAAAGTTGGCTAAATGTGAATCCGCTTATAAGCGTGGTTTCTGACCACCCCGAAAGGGAAACGGTCGTGATGATACTTTACTTTTTTTTACTTTTTTAATGAAAATAATTATATTTTTGTACGAGTAAAGGAATTAAAAAATAAATATGATAAAAGTACAAATAAAATGTTCTTGTACCATAATGATTTCTTTTTTATTTGATAGTTAATATATTGTGTTTTTATAATCTGTAATTAATTTTATTTATTTGCATAACGATAATTGCCAAAAACTTTTTTTTACGTTAATAATTACATAGTTTCGATCCCGCCGATTTGAAATCCAGTAGTTTTATCTATAATAAAGTACCTGGTCATAATAAATAACCTTATCGTATAAATAGTGCTTTGTAACTATTTCATAGATACATAAATTTTAACCAATTGAACGGCAAAGTCAAAGTTACAGTCAAAATATATTTATTCACGTAAACCTATTACAGGTATTTATGAAACGTCATTAATTTAATAATTGTCAATGATTCTACTCCTGCGAGTGGAAGACTAAGCAGCAAAGTGGTCCAATAAGTAAGCTGTTAGCAGATGCCAGTGACATGTTAATGTTTAATCTGACTGAGAAAGGAATCTGCATGGGAAACTCAGCTATATCAGATTTACAAAATAAAACATATACAGAAGTACACCACAACGATCAATTAATAACCTTTTATACAAACCAAACATATTTAATAAATTTCATCAAAATCGATTAAGTAATTTGGGTGTGAAAACACGCAAATTTGCAAACGCTGAAAACCTATGACGTTTTGTGTTAAAATATTTATTTATTTTATTTATAAACTCTTTATTGCACAAAAAAACTTAAAACTTAATGCCTTTCGGCATCAGCTAACCTTTGGGAGTGTGGTAGAGGATTGCGGGGTTTATTATTATAAATATACAACTACATACACTACATAATAATCGTTACATAATATTACTTAAATAATATATATATACATACATACAAAAATTGGTAACTATAGAACTATTTACACACATTAAAAATAATATAATAGATGTAGGTACTAAGAAGAATAAAACATATTAAAACCAGAATAACCCTTTAAAGGAGTTAAACCGGAACTTTGCTAGTGAGAATATTTCCGGATTTCTCAAATATTTTATAATTCAAACACTGCGAGTCTGAAACGGTAGGATTTTATTCACAATGCAGAAGCTTATGTTTAAGATTTTGGAGTTTACATTCTTCTTCATTAAGTGGATTCTACTTTTATAAAAACACTGAACCAGCGGGTTGAGGCGGAGTGCACAATCGTCCGAAAACGTATCGTCTAAGATCGATTACGTATTTCCAACATGTCAAAATCTTGGGGCATTCCACCTAGGTTTTGACATTTCTGATTGACGTTGTGCACTCCGCCTCACCTCGCAGGGCAATAAATATGTCTTCTTCTATCTATATGTCATGGACACGTCTATATATATATCTATAATAAGACACGTTTATATATTTAAAACTTAATCGCAATAAGTACAAAGACTAATGCCGCTAAACATTCTATAACGGTCAAACCTTCGGAGCAACGAAAGCAGTACGTACCTAAGATAGGTGCAATACAAAATGAACTTAAAGAGTTTTAATTGCCAAATAAATTATTCCGTGAAAGACGCATCGCTGGTTATTGGAAAATAGTTTTTATTCATTGACCGAATATAATAATTATAAGCGAATCACGCAGGACATTCTATTATTTTATTTTGACATTTTTCTTATCTAGGTGTATTATTTTGACATTAATTTATATTATATAAGATTGACATATGTAATGAACCTATAGAAGATTAATTTGTGTTAATAAATTATTATTATTATTAAATTCTTTATTGTACAAAATAAGTGTACAGAGGTGAAGATTAATGCCTACAAGGCATTTTCTAACATCTAACCTTTGGGAGAGTGTGAGATTAAGGGTAGTGCCAATATCAAGTATCAATAACATTACCTAATATACTACACACACTACATACTAATAGATACTTACACTGTTACATAAATTACACATATACTTATAAATAAACGCATATATACATATATATTATGCTAAATATATGTATATTGTTAGCCTGATGACGGTGCGTGTCTAATAGCGAGCGGTAGCTTGTTCCACTGGCGGGCTGCAGACACAGTATACGAATCTAAATATATGCTAGAGGATAATCTATATTAAAGATAATTAACAGATATCTAATAATGATATTAGTGTTAGGACTTAAATTAATATAAGTAACCTAACCTTAAACCGTCGATCCCGGTGCCACTAATACCAACTAGTGAAGTCGGTAATAAATTAGTATTATTATATAGTAATATACTAAGTTTAAATAAATAAAACTTAAAGCAAGATAATCAACATATCAAAGAAACAGAAAATGACGCTGAACAAAAGTTAAAAATTAATCCAAAGCTCTTAATATATGCGCTAGACTGTTCCGGAAACAGGAAAGGCTTAAGTTTGTGACAATTCAAGACACTTTCCGGCAAAGTTCGCGACGCTCAAGTGAAACATCAAACAGCTAAGATGGCATAAAAGCAGAGCAACCTGTTCCACTATTTAAAACAATTATATTTAGTGAGTTTCAAAATCTATCTAAAAGTAAAACTAAACTATGCTCTAACAGCTTCGCTTGTCTCGCTTCTCCTAAATATAGCTTCCTAGCTAACTTAAAGATACTAAAAGTACCTATTGTTTTATAAAAAAATTATGTAATACTTAGTGCTATATGTTTATAATTAAACTTTCATAATAGATATTACAGATAGGCCGCGCATGTGCTCGCTCATGGGGTGTGGCTACACCCAGACTGTAAGAACTTTTCCGAAGGTCTGCATAAACATAACGGGTTTTCTGGCCATCCTGGAGGAGATAGGATGGCTTCATTAATGGGACCAGGTCACTCACAATGGTCTCAAGGAGACTGAATGCGGAAAATTTCTGGCTGTAACTGTAACCTTGGGACCAGTCCATAACTTACAAACTTAAACTTTAAAAACATAACATAAAAAAAACTTAAATTAAATTGAGACTCGATGGCATGACCGTTGGGCCGTGAAAACTTGGCAGGTCCCATCACACATGGCGACCTCGTCAAGAGCGGAAAGTGCGGAAGTTTCTGCTGAGAACCTCAAGCTGCCCAAATACGCAAACCTCAGGTTACGAATTTGCACCGTTTGCGGTTGAGACGATGGGCTCATGAGGACACTCAGCTAAGCGTCTTGCCAAGGAGTTATTCAAACGGCTAACGGAAAAGTCTGGAGACAGGAAAGCTGGCAATTAATTCTGTCAACGTATTTGCCTCGCTATACAGAGGGAAAATGTTGCCAGTCGTCTCTAGGTCATTTTTTATTTATAGTATATTAAGTTTAGTTTATATTGGATTTTTTTACTTCTAAGTAGTTGACGAACCAGGTATATAATGCGAAAGTTGTGGCTAAAAGAGGCCCTGGCAGACAGAGACTCACATATCACGATCAAATAAATAAAACACTAGCCGAAGGTGCATTAAAAAGCCTTTGTAACAAAAGGGCACGTATGAAGAGGTTGATAATTGTCGACGAAGCGAAATAGGTATGTCGTGATCGTGTCAAGTGGCGCTCAATTGTCTCTGCCTACCCCGCAAGGGATTCGGCGTGAAGATATGTATGTATGTATTGTTATCTTTTAATGTAACATAGTTATTATTACATTATTATCCTAGTGTTCAGACGTAAGTTAAGAATGATTAGCAATATGGTTTTGTAAAGTAGGTGGCGTTGTGTACGAACGTAGTCGCATGCTGATTTCTGATTGGTTCAATACCGACATTTTACGAGTCTCTTACAGAATGGCGCGAATCATATCGCGGCAGATTACAAGACAACAGCAGAGTCGGTCGTTGCGCGCCTTTAAAATAGTGAAGGATGTAACAAATTATTGGCATTGGAAATAAATCATACAACATTGAAGACTTATTTAATTTGACAATTTAGTCCCAACAGTATGTAAGTAGTTATAATTATATAAAAATTAATGTTAATTTCAATTAAAATTGCAAATAAAAAATCTAAAAGATATTCCGACATATTTAACTACGATATTATTACGAGTAATTAACAATTTGGAACAAAAGCCTCTAAAACTTGCCTTCGACTACGAGTTGGATTCGAAACTTAAGTTAGATATTAACTAGAACCAATCGGCGTCTGATCAAAGTCCATTTCCAGAGAACGTGACATCGACAATTCGAACAGAATTCATACAATACTTTATTAATGAAAATATACATTTCATTGAAACCAATATCTTAAAAAAGATATAAGGGCGGCCTTAATATTCTTTACTATTACCTAATGACTCTGACATATTTAGAAACTGAGAATTTATTTGACATCACAAAATAAATCTAATACTTATATAATCCTTCATCAAGTGCATACCTACCGTCTTTCATTATTATTATTAAATTCTTTATTGCACAAAATAAGTGTACAAAGGCGAAGATTAATGCCTACAAGGCATTTTCTAACATCTAACCTTTGGGAGAGTGTGAGATTAAGGGTAGTGCCGATATCAAGTTTAACAATATAGAATATACTACACACATTACATACTAATAGATACTTACACTGTTACATAAATTACACACATACCTATAAATAATCGTATATACACATATATATTATGCCAAATATATATTTTTAGCCTGATGACGACTCCTGTTTGTCTAGAAATAAAGCAGTGACCAAGCGCTTAAATACGTGGACAGACGGCGCGTGTCTAATAGCGAGTGGTAGCCTGTTCCACTGGCGGGCTGCAGACACAGTATACGAATCTGAATATCTGCTAGAGGAGTGGGATGGGATTTTAAGTTGGTTGTTATGTAAAGAGCGAAGTGGAAGGTTGTGAGTATCACACATGTATTCAAAACGGGATTTAAGATATGCAGGCGCATGAGGGTTGTTCAGGATACCATACAGAGACACGAGGAGATGGGTAGATCTTCGAAAGCGGATTCATAATTTACATTCTTGGGATTTAATTTATAGGACTAATTATTTAATTTGAAGTTATGTAAATTATAGATTTAGTGTAATTGAGACCCCACAATACCGGCCTTCCGAGTGTGGGTCTCCAATAGAAAAACATATACATAGGCTTTTATTGGAAATAAACGATTATTATTATTATTATTAATGTTGCTAGACATTCTCTGACATTCAACCTTAGGGACACTGTATAACATTAAATACGTAAGGTGGGTGCAATTAGAGAAATATGATTACGTAATAAATATGCAATATTATGTAAAACATATACTACATTAATTAATAAACATTGTGTATCTAATAAAGAAAATAAGGAAAGGCATGCTACGATGGTTCGGGCATGTTAAAAGGATGAGCGATGAAAGATTGACGAACCAGATATATAATGCGAAAGTTGTGGGTAAAAGAGGCCCTGGCAGACCGAGACTCACATATCACGATCAAATAAATAAAACACTGACTGAAGGTGCATTAAAAAGTCTTCGTAACCAAAGGGCATGTATGAAGAGGTTAATGAATGTTGACGAAGCGAAAGAAGTATGTCGTGATCGTGTCAAATGGCGCTCAATTGTCTCTGCCTACCCCGCAAGGGATCTGGCGTGAAGATATGTATGTATGTATGTATGTGTATCTTATATATATATATATATATATATATAGGTCTACAGAAAAGACCGCGATGACATATGTCTATCTCTTAAGGATAACAAACATACTAAATAAATAAATATATAAAATAAAAAAATAAATTTTAATACTTGTTTCAAATGAGGAATTATAAAGTGATAATTGGAAAGCTATTTGAAATTCGGTATTAATTCAGTGTCAGTTGGCTTGAGCATTTAATGAAGATTCCTTTTACATCACGGAAATTAAATAAATACGAAATCAAAATAATGCTCAACGAAATTAAATTCGTGTCGCCGTTTACACGGGCAAAGCCAGGTAAAACTGCTAGTGAATAAATAAAATATTATTCGTACAGACCGACATTTTTTTAAATTACATTAAATATCAACATTTGCTTTCCAAGTGCAGTTACAAAAACGGAAAACATCGCACTTCGTAATGACAATTGGGAGGTAGGTAATGTAAATATTTAATATAATCAAATTAAACGTAACAACTCCGCATTACATTGGCGTTTAAACAAAACATAAGTAGCGACTTGTACTAAGTAAAGTCCTTAAGCAAAATGAGCTTGCGCGTTTGTGTTCAACTTTTGGTGACATCCGCTGCTGTAACTTCCCTTTGGCAAGACGAAACTTTTGCAACATGCATAATCGTCATTGTTGCTTGTTGCGAATGCAATGTATTGTTCAATTTATCAATATCAGCACAACTCTCCATTCCTCAGTTCTGTCATGACATTTCTTATTTATATTATAATAATTGTTTTCTTTATTCGATAAATAAACAGATCTTAGAATATCAGATCGGGTTTAATGGACTAGTATGTAATCGCGGGCTTGCGTTAATCTTAAAATTCGATACATAGACGATACTATCATAATTCATCCGTGCAATTAACAAATAATAAAGAAGCTGGTAAAGGAAATCACCTAATGTCCTCGACACCAGCACTTGGAAATTTGTTATTTATTGGTAATACAAATTTAAAAAATACAAAAATTGGTACAAAATAGATTAGTCTATAGAGAAATAATTTCTACTTCCTAATAATATATTATCTTCATGTATATAAATCTATTATAATAAGTATATATTGATGAGTAATTATGTAGTCTATATACACATATTATTTATGTTGTTTATTGGTTAGGATTGCACCCCACATATTTACTGTCTCACTCTCCCAAAGGTTAGCTGGTAGAAAAAGCCGAAATGGTTTTAAGTTCGCCTTTGCACATAGTTTTAAGTAATTCTATACATTGCGCCTTTGGACTAGCGTGAACAGGATGAGTAATGTGAAAGGAAGCGGCGAGAAAGAGACAAGAAAAGGTATAGAGGTAACAAATTAGGAATGTCTGTTTACGCACCGACGGATTACAATCTCGCCTAAGCAACCAAAATTGGTCAATTTACCGCGAATGACAAGAACAAAGTTTTTACATACAAAAATTACATAATTTTTGTAATACAATATAGGAAGTTAAATTATATATAGTTAAGTTACTAAAAGATTAGAAAACAGAAATTAAAAAAAATAAAATTATATTTATAATACAACTGCCTTCGTGGTCTAGCGGTAAAGTCCGTGGATTCAGATTTGGAGGTACCGAGTTCAATTCCTGGTCGGGACATAATAATATTTTATATATATATATATATATATATAATTTTTGTGATATTTCCCAAGTTTGGTACGCTAGAGACATCGACGAGCTTGCTGATGATTGGACTATAGTAAAGTTGGCTAAATGTGAATCCGCTTATTTATAAGCGTGGTTTCTAACCACCCCGAAAGGGAAACGGTCGTGATGATACTATATATAAATATTTTGTACTATTTTTTATTAGGACAAATTATATGTGTCCCTAAAATTCTTTTTCTATTTTTCTAATTATTTTTATCTCTTCCGGTTCTGTGTGAGACCCTCCGTTACTTATCTAACGAAGTGTCTAACGGGCCTTTGTCATCGTGTCCTGATGAACCATTGTGCAATATGATTAGATTTCAAATTTTCATTTTTATTTGTGGGCTTGGATTAAAACAGCTTTTTTGGTCTTGCAAATGTAGTTTTATTTATAATAATACCAAACTCGAGAAATATCACAAATAAATTAAATATTAATTAAAATGTATTTATTTACATTATTAATAAGTTTTGTGCCCCGACCAGGAATCGAACCAGGTACCTCCGAGTATAAATCCATTGACTTAACCGGACAACGGAGGCAGTTAAATATTTATAACAGACAAAAAAATCCTGAAAATTATTTAAGTATCATTTCGAAAGGTCACACATAAAATACGCTTCTATAAAATAATATTTACACAACTTTACTAAGGGCCATCATGACAAGTGGCGAGCTGGTCGTTGTCTTTAGCATACCAGACTCGATATATTACAAATAAAAAAATAAAAAAAAGAGTCCTGGCCACGATCTAACCCGGTACCTCCGTGTCTGAATCTACAGTCTTAGCCGCTATATCACGGTGACAGTCAGTAAAGGTTGTAGTGGCATCACAACGAAATGTTAAACAAAAATTATTTTGGATATGGTTTAAGAAACTGGATATTAAGGAAGTGAAAGGAATCCAACATAATATAACAAAGTAACAACAACAGCCACATATACACGTGATAATTATGAAATATAAGGTTATTTACATGTACACTATTCCATAACTAACGATAGAAAACAATAAAGAAGTACAAAATTATGAAATTTAAAATATGACCCGTAACGTTAGCCGAAAGGAAATGCACCATTTTGCTTAAATAAACAAACATTCACTTTATACATGACAAGAAAAGGACTAATATTGCATCAACACAGAAGACTCTAGTTAAAGTTATGAAACTGAAAACTTTAAGAGTCTCTATTTAGAGTCGAAAATCTGTTCGCTTGTCTTTGGAAGCAATGTCATTATGGCAAACTTTGCTATGGAAATGTCGCCATAAATCCTCACACAATACAGGCCAATTTCGTTTGACGTCGAAATCTATTATTGCACATAAATGCTACAGAGTACGTAGGCGTCACATGAAAGTACTAACTCCTAGAGTTTTCATTATGGCAGTTGCAGCTGCCATGAAAAAATGTCCGAAAAACTTTAGGAGCTTTAAAACTATTCCACCAAAATTTTGCTTGCCGAGTAATTTGTTCTCTACCATTATGAAAACTAAAAAGTAAATCTGTAGTAACGTTTTAAACAATCCTGAATACAATGTGGAAAAGCATAGTTTATTTTACTGATAAACAAATTTCAGTTTTTATGATTATAAATATACGTTTTCAAAGATATCTAATCTAAAAAACAACAGGTGATCCTTTGAGTAGGGAATATCTTATTGAGAGGATCAGTGTTGCCATCCAACGAGGTAACGTCGCCGGAGTCCTCGGAACATTGGGTTCATCTTCTCCTGGATTCGATGACATGTAGATTATAATCAAGATATTTGTAAGTATTTAGTTTTTATATTAATTAGGTTTATCTTTTCGTTTATTTAATTTAAGGTTTTGTTTAGTTTATTTTTAATTTTATTATTTAGGTAGCTTTTAATTTATATTTATTGTTTGTATTTGTGTATCTAAAAAAAGTAGAATACATATATTGGGTTTTTGAAACGAAATACTGAGTGCAAATTCTATGCAAAAACGGTTGAATTGAATAGGAAAACAATTAGAAATGCAATAAACAGCTGCGCTGCGAAAACTCTGCAAACCTACGCGGATAGTATTCGAAGGTGCGGACGGGATTTTAATTCTTATGAACTTGGAATAAGGAGCAAAATCCCTTGATAATCAACATATAGGTTCACAAAGTCTTGAGAGTTGCAATGCAAATAACAAGTGAGCAACTGCCACGCACCTGGCCAAACAGGATGGTGCTAACTTTACCCCTCTCTGCAGACAGAACAAGAACGAGACAACCTACATTGTGAATGTTATATTCACCTTGATAAATAAGGACGCTTTATTTTTAAAGGTTTCATTAATTTATTTAAAACTTTGCCGTTGGACATTCTCTAATAATAATAATAATAAACTTCATTGTTTAAAAAAAAACTACATTTGGAACAGTTAAATTGATCAATGCTTTGTATACAATTTTAACATCCTCTGACTCCCAACAGCCAACTTTTCAGATAATGAATTGAATGTGCGAAGCTGCTGGTCTTCTGCTAACAGATTACTTATTGGACCACTTTGCTGCTTAGTCTTCTACTAGCAGGAGTAGAATCATTTATAATAATTAAATTATTGACGTTTCATAAATGCCTGTAATAGGTTTACGTGAATAAAGATATTTTAACTTACTTTGAATGCATAACAATACAGTCATGTCAAATTTTTAAGAAACGTCGTAAAATAAAATAAACTAATTTTACATACTCATACAATACATATCAATATAAATACACTTACATAGGTACAAATATGAATAAATATCATTACAGCCCCTAGAGCACAGCGTCCCAGACCTCCACCGTTGCCTTCCAGAATATATACAGCTATGAATTTAAGTTTAATTGACATATCATTATTAGTATTTAGATTATAAAATGACGTTTTTTTTTTTTTTTTTTTTTTTTTTTTTTGTTTTATACATTGTAAATTATCTGACATATGTATATAATTTCTATACATCATAATTATTAAGTATTTAGAATGTAAACTGACACGGCGTCTTTACAGCCACGATCTTATTCAACTAGTTTCTAAGTTAGTTAGTTTTATGCATATATAATATATATGCATAAAACATATATACATACATACATATATAATACATATATAATGTTGTGCATAGCATAAATATGGATTATTGCCTGTTTACGGTCCAACCATTATTACCACTTTGATTAGTACATATGTTTTGAAAATTGTATTGATTTAATTAGTTCTGACTGTATCCAAGTTGTTTTGAGAGAACCAATGGAAATAAATTATTTTGATTTTTGTTTTTATATTTGGAGAATTTGGCCTACACTCGCGACGCTGGCCAGACGGATTGGCGAGGATCTAAATTCAATTTCTAATGACAATTTATTATCGATTCAACAAGTTGGTATAAGTGGAACCGGGACCGACGGCTTAACGTGCTCTCCGAGGCACAAGAACGGTGGTGTTGTAAATCTCTAACAAATGTAATACATAATGTGTTATTGATACCTATCATTATTGTTGTTTACTTAATTTTTTCTTCTTCTTTACTCATATTTTTCTTTTTTTACTAATTGTTGTTTGACTTCACTATCTGATAACCTATTTATAATCTGTGGTTTACGTCGTTGGTAACATACTTAACAATTTGTTTATTTAACTGTTATTATATATATGTGTGTTACTGTTTGTAAACCTTAATAAATAAAAAAATAAAAAATGTACTTATGAAAAGTGTGCCTATATATATATACCTATGTTCAAACCCTTTGTAGGATTTTAACAAAAACATTCTTACAACCACCGCTCTTTTGCTACTATATGCTACTATACAATATCTACTTATAAACGTTGAGTACAACAGTTTTTTGATCAGCGGTTTTCTGAATATTTGGCAAATTTTTATAGGTAAATTGTTCCAGATTATTGTTAAGAAATATTGACATTGTATAGCTATTTAGATTTAAGTTTTGACATTACATAAATTCTCTGACATAAGTACCCTTTAATGTACTCATATATAGTGCTGACATCAAGTCATACCTACATTTCATGCTGAGGCTCAGTAAGACATTATCACAAAGCCTATATTATATTATTATATATGAAAATGTTAATATTAATTTATTACTGTTGTAACATATTAGGTTATTATGTTTTTATGCAATAAGGAATTTTGAATAAAAAAGAAAAAAAAGAGATTTGCAGCCACTCTTACGAATGAGTAGGACTGAAAGCTACAGTGATGAGAAACCTTAATTACATACCTGATTATAACTAACAATTTAATCAGTTAAATAACTTTCTAATCGGCTGGTTAACGCTGTCTGTGTCAAAGAGGGCTGGCAGTTTTTTCGCACAGCAAATCAGCATCACTGTGCAGCGGGGGTATGCTGCGAGTGTTCTTGGCACACAGCCACATGATCAAGTCATGGGTAAATATTTTTATATATAGTTTAGATTGTAGTTTTATTTTTAATTTAGTTTTTAGAATAACCACAATGAACAAATAATCAGTATTAATATAACACCAAAATAAATATCAACAATGAAAATAAATGCGTAAAAGGTGTTTAAATCCATTAAATATAATATATGTACAATTATTATAACATTCAAGCATTTCGAATTATTTTATTATGGTACCATTTTTTTGCTAATATAATTGATTTTTAACACATTTTATCTGAGAAAAAAAAATGATTAGGTATATAAACAACGCGTTTAAATATTGAAAGGACTGTCGTAGACGCTGCTGACAAGTCGGGCTAAAAACCCCGTCGGGAAATATGTCGAAAGCGGCCTTATTATTAATAGTAGCATTAGCTACAATATTCCATCATGTTCACGGATATGATAATATTGGTACAACTTTATTACATTTATAATTTAATTTTTTTTTTTTTATTATAGCTCCTAGAACACAGCGTCCTAGACCTCCACTGTTGAAGATGGGCCTTCCAGAACATATATCTAGAGAATTTGGCTTGGCGAGGAATTATTTTAATAATTTACAGTAATTAAGTATATAATTGATAAATTGTCTTTCAGGACGTATGGGCAAAATATTGTCATCTTTAAGTGCGGCAGATGCTAAAGCTATATGTAAGAAACGTAAGTAAAGTGTCAGACTTATTTTTACTATTATTTATCTTTATATATGTATCTACTATATGTTAATAAGTATTTAAGTAGTCTATGTATACATACTATATATGTAGTTTATTCAAAGTTAAAATTGCACCCCACATACCGTCTCACTCTCCCAAAGGTTAGCTGGTAGAAAAAGCCGAAATAATAAAATAAATAATAATAATTATTATTAAAATTATTAAACTACCGCCGTGGTCTAGCGGTTAAGTCCGTGGATTTAGACTCGGAGGTAGCGGATTCGATTCCTGATCGGCACACAATAATATTTATTAATTTAAATACATAAAGATTAATATTTAAATTATTAGTGATATATCTCAAGTTTGATACGCTAGGGAAACGACGAGCTTGCCACTTGTCATGATTGGCCTATAGTAAAGTTGGCTAAATGTGAATCCGCTTCAATATAAACGTGTTTTCTGACCAAGGGATATGGTCGTGATGATACTTTACTTCTATTAAAATTACAAACTGAATGCTAAACAAACATATTAAATAATACTTAAATCAGTATCGACACCCAGGGGATCAGCGTGATACCATCAAGTATCTTGCTATTATCATGGACTATTCCAGTGGGTTCCAGAATAGCTGGAACCTCGGTGGTGGTAAGAAACATAATAATATTAAAATAAATATTTGTTCTTTCAGTTAACAGTCAACAATCCACAGTTCTACCAGCACCAAGACCTGTGGTTATATCCGTCCCGTTACCAATTATTGTACCAAGGCACTATCCATCATGTAAGTTCAAGGATTTTTTTATGTTTTAGTTTATTGAATTTTATTAAAAATTTATATTATATTAGTTTTTTAAAAAAGGGTAATTTTAATATATAGAACTGAATAGCTAACAATACTAAACGTTTAAATATTTTCCCTGATAGATGCTGAATCGTCTGCACAAGCTGATGCTCAAGCCCTAACTCAAGGTTATGGTGGATTGGGCAATTCTGAGTTAGCTGCTCAAACTTTAGCTCAGGCTCAAGCACAGAGTTATGGAGAATTAGGAAATAGTGGATCATCTGCTCAAGCTCTAGCTGATGCACGAGGACAGGGTTATGGTGGATCATCTGCTCAAGCTCTAGCTGATGCACGAGGACAGGGTTATGGTGGATCATCTGCTCAAGCTCTAGCTGATGCACGAGGACAGGGTTATGGTGGATCATCTGCTCAAGCTCTAGCTGATGCACGAGGACAGGGTTATGGTGGATCATCTGCTCAAGCTCTAGCTGATGCACAAGGACAGGGTTATGGTGGATCATCTGCCCAAGCTATAGCCAACGCACAATCACAAGGTTATGGTGGATTGGATAACACAGAATCTTCTGCTTTAGCAGTGGCTGATGCACAAGGACAGGGTTATGGTGGCTCATCTGCTCAAGCCGTAGCTAATGCACAAACACAAGGTTATGGTGGTTCAACTGCTCAAGCTGTAGCGAACGCGCAAACACAAGGTTATGGTGGATTAGGTAACACTGGATCATCAGCTCAAGCACTAGCTGATGCACAAGGTCACGGTTATGGTGGATCATCTGCCCATGCTTTAGCTAACGCACAAACACAAGGTTATAATAGGTTAGGCCACACTGGATCAACTGCTCAAGCTTTAGCTAACGCACAAACTCAAGGTTATGGTGGATTAGGTTATGCTGGATCATCTGCCCAGGCCCTAGCTGAAGCACAAGGCCAGGGATATGATGGATTGGACTATGCTGGATCATCGGCTCAAGCGATTGCTGATGCACAATCACATGCTCAAAATTTAGCTAACGCACAACTTCAAGCAAATGCTCAGGCTCTAGCTAATGCACAGGCCCAAAACCAAGCACAGGTTCTAGCTAATGTACAAGCTCAAGCCAACGCTCAGGCCCTGGCTAACTCAAGAGCTCAAGTCTTAGCCCAAGCCCGAGCTCAGTCGTTAGCTAATATACGAGCTCAAGCTCTAGCTCAGGCTCAGGCACAGGCTTTAGCTAATGCACAAGTTCAGGCACAAGCGCAAACTCAGGCTGAGGCCATAGCCAAGGCACAAGAACGAGTTTATAGTGGAATAGATCAAATTGGATCAGCTCCAGTACATGCGCAGACCCCTGCCGACGTACAAGAACGTGTCTATGGTGGTTTGGACTATACTGGATCTGCTCAAGCGCAGGCGCAGGCCCTTGCTGACGCACAAGAACTTGTATATGGCGGTTTAGACTATACTGGATCTGCTCAAGCACAGGCCCAGGCCCTAAGCAACACACAAGACCGAGTCTATGGTGGATTTGATCATACTGGATCTGCTCAAGCACAAGCACAAGCGCAAGTCCTTGCAGACACACAAGAACGAGTTTATGGTGGACTAGGCTACACTGGATCTGCACAAGCACAGGCGCAAGCACTTGCTGACGCACAAGACCGAGTATATGGTGGATTAGACTATATTGGATCTGCCCAAGGACAAGGTTATGGTGGATCTGGTCAAGCCCAGTCTCAGGCTTTAGCCGACGCACTAGAGCAAGGCTATGGTGGATCTGCTCAAGCACAAGCTCAAGCTCTAGCTAACGCAGTAGGACAACTCTATAGTGGATCTGCTCAAGCACAGGCTCAAGCACTAGCCAATGCACTAGGACAAGGCTTTGGTGGATTAGCTCAAGCACAGGCCCAGGCACTAGCCAACGCCCTAGGACAAGGTTACGGTGGATTATCCCAAGCACAGGCTCAGACCTTATCCAACACATTAAGGCTAGGGTATGGTGGATTAGCTCAATCACAGGCAGAGGCCTTAGCCAACGCATTAGGACAAGGCTATGGTGGATCAAGTCAAGCACAGGCTCAGGCCCTAGCCAACGCAATAGGACAGGGCTATGGTGAAACAGCTCAAGCACAAGCTCAAGCTCTAGCCAACACCCAAGGACAAGGCTATGGTGGATCAGGCTCTGCTGAAGCACAGGCTCAGGCCCTAGCGAATGCATTAGGACAAGGCTATGGTGGATCTTCTCAAGCACAGGCTCAGGCCCTAGCCAACGCAATAGGACAAGGCTATGGTGGAACAGCTCAAGCACAAGCTCAAGCTCTAGCCAACACCCAAGGACAAGGCTATGGTGGATCAGGCTCTGCTGAAGCACAGGCTCAGGCCCTAGCGAATGCATTAGGACAAGGCTATGGTGGATCTTCTCAAGCACAGGCTCAGGCTCTAGCTAACGCAATAGGACAAGGCTATGGTGGATCAGCTCAAGCACAAGCTCAGGCTCTAGCCAACACACTAGGACAAGGCTACGGTGGATCAGGCTCTGCTCAAGCACAGGCTCTAGCTAACGCTCAAGGACAAGGCTATGGTGGATCAAGCTCTGCTGCTGAAGCACAGGCCAATGCTCAAGCACAAGAACTTGGACAATGGCTAAATCCAGGTGGTTGGAATCCTTTTAACTCTGCAGCAGCGGAAGCCCAAGCTCTGGCTCAAGGCTTAGTAAAGAGTGCTAGACCAGACAACGATGATGAAGATTAGAAAAATATAAAATATTTCCCAATAAAACACCAAGTCAATTTCATTTATTACACTTATAAAACACTATACAATCTTAAACAAATGTAACTAATGAAATCAATAAAACCAGGTGTTTTAAACTGTTGCATTTTATTTAATAACTGTACCCCCATGTATTATAGAAATTATATTATAAAGATATATAGCATGATTGAACATTGTAGAAGAAACAAAATACATATAAAAAGTAAATTAAGGATCATCACGACCGTTTCCCTTTCGGGGTGGTCAGAAACCACGCTTATAAAAAGGCGGATTTACGTTTAGCTAACTTTACTATAGGCCAATCATGACAAGTGGCAAGCTCGTCGATGTATCAGCGTACCAAGCTCGAGAAATATCACAAATAAATTAAATATTAATTATATGTATTTATTTACATTAATAAATATTTTTGTGTCCCGAGCAGGAATCGAACCCAGTACCTTCGAGTCTAAAACAAAATACATATGTTCTTGTAAATATAAATGTGTTGTTCCCTATCTGTTCCAAATAAAAGAGCTTCAGAAATACAGAGTGTAAATATAGTATGTTGTAGTATAGCAGCCAGTAGTTAACAGGTAAAATGGTTTTTGATCACCTAAGTAAGTGCACCACCTATCTGTACGAGACGTGCCATACTGAAGCAGGAGTCAGATTACTGATAAAGAGAAGACCCGTTGCAAGTTGACTCGGGGTAGCCTGACTGAAGTTGTATATTAATGTAATCTGTAGTCTGGTTTGATGCGTTTATTGCGGTACGCTCATCTCCGTGTTAGGACAGGATTTTAACGACAATGTTACAAATACAAATGACTCAGGAACTTAAATCGCTTATAAAATGCAATTCAATGATATTTATAATAATCTACCAGATATAACAAGAATCTTGATTGAACAATACAACTGCTACCTGAAATTCCTTGCCTCCCCTTGTTTCTTTATTATTCTGAATAACATCTAACAATCCGTGGTGGATTGGTTAACTGCAGGTTGATAAATTAGCGTAGACCTTTTCTTCAGACATTTGTGACATTATTTAAACAGTATTAGTAGAAAACTAAGCAGAAAAGCAAAACTATGTTTAAGGTCCTAGCAACAGCCTAGCGTTGTGGATAAACATATTTGACTTTTGACTATGCATTCCAGACGTGTTAAAAGACAAATATGTTTATTAAGTTTAAGAATTAACCCATTATAATATAGCCCTGATAACGAGTATGAGTGTTTCCAAAGTTGATTAAGTTATTTTCATTGAACCTAATGTTTCGTGAAAACATCAATTCGAACAAATATTAAGATTTCACATAATAAATGTTCAGGAACGGACTGGAGACTCACATTACACAGTGGCCTCTTCATTCTAGCAAAATTTTTGCACCACTGAAATAATTGTGCCTAAACAGGTTTGAGGGGGGTAAATTTCTGGATAGTGCTTCCAAGACGGCATTAGCGGAATCATACAGTATTTGGTTGGGTAGGGAGAGGAGAAGAATGGTGGATGGTAAGCGTCTTGTTGCGAAATATAGTAAAAAAAAAGGAGGCCTCCTTTTTCTAATCTACTCTATCAACCCGCAGTTAACCACGTGGTGGATTGTCAGCTGTTATTCAGAACAAAAAGAAACAAGAGGAGGCAAGGAACTTCAGGTAGCAGTTATATTGTTCAATCAAGATTGTTGTTATATCTGATAAATATATCCATTGTAAACCAGCCTATTGTCGATCGCAAGCTTGACACACCATTCTTCTTACCACTCTTTCCCACTCACGATAGACCCGGCACCCACACGGTGAATCCATGGAATGCTTAGAAATGTCTCTTCTATTACAATGGGGTACGTTGAGCGTCATATCGCGCAATAGTCGACCACATGCCTGAGACTCCATTTTTCACCTCGATTTCCCATATACTTTGACGCGGCACCCCCTCACCGTCCGTTTAACAACAAACCAAATATCAAAGGACTCCGATAATTCTGTCTTGGAAGCTAGCTCCGTAACTATACTTTTAATTAAAAACAATGACTAAACTGACTTAAGAAAAATAAATGACAAATACACAGAAAGTAAAAAGGTTATATATAATTTGACCTCCTTGGTCATAATCCAACATCCTCCCTTAACCAAAAATTTCTTAATAAGTTTAACCTACTCAAGGGTTTATTAATAGGCCGTATCGTGTAACTGTTAAATAGCTGGTAGGAATCATGTTTCACAATGTGAAAGGAGTCGGTTCATCTTTTTTCTCATACATAATTTTCGTAGGTTTCGTATCGTACCTGTCAAACAATATTGGTTGTCTAATATATATTCGTGCATTCAGAAATTTATATAAAGCTTATTTAGCTATAATATAGAATAAATGACAAATAACCAAATGAATTAATTAAAAAATAAATGTAAATGTTTTGTGTGAGAATATTTATTATTATTAATTACATTTATTGTCTGTCAGGCGGTACGAAGTTCGACGGGTCAACTATATATATATATTTTTTTTATGGCAATCGTTCACTTATGAACATTTATGCCAGTGTCACGTCAGTGTAAATATTAAAGACAAAACTAGTATATTAATAAAACTAAGATTTAAGCTTTGTATTTTAAGCTGAATAAAATGACAATCAATTCTGACTTAAGAAACATAAATGACAAATACACTGACAAATAAATACGAAGTATAAAGGTTATATATTATTAGACCTCCTTGGTCATAATCCAACATAAACCATAGAGAGATGAACAGAAAAATATTAGACACATTTCTTACTATAATTTTTATGGTGAATAACTCACCGACAAAGATTTACACATAGCTAAAATGATAATTTATTTTCATTTCGCTTTACCGTATCATAACATCCAATAACATAGTTTGAACGTTAATACGAGATCTGTTACAATTAAAACTATATATATTACAATTGAATTAGAACCTGTGATACTCATATAAATATTGATTAAGTTTTCTCATTATCGCGCCAATCTTTATGGTTTTAAAATGAACTGGGTGATGAAGAGGACCGAATTGCTGTGATAGCATTAAACAATGCAATTTTTGAAACGCATGGAGCGTATGGTTGGTATTAGTTAAATGTTTGTGTACCTGGCTATTGATATGTAAAATGAAACGACCTCTGTTTGTGGCATTAAATTAAAAATACCTTGTAACATGACTGATGTATTAGGGCATGACCAGGTATTATTAAAACTATAATAAAATAAATACCATTTGTTAACATTGAAGAATGCGTAGTTAAAACAGTAGGCAAGCATTTCTATTTTTGTGATAAGTAACGCAATTATATTTCTATAATACAATTGATTTTCTATGGTTATAATTAATGCAAAGTTATAAAACGTTTATTAATAAAAAAAATCGTAGTTGTTGACAGGGCATTGAGCCGTGATGCTGTTTGTTCAACGGAAATGGCTTTCTACAAAATTTATTTGCTGCTATTTCTATTGACGTTAAAGTTCAGCCATGCTGCTGAAATTGGTATATTTGCTACTAATCTATGTAGACTACAGAAGTTTTACTCTTTATTTTAGTTGGATTAGTTGTTAGTGTAGATTCAGATGCTAGTTGTTTTTGTGTGCTAAAACTGTCAAGGATTAGTATTGAAGGAGCCGCACGATCACTACAAAAGTCAACGCGTGATAATAGTATAGCGAGCCTGACTTTTTGAGTTAAAACATCTGTAATGATACTGGCATGATCATCTAGTTTTCACAACTACAATTTTTAAGTTAATGTATGACTGCAAATTTTCTATAGTATGGCGTTATTTGGTTATAGATATTTAGTGGTAAAATACTACTCTTATCTAATTATTATGTTTGCACCTACAGTCCCCAAGATTTAGCTGTCAGAAAATGTCTACGAGCATTTTAGTGCCTATATGTTGTTAATTATATTTTATTAATTTTATAGGACGGACGATTCGAGTAGATCCCCGGATCAGTGCTATTTGTAGCAAATGTAAGTTGTTTTTATTTTACATTGTTATATTTTAATGTGATTCTACAGTAGGCGTTTGTCATATAAAATAAACTCGTAATAGTAGAGAGGTTCAAGAACTAGATGGAATTGAGAGGTGTTCTAAAATAGGCTGGACGTGTGCTAGAATGGGGTAGACTGGTTCAAAAATAGACTGGATGAGTTCTAAAACGGAGTAGTTGGGTTTTTAAACAAAGTAGTTGCATATTCGAAACAGGTATAGGCTGTGGAAAGTAAAAAGTTTAATATAAAATTTACTGGCACAAGTTATAAGCGATGACCTTGACCTTATTTGAACTCACTTTTACCCTATTAATAATAACTTCTATATGAACAGGCCATTTTGTCAAAATAAAGTGACCTTTTTTTATTTTAGATGAGGATTTTATTGACTAGACAAAACTTTCAGATGGACGACCCCCCGCAGAGCAACCAGTGTCCATTGTAATAGAATTAAAACCAGTACTCATACAAATACCATGCGATACTTGTAAGTAAAATACATAAATTGGTAACATCAGACTTAAATAATAATATTTGAATAGAAAATTAAACCTAACTCTCACTATACTTCTTACAATGTTTTTTTTAGGAATAAAAATATATGAATAACATATTTTTTTATTTTTAGGTTTCAGGTTTCAAGAAAACGCACCACAAATACAAACGCTAGCCCAGTTACAAGACCTTCCCCATGGCAAAGTTCAATCACAAAAACAACCAAGGGCTTCGGCAGACGACGTGCCTTTTGACCAGGCACAAGCTCGAGCAGAAATTGAAGCCATCACTCAGGAGCAAGCCGAAACTGAAGCACAAGCAATGGCAGAGGATGAAGCTCAAGCTGCCGCCCAGGCACAAATAGAGGCCAACACAAAAGCTCATGTAGAAGGTCAAGCTATCATTCAGGCTCAGGCTGAAGCGCAAGCAATAGCACAGGTGCAGGCTCAAGCAGAAGCTCAAGCAATAGCTGAGGCTCAAGCCATTGCCTATGCACAAGCTCAAGCAGAAGCCCACGCAATAGCCCAAGCACAAGCTATTGCCCAGGCCCAAGCTCAACTACAAGCCGAAGCTTTTAATCAGGCACAAGCTCAAGCTGAAGCAATAGCCCTAGCACAATTACAGGCGCAAGCACAAGAACAAGCCCAGGCAAAAGCAAAAGCACAGGAAGAAGCTCAAGCAATTGCCCTCCTACAAGCCCAAGCAATAGTTCAAGCACAAGCTGAAGCAGAAGCTGAAGCCTTTGCACAAGCACAAGCGACAGCTCAAGCTCAAGCTCGCGCTATAGCTCAAGCAGAAGCTCAAGCACAAGCAGCGGCTCAAGCTGAAGGCCAAGCTCGGGCCATAGCTATAGCAGAAGCTCAAGCACAAGCAGCAGCCCAAGCTGATGCCCAAGCTCTGGCGATAGTCCAGGCGCAAGCAGTAGCCCAAGCTCAGGCAATAGCCCAGGCACAAGCCAGAGCGCAAGCTCAAGCCTTCGCCCATGCTCAAGCACGAGCACAAGCTTTTGCCCAAGCACAAGCACGAGCACAGGCATACGCCCAAGCGCAAGGACAAGCTCAAGCGCAAGCTCAGGCACAAGCTCAAGCGGTAGCCCAGGCACAAGCCGAAGCGTTAGCCCAATCACAACTTAAAGTAATGGAACAAGCACCAGCACAACCTCCCGCAAAAAAAACACGTAATTCGGAAGAAGAGTTCAATGCGTCGGCACTAATTGCAGCTCTAACTCACGCTAAATCACTGACAAGATCTGGACAGAGTTCGGCAGAAGAAGAAGTCTCTGACTATGCCCGTTCTAGAAGATTAAAACAGGCACTTGAATCAGAATCAAGAAGAATAAAAAATAACTGAACCTTCAAAATATTACCAACTATTATAAAAATAAATATCGCAATCCGTTATCTAGACGCAATAGCTAAAATCGTATTTAAAGTATTTTTTTATTTTTTTAAACTGTTTTTATTTTTAATTTGTTGTCGAACTCATTTTGAACCCTAATCTCCTAAGATATAAGATTACTATGAGGCCGATGATAAAGCAGTGATCTTAAAAAGATAACAAACCGTGGTGCGTCATAACCTTGGCAGTAAATAAAAACAAAATTGACAATTTATAAGAAGATTCTGTAACGAAACCAGTAGGTGATCTATTTTAAGTGCACTTAATCTTTCTTAAGCTTTATTATTATCTTCTTATATAATCGCTACATGTATAATTTAAAAAAGTAAAGTTAACTTTACAAACCAAGCTTTTTAAAAAAGCGGATTCACATTTATCCAACTTTACTATATGCCCAACATGACAAGTAGCAAGCTCGTCGAAGTCTCTAGCGTAACAAACTCGAGAAATAGTAATAAATAATATTAAACGCCTATAGTACAGTTGGTTAAATATGTTTATGCTTTTGAAACGGTCGTGATGATACTTCACTTTTACTTTCCTAAAAGTATAAATTATACCAATATATACATATGATTTATTCATATACGAATTAACTACGTACGATATATAGGTTAGTAAAACGCCTGCTTTTATCAAACCACAACAAAATATTACTTGGTTGTTCGTTTTTCGAATGTGACTATATTTTCTTACAGGCGATTAAACCTTTAAAACTTTTATCAGAAATCATCATCATCACAATTCCAAGAACACAGTCCTATACCTCCACTGCTGAAGGAGACGAGGGAATATCTCAATGTCGGGCCCTTGTGTCTGTGGGTTCGCCAGCTATCTTAGAACCCAGTGGCATGGCCCGCGAATACGGCAAGCGGAATGACGCTAGTACCATGGAGGATAGGTTTGGCGTTAGTGTGGGATACCACCTGTGTGGACATCCTGGCGCCTTCCCACCTGTCCTTGACGTCTAAAGAGCCAGGCGCTGCTGCATTACAAGCTGTCAACCTTAAACGGTGGAAATACACCCAACTTATTGGAAGATGTGTTTTGAAGTTGAATCTCTCTGGCCGCGAGGATTTTTAAGGCGTTGTCAAAAGACCTCGCCAACACCCAACAGACAAGAGGACTGGGCAATAAAACATTGCCATTTAATGTAGCAATGATGAACCTTATGTAAAGTGAACATTTTGTGAGGACCCAGAACCAGTTTAAAACTTTATAACCCTACTTTCCCTATACAGTGACGAACATCATATTATAGCTATTTTTGCCAAACATTGAGGATCCTCGTACGTATATTCTCACATCGGAGTTTAATTAATTTTAATGGCCTTACCAATATTCTATCTCCCGATTCATATGTCAAATGTATTTTAATATCCAGGAGGTAAAATCATACATAGATATTTATTTTGGTTTGATCATAAATCATTACCAGCGAGTATCTTTTCCATGTCAATTTTATGATCAACATCGTTATCATCATGTCAGATACTTCTTTTGTCTCGTCTAAACACTTTTACCATCCTTTTGCATGTCCTGTCACCCTCGCCAACCGGCCTAGCCAGCATGGAGTACGCCAAATTCTTACAAAATATGTTTTGAAAGGCCCACCAATAAAGTTTGGTAGGATAATGTTTAAGGGGCTACAATGATGATTAGGATATGTTCTTTAGTTAAATCGGCTACTCAGTTAATAATTTACTTCTAAATGACGAGTCTTCTACTATCTATTTAATAAATTATAAATTGATAACAGTCAAAAGGCTCCTACAAATGGCGATCAGGCCCTAGAACACAAATGTCCTAGACCTTCAATGCTGAAATTTCTGTACAATTTGGCCGAATGTAAGCTATTGGAATTAAAACACTAAAATGAATTTAAATAAAGAAAAAACAAAATTAATCACAATCCATATCGAACAGTATTTGTGACGCATTCCAATTTACTGAAGCATAGCGATAATTAATGTAATCAACCATTAATATTAAACAGAATCGTTAAATAGTTTTAGTTTTAAATTACGTTAGATCCGCCCAATTTAGTTTTTTTTAATATATCAGAGATAAATGAGCTCATCAAGGTCATCACGTAATCGTACTTCATTTATTTCGTTGACATGGTTAGACATAATACACTCAACTAGGCTGACAATAGATACTTAGCATCGGATATCGCTCTTGCGACACGCCCCAACGGGAGACCATTTTCTGAAATAGTCAAACCTAGACCTAAGAGGTCTTCTATCAGTTTAACCAACCGTAGACACAGCAGACATATATAAGTCGACTGTGCTGCTCTGCTAGAAAAGATGAAATTTGCTACAACTGTAAAAATCTCTAACAAACCTACTTTCTTTGTCCAAAATCCCAATCATATAGATGTAATACCTATTTGAACAGACCATGAAAGTCATTCAACGAGCCATTGTTTAAATGTGATATTGACGTATTTAACAACTTATTCTTTGATTTATAACGATATAACATCTTGTATCTTCTTAGTCCAATCAATTATGTATGTATTGATTACGCTGTTATTGTGTATTTATAGGGTATTCATTTATAAAAAAAAACTCAGCTACGGCACTAAACATATAAACAAAGTAGAAATAGTGGAACACAAGCCAAAGAAATTGTATATTAGTTAGACAATAGTTAAAACTTAAATAGGAGTAAAATATAGTTATAAGATTTAAATTAATAGTGCAATTGAATTGTGACTAGCAAAAGTAAAATAAATAATAATAATACTAATAAATAAGTTACAATAAGTTAATAATTGTTTTTACAATTGTTACAATAATAAAATAAAATTAATGAGAGGCAGGACCAAGTAAAGTGGACAGACAGTCAAGTGATAAGAGTTGACTTGATATTGCCTCCGGTGATTATTTAGATGTATCGGTATAGGAGATGACTAAAACGTTATCTTAGGTTAAAATATTACATTATATTGTTATATATTGTCACTATTAGTGACATTCTTTTTCTATTCTTTATTATCTGTATTTTTTATTGTACTATCAATAGTTTTTCATTAATAAATAAATATGAATAACAGCACCCAGCACTGAGTGTGCTGAATGACCCCGTCCCCAACGTAGGCTTATTCGACTCCGCTGTCGGTCTGTCAAATTTATTAACACCTAAATAAATACTTGCGAGACTCTTCACTGCACTTTTAGACTGTGTCTACCTTTGAATTAAAGAAAAGCGACCTCAGTTTCTCGCCAACTCATCTGCCAGCGTGGCGAGTGTAGACCAAATTTTCAGAAATTTCTGGAAAGCGAATCTCCAATAGTCGAGGTCTAGGACTCCGTGTTTTAGAGGCTGTAATGTGTGTGTGACCCCAGTTTTATGAAAATGCCTATTATTAGGAAGATGAATGAAGCTTATAACAATAATGATAAAGTTTATAAATACTTAAATTGTAATTAAACGTATGCATTTCTGGATGATCCATACACTGCTGATTGTTTGAAGATTATATAGAATTTACCTGTAACAAGAAATAAATTAAATTAGTACAAAACTCCCAATTAGTAAACAAAAATATAAAATTTGCCTGTCTTTGTGGTCTGGCAGAGATACATATCGCCGGGTTAAAGCGAAAACCAACAAACTTTTTTTTTTAGTAAATAACTTTTTTACAGCAGTCGTTTAAAAAACTTGTGCTTTTTTCAGTGATAAAATCGACTAAGCACTGTGACGCTTAGTTTCGAAGATAGTGGGTTTTAAAAGCAGTTAAACAAACGGTTTTAGCCGAAAAAGTAAATTATAAAGACATTATTTTTCGTTTTTTTAATTTATTTTTTATTATGGGCTTAGGTTATAATTATAAATAAAAATATGTAAATGTTATTATTATTTTTTACAAATATAAATTGAACTTTAGATCTATGAATTTTCTGGTTTAATTTTTGTACGGCACAATTGCGAGTGTTTTGGACCTATCCGACTCATTAGCGGGACGGGTTCGTTTCCGGTTCCGTCACAGGTACAGTTGGTCACAGATGAAGCGCTTCAAGTACTAATATTGAACCTTTGAAGACATTAGAATAAGGGATATAATTGCTTGACTATAAGCTAGGCCGAAGTTATCCAGGAAGTCAAGTATTGATCTCAAAACCTTCACAACCTCGGTAATGCACATTGTTTTTGTTGCCAGGTTTAATTTCCTGTAAACTTTAGGTAAAGATTTTGCAAGAACACGCTTTATATTCAAATATTTTACAGGAATAAGCGATGCACAATGTGTTTTAAAAATTCCGAGACTTGAAAGGTTGATTCACTATTAGTTAGTTTAGCCCCCTCGCTTGCACAATCCAGAATTTTTATTTTTTTACTATTGAGATTTTTTTTTTTTTTTTTTTTATACTAGCACGACATGTGACCCTGCGCCCACCTGATGGTAAGTGGCGCGCAGGGTCCATGAATGTTAGCAACTGGAATCAGACCCTTATATCCGACATCAGTCCCTAACACTATGCCGGCTTGACTAGATGCCTTTTCACACTTCGCTTGAAGGACTCCAGGTTATAGGAAAGTGGAAACACAGAGGCTGGAAGAGCATTCCACATCTTTATTGTGCGACAGATGTATGAGTCACCAAATTTATAGGTACGCGAAGGGATAGTGACTACGGTATGTGGGTGCATATTCTGACCTGTGCGTGTGGTTCGGTTGCGGAATGGGGAGGAAGGAATTAGGTTATAGAGCTCTTCAGAGCACTCACCATAGTATAGCCGGTAGAAGACGCTCAGAGAAGCTACATCTCGGCGAAGCTGCAGGGATTCGAGAGTTCCAGATATAGTGGCATCGTCCACAATTCGAACAGCTCGCCTTTGTAGGACATTGAGAGCATCTGTGAGGTACTTGGCTGAACCATCCCAAAGGTGTGAACAGTATTCCACGCAAAAAAATTTAGTATTTTAACTTACTAGGAAATAAAATTACGGATATTTTAGACATACTCGTATATTGGGTTGGGTAGGGAGAGGAGTAGAATGGTGCATGGTGAGCGTCTTGTAGCGCAATAAAATAAAAAGTAACCCAGCCTATTGTCGGTCGCAAGCCCCAGACACTATTCTGTACAGTTCTGTCTGATATTTTTACATTGTTTTAATTTTTGATTAATGTGTATTTCTAGTAACAGAGGCAGTTCTAAGTTAAATTGTTACTAACATATATGGATCGAATCCGAAATAAATTAATTTCTATTATTATTCTTATCTCTGACCCGCACACGATGAACCCGCACGGTGAATCCATGAAATGCTTGAAATTTGACTTCTTTATATTTGAATTAATGATTTGTTTTAATAAATTAGAGGAAAATCGTAATAAATGTTTGTGCGTTTTTTTTTCTGTCTAAATTATAAAAAAGTACAAAAAAAGAGTCTAAAATCATATAAAGTGCGAATAAGTTGATAGAATACATTTTAAACATTTTTTAAAATGTTTACGAGTATGTGATGTATCATTTGACATAAGTGAAAACTTTTATACGACCAATCTTTCTAACTATGATTTGTATTTGTGTACAGTCAATAGTTTTCCATAAATAAATTTGATAGTTTTTATAATTTTAACGCGTCTTTACGCGATTTACCTTAGATACATAATTCTCCCGACCCGACCCGTTAAAATTATAAAAACTATTATGAATGTGCGCGAAAGTTTTTAAAAGTTTAATCTATATGATGTTTAGCAACACCGAAAGTAGCATCACGAGTATATAGCGGTGATCAGAAACCATGTTTTTTCTAATGACCAGTTTCACATTTACCAGCCATACTATAGGCCTCTTATTTTCTTACGTACATTTGTCATAGATTTACAACACCACTGTTCCCGTGCTAAAATTTACTACAGATCCTCGCTAACCCGTCAGGCCAGAGCATGTGGGCCATATATATATATTCTCCAGATATATGTTCGTAAATATGATCATGTCTCTCAATTTCGCATTCAGTTAAAGTGGCTCAATATCCGCTTTCGAAGGTCTGTCCATGTTCTCACCTTACTTTATAATATTCTTAATAATCCCAATATATCTTAAATCCCGCTTCGATTTTCTTTGTAATACGCACAACTGTGCCCTTCCCTTCTCTTACAACAACCAACTTAAGATTCCTTCTCATTCCTCAACCAGATACACTGATTCCTTTACTGTATCTGCGGCTCGCCAGTGGAATAAGCTGCCCTTGGCTATTATACGTGCACCGTCTGTCAGCGTCTTTAAACGTTTAATAACCACATCGTTCCTGGAGAAACAAAATAAAACACTATTTAAATAACCGTGTATTTATTTAAGTTATAATGTATTTGATGTACTTGTATGTATAATTGTATGTATGGTTTATGATGTTTATGTGTTTATGTATAATGTGTAGTATATTAGAATTAATTAAGTAACTTATTAACTGTATCATTAAAATTTCTTATTTTTTTCATACTGCCTATCACCTTACTCGATCCCCAAGGTTAGCTGGTAAAGAATGTCTACTGGCATTATAGCTCGCCTCTGTACTATTTTTAAGTGCATTAAATAATTTAAATAAATAAATGTTCTGGAAGGCCCGTCTTCAACAGTGGAGGTCTATGACGCTGTAATGAATAACCATAAACCGAAAAAAAAACACAAATAAATGTCTCTGGTGTGGGATGCGACGTGTGTAGACACTTTAGCTCCATCTCACATCCAGGCGACCTCGTCAGGCGCGGGAAGTGTGGCGTTTTCTGTGGAGAACCTCAAAATGCACAAATACGCCAACCTTAGTATCGGTTACGAATTTGCGCCGTTTGGGGTCGAGACGATGGGCCCATGGGGACCGTCAGCGAGGCACTTGGCCAGGGAGTTGTCAAATCGGCTGACGGTCTGGAGACAGAAAGGCTGGAAATTATTTCTGCCAACGTATTAGCCTCGTTATACAGAGGGGAAATGTTGCCAGTCTCTTTGGGACTATCTCGGATGGGAAGTCTCTAGAGGCCATTTTTTATTTATAGTTTAGTTTATTTTTAAATGTATTATTTAGTTAGCTTTTAATTATATTTAATGTACTAATTTACGTGCTAAATAATAAAAATATTAATTAGTGTCATTATTCTAAGGTTTAATACAATAAATGCAAGATAAATGTACAAATAAATTAAATAATCTATTTTGTTTTTTACGAAAAGTTACTTATTTATCATATTTATTCTTAAAATATCTCGGCTTTTAACCGGTTTACCTAAATGATGCTCTCGAGCCCAGGCCATGTAAGTACGATGTGTTCAGTAATTCTTTAACGCCAATCTTCATGACTATATGGCAAGGTATTTAATTAAATTATAATTAAGTAATAATAGTAATTCACGGATGCCTAATTTAGTAAATAATATTGTTAGAAACACACTTAGTTTGTCATGCATTATTAGGAAGTTTTTCAATTAACAATCAAGCATATAAAAATAAATTATAATGGTAACTAGGGTTCCGTTTGGTTTGGAAAACCTATAATTCATGATAAAAATAAATAGTTGTTTAATTCACAAACGTTATACTAAAATCTGGGTCAATCGCTGCCTCCAGCACCAATAATACTGAATCGTAGAGCAACCATAATCCTTTTGCTATTTTGCTTAACTTCTATTTTAGGTAAATTTTAGGTACAATAGGTATTTTTAGTGTGAATCGATATATATATATATATATCGCCATGTTAGAACAAAACCAACTAAGCCATTTTTGTACAAAAATATTACGAGAATTCACATTTAATTACTTTATAATTTACGTTTTCGGCTAAAACTGTTCGTTTAATTGCTTTTAAGACCCACTATCTTCGAAACTAAGCGTCACAGTGCTTAGTAGTTTTTATCACTGGAAAAAGCAGAAGTTTTTTAAAGAACTGGTGTATCAATTTAATTTTATAAAAAAAAATTTAGTTGGTTTTGGCTCTAACCCGGCGAAATATATATTGATATATATGGCATGAATAGCATTTTTCACCAAGCAATGGTGCAATTTTAACGCATGATTTTTGACAACATATGTATATAGTATAAAGGTTATAATGATACATATTTAGTGTTTAAATGTATTGTAATATAAAAACTAACTTTTACATGACAGCCAAAGATACCATATGATTGTCTGAAGATGTAATAAAAAAGGAAGTCGAGATTAGAGTCCTAACTTATAGTGTTAACTTTAAACTATAATACATTTTAAGTTACAAGGGTGTTCAGAGGTATAATGTACAGAACCATTTGGGACAAGTGCAATGTTGTACTTGTCGGTAATACTCTTTAAAATATACTTGAATTGATTTATCATACATATAAAGCGAATAAAATAATCAAATAAATAGTATAAAAAGGCTGGTTAGAATTAGAGTCATCATCCAACAGTGAGCCGCTCACTAGATCAAGAATATTTCTAAATTCTTTTTCGATCAACACAACATTAAAATGGCAATCTGTAAAGCGGCTCTTTGCCTAGTACTTTTGCTGGCAATCAGTAGTGCCTGTCGGGCGGCCTGTCTAATTGATGGAGGAGCATCAGCATCAGCCCAAGCGTTGACACAGGCTCACGCTCTCGCACAGGTTCAGGCAATGTCCGAAGGAAACTTCGGAAGTGCAACTGCGTCTGCACAAGCTCAAGCAGTATCTCAGGCCGCTGCACTCGCCTCTGCACAGGCTCAAGCTCTCGGAGGATCTTCAGCTCATGCTCAAGCCGCCGCTCAGGTTGCCGCCGAAGCTACTGCTGAAGCTGCCTCTCAAGCTATCGGGATGGCTGGAGCTCAAGCTATAGCACAAGCTTCTGCTCGAGCTGCAGCAAATACAATGGTTTTCGGAGGATCTGCTCAAGCTCACGCTGCAGCGCATGCTGCTGCTCAAGCATCTGCTCAAGCTCAGGCAATGGGTGGAAGTATGGCACAAGCTCAAGCTGCTGCTCAAGCAGCCGCACATGGTGCTGCTCAAGCTCAAGCAAGTGCAGGATCTATAGTGTTTGCCCCAATTTTAGCCCAAGCTGCTGCCCATGCTGCCGCACAAGCTGAAGTTTTCGGTAATTCAGCACATGCCCAAGCTATCGCGTCTGCAGCTGCCAATGCTGCTGCCAGTGCCGCCGCTCATGCTCAAGCGATGGGTGGATCTATTGCAAGTGCTCAAGCCGCTGCTATGGCTGCTGGCCATGCCACCGCTCGGGCTGCGGCTCAAGCAAGTGTTACCGGAACGCAAGCTCACGCTATTGCGAGGGCAGTTGCTCAAGCTACCGCTCAAGCACAAGTATTAGGAGGATCTGCTAATGCTCAAGCTACGGCCCATGCAGCCGCTCAAGCCGCAGCCCAAGCCGCTGCTCAATCACAAACCATGAGAGGATATATGGGTGGATCAGGAGGGTTATCTCAAGCCCAATCACTTGCTCACGCACAATCTGCAGCCCAAGCTCAGGCAGTTGCACAAGCTCAAGCTGCGGCCCAAGCTCAGGCAGTTGCACAAGCTCAAGCAGCCGCTCAAGCTCAAGCTCAAGCACACGCGATAGCCCGAGCCCAGGCTGCAGCCCAAGCCCAAGCAGTAGCCCAAGCTCAAGCCCAAGCTCAGGCTCAAGCTCAAGCACAAGCTCAAGCAGCAGCGCAAGCTCAAGCTTTTGCACAAGGTGTAGCAGGACGGTATGGAGGTGACTCGGGTATGGCACAAGCCCAAGCCGCATCTCAAGCTCTGGCCCAAGGTGGTTCATCTCAAGCCCAAGCTCAAGCTGTTGCCAATGCCCAAGGTCCGTATGGAGGCAATGCTCAAGCTCTATCTCAAGCCATTGCTCAAGGCGGCTATTAATCAACGACAATACAAAATATAGAATTCATCACCAGAATGCAATAATTAAAAATAAATATATCTGTTCCAATAACTATTTTTTACTCACTGCTGACTAAAGCGTAACCTTATTAATTTAAGTTTGAGGTATTCCTCTGTCATAATTATCATTAAAGATTGTTACATGCTAAGTAGCTTAAATACTATTATATTTCTTAAATATATAAGTATAGAACTACACTACATATAAAATTAAAAATTCTAAACTAAAATTATAACCGTCCGATGCTTTAAAAGCTTCATCACATTTGCAGTCGAAACGATGGGTTCGTGGTCGGTAAAGACTATGGCGTTCTCTCGTGAGCCTGGCGAAAAACTGTACTTTGAGTAGAGAATATTTTGTTCAAAAGGTCAACCTCGCCGTTCGGTGCGGAAACGCAGCGACTGCTCCCGAATAACTACGCCCATCGGATGGTTATAATTTTACTTTTATTTGTAGTGTCATTCATTTTATTTAGAATTTTGTGAATAAGACGATAAAAACCATTTTTTTTAAATATAGTTACGTTGGGCAGAAGAAGGCCAAATAAAACATTAGACAAGTTAAGGCCGCCCAGAAAAGAAAAAGCTAATTCAAAATAAGGGGAAATCACTGGTTTTCCTGTAAATACTAAATAACTTTGATTAACGAAAAAAAAATGGACAATAAAATTAGGACAATCTATAGTCTAGATCTAGATAGTCTTGAGTTATGTGTAAAAAAGTTAATTTTACGATGCTAATAAATCTAGACCTGCCATTTGATAACAAAAATGCAATAAATTAATCAAAGTCAATATTTTAATGAAAATTTTGCGTGAATAATCGTTGCTAGTATAAATACCAAACTGCGCTGAACGAAATTGATTTTCATATTGGGAAAGGATATTTGGGTCAACATGAAAGGAGGTATAATTGGAAGTGCTTGCTTCCTTGCCTGCCTGATAGTTTTACCAAATTATGTGTACTCACACGAAATATCTTCTATTCCAAAACTGTCCGGTAAGATAAATAATACCATTAAGAATATCACCTATCTGTTAGAAAATATTAAGCATTTTATTAATTAATACAACATATAACCTGATGCTAAGCGGAAGCGATGTCCAAAAATAAGAGCAACTGACACCAATTCTGATAACATATACACGAAATATTTATAAGAATCGTTAATTTACATGAAATATAAACAACAATAATCCAACAAGGCTGATTTAAAAAAAAGAAAAAATACATAGTAGGTATGTGTATAATACACATAAAATGTGCTTTAATTAAATCAGCTCCTATTATACTACACGCAAAAACAATATTAATAGTTAAAAGCAGAAAAAAGCAAATTGCAAGTTTGAGTTTTAATAAAAGTAATAATATTTTTGGACTTTCAGACAAAAATCCTATACCAGCTGCAAATTCAGAATTAAGCAACAGACTATTCCTTTCACGAGACGAGACTCGAAAATTGTTAGCTTCTAAGGATAACCACAAAATTTACAAGCCTGTCGAACATCCTACCCATATTGCTGATCCAGCCCAAAACCTCACCGCAGACGGAAATAAGAGTGACAGAAGATCTGGACTTCCTGTCGCTGAAGAAGTTCATGCAGATGAAGTTAGTAATGTTCACCAAGATGATGTTAAAGTTCAGCCAGATGATAAAATCACAAGTCAAGGCGGTGAAAGAAGTCTCAACTCAGATATTATCATGCAAAATTCAGCGTACAACAATATCGATTTACAATCAACTTATGTTGAACGGATTGTGTCATTACTGGATCCATCCACTATTTTCGGTAAGAGGTTAAACTATTTACACCAATCAAATAATTTGTAAAATATGAAAGACTTTAATTCAGAACTGAATTAACTAAACCATACGGGGAGATTTCAGCTTTTTGATTTAAATATTGAGATTATTTGCAAAATTGTTAACAATTTTTTAAATAATATGGGTTTTGCAACATTTTGTCAGTTTAACCACTTTTTTATATACTTAGTTTTTTTACAAAAATCATTAAGATAATATGATAACTATAAATATAGGCACTAGGATTGGTCGGACTATCTACTTAACACTGGCATGCAGCCGTAACCAAAACTTCAACAGCGGTAAATCCCACCGATCCGTTATATATTTTATTATGTTGTAGACTGCAATCGACAATGTGAAAAAGTCTAATGTATATTTTTGCATCTTTTAGGTAATCATGACACAATAACGTGTCTAGCAGCAGGAGATATGCATTATCTTCGGCTTCACACGGATTGTTATATCTGCGCATGTATTGCGGATTATCAGTATGGGTTGGTTGCTAAATGCGCACTTTGTAATGGTTGTTCCAGTCCTCAACCATTACCGATTCCAACTATAATGCCAACAACAGTCAGACCAACGATCCCAACACTTCCGCCACAACCAAGTAAGTCGACATCATTATTTAATAGCAAAACATTTACACAATTTCCTTAGATAACAACAACAAACATACCACTAGTAACAAAAAATCATCTAATTATAATATATAGTTATTAAAATTTGTAGTCGTACTTACTTAAATATGTCGCTACCCTGATTACTTACGACTACAAATTTTAATAACTATATATTATAATTAGATGTTTTTTGTTACTAGTGTTATGTTTGTTGTTGTTACCTAAGAATTGTATATTTTATTTAAAATTTTATTGCACGATGTAAAATGGCGGACTTAATGCCAAATTTGAACTATTACAGGTGCAATGAAAGAAGTATTAAAAGTTAGAAAGAAAATTAACAGCTTTATTATACATTTACATATTAGTAAAAGTTTTTCTAATAAAATATAAATCACTAAAAAGCTCATCAAATTATTAATTATTTTATTTTGAAGACAGCAATTTACTAGTGAATTGAATAATTTAAGTAATAATAGCTATGAGTACTGTTAATATTTAAAATATTTTATCCAGGTTGTTATCCGTTTCAAGAAGGAGAAATGTTTGAAAATCCATTGAATCCTTGTCAGATTTGTGTCTGCTATAAGATAATAAACACTGAAGGAAGACCTGATATACAAATATTCTGCGAAGCTAATCCAGACTGCGGTAATAATATTTTATTCATTAGAAATAGCAATCAGTAGGTACAGCAAGTTACTATTCTATCGTTTTTCATTTGAGGTTAGTATAAAACTGAGACGAGTCATATATACAATTGCAATATTACTGTTATAATAATTATACTATGAATGTTGATATTAATACGTTAGAATTGCATTAGGACTGCTTCTGTAATTGAAGATATCAATGGGATGTCATAAGTTGTACGGAAAGAACTTGTGCGACGAATTATTTCTGTGGGATTACTAAAATTTAATTAAAGTTTTTTGGTCTAAGTAAAATAATAAGCCATAATAAAACAACAGAAAATATTGTGAAGTAACTAACAATAATGTCTTTTGTTTCAGTAACCACCACAACACATGCACCAACAAGTAAGAAAGTTAGCTAATCTTTATCCATGAAACTTAACAGATTGCGATAATTTGTAACTTTACGATTGTATTTACAGGAAGCCTACCACCGTGGTCAACACCGACGCCGACAGGTATGATTGCATTGCGAACCAATGTTTTTGAAAGGAAAGGTTAATACATATCTACTTTAAAGACTAGAATTAGTAATATCCTAAGAATAAGATCCGGAAATATTTTTTATTCAGCGTTCTCTAAATCATTATTAGATCCTATGCTGCATATAGGCCTCTGCAAAATCTCTCTCTTGTCACTGCGATATTTGGCTACTCTTATTTAATCCCCCACCAGCAACCTTCTTTAGTCATCCGTTTATTTGGTGGGGAGTCATCCCGTGCGTTATCCAGAACTCTTCTACCTCATCGTTTGTCAATTCTGCCTAATTATTACCGCCTTCTTAGAGCTAATATCATCATGCAAACTTAACGAGTTTATACCTCTTGTTTCTGTTTTACCAATAAAATGTACGCAATTTTGTTTAAGAGCTGTCACTGTTAAAATGCCAAACATTGTTTTTACTTGACGTAGAATAAAATTGAATGATAACTAAAAGTAAAAAATAATCGAATCATAATCATTTAATTTTCGTTATAGCAATTAAAATATAACTAGTGAAATCGGATTTGTGTACACCGTTTTTTTTTTAAACTTAGCAGAAATTCTAAATTTAGTTTTTTTGGCACTTAGTAGTATTAGTTACAGTATTTATGGTTACATTTTGTTTCAGTTTATCCAACACCATCGACTACTCAACGCCCACCTCGTAAGTTTTTACATTCACAAAACTAAATTAACTAAACATAACTATTATTTTTTACTTTATTCGCCCAATCTTTAGTATTATTAAAAGTTTTTTAATATTAGATTTATTGTCATGATCAGCTCTCCCTGTAAATATAAAAATACAAGCAACTACCAGAAATTTGTTTAAAAAACTCTTACACAACTTGTAAAGGGCCTCACAGTGTTAGTAAGTGTATATATATATATGTGTATGTTTATGTACAGTATTATGTATATATTAGTATTTAGTATATTGATATTATAGTGTATATAACAAGTATAATATGTAAGTGTATGATTAAGCTGTTAATTAACTTATAAAATATTTATTACTTTGAATCTAGTTCAAATTTGTCCCCAAGGTTTGAATGTCATGTCTACGGGCATTAAGTCCGCCTTTGTCCAATAAAGTATTAATATATAAATAATTTAGGAATTTATAATGTATTTCTATAATGTCGCATTTTAAATTCCTCTTTTCATTCAATCATTTTTTTATAATTAACACAGACAGTAGCTGCGCTCCATATACCTCGAATGTCCCATACACGAATCCTGAAGACGATTGTGAAGTGTGTGTCTGTCGCGAATATAAGGATACATGGGCAACCGAAGTAGAGACTGTCTGCAAAACGAGACCAGAATGTTGTAAGTAACATCATAAACTAACTGCATATAGTCGGTCCGATTCATTGCCAGAGCATTTCCGAAATCACGTGTTTTAAATTAGTTAGTTCCAAATTATATGGACAGAATTGCCACCCTAAAGTAACTAACGCCATCTAGTCTTTTCAGATTGAACTACAAGAGAGTAGATAAAAGAAAACGAAGTTTTCTGTTACAGACAAATAGTTCTTACTTTTTATTCTCGTGTTAATAAAATTTTAAACTTTACTTATTTAAAACAGTATATTATTAAATGGTTCATTATGGTTTTTGACCGACGATATTTTAAAAGTAAAACAATAATAATAGACACTACATGATAACTTAAAACAATTGTCATAGACCAGCAGCAAGAAAAGTCACTTAATACTTGCTGTATTGACTATACTATAGAAGTTTACAGTTAACAATAATAATAGACACTACATGATAACTTAAAACAATTGTCTTAGACCAGCAGCAAGAAAAGTCACTTAATACTTGCTGTATTGACTATACTATAGAAGTTTAGAGTTAACAATAATAATAAACATTACATGATAACTTAAAACAATTAAATAAATAAATATCACCATGGCAAGCTTACAATATTAGTTCTCCTTAAAAGTAAAAATTGGCATTTGACATCATTGCAAATGGCACATACTTTCAACAAGAACGACAAATAGGTGGTAGGCAGACTGATGGTGATAATTTGTCAGTCTGCAGGGTCAGGGAAGTATCCACCGTCGTGCCGATAAACCCAGTAAAGTGTATCCACACATTTCGGGATCAGGCTCGAATTGCCGTCATGTCCAGTCAAGCCGACATAGTGTTAGGGACTGATGTCAGTCATAAGTGTCTGATTCCAGTTGCTAACATTCATGGATCTCGCTCCCCACTTACCATTAGGTGGGCGAAAGGTCAAAAGTCGTGCTAGTATAAAAAAGAAAAAGTAAAAGACAGAAATAATAATAAAATTTATTGAGCTTAATACCACAATTTTAATTACTGACCCAATATCTCTAGTACCTATACCTACTGCTTATTCAGATTATATGTTTAAAAAACGAGAATTAACATGATATTTAAACACAACAAAAAATAACAGTTTAGAAAGGTGTTAGCACCGTCAACATCAGTTGTAACCAATATAAAGCCTTACTATATAAAAATACATTTGAACCCAGACAAAATGCAAAATATCTTTTTATTTTTCTGTCATTATATTTGTATTAAAGTGTCTTGTTTCTCTGCCTGATTTTACTTTTTCGTTGGCAGGGCGAGTGACAAAACATTTAGGTAAACGGGATTTAAATATTTTTATTTAGTAAGAGCGTAATAATACAAAAAAAAAATTGAGTGTTGATTTTTATAAGATTGTTTACTAGCGAGAATAAGGTTATAAAATAAGACTATTATACATAAGATTGACTATAGCATTTATTCCAGGCGTTCTTCCACCTCCTGAACGAAACACAACTTATATAGGTAAGTATACAATACAATAAAAACCAGTGGTGACTCGGTTTTAAGAACGCTTTGCTTAAAATCCAAAAAAAAGTGGGTTCGAACCGGGCCGGGCCAACAATGTGAAATATGTATTTTAGCTTTGTAGAACACGTTAAGCCGTCAGTCCTGGTATTACTAATACCAACTTTTGAAATCGTAAATAAATTGTCAATAAAAATTGACATCAGACCCTCGCCAACCCGTCTGGCCAGCGTGGCAAGTGTAGGCCAAATTATTTCAGAAATATCTGGAAGGCCCATCTCTAACAGTCTACGAGTACACAGTCGTGCTTCAAGCGGTGTTATTCTTATATACTCGTAAGTATCACCATGGCAAGCTTATTGGCATTTGACATCATTGCAAATAGTACATACTTTCAACGAGAATAACAAATAGGTGGTAGGCGGACTAATGGTGGCAATTTGCCCATTCTGCTAAGGCGGGAAAGTATCCAACGTTCGTTCCGATAAACCCTGTATATAAACACGTTTCGGGATCAGGTTCGAATTGCCGTATTGCTCAGTTAAGCGGACATAGTGTTAGGGACTGATGTCAGTCATGAGTGTCTGATTCCAGGTTTGCGCAAAGTCACATGTCGGGCTAATATAAAAAAGAGATCTATGACTGTGTAGGGCTATGATAACGATGATACAATACAGTGTAAGCGTCCAGATGGAGCAGACGAACAAGATGTTTCTTAGTACCTAATTCGCGCGATGATCGTGGACGCAATTTATTGGCGCCCATTACCTTGCCCGCGTATTTATTCTGAACATGATCTAATATACGAAACTCTACGAAAGCTTTCAAACCTGCTTCGTACACGTCTGGTAATGCGACGTCTGTTATAGGTGCGTGAGTGTAATATCCAGGTGAACTAATTATGGTGTTTAATTAAATTACATAGATGAGCTGGTGCACTTCATGTCACCTAAAATTAAACTCATTATTGCTCAAATTATAATACGAGTAGCTTATTTCAATCTCTGAATTTAGTAAAATAAATAAGTAACTTATCTACTAATGTATTATTATGTGAATCGGTCTAGAAGTATAGAAGTTATGCAAGGAGAACTGACAAATCATCTGGGAAAATTTTCATAATGGCAATTCCTATTCAAAATTACTAATATGGTATTTTACGGCTTTTCATTTGGGTTTTGTCCAATTATTATTTTACCATCCCAGACCTATGTCGCATTATCGAGTTTTAGCGTTAGAGATTTACGCACGGCAACTGATTTTTATATTATAGACTCGCTGACCCGGCGAACGTCGTACCGCCTAACAGTCATTGAATGTTTGTAAACCTTAGGTAGCACGTAGAAATCCACAATGTATAGTTATCGCCGTGGTACGAAACCCACGATCTTTTTGTATGGGAAAATGATTTTTTTTTTATTTTTTTTTTTCTTAAATTTTTTAATTTTATTTATAGTTATCCTGCTATTCGGGACGGAGACTGCGTTCTCGAGTTATAAGTGTTCTAACAAACCCGACTTTGTTTTCTATATTAAGATTTACTTATTAAGCGATCTAATGTGTCAAAAAACTTCCCCGATTTTCACACAACATATTCCCAAAGTTTCATCCCCATCGGTCAAGTAGTTTTGCAATGCATAGGGAACACACACACAGACATTCACCTTTATATATACATATAGATATAAAATTTATAATTCATTATATTTTTTTCTATTCCAGATGGTGTATGTAAATATCATCCGTTGAACGAGCCGTTCTTAGTGCAAGGGTTCTTGTGTAAAAAGTTTGTCTGTCGGATGGCTAATAACCAAGTCTATGCCGAATTAATCGATGACCCCAACTGTGGTACGTATCAAATCATTTGTTTTATAATTAACTCAATATAAATCATTTACATGTCACTAAGAAATCTTTATTACACGTAAACTTATTACATACGTTCGTGGCACTTAATTGATTAAATTATTTCAAACTATTGTACTAGTGTGGATTATTAAGCAGTAATGTAGTCCAATAAGTACGCTGTAAGCAGAAGACTATCAGATATTATCATGACTAGGCATCACATTGTGATGGTATCTATTAACGCGTATTTAACCTTTTTAATTGTTTCAGATGTTAATCAGCTAATAAAGCCAGGTATAATACATATTATTTAACTAATTATATATTTAGACATTCATTTATTTTAGGTTGGTTAAAAACATTAATTCATGGAAATAATATATAATTGCAGACTAATTAAAAAAAATACAAATAAATGAGAAATAATATCATGAAAAAATAAATAAATGCCGCGTTAAAAGGCAATTCTGCTCCTTTGACCCAAATATTGTCTATTTATATTATCTCCTAAAGTGTTGATAAAAAAATATGTGCAGTTGGCTTAATTAATAATTAAATGTTTCAGATCAGATATGTAGACAATATGGAATTGGCGTGGAATTTGTAAGTCGATCCGAAAAATGCAAAGTATGTCGATGTGAAATATTTGGATCTCTCATTGTACCAATTTGTCGGAAGCAGCCAGGGTGTAAGTATTTTTAAAAAAGTTTATCAAGATTGTATGTACGACCGATATAAAATTATTGTCCATGAAAAGCTACGAAAATGAGCGATGAGCAAATCTGTTGGCTACAAAAAAGATCACTACATATCTAGCCTAAATAATCTGTAAAATAAATTTTAAAACCGATATATCAAATATTATCTACACAGAAGTAAACAAAAGCATGCATGATGTAAACGTGTACAATAATAAACCTAAAGCTATTTAGCTGAAAGCCCCAGAATTATTTAATCCTCCACCAATAAAATAAAACTCGCAACCGCAACAACGAACAAACAAAGTAAAAATTTACGAGGTGTTCCACTTCCAAACGAATGTACATTTGAACGTTAAATAAAATTGACAAACGACATAAAAAGCGAAAAGTCCACAATCGCCCCAGGTAGGCAGCAAAATGACAAAAAAGTCTCTACGGCAAAAAGGAGTTCAATTTCCACGACTCGTGAAAGGGCACTTAAATCAAACGCAATAAGGGAGAATATAAAAGGTCCCACAATCGTTCTGAGAGTCGAGGCAGAGGCAATCAATGGCCAATCAACGTAACAATCGGGCGTGCAAACTGGTGTTCCGATGATTGACTACCAGTAAGCACAACCACCCTCTAAGTATATTGCTTTCTGAATCCGTTTCCGAAGCGTTCAACCTATAAACTGATAACAAATATTGCTACAGGATCCAATATTGATCTTGCCATTTCTCTCTTCGTATATTTTTGTTTAAATGCTTTTATTTTTGTTACAGGTAATGATATTGGTGAGCTGTTTTTTTCTATTTTAATTGGTTTACGATTATATTGGTATATTTAGCTTAAAGTTAATTTCAATTATTATTAAGTTAACAAATTTGTAATTTTAATATTTTTGGATCAATATATTGTGTAATGTAGGGTGAATATTGTATGCTCTTTTATTGTATATGATAATAAATTTTAATTTCATTATTTGCAGTGCCTGTAGTTCCAAGTGGCGGTATAGTATACATAGGTAAGAACATTAATAAATGATCACTTATTTGTTGACCACTAAATTTATTTGGTTTATCGTGTCAACCTACGCGAAGTAACTCAAAAAGGTGACAGTTTAACAAGGAGGACTGAATAGCACATTTGTTTAAGCTTGACTACCCAATCTATCTTTTGACACACGCTGAACGAAAATGATAAATCGTTTAATAGCATGTCTTAGGAGGATCGTACAATCTCATATGAAGCCTATTCGTATCAGTGTCCTATAATTATAATTGGCTTTACATGAACAAGATCCTTCACACACAAGATAATACCATGTAAAGTATATGTAAATAAATAATAAAGAATGTAGTTTTACCTTTACTAATACCCAGTTTTGTAATTTCATATTTTCTCTTTATTTTGTTCGTATTTAACTAACACAACTTTTAAAAAAATCGCTAAAAGACGATTAGTTAGGTTACACAGTTTTTTAGTTATTAGTAACGGGTATAAGGACAATGCAGAAGCCAGACTAATAAAAATTTCAAAGGATCTTGATGCACATGATGATGGTTTTTTTTACTTTTCAGCACCGTTTTGCAGAAGTCAACCACCTAATATGGACTTTGATGTGGGATGTAGTTCCTGCCAATGCAGTCTAATATACAACTTTGTTATAGCTAACTGTATACCCAGACCTGGTTGTGGTAAGATAAATATAATAGTCTAATGTTTTAACTATATAACATTTTTAATTTTATAATAAATCCTTTAAATTTATGTTTTTTTTTTAAATAATAAATATAATCAACAGATTCAAATTCAGGAAGTGGTTATATAGGAAGCATGGATTCGAACAGTTTCAACGCTGCGTCAGCAGGATTTGGAGCTTTCAGCGGTCAAATACCTATAAAGGGAAATTCGGAAATTCTAATTAGCGACTACTCAATAAATCACAATGGGGTAGACGTGCACCGTGGCGGAGGTGCAGTAGGTTCAATGTCACTGTGGAATAGCAACGGATTCCGACCGCAAGAATATAACCATCACCAACAACAACCTTTCGCTGCTAATTTTGGGATTAGCGCTAATGGACAAGGACTCTATGGACTATCCGGTTATAAGTTAGAGAATGCAGATGTAAGTGGAATATCAGGCAATGATGCTATTGCACATGCACAAGCACACGCTTTGGCACAAGCACAGGTGCAAGCACAAGCGCAGGCGAACGCACTGGCGCATGCACAGATACAAGCACATGCACAATCTCAAGTACGTACAAATGCACAGACAGAACTAAATCAAGTAAAACAATATATAAATCCCGGTTTTATTCATTTTGACAAAACGGGAGAAAACCATGATTTAGAACACGTTGATGTCAAAGCTACAGCTCAAGCTCAAGCCCAAGATGTCAGTGGAAATCATGAGAAATTAGAAATTAAATCAGGTAATATAACTGTAATTTAAATATTAATAAAATAATAATTACTTGAAATAAAATCCAATCAGATACATTTTTTAAACAAATGAAAAACTTATTAGTAGCTATTTAGATGTTAAATAGTAAAGCATGTTTCTCCTTAAACTCTTAGACCTCGAGTTTTATTGAAAAGCTAAAACTTTTTGAATACATAAGGGAAATTGTTTTGCAACTTTTACGCAGTTGTGTACAATTCTTAACAAACAAAGCCCAGTAATCCCGGACCGCGGTTGGTTTCCGAACCCTGACAACTTTTGGACATAAATTAAAAATATATTACAAGAGCAGCTGCAGTCGTAGCACAGGAGCCTCGAGAAGGAAAATTTATATTCTGACTGCTGGTGTATAAAGGACAGCTTGCATTTAATTATAGCTTTTATTAAATGTATTTGTGTTCACTTAATTACTGTCATTGTGTTTATTGACTCATAGCTTAACTTTGTGTGTAGTAATGTCATTAACACAACCCATGGAACTTCTAGAACGGCCAGATGGGTTGACGAGGGATTTGTATTAATATAATTAAATGTTATAATATTTTTTAATATATTTATTTTATTTTTATAGGGAGATCATCCGCTTACTGATACAAAATGAATGATGGAAACCAATAATGACAAGATAAACAACGACTCAGCAACGACCTAGGATGAAACTGATCAAGTATTTAATTTTGTAAACGAGCAAGAAAATTAGAACGTACGCTTATTATATTATTGTTATTATACACATCTTAGCAAACCTGTAAATAGTTAATATACATTTTCCTTGAGAATTATTGGTGCGTTTTATTTTGTACATTACCCTAGTAAAAATCAAATTATAGATCTTAGTTAATTACTATATTATGATAAATAAAATCAATATATTTAAAGTCTAAAGACAGGAAAGCTGGCAATTATTTCTGCCAACGTATTAGCCTCACTTGGGACTATCCCTGAAGGATCGTCTCAATAGGACATTTTTTATTTATAGTTAATTTAGTTTAAATTTATTTTTAAGTAGTTTTAATTAACGAAAATTAAAATATCATTATTAAAAAAAACTGTCTAAAAAAATATTTATATAATAATACTCTAACTTAAAAGTACCGAATACAATAGAAGATAATTATGACCAAATAAAACACAACACTGATAGCGTAAAACAGGTAGGTTATAAACTTGGTAGACATTGTAAAAATACATGTTTTATTTCCCATGACAATTTATATAGAGCCGTAAACTACGTCATAGAACCCGCTAACAAGACATAAATCTTGGCGGAGGAAAGAAATAAAAAATGGGAATTAAATTTTTCACAAAACCTAAAATGAAAAGAAAAAGGTCTTCGCACAGAATCGTAAATTTATTTTATACAAATAGGCGAGAGGCTATAATTATATTGAAAACAAGGCAGGAAAATTATGGACGAAAGAAAAATTGCTTTGTCCAAAATTTAATCTAATTTTGAATGTTGATTTTGTTACAAATTTGACCAATGTAAGAAGTAAAATAAAAATAATTTATTCGCTTTTTTATGAAGAACTATTTGAAATATTTATGGAAATATTATGTTACTAGAAACCGATCTAGAATGGTGGTCAGTATTATATTACATAAAATTGCAATAAACAATAAAAGTTTTATTATATTTTTCGCAAATTGAATAAGTGAAATGAGACGTTCATAAGACCGCAGATATGAAGACTAAAATTTTAAAAATATTTTTTTTAATAATTGGTAAGCCAGAACCTATATAATGATTTAATAAAAATTCTATTATTTTAATTAACCCAAAAATAAAATTTCAATAATTATTGTTGCTATCGTTATTTTAGTGTCTGTAACTACATGTAATACTTTGAACAATACCATTAATAATAAAACACAAATCACACAATCACTATTAAATGAAACAGCTAAAATTAACACTACAGTAGCACTAACAAATGGTACTTTAGTGAAAAGTAAAAAGAAAACTATGGCATATTTGAAAGATACCAGAAGAAAAAAGAGTAGATCTACATCTTCATCGTCCAACTCTGCTTCTGATGAAAAGAGTTCCAAGTCTGCGAAGGAAAGTTTAGACATGACAGTGTCATCATCTTCAAGTTCAGAATCATTCGAGAAAAGAACATATACGACTCCCAAATCATCTGCTGAAAGAAAGGGTTGGTAAGTACTAACACAATTCGTCAAAATAATTTAATCGTCTTTGGCAAAATAATCTATATAATTTGGTATTCTTCTTATATCATAATAAAAACAGTATTTACTATTAAAATTAATGTTTCATTACTAATCCCGAGCTATAAAAAAGCATTTGATAAAAGCAGTAAAGACATTAGCAGTACAGCAATAATTAATTAAACTAAACACGTTTAAAATACGAGTAGGTGGGTGATTAAAAATAATACCAGCAATATTTTATAGGCGAAAATGGCATCGTAAATGCACGCAATGCGAAGAAGAAATGCATTTAAAGTGGCGCGAGCAGAGAATAAACTGGATTTGCGGCGCCTATCAGAGAGCCAGACGAAGTTTTAAGAGCGAGTGTATGATGTATTACAGAAATTGTCAGGATGGAACTAGTAAGTCTAATTATGGAACACGTCTCACGGCATTTTCCCGAGGGATAGACTTATGGCAAAACAATCGATTTCTTATGACTTAGCTACTTGGGAATTAATTATTTAATTGTTAGTAGACATTTTGTGTCAATTAGACGCTTTAATAAATTAGGATTTAAAATGCAATGTACGAGTATAAAATATATTAGCAATCCATAGATTTACCGTGAGGGTGTCGGGTCCATTGTGTACGAGTATGTGTGATCGACGTATTACGTGAATCCTGTAAAATATTCAATTTTTCGTTTTAAGATAATATTTACGTCTGACTTTCTTTATGAGTTTTCATTATACTCAACTTGATAATTTATTCTATTAGATATATTATTCTAGATATATTCACTGCATGAGCTTCCTAGAACGTACTCATATGTATGGAGAATTTGGTTTTTCTTGACCGCGACGAGGGTCAGATAATTTGTTATGTAAATTTCTTACCAATTTTACAAGTTGGTATTAGTTAAAACGGCTTACCGGCTTGATGATTTCATAAAGTATTTCTTTCTAGTGTTTGTAAAAATCCACGACCACCGCTGCAAGAACGACAGCTATCACGGCTACCATTTCTTCTACGACTACAAAGTCGTCATATCCGACGAATCCTCATCATCCGCATCTACTGTATCATCATCATCAGAATCAGAAGACGATTCCTCGGCATTATTCTCCTACTCAGAAGAAGAATCTCAAGAAAATTCAGATTCAAAAAGAAAGAAGAAAAAAGTTACAAAGTTTATTGATCTTACTATTAAACCTCAAAGAAGTAGCAAAAAACCAAAGCTAGAAGAAGATCCAGTATAATAACTTTTTTAAAACCACTTAACAAAACAAATAAAACAGTCGTATATTAAAAAAAAAAAATTTTTATGAATTCTATAGATTTTCATATCCGGTTCGAAGGACGAAAAAGTGGTGTGTCACAGTTACCGACGAAGCTGTTTGTACACTAATTCATAGTCATATAACAAAATGTCCAAAATATATAGTAATGGTGTTACTTAAATAATGTATATGCTAACTATTGCTTTTAGCAAAAACCTTTTAAACCTTTCTTTCCGCAAGTAGGTATACAGTTTTATGTGAAAAAATACCTCAACACATGTAATAGTATTTCAACTTCCATTAATCGTTGTGCAGAAGTGGAGAAGAGCTTGGGTAATTTGTCATAATACAGACATACTGAAAGGATGAAGTAAACACCATTTCTATAGCCAAACTATAGACTTAACTTATAGATAAAAGTCCAAAACTAGAAATGCCAATAAAGATAGAAATAAAATAGCCTAATAAATGTGTTAATTGATATTATAATTACAATCCTACTTTATTTTTACAAATTTGTAAAAATAAATTTATATCACTTCAAATAGTTTATGATGTATTTTAAATAATTTATTGCACTACAAACATACATAGGCGAGCTTAACTATATTGTATTCTAATTATGATACGATTTAGAGCAGTGGTAGCTCAGTTGTAAGCTTTGCTTGAATACCCTAAAAGATCAGTTCAAAGCCCGGCATGAGAGTTAAGATACAATGAGGCATAACACCAACGTTTCCGTGCATGTGCACGTGAGACCCTAGTACGCCGAATTCCAACAGTGAAGGAACAACCAAGATTTCAAGTTCCAGGGGCTGTAATGAAATGTAATGAATGATTTCAAGAAGTCTTTACTAAAAGATTTTTAATTTTATGTTCTTTATAAATATCTTAAGAGGGTTATGCTTTTTGTTCCCCCTCTCGCTCGCACAATTTTTTTTTTCATTTTTTTTTCAAGTGTTCTTTTGTAGTCTATCAACTTACTAAAATTTAGTTTATTATAGTATTTATTATTGTAGTGTATGGTTTAAATAATATTGCATATTTATTATGTAATCATATTTCTCTAATTGCGCCTACCTTACGTCTTTAATATTCTACAGTGTCCCTAAGGTTGGCTGTCAGATAATGTTTAGCGAAAAAAAGTTCACATCTTGTATATAAAGATTTAATAAAATAAAAATAAAACATAGATTTGTTTTAGTACAAAAAAGTAAAATGGTCATTAATCTATTTGCTATTTTTCTCTGTCTAAATTTAGGTATATGAAAGTGAAAATATTTCTTAATTGTCCGTAATTTTATTTCCTAGAAAGTTAATAGACTACATTTATCAAAAGTGCACAAAGATTAAAATATAATTAAATAAAGCTGTGTTGTGCAAGAGAGAAAAATGCAAAACCGTTAAACCATCTTAAGCTTTCTTGCAAGAATGCAAGTACTCAATTTTGTATGTATAAGCAAGCCCTATAGATGTCGGCCTAAGTAATGCTCGTCTGCCTACAATGCACACTCTAATGGTCTTCCATTCATGCAGAAAATGTACAATTTAATTTCATTCTTTAGACTTATTTTTGAAGTTGTTACCTATCTTGTAAGTATTAAACAAATGGCTTATGTCTCTTAATTATGACGAAACCGAATGTCTCCTAAAAGAAATTAAATAAATAAAATATTAAAAATATATAACTAAATATTGGTCATGAGAAGAGAAAGAGGACAAATTTCTATGTATTCCATGGATTCACCGTGCGGGTGCCGGGTCCATCGTGTGTGGGTAAGAGATGAGAAGAATGGTGTCTCGGGCTTGCGACCGACAATAGGCAGGTTTAAGAAAAGGAGGCCTCCTTTTTTTTCTATTGCGCGATAATATGCTGACCATCCATCATTCTACTTCTCTCCCTACCCAACCAAATACTGTATGATTCCGTTGATGCCGTCTTGGAAGCTCGTTCCATAAATGTATTGCCGGCAGACCTCCTTAGGCCCAATTCTTTCAGTAAGTGATGCAAAGATTTTGCTGGAACTCCTCTTGCACCAACTTCAATAGCTTTGTTTATTATTATGTAATTTTTTAATATTATTTCTGCCCCTTATATCCTTTCATTTTTTATTTTTATATTTATGTTTTGCTTATGTGTTGTTTTTTGCTTCTATTATTTTCGTCTTTTATTGTCATACATTGTGTAACTTTAACGACTCTTCGTTAACTACGCTTCGCTGACTACTTGTCTTCTGGAACACACTTTGTTTCATCAGACTAGTCCAGGAGACAGAACACATTTATATATTAGGTAAAAGAAAAAAATGTGTCAATAAAGATTTTTATTATTTTTTATTATTATTATTATTATAGTATTTTAAAATGCAACGTTTATATAATTAGTCCTTAAACTTACGCGTACGTTCATAGTTTAATTTATATATATATATATATATATATATATATATGTTTATAGTAATATCGAATTCAAAAGAAAACATTCAATATCAAAGAAGAAGGTTTCTCATACATAGTATTGTTATTTGAAGAATTGTAGGTAGTCCTCAACAATAGCCCTTTGATATGCCCCAAATGGATTAAGTTTGGACCTTTATTCCACTAAAATGATTTAATATTTAGATTCTCCTTACGGTGTTCCCTTTGTATGTTTTTAGGTTACGTTAGAGTTAAAAAAGTAAAGTATCTTTAAGACCGTTTCCCTTTCGGGGTGTATTTATTTACATTAATATTTTTTTCGTGTCCCGACCAGGAATCGAACCTGGTACCTCCGAGTCTAAATCCACGGATATACGGAATAATATTTATTAATTTAAATAAATGAATTTGATTATTATTATTATTATTATTATTTAATTTATTTGTCGTGATGATACTTTACTGTTACTTTTACGTCTAAACATTAGTCAGCATAAGTGACGTCGCTTAATAGTAAATATTGTGTTTCCGAGCGAAAATTCTAACACAACATTTAAAAGTAATTTAGACCTCATAAAAAATCTAAAGTATTTTTCTAGGAATCCCTAAACAATTTTAAAACATATTTATGGAAATTGTCAATTAGCTAATTGTACTAAATTTTCATGTTGTTTTTAATTTTAGCCATCCTATTTGTACAATATTTTTTTTCTCCTTAATAAATACAATAAAAAATTAAGGATAACCTTAGTTCTAAAATGAGTATAGGCCATATTTACGCCCAAAAAGTTGGTATGTCTAAAAGCGTAACTGGCTGATGTTACGCTCATTTAGAGTAATATGAATATTTGCATAATCTAAAGTGAGCCTTTTTACTCTTTACACCATCTTACACCCTCATCTACGCAATGGTGGAAAGGAATTCTTTTGCCACTTGTACAGTAAGCATAAAAATCTTTCAACTCTAATGATATTTAAATAATAAATTTAATACCACGGAATTTGATTGGCACGCGTCGTCGGAAATAAGAGTGAGAAGTTCGGAGATCTACGGTTTTGTAGAGCGTTGTCTCTTTCGTACAATACTAATTTATTATTATTTATTTGACATTAGGTTAAGTGTTAGTTATAACAATAACTGTCTCTTGTAACGTTTATTTTACCACCGACTTTTTATATTTGATATCTCTTTTATCCCCAAGGTCAACTCAGAGCATTAAGTTTCGCCTTTTGTACATTGTGCAATAAAGTTATTAAATAAAAAATAAATATATATAAAACCCAAATCAGCCGCATTTTTCACTCTTGACGGCGCTATTAAATACCGTTTTCTGTACTTGTAAATATTATAACTAGAAAACAGTAGACAATCACGTACGCAACAATTTGGTAATCAAGGCTAGTTTTATATGCTAATACCAAATTATTATTATTTATTTATTAGGAAAATCCGTTTATATCCATTAAATTATAAATATAATTAATTTGAAAAAATAAAAAACATGGATCAAACGTGACAAAACACATGCAACTAGGGTTAGGGGAAGTTTTGGAACCACAACTACAGTAGTAGACTTTTAAATTTATATTTTTTTGATGTACATTAGACAAGCTTGTAACAATGCAACTAAAACTGTTACGTTATCCTATACTTGCATGACACACTAGGCATACAGCAATGCTACCCTACTAATGCTAAATGTGTGTCATTAAGTTGTATCAGATCTGCTATAGATGAGTTTTCTTCGCAGGTTACTTTTCTTAGTCAATTAAAACATTAAGAGGTAACTGGAATTCGCTAAGCTGCTAGTCTTCTACTAACATCTTTACTTATTGGCCGCTTTACTATTCACTATTTCACTATAAATTAAAAATAATATGAATAATGACATAATAATAATAATAAAATACTTTATTGCACAAAATTACATAATACAAGGGCGAACTTAATGCCGTAGGCATTCTCTTACAGCTAGCTAGCTAGCTTTGTGATAGTGACAAGTGAGGTTATAGGGTAGGGACGATAAGTCAATAGAATTACATGTGAATATCGATACTTAACAATAACAATAAATAGCTAAAATATATTTATTTATTTATTTATTAATTTATATACATAAAAGCAAACAATAGTGAATCTGAATATCTGCTAGAAGAGTGTTGAGGGATGGAAAGTTGATTATTATGAGAAGAGCGAAGTGGACGATTGTGCGAATCGCACAGATATTGACATGTCACAAATACATTCTCTGCCTCCGTGGTCAAGTTGTTAAGTCCGTGGATTTAGACTCGGAGGTATCGGGTTCGATTCCTGGTCGGGACACAAAAAAGGACACAAAAAATATTTATTAATGTAAATAAATTTATTTAATTTATTTGTGATATTTCTCGAGTTTGGTACGCTGGAGACATCGACGAGCTTGCCACTTTTCATAATTCGCCTATAGTAAAGTTGGCTAAATGTGAATCCGCTTATTTATAAGCGTGGTTTCTGACCACCCCGAAAGGGAAACGGTCATGATGATACTTTACATTTACAAATACATTCTCGTAAATATTAGGTTTGTATATTTTTACTTTGAAATAAGCATCAGTATGCCCAGGTCTTTTCTTACTTCTTATTTGTAAAAAAAATTAGTAATAATAATAATAATAAATTATTTATTGTACAGTACCAAAAATAGTGCGGGTACAAAGGCGAGCTTAATGCTATAAAGGCATTTTCTACCAACTCATTTTTGTCAATATTAATCACTTGTTCGATATGCAAGCCACAGATATAGGTCAACTATTTAGAAAAAAAAGACATTATTGTCTGTTGTATTGCATTCATTTTGTGAACCATACTTTTGACTTTACTCTGTATCGCATGTAGCACGTCTCATTTGCGTGCCAAAACGTGAAGGGTGAAAAAAGGCTACGAACAGCCCTTTAACATTTATCAACACAAAATCGGCTTCCTTTTTTTTAAAAAAAAAGATAAGTTATCAAGCTTTCCAATTTTACAACTACAAAGATATGTTACTTGTAACCCAGGATTTGACAAGACGGTAACATATAAACACGAATTGTGACTTCAGGTCCACAAGTGGGGTGAGGCGGAGTGCACAATCGTCCAAAAACTAATAGTCTAAGATCGATTACGTCTGTCAGAATTGAAAAGCGAACATAAGTCGATATGATAGTGAAAACGAATGTGCTCCGCCTCACCTCACTGAAGGTGTTTTCGCTGACCACTAAATTACACGGGCCTGTGCCATAATAAACCATTTTACAGTAGGCAAGTTTAATGTCTAAAATCATTATCTAACAGCTAACATTTGGGAGAAGTGAGCAGGGATTGTGGGTGCATGACCGCTAATGTTTGACAAATATTTTTTCCTGAAAACACTACTTGGTTGAGCTTCTAAAAGTGGACTGTATATTTTTCATTAAAAAGAATTATAATAATCGGTGGTTTTATTGCATCTAATTATTAGAACTAGTTGTATTAATGAGTTGTATTGATGAATCTTATGGCATCGTCCGAACAACAACTGCAATCACTAGTCACAAGAATGAAGGAGGGATGTGCAGAAAAAGGACTCCGTTTGAATGCGAGAAAAACCAAGGTACTAGTGTTTGAAAGAAGAAGGATGACAACCGTGACGATAAAGATTGATGATGAAACTCTAGAACAAGTAAATGAAATTATATATCTGGGCAGTGTTTTCACTGCGGATGGGAAGTACGATAGGGACGTTGAAAGAAGAGTGAACGCGGGAAATAGTGTTAACGGTGCCCTGGGGTCACTGATCGGCAGTCGAAATGTCAGTGACAAAGCTCGGCTCGCCATACACAATGCCATGTTGGTACCAACACTGATGTATGGAAGCGAAACGTGGATATGTCAGAATACGCATGAGAGTAGGGTTAATGCAGTAGAAATGCGGTCGTTGCGGCGGATATGTGGCGTCACTTTGGCGGACCGCATACGTAACGTCGAAATACGGAAAAGGGTTGGTATGAAGGAAAGCATAGGGACAAAAATAAGGAAAAGCATGCTACGATGGTTCGGGCATGTTGAAAGGATGAGCGAAGAAAGATTGACGAACCAGGTATATAATGCGAAAGTTGTGGGTAAAAGAGGCCCTGGCAGACCAAGACACACGTATCACGATCAAATAAATAAAACACTAGCTGAAGGAGAATTAAAAAGCCTTCGTAACAAAAGGGCATGTATGAAGAGGTTGATGAATGTCGATGAAGCGAAAGAGGTATGTCGTGATCGTGTCAAGTGGCGCTCAATTGTCTCTGCCTACCCCGTAAGGGATCTGGCGTGAAGATATGTATGTATGTATTAATGAGATGATTGGTGATGATAAAATACCTACCATGGCCAGGGCATACATTATGCTCAGTTTGTTGTATTACAGGGAAATTGAACAAGATTACCAAATTATAAATCCAAAAAGAATAAACTCTCGTCAAAAACCTTGCATACCACCTCCAAAACATAGACTCCAAAAAATTACAAAAAGCTTTATGTGTATTAAAACCTATTTTAAATAAAACCCCAGACTGGTTGAGAGATTTAGGAAATAAGCAATTTAAACAACAAATAAAACTAATGCTGGCGCGTAAAGCTTATTATACTGTAAACGAGGTATTTGAAGACGATGCCATATTTATGGTCTGAATTATTATTGACATGTAAAAAGAAAATAAAATAAAAACATTTTGTAATATATAATTTTTTTTGACAGCAATTTATTTATATTTCCTTAATTTTAAAGAGCTATTTTATACTTATACATATATAGTATTTAAAAAAAAATGTCGCCGCAGATTTTATTTGTTTGTTATAGGAACTCGTATATTACTTGTCACTGTTATTTTAGCTAAGCCCTTTACTCAAGAAGTAAAACTTTCAATATTTTGTTCTTCTTTGAGAAACTGAGAATGGGTCGTTGAACGCTGAATATTTGTTAACCATGACAATACATGGCGTGTCAACGGCCAGCCAATCAGCGACGATCCCACGGGATTTCGCGGTGTCCGCTTAATTATTGGGGTTCCCCCGGGCCAGCTAGACCAAAACCCGTTACATCAAACCGCTCTCATATTTACCATGTAACACGTTATTCGTATAGATTACCACATACCAACCAATATTTATAGACGCAACATTGCAATATTTAAAAAGCTAGGGACACAGGATTTATTTATTTTTAAAACTACATGTTATCTGTTTGTTACCTTTACAAAAATTTAAAATTCATTATTTATTATCATTTTATAATTGTCAACTGTTTATTGTTGAAACGTGGACACTGACAGTGGGCAAGTACAAGGTCACTCAACGAGCTTTTCGTATGTCGCTGAAGGATAAGGTCAGAGAAACAAAGTTACCGACGCTTTACGTCGCGACGTAACGACATTAAAATTAGTAATCTGAAGTAGGAATTGGCCGGACACGTATGTCGCAGAACCGATGAACGATTGAGTAGACGAGATAGAGTAGCGACCACGTACTGAAAGCACAGGCTGGGACGTCCAATATTTATTGTTAAAAGTGTAATAAAATCACGCGGTAGGTAGATTTTAATTTAATAAGTTTATTGGAAAATTCAGGGCTCGTTATAGCTACCTATCTATTCGAGATTTATTGACAGTGTAATAAAAATCCCGTACAACGTTAGGGTTGCCAATTTAAACATAAAAAACCTACAATTTACATACAATACGTTTTTAACAGTTTACGTTTAACGCCGAGAAAGAGGGTGATTGTTTAAATGATATTTTGTTATTACAGTGTAAACTCCATGTAACGTCACTCGATTTAACGACAAACTCCCTAAAGCGTCGAAATCAATTGGCTTTGGTTGGTTTAGCTTGTCTTCTAATTCAGTTTTTTCTTCTCTCCATTCAACGACAACTCTCTATAACGCCATAAAATGCAGTCCCTTCATTGTCGTTATATAGAGTTTACACTGTATTTTGATTAGTAGTCATGATGTTATTTCAACCTGCATTATAATACCTCAAGGACAAATTTGCCTATCTCTCTTCACTTCCTAACAGATCCCTTCGTCCAACATCCAACAATTCTGTCCTATCTATCCCTTCTCATGAATCTAGCTTTCAGGCAATCGCAGTAGTGGCTGCAAATTTGTGGTATGACTTGCCAGTTGAAATTCTCCAAGCTCCCAACAAAACACTATTTATTTAAAAATATGGTATACTCTCATTGCCTAAAGAGCTCTTTATGCAGTATGTAAGTAAATATTGTATGTAGTGTATATATATATGTGTAGTATATGTATTTACATTATTTTTAATGTTTCAAATAGCCAGTTGCACATACCTTACAACTTAAATGATCTGTATTGTCCCTAAGGTTGGCTGGTAGTGAATGCCTAGCGGCATTAAGCCTGCCTCTTGTACGTAATGCAATATAATTTTAATAAATAAATATAAGCAAGTGTTAAGTGTGCGTTAATTACTTACACATATAATTACAAATATAAACTTACATGTTGATAATTTATGAAGCTCTTATCACATACCTGAAAAATAAATAAAAATAATAATTATTATATTATTAAACTAATATAAATTATAATAATAATTATATTATTAAACTAATATAAATGCATAGAAATGTAACATTATTGCTACATGTGAAAAGTAATTTTATGTCTATTTTATTTAAGAGCGGATTTAACAAAAATAAGCCGTCATAATAAGTATACATAAGGCGCGGTGGTGGCTTGGTTATAAGAACGCATACCTTAAATTCTATAAAGGTCGGTTCAAACCCACCCGGCATGTACCAATGAGAAATATACTTTTCTTATGTACATTTGTCGTAGATTTACATAACCACTGCTCCCGTGCCTCGGAGAGTACGTTATCCGTCGGTCCCAGTACCACTAATGCCAACTTGTGGAATCGTTAATAAATTGTCATTAGAAATTGACATCAGACCCTCGCCAATCTGTCTGACCAGCGCAGCAGCGTGGCGAATGTAGACAAATTTTCCAGAAATTTGGAAGGCCCATCTTGAACAGTAGAGGTCTAGGACGCTGTGATGATGATGATGAAGCCAGCAAAATAATCTATCGTCAATTTCACCAGCAGCACAAATGCTTGTCATAAGTAAATAAGTATACCATATCGTTATAAAAACCTAAAGGCTGAGGTGTGTGACAAATGTTATTAATAATTGATCTCGCTCACACCGACGGGATTTCCTACGAAATAGAGAGAGAGAATTACGTAAGTCAACGTTCGCGCGAACGTCGACCTCTCGCTACCTACTTAAGGCTCTGTATGAGTGCCGATATTTTCAGTACAACTTCTCTGCGCCGTAACTTAAGATCTTAGTACTAAGTCATTAAAATAAAATATACGTGTTTCCTTAATTTTATTCTAGATTAAAATAAAAAAATATTTGCTCTTTAACAAATTCAACGCGGTATATATTTTTAACATTGATATCTAAAGTCCTATCCGAGTACCGTGCTAGGTTAAAGTGGCTACCAATTCGTTTTCGCAGAAATCTCAGAATCGTTTATTTACTCTATTCAATTTTAAATGATCCTACGACTCCGAATTACCTCAAGGACAAATTTAGATAAATAGATAGATAGATAAATTCTTTATTGCACAATAAACAAAAACACATTTAAATGTACATAGGCGAACTTAATGTCTAGTGACATTTTCTACCAGCTAACCTTTGGGATAGTGAGCAATGATTGTGGGTGCATTTAATCATTAATTTAAAATCGAGATTAATAATAATAAAAAAATAAAAATCTTAAACTATTACTAGCAACTAAAGCTAAAATACTTATACACTAATATATAAATATATAATAACACAAGTACATATAAATACATAATAAATATATATAAAATACATACAATATTATACCAATTTTGAGAGGTTATGTCGACTCGTCTTGCTTTTTGTGAAGGTGTAAGGTAAGTAATTTTTTAAAACACTTAAGTGAGGGTGCTTTTCGAACGTTAAGTGGAAGCCGGTTCCACTGGCGGGCTGCTGATACTGTAAAAGAATCTGAACATCTGCTGGAAGAATGTGTTGGAATTTTTAATTGATTGTTGGAAGAGGAACGAAGCGCACAACTGTGTGTGTCGCATAGAAATTGGAAACGATCTTTCAGGTAAGAGGGCGCATTTGGGTTATAAAGGACACCATAAAGAAAGGTAAGAGTATGTGCAGACCTGCGATTTCGGATATTGAGCCACTGTAACTCTTTGCGAAATTGAGAAACATGATCATACTTACGCAGGCCATATACATAGCGGATGCATAAGTTGAGAAGTCGATCGAGTTTATTTAGTAGCTCTTCGGTGAGGTCGGAGTAACAGACGTCTGCATAATCAATAATAGGAAGAAGCAACGAGCTGACTAACGTGAGCTTTGTCGAAGTTGGAATGAAATGCTGCGACCGCTTTAGTAAATGCATTGAAGCGTAGATTTTCTTGCTTACTTCTGACACGTGGTGATCCCAGGACAAATCACTACTCATATGGAGACCAAGATTTCTTACGTTCGGACAAAAAGGTAAAGTTACGCCGTCGAATTTCAGTGCTGGAAGTGAATTAAAGTCCAACCTGCCGACTAATTGCCTTGTGCCTACGACCATGACCTGTGTTTTACCTGGGTTAACCATTAGTCCTAGATCCCGAGAATATATGCGAATCGCCTCAAGGTCTCTATTCATGTTAATAAACGCTTCTTTTATGTCATCAGCGTTAAAGGTTATGTAAAGTTGCAAGTCGTCGGCGTACAGATGGTAGGAGCAGAAGTTAATTGAAGAAGTGAGATAGTTGATAAAGACAGAAAAGAGTAAGGGAGATAAAACGCCACCCTGCGGGACACCAGCTGTCACTGGACACCAGTCCGAGTAGACGTTGTCGAGACGTATGCGTTGTTGGCGCCCGCGAAGATAGGAATTAAACCACTGAAGCACAGCCGATGAGATATTAAGAGAATGCAAGATAGCAAGAAGTATGTCGTGATCTACGCTGTTAAAAGCGTTACTGAAATCAAGCAGGGTAAGTAGGGTAAGTTTTTTGTCATCCATAGCAAAGCGGATATCGTCGGTGATTTTTACAAGAGCAGTGGCGGTGCTATGGGACGGACGGAAACCAGATTGATAGACGTTGAAGTGATTATTACTATTAAGGAAAGCAGCTAGCTGCCGATGGACCACTCGTTCGAGGACTTTAGAGAGAAATGGGAGTATTGAAATTGGGCGATGATCACTAAATTTAGAAGGAACGGTTTTTTTTGGGATAGGCACTATATGTGCCTTTTTCCACAATTGTGGAAAAGAATTTGACGAGAGTGAGAAATTTACGATGTGGGTAATTGTGGGAAGTATTAAAATCATAATGGGAGTGAGAAGGAGGCGGCCCACATTATCGTATCCAACAGCTTTGCTAGTTAGAGAAGTTATGATCTTTTTTATCTCATGACTGTGTACAGGGTGAAATTTAAATGTTTCAGTACTTGGAATAGGCATGGAACCAATCTGTGATATTGTAGTGGCCTTTACCAAAGGATCAATAATGATAGATGGTGATGAAAAATGCTGGTTAAGGCCGTTAATATCTATGGTTGGATTTGCTGTAGATTTGGTTTTGCCGAATCCTAAGGAGCGAAGAAGTGTCCAAAGATTTTTGGAAGAAGAAGTATCGATTGCATTGTGAATGTATTGGCGTTTTGCATTCCTACACATCTGATTGACACGATTTCTTGCAACTTTAAAAATATTCCAATTGTCATCAGTAGGGTATTTCTTGTGTTTCTGTTTTAGTGAATCTCTCCACCTCATAGCCTTACGAATCTTCTCGTCAAGCCAGGGTGCTGGGGGTCGTTTCATTCGAACAGGTCGAATCGGCGCATGTTTATCGTACAGGCTAAGCAGCAGGCGGTTAAATTCGGAAAGCTTATCATCAAGTGTGTCCTGTTGAATCACCGCGTCCCAGTCCGTATTCTCAGCATCAGCCAGCAGCGATCCTAAATTCATTCGGCCAAAGCTACGCTGAAGAATTATTTTAGGTCTAAATCTAGGTGTCTTTATTTTGTATGAGGAGTATATTAAATCGTGATTGGAGAAACCTGGTGCAAGATACTGGCCGTGTGATAATATTTTGTCAGGGTTGGAAGAGATTATTAGGTCAAGGAGACTGTGAGCTTCGTTTATATGAAAGGTGGGATCTAGAGGAAGTATAGAAGCATTAACAGAAGAAGTTATAAGATTAAGTTTTTTTGAGCGAGAGTTATTTTTAAGTAGACACGTATTAAAATCACCCATGATTAAATTATGTTCGTAGCAAGGAAAGTGGGATTCGAGCAGCTCTTCGAATGTGCGGAAATAGTTAAGTGTCGGAGGGGCGTATACTACTCCTAGTAGCATTTTTATCGAATTTAAGTCTATTTCGATAAAAATGTGTTCAGATGTGCTACTATATAAAGATGGAGATTTAGATATTATTTTATATTTAAGATTGGAACGTAGGTAGATCGAAAAAAAAAAAAAAAAAAAAAAAAAAAAAAAAAAAAAAAAAAAAAAAAAAAAAAAAAAAAAAAAAAAAAAAAAAAGCGGTTAAGTGCAGTCGTGTTTTTTTTATGTTTATTATTATTAATCATTATTATATCTGAAAACACACAGTTGTACTTACATTTTAGTTAGTTTTAGTGAATAATCCAAGAATCCAAGTGAGTAATAAATAAAAGACAAAAGGAATGTATTGATTTATTTCTTTGGATCAGTCTCCATTCACTCACTGCACTACATTAATTTGCACAATTATCACAACTGCTACACAGAGATGGCTACAGACCCTGTGGATACTGCCTCTGGCATCATGAGATTGGAAGAAACATTCATGAGAACAATGGAGTCCTTCGAGAAGCGCATCAATACTTCCACTCCTACACCTACAATTGCCCAGCTCGCTACAGACTTTCATGACTTCAAAATCTTCATAAGGGATGCCTTAATGTTGCTTAGATCACAGATTGACACTGTTGCCACCATGACCGATGAGCAGGAAAATAGAAGCCGTCGGAAATTCCTTTTGTTCCGGGGTGTTACAGAGTCATCAGATGAGAACACCACTTCTATTATTAGTGATATAGGCACAAATAGGCTTCATCTTGACATCAATGCTTCTGACATTCACTTTTCATATCGTCTCGGAGCAAAGGGAGCGGGCAGCCAGGATAGACCCCGGCCAATCTTGGTTAAGTTCCGGAGCCTCGAGACTCGGGCCAATGTGTGGCGAGCCAAAAAGGGTCTGAAAGGCACTAGCATCTCGACGGCTGAATTTCTGACCAACATGCGTAGACGCGTTTTCACTGAAGCCCGACGACTATATGGAATGCACTGCTGCTGGTCACAGGATGGGAATGTGTACGTAAAGGTCAAAGGTGCTAAGCACCGCATCCTATCTGAGGCCCAGCTTAGAGAATTCTCTTCAAAGTTTCCGCCGGTTCCACCTGAAACACAAGAAAAAAGGTCACGTCCTGCCAGGATTGTTAAATCTAAGAAGTGATTAATCGAGTGTTTTATAGATTTCTTCGACTGAAATGCAAACTATTTTTATATTGATTAGCATTTATTTCATGACAGCATTTGATTACAAGTTTAATTTCCTTCCAGTGTTCATAAATCATATTCATACTTACATTTTGTTGCTTTTATTTTACTTGCAGTTTTTCGAAATTTGTAATATTCAATCATGTATACGCATACTTTACTGCTATTTTTTCAATCAATATATTAATAAAATATCCTCACACACATCATTTAATGTTAATTTTTTTTTTAATAAATCTTGTAATTTGCATTATCATGCTTAGTCAGCTGTTATTGACAGGCGGAGGCTGCGCGTTCCAGTGATAGACAGGGCATAGTTTGTATGGTATAGATGTAAACTTAACAAATAAAAATACATATTTTAGTTTAAATTATTTTATATTATTTTGGCACTATTGAAATATATCTAATATGTGTAATTTCTTTATCTCTGTACCTATCTGTAAACTTTAATACCTTCTATATTTGTAACTTTTAACTTTTGTTGTGTATCTTATGTAAAAATGTAGTTTCACCAACTTGCCGCAGTGAATGTGAAATGGATTACTATATGAGGAGATCAGTACCTACCTATTTTATAAGTATTATTATATATATTATTATACAATATACAACTGTTTTATCTATTTATTTTATTTTATTATTTAGAGAGTACAACTTATTAACATTATGTCTGATTCTGGTTCTGAAGAGTATTTTTCATGTGACACAGCAAGTTCTGACGAATTTGATATATCACAGGGTGCTGTTCTGCTAGGTGATATACTGCACGATACATTCTCATCATCGCCTAAAAATCTGAATGTCTGTCATATTAACGCCCAAAGTATACCCAGCCATTTCTCCGATCTCCTTACCACATTTTGTAGTAATCATATACACGCCATCCTAATTTCTGAAACTTTCCTTAAACCATCACTACCTTCTTCTACCTATTCCCTTCCTGGGTATACTCTTCTACGTAACGACCGCGTGGGTAAGGGAGGAGGTGGCGTAGCTATATACATTCGCTCAAATCTTAAATATAAAATAATTTCACAATCCCCTTCCCTCTACAGTCGTACTTCTGAACACCTTTTTATTGAGATAAACCTCAACACTATTAAATTTCTACTTGGTGTAGTCTACGCCCCTCCAACTCTTGACTACTTCAGTAAACTTGAAGAGCTGCTAGAACTTATTCTACCTTCCTACGAACATAATCTAATCATGGGTGATTTTAATACCTGTTTGCTTAAAAATAACTCCCGAACTAAGCGTCTTAAACACATTACTTCATCTGTCAATGCATCTATACTCCCTCTTAACCCTACCTTTCACCTAAATGATGCGCACAGTCTTCTCGATTTAATTATCACCTCTAACCCTGATAAAATAACGTCTTACGGTCAACATCTCGCCCCAGGCTTTTCTCATCACGACCTTATTTTTGCCTCCTACAGGATTAAGACACCCAGATTTAGGCCCAAAGTCATTCTTCAACGTAGCTTTGCCAGAATGGATCTGGAGTCGCTCCTGACTGATGCTGGGAACATGGATTGGAATAAAGTGACACAAATGGGGACAGTTGATGGTATGGTGTCCGAGTTTAATCGCATACTAATAGATCTTTACGACAAGCATGCTCCTATTCACCCGGTTCGTATGAAGCGTCCTCCGGCACCATGGTTGAGTGAAAAAATCGTAAAGGCCATGAAATGGAGAGACTCACTAAAGAGAAAACACCATAAATCACCTTCCGATGATCGCTGGAGTGCATTTAAGTCTGCAAGGAATCGAGTAAATCAGATGTGTAGGAACGCCAAACGCCAATACTTTCACAAATCTATTGAATCTTCTACTCCCCAAAACATTTGGAAATTTCTTCGTTCAGCAGGTTTTGGTAAACCAAAATCTGACTCTAATTTCCCTGTAGATATTAATGGCCTTAATCAGCATTTTTCAACAGCACCAATCACCTTAAATCCTGCGATTAAGGCCGTTACTATTTCACAGATAAATTCTATCTCTCATCTTGACAACTCTTCTTTCAACTTTCAACCTGTGCTCAGCAGTGAGATAAATAGGATTCTTAAATCTTTAACCAGCAAGGCTGTCGGATACGATAATGTCGGGCGCAGTCTACTTTTACCTGTCTTAAACATTATACTTCCTTACATCACCCACATTATCAACTTTTCTCTCTCATCTTGTTCATTTCCTCAAGTTTGGAAATATGCACATATTGTGCCTATTCCAAAGAAAACAGCACCTACAGACTTTTCCCATCTCCGTCCTATCTCAATACTCCCCTTTCTTTCAAAAGTCTTGGAACGCGTGGTTCACCGTCAGCTTGCCGATTTCCTAAACCTAAATAACCTTTTCAATCCTTACCAATCTGGTTTCCGACCGTCTCATAGCACCAATACTGCTCTAGTCAAAATTGCTGATGACATACGGTTTGCTATGGACAACAGGAAACTAACTCTCCTTACCCTTTTGGACTTTAGCAACGCATTCAACTGCGTTGATCACGATCTTCTCTTAGCTGTCTTGCGATCTCTCAATATCTCACAGTCTGCGCAACAATGGTTCTCTTCCTATCTTCGCGGGCGCCAACAGCGCATTCGCCTGGATGATGTCTTTTCAGACTGGTGCCCGGTAAATGCTGGTGTCCCGCAGGGCGGCGTTTTATCTCCTCTCTTATTTTCTGTGTTCATTAACACCTTAGTCCGCTCAATCAAATTCTGCTCCTACCATCTGTATGCCGATGATCTGCAACTTTCGATTAACTTTGATGCAAACGAACCGCAAACTGCTTTTGATAGGGTGAATTTAGATTTGGAGTCTATCCGTATTGCGTCTCAAAAATACGGACTGTTAGTTAACCCAAACAAGACTCAGGTAATGGTTGTGGGTACGAAGCAGTTGATAGGGAGGTTGGACTCAGGTTCACTTCCAGTACTAAAATTTAACAATATACCTTTATCTGTATGTCATAGCGTCAAGAATTTGGGACTGCATATGAGTAGTGACATGTCTTGGGACTGCCATGTTGCTGAAGTCAGCAAAAAAATCTATGCATCCATGCACTGTCTTTGGCGATCGCAGCAATTCATTCCTCTCTCGGCAAAGCGTACGTTAGTCAGCTCATTACTTCTCCCGATTATCGACTATGCAGACGTCTGTTACTCCGACCTCACCGAAGAGCTACTAAATAAACTCGATCGACTTCTCAACTTATGCATCCGATATGTATTTGGCTTGCGTAAGTATGATCATGTTTCCCAATTTCGCAAAGAGTTAAAGTGGCTCAATATCCGAAATCGCAGGTCTGCACATACACTCTCCTTTCTTTACGGCATTCTCTATAATCCCAAGGCACCCCCTTACCTAAAAGCTCGTTTTCAATTTCTTTGTGACTCGCACGGTCTTTCACTTCGTTCTTCCCATAACAATTTACTTAAAATCCCTCCCCACTCTTCCAGCAGATATTCAGACTCCTTTTCGGTATCTGCAGCTCGCCAGTGGAACAGACTACCTTTGGTAATCAGACAAGCTCCATCTCTCAAAATATTTAAAGACAAGTTATACAATTTTTTACACCATAAACAGAAAAACTTACCATAACTTTCTACAATGTACTTAGATATGTATTTATTATTTATGTATATATTTATTTAATATATAGGATATGTATATTTAATTAGTATGTATTTATATTTCATAATTGTTGATCACAATATTATTTCTGCACCCGCTTATAATGGCTCCCCATTCACAAAGGTTAGTTGGTAGAAAATGCATTTATAGCATTAAGCTCGCCTTTGTACCCACACTATTTTTGGTTCTGTACAATAAAGAATTTATTATTATTATTATTATTATTATTACGCCACCTCCACCCTTACCTGTTCGATCGTTTCGAATAAGAATGTACCCAGGCAGTGAAAAGCTAGTGGAAGGAAGAGAGGGTTTGAGGAAAGTTTCAGAAATAAGGATAGCATGTATATGCTGGCTAGCAAAGGTCGTAAGGAGATCAGAAAAGTGGCTGGGTATACTTTGCGCATTGATGTGGCAGACATTCAGATTCTTTGGAAATGGGGAGAAAGTATCGTGGAGCATATCGCCGAGTAGAACAGCATCTTGTGTGGTTTCAAATTCATCGGTGCTAGAAGAGTCGCAAGAAAAAAATAATTCGGAGTCAGTATCTGATATATTTAACATAATAAAAATAAATATTAAACATATATATAATATAATACAATATATAAGTAATAGTAAAATTTATTACTGTAAGTACCACTAGGGCAAATTATATTTTAAAAATCACCTTTTTCTGCTCACAACACCTGCTGGTTAACTAGTTTACTATTAAGCAACATAATACAAATAAAAGCAACAGAATGATTCGTACATTTTTGACATTAAATAACAGAACAGGAAGCTACAAAGTTAAGGTACATTTAACCCTTAAATAATAAATATTTACTGTCCTGTCAGTGCCATTTGCGAAAATTACTTTATTTTTATATTACTTTATATGTATGTGTAAAACGGAACGTACTGCAACTTACAGCTGTCACTGTTATCTATGGTCATCAACGAGCATGCAAAAAAAAAAAAAAAAAAATTTAGAACGACGTACATTGATGATCTTTCGATTTATTTAAATTAGATTTAATAATAACGCGCAATGTACGAGGTATAATAATATCATATTACTATTGAACACGGACCGGCGAAAAGCGATGTCATTGCCAAACGTCAATCGAAATTCTAAAAAGAAAATTTATCGCTGCCGTATAACTGTGAAACCTTTCATCATTTGGACAAACTTTCTACCCACTGATCTATTATAATTACACGTAAACAATATATGTAGGTATTATTATTGTGTAAGTAATTGCATACGCGTAAAGCAATCCAAAATATACTAATATAGGTAGGTCAAAGTATTTTAAAAAGACATTGTAGATATTAAGTTGTGAAAAATGTAAGTATGTTAGTAAGGCAAATCTGTAGATGAATGAAATCCGAAAATGATGAAGGCCAAATCAATTTAAAATATAAGGAAAATAATTTAAAAATAAATAATGTATTTAGCAGTTATAGTAAATTAATGAATTCAGCAACTATTTCCTTGGTCTTGTAGTCCTGGCAGCCCTGGGTTGACGGGTATCTTGAATCTCAGATGGAGGAGGTGGAAACTTAGCTGCATAGTCCCTGAGATGAGCTTCGGAAAGTATGCGCTGCCTGGGCCCATCCTTTACCTTCACGTAGATGTTTCCGTCCTGAGACCAGCAACTGGTTACCCCATACAACCGTCGTCCCTCAGCATACAAACGCCTTCGGAGGGTAGTTAAGAACTCAGCCATAGATATACCACTGCCCTTAAGACCTTTTTTTGCTTGCCATACCTTAGCCCGTGTATCAATATTTCGGAATTTCACCAGAATGGGCCGGGGTCTTTCGGGATTACTGCCTTTAACACCAAGTCTATAAGAAAATTGGATATCGCTTGTGTTAACAGTAACATTCAATTTATTTGTGGATATATTACTTATAATGCTACTGGTTTTTTCTTCTGCAGACTCGTCAACACCTCGGAAAAGAAGAAATTTGCATCTGCTTCTGTTTTCCAGATCATCACAGAGAATTGTAAGGTTGGAGATCTGAGATCGAAGCAACTCAACTGTGTCCCGCATAAAACTCTTGAAGCTCTGAAAATCCTTTGAGATCTGGGCAACGGTAGCATTTGGTGTAGTTGTAGCAATTCGAGTCTCAAATGATTCCATTCTCTTTTCAAATAGGTCATGTAGTTTAAGAAGAGCAACTGAAGGATCTGTTACCTCAAAATGTTCCATTTCCAGGTTAAGTATGTTGTCTTGAGATGAAGAGATGTGATGGGAGCAGTTGGTGACAGAGACGAAAATAAAGTTTAGTTCATCCCCTTTGTGTTTTACTATTTCCCCAACACTCACAGTAATTTAAAGTTTACTAATAATGACTATAATATGTTAATTTAATAATAAATAACAATAATAATTTGGAACAACAAAAAAAAATACGTGTTCACTTTTTGACAGCTACCCACTTTCTTAATTTACCTACCTCTCTTCTCATCATGATCGGTCTCTTCGTTCATCACACAACTCCATTCCTTCACATCATTCTGGTTTCATGTCTGACTCTTTCGCAGTTGTTGCAGTAAATCTTTGGAACACTTTGCCGGTCAATATTCGGCAAGCATCCAACAGAATAATATTCAAAAGATTGGTATACTTACATTACTTAAACAGCTCCCTATAGCGTGTATAAGTAGATATTGTATGTAGTATAGTTATGTATATATGTATGTATGTAAGCACTATTAGTATGTGTATATATATTATTAATAAATATAGTTATTATTTATTAATAACCAGTTTTAAATACGTCTTCGCACCTACTCCTCGATCTAAGTTATACTTATTTATCCGTGGTCTAGTGGTAACAAACGTTGCCGTGAACTCGGGATGTCGTGGGTTCGATTCCCACCGGGGGCAAGTTTTACATTCTATAATTTGTCTCGGTCTGGGTGTTTATATGTATAATATGTATATATTAACAAAAAAAAAGTATAATATGTAGTTTATCAACCATCTAGTTTCCGTAACACAAGCCTCGTAGCTTACCACGGAAATTAAATGGCGCTGTGTGACCTGTCAGGAAATATTTATTATTATTATTATTTTATTAAGCCCGCCCCTTGTACATAGTGCAATAAAGTTTTAAATAAATAAATAAAGAAAGATTTATAGACTCTTTTTCTAAGACCTATCTACCACTATTATTCGCATTATTATTTGACTTTGAAAAGGGTTATATTGTATATTCATTATGCGCCAACCATAGCACATGTTACGTTTTATTATATTACCCGACTCTGCTTCATAACGGTAGTGTTAGGGGCATATGTTCATAAAATATTGCGTTTATAGGGTCATTAATGTAATGGGGTCACTTGTGCCCCGTTGTTGGCCCCCATTTTTTGTGGCCAGTTTTTGTCTGCAACCCTCTTAATATACCTACATGGACATTATTATAGATCTGTGCACACCGTTCCATTGATTCTATAGTAAAGAGCAGTAATATCACGACCGTATCCCTTCCGGGGTGGTTAGAAAGTCTTAAAGAAGCGGATACACATCTAGCCAACTTAACTATAGGCCTATCATGACAAGAGGCAAGAATGTCAATGTCAAACTCGAGAAAACTCACAAATAAATTATTTAAATTATTGTGTCCCGATCAGAAATCAAACCCGTACCGGGTCTGAAATGAGAAGTAGGAACATGCACATTTACGTAGTAATGTTGTTTTTGCATTATTTACTAGCTATTTATGTTTTATCTAAAGGATGTTTGACCCAGCGTTGTCCAACAAATCTTTAGATGGTTTTAAGAAAAATCTCTGCCAAATTTGATTTAAATCGGTAAAGTAGTTTAGGCATGACGGCGAATCAAACAGGCAGACAGATATATGGGCGTGGAGTCACATGTTGTGGACAGCTGGTGACGTCATATATCCTATATTTGTCTCAGGGTTTCAAGGAAAGTCGTGAAGGCAAGACAAACAAACATTCATCATACAGACATACAAAGCTTTTTTTACATAAATATAAACTAAACATCAGAAAACACTTAACTATAAATAAAAAATGTTCTCCAGTACGTCCCATCAGAGATAGTCCTAAGGCCCGTCTCCTTAGGACTATCTCCCTAACATTTCCCGACTGTATAGCGAGGCTAATATGTTGACAGAAATAATTGCCAGCCTTCCGGTCTCCACATCTTTCTGTCAGCCGCTTTGGTCACATTATAAAGTAGTTTCATCACGACCGTTTCCCTTTCGGGGTGGGTCAGAAACCACTCTTATAAATAAGCGGATTTACATTTAGCCAACTTTACTATAGGCCAATCATGACAAGTGGCAAGCTCGTCGATGTCTCCAGCGTACCAAACTCGAGAAATATAACAAATCAATTAAATATTAATTAAATGTATTTATATATAATAATGAATATTTTTGTGTCCCGACCAGGAATCGAACCCGGTACCTCCGAGTCTAAATCCACGGACTTAACCGCTAGACCACGGAGGCAGTTGGTCACATTGTCTCAACCACAAACGGGGCATACTACGGCGTAACCTGTATCGAGGTTGACATTTTTACGAAGCTTAAGATAAAAAAAAAACGTGTCTTATATATATATGTCTTTGATAAAAACAATAGGACTTCAAGCCGTTTGATAGAAACATCCACTCAAATATTCAGGACCAAAAAGTTGCAAATTTTTGTTTGGGAAAAACTTGAACTGAAATAAGTTTGAATACAAAATGCTTTAGTGTACTTTTTTTGTTTAGCATAGTTTTGTGTTTTGCACAAACGGAACTTAAGAAAATAGTTTCTCACTTTATCTATATATTCTAGAGTGTAGACAATGAAAGACTCAGAGTCCGTCAAACTCCTATGGATTGACGGATGGCCTGAAGAAGGTCTGGCGCTGGTGAAAGTTGGATGATGGTGGCTAAAGATTGCGTGTGATGACGAGTTTTTAGGCCTATACTGCCACGCTATTGAAAAATGCAGCAGTTAACACTGACACTGTCGTTCTCCTTTGCTGTAAGTTCTTATTATGTTAAAAGAATGTCTGCTCCAATGTTCTATTCTATTAAAGTGCTACTAAAATAATAACTCAAAGTTCGTGTTCATTTTGTAGTAAATTTGAGATGCAGCAAAAGTGTCCAAAACATTGTCTAGTTTAATGTAGCACCCACATTAGTAACACCGAAGCGTAATATCTCATTTCTAATTCCGTTGTTACCAAAATCCGCTATGAATTGTTTTAATGTTGTAAAACTAACTACGATGTAGATTAAAGACTGCCTCGGTTGTCTAGCGGTTAAGTCCGTGGATTTAGACTCAGAGGTGCCGGGTTCGATTTCTGTTCGAGACACAACAATGGTTTTAATTTCTTTGTAATATTTATGAAGACCATAAAGATATATTTTTGAATAGATCCAAGAACTATGTAATATTATTTTGATTATTCTTTGTATGTTTGTTTTATTATCTGCACCCTTCCACATAAAAACTCGTAATGTCATAAATTTCATACAGAACGAATAAGAATGTCTAGCCGCATTAGGTTCAGTCAAATCTGCGGGTCTAGTCCGCCTTTGTACGACCTGCAATATTTGTATATTAAAACTATGTGAAGTATATATATATATTATCTTTTTTTTATTTTTTTATTATCTTATATGTATATGCCATAAAAATATTTATTCGAAGTAGATACAAAAATATTAAAATAGAATAGAATAAAAAACTAATTATAAATAATATTTCAGAACAAGTATATAATTTATTTTTTAATAAATAGGAAAAAAAATTGGTTTAGTAAAAATGGTCGTTGTAATAGTGTGGTAATAACTAACATTTAACGTTTTATTCTAATTAAATGATTGGGCGTAACCATTGTTTCATATAACTGGTCACGGGGCATCGTGCAATTTAAGTTACAATAGTTTGCCGTTTTAAAAAGAACCTTGTCATTTTTGGATAAGGTGCAAAAAGTTTTAAATAAACAAATAGTTACCGCAATCCACTTATCTTCTTTTAAGCATATTAATTTTTTTCTCTTAAATTATTTAAATATTTTTAACACGTTTATAATAAAATTACTTTAAAAATTATAATTTTACTGCGAGTAAGTTGCTTTGTGACTTCATTTTGCGAGTGTTATTGAATAGCTTTATCTTTTTTTTTCAAACTACCTGCATTTTATGTATTATTTTATATTTGCAGTTGAATTTGTATGATAGTTATAAGTACCTACTATTAGTTTTAATTGTTAAGTTTGTTTATAGATATTTTGATGTAACTACTATCACAAGTTGTAGGGAATCAACGCAAGTTAACTTTTCATGAAGGCCAGGAAACCCCATATTTGCAGTATATTTATTTGTACTTAGATTTAAGGTTTTTTTTATATTGTACTCTTTATTTTGGTTAATAAAATTATTATTATTATTAATGATTAAATTAAAACCTTATTTACGAGTAATAATTGATAGGCTCCATTTATTTGATGTAACTTGTGGTCTATTGTATGTAACACGGAGCAGAATCCCGGAAAGTAAAGTCACCCCGTTCTGGGACATGTCTCATACATATTTAATGCGTCATTGTAGTTGTGACTCTGTTGACTCTCTAATACATTGTCAACACATGACATTTAGAATGTTTACAAGATGAATAGTGTGGTCTTTGTGGGGTTGCATGCGTGTGCAATCCAGATAGCCGATAACACCACGTACCACGGTGTCAATAACTGCTGTTTAAGAATTGCTGCTACTTCGTCTAGACGTGGTCAACCTGCCTTCTAGTTTTTATTTAATTTAACAGGTATTTACGCGTTTTACCTTAGATACATAGATAGAGTTTAAACAATAATATAAAAAAGGAGGCCTCCTTTCCAAACCAGCCTATTGTCGGTCGCAAGCCCGAGAGATCATTCTTCTTATCTCTTAGCCACACACGATGGAACCGGCACCTGCATGGAGTGCTATTAAATTTATATTCTTCTTCACCCCAAAAAAATATATTTATATTATAAAGTGAACTGCAGATGTATGCATTAGCCAATTTAAGCGAACGATAGCCAAGAGGGCCAAGGAACACATAGTAGCTATAAACCAATGCCAAACAAGTAAACAATAGCAAAACACCCAATATATAATGGCACAATCCATTGGATTAAGCTGCACGACCCGAAGATACCGAGCGTCACTATTACCCTGTACGTGTAGCGATCGAAAAAAAAAACAACAAATTCAACAGCTTAATTTTGGAATGCAATAATTAATCGTTTACGACGCTGCGATAAATCTCCCCATATAACCGAGGATATTGTGAGTGTTGTGTGTCGCGATTTTTCAAAAATTTTAAACTAGTGGGTAGGTTTACATCTACCGCCCATTATGGACAGAGGCTGCTCCGCTCGTTACCACGGCCAATGCAACTTTACCGAAACGCCGGAAGTAATCTGTCTCTAAGTCACCGAAATTTTCATTGTAGTTTAGGCATGATCTTAGCACAAAGGAGTTTTTCAAGTATTTTGTAGTATTTTGTTCCAGCAAATCTGATAGCAAATAACAGTTGGATCTATTCCTTTTCCTACTACAATTCAAGTTTAAATTTAAAGTTTGAAAAGTTTCTCATCCCTTCTTCTTTATTCCGCAAACGAACCACACGCACATGTCAAAATATGAATTTTGCCAATATTGCTACGATTGAATACAATTCGGAGGCTCTTAGATCTGTCGTACGCTGAACATAATTCCTTCATGACAATAATCCCTTCAACTAATAATGAAGCATTTATGAGCTACACTTATTTTTGATAAACAGTTCATGTCAATAAAAATACTAAAATGTCTAAATCTAAGTATTTGTGGCGTAGGAAATATTTATGTGACAAAGTTATAATTTATGAGTGATGAGCGAAGACAGCATAAGTGTTACCAGTCCCGTGGGGTCTGATTCTTGAAATTGAAACGAATCAAAATCTAGTTTGAATGATTTAAATAAATATGGATGATTTAAATAAAAATAAAAATTGAGCTAATAAAATTATATATACTAAATTAAAACTAAAAACTGAACTATACATAAAAATATTCACCCATGACTAGATCATGTGGCAGTGCGCCAACAGAAAGTTGACCAACAGAAAAGTCTGAAGGTGGAAAAGCTGGCAATAATTTCTGCCAACGTATAAGCCTCACTATACAGAGGGAAAATGTTGCCAGTCTTCTTGGGACTATACCTAAAATTTAAATTTTACTTATTACGTATTTATAAATGAACAATTTATATCCCATTTTACATAATATTTTATTGACGACTTTTTTATTTGTTTATCTAAATAAGTGTTTTTCAAATGATATTCCTAGATAGCAATTATAGCAAGTGTACATAAATTGGTCAGATAATTAAAGTGTATGTTTTGGAACACAGCTATCATTGTTATATTATAATACATATAATATGTATCTATCTTTTAATACTGTAATCTAGATATTGAGCAGGAGCGTAGGTCGTTGGCTGTCCGATGTAATGTGTTAGCCCGTAGTTCCTTTTACACGTGCAGCCTATGGGTGGACTATACTGGGAGAGCGTACAGCTATCTGCGCGTCCAGTATAATAATGCGTTTAGGATCCTGATGGGGCTGCCGAGGTTCTGCAGTGCCTCGGGTATGTTTGCTGATTCGAGGACTAACAGTATTCAAACAATTATGCGCAAAAGATCTGCGCCGCATGAGAACCAGTACCAACAGGCTCCTAAACGTATTGGCAGATCGGTGGGACTCTCCGCTTCTGGAGCACTGGATACAGCTGCATACAGTCAAGTAGACAGCCTCCAGTAGCGGATAGTTTAAAATAAATTATTAGTTATACTAAATACGATAAAAGAATTTTACTTTAGTGTACTTTGTGTAAAAAAATTGGATTGTTTGATGTGTAATGACATTAAAAGTGTATGTACTTATGCCTACTTACTGAGGTAAATGAATTTGTGATGTCAAGTCGTTCGTGAGTTCGTCAAGAATAAGAGTGTTGGTCTCAACTGTACTGGGGTATTCCCGCCCTACGCTAGAGTGCTCGGGAACGGTTCTCATAAATATTTGATGGGCAGTCCGGATCTGTTCTAGTTTTAACCTTAAATAGGTTACAAGACTGACGGTGAGCCACAACATTTGACTTAGAGGCCTATAGAGTTCACTCAGTGAGCCAATTAGGCGGGAAAATGTTTGCAATATTTTTTTAATACACGTGTAAGATGATTTTACTATGATAAAGAAAGTAAAGTATTTAATAAATGCGTAATTATGTTTATTTACTAATTTAAGCTATTTTAATATTTTTCTTTATCCTGCCCATCACCTTACATGATCCCCAAGGTTAGCTGGTGAAGAATGCCTAATGGCGTTATAGCTGGCCTATGTACTAGGTTTTTAAGTGCAATAAAGTGTTTAAATAAATAAAGTATGACCACGACTGTATCACTTACGGGGTGGTCAGACAACTTTACTATAAGCAAAGGAGAAAAAGCTTGTCGATGTCCGAACTCGAACTCAAAATTAAAACCTGCAAATAAATTAAGGAAATGATTGTGTCATCCGAAAATCGAACCCGGTACGTCTAAATCCACAGACTTAACCGTTAGACCTGGAGGCAGAATAAAAAAAACTATGATTTTATCAAGAATTCTAATTTTTTAGCTTACCATGGATTCAACGGAGGAAGAGAGGAAAAGAATGATGTCTCGGGCTTGAGACCGACTATGGGCTAGCTTTACAAGGAAGCCTCTTGTTTTAATTTTTCCATTTGCGGTAACTTCTAATTGACCCTTTATGTTTCCATTTATTTTTTCCAAATTTGTTATTAGTCGTTAGTTATCCTTTAATAATTAAATAAATAAATAAAAATAAATAATTGCGCAATAAGGCGCTCACAATCCACCATTCTGCTCCTCTGAACCCAAGAAATACCAAATCAATCAAATCATTTATGAGAATTTATTTATTAGTTAGTAGAAACTGCATCCGTGGTCTAGCGGTTAATTTCGTGGATTTAGACTCGGAGGTACCAGGTTCGATTCTTGGTCGGGACACAATCAATTGTTAAATTCATTTGTAATATTTCTCGAGTTTGGAACGCTAGAGACATCGACGAGCTTGTAACTTGTCTAGGGCCTATAGTAAATGAAAAAAAAAATAAAGAGTGGATTCTGACTACTTTACGTTACTATAAACTCACATAAAAAACAATGAATTACGAACCTTAATATAAAAAAAAAACAGACAGCTGAATAACTAATAACGTGATTTTTCACTGCTGTCTACTTAAGAGACAGGTCGTCATATAATAATTCTTCACATATTCTGCATAAGTTCAGAAATGCATACCACAGCCAGCTCATGAATATGCACCGCGCACTTTAGTATCAAACATGCCACCCTTTGCTTCCAGCAAGTGAACATTAAAGGTGTTTAGAGCAAACAAGCGAATGCTGGTTCTATCTGCTCTTTAACAAATTCATTTTGTATAATCTAAGCAATATTTTGATGTTCCTTCTTTGCTCGAGAAGATTCTATCGAATAGCTAGTTCCTTCTGTACTTGTTTCTCGAAACGGTATCTTTAATGCGTTCTTGTTGACAATTGAGCATGCAGCACTCGTTCGCGTGATCAAAACATTAATTAAGCATGTGCGTATGAGTATCACCATGGCAAGCTAACAATATTAGTTCTTGAAAGTAAAAATTGGCATTTGACATTGTGGTGCGTTCGCAAGGTGTGCGCGGAGCCGGGTATCGTGCGCGTCAACTAATGCATCTCGGTACGTCAGTGACCACAATATTCCCCTCTTTGCAAAAATTAAAGTTTTTTTTGTGAAGGGAATATTGTGTTGACTGACCGTTCGCGAAGTGTGCGCGGAACTGACTGTCGTGCGCGTCAACTAATGCATCTCGGAACGTCAGTGACCACAATATTCCCCTCTTTGCAAAAATTTAAGTTTTTTTTTGTGAAGGGAATATTGTGGTGACTGACTGTTTGCGAAGTGTTCGCGGAACTGACTGTCGTGCGCGTCAACTAATGCATCTCGGAACGTCAGTGACCACAATATTCCGCTCTTTGCAAAAATTAAAGTTTTTTTTGTGAAGGGAATATTGTGGTTACTGACTGTTTGCGAATTGTGCGCGGAACTGACTGTCGTGCGCGTCGACTAATATCATTGCAAATGGCACATACTGTCAACGAGAACAACAAATATGTGGTAGGCAGACTAATGATGGTAATTTGCTTAGTCTGCCGGGGCGGGGAAGTATCCACCTTTCGTGCTGATAAACCCAGTAAAGTGTATCCACACGTATCGGGATCAGGCTCGAATTGCTGTCATGCCCAGTCAAGCCGGAATAGTGTTATTTTGTGTGTGGACTGATGTCAGTCATGAGTCTCATTCCAGTTGCTAATATGCATGGACCTCACGCGCCACTTACCATCAGGTGGGCGCAAGGTCACATGTCGTTCTAGTATAAAAAAATATGTGTATAAATAAAACACGACCGTCTTGATCTCTCTTTTGGTATAATTTGAATTTATCTTTACATTTATTTTTAATATTATTATCAATTTATATATACCTTTCGTAGGTACCTACTTTTCAATTTATTTAATCCAAACTGTACTTAATAATAAATACATATAGACATAATCGTTTAATCGAAGGAATATTTATATAAATTAAAATTTAAAAAATAAAACTAAATTATAAATAAAACTACTACTCGGGAGGTTATAATTGTAGTTTTTATTTTTTTAGTTCTATTTGTAGTGTAGTTAATTTAATCTACCGTACAAGTTTCAAAACAAATAGAATTCATTAGGAATTTAACCACAACTCCGCGACTAAATCACAGAAATAAAAACTGTTACGTGAATAACTTTACTGTCAGTACACGTAAAGTCACATGTCTTCCTTATACAATAAAAAATATACCCACAATTACCCTTTGAACTCCGAACCGACCCGTGAGAATTTATTAAAAAATAACTCAAATGAAAAAACGTATCTTCAAAGGGAGCCGCTTAACATTTTCTGCGGGTTAGATTCGTGCTGAAAAACATGTACAAAACAACCAAATTTATTTTTCTTTTTAATAAAGGTAAATTCATAAAAAGCGTGTCTTTGTTTGATATTATCTAAATGATACGTGATAAATATGTGACTTAAAGTTATATTTAATAATAAATAAATATTTCCAGACAGGTCACACAGCGCCATCTAGTTTCCGTGGTAAGCTACGAGGCTTGTGTTACGGAAACTAGATGGTTGATAAACTACATATTATACTTTTTTTTTTGTAAATATATACATATTATACATATAAACACCCAGACCGAGACAAATTATACAATGTACCACTAGACCACGGAGGCGGTCACGCTGTAAAGTACAGTTAGAAATGTGTTTTATTGATTTATTAAATATTATATAATAAAATAATACACACTTTATTTACATAACCCTTTCAGCACGGATAATACTAAGCGTGCGTTAATACAAAAAGATATCTAGCGGTCACCAAATTCTGTTTTGCCGCTCAGAAACAGCCTCGGTATATCGTGCACTCATCTAGCTACTTAATAATTGTCGTTATTAAAATTGTTAAGAAAAAAAAATACAATGATTTTTATTGCCACTTTATTACCCAACGTACTCGTATGTCTTACAGACGCACGTATGACCTTAGTTTATAAAGCATATGCCTGCTTGAGGTCGAAAAAAACCTGCCTTGTTCAATATTTAACGTCTGTGTATCACGTAATATTTAACAAAAATCAGCTAGTATTTGTGGGTTGACAACGTGGCTTTCCGAGCAATAGTGCACTTTAGTCGATGCATGAAAGCCAGCAATGTCCGACCCGTTCACACATTCACGCCACCGGGTGTTACTATTGGGCAGGCTGCCAAAACTTTCCATAGCACAAAAAAGACACATTTTTATAACAAATAAATCGGATTTGTCGATAATAATTTTATATTGTAAATGCGAAAGGAGCTTTGTCTGTATGTTTGTATTGCTTTCACTACTAGTAAATTATATCTCTAGAGAACCAAACTCGAGAAATATCACAAATAAATTTAATATTAATAAATATATATTAATATAGGTACATTAAATATAAATGAAAACCTACCTAAATAAAAAAAATAAAAATAAACTTAACTATAAAAAAAATATGCCTCTAAAGACGTCCCATCCGAGATTGTCCCAAGGAGACTGGCAACATTTCCCCTCTGTATAGCGAGGCTAATACGCTGGCAGAAATAATTGCCAGCCTTCCTGTCTCCAGACCTATCCGTTAGCCTTGCTGAAGGTCCATAGGCCCATCGTCTCCACCCCAAACGGCGCAATTTCGTAAAATATTATTGTGTTCCGACCGGGAATAGAACCCGATTCTAAATCCACGGAATTGCATGCGCCCCGTGTTTTTCGTTTCCAATCTTACAGGTATTTTAATAGCTATTAATAGTTACCAAGTATGAATTGTCAGGATAATTTAGAAGTATCATCACGACCGTTTCCCTTTCGAGGTGGTCAGAAACCACGCTTATAAATAAGCGGTTTCACTTTTTAACTTTACTATAAGCTAATCATGACAAGTGGCAAGCTCGTCGATGTCTCCAGCGTACCAAACTCGAGAAATATCACAAATAAATTTAATATTAATTAAATGTATTTATTTACATTAATAAATATTTTTGTGTCTTGACTAGGAATCGTACCCGGTACCTCGGAGTCTAAATCCACGAACTTAACCGCTAGACCACGGAGGCATTTATATAAAAAACAAATTTAGTTTTTGCTTTGACCAGAACAGAAACATTTATCAGTAACCTATTTCATAAATTCACCTTGTATAGTATAAACATAAAAATCTTTGGTAAAAAGATGAACCCTCCATGTTTGCAGCCTATCTATCTCGCTGTAATAAAGTGTGATAGGTTACAAACTAAATTTTATTCTAAATTGATCTTCAGCGACGACGCGTAAATGTAGTGGAATTCGATTCCCATCCCACTGGTATATCTCTGGTAATAATACATAAATACACGATATAGGAAAAGTTGCAGGATTATTCAGATTTAGTATATCAAGCTGATCTTAAAGTAGACCTTAGACCAAATGCCAGCAACTGCTTTATTTCTCAGTAACGTTAACTGAAGATTTTTGGCGTTGCGAGTGTAGGCCAAATTCTACAGAAAAAACTGGAAGATCCATCTCCAACAGTGGAAGTTGGGAGGTTGGAAGGTTAGGAGTTCTAGGGGCTATAATGATAATGAGATTTTTGGAAAAAATATTTTTCTAGCCAGGAACAGAACAGGTTAATATTAAAAAAAAAAAGCCTATGGCACCAGCTGTTGCTTATAAGAATTGAATGGTGCAATGTAACTTCGAACGGCAAACTAAACGAAAGTGAGTATCTATAATTTAAAAAAAGTTAGGACTTAGAAAATTAAACATATTAAAAAAAAGGTAATTACTTAATTTAAATATGATAAAAAATCTATATTGTACATTATTTAACAAGTAGGTACATAAGCGAGCTTTATGTCGTAAACGCATTTCCTTCAACTAACCTTTCTGACTTTTGAACTGCAATAATAAGCGGGTGCATAAACTTATAGCGAAATCTTTTATTAAAAAAAAAAAAACACTAGTAATTTTACTCAAATCGTACACAATTATTATGAGAAGAAAGAATTAAAAGGCCGTGAAAGTCGCAAAGGAATTGAAAACAATATTTTAGTTAATTGTGATTATAGATAATACCGTAAAGAAGAAATGTGCAGACCTGCGATTTCAGATAATGAGCCACTTTAACTCTTTGCGAAATTGGGAAAGATGATCGTACGCAATCCGATTACATAGCTGATGCATAAGTTGAGAAGGCGATCTATATATGATAAAAAGAGTAAATGCGGAAATAGTGTTAACGGTGCCCTGGGGTCCTTGATGGCCAGTCGAAATGTCAGTGACAAAGCTCGACTAGCCATACACAATGCCATGCTGATACCAACACTTACGTCTGGTAGCGAGACGTGGATATGTCAGAATACGCATGGGAGTAGAGTTAATGCAGTAGATATGCGGCGTCACTTTGTCGGACCGAATACGTAATAACGAAATACGCAAAAGGGTAGGAATGAAAAGCATGGGTACAAAAATAAGGAAAGGCATGCTCCGATGGTTCGGGCATGTCGAAAGGATGAGTAAAGAGAGATTGACGAACAGACCAAGACTAACCTACGACGATCAAATAAATAAAACAAAAGCTGAAGGTGCATTAAAAAGTCATTGAAACAAATGAGCATGGACGAAGAAGCGAAAGAAGTATGTCGTAATCGTGACAAGTGGCGCTCAATCGTCTCTGCCTACACCGCAAGGGATTTGGCGTGAAGATATGTATGTATGTAGATACGCAATAGCCCTGCAACTTATAGATAATAGATGAAAACCCGGCTTCGTTTTATCGCACCGCAGTAACACAATAGCGTCACTCAAGCCAATAGTGAATTTTATTTCTGCTCCGCTCCCGCATCCCGTCAATTTGTAGTTGAGATAAAGTGAAATGACATTTTGCAATTGCTGCACAAAATTGACATCAATTTGCCTTTTTTACTACGACTGAAAAGAGTACAAAATCACGCTTCGTCATAGTATAGGTGGAAGTAAGAACCACCGTGCGTAGACTTAAAAAAACTTAAGATATTCAGCAGCAAAAATCTCGTTATTTAGACATGTGACAACGAGCTCACCTGATAGTAATCTGTACGCGAAGTACAAGAATGAGATCAACTGACTCCAGCCACTAAGGATCAGTCTCTACCACTATGCTGGCCTAACAAGATGCATTTTCACACTTCGCTTACAGGACTCCATGTTATAGGACTGGGGAACTGTTTGGGAAAATATTCCACATCTTCAGCGTGCGACAGGTTTATGAGTACGCATAGAAATAGTGGTATGTGGATGCAAATGACATGTTCGTGTGGTTCGGTTGCGAAATGGAGAGGAATGGATTAGGTTATTGAGCTCTTTATATAACTCACTAGTAGAACACGCTCAGAGAAGCCACATCTAGGCGAAGCTGCATGTATTCGAGAGTTCCAGATATAGTGGTATCGTCAACAATTTGAACAGCTTGACTCTGCAGGACATTGAGAGCATCTGTAAGGTACGTAGCAGGACCATCTCAGGGTGAGAACAGTATTCCACGTATGACCTTATCTGTGCTGTATATAACATAAGCAGCTGACGGGAAAAACCGCTTCACCCTGTTCAGTGTACCAATTTTTTTTAACGCTGTCTTGGTGATGTTTTTAATATAGTTTTAGGTTTAAGCTTATTTTGACCCTAAGTATGTTGAAGCTGGGTTGAATTTCCAGCACGGTGTCCAAAAGATTAGGATTAGGTGAATAGAAATACTTTTTGGCTATCAGCGCGAATGGCGCTAGGATCTTACTGGCATTAAATTACTGGGTTATGAGCACCCCAATCAGATATTTTGCGAAAGGTGCCGTCCAGTTCCGTCGAGACTATATTTTAAAAATCTAATATTAGAGCTTAACAATATACAAGAACATTATGGTTACAGATTCTCTTTTAAATAATAATTAATGTATATTATATATATGTATGTGTGTATGTATATAAATATGTCCCTACTTCTTTAAGTGGTATAATTAATGAATTTAATTATAATGTTAAGATATTTATTTGTTTAAGAAAGTATCCTTCTGGTTGAAATTTTACTATTGATAACTGTAACTCCTTTTCTACTCCTTAAATAAGTATTTATAGACGTCAACCTATGGGTGATAAAAGCCGCGAAGTCCCATGTAAGAGTAACAAAAAAGTTCAATCCAAATACAATTTCCAAGTATAAAGAAGTTAACATCTCGGCACACAATGCGATTTGTACAAAGCGTCTAGTTTGCCACCTCCGCGCGACAAAGGCACAAATTTAGGAACAACTTTCCGCTCAAACTGCATCCTTTAGATAGAAATCGTTTGATGTATTATGTGATATTTTTATACAACGAAATTCAATTACAAATTATTGTCTACCAGAACCAGAATATACTGCAATTTTACACAAAGTTTTCTAGAAAGTAGAAAAAAGTTTCTGTGGGAAATAAATATTCCAAAAGATCACATCATGAAGTCAAACTAATATTATCTATCTAATACTATCTCACAGAAGATTAGGATGGGATTCAAGACTCAGTTTTACGAAATAATTTATTAAAATAGTATTAATTACTTTTCAATCTAGCGATTCGGAAACTATGTTAAGAATGGAAAGCTTAAAAGTTCCAAGTGAAACCGATCTTAGGTACTCAACAATAAATCTTCCAACATTTAAGTCTGTTAAAGGAACTTTTCAGATTTATTGCCATCTCCATGTAAGCACTTAAACTTTAACGGTTTTCTACAAATTCTACAATCATTTGAATTTAACTGTAACAAATTTTGCGCGGGATAATATTTATTTTTCAACTTCTGGGGAATTCCATTGGGACCTTTGACTCCAGAATTAATTTAACTTATGTAATTATGTCATCAGAACTTATTAGAGATAGAAACAGTATCCATTTTTTTTATACTAGCACGACATGTGACCTTGCTCCCACCTGATGGTATGTGGCCCGAGGTCGATAAATGTTAGCAACTGGAATCAGACACTCAGGACTGACATCAGTCCCTAACACTATTCCGGCTTGACTGGGCATGACGGTAATTCGAGCCTGATTCCGAAACTCGTGGATACACTTTACTGGGTTTATCGGCACGAACGGTGGATACTTCCCCGTCTCGGCAAACTGGGCAAATTACTACCATCAGTCTGCCTACCGCCCATTTCTTCTCGTAGAAAGTATGTGCCATTTGCCATAATGTAAAATGCCATTTTTTACTTTCAAGGAGAATATTGTAAGCTGGCCATGATATTTATATAAAAATAACACCGCTTGAAACAAGACTTACAGCAGTGATCAGATACTATGTTTTTTTTTTTTTAGAAAAAAGGGGATTCATATTTAGCCAACTTTACTATAGGTCATTCATGACAAGTGACAAGCTAAGTAAATTATTGTGTCCTGACCAGAAATCCGGTACTTCTGAGTCTAAATCAACGGAATTTACCGATAGATAACGGAGGCAGTTATAAATCATAATAGTGACATATGATATAATATAAATATAAATATAAATATTTCCAGACAGGTCACACAGCGCCATCTAGTTTCCGTGGTAAGCGTAGCTTGTGTTACGGAAACTAGATGGTTGATAAACTACATATTATACTTTTTTTTTTTTTTTGTTAATATATACATATTATACATATAAACACCCAGACCGAGACAAATTATACAATGTACAACTTGCCCCCGGTGGGAATCGAACCCACGACCTCCCGAGTTCACGGCAACGTTTGTTACCACTAGACATGTGGCAGGCTGTATATGGCATGAGATGAACCTAAAATGCTTTATTTAATGACAAATGTACTAATAATATGTGAACATTAAAGTAATTGCCATAGGAATATACTATAAAAATGGGAATCAATTAAACAGCAAGTTTTTTTTTATTTTTTTTTTCTTGTATGGGCAGAAAATTGTAGGTATTTTGTCAGCCAAATATTTGGTAGGAAACCTATGGTAAGCAAACATTTCTAAATCAATCAGCAATTAATGTCATGTCTTGACTGCTCAAGTTATTTTTGGTTAGCCAATTATATGTTTAGGCGACATTTAGTGATCCCTGTTTTATAAAATTTTAGTAAGCATACTACTAGCGAAAACATTTTGTACAGAAAATACCTAAAGTGTAGAAAACAAAACTATTGGGCCAGCGGTGGTGGGACTGTTGTTGTCCTTCAGTGGCTGGTGTCGGTTGCTCTCATTCTTAGAGCCCACATAGCTCAGCCCATCGGGTGAGTTCGTTGCCACTTGTTGTGGCCTGATTACAACATAATTACCTACTTGTCACTCATAAAAAGTGCCTAGCACAGTAGTTATTACTCTGTTTATAGTCATGACATACTCTTTCATCTGACCATTTAATTATTTTGCTTTACATATTATTAAGATTGTTTGCAGACCAGAGGTTGCCCGCCTGATTTTTTATTTATTTTTTATTGTAAGTCAAGTTTTATTGGATGACCAACTAATTTAACAGCTGATTTTTGTTGCTACCCAAATCTGATTGTGGCTGATTGTTGAATTGCTTCCCCCTAATAAACTGGCGATGATTTTTTCTTTTGTTTTTATTAACACTTCAGGATGGAGGGCCTTTGCTTAGCAATGAAGCTGTTTTTGTTTCTGCACAAGCATTGTATGTAAGGCTATTGTTGGCACAGGCACTGTGGACTTCGGGGTGGCAATCGTATCACATCACACATGATTAATTGGCAATTGCCTAATATTTATCTGTAAATCACACTTGATATAGCTACCAAAATGAGCAAGAACCATGATAACAGCACACTTCTTATCGCGTTATCATATTGTTATCTCCTTATCATCATGTAACAATCACAGATGTAATAATTAATTAATAACGCCGGCAGAGGGCTCGCGTTCATTGTTGATTGCTCGCATATTATGTTATTTTTAAAGCGTGTACATTGCGTGTTTTAATAACAAATAAAGAAGGAACAAAGAATTTCAAATAATGAACAAATAATCAAAAGATACTTAATTTCTATGAAATTAAATATAAACTAAACCTAATATAAAAATTTAAACATATTATATTTTATAAAATTAAAACGTAATGTACGTCGCTGAGACAATGTTCTTGAGCCAGCTGTCACGTGTTTCTTTTTATTTTTTAAATTTGTTGGTGCATTGACATGGATTTTACATATATTTTTTATATTTAATTCAGTTATATACGATACTCGTATATATGTTTTCTACTAATAAAATACAAGTCAATGCTCCTCTAATGTTATTTTGATTACTTTATGTCACAAATCCGTTAACCGGCAGGAAATGCAGTATTATTGCAGTATTATTATTATTGTTAGGCATAGTTAAGATTTTATTATTATTAAGTAATAATTTATTATTTAATTATTCTATTTGCATATATACATATTATATTATATTTTATATATAGGTACTTACAAATAAAAAACTGGATTTGAATAGTGAAGATGATTCATTTTATTCTATTACAAGTAGCACTTCTGGTGATTCTTTTTATGATGCTGAAGGCTTAGATATCTTACTAAATAAGGAATTTTCTCTGTATAAAAAGTATCTTAACATATGTCATATTAATGCACAAAGCGTGCCCTCTTCTTACTCTGATCTTCTTTCTACCTTCACCTCTCCCAGTGTAATTGATGCCATTCTTATATCTGAGTCCTGGCTTAAACCTTCCTTATCCTCAACCTCTTATTCTCTTGCCGGGTATATCTTGATCAGAAACGACCGTATAGGCGCAACTGGGGGGGGTGTAGCAATATACTTACGTGCTGATCTGCCATATAAAGTAATCAGTTCCTCACCAAGCCCTTACTCTGCTTCGGCTGAATTTCTATTTATAGAAGTACAATTTTTAGGGTGTCAAGTGCTAGTTGGTGTAGTGTATTGTCCTCCCTCCATAAACTATTTTTCTTATTTGGAAAGCGTTCTTGAGGAAGTGGTACCGCTTTATACACACAACGTCATCATGGGCGATTTCAACACCTGTCTCCTAGATGAACGTCGGGCTGGCAAAACAAGGGCGTCTAAACTCCTTAACGTCACTTCATCAGTAAATTTGTTTCTTCTGCCGTCTGGCCCAACTCATCATTTAGCGACAACGTCCACTCTTCTTGATCTTATTTTTACTTCACGCCCTGATGTTGTTGCCAGTCACGGCCAGCTCCTTGCTCCCTTCTCCCACCACGATCTCGTTTTCGCCTCGTATAAAGTAAGACCGCCAAGGTACCGCCCGCCTACCATAGTGATGCGTCATTATTCCCGTATGGATATCGATAAACTACGTGGTGATGCAGCTAGCATCGATTGGAGTACTTTACTAACAGCAAACAATATAGAAGACATGGTTGATATATTCAATCATGAGCTGATTAAATTATATGACTCGCATGCTCCACTCCGAGCTACAAAAGTTAAGAGGGCCCCAGCACCATGGATTAATGAGAATGTACGAATCGCTATGAGGAAACGAGATCGTGCGTATCGAAAATATCGGCGTAATCGCTGTGATGATAATCTGTCTGCATTTAGGTCTGCGAGGAATCGTTGCAACCAGGTGTGCAGGATTGCCAAACGTCATTATTTCCTAGACAACGTAACCAACAAATCATCATCAAAAATTTGGCAGTTCTTTAACTCATTGGGTCTTGGGCGATGTCGTGAACAGGTAAATCCTGGCTCCGTGACACCTGATCAGCTTAACACTCACTTCTCTGCGGCTCCGGTGCTGGATAGTGTTATAAAAACTAATACTTTGGCAGAGATAGCTGAGCTACCGGTGTCTGCTGATGTGGAACCATTTTTCCTGACAGAGGTTGCTAATGATGTAGTTTTCAAGACGATAAATTCAATAACTTCTAAAGCAGTAGGATGTGATTCCATCAGTCGTGTTATGATCATTACCATAATTGACCTTCTTTTACCCATCATTTCTCACATCATTAATTTTTCCCTTACCTCCGGTCAATTTCCCTCCCAATGGCGCAAGGCTTATATCATTCCATTACCAAAAATTCCTACACCTATACTTCCTACCCACTTTCGTCCTATATCTATATTACCATTTTTATCCAAGGTCCTTGAGTCCATTGTACATAAACAACTTTCCCTTTTTATAGATAATAATGATATATTAAACCCCTACCAGTCCGGATTCCGCCCTGGTCATAGCACAACTTCAGCTTTACTTAAGGTAACTGAAGACATCAGAAGAGGCATGGATGAAACTAAGGTCACAGTACTTGTACTGATTGATTTCACAAATGCCTTTAACACAGTTGATCCTGATTTGCTTATCGCTATGTTGTCTCGTCTTGGAATTTCATCGGAGGCTCTGTCATGGTTTTCACAATATCTTCATGGCCGTCAGCAGCAGGTACAGGTTGATCAGGTGTCGTCGGAGTGGCGCGATTTGGTTACGGGCGTTCCACAAGGTGGTATTCTGTCCCCTTTATTGTTTTCGTTGTTTATCAATGCCATCACCTCCCTTCTACACTGTCACTATTACCTGTATGCAGACGACTTGCAGCTTTATGTGCAGACGGATATCAATACCCTCAATAGTGCAATAGCTTGGCTTAACTCTGATCTTTCTAATATAAGTTCGTGGTCGGAACGTTTTGGGATCGTTGTCAATCCGAGCAAGTGTCAGGCAATTGTAATAGGAAGCTCCCGACAATTATGCAAAATTGACCTTAACGATATCGACTTGGTTCGGTTTGACAACGTTCCTATTCCATATAGTAGTGAGGTAAAGAATTTGGGAATTCACTTAGATTCCAATCTAAGTTGGACAGTCCAGGTTACGAACACGAGCCGTAAATTTTTTTCTTCTCTGCACTTTCTTAATAAACTTAAACATTTTCTGCCTATTAAAGCTAAAATAACCCTTGTCCAAAGCCTTCTCCTTCCACTTCTCGATTATGGTGACGTGTGCAGCGTTGATCTCTCGGAGATATTGCTCAATAAGATGGACCGGCTACTTAACGCATGTATCCGGTTCATCTATTGTTTGCGTAAATATGATCATATTTCCGAGTATCGCGCTAAGTTGAAGTGGCTGCCAATTCGGTGTCGCAGGAACCTTAGAATTCTTTGCTTGCTTTTTTCTGTTCTGAATGAGCCTGCGACACCGAAATACCTCAAGGACAATTTCGCCTATTTGTCTTCGTTTCACGATAAATCCCTCCGTTCCTCTCATAATTCTCTTTTGTCTATTCCCTCTCATAGTTCTAGTTTCGTTTCGAACTCATTTGTAGTTGTTGCCACGAACCTGTGGAACAATTTGCCTCTTAGCATAAGGCAAGTAACCACCAGATCTCTATTTAAAAAAATGGTCTATTCACACTTTCTATCACAAAAAAAGTAAGTATTATCTATGTATGTGTATGTAGTTACTATAACTTATTTATTAGAATTTAGTATATTGTTGTCATTGATATATAATATGTAGTGTATGTAATAATATGTATGGGTATATGTAGTATATGTATTTTTATATATATGTATTAGTATTACTATATTTATTAGTATATAGTTAAACCGTAGAATTTAATACAATTTTGCACCTACCTTTCAATATAATACTCAAGTTGTCCCAATGGTTGGCTAGGATAGAATGTCTAGCGGCATTATAAGCCCGCCTTTGTCTTTGTGCAATAAAGATTTAAATAAATAAATAAATAAATAAATAAATAGACCACGGAGGCGGTCATATATAGAGTTTATTTACTTCTTTCGGTTTTTTTATAGTCTTTACGGCGTGGTTTGTAAAGAAGCCTAATTACGTACAGGTCAGGCGATTAAAAATGAGCAACACTTGACAAAGTATTTATGGCATTGACTAGATTCGTCTCCCTCTAGCTTGAATGGGCTCATCGACAAGAAAGAGAGCAAAAACGGTGGTTTGTTTTAGTTATTATAAACAGGCTGTTCTCATTTTAATTCCTTATTAGAGGATTTCAAACTACGTAAAACTCTCTGAGTAATATAAACTAACACTCTGTATAATAACTTTGCACTGTAAATTAATATACATTAAATATAAATGAAAAGCTATCTAAATAATAAATTTAAAAATAAACTGTAACTAAAAATGTCCTCTAGAGACGTCCCATCCAAGGAAACTGGCAACATTCTCTGAAAAGCGAGGCTAATACGTTGGCAATAATAATTGCAAGCCTTCCTGTCTCCAGGACTTTTCGTCAGCAGCTTTGACAACTCCGTGGCCAAGCGCCTTGATGAAGGTCCCCATGGCGCCATCGTCTCGACCTCAAACGGCGCAAATTCGTAACCGGTACCAAGGTTGGCACATGTCACTAGTTTGTGTACTGTATGTATAGTGTTAATTTTATCTCCTCGCGACCTTTTGACCAGTTTACATGGTACAATATTTCAGATGAAAGGTTTAATAAAAGAAAGTACGAGTATGTAATTCTGACCGGAAAACGAACCTCGTACCTCGGCGCTTTACGGCCGTAGTCGCTTTGCCGCAAAAGTCGTCATAATAGCACAAATTAGTCTAAATGTCCCCTAAAAAATGTCTCGACTTAACGAGTGACAGTCGGTGTGAAAAAGTAAATTTTATGTCACGTAACCAACTGAAGGAAAAGTTTTTGTCCTCACGAAACGTGGTGGTTTGACCTAGGTGTACAGTCAGATAAATCAGCATTGGCTCTTTTAAAAAAAAAAAATCGATCGCACACCTGCAAGAATAAGCCGGTAGTGCGTTACACAAAAAAATACCCTTGTTGTGATCCAACGTGGTACTGAGACGAGTACACTCAGCGTCAAATAGTGTAAATATTTGCGTGTCACATTCAGTGTATGTTACAAAATATGTTAAGTCAACAAGGTAAATATAAAATGACAATAAATTGTGTGTGGCTCGGTTGTAGAACGCTTTCCTTAAATCCTAAAAAAGTCGGTTTGAACGACATGTACCAATGAGAACTACACTTTTCATATGTACATTTTATAAAGATTTACAACCACCGTTCCCGTGCCTCGAATCTAAAAAAAAAACGTCCGTTCCGTTTCCACTAATTTCAACTTGTGGAATCTTTAATAAATTGTCATAAAAAATTGGCCCGTCTGGCCTGCGTGGCGAGTGTAGGCGAAATTCTCCAGAAAGCTCTAAAAGGCCCATCTCCAACAGGTCAAGGTCTCTGTTTTTTAGGGGCCCAGCTGTGATAAAAATTAAATATAATTTTATTTATATTAAGTTGAGTCCGTGGATATACGCTCGGTAGTAACGGGTCCGATTTCTGGTCGCGAAACAGTAAATAATCTACTACAAAATATAAGACAAGCATCTACTTAGCAAGATTAGCATTCAAAAGAATGGTTTATTCTTAATTCTTATCTCAATGGTTTGAAGTATATTATTAATATATATCTATGTATATTTAATTATTATTTATGTATATATTTATATGTAGTTATAAAATATATTTCATAATGTCTATTTTATTATGTGTATTACTTTTCATTTAAGTGTTTAAACTTGTCCCAATGATAGAATGTCTCGCGGCATTAAAGCCTGCCTTTGTCTTTGTACATTGAAGTTAAATAAATAAATAAATTATTTAATTAAATTTGTTATATTTCTCGAGTTTGGGTACAGAGACATCGACGAGCTTGCCACTTATCATAATGGGACTTATCATAATACCACTTATCATAGTAAAGTTGGCTAAATATCAGATCTTTAAAAAAAAGCGTGGTTGCCGACTGCCCCGGATGGGATACGGTCGTTATGATACGTTACATTTTACTTTCAAATTTATATTCTTTTCCTACAAAGACTAAAATACCATATCACTCTGAATTTATCCACTTAAAGTTGATGACTAATCGCAATATAAAAAAAAATAAAAATAAAAGAAAAAAATAGCTTAATTTAGTCGCCGAGTGTACTCAAACTTTAGCCATTACCGTGGGGTTAGATTAAACGTGTTCCTGTGTTAAATTGACGATGAAATGTTTACGTCTTTAACCGGGTCTTTTGTGCGTGGCGTGTCATTTGGAACGCCACAAATTATAAACGATTTTTTTACATGTTTTGATAATTATCCGATGATATTTTATAACACAGCTGATTTTAAAAATATGTGATTTACTTTAATATTTAAATATAAAAATATATTTATTAAAAATTAACATTAACTTTTACTTTGACGTTTGACATTACTTTTAAAATTTCATGCTTACTTATTTTTTGGATTTAGACGCTGAGATTCCAGTTTTGATTCCAGGTCGAGACACAATAATTTATTTATGACTTGCCAGTTGTTAATAATAATAATAAAATACTTTATTGCACAAAATTACAAAAGTAGTGTACAGGGGCGAACTAAATTAATTAATTAACTTATTCTCTTACAGCTAACCTTTGTAATAGTGACAAGTGAGGTTATAGGGTGCTTATAAACGATAAGTCAATAGAACTAGATATGAAGATAGATAGGAACTTAACAGTAACGAAAATAGCTAAAATATATACATAAAAGCAAGCAATACATATTATTAACATCCATGTATTTAAACTTAATATATATACATATACCTACATAAATACATATTCTTGGAACTAGGCCTCAGATTTTTTTATTCTGATGTTGTGGACATTCACGCGACTTAAAACTGTTTTTTGTTTAAATACATTGTAGGTACAAAACGTTATGTGAACTCTCATAAATTAATTTAATAAATCAAAAAATGGATATTTTTATCACTTTCAATTAAGCGAGCGCATTGAAACCGCACGACAGTTAATTATGATAACAAACTATTTCATTTTAAAATTTAATGACATGCGCGTTTAATTATACCAAAGCATCAGACAATTATAAAATATTCACAATAACTGACGTAAAATAACATATTCATTATGTCGCGCAATGAAACTGGCCGAAAATTGCATTAACACAAAGGACAATGGGAAGAAACGACCCGCCCTCCAACAGATTCGAAATACGTGCCATGTGATTATTTTTACTATGGCGACGTTCTTCAAGAATTTGGGGTTGATCCTTTTTTTTTTTTCATTTATTTCAGTCTCTAGAACACAGCGTCCTAGACCTCCACTGTTGGAAATGGGCCTTCCAGATATATATCTGGAGAATGTGACTTACACTCGCCACGCTGGCGAGACGGGTTGACCAGGATCTGATGTATTTTTTATGACAATTTATTACAATTCCAGATTCCAGTTGGTATTAGTAAAACCGGGGCTTTTAATGTGCTTTCTAGAGCACGGGAACGGTGGTGATGTAATATAATGTAGGTAAAAAAAGTGTATTTCTCATTGGTAGGTACATGCCGGGAGGGTTAGAACCGACCTTTGTAAGATATTAAGGAAACATTCCTACTTTACTACCGAGCATACTTTTTTTTTTAGTGTCATTATATTATATCGGTGATATCTCTTTTGTAAGAACGAACCCCGGCATTTTTCTTTTTTTTTATACTAGCACGATATGTGACCTTGGGCCCACCTGATGGTATGTTAGCAACTGAAGTCAGACACTTATAACTGCCGCCATCAGTCCCTAACACTATGCCGGCTTGACTAGATGCTTTTTCACACTTCGCTTGAAGGACTCCAAGTTATAGGAAAGTGGAAACACAGAGGCTGGAAGAGTATCCACATCTTTATCGTACGACAGGTGTATGAGTCTCCAAATTTATACGTACGCGTAGGGATGGTGACTACGGTATGTGGGTGCATATTCTGTCCTGTGCGTGTGGTTCGGTTGCGGAATGGAGAGGGAGGGATTAGGTTATAGAGTTCTTCGGAGCACTCACCATAGTATAGCCGGTAGAACACGCTCAGAGAAGTTACATCTCGGCGAAGCTGCAGGGATTCGAGAGTTCCAGATATAGTGGCATCGTCCACAATTCGAACAGCTCGCCTCTGTAGGACATTGAGAGCATCTGTGAGGTACTTGGCGGAACCATCCCAAAGGTGAGAACAGTATTCTATACATGATCTGAGCTGTGCTTTGTACAGCAACAGTCTAATTGAAGGCGGAAAAAACCGCTTCACCTTGTTCAGTATTCCGAGCTTTCTTGACGCTGTTTTGGTGATGCTCTCAATATATACATAATATATACTAATAACAAATACAATTACGTGTATTTATTTGTCATAGAATTACAACACCACCATTTCCGTGCCTCGAAGAGCACTTTAAACCGTCGGTCCCAGTTCGATTAATACTAACTTGTGTCGTTAATAAATTGTCATATGTTAGAGTGGCAAGTGTAGGCCAAATTCTCAGAAATGTTAAAAGACCATCTCCAACATTGAAGGTCTAGAACTCTCTAGATTCCTTTCTAGGGGATGTGATGATGATATTTACATATTTTCTTTTACTGAGCAATAAGTCTACACAATGTGACTATGAGACAATTAAATATTATTTAATTTACTTAAGTTAACGTTAGTAAGTTTTATTTGTGTATGTTTATGTACAATTTTGTGTATGTATTAGTATTTAGTATATTGATATTATAATACATAGTAAGTAGGTATATATTATTTGTTGAATTATCCTATAATTGTATATTACTGTTACTTTCATTGCACCTATATTTCTTCAAATTTATCCCCAAGGTTTGGCTGTCAGAGAATGTCTACGGGCATTAAGTCCGCCTTTGTGCTTTGTGCAATAAAGTTTTTAAATAAAATAAATATTTACTCCGATACTCAATTCACATAATTATATATCTACATAAAAGCCAAGATCAGGCTTCTTTCCTTTGAAGGACAACATTATATTTTTATTTAAACATGTTTTAAAAATGTATTTATAATTGTACATATTAGAATCTAAAAAAATAAAATACACCATGAATTATTTTTTTATTGCAAAATAAGCACCACACTACCTACAGACACTTTCCGGGTTAACTCCACATATTTGAAGAAAGCCGCATAGTAAAATATATATTTAACCTTCTAGACGCTTCGAATGACACGTGTTTTAAATCTGTTAAGAGGCGGGGTCCATACAAAACCCCCCATGGTCCTTTATAGTTATAAATTCATTTTTACGACCGTAAGTATCACGTAGTTAAAACTAATGGAGCCGAGTTCATAAAAATAAATTAATGAACAAAAAAAGTTGGTTGAGTCGTAACTAAAGCTCTTATTAGAAAATGGTTGCGAAGGAAAAACTCTTCAGGAAAAACATAAAGTGTTAGTTCAAAATTAGATACAAACGTTTGAATATATTTTTTGTACACCTTTTTTCTGTTATTGGAAGGCAAAAGAGCCCATACAGCCAGCGGACGGAACATCACAATTATACTGTAATAAGTATTAAACAAAGGCATTCCTGTGAATTCCAAAAAAACATAAATAGGCCTGTTCAAACCTTGGCATGTAACAATGAAAAATTCACTTTTATTACGTATATTTGACACTGTTTCCGATGCCTCGGAGAGCACGTTAAGCCGTCTCGGTCCCAGTACGAATGTGTTCGGTCCCAGGATCCACAGCAGCACCATATGCCGGCCATCCCCCCACTTAACCAGACCCTTAGGGTGCGAACCGAGAGAGACATACGCCTAAGGAAGGGATAGCCAATGACCACCGAACGCGCCACACTATGAGAACCTGAACAATAACGACTTTTGAGGTACATACAAGCATCAATATAATAACTACTGCCAAGGTACCCATATGATTGATTTTGCAATTCAGTAGACAAACTAATACTATACATACATACATATCTTCACGCCAAATAGGCAGAGGCTATTGACCGCCACTTGTCCCGATCATCACGATATACCTCTTTAGCTTATTCAACATTCATCAACCTCTTCATACATGCCCTTTTGTTTCGATGGCTTTTTATTGCACCTTCAGCTATTGTTTTATTTATCTGATGAGTCTTGGTCTGCCAGGGCTTCTTTTACCCACAACTTTCGCATTATATATCTGGTTCGTCAATTTCTCTTGGCTCATGCTTTCAACATGCCCGATCTATCGGAGCATGCCTTTCATTATTTTTGTCCTTATGCTTTCTTTTATATCTACATTTTTGCGTATTTAATCATTACGTATGCGGTCCGTTAAAGTTACGCCGCATATCTGACGCAATGACCTCATTTCTACTGCATTAATTCTACTCTCATCTTTTATAGGGTTTTAGTCCGTAGGCGCCTTGGGGTCTCCTTAGGAGGCCTCACGGTGAGTCGGGCATGCGAGCTCCCGTTGCGGATTTTCAGGCTGGGGTCGTATCATTGATCATTTATCGATTCTCCGTATTTAAAAAAAAAGGAATATAGCGAGTCGAGTTTTGTCACTGACATTTCGACTGGCGATCATATACTTTAGTACATAAATTTTGCATGAACATAACAGCGAATGTCCAATCTTTTTTATATTTGATCTCTTTGAATAAAGGTCATCCAGCGGAATATTAGCTGTATTTAAAGCAACCAAAATGCTCATTTAATAAACAAAGGGTAGAAACAGATGGGTTAACATGGAATCATTAGTACGCTCAAATATTAGTGGTCATTAAATAAGGGATGAACCCACATGTTTTGCGGTTTTTAGCGCCCTATTGTGCGTGGGTATATGCTCAATATTGTACGAATTATTTATTTAAAGTAGCTGTATAACCCGGCTTTGTGTTGTAAAAGTATTATACCGTGTGACTTTATATCTTATATCTCCAGTCTCTAAAACTCTCGAATCACCGTGACGTAGCCTCTCTGAGCGTGTTCTACAAGCTATACCACGGCGAGTGTTCTGAGGAGCTCCATAACCTTATCCCTTCTTCTCTATTTCGCAACCGAACCACACGCACAGGCCAAAGTATGCATCCACATACCTTACCCACTATCCCTACGCGTACTCATAAATTTGGAGACTTTTACATCGGTCGCACGATGAAGACGTGGAATGCTCTCCCAGCCAGTGTGTTTCCCCACTCTTATAACCTAGAGTCCTTCAAGCGAAGTGTGAAAAAGCATCTTGTTAGTGGTAGAGACTGATGTCGGTCGCGTACTGCTTACCATCAGGTGGGCGCGATGTCACATGTCGTGTTCAGTATAATAATAAAAAAATGTTCTCACTTTAGACTTAGTGATTCTATTGATAGAAACTAAATGACTTGTCCTAAGAAATCATACACTAGAGATCATACATCAGAAATAACTAAAACGATTTTTAAGTTACTTAATAAATAGATTTATTATTGCTAAGAAGGAGTGATTCTGCATGTAGACGCCACCATATTACCTAGTAGTACCTATATTTATGTGTATGTAGTATATAAATAGTATAACTTATTTATGTAGTTTATATATGTAAATGTCACTTGACGAGCCAGTATTACAAAGAAAAAAACTATTATTACTCGCTTCATTAAAAAACAATTGATAAAAATTGATGATGTTTCCAAATTCCCTTAAGAATTTCAATAATAAGAGTCATCCGGTTGCTTTTTCAAGACTGAAATTACGCACCATTGCCTTACCTAATAGGCTTCGCAATCAACATAATATTGAATATTAACTGTAGGCTCTATTTAAACAGAAACCACAAATTACAACAACATCAACACGTTGCTCAATTTACTTACAAACTAATCGTTTAAAGCACAACACAAGAAACATTCTAAATTCAAACAGTATAAAATAGTGAACGTCGACTTGTCGGGACAAGTTTGGATTACAAAAGTTGCGTTCAATTCGTTTATTTATTTACATTTGTTTGTTGGAGATGGGCATTCTAGAACATTTATCTGAAGAATTTCGCCTACACTCGCCACATTGGCCAGACGGCTTGGCGAGGATATGATGTCAATTTTTAATGACATTTTTTAACGATTCCACAAGTTCGTATTAGTGGAACCGGGACCAACGGCTTAACGTGCTCTCCGAGGCACGAGAACAGTGGTGTTGTAAATCCATGTACGGAAGAAAAATTAATTTCTCATTGGTACATGCCGGGTGGGTTCGAACCGACCTTTGTAGGATTTAGGGAACGCGTTTTTACAACCGAGCCACCACCGTGGTATTTATTACATACATATCTTCACGATAAATCCCTTCCGATGTAGGCGCGACTTGGTACGATCACGACATACCTTTCGATTTTACGACATTCATCAACCTCTTTATACATGCCCTTTTGTTTTGATGGCTGTGTGTGTGATATAGCTGAGTTTTCCTTGCAGATTCCTTTCTCAGTCAGATAAAACATTACCAGATCACTGAAATATGGTCTTCTGCTAACAGCTTACTAATTGGACGACTTTGCTGCTTGGTTTTCCACTCGCAGGTGTAGAATCATTTAAAATAATTAAAATAATGACGTTTCATAAATGCCTGTAATAGATTTACGTGAATAAAGCAATAAAACGATCTTCCTGTCATCATACGGCAAGCAACTACCAGGTCATCTTTTAAAAAACTGGTGTATTCACACTTCTTAAATAGCTCCTGACAGCGTTAGTAAGTAGTATATATGTATGTTTAGGTATAATAATGTGTATTATTAGTATGTAGTATATTGATATTATGATATCTATGAAGATATATGATGTAAGTATATATCAATCCTATTAAATTAACATTTATAATTATAGTATTATTATTATTTCTATGATTGCACCTAAAATTGTTCAAATTTGTCCCTAAGGTTTGGCTGTCAGAGAATGTCTTCGGGCATTAAGTCCGCCTTTGTACTTTGTGCAATAAAGTTTTTTAAATAAAAATAAATAAAATAAAGATATTTTGACGTTTTCACTTTTGGCTCTTTGATGCACATTCAGGTGTTTGTTTTGTTTATTTTATCGTAATTCTTGTGAGTATTGGTCTGTCAGGGCCTCTTTTACCCACAGCTTTCGAATTATAACCGCCTCCGGGGTCTAGCGGATAAGTCCGTGGATTTAGAATCCGAGGTACCGGGTGATATTTCTCGAGTTTGGTACGCTGGAGACATCGACGAGTATGCCACTTGTAATGATGGGTTAATAGTAAAGTTGGGCAATTGTGAATGACACCCCGAAATGGATACGGTCGTGATGATATTGTTTTTTATTTTATTAAAATAATGTTTTAGTCGGTTTAGTTTAACTTACTAAGAAGTTTGACTACAAGCCCGCTACTTTGACGACCGCCCGGAATACAATCAACATACACCACACCGTCAGCACTTGAAACGTCTTGCGAATTTCTAAAACTAACAAAACATGCTAAGCAAAACCCTAAGCATGCATATATTGAGTTTAAAATCCCACATCGATGTTAGCAAATTTGTTTTGCAAACTCGTAACATACAAACAAGAATGAACCTTAAGAATACGGGATACAGACTAATATACCGTACTGTTATAACTCCTAATACTCTTGTTTCACCACAAAATAGCCAAAGTTTCTACAGAATATCTATTACGCCTTTTAGTCGAATAAATGCGGGTTTTCCCCTTAGATTCACTAGATTTTTTAAAAAGAAAACCTAACATTAAATAAAAAAAAAGTACAATAAAACTACACTATAAATAAAACCAAAAAAATAAATCTAATATTATAATTTATGATAGCCGTAGTGTGCCGAGGACATCCGCTGCGTTCCTCCGTTGAACGGCGGGCTGACCCTTTGAGCTGAAATGTTATCTACTTAAAGGGTCACCCGTCGCGCAGCGGATATTTTTCCCAATCAATTTTTAGTAACTATTAACCCAAACAATTCATAATTAATCTGGAACTTAACTCAATTTTTTTGCATAAACGGTTTTTCAATTATAATATTGCTGAAATTATATAAGGATCAGTAAAGAAGGTGATTGAACTCCAATCACAATTTTTCCGTGTAAATGTAGTGAATAAGCAATATCAATGTGGGAAATAATATTTAAAAAATAAGAAATGAAATAATGACGCCTAGGTTAATCCCTGGGATCCAAGTTTTCTTTAAATTGGTCCAGAATAGACATAAAGGCGAGACAAAAAGATTCATACAATATCTGGGAAAAAACATAGAAAATTAGTTCATGTGTGTTATCAAAATTTCTATAAAAAATATATATATATATTTAAAAATAATAAGCACTTTAAATAGGTAAGTACATTTTTTTCTAACACGCGTTCCAGTTATAAGCCGCGCTAACAGCATAAACCAGCGCCACCAACCGTTTTAAGCTGTAAGACTTTTTTTAGCTCAGCTTCCATTAAAGAAACTATTTTTTCAAGTTTTTTTTGCAATAGACAAGTAAAATGCACAACAACCAAATTGCGCAGTTTAGTTTTGACATAAATAAAATGTTACAAGTCTCATTTACGTCTCTAGTGACAAAGAGCTGACAGTTTTATCTGTCAAAAACTAAGTGTTTAATTCATAGAGGAAATGCGTTCAGTTCATTAAGCACGATGCCACAGGACAGCGATTTGGAGAAGCTATTTATTAGCACCTATTTATTTTTTATTTTATAAGTTTTTTTTTTAAAGTTCAATTTCTATTTTAATGTAACATAGTTTATTTAATTTTAGGTTTTTCTATTTAATATTGTATGTCATTTTAACTGTTAAATAAATAAATGTTTTGACATTAGTCAGAAATAAGAAGCAACAGCAATCCCGTAGCACTGATAAAAATATTTTTTTGTTTTTTTTTTTTTGTTAAATGGTGTATTTTACGCTAGTGCCGCTGGTAATTTATATAAACAGAACGCAGCGTAAATATAACTACCTACATACATTTTGGCAGTATTTATTATAACTATATCAGCTAAATACGAGGTTTGCCCGTTTTACTGCTAAAATGACTGGACTATGTACCGATTTGATAAAGTTTAATCAAAAGAAGCCTTTGAGATGTTTGTGTTAAGAGATAAAACTGGTTGCTAAATGCGCTAAAACGAAGTGAGAAGAAGGAAGTTGAAAGTAGGTGTTAGGTAATTTTTGAAACTCTTCACCTGTTGAGAATATAAACTTATCGACGGCACATTTCGCTTCTTTAACGAAAAAAAAAGCACACTGAAAGCGATATGGTCGTGATGATACTTTATTGACATTTTTATTATTGTTTTTATTTTGACAGCAAACAGTAATTTACATCACATTACAAACATAATTAACATTAACAAGACCTTAAGTGTAGAGAATTTACATAAAATACAATAAACGAAAACACAAAAAAGCATAGCACATTAACAATTAAGCAAAAAATAAAATTATTAACATCAAAATTGAAATGAAATACTAAGTTATATCAAAGCAGAAACAATAATAATAATACTACATATATAAACAGCTTCACATTAGAATTATTATATTATTTTAATTTAGAGAACATATTATGTAATTTGAGGTCGTTTTAAAATTTGTTAATTAAACTAGTTTGTATATAAAACAAATGAGACTCCAAGAAACAGATACAAGTCGATTAGGAAAGAAACCTGCGAAAGCTTTCCATTATTTTCACAATAATGTTGTAACCCTCTTTAACAGGCTCTGCTATTTTCGCAGGCCACCATCCATAACAATCTTATATTATTTAACGTTCTTTTAAACTTAGATCGGTTGCGATTACTTAATATTTTATACAAGTCAATCGAATCAAAATAATTTATTCTTGTTATTTCGGTACACAATTCTCAGATTAGGGTGAGCATGCAAAAAAACCTACCACATGTGGTGTACGGATTCATTAATTAACAAATACAATTCTAAAAATAATAACAAATATAATAACGTAAATTTAACAATTTATATAAAACTAAAATATGTAACACAAAATGTAGGCAAAAGAGAAATGTCCAAAAATACTAATGAATGTACAAGTAAAAATAATAACAATACAATCTATATATTCGCAGTTATTAACACATTTGAAATGGTTACATCATCAAAAAACTGATGTAAAGTAAAATAACGTCGGCTATAGTGCATTTGTGGTCAGACCAACAAATCGGGCGTCGGCCACATCCTCGGTCGATTCTTAAATGTTGGTCGTGATCACCAACCTTTCCAGATTGGCCGAACTTTTCCCATATGGCCAAAATACTCAAGGACTCGTTGTAGAAGAAATACTTTAATTAAACTAAAATTGAAAAGTGTACAGACACAATGGCAGTATGGACTATACACATACACAATAGTATAATACACACAATACTCGCTTTTATTTAAGTGCAAAGGGCTAAAGTATGAAAAATAATTAAAAATGTTAAATAAACTTAATCTAAGATACAACAATACCTATTAATATATACACAAATACATACGCAATAATATATATATACTACACACAATAGATATATGTCAGTGCTTCCAGGTTACTAAAATGCGTGTTCTGCTTAACAAAAACCCATGTCATGATATAATAATAAGTACACGAATACAAAAAAATTAACAATAGTCTCTAAATGGATGGTAGCTTATTTACCAAAATGCTGTATCACGGCGCCTTCGGCTGGGGTCTGCCGGCATCTGTCTTAGTCGGCCAAGCGGCCGCGAGTTTTCAACACTTTGCCTTCGAAACTGTGACACAGTCATTTTCTTGGGACCTTTTTCGCAAATCATTATTAACGCTCTATTGTTGTGGGGTGCAGATTTCGGTAACAAACAATACATGGAAGAAGGATTGGTGATTTTGGAGCTAACTTAGAAAATATGCGTAGATTTAGACGTAGATTTTCTTCAGACACGTGTCGTGGCGTGGCGATAACATCTATTGAGCAAGAGCTCTGGGGAAAGTCGATGGCAAGAGGATGTTTGGTAGGTCTCCGATGAGCTAGACTTACCAGGAATGACCTTAGATGCTGTAATGGACCATCTCCTAAATAAATGTGCGAGGACGGTTGCAGTTTGAGAGGAGTAGCGACTGCTTGTTAACCGTGTCACTGACACTTAATTTGTACATTACTCTTCAGACTCCTAGACATAGTCCTAGGTAAAAAACATTGTCATATAATTATTGATACTATAAGAAATCACCCTGGTAAAAAGGCACCAGCTAATGTGTTTATCTTATATTAGATTATTTTTACGTATTTAGTTGGTAATTGTCGCATTTACGCATTATTTAAAAACTAAACATTACCACATTAAAATTTTCGTATGTTAGCAAGGATAGGGTAATCATGCTCAACTTCAGCACGGGGTCACCTCGCGAAGTGTGCAGACACATTACTTACTTCACTATATCGTACAGAGTTGTTTAGCATGTTATAAAAATATGTACTTATATCACAATAAATATATTTAATTTGAATTGATCTGTAAGGCGCCAAAGCATCTCGTTAGGCCGGCATAGTGTCAGTTTAAAGTACCCGTGATGCTTTTATTCTTATACTTTGAGTGATAAATTTAGGAAAAAAATGCTTGAATGTAAGAAAACTATGCTATTAAATTCCTTAAACAATGTTGGACATATTTTTTATTTGACAAAGTCGCAAAGAAAAATGCGGTTGACATGACAAATGAGGTTGTTCCCCGGTTTTTGTAATTTGTTACGGCTTATAGGCGTTCTTTATGTGTTTTATTTTTGGAATACATTTCATATTTGTTGGTATATTGTTCAAATCAGATTACAGGATCATCTACAAATATATATACATACGAGTGCATACATATTTCCAATAATAACTTATTTAAACTGCTATTTTTTTTTTTTTTTTTTTATGAAAGAATATATTTTTATTCGAAGTAATATACAAACAATATAAAAGAATTACAATATAATAATTAACCTAAAAAAATAAACTAAATCTAAATAACAAATTAAATATAATAAAAAAAAAAAATTATACATACCTTATAATATAAAAATTTCCTCCAGGCCATTGTCCAGCGGCATGGTGCCCAAAACACTGGCAGCATTTCCTCGTTGAATTTCAATACTAATCTTTTCAGCGAGGAAGCTGCCAGCCCGTGGGTCACCAGAGACGTCGACTAGTTTTTTAGATATTTCTTTAAATAAAGTTTTTGCCTCGAGGCCCCACGGTCCCATGGTTTCGACGGCAAAGGCCACAAATATATAATCATTGCAAATGTTTATATATTTGCGGCGCTTGACGTTTTGAGCTTGTTCTGCCGCCGCACCAGCTCTGACAGTAGTTCCTTGAAGATGGGAAGTTGCTAGCGTGTCTACACATGTGACGTCCCACACTAGTGATTTTCCCAAACTCCAAGGAACTAAGGTCATACCGTCAGGTCTCTTGCCATCATCTCTAAATAAGCCCGTGGGTTCTAAAGTGGCTGGAATAGAGATGGAGGCAAAAGATCTGCGGATCAAATTATTGATAGAGCTGTGGCGGTAGAAGCGGCCGGCACTTTTAAAACAAGATAGACCATGGCGCCCCAGGTAGTCGACGTCTTTGCCGCATGGACAATAGTGAGGTTCGCACACACTAAGCCCGAGTCTTAAACAAACGCATATGCGTAGCGTGTGGTTGTCTAATATAGTACCTATGTTTTTGGAGGGGAGCGCGTTTAACCAAAGACCTGACTCTTTTTCAGAGACAGCTAATAAACGGGCCTGTTCAGCACAATTATTAGAATGTAAAACTGCTATTTTGTTTTGCGAACGTCATTTATTGCAAAAGGAATGCTGGCTTATTAAAATTTAGGAATAATTACGTAGGCTTGTTACGAAAAGCTACCAGATTAGATCGAGCAGGTAGTGCAATGGTAAATGATCCTCAAGTCAGTTGGCGTGACTAAAGCAGTTTATGTCGTACAGGTGTACCCAGCAAGGATCCTTGTAGCACGCCTGAAGTTATAGTGACGTGTGACGACTGACATGACGCCCACAACAACTGCATGCCTGCGCTTTTACGATATGATGCAAACCATCTCAGCAAGTCTACGTGGATCCGCCCACACATCTCATACAGATCCACTCGATCAAAAGCTTTCTTAAAATCAATAAATTTATTTTCTTTTATTTAAAATCTTTATTGTCAATCTATACGAAAGGCGTACGTAATGCCGCAAGGCATTCTCTTCTTATTAACCTTTGGGACATTAGAATATATATATATATATATAATATTCAAATACATAAATAGATTACAATGAACTTATAGACCGCCCCCGTGGTCTAGTGGTATCAAACGTTGCCGTGAACTCGGGAGGTCGTGGGTTTGATTCCCACCGGGGGCAAGTTGTACATTGTATAATTTGTCTCGGTCTGGGTATTTATATGTATATATTTACAAAAAAAAAGTATAATATGTAGTTTATCAACCATCTAGTTTCCGTAACACAAGCCTCGTAGCTTACCACGGAAATTAGATGGCGCTGTGTGACCTGTCTGGAAATATTTATTATTATATTATAATACATAAATACCCTAAATATTAATTATAACTACCTACAATAGATTAACCCTTAACTTGTACACTCATTTCTTGAATATTGGTCTGCGTAGTAGTAACACTATTCTTGGACCTCACGTACCGCGGTGTCACATACTGTGCTGGTAGACTAAGTACCTGCTTATTAAGTCTTAACTTCCTTTTCACATGTTATTTTTATCTCGTCACGACATTTTCTGATCTAAATTAATTACTAAATACAAGCATATGCTAGGCAAGTCCAAGCACGTTTTTAAAATACTCAGTATTAGTGTTTTTAATAAATAAAGAACGTAATGTTTTTTTATAATGTAATAAATCATGGTGAACGCGCAAAAATCCAATTTCTCATTTGAGGGCCTATTTCCGAAACTTCCACGGCCACCTTTTTAAAGAGGTGTCGAAGGAGAGATGTAATTTTTAGATAAGTAAAAACCGTTTTACAAATAAATTACAACCAAACCCTAATTCTGACGTATTCTTGGAAATCTGCAATCGAGTTCAAATCTACCGAACGTCGCACACACTAAATAGAGGAACGCTATTGCAGGCTGTAGCATTCCTCAGTCCTGCAACCCAAGTCCTATCTAACTCCTTTAAGTTTCAAATATAAAATACACCCAGCCAATGTATTTTTTTATACTGAACACGACATGTGACACAGCGCCTACCTGATGGTAAGCGTTATGCGAGGTTCAACAATGGGAGCAACTGACAACCGACATTCGTCCCTACTATTATTGAGATGCAAAAAAAGGCACGCTTTTCTTAAAATTCAAAATAGATCGCAGTTCGAACCCCGGCATGTACGAATGAAAAATATACTCTCCCGAAGTACATTTGTCACAGATTTACAACACCATTGTTCCCGTGCCTCGGAGAGCACGTGACGACGTCGGTCCCGTTTCAACTAATACCAACTTGTGGAATTGTTAAAATGTCATTAAAATGAACATCGCTACTCCTTTTGGCCAGAACGCAGCGAAGCGAGTGTAGGCCTAATTCTCCAAAAAAATATTCTGGAAGGCCCATCGACAGTAGTGAAGGTCTAGAACTCTGTGTTATAGGGGCTGTAAAGAAGGTAGCTATATATATATTTAATCTTGCTCTTTGGCTTCGCTATTTATAGCCGTTAATGACGATACAGTCTATACGATAGAGTTGTCTACAAATAGTGTTGTAGTTTTCTATCTAATCTATTTTAATATATATTTATCTTACTTATTCATTTATATACATACTATATTTTATCTATTGAATATAAAAAATAAAAATATTATTATCATCTTAAAGTTCATTCAATATCTATTTATTCCATCATAGTTTCTTAGGTGTATAAATACATATATCGAATCATACTCATTCCGCACTCAATGAATATTGCTTCCCGGAACACAGGTACTCTTCGTTCGGGTTGCAGGGTTTTACAAATACTGGTGGATAGTTTACGTCACTCTATGATCTGCGTTAATTTGTTTATACCTACTTACTTATTAAATGTAAACTTGAACTTTTTGACTTCGAATGAAGTTATTTTATTTTAGTATTAATCTGTACTTCAGATGCAGATCCCAGTTGTTAATGCTGTCCGCGGTGCTGCTGTCAATTCTACAGGGCTACATCACATCTCACTCACTGTTAGGGTACACTTTCCTGTAGTTAGGGCAGCCAAGAATTATTTAATTATTTAATTTAGAAATCTTTTTTAATTTAATTATTAATTTAATCCTTATTTTTTTTTTCTTTTTTAATTTAATTTAATTCAATATTGGATATCTGTAATTTTATTTGTGTTATTGTTTTTTGTTTAATTGAATTTCTATATCTTTTGGTTGTATTTCTTGTTTTTTCTCTTTTTCTTTGACACCTAAGTATCAGTAATAAAGTGTGTTTCCTAATTTGGCCAATGTATAAACTCAATTATATACTAACCTTTATGTTCTGTAATGTGCTATGGAAATGAATAAATAAATAAATTACTATTTAGAGATGAATCCAGTCAGACAGACAGCGGAGTCATCCAGGCCCGGATGTTCAAGGGGCCTGAGTTGGGGAGTTGGGCTGTTCCTACTACAACACCGCCCTTGTGGCTCACGAATCTAGTCTCCTAGATTTGTCTACTTTAGTTCTTCTCCAAGAGCGCCTCCCTAGGTAGTGGCCTTCCCTCCGGGGGCAGTGTGAAAGTAGGAGCGATATCCTGAAGATGCTTGTAGGATCCGTTGTCAGCCCGGTAAAACATACGTTTAGCTAGGCCGACAACAAGTACGTAATAACAGTTACTGATGAAAAAATCGAATAGGGAATTTCAATTCCAGTTCGAATAATTTTCAAGAATAAGTCGCATTTTATTTGAACAGAAAAGGTGTTTCAAATAAGACATTTGAATAAGGGTAACTCGACGAATGTTTAATTTCAAGTTAAATCGAAATTCTGACAGAACACGTTTTATTAGACACTTGTAACAAAGAATAAGACACGAAATTAAAACAAAAACTTTTGTTTTGAAGTCTAAATACATAAGTTTTTTGCTTTGTTTTAATATAATGTAAATACTATATTATTGTATTCGTAAGAATATTTACAAAATAAAAATAATATAAAATAATAATTACAAACTACCTAAATGAAAATAATAAAATTAAATAATTATGAACTAAACCAATTTAAAAAAAAAACTATAAATAAAAAATTTCTTTAAGAGACGACCTATTAGAGATAGTCCTAAGAAGACTGGCAACATTTCCCTCTGTATAGCGATGATAATACGTTAGCATAAATAATTGCCAACCTTCCTGTCTCCAGATTCCTCCGTCAACCGCTTCGACAACTCATTGGCCGGACGCTTGGCTGAAGGTACCATGGTCTTATCGTCTCGACCCCAAACGGCGCAAACTCGTAACCTGAACCGTTGGCGTATTTGAGCAGCTTGAGGTTCTCAGCAAAAACCGCCGCACTCCCAGCGCTGGATGAGGTTGCCTGGCATCGCATCTCACACCAGAGATCGCCCAAGTTTCTACGGCCCAACGGTCATGCCAGAGTCAGAGGGTTTTAGAATAGCGGGTACTCCAGCAGTGACAAGAGCCCAATGATCTCGTCGAGAGCCGCGTGACGAATAATATGGCCAGCACTTCTAGCACAAGAAAGCCCGTGGTGTCTGAGGAGTGCCACTGGTTCCCCACACCGATATTTGTGTATTTGAGACAAAGGCACACTGCCATGGTCAATGTAGTTCGGTCAAGGAGTGTCCCAACCGATGCTGAAGGAAAAGCCTGCAACCAAAAACCTGACTCCCTAGTAGAGACGGCCATGAGGCGAGCCCGCTCTTTCAGGTTACTGGAAGATAAAATATCATCCAGAACCAATTTGCAGAGCGGCTAGTCCTATAATACCAATATTCGGTCTTTTATGCATACATACATATCTTCACGCCAAATCCCTTGCGGGGTAGGCAGAGACAATTAAGCGCCACTTGTCACGGTCACGACATACCTCTTTCGCTTCTTCGACATTCATCAACCTCTTCATACATGCCCTTTTGTTTCGATGGCTTTTCAACGCACCTTCAGCTATAGTTTTATTAATTTGGTCGTAATATGTGAGTCTAGGGTCTGCCAGGGCCTCTTTTACCCACAACTTGGTCTTTTATGATTTCTACAAATTTTAAAATAATATGATACCTGGCTGGCATCGCCTGCGTACTCATACTTACAAAATCTTCAGATGGCGGAGAATTCATATGTCATACAATTGTAATGATAACAAAGGAGTATATTTTGTATAATTTCATAAAACTAATTTTAATAGCAAAGAAAGCTTTGTTCGCGTTTCTTAATATTACTATGGATTCTATACAAATTTCGATCTCATTTGTTTGTTATTTTAGACCTTAAATTTAGCTAATTTGACTATACTCGTATGCCCATCACGACAAGTGGCAAGTTCGTCGATATCTCAAGCGTACAAAAAGTAAAGTATCATCACGACCGTATTTTTTTAACATGATGTTTAATAAATAATGTATAAATATTTCCAGACAGGTCACACAGCGCCATCTAGTTTCCGTGGTAAGCTACGAGGCTTGTGTTACGGAAACTAGATGGTTGATAAATTACATATTATACTTTTTTTTTTTTTGTAAAGTTATACATATTATAAATAATGAATGAATAAGAATAAGAACATATAAACACCCAGACCGAGACAAATTATACAATGTACAACTTGCCCCTGGTGGGAATCGAACCCACGACCTCCCGAGTTAACGGCAACGTTTGTTACCACTAGACCACGGAGGCGGTATCCCGAGGTATTAAGAAACCACGTTTTTATTATGAAGCGGATTCACATTTAGCCAACTTTACATGACAATTGGCAAGCTCGTCCATGTCTCTAGCGTAACAAACAGAGAAATTTTCACAAATAAATTAAATCATTTACTGTGTCCAGGAATCGAACTCTGATTCTCTAAATCGGACATAACCGCTAGAAATATCACAAATAAATATAATACTCGTACAATAATAAAATAAATATCTCTGTGTCTAAACCACGGATTTAACTGCTAGACCACGAAGGGAGTTTGTGTAGTGCTCTATCAAATAGTGTCTATTATAGCACCATAGACATCTTATAAATATTATATGGATGCTATTCTCAAAAGTAACATGGGTAATAAAAGTCAATAATTAACGTAATTCAATATAAAAAAATGTGTAAGAAACCGAAAAAAAAAAGCAAAACGCAAACGCAACAAAAGTGCCCGTCAAGCGAGGGGAGGCGATAGAAAAACATTTGTACAGACGAAGAAAAAAATGTCTCGGGCGTAGCTGACAATACGAAAAAAATAACTAACGCTGTGGATACGAATTTATTGGTTGTTGGTTCCGTATGTAATTATAATATTTATATATAGCAATATATTACAATATTATTAATTGTGATAAATAAAATGCTTAATACTTCTTGTTGAGTCTGTTTATGTAACTGACGTTTATTGTCTACAACAAGCCGGGCAATTACATTTTTATGATAGTATTTTTACGTTAAGCCGTTCCAACTACTACAGCTACTAATACCAACTTGTGGAATCGTTAATAAATTGTCATAAAAAAAATATATTATATACTCGCCAAGCCGTCTGGCCAGCGTGGTGAATGTATGCCAAATTCTCCAGATATATGTTCTGGAAGGCCCATCGCCAACAAAAGTGCAAAGGAAATATTTAATATTAATTATGCAAAAGTTGTTAGAAAACCAAGTCACGTAACAGAAATGAAAGGATTAATTACTTAATGCTTTGGTTAATTTTATTGTTTAACCTTGAATCCAGACAGACTGTTAATTCAGTGTTTTACAATTTAATGATTTGTCTGTTAAACAATTTTGTATGTCTTTATTTAAAGGCATGTTTTCCGTTGACACGAATGGATTCAGTCTTTGGTACCGACACACAATAATTTTTCTGTTATATTAGTTGAGGATGTTACGCCTTACGTATGGACTTGTTTGCTTATCAATAGAAAAGTATAATATGAAGTAAAGTTAGATACATTCGTACATATCTTCACGCCAAATCCCTTGCGGAGTAGGCAGAGACAATTGAGCGCTACTTGTCACGGTCACGACATACCTCTTTCGCTTCTTCGAAATTCATCAACCTCTTCATAGATGCCATTTTGTTTCGATGGCTTTTCAACGCACCTTCAGCTATTGTTTTATTTATTTGGTCGTAATATGTGAGTCTTGGTCTGCCAGGGACTCTTTTACCCACAACTTTCGCTTCTGGCTCGTCAATCATCATTTATCCTTTCAACATGCCCGAAACATCGGAGCATGCCTTTCCTTATTTTTGTCCCTATACTTTATTTCATACATGCCCTTTTGCGTATTAAAGTTAGACAAAGTTGAATTAGCTTAATAAACAAATTTTAGGTTGGGATTGTAACATATACATATCTGTATGTATTGGTATGCATATTAATATGTCATATTTTATCCCTTTGCACCTACCTCATAATCGACAATCTCTGTATTGTCCCCAATGTTGGCTGCTAGAGAAAGTAGCGGTATCAACCCCGCCCTTTGTCATAGTGCAATAACGTTTAAAATAAATATAAAGATAGTTTACCTTAACGCTTATTAACTGGTAATTTGTATAAAATATTATTTTGTAAGTTCTAGATCATGTTACCAATAGAAATTTCGAGATAATCGTATAATAATAACGACCGTTTCCCTTTCGGGGTGGTCAGAAACCAAGTTCATAAATAAGCGGATTCACATTTAGCCAACTTTACTATAGGCCAATCATGACAAGTGGCAAGCTCGTCGATGTCTCTAGCGTACCAAACTCGAGAATTAACAAAAATAAATTAAATATTAATTAAATGTATTTGTATACATTATTAAATATTTTTGTGTCCCGACCAGGAATCGAACCCGGTACCTCCGAGTCTAAATCCACGGATATAACCGCTAGACCACGAAGACAGTTTTAAATCGTTAATAATGTTTTTGATATCTTAGTCTAACTAAAATTAGGTACCTATATAAAAGTAAAAATATGTCTAAAATGACTAATGAGATTTAATTTTATTTACCAGTAAGCTGATAGAATTCAGTTCTCAAAATTACACTCGACTTACGTTAACCCATCTTAACTGGATTGATTTCGTAATAAAAATCAAAGCTCTTCGAAGTGAACCAACAGAACCCTAAAACAGCAAGTAGAAGGAAACAAGTGGGGACAGCATATGTCAAAATAGGCGTAGATGAATGATCCACAATGCTACAGATTTTACACTTCCCGTAAAAAAAACAGACTAAATAATAAATGGTTGAACTCCTTTGATATTAAATATCCGTACTAATATTATAAATGTAAAATATAAATGTAAAAAAAAACAACAAAACAACGTTTTGCAAAACAACAATGTCTTCTAGAAACAGTCATGCAATGTTAATTAAACTTTTTAATAACTTCATCATCATCATCATCAGCCTGTGTCTCTCCACTGCTGGATATAGGCCTCCCCCAAGGCTCGCCACTTCACACGATCTCCTGCCACTCTCATCCAACCCCCACCAGCGACCTTCCTTAGGTCATCTGTCCATCTAGCGGGGGGTCGACCCACTCTGCGTCCTCCCATACGTGGTCTCCACTCTAGAACTCGTCTACTCCATCGTTCATCGGTTCTACGACAGACATGTCCAGCCCATTGCCACTTCAGCTTAATAACTTAATAACTTACCAGAAAATATCAAGGTATTACTGATTAACCGTTTCAAAAAGGATCTGTACAATTATTTAATAAAAAAATGTTTTATACAATTAAAGAATATCTAAGCAATAACTAATGCTAAAGTGTATATAGTCCGAGCGTAGCTTCAATGTATTATACAACTTGGCTTTTCTCGTATTGTAATTGCCCAATATTTGCATGCCATTGAGGTGAAACATGTGATGTGATGAATGTAACCATGTTTTCTAGCAAATATTTTTTTTTTATTTGATTTTTTTTATTTGAACCGAGCTACCACCGCTCTATATCACCAAACCGATGTTGATCAAGTTTAACAGATGGTATAAAATAAATTAATAGTGTTGCGGAACAAGTTGATAAATTACCATAATCTTTAGAAGTCATTAGAGACGTCATTCAGTCAATATCAAGATTTTTGGAAAATGACCCAACTTTTTGACTGCCTCCGTGATCTAGCGTCCGTGGATTTAGACTCGGAGGTACTGGGTTCGATTCCTGGTCGGGACACAAAAATATTTATTAATGTAAATTTAACTATTATTTAATTTATTTGTGATATTTCTCGAGTTTGGTACGCTGGAGACATCGACAAGCTTGCCACTTGTCATGATTGGCCTATAGTAAAGTGGGCTAAATGTGAATCCGCTTATTTATAAGCGTGGTTTCTGACCACCCCGAAAGGGAAACGGTCGTGATGATACTTTACTTTACCTAACTTTTTGTTATATATTTTTTTATTTAAATATTTCACCACAGTCAAGTCTTAAGTAAGTCTTTATTTTCTCAAAAATAGCATCCACTATTAGAACTATCAAAGCTTTAAAATTGTTCAATTAAAAAAAAAAATAGGAAAGTGTGAAACATTACTCATTTTGGCAGCAGTAAATAAATGTTACGCACAACAATGAAGTGTGTTCCTATTATGTGAACACATTATTTGCTGGTGAAAAGGGCATTTCGGTCACAATGGGTGTCCTTTGAGATGAAAGGAGCCCCTTAGTGAATATCTGGTCATTTTGCGGCGGTTTTGAAACACGTTGGAAGCTTTTTTTTACACAAAATTATGTACTGTTGTTGTTAAGATGGTTTCATGTTTTGCATCGCTCGCACTATTCAATATTTTTAAATAGTCAAGTCTAAGTGTACTTTAAAAAAATATAGTCTATTATACTTTTTAAACTTTCGCGCATATTCATAATAGTTTTTATAATTTTAACGGGTCTTTACGCGATATACCTTTTAGATAGTCTATTATATTTACTTATTTACTTATTATTATTAACTTACTAGACAATAATATTACAAACATTTTTGATATACGGGCTGACTTTGTACGATCTTATGTTAGAGTATTATGTTATTCTATTGATAGAAACAAACAATTTTCCTAAAAAAACATTATTTATTTATTTAAAAACCTAATTGCACTATGTACAAAGGCGGACTTAATGCCGCTAGGCATTCTCTGACAGCCAAACCTTTAGGACATTTGGGCAGTTTTCATGGTAAGTAGGTGCAATAATAGTTATAAAATAACAATTTATAAAACAAATACATAAAAATAATACTTACTATCAGGTTATATATTATACATATATATATACAATCATCATTTTTCATCATTACAGCGCCAAGAACACAGCGTCCTAGACCTCCACTGCTGGAGATGGGCCTTCCAGAACATATATCTGGAGAATTTGGCCTACACTCGCCACGCTGGCCAGACGGCTTACAATATTACAATTAAAAGGATGGTTTTCACACACTTCTTAAATAGATCCCAACAACTGTAAGTATGTATATATTGTATTTATGTATACATTAAGTATTATAAGTATATTAGTGTTTAGTATATTAATATTATTTACTAGTAAGTAGTTTAGTTTTAGTAGTATTTTAATTTCTCCCTTATATTATGTTCTATAATTTGCGCGAACCTTCCACATACAATGTTCGTAATGTCCCTAAGGTTGACCGAGTAAGAATGTCTAGCGGCATTAGGTCCGCCTTTGTACATAGTGCAAAAAGTTTTAAATAAATAAATAAATGAATATTACATATAAAATAAAACTACTAATGTGATGAAGGAAGCGGGACAAAAGTAGACGTCGCGTCGTCGCTCGTTGTGAAAGTGTGAATAAAGAGAGTGGCAATACTAGTAAAAAAATCAGTGCTGTTATAGGCCACCCAGAACATTTTAAAACATTTAGGGATAATTATAAATTTAAAACGCGTTATCCGAGTAGAAAATTATACCAGCGCACAAAAGTACCCAATATATACGAACATAACAATGCAAAGGCAATAAAGATATTTAATAAGCTTCAAGTTACTATAAGGGAGCTGCTACTAAAACGGTTTAAATTAAAAGTCAAATAAATTCTGGTTAATTAAAGTTTTTATTCGACAAAAGAATACTTAGATACCGAGCTCGACAAAGTCATGTGACTACATCAATATTTGTATGCTAGAAATAGCGAAGCATATGATATAATTACATATAACAATGTACATCCCTGTAACTATCATGTTTCTGACAAATAAATTATTCAATATTATTTTAACTGAATATTTTTTTGCCAACTACTTATTTCACAAGTGAAGCCTGGTCAACAGCTAGTGTCGGTGAATACTTATTTAGGAAAAGTTTAATGTAATTTTTACACAATATAGTATTTTAATTTCGTGCTAATAAAATACTTTTTAGTTTATTTTATTTATTTATGGCATTTACAGTAAATCTATTCGAAGTAACATTCAAGTAATAACAGTATACACGAATTACAATATTAAATAGTAAAAATGAAACCTAACATTAAATAAACAAAACAAAAATAAACTACACTGCCAATAAAACTAAAAACTTAAAAACGAAAATTATAACGTGTTGAACGACGATGCTAATCCATTGAGCCAAATATTCTCTACTCAAAGGGTCACATGTTGACAAGCGGAGTTATAACCCAAGCTCACGAGAACGCCAGAGCCTCCTCGGACCACGGACACATCGTTTCGACTGCAAATGGGATGAAGTGGTAATTTAGGATGATCTCCACTCTCACTCTGCATCATTTTAGTTGATTTACAACGCTTGCAAAATTGCTTTTCAAAAATATAGAAACTTCTCGAACCAAAAAGCTGGAAGCACTTTAAATTCATGGCGGCGCTAAAGCGAGGGGGTGTTATTAGGCGAAACGGCTACGCTTTTTATAGCCCATAACCGTTCGACGGCGGAACGGTCGCAACAGGTGAGCTTAAGAAGGTTACCATGTACAATTGGGAATTGGGAAGAATATAATTTTCTTCCTAAAAGCTGCAAAAAAAGACGAGGTCTAAATGCACTGTTTTTCTTAAATCCGGTTTAGACCAATAGTATAAAAAAGGCTTTGGTCGAATAAAGCTGGAGCCAGAAAAGAATATTTTTTTCGGTGCAAACGCCAAATTGTTTTTATCATTAATAAGAAGTATCATCACGACCGCATCCCTTCCGGGGTGGTCAGAGAGTTATTTTTTGTTAAAAGAAGCCGATTTTCAGCCGCCGCACCTTACGAATGGAAAGCACGTCACGGACACAAGATGTAATAATATATAATTGTATGTATGGTTTATGTATGTTTATGTGTTTAGGTATAATGTGTAATATATTAGAATTAGATAAGTAACTTATTAACTGTATCATTAAAATTTCTTTTTTTTTCATACTGCCTATCACCTTACTCGATCCCCAAGGTTAGCTGGTAAAGAATGCCTACTGGCATTATAGCTCGCCTCTGTGCTATTTTTAAGTGCATTAAAGAATTTTAATAAATAAATAATAACTACAACCTATTTAACACATACACACATATTGCATACATATACACACACATTAACATAGTAATAACAACTTCGCTGTCTCACATAGTAAGGTGAGCAAGGTGTAAGTATAAGCGCTTTATCATGGAAATCTACGTAAAATAAGTAACTCATGGTGACCAAAATAATATGTAGTAAAACTTTGTCGGCAAAACCATTCCGTAGCCATTTGGATAATTATTACAGCCTGTTAATTATTGAAATATAGAGCAATGTCGTCACTTTCCCAACAAAATACCTGTACGATAAACCAGTGTTTTATTTTTATTTATTTATAAACTCTTGATTGCACAAAATAACTTAAAAACTAATGTACGAACTTAATGCCGGCGGCATTTTATAACAGCTAACCTTTGGGAGTGTGACAGAGGATTGCGGGTGCATTAAGATAAATACAATTACTTAAGAATAATTAAATACTATTACATAAATATTTACATGATATATAATTAAAATAATATATATAATAAACATAAAAGTTTGCTGTTGAAATTTTCCGCGCGAAAAAAAGTTTTTAAAAGATCTAACACCGCGTCTTGTCGTCTCCTCCGGTGACAAGAGGGCTGGCTCTTTCTTTGCCCAAAGAATCAGTATTGCAATTCAGCGGGGAAATGCAGCCAGTGTTCTTGCCACCATTGCACGCGAAGGGGACTTATATCCCTATCCTTAGTATTATTATTTATTTTAATTCATATTTTCTAAAAAAAAAACGATTTAATGTTACCATTAAAATAATCTGTATATATATAATGTATGAATATATAAACACAACTAATAGATAGGTACTTGTATTATATTACATAGGTACAATCATTTACGAAAAAATATTAATAATAATAAATAAATACTATAATGCATAGGTACTTGTAGTTATGACAAATTATATATTATTGAATATATTCATTGGATGCGCCCGTCTAATGACAAATGGAAGCTTGTTCCATTCTCGATTAGCGGAAACAGTAAAAGAATTTTAAGATCTGCTAAAAGTGTGAGGGGGGATTATGAGCTGATTGTTAGAAACAGACCGAAGAGGAAGGTTGTGACTGTCTCCAAGGAATTGGAAACGAGTCTTAATAGTTTTATTCTTACTTATATCATTTAATTTTTAATTGCAGCCCCTATATATATATATAAGATATATATATATATATATATCTTCTTCTTCTTAGTTGCTACACTCTTGGCAGAGTGGTCGTGGTCGCCATTTGAGTGCTAGTGGTCGTGGTCGCCATTTGAGTGCTAGTGGCACGCTTAACAAGCCGTCGCCACTCCTCTCGGATCGCAGCTTTCCTAATGCACTCATGTAGGGGATGATTCATTGCAACCTTCACCTGATCGGTCCATCTCATCGGAGACCTACCACACATCCTCTTGCCATCGACTTTCCCCAGGACTACCAGGCGCTCGATGGATTTTACTCTGCGCCTTGATACGTGTCCGAAGAAAGTGAGAATGCGTAATTGTACAGTCGAGGAAAGGCGTTGTTTAATCCCCAGTTCCTCCAGCATATAAGTATATAGTATCTATAAATATGCATATGTATTACAAGTACTTTTTGTAGCCAAAGTGACAACTTTGATGATGTAATGAAGATTATTATTATTTACTAAATATTTGCGCATTATTTCAATAGAATTAAAGGGATGATGCGATGTGCAGTGAACTGATTGCCGTTTAATTATTTCAATAATTATGCATTAGGTAATTCATGTAGACTGAGAAGGGCTATTGCGAATCTTAATAGGTATATTAAAAATACATTTTGCCGTCCCTATAATTAGTAATAATGGTCATAAAGGTGTTAGCAACTTCGTTATTAAATCGAGAACTTGGATTATGGTTTTTAAAAAGCGCTATAGTAAAGTAATGGAACTACTAGTTTGTCAGTTCGGTGACAGTTTGACAGTTCGAAAACTTTACGTAAAAGCAAATAATTTAAAAAAGGTATGATGATGAATGATTAGTATGATGTAGCATAGATAATGCAAGGCAATGTTCAAGCATGCTCTATTGATCTTGGAGTCTCGTAAAAGGGCATTCTCAGAATTAGTTCACAAAACGCACTTAGATTAACGAATTATAAAACGGTCAGTTTTTCCGGGTGGATTAGCGCTAATAAATAGTTTAAATCTTAAATCAAAGTATTACTTAATTTTTAAATATTATTATTGGATTATTAAAAATATATATACCTACACAAAAATATTGATTGATGTAAATAAATACATTTAATTAATATTTAATTTATTTCTCGAGTTTGGCTGGAGACATCGACGAGCTTGCCAATTGTCATGATTGGCCTATAGTAAAGTTGGCTAAATGTGAATTCGCTTATTTATAAGCGTGGTTTCTAACCACACCGAAATGGAAACGGTCGTGATGATTCTTTATTTTTATATATACCTAGTCAACGCACATATTTTAGTAAAATGTATTAATTTTGTTCAGTTTATTAAATTTAAAATAATATTAATTACGTTTTAAGAACATTACATAACATATTTTTTCTGAGTTGTACTAAAACGAAGTCTCTGTAGTCGTAACAATTAAAGTTAAAAATGGCGTCGGATGTACGAGCTTTATTTTGAAGGTTGGCCGTCAGCTTTATTTTTATTACAGTTTAAGTTTAGTTAAAAAATGGGTAAAATTGGAAAACCACACGTTAAGTGACAAGGTTACATCATAGCCCATCATCGCATTACTGATGTACCAATCAATACCTATGTTGGCAGCCTAAAGGCAACATCAGTATAATGCCCAGTAATGGACAAATTGCCCCCACCAGAAGCATTATTGTCCAAATTAAATTGACTTATTCAAATTAATTTTGTTGTATCACTTACAATATGCCTGTTTGCTAGTAAAAAAAAATGTAATAATAATTTTGTACGGAAATAACAACCTCTGCCAACGCTCTATCTTATATTTAATACCTTGTATTAATTATTCTTTTCCAAAAAAAAAATTACTAAATATAAAATAAAAATTACAAACTAATTAAATTAAATGCTATAGTTATTTAACTAAACTAAACTGCCTCCGTGGTCTAGCGGTTAAAAGTCCGTGGATTTAGACTCGGAGGTACCGGGTTCGATTCCTGGTCGGGACACAAAAGTATTTATTAATGTAAATAAATACATTTAAATAATATTTAATTTATTTGTCACATTTCTCGAGCTTGGTACGCTGGAGACATCGACGAGCTTGCCACTTGTCATGAATGGCCAGTAAGGTTGGCTAAATGTGAATCCGCTTATTTATAAGCGTGGTTTCTGACCACCCCGAAAGGGAAACGGTCGTGATGATACTTTACTTTACTAAAAAAATACCTACAAATTTAAAATGTCCTCAAGAGACGTTCCATCAGAGATAGTACCAAGAAGTTCCGTTCTGTATAGTGAAGCTAATACGTTGGCAGAAATAATTACCAGACTTCCTGTCTCCAAATTTCTCCGTCAGCCGTTTGTTTGGACAACACCTTGGCCAGACGCTTGGCTCAGGGGCCCCATTGTCTCCACCTCAAACAGCGCAAACACGTAACCTGTACCGAGGTTGGTGTATTTGCGTAGCTTGAGGTTCTCAGCAGAAACCGTCGCACTCCCTGCGCTGGACGGGGTTGCCTGGATGTGAGATGGGGCTAATGTGACCGTAACGGCTGAACAGTCATTCGGTCGGATCTCTTGCCATCGCTTCACACAATCGCGGCGGGTTCTAGGATAGTGGTTACTCCAGCAGTGATAAGAGCCCTACGAATGATGTCGTTAAGAGCTGTGTGACGAGAAATGCGGCTGGCACTTCTAGCACGAGAAAGCCCGTAGTGTTCGAGATGTTCCACTGGTTCCCCACACCGACATTTGTGTGGGTGGACAGTCCGGGTTCTGAGCGATGGCACACTGACATGGTCAATGTAGTTTGTTCAAGGAGTATAATAATAATATTAATAAATAAAACTAACCGATGCTGAAAGAAAACCAATGTAATCTCTTTGACTAATGTCAAATTAAAATTTTAGTAAATTAAAATTTTCAAAAAATACTACGATTAAATTCAAATAGCGCAGAAACTCAGTGGTTCCACATTCCGCCGCTGTATTTCATATAGAAAGTAATTACAGCAGATATCTCGTTTACCGTAACCTACCGCACTTCTACCGAATAATCTTTTTAATAATTCAGAATACGGACTCTAGCTTGAGCACCTACGCATCGATGTCACACGGAACAATAACCCCTAAAACTAGCAACATACGGCTTAATTTCCTTTTACGGCATCTATATTAATTTAATTCAAGCGATTGTAAGTCTTATTTATTTGGAGTTAAAGTGGTTTATAGCGTGAGGTTTGGGTGTGGTGTCATAACACTGTTTGACTTTTTGATTTAGGTTTTAGTAATAAAAAAAGTGCCGTTATTCCTAGAATTTTCTCTACATAGTTAATGGAACTTCACTAATTATTTTTTCAATGTACAGAGAGCCTAATTAATATAGCCTAACTTTTGTATACTAGCTACAAATAGCCACCTTATGGTAAATGAAACGCGATATCTAAGAATAGAAGCAAATGACAATTGACTGAAGACACTGATTTATCATCATCAGCGCCTACCACTATGCCAGCTTGAAAACTCCAGGAAGGGTTCAACACAGATCGAAGATCAATTCCACATCTGCAGGTTTAGTTTTACACTAAAAGAATATCAACGACAAAATTGAGAATTTTTTTTTGAAAAGCGAGTACGTACGGACATGCAAAAACGATCTAAGCAATAAAGAATATTTCCTAAAATCCACAACAAAATAATGCGCCGTCTCTAAAAAAATTTTTGACAATGACCAGATAGAATTATTGCTCGTTTGGTGTGTTGTAAAACCTGGATAAAAAATAGGTAAAGTATCATCACGACCGTTTCGGGGTGGTCAGACACAACGCTTATAAATAAGCGGATTCACATTTAGCCTATTTTACTATAGGCCAATTATGACAAGTGGCAAGCTCGTCGATGTCTCCAGGCGTACCAAACTCAAAAATATCACAATAAATTAAATATTAATTAAATGTTTTCATTTACATTATTACATATGTTTGTGTCCCGAGCAGGAATCGAACCCGGTACCTCTTGAGTCTAAATCCACGGACTTAACTGCTAGACAACGTAGGCAGTTAAAAATATATTTAAATAATATTAAATAAAATTATAATACGAATACAAATTATAAAAATGGTGGCAAGAATGCTGACTGCATTTCCACGCTGAATTGCAATACTGATTCTTTGAGTGAAGAAAGAGCCAGCACTCTTGTCACCCGAGGAGACGATGTTATCTTTAAAAAAAAAAAATGGCGCTTTGACTCCATGGGCCAAAGATCAAAATTAGTTTACAAGATAATTAAGCGTCATAAATTTTGTGTAAACAATCCAACAATTTTGTCAACTCATCATGGTGGTAATCCTGGATTAGCCAAACACACAACCGGGATTAAACTGAGATCAAACGTGGTTTAAACTATAATACCTGAGTAACACGTTATTTAATCGCTTTAACGTGTTAGCTTTATTTGATTAAATTATGCAAAATATATTCACCACCGGATTATTACGGATTACCGTTACGGGGGGTCAGACTACACTTTTTTAAGGAGCGGGTTCACCCAACTGTATATGCCCATCATGAGAAGTAGCTAGCTCGTCGATTTCTCGTCGATGTACCTCAGCTATAAATCCTAGTCAAACATTTTTTTTTTCACACCACAGTTTCTCCCGGTGTAGCCAGAGACTGAGCGCCATTTGACACGATCGTCCTGATCTTCCTGATACCTCTTTCGCTTTGTCGACATTCACCAACCTTTTTATTAATGCACTTTTGTTTCTAAGGCTCTTTACTGCATCACAGCCAGTTTTATAATCATTTAATCGTAAGTCTTGGTTCAATTTATTGTTCTTAAATTAGCAGAGGTTTTGCGTTTTGTCGGCTTTCGGGTTGCACACAGACAAGTCCTAATTCTAACCTACCTGGTGGGGTACCACTGTACGAGGTATTATAATCTCATAGGTACTCAGGTGAATTTGAAAGATATTAATTTATTGTTGTTGTGTCATTCTGTATTTGTTTCATTTGTAAATCTGCTATAGGTGAGTTTTCCTTGCAGATTCCTTTCTCAGTCAGATTAAACATTAGGTCACTGGAATTTGCTAAGCTGTTAGTCTTCTGCTAACAGCTTACTCCTTGGACCACTTCGCTGCTTAGTCTTCCACTAACAGGAGTAGAACCATTGTAAATAATTTAAATTATGACGTGTCACAAATGCCTCTAATAGGTTTATGTGAATAAATACTTTTTGACTTTAACTTTGGTCTGTCAGGGCCTTTTTTACCCGCATCTTTCTCATTATATATCTTGTTCGTCAATTTTTCGTCAAACATCGGATCTAACCTTTATATTTGTCCTTATGCTTTATTCACATACCTACCCCTATAGGTTGCTGTTGCATATGCGGTCCGCCAAAATTGCGTCGGTATTGTGTATGACGAACCAAGCTTTGTCACTGATATTTCGACTGCTGATCCAGGGCACCTGTGGCCGACGGTTGACCTCTGTGCCGAGATATATTTTATTATGTCTTATTTTATTATTTATGGCGCAGTGGTGGCTCGGTTGTAAGAACGCGTACCTTAAATCCTACAAAGACCGGTTCAAACCCACCCGGCATGTATCAATGAGAAATACACTTTTCTTACGTACATTTGTCATAGATTTACAACACCACTGTTTCCGAGCCTCGGAGAGCACGTTAAGCCGTCGGTCCCGGTTCCACTAATACCAACTTGTGGAATCGTTATTTAATTATCATACAAAAAAAATGACATCATATCCTCGCCAAGCCGTCTGGCCAAATTCTCCAGTTCTGGAAGGCCCATCTCCAGCAGTGGAGGTCTAGGACGCTGTGTTCTAGGGGCTGTAAGGAAAAAAAAAAGTCTTATTTAGGAATATTTTTTTGTTTGACTTTTAACATATTTACATTTGACTTTGTCCGAAAATACAAGGAAGTAGAAAGAGTCGCAATTGTGAATGTTCATTGAATACCTTCTTGTCTATTCCCAACTGTAGATAAAGATCATAACATTTGTTAACACTATTTCCGTCTATCGCTCTTCTTTCAACATCTCTATCATAATTCCCATCCACAAAACACTGACCTAGATATATAAAATCAAACAAATCAGGTGAAACAGCTATTATAAATTGCATATTTGTTTTAAATACACAGCCGAAAGCCGTTAAATGCCATAGATTGTAGTTGAATAGTCATTTGTGATGCAGACTGGTCGATAGTCGGCTAAATTTGGAACAACAGCCTGCCTCGGTAATAACATAAATAGGTATTATTATAACACCCAAGTATTTATTAACAGTTACAGTCATATTTAGGTATATATATTATTTTAATTCGTTTATATCCTATTGTAATATTCCTAATAAATTCTCCTAAGAATAAATAAATAGTTATTCAAACTGTAATTCATTGTAACAAACTGTAGTTTTTTAAGAACATTGCTATGACAGCTGATTATTTTGTACTTAAACGTTGTGATTTTAAATGTTATTTTAAACAGTACGAAAATCCAAATGACTGTTCAAAATAAATAATGATTTTATCATAAAATAATAAGTAAATATATAACTCTAATTATGTACATGTTTTCAATAAAATAAATATATATTATAGCACTAGTGATGCTCGAAAATCACTTTGGATATTAATATAATATAGTATATATTTAAATAGTATTTGCTATAGGTACTACTATCGTATCGTATACTATCGATACTATTGATAATCTGGTCCACAAATTCAAGGTCGCCCAGATATATTTAGTATTTCTCTGATAGATCTGATAGAGTTCTTAACGTTAGTATTCGTTAGAGAACCAAAGTTATTTATTTATTATTTATTTATTTCAAAACTTTAATGCACAAAGTACAAAAGGCGGACTTAATGCCCGTAGACATTCTCTGACAGCCAAACCTTTGGGACTAATTAGAACAACTGTAGGTGCAAGGAAAGTATAAGTGACACATCAATTAGATATAAATACTTAGATAATAAACTTACTTATATATAATCTACTTATAAATATACTAAATACTAATACATACACAATAATAAACATACATATAAAACTTACAAATTTTGTTGGGAGTTATTTAGAAAATGTGAGTAGACCAGCTTTTTAAATGATGATCTGGTAGATGCCTGCCTTATGGTAATAGGTAGATTGTTCCACAGATTTGTAGCAACAACCGCAAAGGAATTCGAAACAAATCCGGAATGATGAGATGGAACGGAAAGAAGTGAGTTGTGAGAAGATTACTTATTTTAGATTAAGTTACTGGCAGCTTTTAAAATTACATGCTGAAGTGGCAATGTGTCGGACACATTTGCCACAGAACCGACGACTGGCAAGCGGGCGGAGACCACATAAGGGACGACGCAGAGTGTGACGACCCCCCTGCCAGATAAACAGATGGCCTAAAGGAGATCTCTGGCGGGGCTTGAATGAGGGTAGCAAAAGACTGAGGGTAGCAAAAGACCGCGGGCAGTGGCAAACAGTTGAGGCTGATGTTAATGATGACTATTTACCATGCAGTCTATAATTAATACATACATTTCATTAAAAAATGGATTGTCAATATAAATAATTGTTATTTTCTATATAAATAATATATGTTATAAAGCTTAAGTTAACAATAGTTATATATAGTAAAAAATAGTGATACTTTCAGAGGACAATATTGTTGATATTGTCGGCAGTATTAATAGCATCGACACTACCAAGCCAAACTATGGATACTTTTAAAAGACCTATCGATATTCACACTATTAATACTATCGATAGTCTAGCGGTGGCATCACTAATCAACACACGATTTCAGAATAAATTCCTAAAAGTTAAGTAACAAAACCGTTCTGTAAAACTTAGTTCGGTCCCTTACATCAAATTCATGGCTTCACTATATTGTTATTACATAAAAGTTAAGTATCATCACGACCGTAATCTCTTCCGAGGTCGAAAACCAAGAAAGTTATTAGCATGTCCTATTTGTTTTATTTTTTATTTTTTTTAGTTAAATCTTTATTGCACTATGTACAAGGAACAGGCTTAATGCTGCTAGGCATTCTCTACCAGCCAACCTTTGGGACAGTGCAGATAATTTTGATTTTGAGGTAGGTGCAAAGGGCTTAAATATGAAACTTAATTTAAAATATTAAATAAACTTAATCTAATATATATACATACTATATACAATATATCTTACATACACTGTTGGGAGCTGTTTAAGTAATGTGAAATACCATTTTTCTTAAAGAGTTTTATATATTCATTGGTATTAGCATCACGTGGGCTTAAGGAAATATACATATTAAAAACGACGACATATAGAAAAAATAAACACGCATGTTCACAATTAGTCATGGTAAAAAAAGCATTATTGTTAATAGGTACTGATGTCCCTATACCATTAGGTGATTTTTGTCGATGTCTACGACGTAAAATATTTACTAGTCTTAATCGAACCCTGTACCTACTTTAGCGTCCAAATCTACTGACGTAACCTCTAGACCATGGAGTCAGTCTCCACTATATTGTTATTATATCTTGTGATTTTGGTCACGTATCCACTTTTCTTCGACCGCCACTTCACTGTGACTGAAGCGTTCTTTGATTTAGGACATTTTTCCCTAAGAACGGAGAATGTGATATATCACGGACATTTTATGAGCGCTCGGTTACACGCACTTTACATTAGCTTGCTATTTCAACATTTGCTTCACGAAATAAAGCTGATTCCTCTAAAAATTAATTCTCCAGTAAAAAAAAAAATCTAGCTGGCAACCGTATTAGAACTGTATTTCAGATTTGTGTGTTATAATATTTTTGCCATAAGCAAGTCAATTGTAACTATAATAAAAATTATTTTAAAGGAAATCAAATCAAAATAATTTATTTCCGTATGGTTAGTACGTAACACTTGAATATTGTCAATACATACAAGCTAAGAAATAAAAAAAAAAAACAAATATAAAATATTACCATTGACCATGGCTGGACCGAACCCAACATAAATACCATAATTATAACTAAAACATTGTTGCCATAAACGAGAATTTTTTTTTTACTTACTGCTAGATACTTAATATTAAATTCGTGGCTGTAAAAAGGCCGTGTCAGCTTACAATCTAAAAATAATGATATTTATGTCCATAAATATTAATTCGTGGCTGTAAAAGCCATGTCAGCTTACAACTACTAAATCAATTGTTAAATTAAGAAGTTAAAAAACGGTACAATGATTTAAATAATAATAAAAATTAGGCTAATAAAATATATGAACTAAATTAAAAATAAAACTAAAATCTGAAGTATATATAAAAATATTCACCCATGACTTGATCATGTGGCAGTGTGCCAAAGAACACTCGCAGCACTCTCCAACTCCCCCGTTGCACAGCGATGCTGATTTGCTGCGCGAAAAAACTGCCAGCCCTCGTGTCACATACAGCGTTAACCAGCCGCTTAGACAGTTCTTTAAATAACCTCTTAGTGCTTAGCCCCCACGGTCCCATTGTCTCAAGACCACAATACAAATTCACAAATACGTAGTAATTAGCAATTGACTCAATATTGTAACTTGGTAAGTTGTACTTAATAAAAGATCGTGGCTGTAAATCAAACAGTCGACAAAATCATGATTCATTTATCTCTACCTTAAACTAAGGCTGAGTTGCACGAAAATTAAGTTACTGGAAGCAAAACGAATAAGTTAAAAATGTTGTCGATTGTACCAGCTGACGGCTGACCTTTAAAATAAAACTTATACGACGCCATTTTGGATATTAATCGTTACATTTACACTTCATTATGGTGCAGCTCAGCCTAAGCCTTTATCAAAGGCTGCATATATACGAGTGCATATATAAATAACAAAAAAAGGGCAAGAAGTCAAATAATATGAGAATTAAAGCTGCATTGTGCATTACCGGTTAAGGTCGGTTCGACGTGCATTTTTAACTAGTTTTACGGACAATATTCCGATCTGCATGTAACGGTAGTAACTAAAACGTTTGTATTAAGTTTAGACATGGACATAAATATTATTATTACTAGATTGTAAGCTGACACGGCCATTTTACAGCCACGAATCTATATTTATGGACATAAATATTATTATTACTAGATTGTAAGCTGACACGGCCATTTTACAGCCACGAATCTATATTTATGGACATAAATATTATTATTACTAGATTGTAAGCTGACACGGCCATTTTACAGCCACGAATCTATATTTATGGACATAAATATTATTATTACTAGATTGTAAGCAGACACGGCCATTTTACAGCCACGAATTAAATTTTTAAGTATCTAGTTATGAATAAGTACAAAATCCTCGCTTACGGCAACAATGTTTTATTTATTATAATTGTATTGCTGTTAGATTCGTTCCAGCCATGGCTGCTGATAGTATATTTTTTATAAATATATATTCTCTTGTATTGCATAAAAATATATGTATTGACAATATCCAAGTGTTGTATACACGCACTAACCTAAGGAAATAAATGATTTGATTTGATGAATTTTAGTTAACACAGCCTGTTTATGCATTACAGGTTATGGTCGTGTCGACGTGCATTTTTGCATTGATTTTGACTTATTTCACGGACAACATCTGATCTGCCTGACGAATGTGTAAACCGCGTTTTTCGTCGATAAGAAAGTGCGTAATTTGATCTCTTTGGCTTTGCTTACGTTAAGTACTTTAATGCACTGAATATGATAATAATAGTCTGTTACATGTGACCATGCCACAGGAAGCGCTGACCATGCAGCCCCATTGTGCCATTGTTATGTCACGTAAAGCATAATCAGCATTGCCTTAGTTTTAACTTTATAGACTAATTAATATTGTATTGTCACTTCATTTCTCATATCGAAAGTTGTCACACCTATGTTAGATTAAGCTTAGAATAAGTTTCGAGTTAATAAACACTTGAATCAAATTGTTTTTTTTTTGGATCCTCTGGCTGTCGCTCACTTAATTAGTCATATAATGAAAAATAACCAGGGAAAAAAAAAACAAATCGCGTCATGTTTCTACCAGTACTATCTAATATAACAAAAAGACAACTAATAAACCGTCACCGCAAACAAACAAATAGATTTAATACCGGCGCTGAGCTTTGTGTGCTAAATTAAACAAAATTACACAATAGCGTCTAATGCCGGGGATGTTTGAGACCAAAAACACGGGTCTTAGATACACAAGGAATGTACCCCTAAAAGGGTTTGTGTACTAAACGTTTCACAATTGGAAGTTAATTATGCGTTACATGGGTCTGCGAGACCCAGCCAAGAGAAAGAAACACATTGGTAGATTATATTTTGACCCGCAAATAATGTTTGACCTTGTATTTTTTTTCACACACTATTTATGTACTATTACATATACTATATGTATGTGTATTTATACCATATGACTTAAATGGAGCATCTCGGACACCATGGGCTTTCTTGCGATAGAAGTGCTGGCCGCATTCCCGTCACGCTGCTCTGAACGACATCATCCGAAGAGCTTTTGTCACTGCTGAAGAACCCGCGATCCTAGAACCCTCTGGGATTGTGCGGAGCGATAGCAAAAGTGCCGACGGTATGACCGTTGGGACGTGAAAACTTGGCAGGTCCCTGTTGTATGCTGCGACATGTGTAGACACATCACACATTTAGGCGACCTCGACAGTTTCTGCTGAGAACCTTAAGCTGCGCAAATATGCCTCAGTACAGGTTACGGATTTTGCCGTTTAGGGTCGAGACGATGGGCCCAGGGGACACTTAGCCAAGCATCTGGCCAAGGAGTTGTCCAAACGGCGAACGAAAAAGTCTGGATTATTTCTGCCAACGTATTCGCCTCGCTATACAGAGAGGAAATGTTGCCAGTCTTTTGGGACTATCCCTGAAGGGTCGTCTCTGGAGAACATGTACACTTATAGTTTATTTTTAATTAGGTTTAGTTTATTTTAATTTTTACTTTTAAGTAGTTTTAATCTTTTTAATATAAAGTTTTGTAACATATTAGGTTAAGATGTTTTGTATGCAATAAAGAATTTAAATGCTCTGTATTGAACCTCTGTATTGTAGACTACTAGAGAATGCCTAGCGGCATGAAGCCCGCCCCTTGTACATAGTGCAATAATTATTATTATTTTCTTTATATTTCTTACTATTCATGTAAATCTCTAAAGTATCATCACAACTTAAAACAAAGAAAATATATATCCAATATGCGACAAATTATGTGTATTTAAATTTGCAACCCATAAGTAACTCCAGTCTAAAAGTAAATCTATAGATCCGTGCTCCACATAGTTTGTAACAATACGGTTAAAATAATACTTAATTAAATTGCTGAATCTCTCGCCAAAAGTGTAGATCGAATTCTCAAAAATAAAAAAATGCAACGCCTATCTCCAACAGTGGAGGTCTAGGTCTCTGTGTTCTAGGGACTGTAATGATGATGACAAAATTAATTGAATTAGGGACAAATTCAGAGGGTCTAATTGGTACATGACCTGGTTCGTTTTTGTCGCTCTCTCCAGAAGGGATGTCAGGTTATTCAACTACATGAATGACGATGGGTTTTCCTATCTAATAGATATTCAAGGATATGTCAATAGGAACACATAAGATTAATCTGTACAGAGCACCTGTCACATTGCAATACAATTTGTTCAGTAAAGTTATTTTATACTAGCACGACATGTGACCTTGCTCCCACGGAAAAGTTGTTTGTTTCTATCAATACAATCACATATTAGTCTAACGCAATAATAACAAAGTGGATTTCATTTCATAAGTGCAGAAATCTTAAGTATAGGTAAGGCAGTTAAAATGAAATATTCGTGAATGAGATTGTTCAGATTTCAGTTTGCGGGAAAATTCACTAAGCAAGTTGGAAAATAAACCACGAAGCAGTGATGACCGAGCCCACTGTGCATAATTCAGGCGCACCAGACAACACTAGAATCCGTAATTAACCACAAACAAAAGGGACTCATTATTCACTGCTGTATCCGCACTCATTTTATTCATGACTCCCGCTGCGTTGTAGACTAGATCGTTGCAAAAAATATTTCTTTATTAAATTACTGGAGATGTATCAATATCACGACCGTATCTGTTCCGGGTAGTGTTACCCAATCTTGATCTTGCAGTCTTGGTCTTCCAAGACTAACTTGCGCAAGTGTCTCGCAAGACTCTTACTCAGATTTTTTTTCCTAATTATGCTAAAAATGGTCATATTTTATTTGGGCTTACGATCTTTTCTAGAGTCCAAGGGTAGAAATATTAAACCCTTATTTATAGTAGATGACTTAAAATATGTTTTTTTTGCTCTATAAGGTTGTGCGTATTGGTGAATATAACATCATTTTAAGCGTTATAGTATACCTGCAGCCCTATTCTGTTACTTAAGCGCAAACGTTATATAATGGAATACATTAACTATATATATATCACGCTATTAAAGTTTATATTTGCTTGGTCGCTGCGCTTATAGAGTTGAGAATTGAATAATATTTTGTAATTATGACGCAAGCTCTGACGTAAATAACATAAGAAAATATATACATAGAAGTAAAAGATTACATTAAGATTAGAAAGGCTTCACATTTAGCCAACTTTACTATAGGCCAATCATGACAAGTGGCAAGCCCGTCGATGTCTCTAGCGTACCAAACTCGAGAAATATCACATATAAATTAAATATTAATTAAAAGTATTTATTGACATTAATAAATCGACTATTTGCTGAGGAGAGTGCTCGTACACACCTACTCCAGAGTGCCCCCGTTCCCTGTGCAATCGTTTTATTGAACAAAATCGTGCAGTCCTATGAGAATTTTGATGTGTTCGCATCAACGGATGTGGAAAGTAAAAACATTGTCCTAAAGTACAATACCGTAACTTCCAGACCAGAGCTCCTTGCCGAAGTTGAAAACTTCTGTCGAGACCTATACGCCTCACACGCACCTCGCCATTCAACCCGCAGAAACGACGACCATCGAGCTACACTAACTCGCCATTACACAGAAGATATTCCGGATGTTAATCTGGGCGAGATAGAAATAGCCCTTGCACAACTAAAAAACAACAAGGCACCTGGTGAAGATGGAGTTACTGCCGAGCTTCTGAGAGCAGGAGGAAAACCAGTACTCGAAGAACTCAGAAAGCTCTTTGACTTCGTCATTCACCACGGGACTACGCCACAGCTGTGGACCAGAAGTGTTGTGGTCTTGTTCTTTAAGAAAGGCAACAAATACCTCTTGAAGAACTATAGGCCCATATCACTTCTGAGCCACATCTACAAGGTGTTTTTAAGGGTGGTCACGAATCGTCTCGCCCAGAGAATGGATGATTTCCAGCCCTCGGAGCAAGCCGGGTTTCGAAAGGGATATAGTACCGTAGACCACATACACACACTGCGCCAGATTATACAGAAAACTGAGGAGTATAATCTGCCACTGTGTCTTGCTTTTGTAGACTACGAGAAAGCCTTCGACTCTATCGAGACCTGGGCTGTTCTAGACTCCATGCAGCGATGCCTGATTGACTGGCGATACGTTGAGGTGTTGAGATGTCTGTATGAGGCAGCAACGATGACCGTCCAGATACAAGGCCAGCATACAAGACCGATCCAACTGCGCAGAGGAGTACGACAGGGCGACGTAATATCGCCGAAACTGTTTACAAACGCGTTGGAAGATGTCTTTAAAATGCTGGACTGGAGAACCTGTGGCATTAAAGTCAACGGAGAATACATCTCGCACCTCCGATTCGCAGATGACATAGTCATAATGGCTAGCTCGCTGGAAGATCTTAGCAGAATGCTGAACGGTTTAAATGTGGCATCCCAGCAGGTTGGTCTCGGTATGAACTTGGACAAGACGAAAGTCATGTTCAACGAGCATGTTATAGCGAGACCAATCTGCGTGGGAAACGCTACTCTCGAGGTTGTGCAAAAATACGTCTACCTTGGACAAACCATCCAATTAGGAGTAGCCAACTTCAGCAAAGAAGCCGATAGACGCATTAAGCTAGGATGGGCAGCATTCGGGAAGCTCGTCACATCTTCCTATCGAACATACCACAGTGTTTGAAGACAAAAGTTTTCAACCAGTGCGTTCTTCCAGTAATGTCGTATGGTGCAGAAACGTGGACGCTGACGGTGGGTCTGGTCCACAAGTTCAAGGTCGCTCAGCGAGCTATGGAGAGAGCTATGCTCGGGATTTCACTAAAAGATAAAGTCAGAAACGTTGACATCCGTCAAAGAACCAAAGTTACCGATATAGCTTTTAAAATTAGCAAGCTGAAGTGGCAATGGGCTGGACACATATGCCGCAGAACCGATGAACGATGGAGTAGACGGGTTCTGGAGTGGAGACCACGTACTGGAAGACGCAGAGTGGGACGACCCCCCGCCAGATGGACAGATGACCTGAGGAAGGTCGCTGGTGGATGGATGAGGGTGGCAGAAGATCGTGTGAAGTGGCGAGCCTTGGGGGAGGCCTACATCCAGCAGTGGAGAGACACAGGCTGATGATGATGATGATGATGATGACAATACTTGGAGCCATATTAATTCACACATCTAGTCACTTGTGTTTTAATGTTGTTATGAAATATGTATTGTTTAGACGTATAATCTGTTATGTACATTTACATGGAAATAAATAAATAAATATTTTTGTGTCCCGACCAGGAATCGAAACCGGTACTTCCGAGTCTAAACCCACGGACTTAACCGCTAGACCACGGAGGCAATGATGTAGAAACTCTCCTAAAATAGTAAAAATATATTATATACGGACGATTTTCCCGAAACTGACGTCCGCTTTACATGAAATGCCACTTATATAAAAAATATTTTTATATAGGTATATTAGCATTTATTTCGTTCAGAAATGAAACAATAACACAGCTGATTGGAGCTAATTCTCAAACAAACTGCGAACTGTGAAGTATAGACGAAGTTACAGTTGATCCGACTCAGGCGAGGGAGCGCTATTCTTGTCACAAATAAAATAGACAAGTCTAAAACATTCTTAAATCTTACGTTTGGCTATTTTGACAACTAGTTATTGTTATTATATATAATTTTATTTTATTTAAGTAATCTTTGTTTTGTTAGATTTTGACTTGTTTTATTATAGAATTTATTCCGTGAGGATCAAAATGGTTTCTAATTTTGTAACAATGAATGTATGACTGTTATGATAGCATATATACATATGTGTAACCCTTTACGCTTTTAGATTATATTTTTTTATATGTGGTAACTCCTTATTTTTCAATTCGATTATATACAAGAAACATGCCAGTGTCATTTACTTATGCAATGCCCTTGTACGTAGTATATTAGAGTATTGCTGTCCCATCTGGTCACCTTTCTACGCCGTCCATATAAAAAGAATTGAAAGTATACAGAGTAGATGTTTAAAAGTTATCTCTTACAGATGTGGTTTGGGTCGTTCTCTGAGAGCTTATACAGACAGGGTGTCTCGATTTGGGGTGATGACCCTTGAGAGTCGTCGAAAGCGCTATGATCTTCTTTGCTTGCATAAACTAATTCACTCTTCGATCGACGCCCCTTGCCTACTTTCATCCATAAACTTCAATATTTCATATAGAATACGAGCACCTAACACATTTGCTTTGCATATTCGCAAGTGGAACACATCGTGCCTTAACCCAGTTGTAAGAATGTGTCGCGCTTATAATGATATCGTTTGTAGTGAAGACAGTCACGAAAGGAGGAAGGCCATTGACATATTTAACGCCAGTTTTTTAGTGTATAAGAGATCTGTTACCGCATATTTTGCTGGTACTACTGTAAACAAAATATAATCTACCTTGGGCCAAAGGATCAGTATTGCCATACAACGTGGCAATGCTGCCAGTATCCTTGGCACCTTGCCCATTGGCAGCGATTTGGAGCAAATTTATTATTTATAATATTTTTTATTTAGTTTTTCCTTCATTTTAGTTTTTAGTTATATTTTTATTTAGGTTTATTTTTATTAATAGTAATTTATGTTTTAAGATGTAAGTTTTTAGTTTAATTAATATGTTATTATTTTTTTAAATCAATCTACCTTCTTAATTAATGTAATGTTTTGTTTGTTTCTTGATATTTGTTCTGTCTGTTCTGGATTTTATTTTTTATATATTGATGATTGTTATATTATTTTATTATTATTTCTTTAATTAAATGACATTATTATTTCTATTTTAAATTTTCATTGCTTTTTAAAAAAATATTATTATTGATTTACTACCTTATTCTTTGACATACCATTTTTTTTTATTATTATTATTTTCCTTTTGACATATTTCACTGAAATGAAATAATTTAATTGAAATGACAATGTCATGGCTAAATCACAATAAGCATGCTGTGTACACTGCTTTTGGATTGCAATCTAGAACTTAAGAAATTGCTGGAAAATGTGAACTGATTGTGATTGTGATCGGTTTGTGTACCTATAGTAAATAAATAAATAAATATTAGCTGGAAGTTACCCTAACAAAATAAAATAAATTGTATTGTATTTTTTTATCAAATAATGATAAATAATCGTGAATAATAATAATCTGAGGTATGACAAAGTCAAAGAGTCGACATAAGTGGCATCCCACACTAAGGCCCGTCCCCGCTTCAGCGTCATACCATCAGATCTCTTGTCATCATACATACATACATCCCTTGCGGGGTAGGCAGAGACAATTGAGCGCCACTTGTCACGATCTCGACATACCTCTTTCGCTTTTTCGACACTCATCACCCTCTTCATAAATGCCCTTTTGTTTCGATGGCTTTTTATTGCACCTTCGGCTATTGTTTTATTTATTTGATCGTGGTAGATGAGTCTTGGTCTGCCAGGGCATCTTTTACCCACAACTTTCGCATTATATATCTGGTTCGTCAATCTCTCTTCACTCATTCTCGACATGCCCGAACCATCGGAGCATTCCCTTCTTTATTTTTGTCCTTATTCTTTCTTTCATACCTACCCTTTTGCGTATCTCTTGTCATCATTGCGGACTATTCCAGTGAGTTACAGAATCTCAATAGTGGCAAGAGCCCGATTCATGATTTTATTTAGGGGCCATGACATGAACGCTTTTTACACATCAAAGTCCGTGGACTCCAAAGCGGTCTACTTCCCTACTGCACGGACATTTGTGCTTAATGCACACCAGCGACCATAGCCGAAGGAGTTTCGTTGTCAAACACCGTCCCGAGATTAGAAGAGGGAAGGGTTTAACGTGCTCTTCGAGATACAGCAACGGTTAGCCAACTTTAGCCCATAATGACTTGTAAGTTTGTCGATGTCTCTAGCGTACCAAATTCGGAAAATACCACTAATGAATTATTGTGTCCTTACCAAAATTTCACGGACTTATTTATTTATTTATTTATTCGAAGAGAAAGGAAAGAGACAGGCAACATAAGAACATAAAAGATAGCAACAGAGTAGAAGCAATTAAATTATACCCGCCACCAGAATATTTCTCACTGTGAACAATAGTGCACACTTTGTGCGATACAAAATTCGGAAAATATCACCTTGGCCAGGTATAAAGAAAACAACTGCATTGTGTTTTGACTTGACCGCTAGACCACAAAGGCAGTCAGTTAAAAGTAAGAGCATAAAAAATCTATTAAATTCACACTGGTATTAAATCCGATTGGAACGTTCAAGCATAGGTCCCAGTTAATGAGATTACGGAGTTGTCACCAAACTCGGTCGTGAGTTGTGAACTGGGCCAGAGGTGATGTAGCCAATACACTTAGCTGGTTAAACTAATACCACAAATTACTATAGTCAACGTAATATTGTTTCGACATATATTTACCACGTATATAGATAGTATTAATAATATATTGATAATGATGAAATAGATGAAACCTAAAATTTTAAAACTGAAAAACACAGTTGACTCTAATCATCCAAGTAGCTATGTGTAGCATGCCGTGTACACTGCCTTGAGTTGCAATTTCGACCTTATAAATTATTGTAAATTTGTGTTTGATATGTAAAAAATTGTAACCTGTTAGTCTACCTTAAATAATAAATAAAAGTAAAGTAAAGTATCATCACGACCGTTTCCCTTTCGGGGTGGTCAGAAACCACGCTTATAAATTAGCGGATTCACATTTAGCCAACTTTACTATAAGCCAATCATGACAAGTGGCAAGCTCGTCGATGTCTCCAGCGTACCAAAACTCGAGAAATATCACAAATAAATTAAAGTAAATAAATACATTTACATTAATAAATATTTTTGTGTCCCGACCAGGAATCGAACCCGGTACCTCCGAGTCCTAAGTCCACGGACTTAACCGCTAGACCACGGAGGCAGTTGAAATAAATAATAAATAAATAAAACATATTATATTAACCACGCATAAAATTACGAAGATATCAAGTATGCGAGGTCAATATAATATATAAACATAGTGACATTCATTACTAAATTATATTAAAAAAAAACATTTTACGATGATGTACTTTACGTAATATATTGTTTTCAAGTCTACGAGTATAGCCAAAATAGCTACCTATTCAATTTTCTATACAATTTACCAATTCAATGCTATCGAATTTTTTTCGGCACATAACCAAGGTATCTCACGCGACACCTGCCTAGTAACCGTGTGTTAAGTCCAATCAAAATTATGCTGCAAATCCTATTTTGTTCATCATCACAGCCCTTAAAACACACGGTTCTCGACCTCCACACCTGGAGATTGGCCTTCCAGAACATATATTTTGAAAATTTTGGCCTTCAATCGCCACGCAAGCCAAAGGTTTGGTGTCAATTTGATAGCCAATTTATTAACGATTACACAATTTATTTATAAGTTATATATTATTATAGATATTAATAGTTAAGTGGAAAATTGTTATATACTTTTTTGTGCTTGCAATTTTTTTTTTCATTCTTTACTTGTTTCATGTCTATCTTTTTTTCAGTTCAGCGGTAAAAATATCGAATCCTTATATTAGATGATTGAAATATCTTCAAAACTCTCTCTCTCATGGGGACAGTCATCCAAGCGTCTGGCCAAGGAGTTGTCCAAACGGCTAACGGAGAAGTCTGGAGACAGGAAGGCTGGCAATTATTTCTGCCAACGTATTAGCTTAGCTATACAGAGGGGAAATGTTGCCAGTCTTCTTGGGACTATCGCTGAAGGGTCGTCTCTAGAGGACATTTTTTACTTGTAGTTAATTTTTTATTAGGTTTAGTTTATATTTATTTTAATTTTTACTTTTAAGTAGTTTTAATTTAAATTGTAATTATTTTATACTGTTTGTATAATTACTTCATTATATAAATAAATGAATAATAATAAACTCTCTCTGTACACATTTTTTGATAAATGTGCGTGGTCTAGAGGTACCGGGTTCGATTGCTGGTCGGGACACAAAAATATTTATTAATGTAAATAAATACATTTAATTTATTTGTGATATTTCTCGAGTTTGGTACGCTGGAGACATCGACGAGCTTGCCACTTGTCATGATTGGCCTATAGTATAGTTGGCTAAATGTGAATCCGCTTATTTATAAGCGTGGTTTCTTACCACCCCGAAAGGGAAGCGGTCGTGATGACACTTTACTTTTTATGTAATTTACCTTTGGTTATAATAGACTTCAGTATTGCTAAAAATGCGTGATTTGGCAAATATTATATAGGGTGCAATACAATGTGAACTGATTTCACTCGATGATTTAATAACAAGAGAAAATATCGAAAAATAATGCACACATTTCGACGTTATCCATCTACAATTTATCCGTAATAACTGTCCGATAAAATTAATTAATCTTCCTTCAGCTTTTTTATTAATTAATATTGAAGTTTTATCTGTACGACAAACAACGACAGGTGTTTGGAAGAAATTGCTTTTCTCTTCTCTCGAAAAATCTTTTCCATTTTGCCTGTCCCATGATATAATAACGCGATAATGATAAAAACTGCCACTGCCACTGTGGTCTAGCAGTTAAGTCCATGGATTTAGACTCGTAGGTACCGGGCTTGTCACATGTCATGATTGGCCTATGGTAAAGTTGGCCTATGGTAAATGTGAATCCGCTTCTTTTTAATCGTGGTTTTTGACCATCCCGAAAGGGATACTATCGTGATGATACCCTACATACTTATATAATTTCACAATGATTGATTTTGTTTATTATAAAGTCATAAAGCTATTCGCCGAAGCAATGTTCTTTTCTTTTTTAATAAAATTTGGCATCGCTCAATGTTTTGACAGGCGTCTCTGAAGACCGACTGTTTGTTTACGATACCGGTTCTAGTCATTTGATTTGTTAAGAAATTTTCTTTTATGAAAAGTCGATGACGGTCGAGCGAACCTGTTGTTTGTTTTGTTTCAACAAATAACTTTTGTTTAATTTTGAGTTTTATGTTAAGTAATTAAATATAAATTTTATTTATTTATTTAAATTATTAAATATTATTGTGTCCCGACAAGGAAGCAGTATGTAGGAGTAAACTTAAATTACTTATAAATATTTTTTTTAATGGTAACACCACAAATTACAATAGGTTTTGTTTTACAGCTCCCAATGGGGTGTGTCACTAACTTTTTATCACGATAGATGGCACATGATAGATGGTACCTTATATACATGTCAGTTGCATAGAAAACTTGTATTTTTATTACGAAATTTATTATTTTCTGGATATTATGCAGAAATGAGCAGCTTTAAAGTGTACAAATCGAGATTTCCAAGCGAAAGCAAAGATATGGTGATCTCAAAATTGCCGTTCTATTAATTCAGCCTTTTTTTATTTTAAAGACGGTGTTCGCTTACTTAATTCATCTTTTAAGGTAGGTAACGTTAAGTTAAAATAGATCTTTCTGTTATAAAAATGTAAAACTACAAATAAATTTAAAAAATTATAAAAAAATGGTGTAAGCAAGGTACCAGTGCCGCTAGCGACATCTACAAAAAGCTTTGCCTGATACACCCCACTACATTTTAAACTTTAGCTATGTCAATTTCTATCTGTGAATTCTTGTCATCGGCTTTATAGTATTATATTTATTTCATATACTAGTACATGTAGGTATTTTAACTGTAAGTTTTCCTAAATAAATAGCACTGTCAATACCTAACTGATGGTGCCAAACATTGTGTGGTTTACTTTAATTATGTATTCTTATTTATAGGTATGTATTTTTATGTGGTATATTTTTTTAAATAATTTATAACTATTTTAAATTCCTTTTAATATTTTTTGCACCAACAAATGCTCAAAATTGTCCCTAAAGTTGACCAGTAAAAATGCCTGGCGGCAATAAGTCCGCTTTTGTACCTAGTGAAAAAAAAAAAAGCTTTGTTTGTCTGTTTGTATGTAATAATAACAATAATGGGGTCGACCAAGCCCGGATGATGGATTGGTCTTGTTTCATTGGGAATATACCCCAGTTTTTCCCGGCAGGATCTCAGTGCACCTACAATAACACACTTGGTGCAGGGCGCCGTTACTAGTATAACATGGGCTCACGAACCTAGAAGGTTTAGGTTCGACTGCTTTGGCTTTCCTCCGAGAGGTACTCGAAAAGCCAGAAAACCATTCATACACAGCTTTTTTACATTTATATTAGCTTCACGCTAGTTGGCCAACACGAGAAAACTTGTACTACCCACATAAAAAATCAGAAACAAGCAAATATTGTTTTCACCAAAAATGTTTGCACCAAAATGTTGGGGCGAAAATCTTCAATTTAAGCGGCGTATTAAATAAAAATGGCATCAAAATTTAATGAAAAGCAACCGGATCTTCTACAGAGTAAATATTCAATGGTCCGGTACAGCCAACCACACAGCTGACTACCCTCATTACTTCAAATTTCAATCTTAAAACAAAGGGATAACACTATAGCTCAACTCTTGGTTATATGTCCGACTGTACATCTAAGTTTGATTTCAAAAACATTTACTGCTTAGGAAATATGTGTTAGAATCGTTTAATTGTATAATTAAGACAGTGGTATTGTCTTAGATAGGGGAGAGCCTAAACAAATTAAACGGGGACCGAGGATGAATAATTTAGAACCATTTGTGTAGTTATTAAATTATGCATCTGTAAGAAATATTTTGGTACAGATTTGGGACTCGGTAATGACAGGGATGACCTGAAGAAGGTTGGTGAGTCTTGGATGAGGGTGAGGGAGACACTTATACATATTAACTATGTACTTGTATAGTCTCGACTACTTCCATTGCTAGATTACGGTGATCTGTATTGTGTAGACAGACCATGGGAATAAAATTGATATAAGTTTAAAATCATGATTAAAAAATATATTTGCCAGAATACATAAAAAACAAGTACAAGATGTTACATGTGGTACATGAAGGTAAATTGCATCTAACCTGCATGCAGGTGTGCAAAACTATGACTCCAAGTGTAAAAACTATTTTACGTTAATTATTCTTGCTATTTAAATAGTCGCTTGTACTAATAATAACGTTTCGTAATAAACCACATTGTTAAATTTGATTTTAAAACATTTTTATTTGTTACTTGAATGGAGTCAGGTAAATTATTATATATTAATTCTTTTTCTTAGTCGCTACACTCTTGGCAGAGTGGTCGTGGTCGTCACTTGAGTGTCAGTGGCACGCTTAACAAGCCGTCGCCACTCGTCTCGAACTGCAGCCTTCCTGGAGCACTCATGTAGGGGGTGATCCATTGCTGCTTTAACGTGGTCAGTCCATCTCATCGGAGACCTACCATCCTCTTGCCATCGACTTTTCCCTGAACTACAATGCGCTCAATGGATGTATCTCCACGCCGCGACACGTGTCCAAAGAAAGTGAGAATGCGTGATTGTACGATATATTAATACACACATAAATTCATTTTTCTTAAATATGAAAGTTCGACAGGGAGGCTGGTATAAATTGCTTTATCTATAGCTCGTATACACTTTTTCTGTAGTCTAAACAATCGATCCAAATCCACAGAGTATCCCCATATTATAATACTGTAACTAAGTACTGAGGACACATATCTATGTCAAGCTGTAAGCGCTGTGTCAGTTGATACAGTATGTCTCAGTCTCTTCAAAGCATGAACAAAACGATCTAGTTTTTGGCAAGTTAGGTAGGTATGTATTTTATATAAAATACTTTATTGCATCAAAGATGTACATAGGCGGGCTTAATGACCAGGAGATAGTTGGTCTAAAGATTATTTGAAACGATAAAAATCTATAGCAGTGGAACGTGGGAATGCAGCAGTGGTCCTGGTACTTTTAAGTAAGAGATTTTAATGAAATTTGTTATCCGTTTAAAATATTTTGTATTTTTTTATTAAAGCTAATGTAATAAATAAATAAAGCTTAGCATTAAACTGTTTTGTAAAACGAAAACCCAATATCAATAGCATTTTTATCTGTCACAGCAAAAGCGGTAAAAAACATGAATTTGATAAGTTTTGGCCCCTCGGACAAGCAGCTGGCCAGGTAATTCTTACATGCCCACCCCAAGTCATAACCCAAGCACACCTGTTACTAAGGGTAAAATAATATCGAAAAAGCTAAACAAAGTAACGAACGATATGCGATAAAAATACTCTCAACTTTCCTAAACTTTCTATATCAGAATAAAATAATATGAAATAAGTAAAGTATCATCACGACCGTTTCCCTTTCGGGGTGGTCAGAAACCACGCTTGTAAATAAGCGGATTTACATTTAGCTTATTTATTCACTTTTCTGTAGACCTATAAAAGATGCAAAATTCTACCATACATTATATTGTTATATCTCAAAGAGTTGAAGTCAGCGTTTTCGTTAAAAGCTCCCAGACCTCTTATTTTTTCCGACACCTACAACAAATATCGTTAATGTATACAAAAACTTAACAAATTATATACTAAAATGGGTGATGGCAGGTGAGTACTTCGAGGCATTGAAATAGTTTTATATTTTCAAGTTTATGTATGTCTATACGTGTATGTGTGTGTGTATATATGTATGTTTATTTCTGTTGTAGTTATTCTGTTATTGATGTAATGCCTATTCCTTCATAATTCTTGTACTATTGTACTCATTTTAATTTTTAAATTTATTATCATTGTTTTCTTTGCTTACTTTTATTGTATCTGTCAGCGTACTCTTATTATTGGCTTCATCGTATTACTATTTTCTCCTATGTATGTATAAATTAGCTGTAAGAATTCCTAAATAAATAAATAAATAAAATCTTCCTCGAGAACCACTCTATCCATTGGTAAAAACAGTATAAAAATTGGTGGAGTAGATTTTAAGTTTATCGCGAAGAGACAGACAGACAGACTAGGCGGAAGACTTTGTTTTAAAATATGGTAGATACTCGTAGATTGTAGGTATAAATAAAATTAATATTTTTTATCATAATATAGAATACACCGCACAGCTCTAGTCGACCCGTGACCACGGCCAATACAACTTGACCGTAACGTCGGGTTAAGTATATCTCTAAGGTACCTAAATCGCGTAAAGACCCGTAAAAAAGATATAAAAACTTATGAATAAAATAAAATATTGAATTATAATTTTGGTAGATCTGTAGGTAATTGTTGTCGATTCGTGATGTTTTGGACCTTACGCTTTCCAGTAAAAGCTCGTAGAGTCAAGTGTCGTGCTTAGTAATAAAAACACGTTAAGTTTTGTGAACTGCCTCCGTGGTCTAGCGGTTAAGTCCGTGGATTTAGACTCGGAAGTACTTCTCGATTCTTGGTCAGAACACAAAAATATTTATTAATGTAAATAAATACATTTTATTTATATATAATTTATTTTGATATTTCTTGAGTTTGGTACGCTGGAGACATCGACGAGTTTGCTACTTGTCATAATTAGACTATAGTAAATTTGGCTAAATGTGAATCCGCGTGGTTTCTGACCACCCCGAAAGTGAAACGTTCGTGATGATACTTTACTCTTTTTTTTATCTATGACAAAATGTAAAGGCAAGTAAATATCTTATAATTTCTAACATAATCTACATATCCTAAAATATTAAACAGAGCGAACTAAACACCAATATAGGTGTTTAGTTCGCTCTTCGCACGTTCGTTCGGTTTTCGCACAAAAAAAAACACAAATAAATCCAATAACTTCTATCAGAAAATCTCTCACATTTCTCAAATACAATATCTATATTCGCACTTCAAATGGGAGAGAAAAAAATAAACAGTTTCACGCCACAATCGGGCATATGTAACTCAATAACGAAAGCGATAGGCGTTCAAAAATCTTTTATTCCCATTCTTTCCGCCCCCAAATTCATGCAAATTCCGAAATGATACGAAAGATATTATCAAATTTACATTTTCTTAGTGTGGCCCAAATTGAAAACTTTAGCGATTTAATAGGTGGTAGGTGGACTGATGACGGTAATTTGCCCATTCTGCTAGGGCAGGGAAGTATCTACCGTTCGTGCCGTTAAACCCAGTAAGGTAAACTGTATCTACACGTTTCGGGATCAGGCTCGAATTGCCGTCATGCCCAGTCAAGCCGTCATAGTGTTAGGGGCTGTTGTCAGTCATAAGTGTCTGATTCCAGATGTGCGAGTATGTACCCGCTATAGGGGTAATCTTAAAACGGAAATAATCCATTTCTTTAAGTAAATCAAAATTGTATTTTTTTTATTACTTTAAATTTTTGACAGCGTCAGTAGTACGTATATATCAACTTTATTAGCGGTTGACAGTGTTACAACCAGTTGAAGAAAGGATGATTAAAATAATCTATGATCAATATTTTAATTTACGCCGCGTGATTGGTAGTTAGCTTGTCACTTTGGTTATTTCAGCTAATAACATAGGCATACTTTAATCATAACATGTCATAAGATAATCAGTCGTTCTGCAACCAGCTGTAACATTAAATAAATGGTTATTGTTAAGTAATACATAACAATAAACCTTGGGAAGTTTTTTTTATGTTTGTAACTTTAATGCAGTCTTTCTTAAAGTGGGCGATAACGCACCCTTGTGGGTGCTAGACGTCTAGAGGGGGGCGGAAAAGGAGAGGGAAATAGGAAGCATTAGCATGGTTTAGAATAAAATTAAATAAAATTCACTGAAATTAAAACCTACCTATTACACAACTTCGATTATTTAGTTATATTCGGTCAAAGTGGGCGTTAGACGAAATAAGTTAGAGAATCTTTGCTTTTACCGCTACCGCCTATCACTCCTCTAATGACTTAGACCGAAAGACTTTTCGATACGCGGTAAAGAAGCACATTCGTCTTCTTTTGACATCTCACTGAGCATGTTTACAGAGTTATTTGTAACCCGACCGACTGAGCTAACTAAATTTGGCAAACGGTTCATTACCTCCCATCAATATTATCAAATACAGTTGTTACGTCCACAAGTTTCTAGAAGACTTGGTAACCGCGGGTTTAAAAACAATTGAACAAAGCCATCGTTATCAGTATGCATGCTGGGTATAGATCACACGCAATTGTTTTTACGGGTTTTATTTATACAATAAGGTTAACAGGATTCATTCGATATACTCGCACTCAAAGTTTAACTGCTGCAAAATAGTCACTGACTGGCTTTACACTCAGTCATATGATGATACGGAATGTTTTTTAAAAGTAATTATATAAAAGAATAATATGTACCTACATAATTTTTGATTTATTTACTTTTTTGATAAACTTCGCTGTGGCATCTGCTATTTAAGGAGCACAGTTTTAAATGGTTATTATATATATATAAATCTCATACACACCCTCTCACACACACTCACACATAGAGAGGACATACATCATTTATTGTTGTAACATTATAACACGGAAGAGCACCGATATCCCGCACTACAGGGCAACCTCGTGTAGGTATCACAAACACATCACCCTATATTGTTCACCTATTTTACATCTGTATACTTTTTGTGACACTAAATGATTTTATTATATTATTATTTATTAATCTCCTGCTACAATTATCCAACCCCATCCACGGACTTTTTTAGTTTTTTCGGTAAGTAGTTTCAAGCTGTGTTATTTTCATATAAATATCACCATGGCAAGCTTACAACATTGGTAAGTCCTCCTTCAAAGTAAAAATTGGCATTTGATAACATTGCAAATGGCGCATACTTTCAACGAGAACAACAAATAGGTGGTAGGCGGACTGATGGTGGTAATTTGCCCAGTCTGCCGGGACGGGAAAGTTAGTTCTGATAAGCTCAGTAAAATGTATCCACACGTTCCAGGATCAGGCTTGAATTGCCGTTATGCACAGTCAAGCCAGCATAGTGTTAGGGACTGATGTCAGTCATAAGCGTCCGTTGCTTACATTTCATGGACCTGTGCGCATTACAATCAGGTGGGCTCAAGGTCACATGTCGTGCTAGTGTATATAAAAAAAAAGTTAAAATCCCACTGTAAATAAAATAACTCTTAAAACTTTAGGAGACAATAGAGCTGGCCAATAATTGGGCCAAAGATCAACTTTGCCATTCAGCGTGGCAATGGTGCCATTAAGTTCTGGAATCGTTAGTAAATTGACATTAAACACTCGCCAACCCGTCTGGAGTGTAGGCTAAATTCTCAAAAATATTAGAATGTGCAAGGGAGAGGAATGCAAAAGCTTTAAGCCTAAAAGAGTTAATTTTATAAGGCGCCATGTTTCAAAGAAATATTGATTGCAAAAACTCAAGCCAAAAGCCTGTTGCGTTTACGATACACGCTTCCAGCCACAAGAAAAATAGCAAAATATTTCATAGCCAAACTGCGAAACGGAATTCCAAGCCAAGAAAATTACCCGGACGATCAAAGCTTGACTTCGGTGCCAACTTATTTTACTTGTTCTGCTAACAGTGACTTCAAATTAAATAATATGAAATAAAAAGTTAATTTAATATCTAAGAGTAATTTTTATTAAGTAAGAGTAAGTAATGTTAAAGAGGGGTAAATGCTTTGCAACCATCCCGCTCGCACAATCCTTGCAGCGTCGACGAGATGTCGCTTCTCTGAGTGTGTTCTACCGGCTATACTATGGTGAGTGCTCCAAAGAACTCTATAACCTAATCCCTTCCTCTCCATTCCGCAACCGAACCACACGCACAGGTCAGAATATGCATCCACATACCGTAGTCACCATCCCTTCGCGTACGTATAAATTTGGGGACTCTAACATCTGTCGCACGATAAATATGTGGAATGCTCTTCCAGCCTCTGTGTTTCCACTTTCCTATAACCTGGAGTCTTTCAAGTGAATTGTGAAAAAGCATCTAGTCAAGCCGGCATAGTGCTGGGGACTGATGTCAGTCATGAGTGTCTGAGTTCAGTTGCTAACATTCATGGACCTTGTTCGCCACTTACTATCAGGTGGGCCCAAGGTCACATGTCGTGCTAGTATAAAAAAAAAGAAGTAAGTGTAAGTAATTTTTAGTTTTAGCTTAAATGATTTGCAACCCTCTCGCTCGCACAATACAACATTTTTAAAGATAATCTACGAGTATTTACTTTGTACAAAATAAAATTACGGAGAGGATGAAAGTTCTAAGGATTACATGGACTCACCGTGCGGGTGCCGGGTCCATCGTGTGCGGGTAATTTTTATATTAGTTAAAAGTACACTCAAACTTTAAAATATTTTATAATATTGTATTTTGCGAGCAAGAGGAAAGCACAACCTTTGAACCCTCTTAAAGTGTAAGGTATCATTTTCATCATCATAACAGCCCTTAGAACACAGCGTCCTAGACCTCCACTGCTGGAGATGGGCCTTCCAGAACATATAACTGGAGAATTTGGCCTACACTCGCCACGCTGGCCAGACGGCTTGGCAAGGATATGATGTAAATTTTTATTGATAATTTATTAACGATTCCACAAATTGGTATTAGTGAAACCGGAACCGTCGGCTTAACGTGCTTTCCGAGACACGGGAACGGTGGTTATGTAAATATACATGTATATGTCGGGAAGGTTTAAGGATTTAGGGAACGCGTTCTTACAACCGAGCCACCACTATGCCTTTGGCTGCTTGTGTTTATACAAATAAATATTTTTCATTTTATTTCATTTTAAAATATTAGATTGTGCAAATGCGAGAGAGGCCCAAGCTTTAAAACCTCTTAACGTGTAAGGTATGATAGGTATTTATTCTTAAACAAAACTTACCTTATTTTCACGAAGCTATTATCACGTCGACAGAGACAATAGAATCATTAATCTTACCTGAAAGGAAAAAAAAAAATGAGTTGTTACATTAAAAAAAAATACTTTCTAAAATGCGCTCATCATAAAATGTAATAAAAAGTAGAGTATCATCACGACCGTTTCCCTTTCAGAAACCACGCTTATAAGGAAACGGATTCACATTTAGCCAACTTAACTATAGGCCAATCATGACAAGTGGCAAGCTCGTCGATGTCTCTAGCGTACCAAACTCGAGAAATATCACAAATAAATTGAATATTCATTTACCTATTTAAATTAATAAATATTATTTTGTCCCGACCAGGAATCGAACCCGGTGGTACCTCAGAGTCTAAATCCACGGACATAACCGCTAGACCACGGAGGCAGTTCTAAATCCAATGACTTAAAATTAAATAATCAATGACATTAAATTTTCGAGTTGATTATTCGTTTTCCCGTATAAAATGTACGTATGTATGTATGTATGATTTTAACGGTTTCAGTCATTTTCACTATTTAAACCTCCGTAGAGACTTTTGATCCTTTTAAGCAACAGGATCGATCGGCATCAAAAAATAATTTGTGTAAAATTACTATTTTCTTGTTGACTGCATTTTTTTTAACAAAATCTGTGAATGCAATTCAGAATATCTGTAAAAGTTATGGATGGTTTCCTAGTAACGTTTTCCTGTAACTATGACGGTTATAGGGTACCTGCCCTTACTGTCCCCTCTCAAAAATTACCCTCTTTTATTTATTTATTATATCCCTTTCAGTACGGCAAAAAATATTATGGTTATTAAAAGGTTTATTGATAATTTTGAGGTCCTTGTGGTCTTAAATAACTCATAAAAATAGTGAAAAAAATCCTATCTTAGCGAATTACACAAAACTCATGCTTTGGGTAAAATAATGGGAAATGAATCCACTTATGCATGTGTTTTTCTTTACTAGTCATAAAACATGACTACTAAGTAGCTAGATGAGTGCACATGATTATTTTTTTATGTACTAGCACGACATGTGACCTTCCGCACACCTAATGGTAAATGGTGCGCAAGGTCGTTCAATGTTAGCAACTGGAATCACACACTCATGGCTGACATCAGTCCTAACACTATGCCGGCTATGGTGAGCGCTGGTTTTTTTCTTTTAACACACGCTTGACATTGTCCGTGCTGAAAGGGTTAAATATTATACGTCTGTATGTATTAGTAAGTAAATATTGGTATGTATTCATTACAGCCCCTAGAACACAGCGTCCTGGACCTCCAGTCTCCACGGGCCTTCCAGAACATATATCTCGAAAATTTGCCCTACACTGCAGTCCATGGGTTGGCGAGGGCTGGATGTCAATTTTAACGTGCTCTTCGAGGCACGGGGAACAGTGGTGTTGTAAATAAATGACAAATGTACTTAAGAAAGGTGTTTTTTTTTATTTTTATTTTTTATACTGAGCACGTCATGTGACACCACGCCCACCTGATGGTAAGCGGTACGCGCGGTCCAAGAATGGGAGCAACTGACGCCAGCCTCAGACGACCGACATCAGTTCCTACCACTATGCCGGCCTATAAAAATGTAATTCTCATTAGTAAATGCCAGGGTTCGAATCGACCTTTATAGGATTTTATTTTTAAGGAAAGCGTTCTTAGCGAGCCACGACAGCTCCTACTATCTATACTGTCTAAATGTCGTAAATATTTGGCTGTCAGAGTATTGTTAGCATCAAGTCAGCTATTTTACACAGTGCAATTACATTAATAATAATAATACATATTTGAATAAAAACATTAGGATGTTTCAATATATATCTACTTGTAATTAGGTACTTTTCTATCTAATCTATTTTTAATATATATTTTTCTTACTTAGTCCGTGGATTTAGACTCGGAGGTACCGGGTTCGATTCCTGGTCGAGACACAAAAATATTTATTAATGTAAATAAATACATTTAATTTATTTGTGATATTTTCTCGAGTTTGGTACGCTGGAGACATCGACGAGCTTGCCACTTGTCATGATTGGTCTATAGTAAAGTTGGCTAAATGTGAATCCGCTTATTTATAAGCATGGTTTCTGACCACCTCGAAAGGGAAACGGTCGTGATGAAACTTTACTTTTTTTTTTTACTTATATGTATCTTATTTTATGTATATAAATACTATATTTTATTTTTATTTTTTATTTTAAATACTTTATTGCACTAAAATTGTACATAGGCGGCGGGCTTAATGGCCTGGCATTTTCTAACAACCAACCTTTGGGAGTGTGGAGAAACTATGCGTGGGTGCAAATTTATTATTATAAACTACATACTAATAATACATATAAGAATAAATAAATACATGAATACATACATATAACTATAAAAAGCTAAAAATAAGCCTACACACTAATAAACAGTAAATGATAAATTAAAAAATATATATATATAAATTAACACAAAAATAAAATGTAATATTAATTTAAGAAACACTGTTTTGCTTGTTTAGAAAGTAGGTGGTAAGTAAACGTTTGAAAATATGAACAGAGGGAGCCTGTCTGATCGTCAGTGGGAGCCTGTTCCATTGGCGAGCGGATGACACAGTGAACGAATCTGAATATCTGCTAGAACTATGAGACGGGATAATGAGTTGATTATTCTGAGAAGAACGGAGAGGGCGGTCGTGAGAGTCACAAAGAAATTCAAATCGACATTTTAAATACGAAGGTGTTATCGGATTGTAGAGGATGGAGTAAAGAAAGACAATTTTTATCTATTCAATATAAAAAATACAAATAATGAAAAATATTATTGCTTAAAGTTCATTTGTTATCTATTTATTCCATCATAGTTCCTTAGGTGTATAAATACATATATCGAATCATACTCATTCCGCACTCAATGAATACTGCTTCCCGGAACACAGATACTCTTCGTTCGGGTTGCAGGGTTTTACAAATACTGGTGGATAGTTTACGTCACTCTATGATCTGCGTTAATTTTTTTTTTTACCTACTTATTAAATGTAAACTTGAACTCTTTGACTTCGAATAAAGTTATTAAAAAAAAAAAAAAAAAAAAAAAAAAAAAAAAAAAACTATATTCCGTTGACCACCATAACCGATAGAAATGTAGAATGATCATTAGATCGTTTGCTCTGAACCGGAGCGAAAGAGCAAAATTTTGTATGCGAATTCCCGCCAGATTTCTAAGTAGATGAAGTCTGTCAGTTTGGTATCGTCTTCATATCGCAACATTCATCAACGACATAATTTTGGGAGCCATAAAGTTTGCTACAAACTATTGTTTAACTAAGATGCTTAACTAACGTCTCTCATTACTGCGCCACTTTTCGCGGACCCATTATACCTACTGCTGTCACGCCTCAAAACGTCGTAAATCAAATTTATAGATTTTCAGTTTGAAAATATTACATTATTTATTTAGCAATTGGAATACAAACGGAGATCATGGCATTTAACAATAGGTATTAACAATATGTGAGCCAGATTCCAAAAAAAAGTACGTTTGTTTAAATTTTTATTTATTATTTTATTGATTAAGGAAAACTTACTGATAATTTATACAGAACATCTAAAACAATGAAATATGGCTGTTGACAGTTTTCACAACAATAGGGTTACATAATATAATTAAGCTTAGTTTCTAAGTAGGTACATTAACAAAATTAAGAAAATATTTAAAAAACTTAAATAAAATAGCTTGCGGTAAACCAGACCGAATCCATTACCACGGATGACACATATGAGGTAAGATACATCGGCGAATTCCCGACGTTAGACCAATGACAATACGTGTGCTAACACGAACGTCATTACTATTTAAATTAATTGATAATTTAAATAAATGAAAAACTGTCGAAGTGCTATTTATACATTTTCAGTATTAAATAATTATATTGTACCTACACTGAAGAGAATTGCTTCTTAAATAAATGTTGTTTTGATAACATTTTCATTGGCTAATACGAATATGGTAAATATTATTTATAACTGCCTTCGTGGTCTAGCGATTAATACGCGCAGATACCGGGTTTGATTTCTGGTCGGGACACAATTATTTATTTAATCATAATGGGCCTATAGTAAAGTTTTCTGATCATCCCGCAATTTATTTATTTTATATTAATATATGTACACTCTGTGTGCCGAAGGTACCATTTTGAGGATATAAGGTTTTCTCAAGAATATACACTTTTTTACAATGCTATTCGATAGATCCATTTAATTTGACAAAAAAAAAAATTGATGCTAATTTCAGGTTATTGAGTTGCGAAGACGTTTACTGCTAAGAAAATAAAACTTAATAACCAACTGCAGTTAAGGCAAATGTCCATTTTTATAAAACCCTAATCATAATATACTTTTTTTTTTCTTTTTAAAAACATAACAATTTACTTATGCCCTTTTTACTGCAATGCATAAAACGACTTCTGTTGAATTATATTCCTTAGTGAGTGCATTTAGAGTCCTTTTTCCATTAGCACTAATTAAGACGGTTTCAGTGTTCAGCTCGCGACTCACTTCACAAAATGTATTTATCATTTATGCGATGCGGAAATTTTATTTTTTACTGTAAAAATGTACAGTTTTTATAGTGAAATGTTTAACTATAGATTTTACTAAAAATACAGTTAGAATCTTAATAAGTGGTTTATATTTGTATTTCTATAAATTTGAAATCTCTAATAAATAAATATAAAACAAGATAGGGCATGAAGCCAAACGGTATAAGAATTTAAGCTGTCAAATCAAATCAATGAGACTAGATTTGTGAGCCACACAGGCAGTTGAATCGCGTTGAATCACCGGCGGGTAGAGATCCTGCCGGGGAAAATGGGAGATTATCCCAACCCCAATTGCCTATTGGACATCCGGGCCTGGATGACTCCGCTGTCTCTGTCTTTTTGACTACCACTTCTTCACATGACTTCTTTTATTTTGTGTATTGTTATTATATTATAATTTATATATGTACTTGTTTATGTATTGAAATGTAATTATTAAGTATTATTAGTATGTATTCCCACCGGGGGCAAGTTGTACATTGTATAATTTGTCTCGGTCTGGGTGTTTATATGTATAATATGTATATATTTACAAAAAAAAAGAAAAAAAAAAGTATAATATGTAGTTTATCAACCATCTAGTTTCCGTAACACAAGCCTCGTAGCTTACCACGGAAATTAGATGGCGCTGTGTGACCTGTCTGGAAATATTTATTTATTATTTATTTATTTATGTCTACATACTCGTATATCTTATAAATTGTCATATAATAATATTGCAAGCAGTCTGGCCAGCGTGGCGAGTGTGGGCCAAATTCTCCAGATATATGTTCTGGAAGGCCCATCTCCAACAGTGGAGGTCTAGGACACTGTGTTCTAGGGGCTGTAATGGTGATGATGAATATTGCACCTACTTACCATTGATACTGTCTAAATGTCCTAAAGGTTTGGCTGTCAGAGAATGTCTAGCGGCATTAAGTCCGCCTTTGTACAAAGTGCAATTAAGTTTTTAAATAAATAAAATAAATACATACTTGATGGAAGTTTCCTTCCCTCTAGAACGTATATAAAGCGTTTATAATAATAAAAAGAGGTAATAGACAACATGTCGGTAAAAAACAACAAAGAAACTTGTCAAAGCATAAACTTTTTACTGGTGGCCTTTGGACTGCTGCAATAAAATGGAGCATTTAACGGACACCAATCTTCCTAATGCTTTACTGTTCGCCTTTATTGCGTGTACCATTAACTTATTCAGCAGCCGGATTCTCGTTCTTCAATCGCAAACATCTTATCCCTTTCAGCACGACAAAATATATTTTAGATAATGAAAGGTTTATTAATAACTTTTGAAAATTTGATTTAAAATATCTCATATAAATATTTAAAAAAATCGACCCTAGCGTTGTCCTTTTCTAATGTGCTAGCGCACTATCGTGATTTGGGAAATCCAATGGAAATAAAAATCACTTTTGTATGTTTTTTCCTTACTAGTCCTTACGCATGAGAGTATAGTTAATGCAGTAGAAATGAGGTCTTTACGTCGAATATGCGGCGTAACTTTGATGGACCGTATACGTAATAACGAAATACGCAAAAGGGTAGGTATAAAAGAAAGCATAGGTACAAAAATAAAGAAAGGCATGCTACGATGGTTCGGGCATGTCGAAAGGATGAGCGAAGAGAGATTGACGAACCAGATATATAATGCGAAAGTTGTGGGGTAAAAGAGGCCCTGGCAGACCAAGACTTGTCTATCATGATCAAATAAATAAAACATTAGCTGAAGGTGAATTAAAAAGCCATCGAAACAAGAGGGCATGTATGAAGAGGTTGATGAATGTCGAAGAAGCGAAAGAGGTATGTCGTGATCGTGACAAGTGGCGCTCAATTGTCTCTGCCTACCCCGCAAGGGATTTGGCGTGAAGATATGTATGTACGAGTATGTATGTAGTCCTAATAATTACGAAGTAGCTAGATGAGAGCAGCAACTACTCAGGCCATTTCAGAGCGGTAAAACAGAATTTGGTGAGAGGTCTAGATTATTTTGTGTAATAACGCACGCTTGGTGTCATCCGTGCTGAAAGGGATATAAAGAAAGCTTTGGGAGAGTGAGACAGTATAAATATGTGGGGTGCAATTCTAACCAATAAACTACATAAATAGTATGTATACATAGACTACATAAATACTCATCAATATATACTTATTATAGTAGATATACATATATGAAGATAATATTATAAGGAAGTAGAAATTTTGGAGTTAAAATATATTATTCTGCTTGTTTAAAAAGAAAGTATTAAATAGAAGGAGATTGTCTGATGGTCAGTGGAAGTTTGTTCCACTGGCGAGCAGACGATACGGTAAATGAATCTGAATATCTGCTGGAAGTGTGGGGTATGATAAAATGTCTTTGCGGCATTAAAGCCCGCCTTTGTTTTTGTGGAATAAAGTATTAAATAAATAAACATTTTGCTTATTATATAATATTTAGTTAATGATTATTTAAAAAGAAAAAGTAAAGTATCATCACGACTGTTTCCCTTCCGGGGTAGTCAGAAACCATGCTTATAAAGAAACGGATTCACATTTAGCCAATTTTACTATAGGCATTGGCCTACATGATTGCATGACAAGTGACAAGCTCGTCGATGTCTTTAGCGGATATTTAGTGATTATTTAATTTGATTTAATTGCATATTTTTTTTAGTAATGTGTTTAAATTTCTCCCTATTGTTGGCTATGAGAGATATATTTGCGATTAAAGCTCGTTTAATAAATAAATACTTTTTCTATAAGTAAATACCACGAAGTTCATACGAGTATATACTCACGAAGCAAATTTTTAGGCAGAAAATAGTAGGTAATCAAATAAAACTCGTTTAGTATGAAATATCCCGAAAACTGTCACAAACACTTCCATAAAGCCAACATCGTCATAATATGATATTGTTATTATACTCCCTCCGTGGTCTAGTGGTTAAGGCCGTAGATTTAAACCATCCGCATCGGGTTCTAATACTGGTCACGAAAAATATTTAAATTAGATGTCATTATTTTTGAGTCTGGTAAGCATTGATGATAACCTTACCACTTGTTGATGGTAAGTAGCGCACAAGGTCCATGAATGTCAACTTAAGTCAAACACTCATAACTGCCATCAGTCCCTAACACTATGCCGGCTTGACTAGATGCTTTTTCACACTTCGCTTGAAGGACTCCAAGTTATAGGAAAGTGAAAACACAGAGGCTGGAAGAGCATTCCACATCTTTATCGTACGACAGATGTATGAGTCCCCAAATTTATACGTACGCGAAGGTATAGTGACTACGGTATGTGGGTGCATATTCTGACCTGTGCGTGTGGTTCGGTTGCGGAATGGAGAGGGAGGGATTAGGTTATAGTTCTTCGGAGCACTCACCATAGTATAGCCGGTAGTATCATCACGACCGTTTCCCTTTCGGGGTGGTTAAAAGCCACGCTTATAAATAAGCGGATTCACATTTAGCCAACTTTACTATAGGCCAATCATGACAAGTGGTAAGCTCGTCGATGTCTCCAGCGTACCAAACTCGAGAAATATCACAAATAAAATAAATATTAATTAAATGTATTTATTTACAATAATTATTATTTTTGTGTCCCGACCAGGAATCGAACCCGGTACCTCCGAGTCTAAAAACGGACTTAACCGCTAGACCACGGAGGCAGTTAATATATATTTTTATAATAGATATTTTATACGAATAATAAACCGAGTAGTGTTTGTTATTGACAGTTTTTATTCGTTAAAATATGACTTTACATTGCTTTGACTGGCATTTCGATTTACCAAGGAAGGAATTACGGTCGTAGTGATACTTTAGTTTATTATTACGTCGCTGTTATGAAGGCAGGCAAAGACCTTGGCACTTGCCAAGGACATAGTAATTTCGCCAAAGTAACAAACAACTATAATAGATCTTATCTTAGCTAATGATACTTTTATTCTAGAATTGTGTCAAGTAAAATGATAGAAATAACTCTTTAAATATAAAATAAATAAATAAAAATTTCCAGACAGGTCACACAGCGCCATCTAGTTTCCGTGGTAAGCTACGAGGCTTGTGTTACGGAAACTAGATGGTTGATAAACTACATATTACACTTTTTTTTTTGTAAATATATACATATTATACATATATACACCCAGACCGAGACAAATTATACAATGTACAACTTGCCCCCGGTGGGAATCGAACCCACGACCTCCCGAGTTCACGGCAACGTTTGTTACCACTAGACCACGGAGGCGGTCATATCTATGGATCAATTTCAAATTGGTTGCAAATAAATCTGTTCCTGAGTTGTTTAATAGTATTCAGAAAAATGCGTAGTGATGGGCGTTCCAAAGCTGAAGCGTCTTTAAGAACTGTTATTTTCTTCGTTTTTATTGAAACAGTCTTCGTCACGGAAATTACCTATTTAGTCATACATACTTGTCGCAACTCCTTACTGTATCTTTTGCAAGATACATAGTTCTTATTATATTATTTATTATAATGTAAATATAGTTAGCTTATGACTAAATTATAAAATTATTTCATTACATATACATTTAACGAACTATGAGGTGAACAGTTGTATCCATTATCTTTCGTATTCTAATCTAGTTATGTAAAGCGCAGATGTTTTATTCGTAAAATCGTTTTTTTATTTCTAATATTTTCCATCAGTATATGTTTAGTTTGATAACTCGTTGTTTTCAGTTGCAACAAGAACCGTTTCAGCGAATAGTTTTCGTTCTCTGGAAAACGGTTGTGTTTCGTTTTCAATAATTTCGACAACGACCCCCCACTAAAAACAACCTATTTTGATGACATGGAAAATCGTCCGTTTACCTAATAAATTTTAGGATTACGAGTAACGCCGCCGTAAAGATCTGTCTTTCTGAATACAACGCTGTTAATGTCTTTTTTTTTTTGTTTTTTTTCATACTGAACACGACATGTGACATCGCGCCCACCTGATGGTAAGCAGTACGCGAGGTCCAAGAATAGGAGCAACTGACGCCGGTCACCACGACCGACATCAGTCTCTACCATTATGACGGCCTAACACGATGCTTTTTCACACTTCGCTTGAAGGACTCTAGGTTATAAGAGTGGGGAAACACACTGACTGGGAGAGCATTCCACATCTTCAGCATGTGTTATAACCATCGCGAAACTACGAGGTGCTGCAGAGTAAAAAAATATCATTAGTTAACCGACATTTTTCATTATATTTTTTTCTGCAGTACATACTAAAAATATTAATGAATACAATGGTTACTCGGCTGTAAGCTGAAGCTGTTGCTTCAAAAATCCAAAAACGGTTGCGGTTCTAACACCGAATGAAAAAGGCACTTTTAAATATAAAATTAAAACTATTCTACAAAATAATCTAAGGGCTTACCACCAGGGAAGGTACCTAAAACGCTCGCCGCATTTCCTCGTTGAATTATAAGGGAAGTATTCTGTTTTAGGTAGTTATGGCATTTGAGGTCGCCACACTGTTATAGTTTTAATTTCATAAGTATTTTTAGTTTAGTTTTATTTATAATTAGTTTTTAAATCTATTTTATTTAAATATTTTTGTATCTACTTTGAATTTTATTATTTAGGTAACTTTTAATTTATTTTTAATGTAGGTATATTAATTTACTTCGAATATAAATATTTATATATATAAACCGATCAAGTATTATTAGTATGTATTGTTTGTAGATAGTTGTAAAGTTATATTAATACACCCCGCAAATCCCTTACCACCACACTTGCTAAAAAGCATTAGTTCGCCCTTGTACATAACTTATTTATTTGTGCAATAAAGATATTATAAATAAATGAACTAATATTAATTTTAAAAGAAATAAACAGTTGACTATTATTTATTACAATTTCATGACAAAGAATGTTCCTGAAGAGGACAAGACAGTGAAAATTATGCAAAAATGTTCTTAATGTTTTTGAATAAACCGAGAAGCAGCGGGTTGCTGTGAGGTTGCGACCTTCCGACCTCAACCGCATGAAAATTCAACACTTAAATTATTTGTAATTTCATTATACATGCACAGATTTGCATATTCAAAAACCTTAATATATTTACTAAAAATATCACTTTCCAGAAACAAGTTAACAGACAAAATGAAAAAATTAATTTCAATGAAAAGTTTTAATGCAAACTTTTTTTTTTTTACGTAAAGTTACCTGAGAAAATCTCTCCTGAGCGTCCAGAATATCGATGAAAAGCGACAGCTTATGATCCATTATAGGAAATCCATTTCTAGGCTGTGATAGTAAGTGCATGACGGCCTCCCTGACAGCCGCAGGGGTGCTTGGCGTCAGCGGCGTGGGCATGGAAGGCACACAGTTGGCCAACGCCGCCAACCCGTGAAACGTCGCCGACGGCTTAGGAGGATTTAAAGCACCACCCCCTGGCAACGACAGCCTTCGAAACGTCGACGGAGGAACTGCACCGTAGCCATTCGTCATTATTGCCGGCCGCTGCAACTGGTAGTCACTGCGAGAAGATGGCAGAGTGCCTAAGTTTGTATGTCGAGGCATTGTCGACACTGGTCGGGGACGTCTCGGGACCGGGTGAAGCAGAGGAACGGACGGCCAGTCATCGTCCAGAGAACCGATGCTATGCGGTCTTCGCGTAGCAACTGGAGGCATCGCACGGGGAGCAACCACGCTATGTGGTCTTCTGGGAGGCGCCGGTCTTCTTCGCAACGTCTCCGTCAGCGGTGTCGGGGGAGTATACGGACTAAACCCTCCAAAGTCATCTCTTAGAGGTGAAGGCCCGGGTTGTTTTGGTTCGGGAGCCGGCGGCGGCGGATCCTCCCACGCTCGTGGCCAGCCGAGCTGCAGCGAGTCCGGCTTGCGGGGCGGCGAAGGTCGGACCAACCTTTGCGCCGCCCCCTCCGTCATGGTTGTTTCGCCTGGCACTTTTACGTATCACATGTCACTGCACTGGCGCTGGGCGGGTAGGGCGGGCGGCCGGCGCGGAGGTTCGCGGTCGACTGCCGTGGAGAGCGGAGGCTGCGCGTATGTACTTCCATCTCGGCTGCATTAAGCGCTTTGCATCGCCGCAATGAAAGCTGGCCTCTGTTTTATGGTTTATAAGTACGTGTTATGAGTTTGATTTAAATATTATTTGGTTTTCATGGAAATGTGCACTAGATCTTATGAGAAAAATCCCGACCAAAAAGCTACAGCTAAATATTTACCTAACTTATCAAAATAATTATTAATAAAAAAATGTACTTAATATTTATAATCTCACTTACCTTATCAACCTCAACCTTACACATTACACGTACACTGTCAATACATCATATACATTCAACATAATGATGCGTAGATAGATATTTTTAATTTTGTCTCTTTATTTTTTTAAGTAGTTTAAATTGTTTATAATCTCTTCACATATACATTCAACATAATGATGCGTAGATAGATATTTTTAATTTTGTCTCTTTATTTTTTTAAGTAGTTTAAATTGTTTATAATCTCTTTGTGCTATATGTTTAGTGAAAATAATGTTATTCCGTAATTAGCTAAGTGTTAAGTAAACTATTGAATGTAAATATTAATTTGTAAAAGACATCTGTATCTGACATATTTCATGTAAAACAAATATACCTATAACAGATACAAAATCCTCAAACATAAAAAAAAGGATTAAAAGTATCATGTTACACTAGCTGCACTCCTACTTTGCACTGCTAAGTATATAATTTTATTGTTTTAAATAATTTATAAACTGTCTATCTTCAGAAACTTCTTCAGCTTTTATTTTCCCCTTTTTTTTCTTTTTTTTTAAATTCTAAACGCCAAGGATCTAATGGTTCTATTGCGCAAGAAAGGAATATATATTCATTTGAAAGACTTGAATATTTATTGTGTTTTAATTTAGCTGCTTTTTCGGGCCAAAGCCTGGACAAATGCTCGTAGAGTCAATATGATTTGCACCTAAAGTATCAACACTAGTCGCATCGCAGACCAATGAAATGCCTTTAGACCATGGAATTAACGCTATACTATCTGGGGCCTAATTCTGGAGTTTTGGACTTGAGTGTCGATTCGAAATATTCAAATGAAAAGCGAAAACCTTCAGTTTCAAGGTGCGAGGATCGAGGCCAGGACGTTTTCCGTCATTCCTAATTAGACCTGCAGCCCTATCCTGTTACTTAGTCGCAAACGTTATTAGGGGTTTTTGTTATTACGTCAGAGCTTGCGTCATAATTACAAAATTCAATTCTCAACTCTATAAGCGTCGACCTTGACAGCGGCCGTGCCATCACTTTTATTATTAGTTTATTTATCATAATATTATTTTTTTATTCTATTCTCATTTGTTAAACATATATGTAAACTGTACATTTAGTGTTCCTTCCGATTTAGTAAATGGTACTGTACATTTCTGCGACCCGTGACTCACCCAACATAAGGCATCAGCTGAAAATCAGCGCTGCAGCTTCGGCTGTAGCATATGCTGAGCTGACCACCTATTTATCACCACACCTGTATGTTGTTTCGGTATATAGAATAGGCTTACATTTATACATTTAGATTTATTTATCCTTGCATATATATAAATATTTTGTAACCATTGTAATTGTTGCGATAAATAAAGTATTTTCTTTCTTTCTGTCTTTCAAATATCAAGTTTAATAGTGTGATATATATAGTTATCGGATTCCATTATATAACGTTTACGCTTAGGTAACAGCATAGAGCTACTGGCTTTAGGATTGAAGTAATGTTAGCAGTTATTAGAGCTAGTTTTATGTCGTAGAGACTAACCCTAATTATTATTATAAATTTTACCTTTTATTATTATTAACTTAGATTAGTTGGTGAAAAGCTACAGTAAAAATAATTATAAGAAGCATGGTTAAGAAAATATTTATCAATTATTTTTTAATGAATACAAAATGATCAAGAAGTTAATATTTAATGAGAACCTTAATTAACCTTTGTGTGTCCTGTTGGTAATTCCACACGCTCGAGATATTATCAAAATTACACTGCCTCCGTGGTGTAGCGGTTAAGTCAGTGGATTTAGAATTTAAATTATTTATTTTATTTTATTTGTAATTTTTCTCGATTTTGGTAAGCTAGAGACATTGACGAAATGTGGATATACAGGTGAATTTCGAAGATATCAGAGTAAGAAACAAAACTGTCTTGCAGAGGATGAACAAAGGCGTGAAACTACTTAAAATAGTAAAGCGTAAAAAGTTAGATTACTTGAGACACATCATGTGCAATAAAAAGTACAACTTGCTGCAGCTCGTCATACAAGGCTAGATACAAGGCTCCAGAAGACCGGGGAGAAGACGCACGTCCTGGCTCAAGAACCTCAGAGATTGGTTCGGAATGAGCACCCGATCTTTGTTCCAGACAGCAACCATCAAAGTTTAAATCGCCATAACGATAGCCGACCTCCGATAGCAGATGGCACCTTATATGTGTATATGACACTAAATATATACAATTCTATTGCACGTTGTAGCCCAAGCCAGGAATTTTCGTCTTGTGTCTTGTGATCAAGCTGTACTAGCTACACTAGTATTCTACAATTATTTATTTTACCTAATATATGAATAGTTAAATTTTCTAAATAAGGAAAGTATTAAAAAAAAAAAACAATCCGCCGCCCAAACATACCAAAAAGCAACATACTAGTACTTTAAAAAACAAAGACAGTAACTGGTTTCATTGAGTGCTATACCATAGACATACATATATTCAACAACTGAGCTAAAGGTCTTTAATTTAAATTCTTATTATATTCGAAGTAAATTAAAAATAACCTAAACTATAAATAAAAAATGTTCTCTAGAGACGTCCCATCCGAGATAGACTGGCAACAGTTCCCCTCTGTATACCGAGACTAATACGTTGACAGAAATAATTGCCAGCGTTCATGTCTTCAGACCTTTCCGTCAGCCGCTTTGACAAGCGCCTCGCTGAAGGTCCCAATTGACCCATCATCTCGACCCCAAACGGAGAAAATTCGTAACCAGTACCAAGGTTGGCGTATTTGCACAACTTGAGGTTCTCAGCAGAAGACGCCGCACTTCCCGCGCCTGACGAGGTCACCTGGATTTGAGATGGAACTAATGTGTCTACACACGTCGTATCCCACACCAGAGACCTGCCAAGTTTCCCCGCCCAACAGTAATTTCGTCGGGTCTCTTGCCGTCGGTCCGCACAATCCCAGAGGGTTCTAAGATTGCGGGTATACCAGCAGTGAAAAGAGCCCTTCGGGTGATGTTGAGTAAATAAATATTATAATGTATAACGAAAGAAGAGTCGCTCTGGACCTTAAAAGCGACACACGGAACAATTCAGTGACCCAAAAATAGATTTATTATTGTTTTAATATCTATTTCTGTGAAAACTTGTTATTAGCCCTTGCTTACTTTATCTTTTTTATTTATATTTAAGTATTGTTTAGCTGTAAGTTTTCCTAATTGTATAAAATAAAATAAATAAATTGATAGCAAAGTAGTAAAATATATACGTCTATGACCGCATCCAATAGAAAATAAATATGACACCTCGGCCCAATGCACCCGAGTGCACGCCCTGGTTCGACATATACAACACTTTCTACTTTGGCTGAAATTTTATTTTATACATCTTTTCCTGCTTGGCTCCTTTATAAAACTTTAACGTTCAGACGCTTTAACAATAATTCAGTTATTAATTTTAAATCACATTTATCTATTAGTTTAGGTTATACTGAAAATCAATTTCATTTTATTATTAATAGGAATATACAAATACAAGTTTCAATAAGACAAGAGGGCTGGGCAATATTTGGTCCAAAGGATCAGCATTGCCATTTGCCCATTGGCATCGATTTGGAGGATTTTTTTTTATTTATAATAATTTTACTTTGTATTTTCTTTATTTTAGTTTTTTGTTTTTTTATTAATAGGAATATAAAAATACAAGTTTCAATAAGATAAGAGGGCTGGGCAATATTTGGGCCAAAGGATCAGCATTGCCATTTGCCCATTGGCAGCGATTTGGTGCAATTTATTTATTTATAATAATTTTATTTTGTATTTTCTTTATTTTAGTATTATTTTTATTTTATTTTATTTTTTCTTAATTAATAGTAATTTAATAATTTAGTTTTTTAAAATCATTATACCTTACTTCCTTCAAATAAACAAGTTTCAATAATTGATAAAAATATTAGCCGAAAATTACATAAATATTTCAAGGAAGTTTGAATGCTCAATGTACCATGAGTTTGACCGTTTATTCCACGAGCGCAGTGACAAGCAAAGAAGCAGTAGCTTGAAGAAATAATTGTGTTGAAGAGCTGTTAAAGAAACTGCAATACGGGTCTAAGGCTCTTTGTTCTAGGAACCCCATGATGATGATGACAATTACTTGTTTGTAAAAAAAAAAAATGTACTGCAACCAGCTACAAAAACCATATATCAATGCCGTTAAACTTGTAATTTGCACTTGGTTAAGAATAGAGATTTCAAAATAGATTCAGTTGGATACACGAAAAAGATATTTGCGGAATGATCGATAAACTTGTTCGTTCACTGTGTCAATTCCAGGTTGCTCACCTGCGGGGGGACTACTCCGGACATACGAGTACAAGAAGAGAGGACAAATTTCTGAGCATTCCATGGATTCACCGAGCTGATTAATCGAGTATAAACATTTAAATAATAAAATATAAACGTTTATTTCTCAAAGTACATGTTTACGTTTTACGAAGGCTCCTAAACTTAGCGCCATGCCTTTGTCTCTTGGTGTCCCACTATTTTTTTTTACAATGTACATATATATATATATATATATATTTACACCTATATTTCACGGGCAATGTCAGGTTACACAGCTAGGTAATAATATTAATATGTACTCATCACTTATTTATTATTATTCTTTTACTTTTGCTAGTCACAGTTCAATTGCACTATTAATTTAAATCTAATTACTATATTTTACTTTTATTTCTGTTTTAATTGGTTTGTCTAAATAATATAAAATATCTTTGGCTTGTGTTCCACTATTGCTACTTTGTTTATATGTTTAATATAATAAGCTGTGATTTTTAAAAAAATAAATAAATAAATAAAATAAAATAAAATATATAATAATAAATATTTCCAGACAGGTCACACAGCGCCATCTAGTTTCCGTGGTAAGCTACGAGGCTTGTGTTACGGAAACTAGATGGTTGATAAACTACATATTATACTTTTTTTTTGTAAATATATACATATTATACAATGTACAACTTGCCCCCGGTGGGAATCAAACCCACGACCTCCCGAGTTCACGGCAACGTTTGTTACCACTAGACCACGGAGGCGGTCAAATACATCATTACAGATCCTAGAATACTAGAATAGCTCGTATATCTCTATATTTCTGTAGATGTGTCCTAGTCTCGCCACGTTGGCCAGAGGAGTTTGCAAGGACTTCATATAAATTACAAACCAAATCTCTACTAAGCAGAAAAAACGCAAAAATAACAAAACCAGTATCTCGCATTCACTAAAATCTCTTTCAAATGAAGGAAAGTAGGTAAGGGCTGAAATTGCAGGCCGAGACTCAAATGGACGGATTAACCTTAAGCCCAGTTAACCAGTGTAGTTTAGCCATAGGTACGGTTTAGTCACAAGTATTTTTAGTACTTTTTATAATAGTCATGTGGGAAATAGTAATATAATAGCCGTTGGCAACTTCAGCAAAGAAGCCGACAGAAGTCTATACCACAATGTTTGAATGTAAAAATTTTCCCTGTAATGACATACGAAGCAGAGACAGTGGGTCTGGTCCTTAAATTCAAGGTCACTGAGCTCTAAGCTTGGTATTTCTCATAGATAGAATTCAAAACGTTGATATTTGTCAGAGAACCGAAGTTACTGACATAGCATTAAAAATTAGCAATATGAAGTGGCACTGCCAAAGTACCAATAACCGATGGGGCAAATGGGTTCTAGAATGGAGACCACGTACGGGACGACGCAGAGTGGGACGACCCCCCTCCAGGTGGACGAATGAAGAAAAACTGCGTGCAGTGGCAAGCCTTGTGGGAGGCCGACGTCCAGCAGTGGAGAGACTCAGGCTGATGATCATAGGAAAAAAGTTAAGTTATTTTTACTAATTGCTACTTAACAAATAAGTATTATTGATCTTAAAAAGGCCTTAATCAAGCACTTTAAAACTTATCTTTCAAAATATGATATCCATGGTGGAAAGACAAAACAAATAAACACCATTTGGACAATTATTCAGCAATGTTTAAAATATTAAAAACTTTTTTTAAAAAAGTTTATTTTATCGACGATTTTTTTAATTTTTGGTATAATGTATTATTAATTTTAAAATATTTTAGCTATTATATTAAGTAATACTAGGCGATTCGCTTAATTTGTATTTGCTGAATATTTTAAACTTTAACGCGGTATAGGGTTTAACAGTCAAACCTTTATGATATTGTGACAATATGGGATAGGAGCTAGAATAAAAATATCTACAACTACATAATTAAATAATGAACTTATTACGCTTATAGTAGATGAACTATTTGCAGTAACAAACTATTTAACAAATTAACTGTGATAAATTTTAACCTATGACGAAATTACCTATGACGACATTACCTATGGCGAATAGGAACAAAATTTCGACCTAGTTTTTGTATTTAAAAATACTTGTAACAGTGTATACAGCTTGATTACATAAGTTGCGAGGAGGCTTTGCTCCATCGTTTTTATTAAAAAAGTATAAAATAACTAGCTGTTTGACCCGGCTACGCTTGTGTGGTAAGCTAAACATCATCGTTAGGCACCGTGTTTATGAAAATATACATATATTTATGTATCTTGTATGAAGAGGTTAATGAATATCGAAGAAGCGAAAGAGATGTGTCGTGACAAGTGGCGCTCAATTGTCTCTGCCCACCCCGCAAGGGATTTGGCGTCAAGATATGTATGGATGTGTATGTATGTATCTATCTTAGTATTATGTTTGTTTTCTGGTAGGTGTTATTGTATTATAAATATATATAATAATATAGTAAATATATATATTTACATAGTAGCATAGTAGGATATAGGTCTCTTTCTACTTTCGCCATTGCACATCAATGGAAACTCAACCAGCGACCTCCTTCTACTACTAGCAGTCTATCTAATGGGAAGGGGGAGTTGTCATACTCTACTTCTTTCGGCACGTGGTCTTTACTGTATTCATAGAACCCGTAGGTTCTACGATTGAAGTAGCTGCTAAGCTGCTGGTCTTCTGCTAACAACATATTCTTTGGATCACTTTGCTGCAAAGTCTTTCACTAGCAGGAATAGAAAGATTCACAATAATTTAAAAATGGCGCGGTGGTGGAAGAACGCGGTCCTTAAATCCTCCAAAGGTTGGTTCAAACCCACCCGGCATGTACCAATGAGAAATACAATTGTCTTACGTACATTTGTCATAGATTTACAACATCACCGTTCCCGTGCCTCGGAGAGCACGTTAAGCCGTCGGTCCCGGTTCCACTAATACCAACTTGTGGAATCGTTAATTAAATTGTCATTAAAAACATTGATATCCTATCCTCGCCAAGCCGTCTGGCCAGCGTGGCGAGTGTAGGCCAAATTCTCCAGATATATGTTCTGGAAGGCCCATCTCCAGCAGTGGAGGTCTAGGACACTGTGTTCCAGGGGCTGTACTGATACTGAATTTAAAAAATATTAAATTATTCTGAATGAATTAAAATTATTAAATATCGTCTCTGCCTACTCCGCGAAGCATCTGGCGTGAAGATATGTATGTGAATAAAGATATTTTGACTTTGACTTTGATAGTAGTAGATTACTTACTTCCTGTGTAAGGTATGAAACGCGTGTAATTACAATATTTTTTTTTTGTATTATTTTAAACATTAGGTACAATTTTACGAACATAAATAACGTACAATCGAAAGCAGAAGTGTTTACCACTCGGGATCCACTTCATAATCTTCGAGATAACTACATGACTTGAGCTCAGAAAATAGATGCACTTGAAACGAATTGAGACTACAGTTCACTGAATCCTAATGCACTTTCATTTAGACTTAAAACCCGTTTAAGTCTTGTTAGTTATATTCATAACTTTGATAGATACCGCTTTGTACATTAAATGTAATAATTAAATAATGTATAAGTTTACGTAAAAATAATTGGAATTTTACTTTATTATGAAACTAAAAATAATTTATTTGATTTATTTAAAAGATAATTGCACTACGTACAAAGGCAGACTTAATACCGCTAGGGATTCTCTGACAGCCAAACCTTTAGGACATTGGGACAGTTTTCATTGTAAGGTTGTTCAATTATTAAAATTCTAAAATTAATATGACAATTTATATTACAAATGCAAAAAAATAATACTATTACATATACAAATACGTAAATAGGTTATATATTTTATTCGAAGTAATATACAAACAATATAAAAGAATTACAATATTAAATAAACTATATTAAAACAAAATCTAAATTTAACTTAAAAAAAAAAATACATGGAAAATAAAAATACATACTTACAAAAAAAAATAGCTCCTCCAAATCGCTGTCTTGTGGCATGGTGCCCAATACACTAGCAGCATTTCCTCTTTGAATTAGAATACTTAATTTTTGGGAGAAATAACTGCCAGCCATATTGTCACCAGAGACGTCAATGAGCCTTGGAACAATTTCTTTATAAAAGGCTTTAAGTTCCGATCCCCACGGGCCCATCGTTATATATTATACATATATGTATATATACAATAATACATATACAATAAAACTACTCAAGAGATGAAGGAAGAGGGACAAAAAGTAGACGTCGCGGCGTCGCTCGTTGTGAAAGTGTGAATAAAGAGAATGGCAATAGAATAATAATAAAAAAACAGTTTAAGTATTTGTATTAATTATAAAGAAAATACTAACTTAATACATATTATACAATACAAAATTAATAATTATATTGTGTAGAACCGAAATTGAACCCGGTACCTCCGAGTCTTAATCCACGCACTTAACCACTAGACAACGGAAGCAGTATTACTATATACCTAAATAAAAAAATATGAACACTATAGTTAACATAAAAAGAGACCTTGAGCCCGTAGGGTTCAAACACTAAACAATTTTTAAAAAACATCACCCCTCGTCTAATGGTCTGCTCTGGTGACAAGGGAGCTAGTTCTTTCATCAGTAAAAATATCAACAAAATGTGGGGCAACTTTTGTAAACTACTACTTGGATTAGGTTCATATTGTTTTTTTTTCATTACATCCCCTATAACACAGCGTCCTAGACCTCCACCCACTGTTGGAGATGGGCCTTCAAGAATATATATGTGTCTGGAGAATTTAGCCAACACTCGCCACGCTGGCCAGATGGGTTAGCGAGGATCTCATGTCAATTTTTTATGACATTTTATTAACGATTCCACATGTTGATATTGGTAGAACCGGGACCGACGGTTTAACGTGCTCTCTGAGGCACGGGTACGGGTGATGTTGTGAATCTATGACAAATGTACATAAGAAAAGTGTATTTCTCATTGGTACATGGCGGGTGGGTTCTTACAACCGAGCCCCTATCGCGCCGCGATATTTTTTTATATACTTATAAATAAAAATGAGAAGTAAAAACAAATCAAATTGTTGGCAATAAATAAGAAAACCATCTATTATTTACGCACTCGAATAAAACGACCACTTAATAAATGAAGCTCAGAAATAAAATCCATTTGATTTCTGTTCTCGACTATACCCTATCATCAATCTATTTTGCCTGAAAATCTATCCATCGTTGGTTCAATCCCTGTTATCCGTTAGAGTTTGACCTTGCTAGTTAAAGTACGTTTTAGACCTCTATTTGTGACAAAACCACTTTATTTTTTTGTATTTGTTATGTTTATGATTAGTTATAATAATTTTTCACAGTATAATAGTATTATTTATTTATTATAAACTCTGTTACACAAAGTACAAAGGCCGCTAGACATTCCATACTGGTCAAACCTTTGGGACAACTAAAGCAGTTATGACTAGATAACGCAGATGCTAATAAAACTAATATAACATATTAGACATAAATATAAACTTATAAATAATTACTTATTTACATTTTAATACATACACAAATATAATACACCTACTATATGATGACTATAGTAAGAAAAATATATATAGCAGAGAGTGTATATTAAGCTTATGGTGAATTTAAATAGTGCGCAAAGATCAGTTTCTTAAGTAGTGTTCTATTTGGAGCTTGACGAATGAAAAAAAAAAACCAATATGTTAATTGTTTTATAATTAACGTGGTTTCTAACCACTCCGCAAGAATAGAGATGATAATATATTTACTCCGATATAAAGAGGTCAAACGGACACTATAAATATATTAGTAAAAACAGGTCAAATTAAATACTTCTATTGAAGTTTGCGCATCGTTCGTCGAGTCGAAAAGTAATTACATTTACCCACACAAAAGACAGAGAAAACAAATATTTCCACTTATCTGAGTACGAGGCAAAGATAGCGGATGAAACATCCGCGCCACCCATCGGTTTGACCCTTGAAGATTTTTTGCCAAAGAATAAAAATTCGAAGAACCGTAACATTTTTTTTTATTACCCAAACAACAAGTGATGTTTGGGTATGTAACAAAACACATTTGTTTCCAGTTTTAGATCAAAGGATTAGTAATATGTTTATGAATAGCTCTTTAGCCATATCAACGCACTATGTCATTGAATAGAAAAAAAAATACGTTCTATCAATTTGTAGTTCCATACATCACAACAGTGTTGTCAGAAATCCCAAGCTTAATGTTCTCGATTTGATAACGAAGTTTCTGCGTGCTAAAGCTGCTGAATATGTTTACAGTAAAAAACTGAGCAATCACGTTAGTTATTTTTTTAAATATGCGTATTGAAAATAATAGATACTATTTTTACGGGCTACATACTTATTGCATATTATGCATTTAAATACGAAAGTATGTCATAAAACCTCTTCATCGTTTGCATTATATTAAAGCCTCGTCGATTAAGTGAAATAAAACTGCTAGATAGATAAATAAAAAACAAATTTAACATGTAAATGTCTAGTAACATTTTCTAACAGCTAACCTTTAAGATAGTAAGCAGGGATTGTGGGTGCAATAAATCACAAAAAATAAGTATCATCACGAAGCCACTTTTTTTTATATTTCCCCCCCCGAGCCCCGAGTCGGGGGACAAGGGGGGGGGGGTTATGTCGGGCTCGCACCGACTAAAACCTGATGGTGTTCCTCAAGACGCCTCGTGTTGATCATCATGAAGCCACCCTTTTAAACAAGCCAATTCCCACGTAGCCAACTTTACTATACGCCCATCATGACAAGCTCCTCGATGTATCTAGTTTTTTTTTTTTTTTTACTAGCACGACATGTGACTTTGGGCCTACCAGATGGTACGTGGCGCGCGAGGTCCATGAATGTTAGCAACTGGAATCACACACTTATGACTGACATCAGTCCCTATCACTATTCCGGCTTGACTAGAGCCTTTTCACATTTCGCTTGAAGGACTCCAGATTATAGGAAAATAGAAACACAGACGCTGGAAGAGCATTTCACATCTATATTGTGCGACAGATGTATGAGTCCCCAAATTTATACGTAAGCGAAGGGATGTTGACTACGGTATGTGGGTGCATATTTTGACCTATGCGTGTGGTTCGGTTGCGGAATGGAGAGGAAGGAATTAGGTCATAGAGCTTTTTAGAGCACTCACCATAGTATAGACGTAGTAGAGCGTACCAAACTCGAAAAATACTACAAATAAATTTAATAAATTATTGTGTCCCGACAATGAATTCAACTCTACCTTCAAATCCAAATTTACGGACTTCACCACTAATTTAAAATGTTATTTAAACTAGAGAACGAGAGTGTAGACCTATATCAGATGTATAGCATAGTCATTCAAGTATTGTGTATCCTATCTTAATATACCTGATCTATGGAATTTCAGCTCCTCAATGCGTTGAAATTCAAGGCTGGAATAGTTGCGATTGTTTTGATCCGGAATTTTTGGGCGGGCACAAGGAATAACGCAATGCAGATATTTGGGACAGCATGCGTATGGTAGATTAATAACACCAATGAAGTTATTATGTTTCTTGCTATTTGGAGCTGATAATTTAATTTCTTATCAATTTTCTTTTTGCATTTAATAACAATAATAAAATAATAATAATAAACCTTGCCAACCCGTCTGGCAAGAGTGGGGAGTCTAGGCCAAATTCTCTGGAAGGCCCATTTCCACCAGTGGAGTTTTAGGACTTTGTGTTCTAGGGCTGTGATGAATGAATGAATAAAAAAATACGTGTGGCACTCGGGGACTGCCGCGGTAAAGCTATTGCATAGCATTTTTTATCAACTTATGCAATTATAATTATTTATTTATTTTGTTTATACAGATTTTTTTTTTCTTGAATATTAATTCAAGTTTTTTTATTATACTCGTGGACGCGGCTAACGTCACACCTAGCGTTGTGTCTAAAAGAGATAAAATCAGTTATGAGCAGTTAGCAGCTAGTCTACACGCATACGTCTAGTCGCACGCACACGAACACCGTGCCGAAGTCTGCCGAACTGAAACAACGTTAGACGATGCACGGCTTTCAACGCCGCACCGCTGTGCCGGTCGGAGTGGGGGGTGTTAGGTTTATTTTCGTTACGGAATTTCTTGATTCGGTCGCCGCGCTCAAAGCCCGCGATAAAAGCTATGCAATAGCTTAATAATAATAATAAATTCTTTAATTTAAATTGTGTAGAACCAAAACGAGTATATGGGCACAAAGGCTTAATGCTATAAATGCATTTTCTACCAAGTAACCTTTGTGATCGGGGCGCGATTATAAGCGGGTGCAGAAATACTATTGTCATCAAGAATAATGGGAATAATTAATTATAAATACATACTAATTAAAAACAATACAAGTAAATATACTACATATTACATAAATGTATACATAGCTACATAAATAATAAATACATATCGACGTACATAGTAGAAAGTTTTGGTATGTTATTGTGTTTAAGGCGTAAAAAAATAATAATAATAATAAAACTTTCTAGGCTGTATGTCTTCGTCGGATACTCCAGTACTTCGGACACATTGCCAGAAAAGGAGAGATAACCTGGAGAAACTTTTTGTTACTGGCAAGGTGGAAGGAAGGAGACCGAGAGGCCGTACCGCTTGGTCCGACCAAATCCGCTCCACCACCAACACTAGCGTCCATGATGCTGTGCATGCCGCCGAACACAGGAATGGGTGGCGTGCTATCATCAAGACGCACACCAATTCATCGGGAGGTCACGACCCTCATCAATGAGTAAACAAGACGCAAGGAGCAGGAATACTTTATTTCAGAATAAGTTTAAAGAATCTTATAATATCCAGTGTTAGTAAAAATACAAAATTATATTAATTTATTTATTTCCTTTTCTAGGGCCCAGGTCTTCATAGATACATAGACTCTACACTTACAGGCCTACACGGCCTTAACCTTGGAATTTGGGCACAGAATTTGTAAACAACAAGAGAAAATACGCCTCTTTAAATATATTACAAATCACAAAGGAAGAACGTGCATTAATGGTGTATCTTTGTTCTTCCGCAGTAAAAAGACAAACAATAATTGCAACAACACCTAACGACATTTTAATGGTGAAAATTTTCCTGAAACAAAAGTAGCAGAAAACTTTTGACCGACAACAAAAGCATTAAATCCAAAAACGTAAAGTTTTATACATACTGCATTTGTGTGATACAGAAGTACAAAAACTATATATAGTCTAAGAACTACCTTCTTTTTTATATAACAAAATACACTGCCTCCGTGGTCTAGCGGTTAAGTCCGTGGCTTTAGATGTGGATTTAGATCGGGTTCGATTCCTCGTCGTCCCTGGAGACATCGACGAGCTTGCCACTTGTCATGATGAGCCTATAGTAAAGTTGGATAAATGTGAATCCGCTGCTTTACAATGAGTTGTTTCTGACCACCCTGAAAGGTACGGTCGTGATGATGATGATGATGAAAATACGCTAACAAAATCAAAGGTGATGTATTGCCTAACGAAATATGTTTATGTTAAGTTTGTTAGCAGCAATTTATCAAATTCGTGTAGACTTAGGCGTATTGTAACATGTTACAAAGCTAGCAATCATGTTGGAGAAGGATATAAAAGTAAAAAAAGCGTATTATTACTTAAATATCCGGTAGACTTTGTTTTAGGCGTAATGTTACATGTTATAAAGCATTCTAGCCTACATATGTTGACAATTTTTATTCTCTCTCAAACGATGAACTCAGTTTGCAAAAACATTTGTCAGCATCAATTTATCAAATTCATGTAGACTTATGGTTAAGGTACTAATGAAGCTGATTAAGTGTTTAAAGTATTAATGTGGATGTAGCATCACACCTGGCTGCTGAATGCTAATGACAATTTAATGTTGTAACTTGATCCGAGCTTGTCGCCCTAAACCGCCCGCCCAAGGAACACACTCCGAACGTACCAAAAACAATATTATGAGTCTAACCTTCAATATTCGAAAGGACGATAATAATAATTAATGTTAACATAATTTATACGGCAGCGGTATAGGGCGTAATGTAACATGTTACAAAGCGAGCATTCGTGTAAGAAAAGCGATATAAAAAGTTGTATATTTATAAAAATAAACCCCGCAATCCTCTACCACACTCCCAAAGGTTAGCTGTTATAAAATGCCGAAAGGCATTAGTTCGCCCTTGTTTTTTTGTGCAATAAAGAGTTTAATTTGCATTTAATTTTTGTAAACCGATTTAGCTTGTTTATAATTGTTATTTTTATAATTTTTGTGTAGATTTACTTTAGTTTAAGTTAATATTGTATTTAATTTTTAGTTCATGCATGCAGTGTTAACTTGTTTCCCTTTATATTTAATTTTGTGTATTGTTGTAATTTAATAACTGTTTGTTGTACCTATTCTAAATAAATAAATAAAGTATTAATGTGAATGTAGTATCCCCACCTGGCTGCTGAATGCTAATGACAATTTAATGTTGTAACTTGATCCGAGCTTGTCGCCCTAAACCGCCCGCCCAAGGAACACACTTCGAACGTACCAAATACAATATTAGGAATAGTGTTGCCCAAAGCAAGACCAAAATTCGGCCAGTCTTGGTCTTAGTCATTAGAACAGCAGGTCTAGGTTTTGCAGTCTTAATCTTCGTCTTGGTCTACGTCATCGCAACTACTTCTCGATCTAAGTTATGCTCTTTATTGTCCCAAAGGTTGACTGTTAGAGAATGTCTAGCGAAATTAAGATTGCAATAAGTTTATATATAATATAATTTTATATATTTATAAAATCAATATATAAAATTGACATGAATTTACAACATCATTCCCGTAAGATTTCAACAAACAAAAAAATAATTAAACCCACGCTAATTATCCAGTTTTTTTAACCAGTTTAGTTATATGACTCTGTATTCTAGAGTGCCTGTGTGGTGATAAACAAGGTTCTAGCCTTCGTTATTACAGAGTAGGCACCCAGTTTAGACGCAAACTTGATACATGATAGGTACCTACATCTTGTCTGTCGAGCAAGATGCAGTGAATTCTCATAGTACCAGAATACCTATATATATTGGGGAAGTTGCGTCAAATCTTATTGGACATACATATTGAGACGAACTCCTTATCGCAATAAAGGTTCTTCGTGGAGTTCTCCAACTTTTTATGTCGACTCAATGTGCCTGGGAGTCGCAGGCGGAGGCGAGCTTGCCGCTCTGTAGATCGAGCTCAATCTCTACTCCATCATATGATAGCCGCGCTAAACAGATTTTTGGACGCAGAACCGGCGTGTGATATAAAAAAAAAATGTTATTGTTAATCATGATTTGTCATTTGTTGTAGCTTTATAATTATTGTTTTAAGAATTATAATTGTATTTGTGATAAGACTATAATTACAGTAATAGGCTCTACACGTGTAATTATTATAAATAAATAAATACAACACTGTTTTAAGACGTAATTAATCTTCGTTCCTTTTCCAACAATCAATTAAAACTTCGACACATTCTTCCAGCAGATGTCCAGATTATTTTACAGTAACAGCAGCTCGCCAGTGGAACCGGCTTAACATTCGAAAAATATTTATTTATTTAAAAATTTATTGCACTATGTACAAGGGGCGGGATTAATGCCGCTAGACATTCTCTGACAGCCAACCTTTGGGACAATAATAAGAATAACTTAGATCGAGGAGTAGGTGCGTAGACGTATTTAAGACTAATCATTATTAAATAATAACTATATTTATTAATAATATATATACTACATACTAATAGTACTTACATACATATATATATATGAATAACTATACTACATAGAATATCTACTTATACACGCTGTAGGGAGCTGTTTAAGTAATGTGAGTGTACCAATCTTTTGAATATTATTCTGTTGGATTAGCCTCACTGAAGTGTTTTAAAAATTTACCGACCTTACCACTTGTACAAAAAGAAAGACGAGTCCACATAACTTCTCTAAATTGGTATAATATATTATGAATTTTATATTTATTTAGCACGTATTATATGTACTTGTGTTATTATATATGTATACACGTATTAGTGTATAAGTACTTTAGCTGCTTGGATCGGTTGTAAGAACGCTTTCTGATCGCTTCAAACCTATCGAATCTATCTTCGAATCTATGAGAAATCAAATTTTCATACGTACTTTTGTCATAGATTTACAACACAACCGTTCCCGTGCCTCTGAGAGCACGTTAAGCCGTCGGTCCCGGTTCCACTAATACCAACAAATTGTGGAATCGTTAATAAATTGTCATTAGATTCTGGCCAGCATGGCGAGGCCAAATTCTCCAGATATATGTTCTGGAAGGTCCATCTCTAACAGTGGAGGTCTAGGACGCTCTGATCTAAGGACTGTAATGATAATTGACTTTAGCTTTGATTGTTAGAAATAGGTTAATTTTTAGGATTTTTTAGATTCCTATTTAAAATTAGTTATTTAATGCATTTACTATTACCTTGCTGTTAGAAAATGTTAATAGATATTAAGCAGCACGGTGAATCTATGGAATGCTTAGAAATTTGTCTTTCTTCTACACAGGCAAAATAAATAGCTAGTCATTTATAAAACATAATTATTTAAGTTATTTTAAGAGTCTTCATCATAAGGTTCCTACTGCCAGTTCTGTTCTTTGCTCGAATATAACACTTTCCAGGCACGATAGATATACGAGTATGTAGTAAGTAAATTATATAACATAACACTCGTACCTAATAAAATTATGGACTTAATCATTCTTCTTAGTCGCTACACTCTTGGCAGAGTGGTCGTGGTCGCCATTGGAGTGCTAGTGGCACGCTTAACAAGCCGTCGCCACTCCTCTCGGACCCCGGCTTTCCTAGTGCACTCATGTAGGGGATGATCCATTGCAACCTTCACCTGATCGGTCCATCTCATCGGAGACCTACCACGCATCCTCTTGCCATCGACTTTCCCCTGGACTACCAAGCGCTCGATTGATGTTTCTCCACGCCGTGACACGTGTCCGAAGAAAGTGAGAATGCGTAATTGTACAGTCGAGGAAAGGCGCTGTCTGATCCCCAGTTCCTCCAGTATGGATTTGTTTGTTCGGAACTCCGTCCATGATATGCCAGCATTCTCCGCCAACACCACATCTCTAGAGCATTAATTCGTTTTTTTTCTGTTTCGCGTAGGGTCCACGTCTCCGCAGCATACAGAAAAATAGGTAACACAAAAGCTCTAACCAGCCGGATTTTAGTGGCTTTGGTAACGTTTCGGTTCCTCCATATCTTCTTCAGCTTGTCCATAGCAGATCTTGTAACTGCCATTCGACGCTTGATTTCATCTTCGCATCCACCGTTATTAGATATTAGTGCTCCCAGATAAATGTAAGATTGGACCACATCGCACTTTGCTATCCTTGTAATTTCTGGCCAGTTATTGTTGGCTCGGTCTACGATCATCACTTTCGTTTTGCTGCGGTTGATTTTAAGGCCGAACTTATGACTGACGGTCTCCATTTTTTGCAACAGCTCTTCCATATGACTAATACTTGTTGCAAACAATGTGGTGTCGTCCGCATATCGCAAATTCGAGATCTTTAAGCCTCCGATTGTAATTCCGTCTGTCCAGTTTTCAAGGGCAATTCTCATTATAAGTTCCGTGTAGATATTGAATAGAAGCGGAGAAATAATGCATCCTTGTCGGACTTAATCATAGACCTAACCAAATTCCGGTGGGAATGTACGGTGACAAAATAAAGAATAAAGAATTTGAGAGCTTTGTGCAATAAATTATAGAAGAAAAGTGTAGGCTTATTTCGGCGAAAAACTAGCATGAATTGAGGCTTTTTGGATTAAATTAGAGGGTCCGTTCGTACCTAATCAGTGGTAATAAGAAACTGTGAATTACGAGCTTTGCCCATCTACCCCCTTGTTCGTTAAAGTCCTAATGATGCCAATTTAAATAAAAATGGGAACCGTTTAATTAAAAAGGGAAATTCGAGCTTTATTCTTTGTTTAACTTCGTTTAGAATAAAATAATGTTTTTTGATATATTTGACATCTTGTTATTTTTTAAATTATTTAATTTACTAATTTTGTTCCAAAAATGCGGGCTGATTTTCCCGCCACGATATCATTAAAAGGGCTCGAGCCACCATTTCCAGAGGTTCCAACTCTTCTAGAGCCTGTTAGAGTTATCCGAGACGATGGCAAGAAACCAGATGGTATGACGTTGGTCCCCTGGGAACGGGGACGTGCTCTGGTGTGGGACGTCACGTGCGTCGACACCCTCGCCGCGTCGCATCTCAGGGGGACAGCGCATAAAGCGGGAGCCGCGGCGAAAAATGCGGAGTCCAGCAAGCGGCGCAAATATGTAAGTATATTAAAAGATTACATATTTATGCCGTTTGCTGTAGAAACTCTGGGCCCATGGAGTCCAAGTGCAAAAAAGTTTTTAAAAGACATAACACCGCGTCTTGTCGTCTCTTCCGGTGACAAGAGGGCTGGCTCTTTCTTCGCCTTAAGAATCAGTATTGCAATTCAGCGGGGAAATGCAGCCAGCGTTCTTGCCACCATTCCACGCGGACGGGACTTACTCGTATATCCCTATCCTTAGTATTAATATTAATTTAATTTTATATTTTGTAAATATTTTTTTTTCGAATAAATTCTTAGAATTTACTAATGTACCTATATATCATCACGACCGTAATAGCTTGCGGGCTGGTCAAAAATCAAGCTTTTTTTAAGGAGTTTTTAGTTTAGTTTTAGTATTATTTATTTTTTTATAATGTGAACTTGCGCCCACCTGATGGTAAGTGCGCGCGAAGTCCATGAATGTTAGCAACAGGAATCAGACACTCATGACTGACATCAGTCACTATGCTTGCTTGACTGGGCACGACGGCAATTTGAGCATGATCCCGAAACGTGTGGATACTGGGTTTATTAGAACGAACGGTGGATACCTCGTCGTGATAATACTTTACTTCACAAATTGTGCAAAATTACTGTTTTTAGTTAATGTTATTATGTAAAAAAACGGCCGTAGTACTGGCTTTAGCTGTTTTTCGTTTGGTCTAAACCTACCTTTGAATGTAATGCTTAATATAAAAAATAATAAAATAAATAATAACTCGACGAAGATTCAAAAGGTAAAACTGCATTTTTTAGCATTTCGTTGACACACAAGTGTCGGGACATTGCATACGCTCTGGTAACCGAAATGATGAGTCAGCAAAGCGAGGATAGCGAAATGGCACACGACTTCGCTACGCCCCAGCGTCTATGGCATAATTTAACACTTTTATAGAACATTTCTTGGCGAGATTAGGCGATATTTCTGCACATTTTAAAATTTTCCTTTTTGAATTTTTAGAACGACTTCCAGATATTCCTGCTTGCCTTTCATATTACGAGTATTTCTGGTTAAAGTATTTTTATCGTGGTTGCGTATAATTTATTTTATAATATTTTTTTATTGTTTGTTATATTAATTTATTTTATTATCAAAGTCAAACTCAAAATAATATTTATTGTATAGTTATTATAATTATTATTTATTGAAATGATTAAAACTACTTAAAAGTAAATATTAAAATAAATATAAACTAAACCTAATAAAAAATAAACTATAAGTAAAAAATGTCCTCTAGAGACGACCCTTCAGTGATAGTCCCAAGAAGACTGGCAACATTTCCCCTCTGTATAACGGGGATAATACGTTGGCAAAAATAATTGCCAGCTTTCCTGTCTCCAAACTTTTCCGTTAGCCAAATGTTGCCAGTCTTCTTGGGACTATCCCTGAAGGGTAGACTCTAGAGGACAGTTTTTACTTATGGTTTACTTTTTATTAAATTTAGTTTATTTATAAATAAGGTACTTCTTACAAAATTAAAATAAACATTGATAAAAATGACTATTTACTTGTTTTAGAAGGAAAAATTACAATAATTGGCTGTCAAAAAACAATGTCTGAGATAAAAGCTTGTCAAATAATTTCAATTCAGCTAAACCACCTTTCCATTAAAACATTTTCGGGAGTCAAAAATGTTCCTTAAAATATCATCAATTTTATTAATGAGCGCCTAAATACCTCGACCATTCTCTAAAAGAACTCGGTGACGCGGAAAAGTGACATTTTGTTTTTAAGTCGAATATTTAACAAAAGAATTCCCCTTCAGTGACAATGTCCTATCTTTAAAAGAAATTTAAAAGGAAATAATGTGACGAAATATTTTTAAATATCATTTTCATGTGTCGGGTCCCGCTCCGCACCCTAAGGCGCGAATTATACAAAAACTCCGTAAGGTGAAGGCGCAACGCAGGCATTATTATTATTAAAATACTTTATTGCACTTTAACTTAAAAGTATGTACAAAGGCGAACTTAAAGCCATTTCGGCTTTTTCTACCAGCTAACCTTTGGGAGAGTGAGACAGTATAATATGTGGGGTGCAATTTTAACCTTATTTTAAATTTGAATAAACTACATAAATAGTATGTATACATAGACTACTTAAATACTTATTAATATATAGTAGATATATATGAAGATAATATAATATTATTAAGAAGAAATATTTAAATTTAAAATATACTGTTCTGCTTGTTTAAAAATAAAGTATTAAGTTGTTTTTTAAAGATGGGAATTGAAGGAGCTTGTCTGATGGTCAGTGGAAGCTTGTTCCACTGACGAGCAGCCGATACAGTAAATGGATCTGAATATCTGCTGGAAGTGTGGGGTGGGATTTTAAGTTGGTTGTTATGAGAAGAACGAAGAGGGCGGTCGTGCGAATCACAAAGAAATTCAAAGTGTGTTTTAAGATATGATGGAGCTATAGGGTTATAAATAATATTGTATATAAAGTGAAGAAGATGAGCTGATCTGCGAAATCTTGCCTTTTAGGTAGGCGACACGTTGTGGACAAACGGCGGTCACCTGTTAAAGATTGTTTAGCCTATTGCTACGAATATTTACATTGCGCCGTCAAGTGGAGTGTTAGGTATAAAAAGTAGACAGTTGTATTTCGCTATTAAACGAGCAATCGCATTGAACCTCAGTATATAGTTAAGTAACTTTGTTATATTAAATATAGTTTTTTGTTAAACGCTCAAGTCACTGGCCAAATGTGGTATGAGCTTTTTGCCAACCCCCTAGAGAATATTTAAGCTGTGAGAATACTTAAAGCAATCAACAAAATTGGACCTCGAACGTGAGAGAAAACTAAATAACACACATTAACAACGATTCCTTTAACGCATCATTAACTCTATTCTTCACACACCAAGGGCACGCTTTTTCATACACAACTAATCCGAGTTTAACCTACATATAAACATAATACTTTTTTTTAAATATCACCTGCCAAAATGGTCTTCTATCTGCTCGCCACGCTCAGAATCAACATCTTCGTGCGTGAATATCGCGACGGGTCGCAGTCGCCTCTTCTATTATAAATTGTGTTACAAAAAGTTTAGTTTAGTTACCTGTTTTTTCTTGTTCTCAATACATCGTGAAAATTTCTACCAACCACTTGTAACACCGACCCCAACTGATGGTAAGTAGAACGCCAAAGACTTACATACTCGTACTTATACCTAGTAGCTATTCACACCAGCCAATGGCGACTGCGGTGCATGTGTCGGAAAGCGGAGTCCAAGAATTTCATCAAAACGTTTAATAAAACATTTAAAAAATGTTATTGCCTGTTAATTTAATTTTAAATAGTTATAGTTAAATGTAATTAGTTAAATTGTTGCTGGATTACAGCAACTTTAATTATATTATTAAACCGTAAGTACTCGAAAGCTCTGGGCCCCGATTATCGAATTTTCGACATGCATGTCGATTCGATTATTTCGTATAACCCTGACAGTTTTCTATGGAGATCTGTCACTTGAATATTTTAAACTGACACGTTAGTCGGAAGCACCAGAATTAAGCCCCTGGCCAGAGCGTGGCGAAAGTAGACCGAATTCTCTAGAAAAATGTTCTGGAGGCCCACCTACAGCAGTGAAGGACGAGAAGCTGTGACGATTAAGATGAAACTAGAATAATATCCATTTTGTGTCTAACGGTTATCCAAGTTTCAATTAATAAATTGTTGTTGAAATAGCGAGCTTTTGAAACAAATGGAAAATACCAAGATCTCGCTTAAAGTTTCTTGGAATTTGGCGGGAAAACGCATGACCTGGAAGTTTGGCAACTTATGTACGTATTACGTTTATTACGTACTGTGTTTATATTGCCGGAGTTAAATCATTACATTGTTGTAGGTAAATTGTAAGCGTAATTAAGCACTTGTGTTAAAGTAAAAACGAGCTTAAAGAAAAATTGTTCAAATGGAGCTTGAACCATTGCTGTTAAAAATAGCTTATACGTACTCATATATTAAGTGGTATTTATAAAAGAGCAAATATTTTTATATTATAATCAAGAATAACAATAAAGAACAACGTATTTTTTATTTTAATGATTTAGTAATAAAATCTTAAGTTATGGTGCAGAGAAGTGTTCCTAAAAATATCGCCAATCATACTGAGCCTAATCAAGTAGGCAGCGAGAGGTCGACGATCAAGCGAACTTTTACTTACGTATTTCTTTCTCTCTCTCTCTCTCATCCATTATTAATAACACTTCTCAGCCTGTAGGTATTTAAAACGATGGATATCGAGATTTTCAGACGCGGCATTATTCACCATGCAGTAGTGTTTTGTTTTTCGGAATATGTTTTTTTTTAAGTTACTCTTTTTATTTGTAACAGAGGTTCTACTAATGACATCTGAAGTCTAAAAAAAATATTATAAATGTCAAAGAAGCCATGCCTGTGTGTCTGTATAAATACGATTATGTATAATAACATATCAATTTCCGTATGAAATGACAGACTCGTGACTACATTCATTCGTGTCAACGTTTACATTTGTTACCATTATTAACATCGTCGTGAGGTTGCTGACTTGGTATTCCTGGTTAAACTGATCGGGGTAGCAGTAGATTGCCCTTCGTTGCGATCCCAGCTGGACATAAATATACCGGTGCGGACCAATCAGTACAAGCCCACTATGCGAAAATACTAATGGCGAACACTAACTACAGACAAATTTCTTTATTGTCAAGATTGTTAACTTATTTATTTTTTATTTAAGGTACACCAACAAGTTATAATTAATACATATCAATTCATAAGGTAATATTCATAAGGTCGGAATTGCAACCCAAGGGCAGTGTAAAGTTACAATGATGTAAAGAGGTGATGTGATGTATATTACTAAAATTTTAAACAATCTGCCCACAATAAATAAATAAATATTTCCAGACAGGTCACACAGCGCCATCTAATTTCCGTGGTAAGCTACGAGGATTGTGTTACGGAAACTAGATGGTTGATAAACTACATATATACTTTTTTTTTTTTGTAAATATATACATGTTATACATATAAACACCCAGACCGAGACAAATTATACAATGTACAACTTGCCCCCGGTGGGAATCGGACCCACGACCTCCCGAGTTTACGGCAACGTTTGATACCACTAGACCACGGAGGCGGAATAGGCAAACAATAATACATACAATTCACTCTTAATACATTCATTGATGAAACTGATGTTAATATCTTTCATGATAAGGTGATAGTGGTGAGAAACGCGTTGAAATTAAGACTCTTAAATAATATATAAAATAGTTTTGTAATTGTACAGTTATTAGTTTATTGTATAAAGTGATAGTTTGTAGATGCCATTATAGTTCATAATATGTATTATTATTAACTCTACTAGTGAAAACTTGTAAATGGTTATGTTTTAATTTTGTGTCTATATACTGATGTCATCATCATCATCATCATCAGCCTGTGTCTCTCCACTGGTGGATGTAGGCCTCCCCCAAGGCTCGCCACTTCACACGATCTTCTGCCACCCTCATCCAACCCCCACCAGCTATACTGATGTAGTAAATGTCAATAGTTATCCGTAATAAAAAAATAATGCATGTTTGTATTGCCTTCACGCATATATTACTGAACCGATTTCGATGAAAATTGCCAGAAATATTCTTTGGAACCCTAAGACGGACATAGACTATACGACGTCATCATCTAACCACGATTTGTGACAATAAAATTGGCATGGCATGTGACCCTACGCCCATCTAATAGTAATCTTTGTTTCTTTCTAGATATGTTGAACGCAAAAACAATCCAATCCACTATTTTTAGAAAGTTTATTATGAATGCCAATCAGGACCTTAGGTAATCCTAATTAAAGATATAATTATCTTTAAAATATAAAAATTATTCAGATAAAAATACTGTTTTTGATAAATGTATTAAAAAGCCTATAATTTAAAATTAACTTTTGGATTGAATCATTTTTGCATAACTACGTCCGTCTAGTTTAGAGAAATCTCTCTCAATAGATCTGTGTGAAAACCATCAATTTAATAACAATAAGCTGCATAAAATGAACTTCTAACAAAGACCTTAATTCTTGTCGCAACTTTTAAAAACTTCAATTTACTCTGGAAAAATTTCAAATTCTACACGAGGTGTATTCTTGTTTACTATCACGTCTTTATTTCGTTATGGAATAATATTTAATACTTATTTTTAGATATATATATATATTTGTATAAAAAATAATTATGATATAAAAAAAAAAAACAAAAAAAAACCTACTTACAAAACCTAATTTAATATAAATAGTACCCGCGCGGCATGGTGGCAAGAACGCTGTGCGCATTTCCTCGCTGAATCGCTATGCTGATTCTCTGGGCGAGGAAAGAACCAGCCCTCTTGTCCCCAGAGTAGACAATTAGACGAGGGATGATGTTTTTTAAAAATCTTTTAGCGTTTGGACCCCACGATCCTAAAGTCTCTACAGCAAACGGCACAAACACGTAGTCTTTAATTATAGATACGTATTTGCGCCGCTTGACATACTCTTGGAGTCAGCCATCTTATGAATCTATCACACTCCCAAAGGTTAGCTGGTAGAGAATACCTTCATGATATTATGCTCGCCTATGAACATAATTTTATTTTGTATATTTTGTATGCAATAAAGAATTTTATTATTATTTATTTATTATGTTTGGAAAACTTACAGCTATTTTACACTAGTAAACTTAAGATTAGATACAATAAAGCCAATTAACAGTTTCCACTTATAGTTGCACTTTGAACAAAAAATAAAAATAAATATAAGAATTTATATACAAAACAAAAAAAAATGTTGCGGCTTTTTTGCAACCTCTTTGGACGGACTTTGACCTTCTTTCTGACTGACAACTTTGGACGACATTATTATATCACAGAATGACTTTGAATTAAGAACACAGACGATGACAACGAAATAAAGACGCAATAAATATTAAAGACAAAATTTATGATTTTTATTTAAAATCAAGAATAAAGTAATCATTTCAAGATTAAAGTGTTCCTTTCTGTAATAATATATATTAGGTACAATCAGACAAATTAAGATGATTAAGCATGGAATTTTACTGCGGAGTAATGCTGCTGCCGATATATTTACAATTTGACCGCCCGCACTGCGCTAAGGGGCATGATATTCTCAAAGTAGTCTATACTAGAGAATATTATGTACGGCCACAAGATTATAAACCAATTAAAAATAAATTATAACTTGAATTCTCGTACCACAAGCAATAAGCACAAGCAATAAAATTAGTAAGTGTTTTTAGGACTTGGTGTTCGATTTTATATATATAAAAGATTAACTAAAAAATAATGTTGAATATTGGGATATAGGCAAGGCCTATTGTAATATTAATTATTTTATTAGTAACAAAATAGGCCTCGTAGACCCGTGACCACGGTCACTGCAGTTTGCACGAAACTGTGAAAAAGTAAAGCAGATTCAGATTTAGCCAATTTTACTACAGGCCCATTGCCCATACAGTGGCAAGTTCGTAGCGTACCAAACTCGAGAATGTCACTCTTACATCCGATACCTCTGCGTCTTAATTCACGAACTTAACCGCTAGGCCACGAAGGATGTGAAACTATCTATCTAAGTGTCCGATATTTTTATCTATATCTAATTGAGATGACGCCGAAGAGCAAGAGAGAAATTAAATTAAGTCTTTTTGATAAATCGAAATGAAAACGAAACAGGATTGTATTAAGAATATAACTTTAAGCTCGCAATATGAACTTATTTACCACAACTTTGTCCGCATTATGCAAAACGACCGTCTATTGGGGCGAGCAATAGTTGAACTTTGGCCAGACGAAAAATACCAGACGAAACAAATTACTAGTTTTAATTTTTAAGGATTTACACAATTGTTATTCTCTGAACCCTAGAAAGATGAAATTCTTAGCACAGTCCATGGAGTGACCGTTTTATAAATAAAAAAAAACTTAATTGCACAAAGTACAAAGGCGGCCTTAATGCCCGTAGACATTTTCTGACATCCAAACCTTAGGGTCAAATTAGAACATTTATAGGTGCAATGAAAGAAATACTAATAGTAGGATAAATTCGACATAATAAAAAATACATAATATACCTTTATATATAGGTACTGTAATATCAATATACTAAATACTAATGCATACATAAAGATACATATACACCTACTAACATTTTTGGGAGCTATTTAGAAGGTCTAGGTAGACGAGTTTTTTAAACGAAGATCTGGTAGACGCTTGTCTTATTTTAACAAGGAGATTTTGCCATAAATTTGTGGCGACTACTGCAAAATAATTTGACACAAATCCAGTGTGATGCAAGGGGACAGAAAGAAGTGAGTTGTTAGAAGAACGAAGGAATTTATAAGTAAAACAAATTAAGATAGACAAATTTGTCCTTGAGGTATTTCGGTGTTTAGAACAGAAAAAAATAGACAGTGAACTTAGCACGATATTTTGAGATGTGATCGTTTTGGTGCAGGACAAATCAAGTTAATAAAACAAACAGAGTAAGGACGTTGCACACATTGTAAATAATTTGGGCTCACCTTTCATCGCACGACCTGTATACCTACATCTATTTATAGGTGATATTTATAACATGAATGGAGACCCTCAGATAAGCCCCTGGCCAAGGAGTTGTCCAATCGGCTGACGGAAAAGTTAGGAGACAGGAATACTGGCAATTATTCTGACACCGTATTAGCCTCGCTATAGAGATTAGTTTTTATTTAGTTATATTTACTATTTAAGTAGTTTTTAATAAACTATATAATTATTAACTGCCTCCGTGGTCTAGCGGGTAAATCTGTGGATTTACTTGTAGATGCAGAGTTGCAGGGTTCGATTCCTGGTCGGGACACAATAATTTATTAGTGGTATTCCTCAAAGTTACTCTAGATATCGACGAACCTGCCATTTGGAATGGTGCGCCTATAGTAAACTTGGCTAAATATAAATCCCCTTCATTAAAAAAAAAAAGTTTCTGACCACCACGAATACGATACGGTCGTGATGACACTTTACTTCTTTTTATATAATTATTAGAGTACATCACGAACACGACATGAGAATCCGTGCCTGCTTTATTAACCTCAATACTACTGAAACCAACCATTGATGGCTGACGTCCCTTCAACTGTACCGGCGTTATTCATCAACCCGCACAAAAACAACGCGGCCCGACCTCGGTTCAAACATCCGTTTTTTTTTTAATAAATAAATACCTAATCTAAACATTTAATTAAACTAAATCCATCTTCTTTAAAAGTTAAGTTATTCTGAACATTATGCAAACGCTGGGATTTGTTGGCCAATATTTTCTGACTTACGTTTATTAAAGTGTGACAGGGAGAAGTATCGCCACGACGCGACGGTAAAAACGGGGTAGTCAGAAACAAAGGTTCGAAATAATCTTTTTATTTGGACATGTGACTCAGCGTTCCCACGGTTCCGTTGCCAAAAAGTTTGATAACTAGTGAAGTATACCATTGAAATAATTATACATTTTATTATACAGTATCAGCAGCTCGCCAGTGGAACCGACTCCCTCTTCATATTCGTAAAGCACCATCACTTATATGTTTTAAAAATTTGCTAAACACTTTCACAAAAAGCAAGACGAGTCTACATAAGTTGATTAAATCGGTATATTATTGTATGTATATATATATAAATATACTATGTAACCAATATATGTATGTGTTATCTATGTATTGTATGTATTTATATTACAGATATTAAAAATATCGTTCTTTTTTAGTTATAAGTTATTAACTCAATAAATTTCTTTATCTCAAATATTAGCGGTCATGCACCTCACAATCCCTGCTCACATCTCCCAAAGGTTAGCTGTTAGAAAATGTTTTTAGACATTAAGCTCGCCTATGTACTGTAAAATTTTAAAAAGAATTTATCTATCTATCTATTATAGCTGTCAATTTAATAATAGGGCCCCATTGTTGGGAAGATTAGAGCTCTCCTTTTGTAAGGGTCCAGACTGTTGAAGACACTAAGTAGTAAAATACATATATACAAATATTTCATTAGTTTTTTTTTTTTTTTATACTTGCACGACATATGACATGTGACGCACGCGAGGTTTATAAATGTTAGCAACTGGAATCAGACATTCATGAATGAGATCAGTCCCTAACACTATGCCGGCTTGACTGGGCATGACGGCAGTTCGAGCCTGATCCCGAAACGTGTCGATACACTTTACTGGGTTTATCGGCACGAATGGTGGATGCTTTCCCGCTCCGGCAGACTGGGCAAATTACCACCATCAGCCCGCCTACCACCTAAGACTAATAATAGTGTAGTAGTTCAGCAGTTATCAAACTTTTGGGCGACGGAACCGTTGAACCGTTGTGATTAATTTTTAGTACAAATTTTGTGCATAATATTTTTTTTGCTTTATTATTGCAGGGTATAGACCTGCAAATAAGTACCTAAAACTGACATAGGCATTCCCAAAAGCATAATTATTTAATAAACTTATAACCAGCGCTGATTGCCTCGCGCCGAGGTACAGTCACAAGTCTAACAACTATCGTTTCAAAATGATTCTTTAATTATTAAAATTTCTCCGATGGGACGTCTCTTGAGGGCATTTTTAATTTATAGTATTTTTAAAATTAGGTTTAGTTTAAAGTAATTTAATTTTATTATTTTTATTAAAGTAGTTTGTAATTAATATTTTATATTTAGTAAACATTATTTTTTAATAAATAATTTTATGAAAAAAAAAAAATGATATTCGAACTGTCACTTCGCAATTTAGTTGTAGCTATGTTCACTCGGGTATGATTGACACAAGAATTTAAAAACAAAACTAAAATGCATGTTTTTATAATATTCGTAGTTTTAATTTGAATTATTATTATGAAAATTCTAGTAATAAAAAAACGAATTATTTTTTAGTTAAAGATAAATAAATAAACAAAATTATCAAACAAACATGTGATTTCCATAGCGATGCTGACGGTACCAACTCCACGTGACTTACGATTCTAATATATTAATTGGATTTTATAATGTTGCCAACTGTACTTGCATACTTAGATGTCCAATTTAAAAACCTAGTATCTGGATATAATACCGCATGTAATTATCAAAAGAGCAAATATTATTTTAAGGCTTCAGGTTACATTAGTAAAACATCTATATGAAATTTAAAAAAAAAAATGGATAAAATTCGTGATAAATACCTAAAAGCTGAGGAGTGTTATTATTAATTGATCTTACCCATAGCCGAGAGACGAAATAGAGAGAGAAAGAATTACGTAAGTCAACGTTCGCGCGATCGTCGACCTCTGATTTGTTGGTTAGGCTCTGCATGAGTGGCGATATTTTTAGGAAATCTTCTCTGCACCGTAACTTATGGTTGTATTACTAAATAATAAAAATAAAAAGTAGGTATATAGTTCTTTATTTTTATTTTAGATTATAATATAAAAATAATGCTCTTTAAAAAAATCCACGCAGTATATTTAAAACTCGTATACTTCATACATAATAATGTGTATATTAATTGATAATATAAAGGTTAAGGTAGCTTATGTAACATAAATGTATGATCAAAATTACACGCGAGTAAAATATCAATCAAGCCTTTATTATCACATCACATTATCAAGGCATAATGATCTCTAGTTGATACGAGTATGTAGTCTTAAACGCAAAAAAGATTATTTAGGTCTGCGTTTCTAACAATTTTGGCAACGGAACCCTTTTGGAAAGCGAAATAGTTGTCGCAGCACTAAAATAATGAAAATTGGTTTTATTTTCCATCGCAACCTTATACCTACCTCGTTTGTTTTGAGACGATTTTCTATAAACAATTTAATAATAAAATTACATACTTGTACCGGCAGCCCTATTTTGTACTATTTAATATTGGAATGTAACAAAAAAATAATTGTTTTTATTCTTCGTGAAAATGGCCCCTTAAAAATCTCTCTTTTTTTTTCTTTATGACCAGTATTTTTACGGAAACCTCTCAGAGGTTTACGGAGTCCTATTAAAGTATATATTGAATTATTAAATTGAACTAGAATAATATCATAGTATTGATTAAAAATATAGCCGTGGTAGCTCAGTTGTAGGAACGTTTTTCTTAATATCCCACAAAGATCGGATCAAACCCCCCCGGCATGTGAAACCAATGAGAAATACATTTTTCTTACGTACATTTGTAATTGATTTACAACACGAGAGCACGTTAAGCCGTCGGTCCCGGTTCCACTATTACCATCTTGTGGTGTGGAATCGTGAATAAATGAGTGGCGCCAGCGCGTGGCGAGTGTACGCCAAATTCTCCAGATATATATTCTGGAAGGCAGATCTCCAACAGTGGAAATCAAGGACTCTGTGTTCCATGGACTGTAATGATGATGATGATGATTGATTTATGGATTTGGCCATATACGAGTATTCCTCCCAAATTGACGTGATGAAACTGGTGAAAGAATAAATAAATATACAAGTTTTCAAAGTTGTTTTTAAATTGAACAGCCGAACTGGTTTCAACTTTTAGAATTTTCGCGCCATTTTCAAAACCCGCGGGAATCCGTCGCGCCAATCGACTTTTGGACAGTGTAGTAAATATTTAACTAGCTATTTAAAAACTTTTAACATTACTCATAATAAATATTATATATTTCGTCGATGTCTCTAGCGTAACACACTCGAGTAATATCACAAATAAATTATTGTGTCCCAAACAGAAATCGAACCCGTACCCCGTCTAAATCCACGGACTAAACCGCTAGACCACGGAGGCAAATATTACTTAATTATTAAAATATAAGGTCGGTATTTCCTCTTCTATTCGCCTTTTAAAGCAGTTAACCAATTATTATATAAAAAAAAACAAACAGCTTTTTAAAATTGTAACGAAAAATAATTGTTATGTTAAGGAAACCACCTTAAATATTTAATTAAACTTAATGCATTGTATAATCATTACATTACACACAACTATCGTTATCAAGTCGAGATCTAGGTAATAAAGAACATAGGATTGTAGACAGACAGCGCCATGAAGTGCGAAGTAACGGAACTACAAATTTTGCAATTGATGTATGAACAATTACAGTTTGACAGCTAGGAGATAAAACATTAAGTTATGGAGATTTTCATTGTAAAGCTACATAGTTGAAAAGTGTTTGTGATTGTTTTTCTAAAATAATGCCTAGCGACATCTATCAGACAACAGGACAAACACATTATAGAATAGCAAACACACCCTTATATTAGTACCTACAAATACACAAAGATGGCGCTAAATATTAAAATCTCAACCGGACGCCACCACCATCTAGTGGTCAAAACAGGAACTAAGAGATAATCCAGGTTTACAAAAGACGAAGCAGTTGCTACGAGTGCGGGTAGATGGCGCTGGTAAAATAAAAACCTAAATTTTGTGTTATGTTCAATTATTTCTGTTTACAATTAAAACATCTGCGCAAAGATCCAGCATCCACACATCTTAATTGTCAAAATATAGAAATATCGTACAACTACTTGGGATGAAAAAGCTTTGTCTACTTAACAAGGCCAAAATAGCATTTCCTGCAAGATAGCAAATGTATTTGATTTTTGTTTATTTTTTACATCAATCTGTACACGCTTTAAAAGTGAGTTTGAAGCTGAATAAGCACAAGCAAACAATATGTAAGGAAATTATGCATCTACATAGACTAACAAAACTAAAGTATAGGTAATTACACAAACAAAAAACAGGTAGTAATAGACGATGTTTTTACAGTTCTAATAAAATCCGCGGTCCTTTGAACCCTATCACGACAGCGTTCAGTCAAAACTTAAATAAAAATATTTATATTAATAATTCAACTTACCTTAAGCATTTTGGCGTCATTTTCTGCTGCATCAGACAGCGACTCCGCTTCACTTAACCATCCCAGGAACTTCTCCAGCGAACGATCAAAGTTCTGCAGAGACGAGACCGCTGAGTGGAGCGCTTTGCCACGTGCAATGATGCTGGAACACAAAATAATGAAGATGTACAATTTGTCTTATTAATTTTAAATAACTTGTCATCCCCAGAAAAGCACACTCGCGCTGACGCAACTGACGTTAATCTGCTCCATCTATCCTCTTCTCTAGTGAATATAAAGGCATAGACCCTATTTTAGGAACCATAATGTTACGGACAGCCTAACAGATGGTGCTAAGCTAATAAATACCATCCTCTAATCGCTCAGAGTCAGAGCTCAGACCCGAGCGCCGTGTTACGTTCGTAATTCCGTCATAGCTCGAAATACTAGACGTAAGTTTAATCGGGCAGACAACGGACACTTCAAGTATCTTCAAAATATCGCTTTATCTTGGGCACGGCCCCTAAAGGCAGACCACTTCCTAGGGAAGTGCTGCAGGAAGAGAGCAGAAGTAGTCGAACATAGACCCCCTGGGTTCGTCAGCCACAAAGGCGCTGTTATACCAGTAATGGCGCCCAGTATCAAAACTGCATAAATTACCGGCGAATGGTTGCAGGGTGAGACCCTAGGGGAAACGGGTAAACGTATCTATCCCCAACACAAACCTGGGCAATCCCCTGTCTGTCTGTCTAAAAATATGTACCTATGATTCAGCTGACAACAATGTCGATGGTTGATAGAGCTGTCGTAATTGCAGTAAACGGCTCATCAGACGCTAACCGAACAACTCAATGTGATGCTTGTGCGGGTCGACTGTAGCGTTTTTATTTTATTTTTATTTATTCAGGAAACATACAGATCTTAAATCATAATTTCAACAATTCTAAAAGTTACACAATCCAGCTAAGTTTCCACTTAAATATTGAACATAGATTTTGCAAAAAAATAATTAATAATAGGGATAAGATTAAAAACAATACCTATATAACAAATACAACTAAACAATATATATACATATAGTATATAGTAAAATAATGGAAATTAAAAAATACAATGAAATTAGTAATCATAAAATAAATAAATTAAGTAATTAAAAGTTCTCCAAGCATTCCAATTATCATTCATTTAGAAAATTGTATATTAATTTTTAACCTAGCAACACTAACACTGTACAAATCAATATCACCGAAATTTTCATTGTAGTTTAGGCATGATCTTAGCACAAAGGCAACGGGAGACCGCTTCCTAGAGAAGTGCTCCTGGAGGAGAGTTGAAGTAGTCGAACCTATACCCCCCTGGGTTCGTGAGCCACACGGGCGCTGTTATACAGTGACGGCGCCCAGCACCAAAAGTGCATGAATTACCGGTGGGTGGTTGCCCGCTGAGATCCTGCCGGGGAAAACGGGGGAATGTCCCCATCCCCAACCCAGGCCCATTAGCCATCCGGGCCTGGACGACCCCACTGTCTGTCTGTCAGTTTTTCAAGTATTTGGATCCAGCAAATCTGATAGCAAATAACAGTTTGGATCCTCTTGTTACACATGTTTGTAAATGTATATTTCTAAATAACCAATCCTCATGCCGTTACCTGACGCAACTGACTGTTACCCGCGCCATCTGTCTTCTCCTATCGTTACTATGAAGGCAACGACCTTCTAGTCAAGGAAGCATAATCATCCAGAATCTAAAGACGATGCTAAGTAATTAAATACCATGCTCTAAGAATATGTACCTGTTATTCAGCTCGTTGTACCGATGGTTGATGGCCTCAGTGGCTCGTTTGATGCGTGTGGTGTCGTCGTTGCGGTAGACGGCTATTAGACGCTGCGTCAGCTGACCAAACAATTCGATCTGATGCTTGTACTGGTGGACTTCAGCGTGGAACGACTGTAATCAAAATTCACTCAATATACACATCTTATATGATTTAGATTTACGACAAGATAAAACAAGTGACATAGATGACCTTCATTTTTTTGATAATTGCTTTATTGTATTGGATTTCAGTGAATAGATTTTTGTTAAAACATTTTACTATTATTTATAAAGGACTACAAGTGGGACTTGAATGCGCGTCGTGCGATGACGAGCTTTAAAAAACGGCCTCAAATGAAATCAATCAAATCTACCTTAATTCTGACTTGCCTGGTGGGTTACTGCTGTACCAGGTATTGTATTCTCATAGGTACTGATAACTTAATTTAAAAGGTTATTAATTGATCGTTGTGGTGCAGTTTTGTATATGTTTTATTTTGTAAATCTGATAAAGCTGAGTTTTTCTTGCAGATTCCTTTCTCAGTCAGATTAAACATTACAGGTCACTGGAATTTGCTAAGCTGCTGGTCTTCTGCTAACAGCTTACTTATTGGACCACTTTGCTGCTTAGTCTTCTACTAGCAGGAGTAGAATCATTCAAAATAATTAAATTAATGACGTTTCATAATGCCTGTAATAGGTTTACGTGAATAAAGATATTTTGACTTTGACTTTGACAATCGAATCAAATAATTTATTAAATTACTTGTCAGGAACAGTAGATACCGCCTCGTCAAATTATAAGTATTCTATTTATTGAAATTATAATAAATAGCAGCTGTAAATTAGTATTGTCATACTTAATACTAAAATATAATTTTATAATACCAAATACCTTACAGTAGTAATGATAAAAAATAAACAAATATCAAAAACATTTCAACTAACCTAAGTCTCAAAAAAATAAAAAAAATTATACATAACAAAATATAAATAACAGTGATAATTAAATAAAAAATATAAAATAAAAATAATAATGTCAATGGTACAATAAGTTAATATTTTGCTGTTGTAAATGGGCGTTGTCAATCTACATACAAATTTATACCTCTATCAAGCAGTTGAAGAGATGGGGCAAGAAGCCAACATAATGACATATCACAGCCCCTAGAACACAGAGGCCTAGACCTCTACTATTGGAGATGGGCCTTCTAGAAATTTCTGGAGAGTTTGGCCTACACTCGCCATAAGTGTAGGCGTGGGTAAAGAAGCCAAACGGTATGAGAAACAAAACTAAGTCAATCTGCATATGCATTGCTGGTTATTGTCATATTCAACGTGCACTTTCAAATTAATATTGTTCTTTCACTGTCAATATGCCGACCTGCATGCTATGGAAGTATATAACACGTTCTCCTTTCAAAACTGCCTCCGTGATCTAGCAGTTAAGTCTATGGATTTAGACTGGTATGTTCGATGCCTGATATTTCTCGAGTTTGGTTCGCTAGACACATCGAAGAGATTGCCAATTGTCAAGATTGTCCTACAGTAAATTCAAATTCAAATTCGAAATATTTATTTCCATATGGTTCACATGTAACACTCGGATATTGTCAATTTTTTACAATATTATTAAAATAATAAATCATCATCATCATCAGCCTGTGTCTCTCCACTGCTGGATATAGGCCTCCCCCAAGGCTCGCCACTGCACGCGGATAATAATAAATAAAAAGATTAAATTCAATTATGGATAGACCGAAATAAGTAAGTGACATTGCTGCCATAAGCAAGTACTGTAGCTTAACCTAAATTGGAGGCATTATAGCCGTGTCAACTTATAATCTAAATAATTATAACATAATGTATAATTATAATAAATTTAAATTAATTTCGTGGCTGTATAAAGGCCGTGTCAACTTACAATCTAAATAATTCTAATTTATTGTCAAATTATAAAAAAAAAAAAAATTCGTGGCTGTATAAAGGCTGTATCAACTTATAATCTAAAATAATTATAATATAATGTCTCATTATAATAAAATTTAATTAATTTCGTGGCTGTACAGTGGCCGAGTCAAGTTGGCTAAATGTGAATCTGCTTCTTTATAAGCGTGGTTTCTGACGGTCGTGATGATACATCCTTAGACAATATTAGAAAAATAAAGTAGATGGCGTAATAAAGTCTATATTTTACGCTGGAGACATCCACGAGCTTGCCACTTGTCATGATTGGCCGGCAGTAAAGTTGGCTAAATGTGAATCCGCTTCTTTATAAGCGTGGTTTCTGACCACTACGAAAGGGAAACGGTCGTGATGATACTTTACTTTTACCTATATATATGTATATATTCGCACAGTTATGTATATATTTTTTTTATTTCTATGCATTACTATTCTAAGCTTGTGCCCCTTCCTAAATTCACACATTAGACCTACATTATATTTTTTTTAAATAAAAGTATTACACCTTAGTGTAAGATGGGGGGAATATGAGACGCTATACAAACGAGCCTAACGTCAAATTCCTGAGTAATTATGTGGAATTAATTGCTGAGATCGTGGCAATAAGTTAGGGCGCCGTTATAGCGATACCCGACATATTTATAGCTACATTATGATAACGGCCTAACTTCCCAGACTAATGATATGCTATACGAAAATAATCGAAGAAAAAATTTGGGAAATAATATTTAGTGCTTGATTTTACAGAAAACGTCATAGGTGTGCCACATGGTCTAGTAGTAAGCCTAATTGTGCAATATTCAAGTGTATAAACACCAGGGGCTATTCTCTTCCATACATTGCACTTGTTCCCGCGTGATAAAAATTGAGGGTTGCCATTAATTCTTTTTCGTAGATTACTCTATTCAAATTATTAGGATTGTCATGTAGTTTTATACTCTAAGCTTAAATAATTCATTATTTTATCTATATTTTATATATAATTAGTAAAGTTTTTTTTTTTTTTTGTTCTCTTCTCCCGATGGAGGTGATAGGGGAGGCAAAGGGTCTAGTCCATACAGCCAAGTCTGACGTAATATATCTTTATTTTTTATGAGTTAATGAGGTCATCATCAAATTCCAGGTGCTGCAGAATTTGATGCTTTTCTTGGAGTCACTCGCGGCATGTCGGCATGAAGTCCACAGCGCGGGAAAACCAAAAAATAAACTGCAACTTGAGCCCCAAATTCAAAGTCCAATTTATCGTTTTCCATAACTATTCACATTGTAGCACATTATTATACAAAACAACACCACATTTAGCCAACAATATTCACAGTAAATTAATTTACAAAACAATAACTTGCACTTGACATGTCCGCGCAAAAACCGTAAAGTTTTTTTTTAAATATTACATATACAGGTTAACGGGCACGGGAACGGTGGTGTTTTAAGTCAATGACAAATGTACGTACGTCAGCAGAGTGTATTTCTCATTGGTTCAAACCCCCGGCATGTGCATCAGCAGAGCCCTCTACTAAGCACAATGCTTGCTTTTATGCTCAAGTTCCTAAGCCCACCTAAGCCATATTGTTCTAGAATAATCTATAATTGACTGCGTGACCGTAATAACTAACCCTGCATTGTGATTGGTGCATAATAATAGGTAATTTAAATTTCAGCCTTAGCTATTAGAGCGTGTGATCGCTCTAACACCATGCATAGAACGCGTGATAGCGTAACATAAAAATAGAATGTACTAAGGGAATGTAATTTATTTAAATCTTTATTGCATTATGTACAAGGGGCTTAATGCCGCTAGATATTCTCGCACAGCCAACCTTTGGGACAATGTAGAAAGTATAAAGTGTAAGGTGCAACACATAGTAATGTTAATTATTGAAATAATTAGGTTGTAGATAAACATACTAAGCTACACTTAAATACATACAATATAATAATATAGCACCTACTTACCATTAATACTGTCTAAATGTTCTAAAGGTTTGGCCGTCAGAGAATGTCTAACGGCATTATGACCGCCTCCGTGGTTTAGTGGTAACAAACACTCGTGAACTCGGGAGGTCGTGGGTTCGATCCCCACCGGGGGCAAGTTGTACATTGTATAATTTGTCTCGGTCTGGGTGTTTATATGTATAATATGTATATATTTACAAAAAAAAGTATAATATGTAGTTTATCAACCATCTAGTTTCCGTAACACAAGCCTCGTAGCTTACCACGGAAATTAGATGGCGCTGTGTGACCTGTCTGGAAATATTTATTTATTTATTTATTATATTATTATTAAGTCCGCCTTTGTTCATAGTGTAATTAAGTTTTTAAATAAATAAATACAAGTATATATATATACATACAACAGACAACAAGTACTTATATACATTGTATTTTTTTTTTTTTTTTAATTTTCTGTTAGGCGCTTATCGAATTTCAACAGGAAGATTGTTCCATAAATTAGCAGTAACGACAGCAAATCAATTTAAAATGAATCTGGAGTGGAGGGAGGGGATAGAGAGTATATTGTCATAATTATTTTTTTATCGGCTCCGATTATTTTATTACCATTTCGTGGCACTTATATAAGTAATTAATCAATATCAATAAATAATTATAATTAAATACACAAACATTTATTAGGATTTTTCAAAGTGGCGAATATGATGTGTCTCTATGTGTCATAGAGACACATCACCCCACTTTGCACTCTTGACAAAAATTAGCAAGCTATTGACATTTGAATTTGCATTTTCTTTAGTTAAATATTAGCGCGGAAAGGACATGAATAATTACCTTTTGTTCTCTCATCTGCAGCTCCAGCACATCAGCTGTGTGTCCTGGGGTAGCCATGGCAGCAAGCCTGCCTTCCATTCTGGAGAGCCATGCGTCTGCGTCACGTCTCCTGGATTCATATCGCTGGGAATCGCCCAGCATGGCATCCAGCTGGGCCTTCCTTTGAAGCACCCGCGCATTCGCCTCATCCCAATGTTCGCGTAGGGCCGTCACTGAAAAGAAGAAAATAGTTGAATTATTTATAGGATATAATATCATTATACATCGATGAGCTTGACACTTGTCATGATAGACCTATTAAAGTTGGCTAAATGTGAATCCGCTTCTCTGACGGTCATGATACCTACCTAATATATTTTATTACCATCTTGGACCTTGGAACAGAGAGTCCCTTCAGATAATTTGGCATTCCCTTACCACGCTACTGGTCAGTGTGGATACACTTTACTCGGTTTATCAGCACGAATGGTGGATACTTCCCCGCCCCGGCAGACTGGGCAAATTTAAACCTATACAAAACCTATTTAATATCCACCTTAAATAGGTCGTGGATTAGGACTCGGAGGTACCGCGGGTTCGATGCCTGGTCGGGACACAATAATGTTTATTAATGTAAATGAATACATTTAATTAATATTGAATTTATTTGTGATATTTCTCGAGTTTAGTACGCTGGAGACATCGACGAGCTTGTCACTTGACATGATTGGCCGATAGTAAAGTTCCGCTTCTTTAAAAGCGTGGTTTCTGAACACCCCGAAAGGGAAACGGTCGTGATGATACTTTACTTTTACGTATATATATGTATATATTCGCACAGTTATGTATAAAGAAACAAACGGTAAATTTGAATGACGAAAATGAAATATAAGGGCACATTTGGAATAATAGCATCCAATTTCTGCACAGAGGACAAGGCTGGTGGGGTCGGAAATAATGAGAATTTGTATAGCGTCTATTTGTCTGGGAGAAATAATAGCGCCCCACTGTGCAGTAAGCGAGTTTTGAAAACACAACATCATAAAACATTGGTTGATATTTTATTCATATTTGGAGTATTTCTTTTTTGTGTGTAAAATTGTTGGTGGAAGTAATTAATTTTTAATCATCATCACTACATATTATAAAAATTAGCTCCATCTCACATCCAGGCGACCTCGTCAGGCGCGGGGAGAGTCCATGGGGACCGTCGGCGAGGTGGTTGGCCAAGGAGTTGTCAAAGCGGCTGACAGAAAGGTCTGGAGACAGGAAGGCTGGCAATTATTTCTGCCAACGTATTAGCCTCGCTATACAGAGGGGAAATGTTGCCAGTCTCCTTGGGACTATCTCGGATGGGACGTCTCTAGAGGACATTTTTTATTTATAGTTTAGTTTATTTTTAATTTTATATAAGTTTTTGTTGGGAAAAAAAGCCGTCTGGGAGCTTTCAATGAAAACGCTGCTAAACCCTATGAGATATGATAAAATAATATATTGTGGAATTGTGTATCTTATATAGGTCTACAGAAAAGTCCGCGATAGCATATTTTTTTTAAATTAAGTTCATTGAAACAATTTCATTTTTTACACATGTCTACCTCTTAAGAATAACATACTTTATCTATTTAAATACTTAAAAAATGGGCAATTATAAAGCGGTAATTGGAAAGAAGTATCTACCGTTAGTACCTATAAACACTGTAAAGTGTATCCCACATTTTGGGATCAGACTCGAATTGCCGTCATGCCCAGTTAAGCCGGCATAGTCTTAGGGACTGATATCACTCATGAGTGTCTGATTCATGGACCTTGCGCGCCACTTACCATCAGGTTCCATGTCTTGATAGTATAAATAATAAAAAAATAATATATATATATATATCTAAGAGTAATTATTGTACTTCACAAAAACTGCCTCCGTGTTCTAATGTTAACCATCCGACCGTAGATTAAGACGCTGTGGTACTGGGTTCGATTCCTGGTCAGGACTCGTAATTTATTTGTGATATTTCTCGAGTCTTGTATTTAGACTGCCTCCGTGGTCTAGCGGTTAAGTCCGTTGATTTAGTCGGGACACACAAATATGTATTAATGTAAATAAATACATTTAATTAACATTGAATTTATGTGATATTTCTCAAATTTGGTACGCTGGAGACATCGACGAGCTTGCCACTTGTCATGATTGGCCTATAGTAAAGTTAAGCTAAATGTGAATCCGCTTATTTATAAGCGTGGTTTTTGACCACCCCAAAAGGGAAACGGTCGTGATGATACTTTACTTTTTTTCTTCTAAAATACTTTTTTCGGAAAAGGCGAAAGTGTTTACTGTATCCCTGTGGACTGCAGAATTTTTCTGTATAGATTTATGCTTTTAAGTTATCGCAAATTTGTTTGCGGCGGGCACGCAAAATAAAATTTAAATCTCTTTTATTGGTCGGTAGGTACTGAGATAAGGATTATGATGGTGTGCATAACTCAAAAAAATATATTTTAGAGTTAACTCCCTTCAGATCTAGGTGTGCGATACGACAGTCGGCTGGTTGGTTTTTGACCACCCCGAAAGGGATAGGGTCGCGATGATACTTTTACAAAGTTAACGCAAACATAAGGGTTGTATTTATTTGTCTATTATTCAGTGCACACAAATCTCCAAAAACAGCTTTCCTACAATGAACGTTTGATTTAAATAGTAAAGTGGGCTTATCATAAGTTCAACTGTGCTTAAAATAATCATTGGTAGATAACAAAAATGACAAAACACATTTGTTTCCAAGTTCCAAGTAAATTTTCGCTAAAATTACAGTTTTTTTTATGCTACCAGGAGCTTCGCACCGGTTTTGCTTAAATAAATTTAGTTTCCGGAGTTCTTCGCGCCATTTTGCGTGGATATGTCAAGTGCAAGTTTTTGTTTTGTAAATTAATTTGCTGTGGATATTATCGGTCAAAAGTGGTGTTGTTTTGTTTAATAATGTGCTACAATAATTTTGGAAAACAATAAATTGGACTTCAAATATGGGGTACAGTTTGCAGCTTATTTTTGCGGTTTTCCCGCGCTGCCAACTCCCATATTTTACCCGACGTGTTTGAGCTATAGTGCTGCGAGTGGCTCCAAGAAAGCATTAAATTCTGCAGCATCTGGAATTTGATGATGACCTCATTAACTCATTGAAAAGAAAGATATATTACGTCAGACTTGGCTGTATGGGCTAAACCCTTTGCCTTCCCTATCATCTCATTCATCATCCATCGAGAGAATAGAATAAAAAAAAATCAGTTTCTATTTACTCACTTTAAGCGCTCTCCGGGTTCTACGAGGGGAGGTAACCCCTACGTTTGGTCAATGAATGTATTCAACATGATAGGGCTAAGTTTTTTAGCAAGAAAATACGTATTATTTATTTATATTAAAGTAATATACAAACAGTATAAAAGAATTACAATATAAATTAAAACTAAAGTAAAAAATAAATATAAACTAAAGCTAATAAAAAAATAACTATAAGTAAAAAATGTCGTCTAGAGACGACCCTTCAGTGATAGTCCCAAGAAGACTGGCAACATTTCCCCTCTGTATAGCTAAGCTAATACGTTGGCAGAAATAATTGCCAGCTTTCCTGACTCCAGACATTTCCGTTAGCTGTTTGGACATCTCCTCGGCCAGACGCTTGGCTGAGTGTCACCCTTGGGTTCTTCTTCTCGACCCCAAACGACGCAAATTCGTAACCTGTACTGAAGTTGGCGTATTTGCGCAGCTTGAGGTTCTCAGCAGAAACCGCCGCACTTCCCGTGCTTGACGAGGTCGCCTGGATGTGTGATGGGGCTAATGTGCTAAGTTTTGACTTACGACTCGCCCCTGTCTTATAGTAGTCTTGTTTTTTTTGTATTAACATAGTTTTTCACTTAATTATACCTTAATTCTTGTATGTAGTTTGATTTAATGTCACGTCTAACGTGATATTATAAGGGAATAATAATGGTTGAAAAGCTTTATAGATCTTAGGCCTACTCAATTGTTCATAGTAAACCACCTACTAAACACTAAGCCTGGAGCGTTTTGTTTATCAAGATTTACATACGAAAACATGTTGGCTTTCATACAATAATGGATTCACGTATTCTTCATATTACGTCTAAGATTGCTCTTTATTCTGTGAAATAAAACTTTTGACATATTGCTGTGGAACGAATAAATATTGTACGAGGCGTCGAGTTACGAATATGCTGCTAAGAAAAATCGCAGCAATATTTAACATCATTAGAAAAATATAGAAAGAAGTAAGGTACAATGATTAAAGACAACTAAACTATTCTATATCCTTGCCAAGCCGTCTGGCCAGCGTGGCGAGTGTAGGCCAAATTCTCTAGATATATGTTCTGAAGGCCCATCTCCAGCAGTGGAGGTCTAGGACGCTGTGTTCTAGGGGCTGTAATGAAATGATGAAAACTATTCTATAAACTGAAAATTAAACTTTTAAAACATATGTTTTTTTTTAAACTTAATAATTTAAAAAACTAAAACAAAAAATAAATGAGATACAAAATAAATAAAAATATTATAAATAAAAATTTGCTACCAATGGGTAAAGTGCCAAGGATACTGGCACCATTGCCATGTTGAATGGCAATGTTGATCCTTTTGTTGATAATAATTCAAACTACAATTTTTGTTAAAAACGCGTTTGCAACCCACTTTCTGATATTCTCCTTTATTACATAATTACATAACATACATACATATCTTCACGCCAGATCCCTTACGGGGTAGGCAGAGACAATTGAGCGCCTCTTGACACGATCACGACATACCTCTCTCGCTTCATCGACATTCATTAACCTCTTCATACATGCCCTTTTGTTACGAAGGCTTCTTAATTCACCTTCAGTCAGTGTTTTATTTATTTGATCGTGATATGTGAGTCTCGGTCTGCCAGGGACTCTTTGACATACAACTTTCGCATTATATATCTGGTTCGTCAACCTTTCTTCGCTCATCCTTTCAACATGCCCAAACCATCGTAGCATGCCTTTCCTTATTTTTGTCCCTATACTTTCCTTTATACCAACTCTTTTTCGTATTTCGACGTTACGTATGCGGTCCGCCGAAGTGACGCCGCATATCCGACGCAACGACCTCATTTCTACTGCATTAACGCTACTCTCATGTGTATTCTGACGTATCCACGTCTCGCTTCCATACATCAGTGGTGGTACCAACATGACATTGAGTGTGGCGAGCCGAGCTTTATCACAGAGATTTGGACTGCCGATTGGGAATTTTTAATGATATTTTTTTCGATTTATCGATCGACGAATCAAATCCACAAGTTAGTATTAGTAGAACTGGGACCGGACGATTTAACGTGCTCTACGAGGCAAGGGAGTGGTGCAACTATTTTAATGGAACTCCTCCTGTACCAACTTCCACTGCGAAAAGCTAAGTCTTGAACCCGTTCCTGATCATTGCCTCTGTGTGATCATAATATTTGTTCGATTTCATGTTGTGGTCTTTTTAAATACTTGATTCCCACGGTAAATACAGAAGTACGAAAAAAAAATGTATTTCTCATTGGTGGTACGAGTACATGCCGAGCTTCGAACCGACATTTTAAGAAAAGCGTTCTTACAACCGAGCCACAACCTTCATCGTTAAATTGATTTTCAATTGCATTAAATATCCATCCATGAAACGCGTGGTATAATCCTTCACATGTTAGAAAATCAGCAGTATGTAAAGCCGTCACTTCCAATACCCGACGTCATTACGAGCTGCGCTTACTAGTACTTGTGTTGTAGTGAAAATGCTAATGTAGTGGTTTTAATAAAGAGCCGGTGTATGCAGCGGGGGCGCGATTCTTGTACTTAAATCCAAATATTATCATGCATTTAGTTTTGTCGCTCCACGTTTTTTAAGTTCACCTGTAAATATGTATCATATGTGGTAGTCGTGTGTGCTTTTTGTGTGTATTTGAGTTATTTTAATATAAATATCACCATGGCAAGCGTACAATAGTTCTCCTTGAAAATAAAAATTGGCATTTGACATCATTGCAAATAGCACATACTTTCATCGAGAACAACAAATAGGTGGTAATTTGTCCAGTCTGCCGGGGAGGGGAAGTTTCCGCCGTCGTCTATAAACCCAGTAAAGTGTATCCACGTTTTGGGACCGGGCTCTTTAAGTATTATAGCGCATAAAAACGTGGTTTTTAGTTTTTTTTAACTACATTATATATTTTGATTCTTTGTCGTTTTATTATGAACCTGTCTTCTTTTTATATAGTAAATATGTATATAACATATTTTATACATTTAGATATTTTAAAAACATATAAAATAAATGTAATTTTCTAATAATGCATAATTAAAAAATATAAATAATTTTCTAATAACTGTAAATACAATTTAGCTTTAATCCCCGTACACCTTGATATGACCTTTATATGTACGCGTAGGGATGGTATACAGTATTCTGACCTATGCACGTAGAAAACTGTCTGCTTGGGAACTCGAAATGCAGTATCACATATCAATAAACAATATTATGTTATTTATTATAAATTTTGTTAAATATTAAATTATTATCAAGAATAAGTTCCTCACCACGTTCTCGACTAAACTGAGCGTCTAACAGCTATTCTGTGCCATGTCGTCTCGACTTCGCTTAATTAGTATGCAAGAAACTGCACAGTGGTGAGTGTACTTAAACTATATAGACAAGAAAATTGATATTTTTTGTATCAATTTCAATTAGCTAATTTTACCTTTGTTATTATTAAATGTGAATAGGACTTCTAACTCGTCACTGCGACCAGTAGAGTTTTTTGTATTTTTATACTAGCACGTCGAGTGACCTTGCGCCCACTTGATGGTAAGTGGCGCGCGTGGTCCATGAATGTTAGCAACTGGAATCAGACATTCATGACAGTCCCTAAAACTATGCCGGATTGACTGGGCGTTTTATAGAATAATCAATTGTGACCTTCCTAGGCAATAGTTAGCTCCAAGAAACCTTAGTATGGGTTTAGGAGCAAGGCTTAAAATGTGAGTGCCCAAGATGATGCTTCGCCTGTGATGTAGGGCATAGCAGTCAAAGAGAAGATGGACTAGTGTCTCAAACCCCTGGCGATATAATCTGCACTCGTCTGTTTTTATAAAATCGTCAGTCCCTATATGTGCTGCTAAACACGGATACCAGGGATACTGCTGCGGGTCTTCGATGGCTTCATTAAAGAGTGTTTAGTAGACTGTATAGAATTATTGCTGAAGTAGAATTTACAATTAATTAAATGAGTAAGTTAACTATGAAAAGTGTGAGAAAAATATTACTCGGTGCGCGGATGATTCCACTCTCGAAGGCGCCGCTCGGAGCGCTGGCAATGGTATTGGCCGAGCGGCAATATTGTCGCTGTGATCGCGACTAAGAATTGTCTTATTCCTATGTGCATTTTTTTTTTCAAACTTCGCGAGTATAATTTACAAGAGAGTTATTGTTTATAAAAACGGTCTAGAGACAGCTGTTGGGTTTCAAACTTTACTCAAAGTTGTAGTGTTGAAACAGCTAAACAAAAGCTAACTATAGACATCTAAATAATTTAGTATCAGCAATGTATTTATAGATATTAGTTTCGGGAACAGGCGTTACATTGGCAATTATTCATGCCGCCAACTTCGGGCTTCCGTGGCATTACGTCGACAAGTTGGAACCAATTTATGTATATCAAAAACAGCATTATTTAATGCAAATTGTAATAATAATAAAATTCTTTATTGCACACAAATTATACAAAATAATATATAACATAGAACCAATATCATAAAGGTATTATCTTCCGGAGAATATATTTATATGATGGGTGCAAAGTCTGATTTTTTAAGTAAATGTAAATGAATACAGAATTAAATACTTAAAAATAAATATTTTAGTTAATATTTATTACATAAATTCCCTACATAAACATAATCCATATAATATATAATTAAATACTAATATGTCAAGATGTCGAGATTTATTTGGTTTTTTAAGGAATTGTGAAAATAATAGTTTTTTAAAATATATTTAAAGACGGAGCCTGTCTGATGAATAGAGGTAGCCTGTTCTATTGATGATTGATGAGCTGCAGACACGGTAAGAGAATCTAAATATCTGCTGAAAGAGTGAAGATGTATAGAAAGTTGGTTGTTGTGCGAAGAACGAAAAGAACAGGAGTGAGAGTCGCACAGATAATTAAAACGATCGCTCAGGTAAATTCTAATATTGTAATAATCGTTAACTTACTAGAATATAATTTATGTACACTAGTATAGCAATGTAAAAAAAGGCAGTCTTCTATGTCGGCCAAAATCTTAACGTAGAACTAAGTTGTACGTATTACCGTATATTTTCATAAACGACAATGGACAATTTTTTATGCCTAATGTTTTTATTCCAATTTTAATCCAGTAAAAGACACTAAAAATTCTCCACAGCAGCTATAAGCTTATATAGATATTGATTTAAAGTATAATCTCGATCGTATCCCCTTATAGATAGCCAACTTTGCTACAGGCCTAAAATGACAAGTGACAAGCTTGTCTATGCCTCTAGTGTACCAAACTCGAGTAATATCACTAATAAATTCAACAAGTCAATAATAAGTCTAAGTCCACGGATTTAACCGCTAGGCCATGGAGGCAGTCCAAGAATATTTGAAAATAAAATTAAACTAAGTATAAGTACAGGATACTAGTTTTTTAGTTGAATAAAAACATAACATGTATACAATAGTAACCACGAAACACTAGAAACTAAGGTGTAATAAACTTTGTCCAGGTAAAGTTAAATTCGGGAACAGTGTGCAACCGTGCGCATAACCACTCCTAACAAAACTACTTTTACACACTGTGTCATTTACTACGCGACGGAGGTATACAATTTTACCTACATTATTTTCTCCCGCAAATTATTTTTTTATTTGTTATATATAAATTATACTTATATAATAAAGTTGTGGATAAAAGATAAAGAAAGTCTGGCAGATCAAGACTCAACTATTAAGATCAAATAAATAAAACAATGACTGAAGCTAAAGAGTCTACGAAACGAGAGTGGTATGTAGTGACTACGACAAATGGCGCTCCTACCCTGCGTGAATATATCGATATGTATAAAGATGTATGTATGTACGAGTATAAATTATAATAATAGGATTATAGGATTACAGGGTTAGTAGTGATTAAGGATATAAGACGATTACGGAATAAGGGATTATAGGATTAAAGGATTATAGGATTACAAAATTAGTATTAGTGATTAAGGATATAAGACGATTACGGAATAAGGGATTATAGGATCATAGGATTATAGGATCATACGATTATAGGATTACAGGGTTAGTATTAGTGATTAAGGATATAAGACGATTACGGAATAAGGGATTATAGGATTAGATGATTATAGGATTACAGCGTTAGTAGTGATTAAGGATATAAGACGATTACGGAATAAGGGATTACAGGATTAAATGATTATAGGATTTAAGGATCATAAGATCATAGAATTACAGGGTTAGTAGTGATTTAGGACATAAGACGATTACGGAATAAGGGATTATAGGATCGTGCGGGGGCTGGAAAGAAAAGTTTTTTCCTGACCAACACTTCCCATCACTACCACTTTCTATCCTAATCCGTATGATTTCACCAATACCGTTCTCATTCTATTAATGTACTATCGGCTGAAATGGTTGGGCAAAATTATTTCAGATGATGCACATTTTTTTTTTTCTACCAAACAACGATAATAGTGTAAAATAGGGAGAAAACATAGGGCGAAATATGACAAGTGAATCGGGACAATGCATATTATACACAGAGCACGTACGATGTGCAAACTCCTTCAATTTTGCATATTCATCATGCTTATTGCAGTTTACTCTTAAGTTGCCTCTTTATTAGCCAGAGTTTAAATATCTAGTCTGTCTAAGAAAAGCGTGCATCATTATTTAATTTAACAGCAGTGAGATGGGCCGTCCAAAACATATAACAGGAAAATTTGGCCTACAGTCGCACCGATGGTCAGACGGGTTGGCGAGGATCTGATTTAAATTTTAATGACAATTTATTAACGATTCCACAAGTTGCTCCGGGACCGACGGTTTAACGTGCTCTCCGAGGCACAATTCCTTGACAGTACCCTATAACAATCCACTTCGTCCTATAACCAAGATCCTGTGCTGTCCTTCCTCAAGAAATAATGTAGGTTCACATTCGTCAACATCCCGAATGTACAACACCTACAGTAGTCTCTGCAGTTTCATGACCGTTACAATGTATTTAGAACATTTCAAACCATCAATATATGAGTTATAATTTATTTACCAAATGTTTTGTTTCCATTTTTAAGGTACCAAATGTTTTATGTTTCCTTTATAATTCTATTAAAAAAGAAAAAATGTATATTTTTATTTTAGAAGTCATATTTTTATGTTATATTTTCAAAATTTGTTAGTTTTTTTTTGTTTTTACAGTAATAAGTTTCTAATTTCTTCTTGTTTTTATATTGGTTAATGCTGTGACACCTAATTGGTACATATATTAGATAAGTTATAATTATACTAGTGTTGTAAGTCTATGACAAATTTTAATGTAACTAATAAAAGTGTATTTCTTACTGGTTCAAACCGACCTTTTTAGTTTGTATAAGGAATGCGTTGTTACCACCGCTCTGTTCAAATCGGTCATTTCTATGCGAAATAATATATGTGTAAAAATATTTGGATTCATTTTAATCCAAAGGTTAGCTGGTAGAGAATACCATACGGTATTATGCTCGCCTATGTACATTATTTTATATGTTATATTTTGTGTGCAATAAAGAATTATATTATTATTATTATTATTATGGATGAACATCAAAGGGAACTAGTCTACAACGTAGCTGCCGTGGCTACATTTAAAATGGACAGATACTAAAAAAGCGCTGCACATTTAAGCGAACTTAATTTGTTGGGTTTGCAAAACATTCAGTATACGATCCGAGGCCAGCAAAGGAAATAAGTTTAAAAGTATGTTTTTCTTTTTATTATGGGGGGATTTAGCACACACAGGCTAATATACGCAACCATATCCCCATAAACTTACATACTACACATACATACATACTCACTCACATCACACAAACATTAATCAAGTATATAACGTATGTTTGTATTTGTCTGTTGCATGTTTTATTATATTCCCCTGGCATTAGTGGAACCGAAACTTAACGTCCTATTTGTATATTAAATTGGAGGTATTAGTGGAACCGGAACTTAACATCCTATTTGTATATTAAATGGGAGGTATTAGTGGAGCCGGAACTTAACGTCCTATTTGTATATTTAATTGAAGTTATTAGTGGAGCCGGAACTTAACGTCCTATTTGTATATTTAATTGAAGTTATTAGTGGAACCGGAACTTAACGTCCTATTCGAGACACCATTACATACAACAATTTCAGTTATTATAAATTAGTAGGTACCACAACAAATTACAAAACCAAACCAAAAATGCAAATTATTTATACATTTACATATATTTTTATATTGTTATTGATTTAGATGTATTAGTTCGTTATTTGATATACATATATAAATGCGAGCATTCGAACCTTTCAACAGTGATCTCATATGTAACAACTGTGCGCTGGTTTTGTAAACAGGAAACCCGGTTATGTCAGCTGAAATAAATATATACATAAATATATAATATACTGGCACAAATATAAAAATAAACAAAATAGTAATTATTTACCCAATCAATACTAATATTAGAGCATTCTAGTGTTTAAATAAAAAAATATAATAATGTCTACAGAGCAATGCATGTGTTTTTAAGATTATAATGGAATTTTTTTTTTGTCTAATAGTCAATCAGTCAGATCAATAATTGCAGCTGATCAAACCTTTCAAATTTATTACTTTGTTAGACGGACAATATACAGACCTGAGTGCTTCGGAACTGTAAAACTTCGTGTCAGTTTATTTTCGTAAGCAATTGTGGATTATTAAAACTAGTGAAAAAGTTCCGGCTACTCGATCATAGATGGCGCCATTAAAATCACTAATCGTAAGGTTGAGGCTCCAATGATTGCTCAGTTGCGCTATTATTGTTACACACAATTATAATCTTTAAAACACTAGCTATACGGTTGACATTAGCTCCATGCATTGCTCATTAGATATGTTTTTATTTAAATTGTATATATAAAAAGAATGGAAAAGTTTAAAGTTTTGATAGTGGACGATAGGTGGCGTAAAAAATTTTGTAACAAACATTTTGTATGTAGCGCAAACGTTATCTAATATTATGCGTTAATATATCACGCTATTAAAGTTGATATTTGCACGGTCGCTGCCAAACGCTTATTGAGTTTAGAATTGAATAGTATTTTGTAATTATGACGCAACCTCTGACGTTAATAACGAAATCCACTAATAACGTAATGTCCTGTAATGAACTCCAGTTTGCCGCTCAGGTTGAAGGTGCGGATCTACAAGATGTTCATCCGTTCCCGACTAACTTATGCTGCGCCAGCCTGGCACCACCTTCTGGCCAAAACCAACAGGGACAAGATTCAGAGTCAGCAGAACATATCGCTAAGGGTGGTATCCAAAGCGCCGTGGTTCGTGCGAAATTCTGTAATTGTGAGATCTGGAGATGAATATCGAGGCATTTGTTGTCGGCCTAGCTAAACGTATGTTTTACTGGGCTGACAGCGGATCCTACAAGCATCTTCAGGATATCGCTCCTACTTTTGCACGGCCCCCGGAGGGGAGGCCACAATCTAGGGAGGCGCTTTTGGAGAAGAACTAAAGTGACTAAATCTAGGAGATTAGATTCGTGAGTCATAAGGGTGGTGTTGTAGTAGAAACAGCACCCAGTACCAAAAAGTACGTTAAATCACCGGCGGGTAGTTAACCGCCGAGATCCTGCTGGAGAAAACGGTAGATATCCCATCCCCAACCCAGGCCCATTGAACATCCGGGCCCGGATGACTCCGTAGCAAAATAGGGCTGCTATCAGTATTTATATTATACTTTACATGTTTTTATACCAAGTGTTGTGCTTCAACGATAGCACGCAATTCTGAATATCGGCTTCTATTGAAGATAATCAAAATAGTTATGTACCTATTGGGGATGTAATTAACACGCTTAGCCAGGTTGGCGCCATATGTTATCGTGTGGCAGATGTACGTAGTTTCTGCGGCGGGTAGTCCGATTATTCCATTTATTACCAATGCTATAGGCTGGGAGACCGCGCGCACTTATTTTATCAAAAGGAAAATGTTTGGCTACATTTCACAACCTTAACATTAAAAAATATGTCGTGTTCAGTTGGGGAAATGTTAACCTAAATTATGTCAATAGGGTTAAGGATCAAAATTAGTAAGCTGGAGTGGAAATGGGTCGGATCTGTCGCAGAACCGATGACCGTTGGAGTAGACGGGTTCTGGAGACCAGACGCAGAGAGGGACGACTCCACGCGAAATGGCCAGATGACCTGAAAAAGGTCGCTGGATGAGGAAGCGGATGATCAAGTGACAAGACGAGCCTTAGGGGAGGCCTATATCCAGCAGTTAAAACAGAAGCTATTAATGGAAATTCTCTGAACTATAATAAATGTAAAATTATTTTAAGTAAGACACAAAAGTATTTATTAATGTAAATAGATACATTTAATTAATATTTAATTTATTTGTGATATTTCTCGAGTTTGGTACGCTGGAGACATCGACGAGCTTGCCACTTGTCATGATTGGCGTATAGTAAAGTTGGCTAAATGTGAATCCGCTTATTGATAAGCGTGGTTTCTGACCACCCCGAAAGGGAAAACGGTCGTGATGATTTTAAGTTCTTGGTTAATTAAATTAAACTATTATGAAACAGAAGAATTGTTACAAATATTAAATTCAATTTGTAATTGTTAATAGTAAAAAGTAAGTAAAAGTATAAATTAAGTGGAAAAAAAGCTAAAATTCAATATGTATTATATTATATATTATACTTATTTGTGTAATGGAACTGGTGCCTGAGATTCAGATTAACTTTGTTCCACCAGTGGCCAATTCCTGAAAAAAATCGATTATTATTATTATAGTTGAGAGACACAGGCTGATGATAATGACGATGATGTTAATGAATGACTTTAAAGCCTTGGTTTCCTAAGACTTCGGTGCCGCTATATGACGTTGTAATAAAGCGGTGAGTGACGTCACTAAAATTATGTTTTATGTAAATAAGATGGCGTGGTTTACTAGATATCATATGCCGTCTTTACAGCAGCTGAAGAATCTTCGAAGGTTTGTTCTATTATCCGAAAAGACGGCCGTCGAGTTTTGAACATTTCACGTGTCATCGCCTTTAATACGGCCGTCTTTTTATGGTCCGTATATTGCGTCAGCTAAATGACAGCACCGCTATTAGAATAAATCAAAGCTTTGAAGATATATAAAATATTTAATATTGTAAAGATTAATAAATAAGAAAAGGTTTTTAAATGTTTGTTAAAACTTTAAAAAATATATATAAGCAGACTATTTACAGAGACTGGTCATAGTTTTCTAATAAGTTCAAGTAATAAAATGATGTAAAAGATCGTATCTCTTATAGGCCCATCATGACAAGTGGCAAGCTCGTAGACGTACGCTAACCAAACTCGAGAAATACCACAAATAAATTAAATAAATGATTGCGTTCCAACCAGGAATACAACCCGGTACCTCTAAATCCACGTACTTAACCGATAGACAACGAAGGCAGTTGTATTGTATAATGATTATATCCAATGATCTCATGTATGTTTGTAACAACAAATATGCTGCTGTCTCCTAGCCTATAATGTTCTCGGGCTGGCGATAATGAAAATGTCCTGTAAACTAGGATTGCGAGCGCCCATACACACGTATCCAGCGGTATTAGCCGGCCTGTAACGAGTTTACAGAGTACCATTAGCACGCTTCTTTGGACCATCAAACTTTAACGATTTAGGTGTCGTATCTGATTTAGACCTTATTATCGGTGACATCTCTATCAGGTAGACGTACCTCCTATCTCATGATAATGAGCAGGAGCAAGAGCATCAATAGTCTCTAGATTATCCAATGCAGGACATAAAGTTAAAGTTTAACCATAGTTCAGCACTGCCTCAATTTGAGTAAAGAAAGTTAAAGTTTAACCATAGTTCAGCACTGCCTCAATTTGAGTAAAGAAAGTTAAAGTTTAACCATAGTTCCGCACTGCCTCAATTTGAGTAAAGAAAGTTAAAGTTTAACCATAGTTCAGCACTGCCTCAATTTGAGTAAAGAAAGTTAAAGTTTAACCATAGTTCAGCACTGCCTCAATTTGAGTAAAGAAAGTTAAAGTTTAACCATAGTTCAGCACTGCCTCAATTTGAGTAAAGAAAGTTAAAGTTTAACCATAGTTCAGCACTGCCTCAATTTGAGTAAAGAAAGTTAAAGTTTAACCAATATAGTTTTTAACGCAAAAACGTGACAATAATAAGTTAATTACCTATATCCTGGATGATATAAAATTTTTGGCCAAAAACAATTAATTATTATGTATAGATTGAAGCAATGCTCATGGATATTTTTAATATCTATATTTTTAGTGCAATGCAGCTTATAAATGAGGCCATACCACCGCGTCCAATACCAACAGACGTGCTGGATGCACTAAACCATCTGGGAAGCCGAAACAGAATCATGAAAATAAACCACTACAAATAATTCGTTTTTTTAACGATCATAATTAATGTTACAATCAATTTTAAATAAAGAATTGTAAAATGAATCCGGTCGTTATCACGAACTGTAACAAAATACCTCAATTAATTAAGCGCAAGACAAAAAAAGTTAAGTATCATTATAAAAGACAAAAATACATTGTATTTTTAGGCCGCTTTTTTACCAGAATCATTTTTTTTTTTCTATATTTTAGTCATCTTGTAACATCGATGTATATCTGTCATATATATAGGCCCTAACTGATATAAAAACGTTCCCGTAAAACCAATCGAAGTCATGTAGCTGCACCAACAGTCGCGAGATAGCAAGCGTCGAGAGCGCCTAATATTAATATTTATATCGAGTAAAACTAGTCTTTTTGTATGCATTGTGATATAATTTCCGACGAATAAAGCATGTGGCATTATCCTTGCTTGAGGATTGCCCCCCAAAGTTGGTAGGTACACAAAGCAAGCGGCACGTTTTTAAGAGTGCGTTTTGTATTGAATAGGCTTATCTATATACATCGATGTCTTGTAAGATTTAAGTTACATTGCATTTACAGATATAATATGTATATGCATTTTTAGATAATTTAGTAGATAAAACCCATTATTTTGTATAGTTTAGGTCTGCAAAATATTTAGAACTCCATCATGTCAGATATAGTGCTAAATTGATGCGAAAACTATATATTTTATTTTACAAATAACTGGATATGTAATATTTTATAATATTATAATATTGTAAGTTCTTTAAAGAACTATCTAAGCGGCTGGTTGGCGTTGTATGTGACAAGAGTTGTTTCGCGCAGCAAATCCGCATCGCTTTGCCGCGGGGGAATGCTGCGAGTGTTCTTGGCACAAAGCCACATGATCAAGTCATGGGTGAATATTTTTATATATAGTTTAGATTTAAGTTTTATTTTTAATTTAGTTTATATATTTTGATTAGCTTAATTTGTATTATCTTTTAAATCATTGTAGTCTTTTTTATTCTCTGTAATATTTTTTTTTATTCAAAGCAAGTAATATATAATGATTAAAAAAAACCTTGTCCCAGTCAACCCGTCTGGCCAGCGTGGCGAGTGTAGGCCAAATTCCCAAAAATATAATGTTCTAGAAAGCACATCTCCAACAAAGAGGTCTAGAACGCTGAGTTAACTACCGCTGTAATGAACGATTTTATCATTGTATTTAACTTCTAATAAATTATATATTATTGATTTAAAGTTTAAAATAACCACAATCTGAGATCTTGGTAAGTTGTTGATTTGGTTATTATCGCTAAATAAATAAAAATTAAATATAGCTACAATAAATTAGACCTAGTGAAAACGCACCTTTATGGAGAGAGGAAAAAAAGAAAAAATATCTAATTAGTGAGAAAGAAACCATTAGAGGCGACCTAATTATTTTTAAATAGAAAAAACTTCTTTAGCTCGACAATCTCAAAGTAAAAGACACCGGTGTATTTTTTTCTATTTATCAAGCCAACGTATTAGCTTAGCTATACAGGGAAATGTTGCCAGTCTTCTTGGGACTATCACTGAACGGTCATCTTTAGAGGTTTAGTTTATATTTATTGTATTTTTTACTTTATAGTAGTGTTAATTATTTATACTTTTTAGTCCAATAAATTAACAACCCCAATTTTTTTTTTTTAATATCAAGCTAGTTATTTTTTTATATCCATTAAATCCAAAAAAGCTTTATTCGAAGGAATGAAGTAAAATTACAATAAATAATAAAATATACAATTAAATATGAAAACTAAATAAAATATAATAAAAACTTGCTCCAAATCTTTTTCCATTGGCAAAGCGACAAGGATACTGGCAACATTGACGCGTTGAATGGCTGATTCTTTGGCCCAAATATTTCCCAGCTCCTTTCCTGAGGTGCTGACGAGTGGTTTTAATAAAGCCTTGTCTCTCCTCAACAATTTTTTTTGCTAGTTCTAGTACGGTTTGTACGCAATTATTTTAAGTGAAATTGCTCTTTTCTAGGAATTTTTTTTACAACAGTTAGTAGTCTTCGTGAAGCTAATTTTAATATGTGAAGAAAGTTTTTGCCTTGCTATGCTGCTGGTCTTCTGCTAACAGCTTACTTATTGGACCACTTTGCTGCTTAGTCTTCCACTAGCAGGAGTAGAATCATTCAAAATTATTAAATTAATGACGTTTCATAAATGCCTGTAATAGGTTTACGTGAATAGAGATATTTTGACTTTGACTTTGCCTCAGGGGGTTGCGGGGAAGGGAAAGAGGTGAAATTGGCTACCGCCGCGCCCCAAACATAAAAATATTACTAGTCCAGTTATTTTATTTATTTAAATTTGATTTAAAAACTTTATCTGCAACAAATAAAATGTGTTAGATGTGTTTCTTACTTGGTAAAATATATAAATTGAAGCTTAAAAATTTTATTGCCAAATATTTTATTTTTCTAAAAAATAAATACAAAACTATATAGTGCATTGCCTTTACCATTGCTAAAAGAAATAAAATTTAAAACTTTATTGTTTTAATAACAACAGGCGTTGTAATGCCGATTGGCATTCTCTTACCTTCGAAACATTTTATCAATTATAGTAGGTTAATAAAACAATAACAAACTTGACCGCCTCCGTGGTCTAGTGGTAACAAACGTTGACGTGAACTCGGGAGGTCGTGGGTTCGATTCCCACCGGGGGCAAGTTGTACATTGTATAATTTGTCTCGGTCTGGGTATTTATATGTATAATACATATATATTTACTATTTATTTGTCTCTGCCTACCCCGTAAGGGATCTGGCGTGAAGATATGTATGTATGTACATATATATTTACAAAAAAAAAAGTATAATATGTAGTTTATCAACCATCTAGTTTCCGTAACACAAGCCTCGTAGCTTACCACGGAAACTAAAAGGCGCTGTGTGACCTGTCTGGAAATATTTATTATTTATTAAACATAAAATAAAGAATATTTAAATAATTTTGATATTAATTTAAATTATGTAACTAAATAAATAAATACATGATTTTAATACTTAAACTACATAATAATAATACATACACTACATAAATAATACAATACATACATTAGCTACTTAAACTACACACATCAAAAGTGTCTAGGGATCAACATATATTTTTGCAATAACTTTTCTCCTGATTGATATTCATTAAAATTTTCTTTAAGGATTGATCAAATAAAATGTTTTCGTTTGTCTACAGTAACGATAAACCAAGTCACCTTTGCATTAGTAAAAAAAATTGCCATTTTCCTAATAAAGGGATTTTTGACATTTGAACCACTAACATTAAAGTTCGAAAAAAAGACTGAAATAACAGTTTTTTTTTTAATTTTATTGGGTAACTTAAACAATTAATAATCCGTGTTTCTACCGCGAACACTAACAACACAAGAACATCGGTTTGGCATACTCAAAATGAGTTCATCCAAATCACGCTGTGGAATGGCCGCCCATGTTCGTTGCAACAACAAAAAAAGGTCTTCTTGCGACTGGATACCCTCCATATTCGGCAGAGCTCTTCTCTGAAGAATATCCCATGCATGCTCAATCGGGTTCAAGTCTGGCGACTGAGCAGGCCAGGGCAGGACATTGATGTTAGCTGCGGCGAGAGTCTGTCTTACAACTCTTGCGGTGTGCGGTCGTGCATTATCATGCATTAACTGAAATAAGGGACCGATATGCACTTGTAGAGGAACGATGACGTCTGATACAACCGTCTCAGCATAAATTTGAGCGTTGAGGTTGCCTCTGATCCAAATCAACTCAGTTCTTCCGCCGATCGAAATACCCGCCCATACCATGATGGTTCCACCACTATAAGGATGGACTTCCTGGCAGGATTTTAATCGCTGTTGGCGTCCAGGGGTTCTCCAGTGTCGTATACGTCTTGTATCCGGCCTCATACCAAAACGAGACTCATCAGAAAAGCACACGAAACGCCATTGTTCTTCTGTCCAATTTCTGTGTTCAAGAGCCCATTGATATCGAGTCCTACGATTGTGCATTGCTATAGGTGGTACCCGTAGCGGTCTTCGGGAATGAAGGTTCACTTCATGCAAGCGGTTTCTGACTGTTTGGTCGCTAATTAAGTTCCCTGAAGAGCGATGAAGGCTCACGGCTAACATCATGGCGGTTATTGTTGGAATTCTTCGAGCTGTGATTTGAATGTATCGGTCTTGTCTCCGTGTGGTGCAGCGATACCGTCCTCCATGGCGCTCAGCCACGGTACCAGTGGTTCGGTAACGTGTCCAAAGTCGACTGATAACACTCTGACTTGTATTCAGAGCTAAAGCCACAGTACGTTGCCGGGAACCAGCTTCTATCATTCCCACGGCTCTGATCATTTCTTCCCTGCTTAAATGACGTCGCCGCTCCATAATAACGTTGGTTTTAATCAGTAGTAGGGAAACAGTAGCACTAATAATGTCTTCAATGCGTCTTATGTTTTTATAGGGAAAATATTGACAGCTGATTTTCATCTTTTACTCGAATTTGATTGACAGTTCCTGTTTTAAATTATGAAATGCACCAAAAAGGATCCATATAAATTTATAAAATCATAAATTTATTACAAAGCCACATCTCAATCACAAGAAATCCGCATAAACATGCTTGATCCCTAGACTTTTTTGATGTGTGTATATACGTATATACATAAACAGATATTTATATTATACAACCACATTACAATAACAATGAGAATAGAAATTAATTGAGAATATTTATTGCATGTTTAAAAAGTGTGAATTTACTTGTCTTTTAAATACACTTCTGTTTGGTGCCAGACGGATACTAAGAGGTAGGCTGTTCCATAATTGTTATGCTACTATGGCATATGTGGTATGGTTTTCTGCAAACATACATTTTATATCATACATAAAGCGGGGTGATGTATGAACTAACCGAACGCCGAAAGACGAGTAAAGGTAGACGACCGGCGACGTCGATGGTCGTGTCTTAATGCATAAAACATTTACGAGTATGTGAGTCTTTGCAATTATCAGCTTTCGTTCGATTGTTTTTTTTTTTTAATTGGCATTAAAGGACATTGTACAGAATAAATCAGTCCTAAACACGTAATTTATTTGCATAATATATGTTCATAACAGAGTTCATAACCGAGTTGGGGATCTTTTTGATTTTGAGAAATTTGATGCCATTTTGGAGTCACTCGCAGCATTATAGCCAAAGACGTCGGGTAAATTATGGGAGTCCACAGCGCAAGAAAACCGCAAATAATAAACTGCAACTTGTGCCCCATATTGAAAGTCCAATTTATCATTTTCCATAATTATTCAAATTGTAGCACATTATTGAACAAAACAACACTACTTTTGACCAATAATATCCACGGTAAATTAAGTTACAAAACAATAACTTGCACTTGACATCTCCGCGCAAAATGGCGCGAAAGACTCCTCGATTACGTATTCATATGATAATTGAGTAGGTATATATTTAGTTTTTTTTCGGCTGGCACCGACTGCAAAAATAACTGTTTATAAATACCAAATCAATACATAAGTATCAATAATTATGTTGATTGACCTTTAAGGCTCTTGCTTTGAAGTAATTAAAATAATATTTTTAACTTTCTAGTTTAATATTTTAGAGAAGACAAATTTCTAAGCATTCCATGGATTCACCGTGCGGGTGCCGGGTCCATCGTGTGTGGGTAAGAGATGAGAAGAATGGTGTCTCGGGCTTGCGACCGACCATTGGCTGGTTTAAGAAAAGGAGGCCTCCTTTTTTTTCTATTGCGCGATAATACGCTCACCTTCCACCATTCTACTTCTCTCCCTACCCAACCAAATACTGTATGATTCCGTTAATGCCGTCTTGGAAGAATAATAGTTTTGAAGCCGGTTTTTGTTTTTATTATATAATTTATTATTTATTTATTAAGGTACAAGACTGTAATATGTTTACTGTGAATCTTAACACTTTTGCATGCAGTAAATATCAAAAATATAGTTAAATTTATAATAAAAAAGAAATACTAGTTGTAATAAAAAATGGCAAATATACGAGTAAGTTGAGATAGGACTATTTCTCAGTAAATAAACATTAAATTATTTTTTTAGGTTTCTATTCCTGGTCACACTAATTTATTTAATTTATTTGTGATAATTTCTCGAGTTTGGTACGCTAGAGACATCGACGAGCTTGCTACTTGTCATGCTGGGCTTATAGTAAAGTTGGCTAATGTTTAATCTGCTTATTAAAATAGCTTGTTTTCTGATCCCCGCAAATGTCATGATATTTTACTGTTTTGCTGTTACCTTAATTTAAAACGGGTACTTTTGCATTATATTTGTGTGTTGTAATGTAGTGTAGTATATGTATGTATGTTGTATATGTAGTTTATATAATATTTTATATATGTATGTATATGTACTTCGTTTATGTAATGTGTATACCCATTTATATATGTAATTTTATATTGTACCTAGTTGTAAGTAAATATTGTATTTTTATTTTTCTTTTCATATTTGTTGTTTATTTGCTAACCTTACCTCTTAAGTTTTCATTGTCCCGAAGGTTGATTGGAAGAGAGTGCCTATAGGCATTATGTCCGCCTTTTGTTTGTATAACAATAAAGTTTTTAAATAAAAAAAAAAAAAAATATTTTTGGAGCAGAGAAAACCATTAGAAATCCAGAAGTACCTCGTTTCAAGGAAGCAATGTACTTGAACCAAAACAACAGTAATTCTTTGCAGAAAAGACTATCGACTTCAGTTATCTTAGCAAGTTGCAACGAAAGTCGTAAAGACCAGTAACAAGTAGAGTTGCCAGACGACTGTTGCGTCTACTGCGCCACTTATATTGTTAAATAAAATTATCTAAACCTATGTCTAGGCAGTTAGTAGTTTTAGGTACACAAGGTAATTCTTGTTTCAAGCGGTGTTATTTTTATATAAATATCTCCATGGCAAGCTTACAATATTAGTTCTCCTTGAAAGTAAAAATAGACATATGACATCATTGCAAACGGCCCCTAGAACTGCCTCCGTGGTCTAGCGGTTAAGTCCGTGGATTTAGATCGGAGGTACCGGGTTCAATTCCTGGTCGGGACACAAAAAAAATATTTAAAAATAAAATAAATATTTAATTAATATTTAATTTATTTGTGATATTTCTCGAGTTCGGTACGCTGAAACATCGACGAGCTTGCCACTGGTTATGAAAGGCCCATAGTAAAGTTGGCTAAATGTGAATCCACTTATTTATAAGCGTGGTTTCAGACCACCCCCAACGATCGTGATGATACTACTTACTTTTTTATCAGACCCTCGCGAACCAGACGGTCAGCGTCGCGATTGTAGGCCAAATTTTTTAGTAATTTTTGGAAGGCCCATCTCCAACAGTGGAGATTTAGAACTCTGTGTCCTAGGGTCTGTGATGATGATTAGGCTACATTTTATTTGTTGTTTTTTTACGTTTATTATAATGAAATTTATCTCCAATAATTAAGGTGGCACGTAGTCATATAAGTCGTAGTAATATAAGAGCGAAGCCGGTTTAAACAGCTACAATAAAAAAAAATGTCTACAATATTGTTTCTACACATCTGGCAAACTTATTTACAAGCAAGAACCCAGCTGCAAAAACTTTTAAAACTTGTGTAAATACTGAGTAAAATAAAGAAATTCTTAACAAGTGGCATCTAAAAGGCGGCGGAACAAGACAGTCAGTGTAATTGGCTTAGCAATTGCAATCCACTGTGCCGGCCCCGATCCTCAGCGAAACGAGATTAAATTGCTGGAACAATGCTAATTGAAGCTGGCTAATTAGATAAAGAGTTTAGTTAGATGCTGCCGGTTTTACGAAAACTTATAATAAAGTAAATTAGATAATGATGAAGATGGTGATGGTATTAAAATACAAAAAAATCTCGGTAGAGCCCCGGCATGTTCCAATGAGAAATACACTTTTCTTACGTACGTTTGTCAAAGATCCATCCATCGTTCCCTCGGAGAGCATATTAAGCCGTCAGTCCCGGTGTTTTCGGAATCGTTTAAAAAATTATATTTGACCCTCGCCAACCCGTCGAGACAGCGTGGCGAGTGTAGACAAAAATTTATTCAGAAATTTCTGGAAGTCAGTGGAGATCTAGGACTGTCTTCTAGGGGCTGTGATGATGATGAAAGTAAATTATCATGATTGTTGTGGAGAAGGTTGGAAACCATGTTTTTAAAGAAGTAGGTTCATATTTAGCCAACTTTACTATAGTACACATGTATCTAGCGTACCAGACTCAAGAAAGAAAGTAGACGATGACACATCCTGGAAATCTCGAGCCCCTTTAGCTTCGCCGAGATGTGGCTTCTCTAAGTGTGTTTTATGGAATTCATGCATCTGTCGAACGATAAAGATGTGGAATGCCCTTCCAGCCTCTATGTTTGCATTTTCCTATAACCTTCAAGGGAAGTTTAAAAAAGCATCTAGTCAAGCCGGCATAGTGTTGGGGACTGATGTCAGTCATAAGTGCCTGATTTCAGTTGCTAACATTCATGGACCTTACATGCACGCCATTTACAACTGAGTGTACTCCATTCTAGAACCAGTTAGCCCATGTTTTTTTTGTTTTTTAAATACTAGCACGACATGAAACCTTGCGCCCACCTGATGGTAAGTGGCGCGCATGGTCCATCAATGTTAGCAACTGGAATCAGACACTTTTGTCCGACATCAGTCCCTAACACTATGCCGGCTTGACTAGATGCCTTTTCACAATTTGCTTGAAGGACTCCAGGTTATAGGAAGTGGAAACATAGAGGCTGGAAGAGCATTCCACATCTTTATTGTGCGACAGATGTATGAGTGACCAAATGTATAGGCACGCGAAGGGATGGTGACTACGGTATGTTGATGCATATTTTGACCTGTGTGTGTGGTTCGGTTGCAGAATGGAGAGGAAATGAGAGAAATTAGGTTATAGAGCTCTTAAGAGCACTCACCATAGTATAGCCGGTAGAACACGCTCAGAGAAGCTACATCTTGGCGAAGCTGCAGGGATTCGAGAGTTCCAGATATAGTGGCATCGTCCACAATTCGATGTGTCCGGCCCACTATCCATTCAGCTTGAAATTTTTAAGAGCTTCATAATTATCAAAAACTTAAAAATACATATGTTATTCCATAGTTATCAATAATCTGGAAGCAAAAGTAGCTGGACATAAAATCAATAGACCACGATGTTAAGCACTGGTTCGGTTTTAAGGATGAGTGGGCATTTTAACTGACCCCTAGAACCCTCGCAAAGTTCCGTTAACATGCAAACAGTTCGGCTGTTCAATTTAAAAACCTACAATGCCATCCAGTAATGTTTTAAAGATGAAAGAAAACTTGATTTTCCAAATAACAAGCTATTAGTGTTCTATTGAGAGAGCTATGCTTGGTATTTCTCGAATGGATAAAATTTGGATGATATTCGTCATCAAACCAAAGTTACTGACATAGCATTCAAAATTAGCAAGCTGAAGGTGCAATGGGCCGGACACATCTGCCGCAGAACCGATGACCTAAAACAGGTCGCTGGTGGAAGTTGGTTGAGAGTTGCAAAAGACCTCATGCAGTAGCGAGCCTTGGAGGAGACCTAAATCCAGCAGTGGAGACATAGGTGATGGTGATGATGAACTACCAAGCATACCATGTATACCATGGATATGTTGCGTCAAATATAAGGTACGGCATATTATTGTGGGGAAATGCAATGGATATAAATAGAATCTCTATTGGACAAAAACAATGCGTTCGTGCTATTTGTAACAAACCTCCTATGACTTCCTGTCGTCCTTTATTTATAAAATTAAAATTACTAACTGTTCCTTCGATCGACATATATACTTGAATGCTATGCTGTTTATTTGTAAAAAGACACGCGGAACTTTTTAAAACTTTGGGTATAATTGCAATTTTAATAATAATAATAATAAATTCTTTATTGTACAAAACCAAAACAAGTGCAGGTACATATATATATTATGATTGTTATATTATTATTATTATTTTAATTAGGTGACATTATTATTTCTATTTTAAATTCTCATTGCTTTTATTTTTATTATTATTATTGATTTACTACCTTATAATTTTTCTTTGACATACCATTTTTTTTTTATTATTATTTTCCTTTTGACATATTTCACTGAAATTAAATAATTTAATTGAACTGACAATGTAAATCACAATAAGCATGTGTGTACACTGCTTTTGGATTGCAATCTAGAACTTAATAAATTGCTGTAAAATGTGAACTGTATAGATTGTGATCTGTTTGTGTACCTAAATAATAAATAAATAAATAAATAAATTCACTAACTAGCTATTAAACTTGGACAGCCGATTGGAGTGGGGTCAAAATACAAGTTAAACACTCCTGATTGGTGGTCATCAGAGTCATCTATTAATCATTATTATGCGTGTCGGGTAAACTGAACTAGGCCTAGGTAAACTACGACCCCATTTAATTTGTATATATTAATACAATATATATAATGTTTGCGTAATTGGCTGAAGACATTTTTCTACATTAGGTGTCAAAATACTGTATCTAAAAGATAAAAGATTATTTATTTACTTATTTTATTTTAAACCTTTATTGTTAAATAAACAAAAGGCGGATATAATAACTATAGGCACTCTGTTCCAATCAACCTTCGGGACATTGAAACATAAGAGGTAAGTATAAATAAACAACAAATATTAAGGAAAAAATAAATACAATATAGAATAGTAAAGTATCATCACGACCGTTTCCCTTTCGGGGTGGCCAGAAACCATGCTTATAAATAAGCGGATTCACATTTAGCCAACTTTACTATAGGCCAATCATGACAAGTGGCAAGCTCGTCGACGTCTCCAGCGTACCAAACTCGAGAAATATCACAAATAAATTAAATATTAATTAAATGTATTTATTTACATTCTCTGTGTTTCCACTTTCCTATAACCTGGAGATTTCCTTCAAGCGAAGTGTGAAAAGGCATCTAAGTCAAGCCGGCATAGTGTTAGGGAACGATGTCGGACATAAGGGTCTGATTTCAGTTGCTAACATTCATGGATCCTGCGCGCCACTTACAATCAGGTGGGCGCAGGGTCACATGTCGTGAAAGTATATATATAAAAATTAAAAAAAGATGTATGACGTACATATACTACATACATACATATAAGTACTGCACTACCTTACGACACAGATAAGGACTTTATTGAGATTTCAAAATGTGAGGGTAAACGAGCTTGCCGTGCTTGGGGCTTGGCGGATATTAAGGGGAAGCTGTTACTTATAGTAAATTAAAACTAAATTACTCTCTCTTCCATGTCTCCCGCGTACTCGTACGTACAATAGCTGGTCTGCGCGTATAATTTGAAGATTACCCCACATTTTTTTTTTTTAAAGACGGTGAATCGCTAAATCGCCTGACGATACGAGGCCTCCTAAGGAGACCCCAAGGCGCCTACGGACTATAACCCTATAAACCGTCTCTCTTTATCTGTTGGCCCTGCGTGCCTTAACAGCTAAGTCTGAGTCGTGGCTACGAAGTGACTCGTCACGCCTCGATCTCGATACAGTCCACTATAACTTACTTATGGTCTTACCATTATTAGTGGTGTTGCTTTGCAATCCACTTCTTATTCACACAAAAGTTTAAGAAAAATTAAAAAATAATTTAATTTAAAAAGCACTATGCAATGTAATGTAACATGAAGAAGAAGACAAATTTCTAAGCATTCCATGGATTCACCGTGCGGGTGCCGGGTCCATCGTGTGTGGGTAAGAGATGGGAAGAATGGTGTCTCGGGCTTGCGACAGACAATAGGCTGGTTTAAGAAAAGGAGGCCTCCTTTTTTTTATTTTATTGCGCGATAATACGCTCACCATCCACCATTCTACTTCTCTCCCTACCCAACCAAATACTGTATGATTCCGTTAATGCCGTCTTGGAAGCTCGTTCCATAAATGTATTGAAGGCAGACCTGCTTAGGCCCAATTCATTCAGTAAGTGATGCAAAGATTTTGCTGGAACTAACAGTGTAGAAAACGTAAAAGTTTACAATAGGAACAATTTTACAAACAAGTGTGTTGATATAATAAATTACGTAGTAAATAAACGAGACATTACGGTTGTCATTAGGTACCTAAACAGTAAGCTACTTTTCATTTACCATTACAATAACTTCGCAATATACTAAACCTTTAAACAATAAACATAATTTAAACTTGATTGTTCCACTTCGTAGGTTAAAAGGCTACGTCACAGACAGTAAAGTTCCTCAAAGTTATGCCGACGGCCGACTGAAGGGTGGATAAAGTTTTTAATGCAATTTTACACTTCGTGGTTAAAATGTTATACTCGTACATATTGTAATGTCACATTACATTATTATAATTGTAATTATTTAAACAAATATTGATTTTTTTTAATAGTATTAATCTAAATAGAAATATATATAGTGTTTAACATATAATAAAATACATTTACACAACTATGGTCGCAGCGAACGAGTGCCTTCACTCCATAGCCACGACTCAGACTTAGCTGTTAAGGCACGCAGGGCCAACGAGGAGGCCAGTTAACAGGACCACTTCTAAATTATTAATTTATATATATATATTGTAAGAATTACATACTTCTTATAGTTATCTCCTAGCGAAGTGCGAGCGGTCAAATCTTAATATACATATAAAACAAAGTCGGGTTTACATTTGTAACTCGAGAACGGCTAGACAGAGTTTTTGATTTGTTGGATTTGTCTCCGTCCCGAATAACAGAATAACTATTAATAATATTGGGGAAAAAAAACTAAAAAAAAAAAAAAACATTATCCCATACAAAATGTTCGTGGGTTTCGTACCTGTCAAACAATGTTGGTTGTCAAATATTTATGCATGCATTCAGATCTTTATATTCAGCTTATTTATATACATACATACATATCTTCATGCCAGATCCCTTGCGGGGTAGGCAGAGACAATTAATATATAATACAGAATAAATGACAAATAACCAAATAAATTAATTAAAAAAAAACAACAACTGTCAAATTGATTGGTCTTACTTTTACGTCGCGAAATTGTGTGTAATTTGTTTTGAAAATTGTTTTATGTAAGTATTATTATTAATAATAATTACATTCATTGACTGTCAGGCGGTGCGAAGTTCGCCGGGTCAGCTAGTTGAAAATATATGCCTGCATTTGTATGTTCCATATAATCAGTACGAGTATAGGCACCTTAAGGAAGACTGCTATATTATTCGGGCAACGCCCCAAGTCAAAAGGCTACTTAATTATAACGTACGATATGGTAGTCAAATTAATAGCTACGGAACCGGATTGCTTTGCGTCCAACACTCACTTATCCTTTCTTTTTATTATCTGATCTTCTTCAAGGATAAGGAATAGGGGATGCATTTATTAAATTCTCCCCCCCCCCCTCTCTGCACTCCCCTTACCCTTTCACTCCGATCTAATTACTTTGAAGGCTTTTGTAATTATCCTAATTACAACCGCGTAGATGGCTAATTAATTATCGGTTTTCAGCTTATTGCCTTTTGATATATTTAATAAGTAATTAATAGCTATATTTTTGTCTAAAAACACATTCTAAAAGCTAACCTTTGGTAGATGTGTGCAGGGATTGTAAGGTGCATTACCGATAATAGTAAAGTATCATCGTTTCCCTTTCGGGGTGGTCAGAAACCACGCTTATAAATAAGCGAATTCACATTTAGCCAACTTTACTATAGGCCAATCATGACAGAAACATAAAGAAATAACTTAGCACTACTTGTCACGATCACGAGATACCTCTTCAACATTCATCAATCTCTTCATACATGCCCTTTCGTTTCGATAGCTTTTTAATGCACCTTTAGCTAATTCAGTTTTATTTATTTGTTCGTGATATTGTCTTGGTCTGCCAGGGCCTCTTTTACCCATGACTTCCGCATTATTATTATTATTATTATATATCTCTCGCCATTCATCCTTTCAACATGTCCAAACCATCGGAGCACAATAATAATAATATAATTATTTATTGCACACAAATATAAAATAATGTAGGTACATAGGCGAGCATTATATCGTATGGTATTTTCTACCAGCTAACCTTTGGGAGAGTGAGAAATTATTATAATGGGTGCAGAGTACGAAATAAGAATAATAATAATAGTTAAAATCAATCTTAAAATAAAATATATAACTATGTCATACGATATAATAAATACTTAAATTAAATAAATACTAATATAATAATTATCTATGTCAAGATGTGGAAATTAGATGTCATTTTGTTTTTTGAGAAAGTATGTAATTAATAAATGTTTATGAGCATACCATTCCTTATTTTTGTCGTTATCCTTTTTGCGTATTTCGTCATTACGTTATTTTGCAGTCCTTTATTAAATAATAATTTCATTTAAATATGGATTTCCTAATTAGCTAAATTAATAGATTAACCCTTTTGAAGACACTGTAAAAACAGGGACTTAACGTAACGCTTCGGGTAAAAAGGGCTTTTGAAGTTTTAAAATTAAGTTGTTTATTTAAATAGGACCCTGAAATATTTGCTTTGTTTTCTTCCTCCCAGGAGTCGTGAGAAAGATTTTGTTTTTTGTTTGCTAATTATTTTAATGACGATTTGGATGTCCTTGTGGTAATTTAAACAAATTGTTTCGGGGAAATTTTTAATGGAAAAATCATTTGTATTTCATTAAATTAACAAACTTTATTATTTATAAGACATTATGGAGATCTTTCAACATCCAAGTAACATTTATACATTTTTATTTTATTATTTTCAAGTATTATTAATTTCGTGTATAAAAATTATAGCTGGAAGTTATTTTAAATAAAACTTTGCACAAGACATTCTCAGACGTTATGACAAGCTGGCATAGTGGTAGGGGCTAAAGTCATGAATTATCACTTATGTCCTTAAGTGAAGTTCCTTCAGTTATAGTCCCAAGAAGACTGGATTCATTTCCCCTCTGTATTAAGAGGCTAATAGATTGGCAGAAATAATTACCAGCCTTCCTGTCCTCAGACCTTTCTGTCAGCTGTTTTGTCAACTACTTAGCCAGGCGATTGACTCAAAGTCCCCATGGGACCATCGTCTCGACACCAAATAATATAATTATTTATATTACATTAATTAAATATAGTTGTATATATTTTTATTATCATTTATTTATTATACGACCTACCCATTCGATTATATCTCGCTGAGGTAAAGGTAGATTGGAAGAAAAATCTGTTATTAGCTATTGAATTACCGATAAATAATTATTCGTAAAGTTACTTCGTATAATAAACAATATGTATACTTACATGGTGGTTTTATTCGCAGATAATTTAACCATAGGGGTGAACGTACGAATACATGAATAGGGTAATCCGTTAGTCCCAAAATCCGTGCGTCTATAGGTAGTGATTAATAACACTGGTCTTGTAGGTATTGTAAGTAAGTTGCGACGAAAGATAGCAAAAACTAATGAATGTCTCTCTGGAAACTCATTAATCTTGTCCTGGAGCCTCTCATATCTACTTCGGCAGTTAAGGGTTGAGGGAAAAAGTTTAATCTCATTTATGTCATTACTACTTCCAGTTTATATTGACTTCAATTGTTACCTATGTATACATACGTAGTTTAAGTAGTAGTATGTAACGATTATTATGTAAATTGTATATTTATAATAATGCACCCCACAAATCCTCTACCACATTCCCAAAGGTTATAAAATACCATAAGGAATTAAGTTCACCCTTGTACATTACTTATAAGTTTTTTGTGCAATAAAGAGTTTATAAATAAATATAGAGGTTTAATAGAAATAGAAATATATATATATATATATATACTTTTTTAGAAACATAATTACGTCCTGTTCTTTTTAGTCTCGTATAATAAAAAAATAAATACATTCTAATCATTATTTTTTTATTTAAAGTTATTTGCACCAAATACAAAGTCGGACTATTATATGACGGTCAATATAATAATACAATACCTACCATAGTATAATTTAAAATAAATAATGATGTCCAACATAAGATTTAAAAGCATTCCTTTCGCCTTCCGTGAGACAGGTACGGAGTGTGTTACGATCAGTCTAAACAGAAAAAAATATATACGGAAAAGGGTAGGTATAAAAAAAGCATAGGGACAAAAATAAGGAAAGGTATGCTACGATGGTTAAGAAACGTTGAAAGAATGAGCGAAGAAAGATTGACGAACCAGATATATAATGCGAAAGTGGGTAAAAGAAGCCCTGGCTGACCGAGACATACCACGATCGAATAACTAAAACACTAGCTGAAGGTGCCTTAAACAGCTTGCGTAACAAAATGGAATGGTAGAGGTTCATAAATGTTGACGAAGCGAAAGAGGTATGTCGTAAAATTGACAAGTTGCGCTCAATTGTCTCTGCATACCCCGCAAGGGATCTGGCGTAAAGATATGTGTATGTAAAAAAAACCATATCTACATTTTAGTCACTTAAATAAACAAACGTAAGTGAAAATGTGAGGTAATTTATTTTATGAAAATTTCCATTAAGTATTTTAATTTCATTCCGTATGAAAGTTAATTAAAAGTCATTTGGAAAATCTCGCAGTTGTGCAAAACTGATTGGTTATATCGTATATTCCGGAGGGCAATTACCATAGATAAAAATTGACATATAAATTAAGTTCCAATTTCGGAGGTCCGACGTGAATAATTTTCCGATAGTTGTGTCGGGGCAAATTATTTATCCGCGTCATGGGGCCACTGCGGCCCGCGTTGGCTTAATACGGTTAACATACGAACACCTGATAGATTAAAAACTGCAGTAACAATATAACCGCTACCTTTTAATCTGCAAAAAAATAAATATAAAAAAAACATAGTTACGGTATTGAAGAACTTGTTAGCAACTTTTTGTAGGTACCTGAAAACAAAGAAAGACAAAATTAGGACTACATTTATGCAAACTTTTATGCGAAATTTGTGGAACAAGAGGCACTTGCAGGCCACTTCGACCACTACTGGTCATGTATATTAGCCATGACTAATGAATAGCTCTTCATCTATTTCCCATGGGAGTACCTATCGAATCAGAAAGAACTGGCGGGTATTTCGGTACACTTGATGCTGGGCGACGTTACTGGTGCACGTGCAAAGGCTTGTCTATACTGCTCATAAACATTTCTTTAAGACTTTATTCTGGCAAGAAGCAGTTGATAAAAAGTGGTTAAAATGAACGTGTACTCCTATATCAAGTTGTAGGCATAAAGGAGGCTAGAATTAGTTTTATTCAAATGTAATCGGCGACAGATACGGCCAGATGCAGTAAGGCTGATTATCTTTTGACATGTATAATGTATGCCTATGAGGCACGACATTGGCTGGAAAAACAAGGTAACTACATACATACATATCTTCACGCCAAGTCCCTTGCGAAGTAGGCAGAGACAATTGAGCGCCATTTGACACGATCACGACATACCTCTTTCGCTTCGTCGACATTCATTAACCTCTTCATACATGCCCTTTGGTTACGAAGACTTTTTCATGAACCTTCAGTCAGTGTTGTATTTATTTGATTGTGATATGCGAGTGTCGGTTCACCCACAACTTTCGCATTATATATCTGGTTCGTTAATCTTTCTTCGCTCATCCTTTCAACATGCCCAAACCATCGTTTTAATTATTTTTACAAGTTAACTACGTGGCGTATATCAAAATATTGTTAAAAAATATAATTAAACATTTTGTCTGCAACAGGTCGCTAGTCTTAGCCGGGTGTTATAATCATAAAACCAGGTGTTACCGCGTTTCGGTGTCTAGCCGTAACATACCTACGAGTATCTACCACATTTACTCTCAAATTTACCTAGAAACCTGGAAAATCGTTTCACAACAAACAAGAAAACGTAAATTGAAAACATAATGAACAAGTTCCATTACAAAATGAATAAGAAAAAATTAAGTAAGTATGCGGCGAAGCAAACATCTCCTTGACTATTACAAGTGATTGTGACCTTTGCTCCGTACACAATAAGGGTGACAGTTACGTGTCTTCAACCAGTCCGTATAGTACGGCTGTCCAATTTAAAAACCTAGCAAATAAAATAGTAACGAAAATTAAAAACTTGTCTGTCCTTGTATAGTTTTGGATTTTTACATTTAATAAAATAAATACCTAATTATATTAAAGTAAACTACAAATAATACTAAAATTTCGACTGTCCAATGAGCGTAGTGTGCCGAGGACACTCGCTCCGTTCCCCCGTTGAACGGCGAGGATTACCTTTAATCAAAATGTTCTCTACTTATAGGGTCACCCGTCGCCAAGCAGACTCCTCGGACCACTGACCCATCGTTTTAAATGGGATGAAATAGTAATTAATGATGATCTCAGTACTTGTTTCTTTTCTAGATCTTTTTTTAATGTTACATAAATATTTCTACTATTAACTTGTAAAGAAAACAAATAATAACTTTAGGAAAAACAGTACAATTTAGTGTTAAAATCGACCCTTTAAAAGAGTCGGGTGTTGTATTATGAAAACAAGTTCTTCCCTTGTTGATACTAGGTTTTTTAATTGTACAGCCGAATAGCTTTCCTCATTTCTCTTTAATCCCAAGTTTTTAGATTAATTTTCTATTACCCACTTGTATGTTAGAATATGCTTTAACATTGTAATAATGACTAAGGATTACAAATATAAATTACTTTGCGGAAACTGTCAGATAAATAAAGATAAGTTCACGCGAGGACGAAAAATTATTGAGAAATGGCCAGGTTTTAGCTTGCTTGTCCCGGCTAGCTTGGGCTTTTGTAAATCTTGCATTGACGGGATCTCAAATCCAGTTTTTAACGCAAAACCATGTATAAATTGCGAAGCCGCTAAAATTAAGTTTTTTTTTATATACTAGCACGACATGTGACCTTGAGCCCACCTCATGGTAAGTGGCGCGCAAGGTCCATGAATGTTAGCAACTGAAGTCAAACAGTCATGACTGACATCAGTCCCTAACACTATGCTGGCTTGACTAGATGCTTTTTCACACTTCGCTTGAAGGACTCCAAGTTATAGATCGCCTCATGGCCGTTTCCACTAGAGAGTCAGGTCTTTGGTTACAGGCTTTTCCCTCACCATCGGTTGGCACACTCCTTGATCGAAATACACTGACCATGGCGGTGTGCCTTCGTCTCGGAGCCCGGACTGTCCACCCGCACCAGTGTCGATGCGGAGAACCAGTCGATCATCTCGGACACCACGGGCTTTCTTGTGCTAGAAGTGCTGGCCGCATTCCTCGTCACGCGGCTCTCAACGACATCATCCGAAGGGCTCTTGTCACTGCTGGGGTACCCGCAATATTAGAACCATCTGGGATTGTGCGGAGCGATGGCAAGAGACCCGACGGAATGACTGTTGGGCCGTGGAAACTTGGCAGGTCTCTGGTGTGGGATGCGACGTGTGTAGATACATTAGCTCCATTTCACATCCAGGCGACCTCGTCAGGCGCGGGAAGTGCGGCTTTTTCTGCGGAGAACCTCAAATTGCGCAAATACGCTAACCTTGGTATCGGTTACGAATTTGCGCCGTTTGGGGTCGAGACGATGGGCCCATGGGGACCGTCAGCGAGGCGATTGGCCAAGGAGTTGTCAAAGCGGCTGACAGAAAGGTCTGGAGACAGGAAGGCTGGCAATTATTTCTGCCAACGTATTAGCCTCGCTATACAGAGGGGAAATGTTGCCAGTCTCCTTGGGACTATCTCGGATGGGACGTCTCTAGAGGACATTTTTTATTTATAGTTTAGTTTATTTTTAATTTTATTATTTAGGTAGCTTTTAATTTATATTTAATGTACTATAATTAACTTCGAATAAAATTTTGGAATTTTCGGTTTAGTTATGTACTTGTATATATAATTAATGTTATGTTTATGTGTGTAGGTATAATGTGAAATTTAAATATATAAACTTTCTTTTATAAATTACGTTTTTTTTAACACAGTGAAATTGTTTCAAGTGAGAGAATAAAACACAGTAATCCTCAGTCCATTTCGGGAGCTATTTTCATTATTTAAATTCTGTTCAAAGTGAAATTTATACGGCCTTTTTTTTTCAGGTTCAGAGCAGAGTACAAATATTTACGCAACTTTTACTTCCGCAAGGATTTCCTTTAAGAATAATGCGTAATTTTAAAAAATCTCTCCGTATAAATAATGCTATTTTTGACTTCTGATTATAAAAACATTGGCATTATGAATTACGTAGTTTACGATTTTTTTTATATTAAACGAGGTAAGTTTAATCCACGGTACATGGCACGGTTAATATATATCCAGTAAGTCTTGTTTCAAGCGGTGTTATTTTTTATAAATATTAGCTATTAACTACTAACAATTTTATAAATGTAAGCTTGCCAAGCTTACAATATTAGTTATCCTTGAAAGTAAAAATTGGCATTTGACATTATTGCAAATGCCAGATACTTTCAACGAGAACAACAAATATGTAGGTATCCATCGTTCGTGCCGAATGTATCTATACGTTTAGGGATCAGGCTCGAATTATCGTCATGCCCAGTTGCTAACATTTATGGACCTCGCGCGCCACTTACCATCAGGTGGGCGCAAGGTTACATGTCGTGCTAGAATAAAAAATAAATGATGCTAAGAAATTTGTCATCTTCATATACTTACCTATACTACACCATATACTTACCTACTCTTTATGTACCCATACTCGTATGTATATTTTACTTTTTATATGTAAATATTTTTTTTATAATATGTCAAGGTTAGCTGGTAGAGGATGCCTTCATTGTATTATAATTTTATTTACTTAACTATAATTGTCCATTTTTAAATATTTTTATTCGAAGGAAATAAGTTACAATGATTTAAAATAAAAAATAAAAAAACTAAATTAAAAACTTACATTTCAAAACATAAATGACTAAGTATTAATAAAAATAAACCTTATTAATAAATAAAAATACAACTAAAAACTAAATAAAAATTATTATAAATGAAAAATTTGCTCCAAATCGCTGCCAATGGGCAAAGTGCCCAATTGAATGGCAATGCTGATCCTTTGGCCCAAATATTGCCCAGCCATTTTGTATCCCGATGTGTTGACGAGCTGTTTTAACAACGCCTTGAAAATTTCATGTGCACTTGTTCCCCACGGCCCGAGAGTTTCAACTCCAAACGGAGCAAAAACACATCCCTCAATAAGCTGTGTATTTCCGCCGCTTGAGGTCTCTGCTTGTAATGCAGCAGCGCCTGGGTTCTTGGAGGTCAAGGGCAAGTGGGAAGGCGCCAGGGTGTCCACACAGGTGGCATCCCACACTAAAGGCAAACCTATCCTCCATGGAACCAACGTCAGTCCATCGGGCCGCTAGCCGTCGTCGTTCTAATATGGCTGGCGAATTTTTATATTTAAATACTTTGTGTGCAATAAAACAGATAATATAATTACTGCACTGTTATTGCGTAGCACTGGTGGATAATGCCTCACGGCATAAAGCTCGCCTGTGCACATTAATTTTACATTATTTTAGTTTTTGTGCAATAAAGCATTTTTTATTTTATTTATTTATTTAACACTAAATCTGAACCGGCTCAATGCCTTTTCAGTTTGTTACTTTTAAAACATACCAATTTATCAAAAAAATTCACCAAAAAAGTGAGCCTTTTAAATATCAAAGTTGAACGACACCTTTTTAACGTTCAAAAAGAGTTGTTATTTTCATAGAAGATGAAATAATCCTAAATAAGTGTTTCGTGGAATTTCAGGTAAAGGGGAAATGTTTCCACCCCGAGATAAGCTTTAGAAGAAAATCCTCTTAAAGAAATCCTTTTTCTTCAAACAGTAATAAGTCTTTTTGGCGGTAAAATAGTGCGTGCTTAAAGCTGTTATCCTGTCGGCAATCGACCGACAGAGTTTTAACCGGTCCTTTGATGAATAGAGAATACCTTCACACTAAGCTCGACAAAGTTATGTGACTAAATAAAAATTTATAAGCTGGAAATAGCGAAGAATGCGATATAATTACATATAACCAATTAAATCCCTGTACCTACCATGTTTCTGACAAATAATTTATATATTAAAAATATTAATAAGGCTTTATTGTTTAAAAACTTATTATCAGCAAAGACAGAAACAAGTTTATCAAGACTTCGTGAAGTGTGCAACACAAGTTTTTTAAAGATAGCCATGCCCGGGGCCTGACGGATTTTTATGGGTAACTGATTCCAGACAAATACAACGACTCAAATCATAATGAACGGATGAGTCATTACATTATTATTATTGTAGCGATTGTTATCGACAATGACCAGGGATGAACGTTTTCGGCTGCAAACGACATCCTTTGCCTCACACCATTTTTAAGAAAACAACTGTCAGACGTTACTTGTTTTTTTTTGCTCCGCTGCAACAGCTGCTCGAAATTTTCAAATTAATATATATATTCATATTAACATACAATATTCAATAATATTCAATTCGACTCATCATTTGCCAGATATTGTACACCCCCCAGCTTGGGTAAGTATTAAATAGAAAATAGTACGCGGTCACTTCATGACCACGTGCAGAAAAATATTTTTGTGCACCACCGCTGCAGTCTCACCATCTATCTGGTATCTTGTCTTGGTGTAGACTGAAGTGGTGGTGGATTTGGAGATGGAACGTAACGCGTGTTCCCCGTGCGTTCCAGGGTTCTATGTCTGGACTATAGAGCTGGGACCCAGCTTGAGAAGATAACCCCGCTGCCCAGGATCCCCGTGACACCCCGTTGTCCGCTTGGGATCGGCAGCGCTCTCCGGGCCCCCGTCTTCAGGCTCTCCGAGGGAAGGTACCACTACGCACAGTCAACGGATGCATAAAGAGTGATAGGGCTAAGTTTTGGCTTATGACCCTCCCCCTTTATATAATTTTAAATTCTCTTGCTCTCTTCTGTTAACTTCATTTTTTTTTAATATATTAACTTCATTAGCTTAAAATCTCTTGTTTTATTTGAATGTCCCGCTTAACGTGACATTATTACAGCCGCTAGGACATAGAGTCCTAGACATCCACTGTTGGAGATGGGCCGTCCAGAGCATATATCTGGAGAATTTTGGCCTACACCCGCTACGCTGGCCAGACGGCTTGGCGAGGAAATGATGACAATTTTTAATGACAATTTATTAACATTTCCACAAGTTGGTATTAGTGGAACCGGGCCCGATAACTTAACATGCTCTCCGAGGCACGAAAACGGTGGTGATGTAAATCTATGACAAAATGTACATAAAAAAATGTATTTCTCATTAGAACATGCCGAGGTTGGATTTTTAGGATGTTAAGGAAACTTAAGGTTATAACTGATCCATCTCTAATTCCACAATATACATATTTTTTATGTTTAATATTAATTTATTTATTATTTATAAAAGTGTATTCATTGCATGCAATTTTAGTAAATAAAATACAACAACTCAAGTTACATTGAACAGACAAGAATTCGAATTAAAAAAAAAACATTTATATGCGACACAATAGCTTTCAAATTATATCTAACGCCTTACAAAGGAAAGCAAAAAGATAAATAAAAACTCTTTATGAAGACAGCAATCACGCGCCATAAATTTAATGCTCATTCGAACGAATCATCTCGCCCGAAGTGTGCGAGTTCACCTTAACTGATAAACGGTGTGCTTATAATTTAATAATAATAAAAAACGAATATGACTCTAAAAAAACTATACAATACATTTGTAGTAATTTAACTGGTATGTATTTAATTATTAATATAAAATGAAACGTAGTAAACTGTAGAAAGACCATCAAAAGATTTATTGATAATTGAAGAATAAAAAATTGCCATTAAAAATTAAAAAAATATACTCGCACGATTTAGGCGAGTTGAGTGCGTGGGACTTAACACCTAAGACGCTGAAGTATAGAAAATAAGGCTAAAATGTGTCGATTTTTTCTTACACTCTCGTTATATGATTGATAGTAGGGTGACTATGGTATTACTTTGAAATCAGGATTCATTTTATTTTTTCTAATTCTGATTTATTTTTATGGTATTTATATAAAAATATTAAAATTACACTATGTACTTCTAAAGGACTTAATGCTGCTAAATATTCTTAGTTTAGTTTAGATACTATATTGTGGAAAGGGTTTTATGTGCAACAGACATGGTCAAACTGTGAAAAACAAAATAGTTGTTGATAGGTAAAGTAGGTTTTATACTGGTAGGTAGATTATGTTGGCTTATAAAATATTTATTCTTATTTTTATTATTAAAGCAATCTATTTCGAACTCTATTACACTATCTACCTAGAAAAGACGGGATAAATGCTGCTAGACATTATTTGACAACAAAACTTTAGTTAGGACAATGTAGAGATATATAATAATGACAGACAACTGTAACCTACAAAATAGTTTTTGATAGGTGAAGTAGGTTTTGTGTTGGGTTAGTGCAGGCTTGTGTAATTTTTCTTACTATGAGTAGTAACACGACTAGTTCCTAAAAATATATTTAAATTTATCATCACATCCACTAGAACACAGAGTACTAGACCTCCACTGTTGAAGATGGGCTGTCTAGAAATTTCTGTTCAATTTGGTCTGATGTTATTTTAAATAAAAAAAAATTATCGATTCCAAAGATTGTGTTCAGAACGGCTTAATGAGCTTTCCGAAGCATGGGAACGGTGGTGTTGTAAATCTATGACAAATATACGTAAGTGTATTTGTCATTGGTATCTGCCGAAGTTCGCCTGAGCTTTTTTTAGGAGTTTAAAAAACATTCTCACAACAGAACCACCACCGCTTTTATTATATTTATATATTTTATTTTTATTTTAGTCGGTCGTAGTTTCAAACTTTCCATTATAATTATTTTAAATGTTCGTGGTCACAATACACTTTGCAACTGTGAAACATGTCAAGAAGAAATATGAAGACTATATTTCGTATACCGTGGTTATTATATGGGAACATCACGCACTGTTCACAGCTGGTAATAGGGTTCCTCTGATCAGGGAGGAAAGACAAATGACTTAGCACTCCATGAATTCAGTTTGACAGATCGTCCCAATTGCAATGAATAATCTAGGTATTTAAATAGATTCCAATCTAAAGTTACCAAGACGAGCGGTAAACTTTTTTCTTTTGTTAACCTCTTAAAAAACTTAAAAAATCTGGGGTTAAAGTAACCCTTCTTCGAAGCCTTCTCCTTCCTCTTCTCGACTATGGTAACGTGTGCAGCAACACTATGTCAGTGATGCTCATACATACAGACAAAGCATCTTTCACATTTATAATATTAGTATGGATTCATTCATTTATTACAGCCCCGTTATTTATTTATATTGAAGTAAAATACAAACAGTATAAAAGAATTACAATTTAAATTAAAACTACTTTAAAGTAAAAATTAAAATAAATATACACTAAACCTAATAAAAAATAAACTATAAGTAAAAATGTCCTCTAGAGACGACCCTTCAGTGATAGTCCCAAGAAGACTGGCAACATTTCCCCTCTGTAAAGCTAAGCTAATACGTTAGCAGAAATAATTGCCAGCTTTCCTTTTACAGCCTCTTGAATACAGCGTCCTAGACCTCCACTGTTGGAGATGGGCCTTCCAGAACATATATACGAGTAAGTGGAAAATTTGGCCTATACTCGCCACACTGGCCAGGGTTGGCGAGGATCTAATGTATTTTTTTTTAATGACAATTTATTAACGTTTCCACTAGTTGGTATAAGTGGAACCGGGATCGACGGCTTAACGTGCTTTAACGAGGCACAGAAAAGGTGGTGTTTGTCTGTCTGTTGGTGGTGTCTATGACAAATGTATTTAAGAAAAGTGTATTTCTCATTGGTACATGCCGGGGGTTTGAACCGACCTTTGTAGGATATTAAGGAAAGCGTCCTTATAACCGAGCCACCACCGCATTAGTATGGATATCTTATAATATATGTGCATGATCCAAAAGGATTATAAGACAGCGAACGACAAAAAAGGGTGTTTTATCCATCAATTGACAAGGATTGCTCGCATTATGTCCACATAAAAGATCTTGAACGAAAACATATTGGCCGGCATATTGCTGTCATATATCAAAAGGAACCCAACAGACCGATATACAAAGCTTATATTAGGAAATACTTTTTATATCAAATATATTATACATACAGAAATACGTATCTTACAGTACCTTTGAGTATAATACAAATAATAATAATAGTATCTTTATTTGTATAAAATAAATGTTGAGTTTATAATAAAGAACTTGGACAAGACAAAAGTTATTTTTAACAACCATATTGTACCGAGATTAATCTGCGTGAGTAATCCACTCTCCAAAAATACTTGGACAGACTATGCAATTAAGCGAAGCCAATTTCAGCAAATAATGCGACAAACTCATTCAGCTAGGATGGGGGCATTCGGGAAGCTGCGACATCTTCTTATCAAACATAACCCAGTGTTTGTAGACGAGAGTTTTTAATCAGTGCATTATTCCAGTGCTGTCGTACGGAGCACAAACGTGGACACTGACAGTGGGTCTGGTGCGAAAATTTAAGGTCGCTCACCGGGCTATAGAGAGCGCTATGCTCGGTATTTCTTTGATGGATGAAGTCCGAAATGAGGAAATCCGTCGGAGAATCGGTTACCATATAAACTTCAAAATTAGTAAGCTGAAATGGCAATGGGCTGGACATATTTGTCGCAGTACCGATGAACGAAAGAGTAGACGGGTTCTAGAGTGGAGACCACGTACGGGAAGACGCAGAGTGGGACGAACCCCCGCTAGATGGACGGACGGATGACCTGAAGATGGTAGCTGCTGGTGGGTGTTGGATAAGAGTAGCACGAGTTGAGCCTGGAACGCTAGAGACTTCAACGAGCTTGCCACTTGTCACAATGGGCCTGTAATAAAGTAAACTCTCTCTGGTATCTGACTGGATACGGTCGTGATGATACTTTACATTTTTAATTTTATAAAATTTGGAATAGTTGAAAGTCAAAGTCAAAAAAAATATCTTTATTCACGTAAATCTATTACAGGCATTTGTGACGCGTCATAATTTAAATTATTTTGAATGATTCTACTCCTGTTACTGGAAGATTTAGCAGCGAAGTGGTCCAAGGAGTAAGCTAATAGCAGAAGACTAGCACCTTATCAAACTCCAGTGACCTGTAAATGTTTAATCTGACTGAGAAAGGAATGTGCAAGGAAAGTAGAATACTATATTTGCGTATTTTATCCATCTTCAAAAAATATATCTATAATATGTATTATCTATATCAATGAATCAAGTTATATTTTCATTGTAACCATTGGAACAATTAGAACAATTGGGATCTAATGTCCAAAAAACCGTAAAACGATAAAAACCAATTTCATTAATTACACAGGAACATAAAATTAAACGCAAATCGTTGCGGTACAATAGGGTGTGCATAATTTGCCCAAAAATCAGGGACAAATTTGCTATCACGCTAGTTTGCGCGTCCTTTGAAATCTGTCCCGAAAACAAATTACCATGCGAGGAGATGGGCTGTCTAATTTAAAAACCTACCTTGTTACAACAAAAAAGTTAATCACGTCGTGAACAGACTTAATTTATTATACAGGTCATATTATTTGTATGAAACAGAGACATTTAATGTATAACGGGACCAAACGGTATAGGAATTAAAGCTGCGACAATCGTCCCTGAATTAATTATTTAATAACAGTGCGTTGCCCGTTGTTTTCGTGATCGACGTGCACTTTCAAATTGGTTTTACTGACAATATGCCGGCCTGCATGCTACGGAAGTATAAAACACGTTGTTCTTTTAGAAGAGAAAAATAACAAAGGATATGGCGTTAAAAAATGTAACAAATATTTTATATGAAAATAAAAACCAATCTAGCTCTAGAAGAAGACAAATTTCTAAACATTCCATGGATTCACCGTGCGGGTGCCGGGTCCATGCTGTGTGGGTAAGAGATGAGAAGAATGGTGTCTCGGGCTTGCGACCGACGCGATAATACGGTTACCATTCACCATTCTACTCCTCTCCCTACCCAACCAAATACTGTATGATTCCGTTAATGCCGTCTCGGAAGCTCGTTCCATAAATGTATTGACGGCAGACCTGCTTAGGCCCAATTCTTTCAGTGAGTAATGCAAAGATTTTACTGAAACTCCTCTCGCACCAACTTCCACTGCGTAAAGCTGAGTCTTGAACCCGTTCCTGATCATTTCTTATGTGAGATCATAATATTTATTCGACTTCATGTAATGGTCTTTTGGAATATTTGATTCCTACTTTATAAATAATATTTTTGGTATGAAAAAATATGCATAACTAATATTTAGGACCTTTTAGACAATACTTATCTCTATTGTGATAATACCACTACTATATTATTAACTATATCTTATCAAATGGTAAAAACTATATAGATTGGGTTCCAGTATTCAAAAGAATCACTGGCTGACAAAGACACTGGAGACAGGAAGGCTGGCAATTATTTCTGCCAGCGTATTAGCCTCGCTATACAAAGGGGAAATGTTGCCAGTCTCCTTGTGACTATATCGGACATTTTTTATTTGTAGTTTAGTTTATATTTTGATTATTTAAGTAGCTTTTAATTTATATTTGATGTATATTAAATAATTTATTAAACCGCAATAGTTATTTTAGCAGACAGAAGTATTTTTATTAGAATGAATGAATATTTTTAAAGTATCCATAATTTTGACATAAGTGTTGACAAATATAATTTTAGTTGTAATTTGCCATGTACTATTATTTGCATACCATTATGGTATGATACAGCTGGACTGTAAAATTGTATTACTCTATATCTACCTGTATTCTGTGCAATGAACGATTTTGAATTTGAATATTTTTACTATCAGGATAAATAAATACTAATAGGTATAACTGACAACATAATAAGTGTAGTGTTTTTCTGACAAGTTTACGATAAATGAATTATTGTTACATAAAAATATATTCTCGTATATAGCTTAGCACATGTTTATAATTTGTTGGCTGTTAGCTTTTTAAATTAGACATCCGAGATGAATAATGTAGCCAACGAGCGTCCGTCCGGGGAATGTTTACAGGGTGGCCACCCTATATGCGAGTAGTATAGGATGTTCTACTTATACATTAATGAGATTTGGGCTCATATACAGAGTGTTCCGGTAAACTTATCACTTAAACGTAACGTGTTTTCCGGTTAAAAACGCTGTTTTATCAATATGAATGATTAGTCTAACAACTCCGTGGTCTAGGTTAGACCGTAGATTTAGACGCGAAGGTACCGGGTTCGATTCCTGGTCGGGACACATTTTTTTTTTAAATTTGATATTGCCACTTCTCATGATGGGCTATAGTTAAGTTGGCTGAATGTCAATGATGAAATCAGCTTCTTTGAAAGGTGTGGTTTCTGACAACCCAGCAAACAGTCGTGATGATAATGATGTATGTTTAGTACTATTTCTTAAACTAGTTGCTTTTTTTTTTTATTTAAAAGCTAATTTTAGATGAACACACAGTATTTCATTCACAGTAGTGAAATTTACTTATGTAACAGTGGTGTGGGGTCAAATGGGCCTATCGTCTTTTAAGCGTTAATAATAGTAAATAATATTATAGTAATAATAGTGAAAGTATCCCACTATCCCTACGCGTACTTATAAATTTGGAGGCACTTACATCTGTCGCACGCTAAAGATGAGGAATGCAAAGTAATTTGATAAAACATGATAAAATCTCCAAAGTTCCAGACGATTACCCTTGTACAACAAACGCACGGCCCCAATCATTTACCCTCATGTTTGCAGATAATTTCCGTGAAATTTATGATTAAATTCATCCTAAATATTACATATTTTTTAAAGAAATCAAATCGTATATTTGATCACCAATCTGCCGAGGAAGCTATTATTTGGCATTCTCGGAATTTAATAGATCAGTTGTCAGAATTCATGGATTTATCGTGCAGGGTCCATCGTTTAGGGATGTTCATCAGAAAGAAATGAAAATAACACATTAAATTAAATTACAGCATAGATCTTGCTATTTGTACTAAAAAGGTAGTTTGTAACTTATCGACGGTATTCTGTAAGTTTATGCCAATCCAATGAATGCTGCAGAAGTAAAGCGTTTTTTTATTTTTCTTTTGCAAAGCGCAATGGATCAGTTGGTGAACCGTGGAGGTCTATACCTGCCTTCTATAAATCAAGGCGGAACGTGCACCCGTATTCGGTTTGAGGGATGAATTCTAATAGAATTGCGGTGACTTGTATTGAAGAAACTTGTAGAAAAAAACTGTTGAAAATTTGCCAACAGTTTCGTATTCCAGGTTGATAATACATGTATTAAATTTTATAGAAAATTTACCAATACATCCAATATACAGCGCAGTAAATGCGGCGGTTTCTGCTGAGAACCTCAGGCTGTGCAAATATGCCAATCACAGGTTAAGAGTTTGCGCCGTTTGAGGTCGAGACGATGGGCCCATGGGAATACTTAGCCAAGCGTCTGGCCAAGGAAAGCTGGCAATTATTTTTGCCAACGTATTAGCCTCGCTATACAGAGGGGAAATGTTGCCAGGCTTCTTGAAGGGTCGTCTCTAGAGGACATTTTTTACTTATAGTTTATTTTTTATTATATTTAGTTTATATTTATTTTATTTTTTACTTTTAAGTAGTTTTAATCATTTTAATAAATAAATAGAAAAACGTTTATTTAAAAAATACCATCCATTATTAATTAATATAAATGTGAAAGAAACTTTGTCTATATGTATATATGTATGTATAACTCACTACTTATTTAATATTAAAAGAACTATAAGATATCGACACTTTAAATTATTTTTATAACCATAACTCAATCAATCCTGACACTTGTCTTCTTAAGTTTTAAACTATTATAAAATAGCTGTCTTACCCGGCTTTGCCCGTGTATACGGCGACACGAAATTAATTTTCGTTGCGCATTATTTTGATTTTGCTATATCTCCTAAGGCATTCATTTAATTTGCATGGTGTAAAGAGAAAAAAATATATTCATGAAATGCTGAAGCCAAGTAACGTATTTAAAATGATAAGGATTCATTTCGTATTTGTATAAATAGCTTTCCAATAACCGCTTTATAATAACCCATTTTTTTAAGTATTAAAATGGATATAGTATGCTATCCTTAAGAGATAGACATATGTCATCGCAGACTTTTTTGTAGACCTATATAAGATACACAATTTCACCATACATCATTTTGTTATATCTCAAAGGGTTTTTAGACAGCGTTTTCGTTAAAAGCTTCCAGACTGCTTATTTTTTCGACACCTCCAACAAATATCGTTAATGTATAGAAAACTTAGTAAATTATATACTAAAATCTTCTTCCAGAACTCTCATTCATCCATAGGTAAAAACAGCATGAAAATCGGTGCAGTAGTTTTTGAGTTTATTGCGAACAGACAGACAGACGCGGCGGAGAATATTGTTTTATAATATGTAGTGATAGTTATACCAAGGTAAAGGTCGATCCGTTACAGTATGTATCTATGTGTATGTCCTCATACATCATACATGGGGACTCATACATCTGTCGCACAATAAAGATGTGGAATGCTCTTTCAGCCTCTGTATTTCCACTTTCCTATAACCTGGAGTACTTTAAACGAATTGTGAAAGAGCATCTAGTCAAGCCGGCATAGTGTTAGGGACTGATGCCAGTCTTGAATGTCTGATTCCAGTTGCTATCATTTATGGACATTGCGCAACGTTTACTATCAGGTGGGCGCAAGTTCGTTCACATGTCGATATAGAATGGAAAAAAAAACAATAGACTATAATAGATATCGTTTTCATCAAATATGACCCCACTGTCATATATCTGTTTAAATAGCCTTCACGCGTATATTACTGAACCGATTTTGTACTTAGTAAAAATCCCTGAAATTCATCATTTCCTAAAAACCCACTAGTAGATGAGATTTGGAATGCCCCTGCAGCAACCCTGCAGTGTCGTCAATTCGATAATAGATAAGGTTTTAAAGAGGTATTTCTCGAATGTAGAGTGGCCCTAACTCGGAAGCAATGTTTCTCCGTCTAAGCAGACTGCTGGAAACTACGTGACCAGCATCATTAGGGGTGGGTATCGAATCTTAGAAAAAGGGTGTTTACACGATTCAATATCTTTTGAATGCGCGAAAAATCAAGGTACTACTAGTGTTTGAAAGAATTGATGATGAAACAACTATATAACAAGTAAATTTAATTATATATATGGACACACTCAGAAATGTCAGTGACAAAGCTCGACTCGCCAACATACTGGTACCGACACTTATGTATGGAAGCGAGACGTGGATATGTGAGAATACGCATGAGAGTAGAAATGAGGTCCTTGCGTCGGATATGCGCCGTCATTTTGTCGGAACGCATATGTAATTACGAAATACTCAAAAGGGTAGGTATTAAAGAAAGCAGAGGGACAAAAAAAAGGCATCCTCCGAAGGTGGGGGCATGTTGAAAGGATAAGTGAAGAGAGATTGACGAACCAGATATATAATGCGAAAGTTGTGGGTAGAAGAGGCCCTGTCAGACCAAGACTTACCTATCACGATCAAATAAATAAAACAAGAGCTTAAGGTGCATTAAAAAGCCATCGAAACTAAAGGGCATGTATAAAGAGGTTAATAAATCTTGAAGTAGCGAAAGAGGTATGTCGTGATCGTGACAAGTGGCGCTCAATTGTTTCTGCCTACTGTTGGGTATGGCGTGAAGATGTATGTATGTAATATTTATGAAAAACGAGCGCAATTATACAAGCCAATTTATTGTATACCGTTTAATGTGCAATGCGAAATTTACACGAAGCCAATCAAAAAAAGCAAGACAATCCACTGAGCCAATCCATTGATAGACGATTTTATATTTATATTTGGTTGGCTTTATTCTAGCGGATTGCCTGAGCTATTGGACTCGTATAATTGGTACATTAGCCTATTCCAAGAAATTGCAAATTGTATTCATGGCTAATGGGCCTGGGTTAGAGATGGGGACATTTTCCCGTTTTTCCCGACAGGATCTCAGCTCCGAACTGACCTTTTTTAGATTATAAGATACTTACACATGCTTAAAGTGTACCGTATTAATTGCAAATATAGAAATTTGATTCTTAAACTTATAAAAAAGAGAAAATCTATTTATTTATTCTGAGATTAAATTTGCAAGGCTTAGTCATTTAAATCAGACAGTAAAACATATTTATTATATGTGATACACATATGTAAGGCGTGTACGACTTGAACGATGCTTGCACAGTGTAAATACGGCATTAAGGTGGCGAATAGAAACCAACAAGAAAATACGTTTTATGTACTACGCGGGCTGTAAAAATGTAGCCAAATATTTATACATTGAATGATCTGACGGATTTATGAAGTGTTTTGGTCAACAAGTTTCTTTTACTGATTTCATTCTTAATTGAAAATATTTTATTTGGTTCCTTTTATTCTATTCTCCCAAATGGACGATGATAACATGGTTGGGCAAAGGGTATAGCCCGTACAGCTAATCTGACGTAATCTTTATTTTTATGAGTCAATGAGGTTATCATCAAATTCCAGATGTTGCAGAATTTGATTATTTTCTTGGAGTCACTCGTAGCATTACGAGTATCGCCAAAACACGTCAAAATATCTTTATTCACGTAAACCTATTACAAGCATTTATGAAAAGTCATTAATTTATATTGGAATGATTCTACTCCTGCTAGTGGAAGACTAAGCAGCTAAGTGGTCCAATAAGTAAGATGTTAGCAGAAGACCAGCAGCTTTGCAGATTCCAGTTAATGTTTAATCTGATTGAGAAAGGAATCTGCAAGGAAAACTCAGCTATATCAGATTTACAAAATAAAAATACAAGTATACACCATATACGCCATAAACGTAGTAGTAGCACACAGCGCGGGAAAACTGCGAAAACTAAACTGTAACTTGTGCCCCATATATAAAGTCCAATTTACTGTTTTCCATAATTATTCATATTGTAGCACATTATTAAACAAAACAACACCAGTTTTGGCTAATACACTTAACATGTCCAAGCAAAATGACGATAAGAACTTATCATTTAATTTTATTTACACATATGTATTTTAGGATGAGAGTTAGTACAAAAAAAAGGATAACCCATTTACGTAAAGTTTTTTTTCTCCACAATAACACTGGAACGGTGGTGGCTCGGTTGTAAGAACGCTTTTCTTAATATCCTACAAAGATCGGTTCAAAACCCCCCGGCAAGTACAAATGAGAAATACACTTTTCTTACGTACATTTGGCATAGATTTACAACACCATGGAAGTTGGTGCGAGAGGAGTTCCAGCAAAATCTTTGCATCACTTACTGAAAGAATTGGGCCTAAGCAGGTCTGCCGTCAATACGTTTGTGGAACGAGCTTCCAAGACGGCATTAACGGAATCCTACAGTATTTGGTTGGGTAGGGAGAGAAGTAGAATGGTGGATTGTGAGCGTATTATTGCGCAATAAAATAAAACAGGGAGGCCTCCTTTTCTGAAACCAGCCTATTGTCGGTCGCAAGCCCGAGAGAACATTCTTCTCATCTCTTACCCACACACGATGGACCCGGCACCCGCACGGTGAATCCATGGAATGCTTAGAAATTTGTCTTCTTCTTTACCATCATTCCTGTGCCCGGAGAACACGTTAAGCCGTCGGTCCCGGTTCAACTAATACCAATTTGTGGAATCGTTAATAAATTGTCATAAAAAATTGACATCAGACCCTCGCCAACGTCTGACCTGCGTGGCGAGTGTTGGCCAAATTCTTCAGAAATTTCTGGAAGGCTCATCTCCAACAGTGGAGGTCTAGGACACTGTATTCTATGGGCTGTATTTTTTATATATATATATATATATACTGGTAAAAAAAAAAACTTTTTGTTAACATTTTACGAGTAAATTAACAATAACTCCGGCTTATTAAAACCGAGCAAAGCCGTAACAAGAATGCGTTTCCTTCAGTTTTCTCGGTTTTTCTACGACGAAGAAACTGGCGTCTTCACTTCAAAGGGGCTCATCTTGCTCGCTATGAAGCTAAATTGAAGACAAGCTTTTAGTACAGTCAGAAACACATATTTTTGTACGCAAACGACAAAATAATAGGTAGATAGGTAAATTTCCTTTTGATAAGAAAGATTTAAAATATTTAATAAATTTATTTATTTAGCTATTTTTTTTGTTAAAAATAATTTTTATTTCCTTAATAATTGTATTTTCGCGGTTAAAGCGGTGGATTTAGACGAGTAGGTACCGGATTTGATTCCTGGTCGGGACACAATTATTTGTTTCATTTATTTCTGATATGACATGAAAGCTAGACATCGACAAGTTCGCTATTTATTATGATGAGCCTTAGTAAAGTTGACTAAATGTAAATGTGCTTGTTTAAAAAGTGTATTTTCAGACCACCCTGAAAGGGATACGTTTGATCTTTGTATTTATAGTAAAAACCGTTTCGGGAAACGGTCGTGATGATACTTAATTTGTTATAGATACCTATATAACACCACCGTTTCCGCGCCTCGGAGAGTACGTTAAACCGACGGGACCGACTCTGATACCAACTTGTAAAAACGTTAATAAATTGTCATAAAAAAAATCATCAGAGCTTAGCCAACTTGTAGGCCAAATTCTCCAGAAAATTCTGGAAGGCCTCCAACAGTGGAGGTCTAGGACTATGATGTTATAAATGTATTACTATGGAAAACAGAGATAAACATTAAATATAAAAAAAATATTCGTAACCAAAAAAAAACTAAAAACAATTCCTAAATGTTAGCTCCATTTTCTTAATATATGAGATGTTTTTGGAGAAATAATCTACATTTTATTGAAATCTATGAAATTTCAGCCTTACTCCTAAATCCAAATCAACGATTGATACTATAATATATTTTTTTATTTTTATGTATTATTACTATAGGTGTGTATTTTTTATATTGTTTTAATGTTAAATAACATAGGCTTTTTTCTCCTATTTGCCTAAATTATTAAAAATGTTGGATTCGCACATACGTGCAGTTCGCTCTTTTCAAAACAATCAACTATCTATCCCTCTACACACTTCCAGCAGATGTTCAGATACTCTCACTATTTTGGCTGCTCGCCAATGGAATAAACTTCCACTGATCATCACAAGCTTCTTCTATCTCCATCCTTAAAAACTTGGTCTTCAGTCACTTTCTTAAAAAGCAAAATATCTCAATCACGCTCTGACATACAAATTATTTTATATATGTAAGTATATTATGAATACTACTTATATATTATATAAGTATTTATTATTTAATTGATGTTGTATATATCTATTTTGTAATTTCTCCTATTACATAGAGTAGCTTTCTTATCGCCATCACAAAGGTTAGCTGTTAGGAAATACGGCATTAATCTTGCCCTTGTACAATACTTTTGTAAACAAATGTGCAATAAATAATTTTATTATTATTATTATTGTACGGATGGACTGATCCTGGTAATGCCGCCAATAAACGCTTTTATTATTATTATTAATGTCAAAAACAGTACTCAATGATTTTTCAGTAGATGACAGGTATAGGTTTTCGATATAATGTGGTATGTATTTGCGATAAAGTTGAATAAGTTTGGAGTAAGGACGAAATAGGACTCGCCAAGGGACTGTTATTACATCGGTTTATTATTAAATCGAAAATGTTCAAGATTTATTTTATTTTATTATTTAATATTCTTGTAATTTATTATAAAGATTAATGATTAACAAAAACAAAGGATTGAAGCAGCTAATCCACCAGAAATAAGTTACTTCTTCTAGAACTGTGTTTCGGAGAATTTAAACCTTTCTCGCTAAGCTGACCTGACGCGTTGGCATATATTTATATTTGACAATTTCTTATCGATGTTAGTATTGATGAAACGGTAGCCGAAGACCTGGATGGGTCGGGATCCTCTAAGCAGCGCTGCTTCTATGGGATGGATGTGTAGTACTTCTGCTGACGAATACTGCCACACGATACGCTCGACAGCCTTTCGACGGGGAGGCGGATCGCGTGGCACTGTCGTAGCTACCAGGCCACCGAGTAGGGCTAAAACCGATTGCCATTGTGCTGATTATGTTGCTCAAATCAAATAGTCAAAGAGCTGAGTTGTCTGAAAGTCTTCTTCTGGAAACGATAAAGGCATACGTAGATTCGAAACTGACACCCCAAATCCTCAAAAGACGGATCCTCCATATGACGAGGTCGGCGACAGCAGACATCATTGCAGACATATAGGCATAACCCAGCTTTCACGAGAAATAACTCATCCAGCGGGTACCCCGGGTAATGCAGGTATGATGTGTAGATATTTTTACTTGTAAATAACAATAATAAATAATTTTCAACAAGAATATTCGACAGACTTGTTAAAAATATTGTTAAAGTGGAGGTCCTGAATAATTTATAAAATTCCTCTTGTCAATTTTGTTTGATGTTTTAAGGAACGAGAGATAATTGGATTTCATGTTAACGTCTGCGTTTAATCCAAAGGTTCACGTGAAAACGGATACAAGGCGAATTATATGAAACAAATAATACGTACCAAGAGATGAGCGTGAATGACTTTTAGATAGATAGATAGATAAATTCTTTATTGCACAGAAAATAATACATTTTACAAAATGTAATCGTTAAAATAAATCGTAGGCAATTGGCATAGGATGCTCGTTAATGCTACAAATTACCAGTATCATAGATAGATAGATTTTTTAATTTACAGTAAATAAAAACAACAAGTTAACGCGGTTTTCCATCGAAAAAGAGGAGCGGGTCGAACCCCGGATGTACCAATAAAAATACTTTTTGTACGTACATTTGGCAGATTACCAACACCACAGCTCCTGTGCCTCGGAGAGCATGTTAAGCTGTGGGCGTCAGTTCCGTCGTTAATAAATTGTAATTAAATTGAGATATTATTATTTATTTTTTACTCTATTATATATTTCGACCGCCTCCGTGGTCTAGTGGTAACAAACGTTGCCGTGAACTCGGAAGGTCGTGGGTTCGATTCCCACCGGGGGCAAGTTCTACATTGTATAATTTGTCTCGGTCTGGGTGTTTATATGTATAATATGTATATATTTACAAAAAAAAAAGTATAATATGTAGTTTATCAACCATCTAGTTTCCGTAACACAAGCCTCGTGCTTACCACGGAAATTAGATGGCGCTGTGTGAACTGTCTGGAAATATTTATTATTATTATTATTAGTTTTTTAGGTTTTTATTTGACTTTACCCACATATATTTATTATTTACTCATTATATAATTCAATTTATTTATTTTGGTTTCATGTATCTTTATTATACTACTTACTACAACAGAGCAGTAAATATCATAAACTGAGAGTTACACCTATTGAACTATTTATTTATTGGTTTTGTTAAAGGGTTCAGCGAAAATCAGTGCTGCAACATTTACTGTTGCAGCCTATGCTGACCTGAACACCTATTTGTCATAGCAGCTCATTTTCTTTTCTCTTTTTACCAAGTTCATATTATTTTAAGTTTTAACTATTACTTTTTTCTCTTTTGTAATTGTTATGTTCTTTCTTTCTATATAATTTTTTAATTTTTTAACTTATTTTTAATAACTAAAGCTAAATTACACAAACAAGTACTGGGCCTCTGATTCTCGCGCCTTCGACATGTATGCTTGATTTGCTCGAATGAAACTTACAGTTTTCTATGGAAAACTTATGGAAAAGCGCCAGAATTCGGCCCCAGGGCTCTGAAGCACATAAGCAAGAAGTCTTGATTTTTAATTTTCTAAATGAAGACAGATCATTATAAAAAGGTAAATTCTAAATATGGTAGGAAATGTAACCCATGGCCCAAGTTGGTAGGTTAACGATTTGACCAAATTGATGGCCCTTTCGCGAATGACAACAGGAAAAAAGCTTTTTTCGTCCTTGGGGTAAGTGATGCGACTCAAGCTATGTAGTATGAATATCGATATCGATAAAATCTATCGACTGACTGTTTAGTATTTGATTAGTGTAGATGCCTGAGGATTATTCGAATGTTTAGGATCTTTGTGTGATTTTATTATTATTAACATATTTAACTGAAAAGAAAAAATAAGAAGCAATCATCTTATCTTAACTTAATCAAACATTTGGTTTTTTTTTTTCTTTTTTATACTAGTACGACTTTTTTTTCATACTAGCAATGTTATCAACTTGAATCAGACACTCATGACCGACATCAGTATTTAACACTATGCCGACTTGACTGGGCATGACGGCAATTCGAACCTGATCCCGAAACGTGTGGATACACTTTGCTAGGTTTATTAGCCCCGGCAGATTAGGCAAATTAGCACCATCAGTCCGTCTACCACGTATTTGTTAGTTACGTTGAAAAGAAGAACTAAAATAAGACTTTTTGATTGGAGCTTATAATCATACAGTTAGCAAATCAAAATTGTTACGAAAATTACTGATTCCTAAACAACGATTAATTACGATTTTACCTATTTATTTAGGACTGAGATTTATTTGAATAATCATATCATAATTATATATGTACACTTTAAGACAAACCAGGCATAATTGGACGTAGTTAAGCAAAAAGGACATTAAGTTAATTTTAAGTTAAACGCTATTGCATTTGGAAAAGGGATTTTTATCTGAATCCTTTTTAATGTTTAAGATATTATCCTCAGGACCTGAATAATTGTAGATTAGATCCTTTTTAGGTAACTGTTTCCAATAATGAGTGGATAAAATAAGTATATTAGTTTATATATTATCAAAAAATAATTCTGTCGAGAGTGTCTCGCAATAAAAGGGCATGTATGAAAAGGATGATGAATGGCGCAAGATTATCTCCAGCATATGTACGAGATGTATCGATATTATCTCACCAGCACATCACTAAACGCCAAACCCCTTTTGTATTTGGGGTGATTGTGGAGCATCGCATTAATCGAGTCTACCTTATCAAATATTTATATCAAGGCCCACCTATTTTCGTTTTCTACCCATATACTTCGATTTTCACAAGAGAAATAATAAAAAACCATTAAGCTATTTTTGATGATATAAAAGAAAATTGAGAGCAAATATGGACCAATCCAAAATGGTAGCAAATATGGACCAATCCAAAATGGTCGCTTGAACTCCGGCTTGTACCAATAAGAAATACTCTTATACTCGTACATTGTACATTTAATTAACGTCGTACCCGGTTCAATTAATAACAACTCTAGTAAGATTATAGTTTTTATAATTTTAACGAGTCTTCACGCGATTTACCTTAGAGACATATTTCTCCCGACGTTTCAGACAAGTTGCTTTGGCCGTGGTCACGGGTCGACTGAAGCTATGCGGTGTAGTCTCGTACATACTGGGCGGTAGATGTAAACCTACCCTACTGTTTAACACTTTAAAAGTTTTTAGAAATCACGACACACGACACTTACAATATCCTTGGCTTGGTTTTTTCTCAGCGTCGAAACCTATTAATTACTGGATTCCACGATGAAGATAGCTTATAACCCCCTCTCGATTGAAATTTTTGTGTTTCTTTATTTGTGGGTAGGTTTACATCTACCGCCCAGTATGTACGAGACTACACCGCATAGCTTCAGTCGACCCGTGACCACGGCCAATGCAACTTGGCTGAAACGTCGGGAGAAATATGTCTCTAAGGTAAATCGCGTAAAGCCCCGTTAAAATTATAAAAACTATTATGAATGTGCGCGAAAGTTTAAAAAGTTTAATTGTAAGAAATTGACAAAAATAGTACCCTTTCAAATCTGTCTGGCCAGATGGCTGAATTCTCGGCCAAAATCGGAGCTAAAATTGCTGTTTATTCTTACGCTTTTCCCGCGATGTATACTCCTATATTATGTTTCGACCATTTTGCTGGAAAGCACTCCAAGAAGAGAATCAGATTCTGTAACATCTGGCAGGAATGGATCCCTTTGCTTTCAGTAGTATCTTATCATCCATCGAGAGAATAGAACTAAACTTGTATTCTATATTATTGAATGTTACAGTAAGCCAGCTAGCTTACGAAGTCAATAGTATAATACGTAAAATTCATCAAATACACAGCTTTTAATTGGAAGTTTCAGACTGCTGATGTCAGGGAGGGGAATGCTTATGTAGCAGGTCAAAGACTAAATCATTTGTTTGTGAATTACAACGGATACGGATCATTAATCTATAAGACATGAAATATTTAGAATCTAGAAAGACGCGCCCATCGAAAAGTGATTAAGTCGTAAAGGTACACTCTGGTCAGAAATACAAATAAGTAAATAATTATCACGACTGTATCCCTTTAGGAGTAGTCTAAATCCATGCTTTCTAAATGTGGCTGATTCAAATTTAGTCAACTTTACTATAGGACTATTTAAGATAAGTGGCAAGATCGTCGATGTCTCTAGCGTAAAAAAACTCGAGAAATATCACAAATGAAATAAAACAAATAAAAGTCAAGTATAAATCCACTTAGCCTTAACCGCTAGACTATATGCAGTCAGGAATACAATAATTTGTGTCATTTTCAAGTAATTTCCATTGACAAGCTTGTTATTTTTATTTATTAAAAAATGTGGAGTTAATGACGATATTTTTTATATTCAAACCGTGTAAACTTGTAAAAAGTATCATCACGACCGTTTCCCTTTAGTGGTAATCAGAAACCACGCTTATAAATAAGCGGATTCACATTTAGCCAACTTATCTATAGGCCAATAATGACAGGTGACAAGCTCGTCGATATCTCCAGCGTACCAAATTCGAGATATATCCCAAATAAATTAAATAATAATTAAATGTATTTATTTACATTAATGCATATTTTGTGTCCCGACCAGGAATTGAACCCGGTACCTCCGAGTCTAAATCCACGGACTTAACCGCTAGACCACGGAGGCAGTTGTAAAAACACTTGTAATATTATTTTTCTTCTCAAAAATTAAGTATCTTAATTTAGCGGCAACATGTTGCATGCCACAGGACAGCGATTTGGAGGAGCTTAATTTTTATTTTCACAGTTTTTTTAGTTATAAATATCATTTAGTTTATTTAATTAAAGGTTTTCCTTTTAATAATTTAATATTGTAATTCGAAATTTTTTTTACTCCTGCTGTTAATGACCGCGGCCGTAGATGTTATATGCATTTAGCGATATAGTCTATCAGAATCAATAAAAAAATATATAAAATATATATATATTTATGTATAGCTTTTTCTTATTTTATATAACGTAACACAAGCCTCGTAGCTTACCACGGAAACTATATGGCGCTGTGTGACCTGTCTGGAAATATTTATTATTATTATTTATGTATACACGGCCCTTTTACAATCACGAATTTAAGTTTATTTATTTGACATTCTAATTTTATTTTAAAATTCAAAGTCAAATTATATCTTTATTCACGTAAACTAGGCATTTATGAAACGTCATTAATTTAATTATTTTGAATGATTCTACCCCTGCTAGTAGAAGACTAAGCAGCAAAGTGGTCCAATAAGTAAGCTGTTAGCAGAAGACCAGCAGCTCAGCTTATTTAAATTGAAAGGTGAGGTTTTATAGCCACAAATATTAATTAACATTTATGCTAGTACATAATAAGATGACATACATCTATAACTAAGTTTAAATGACATATCATCATTATTATTATTTAGGTAATAAATAAGGTGAGACGGCCCTTATACACGTGGCTGTAAATTTTCAAAATTATAAATAAATCAAAGTTGGATTGACAGCTTACAAAAATGTATTTTAAATGTATTTCTTCATTATTTGTATAAGCAGCCATGAGAGTGGGTCACAGAATCGTCAATAAAAGAGGTCAGTAATTTGCGGAACGTCATATGAAACAATGGGAAGGGGGACAAAGGCCCTTTGTAGTGTCATTTCTACGGCATACCGTAATCTATGGCATGAAATGAAGCTCGTTAACCCGTCTCGGAATAGGAACCTGCAAGCGAAATATTAACGACTGGTAAATATAAATATACATACAGTGGTAGAGTAATAACGCCTAGAATCGAAGTTTGAGCGCAATAAGTGAGGCAAGTTTTAACTGAGCCTGATCCAGAACCTTCCAGCTAACTATGCTTATGCCAAAAGCCAGGACCAAACGCGAACAAAGGCCTTCTAAGTGGACTGTATTTGATTTTTTTATAATAGCAAAACGGCTGGTAACTCAATCACTTCACGATTATTAGTTCTTTAGTTAGCACAGCCGCCCGCGGAGAACACAACGGCGCGTCTTCCAGAAGAGCGGGATCACGGTAGATCATAGACTTCTCGCTGGATCGGGGTGCGACGTGCGACTGACGTTGCAAGCAATGAAGCTTATAAAGAAAACTATTTTCTGCAAGTCCACAAGTAGGTACTCTCGTTGCGAATATAATTATTAAACATTTAAATATTGCAAATTTGAAGTGAGTGTGTAACCATCTTGTGGTGGCATACTTGGTTATTGGAAATAGAGGGAATTTTGTATTGCTCATTATTAACCGATTCAACTATTACAAATATAAGTTAAATATTGGCGTAAACACTGAGCAACCCATTTATTTATTTATTTAACATTTAGAATACATACTGGCTAAAAAAAATGGCTAATGTAAGCATTTAACAATATGTGAGTCAGATTCCGATAAAAAGTACTCATCAAGAACAAATGGCAGTCTGAAGATCAAATTATCGAGATTTTTTGTTGTTAATTATTATGGTTTTCGTGCAATAAATCAGAGTCGCAGTGCAACATTCAAATAAAATAGATTAAAAACTAATTATAAATAAAACTAAATTAAAAATACCTATGAAAATAAAACTATTCTACAAATTAAACTAAGGGAGGGTACCTAAAACGCACGCCGCATTTAATCGTTGAACAATAATTTAGGTAGTTATGGCATTTGGGGTCGCCACACTCTTGATTAATTCATTTACCCGGCTCTTTCAAGAATTTGTGGATATCAAGAGAATTGTTTTAACCCCAAATGCCACAAAGTTTTATTATGAACTATATAGATTAAAAACTCGACTATTTCGTTTGCGCCTAAGTTATGAAATTCGGCTGTAGGTTTATTTCGGTCCTAGTGACAGTAAGTAAAGACGAAAAAAATCTTCAATCTGATTTTTCTATACCTATATTTACACAAGTATTTATGACTAAGATCCGGAGATGATCCGCCAGTAAAACTTATATCCAAATTTTAATAACATTAAAACTTCCAGATCCATCCCGAAGATTTAATGAACGTTGCGTAATCTTGCTGATTCAGCCTCATTTCAAGAAGTTTGTACCTATTTTGTCGTTCCATCGCTTTGGCTATATTATTAACAAATTGCTTTTGCTTCGAGTTGTATCACCTATACCTAATTGACATTAATATTTTGACCTTTTTTTATGAGCACAAACACGCCCACCTGAAGGTAATCAGTACGCGAGGGTCAACAAATGAATAAATTTTAAATAAAATAAAAAATATACGATGTATATATACATACACATATACAACATGCATAAATATACTACACTACATTACAACTTCTTTGAAGAAAACAGACTAGGACTTATTGTAATTTCAAAAGGTAAGTATAAACTGCTCGTAGTTTTTTAAAGATGGCCCTGCTTGGGGCTTGACGGTTAGTCAGGGGCAAGCTGTTACAAAGCAGAACAGCTACTATCGAAAATGATTTTGTGACACATCACAAACTTTAAACTTTTGGAAACAGATTTACTTTATAATAGGTCTAAAAGTCCCTAGAGGTCAAAATGTCAAGGTCTAAATACAACTAACCCATTCTAAAAGGGGAGTGACTTGACGGAAATTCGAAACTCCGTCTGCACTACACTGTCCAGGTAGGTACTACAGGAGCCATTTTTTATGATCAAGTTTAAAAAAAAACGCGTGTGAAAAGCTTGCTTTTAATGATGTGACTTTTTCACCTTTTTCAACATACACAAAGTTTCAAGTTTCTCCTTTGTTTCTGATTTCAGAAATTTAGAAATTTAATTGTACAGTGTTCTACAATAACAGTTTTAAAATACTTATAGAAGGAACATTTAAATTAATATTTTCTCAAAAATACTAATTGTAAAATGCTCATTATTATGACAACCCTTGTATTTAGGTCCAAAAATAATGAAGTATACAGTATACTTACAAATAAATACATACATTACTGCTTTTACAAGCAGGTAGAGAAACCTGCAGTGTCGTATAAAGAGCAATGTATTTTAAACTTGTCAGTTTATCATGGTAATGTATTTTTCGGAGTACAAGCCAAGGCGCCTGACTTCCCCTGGCCAGACTAATAGCGTTCCAAGATAAAGTATGCAAATATTAAGTTTTATGGTTTAAGCCACGCAAAGCTGATTATTTCCACCTCCTGTTTCTATGACAACCGGTGTTATTATCTAGATCCTGTGCCCCTCTGTATACAACCCGGTATTAAACTCTCACTTTCCGGTTTTTCTAGTAATTAAACCGGTTTTTATTTAGATTATTAATATATAGAGTACGCCACGGGAGCGTGGCAGTTGTTTTTGAAGATTTTTCTTTTTTTATAAAGAAGCGGATTCGCTTCTTTCTTTATTATTATTTTTTGTGTAATGTTAGATATAAGTTGAGTTTTTAAAAATTTAATTTTATATGCCAGAAATGGCTAAATGTGTCGAGCCAAAACTTACCATCTACCTGTATTATCATACCAAATTTCATACAAATAAATATTTTCATTTTTTAATTTTCATTTCACGTTTAGTCTACTTTACTATAGGCCAATCATGACAAGTGGCAAGATCGTCGAATTTAATTTATTTATTTAAATTAATAAATATTATTGTGTCCCGACCAAGAATCGAACCCGGTACCTCCAGGTCTAAATCCACGGACTTAACCGCTAGACCACGGAAGCAGTCAGTTTTGCCTTCAAACAACATTATTATTTATGTATTATGTTATAAGTAATTATATTATACTCGTATTATGTGTGTATATTATTTATGTAATATTACTATGTATGTGTATGTACACTATATTTATATGTATGTTTTTATACTCGGCACGTGCTTGTCTCGAATTAATTAAACAAAACATCTTCTCGAACACAAGTCTTAGTTTTTCCCCTTCAGTTGGGATAAATTTGGTGATATAAACGCAAAACGCGCCTCGCGGTAAACGATCCCGAGTCCTAATATTAACGCATTGTACACCAGGGTTGCCACACTAAATATATGTGTAATATTTGATTTAAATATTTAATTTCACTGGCTCGCCAACACACTCATACGCACTTTCCTGCTCTCCACACTCGTCGCCGCCTTCTGACTGACGTGACGTTCCGGTGTTGCTATAAGTGTGCCCGAGACAGTGTTGCCTGTATTATTATACAGACACTACAATATGTTTTTTTAAACTTAATCTAAAAATCAATTTATTGTATTGGTTCATACGAATACAAATTCATCTTAACTGCGCCGCAAAATACTGCATTCGTGGTCTAGAGGTTAAGTCTGTGGATTTAGACGCAGAGATATCGGGTTTGATTCCTGTAGCCCTGTTCTGTTACTTAGCCGCAAACGCTATTAGTAGATTTCGTTATTTACGTCAGAGCTTAATTAAAACATAATTACAAAATATTATCGCAACTCTATAAGCGCTCGACCTTGACAGCGTCCGTGCAAATATCAACTTTAATAGCATGAAGTATTATAGTTAATGGATTCCATTAAATAATGTTTGCGCTTAAGTAACAGCGGGTGCTGGTTAATATAATATAATTCGAAAGGTTGATATTCGTCAGAGAACCAAAGTTACTGACATAGCATTCAAAATTAGCATGCTGAAGTGGGACTAGGACGGACACATATGCCGCAGAACCGTCGAACAAAGGGGAGTTCTAGGATGGAGTAACACGTACAGGACGAATCAGAGTGAGACAACCCCCGATAGATGGACAAATGACTTAAAGGTTGTTGTTGAGGGATGGATGAGGGTTGCAAAAGACCACGTGCAGTTGGCGAAGGCCTACTGCAGTGAAGAAACACAGCTTGATGGAGATATGAACCACATGCACAGAATATGCACCCACATACCGTAGTCACCATTCCTTTACGTACGTTTAAATTTGGGGCTCGTACATCTGTCGCACAATAAAGATGTGGAATGTTATTCCTTAAAGCGAAGTGTAAAAAGGCATCTAGTCAAGCCGGCATAGTGTTAGGGACTGATGTCAGTCATGAGTGTCTGATTCCAGTTGGTAACATTTATGGATTTTGCGGACCACGTACCATCAGGTGGGAACTAAGTCACATACCTATAGAAAAAAATAGCATCAAAAAAAATGTGAAAAAAGTCTAAATTCCGAAAATATCCAGGATCCAGTGTGCCCAATCTGTAACAGCGGTATGGTAAAGGCATGTTTCGAATAATATAAACAATGTTAAACATAAATTAACTATACAGAGATTAACTACAAAACCGAGGTGCCTCTCAACAAAATTGATCGAACAATTCAGCTGTCTAATTTAAAAACCTATTGCTATTATAAAAGTATATTTTAAAGATTACATATACACATAATGATGAATACTTTCATGACATTTTTTTGGATATTAAGCGCAAACAATTCGGCGCAAGTTAATTTTACTAATTTATAACACAGGAGTTAAATACTGTATTTTTTATTAAACTTAATTTAATTTCTTCATGATGTAATTAACTGCATCCGTGGTCTAGCGGTTAAGTTCGTGGATATAGACTCGGAGGTACCCTGGTCGAGACACAATAAATTATTTGTGAGTTTGAGTTTGATACGCTACGGACCTCGACGAGCTTGCCATATGTCATGATGGGTCAATAGTAAGTTGGCTAAATGTGAATCCACTAAATAAAATGAAAAACGTAGTGTCGTACCACCCCAAAAGAGATACGCTTGAGATGATACTTTACTTATGATCTAATAAGTAATAGGAGCTGTATTTAATATATATATTCTGAAGTTGAATTATAAACAGATCCTGTAAAATGTGACGATATGTAAAATAAGAACGTTTATTTTTTTTTACATTGTCAGTTGATAGATAGTTAAATTAGACAGCCGAACTCTGTCAGGGGAATTAATTAGAGGAGTAAATAATGTACTTATTATGGGCAAAATGAGATCGTTCTACTGCGGGCATTGATGTATACCAATTTGAAAATACTAATTAATTTATTACACCATGTTAATTGATTTTAATTTAGATTGAGTAATAATTAAAAACTATTATGTATATTTAGGTGTTCGAGCCTTCAGGCTTGACCCACCAGAGATTAACTTCTTGAACATCAGCGCCATCTGGTAAATTTACGGGGAATCACATGCTTTTTCCCTGGCAACCCCGTGTCGATAATGGAATGTAGGGTAGGAAAGGTTATATAAGTCAGCGCTGCAGGTATTTTCTTCAGTACGTTTTTGAAACTCAGCGTCATCGGTAGTAATCGTTTTTATTTTTCAGCCATCTTAAATCCAGGTAAGATTATAAATTAGTATATGTATGTAAGTGTCCCTAGTTAGATAGGGATATTACTTACACTTATCGGTGCAGCATGTTGCTTTTAGCTCATGCATTGATCGGGAAAACTGATTTCCGAATCAACACGTGTCGTCTCGCTACGAACGACTTACTTCTTTTAGAAGTTGCACCGTTGCGGCGCGACGTATCTAATTCGACTAAGAATTGATACTATTAGAACTGACATACGGTCGCGCCGCATGAACTGATAAGAATTGTTTTATCAAAATAATGTGCTATGACGTCGCGTCAAATGTCGCATCGAACGTCGTATCAAATGTCGCATCAGATGTCGTATCAAATGTCGCATCAGATGTCGCATGAAATGTAGTATCAAATGTCGTATGAAATGTCGCATCAAACGACGCATCAAATGTCGTATGAAATGTCGCATCAAACGTCGTATCAGATGTCGTATCAAATGTCGCATCAAACGTCGTATCAAATGTCGCATCAGACGTCGTATCAGATGTCGCATGAAATGTCGTATCAGATGTCGCATGAAATGTCGTATCAAATGTCGCATGAAATGTCGCATCAAGCGTCGTATCAGATGTCGTATCAGATGTCGCATCAAATGTCGTATCAAATGTCGTATCAAGTGTCGCATCAAATGTCGTATCAAATGTCGTATCAAATTGATACGACGTCGTATCAAGTGACGCATCAAACGTGTCGCATCAAATGTCGTATCAAATCTAAGCGACATGTATGAAATATAGCATCAATTTTGATTTCATATTATCAATGATTATAAATTAGTAAGTATCCAAGGTAAGATTGTGAATAAGTATATCTAGTGTCCCTAGTTAGTTAGGGAAATCACTCACGCTATCCGGTGCAGCATGTGGCTTTCAGCTCATGCATTGATCGGGAAAAATAATTTCCGTATCAACATTTGTCGTCTCACTACGAACGACTACTTACTTCTTATTTTTAGAAGTTGCACTGTTATGACACAACGTACCTAAAATTCGAATAAGAATTGATAGAATCAGAACTGACTTATGGTTGCTTCGCGTGAACTAACATGTAAGTATCAACATCAAAATAAAGCGACATAGCACAGTACCAAACATTATATCAAAATGATGCAAAGTCAAAGTATCAAATGGATGCAAGATGAGGTACCAACAGAATATTTATTATTAATATGCATACTAAAGTGCTAAACAGGGATATCACGCACACTGTTTGGTGCAGTATGTTGCACACACTTAAAGCATTGCTGGCAAAAAAAAAAAAAAAAAATGAATCAAAATTTGTCGAATCACTACAAAAAATAAAATAACTTTCTTTAGAAGTTGCACGGTTACGACTAGACACATATCTAACTCGACTAAGAATTGATACAACAGACAATTGATATAACAGACGTATAGTCGCGCCGTATAGCGCTGATACCACATGTTTTGTTAACAGACATCCAATCATTATATGTATATATATTTTTGTTTTGTCCATTATAAATTAGTACATATATGCAAAAGCCCCTAGTAAGATAGGATTATCGATTACATAACTTAGCATTGCTTTGATCGGAACACTAATTATTTCTTAATCAATATTTGTCGTCTCACTCGTACCATAAACGACTACCTACCTACTTCTTTCAGAAGTTTTGCAACGCAAATTTGACTCGGGAATCGATAAAACTAGAGGTCGCGTAAGGTCGCGACGCTTAAAATGGTATGACATAGCGACGTGCTATGTCGCGTCTTACATTGCATTAAACAATACGTCATGTCGCACGGTCACTCAAGTGGCCATGTCACAGCTATGATCAAGAGTACTTGCACCAATAAACAAGAGATGTAAGATAAAAGCAGTGTGAATGTGGTTTACCAGAATAATAAATCCCTTCTTTACCCACTTTGCAAATTGCGACCATGTTGATGGGTGATTTGTGTCTTAAAGACAGTGTTGACGAAGAAGGCTTGAAGAGGGAGCAATTAAGTCAATCATCGATAAACTATTCCCTACGAAATGGCTCTCATGTTGCGTAAATAATCAAATCTTTACGAAGCTTCTCGGACGAGATCTAACCTCTTAATATAAAAGCCAAGTTAAAACAGAAGATCTTATAAAATTCATATCACCACATATAAAAAATAAAAGACCCGAAATCATACGATCCATTCATAAAAGCTGTCATAACAATCAAAAGTAAAACTATCGCGATGAGGCAGTCGGTCCTCACCAATTGTATTGGAGACTCTACGTTCAAAAAACTTTAATGGGACTTACAGCAACCCAGGACGAGGCCATAGAAACCATATCATGATGCAATTGGAATTTTTTGCGATCTTTCGAAGGCATTTGATTGTGTTAATCATGACATACTTATTAGAAAGTTACACCACTACGGAATGCAAAGTTCTTCTCTTGCCATGATTCGTTCCTATCTTCAAGGGAGAACGCAAAAAGTTGATGTTAACGGGGTACTATCATCGGGATAACCTGTAGTTATGGGTGTCCCTCAAGGTTCGATACTAGGTCCCTTTCTTTTTCTGATTTATATTAATGACTTGCCTTTTATGATTAAAGAATTTTGTGATATAGTATTATTTGCCGATGACACTTCCCTCATTTTTAGAATACGAAGAAATATTTCAAATTTTGACGACATAAACCTAGCTTTAACGCAGATACTTAAATGGTTTAGTGTGAACAATCTTTTACTTAATGCTAATAAAACCAAATGTATTAGATTTACTTTACCTAATACAAGGCATTCGAATCCTGTTCTAAAAGTAAATAATGAACCCCTTGATCTTGTTACCAGTACAGTTTTCTTGGGCATTACTATTGACTCTAAATTGCAATGGGGTGCTCACATATCTGGTTTGGCTGGTAAACTCAGTTCAGCTGCCTTCGCTGTTAAAAGAATAAGGCAGTTGACAGATGTTGATACAGCCAGACTTGTATATTTTGCATACTTCCATTCCATCATGTCGTATGGTATCTTGTTATGGGGTTCTGCGGCTGATACTCAAACGATTTTTGTTTTGCAAAAAAGAGCCGTTCGATCTATTTATAGTCTGGGTACTCGTGTTTCTCTTCGGGAAAAATTCAAAGAATCTAATATTCTCACTATGGCATCACAATACATTCTTGAAAATTTAATATATGTACACAAAAATATACATTTGTTTAAAAAAAATAAAGACCTAACCAGCCGCAACACTAGAAATATAAACAAACTATACGTTCCTCGCTTTAGACTAAGTAAATGTAGTAAGTCCTTTCTTGGACAATGTATAATTTTTTACAACAAGCTGCCCGAAGATCTAATAAATCTGCCACTTAATAGGTTTAAGTTATCTATTAAACATCAATTGATTAACAAGGGATATTACACTATTGATGAATATCTCCAAGACAAGAACGCATGGGTGTACCCATTTATTATTTGAATTAATTGTGTTTATATAGTATAGCTTATAGTATGACAATGCCTTTTTACAGCAGCTATAATTTTAAGTGACATTTAATTTTTATTTTTTATATTTGTGTTGCATTAGCTTCTAGAATGACAATGCCTCTTTACAGCAGCTATAATCTTAAGTGACAATTATATTTTTTATATTTGTGTATTATTTGATAAGATGACAATGCCTATTTACAGCAGCTATAATTATAAGTGTAGTTTTGTGTGGAATTATTGTGTTATACTCACGTAGGTTTTTTTTTTTTTTAAATGTTATTTTATGTTTGTATTGTAACGCACTGCTTTACATTTAAGTAAGGTTGGGTAGTTTCATGGCGTTCTACCTGGTAGAATGCTGTGAAATTATGTAGCCTAATATTAAAGTATACTTATTGTAAATTTGACATGTAAAAGTGCAAAATACATTTTTTTTTTTGTCCTATGCCTAATTACAGAAATAAACGAATTGAATCTCTTAAACTCTGTCGTAGAATAAACTGAAGAGGCGTCAGAAAGGGACGGCCATCCATAGAGAATCTAAGCATATCAAGCTATATAATCTAGCATTACCGGCTAATAATATTTAAGAAGAAAACTCCTCACAAATAGCGGAGGCGCAAGGGAAATCAATTAAACTTAATTAAACCAAAGAATGTCCAGTACGTGACAGCCCAATACGCTTTAATCAGAATACATATTTTATTGTTTCTATGTATTTTAAGGCCGATCGGAACCCAAAATCACTAAGATGGACTTAATAGTTACTACACAATACCAACAAATAACAAGGACTGTGGCATAAGTGCCAATGATAGGTAAAGAGAGGTAATGATGCTTAAAAACTCCAATCGTTTAAGGGAATTTTAAAACAACTGCAGTTTTCTGCGCTCTTAAGTAAACTTATAAAATTACTACAACTACACTAACAGTAGGCGTTTGCTAGACTGTAAAAGTCTTAACCCATCCTAGCCGGGATTTCGATGAGATTAATCTAACAATTAAAGATTATGCCGAGCATCTTTGAAAAGTTAGATCAAATAATTTAACATATAAATAAAGTATTAAGCATCCGTTAATATCATAAACTTAAGGATACAATTAAATAACTCGTTAATAAAAATAAGTGGAACTAGTTGGAAGAGGAACTTACTTCCTATAGCTTTCAAAATTATTTTTCTTACTACTCATGGATTTTTATTAAAGAAAAATTCATGATCACAGCGTGTAAGCCTCACTAAACTCAAAAATTCCTATTAGTCTTTCCAAACCAACAACAGAAATATGATAGTGGGTTAAAGGTTTGGAATGTGGGACTCAATTGCTAGTTTCGACAACATTTATAACTGCAACATCGCGTCAGATATAAGGTAGACAGAAATAATAAACAACACGAATTTACGGAAGTTTGATGGATAATGTAAAAGTTTGCATTATAATCATAAAAACACAATTCCATGATACCTGTACTTTATACGCTATCTTAGTAAAGAAAATTGACAACCAAAGGGAAAACACCAAAGTTATATAACAGACAATTTTCTTATATATGGAAACAAGGCCAATAAAACCGGTGAATTTAGCATCGTAAACTTTAGACATGTGTCACAAAAACAAATAACTAGGTATATAACCCAAGTATATATAGTACCGAGAAAATACAGTGGCATAGCAGACAGGTCATCAAGACCGAAGTCTCATCAGGAATGACGTCAAACTATCCGCGCAGTTTTATCCCACAAATTAGGGACTCCATAGAAATACCTATTTGCCTAAAAGAATAAATATATATATATTGCATACATTGCCCTTTTTATATGTAGTATCTAGTATGTAACAATAATTACTCGTATATCATGTTAATCTATCATGGTCATGCACAAAATGTGGGTACATTATGTACATACTCGTAATACGAACCTTTTTATTTCATAATATATTTAAATATAATATAACTTTTAGCGTAGTTATTATTTAATATCAATTTATTGGAATCTTATAAGTACCCTAAGTACCAATATATACGAAGACTTGAGGGATCGAAACAACAAATTAAGGAACGCCTTTAGTCGACCATGGTCATTCAACCCCGCTCGGATGTTTTCTCCTACTCTGATTCCGAGGTTTCTTTAACATCTAAATACGAGTTACTTTAGTAGCATGGTAGTGGAACAAAGCAATTAAAGGCCAGAATTATAAAAAAAAAAAAAAAAAACAAGCGGTAGTTAAATTTGAACCGGAAACATACGAACACACATTCAGGATCTCACAACGAACTGAGCTCCTGGAGAAGTATAACTTTGCCGGTCTGAAAAATATTAGTTTGTAGTGACAATCTTATAGAAGGTTCCCCAACAAAATAGAAAATAATTTCAGTGGTCACAATGATTTTACATACAACACCAACTGATATAGCTCGATTTCTAATATCCTATACTTATCGCTAAAACAAAGTAATTATATATATATACGAGTATATATATATATATATATATTATTGAAATTAAAGTATTCCGTTTGGTCAGAAAACAGCAAAAAATCATACAGAACTATACAGTTTCCAAATCTAATCGTTAAATATAACATTTGCACAAAAGCAGTGATCATCTTTAGGTAAAGAAAATTTTAATAGCTAGCTCGTTACAATTCCTGCACTGACATAAATCAGACAGTGCCAGATAAACCTTGTTTTAAGACCTTGCTATGCGAATAAATCAGCGAGCCCAAAGTGTCTACCAGCAGAAAAAGCGGTTATTAGCTTTAAGTCCACCTATTGATAATTGAATTAAGTATATCTCGTGAATAAGAGATCTCACCAATAATTTTACACTTGGCATTATTATTAAAGTAAATTATATAATAGTAAACAATATTATATTGCTAGCCTGCTTCAAGTTCACTAGTCGTAGACTAGTTATTTAATTGTCCGGCGACACGGTCGACTCGACGGACGCATTCACGTTTGTTTATTTTATGTCTACACAATAATATTATTTACGTTATGGCCGGCATGCTCAATCGAAAATGCTACATTTTGACAGTTAGACAGGACTGAAATGGGTAATGAAACAATAAAAATAAAATGTAATATTTTGTTAAAACCAAATGTATTTTTGTTTTTTAATAAAAATAAAAACAATCAATCCATGTGCATAGACGAAGTGCAGATACCTTGATCACTAGATAAAAAGTAAAGAGAATAATATCATATTACAAAAAGAACCTAAACATAGACCTTTTAGCAACCCATAAGTATATTAAGTAATGTAGTAATAACTCCCATCATTGTGAAGTGAAGTATTGGTTCATTTTATAATGTAAATTCTTTATTTCATTTACAAATTCTAGTACATAGGCGAACTATAACGTCTTTATTCATAATTTTTTTAGAACAACTATATTCGTTTTCCTTTTCTTTGAAGACTATAATTTAAATTAAATCAGTCACAGTACGATAAATAATGTCAGCGCCAACAGATAGTAAACACGTCTCTGGTGGGTCAAGCCTGAAGGCTCGAACACCTAAATATACCCGTTTTTCCCCCCGAAGGGTAAAAAACGGTTATTTGGGTTTCAGCCGAAAGGCTTGACCCACCGCTTTACGCCCTTGTCGGCGCCAAGTTCGTTACAGAACAAAAAGTACTGAAGAAAATACCTGCAGCGCTGACTTATATAACCTTTCCTACCCTACATTCCATTATCGACACGGGGTTGCCAGGGAAAAAGCATGTGATTCCCCGTAAATTTACCAGATGGCGCTGATGTTCAAGAAGTTAATCTCTGGTGGGTCAAGCCTTTCGGCTGAAACCCAAATAACCGTTTTTTACCCTTCGGGGGAAAAACGGGTAAATTTGTTCATTATGAGGGTAAGGATATGGAAGATTTGGTATATTATATAACTTATCTAATATATGTACAAATTAAGTGTTCATTCCATCATTCCCAAAATAATATGTTATTTTGTTTTTCATTTCTTATAAAACTAAAATCAACATAACATACAGGATAACAAAAACACGACTTCTAAAACAAAATTAATTTATAATTACATACTCGTATATTTAATACCTATATTATGTATTTTATTTATATTTTTCAAAATATATACAAATATAAAATAATAATTACAAACAACTTACCTAATAAAAAAAAACTATAATATATAAATAAAAAATGTCCTCGAGATAGATAGATCCAAGAAGACTGGCAACATTTCCCCTCTGTATAGCGAGGCTAATACGTTGGCAGAAATAATTGTCAGCTTTCCTCTTCCGTTAGCCGTTTGAATACATCATGGCCCATCATCTGGTCCCAAAACGGCGCAAATTCGAAACCTATAGGTACCGAGGTTAGCGTATTTGCGCAGCTTAAGGGCCTGGTTGAGCGGGGCGATGGCTGGCACATGCGTTATGTATGTAATCGGGTGCTGCTGTGGGTTCTGGGACCTCTGCCGAACAAGTTCATTTTATTGTTTGTCGGCTTTCGGGTTGCACACAGGCAAGTCTTCATTCTGACATACCTGGTGGGGTACCACTGTACCAGGTATTGTAATTTCATAGGTACTCAGGTGAATTTGAAAGATATTTATTTATTGTTGTTGTGTAAATCTGCATTTGTTACAATTGTTAATCTGCTATAGATATCTGATATAATGCTGAGTTTTCCTTGCAGATTCCTTTCTCCAATCATTTCAGATTAAACATTAACAGGTCACTGGAATTTGCTAAGCTGCTAGTCTTCTGCTAACAGCTTACTTCTTGGACCACTTTGCTGCTCAGTCTTCCACTACCAGGAGTAGAATAATTCAAATTAATATAAATTATGACTTGTCACAAATGCCTGTAATAGGTTTACATGAATAAAAGATAATTTAACTTTGACTTTGAGGTTCTCAGAAGAAACGGCCGCACTTACCGCGCTTGACGAAGTCACCAGGAACCTGGCTAATGTGTCTGCACATGTAGCATCCCTCGCCAGTGACCTGGCAAGTTTCCACGGTTAAACAGACATGCCGTCGGGTTTCTAGCCATGGCTCCGCGCAATCCCAGAGGGTTCTAGGTTCGCGGGTTAATAATATATATTTTAATTGAACATAAAAAAAAACATAAAGGACAATGGGCAAATATGACCCGCTTAGCGAAAAGTGGCGGACATTAACCAAAATGGTTTTAAATTAAAGAAAATAATGTGGCCTTTCATTATATGTAAACATTTTTTTTTTAATCGATGGGAGAATAAAGTTATGATGTTTTTATTAAAATAAAAAATACACAACTAAACGAATGTTTTTCTCTATATACAGTGTAAACTTCATTTAACAGCACACGATTTAACGACAAATACCCAAAAACGTCAAAATTACTTGACTTGGGTTGGTTTACCTTGTTATAAATAGTGTTAATAATAGGTACACTCGTATGTAGCATTACAAACCCTCTAAATAACGACAACAATACGTCATTTTTGGTCGATTTAAGAAAGATTTTAAAATATTCCGACATACCTATTTTAACATTGCATTGCCGAATATGATGACCGATTTTAAAATAACAGCGGCAATTATTAATGCTACTCGTCAGCAATACGAAGATAATATGTACGCCGAGCAGTTTATAAATATTATTAATTATAATATTAATAGAGAAAATGAGTTGGCAGAATACGTTATAACAAATAATTTAAACAGACAAAGAGTAGCATTCGAGCCCCTAGATGGAAACAATCCTGATTTTGTAGATTTTCCACAGCTGACCTTCGAAGATTTAATACTTTTCACGTTGGGATCATATCACCTGAAACTCGCCAGGTCATATTGTCACGAGCACATGCGACCAAACGGTGTCTACACTATAGAAATGTATCGACACCAACAATTAATTAATAATAATATATTGATCAGAGGACAAAAATCCAGTTACGACATATCCGCCTGAAACAATATTATACATATATTATGATAAACCCAACACAAAACGGGAGACAAAGTATCGAAGCATACTACTGCTCATGTATACACGGCCGCCGCACTGTCGGGAGTTGTGCACATATTGCAAGCATTGTTTATTTTCTGTCTTGGGCCAGACATCAAGAAGCTATAGACACGCCTGCTTTATTCTTAGATAATGTTATTATAGATTTGGATGAATTTGAATAATTCATATATACATATAATGGTATAAATAATAATTTACTTTTATTTTATTCTATTCTATTTTATTTATTTTCCCTTTATTATTTTTTAGTGTTATAATAGTGCTTTTAGAAACTGTTATCTGACAAGAATGCTACAAAATGTCGAAATCTTATTGATTTTTATATCAATATATTTCTTTATTTTTTACAAGATTCCCGTAACCCACAATAATGCGACTAAGTTCATAGTAACTCAGAGTCATATACCAACACATTGTGCTATATTTTGTTCGTGTCCGCCGTGGGTATGGTTTCCATACTAAAGTGCCCCATGTCCTTTGCTACCTTAGAAATGAAAACAAATAAATTACAAGCTACTTGTATATTGATGGTTTGAAATGTGTGAGAACATTTTTTCTGAATACATTGTAACGGTCATGAAAGATGTCTATATCATTATTGGCAATAACGTACATTTCCAAGTGAAAATTGGATTTTAAATTAAGTGTAGGTTAGAGTTAGACAATCTAGTTAGGAATTGCTCTGCGGCATACATATTGCTTACTCAACGTGTCTTGACAGTTGGAATAGTTACCAACTTTGACAAAATTAATATAACAAGTTTGCAAATTGAATAACTGACGCAGAAATCCTTTAGTCTCAAGATAGTTTGACATTTGTAAAGTTTAGTTACGTTTTGAGGTTTATTGCAGAGTTACAAATGCAAAAGAAGTACCAAAAATATTTTAAATAAAATAAAATAAATAAATAAAGTTTTATTTTATCACACACATATCAAATTTCACAATAAAACTATAGTTATAGTAAATCGTATATTGCCGCAACTTCCGGCGCTGTACATCGTCGACATGTAGACTTACTCGCGCATGAGTGTTGTTACTCTCGCTCTCACCGCCGCAGGCGGTGCGAGACGCCAATAGTAGACTTTCGATACGCACCACAGCCACATGTACCGACAACAGCACGCGCGCGCGCCAATCTTTACTGTTTAATTCTCTTAATTTTATTTTGTATTCTTATTGAAAGTTGTGAAACTCATTAAATAGTTTGATATTGCACTTAATCGTCTATCATACATCGAGTAGAGAGCACGACTATTCTACTCGACTTTACCCAGTCAAGCTCTCGAAGGAATCGAGCAGAACACCCACGCCCACTCTCAAGCGCCAGGATCAATTCAAGTTTATTTACGGTTTGGGCTCTGCTGAACATATAACCAATGTGATAGTATTTTACTGGTTCCATCACAAACCACTCTCAAAATGCGATTGGTTAAAGAACATAGCCGCTCCCAGAAAGACGTAACACGGATTCGAAACACCGGGAAGAAGTCTGGCACCCTCGCCATAGCGAACATGCCCGATGCACTGCAGTACCGCGAGCATGTAACACCGGACGGCCAGAGCTCTTCTCACCCTCCCGATGTTCATGCCATCCTTTAGGTCAGATGTCATCACATGCCCTAAATTAAAACTCTTTTTCCAAAATAATGCTTTTTATAACATGTCAGAATTTATTGACATGCCTTTGACGGATATTTCATTTAAATAGTTGTTTAGTTTTGTCGTCTTATGCCTTCTGCTGTATTGTGTACCTAATGCCCTGTCTACGATATGCAGTGCTTAGCATTATTTTTAATATTTTACCATTTGTTAATGGACATACCAAAATATAACCTTTGTTATATATGTAGGTCAAATGTACATCACGACCGTATCCCTTGCGCGTCAGACACCACGCTTTTGGAAGGAGCTAGTTCACAATTGTCCAACTTTACTATAGGTACTTGATGACAAGCGGCAAGCTCGTCGATGTTTCTAATGTACCAGACTTAAGAAATAACACAAAATTAAAATAAATAATATATTGTCCCAACCAGGAATCTGACCCGGTACCTTATCGTCGATATCTACGGTTCTTACGGCTAGACCACATAGGCTAATATAATAATAATAATATAATTTTGTATCAAGTAAGACAAATTCATTAAATTTTATATAGGTAGATATACATACATAAATAAATACATTTCATTATTATTTGTGATATTTCTCGAGTTTGGTACCCTGGTACATCGACGAGCTTGCCACTTGTCATGATTGGCGTTTAGTAAAGTTGGCTAATTGTGAATCCGCTTATTTATAAGCGTGGTTTTACACCACCCCCAAAGGGAAACGGTCGTGATGATACTTTACTTTATATGTACCTTCAGCAAGCAATATTTATCAGTATGTCGTCTGTCTGCTATAAATTAATTATGGGTTTCAAGATGCCTGTAATAAAATATATATAAAAAAAAGTTGTCCAGACTTATAAAAAGTTACAATCAAATCAATAATTAAGTTCACCGCGTCGCGTCGTAAAATACAAGTAAATAATAATTACCGATTCATCTTCATGTACATTTTCGAGATTTGTAATTTAACGTACCTGAAAGGAAAAAAAAATACTATTAATAAATTTTGTTGTATCCTGACTAGACGTATGTCCTATCGGGCCGACAACGGACACTTCAAGCATCTTCAGAATATCGCTCCGTCTTGCGTTCGGCCCCCCAACGGGAGACGGCTTCCTAGAAAAGTGATCCTTATTAACATTATTTCTTCAGAAACAGAATGTATGTCTCTCGAATTAGTTGTTTGACATTTTATTTATATATATATATATATATATATATCTATTTATTTATAGTGTATGTTTATGTATGTATGTATTATATAGTATGTATGTGTATTTTTTTTTATATTGTGTATGTATATGTATATTTAAGTGCTATAAATGTTTATTTACTAATTTAAGCTATTTTAATATTTTTCTTTATCCTGCCCATCACCTTACATGATCCCCAAGGTTAGCTGGTACAGAATGCCTTATGGCGTTATAGCTCGCCTATGTACTAGGTTTTTTAGTGCAATAAAGTATTTAAATAAGTAAAATCCTGAAGAAGAGCTGAAATAGTCGAATCTAGAGCCCCTGGGTTCGTGAGCCACACGGGCGCTGTTACACCAGTACGGCGCCCAGCACCAAAAGTGAATGAATTACCAGCCTTTTTTTTTAGCCTTCCGGGCCTAGACGATTCCACTGACTGACTGAATTAAAGAGCATCATTCATCTTGTATGGGGATTAGGGCTAAATTGTATTCACAGTTATATATAATAATAATAATAATAGTTTATTGACACAAAATAAAATATACATATTGAACAAAAAAAAAATACATTGTTGTACATGCTTAATTTGATAGACGACTTCTGTATACTAAGATGGCCCTGGTCTTATAGGGGACTTATATGCATTAAAAATTAAAAGAAAATTACAATTATTGTATATCCTAGTATTCGGCGTGATTTTATATGGTGTTACGTTAGATTAATATTTTATTCTATTGATAGAAGCAAACAACTATTTCTAAGTAACCAAAAGTGAAAATTTGGCTTCTTCATCATCATCATTATTAGAGCCCCTAGAACACAGCGTCCTAGACCTCCACTGCTGGAGATGGGTCTTCCAGAACACATATCTGTAGAATTTGGCCTACACTCTGGCCAGACGGGTTGGCGAGGATATCATGTCAATTTTAATGACAATTTATTAACGATTCCACAAGTTGGTATTAGTGGAAACTTAACGTGCTCTCCGAGGCACGGAAACGGTGGTGTTGTAAATCTATGATAAATGTACGTAAGAAAAGTGTTACCACCGCCGCGTTATCTTCATACAAACTGTTAATTTTAAATAGCCAATATGTATGGAGAAGCCAAAAAAAAAATTACATTTCCGACTTATAGTTTCATAGGAAAAGTTATTTGTTTCTATCAATAGAATAACATATTAAAAGCAAAGAATCATCACGGCCGTTTCCCTTTCGGGGTGGTCAGAAACAACGCTTATAAAGAAGCGGATTTACATTTACAACTTTAGTATATGCCAATAATGACAAGTGGCAAGCTCGAGAAATATCAAGAAAAAAAAAATATAAATTGAGTCCCGATCAGGAATTAAACCCGTTACCTCCGAGTCTAAATCTCACGGACTTAGCCGCTAGACCACGAAGGCAGTTTAACAACTATATTGTTTATAAAGTATTTAGTCTATCGAGGAACGTTTTTAAAATAAAATAGCAACACGTAATGCATATTTCGGCGAGCATTATTTGGTTAAAGTATTTCTTGTATAAACAAACATTTAAATCTAGATTTCAGTTGAGAGCTACAATAGTATCTTGATTCAATCTTATAAAAAGTATCTTTACGACCGTAATTCTAAATCAAATAAAATTTTAAAAGAATGGTACTACAGGGTTAGTATGTTCGCCTTATTCATATTTTAAAATAAATTTAGCTTTGTCTATTTGTGATGAAACCTCCACAGTTGAAGATGGGCCTTCAGGAACATGACGAGTATGGGCCAAATTCTCTAGTTATATATTCTGGCCTATCTCTAACAGTGGAGGTCTAGGACTCTGGGTTCTAGGGGCTGTAATGAATATTCAACTTTTCCTCAAGAATAAAACAAATTTATTTTAATGGATTCATCGTGCGGGTGCCGGGTCCATGGTGAATGGGAAAGAGAGGGGAAGAATGTCGTTTCGGGCTTGCGACCGACTACATGCTGGATTAAAAAGGAGGCCTCATCTTTTTATTGCGCAATAAGACGCTCACCGTCTACCATTCTGCTTCACTCCCTACCCAACTAAATACTGTATGATTTCGCTAATGCTGTCCAAAATATACCAACTCGTATTTGGCTACATTCTGTACATAGCTTAGGACCTTCTTTTTGTCAAAGAATCCTTTAAAGCCAGCGCATTACTTCTCGAGACAGTTCGTTTTAGATTTTCCCGATAGTCGTAATAGTGAACTGCTGTACCAAATAAAGCCGGATATCATGTGCTTTGTCAATGTTTCCTCCAGGGCCTATATTCTGCTAATAAACAAATAAAAACAACAATACCATTCTATCGACACTATTGACATTGTGTTTTAAATCAATTCAATGTAGTTTTTAATTAGAAAAAAATAACTAAACCAAAAAAAAAACTACTTACAAAACTTAATTTAATTATAAATCGTATCCGCGCGGCATAGTGGCAAGAACGCTGGTCGCATTTCCTCGCTGAATCGCTATGCCAAATCTCTGGGCGAGGAAAGAACCAACCCTCTTGTCCCCAGAGCATACAATTAGGGTGATGTTTTTTCAAAATGTTTTAGCGCTTGGACCCCACGGGCCTAAAGTCTCTACAGCAAACGGCACAAACACGTAGTCTTTGATTATAGGTATTTGTGCCGCTTGCCAGACTTTGCGCTTTCGGCTGTGCTCCTGCTTTTAGCGCTGTTCCCCTAAGGTGTGACAAAGCCAAAGTGCCGACACAAGTGGCATCCCAAACTAAGGCCCGTCCCCGCTCCCAGGGGATCAGCGTCATACCATCAGGTCTCTTGCTATAATCGCAGGTTCCGGAACCTCAATGGTGGCAAGAGCCCGTTTTATAGTTTAAATTGATATTCAATTAAAATATAACACAATCGTTATGAAGTGTTAGTAGAGTCGTGTTTGCGTATTTTCGTATTGCTTGTTAAAAAAAACGGTTAAGTTTAACGATAAATAAAACTAGAATACAATATGAAACTAAAAAATAGAATACATTAATTAAATAAATAAATACTAAATTGGTTCAGTGGAAAGTCACTGGCACACCATTGGTTAAATTATTTGGAGTATAGAATGACAAACTATTCTGATACGACTCTATCAAGCACGATATTTATCATAATAATGTTTCATGGGATGTAGAATTAACGAGATATTTTCATAAATATCGTATCCCCGCTATTTGCACCAGTTATTCAATTAGGTCGGACTTCCGTTCTCGACAGATGATAGATTATAGTCCATTAGGATAATACTATCAAAGCAAATCATAATACTGGAGAACATTGACTTAATATGGACTGGACTTTCCATACGAAGTTTCAGATTCAAGATAATCGCCGCATTACTTATTTTAGTAATCATCATCATCATCATCCTATGTCTCTACACTGCTGGATATAGGCCTCACTTCCACAGGTCATATGTCCTTCTGGCGGGGGGTCGTCCCACTCTGCGTCTTCCAGTACGTGGTCTCCACTGCAGGACCCGTTTACTCCATCGTTCATCGCTTTTGCGACAGACGTGTCCAGCCCATTGCCACTTCAACTTGCTAATTTTGAAAGCTATGTCGGTAACTTTGGTTCTTTGACGGATGTCAACGTTTCTCACTTTATCCTTCAGAGAAATCGCGAGCATAGTTCTCTCCATAGCTCGCTGAGCGACGTTGAACTTATGTATCAGACCCACCGTCAGTGTCCTCGTCTCTGCTCCATACGACATTACTAGAAGAACACACTGGTTGAAAACTTTTGTCTTCAAACACTGTGGTATGTTCGATAGGTAGATGTGTCGCAACTTTCCGAATGCTCCACATCCTAGCTGAATGCGTCTTTCGGCTTCTTTACTGAAGTTGGCTATTCCTAATTGGATGGCCTGTCCAAGGTAGATGTATTTATTTGTTAATAAAAAAATAAAAAAACATTTTTGTACAACTTCGATAGTGGCTTTTCCCACGTAGATTGGTCTCGGTAAAACATGGCCGTTGGACATGATTTTTATCTTGTCCAAGTTCATACCGAGACCAACCCGCTGAGATGCCACATTCAAGCCGTTCAGCATTCTGCTAAGATCTTCCAGCGAGAGATTTTAGTAATACTGCGTGGTATTTATTAAAGAGCAAATATTGTTATAGTATAATCTAGAATGAGAATATAGGACTACGTATTTCCTAAAAATATCGCCACTCATACTGAGCCTAATCAAGTAGGTAGCGAGAGGTCAACGATCGCGCGAAAGTTGACTTACATATTTTTTCTCTCTCTATTCCGTCTCTCGGCTATGGGCAAAATCAATTAATAATAACACTCCACAGCCTTTAGGTATTTATCACGATTCACCATGTAGTAGTGTTTTGTTTAATTATTTATATTATAATCGAATGTGCGAGCGAGACGGATACAAATCCTAATAACCCTTTTAGCTTTTATTTCTGTTGCGAACATTATCCGGCTATTTTTCGAAACCAAAGCGTTGTAAGAAGTCCTATGTACAAGATGTAAGTCATTGGTGTCTAATGAATTAATGTTAAAACTTCCTGTCATGTCGTTTTCTTTATTACAAAAGCATCTGTTACGTTTATCAAAATGTTTACAGTTGCCACATACTATTCTATGATTTGACTATTCAAGATTTGCAATTTTAATTGCTTAGCAGTTTTGTCGTGTACACCGGTTTTTAAAATAAATTCAGCGTCCGCTAGCTCCTAAACGACGACTAGGCGTCCAAAATCATCCGTATTCCTTCTTTATTATTTTATTTTATTTTGACAGCAAACAGTCATTTACATCATATTACAAACATAATAAAAATTAACAAGACCTTGAGTGTCGAGAATTTACACAAAGTACAATAAAGGAAAACACAACCAAGTATAGCAGATTAACAATTAAGCAAAAAATAAAATTATTAACATCAAAATTGAATTGAAATGCTAAGTTATATCATAGTAGAAACAATATTACTACTACTACATATATAAACAGCTACACATTAGAAATGTTATATTATTTTAATTTAGAGAACATATGTAATTTGAGGTCGTTTTTAAATTTGTTAACACTAGAATTAAATAGGTCAAGATGAGACAATTCCTTATCGTAGTAGTCGAGAGAGCGACAAAAGTATCTATTAGCCGTGTACTTAGCAGATGAATTAGAAATAACAAATAAGTTGTTGCTGCGAGTGCTACGTGTATGTTTGTACGTAATGTTATGTTATATTCTTATTAATATATTTCTGTTATATTTATTAGTGAAATGGATCGCTGGCCTAATTCCAACACACAAACTCCCCAGGTCAGTAAACACAATCTTGACAGTGTCATTACATGTCCAACGATATTGGGATTGATTTGACACCATTAGCAAATCTACATCAAAGTAAAGTATTATCAATATGGTAATAGTTTGTGACTAAACTGAGATAAATTGATATTTTATGTAACAGTACAAGATCTAGAGCAGAGTTACCTTCACCGATCGGTTATCATAAATATAATAAAATACGCTAATAAAAGCGACAGTGATGGGTTGCCTAACAAAATATGTTCAAGGCTATATAGGGTGATTTTTTTAAGTGGTCGTGGAAGGCTACTGTGTAAACTATGAAGAAAATGCAAAAGGACTCGGGCCGATTTAAAAAAAAAAAAACTACATAATATTTTTTTATAAACTACTAAGCCTAGCGCAAAGGTTTGAACAAAGGGGATTTTGATTTCTGTAGTTTGACGTTTGACATTTTTTACAATAAAGGATTTTAGTTGATAAAAAAAAACCTACAACCAATCACCATTGCTTTTGTTAAAGTAATTTATTATATAAAAAGTGTATTTCATTTGAATAACAGATCGGTGAAGGTTGCGCATACGAATCTTAAGACTATAATGGAACATCGTTAACTGATAAATTTTAATATTAATTTCAATAAGATCAGTCTACGAATATTGTAAAGTATCCTTACGACTGCATTCTTTTAAGTGGCAAGCTTGTCAAAGTTTCTAGCGTACCACACTCAAGAAATATCACTTTTTTTTTGTGTTCTCGACTCATTTAAATCTACAGCCTTAACCGCTAGACCACGGAAGCAGTCTAATTGTCCTTTCTTTTATGCTTTATTTCTTATATCGTTCGGCTTTTTGCCCTATCTTAGATATTTAATGTCTCTAAAGACAAGTAAATTTCAACATTTAATACATTTAATGAAACGAGTGTTTTTCTTAAATAAATCTCTAAGGATTTAGGTAAAAGATAAAAAGTAAAAATGCGAACAAATTTGTCTTCCTTTTGAGAGAATAAATAAATCATGCCTGAAAAGGAAGGACAACGATTGTTAAGGGATGACGTAACTTATACAACAGTCTCTATGGGCTAGCAGTAAGCGATCGTGGATTTAGATGAGAAGGCAGAGCATTCGAATTTAAGTGTTTTTTTTTAAATATCATTGTTGTTCAGCAGGTTGCAAATGTAATTTTAAAAAAACACATGCTTCTAACTCAAAGGCATCCCAGCCGCATGCCAAAATAATAAATGAATAATTGGCATTATCGGAATACCTACTCCAAATATCCACATTTTCTTATTATTTATTTATTACGTCCCTATACGTATACTATAATACAATACTATAGTGTATATATTATACTTATGTGTATATACATATCTTGACATCGACGAGCTTGCCACTTGTCATGATTGGCCTATAGTATATATATATTTATATATATTTATATGTGAAAATCTTTAATAGTTCTTAGGGAATTTACTGTTTAATATCTATATACAATAGTCAACTGTTTGTTTTCCAAAATGAATAATAAAATAAATAATATTGGCCATTTACGGTAACTTCTAATTGACCCTTTATGTTTAGATTTTTTTTTCCAATTTTGTTATTAGTCGTTAGTTATCCTTTAATAAATAAATAAATAAATACTCGTAAATATAGTAAAGTTGGCTAAATGTGAATCCGTTTATTTATAAGCGTGGTTTCTGACCACCCCGAAAGGGAAACGGTCGTAATGATACTTTACTTTACTGATACACTTAGTTCATCTGGGATCCTATAATGATGTTCAAATGTATCCAAGAGAATTTTTCAGTATGATACGGTGCCAAGGATCGAGGTGGGCTTGCATTCAGGTTTCATATTTTGCCCTTCCTTTACAAATGAGGTCAATTTTTATTTGTAGTCAGCCCCTTTCTGACTCCTCTAATAACATATATGATCAAAATGTTCTCAATTTTATTTCCTAGTAACGTGATAGACTGTGTCTAATGTACACTCACACATGAAAAATGTTTGATTGTGCGAGCCTCTCGACGAAAAGCGTCAAACCATCTTTAATATTTTATTATAAAAGTATCAATAAATAAATGAAATTATGGTCGTGATGATACTTAAGTTTATGTAAAGAAAAGGACAAAGATTGTTAAGGGACGACATCACTTGTTCTCGACTTATATTGTTCACAATTCTATTTTATAAGCTTTGACTTAATGCAAGTGCCGGGCTAATTATTATACACTGAGCGCGTCGTCGTTGTGCTCGCTTTATTACAGCCCCTAACACAGAGTTTTAGACCTCCTCTGTTGGAGATGTGCATTCTAAAAAATAATGGATTTTGCCAGACGGGTTAGCTATCTGATATCAATTTATTAACGATTCCACAAGTTCGTACTTATGGAACCGACAACGATGGCTTAACGTGCTCTGCTATAACTACTATATGTATGACAGCCTCCGTGGTCTAGTGGTAACAAACGTTGCCGTGAACTCGGGAGGTCGTGGGTTCGATTCCCACCGGGGGCAAGTTGTACATTGTATAATTTGTCTCTGTCTGGGTGTTTATATGTATAATATGTATATATTTACAAAAAAAAAAAGTATAATATGCAGTTTATTAACCATCTAGTTTCCGTAATACAAGCCTCGTAGCTTACCACGGAAACTAGATGGCGCTGTGTGACCTCTCTGGTAATATTTATTTATTTAATGAATTATCCATATGTGTCGACTATTTAATGACCTTTCTGTGAATCTAGACATTTTCAACCCAAATGTTAGTCTATTTAAGAGACAAGTGTTATTGATTGTAAACTAACGTAAAGTGACTTTTTACTATTCTTATATTGACTTTTTTGACTTATACTAATATATAACCTATGATGTAACTTTCAACATAAATTGACATTTATAATAACATATTTATTCTTGTATATAGTATTAATATATTGATAATGATGAAATAGATGAAACCTAAATTTTTTAAACTGAAAAACATAGTTGACTCTAATTATCCAAGTAGCTATGTGTAGCATGCCGTGTACACTGCCCTTGGGTTGCAATTCCGACCATATGAATTATTGTTAATTAGTGCTTGATATGTATTAAGCATTAATGTTATTAAGGCACGGTGGTGGCTCGGTTGTAAGAACGCGTTCCTTAAATCCTACAAAGGTCGGTTTAAACCCACCCAGCATGTACCAATGAGAATTACGCTTTTCTTACGTACGTGCCTCGGAGAGCACGTTAAGCCGTCGGTCTCGGTTTCACTAATACCAACTTGTTGAATCGTTAATAAATTGATATCATATCCTCGCCAAGCCGTCTGGCCAGCGTGGCGAGTGTAGGCTAAATTCTCCAGATATATGTTCTGGAAGGCCCATCTCCAGCAGTGGATGTCTAGGACGCTGTGTTCTAGGGGCTGTAATGATGTATTAATTGTAACCTGTTAGAGTAACTTAAATAATACATAAATAATAAATAGTAATGCGTTCTTACAACCGCTTTCTATTATAAAGAAATAAAATTGAGTTGTTATTGACAATACAAAGTACAGTCCTGGTATGGCAGTTATGCGGGTTTTAAAAAATAGGATGCTGGTTCGCGGCCTTCGATTATAGCTCCAGCAGTGGGAAACCTGGTCGGGTCACAGCAGTACAAAGCTACTCCAAAACTAGAATTATCTGTAGAGAATCCACTTACTTGAACTAGCAATGACGAGGACTCCAATAGCCAAGCATCAGCCTTCTGGTCAGCTGCGAGACGATCCAGGTGCGGTTTTAATGTCGCGGGTGTAATTTCACTTCATATCAGCGGATGCGGGTAAATATAATGAGCGGCGCGGTCTGAGAGAGCTTCGTGGTGGTCTTCCCGAGGAGACAAGGTACACCACCGTTCACGAGCTATAGTCCGAAGCACACTGACGAAATATGACAAGCTCGGCGCGTATAAGGGCTCTCTCACCCCGGAAGTGTCGACCGTAGCGCCATCTAGCTAAATGACGGCGCATGGAATCAACACACATTAGCTAGCCTTGTAAAGGGTTCTCACAAACAAGACTAGCAGGCGGTAGCTTTGCTGCGGCGCGACCATACTCCCCACCTTGAAAGCTCCAACAGAAGCTTTCAAAACCAGTATATAATAATTTAAATCGCGCGCGGTATGCGGTATAAATAAAGAAAGGAAAATACATCATAAACTTAAGTATAGATAAACAAAAGGCGGTACAGCATAAGGCTGTTTATATGCGGGTAATGATAAAACGATGAAAAAACGAAAGCGGTATCTTAGAAACGAGTGACTTGTAAGGAAACTGTAACTTAGATCAACAGTTATGTAAGTTATATAGTAAAACAAGTAACAGCATCGTAACCAGGACATATATTTTCCAAAAACCTATTCGCGATAGTAAAGGTTATCCTGATAAATCAGAACCACTGTTCACAAGCTGAACAGGGTCTTTAGCGGTATTAAACAGGTGAAGTATACTTGTATATAACATTTAATCTGTGGTTGTAAAGCACAGACTATCACATGACATGTCAAGTTCATGAGCGTTAGAATAGAAATTCGTTCTACATATGCGGTTGTAAAGTTCAAAAAAACATAAATGAATAAATTCGAAGGACCAGCGGGTAAAGATGCGGTTCACTTTAACTATAATGTTAAAGCTATAGTACAACTCAGTGGTAATTCTGAGCCAGCGGTAAAGATGCGGTTCACTTTAACTATAGAGTTAAAGCTATAATATAACCCAGGTAATTCTGAGCCAGCGGTAAAGATGCGGTTCACTTTAACTATAGAGTTAAAGCTATAATATAACCCAGGTAATTCTGAGCCAGCGGTAAAGATGCGGTTCACTTTAACTATAGAGTTAAAGCTATAATATAACCCAGGTAATTCTGAGCCAGCGGTAAAGATGCGGTTCACTTTAACTATAGAGTTAAAGCTATAATATAACCCAGGTAATTCTGAGCCAGCGGTAAAGATGCGGTTCACTTTAACTATAGAGTTAAAGCTATAATATAACCCAGGTAATTCTGAGCCAGCGGTAAAGATGCGGTTCACTTTAACTATAATGTTGAAGCTATAGTACAACTCAGTGGTAATTCTGAGCCAGCGGTAAAGATGCGGTTCACTTTAACTATAGAGTTAAAGCTATAATATAACCCAGGTAATTCTGAGCCAGCGGTGGCTATAAAGCCGCGGGGAGACAATTACTGGGTTGTAAATCCTGTGATGTCATAAAAGGATGCGGTTCACCTTAACTATTAAGTTAAAGCTACAGTATAACTCAGGCAATTCTGAGTAAGCGGTGGCTATAAAGCCGCGGGGAGACAATCACTGGGTTGTAAATCCTGTGATGTCATAAAAGGATGCGGTTCACCTTGACTATAAAGTCAAAGTTACAATATAACTCAGATAATTCTGAGCAAGCGGTGGCTATAAAGCCGCGGGAGACAATCACCGGGTTGTAAATCCTGTGATGTCATAAAAGGATGCGGTTCACCTTGACTATAAAGTCAAAGTTACAATATATCTCAGATACTTCTGAGCAAGCGGTGGCTATAAAGCCGCGGGGAGACAATCACCGGGTTGTAAATCCTGTGATGTCATAAAAGGATGCGGTTCACCTTGACTATAAAGTCAAAGTTACAATATATCTCAGATAATTATGAGCAAGCGGTGGCTATAAAGCCGCGGGGAGACAATCACCGGGTTGTAAATCCTGTGATGTCATAAAAGGATGCGGTTCACCTTGACTATAAAGTCAAAGTTACAATATATCTCAGATACTTCTGAGCAAGCGGTGGCTATAAAGCCGCGGGGAGACAATCACCGGGTTGTAAATCCTGTGATGTCATAAAAGGATGCGGTTCACCTTAACTATTAAGTTAAAGCTACAGTATAACTCAGGCAATTCTGAGCAAGCGGTGGCTATAAAGCCGCGGGGAGACAATCACCGGGATGTAAATCCTGTGATGTCATAAAAGAATGCGGTTCACCTTGACTATAAAGTCAAAGTTACAATATATCTCAGATAATTCTGAGCAAGCGGTGGCTATAAAGCCGCGGGGAGACAATCACCGGGTTGTAAATCCTGTGATGTCATAAAAGGATGCGGTTCACCTTGACTATAAAGTCAAAGTTACAATATATCTCAGATAATTCTGAGCAAGCGGTGGCTATAAAGCCGCGGGGAGACAATCACCGGGTTGTAAATCCTGTGATGTCATAAAAGCATGCGGTTCACCTTGACTATAAAGTCAAAGTTACAATATATCTCAGATAATTCTGAGCAAGCGGTGGCTATAAAGCCGCGGGGAGACAATCACCGGGTTGTAAATCCTGTGATATCATAAAAGGATGCGGTTCACCTTGACTATAAAGTCAAAGTTACAATATATCTCAGATACTTCTGAGCAAGCGGTGGCTATAAAGCCGCGGGGAGACAATCACCGGGTTGTAAATCCTGTGATGTCATAAAAGGATGCGGTTCACCTTGACTATAAAGTCAAAGTTACAATATATCTCAGATAATTCTGAGCAAGCGGTGGCTATAAAGCCGCGGGGAGACAATCACCGGGTTGTAAATCCTGTGATGTCATAAAAGGATGCGGTTCACCTTGACTATAAAGTCAAAGTTACAATATATCTCAGATACTTCTGAGCAAGCGGTGGCTATAAAGCCGCGGGGAGACAATCACCGGGTTGTAAATCCTGTGATGTCATAAAAGGATGCGGTTCACCTTGACTATAAAGTCAAAGTTACAATATATCTCAGATAATTCTGAGCAAGCGGTGGCTATAAAGCCGCGGGGAGACTATCACCGGATTGTAAATCCTGTGATGTCATAAAATAAATAAATTAATCTGACCATTCTATAAAAGAATATTGGCCAAGGCGGTGCGATGAGGGTTGAATAAGATTCAGAAATTAAATATCCTATAAATAATAAAATTAAAATAGTATATACTTAGATATTTATACAATATATATATACAAGCGGTAGATATAATAATGCGGGTGATTGCACCATGTAGCACGGTGCAACTTTGGACAATCAACAAAATCCATACTGTTTATAGAAACAGTTTATAAATAAAGATATATAAGATATTTAGAAGAAATGATTTATCAAAATCGAATGAATTATTATTGAATAAATTTATTATTATTTGGATACAAATACATTGCCAGCGTAAACTTTACTCTTCTTAAAAGAGTGTAAGTAGCGGTAATAGTTAAATAAATAATTAATTTTAAGTAATATAAATATTAAATATTTATAGGTCAGTATTAACATAAGATCTTGTTGTTAAGCACATAAGGGCTAAAGTCGCAGCAAAATGTCGTAGACAATAAGTTAAGCGGATAAATATTTAAAAATCTTGTTTAAATTTATAACAAGACACGCGGAAATTTATTTTTAATAAATAGTTTGAGTTAAAATTTGTATAAAGGACACGGAATTAAAGTTGAATATTTCAAGTTTACATTAAAAGTACAAGTTAATCGTTACTTTAGTTGCAACCAAAAAGCGAGTTAAATTGTGTAGATAATATTGAAATCAAACTTGAAGCAAAAATGCACAGCGATATACCCAAGTACATGTATCACGTGGTGCAACTGAAAACATAACGGGAATTTTTTTTATTCATTGGATGTGCGCGGGCGCTGGCAAGCCTTTGGTGACTCATTTGTCATTGAATGCCTTCGCGAGAGGTTGTTAGCGCTCTCGCCTACCGGTGCAACCGAATTCGATATTTGCGTCGCGTTATTATTTCGTGAATTTAAATTATCAAAATGTAGCAACGTATGATGGGATTTCGTACACTGCTTACAAGTTTTGCGTGAATTACAGTAATGCGTTGAATGAGTAATGCTTAAACAATTTACACAACCGTTCAGTGATTTTATATAGTTAAATCGTGATTTAGGGTTTAAACTTAAGAATTCCGGACAAATATAAAGCTGCGAATGATCTAAATTGTTACAAAGTGAACAAGAGTTATTAGAATCAATATTAGAATGCGGATTTTTATAATTATTAGTGGTTACAAAAGATTTAAATGTTTTATTTTGGTTATAAGTTTTATGAGATTTGTTTTGCAACCCTTTAACTGGCGGTTCAGTCACATGTTTACTTGTAGAAGTGCGTTCTAGTATTTTTACTTGATCTTTAATAAAGTCAGTTAAACTTTGTGATGTGGGAATTTCTGTGCCTCTAACAGACATCTCAAATTCTTGCACAGTTTGTGAGTCAACCTTTTTTAATGCACATGTTAAAAAATATAAAGTCAGTTAAATCCTCAATTTGTAATTGTTTGAGGGCGGAAATGGATGACGCAAACTTTTCTACAAATGAATTTAAACCTTCAGCGGTGTGTGTAGTGGAATTAATATCCAGTATATTATTTAGATAGTAAGTACCTAGGGCTCTTTTGTCTTGGTGTTTTTTAACAAGACTGTCCCATAAAATGGAGTAGTTATCTCCAGTAGGTATAATACCTGCGGTTATATTTAAAGCGGAGTGAGATAATTTTCCAATTAAATATTGGACGCGTTGCGAGTCTGACAATTTAGGGTTCAAATGAATATTAGACTTAAAGGATTCGTAAAAAATAGGCCATATTCTGTTTTACCATTGAACGAAGGCAAATAATACTTTCGAATCTAGATTTTAGGTCATCTATAGTTACAGTTTGAGCCAAAAATAACTCAGATTCCTCATGATTTAAGGTTTGCTTTGACATAACGCATAACCTATTCACTCGTTCAAAGATAGCTTCTTTTTTAGCAATAAGCATTACCCATTTTTGTGATAACGACATATTTATTTTAAAATATTAGGTAAATTACAAATTTAAATGCGGGTAGTTATATAAAAAAGTACAAAGACTTTTTTGGTTTGTAATTTTTGTTATTTATATTTAGGAAGGTACTTACGATATCTATGGAAAGTTTTTAAAACTATTTTTATAATCAAAAATCATAAAGTATGAGCGATGCGGGAGAATATATGCGTATGAGTACGTTACAAAGCGGTAAGTATATTTTTATTTCAGCGGTTTTAAGTAAGTATAGCGGTATGAACATAAATAAAAATAATAATACAGAGATATGAAGTGACGCGGTTTAAGTAAATAAATTAAGTTATTTACGCGGGATTAAATATATTATTTAACGCGGGAATAGAAATATTATTTTACGCGGGTTCCGGTTCGATTAGGCCCAAATTATGGTATGGCAGTTATGCGGGTTTTAAAAAATAGGATGCTGGTTCGCGGCCTTCGATTATAGCTCCAGCAGTGGGAAACCTGGTCGGGTCACAGCAGTACAAAGCTACTCCAAAACTAGAATTATCTGTAGAGAATCCACTTACTTGAACTAGCAATGACGAGGACTCCAATAGCCAAGCATCAGCCTTCTGGTCAGCTGCGAGACGATCCAGGTGCGGTTTTAATGTCGCGGGTGTAATTTCACTTCATATCAGCGGATGCAGGTAAATATAATGAGCGGCGCGGTCTGAGAGAGCTTCGTGGTGGTCTTCCCGAGGAGACAAGGTACACCACCGTTCACGAGCTATAGTCCGAAGCACACTGACGAAATATGACAAGCTCGGCGCGTATAAGGGCTCTCTCACCCCGGAAGTGTCGACCGTAGCGCCATCTAGCTAAATGACGGCGCATGGAATCAACACACATTAGCTAGCCTTGTAAAGGGTTCTCACAAACAAGACTAGCAGGTGGTAGCTTTGCTGCGGCGCGACCAAGTCCGTTATTTAATATAAGAATGTCAAGGAGTGTGAGATATATGTACGTCTAAGATCGGCTCTACGGCATTTTAGAGCGTGCTGACTATCGTACAAAACCAAAAACGACTATAGCAAATGACGGAAAATTTTATTAGATAAGTAATTACTTTAAAAGTACCGCCAAACTGCTAGCTTTAGCAAATATACAAGGTGATTGATAGGCGGTGTCCATAGTGGTGCCGCAACGGATTTGCTCGAGTAATGGATGACCAGACATCAACTAGTGACAAATTAGAGGTAATCACACGGTATAGTCGGATAAATGTGTCATTGACATTTTTTTCTTATACATCCTTTACAATCACGACATCTGACCCTGATGGTAAGCGGCAGGCATGGTCCAGGTTAGGAACTGGAGCCAGACACTGACGACTGACATTAGCCAATAACACTTGACAAGATGGTATTTTGACACTTAGCTGAAAGTACTCTAGGTTATAGGAAAGTGGAAAGACTGAGGAATCAACACCTTTATCGTTGACAGATAAACGAGTCCAAAAATATTCATATTCTGAGTGTGCGTTCGTTTACGGAATAGGAATGAAGGGATGTGGTTATTACAGTTCTTCAGAGCACTCCGCATAGAGACTAAAATTTCTAAGCATTCCATGGATTCACCGTGCGGGTGCCGGGTCCATTGTGTGCTTCGGGCCTTCTTTTTTATTTTATTGCGCGATAATACGCTCACCATCCACAATTCTACTCCTCTCCCTACCCAACCAAATGATAAGTATGATATGTATGTATTTCTTAGTATGTAGTGAATGAAGTATATAGTTTGTTATTTTATTTTATATCAGCCTTTATCTCAAACTCTCCCAGAGGTAAGATGTAAGAAAATGCTTTATAGGCCTTATGACAGTGCGAGCTCGTCGATGTCTCCAGCGTACCAAACTCGTGAAATTTCACAAATAAATTCAATATTAATTAAATGTATTTATTTAAATTAATAAATATAATATTGTCCCGACCAGCAGCCCCATTCTGTTACTTAGTCGCAAAACGAAAACATTATTAGTGGATTTCGTAATATACGTCAGATGTTGCGTCATATTTACAAAATATTATTCAATTCTCAACTCTATAAGCGTTCGACCTTGACAGCGGCCGTGCAAATATAAACTTTAATAGCGTGATATATATATATATATATATATATATATATATATATATAGTTAACGTTCCGTTATATAGCGTTTGCGTTTAAGTAACAGACAACAGGAATCGAACCTTGTCACTCTCAGAGAGTCTAAATCCACGGACTTAACCGCAGTTAGTAGACCATAGTAAAGTTGGCTAAATATGAATCCGCTTCTTTATAAGCGTTGTTTCTGACCATTCCGGAAGAGAAACGGTCGTGATAATACTTAACTGTAGGACCGAGTTAATTTTAACGTGGGTTTTATAATCATGATATTTTTTTTTAGAAAATATTCAAGTACTAGAAAATCAAACCCTTATTCCGGCTTTGGGATTACGGTCGTAATGATACTTTAATGTAATGATAGTTTTAGCCAGTATTTTTCGTGGAGCCATCTATTCAGGTCTCCCGGAATTGGTTACCGCGAACAAAACGTATAAACCGGCCATAGAAACATAAAGAAAAACACTTAATAGAATTTGGCACAAAGAAAACAGGGGCCATAAAACAAAACAATAGTTTTATACAGCCGGCGCACATCAAAAGAATGAGTGGGAGCTTATTTTTGACGAATGTACGGGGAACCTGTTGTTTCTATGGGTGAATAATACTTTTGTTGAATTTTACGTTATAAAATTGTATGAGTCTATATATATGGCAATTAGCCAGGCATTTTCTAACAACCAACCTTTAGGGGTGTTGAAAAACTATGTATGGGTGCAGATTTATAATTATAAACTACATACTAACTCGCGTGATTAAAACAAATCGAACCACGCGTTTGATCTCCACGAAGGAACAAACAAACATACATACATACATACATAGGTTGTTAAACACCTTCTTTCGTCGGTTAAAAAATAAGCCTACACACAAACAAACAGTAAATTATAAATAATAATAAAAAACAATATCAAAATTAAATTGGTGGGTTACTGCTGAACCAGGTATTGTAATCTCATAGGTACTGATAACTAAAATTAAAAGGTTATTAATTGTACGTTGAGGTGCAGTTCTGTATATGTTTTATTTTGTAAATCGGATATAGCTGAGAGATTCCTTTCTCAGTCAGATTAAACATTAACAGGTCACTGGAATCTGCTTTGCTGCTTAGTCTTCTACTAGCAGGAGTAGAATCATTCAAAAGAATTAAATTAATAACGTTTCATAAATGCCTGTAATAGGTTTACGTGAATAAAGATATATTGACTTTTGACTTTTGAAATATTGATTTAAACGAATCTATTTTGCTTGTTTAGAAAGTACGAGTAGGTTGTAAGTAAACGATTAAAAATATAAACAGACAAAAGTCTGATCGACAGTGGGAGCTTGTTTCGAGCTGATGACATGGTGAACGAATCTGTTGGAACTATGCGACGGGATTACGAGTCGATTATTTATTTATTATAAACTTTATTGCACAAAGTACAAAAGCGGACCTAATGCCGCTAGACATGCTATACTGGTCAAACCTTTGGGACAACTAAAGCAGTTACGACAAGATAAGGCAGGTGCTATCAAAACTAATAGAAAAATATTAGACTTCAATAGTGAATAAATACTTATTTACATACTAATACATACAAATAAAACTACATACATACGTTCTATGAATATACATAAATATAATATACCTACTATATGATGACTATAATGAGATTATCCCTGTTTAAACTGTACTATATGGGTATTATACTTATTAAAAGCAAAACAACTAAACAATATGGTCATCCAAGCCTGCCGTTACTAGAGTTAAGTGGGTCATAAAAAACCTACATCAGGTTTGATAACTTTAGCTCTTCTTCAGGAGCACTTCTCTAGGAAATGGTCTCCTATAGGGGGGCCGTGAGAAATACTGATCAATGCTCTGGAGATGCTTAAAGGGTCCGTTGTCAGCCCGATAAAACATACATCTAGTCAGGCCGTCGACAAATTCTTCAATAATAGGCATCTCCATATCTCGACCTATGACGGAATTATGAACGGCGACTTTGAATAGTCCCTGTTGGTGTTGGTCAATAGGTGGTGCCAAGGCTGGCACAGCATAAGTGAGACGGGAACGGATAAACATTTTATAGATATAGGTGGTAGGCAGACTGATCGTGGTAATTTGTCCAGTCTGCTGGGGCGGGGAAGTATCCACCGTTCGTGCTGATAAACCTAGTAAAGTGTATCCACATATTTCGGGAATAGGCTCGAATTGCCGTCATGTCCAGTCAAGCCGGCATAGTGTTAGGGACTGATGTCAGTCATGAGTGTCTGATTTCAGTTGCTAACATTCATGGATCTCGCTCCCCACTTACCATTAGGTGGGCGCAAGGTCACATTTCATGCTAGTAATTAAAAAAAAAACCTTCAAGATGAGCGACAAGCTGAAATTTATAACAAGACGTAACATGGTTCGAGCCGTCTTTGCCTGATTGACGGCATGGCAGGCCGTTACACCTATTGTTAACGTCCTGATGAAAGGGTTGGCTGTTTCTGTTTGCTGTTTAGCCATAGCATGCACCGATAGGAAAAAATACACTTTTACGTACAGATTTCGCGACGGTTTTTAAACGCCTTTAATGCGCAGTAAGGCGGTTGGTAATTATAAAAAATTGATTGACAATTCGCATTCCGTACCCAGCGCCCAGTACAAGCGTCTCGACACAATCATCCCCACCACTTTCGCCAAACCCTTCTAAACCGTCGCACGACGTGTACATTTCCCAACGCTACTCCACTAACTATACAGGCCCATCAAAACATCTCCTTACGCGTGACCGTCGGGGCTCCCTGGTTCGTGCGCAACACCGTCCTCCACGACGACTTGAAGATAGAGACCATCGAGCAGCTTGTGGCCAGGCTCTCGAAATCCATGTTCGATCGAGCCGACCACAGCCGCTTCGACCATATTCGGGGAATCGCGCCTTTCCACGCACGGCCACCGGAAGGCCGCCGCCTGCCCCGGGAGATCCCGAGGACCGAAGCGTAGCCGTGCCGTTGTTACCATATAGGAACCGCTCACAAGGCCACACCTTTCGTAGCTCCTTCCTTGGCCACCCTTAGACCGGGGTAAAAATATAAACCGGCGGGTTGTTGCCCGCTGAGACAAATTGCAGCCGAGCGGGGCCACCCCATAGGGTTTCGTACGCTAGCGCGTGCGATGAAACTTCATCATACTCCACTAAGGCGAGTACTCACTCAAACTATCTCATCGACACCGACGACCCATTTCATTCCACTAATATCAACTTGTGAAATCGTCAAGAAGTTGATATCAGATCATCAGCATCCTGCCTGGCCGAAAAGAAGGAGAAATTCTCCAAAAATATGTTCTGGAAGGTCCATGTCTAGCAATCGAGGTCTAGGACAGTGTGTTCTAGGGGCTTTAATGATGATCACAAATCGTCAAAAAGAATCTAAACAAACCCAAATGTGATATAGTAGTTATTTGTATTAAAAATAATTTTGCACGAAAATAAACACTTTTTGATTTATGCGAGAATTGTACTGACTTTTACGCACAAATGTACTTGGATTTAATGCATTTGGAAGATTTCCAAAATGCACTAATGAACCAATAAGTCTGTATTTCCCGCAACGACGACGTATAGAAACGTAAACTATACTAAATAGCATTTAGATAATTGTTTATTTATTTTTTCATTGGCAACACGATTCCGAAGTCGTAACGCTACAATAGTGAAAGTTATAACTGAATATTTGTAGTGGAAATAAATCATACAACATTGAAGACTTGTTTAATTTAACAAATTAATCCCAACACATGTGAGTGTGTACCCGTGCCCCATGATAGGGCAGTCCGGCTATTTTATTTATTTTAAATACTTTATTGCACAATATATAAAGCTTATTTCAAATCTATGTAATAAACTTTTAGATTTTATTTATTTAATAATTTTTATTTATTATTTATTTACATACATACACTTTACATGGTATTACAGATACTCCAATACACCATGCAAGGAGGAGTCAGACGTTATTAATAATATAAAAATAACACATTTTTTAAACTTATTTAGATAATTAATACTAAGTCCAAGAAATAATAATAATAACAAAAGATAATACTCAAAATCTTATTTAATTTCATTTACTCACAAAACTAAATAACGTAACATAAATAACGTTAACGTTTCAATCAAATTCCCCAGTGATCAGCCTAATGCATTTATGACAGACACGGTCGCAAATAGAAGCATTGTACGGTATGTAGGTTAGAGCAGGTACGGTATCGGTGATCTAGATTATTGGGTTAAAGGGGACAAAAATAAACTGCTCTCGTAACATCTGAACCCTGGCGAGTATTTTGCGGAAGTGAGTGAATACAAGTTTCAACCAGATCATGGTTCTGTATGTAGGAATTATAATATAGCTTTCTGTAATGATAGGTATGTGTATAGGGATAAATCTAGTAATTGAAGTGATTGCTGTAGGTTTCTAGGTTTAACACCTGTATGTAGATGACAGGACTATTGGTACGTAATATTGTGACGTCGCACATGTGCCACATTTATTATTATTATTATTATCATTTAATGATTTAGGAATTGGAGAAACAAACAATTAACTGCAACCATAGTCTAGCGGTTAAGTCTGTAGATTTAGACTCGGAGTTACGGGGTTCAATTCATGGTTAACATTTAGCCATAGGACTACTAATAGGACTTTAAGAACAAAACGAAAGTTTTCAACCAATGCGTTCTTCCAGTATTGTCGTACGGAGCAGAAACGTGGACACTGACAGTGGGTCTGGTACACAAGTTTAAGGTCGCTCAGCGAGTTATGGAGAGAGCTATGCTCGGCATTTCTGTATTTTATATTTTCCAAAATGTAGACATCCGTCAGAAAACCAAAGTTACCGACATAGCCTTTAAAATTAGTAAGTTGAAGTGGCAATGGGCCGGACACGTCTGTCGTAGAACCGATGACCGATGGAGTAGACGAGTTCTAGAGTGGAGACCACGTACAGGAAAACGCAGAGTGGGAAGACCCCCCGGCAGATGGACGGATGACCTGAAAAAGGTCGCAGTGGGGGCTGGATGAGGGTGGCAAAAGATCGTTCGAAATGGCGAGCCTTGGGGGAGGCCTACATCCAGCAGTGGAGAGACATAGGCTGATGATGATGATGATGATTTAGCCAACTTTCATGACAAGTGGCAAGCTCATTCATCATTTGGTAGAGTGTTCTAAAAACGAATCATCATTACTGCTAGAGATAGGCCTTCCAGAACATATATCTAGAGAATTTGGCCCACACTCGCCACGCTGGCCAGACGGCTGTCGAGGATATGATGTAATTTTTTTATGACAATTTATTAACGATTCGACAAGTTGCTATTTGTGGAACAAAGATCGACGACTTAACGTGCTCTCCTCACACGGGATCGGTGTTGTGAATCTATGACAAATGTACGTAAGAAAAGTGTATTTCTCGTTGGTACATGCCGGGTGGGTTTGAACCGACTTTTGTAAGATTTGAATTACTAGTTATACTGAGGCGAAGGCTAATTTGTGCTAATTGCGTGTGCTAACGAGAATGCGAGTAACAATATCATAAATGAATAAATAAATTTACTTCACTATACACTGTGCTTTAATATCTGACATGGAGCCAATTCGTTGAGCTAAAAGGGTAATGCTTTCACACAGATAAATTGGGAATATCAGCAGTAAACTAGATACTAAAATAGATGTTCTACAAATGCTTCGATTCAAATCATCACTGCACTGCAGTGTCACATGTGTAAATTGCTCTCCCAGTCTATAACATGGAGTTCTTCAAGCTAAATTTACCATGACTGAAGTTAGGCTTTTTTTAATAACAATGTATTTCAAAGTCAAAATATCTTTATTCACGTAAAACTATTACAGTTATTTATGAAACGTCATTAATTAAATTATTATAAATGTTTCTATTCCTGCTAGTTTCATTTCATTTATTTATTCACCATTTCATATATTTGGTACACTCGGTTTCGTCAGATTACAAATTAATTATTTTATTAATCATGATAGCGAATGAATAACAGCAAACAGCCTTCGTCGTTACCAGATAACCTACACTAATGTATATTTTTGTGTATGTATTAGTATATTGATATTACAGTATATATTAAAGTATATTATGCAAGCCCACCTCGATCCTTGGCGCCGCATCAGACTGGAAAATTCTCATGGATACATTTGAACACCATTATAGGATCCCAGATGAACTAGCTGTATCAGCCTATAGGCCAGACATCTTAGTGTTTTCTCGGAACTTAAAAAAAGTTATCCTTATTGAACTTACCGTTCCGTGGGAATCAAATATTCCAAAAGACCACAACATGAAGTCGAATAAATATTATGATCTCACAGAAGAAATGATCAGGAACGGGTTCAAGACTCAGCTTTACGCAGTGGAAGTTGGTGCAAGAGGAGTTCCAGCAAAATCTTTGCATCACTTACTGAAAGAATTGGGCCTAAGCAGGTCTGCCGTCAATACATTTATGGGACGAGCTTCCAAGACAGCATTAACGGAATCATACAGTATTTGGTTGGGTAGGGAGAGAAGTAGAATGGTGGATGGTGAGCGTATTATCGCGCAATAGAAAAAAAAGGAGGCCTCCTTTTCTTAAACCAGCCAATTGTCGGTCGCAAGCCCGAGACACCATTCTTCTCATCTCTTACCCACACACGATGGACCCGGCACCCGCACGGTGAATCCATGGAATGCTTAGAAATTTGTCTTCTCTCTAAGTATATATAATTATGTTGAATTTATCCTACTATAAATATTTATTTCATTGCACCTATAAATGTTCTAATTTGTCCCTAAGGTTTGGCTGTCAGAAAATGTCTACGGGCATTAAGTCCGCCTTTGTACTTTGTGCAATAAAGTTTTTAATTTATTTTCCCTAGGTTAGTACACAATACTTGGATATTGTCAATACATATATTTTTATACAATACTAAAGAATATATGTATATAAATATACAGATGTCTATAAAAAATATACCATGAGCAGCCATGGCTGGACCGAATCTAGCAGTAATACAATAATAATAAATAAATCATTGTTGCCATAAGCAAGGATTTTGTTCTTATTTACACCTACATAGATACTTAAAATTTAATTCGTGGCTGTAAAAATTATTATCCTAAAAACAAAACACTACTGTATGGTAAATAAGGCCGCCTCTGAAAATGCACGATATCTATCGTTAAAGGCTGGGAAGTGTGACAAGTCTATCTTAGTAGGTGTTATTATTAATCTCGCTTACACCCAAGGGACTTCCTAGGAAATAGAGAGAAAGAATTACGTAAGTCTAAGTTAGCGCGATTGTCGACCTCTCGCTACCTACTTTATAAGTCTCGGTATAAATGACGTTTTTTTTAGGAAAACTTCTCTGCGCCGTAACTTAATATTTTAGTACTGAGTAGTTAAAATAAAAAATACGTAGTTCATTAAATTTATTCTAGATTATAATATAAAAATATTTCCTCTTTAATAAATTCCACGCGGTATATATATAATATTTTTTATTAACAGATAAAGTAATATATTTATTTTACATTGTTAATTTAAAAATGTATTATATTTCTTTGTATGCTAGCTTCTGAACACCATCTTTTAATACATTCTTGCACTTAGCTGTTGATAATGCTACGGTGGTTCGGGCATGTTGAAAGGATGAGCGAAGAAAGTTTAACGAAACAGGTATATAATGCGAAAGTTGTGGCTATAAGAGAGACAAAACCAAGACTTACATATCACGATAAAATAAATAAAACACTGGCTGATGGTACATTAAGAAGCCTTCGTAACAAAAGGGTGAAGAGGTTGATGAATGTTGACGAAACGAAAGAGGTATGTCGTGAACGTGTCAAGTGGCGCTCAATTGTCTCTGCCTACCCCGCAAGGGATCTGAGATAAAGATATGTATATAGGTATTAATCTGTATAGAGCGGTGGTGGCTCAGTTGTAAGAACGCTATCCTTAAAATTCCACAATGGTCGGTTCAAACCACCCGGAATGTACCAATGAGAAATACACTTTTTTTACGTACATTTGTTTTAGATTGACAACAACACCGGTCGGTCCCAGTTCCACTTATACCAATTTGTGGTATCGTTAATAAAATGTCATTAAAATTAACATCAGATCCTCGCCAACCCATCTGGCCAGCCCGAGCGTGGGCGAGTGTGGGCCAAATACTTCAGATATATGATCTGGAGGTTCTCCAGTATCTCCCATTCCTATAACCTAGAGCACCCTCAAACGTAGTCAAGTTAAAAATAATAATTCTTCTTCTTAGACGCTACACTCTTGGCAGAGTGATCGTGGTCGCCATTGGAGTGCTAGTGGCACGCTTAACAAGTCGTTGCCACTCCTCTCGGGCCCCAGCTTTTCTAGTGCACTCATGTAGGGGATGATCCATTGCAACCTTCACCAGATCGGTACATCTCATCGGAGACCTACCACGCATCCTCTTGCCATCGATTTTCCCCTGGACTACCAAGCGCTCGATGGATGTTTCTCAACGCCGTGATAATAATAATAAGTCTATACACTTAAATATACAAGTCTATATACTTAAATAAGTAGAATATCGAATAGAACGATGGTAAAATAAAGTGGACGTAAAAATGCAATGACTTGGGAGGACACTTTCCGAACACGCTCAATATTTCACGGAGTTACATTAGTTTAAAATGTAAAACTGACCAAGTTGGAGAATTTTCTATGAACAACGTCCGCCAACTTTGGCCGAGAGGAAACAAAAATGAAACACTCGTACTATGGAATTAAAGAATATTTATTTATTTACTATAGGTACACAAACAGATCACAATCTATACAGTTCACATTTTACAGCAATTTCTTAAGTTCTAGATTGCAATCCAAAAGCAGTGTACACAGCATGCTTTTTGTGATTTAGCCATGACATTGTCATTTCAATTTAATTATTTCATTGTGGAGAGCATTCCACATCTTTAGCGTGCGACAGATGTAAGAGTCTCCAAATTTATGAGTACGCGTAGGGATCGTGGGTATGGTATGCGGATGCACATTTTGGTCTGTCCGTTTGGTTCCACCGTTCGTGCCGATAAACTCATCTACACGTTTTGGGATCAGCTCGAATTGACGTCATGCCCAGTCAAGCCGGCATAGTGTTAGGGAGTTCATGAGTGTCTGATTTCAGTTTGATAACATTCAAAGACCTTGCGCGCAACTTACCATCAGGTGGGAGGAAGGTTACATGTCGTGCTAATATATAAAAATAATTTCTTAAATACACAAGGTTATATACGCGAGCCGTCACTGCAACCATATTATTATGTCAAGTGTGTATGTGAATGTGTATTTAACAGTGTAGGTGTGTGAAGATATAAGTATCTTACAGATGCTCTCAATGTCCTGCAGAGGCGGGCAATTCGGATAGTGAACGACACCACAGTCTCTAAAACTCTCGAATCACAGCAGCTTCGCCGTGACGTTGCCTCTCTGAGCGTGTTCTACAAGCCATACCACGGCGAGTGTACTGAGAAGCTCCATAACCTTATCCCTTCTTCTCTATTCCGCAACCGAACTACACGCACAGGCCAAAATATTCATCCACATACCTTACCCACTATCCCTACGCGTACTCATAAATTTGGAGACTCTTACATCTGTCGCACGCTGAAGATGTGGAATGCTCTCCCAGCCAGTGTGTTTCCCCACTAATATAACCTGGAGTCCTTCAAGCGAAGTGTGAAAAAGCATCTTGTTTGGCCGGTATAGTGGTAGAGACTGATTTCGGTCGTGGTGACCGGCGTCAATTGCTCCCATTCTTGGACCTCGCGTACTGCTTACCATCAGGTGGGCGCGATGTAACATGTCGTGTTCAAAAAAAAAATACTTCTCCGTCACGTTTTTACATTAGTAAAAAAACGCAGGGATTTTCGGTTATTTTTTTGCAACAAGTAAGCGTACTATATCTAGCATATGAATGGAATCGATTTAAGGGTGAGATATGGGGGTGGGAGACCCCTTCTTGCATCCGCTTCCACCCTGCGCAGTGTGCGTCATGATGGAAGGACTAGACTGTGATTATTTTATGTTAAAAATCGCTCTTGTAAGTAACCGATGCAAATTAACTGAAACGTCCGGAGAAAAGACAAATATAAATAAAATATTGCAAAAAACACATTTAAGTTATTACAATAACTTAAACTACTAATTGTAGTCCAATAAAATATTTTTACTTTGAGCATACAAATACAATGTTATTGGTAAATACAAAAGAAAAGACAAACGCTAATTAATATATAATGCTAATGCTCTACTTGCGTGACGAAGACAAATTTCTAAGCATTCCATGGATTCACCGTGCGGGGGCCGGGTCCATCGTATTTGTGTGTGTAAGAGATGAGAAGAATGGTGTCTCGGGCTTGCGACCGACAATAGGCTGGTTTAAAAAAGGAGGCCTCCCTTTTTTATTTTATTGCGCGATAATACGCTGACCATTCACCATTCTACTCCTCTCCCTACCCAACCAAATACTGTATGATTCCGTTAATCCCGTCTTGGAAGCTCGTTCCATAAATGTATAGACGGCAGAATTCTTTCAGTAAGTGATGCAACGATTTTGCTGGAACTCCTCTCGCACCAACTTACACTGCATAAAGCTGAGTCTGGTGATGGTAACAATTCAGTAAGGTATTGCGTAAATGTGGTCAAAGTTTTAACGTGACATTATGCGATAGAGCGGCGGTTTTTAGTTAACAGGTAGCTGGCATAACTAACATTAACGTTAACACAGGTAGAGCAGTAGCATATCAAATAAATAATGCAGAGCCGAATTTAAATATTTTATATAGCCAAAGTTTTTCATCACAGACAAACTATAAGAAAATGTTTTTAGACTTTAACCTCGATATAGGAGTTCAATTCAAAATTTATCTGTCTATCCATCTAATTTTGGGCACAGTCTTACAGTAGACTGTCTTCTAAAATACCTTATAACATCTAGCATCAAACGTAAAAGAATTACATCCTTACATCGGTAATACGCAATTAATTTTGTTAAGGATTTTCGGGTATGGTTAGCTAAATTAAGAGATGTCACCGGAACTTTAGAATGAATTATACTTAATTTAAGTAGAAACTCGTAGAGAACAATAGGCAACTGATACGTAACGCCTGTTTAAAATGAAAGTCAAAAGGCAGTGTTGCAGCTTAAAAGTTAAAGCATTTTTCATAAAAGTATCGAATTATGACTATAAATTTTGTCCAGACACTGCTGCCGAAAAGTCAGCTTAACTAAAACACACAATATTTAAGTTATTTTTAATAATTAATATATATTTCTTGCTTTCGCAATAGAAACATTAGGTCCTCGGTGTATATTTTTTTTTATTGAGATTCTGAGGTCAACATGTGGTACTCGTAAAAGTTTCTGGAGATAGATATTTTCAAACTAAAAAAATATAACAGTGCAACGTGGGCATGCAGGCAGATTTTAAAGATTTTAAAAATATTTTGTATTTTTTTTTGTATTTACATGTAAAAAGTTAAGGTAAAAAAATGGTCTTACCATCATGCCGGACGAAATAGGACTTTGACCTGTCACGGCTGCAAAACCACAGTCTAAACTTTTTAATACAATATTGTACCTTACCCTACGAACTTATAGTTCAATTTTCATAAACAGGTCAAATTTTAATCTATAAGACTTATTTTCAAGGTAATAAAGGTTATTATTGAATAAAAAATGGGAATAGACAGAAAGATATATGTGAAATTGGGATGTCAATAGAAAAATCTACGGTTAGGGAATAATATTAAAGTTTTAATGCAATTATATTTATTATTTAAGCTCATGTCCTAAATTGAACAAATCTATTGAGCCAGAAATAAAAAATAAAAAAATATATGTATCATCACGACCGTTACCCTTCGGGGTGGTCAGAAACCACGCTTATAATAATAAGCGGATTCACATTTAGCCAACTTTACTATAGGCCAATCATGACAAGTGGCAAGCTCGTCGATGTCTCCAGCGTACCAAACGCGAGAGATATAACAAATAAATTAAATATTAAATGTAGGTATTTATTTACATTAATAAATATTTTTGCGTCCCGACCAGGAATCGAACCCAGCACCTCCGAGTCTAAAGCCACGGACTTAACCGCTAGACCACGGACGCATTTTTGTAATTAACTTTATATATTTTTTTTTTTACATACCTATATAATTATATATATATTTCTGACAAGGCCATTTTACAGCTGTATAATTTAGGTTTATTGCAAATATTAATATATTTTTTTGTTTTTATTTCTCTTTTGTTTTATTTTCTTTGACACTGATTTAACCTGCAGTTCTGTTATAGAGTGCTATAAAGCACTCTCCAGGCAGGACAAATGTGTTGTACTTGTGTTGGTAACCTTAGACTTAGCCGAATTCCGGTGGGAATGTATGGCGGTACGTAAAGAATAAATAATAAAATATCGCTAAGCCAGCGCAAGTTAAATCTCTCTTTGATCCCTGTCATTTTAAATAATGAAATTATGTCCTACAAGAAATTTTAATCTAACAAATTATGAAAACTTTTACCTTAAAATTTGTACAATCACTTTGTAAGAACACTTTTAATTATTGAAGACGGGCCTTTTGGAATTTGAAAATAAATCGTTACGTAAAAGTTATGCAAATTTTATTATCGCAATATCCAATCCGGATTGTTTACCCACTTTGTGCCAGAAAGTTAGGGCTTAAATCTTACGGCCGTAGCCTATTTTTTTAGGCGTCCGATATATTATTGAAATAGTGGAGTCCATTAATTGATGTCCGTGGTTTTAATTAAGCCGCGGATAGAGCGAGGATTGATGCATTTGAGATGTGGTGCTGGCGTCGTTTGCTCAGAATCCCTTGGACCGCACGACGTAATAACATTTCTGTGCTCGAAGAGCTTAAGCTGACCAGGGAGCAAAGACTCTAAAGTCTGCTTTGCCCAAATTCTGCAATACTTTGGCCACATTGCAAGAAGAGAAGACGATAATCTAGAAAAACTTCTAATCACGGGCAAGGTAGACGGTAAAAGAACAAGAGGAAGAAGCGCCAAGCGATGGTCCAGTCAGGTGAGTGACCTTTAGGTCAACCTGAACATCCCTTACACCAGGCCATCCAATACGCCGAACCCGTATAGACGGCTGGTGGATGAGCTGCGAATGCGAAGGAGTCACGATCCCCATCAGTGGGGTACTAGGAGGAGGAGGTTTTAATTAGCATTTCAGTCACATGTCACATGTAGACATATTCCATGACCGTTACGTTGTATTCAGAAAATATTCTCCAATATTTCAAACCATCAGTATACGTGTAGTTTGTATTTTTTACAGATAAAAGTCGTGGAATACTGTTGAGAGATGCAAGGGAAAAGAAAGAAGTGAGTTGTGAGAATAACGAAGGAATTTGTCGTTAAACGAAAAGAGGTAATCAAATTTGTCCTTGAGGTATTGAGTCGTAAAATAAAATTTTAATTCATTATATGACAACCTCAAAGGGATCAATCAATATCAAAACGCTACATCGTTCGAAACCCATATTGTATGACTTGTATATAAATTCATAAAATATTAGTGAACACGAAAATAAGCCTTAAAGTATGATATTTAGGTTGGATTTAGACGTATAATCCCTTGAGATCCTTGTCAATAATATTTAGGAGTATAACATAATTAACACCGCGTATGTACATAGGTCTATATGGTTCTGAAATTAAATGATATTACGCGTGTTTCGCAGGTAATCCGCTTTGGTAGAACACGGCTCCCAAAATACATATGAGCCACAGACTTAACCCTACATTTTTCAAGCTCTATAATGAAGTTACTTGCAGTATTTATAAATAATAAAATAACAGAATTCTTAACAACAACAAAAGTAAAGTATCATCACGACCGTTTTCCTTTCGGGGTGATCAGAAACCACGCTTATAAAGCGGATTCACATTTAGCCAACTTTACTATAGGCCAATCATGACAAGTGGCAAGCTCGTCGATATCTCTAGCGTACCAAACTCGAGAAATATCACAAATAAATTAAATATTAATTAAATGTATTTAATTATATTAATAAATATTTTTGTGTCACGATCAGGAATCGAACCCGTGTAAAAAAGTTTTTAGTTTTACATTTATAAATTTTCAAAGACCTTAAAAGGTAAACTTTAAAGAGCTAAATCGCAAATAGTCCTAGACCTCCACTGTTGGAGATGGGCTTTCTAGAAAATTCTGAAGAATTTGGCCAACACTCACCATGCTGCAGCGATGGCCAGATGGGTTGGCAAGGGTCTGATGTCATTATTTTTTAATGACAATTTCTTACCAATTTCAGTAGTTATTAGTGAAACCGGGACCGACGGCTTAACGTGCTCTCCGAGACACGGGAACGGTGCTGTTGTAAATATGTGACAAATGTACTTAAGAAAAGTGTATTACTGATTGGTACATGCCGGGGTTTGAACCTACCTTTTTAGGATTATAATAAAATCACAATCAGAAAACTACATTTCATATTTATTATAATTTCATTTTATTAAAAACATAATTAGACTGTGTACAAGAGTTAGTATTTATTAAATTATCCAAAAAGGTTTCACTCAGCTAGTCGACGAACACTAATGGTGGTCTTCGGCGGATCTCGGTCGTCTTCGTGAGTATGAGGGAAAAGGGTAAAGCGAAGTGGATAGAAGAAAGAGCGAGAAGGGAATAAGTAAATGGAACATTCTAGATTATTATTATTATTATCAAATTAGTATGCGTATATACACACATCAAAAGTGTCTAGGGATCAACATATATTTTTGCAATAACTTTTCTCCTGATTGATATTCATTAAAATTTTCTTTAAGGATTGATCAAATAAAATGTTTTCGTTTGTCTACAGTAACGATAAACCAAGTCACCTTTGCATTAGTAAAAAAAATTGCCATTTTCCTAATAAAGGGATTTTTGACATTTGAACCACTAACATTAAAGTTCGAAAAAAAGACTGAAATAACAGTTTTTTTTTTAATTTTATTGGGTAACTTAAACAATTAATAATCCGTGTTTCTACCGCGAACACTAACAACACAAGAACATCGGTTTGGCATACTCAAAATGAGTTCATCCAAATCACGCTGTGGAATGGCCGCCCATGTTCGTTGCAACAACAAAAAAAGGTCTTCTTGCGACTGGATACCCTCCATATTCGGCAGAGCTCTTCTCTGAAGAATATCCCATGCATGCTCAATCGGGTTCAAGTCTGGCGACTGAGCAGGCCAGGGCAGGACATTGATGTTAGCTGCGGCGAGAGTCTGTCTTACAACTCTTGCGGTGTGCGGTCGTGCATTATCATGCATTAACTGAAATAAGGGACCGACTTGTAGAGGAACGATGACGTCTGATACAACCGTCTCAGCATAAATTTGAGCGTTGAGGTTGCCTCTGATCCAAATCAACTCAGTTCTTCCGCCGATCGAAATACCCGCCCATACCATGATGGTTCCACCACTATAAGGATGGACTTCCTGGCAGGATTTTAATCGCTGTTGGCGTCCAGGGGTTCTCCAGTGTCGTATACGTCTTGTATCCGGCCTCATACCAAAACGAGACTCATCAGAAAAGCACACGAAACGCCATTGTTCTTCTGTCCAATTTCTGTGTTCAAGAGCCCATTGATATCGAGTCCTACGATTGTGCATTGCTATAGGTGGTACCCGTAGCGGTCTTCGGGAATGAAGGTTCACTTCATGCAAGCGGTTTCTGACTGTTTGGTCGCTAATTAAGTTCCCTGAAGAGCGATGAAGGCTCACGGCTAACATCATGGCGGTTATTGTTGGAGTTCTTCGAGCTGTGATTTGAATGTATCGGTCTTGTCTCCGTGTGGTGCAGCGATACCGTCCTCCATGGCGCTCAGCCACGGTACCAGTGGTTCGGTAACGTGTCCAAAGTCGACTGATAACACTCTGACTTGTATTCAGAGCTAAAGCCACAGTACGTTGCCGGGAACCAGCTTCTATCATTCCCACGGCTCTGATCATTTCTTCCCTGCTTAAATGACGTCGCCGCTCCATAATAACGTTGGTTTTAATCAGTAGTAGGGAAACAGTAGCACTAATAATGTCTTCAATGCGTCTTATGTTTTTATAGGGAAAATATTGACAGCTGATTTTCATCTTTTACTCGAATTTGATTGACAGTTCCTGTTTTAAATTATGAAATGCACCAAAAAGGATCCATATAAATTTATAAAATCATAAATTTATTACAAAGCCACATCTCAATCACAAGAAATCCGCATAAACATGCTTGATCCCTAGACTTTTTTGATGTGTGTATATGCAAGTGACACTGCGATTGCATTAAGCGGTAAATTTAAAATCCATCCTACGAATTTATAGGTTTGGCCAAACCACCTAAATAAAAATGAAAACGTGACAAAGGACATAGTAAAAATAATAATGTTTTAAAAGTGGAAATAAATTTCAATATAACGCATTTAGCTGTCCGAGATGAAATATATAGTATACATGGACATGGGATCCATTATAGTACAAAACAAACCTAGTGTTATAACTATGAAGAAATTAAGGCTGAAATAAACACTGGAATACTGTTCAAAATAATTATATTAGGATACACAACTGACTACCTGACTATCGTGTCTATGACACAAAGTTGTTGATTCTAAGATTTTAATACGTGTCCCACAACATTTTCTCCACCTTGCAAATCACGAGTTACGGTATTTTCAACATTGTTTATTAACAAGTTATTACTTATAAATTTATAATTGTAACTCAGTGTAAAAACAAATATAATTTGAAATAATTATTATTATCTAATCCTATACGTAAGCCATATACTTGTTCAATAACAAACAATTACATTTTGTATTGAGTATAACTTTTTTTTTAATTAGGTTATATGTTATTTACTTTTTTGGGATTTATGATTATTAATGTATAATAATTTTTATGACGGCTCTTCATTACAAATACATACAATCTTCTTTTTCCTTGGCTAATGGAAAAAACAGAGATTAAAAGTCCTCATTAAAAAACTTTTGCTGAAGAGAACCACAAACCAAAATAATATTTGCTTTTATTAATTTCAATAAAATTTCTATGGGACTACCTCTGAAGTATGACCTACCAAAAAAAAAAACATCAATTTCAATTTGTAATTGGCGGAAATATACAAAATAAATAAATAAAAACGTACTCGCGAATTGAGAAAATCCTCCATTTTTTCGGTTTAAAATTAGATCACATAACGATAAAAAGATCAATGACATAACAAAAAAAACATACCTGATTCAGAGCTCTGGCCAAGAGAATGCAGATCTTGTTGCGATCGGCGCCTCTGTCGATACTCTGTTCGATAGTCCGGCCATCTTCCATACTGCGCAGGTGCATTTAAATACTCCTGCGATGAGAATCTCGAAGCACGGGGAGGCGAGAAACCCATCTGAGCGTAGTAATCATGGCGAAACACAACGTCAGGATGCGCAGAGTTTATCCCACCAGGCACTATTTGACTTCCAAAGTGCGCTCGATGTCCCATATACTCCGGACCTTTAGCTGGTCCCTCAATGAAGTCGTGACCATGGACCGAAGACGATCGCTGAGGACCATAGCCGTCCCTTATTCTTTGGGGAGGAAACTCCAAACCCATTCTGTGTGGCGAATAGTCAAGACCTCGCGGACCCATCTCAAAGTGACCGTGTGTGGGTCTGCTGGACCGGTAGAAATGTGGAGAAAACGGGTTTTTATTCTCCTGACGACCATGGGCCGGACTGTAGTTTGCATCGTGAGGTTTGTCCTGATCTTTTGAGGGTATAGGACCATTCTTAGCAATAGAATTAGCAATTTTCTTTTCTAGCTCAGAATTAATTAGCGGTTCCTTTCTTGGAGTGCTTTCTTGACTGGAGTTACGGCTTTTCTGATGTATCGGCGAATCAGATAGGTCTTGCGAAGCTCGTCTATTAAACTCCTGCACCTTTTCTGGCACAAAGCCTTGCTGCGGTGCTTGCGACATTTTAAAAACTTCCAAATAATGGACAGTTAATTGACAGTTTCGGATGATTTGGATAAAATTGTAATCACTAGATTATGTTGTATAATTATCTAAAGTTACTATTTTACTAATTCATTGTATACGTTTATAGGAAATAAAAGTAAATCACAACCAATGTCAACATTGAGGCTAAAAACACTTAAATTGATTAGATTTTCATGTATGGAGTTTGGGACAGTGTGTGAAAGAACAGAGACCAAGTTTCAATATTATTCATTACAGCCCCTAGAACACAGCGTCCTAGACCTCTTAACGTGCTTTCCGAGGCACGGAAACGGTGATGTTGTAAATCTATGACGAATGTACTTAAGAAAGTGTATTTCTCATTGGTACATGCCGGATGGGTTTGAACCGACCTTTGTAGGATTTAAGGAACGCGTTTTTACAACCGAGCCACCACCGCGCCGAGAGAGATCGGGTAATATACGTTAAATATTTGACATCAATTAATTTTTACTAAATATTTATATGAAAATTACACATTACGTCCACTAAGCGATTTTGATATTCGATATTTAAATGAAACCGATCCGCGAATTAATTTTCCATTTTGAAAGCATCAGACGTTTTGATCGATTCGAGCCCAGGTTCCTCGATTCTGATAATTTGTTTAATTAAATGCCATTGCCACGCTTCTACCTTGTACATGCATTTACCTTTAGTAATCTTTATGCACAATATAAATACATGTAATGTAAACAGCTTTATGTATGTAAAGAAAGAAAAGTTTAAGTATAAATACATGTAATGTAAACAGCTTTCTGTATGTAAAGAAAGAAAAGTTTAAGTATAAATACATGTAATGTAAACAGCTTTCTGTATGTAAAGAAAGAAAAGTTTAAGTATAAATACATGTAATGTAAACAGCTTTCTGTATGTAAAGAAAGAAAAGTTTAAGTATAAATACATGTAATGTAAACAGCTTTATGTATGTAAAGAAAGAAAAGTTTAAGTATAAATACATGTAATGTAAACAGCTTTCTGTATGTAAAGAAAGAAAAGTTTAAGTATAAATACATGTAATGTAAACAGCTTTCTGTATGTAAAGAAAGAAAAGTTTAAGTATAAATACATGTAATGTAAACAGCTTTCTGTATGTAAACCTGTATGTGAGCCACCACCGCTCTCTACAACCGAGCCACAACCGCTCTCTACAACCGAGCCACAACCGCTATCTACAACCGAGCCACCACCGCTCTCTACAACCGAGCCACCACCGCTCTCTACAACCGAGTCACAACCGCTCTCTACAACCGAGCCACCACCGCTCTCTACAACCGAGCCACCACCGCTCTCTACAACCGAGTCACAACCGCTCTCTACAACCGAGCCACCACCGCTCTCTACAACCGAGTCACAACCGCTCTCTACAACCGAGCCACCACCGCTCTCTACAACCGAGTCACAACCGCTCTCTACAACCGAGCCACCACCGCTCTCTACAACCGAGTCACAACCGCTCTCTACAACCGAGCCACAACCGCTCTCTACAACCGAGCCACCACCGCTATCTACAACCGAGCCACCACCGCTCTCTACAACCGAGCCACCACCGCTCTCTACAACCGAGCCACTACCGCTCTCTACAACCGGGCCACAACCGCTGTCTACAACCGAGCCACAACCGCTCTCTACAACCGAGCCACCACCGCTATCTACAACCGAGCCACAACCGCTCTCTACAACCGAGCCACAACCGCTCTCTACAACCGAGCCACAACCGCTCTCTACAACCGAGCCACCACCGCTATCTACAACCGAGCCACAACCGCTCTCTACAACCGAGCCACCACCACTCTTTTAGATATTGATTATATTTTGATAAAATTTGTACACAACTATGGTAGAATTTGTTAAGACATATTACACAAATTCTACAGCAAAAATATTTTTTTATATTTATATATTTTGCGATTATATTTGTACTGTAATTATTGTACGATTTTGATCAATGACGTCTTAGAAGCTTGTTCCACAAATGCACTGACCTGGATATGTTAAATTATTTCAGAAGGCGATGCAAAGGTTCTGCTCCTAGTAAGTATAAACAGAATCCCGAGCTAAAATGAACACTAAATCATAAAATTATGACGGCGGCCATTAAAATCATTATTTACTTTCATATTCAACTTGTAACACCCATAAAATGGGGAGTGGGGGGATAAGGGAACAAAAGCTTTGAATTTATTCCCCCCTCGGCTACCACTCCGTCTTGTCTTAGAACTATTTGGAGGCGATATTCCAGTTTTGATCAAGTTTCAATAAAAAATATATCGGACAATTTCCGTACATGGATTTTACACTTCAGGTAATTAAATACCCGTTTAATAATAAAAAAACTATTTAAAGCTAGATATATATTAAATGGCTATATCATATGAAAATTAATAATTAAATTATTTCTATAGACTCAGCCGGCATAGTGATATGGACTATTATAAGTTGATACCTCGATTAAACATCATGTATTACACATTTTTTATTTATATTATAAATATTTCAAACACATTTTATATTTACATTTAGTAATTTATTGGGATATTTTTATTATTTATACAATTAAGTATTTTATTATTTATATAAAAAATATAAAGTATATTAGAAAGATAAAAATAAGGTAAAATTTAAAAATAAATTAACAAACTAATCATAAATAAAAACTAAAGAAAAAGTATCATCATCACGACTGTTTCCCTTCCTTTCCGGTCAGAAACCACGCCTATATAGAAGCGGGTTCACATTTAGCCAGCTTTACTATAGGCAAGTGAGAAGTGGCAAGCACGTCGATGTCTCTAGCGTACCAAACTCGAGAAATGTTAATTAAATTTATTTATTTAAGTAATAAATATTATTGTGTCCCGACCAGGAATCAAACCCGGTACCTCCGAGTCTAAATCCACGAACTTAACCGCTAGACCACGGAGGCAGCAACTAAAAATATATATATTATTATATAATATAATAATATCATTCTCTAGAGCTATTATTATTTTATTTATAAAAATATTTTTTTTATTTAATAAAAATAAATTATTTACTTTGTAACGAATCGGTTTGAAATCATGTTCATTCAAGAGTCGGCCAGTGGAAAGCTTCCTAAAAATTCGAACCTCGAAAATTCGTTATTGAATTGAAAATACCATTTGAATATTTAAACTTGGAATCGTTTTCCTTTGCTTTAAATAAATATTGACCAACTGATAATGTGAACGTTGATTCATACTAGAGTCTGGCTAATAAAAGTAGGTAACGAAAAAGCGCGGCGAATTAAAAAAAAAAAGTATGAAATACCTCAACATTTCCTATTAAACAATTAATATAGATGATGTTATAAAACAATATCTCTCTAAGTTTTTTTCATATTTTACAACACAAATGAGGAATTAACAACAAAAACAATTCAAAGCAAATGTTTGGTAACAGTCACATTAAAAAAAATACACTGTCATAATAATGTTGCCATTTGAAAGTTTCCAAATAATTCGGTTATCTACTTTCATTAGCCAGACTCAACTAACATCGAAGCAATTGCAATCCTTAGAAGTTATTATCTATTAATTTCTACGAGTATCACCTAAATAGTTCACCAGTTCTGCCGTCATGAGTTCATTTCATTTCATTAGAGCCCCTAGAACAGAGCGTCCTAGACCTCTACTGTTGGAGATGGGCCTTCCAGAACTAATATCTAGAGAATTTGGCCAACACTCGCCACTCTGGCCAGACGGGTTGGTAAGGATCTGTTGTCAATTTTTAATGATAATTTATTAATGATTCCACAGGTTGGTATATGGTGGAACCGGGACCGACGGCTTAACGTGCTCTCCGAGGCAAGCAAACGATGGTGTTGTAAATCTATGACAAATGTACGTAAGAAAAGTGTTTTTTTATTGGTACATGCCGGGGGGCAAATTTTTTCGACCTTGTAGGATTTAATGTAAGCGTTCTTACAACCGAGCCACCACCGCGCCTGTCATGCATTAGTACATTTAAAAGGGTTTGCATCTATCTCGCTCGCACAATCCAATATTTTCAAAGATTTGAGTTTACTTTTTAGTCTGTAAGTGTAAATGTAGTCTATTAACTTTTTAGGAAATAAAATTAAGGATATATTTTGACATATTTTCACTTTGATATACCAAATTTTAGACAGAGAAAAATAGCAAACGTAACGATTATTCTCTATTTTACTAAAATAATATGCGAAGTGTAAAAAGCATCTTTGTAGGCTGGCATAGTGGTAGGGACTGATGTCGGTCGTTAGTGGATGGGGATGTCACATGTGCTCAGTATAAAAACGATCGACCCGGCGGTACCCGTGTAATGTTGTGTCGTCGACAAAAAAAACTTTCAGGTACCTGATAGGCATGTCATATTTAGATTTTAACGTCTTATAGATATTTATTTTCATTAAATTATTCTATGACTAATTAAATTCGTAATATTTATTGAATGGAATCGCCGGTTGTAACAATTCAAAAAGTGGTCTCCTTGAATTGAAAGAATTATGAAAACAATATGATTTATTTGGATAAAGATTTAAAACAGATGTATGAGTAACATGGTCTAATTTTGGTCGGTATTTCCATCAACTTTTAAAATATAAAAAGTGGTTATTGTGTCATAACGATAATAGTTGGACATATGGTATCACGAAGTTTTCTGTAGATACGAGTATTAATATATTGTTTAATATTGTGAAACATACTTTTGTTCTATCATCAATAGTTTCCGCAGCGCATGCGACGGAAGACTATTTATGGCTTTTTTTTACACCTTGGGTTACGTTACTAAAGTTTTAGTAAGGATCCATCTAGCAATAAATATGCCTATGTTACATAGGGTGAATGTACTCGTAGCTTTCTAATAGTGAAAAAAAAATTAAAATCTGCACAGTAGTTTGTGAGTTTATTCATTACAAACATACAGACACACAAAAATACAAATCTTTTTTCTTTATTATATTAGTGTAGATATATATATATATATATACTTAAGCACCTTATTAGTAGCTATTCCAGTTCATTACTTAATCATGAAGTGATACTATTAGATTGTTTTCAAGCGCACAGCTTATTTTCCTCTCATATATTATTATTATTACAGCCCCTAGAACACAGCGTCCTAGACCTCCACTGCTGGAGAATGGCCTTCCAGAACATATATCTGGAAAATTTGGCCTATACTCGCCACGCTGGCCAGACGGCTTGGCGAGGATATACTCTCATATATAGATTAGTGAAATAGTAGGTTCAATAGATGCTCGACTTCATAGCTAATTACCAGTATTCCAACAAAAACAACAATACTATTATACAATGAGAACTTAAACAAACTCCGAAGCTATCTCGCGTTTGTTGTTTTCTACGGAGCGAGTTTTCTTAAAGTTTAAATTATGTAGCGGGTTTATTTCATAAGACGCCAACACAGCCAGAGGTGGAGGACTTTAAAATGCCCCTGGGCAGTACCACGCATTGCAAATAAAAAAACTGGCAAGAATTTAAAAGGGCTTATTTATTTATTATTTATTAATACATTTATTACACTATATTTAATAGGCGGACTTAATGTCCTTAGACATTTTCTAATAGTCAACCTTTATGATACTTTACATACACAAAACGTTTTATTAATACACTAGGTACATAAATTACAAAACATTAATACATATATAATATACTGAATAAACTAAATGAGTTGTTAAGAGGTATTTACATAATATACTATTTTATTGTATTTTTTTGAAAGGCAGAATCTTTGACATCCGTCAGAGAACCCAAGTTACCGACATAGCTTTCAAAATTAGCAAGCTGAAGTGGTAATGGGCTGGACACATATGTCGCAGAACCGATGAATGATGGAGTAGACGGGTTCTGGAGTAAAGACCACGACCTAAATAAGTACCGATGAAACTAAAAACTGAATAAATAAATAAATAAAAAATGAACCAAAAGACGCAGAATAGCCCCCCACTAGTTGCTGGATGAGAGCGGCAGAAGATCGTGTAAAATGGCGAGAGCTCTCCAGCAGTGAAGCGACATAGGACCATGATGTGAACGCCATTAATTATAAGTATGGGTACATATTTATCTATGTAGTCTAACGTTCGTAGAACAATCTCATACTTTATGTATATCCCTCGCTTTTATACCCTATCCTAACACTTACGCGTGAAAGAGAAGAGAAATACGCGACCGCACCTAAAACGCGTTACGCTTGCGACGCACCAGTCAGTTGTAATAAAACATTTGAACAGTGAACCCATGATCGCTACTCAACCCATATTTATTCAAATATTTAATTCGTGAATTGTGTGTGCTTAAAAACTCTGCTCCAACTCTTGATGCTATACTAATGTGTCGTGCAATACAACAAGCTGTGGCCTTGGAGCTACCGAAGAATTCGCAGTAAGTCTGCTTTCTTTTCACCAACAGTTGAGAAAAGAAATGAGGTTAATAACTAATGTCATCTATGTTTAAAACTAAAATAGAATAAAGGAAGAAACTAAGTAAACGCCGCCCGTTTCAATCTAAGTTCTGTTCTGAGGGAATAATGAAGTGAAAAGTTATTCGTTAAAGAAAATTTGATAAGACCCGGCTGTGGATGGTGGCGGCCTCAGTGGTCTGTGGTTAAGTTCGTGGATTTAGACGCGAAGGTAACGGATTCAATTTCTGGTCCATAATTAATTTATTTATTTGTGATATTTTTGGAGTTTGGTATGCTAGATACATCGACGAGCTTGTCACGATGGACGAAAATAAAAAAATAATTTGGTAGCTACTAGTTTTTTTTTTGTAATAACGCACGCTTGGTATTGTCAGTGCTGAAAGGGATAATATGTAGTTGAAGTGATATTGTTGTATCCGGAGCAGTACATGGCAACCATCATTTGGGAAGATAAAACATACCATAACAATAATACAGATGCTTGCCTCATGGTAATAGGTAAAATGTTCTACACATTTGTAACAACCTCAAAGAATTTGTAAATATATCCGAAATAATAATAGAACTCGAAACTTCTATCTATGACCGTAACCATTTGGCAAATAGGCAATTCATTATTATCAGCAAATACATCAAATTTCCTTAATGAACGTGAAATTCGTCATATTGTTCGATTTTCCCGAAATAATGATTGAATATTAAAATTTCACAATGTATACGATAGATAATGAGCATGTATTGGACTTTTATTGGTTTGCGGCTGAAATCGATAAAGCATGATTATAAGAAGCAAGATTTACCATACAAGTTTTAGTCAAAATTAGGATAAAAAATATTGATCGTCATCTTTATTACCGCCTCTAGACCACAGAGTCCTAGACCTTCACTATTGGAGATGGGCCTTCCATACATTTCTGGAAATTTTAACTATATAAAGGTAATTAAAATTAATATAATTATTTTTTTGTGACATTTTAAGTTGATGGGAATCAATGAGGGTACTCGTATATTATCTTGAGCTGGGTAAATGAATTTATCAAGAGTGGCTAATGCCATAACTACCTTAAGCAAAATATTTCCCTTATTATTCAACGAGGTAATTCTGCGAGTGTTTTAGGTACCCTCGCATAGTTTTAATTTCATAGGTATTTTTTGTTTAGTTTTATTTATAATTAGTTTTCAATCCATTTTATTTTAATATTTGTATTAATATTAAAGGTAATATTTCTATAAAGAGAAATACATACTAATATCTACATACTGTAAATATATTATATAATACCGACTTACACTTCTTATGTATGTTTTCCCCCTGTTCAACTAATACTAACTCAAATCAAATCAAACAATTTATTTAGTAAATACGCAAAATTTTTAGCACTTTTACACGTCATAACAGTTATTACATTCTATATAATTTACATAATGTATACATAAAAATATTTACTAGTGATTAAAACAGAAATATAATATCAGCTGAACAACTCAATAATAGGTCATGGATTTATAAATTACTGGTCAGGAATAGTAGATACCGCCTCCTCAAATTAAAAAATCATATAAAGTCTATAGTAGTAAATTATAAAGTCAAATATTAATTTGTGGAATCGTTAATAAATTATCATTAAAAAAATAACATCATAGCAACCTTTTTGGCAAAATCTCTAAAAGGCACACATTCATATCTAAACGACAAATAAAAAACTAAAATCATCATTTGAAAACCAAACTAGTGATAAAGTCCGGTGGGACATCCGGCAGCCTTGGCGGACCCAATAAATATGTATGAGGATCATACACACTTCAATATAAATGTCATCCAATTGGATGGCCATTCTCCGAGGATTTGACGAGCTTGTAAATATGAAAAGAGATTGCGAATCACGTGTCGTTGGAGCTTTGATTGTAGGACGTGCATTTCAATAGATTTCAATGTCTAATAACCATAAATGGCAAAAGACTAACAAATGCTGAGCGCAAGTATGTAGAGGTATTTTATTAAACATAAGTTAGGTACGTTACAAGATTTATAATTAGTAATCCCAGGAGGTGTGGTCAGAATCAACGCTTTTTTTTAAAGGAGCTATTTCACATTTTACCAAATTTACAAGGAGCTTGTCTTTAGCCAATGAAATCGAATAAAATAGAGCGGGCACTTTCATACAAAATATTTGTTATATTATTTTATAGAGACAGACAGACAGTGGGGTCGTCCAGGCCCGGAGCCTAATAGGCCTGGGTTGGGGATGGGGATATTCCCCCGTTTTCCCCGGCAGGATCTCAGCGGGTAACCACCCGCCGGTAATCCATGCACTTTTAGTGCTGGGTACCGTTAGCAGTATAACAGCGCCCGTGTGGCTCACGAACCCAGAGGGCTAGATTCGACTGATTCAGCTCTCCTCCAGGAGTACTTTCCTAGGAAGTGGTCTTAATTTTTATAGACTCGGGGCTCACTTGTCGAACATGAATGTGTTTCACATTTCCGTAGCACGCAGGTCAGCATATTGTCCGTAAAACAACAAAATAACATAATCAGTCCAAGCTTTATTATTATTATATTGTATTGTTACTAACATAGACTTAAGTCGTTGGATTGATAATAACACAAAGGACAAATTTGGTTTGAATCAATTATTTTTTTTAATTTCACAAGTACTAAGTGTTCGCAAGTATAATCACGACCGAATTCCTTTCGGGGTGGTAAAAAACACGCTTTTTTAAACGAATCGGATTCAAATTTATTCAACTTTACTATCTTGACAAGTTGCAAGCTCGTCCATGTCTCTAGCGTTTCAAACTCAGGAAATATGACAAATAAATTATTGTGTCCCGACCAGGAATCGTACCCGCTACCTACAAGTCTAAATCCACGGACTTAACCGCTAGGTCACAGAGGCAGGCAGAGCAAAAAACTATTTATTTGAAAGAATATTAACAAAAAAAAAAAAATACAAACTACCTAAATAAAATTAATCAAATTAAATAACTATAAACTAAACATAATAATAATAATAAAAAACTATAAATAAAAAAAAATCCTTAAGAGATGACCCATCAGAGATATATCCCAAGAAGACTGGAAACATTTCCCTTCCGTATAGCAAGGCTAATACGTTCGCAAAAATAATTGCCAGTCTTCCTTTTTCCAGATTTCTCCGTCAGCCACTTTGAAAACTCCTTAGCCGGACGCTTGGCTGGGGGTCCCCATGGTGCCATTGTCTCGACTCCAAACGGCGCAAACTCGTGACCTGTAACGAGGTTGGCGTATTTGCACAGCTTGAGGTTCTTAGCAGAAATCACCGCACTGGATGAGGTTGCCTGGATGTGAGATGGGGCTAATGTGTCTACACATATCGCAACCCACACCTGTGACTGCCCAAGTTTCCACGGCCCAACTGTCATGCCATTGGGTCTCTTGAGATTAATCACTCGTATATTGTTTTTTGAGTTACCACTTTGAGGTACCATTTGATGTATTTTTTTTACATTATCGGTTATGTTTTAAATAAAAAAGTCAATTTTACTTGGCAGATCCCTGGTGTGGGAAGCGACATGTGTAGACACATTAGCCCTATCACACATCCAGGCGACATCGTCAAGCGCGGGGAGTGTGGCGGTTTCTGCTGAGAACCTCAAGCTGCGCAAATACGCCAACTTCGGTGCAGGTTACGAGTTTGCGCCGTTTGGGGTCAAGACGATGGGCCCATGGGGACACTCGGCCAAACGTCTGGCCAAGGAGTTGTCCAAACGACTAACGGAAAAGTCTGGAGACAGGACGGCAATTATTTCTGCCAACGTATTAGCGTTGTTATACAGAGGGGAAATGTTGCCAGCCTCCTAGAGACGTAATTTTTTACTTATAGTTTATTTGATATTAGGTTTAGTTTATATTTAATTTTTACTCTTTAAGTAGTTTTAATTTTACAATTGTATTATAAAATATTTTCTATTATCTGTTATGGAATTATAATAGATGTACCGAGAGTGGGTACTCTTGAGAGCTATATTCATTCAATTGAATCATAAACTGTTTTTATTACATTACCATATTGTTCGTGCCTGTGATAGCAGAGGACTGGTTTGTGATTTAAATTTCTAATAATATTATTCTAAAACTCAAAACTGATTTTAGTTTTAAAAGCAAGCCTGCATAATAATAATAAGAAACAATAATAAAATCTGGTACATTAAAATGTCCGGGTATAAAATGTAGAACTGCATTTGCACGTCTGTAAGCTTAAGGTTATACAATAAAGTCAATAAAAAAATCTCCACCTATTAAATAAATACGACGTTAAAAAGAAAATATCAAGTTGGTTACAAGATCTTAACTACGACTAGACTGAAATGCTTTTGATCGTCATTGAATAGTAGGTATTATAGTATCTTGATCTGCAGCCCTATTCTGGTACTTAAGCGCAAACGTTATATAATGGAATCCGTTAACTAAAAAGAATAGGGCTGCTGTAGCCCATTATTAGTGGATTTCGTTATTTACGTCAGATGTTCTGCCTCCTGTAACTGCTTCCGTGGTCTAGCGGTTAAGTCCGTGGATTTAGACTCGGAGGTACCGGGTTCGATTCCTGGTCGGGTCTCAAAAATACACACGACATGTGATCTCAGTAAGAAAGCAATAAATGTTATTGAATGCTTTATAAGTATTTAGTTATTTTGTAATGATAAGGGACTAAATAATGTTAATTAAAAGTTATTTTTGACCCAACTTCTTATTCATCTTCACTGTGTTACTTTACTCTGTCGATGTCCTATTCATATGACATCGGTTGTAAACTAAGGTTATTTATTAATTTTGATGTCCTATACAAAAGACTTTCGTTGTTAATTCATTACAACCCCTAGAACACAGCGTCCTAGACCTCCACTTCTGGAGATGGGCCTACACTTGCCACGCTGGTCAGACGGCTTGGCGAGGATATGATTTAATTTTTTTATGACAACTATGTTTATTTACAAGTATTGTCTTCTTTTGAATTGTCAAGAAATATAACTAACACAAGTAAAATCAAGTATTTAAAATAAAATTCCCTAAAGAACCGGGAATCAAATTGAATTTCCGGAAACGGAAACCGGAAATTCCAGGTACTTTCGAGATGGGGATTTTAAGGTTCTGAACCCTACTAGAATTGCCATAATTATTGTTTGAAATAAGTAATAATCAAAATTTCAAGGGATATACTATTTTAGAATTATTAGCTCCGAGAACTGTCAGACTGGCCAAAGTCAAGTCCGAAACTTAGGACAAACTTCGCCATTACTTAATCATCAATTAAACTGCCAACAACTTGTTGGCTGATGTCTACGTTGTTTGTTTAGAGTCTAAACTTTCGACCTATTCCATTCAAACCTTGTACCAAATAACATTGGAAAGTTTGTACACAAATGTCAACGACCTTTGAAGGAAAGAACAAGAGCATAAATGAAATAGAAAAACCTTTAAGAGGGTTTTATCGCTTTTGCATCCCTCTCACTCGCACAGAGAGGACTTTTAAGAAATATAGTCTATTTAACTTTCTAGAGTTATTCTATGTACGTGTATTTAAAAAAAATATCATTCATACTCGTAGATTAGTTTTAGTAAAATAGAGGAATTATATTAGAATTAGTTGGAATTGGTTTTTACTATATTATTTCCATTTTCACACTCTGCACCCATAATATTAATCTCTCACTCTCCCAAAGGTTAGCTGGTAGAGAATACCTTCATGGTATTATGCTCGCCTATGTACAACACTTTATATTGTATATTTTGTGTGCAATAAAGAATTTTATTATTATTATTATTATTAGTAAATAAGTAGTCCTCGCCAAGCCGTCTGGCCAGCGTGGCGAGTGTAAGCCAAATTCTCCAGATATATGTTCTGGAAGGCCCATCTCCAGCAGTGGAGGTCTAGGACGCTGTGTTCTAGGGGCTGTAATGATGAAATAAGTAGTAGGTATAGTAAAAATAAAATGTTTGAATAATACGTTAATTTGACATAGGTATTAAATTTAAAACTAATTTGTATTAAAATGAATAATAATAATATTATTCATTCAATAATATTCCGAAACCTGAGAGGAACAGTTAGCATGCCTCCAACACCAACATTTTATGGTATCATTATTTTATTAACAATTTATTTTTCATGTTGTTTATATAATTATTGTGTTGCAAATAGACGGGACATAGCTACAACCATACCTAATAATGTACTACCTTATTCAAAACTTTATGAAACACAATAAAAATACTTTTGATTTTAATAAATTAAGCAACTAGGAAAAGACTGGCAAAAAATGGTTTTAGCAGTTAGCCGATTACATAATTTGTTAAAATCATTGATTTTATTTGTCAGATAAAGGAATCAGTTAGTGCAATTTATGTGGAAAACTCGTTCATGAAAAATGTTATCCTGTATTAGACTTGCCTAGGCGTGTCGCTAACAATTATGTTCAAACGAAAAAACCGCCTATCCCTGACTTATATTTAATGACCGGGGATAATAGAACTTCAGCTGCTTAATCGTCAAACCTATTATTGTTAACTTAATTGTTATTTTGTTATAAAATGTTGAAATAAAGTATTGCTTAAAAAAATATATGTATGCAAAACAACACACAGATTATTTAAAACAAAATTGACCGGTTGTTCATTGTAAGTCAAAGCTACATACACGATAATTAGACGTAGTAGTTTAGTAACCAACCCGGCGGCAACTAAACAGCGCAATACGACTTTTTACCTCTCTTTACACACTGTTTATGACAGACTGTAAAAACATCGTGAATATGTTTATAAATAATCCAGACTATAAATATGTCTCGCGTACATCTAAATTTACTTAATATTTACACAATCAACTATAACACATAAACACAGCGCGGTATCATATCAATAGGTGTTAGGCGGACTGATGGTGGTAATTTGCCCAGTCTGCCGAGGCGGGGAAGTATACACCGTTCGTGCCTTAAACCCAGTAAAGTGTATCCACACGTTTTGGGATCAGGCCCGAATTGCTCAGTCAAGCCGGCATAGTGTAAGGGACTGATTGTCTAAGTAATGAGTGTCTGATTTCAGTTGCTAACATTCATGGACTATGCGTCTCACTTCCCATCAGGTGGGTGCAAGGTCACATGTCGTGCTAGTATAATATAAATAAAAAAAGCTTTTTCTGTCTGTACCTATGTATGTCTGTATGTGTGTCTGTTTGTTTGTCCTTCTCGTCTATATTACTGGACCGATTCCGTTGAATTTCAATGGCAATGACATCTGCTACCTGTCTGTACACTTATTTCGCTTTCACGCTAATAAGACTTGACCAATTTTATTAAAATGACATCATTAATTTTGAACTATTTTTGTACAAAGAAAAGTAAATAGTATTTTTAATACTTTTATTAATAAGACTAATGTTATTTTTATTATATATAAAAGTAAAGTATCCTCACGACCGTTTCCCTTCCGGGGTGGTCAGAAACCACGCTTATAAATAAGCAGATTCATATTTATCCAAATTTACTAGAAGCCAATCATGACAAGTGGTATCTAAAGTATTCATTCATCATTCATTCATTACAGCCCCTAGAACACAGCGTCCTAGACCTCCACTGCTGGAGATGGGCCTTCCAGAACATATATCTGGAGAATTTGGCCTACTCTCGCCACGCAGGCCAGACGGCTAAAGTATAACTGTGAATACAATTTAGCCCTAACATATTTATTTATTTATTAAAAACTTCATTGTTTAATACAAAAGGTAATGCCGCTTGGCATTTTCTTCGGAACAAGAAATCGAAGTTTAGGCATGACAAAATAAAAAAAACAAAAAAAAAATGAAATTAAATCACTTATTAGTACTAGTTAAATTAAATATATGATAAACATCATAAAAATAATAATAATACTTAAACTACATAAATAATTATATTCTTAAATACACTTATGTAGTCTATGTAAGACTACATAACTAATTATACGTATACATACACTACGTAAACGGAAAATATATACGTATATACACAATAATATGTGAACTACAATACACTTACTACGACGAATAATTAAATATATAACATTATATGAGTAATAAATAAATACTTAAGACCTTCTTATACCATTCCTTAAAAGAGAGGGACTGGACTCGGATCAACCAAAACATAGAACTAAAGTATGTAGTGACAATCTACGAACAACAAGTCTCTGCTCTTTCACATAAAAAAATCAACGAATATCTACTCACAAAATTCAATACCAAATGTATAGTTGTATATACCTTAACCTAATACACTATTCCACAAAATCTACTGATATGTATTTGTAGGCCACAGAATAACACTAATATCTACATTAAAACATGTTCACTACACTGATTTTTTTCACTTGATTATAAACAATTAGTAATAACATGTTAAGCCGGGTTTTTTGTACGGTTCGTGACGCGAGGGTTTGGCAAGAGCGCCCCGGCCGGCGTACGAGCGGCGACTGCTGTAGGGCGGATCCCCTATTGTGCCCAACTGAACTTACGCTCGTTTCGTCCCGAACGAAATAGGGCGGGCGGGGATATCTTAAGCCTGGGGCTGTTAATTGACGGGCCGCACGGTTGTGGTTCGGTTGTAAGAACGCTTAAAGTTGCGTTCGAACCCCGGCATGTACCAATAAGAAATGCACTTATCTTACGTACATTTGTCGTAGATTTACAACACCACCGTTCCTGTGCCTCGGAAAGCACGTTAAACTTTTATGTTTTTTCTAGCACGATGTCTAGCACTGTGTGCAAGTTACCTGATGGAATTAGACACTCATGACTGACATTAGTCCACAACACTATGCCGGCTTGACTGGGCATGACAGCAATTCGAGCTTGATTCCGAAATGTGTGGATACATTACAGCGTTTATCGGCACGAACGACGGATACTTCCCCGCCCCGGCAGACTGGGTAAACTAACAGTCCGCCAAGCACCTATGAACTACTTGTAGATTCGTTAATAAATTGTCATTAAATTGACATCAATCCTCGCCAACCCGTCTAGCGACAGTGACGAGTGTAAGCCAAACTCTCCTGAAATTACTGGAAGGCCCATCCCCAACAGTGGAGCTCTAGGTCTCTGCGTTCTAGGGGCTGTAATAACAAAATAAAATATTTTGAGGCGATTAATCGTTTTTCCGTATAAAATGTATGGGTAAAAGTTTTTCGAGATTTCTGACATTGCTAGTACCTACTCAAACCTCAGTCGGTCCCCATCAGTCGGTCATCCTTATATGAAACAGGATTGATGGAAACTATTTTTTTTTTGTGTAAAACTACATTTTTCTTGCTAACTGTACATTTTTTCAAAAATTTGTAAATGCAGTTCAGAATATCTCAAAAAGTTATGGATGTAGGAACGTTTTCCAGTAACTACAACGGTTAAGGCCCTTATTGTTCCGTCTCAAAAATCCGCCCTGTATATGCATTTTAAGATAAATTATTTTAAGAAGATTACAATTTAAGTACAAAAAAACATTTTATTAGTTTATTTAGTTTAGGTATGCAAAACATTTAAAATATCATGATGACATCTCTAGTAATACAGTACGAGTTTAACTATAGTTTTAGTTTGAAACAAATGGTACAAAGATTTGCTGTCAAATACTTTTATCAGTCAAGCGTTATGCATTCATCATTTTTTTACTAGGCCTTGATTGATATCAAAACCACATATTTTATTTTCAAAATAACTTAATTGTATAATAATATAAGACAAGCATCAAATCGAGCTCAATTTAAAAAGATGGTATGTATATATGTATATTGTATTGTATGTATTATTGTGTGTATGTATGCATGTGATTATGTGTGTATATAATTTATATATTGTTTATTAATGTGATCGTTTAACTTTTTACTTGCACCTACCGTTCACTTCAAATGCTTTATCTGTCCCTAAGGTTGGCTGTCAGAGATTGTCTAGCGGCATTTAGCCCGCCCCTTGTACATAGTGCAATAAAGTTTTACATAAATAAAAATAAAATAAACAATATATAGAAAAAAATAACATTAGACATATTCGCGCTATCTGCAGGTTCATATAAGAGACACATCTCTACAACACTTTAGATCTGACACACCAAGGGCAATTGTCAAATGCATTGTTTTTTTTTATATATATATATATTTAATTTTACTTACTTTTTGCTTTTCTTATTATATATTAAATTGTGGATAATGTGGCTGGATATACTGTTGCTTACCTTAATTAGTTAATATTTAGTTAGTAATCTTTACTGTATGTCTGTTTTTTATCCTAAAACATAAGTATTCAATAGAAGTATCGAAACTATTTTTATTATTTAAATATTGTATACAGCACAAAAATAGTCCAAAATGGATGTCATTTGTTAGTTGTATTGTTGTAAATAATAATTGTGACCGAAAAAATGAGTCTACTTTGGTCATATAGGAAAAATCGTACTTTGGTCGAATAGGGACAAATCTGGGCATTGCCAGGGGCGCTGGGAGGTTGGCCAGAAATGGGTTAACGATCACAACTCCTTAGTCTGGAGTGCTTTGATGTGTAGCGATGCGTTTGTTGTGATTATGTCATTTTCTAATGAAGTTTGTGTACTCCATGTTACACTAGTGTGACCAGGTTATCTGCTCCGATGATCACACTACAAACTCAGTGTAGTAATAAATTTATTTAATTGTGTTATGTTAAAGTAGATTTATTATAATTAGATTAACCTCATGTCACTTATTTTATTTATTACTAAAAGTATGAATGTAGTGGGTGGTACACTATACACCAATGACAAGAAACCATGCGTTTTAATTAACAGTGGCGACGAGAGTTACAAATAATTTGTTTTTTTTTTTTTTGATTGATTTTTTATATTTATATCCAGTTTTTTTTTCCTTTCCATAGTATTTGTGTTTAACTTCTATTATGTATAAAATATGTTTGGCTCTCAATGTCTTCTTATTGTTATTAATTTATTACACAGATGTTCAAACTTGTCACGTGCCGGCAAAGCCTTCAAAGGAGGCCCCTTAGTGGTTCATATTATTTATTAGTTTTCAATTTTAGATCTTGCAAGCCACAGTGGCAATTTTGTTTATCTGTGATATTGTTTGTGTATGTTATATAAAATAAAAAAAAAAAATAAAAAATAAAAAAAAAATATTTCCTGTGCAAACATGGGTACGAAAACTCAGTTAAATTCCACCAGTACCAACTGGGAATTGAAGATAGGTAGTAGGCGGAGTGATGGTGGTAATTTAGCCAGTCTGCTGGGCGGGGAAGTATCCACCGTTCGTACAAATAATCCCTGTAGAGTGTGTTCGTATCAGGCTGAAATAGCTGTCATACCCAGTTAAGCCGGCATAGTGTTAGGGACTGATGTCAGTCATGAGTGTCTGATTCCAGTTGCTAACATTCATGGACCATCTGCGCCACTTACCATTAGCCAGAATATAGTAAAAAAAATATATGTTAAGTGAAATTATATGTTGGGATCCCACGTGTGACGACACTTTGCCACACCTCAGGGAAACAGCGCAAAAAGCAGAAGCCGCAGCCAAAAGTATCGCACGCGGCGCAAATACGTATCTATTATCAAAGACTACGTGTTTGCGCCGTTTGCTATAGGGACTCTAGGACCGTGGAGTTCACGCGCTAAAACATTTAAAAACATCACCCCTCGTCTGATTGTCTGATCTGGTGACAATAGGGCTGGTTCTTTTCTCTTTCAGAGAATCAGCATAGCTATTCAGCGAGGAAGTGCGGCTAGCGTTCTTGCCGCCATACCGCGTGGACACTATTTACTCATATATATGAGTAAATAGTGTCTATATGTATATACTATTTACTCATATATATATATATATATTCTTTTAGTTTATTTTAATCATAGGTTAGTTTTCTTAAAATGCCTATCTTAAAACTAAAATTGCAGTATTATTTTATATATTTATTAGGTTTAAGGGCACGTCAACTTTTTATAAAGAAATTGACAATATTTCCTTTTAATTTAAATTATTTAATTTAATTTAAATCAGAGAGTAAATGATGCCAGCGTATTGTTCAAATGACACAGGAGCTTAGATGAGATTTTTCGTAGTTATTCTTTTTAAAATTAATTTTCGTAAATAGTTTTTTTTTTTTTTATTAGATTTTTTATGGGGTGCTCAGAAACCACTCTTTTGTAAGGAGCAAGTTCACATTTAGCCAACTTGACTATAGGCCCATCATGAAAAGTGGCAAGCTCGTCGATGTTTCTAGCGATAACAGACTGGAAAAAACAAACCCATCGCAATAGTCTGTTTCTTTGACCGCATCCGTTTAATTATCAAATAGTAGATTATTTTTATCAAAGTCAAAAACCATCGTACAACTTAATTTAATCTTAAAGCTCTTCCAAAAAAAAAACTTTACAAATAAATTATACAGATTATTATTATAACCACTAAATAAATAACAGGAAAACATAAATATGTCGTCAAATAAAACGGACACAAAATTAAAACAGGATATGATAATTTGTAGAAAAGCTATTGAACATTATATCTCTGATAGATTTATGACTCAAAGATATTGTTAGTATCAATCAACACGACCGTAATACCTAGAGGGGTGGTCAGGAAGTGGCCGGAGTCCTACATTTATTATTCGACAAAACAAAGGGTTAAGAAGCGATGAAGCTAAACTTAATGAATTATTTATCTATTTAAATTCTTTAGTGCACTTAAAAGGTACAGTACCAGTAGGTATTATATACCAGTAGCCCTATTCTGTAACTTAATCGCAAACGTTAATACTGGATATCGTTATTTACGTCAGAGATTGCGTCATAATTACAAAATATTATTCAATTATTTATTTATTTTATTTTATTTATTTAAAAAACTTTATTGCACAAAGTACAAAGGCGGACTTAATGCCCGAAGACATTCTCTGACAGCCAAACCTTAGGGACAAATTTGAACAATTATAGGTGCAATCATAGAAATAATAATAATACTATGATTATAAAAGTTAATTTAATAGGATTGATATATCATATATCTTCATATATATCATAATATCAATATACTACATACTAATAATTCACATTATTATACATAAACATACATATATACTACTTACTAACGCTGTCAGGAGCTATTTAAGAAGTGTGAATACACCAGTTTTTTAAAAGATGACCTGGTAGTTGCTTGCCATATGATGACAGGAAGATCGTTCCATAAATTAGTAGCAACTACTACGAAAGAGTTGGAGACAAATGCAGTGTGATGTGAGGGAACAGATAGAAGGGAGTTGTAAGAAGAGCGAAGAGATATGTCATGGAAAGAAGAGAGATAGGCGAAATTGTTCTTAAGGTATTTCGGTGTCGCACGCTCATTCAAAACCGAGAACAGGAGACAGAGAACTCTAAGATTTCTGCGACAACGAATTGGTAGCCACTTCAACTTAGCACGATATTCAGATATGTGGTCATATTTACGTAAACAATATATGAACCGGATACATGCGTTCAGTAACCGGTCCATCTTATTGAGTAACATCTCCGACATATCAATGCTACACACACAATTATCAACTCTATAAGCGCTGGACCTTGACTGCGGCCGTGCAAATATCAACTTTAATAGCGTGACATATATATATATATATATATATAGTTAACGGATTCCACTATACAGTATAACGTTTGCGCTTAAGTAACAGAATAGGGATACAGCTAACCTTGGGGATCGAGTAAGGTGATAGGCAGGATGAAAAAGTAGGAAATTTTATTCATACTTAACTAATTATAATATACTACACATTATACCCACATATAATACACAATTATATATACAAGTACATCATTATACGTTATAAGTTAAATAAATTACACAGTTCATTAAATAGTGTTTTAGTTAATAGTTTTCCCCACAATACCTGCTCACTTCTCCTAAAGGTTAGCTGTTAGATAATGTTTCTAGACAGTAAGCTCGCCTATGTACTGTAAAATGTTTTATTTTCTGTGCAATAAAAAAAATATCTATCTCCATAAACGATGTGGTTATCAAACGTTTAAAGATTTAAAGACGCTAGTAGATGCTGCACGTCTAATGGCCAAGAGTAGCTTATTTCACTGACAAGCCGCAGATACAGTAAAGGAATCAGTGTGTCTGGTTGAGGAATGAGCAGAAATCTCAAGTACCAATCTCAAGTTGGTTATTATAAGAGAGTAAGGGTACAGTTGTGTGTATTACATAGGAATTCGGCTTCCGATTTAAGATACGAGTATAAGGGAGTATTGAAGTAAAATTGAAGGCAAGAGACCCCGTGGCCGGAGCTCGACACGCTGGTCACACCAGATCAGCACCACACTTCACTGCACGCCGCCGTGAGCAGACCCGGATGGCGCAGCATCGTCCGGGACAAAGTGATCCGAGGGTCGTGACCCCTGATCCTCAGCATCTGACCGCCACCGTGGTCTAGTGGTAACAAACGTTGCCGTGAACTCGGAAAGTCGTGGGTTCGATTTCCACCGGGGGCAAGTTGTACATTGTATAAATTGTCTCGGTCTGGGTGTTTATATGTATAATAGTAAAGTAAAGTATCATCACGACCGTTTCCCTTTCGGGGTGGTCAGAAACCACGCTTATAAAAAATAAGCAGATTCACATTTAGCCGACTTTACTATAGGCCAATCATGACAAGTGGCAAGCTCGTCGATGTCTCGAGCGTACCAAACTCGAGAAATATCACACATAAATTAAATGTATTTATTTACATTAATAAATATTTTTGCGTCCCGACCAGGAATCGAACCTGGTACCTCCGAGTCTAAATCCACGGACTTAGCCGCTAGACCACGGAGGCATGTATAATATGTATATATTTACAAAAAAAAAGTATAGTATGTAGTTTATCAACCATCTAGTTTCCGTAACACAAGCCTCGTAGCTTACCACGGAAACTAGATGGCGCTGTGTGACCTGTCTGGAAATATTTATTATTATTGAGGAAAACGACGCAAGGAGGATAAGGTAGTATTAGGATTATTCAGTATGTTACAAATTAAGGTAAACACATGGAGTGACCTACGAAAGCGGTTGATTTTAAATCGAAACTTTAAACAATTGTAGATTCTGTGATTGTTCCATGTAGCCGGACAAAAGCTGTTGTCATTTTAGGGTACACCCACGCCTTCAGTCCAGTCTTGCACCAATATTGACACATTTCCAACGTCTAATGCAAAGGAAACCGCACCTACAGGGTAGTGTTTACCCCAACTTATCGATATCAGTTAACAAAGTTGCTGTTTTAATTATATTTTGTTTGTAAAACTACTTTAAAAGTTTATATTTCAAATCAAATGGTTTAGTTTATAGTTTTTCTACTTGCATTTATTACATTTTATTAGGTTTTATTGTTTTTTATTACTTTTAATTATTTATACTGTTTGGAAATTAAATAGTAAAAGAGGTTTATAAAAACAAATAAACATGAACTGCAACTTCTGCCCCATACACTGTGTGGAATGTGTTAAAGAGCAAATATTTTTACATAAAATCTACAATAAAATTAAAGAAAAAAAAAAGAGGAATTAAAGAAGATTTTTTTTTTAATTACTCAGTAATAAAACCTTAAGTTATGACGCAGAGAAGTTTTCCTAAACAACTAGGTAGCGAGATTATTATGTATTGTATGTAAATTGTATATTTATAATAATGCACCCCGCAATCCTCTACCACACTCCCAAAGGTTAGCTGTTATAAAATGCCGAAAGGCATTAATTCGCCCTTGTACATTACTTTTAAGTTTTTTGTGCAATAAAGAGTTTATAAATAAAATGCGAGAGGTCGAAGAACGCGCGAACGTTGACTTACGTAATTGTTTCCCTTTCTATTTCGTCTTTTGGCTGTGAGCGAGATCAATTAATAATGTTTTGGAGAATAATTTTTACTTCACTTAAAGGTTAACTTTTTTATTCCAAAAAGGGGGTATTGCTAAGACACCTGAACCCTAAAAAACAACTGTTCTTTTGACAATTACACAAGGTATAGAGTCAAATTTATCGTTTATCTGATTGTATATTAAAACAAAATAATATAACTTTTGACTAACAATATCCATAGTACTCGGTATAGTAATTTACAAAACAGAAAACTTGCACTTGACACGTCCGTGCTACATCGCAGGAACGACTTTTAAAAAAAGTTTACTTTTTTAAGATATCGATAAGAAGGGACTAACAACACTAGCCTACACTAGACATGTCTGTCTTCAGACTGTAGAGGCTACGACCCTCTACGCCGTAGCACATTGACAATCCCCTTTTCTACGCCGTAGCGAAACGTTACGACCCCACGCACTAGGGTGAAGTTTTTAAATGAAAACTGCACTTGAGTGTAGAGACGCAATTTTTGTGCTGTTGAGCACATTTTTTGTGATAAAGCTAGTCTGTTTTACAGTTCTTTTTAACATCTCGTTATTTAGCCGCAAACGTTATAATAATAATAAAAGGTTCATTTTTAAGCAAATAATAGTTCATACATAAACCTTATAAGAGTGGATTCAAGAATTCCAGTTATAGTGGCATCGTCCACAATCGAACAGCTTGCCTCCGTAGGACATTGTAAGCATCTGTGAGGTACCTGCTTGGAACCATCCCAAAAAGGTTAGAACAGTATTCTACGCATGATCTGATATGTGCTTGGTACAGCAACAGTCGGATTGAAGGCGGGAAAAACCGCTTCACCATGTTCAGTATTCCGAGCTTTTGTGACGATCTTTTGGTAATGCTCTCAATGTAGTTCCGGTGTTTAAAGTCTGAGCGTAATTCCACACCGAGAATGTTGAAGCTGAAGAATTGTAGATCCAGCGTGGTACCCTGAAGAGTGGGGGAGGAGAGAAGCGGGACTTCTTGTCCGTCAGCGCGCTTGTGGTCTTGTTGGCGTTGATCTGGACAAGATTTTGGATACTACACATATATTTTTTGTCGAGGGTGTCGTCCAGTTCTGCCGTTATAATGCCACAAAAAAAAATGACGATTGATAGATTGATAACTAATCATTTTTAATAAAATTAATCACTAATATCACCTTATAAAAGACATAATAAAAAAACTACTGTTTAAAATAAATTATAAAGAAAATATACCTAGTTTTTTATATATTTATCGTCATAGGATCCTATCGGAACACTCGGTTAAGTCAAAATTTATTAATAACAATTCTAAACAAAATACCTGGCCAGATAGGGTGATACAGTATGGCAAGGAACAGCCCCAATTTTCATTATTGTTATTTTATTATTATTATTATATATACTGTTCCACTTCTAAGCCTAATATTTATTATAATATATATATATTATAATATATAATAATTTAGGTCTAGTTTGTGGCTGTAAAGGTGCCTCCAATAAATAGTAGTTAAAAACTATTAAGGTATTTGTCTCTTTAAAAAAATATGGTATATAATTTAACTTAAATAGTAGACAAATATCTACTATGTATACAGTATAAGTTAATAAAAGTCATAAACAGCTTAACCGCGTTGGTTTAATCTGGTGCACAATTAAGTTTAAGAATGAAGATAAAAAGCTGCAATAAATTACGCCAAAGCTTCATTAAAACCAGAATTTAGAACGCTATGATACTTAAACTGATGGTATTTATACTTTAACTTGTTAGTTAAAATTACCAAATTGTTAATTAAATATTATTATTATTATTTAATTATAAATGAAATATCAAGAATATTACAGCAAAAAGTATATTCATTCATTCATTCGAAGTAAGGTACAGATAACAGCTAACAAACAAAACAATTATTGAATACATAGACAAGTAATCCTGTCGGGTTTGCCAGCCTAAAAAAAATGTACACATCATTGAATAATACAAAAAATGGTAATAATATAAAATTAAAGTTAATAGTAAAAAAAATATATAAAAAAAATGCAATTAAAAGTAAAACCTATAAAAACTAAAAGTAATAACTAATAAGATTATAAAAGTAAACATAATAATAACAAAATAAGATAATAACATGAAACAAAATCACTTTTTCCTTCCTAACCCGTTCCACAATTTATCATGCATACCTACCGACAAACAATTTAGTGAGGTTAATTTTAAATGAGTGTATTTTCAAATTAATGTTTCATTCATGTTTTTTATATTTGTTAGATCAACAGAAGTTTCAAAAATTAAAAGTATATTATTACACATACGAGGAACTATTAATTACCTGTTAATAATAATAATAAAAACGTTTTTTGACTTAAAAACCTAGATACATCAATCAGTAAATACGGTGATCCCTGTACTATGACCCAGAAGGTCTGTGATACAGGGAGCCCCACTCTTGCTTACAAAGGCATTCGTGATCAACATGCATAAACAATAAATTTAAAAATAGTTTAGACAAGTATAAAAATAAAGAAAAAAATAACATGATATAAAATAAAAAAAACTACAGTATTTATAAAACTCATTGCATAAATCAAATATGAATCAACAAATAAAATAGATAAAAATAAATAAACATATACATATTATTGTATTTATTTATTTATTATATTATCTGCCTCCGTGGTCTAGCGGTTAAGTCCGTGGATTTAGAGGCTTGGATTTATTAAATTAACCGCGAAAAAAGTCTGGTACGCTAGACATCGATGAGCTAGCCACTCGTCATGATAAGCCTTTGTTATACTAGCACGAAATGTGATCTTGTCGAGGTCGATGAATGTTATCAACTTGAATTAGACACTCATTACTTACATCAGTCCCTAACACTACGTCGACTTGACTGGGCATGACGGCAATTCGAACCTGATCCGAAACGAGTGGATACTAGGTTTATCAGCACGAACGGTGGATACTTTTCCGCCCCGGCAGACTGGGCAAATTACCACCATCAGTCCGCCTACCACCTATATAGTAAAGTCGGCTAAATGTGAATCATTATCTTCACTGAAATTATTAATCAAAACTAATCAATAAATTGATGTACTTTCTAATATCTTTTTTCTAAAACAAAATTTGATTTAATACTATATATACAATTTATGAGTGAAGCCATTAAATATTAGCCTAATCGTTCAACAAATAACCATTCATAAAAAATAGACGTAAAATTTCATAAAAAGATCTTTATAATTTAAGCTGAAGCAACAATTTTATGCACGCTCGCACTGGGGTGACCATGCTGTCATCGTCGCTACCCGATAAAAGTTTTAATAAACGCTTGTCCTTCATTGTAAATATTTAAATTTATAAATATTTAAATATTTAAATTTTATTATAATTTTTATTTTACTAATGTTTAATTTTTAAAAATTTTCTTATAGTATTTAACGCACTGTTTTGAAGGAATGAACTGTTCTACATACATACATATCTTCACGCCAGATCCCTTGCGGGGTAGGCAGAGACAATTGAGCGCCATTTGACACGATCACGACATACTTCTTTCGCTTCGTCGACATTCATTAACCTCTTCATACATGCCCTTTGGTTACGAAGACTTTTTAATGCACCTTCAGTCAGTGTTTTATTTATTTGATCGTGATATGTGAGTCTCGGTCTGCCAGGGCCTCTTTTACCTACAACTTTCGCATTATATATCTGGTTCGTCAATCTTTCATCGCTCATCCTTTCAACATGCCCGAACCATCGTAGCATGCCTTTCCTTATTTTTGTCCCTATGCTTTCCTTCAATAATATAAAATCTTTCTGGCTCAAGATCTAATAATTTATAATACTGTAATTTTATGTCCTAGTTATAAGCTGTAATTTTTCTGAAAATAAATACAATGTGGAGTCCTTTTAATAAAAGGGAAAACGTTTAATTGTCAAAATAGTGGATTCCTTTATTTACTGATAGTTTAAGCGACACAATCCATCATTTTCGGTGGTTTTAGAAAGCTGTATGTAATTTTGACAAATTAATTTGTTGAATTGTTGGCCAGTTACAAAAACGCTAGTAATAAATGATTTAACTTTAAACGTACAAGGTTATAAAAACACAGCTTTTGTATAAATTTATTCTTATCGTAATGCGATATATACCTAAACCAGACTATTTAGCTAGGCGTAGCTAACTTTAGCAAAAAAGCCGACAGACGCATTCAGCTAGGATGGGCGGCATTAGGCAAACTCCGGATAAGTCTTCAGCCAATGCGTTCCCCGTAATGTCGTATGGAGGAGAGACGTGGACACTGACGGTGGGTCTGGTCCTCAAGTTTTGAGTTATAGAGAGACCTTGATACTTCTCTGATGGATAAAATTCGAAACGTTGTTATTAGTCAGAGAACCAAAGCCACTGTCACATAGCTTTCAAGATTAGCTAGCTGAAGTGGCAATGGGTCGGACACATCTGCTACAGAAACGACGACCGATGACGGCTGCAAAAGATCGCGTGCAGTGGGGAGCCTACGTCCCGCAATGGAGAGTTGAGACACGGGATAAATGCGATATTGTAATTTTAAATAATGGTTACCCTAGTCAGCGATGGTCGTTCTAATTGTAACGTAGAACAAATGAAAACACATTTTTTACATCAATTCTACTCTTTTAAACATTTTAATCAATTCACGTTCATTTTAATAAAATCAGAACGTTTTTCGCAGCCTTATGGACTATTCAAACGGCAACGCGGTGACTGTCATACAAAAATTGCCCGCGTCTATTAAACAACAAGCTGTCTCGTCTAAGAGCGACCTTTACCGATCGGTTACCCCAATAAAATACAGTTAAAAATACGCTAACAAAAGCAACGGTGATAGGCTGCCTAATTAAATATATTCAATACTATTTAATTTTTGAAATTTGACTTAATAAACACATCGCGTCTAGCTGATAGTGTCGCTTATAAAGATATAATTTTGGGAAGTAATGTCAAACTTAAGGAATCAAAGTGCAGGAATTGAAACCTTTTATTTCCGATTCCCGGCTAATATAAGATAAATTGATATAAGAGTACACATGGGAAATGTTGCCAATCTCCTTGGGACTTCCCTGAAGAGTCGTCTCAAGAGGACAATTTATATTTATTTAATATTAGATTGACTTTTCACTAACAATATTTAAAGTAAAGTGATTTACAAGAAAAAACTTGCACTTGACATATCCGTGCAAAATGACATTGGTAAACCCTTTTTAATTATCATATGTGTTTTTGCGTCGTTTGGAGTTGAAACTCTCGGGCCGTGGGGACCAAGTGCACATTATATTTTCAAGGCGTTGCCAAAACAGCTCGTCAACACCTCTGGAGACAAAAGGGCTGGGCAATATTTGGGCCAAAGGATCAGCATTGCCATTCAACCTGGCAATCCTGCCAGTATCCTTGGCACTTTGCCCATTGGCAGCGTATTGGAGCAATTTTTTTATTTACAATATTTTTTATTTTGTTTTTTTTTTTTCATTTTATTTTTTATTTTAATTAATAGTCATTTATGTTTTAAAATGTATGTTTTTAGTTTAATTAAATATATATTTATATATCAGAGCGAGTATGTTTTATGACCAAAAAAAGTTGTTTTTAAGTTACCAAAAAATATACATATGATCAAGTAGCGAATGGTAAAGTGAATAATAAAAGCAATAAATCTTACCTTTGCCGTGAAGTTGCTGTCTATTTTCGGTGCCTTTTAAACTTTCTGCCGTGTGTAGAAGTTCGTCCAGCTGAGGTTTCTTCTGTTCCAACTCTCGTAAGACGACCTAAACAAACAAACAACGATATTAAACATTGGTGTCTAACAAACTGTCCATTTTGTGTTCCTTCCAATTTAGTAAATGGTACTGTACTCGTACACATTGTTAGGGTATTTTATTGTTAATTGTATTTTTTATTTTAATTTAAAATTTAATTTTAATTAAAATAATAAATATCTTTATATAGAATTATCACTTTATAAAATTTTATTGCTTTATATAGATTTATTTAACAAATGAACTTAAACTAATTTATATTAAAATTGTTACTTTTACTCTAATTTGAATGCTGTAATCTCCTATAATGGGGTGTATCAGGCAAAGCTTTTTGTAGATGTCGCTAGCGGCAATGGTACCTTATTTTGCACCTATATCGCATCATTTTTTAAATGTTTTTGTAGTTTTAATTTTTATAACAGAATAATGTATTTTAAATCAACGTTACCTACCTTAAAAAACGAATTAAGAAAGCGCTCACGATCTTTAAAAAGAAAAAAGGTTTTATTAATAGAACGGCAATTTTGAGATCACCATATCTTTGATTTCGCTTAGAAATCTCGATTTGTACACTTAAAAGCTGCTCACTTCGGCATAATATCCAGAAAATAATAAATTTCGTAATAAAAATACAAGTTTTCTATGCAACTGACAGTTACATTAGGTACCATCTATCATGCGCCATCTAGCGTGATAAAAAGTTAGTGATACACCCCATTAAGGTGGACCTTAGCCCCATATTATTCTTATTATGTTGTAATGAATTGGTGTACATCTTGTTGGAGATCTAATCTATTTATCGCCACACCTGTTGTGCCACCGTGGTCTAACCTTCCTAAAAATCCCAAAAATATCGGTTCGAATGCCGGCATGAACCAATGAGAAATATACTTTTCATACGTACATTTGTCAATTTACAACACCACCGTTCCCGTGCCTCGGAGAGCACGTTAATCTGACCCTGGTTCCACTTATACCAACTTGTGAAATCCTTAATAAATTGTCTTAATGACATCAAACCCTGACCAACTCGTCTGGCTCTAGCGTGGCGAGTGTAGGCAGAATTGTCCAGAAATTTCTGAAAGACCAATCTCCGACAGTGGAGATCTAGGACTCAGTGTTCCAGGGGCTATGATGATGATGAGCTATACAATATCGAGTGTGAGCATTGTCAGTTGGAAATTTAATCTTAGGCACATATTTGAACATAATGAAACCTCGTTACGCGACGTATATTGGACGACTTTACCCTACATACAGAAATAATTATATATTGTAGAGGCAAAAGTTATGAGCGCCAGCAAATATAACGAAATAAATCAAGCCAGCAAACGACAGTATTTGATAGAAATACAAATCTGGTTTTTAATAGTATATTTTTCACGCAGATTGGTGACATAGTCGTTGAACATGATTTTTTCTTGTCCGAGTTTATTCCGTGACTAATCCGCTGGGAAGCCACATTTAAGACATTTAGCATTTCCGTTAAGATACTTGAATATTAAAGAAGGGAAATAGGTACATTAATTTTATTAATTTGATCTTTAGTTTTTTTTTTTAATTTTAATTTAATTTAATATTGGTTATCTCTAATTTTATTTGTGTTAATGTATTTTTATTATTGAATTTCTATATCTTTTGGTTGTATGTCTTTTTTCTCCTTTTCTTTGACACCTAAGTATCAGTAATAAAGTATGTTTACTAATTTGGCCAATGTATAAACTCAATTATATACTAACCTTTATGTTCTGTAATGTGCTGTGGAAATGAATGAATAAATAAACAGATTTGAAATGTATTCTACATCTTCCAAAATAAAATAAAATAAATAAAATCTTCAGCGTGTAATAAATGTAAATGGTATTATTGAAAACAAAAATATTGAAATTAGGCAAATAAAGTAATGAAAAACGTTACTGGACCATTTTCGATAAAACAATGAAAGTCGCAAACAAATAGCAAATAATACCACACAAACGTAGCCTAAAGGCCTATAAAAGTGGGGAAATAGGAAATAGTGTAGTCCTAAGTCCTATCCTAACCCTTATTCCGCCAATATTGTGTTCCGCTAATAAAAATCACAGCTCTTCAATCCCGCTACATAGGAAAAATAATAGTGATGTTGCTATTTATTTTTAAGATCTATCGATAAGTAATATTTTTTATTGATACTATGTAGTTTAAGTACTGTTAGTATGTTGTATATATTAATATGTAGTCAAATATAGTATTTATTTATTAATATTCAGTTTTAAATACGTCTTAACACCTATCACAATTCAAGTCATACTTTTTATTGTTCCAAAGGTTGGCTGCCAGAGAATGTCTAGCGGCACTAAGGCCGTCCATTGTACATAGTGCAATAAACTTTTAAATAAATAAATAATGTTGCGGCTAAAGTCCATTTCTTTGATCGCAAAGGTTATATAAAGGAATCCCTTAAGTAATGGAAACTGTAACTGTCAAAGGCTATTAGAGTTGAAATTCGTATAAACACATGTAACTAGATTCGTAGATTTAAAGAAAAGTATATTTTGTTAAGTTTTCGGAATCAAGAAGTTTAAATATTTGTTCCAGGCAGTCATCACATGAGCAATGGGGTGTATCACTCCCTTTTTATGACGATAGATGGCGCATGATAGATGGTACCTATTTTATTATTATATAGTTGCATAGAAAATCTTAATTTTTATTAAGATTTTTTTTATTGATATTTTGCCGAAGTGTGCAGCTTTTGAGTGTACAATTCTAGATTCCCAAGCGATACCAAATATATGGTGATCTTCAACTTGTTCTATTAATTAAACTTTTTTTGTTTTAAACGACGGTTTTCGCTTTTTCAATTCGTCTTTTAATGTAGATAACTTTAAATACATGTTTCTATTATAAAAATAAAAAAACCTACAAAATAATTTAAAGAATGATGAGTTCGAGGTGTAAACAAGGTACCATTGCCGCTAGCGACATCTACAAAATCGTTGCGTGATACACCCCATTAAAGAATTTGTAAGTAGTAAAAATGCATTTCTTTGCAATTCAGTTTCGTGATGGGCATATTACACGTGGCAGAGAAGAAGAATTTTAACGTGTAGCAAATTAGTTAAAAATGATAACAAACATGTTAATAGCCCTTGTTTATAATTAGTTTAGTTATCTTCTATAACTTAGTAGTAGTTTGCTTTAACATTTAATTATTTATAAAAAAAATATATACATATTTATATAGTGTTACAAATAAGTCATAAATTATTATATTAATCGATAAGTGCTAAAATTTTAATCACTAGAGCTCACGACATCGCAGGAAATAAGGTAAATAGGCGAGTTTGTCGCTTTAGGCAAGTCTTACTAAGAGTACAATATTTTTCTCTCGCACCCTTTACTCTGAAGATCCCGCCATACAATCACTGCTGTATTTCTTGCAATATTTTCCACATATTGTCGCAAGAAATACGTTTCTTTGCTGATCTATCACCTCATATTGTGCGAAGGATATTTGCTGAATATATTTAGATTTACGAGTATCTGAATACGTTTGATTTAAAATAAAAAATAAAAGCTACTTAAGTAATAATCATAATATTAAATATAAACTAAACATAGTAAAATATACAATAATAAAAAATGACCTCTAGAGACGTCACATCCGAGATAATCCCAAGGAGACTGGCAGATATAATTGCCAGCCTTCCTGTCTCTAGAACATTCCGGCCGCTTAGAAAACTTCATGCTATGGGCTCGTCGTCTAAACCCCAAACAGCGGAAATTCGTAACCTGTACCAAGGTTGGCGTATTTGCGCAACTTAAAGTTCTCAATAGAAACCGTTGCACTTCCCGCCCTTTGACAATATCGCCTGGATATGAGATGGAGCTAATGTCACACACGTCGTATCCCACACCAGAGACAGTCATTCCGGCGGGTCTCTTGCCATCGCTCCCAGAGGGTTCTAGACTTGCGGTTGCTTACGGTATTGTTAATACCATCGATGAACTAGATTTGACTTTTGATTGTGGCAGCTCTGAAAGAAATGACAGCACTAAATAATCGTAAGCTGTTATATCCGGCAGTACGGTCCAGACAACTTATAACCGATTTATAATTTATGTGACAAGAGGGCAGTTTTTTCGGGCAGTAAATGAGCATACTCGTAGCTGTGTAGCGGGGGAATGCTGCAAGTGTTCTTGGCACACTGCCACATGATCAAGTCATGGGTGAATATTTTTTATATAGTTTTTTTTTAAATACATTGCACCAACATTCAGATAAACATTTATAACTTATGTTTTAAGGTATTGGGTTAATTTTGTAATAAATATTTAACAGCAATAGCTTATGGCGACAAAAAAAAGTTGGTTGTCATTGTTTATTGTAGGTATAATTTGTTTAATTATAAATTTTCGATCGTGTATATATTATCAGTTTTAATAGGCAATGTTATTCCGTAAACTAATTGGCAAGGTGTTTAGAATTAAGTTTAAATTTTAATATTAGTTTGTAAGTGACAGCTGTGGAATTGTATAAATAAATAATTGGTTCAGTTGTACGAGTATATTAGTAAATTCTAAACAGACAAAGGTTTCGCATGTGTAATATAATACTCGTACGAGTAGTATCGATTTTGAAAATCCTTTCCAATATTGAGGGTAGGTGTAGAAAATACGAGTATTTTGAAATTATTACGATCTCATACGATAAGTTACGGAAAAGTTAGCAGTACTTTTACCGTTCATATTCACCCCACAGGTTCTATCGATCCCCACCCCATTTAAGCCATCTCCAACCAAAAACTTCACACCTCAACTACCAACACATTTTCTAATCATTACCCTTTTACTTCCAACTTGAATAACACACAAACTAAAAAGAGCAGCAATGTATCCATTTTACAAATAAATCGCAGTATTTAATAGTATTTTTAGTACAAGTACAGGTAGAAAAATGTTTTAGTAATATTATCAACTGTTTTTTTTTTTACTTTTAGGAAATCCAAAGTTACTTCTTTCTTTTTATTCGGGCCTCCTTGTCAGCTTTTTTGTTTCAAAATCTTTGGTAAAATTACAATGATTTGAAAAAGGGGTATATTACAACGAAAATAAGTACGCGTATGCTATAGATAAATATTACTGGTAGGTAAAACGTCTACCGATGGATAAATCTATTACTTCTATCATCAGATCCATTAATTTCAAACTTTAGAATTGAATAACTGTTATCATCTTGAGGGATTTGGGTGGTTTTTTTACGAGTTAGACATAGGTCACTGATAATTGCTAAAAAGTTATAAATAAAGATACTCGGAGCTAAGGAGCTGTAAAATCAAGAATGAGCTACGTTATTTCTCAAAATTGTTTTATAATAAGAATCTACTAACTTGAGGTTATACGGCTTGAATCCTTATGTTATTCAAAAGTTACCTTAGCTTGCCGATGGTATAATGATATGCTAAGGAAACCCTAAGCAATAAAATAGTTTAGTGGCTTCCTCTACTGAAGTAGCCACTGTATCCATATTTTTATATTATTTAAGGAGATCTAAACTCATATCAAGCCGAGGCCCATCTACGTGGGAAACGCCACTCTCAAAGTTGTGTAATACGTCTACGTAGGACAGACCTTTCAGTTAGGCGCAGCCAACTTCAGGAAAAAGGCATGGAGACATTCGGAGAATTCCGGTGCATCCTATAATAGTTCACAACGTCTCAAGACAAAAGTCTTCAACCAGTTCGTCCTTCCCGCAATGTCGTATGGAGCAGAGACGACACTGACAGCGAGTCTGGTCCAATTCATGGTCGCCCATTGAGCTATGGAGAGAGCTATGCTTGGTATTTCTCTGATTGATAGAATTTGAAACATTGATATTCGTCAGAGAACTAAAGTTTCTGACATAGCTTTCCAAAAAAACCGTCGTCCGATTGGGCAAACGGGTTCTAAAGTGGAGACCTCGTACAGGACCATGCAGAGTGGGACGAACCCCCGCTAGATGGACGGAACACCTAGATGGTCGCTGGCAGGGGCTCAGGTTAACCACATAAAAGCCACGGCTACAAGATAATTACGCAAAACTACGACAAAAGAAGTTAATTAAGACAGAAAACACAGCATAGTAAAAATGTGTAAGCAAGCGTGAAGGCTAGCACGTGGTGTGTGCCGGAGTTCTGTTGCTAGGCAACGGAGACCCTCCAGACACCCCACAATCATCCTCTTTACACCTCCCCGCAGACACTAGTGTTTCCCAACTATATTTTTCGATGAAAAATAATATTTATTTTATTATAAAAATATTTACTAATAAAAAATAGTTCAAAATATTTATAAATAATTAAAATAAAAAATAAACTTTACTACAAACGATTTTTAATTAATAAAAGTACTAAGAACTGTATTGAAAATTAATCTTATTTAACCTCGTATTTTAGTAACTAGTTTGACATTCATCATCAACTCAGAATGCCATAAATAATAGTCAAAATCAACCAAGCTGGCCTAGTGCGATTCAATATAAAATTTCAGAATTCGATCCGTATAAGCGGACACGTTGACTGGTGCAATAAGTGGAAAATTGGGGGACTAATTTATTTTCTTATGAATTATAAAGTTACAGTTTTCTTTAGTAAACTTATCAAAATTCCATACATATCACGCACATTCGACTAGTGCAATAGGTGCAAAAATGAAGTGCATTTTTTAAATGAATGATTAGTAATTATTTTTTATTCTTGGCAAAAGAGCTCTTTTAACCATTCCTAGTAGTTTCGGACATTGCCATGCACACATAAAATATTACTTTGTATATCGATATCAAAATGGTGTTACTAGTACGTACATCACTATTCTCGGCGCATGCCTAGAATAGAAAATGAAACAATTACCGTTATTTAAAATTTTACTTTAACCAAAATACAATTAAATTGACTTCGAAATTGCACAATATTTGTTGTTATTAGAAATAAAGCTGTATTTTAGCAGTGCTTTTATTTTGAAAATTAAGTTGCGTTATAAACTACCGCCATCTATTGAGGTTCGTCGGAACTAACACTAAAGCTAGCCAGCTTGCTTTTCAACGCTGTAGTCAGCTATTTTAGTTTCTATCAAATCCTATAGATGTCGCTGGTAAGTTAAATAAACACAATACAGCTTGTCGCTCAGGTCCGGATCTACAAGATGTTCATCCGTCCCCGACTCACATATGCTGCGACAGCCTGGCACCACCTTCTGGCCAAGACTAATAGGGACAAGATCCAAAGTCAGCAGAACACATCGTTCAGAGTGGGTCTCCCGAGCATCAGGGTTCGTGCGTAATTCCGTCATAGCTCGAGATCTAAAGATGCCTACTATTGAGGAATTTGTCGTCGGTCTGACTAGACGTATGTAGTGATATATATATTATAAAAGAGGCATCTTTTAGCGTCAGCGAGAGCTCATTGGAACTATGAAAAGAAGAGATTTTAGATTTTTTTTTGTGATTTGGGCTAAATTGTATTCGTAGTTACGAGTTACCGCAGTTACCTATATATATGCATTTTTAGATATATTGTTTAACAATATTACAATTGAAGTAAAAAAACCCTTTATTTTGTGTAGTTTAGGTGAACAAACTGTTTAAAATATCATCACGACAGCTCTAGTACTAAAGGATACTTGTTTGATACGAAAAAAAAACATTCCAATTTCCAAATAACTTAATTGCATAGTAATTAAAAGTAAACATAAAACATTAGTCTTTTAAATAAAAGTGTCGAAAATCATATTTACATTTTTTTATATACTAAAATAGTCCAAAATGGATGGTGTCATTCAGAAGAAGATTGCGTTAATAAACATAAGCTATCAAAAGGAAAACAAAATATAATTTTATAAATATTTAAATAAAATACTTAAATTTTAAATAATAAAGTGGATAATATATATATATTAAATTTATTTTATTTTACCTTGTGACGGGTATGATGTCGCGGCAGTTGGGTTTGACTGGTTGAGTTTCTTGAGTCTCTTAACAATAGGATCCACAAAGCTGGTGAAGGAACCGAGATGAAAGGGCATAATCTTTTTAATCATTTATTACATTAGATTTAATAAAAAAAAATACAATATACAAAAACACAATTGTGACGAATAAATATTAATTTTACAAAATCTATTATGTCATTTTGAATGAAGGTTATAACAGAAATCGTTGGGTCATTATTAATTAATCCTTTGCCAAGGATACACACATACATGCACACATACACACAAAGTTAGGACATTGTAAATTAAACCTTATGTGTACGCAGTTAGGATCAACCTGTAGTCCTGATAAGTGGCAGACTGTACTAAAGAAGGGTCTTTGGGACCTCCCATACGTCTACAGAATACTAATATACGGATAACATTTTCAGGAACAGGCCAGGAGCTAGCAGTCTTGAAAGTGATCAAACATAAGATAGAGCAGTCATTGTTGAAATGTCGGTCACTTTTTTTTTACGTCATCTACATAGTTCTTCTTCTCTTGTCGAAGAACAAAATTTGTCAGTCAAACAACAAAATCAATTTGAATGTGTACATCGAACACGACCATAACCAGCAATGCACTGTCATAGACTAATTCATTCTGAGACGATAGTCCAAAGACAATAAGGTCATTGCGATAGTGCCATTATTAAATTCTCATACCGTTTGGCTTCCTTTCCCCTCTTGTATTATATTTAATTATTTATTATTTATTTTATTTTAAAACTTTATTGCACTATGTACAAAGGCGGACTTAATGCCGTTAGGCATTCTCTGACAGCCAAACCTTTAGGACATTAAGACAGGATAGGTTACCACCTACCGGTGCAATTAAAAATTAGATGAAATTTAAATAAAACAGAAATATAATTGTAATATAAATATATACATACTAATATCTACATACAATTTACATACTAATACATAAATGAGTCATACTATAGATATACTAATATAACATAAATAAAACTACTTACATGATGAGGAGAGTGTGACAAAATTAACAATGTGATGATGCTGCTGCTATTATGCTGATATTAAGAGAAAAAAAGATTGAAAAGAAAGGTTTAGGTTAGGTTACTTAGTTAGTTAAAAAGTGTTTGTATACCTGGTTTTTAAATATTGCACAATTGGGGGCTTCTCTAAAATCAAATGGTAAGTTATTCCAAAGATTCGCAGCGACAACAGCAAATGAGTTCGAAACGTAGGAAGTTTGGTGAGAAGGTATAGAAATTGTGGAGTTGAAGGAGGAGCGAAGAATTCTATCATGAAAAGAGCTTAGAAAACTGAAATTATCTTTAAGATACTTGGGTGAATTAGGTTCATTTAATAGACTGTATAACAAGCAGAGAATTCTGACATTCTTTGGCGGAAACGTAATTTTTTTATTTATAAAGTAAGATATTTTTTTATTTATAAAGTAAGATATTTTTAATTAAATTAAAACATTTAAAGAACGTGTTTTTTTATGTGAGACGACGACCTGGGCCCTATTTCACCATGCCGACAGGTGCGACAATTGTCGAGAAAAAAATCACTGTTACCATCACTATCGTTACTTATACTTTCACGGGGACCAATTTTGAAAATACACGTAGGTTAACAACGAAACACTTCAAACCATGACACAGCTGTAATCACATGTCACGATTTACCGACAAATCTACAGTCGACCCGTGACCACGGCCAATGCAACTTGGCTGAAACGTCGGGAGAAATATGTCTCTAAGGTAAATCGCGTAAAGACCCGTTAAAATTTAAAAAAAAAAAAAATCTACAAATTTTCTATAGTTTATTTTAGTTTAGTTTGGTTTGGTTTGGTTTGGTTTGGTTTGGTTTGGTTTGTTTTGGTTTGGTTTGTTTGGTTTGGTTTGGTTTGGTTTGGTTTGGTTTGGTTTGGTTTGGTTTGGTTTGGTTCGGTTTGGTTTGGTTTGGTTTCTACATCGAAATCTAACTTGAACCTCAATAATATGACCCGCGACGCTAAAAATAATTTAATATTTAACAATAATATTGACTTAACAAATAGCTATAAATTATTAAATAATAACATATTGACATCTAATTCTAATATAATCTATTCTAATAATAAAACAATTAATTCTAACATTACCCCTAATAATTTATCCAAACGGACGTCTTATAATAATAGTAATTTGAATTTTGAACCTAATAGTAATAAATTTAATCATATAAAAATTCCGTGCGCATCGGTTTTCCTTGCACCAACCACGCCGCATGAAATTATGCAAATAATAAAATCACTAAAAAATACCAAAAGTACTGGATATGATAACATAAGCACTTTAGTAATAAAACTTAACGCTAATGCGCTAGCACCGCCACTTACACACATAATAAATACATCATTAGAAAGTGGTGTATTTCCTGAAGCGCTAAAATTTACAATAGTCAAACCTATATTTAAAAAAGGTGATGCTGAAATGCTTAAAAATTATAGGCCGATTGCTCTCATTCCAATATTTTCTAAAATATTGGAAAGAGTAATTTATAATAGAGTATACCCATTTTTTGAAAATCATAAGTTGTTAGCTAACGAACAAAAGGGATTTCGCAAAGGAAAGTCAACGACTAGAGCCATTTATGATCTACTTAATGAGGTGATACAATGTGTAGACAAAAGGTTAGACATATGCGCCATATTTATGGATATGAGCAAGGCCTTCGACTATGTTGACCACAACATCCTTATTCATAAATTAGAAAACAACGGTGTGCGTGGCGTTGCTTTACAATTATTTAAATCCTACTTAACTAATAGAAAACAAATTACCGAAATAACTAAAATAAATTATAAAACAAAAACGGAGCAAAAATTTTCGTCTGTAAGTAGAATCTCCGAGTATGGTGTACCACAGGGCAGCATCCTAGGACCGTTTCTTTTCTTGGTTTACATAAATGAACTGCCCAAGATCACTAGGTTCCCCATGGTCGTGTTCGCGGACGATAGCACAATGTTGATCAAACGTGAAGAACATAAACACATACGAAACTAATATAAATGAAGGACTACAAGAAGTTATTAATTGGTTAACATACAACAACTTACTAATAAATTTAGACAAAACTAAAATAATTCACTTTAGACAAAAAAGACACGCTCCCAATATTACTGTAAGCAACCTGGGGAAGTGTATAGAGTCTGTTAATCACATTAAGTTCTTAGGGGTGACTCTTGATTACACCCTTAACTGGAAAGAACACATTGAAAATATTAGTACAAGAGTAAGTAAATTTGTTTATCCGTTAAGAAGGTTGGTGCTAATTAGTAGCATCGATACTGCCCTCATGGCATATCATGGATATGTTTCATCCGTTCTGCGGTACGGCATCATTTATTGGGGGAATTCGACTAACAAAGAAGCTATCTTTAAAATACAAAAGCGATGCATTCGGGCAATGTGTAGACTAAAATTGACTGACAGTTGTAAACCGTACTTTAAAAAACTAGGGATACTTACACTCCCGTGTCTTTATATTTTAGAAGTTGCTAATTTCGTAAAATCTAATCTAGAACTTTTTCCACTGAGCAAAGATAAACGTAATAGAGTACTAAGATATGGAAATAAATTATGCCCTCCAAGATCACGTACGGCGTTAATGTATAAAAGTATAATCTGTATAGGACCAAAAATATTTAATATTATTAACGACGACATTAAACTTTTACCGCATAGTCTGTTTAAAAAGACGTTGACTAAAGTTCTAATTGAAAAATCACATTATTCTGTGCAAGAATTTTTAAATGACCCAAATTGACATCTAAATATTAATTTTAATTTGACCACAACAAGAATTAGATACAATTTTTTTTTTTTTTTTTACTGTAAATTAACATTTTATTTTATTTTTTTGTGTTGTGTAATAATGTAGTTATATGTATCTTTACAATATACATATATAAACAATATTTGTACGCCTCATGGCAGAACACAGCTGCACTTTTATAAACTAGGTTAATATATTAACTAGATTACCTGTGTTGAAACAAATAAATGATTTGATTTGATTTGATTTGGTTTGGTTTGGTTTGGTTTGGTTTGGTTTGGTTTGGTTTGGTTTGGCTTGGCTTGGCTTGGCTTGGCTTGGCTTGGCTTGGCTTGGCTTGGCTTGGCTTGGCTTGGCTTGGCTTGGCTTGGCTTGGCTTGGCTTGGCTTGGCTTGGCTTGGCTTGGCTTGGCTTGGCTTGGCTTGGCTTGGCTTGGCTTGGCTTGGCTTGGCTTGGCTTGGCTTGGCTTGGCTTGGCTTGGCTTGGCTTGGCTTGGCTTGGCTTGGCTTGGCTTGGCTTGGCTTGGCTTGGCTTGGCTTGGCTTGGCTTGGCTTGGCTTGGCTTGGCTTGGCTTGGCTTGGCTTGGCTTGGCTTGGCTTGGCTTGGCTTGGCTTGGCTTGGCTTGGCTTGGCTTGGCTTGGCTTGGCTTGGCTTGGCTTGGCTTGGCTTGGCTTGGCTTGGCTTGGCTTGGCTTGGCTTGGCTTGGCTTGGCTTGGCTTGGCTTGGCTTGGCTTGGCTTGGCTTGGTTTGGTTTGGTTTGGTTTGGTTTGGTTTGGTTTGGTTTGGTTTGGTTTGGTTTGGTTTGGTTTGGTTTGGTTTGGTTTGGTTTGGTTTGGTTTGGTTTGGTTTGGTTTGGTTTGGTTTGGTTTGGTTTGGTTTGGTTTGGTTTGGTTTGGTTTGGTTTGGTTTGGTTTGGTTTGGTTTGGTTTGGTTTGGTTTGGTTTGGTTTGGTTTGGTTTGGTTTGGTTTGGTTTGGTTTGGTTTGGTTTGGTTTGGTTTGGTTTGGTTTGGTTTGGTTTGGTTTGGTTTGGTTTGGTTTGGTTTAGTTTGGTTTAGTTTAGTTTGGTTTAGTTTAGTTTAGTTTAGTTTAGTTTAGTTTAGTTTAGTTTAGTTTAGTTTAGTTTAGTTTAGTTTAGTTTAGTTTAGTTTGGTTTAAACATTTACAAAAAAACACTTAAATAAATAGATTTATTGCGGCTGTAAAGAGGTAATAACTTATAGGTACCTACCTAATAAATAAATGATTAAAAATATGTCAATTAACTTAACTAAATATTACTAATTATTGTAGCAGCTGTAAAGAGGCCTTGTCAATAATTTTAAAGTACCTAATAAATAATTTTTAAAAATATTCAATGTACTTAACTAAATAATACTAATCATTAAGAGTAATAATAAATTAGTGAATTTAATTAAATTAAAAATAGTTATAATATAATAAATTATGCGAATATGTCCAATCTTTATGTCATAATTTGATTAGTATATGTCACTGATATATACACTATCCTATGTCATCATCCCTTAGCGCTTCATCTACAGTGTAATAAGCTTTTTTTATTAATACAGTTTTAATTTTTTTCTTAAAGTCATTATGTTCTAGGCATTTCATTTCTTTTTCCAGATTATTATACAGTTTCACACAGTTACAGATGAAACTTTTGGAAAACTTACTCAATCTGTGTTTAGGAACAGCTAACGATTCTTTTTGTCGTGAGGTACTTCTCATGGCTCTAATGTGATATAAATCTATGTTTTCCCTAATATACACTAAACATTGCATTACGTATGTGCTCGCCAAAGACAAAATATTTAATTCCTTAAAGGCTTCTCTGCAAGTGTCTCTTGGTCTTATTCCGGCTATAAAACGGACTGCTCTTTTTTGAAGAATGAATATTCGGTTTGCTTCAGCAGCTGTCCCCCACACCAATAGTCCATATGCCATGATGCTGTGAAAATAGGCATGGTATACAGATTTTGCTGCTTCAGCCCCGGAATATTCATTAATCTTCTTAACAGCGTAACATGCAGGGCTTAATATCTTTGCGATCTTATTAATATGCTGTTGCCACGTTAGTTTCATATCCAACTCAATTCCTAAAAATACACTGCTTTGTACTAAATTTAGTGATTTTAACATAATATAGTCCTTAAGTTCCTGGGATTCTTGTCTGTTACTATGGGTATCTAGGGAAAAGTTGAGTAGTTTAGTCTTATTAAGATTTATTAACAGATTGTTATGACCAAACCATGTTTCTAAATTTTGTATAACTGAGTTTAATTTTGGTACAAGCATATCTGTTTCGTTATTATTTAATATCAAGGAGATGTCATCGGCAAACATAACCATTCTAATGTCTTTAGGAATACACACACCTATGTCGTTTATGTATATTAGGAAAAGCAATTTCATAGTTTTTTCTGTTGATTTTACATTATTGATATTAACAAATTGTTTCCTATTATATAAATATGACCTACACAGTTTTAAATCTTTGCCCTTAATACCATAATGATTCAATTTTGCTAATAAAATACCATGATGCACACAATCAAAGGCCTTCGATAAATCACAGAAGATGCCCAATGCTCCTTTCTTGTTATCAAGGCCGTAAAGTATCATTTTCTATCATCATAGTAAATAATATTCAAAATTGTCATATATGTCACCTGTAGCTTGACAATTGTCACTCGACATATGTTACTGACAATTGTCGACGTGGTGAAATAGTGGCCAAATGGACTTAAATCAGATGGAGGTTGTATGAGGGTGTAAAAGATCGTGTATTCGTATAGATCGTGTAAATAAAATATGCCGTGAACTCCTGGAGTATTCTCACGTGTGCTCGAATCCACGCGGGACACCACCGTCTCCACTGTTTGGCTTAATTCAATATCTTTGTTACTGACAAGTTTACATGTTAATCCATACGCTGTCTTGGGAGCCTGACAAGCAAAATATTATAGTTATAGAAGAGTTATCTGAATGGAAACCACGTTTTATATAATAAAATACGCTTACACAAACGTTTGTGATGGGTTGTCTAAATCAATTGGTTGCCTTCAAGTATATACAGGTTTATTTTTCTACTGACTTAAATAAGTATCTTGTAATTTCCCTTTTGGGGTGGTAAGAAACCACGCTTATAAATAAGCGGATTCACATTTAGCCAACTTTACTATAGGCCAATCATGACAAGTGACAAGTTCGTCGATGTCTCCAGCGTACCAAACTCGAGAAATATCACAAATAAATTAAATATTAATTAAATGTATTTATTTTCATTATTAAATATTTTTGTGTGCCGACCAGGAATCGAACCCGATACCTCCGAGTCTAAATCCACAGACTTAACCGCTACACCACGGAGACAGCTGACTTAAATAGGTAAAAAAAATGCTGAAAGGAGTCTCTGCTATATTATCATATCATTATTTATTATAAAATTCATGTTAGCCAGGAATCAGACAAATAAAAAATAACAATATAATTCAAATGTTCGTAAATAACGTGATATATTTCAAAATTTCTAACTTGTATATAAACTTATTATAAAAGACAATCAATTTTTTAAAGACAATATATATTATTGTATAATCTAACTAAAAAACCGAAGTTTAAGCGAAGTGTGGAACCAGCGTGTTAAGCCTATATCTGGTGCATTAATATGTCCGGGTATAAAATGTAGAACTGCATTTGCACGCAGGCAGTATGAGTCTGTAAGTTCAAGGTTGTACAACGAAGTCAATAAAATAAACTCCATATACCTATTAAATAAATACGAGGTTAAAAAGAAAATATCAAGCTGGTTACAAAATCTTAGCTACGACCAGACTGAGATGCTTCTGTCCGTTATGGAATAGTATTATAGTATCTTGATCTGGTCGTCTAACTATACATACCTTTACCTACTTATTATGTTGGTATCATAACTTAGTCTAGAAGTACATAAAATATTTATACATATAATATATATTTTATTGCCTAATAAAGAAGTAATATACAAACAGTATAAAATAATTACAATATAAATTAAAACTACTTAAAAGTAAAAATTAAAATAAATATAAACTAAACCTAATAAAAAATAAACTATAAGTAAAAATGTCCCTTCAGCGATAGTCCCAAGAAGACTGGCAACATTTCCCCTCTGTATAGCTAAGCTAATACGTTGACAGAAATAATTGCCAGCCTTTCTGTCTCCAGACTTCTCCGTTAGCCGTTTGGACAACTCCCTGGCCAGACGCTTGGCTGAGTGTCCCCATGGGCCCATCGTCTCGACCCCAAACGGCGCAAATTCGTAACCTGTACTGAGGTTGGCGTATTTGCGCAGCTTGAGGTTCTCAGCAGAAACCGCCGCACTTCCCGTGCTTGACGAGGTCGCCTGGATGTGTGATGGGGCTAATGTGTCTACAAATGTCGCATCCCACACCAGGGACCTGCCAAGTTTCCATGGCCCAACGGTCATGCCGTCGGGTCTTTTGACATCGCTCCGCGCAATCCCATAGGGTTCCAGGATCGCGGGTACTCCAGCAGTGACAAAAGCCCTTCGAATGATGTCGTTCAAAGCAGCGTGACGAGGAATGCGGCCAGCACTTCTAGCGCAAGAAAGCCCATGGTGTCCGAGATGTTCCACGGGCTCTCCACACCGACACTGGTGTGGGTGGACAGTCCGGGCTCCGAGACAAAGGCACACCGCCATGGTCAGTGTATTTCGATCAAAGAGTGTGCCAACCGATGCTGAGGAAAAAGCCTGCAACCAGAGACCCGACTCCCTAGTGGAAACGGCCAATATATATTTTTATTTATTTAATTATTATTTGTAAACACTAATATTTTTAATTATATTTTATAACCTAGAATAATAGGCTAACTTCCATAACACAAGTAGCTTGGTGTGGAGTTAGAAAGTCTACTTTAATACACCCTTTGTACAACTAACAAATAGCCTTAAGTACTGTATTAACAAAGTGTATCATGAAACTGTTGTACTTATGCAATAAAAATATTATTATTATTATATTGTGGTTTACCTTATGTATTATTAATTTACAATCTGAAGTATGTTGTAAGTATAACAAATAAAGACGAAGATGTATTTCATCGTAAAAAATTGCAAAATACCAAGCATAAACAGCAGGCAAAGTACATACCTAACCTAAATTTTGTGCCGCTGAACAAATGGCGCCCTTCAAATGCTTTATGAGATTCCTTTGCAAATGGAACTTTTACGCACAAAATTTAAAAACATTCACAGATATACGAGCAACTTCTAGTTTCGCAACGGGTGAATATAATATCATTAATGTAAAATATATAAATGAGGTCATGCGTGGAATACTGTTCTCACCACATGAAATAAAGTAATCCATGGCGGCACATCATGACAAGTGGCATGCTCGCCAAAACATCACAAATTATTGTGTCCCAACCAGGAATAGAACCCGGTACCTTCAAGTCTAAATCCACGGACTTAACCGCTAGACCCCTGATGCAGTTATGAAGCGGTGCTATTTTTATGTAAATATCACCATGGCAAGCTTACAATATTAGTTTTCCTTGAAAGTAAAAATTGGCATTTGAGACTATTGCAAATGGCACATAATTTAAACTGGAACAACAAATAGATTATAGGCGAACTGATGGTGGTAATTAGCCCACTTCTGCTGACACGTTTCGGGGTCAGCCTTATATTGCCGTCATGCCCTGTCAAGCCGGCATAGTGTTAGGGACTGATGTCAGTCATGAGTGTCTGATTCCAGTTGCTAAGATTCATGGGTCTTGCGCGCCACTTACCATCAGGTGGGCGCAAGGTATAAAAACAAAACATATAACATATAAAAGGTAAATATACTTAAGGTAATTTTACCTGGTAAAGCTACGAATATAATTCAAATTTGAAGTAAAAACGTGCAATACGTGTATATACTTTATTAAATAAAGATGTGTTGCAAGTCTTTAGGTGGCCAATAAAAGTAAAGTAACATCACGACCGTTTCCCTTTCGGGGTGCTCAGAAACCACGCTTATAAATAAGCGGATTCACATTTAGCCAACTTTACTATAAGCCAATCATGACAAGTGGCAAGCTCGTCGATGTCTCCAGCGTACCAAACTCAAGAAATATCACAAATAAATTAAATTTTTAATTAAATGTTTGCAATAATAAATATATTTTTTTATTAATAAATAGGTGGCCAATAGATAACGATTTACCATACGTATTACTTTAAATGGCGGGTTTTCTGGCTTTAGGGATTACAGTCGTGATAATACATAATTTCAATAACAAATTTATTCCAAATACAAATACAAGAGGCGGACGTTTGCTTAAAATATATTTTCATCGCGTTTTCCATACGAAGATTTTTTCTGTAAAACTCGTAAAATGTTCTGATGTAGAGTACGCACACCCGCGTCGACAGACTGAATACAGATTTTTGTGTAAAAAGGAAACTTAACACAACACTGAATTTAGTGCACTAATTTTACACAAACATGCATGCACCGTAATCATAGTGTAATAGAAATTTTAATATTTTTGTTAATTTTAATTTTACCATATTACATTAGTTTTCGATATACGGACGGTAGGTATAAAAGAAAGTACAGAGGCAAAAATAAGGAAAGGCATGCTACGATGGTTCAGGAGTGTTGAAAGGATGAGCGAACAAAGATTGACGAACCAGGTAAGTTGTGGGTAAAAGAGGCCCTGGCAGATCGAGACTCACATATCACGATCAAATAAATTAAACACTGGTGCTTTAAAAAGCCTTCGTAACAAAATGGCATGTATGAAGAGGTTAATGAATGTCGACGAAGCGAAAGAGTTATGTCGTGATCGTGTCAAGTGGAGCGTAATTGTATCTGCCACGCAAGGGATTTGGTGTGAAGATATGTATGTACATAAGTTTTACCTTTTTAATCTTAATACTTTTTATTTTGTTATAATATTCAATTATATTTAAAAAAAAAAACAAAAATATTATCACTAGTCACAGTTTTAAATGTTACGAGTATCACATATACTTTCATGTATGACCTAAAATCGTTAATTTGTAATTACCTAATTTATTTAAGTTAAAACGTATAACAATAAAAAAAAAATGAGTTTTTAAACCCCCAGTCCTTAGATATAAGGCACGCAACAACAAAATTAGCTGTATTCTGTCAGCTGAAATGTCAAGTGGCATTCATGATGTAACTAAATTCGAGTACGGGATCGAGTGAGATGAAATCATACAATGTGACGCGATTTTAAGTAAACAAATTTTAGTTGTAAAGTGATTGCGCAATGTTTTTTAATTATCATATTAATAAAATAAAAAAACTTGACATACTTTGGTTAAATAATATGTTTTTACATTTGTCAATTATTATTAAATTAAAGCCTATGTGACATTGACATTGTATTTACAATGTCATTATAATTATTGAAACCATTTTATTAAATATAATTGAACACTACAATAAGATTTTAAAGTTAGTTATACAGCTCGATTTGCTTGTTTGAATATATTCAATAATTACTAAAAAGTATTATTCAACATCGTTAATTAATAAATATTGTCAAATATATTATAAAACTACTTAAATAGTTAAAACAAAAAAATATATAAACTAAACCCAATAAAAAATACTATAAATAAAAAAATACGCTTACAAAGTTTTCATTTCCAATAGGGAAAAGATATAAATTGAACCTGAACTGGATTTTCCATCAACGTTGTTATTCACGTAAATGCTAATTCAATGTACGAGTATTCCAATATGTTAAAATTAAAAATATTAATGTAATAAAACATTTATGACGTGTAAAAGTGGTACAGATCACTTATTTTTAGGACCAAATTAATTTATTTCAATAGATAAAAACAAAGCTTCACAAGCTGAATGGGAGCAAATATTAAGACATAAGTATTTAATGTGTTAAATATAAAATTATAATTTAATGCTCAGTAGCGATTTTCATGCACTAAATTAGTACACTAAATGTCTTACAGCCTAAAGCCCCTAATACTTTACCCGAAATAGGGTTTCAATGGGAAATAGAATAGAATTCTTTACTCTTTGTGGTTGTAAAAGGTTCTGCATTTTATTGGCATATAAAGATGCCTGATTAGGTTTAAGCGTATGCTAGTTGATTCAAATGACATTTTATTAACCAATCTTTAGATCACGACTGTGTCCGTGGTCTAGCGCTGAAGACCGTAGATTGAAACGCTGAGTTGAAATCCTGTTCGAGAACATATTTATATTTTTTTATTTGTTTTTATTACACTGTTGGAGATGGGCCTTCTAAAACATATATCTGGAGAATGCGGCATACAAATTATATGCATATATATATAAAATATAATTATTAATAAATATATTATATTATATAATATAAACATATTAAAAATGTGACTTTTCTCGAATCTGGCACGCAAGATACATCGACGAACTTGCCAGTTGTCATGATGGGCCCAAATTAAAGTTGGCTAAATGTAAACTCGTTCTTTACAAAAGCGTGGTTTCTGACCACCCCATAAGGGATACAGTCGTGATACTTTTTTTATAGCACATTAATGTCATCGTAAGATACCAGTACTATATTGCGTCCAAATACAAAAAATGTAATTAACTAGTCGTTCTATCAACGTTGTTTATTCATATAATTGCCAATCCAATAATTTCAAATGTCATTAGACAAATTGGCCTTGAAAAAAAACTTTATACTGTTAAATGTCATATTTAGACTTAGACCTCTTATATCCCATATTCATTCCTGAATTTTAAGGATAATTTCTGCCGAATTTTATTAAAATTGGTTCAGTAGCCGTGAAGACAAATACAATATCACATAATCCTCATACACACATACTCGTACAATGGTTTTTTGACATTATTAGTATGAATGTAGGTATGTTAAAAGTCGCGTGTATTTTGTTATTTTATTTCATTGTATTGTTGTATCTGTTCCTTGCCTATAGTTCCATAACACTCTCCAGGCAGGACAACTCAATGTATATTTTAATGTGTACACTATAAATTGTGCACAATAATAACTATTGACTTAACCGAATTCCGGTGGGTATGTATGGTTGTAACAGAATAAACAATTATAGTTTAAACTTAGATTTACTTAACTATTATTGTAATTGCATTGTGTTTTCCTTTTGGTTATTCAAAGACCCAATTAATGTATACTGTAATAGCATGTGGTGGTTGATTGTAATAGGTGCAGCATCTAGTTTGTGTCTGTGAAAATCCATGTATGAATTGTAGTTGGCTCTATTCACAAACGTTTAGTTTAATCACGCACAGGCTAAATTATACACCCCTATATCGTAGCCACTCTATAAATTTGGAGATCTGTCGCACGCTGAAGATGTGAAATGCTCTCCCAGCCAGTGTGTTACCCCATTCCCATCCTGGAGTCCTTTAAGCGAAATGAGAAAAGCATCTTTATGGTAGGGACTGCTGTCGGTCGTCAGTGGCTTACGTCACTTGCTTCCATTCTTCAATCCGGTTAGCGCGATGTCACATGTCGTGCGTAGTACAAAAAAATAGACAGAATTTAGTTGTGGTGTCTGACAGCCGCGTCCTGCGCTTGCACGAGTCCATCTCTAAGTTTGGATGATGTGCTGGTTACGTCTGGATACCCACCTTTTGTTTGTCGAGGTGATGCAGAATCTCGTCGACCTCTCCGACGGCCACGGCCTGCGCTCGCAGCATGTCCACCTCCACGGTCAGCCAGTCACGAATCTACAAAACAATTATTAATTCAGTTTTTTTTACACTTCTGCTACCACTACTTATAGCCACGAATTTAAATTTAATTTTATTAATTTGTTATTTTAATCAATTCTTAGATTGTAAGGTACCAAGATCATTTTACAGCCGCGAATATAAATTAATATACATTTTATTAAGAATATAAGATGCCACGGCCCTTTTACAGCCACGAATATATGTTTAATTAACATATTATTATTTACATTATAAGGTGACACAGCGTAAAATTATATTGCTTAATATTATAGTATACTAATTGTAAATTTGAATATTTTTTTTTAACTTCTATGCCTAATTAGCAGAAAATAATCGAATTGAATTAAATATACATTGTACAGTCGAGGTCCAAAAATGCAGACCACCCTAAGGTCTATAATGGCTTGCACTTCATAAACATAGCATTTACTAAGTTTCCACAGCCCAACGGTCATGCCGTCGGGTATCTTGCCATCGCTCCGCGCAATCCCAGAGGGTTCTAGGATAGCGGGTACTCCAGCAGTGATAAGAGCCCTACGAATGATGTCATTGAGAGCCGCGTGACGAGGAATGCGGCCAGCACTTCTAGCGCAAGAAAGCAATAATTTAAAACAATTAGTAGATTCAATTTGCAAATATTTTAAAAACATTACAAATGTTCGTTGCATAGGAAGGTTACCTTCTCAGTTTTAAAGGGTATTATGTGCAAAGCATTGAATTTGAAAACTGGAAACATTTTTAGACCATAGTGTACATGCTTGAACCCAGCAATAGTCGAGTCCATTGTAAATTGTAAACATTGGCGCGAACTGTCGAATCGGTTTCGGCCGCACTCAATTGGGCACAAATCGATCGAATATTATGCCCATTTGCCGATCAGACAATGTTATTATCTGTTTTCAAGCTACAACTGGTTTTATAAGTGCGCAAAAAACTTACTTTATAAATAGACATTCAAAAACTATTGAAAACTAATTGCCTGCCTAAAATAGACAGCCTCAGTGTCTAGCGGTTAAGTCCGTGATTTTAGACTCGGAGGTACCGGGTTCGATTGCTGGTCGGGACACAATAATATTTATTAATGTAAATAAATACATTTAATTTATATTTAATTTATTTGTGATATTTCTCGAGTTTGGTACGCTGGAGACATCGACTAGCTTGCCACTTGTCATGATTGGCCTATAGTAAAGTTGGCTAAATGTGATTCCGCTTATTTATAAGCATGATTTCTGACCACCCCGAAAGGGAAACGGTCGTGATGATACTTTACTTATTGAATTTTTAGCAAAATAGGGTGTATCAGGCAAAGATTTTTTTGTAGATGTCGCTAGCGGCAATGGTACCTTGTTTTACACCTACATCATTTTTCAAATGTTTTTGTACTTTTTTATTTTTGTAACTAAAATTGTTTTGTATTTTTGACAAATGGCAAGCTCGTCGATGTCTCGTGTACCAAACTCGAAATATATCACAAATAAATTAAATATTAATTAAATGTATTAATTGCATTAATAAATATTTTTGTGTCCCGATTATGAATTAAACCCGGTACCTACGAGTCTAAATCCACGGACTTAACCGCTAGACCACGGAGGCAGTATATTAAAAAAAAAATTTGCTATTTTTTTTCCTTCCAGTGGACATGCAATTTAAAATTCGCTAAGAAATAGACAATAATGAAGACGGATTAAATGTCGTTAAGATTTTTGTAAAATATAAAACTTTTTCTTGTCTATTTCGTCAGGAAATTCCCTAACGAATATTAATGCCTTTCAAAATTAGGCTGCGAAGGTTTTCCCCTTTTTTGACATAATTGTGTTTCAAAGTCGGATGTTTTAATTGCATTTCATTTTCACGCATTAATTTTCGCTTACCGAGGTCGATAAAGATTATGTGCCAACCGCGCGTTTATTACCCGCGCTGACGATCAGCCACCACGAAGTTATCAAATGAGAATTCCCATTTTTCATAGAGAAATGGGCCCACTCAGATGTTCTCGTGCCATAATGGTTTCTTTCTTATTTGATAGAAAATATAATGTGTTTTTATAATATGTAATTAGTTTTATTTATTTTACCCTAGTATAACGACAATTGACAAAACCTTTTTTCACGTTAATAATTCAATAGTTTTTATCCCGCCGATATAAATAAGAGGAACTGCCTCCGTGGTCTAGCGGTTAAGTCTGTGGATTTAGACTCCGAGGAACCGGGTTCGATTCCTGATCGGGACACAAAAATATTTATTAATTTAAAATAATTTAATTTATATGTGATATTTCTCGCGTACCAGCTGGAGACATCGACGAGCTTGCCACTTGTCATGATTGGCCTATAGTAAAGTTGGCTAAATGTGAATCCGCTTATTTATAAGCGTGGTTTGTGACCACCCCGAAAAGGAAACGGTCGTGATGATACTTTATTTTTATTTATTTATTTATTTAAAACTTTATTGCACTATGATTAATATAAATTTGATTATTATTTAATTTGTTTGTGATATTTCTCGAGGTTGGTACGCTAGAGACATCGACGAGCTTGCCACTTGTCATGATTGGCCTATAGTAAAGTTGGTTTCTGACCACCCCGCTAGGGATAATACTTTACTTTTTCTTTTAAAAAAAGAGAACGTTTTTATTTTAAATAGAGGTTCTACCAATGACACCTGAAAACTAAAAAAAATACTTGCTCTTTTGACAATTACATGCGGTATGCATTTACTAGCTTTAAGTTTTTGTGCAATAAAGATTTTTTAAGAATATTCGTCAAAAAATTGTTCGCAAATAGGAAATCTTTATAGAATAAATAAGAACACGTCGTAGTGTTAAGCCTTAGCTAGAAATGTATAAACATTAACGCTCCACGGGGCGCGAACACAACCTTGTCAGATTCCTTTTAATACGTCAACTTACATATCGTTAAATCAATTATCGTCTAAGTACTTAGGTACTCGGAACTCCCTCAAACAGCTTATTATATTGAAGTATTTAGCCTTCCAGTTAATGATGTTAATCATTTTCAAGGATCTTAATTGCTATTAAAATTTAAAACTTAGAAAATTTTATTACATACATACATAGATATCTTCACGCCAAATCCCTTGCGGGGTAGGCAGAGCCACTTGTCACGGTCACGACATACCTCTTTCGCTTCTTCGACATTCATCAACCTCTTGATACATGCCCTTTTGTTTCAATGGCTTTTCAACGCACCTTCAGCTATTGTTTTATTAATTTGGTCGTAATATATGTGTCTTGGACTGCCAGGGTCTCTTTTACCCACAACTTTCGCATTATATATCTGGTTCGTCAATCTCTCTTCATTCATCCTTTCAACATGCCCGAACCATCGAAGAATGCCTTTCCTTATTTTGGTCCCTATGCTTTTTTTCATACCTACCCTTTGCGTATTTCGTCATTACGTATGCGGTCCGTCAAAGTGACGCCGCATATCCGACGCAACGATCTTATTTCTACTGCATTAACTCTACTCTCATGCGTATTCTGACATATCCACGTCTCGCTTCCATACATAAGTGTTGGTACCAGCATGGCATTGTGTATGGCGAGTCGAGCTTTGTCACTGACATTTCGACTGGCCACCAGTGACCCCAGGGCACCGCTGACACTATTTCCCGCGTTCACTCTTCTTTCAACATCCCTATCATACTTCCCATCCGCAGTGAAAACACTGCCCAGATATATAATTTCATTTACTTGTTCTAGAGTTTCATCATTAATCTTTATCGTCACGGTTATTATATTAGTATTGTCCAATCTTGGTCTTCGTTTGGTTTTATTGCAAGACCTTTTAATTATAGGTTTGTGACCACCCCGGTCGTGGTGATACTTTTATATACTCATTGCAGTACTATATGAATATAATTCTATAGTCAACCTCACATATGCAGGTGTGGTTCCCAAGTTAATGAGATGGGTCTATACAGGTGTAGTTGTAAAAAGAGCTCAGGCAGATTCTCTAGACACCAAGCTTTAAATGATTTTATAAAGAGAAGTTTATGGTCCGCTAAAATCCCGTCCGTCCTTGAACCATCACATAGTGACATCTCTCTCTTACGTATGTCTCTTATACCATGGAGTGAGGAAAGATGTCTTGTCTGGGATACCACCTATGCCGCTTGCCACATTTCCTCTACCTTAAAAAAGGCCGGTTCCAAAAATTCCCTTAAAAAATCACATAAATATAATAGCATTAAACAAAACTATAACTTTGTGGCATTTGTGGTTGAAACAATAGCGGTATACTCTCTTGATACTTCGTGAAAGAGCTGGGTAAACGAATTCATCAAGAGTGTGGCGACCCCAAATGCTATAACTACCCAAAACTAATTAATTCCCTTATTATTTAACGAGAAAATGCGGCAAGCGTTTTAGGAACCCTCCCAGGTGGTAAGCCCTTAGTTTATTTTGTATGATAGTTTTAATTTTATATTTATTTTTAGTTTAGTTTTATTTATAATTATTTTTTAGTATATTTGTATTTTAAAGAATACGGTCTTGTCTTGCCACGCCGTGCTGGCCAGTCACGGGTGTTCCAGGGTCTGATGTAAATTTTAATGACAATTCACAATATATAACAAATCCGGTATTAGTGGAAACGGGACCGACTGCACGAGACATCAGACATGTACGTATGAAATCTGTATTTCTCAATGTTACATACCTGTAGTACACTGGTGTCAAAATAAGCAAGCAGTGCCGCTGGCGACTGCTGTGAGGATCGACGGCGACTTGACAGCCGGGAGCTCCACTCTGAAACAAGAAAAAACATAATCAAATACATTATTTTAATACATACGAGTACACCCAGCTTATTGGAAGATGTGTTAATGCGCCGTTTGCAGTTGAAACTTTCGGGCCGTGGGGACCAAATACACAGAAAATTTTCAAGACGTTGTCAAAACAGCTCACAAACACCTCAGGAGACAAGAGGGCTGTGCAATATTTGGGCCAAAGGATCATAATTAGACTAGCACATAACCTTGCACCCACCTGGTAAGTGGCGCGCGAGATCCATGAAAGTTACCATGATGACATCAGTCTCTAACACGTGTTTTATGGAGTCGGTAAAAACAAGTAACTGCCAAAACTTGTGGTTTACGATGAAACTAGTTTGGCAACTACATTTACTTCTAAAATTCACAGCTTTTCGCCTTAAGACTAAAAAAACTTTATAGCTACAACAAATAAAAAAAACTTCGTTTTCAGTTTAATAAGAAAAAAAAGGAGTTCTTCCCGCCATTTTGCGTGGACATGTCAAGTGCAAGTTTTTGTTTTGTAAATTAATTTACTGTGGATATTATTGGTCAAAAGTGGTGTTGTTTTGTTTAATAATGTGCTACAATGTGAATAATTATGGAAAATGATAAATTGAACTTTAAATATGGGGCACAAGTTGCAGTTAATTTTTTGCGGTTTTCCCGCGCTGTCAACTCCCATATTTTACATGACGTTTTTGAGCTATGGTGCCGCGAGTGACTCCAAGAAAAGCATCAAATTCTGCAGCATCTGGACTTTGATGATGACGTCATTAACTCATTAAAAAGAAAGATATATTACGTCAGACTTGGCTGAATGGGCTAGACCCTTTGCCTTCCCTATCATCTCATTCATCACACATCGGGAGAAGAGAACAAAAAAAAAAAGAAAAAAAAACTAGAAAATTGTCCCCACGTATTTATAGAGTTGCTCTAAATATATTCCGATTCCATCATCAGGTCGTGCATAGGAAAAATCATGGTACCAACGCCTAAGTGTAGTGTAAACGTCCGTGGTCTAGCGGTGAAGTCCGTGAATTTAACCAATAATTTATTTATTAACTTTTGGTACATTTATTTAGGTTCTAACAGGTGGTTGTGAGCTACAAAAGTCGACCTAAGAGATAGGTATATAAATATTAACATTTTTTTAAAGTTAATTATTATTATTATTAAATATAAAAATATAAAATAAGAAAACAAAATGAGGTAACAAGAAACAAACAAAAATGAAGTAAAGAAAAAGTCAATTTAATGCATCTTTTAAGTACTCATCAAGATTATAATAAGCCTTTTTTGCCAAAAGGTCATAAAATTTTGTTTTGAATATTGATGTTTTGTTGTTTTTAAGGTCATCCGGTAGCTTATTAAACAATGTAGCAGCCATATTATACACACTATTACAAAAAAGTGCCGTTTTTATTGGTATGTAAGGGTACACTTCGAATCTATTTCGGCATTTGCGAGGATGTGTATTTTCTTTAATTTTATAATAATAAGGGTGTTCTTAAACTAAATTACATGCCTCGTAAATATATAAGGCTGTCAGAGTTAGTAATTTAAATTGTATATACATAGGTTTGCAGCTTTCTCTTTGGTTTATCCCAGCCAAGGCTCTGATACATTTTTTCTGGGTACGAAACAATGGGAGAATGTAAGTGTTTGTGTGTAAATGTAAGCTCGGAGGTAACGCGTTCGATTCCTAGTCGGTACACAATAATATTTATTAATTTATGAAATAAAATTTAATATTAAATTTATTTGTGATATTTCGTATGATATAATGATCAAATTCCAGATGTAGCAGAATTTGATGCTTTTCTTGGAGTTACTCGCGGGATTATAGCCCAAACACGTAGGGGCCGTGTATGTCAATCAAAAAAAATCAAAATAATACGGGTCAACTTGTATAACCTAAGTTTGTTGATGTCAGTTAAAAAACAGACCAACTAAGTCTGATTTACAAATTTATAGCTATCCACAAATTACCTACTTCTGATTTACCTTCCCCCGCGAAATACGTGAAACCTCTTAAAATTTGATCATTAGTCGTTTATTTCCGCGACTCGCAACACGGCCAATTAACTTGGCCAAAATAAACAAGTGAAGACAAATTCAATATAAAGTCAGCAATCCATCTGTAATCCATCTTGCTGCACGATAAGGGGCCTATACACAGTATCACAAATCGCAGATATTTTTTAAATCTCATGTTAAACTCACGACCAGTAAAATAAAGTCCGATTATCAGTCTTCTTGGGACTATCACATTTTGTCGACTTTCGGGTTGCACATAGGCATGTAGTCTATCTCAATTCTGACTTGTTACCTACCAGTTACTGCTGTACCAGGTATTGTAATCTCATAGGTAGTGATAACTAAATTTAAAAGGTTATTAATTGATCGTTGTGGTGTAGTTCTGTACATGTTTTATTTTGTAAATCTGATATAGGTAACATTAACAGGTCACTGGAATCTGCTAAGCTGCTGGTCTTCTGCTAACAGCTTACTTATTGGACCACTTTGCTGCTTAGTCTTCTACTAGCAGAAGTAAAATCGTTCAAAATAATTAAATTAATGACGTTTCATAAATGCCTGTAATTGGTTTACGTGAATAAAGATATTTTGAACTCTATTCAAACTCTACCCTTGCTATTCCCTCCCATCACACTAATTGTATAATTGAACACACTTCTTAAATAGATCTGAACAACTGTAAGTATGTTGTATTTATGTTTATATTAAGTATTATAAGTATATTTGTGTTTGGTATATTAATATTATTTACTAGTAAGTAGTTTAGTTTTAATAGTACTTTAATTTTTCCCTTATATTATGTTCTATAATTTGCGCGAACCTTCCACATACAATGTTCGTAATGTCGTTAAGGTTGACCGAGTAAGAATGTCTAGCGGCATTAGGTCCGACTTTGTACATAGTGCAAAAAGTTGTAAATAAATAAAATAAATAATACTATTGAATTCGGGTCAGTAACGTTCGTAAGACGTCATCTTTTATTCCTGTATTTTACTAACAAGTCGTTTGTTTTCAAATTTGTAAAATATCCAAAAAAAAACAAATGAATATTGTATATTTGTAAGATTCGTGTAAAAGCGCATTATAAGCGTAGTATCTCGTGTCTTGGGAATGAATTGGAGAAGTTCCTAATATCGATTACACATTTTTCACCAAAGTGTCTGCCAGGTGAGGGTCTAGGATCAAGAAACAAGTCCAAGCTATAGATGTGGTACTGCGAGGTAATTTTGTAACCATCGACAATTAAAAATTAAGAAAATATTAATTCATCATTATCACTTCACTGTTGTATGTAGACCTCCCAAGGCTTGTCACTGCACGCGGTCTTTTGCAACCCTCATCAATTCCCGCCAGCGATTTTCTTTATGTCATCCCTCCATCTGGCGGGGGGTTGTCCCACACTGCATCGCTCGGTACGTGATCTCCACTCCAGAACTAGTTTTCGAAATTAAACTACTTTGATGCCTTTTTACAGCAGCTATAATCTTAACTGTCATTTATATTTTTATAATTGTGTCTGTCTTAGCTTATAATGTGACAATGCCAATTTACAGCAGCTATAATATTAGGCATTATATTGTTTTTTAAAAAATGTTCTTATTGTAATTTATATCTTCCGAAATCATGGCTTTCATATACTTTTTTACAATAATTATACAAATAACCTTTTAAATTCAGCTATGAGTACCTTTGAGATATATACCTGGTACAGCGTACGGTACGTGCAATCTGAAACCCGACATAACGCAAAACGTCTGTCAATTTAAGAAGAATAAACTGATTAATAATATGTCAAAATAAATATAAATATAAGTTCCTCGCCAACCCGTCTGGCCAGCGTGGCGAGTGTAAGCCAAATTCTCCAATGTTCTGGAAGGCCTGTCTCCAACAATGGAGGTCTAGGATGCTGTGTTCAAGGGGCAGTAATAAATAAATGAAATAGAAAATTAAATTAAATGGAAAATTAAAACATTAATTAAGTCGCCCAGTATATTTCACAAGGTACTAAGCACGCAAAACCGCTCTTTAATTTATGTAAACAAAGTTAGTTTAGCAAATTTGTCTCTGCAATGCACTGTTATACAAAGTGTTGCAGTGGCGCATAATTATAGGGGTTGATATTTATTTACACACAGAATAAAATTGATATCATATTTCCAGTTTAAAAATGAGACAGACGAGGAGACAAATGAGGAGAAATATGGACAATACCATTATTTATTTTATTAAATTAAGTCCTTAATGTGTCTAGGTAAAAAAAAGTAAAGTATCATCACGACCGTTTCCCTTTCGGGGTGGTCAGAAACCACGCTTATAAATAAGCGGATTAACATTTAGCCAACTTTACTATTGGCCAATCATGACAAGTGGCAAGCTCGTCGATGTCTCCAGCGTACCAAACTCGAGAAATATCACAAATAAATTAAATGTATTTATTTACATTAATAAATATTTTTGTGTCGCTAGACTACAGAGGTAGTTGAAATAATCAAGTATGGATTTGTATACTCTAGTATTGGAATAGTAAAGCCAAGTAAGGTAGAATGTAACACTAACTGTAAGTGCTGTCATATTATAGTTCATTGACGCGTATAAGACGTTAAAACTGAACCGTTAGAGCCGGCTCACACGCATACGGTTGCCGTCTGAACGGTTCGGCGCCGTGCCGAGTTAAGTAAGTTTACGCACGGTCGCCTGTTTTGTTTTGTCTTATTCCTATTTTGTAAAGTAAAGCTTTACTTTACGAGTAGGCCCATTATGACAAGTGGCAAGCTAGTCGATGTCTAGCGTACCAAACTCGATAAATATTACAAATAAATTATTGTGTCCCAGACAGGACTCGGACCCGGTACCTCCCGAGTCTAAATCCCTGGACTTAACCGTCCGTTTTTTTTTTGTTTTTTTTTTATACTCGCAAGACATGTGACATTGCGGCTAATGAAAATAGGAATGAACTGCCTTCGTAGTCAAGTCCTATTTTGATTAGCCGCAATGTCACATGTCGTGCTAGTATATATTTACAAAAAGGGTATTATCTCATATGGTTGTACTTCTACTAGTGAAATCAACACATCAATGTCAATCTGTAATGTCTGGTATCGTGACAGTTGCAAACCTCTCTTTAAAACACTAAAAATAATACCGCTACCGTGTATGTAAATTAGAGATGTATGTCTTTTCGTACATTCTCACCCAGAACACTTTAGGATGCGTAGTGAAGTCATACCCAGACAAAAAAGAGCCAAGTTTTTAAATCTGTTACACCAGCCCCCCTGCTATAAAGACATAAGTATGAAAAATGTATTTAATATGTGTATAATAATATATAATAAGCTTCCTGACGAAATAAAATTATTGCAGGGCCCTAAACTAAAATTACAACTGACGAAATGGCAACTGGACCATAGATTTTATAGTGTAAAAGAGTATCTTGAGTGCAAAACAGGTTAATTAATATTGTTTTTTGTTTTAGTGTAGTTGTGATTATGATATTAGTATGTAAGTAAAGATTAGCGCGCCTGCTTGCAGGTAGAATATATGTGAGTAGACCTGACTAAAGTTTTGTGACCACTTTATTGCAAATAAACGATATTTCATTTCATTTCAATAATAGACCGATTATGACAGGTGGCAAGCTTGTCGACATGTCTAGCGTACCAAACTTTTCACGGGTAAATCTAATTAATATATATTTTCCGTTCAGAAATCGAACTCGTTACCTCCACGGACTTAACCGCAAGACCACGGAGGCAATCACATCATACACAGATGTTCACGACACCAGTTAACTATAAAAACTACTACGATTGTTCGCGAAAACTTTACATGTTTAATTTATTTGATGTCTTACATACTGCAGAAAATGTAAAGAATTACCCGCGGTCGCCGTGCCGTTTTGCTCTCGTGTCAAGTGAACGAGTCTACAGAAGTCAATACATTACTGCAAAGATGGTTGACGGGCTGAAACCGTGTTTATAGTCGATAAACACGGTCGACACACGGTCACGGTCGCCGTGCCTTGTAAAAGCTGTCTATGTTAGTCATACATTTCTACTTTATATGGCACGGTCAGGTCACCGTATGTAGCGATTATTGTCGACAATGGCCAAGGATGATCGATTTCGGCTGCAAACGACATCCTTTGCCACATAATTTGTTTAAGAAAACAACTGTCTGAGGGATTCACTTTTTCCTTCGCACTAGCCTTGCTCAATAATTACTTTCAGCTTAAATTTTAAATATGCATATCTTCACTTTTCTCTTCTACCAGATGTTGTCACCCCCTGAGCTTGAGTAAGTATTGAATAGAAAATAGTACGCGGTCACTACATGACCACGTGCAGTAATTTATTTTGTGCACCACCGCTGCAGTCTCACCATCGATCTGGTATCTTGTATTGGTGTAGACTGAAGTGGTGGTGGATTTGGAGATGGAACGTAACGGGTGTTCCCCGTGCGTTCCAGGGTTCTATGTCTGGACTTTAGAGCAGGGACCCAGCTTGAGAAGATAACCCCGCTGCCCAGGATCCCCGTGACGCCTCGTTGTCCGCTTGGGATCTGCAGCGCTCTCCGGGTCCCAATCTTCTGGCTCTCTGAGGGAAGGTACCCCTACGCACGGTCAACGGATGCATAAAGAGTGATAGCGCTAAGTTTTGGCTTACGACCCTCCCTTATATAATTGTAGATTATCTTGCTCTGTTAACTTCACTTTACTTAAAATAATTAACTTCTATTGCTTAAATTACTTCCAAATCATAAATTTAAAAAACAACTCACTGACATGCTGATAGACAAGTGCTACTATTCAGTGCGGGACTTTCTAGAAGATAAATCGCTTGCTATAACAAATTCTTAAAATTATAATTTCCAAATTTGACATTAATATTATTGTATATGTAAGTTAGTATTTAAAAATTTATGTACATAGATATTAATATAATTATTATTATTATATTGTACCGTATTGATAGACGGTTGTACTTGTTACTTATACGCCCTCCGGCAAAACATAGAGTACAACACAGAAATGTAAAACCTATTGTTTATAAGAAGTAAATGAATTATGAAATATTTTTTTTGTTTTATTTTAAAGTCCCGCATAACGTGACACGTATGCATGTGAAAACTACACTATGTCTTAACCGCTAGACCACAGAGGCAGTAAAACTCAGGATACTAAACAAGGTGAAGCGGTTTTTCCCGCCTGCACTAAGATTGATGCTGTATAAAGCACAGATAATAATAATAATTCATTTATTTCGGATTCGATCCATATATGTTAGTAACAATTTAACTTAGAATTATGTTAGTAGAAATACACATCAATCAAAAATTAAAACAATGTAAATATAAAAATTATTGTTTATTGTGTGTTACATTAAGTCACAGCCCAATAACATTGGGTAACGCAAACGCTGTACAGATTTACACGTTCCCAGTTACAACTCCAATCCAGCGCTTAACAAAAGCGCTGTCAAAACGCGACGATATCATCTTTAGAATGCCGTTGTCACTACCTCTTACTCTATGCAGTATCGACGCTGCCTTTTTGCGGATGATGGCCGGAAATCCATCCACACGAGCCTCCGCAAAAATGCTTGATGCACTGCTGCGTCGAGGCAGTGCCATCAGCATTCTGAAGATATTATTATATTGGAAGGTCATGCGTGAAACACTATTCTCATATCTGAGATGGTTTCGCTAAGTACCTTACAAATGCTCTCAGTGTCCTGCAGAGGCGTTATTATTCCAGATGTCAATCAGAGAGATAACTCTCGGGTATAACTGTCAAACTCAAGGTACGAGTATATTGCGACGTACCTTAAAACCTCCTTGAAGCGTGTTAATGTTATTTTACAAGTTTACCTGTATAAATCTTCGTGATACATTAATATTAATAATATACTTGTAAAAGTAATTATGACAAAATGAATATTTAGAATACAGGAACGTAATCATTAATGTTGCCAGAAAAAAAAATACATACATATCTTCACGCCAGATCCCTTGCGGGGTAGGCAGAGACAATTGAGCGCCATTTGACACGATCACGACATACTTCTTTCGCTTCGTCGACATTCATTAACCTCTTCATACATGCCCTTTGGTTACGAAGACTTTTTAATGCACCTTCAGTCAGTGTTTTATTTATTTGATCGTGATATGTGAGTCTCGGTCTGCCAGGGCCTCTTTTACCCACAACTTTCGCATTATATATCTGGTTCGTCAATCTTTCATCGCTCATCCTTTCAACATGCCCGAACCATCGTAGCATGCCTTTCCTTATTTTTGTCCCTATGCTTTCCTTCATACCAACCCTTTTCCGTATTTCGACGTTACGTATGCGGTCCGCCAAAGTGACGCCACATATCCGCCGCAACGACCGCATTTCTACTGCATTAACCCTACTCTCATGCGTATTCTGACGTATCCACGTCTCGCTTCCATACATCAGTGTTGGTACCAACATGGCATTGTGTATGGCGAGCCGAGCTTTGTCACTGACATTTCGACTGCCGATCAGTGACCCCAGGGCACCGTTAACACTATTTCCCGCGTTCACTCTTCTTTCAACGTCCCTATCGTACTTCCCATCCGCAGTGAAAACACTGCCCAGATATATAATTTCATTTACTTGTTCTAGAGTTTCATCATCAATCTTTATCGTCACGGTTGTCATCCTTCTTCTTTCAAACACTAGTACCTTGGTTTTTCTCGCATTCAAACGGAGTCCTTTTTCTGCACATCCCTCCTTCATTCTTGTGACTAGTGATTGCAGTTGTTGTTCGGACGATGCCATAAGAACAGCATCATCTGCATAAAGCAGGCAGTTCACCACTAGATCACTCATCTTTATCCCACAGTCACTCTCTCTCACTCTTTTTAGGCATTTGTCGAGATATAGAGTGAATAATCTAGGAGAAAGCACACAACCCTGTTTGACGCCCATTTGGGATTCAAAGCAAGGCGACATACCTCCCTCCACCCGCACACAAGCTTTGCAGCCCTTGTACAGGGACTGTATAGCTTGTAGCAGTTTGTCATTCACTCCAGAAAAAAAAATACTGGAATTATTTAAAATGGTAACATTTATGCCTTTCGAGGTTTGGATAGTTTACAGCTAAAAATACCGTTGTTTTTAGAATCCCTTTGACAGCTGGTAGGAATGGTTGAGTAAGTTATTTAAGTAAGTAATAATGTAACCGACCACTGGATGTGCTTAAAGAAATAAATAACTAATTCGTAACAAACTTACATATTCATATCAAACAAGACTAATATATTTTCCAAAGCCATTTGGGTTTAGGAAAATTGGAAGTTACGTAATCTGGCACGTGATAGATGCTATCTCCAAGCTTAAGAAATAAAATAGGATAAACTTCATTCTTAATATACTAAATCATGCTCAGGGAAAAACCATTTGTATGATAATGAAAATAAGAAAATGGACAAATATTATTTATCTGTCATTTATACATATTTTTCATAAGTAGTGATAATGAGTACGAATAAATGTAGCAAAAAAAATATTTAGAGCATTTGTTATGTAAGGCAGGTGCAAAATAGGAGCATTAAGGTTTGTGAAAAAAAACAAAATAAATCAAACTTAAATACTAAATCTAATATACTATACACAAAACTATATATTAATCAGGAGGTATACACTAAATAGACTACATACTATTATTATACTCGTATATAAATAGAACACACATACATATAAATAATAATACATACATATCTATATAATACAATATCATATACTTATATATCTATGTAATGGAGCTATTTAGGAAACGTGTAAAAACCATTATTTTAAATAACGATCTGTTTGGCGCTTGTCGGATATATACAGGCAGGTTGTTCCACAAGTTTGCGGCAACAACTGCAAAAGAGTTGTGATTGTTTTGATGAGTGTTTTAATGACAAGTCGGCATACAAAAAGACTTCAAAACTAAACAATCCTGAATTACACATAGAATTTTATACGCACCATAGTGAAGAAAGTTGTAAATATGACAAAGCCTCTTTCTTCCTCGAGTTTAAGCTGATTTTCTACCGAAGAATATGAGCGCGACACTACAATGTTTAAAAATAACCATACATACGCGCATTTTAATATGAACGAACTAAAGTAGCATGGCTTTCCTTATTTTTAGCCCTGTGCTTTCTTTTATAACTACCCTTTTGTATTTCGATGTCCGCATACACCGCCAAAGTGACGCCGCATATCCGACGCAACGACCTCATTTCTACTGCATTAACCCTACTCTTATGCGTATTCTGACATATTCACGTCTCGCTTCTTCTTCACGTCTTCCATACATCGGTGTTGGTACCAACATGGCATTGTGTATGGCGAGACGAGCTTCGTCACTGACATTTCGATTTTAGAATCTGTCGATCAGTGATTTATTTAAATACTTAATTGCACTTGAACTAGATGTTATATGATGATAGGTGAGCTATAACTCCATAAGGTTTTTCACCAGCTAACCTTGGGGATCGAGAATGGTGATGGATGAAGAATATTAAAATAACGTATATGACTATAATTACCTATTTATATCACATACATACACAATATGTAGACCGCCTCCGTGGTCTAGTGGTAACAAACCTTTGCCGTGAACTCGAAGGTCGTGGGTTCGATTCCCACCAGGGGCAAGTTGTACATTGTATAATTTGTCTCGGTCTGGGTGTTTATATGTATAATATGTATATATTTACAAAAAAAAAAGTATAATATGTAGTTTATCAACCATCTAGTTTCTGTAACACAAGCCTCGTAGCTTACCACGGAAATTAGATGGCGCTGTGTGACCTGTCTGGAAATAATTATTTATTTTAAATTATATATATATAAAGAATACACATATAAATCATATAATACACACATACATAAACATCCAAAATGGCAAACAATTTAGTTACGTCGAAAGACATACATTCTGTTTCTCAAGAATAATGTGGTTAGAAGATTTTCAAATACGTTAACGGACGGTGCGCGCCTTATAGCCCGACGAGCGGCACTGATGATTAAAAAAAAAACTTTAAAAAAAAACACAGTTTGATTGTATTTATGTTTTCCTTTAGATTCTTAAGTAATAAATAAATGTAATAACAATAAGAGTGCCGTAATTTATGTAGACATAATATCTTAATTGAAGCGGGTGGACAAACAGATTAGCTAGGCTATAGTCGCAGGGTTGGCACCTCCTAAGCAAGGTTGTAAATGGCCTAACTTATCCCACATCTGTGCGTGTGCTTAATTTATGTCTTAAGTTTGGTTTACATGAAAACACTTGGTAAAATATTAGCTCAGTGAATGAAAACATTTTAGCAGATAGGTCATCATTATCCGTCTCGACTTTCTTTATTATTAATAAAATACATTATTGCACTTAACTTAAAAGTGTGTACTAAGGCGAATATAAAGCCATTTCGGCTTTTTCTAGCAGCTAACCTTTGGGAGAGTGGGACAGTATAATATGTGGGGCGCAATTATAGCCTTATTTTAAATTTTAATAAACTACATAAATAGTATGTATACATACATACACTACTTAAATACTTATTATTATATAGATATTTATTTTATATACTAGCACGACATGTGACCTTGCACCCACCTGATGGTAAGTGGCGCGCATGATCCATTAATGTTAGCAACTGGAATCAGACACTCATGTCCGACATCAGTCCCTAACACTATGCCGGCTTGACTAGATGCCTTTTCACACTTCGCTTGAAGGACTCCAGGTCATAGGAAAGTGGAAACACAGAGAGCATTCCACATCTTTATTGTGCGACAGATGTATGAGTCCCCAAATTTATAGGTACGCGAAGGGATGGTGACTTTTCACACTTCGCTTGAAGGACTCCAGGTCATAGCAAAGCGGAAACACAGAGAGCATTCCACATCTTTATTGTGCGACAGATGTATGAGTCCCCAAATTTATAGGTACGCGAAGGGATGGTGACTTTTCACACTTCGCTTGAAGGACTCCAGGTCATAGGAAAGTGGAAACACAGAGCATTCCACATCTTTATTGTGCGACAGATGTATGAGTCCCCAAATTTATAGGTACGCGAAGGGATGGTGACTTTTCACACTTCGCTTGAAGGACTCCAGGTCATAGGAAAGTGGAAACACGAGAGCATTCCACATCTTTATTGTGCGACAGATGTATGAGTCCCCAAATTTATAGGTACGCGAAGGGATGGTGACTTTTCACACTTCGCTTGAAGGACTCCAGGTCATAGGAAAGTGGAAACACAGAGCATTCCACATCTTTATTGTGCGACAGATGTATGAGTTCCCAAATTTATAGGTACGCGAAGGGATGGTGACTACGGTATGTGGGTGCATATTATATAGGCACAGAAGTGGTTCGATTGCGGAATGGAGATATATATATATATAAAGATAATATAATATGAGAAAGTAGATTTTTTTTAATTTAAAACATATTGTTCTGCTTGTTTAAAAATAAAGTATTAAGTATTTTTTAAAAGATGTGAATGGAAGGAGCTTGTCTGGTGGTCAGTGGAAGCTTGTTCCACTGACGAGCAGCCGATACGGTAAGGAATCTAGAATATCTGCTGGAAGTGTGCGGTGGGATTTTAAGTTCTATATCTACATCTTTAATCTACTACCTCCGTGGTCTAGCGGTTAAGTCCGTGGATTTAGACTAGTATCGGATTCGATTCCTGGTCGGGACACAATAATTTATTTGAGATATTTCGCAAGTTTGGTAGACTAGAGACATCGACGAGCTTGCTTGGTTAATGTGAACTAAAAAGAATAAATAATTTGATTTGCTCCAAACTACAGTTTTATTTAATTAAAAAAAGTATACGTTGTTAAATTTCAATTATTAGGTACGTAGATATATAAAAAAAACAATCAATGTAATTTGGCCTCTATGACTATAGAAATAAAGATGACACGTGGATATGTATTGTGTAGCTATTTCCGATCCGCTTGTCACCTACAAAGTTCACTGAACGTAAATAATAGGCCTTATGCATTGACTTATATGAGAACTGGTTACTACTTTTATTTTTTTAAATATTATTATAAAATAATGCGCTCAACACCTCCACAGATATACTACAACAGGACACAATCAAATGTCGCTGCATTTCAATTTTAATTGCTAAAAAATGATTTTGTAAATATTGACTTAACCAAATTCGGGTTGGAGTGTATGATTGTGTATGAGAATGACTATTGTTAGAGCACACTTGTACAAATGTACTACATGCAGTAGGAGTGAGTACTACGTTGCTGGTTTGATAGCAACGGACCTTTGAACTTGCTGCCGACGACTGCCCTTTGTACAACTAACAAATAGCCTTAAGTACTGTATTAACAAAGTGTATCATTAGGAAAATGTTGTACTTATGCAATTAAAAATATTATTATTTCTTTGATAGATAAAGTCTGCAAACCAAAAGAACCAAAGTTACCAAAATAGTATTCATAATTAGTAAGCTGAATGAAAGACGCAGAGTGAGACAACCCCCCGTCAGATAGTCTGATGACCCGAAAAAGGTTGCTGGTAGGGGCTGGATGAGGGTGGCGGAAGATCGTGCAAAATGGCGAGGTTAATGATGATGATGAATAGAAAATAATAGTAATAGGCTATTAATTGAGACTTCTATCATTTTATTACATTAAGTTCCAAGATTGTCATTCAATACTAAATGACTCGCTCTAGAATTTAAGTCAATGACGTTATGCGACTTTTTATCTTTCTCTTTGAAAATATTTGCTCACGAAATATTTGGTCATTTTTACGGAAGATTAAACGGGGCCTAGCGGTTTTGTGTGTTCTATTTTAACCTTCAATAAACACAGGTTCGATTTTCGGCCGATAGTCCAACATAGTATGTTATAACTTTTAATACAGTTGTCCATTTTTTCCATGTTTTACCTAAAAATATGACGTTGCTTTTCGACGTCTCTAGCGTACTAGACATTAATTTAAATAAAAATGTATAAAAACTCTTATTCTTAGTCACTACACTCTTGGCAGAGTGGTCGTGGTCATCACTTGAGTTTCAGTGGCACGCTTAACAAGCCGTCGCCACTCGTCTCGAACTGCAGCCTTCCTGGAGCACTCATGTAGGTGGTGATCCATTGCTGTTTTAACCTGGTCAGTCCATCTCATTTTTCAACTTTATTAAAATGACTTAATAACAACTGTACTTAATTTTCATATTATATTTTCATATTTGTACAGTTTTATGAATGCTGCAATCTTGTATAATTAAGTTGGAACCTAGTCCCATATTATTGTTTTGTTGTGTGAGTACATCTTGTTGAAGATCTAATAAATAAATAAAAATAAATAGTTGTGTAATATGTTTTTTTTATGTTTTATAAAGCACAATATTGGTCCAAACGACTAATTATTGCTTCGACACTCTCGCCGCGTCGCATCTCAGGGGGACAGCGCATAAAGCGGGAGTCGCGGTGGAAAATGCGGAGTCCAGCAAGCGGCGCAAGTATGTAAGTATATTAAAAGATTACATATTTGTATATCTTATTAAAAGATATAACACCGCGTCTTGTCGTCTCTTCCGGTGACAAGAGAGCTGGCTCTTTCTTCGCCCAGAGAATCAGTATTGCAATTCACCATTCCACCATTTGAACTTTCGGAATCATTGTAGTGTAAAGAGATCGATAAAATATCATACAAATTCTATACATACATCGAAGGGCTATTTTAGGATATTTGGTTTAATGATAAAAAAATATAGTCGGGGCCACATTGTCATATTAACAAAACATCCGTGAACTCAATTTTAGGGTGATTTTGACAAGGGACTATTTCCACCTTACATAAAACTAAAAAACTAGCGCTTATTCCATATTTCATCGATCAGTACTGGATTTAGACGCGTAGGTACCACGACACGATAATCTATTTGTGATATTTCTCGAGTTTGATACGCTAGAGACATCGACGAGCTTGCCACTTGTCTTGATGGGTCGGTAGTAAAGTTGTCTAAATATAAATATCTATAATATATGTTTAAAATCGTGGTTTCTGACCAACCTGGAAGGGATACGGTCGTGGTGATACTTGACATTCGTTTTTTTTACTACTTAATAATATCATACTACTATATGGGACTATCAAGATACAGAACAATTTTTAAGAACCATCCGTTGATTTAAGGAACACAACAATTTGTTTATATTTCTTATGCTTTTTTACTTAGATTTTAATTTTTATTTGTATTTTCATTTTTGTAAACTATTCTTGGTACTTCGACTGCATGGTCCCATAGTTGGTCAGGCATGAAAGTGCCTTGTGTGGGTCCACTACTAATCCCATTTGATATTTCTTGCAGTATACTTACTATGTGATAAATATTTGTTTGGAATAAGTGTAGATTGTATTTTGTAGGTATATTGGTAATTAAACATATTATTATTATGTATTATTATATGTTATTATTATTACTACTCCATAAATGACTTCCTAAGTGATAAAAAAGAAAATTATGTACCTCACTTAATTAAGCAACAATTATGACATCTAGAAACTTGACATAAAAATATATTGGACTAAATATTATTTATGACGTACTGTGCCAGTATTTCTAAATGTGTAATTAAATTTTATTTAATTATGTAATATAATTAGGATTATATCTGTATAACCATGTATTCTAGCTAATAAAAATATTTCATTTTATTTCATTTCATTTCATAATTATGGATATTTTATTCGATATAAATTAATATACATTAAATATAAATTAAAAACTACCTGAATAATAAAATCAAAAATAAACTAAACTATAAATAAAAATTGTCCATCAGATATAGTCCCATGAAGTCTGGCAACATTTCCCCTCTGTATAGCGAGGCTAATACGTTGGCAGAAATAAATGCCAGCCTTCCTGTCTTATTACGTGCAAGTCAACATTGTGTATATGACGCGGTGTGCCCCGGGCCTTAACGAGTAATTTTATCCCGTTCAATGACGTCATGTCGTGACGTCATCTCCACGAAGCCATCCCAAGTCATTATCACTGTAGACATGCTTTCAGACAAAGTAATCAACTAGACAATAATTACTTTAGTGTTTACACTCTGTACATACATATCTTCACAGATCCCTTGCGGGGCAGGCAGAGACAATTAAGCGTATATAGCGCGGATTTTTATCATATAGGTATAAGGAAATATTATTGCAATTAAAACTCTTAGGTAGGTATTTAATGTTGTTTGTACATAAATACTTACTTTCGTATTATAAACTTTTATTATTTTATGCATCAACAGAACCTTTATTGCAATAAAGTAAGGATTCAATTTGAAGTGAATGGTTTAGTCGGATATGTGTCTGACTGTACCTCTCAGAGGGGACGAATAATCCTTAAATATGAGAGAGGGGAATATTAAAAAATCCGAACGTGGAATATTTACAGCCATATCATATTCATCGACCTTATAGCAGAACGTAATGACAAAAATACAGAAAAAATAATAATGAGGCTTTAATATAAAAATTGTTTGAAGAAGGTCGCTGGTGGGGGTAGGATGAGAGTGGCAAAATAAATTTTAAGCCTTGTTGTATATGCAGAGAATGTCAAGCGTAGTTGTATTTGTTTGTGCAATATTTTTTACATGTATTTAGTACATCATACGAGTACAATTGTCAAGTCGATCATTACAATAGAGGGGAAATTGAATAAAAGATAAATAGGTGCAAATAGGAGTCCTAGACCTGCACCTTCCAGAATTCCTTCCTTTTTGTAGAATTCAGCCTAAATTGGCGAGGATCTGAGGTCTTTTTTTAAATGAAAATTGATTAACAATCCACAAGTTGGTATTAGTGGAACCGGGACCGACGGACACAAGAACGGTGGTGTAGTAGATCTATGGCAAGTGTACGTAAGAAAAGAGTATTTGTTACATGCCGGGGCTTAAACCCACCTTTTTAGGATGTTAAGGAAAAAGTGTTCTACAACCGAGCCGCCACCGCTCTTTAGGAGGCAATTTAATATTTTTATATTAGCACATGTGACCTTGCACCCACCTGATGGTAAATGGCGCGCATTGTACATGAATGTTAGCAACTGGAATAAGACGCTCATCTCAGACTGTCAGACTGTCTTCAGTCTCTAATACTATGCCGGCTTGACTGGGCTTGATGGCAATTCGAGCCTGATCCCGAAACATGTGGATACACTTTACTGCTGATAAACCGGCACGAATGGTTGATCAAATCAAATAATCTTTATTTTCAATCAGTTATACATGAGTTACAATCAGGGGCCTGAACAGGGGTCTCTGGGACTCCTGGATCTCTGGACACCCTGCACTTCCGTTCGCAAACAATATTGCAAAACATTAGGCGCTTGCAGATAAAAATACTATTAACTAATTATTATTTTTTGAATACCTACTTAATATTACAAATAATATAAAAAGAGAAGGTTTAAATGAGTTTAGTGTGGGTGTGTTTTGTGTATGTATGCAAGAGTGTGTGTTTTGTGTGTGTGCATTAATCTGTTTTTTTTTTTTAATTATTAATATTATTTTATTATCTTAGAAGCAGATTTTCAGTACTATCGTAGTCAAGAAGAAATAGCCAATAAGTCACAGCAATTTTTACATCTCGTAGCATCATTGTATAAATCTCGAGATTTGACTTAATTTTGTTATACAGTATTGATATATATAGACTTACTTAATATTGCACCTACCATCTATACAGTCTAAAAAAGAGCATCACCAAAACAGCGTCCAAAAAACTAGGGATACTGAACAAGGTAAAACGTTTTTTTCCGCCCTCACTCCGGCTTATGCTTAATAAAGCGCAAATAAGGTCATGCGTGGAATACTGTTCCCACCTCTGGGATGGATCCGCTAAGTACCTTACAGATGCTCTCAATGTCCTACAGAGGCGGGCTATTCGAATAGTGGACGATACTACAGTGTCCAAAACTCTCGAATCGCTGCAGCTTCGCCGAGATGTGGCCTCCCTGAGCGCATTCTACAAGCTATACTACGGTGAATGTTCTGAAGACCTCCACAACCTTATCCCTTCTTCTCTATTCCGCAACCGAACCACTCGCACAGGCCAAAATATGCATCCACATACCGTAGCGTACATACAAATTTGGAGACTCTTACATCTGTCGCACGCTGAAGATGTGGAATGCTCTCCCAGCCAGTGTATTTCCCCACTCCTATAACCTGGAGTCCTACAAACGCAGTGTGAAAAAGCATCTTTATAGGCCGGCATAGTGGTAGGGACTGATGTCGGTCGTCTGAGGCTGGCGTCAGTTGCTCCCATTCTTGGACCTCGCGTACCGCTTACCATCAGGTGGGCGCGGTGTCACATGTCGTGCTCCGTATAATAAATAAAATAAAATAAAAAATGTCCTAAAGGTTTGGCTGTCAGAGAATTAAGTCCGCCTTTGTACATAGTGCTATAAAGTTTTTAAATCGAAATAAAAAAATACTTCCCCGGCAGACTTACAAAAGTAAAAAGTGATTTACATTTATATTTTTATGTAGGTATTTTTATAAACCTGGTAAAAGTTATTTCGCACTCTGTAAGTAGAACAGAGAGATCCTTAAACTTTACGAATTAAATTCAAAAGCGATCAAAGGTAAAAACAAAAGAATGAGGTTTAGGAAAAAAACTTTGAAAACAATCCGGAAATATAAAACAATAAGTAAAAAAAGTATCATCACGATTTCCTATTTGGGGTGGTCAGAAACCACACTTATAAAGTAGCGGATTTACATTTAGCCAACTTTACTATAGGCCAATCATGACAAGTGGCAAGCTCGTCAAATCTCTAACGTACCAAACTCTAGAAATATCACAAATTAAATATTAATTAAATGCATTTATTTACATTAATAAATATTATTGTGTCTCGACCAAGAATCGAACCCGGTACCTCTGAGTCTAAATCCACTGACTTAACCGCTAGACCACGGAGGCAGTTATGTAAATATATAAATTTATGATAAGAAACTCAAATTGGATGACCCTTTATAACAAATCTGTTATAATGGTTGACAATTTAACACAGCTACCGCGTGCTTATTTTCCCGCTGGTCACGGGGGTCTCAAACCTTAAAATTGTAGGGATAAGGGTCCCTGGTGCCGTGTGATCGATGTGCCCAAGCAAATCCCTAAAGATGCCATTTTTTATTCCCTTCTCTCATTCGATTCGGCCTTTTTCATGTGTTTTTTTTCTTGTAACACCTACACTAACCTTCAGTTTCCGGAATTAGGATTAAAATAGCACTGGTCATAAAATAACTTTTTTTTTAAATTCAGTTTTGCTGTGTGCATTTTTTAAATTTAGTTTTGCTGTGTGCATTTTTTTAATTCAGTTTTGCTGTATGCATTTTTTTAATTCAGTTTTACTGTGTGCATTTTTTATTCAGTTTTGCTGTGTGCATTTTTTTAATTCAGTTTTGCTGTGTGCATTTATTTAATTCAGTTTTACTGTGTGCATTTTTTATTCAATTTTGCTGTGTGCATTTTTTAAATTCAGTTTTGCTGTGTGCATTTTTTTAATATGTCATCTCTGTTTCTCAAAACAGTGTAATATTTTATTTATTTAAAATTATTTATTGCACCAAAACTTATAATTAGGTACAAAGGCGAGTTTAAGCGTTCTCTGACAACTAACCTTTGGGATGGTGAGAGATTATGGGCAGGGTGCAACAATCTAATAATAATAGTCTAATTTATAAATACACTACATACCAAGCAATTACATAAACTACATGCAATTATTATGAACATATACATAATTATATATACACAATCATGTATAGAATACTGTTCTCACCTTTGGGATGGTTCCGCCAAGTACCTCACAGATGCTCTCGATGTCCTGCAGAGGCGAGCTGTACGAATTGTGGACGATGCCACTACATCTGGAACTCTCGAATCCCTGCAGCTTCGCCGAGATGTGGCTTCTCTGAGCGTGTTCTACCGGCTATACTATGGTGAGTGCTCCGAAGAACTCTATAACCTAATCCCTCCCTCTCCATTCCGCAACCGAACCACACGCACAGGTCAGAATATGCACCCACATACCGTAGTCACCATCCCTTCGCGTACATATAAATTTGGGGACTCATACATCTGTCGTACGATAAAGATGTGGAATGCTCTTCCAGCCTCTGTGTTTCCACTTTCCTATAATTTGGAGTCCTTCAAGCGAAGTGTGAAAAAGCATCTAGTCAAGCCGGCATAGTGTTAGGGACTGATGGCAGTTACGAGTATCTGACTTCAGTTGCTAACATTCATGGACCTTGCGCGCCACTTACCATCAGGTGGGCCCAAGGTCACATGTCGTGCTAGTATAAAAAAAAAAAAAAAAAAAAAACAAATAAACATACAGAAACATATTGCGTGCCAAATATTCAATGTGTAGGTACTTAGATGCAGTGTGCTCCTGCTTATCAAGAAACAAGTTAGTGACTAATTGTTAAAAAATAGGCATGTTTAATAAATTTAAATTCTCAATTGTGCATGCCTGAATTTTGTTTTATTGTACCTCTGGAAGACCCTGAATCCCGTAACGTAGGTTTTTTTTAAAATCATCCTTTTTTCACTATTTTTTTTTGTAGGCAGACTGAAGACAAAAACATTTAAGAATGGTAACAAACCTAGAGTTTCAACAATTTATATACAAATATATATGTACAAATTATTTGACCGCCTCCGTGGTCTAGTGGTAACAAACGTTGCCGTGAACTCGGGAGGTCGTGGGTTCGATTCCCAACGGGGGCGAGTTGTACATTGTATAATTGGTCTCGGTCTGGGTGTTTATATGTATAATATGTATATATTTACAAAAAAAAGTATAATATGTAGTTTATCAACCATCTAGTTTCCGTAATACAAGCCTTGTAGCTTACCACAGAAACTAGATGGCGCTGTGTGACCTGTCTGGAAATATTTATTTATTATTATTATATACAATAAAACAAAAATAATAATATTAACAAGTGGTAGAACAATACAAAATATTATGATAAAACAACTTACACAAGCTAGAATATCAAGGTCCTGCACATAACATAGCTGGATATAATTACTACAAGATCTAATTAAGAATGTGTTCTTTCTGTTATTAATTTTTTTAGAGGGCATTTAAAATCTTATTCGGGATTCAGAGCGCCATGAAATGCATGTTATGTTCCTTTACTTCGAATAATTATTATTATTGATAACAGCATGTGGCGTAATCGAATATTAGAATAATAATTAAAGGTTGGTTGTTAGAAAATGCCTGGCCATTAAGTAGGCGGGGTTAATGTTAATGTTAATTGTACAATTTTAGTGCAATAAAGTATTTAAAATAAATATAAAATATAAGTGGAACTTTAAGTTTTATACAAAAAATATTCAAGTGAAACGTGCACTCGTTTGTCGCTAACATTGTGTGGAGTAATATATGCGCATAGTAAACTTTAGCAAAATATCTTTTGAGTCTAGAAATATCCTATGTAACATATTCTTGTATAGGTATAAAGCATTGTTCCATTACACAACAAGATAAAACTATAATTTTATATCGCTTTAAAATAAATAATTTACACGGTTTAATTAAATAGGTTATGTTTATTTATTTATTTTATTGATCATTCGTAGTGAAAGACTTTGTAAATAATTCAAAGTCACTAGGGATCTTTCTAGCCCACCTGATGGTAAGTGGCTCGCGAGGTCCATATGAATGTGCAACTGGAATCAGGCATTCATGACTAACATCAGTCCCTAACACTATGCCGGCTTGACTGGGCATGACGGCAATTCGAGCCTGACCCCGAAACGTGTGGATACATTTTACTGAGTTTATCGGTACGAACGGTGGATACTTCCCCGCCCCGGCAGACTGTAGCCCTGATGATGATCGCAATATACAAATTTGACAAAAACTTATAAAAAAAATGTTTTACTAATTTCATTTCAAATACTTAATTATTCTGACCGCCCTTAGAACACAAAGATCTATACCTCCACTCTATTGGAGATTGGGCTTCCCCAATTTGGTCTATATTTCCTACGCTGCTTGCCAGCCGGGTTGGCGAGGGTCATATGTATTTTTTTTATATTTCATTTCATTTAATTATCACCGTAGGGACCGTCTGGAACACTCGGTTAAGTCAATTTATAATACTCTGTAACTAATATTAGTTACCTACAGTAAACGAGATAACACAATCATGGTCAAACAGCTTAATACGAAACCACACGACAAAGACCAGAAACAGCTCAAACTATCAATACAATTATGGAATAACAACTTATTAACGATTCCACGAGTTGGTATTAGCTTACCCGGGACCGAATGCTCTCCCAGGCGTACGTAAGAAAAGTATGTATATTTCGCATTGATTCGAACCGACCTTTTAGAAGAAAAGCGTTTTTAAAACCGAGCCACCACTTCTCTTAAATACTAGTAATACTTAAATAATGCCTTAAAACAGCTTATTTTAAAAAAATATGACATAATAGTTTAAAAGTGATAAGTGGGTAGGTTTACATCTACCGCCCAGTATGTAAGAGACTACACCGCATAGCTTCAGTCGACCCGTGACCACGGCCAATGCAACTTGGCTCAAACGTCGGGAGAAATATGTCTCTAAGGTAAATCGCGTAAAGACCCGTTAAAATTATAAAAACTATTATGAATGTGCGCGAAAATTTAGTTTACTATACTTGTAAATAGCTGCTCGTAAGACACGTGTACTGGAATTGAAAAAGGTAGCATATAGTTCCCAATGGAACATATGCCGTTTTCTCTCATATCTTAAAAGAAAATCGTTGGAAAATTTTCAGTAGATTTCCCTAAAGGCAAAAATGAACACCTCGCAATACAGCTTGACGCGCCTTCTCTCAAATTACCCATGAATTGACTAAACAGCTTCATCACAGATTAACTTTCAAGGTACAAATTTAGAAACTAATTTGACGCGTAATTTGTGTTTATTTCTGAAATTTCAAAGAGGTTCTTCCAAGAACAGAGACGAGACAATTTTCCTAGCAATACGTTTTTCAATATCAATGCTTTGAATATTAAATTTAAGTGTCGGTGTGGGAAACTAGTGTAACATCTCGAACATCCTCGTCATACGGCTCTCAACGACATCACGCGAAGGGCTCTTGTCACTGCTGGAGTACCCGTGATAATGGAGTGACCGTTGAGCCATGGAAACTTGGCAGGTTACTGGTGTGGGATGCGACATGTGTAGATACATTAGCGCCATGTCACATCCAGGCAACTTCGTCCTGCGCGGGTTGTGCGACGGTTTTTGCCTTCTAACCTTGATACAAGTTACGAGTTTGCGCCGTTTAGGGTCGAGATGGTGTGACTGCGGGGCCAAGCGCCTGACCAATGAATTGTCCAAACGGCTGATGGAAAAATCTAGAGATAGGAAGGCTGGCAATTATTTCTGCCAACGTATTAGTCTCGCTATACAGAGAGGCAATATTGCCTTCTTGGGAATATCTCTGAGTTTATTTTTTTTTTTTTTTTTGTGTTTAATTGTTTAGTAACTATTATTTCAATAAAGAATATTTATAAATGTGTTAAATTCTACCCATCAACGTAATACCTATACTTCTTCTATGTCTTAATTTCCACAACAGATGTCCGAGGAAAATGTCCAGTGCGCGAGGATAAGATCTACCAATATAAGTGACCAAAATACTACAATATTGAATAATCACTTTTATTTTTTGACTGCCTCCGTGGTCTAGCAGTTAAGTTCGTGGTTCGTCGAGTTTGGTACGCTGGAGACATCGCCGAGCTTGCCACTTGTCATAATGGTCCTATAGTAAAGTTGGCTAAATGTGAATCCGCTTCATTAAAAAAAGCGTGATTTCTGACCACCCCGGAGGGGATACGGTCGTGATGATACTTTTCCTTTCTTCACCAACGAAATTTTGAATAATTTAGTATAAGTAGAAAAATCTGTACCTACATTAAACAAAAACCAGACCTAATTTAAGCTAAAACAAGATAAAAAAGATTATACAAATATTATTTTAAGTCTTTTATGAATTAATCACAACCTTTTTCCTTAAAAAAACCTTTTATCAAGCAATTTAAGAGATCGCTTTGTATTCTGCAAATCCCTTGGGTTTTTGCTGTATTATCGCTATTCTAACGCAGTTTATTTAATGGCAACGAGATTAACGGCCGGTTGCAGAAAGTATGATTAAATTAATTAATGATCTTTATTTTAAACAATGACGTGCCCCATATGCATACGTTAAACATGTCAAAAGAAAAAGGTTTATTTTCGGGGTGGTCAGAAACCACGCTTATAAATAAGCGGATTCACATTTAGCCAACTTTACTATAGACCAATCATGACAAGTGGCAAGCTCGTCGATGTCTCCAGCGTACCAAACTCGAGAAATATCACAAATAAATTAAATATTAATTAAATGTATTCATTTACATTAATAAATATTTGTGTCCCGACCAAGGTTCGAACCCGTTACCTCCGAGTCTTAATCCACGGACTTAACCGCTAGACTACGGAGGCAGTTATATTATGTCAAAAGAAAATTGTTTATATAGTTAAAAAAAAAACGACTGAAAACTACATATTTTATTTTCCAAATAACTTAATTGCACAGTATTGTAAGAACGTTTTTCTTAAAATCCTACATAGGTCGTTTCGAAACCCTCCGGTATGTACCAATGAGAAATACACTTTTCTTTACTTTGTCATAGATTTACAACACCACCGTTCCCGTGCCTTGGAGAGCACGTTAAGCCATCGGTCCTGTTCCACTAATACCAACTTGTGAAATCGTTAATAGATTGGCATAAAAAAATATCATCAGATCCTCGCCAATCCGCCTGGCCAGCGTGGCGAGTGTAGGCCAAATTCTCCAGATATGGATTCAAATAGAATAACGCAAAACTTAATTAACGGCTTAAAGTAAAGTTGGAAAGTGTATGTTTGTTTTTTCTGAATAACAACGCTTTGTAATTTTTATTTAAACGCGGTTTAACGTTAAATCTGGTCTATGCAGAAATTTATTCTAATGACATTCACAACACTTAAATTTACATTAAAAATTTGCGAGACAAGAATAACGTTTTGTTTTCTTCGAAAATTTGGGTATAAAGCACTGCGAAACTACGGACAATTTTATATAAATACTTTTAAGGTAACGACACCTTTTATTGGCCGATCTATTTATCTATTCGAATTTGACGGGCATTCTACTTAAATAATAGAAATAAAATTATATATTCATTCATTCTTCATTTTGTTATGTATTTCTTACATAAATTTAGTTAAATGTATATATTATTATTGGTATTTGTGTATTAGTATGTAAATTATTGTTATGTGTGTTTAAGTATTTGTTTTTATTTCTAATGCACCCACAATCGTCTACCACACTCCCAAAGGTTAGCTAGTATAAAATGCCGAGAGGCATTAAGTTCGCCCTTGTACTCAACTGTTAAGTTTTTAAGTGCAATAAAGAATTTATAAATAAATAAATAAATATATGAACCGAACCAAATAAACATACAAACAGATATAGTTTCAAGGAGACTAGCAACATTTCCCCTCTTCGAGGATAATACGTTGGCAGACATAATTACAGGCCTTCCTGTCTCCAGACTTTCGTCTGCCATTTGGAGAGCAGTCCCTGGCCAGACATACACATCGTCTCGACCCAAACAGGGCAATCTCTTAACCTGTACCAACGTTTATTTATTTATTGAAGGACAACTAACGACTAATAACATAATTGGAAACAAAGTAACATAAAAGGTCAATTAGAAGTTACCGCATATGGATAAATAATTGGCATTTTTCATTATCATCACGACCGTTTCAGAGGTCAAAAACCAAGCTTATAAAGAAGGGGATTCACATTAACTCAAACTTACTATAGGCTAATCTCTAGCGTACCGAACTAGAGAAATATGACAAATAATTTAAATATTAAATAAATTTATTTAAATTAATCAATATTATTATGTCCCGACCAGGAATCGAACCCGGTGCCCCCGAGGTAGACCACGGAGGCAGTTAATTATGTTATGAGCTGTTTTTTTTTTTCATTTTCATTCATTACAGCCCCTAGAACACAGCGTCCTAAACCTCCAATGCTGGAGATGGGCCTTCCAGAACATATATCTGGAGAATTTGGCCTACACTCGCCACGCTGGCCAGACGGCTTGCCGAGAATATGATGTCATTTTTTATGACAATTTATTAACGATTCCACAAGTTGGTATAAGTGGAACCGGGACCGACGGCTTAACGTGCTCCCCAAGGCACGGGAACGGTGGTGTTGTAAATCTATGACTGCAGTACATAAGAAAAGTGTATTTCTCATTGGTACATGCCGGGTGGGTTTGAACCGACCTTTGTAGGATTTAAGATACGCATTCTTACAACCGAGCCGCGACCGCGCCATTATAGATTGCGCCATGAGCTGGATTAGTAACATTAATTGAACAAGGGTAGGTATGAGTGTCGAGTACATGTTAATTTTGAGAATGATTAAGGTCCAATGTTTGCTAACTGGCCAATTAAAAACCCATCTGAATTGTACGGCCCAATCTGTCATAAACGACGTAAAGTGACATTGAACGACCAAAAATGCCTAAATAAAGACTCGTTCGTCCCTTTATTAGGGCAACAATAGACTGAGATTTAATAGTGTGAATCACATTATTATTAAATTTATAAAATTTAAAAAACACATTAGTACTTAAATTATTTTCTTAATAATTGTGTGTGTATTTGACATAAAAATATTTTTATTAATAACTAGCTGATTTAGGGAACTTTGCCTCAGATCAATAACTAATTTGTCAAATGAAAATAAATAGTTTTTTATTACGAAGAGAAAAATTATTACTTAAAATGTGCGATAATTTAAATTTTGTGCATCTACTGTCACTTAAAACTCTTATTGTCCTTAAGGTTAGCAAGCAGACAATGTCTAACGACATTATGTTACCCGTTTGTAGATCTGTGCAATAAAGTTTTAAAATAAATAATAATAATAATAATAATTACAAAGTACCTACAAGGATACTCATCGAGACCGTATCGAAAATAAAAACATATATATTATTCAATCCATTCTCAAAGTATCATCTAAGGTCCATAGACATACAAAATATACGAATATAAGAAAAAAATCCTAATATATATATTTTTTCGTAAATATTAAATTTCTCCGTCGTTATAGTATTCAGAGCGAAGACATATAGAACCTTACTTTTACAGACCTAACCCCCATAGTGGAACCTTTATAAAACTAACTTATTTTGTAGTCCAACTTTTGTGTTAAATAATAGATAAAAAAGCCTGTATTCGATTTTACGACAGAGACTCTTGTTCCGACTTTGTTCCTAGGCTGTAGCCATTTCTTTCTTTAGTCTAAACCCACTCTTATTTTTGTTGTAATAATGAAGCTAGGTAAAGTCCCAAATAAAATTATAAATTATGCGATTACTATACAAGTATATCCCAGTGTATTGCGACCTTAAAACTTTACTGAAACCTAATCGATTGTATCTATGTACTTGCGACCAATAAATATCTTTTACGATGCCATATCTTCGTTACCTCCTAATGTAGACAGCGATAGTCGTTAAAACTTTGAATTATGTACAAAATGACTGGGTATTTTAACCAATATTTTTTACCCACGCGATGATGTTTTACTTACTTAATACACAGTCATGTAATGTTAATTATACTTTTTAATAAGTAACAAATCAAGGTATTACCAAGGTAGTACCGATTAACCGTTTGAATAAAGATCTGTACATTTTTTTTTAATGTTATACAAATGAAAAATATCTAAGCAATAACTAATGCTTTAAATAGTCTGCTATACATATATAATATAATATGCTACTATATAGTCTAAGTGTAGCTTCATGTTGTACCCAGAATGTATCTATTTAATAAAATTCGAATCGTTGATATTCGTCAGAAACCAAAGTTACATTCAAAATTAGCAAGCTGATGTGCAGTGGGCCGTACACATGTGCCGCAGAAACCACTACCGATGGGGCAAACAGACGGATGACCTAAAGAAGGTCGCTGGTGGGGGTTGGATGAGGGTTTCTATAAACCGTGTGCAGTGACAAGCATTAGGGGAGCCAGACAGTCAGCAGTGACGAGACACAGGCCGATGATGAATTGCCCAATATTTGCATGCCAAAGAGTTGAAACTTGTGATGCTAATTATTAAGCTATAAGATCTTGCAATGTAACCAGGTTTTCTAGTAAATAATTATTTTGATTTGATTTAATTTATTATAAAAATGCAATATATTTTTTTGTCAAAAACATATTATACACAACCGAAACAACATGTGATCTCCACACTATTGGCAGAGTGGTCAAATTAAAATTCAAATTATGACGTGATCGTAATTTGGTTTTGACGGCCGGATGCAAAAAGGATGAATAAAACAATCCATCAATTATGACATAAGACATATTCAGATTACTTACTCAATAATATATATACTCGTACATAGTTAATAAAATACAGCAAGAGCTCTGTGACGTACATCGAAAATGCACCTATAAGGAACTGAATTTAATTTGTTTTTTTTTTATGATGTCACCTTACAAAGCTTAAGGTATTTTTAAGGTGTTTAATAAAAAAAATCTTGTATGATCATTATTATAAACGAATTTTAGATGAAAGATGATTTGAGATGACAGCAAAGGTAATTTCAAATCGCCCCGGCATGTACCCATGAGAAATACACGTTTCATACGTACATTTGTCATACATTTACAATACCACCTCATTCTAGTCTCGGAGAGCACGTTAGGTCGTCGGTCCCGGTACCACTAATACCAACTTGTGAAATCGCTAATACATTGTCATTTAAAGTTGACATCAGACCCTTGCAAGTCTGGCCAGCGTGGCAAGTGTAGGACAAATTCTTCAGAAAATTCTGGAATGCTCATCTCAAACAAATAATAATAATAATAATTATAATATCTTTATTCAGTAAAAAACTTACAAGATATGAAAACAATAACATATTTCATTATGCATTATGGTACAGAAAAAACAGACATTTGGTCACAACAGTGGAAGTCTAGAATACTGTGTTGTGTTGTTCACCCTAAGGCTGTGATGATCATTATTGTATTTTAGCGACGTTGTGTAACTTTTTTTACAGAACAGTGACATCACGTGTTTTAAAATGAAATGCCCGGGCCCCAACATATAAGTCCATATCTTATTGTTTACATTGCAAAATTGGATTTTGATTCAATTTGCAGTTTAATCCAGTAATTGAAGTAGTATTTTCTACGTTCGTTATTCTTGTAATTAAGGCGATCGAATTAGTTTTATTACGACCGTCACTATCCTTCAAGGTAGTCCAGAATCGGTGCGTTTAAGGAAGGTGTTTTTTTTTTAATTTATTAGTAATGTAGGTTCTAGATATACAAGTATGATGACGTGTGCCAATCGGCTCCCGAGAACCGTTCAGGCCACAGGGTATACAATATATATTACGTACAATGTTCACAGTGATTTATTTACCATTTTAACCTAAAATAATAATAATTATTATTACCTAATACTTTATTGCACTTAACTTAAAAGTATGTACAAAGGCGAACTTAAAGCCATTTCGGCTTTTTCTACCAGCTAACCTTTGGGAGAGTGAGACAGTATAAATATGTGGGGTGCAATTCTAACCAATAAACTACATAAATAGTATGTATACATATAGACTACATAAATACTCATCAATATATACTTATTATAGTAGATAGATACATATATGAAGATAATATATTATAAGGAAGTAGAAATTTGTGGAGTTAAAATATATTGTTCTGCTTGTTTAAAAAGAAAGTATTAAGTAGTTTTTAAAGATGTGAATGGAAGGAGCTTGTCTGATGGTCAGTGGAAGTTTAAATTATGTGTAGCGAGGTTGAATTACCATTAAAATTGACATCAGCCCCTGGCCAATCTATCTGGCTATAGCGAGTGTAGGCCAAATTCGCCAGAAAAGTGTTCCAGAAGGCCATCTTCAACAAAAATCTAGGACTAGGACTTGTTCTAGGGCCTGTGATAAAAACTTAATTTCATTTGAATACTCAGATAGTGAACGTAGCTACATATTTGACATATTGTAAACTATATGAAGATTTTCTCGATGTCCAGTCTTCGAAAGAGTGAAAACAAAAACAAGTTTTTAACTAAGTCCATAAATTAAATTTTTCCCTCGCGGCCGACATTCCTTCTTTTATGGTTATTCATTTTGGCCGGAGATTTACCGCTTAGTCCGGAGCTTAAAACTGAAAACGAAAATATAGCCATCCTTGTCAAACGTGTGCAGAAATCAGCAAGTAGGAAAGAGAGCTCAATATGAAATAGTAGAATTTTGCTGTCTATAAAAAAGCACAAAATATGCTTTGAAATTTACTTATTAAGCTACACTTCGGGTTACATGGAAACATTATATTTGTTAATTCTAAAAAAAATTATTTATTTATTTAAAACTTTTTGTAAAAAAAGTAAAGTATCATCACGACCGCTGTCCTTCCGGGGTGGTCAGAAATCACGCTTATAAAGTAGCGGATGCACGTTTAGCCAACTTTACTATAGGCGAATCATGACAAGTGGCAAGCTTGCCGATGTCTCCAGCGTACCAAACTCGAGAAATAATACAAATAAATTAAATAATAATTAAAAGTATTTATTTAAATTAATAAATATTATTGTGTCCCGACCAGGAATCGAACCCGGTACCTCCGAATCTTAATTTAACGGACTTAACCGCTAGACTAAGGAGGCAGGAGAAAAATAAGTAAGTGATTGAATACAAAATTATAGACTGTTACAATATATATATATGTATATATTCATTTATCATTTAGAAAAATAATAAGACACTATTAGGTAAAAGGGCTCGCAACCTTGGAACATTCCGACCTCCTTAAGTAGATCTTGAGCATAACCTTTTTATTGCCCGAATACCTAAACAGTAGGAATTTATCCCAACCCCGAATTACACAAATATTTCCTTTTTTGATTCTTTGTTATTTTTCTATTAAGAGCATTCCTCTCACTCGCACAGTCCAACATTTCAAGTGTCAGTGTACATTTGAGAAATGTAGTCAATCAGCTTTTTAGAAAATATTACTGTCAATTTGGACTTTTTTTCAATTTCATATTTAAAATTTTATACAGAGAAGATTTAGACTGGGAGGTATGGGGTTCGATTTCTGGTCGGGTCTCAATAATTAAATAAAACTTTTTAAAAGAAAAATTTAAATGAATATAAACTACTCGTAAACCTAATAAAAAATAAACTATAAGGAAAAAATGTCCTCTAGAGACGACCCTTCAGAGATAGTCCCAAGAAGACTGGCAACATTTCCCCTCGGTATAGCTAAGCTAATACGTTGGCAGATATAATATATATATAATTTATTTGTGATATAATCGAGTTTGGTACGCTAGAGACATCGACGAGCTTGCCACTTGTCATGATTGGCCTATAGTAAAGTTAGCTCAATGTGAATCCGCTTCTTTATAAACTTGGTTTCTGACCACCCCGAAAGAGAAACCGTCGTGATGATACTACTACTGCTACTATTTTATTTATTTATTCAGATGTATGCGAAGTCATAATGTCGTCCTTACGGCTTAACTTTTTTAGAATATTGGGTTTGACTTTGGCCGTTAATGATAAAAAAACAAAAGAGTTATTTAATCCTAGTTCGTTTAATATAAATCCACGTTATACGAGTATAGCATGTGTATCTGAATAAACAATTAAAATATGATTTACCTGGTTTACGAGACTGCCATGAATATCAAATCACATCCAATCTTAACACGCACAATACACATTCACTGCACAATAAGAGTTCATGAACGCTAAAACAAATCAGGGCTATTACATTTAGTTTTTTGAAACTATTTTTTTTTTCATTATATCATTTGTATTTATTGTTTTTTTAATTTTTGGATAAAGTTGTAAGCGGGAGAAGGCATAAATAACTATATATTTTATCTGAATATAGGAGCAATATTCAAAACCGTTGGGTTAAAACTGGACTAATTCATTACTACCTGCTTTAAACCATGATAAATTTATAGAAACGTCTGTTATCTGTGATCTGTGATCATACTAGATCAGTATGATCACAGATCGTGATATCCTTAGAATGATAACGTGTAGCAGATCGTTTGAATTCTTGTGCGATTCGCTCTCTTCGCTCTTCGTAGAATAACCAACATTCTTCTAGCAGATATTCAGATTTTCTGATTCGGCTGCTCGCCATTGCAATAAGCTTCCACTTGGAATCAATTTTAATCTTTAAAAACTTGGCCTATAGACATTTCCTTAAATTTAAAATGACCCAATTCTCGCTTTGACTTAGTAAATAATGTAAATGTTATATGTATATATGTATTGTATTAACATAATTATTATTTTTATATAAGTATTTGTTTGCAGTATTAAGTAATTTTGAGATTTTATTTAATAATCTTTAAGTATTATTTTTGTATCAATATTATTATTGTTTTTAACCACAAACTCTAATACCTCACTTTTTACCATCACTAAGGTTAGCTGGTAGAAAATGATTTTTTGTAAATTATGTGCAATAAAGATTCATTTTATTTTATTATTAGAAGCAACGCTCACGATAACTGAGGCAAGTTTTACTAAGTTTCATCGGCTTGGTTATTAAACAACTAGAGTCAATTTCAAATCTTCGGGCTAACAGCTGTCGGGATTTTTAGTTCATTACGACAGTTTTTATGTAATAAATGGAAGTCACAATGCATCACAAAATAAATGGAATGTACTAATATCGTCTCTGCGCCTGACAAATTCCATATAGCGATTTTGCAAAGTTTTGGAAAACAACTAAAAACCTTGTTTTTGTTGTGTATTTGTTTTATTTGTAAATCGGCTATAGGTGTGTTTTCCTTGCAGATTCCTTTCTCAGTCAAATTAAACATTAACAGGTATCTGCTAAGCTGCTAGTCTTCTGCTACTAGCTTACTCTTTGGACCACTTCACTGCTTATCTTTCACTAACAGGAGTAGAATCAATAAAGAATATTTAAATAATGACGTGTCACAAATGCCTGTAATAGGTTAACATGAGTAAAGATAATTTGACTTTGATGTGTCAATAAATAAACTAATTCATTTTATCTTACCAGTCTAAATACATATGAAATTTATTAAGTTTATTTCTAGTTCGAATTTTAAAAAATGGAGTTTATTAACACTCAGAGAATAAAACGTGGTTTATGTTTAGTGCAAAAACTAAAAATATGCACATTTGAAATTTAGCAGGCGCAGCGACGATATAACATATTAGCTTATTATTATTATTAGAGGCCCTAGAACATAGCGTTCTAGACCTCCACTTTTGGAAATGGGCCTTCCAGGACATATATCAGAAATATTTGGCCTACACTCGCCAAGCCGTCTGGCCAGCCAGGATCGACGCAGATATTAGCTTACGCACACATAAACTATTTTATGCCTCAAAGTTAAAACAGTTTTTGTATGAAACTCATTCCATGCGTTATTATTCAAAGGTCACATCAGTCTCTCTTCCTACATTAGCTATTGGTAATAAATTAAGTTATCTATTATTTTGAAAAAAATATAATTTATTTATTTAATCATTAAAAAAACGTTTCTAAGGCCAAATTCAATTTAGGTTGTTGAGGACAATTAAAGGTTTTTACTCAAGTAACAACAAATAAAAGATAAATGTATATAAAATTATGGATTTAATATTAAAGTTTTTATAGTAAAGGGAAAGAAAAGTCGTAAATTAGAAAAATATTATCATTTATAACAATGCAAAATTGGGCAGCTTTGTGCTTATTATTCAAATATTTTGGCCAAAAACAATAGCCTTAATTTGATTCGGCATGAGTACCATTAATTTGTCAGGCCGAAACTTGACGTCAAAGCCACGCGTGCACCGGTCAACTAGTCATTATCGCGGGAAATGCGTCCGCCAGCTTTGCGCGCGAAAAATTCACTGCCGTTTCCCGTAAAAGCAGTTGTTTTTGATTCAAGGTTTCTTTATTTTCATTGTCCATTGCGTGTTATTTCGTAGCAAGCTAAGATTTAGTTTAAGGATAACACGCGATGGATAGAGAAAATTCAAAAAATTGTGTGGACTAAGAACGCGGACCTGCTTCCCCAACATTCAAATGAAAGGGAAACTCACCCTTATTTGCTATCTCATTCACACAAATGGAGTTTATTATTGCTATCTCAAGTAGACATTTCCATGCCTGTTTTCAATGTCTCCAAGTTTTCATTGACGCTTTTACTAATAACGGTGGGAGACGCGGATTTTTTACGTTTCTTTTTTCGTGCGGTCAATGGTCGTGATTTTGGATTATGATTACTCTTTACCACATACATTCGAATATTAAATAAAATAATACATATACTACACACTATATACATACATAAATAAATACACTACATACAATATTTACTTACCTACGCTATAAGGAGATCTGTAAGAATAGAGATAATACCTTCTTTTTAATTTTTTAAAATTTATGGTGGTAGGCGGACTGATGGTGGTAATTTGCCCAGTCTGCCGGGGCGAGAAAGTATCCACCGTTCGTGCCGATAAACCCAGTAAAGTGTATCCACACGTTTCGGGATCAGGCTCGAATTGCCGTCATGCTTAGTCAAGCCGACATAGTGTTAGCGACTGATGTCAGTCATGAGTCTCTGATTCCAGTTGCTAACAGCCACTTACCACCAGGTGGGCGCAAGGTCACATGTCGTGCTAGTAAATATATATACATTTATATTGCATGATTAAAATTGCTGAGTTTTAGACACTGTGGTGTAGTCCACTATCTGAATCGCCCACATTGAGATCATCTCTAAGGCACTTAGCGGAACCATCTCAGAGGTGAGAACAGTATTCCACGCATGACCTTATTTTATTATTTGACTACTATGCTATGTAAATATACATCCACACAGGTGTTAAAGGGACTATATATCCGTGTATGTGTGGAAAGGGGTGTAAGTGAAGAAGGTTGGAGAAATTATAGTGTCTGTCGCAAAGCGCTTAATTAAGCTTGGAATAGGTGCTTAGTTGTGCGATAGGAGGCGAGGAGCAATGTTGTCGAATACCTAATACGCATAACAGTTTAACGTTTAACCAACTTTAATAAATTTAAATTATAGTCAAAGTCAAAATATCTTTATTCACGTAAACCCAAAGGAAAAGGGAAATAAATAAATCATTGGACATATACCTATTAGAAATATTACTATTATTTTTCTACTAATTTAATTTATTTTTGACCTTTATATTGTTTTGATTTTTGAAATGAATTACCTACTGACAATTACTTTTTTAAAATTAATTCTTATAACGAAACAAATGTATGCTTAAGTGTATATGCATAGCACTGATAAATTGTGATTGGGGGTCGGTTTTAAAATCACCTCCTTTTCTTATCCATATATATATAATATATATATAATTAATGCAATATGATTAAGAAACCACCTCCTAACCTTACCATTGAAATGGTTGTAAAAATGGCAAGCTGTATACTCAAATTATTGAGATGAAGTCCAGATCTTAGTTAGTTGTTAGTATCTGTTTATGATTTGGTATGACTGCATCTTGTTATGAGCATCTAATAAATAAACAAATAAAACCTATTACTGGCATTTGTGACACGTCATAATGTACATTATTTGGAATGATTCTACTAGTGTTAGTGGAAGACTAAGCAGCGAAGTGGTCCAAGGAGTAAGCTGTTAGCAGAAGACTAACAGCTAAGCAAATTCCAGTGACCTGTTAATGTTTAATCTGACTAATAATAATAAATAACTAAGATTTACAAATAAAACAAATACAGATATGATAATATAATAGAATAGACAATATTAAAACACACCCATTACATTATTTATTAAATATTATACAAGTTTGTTTGTTAATTGTTTTTTGCAAAAGATTTTCGTCAACCTTGTCTCCTGCATTTCTATTTATTTAATTAGGTTCACCAATTCTTTATTTATAACTGCCTCGGTGGTCTAGCGGTTAAGTCCGTGGATTTAGACTCGGAGGTAACGGGTTCGATTCCTGGTCGGGACACAAAAATATTGATTAATATTAATAATTACATTTAATATTAATAATTAATATATTTTTTTTAATATTAAATTAATAATATTTAATTTATTTGTGATATTTCTCGAGTTTGGTACGCTGGCGACATCGACGAGCTTGCCACTTGTCATGATTGGCCTATAGTAAAGTCGGCTAAATGTGAATCTGCTTATTTATAAGCGTGGTTTCTGACCACCCCGAAAAAGATAAAGAATTGGTAAAAAGTAAACAGTAAAGTATCATCACGACCGTATATCCTTTCCGGGGTGATTAGAATCCACGCTTTTTAAAGAAGACACTTTTAGCCAACTTTACTATAGGCCCATCATGACAAGCGGCAAGCTAGTCGATGTACCAAACTCGATAAATATCACAAATAAATTAAATAAATATTGTGTCCCGAACAAGAATCGAACCCGGTATCTCAGCGTCTAAAACTCCGGACTTAACCGGTGGCAGACAAGATGAATTTAAAGCTTTTAATTAATTTATTAAAACAAGACATATTCCATTTTAATTCGGTAGCAAAATTCGTGTCTGAAGCTATATTGAGAGTGAGCCTTGTACTCGTAGTCCTTCCAGATAGTAATTTCCCGGGAGTGGTCGACAATTATCGAGAGAAAGCAGGACTGACCGAAAATCCAGCGTCCGACATGTCCAAACGACAAGCCTATTTGCCTTTATAATTACACTTCAATCGTAGACTAAAAAACTGCCAAGCAATTACAATTTTCAGTGATATTCTGTAGCGATTTAGTTTTTTTTGAATGTGTAGTTTATAAGTTATGAGTTAGGTACACCACTTTCAATGTCACGTCCAATGTTACAATTCTACTGACATGTTGCGACGCGGTTTTGAAGAGTCATCACAACGTCAAACGAATCATGTTTTTCACAATATACAAGTATTATTGTAATATAATTATATTAAAATTAAATTTCATTTTAGTTGTCTATATTAAACTATAGGTAAGGAACAGAACTGGAGATTAATGTAGTGTCTATCAGTCAGGACCCATTAAAAACCGACAGATTCAAATCTTACCAAACAATGGGTCCCAACTGATAAAGTTGCTATTAATAAAGTATATATAATTATTAGAATGGTGTAGTTAAGCTGTTATCAAACTTTTTGGCGACGGAACTCTTGGGATTATTTGTCCTTTTTAGTTTTTATTTATTTCGTTTCAATTTATAATTTAAGATTTTTTTTTACGCAGTCGGGTTTTTTAAATTATTATTTTATTAGTAATTTCGGAAACCCTCTCCGTGGTCTAGCGGTTAAATCCGTGGATTCAGACTCGGAGGTACCGGGTTTGATATCTGGTCGGAACACAATAATATTTGTGAATTGAATCAATATTTAATTTATTTGTGATATTTCTCGAGTTTGGTACGCTGGAGACATCGACGAGATTGCCACTTGTCATGATTGGCCTATAGTAAAGTTGGCTAAATGTGAATCCGCTTATTCATAAGCGTGGTTTCTGACCACCCCGAAAGGGAAACGGTCGTGATGATACCTGTAGTTATTGTGTTATTTACTTTTTTCACTTTGAAAACTTAACTTTGAAAACAAATGACACCAAACGATGCCAAACCATAATTTTGTAGAATAGTTATAATTTCATTGGTATTTTTAATTTTAGTTTTATTTATAATTAGTTTTTTAATAAATTTTATATGTTTTTTAAATATATTTTAGCACTCAAACTCCACGGGCCTAGAGTATCTACAGCAAACGGCACAAACACGTAGTCTTTGATTATAGATACGTACATATTTGCGCCACTTGCCAGACTCCGCACTTTTGGCTGCAACTCCCGCTTTTTGCACTGTTCCCCTGAAGTGTGACTAAGCCAAAGTGCCGACATAAGTGACATCCCACACTGACATATTTGATTTCTCTATTGTATTTAATATTGTAACTTATTTTACTGTATAAATAAATATGATAGCATTCAAAACTACTGAAAAAGAAATCTAGAAATAACAAAAAAAAATTGGGTAACAAATAATCATTTTGTACATGACAAAGAGGGTAGGTACTGAAGTTAAAACTTAAAACCCACTTCACAAAGAAAATAGTAAACATATAAAAAAAAAGTATAAAATTATTTACACATATTTTGATAAACAAAAAGACTTGACAAGAATAAAATCCCTACGAGATAAGGGAGAAGGAAACGAGAAGGATTATTGTCAAATATATTGTTTTCCTTCCTTCCCTTTAACCCTGGGGACATATTAAGTATGTGGCCAAACACCTTAAGTCTTAAGAATTTGACCTGTTTCACCCAAAAATGCTACTGTTTGACCTATAACTAAACTTTCAAAACTTTTACATCTGCTAGAAGTTAAATAAATTATCGTTTAATAATTAACGTCTTGGTAATTAATTATGATTAATACATGACCAAAATAAAATTATTTATTTATTATAAACTTTTATTGCACTCGTCAAACCTTTGGGACAACTAAAGCAGTTACGACAAGATAAGGCAGGTGCTTTCAAAACTAATAGAAAATATTAGACGTCATATATACTTAAATTAAATTAAAACCACTTAAGTAACTGACAACAACTACAATTGATTAACAAGTTTAAGCAATCATTAAAGTTTAATAATATATGTTATATTGTATGTACATCCTTTGTGGAGTGGTCAAAAATTACTTTCTTTTTTTTTTTCAAAGAAGCGGCTTTACTTTTAGCCAATATGTATAACAAGTGGTTTTGATGGGCCTATAACATTTCAGTTTCAATTGTAGTTTTTTTTGTACTTTTAGTTCCTTTGATACCTTGCAAGGTAAAAGTTGTAAATTAGTATACAGTCTAAACTCTAACGACACTGAAGGAACTGTGCATTTTATGGCGTTATAGAGAGTTGTCGTTAAATGGAGAGAAGAAAAATCAAAATTATGAAGACAAGCTAAACCAACCAAATTGATTTCGACGCTTTAGGGAGTTTGTCGTTAAATCGGGTGACGTTACATGGATTTTACACTGTAGTTGTTTTTAATACACAATGTATTTAAAACAACTAAACTTAAAAGTTAACACATATTTATTTATTTTATTTATTTAAAAAACTTTATTGCACAAAGTACAAAGGCGGACTTAATGCCCGAAGACATTCTCTGACAGCCAAACCTTAGGGACAAATTTGAACAATTTTAGGTGCAATCATAGAAATAATAATAATACTATAATTATAAAGGTTAATTTAATAGGATTGATATATACTTACATCATATATCTTCATATATATCATAATATCAATATACTACATACTAATAATACACATTATTATACCTAAACATACATATATACTACTTACTAACGCTGTCAGGAGCTATTTAAGAAGTGTGAATGGTTACGCTTTTACTTCCTTTCATACTCAATTAATTATTGGTTTAAAGCAAAAGCATGTAAAGTGTCCCTCCGGGGTTATCAGAAACCACGCTTTTAAACGGATTTACATTTAGTCAACTAAAATAGGACGAATATCACAAATAAATTAAATCAATTCTGTATATGTTTTATTGTGTAAATCTGATATAGCTGAGTTTTCCTTGCAGATGCCTTTCTCAGTCAGATTTACCATTATCAGGTCACTGGAATCTGCTAAGCTGCTGGTCTTCTGCTAACAGCTTATTTATTGGACCACTTTGCTGCTTAGTCTTCTACTAACAGGAGTAAAATCATTCAAAATATTTTAAATAATGATGCTTCATAAATGCCTGTAATAGGTTTACGTGAATAAAGATATTTTGACTTTGACAATTAAGTCCCAACCAGAAAACTAACCCGGTACCTTTGCGTCTAAATCTGCAGTCTTAACCGCTAGACCACAGAGGAAGACATAAGTTAGACCTAATCACGTATACTTTGTTATTTGGGTCAAACTGGCACATTTATCGAGGAGGTTAAATACTAACGGTCCAACCAAGACTTATAAGCATACTCCCTGGATCTATTTACGTATTTGTCGTAGTTACGTGCCGATCTCCTGACAGTACCGACAGTGAGTTTTATTTGATTTATATCCACTTGAACGACAATTACGTTTTTTTTCATGTTATTCTACGTTACAATAAGTAATGTTTAACAATAGCAAGTTTTTTAAAAGTATATAGTCAAAGAAGAGCGTGTTTTACACTTTCCTAGGCCGCGTTCGTTTTAAGAAATGTTAGCATGAAAATACCACTTTTTTAGCACAAGTCGTTCGTTTAACGAAAATTCTAACATTTGATGCTAATTTCGTATGTCAGTACCGTGTTGAAAGGAGGGTAATTGATGTTACTTTTTGACAGATGTCATTAACATATAGAATGGTTTGTTTACCATTTTTATATACTTTATAGTTTTCTATTATATTTGTTAAAAAGGTATTTTAAACGATTTTATGTAATAAATTCAAAGACCATAATAATATCATGTCTGTTGGATGCCATGGTATGATAAAACATGAACGAAAATACTTGTCAAAAAGTAGCTTCACCGCTCGTTTTATTTAAGAAATGTTAGCATTGTTAAAAAAAGTGGTATCTCTTAACAAAAACGACATTTCGCGCTGGTTTATGAAGTTGCTACGAGATGTTGTAAATGCTATAAAACGAACGCGGGGCTAGCATGCTGATCCGACAATATTGTCTGTGAACCGTATCACAACAAAATAATCAATGAAAGTGCATGTTGAACACGACCATAAAGTGCACTTTCATAGACCATTGGCCCGCTTTGATTTTCAAACCGTTTGGATTCTTGCCCTGTCTTATTATATATTGAAGGTCTTTGACCTAAAAAGTATCATCTCGACCGTATCCTGAGTCAGAAACCAAGCTTATAAACTGACGGCTTTCTGGTGCGCACGGTGGTGTTGTAAATTTATGACAATTGTACGTAGTTAAAAGTAAAGTATCATCACGACCGTATCCCTTGCGGGTCAAAAACAACGCTTATAAAAAAGCGGATTCATTTAGCCAACTTTACTATAGGCTAATCATGACAAGTGGCATGCTCGTCGAGCGTATCAAACTCGAGAAATATCACAAAGAAATTAAATATTAATTTTATTTATTTATATAAATTATTAAATATTATTGTGTCCCGACAAGAAATCGAACCCGGTAAATCCACGGACTTAACCGCTAGATCACGTAGTTCTCTAAGTATGTCAGTCTACGCACACAAAAACTAAACGTAAAATTAACTATACGAGTACATCTTACTTGTGTGTATGATCAAGGTGTCTTGGGAATTGAGGGTGGCCAGATGCGACAATTTTGACGACCACCCTAATTGACTTTGACTTTGGACAGGGGAGAATACTGTAATGTTTTTATTTATTTTATTTTTTTCACATTTTTTGTTTCTTCAATGTCTTGAATCACATCTTAAGTAGATAGTCTAAGATACGTTTATGAGCGGCCCTCACGGATCGGTTATCCGAATGAAAACCACTTTTTTATATAATAAAATACGCTAATAACAAAAGATATATACTTTTTTTTTCTTCTCTTGTCTCAAATGTGTTTTACAGTTCCGTAGCTTGCAGACCATCGGCATATTGTCAGACAAACAACAAAATCAATTTGAAAGTGCACATCCGAGACGATCATAGCCGGCAATGCACTGTCGTTTAAGGACGATTGTCCTACCCTAAGAGCGGTGTAAAAAAAGACATAAAAAGTCAGCGTATCGAGCCTTGACATTTACCAACGAGAAATACTTTCCTTACGTACTGCCTCCGTGGTCTAAAGGTTAAGTCCGTAGATTTAGACTCGGAGGTACCGGGCTCGATTCCTAGTCGGGACACAAAAATATTTATTAATGTCAACAAATACAATTAATTAATATTTAATTTATTTGTGATATTTCTCGAGTTTGGTATGCTGGAGACATCGACGAGCTTGCCACTTGTCATGATTAGCCTATAGTAAAGTTGGCTAAATGTGAATCCGCTTATTTATAAGCGTGGTTTCTGATAACCACGAAATGGAAACGGTCGTGATGATACTTTACTTTTTACTTTACGTTCATGTTCTAGGGACTGTGATGTCATTAATTCTCAAACGTTTTGGCTTCTTGCCCTATTTTATATATTGAATTTCTTTAGACATAACCCATACAAAAATCCAATCACTTTCAGGTAACTGCACTATTTCGATGACGTAGTATGTATCCCATATTAAAAGTTTACATACATATTTGTGTCGTTTGCTGTAAGTCCAAGCGCCAAAAAGTTTTTAATAGAGATAACCCGCCAATTTCTTGCTTTAATGTATGTTTATGTAGTCATCACATAATAAAAAAATTGAACACTTAGTGCTCTGCAAATTGGATAGCTTTTAGACCAAAAGCCAAGCCAAAGTTTGACAACCCTAAACAGTTTATTGACAAGCGAAAATCGAATGTGGAAGTTCGGTAAGTCATTAGAGGGCGTGACGTCACGAATTCAAAAGATTTCCTCCACCCCTGGCTCGCAAGTTAACGCTGGTATATTTTCGTAGTAGATTGCTTATTATTTGGTACTAAGCTTGTGTTTGGTTAAATTATAACAGGCAATGAACCAGGAAAAGACATCATTCATTTTGGGATATGTGTACTTGTGATGTGTACTTGTAAAATGATTTAAAAACTATATTTTTATTGAAATGACTAATGTTATTTTTTATTATGTAAGAACGCGTTCCTTAAATCCTACAAAGGTCGGTTCAAACCCACCCGACATCCAATGAGAAATACACTATTCTTACATACATTTGTCGTAGATTGACAACACCACCATACCCGTGTCCCGGAGAGCACGTTAAGCCGTCGGTCACGGTTATACTAATACCAACTTGTGGAATCGTTAATAAATTGTCATTAAAAATTGACATCATATCCTCGCCAAGCCGTCTGGCCCGCGTGGCGAGTGTAGGCCAAATTCTCCAGATATATATTCTGGAAGGCTCATCTTCAGCAGTGGAGGTCTAGGGGTTATAGGGGCTGTAATGAAATAAATATATATATATATTTGTTTACAAAATCAAACAATTTTAAAGCAATGTCTTTTTTTGACCTGTAAAAACGTTTTTTCACCAGAATACCATAAATTACAGAAACAATTCTTCACTAGCATTCCTACACCAAATATCTGACATTCCTGTTTCACGTCCAGTTGTTAGGGTTACCACCAAAATATATCGAAACATTAAGACTATCTGTTACGAATTGAAGGTCTTTGCCTTGAAAAATAATAATTTATTTTCTTATTTTACAGTAAAGAAAAGAAAGTTTAATTTCTATACTCCTTTAGGTTTAGTTTAAATTATATTGTATTTACGAAGAACTATTTTACAATATAACTGACGTACAAACCAGTGACGATGACTCTCATAGACCTGACATTTTAAACACTACTAATAATATTAGATCTGGACGAATAATAAAAATACCAAACAGTTATTTAATTTAGTTATTGTTTTGGGTACTTAGTGTTATATATGTATGTATATATCTTTTTAAATTATTATTTAGGCAACTATTGCAATTGTGTTGCACATTCGCAATAAGGGGGACGATGTTACGAATTGAAGGTCTTTGCCTTGAAAAATAATAATTTATTTTCTTATTTCAATTTTTTATATTTAGAATGTTGACAATTTGACTTGTGGATTTGTCTAAATTTTATTTTTATTATCAATTATATTTTCCTCTATAAAAAGCAAAAGTATTTCATTTTACTATCTGTTATTTTATCTTATGTTTCTGTAAGGATTCTCATAAGGGTTTACGAACTTAAGATTCTTTTTTTATTAATTTCTTATTGGGAATAATTTTATTGTATTATATTTATGTAGTATTAGTTTGCATGTTTATGTATTGTATATATATATATATATGTATATTGTATATTATAGTTGTCTATGTAAGATAATTTTATTTTTTTATTAGTTTAAAAATATTATTTATGTTTAATTCTTTTTATATTTTAATTATCTTTTTGTACCGTACACAAATTTAAATTTCCCAATGTCCCAAAGGTTATCGGGAAGAGAATGTCTTGCAAATGTAAAACATAAAAAGAATTAAACATAAATAATATTTATAAAACTAATTAAAAAATCAAATTAACACAATGACAATTTATATATATATATATATTATAGTTGTCTATGTATGTTAATTTTAGTTTTTAATTAGCTTAAAAATATTATTTATGTTTAATTCTTTTTAAATTTTATTTCTATACACAAATTTAAATTTCCCAATGTTCCAAAAGGTTAACGGGAAGAGAATCAAATCAAATCAAATCAAATCATTTATTTCCTTAGGTTAGTACACAACACTTGGATATTGTCAATACATATATTTTAATACAATATAAACTTGGCTGGACCGAATCTAACAGCAATACAATTTATAATAAATAAAAAATAAAACATTGTTGCCATAAGCGAGGATTTTGTACTTATTTATAACTAGATACTTAAAATTTAATTCGTGGCTGTAAAAAGGCCGTGTCAGCTTATGATCTAATAACATTTAAGTCCTTAAATATAAATTCGTGGCTGTAAAAAGGCCGTGTCAGCTTATGATCTAATAACATTTAAGTCCTTAAATATAAATTCGTGGCTGTAAAATGGCCGTGTCTGCTTACAATCTAGTAATAATAATATTTATGTCCATAAATATAGATTCGTGGCTGTAAAATGGCCGTAATGTAATAATGTAGTAATGTCTTGAGACATTACTTTCGCCTTTTGTATAGATTTACAATAAAGTTTTTAAATAAACTTTAGATTTAAGATTAGGATTATTTATGTTTAAGTAATATAGCCTATCTTGGTAGGGAATAAAATCAGGTGTATTTTAGAGACACATTAATGTCTAAGATTAGGTATATATCTCTTAAGTCTATTAATAAATCCACTACGATACCTTTGTGAGGATTAATAAAAAACTCTGATAACTCGCCGAAAGCGCAGACTTTAAATAAACGAAATGTAATCCTAATAAATCATTATTACCGTTACTAGCCAGCATTGGGTCAAAGTCAAAGTAAAAAATCTTTATTAATGTAAACACATTACAGGTATCGCCGACACGTCTTAATTTAAATTATTTTTAATGATTCTACTCCATCTAATGTAAGACTAAGAAATAAAGCGGTCCAAAGAGTAAGCTGTTAGCAGAAGAAGTTGCTGGAGCTTAGCTGGGGACTATTATTGAAAAAAAAAACGATCGCTGGATGAGGGTAGGATTTTTATTCTTCTTTAAAAGCTATAGTAGGTATGCTATGACTTTCCATTAAGTATCTACAATAGGTACTATTCTCGGCTAATGCTAATGCAATTTAGTTATATATCCATCTCTCTCTAGTCTAAATATCTATCAAACGCATATGAGACTTTATTTGCTGAAAATTTAATAGCGTCTTACATTGACAGTTTCCGATATTTTAGGGATGCCATTACATAACGTTTGCGCTTAAGTAATATAATAGGACTACAGGACACAATCCATTACAACTTTATTAAATTCAATTTTGGTTACCAGCTTTCAAGTGTCAACCCTATCAAGACAAACGTTCGGTTCGTGCCGTGTTCGCTGCCGAAATGAGGTATGAGTCGCATTGCGGACTGTCCCTATGAATTGTGGTCACACCGCGCGACCGAGACGTATTGTATGAATGGGCTTTAATTTTACAATTTATTAATTCAATCCATCACAAACAAAACTTACGGCCGGTTGCAGAAAGGCTGATATCTTTTGACATGTTAAATGTATGTTTATTATGGGTATTAAATTCTTTATTGCACAAAATAAGTGTACAAAGGCGAAGATGCCTTGTAGATATTTTTATACTAGCAGGACACCTTGCGCCCACCTGATGGTAAGTGGCTTTATTAACTTTCTTAACTGATTTTATTTTTCTCTTTTTTAATTTTGTATATTGTACTTGTTGTGAATTTATTTTTGTAGATCCTGACTTCTAGGACACAGCCCAACTAGTCTTGGAGTCAGGGTTTTAACTATTTGTTACAAAACTGTTCCCTAAGTTAAGTTTATATTTATAAGGAAGAAAAAAATGTAATTGTTTCAATAAACTTTATTTATTATTATTATATGGAAGGTTTATATTTTATGGAAGGTCTTTTATGGGAGGCACAAGGAGGCTTTAGACCTGGAAGAGGATGCACTGACCAAGTCTTTTCGCTCCGCAATATCACAGAGAAGTTTTTGGCCTTAAACCAGAAGGTTTTCTGTGCTTTTGTGGATTTGGAAAAGGCTTTTGATAGAGTTGTAAGAAAGAAGCTTTGGGACATATTGCCGGAGTATGGAGTGAATGACAAACTGCTACAAGCTATACAGTCCCTGTACAAGGGCTGCAAAGCTTGTGTGCGGGTGGAGGGGGGTATGTCGCCTTGCTTTGAATCCCAAATGGGCGTCAAACAGGGTTGTGTGCTTTCTCCTAGATTATTCACTCTATATCTCGACAAATGCCTAAAAAGAGTGAGAGAGAGTGACTGTGGGATAAAGATGAGTGATCTAGTGGTGAACTGCCTGCTTTATGCAGATGATGCTGTTCTTATGGCATCGTCCGAACAACAACTGCAATCACTAGTCACAAGAATGAAGGAGGGATGTGCAGAAAAAGGACTCCGTTTGAATGCGAGAAAAACCAAGGTACTAGTGTTTGAAAGAAGAAGGATGACAACCGTGACGATAAAGATTGATGATGAAACTCTAGAACAAGTAAATGAAATTATATATCTGGGCAGTGTTTTCACTGCGGATGGGAAGTACGATAGGGACGTTGAAAGAAGAGTGAACGCGGGAAATAGTGTTAACGGTGCCCTGGGGTCACTGATCGGCAGTCGAAATGTCAGTGACAAAGCTCGGCTCGCCATACACAATGCCATGTTGGTACCAACACTGATGTATGGAAGCGAAACGTGGATATGTCAGAATACGCATGAGAGTAGGGTTAATGCAGTAGAAATGCGGTCGTTGCGGCGGATATGTGGCGTCACTTTGGCGGACCGCATACGTAACGTCGAAATACGGAAAAGGGTTGGTATGAAGGAAAGCATAGGGACAAAAATAAGGAAAAGCATGCTACGATGGTTCGGGCATGTTGAAAGGATGAGCGATGAAAGATTGACGAACCAGATATATAATGCGAAAGTTGTGGGTAAAAGAGGCCCTGGCAGACCGAGACTCACATATCACGATCAAATAAATAAAACACTGACTGAAGGTGCATTAAAAAGTCTTCGTAACCAAAGGGCATGTATGAAGAGGTTAATGAATGTCGACGAAGCGAAAGAGGTATGTCGTGATCGTGTCAAATGGCGCTCAATTGTCTCTGCCTACCCCGCAAGGGATCTGGCGTGAAGATATGTATATGTATGTATTATTATTATTATAAAACAGAACCCGTAGTGTGTTACCTACAATTAATTTTCGATGTACATTATATTCGAATTTTCTAAACTACAATTTTATTCAAAAATAAATATAAAATGAAAAAGCGTTACTACAGGAGTTACGTTTCACGAAACTTGCATTCAACACTAAGCCCTTAGCAACTCAAATTCAAATTCAAATTCAAAATCGTTTATTGCACAGAATACAGGTAGATATAGGATAATACAATTTTACAGTTCAGCTGTATCCTACCATAATGGTATGCAAATAATAGTACATGTCAATTACAACTAAAATTATATTTGTCAACACTTACGAGTATAATGTAAAAATTCTTGGATACTATAAAAACATTGTTCTTTTAACCATTTATTTAACAGCTTCTTAAATTGAATTATTGATGTCAATTGTTTTAATTCTATAGGCAAACCGTTAAATATTTTGATACACATTTGGTGACTATTTTAGAAACAATGGTAAGTTTTGTAGCAGGTTTCCATAAATTGTATCTATATTGAGTCCGAACATTTGTTCGCCCGTCCTCGTTAACAGACCGAAAAAGACTCGGGTAGTTTTTAATAAACATACATACGTCTAAAATATACAGACACGGCAATGTTAGAATATTATAGTCACGAAAGTATGGTCTACAGGAGTCGCGCTGTCCGAGATTAAAAATTGCACGGATGCATTTTTTTTGGATTATAAACAGCGTATCTATATCTACAAAGTTCCCCCAAATTACAATGCCATATCTCAGCACAGAGTTTACATATCCATAGTATGAAGTAATAGCTGCTGATTTATTGACGAACTGTCTAACTTTTTTTAAAGCGTAAACAAATCTATTAAGTCTATTGGAAACATCTTGCACGTGGTCCTTCCAATTGCAAAACTTATCAAGGGTAATGCCGAGGAATTTATGACCAGATACCTCTTCAATACTTTGTCCTTCAGATTTGATGTTAAGCACCCTAGGTTTGGTTTTATATGTGTGGCATTGGATGTATTTTGTCTTACTGGGGTTAACCATTAAATTATTATTACGCATCCATGTAATCACAGCTGCTAATGTTATATTGATTTCATTTTCATATGCAATATTATCTTTATTATCATTTCTAATTAAAACTGTGGTGTCATCAGCAAAAAGCACGCATTTACGCTTCAGTGAATCGGGTAAATCATTTATATAAAGGAGAAATAACAGTGGGCCCATTACACTACCCTGTGGTACACCATATCTGTTATAGTTATAATCAGATCTGTAGCTCTGTATACTTTGACTTTCAGAACTATAAGCACAGATTTCCACACATTGTAATCGATCACTTAAGTAAGATGTTACCCAGTCTGATGCCACCCCACGTATACCGTAAGCGTTCAATTTTCTGATAAGGATCTTATGACAAACAAAATCAAACGCCTTGCTCATATCCATAAATAATAAGGTTATAGGTATTTTACGGTTAAGACAATCTGTAACATTTTTAATTAATTGGTAAGCTGCTAGAGTAGTGCTTCTTCCCTTTCGAAATCCATTTTGCTCATCTTTTATAATTCTATTACAAACTATAAAATTGAATATTCTACTGTACATACATTTGTCAAAAATTTTAGAAAAAATCGGTATTAGTGCCACTGGTCTGTAATTATTCATTAAACATTTGTCTCCTTTTTTATATAATGGTTTCAGAATAGTTTTTTTTAAAGCTTCAGGAAAAATACCTTGGCTAAGAGATAAATTTATAACATGTAATAATGGGTAAGCGATTACATTAACACTAGTTTTTATTATTTTAGTGCAAATACTGTCATAACCCACTGATTTAGAATTATTCAACGACTTGATTATTTTAACAAGTTCAGTTATATCAAATGGTCTTAAGAATATAGTTGGTTGGTGGTTGTTAAAATACAAAAACACTCAAAAAGTGTAAATTAGAATACCTATACAACGCATATGCATTGCTATTATACGCGCCCCTAAGCGTAGGGGAAAGCGGGTACAATAAATTCAGGTGCATATTTTTTGCAATAACATATTTTACTCTTCAAGGGGGCAATTATGTACCGAGTGCATCAAGCTCCCCTCCGCACTATATAACAACTACAAAGAATTCACGAAGACAACTTGGTTTTTATTTTGCAGATGCAAAAATTTACAAGGACAGTTTTTACTGGGTAGTGGAATAAGCATTTAAAAATACATATTTCTGTAGACAAAATAGATTGCCCAAAACAAGGCCCCATTTTATTTGCAGCGTGCCTCAACTAAATATAAATCAATTATCATAACAATTCATTCTGTTTTTTTATATATCTGTTTTACCCCAGCATTAAAATATAATTTAATTAAATAGTCAATTGGTTAAAATCTATGTATGAAATCGATGCAAAGCACTATTTATACGATTAGGTTCTTTATTATGATCAGGTACTTTATTATAGATAAAACACTGGATTACAAATTCTTTATAATTCTCCAATTATATGTATCGTTATGCTAGGGTAAAATAAATAAAATTAATAACAGATTATGAAAACAATATATTAACTATCAAATCAGAAAGAAATCATTGTGTCATACAAAAACATTTTATTGGGCCCATTTCTCTAAAAAAAATATATGCATATATTTAGGTTGAACAATAGTATTTCGGGCTTGTGACCGAACATCATCATCAGCCCGTGTCTCTCCACTGCTGGATATAGGCATCCCACAATGACAACCTTATTTAAAAAAAAAACATAGTCAAACTCTTTACTGGTATTAAAAGTGCAACGCTACAACTTAATACATTGACATTAATAAACTCATGAGGATAAGGTGAATATGTTTGAAACTTAGATTTTTGTATGATTTTTATATAAAATAATAATATTATTAGAAGTAAAGACAGTAACATGAGCATTTCATGACGCTTTGGAATCCCGAGTAAAATGCTTTTTGAAAAATACAAGCAAAAATAAAATAATGACCTGTCTAAATCAAAGTGTATTCCAGCAGACAGTACTTTATAATAGGTAAACTTAAAAATATGCTAATAAAGACAATAACAATAATCATAGTAATACACAAGCTAAATATTTAAATACAGGTAAGTTAAAGTTCCTTCTTATATATCTAATTTCAGACAAAGAAAAATATAAAAAATATTTAAAACGATTTTATGCAACCAAAATATCCGTAATTATATTTCCTTCTTCTTCTTAGTCGCTGCACTCTTGGCAGAGTGGTCGTGGTCGTCACTTGAGTGTCAGTGGCACGCTTAACAAGCCGTCGCGACTCGTCCCGAACTGCAGCCTTCCTGGAGCACTCATGTAGGGGGTGATCCATTGCTGCTTTAACCTGGTCAGTCCATCTCATCGGAGACCTACCACGCATCCTCTTGCCATCGACTTTTCTCTGAATTACAAGGCGCTCAATGGATGTATCTCCACGCCGCGACACGTGTTCAAAGAAAGTGAGAATGCGTGTGAAGAAAGGCGCTGTCCTATCTCTAGTTTCTCCAGGATGGATTTGTTGGTTCAGAACTCCGTCCACGATATGCCCAACATTCTCTGCCAACACCACATTTCTAGAGCATTAATCCGTTTTATTTCGGTTTTGCGCAGGGTCCACGTCTATGCAGCATACAGGAAAATAGGGAACACAAGAGCTCTGACCAGCCGGATTTTATTAGCTTTCGTAATGTTTCGTAATTATATTTCCTAGAAAATTAATAATAATAATCTTTTAAAATGTTGTATTGTGAGCGAGAGAAATGCAAAAGCGTTACCCCTCTTAAGCAAAAAAATATCATAAAATACAGGTAAGAAACAAAGCATGTGATGTAAAACTAATATTACATATGTAAAATAAAAATATTGAGCTAATGTTGTTTTTTCCTCCACCGAGTGTGATGTAGGATATATTTTGCACTACTAATAACACTGAATGTTTAGTACGAGTATCAATTAAAATTGTAGCGGAAACTGCTCCCCAAGATACAACATAATGTTTTGGGGAGCAGAGTTCTGTATCTCTTTCTTGCTTACTTGTTTTGATTATATATTTATTTCCTGTACCAAATTTTGTAACTCAGTTTACTTTTGCTTCAATAAACGATTTTTACTTTACTTTACCATTGATGGCTCTACATGTGATTCGCATAACTTCACCGTGTCGAATTCTACCGTGACATCGAGTAGATACTGTAAAAAGGTTCGTTGAAGTCATTTATCTCAATCGAGCAATCAATTAGTGCAGTGTCAACCTCAGAGCCGATGTGTCGCGTTCCAAATACGATTAAGCTGGGGTTTTTATAAATTGTGCCATAAACGTAACGACTTTTTTTCATTTTGTTTTTAAAGTTACTCGTAGCATAGGTTATGTTTACATATAAAGTACAATATTAACATCTAAGCTAAAATCAGATATATGTTCTGAAACGTTCATTTTCAATAGTGGAGTTTTTTTTAAATATTGAATACGAAATGCTGGTAGTAAGCTACTGTACCGATGTAATACAGGAATACTGACGGGTTGTTTGCAACATTATAAAGATTTTTTTTTTAAATGAGTTAGTTTTAGCAATACTTGCAAGCAATCGACCTTGACATATATGACGTGATATATACGAGTATGTATATAGTTAACGGATTCCATTCTATAACGTTTGCGCTTAACTACAGAATAGGGCTACAGTAGCTTACATTAAGCGCAAACGTTATACAATGGAATACGTTGACTATATATAAATATCACGCTAATAAAGTTGATATTTGTGCGGACGCTGTCAAGCTCGAACGTTTATAGAGTTAAGAATTGAATACTATTTTGTAATTATGACGCAAGCTCTGACTTAAATAACGGAATCCACTAATAACGTATGCGACTAAGTAAGAGAATACTCGTAGGGCTGCAGGATATCAACAGATATATGATAACAGTATAATGGTTATGGGTTACGTCATTTAATTCTTAAAATAAATAAATTATGCTATAATCTTGCATGTACTACACCTTCTCGTGTTAACGTCAACTGCAATCTATAACAGACATGCAGTAGCTATCGATATTTCGCAAAAGGTACCGGGGGAAAAATGTACTTGTTACACCACGGCCCCACTTACCCCACTTTTCCCCAAATTTCGACATTAACCCGCAGAAATAAGGGTTAGTTTTGTGTAAGAAAATGTTGCCAACCTTTCGTAATGTCCGCTCCAATTCGTGTAACATTTAAAATGAACTTTACTCAACTATTTAATAAGAAAACTGGAACGATGCCGCTGTGTTTTGTTGGAAAATATTTGTATAGGAGCACAATTTTATTGTACTATCCAAGAATGAATACTATAACTGACATCGTGATCGTAAAGTGTATTTTGACCATTTCTAGCATCATCATCATATATAGAGACCTAGACCGCAACTGCTAATGATGGGCCTTCTAATAATAATAATAATAAAATTATTAATTTCACATAATTTACAAATGTAGTGTACATGGGCGAACTTAATGTAGAAGGCATTCTCTACCAGTTAACCTTTGTGATGGTAAAAAGTGAGGTAATAGAGTGATTGGGATTGGAAATAATAATAGTATAGATACAAAATGAATAAAGATATAAATAAATACAAATGAAAATTATTATTAACTATATGTGAAATTTATTTATAATAATAATGCAAACAAATACTTATATAAAATAGTAATAATAATATAATACAATAAGTACATAAATAAACAATTAAATAAACGTACACATGTACAAAATTTACTATGTCAAAGCGTGAATTTTGCAATTTAAGGAAATCACTGTAGGCCAAGTTTTTAAAGATGGAGATAGAAGGAGCTTGTCTGATTACCAGGAGGAACCTTATTCCACTTCTAAAACATATTATTTCTTGAGAATTTTGCCTACACTCACCACGCTGCTGGCCAGACGGGTTAGCAAGGGTCTGGTGCCAATTTTAATGACAACTTATCGATTTCACAAGTTGTTAAAGTTGAACAGAGACCGACGGCTATAGTGCTCTCCGAGGCTTGGGAAGAAAATTTTGATATTAACGCATTTCGTTGTTACAACCCAGCCACTAACCCTCTTTTGTCCTAGCCATATTTACTAATGTTTTGCAACTACCAAATGCTATTCATTCATTTCATTTCATTACAGCTCCTAAAACACAGCGTCCTAGACCTCCACTGCTGGAGATGGGCCTTCCAGAACTGGAGAATTTGGAATAAACTCGCCACGCTGTCCAGACGGCTTGACGAGGAACCACATGCTATTGCAGAATATTAATTCAGCCTTTGAATAATATAATAATAAATGATAATAATTAAGTTAAAGCGTACCTTTTAAAAAACGACTAGGCGTTCAAACCAAAATTCAGTCAAATAAAATTCAACGCTCAAAAACAATCAAAGATTTATAGTACAAGATACGTAGATGTAAAGTAAAGTAATGTATCATCCCGACCGTATTCCTTTCGGGGTGGTCAGAAACCACGCTTATATAGAAGCAGATTATTAGCCAACTTTACTATAGGCCAATCATGACAAGTAGCAAGCTTGTCTATGTCTCCAGCGTACCATGTAGATGGTTACCATACGAAAATGTGTTAATGACAATCGACTTTAAAAAAAACTGTTATAACATAATGCAATTACTTACACATCACGTAGACAGCAAAGAAAACAGATTAATGGTAAAAAATGGGGAAGATCCCCTCGTTCCTCTTTTTACTTTTTATTTCAAATCCAAATGCAATCGGTAAAGCGGTTCGTTTGATCTCCGTCAGGTCCGCTTCCCAATTTAGCGACAATAACTTAAGATGACATTTAGTGCTGTCGTCGCCCGTGTAAACGGCTGAACTATCTGGTTTTGGTTTGACTACAAATTTTGAATTTTGACTATTAAATTTGGAATTCTAATTAGAATATATTCTTTCAAAAAAGGCCAGCGTTCTGTAAAATAATATTCAGTTTGACCAAATGGTAAATTATATATTGGAATACAGCAGTGGAGAGACGCTGTTGTCAATACATGGTCGTCTCTAAGCTAACATTTTACTACATTAACGGCTAGTTATTTTGATATACGTTACGTGATGATAGTTTGCTTGTAACTTTAGTTATATCTGCCAATGACATGCCTCATAAAACTACGTTAAACATGTCGAAAGATAATTAACATTTCTGTCTCATTTTCATTCGGTTCATTACGTCTCAGCTAGCCTTCTGCTAGCAGGTTACTTATTAAACAGCTTTGCTGTGTAGTCTTCTAGTAGCAGGTGTTACTATTTATTTATTATTATTAATTTTTTTTTAATATAAATATTTTTTTATTATACTCTGCCGCTAAACTTGAAATAGTTCCTTGCAACCGGTTCGTTTGATCTCGGTAATTGTTATGCATCAAGTGCAGGGGGTTAACTGCGGAAGAAAAGAGATGGCTGATATTTGCAATAGATTACGAAAACTCTTTAATTTATGATGCAACCAATGCGCAATGGGAGGTTGGTTGCATTTTCACATTTAGCTAATGTTTTTCTTTTGTTTCAGTCGGTGTTATGCTCATTATTCATTTCATTACAGCCCCTAGAACACAGCGTCCTAGACCTCCACTGCTGAAGATGGACCTTCCAGAACATATATCTGGAGAATTTGGCCTACACTCGCCACGCTGGCCAGACGGCTTGGCGAGGGATGAGTATTATGCTCGCCTATGTACATTATTTTATATTTCGTGTGCAATAAAGAATTATCCTCCGTGGTCTAGTGGTAACAAACGTTGCCGTGAACTCGGGAGGTCGTGGGTTCGATTCCCACTGGGGCAAGTTGTACATTGTATAATTTGTCTCGGTCTGGGTGTTTATATGTATAATATGTATATATTTACAAAAAAAAAAGTATAATATGTAGTTTATCAACCATCTAGTTTCCGTAACACAAGCCTCGTAGCTTACCACGGAGACTAGATGGCGCTGTGTGACGTGTCTGGAAATATTTATTTATTATTATTAGTTATTTTTTTATATTTTAGTTTAGAAAGCTCAATTACATCTTTCTCGGTGTACAAAAATAAATTATGTAAATACCAATGATTATGTAATAATAAAGTTCTACTATTGGTGGATATTTTTAGGAGTTTATATAAATATCCCCAACTGTACACTAAATGTTCAGAGAAGCCACGTCGCGTCGGTATGATTTTAAAAACAAGTTACTGTGACCAACATCCACTTAAAATACACAGCTATGCTATATTTGCAAGAATACTTGTATACAATAAATGAAATCTATATTAAAACTACTAAACAAGGACTTAACCATATAACTTATGTAAATAATCTAAAGGATATAGTACCAGAAAAATGTGTGTAGTAACATTTTTCTGGTACTATATCCTTTAGATTATTTACATAAGTTCAATGAATTAATAAAATAATAATGAAGGGTAATAAAAAGTTACCTACGGTAATGTTGGTAGTCCCACACTAGGCCTCTTAGGTATTAATTAACAGCATTGCGTTAAAATCAAACTAGTATTCCGTTACTTAGTAAACGTTATTAATGGATTTTGTTGTTAAAGTCAGATCTTGCGTCATAATTACAAAATATTATTTAATTCTCAACTCTATAAGCGCTCCTTGACAGCAGCCGTGCAAATATTAACTTTATTAGCATGATATATAGTTAATGGATTCCATTATATAACGTTTGCGTTTAAGTAACAGAATAGGGCTGCAGGTTACCTTAAAAAACTTAAACTAATCTATATAATGTACAGTAAATAATAATACAGTGGAATACGTAGTAGTTATTATTTTCGATTCTTCTCGGTGTTAATAGTTTGAAAATTGTTCAATTCAATTCGTTTATTTTGCAAGTAGGCATAGAACAAAAAGATATGTATTCTGCACTTTTACACGTCAATTTTTAAAATATTGATATAAAACGATATCATTTTATAGTACATATTGGTGAATCTGGAGCAGTACATGATAACCATCATTTGGAAAGAGAAACAATAAAATAATAAAATTATAAATACAGAATAACGCTTAACATTATGGCTGCTGTAGATAGGCATTGTCACACTATAAGCTAAGACAGACATAATTATAAGAATATAAATTTCAATGTCAGTTAAGATAATAGCTGCTGTATATAGGCATTGTCATACTATAAGCTAGAACAATATTGTATAGTTAAGTAAGTTATTATATGTTACAATTTGCTAAGCCCCTACGGGATATAATATACATATGTAATTGTGTATGCACTTTGTGGCATGCAATTAAATATTTGAATTTGAATTAAAAACAACGAACTATTAGTAGCCAGTAAGTTTGAATTCCGCTGCACCAAAGCGCAAGACATCAAAGTGACGTAATACGAGAACAAAGCCATAAAGACGTGTTCTTTGGTTTCTTTCCTCATTAGAGAAGTGGTGTACTATTCGAGTTTACGTGATGCGTCCTAGAAACCTAAGCTTTGTCACTAAAGGCTTTCTGGGCCATAGGGTTTGTCCCTATTCTCCTAAATTCAAAAAAACACTTTTTTTGTTGAAGTCCAGCAGCGGCCATAAGCGTTATATCGTCTCAGAGAGATCAAATATAAATTAGAGCAGACGTAGGTTGTTATTTTCATATTTTTTTATGAAGAGGGACGTATTTTACACTTCAGTAGCATGAAGGTCGGATTAATATCCGTAAAACAACAATATCAATTTAAAAAAGCAGGTTAAATAATACTCGTAAACCAATTAAAGTTGAGAGACGATTGTTTCACACCGTTTGGCTTCTAGCCCCATCTTATCATAGCTTTAATGTCTGCATTGCTAAAAAAGTACACTGTTAAAAATATATATTAAGTTCTTCGCCGCGTCTGTCTATCTGTTCGCGATAATGCTAAAAGCTATTGCACCGATTTTCATGCTGTTTTCACCAATTTTCATAGTGGTTCTCGAGGAAGATTTTAGTATATAATTTGTAAAAAAAATGTATACATTATCAATATTTATTGGAGGTATAAAATAAGCTGTCTGCGAGCTTTCAACGAAAACCCTTCGAGATATAACAAAATAATGTATAGTGGAATTGTGTTAAATGATTTCGTGTCGCCGTTTACACAAGCAAAGCCACATAAAACACCTAGTGTAATGTAAAAACGTGGGTTAACTGACAAATTTTAGGATTTATGCCGATAGGATCAGTCTTTAAGAATACAATGCCGTTAAACTAACTCATGGTATTACTATCACGATACGTGGTGGTGGCACTGAGATAATATCACTATACATTCACATTACCCATCCTGAAGATAAAGGATACCGTTTTTTTAATAGATAAATCGGGAACAAATGCAATGCCCTAAGCATTTCAAATTTAGAAAGTTTTAACAGCCTAAAATTGCTACAGGATTTTAGGATTACAAGTTAAGGTTTCAAAGGTTATAGTTGTATTTGGAAAATTAAAAGGATGATGCTTTGTTTCAACTAAAAGTTGTTCTCGTTTTTCTGGAACGAGTGTCATTTCGGTTTGGTTTTTTTTCTTTTCGCATATTTTACAACTGCTAATTGTAAAACTATTCAGTTACAGATACAGTTACACATTGTTTTTGATACTACACTAATATTCAATATGATTTTTGTTTTCACACATATACTACTAGACTGATTTTGATAAAAAAAATAACTTATGTTTTAGAAGAAAATTAAAAGTCACCACATAGTTAAAGGCGATAGATGAAACAGCGCAAAAGCTTTTGCTAAGAAATGAGGAAAGATAGATAAATGAGATTTTTTTATTTCATAGTTAATATATTTTGATTTCATAATCCGTAATTAATTTTATTTATTTTACCCTAGAAAAACTTTTTTTTACCTTAAAATAACATATACATAATAAGTTTCTATCCCGCCAATTTGAAATCCAGTGTTTTATCTGTAATAAAGTACCTGATCATAATAAAGAACCTAATCGTATAAATAGTGTTTTGTAACTATTTCATTCACAAATCTTAACCAATTGACTATTTAATTAAATTATATTATAATGCTGGGGTAAAACAGATGTGAAAAAATAAATAAAAAAAAACACAATAAAAAGATAAGATTATTGAATTATATTTTGTTGAGGCCTAAGAAAGTTGGGGCCTGGTTTTGGGCAATCATTTAAAATGTGTCTTTACTGTAACGGGGAGAGCACTGATACCAGTATGACAATTAACTGATATAGGTATCAGTGAATCAAACCAACAGTTGATAGTGTACCTAAAGTAAAAGAGTTATTTTTTACTTTGATGTACCACTTATTTATTATTTAAAAAAAAAACATTTGTCCTTGAGCTATTTCGGTGATGCAGGCTCATTAAGAATAGAAAAGAGTAAACAGAGAAGAATTATTATAATAATTCTGAAAAAGCTTAACAAAAAAAAGTACGTTGGTAATATAGTGTTGCAAAATATTGTCCTACCCACAAATCAGCCAGCGGGTTGAACAAACGAGACTACCTGTCGTCGACACCCGTTAGTTGCACCCTTACGTTACTCTTATTGAATGTACTGTGTATTTTTAGATATTGTTGTACAGTATTACATTTTAAAGTTTATTGCACAAATGTACAAATACTGTGGAAGTAACTTTACTATATTAGGTAAATTATGTTTCTATTAGTCAAAGTTTATTCGAAGATGATGAAATTAAAAATAAACTAAACTATTAATAAAAAATAAGCGGATTCACGTTTAGCCAACTTTACTATAGGCCAATCATGACAAGTGGCAAGCTCGTCGATGTATCCAGCGTACCAAACTCGAGAAATATCACAAATAAATTAAATATATTTTTTTATTTCCCCGACCAGGAATCGAACCCGGTACCTCTGATTCTAAATCCACGGACTTAACCGCTAGACCACGGAGGCAGATGATACTTGAAAGTGATAAAATGTATTTATTATTATTACTAATGACTTTGTTTCCATATGTAAAACGAAAGTATCATCAGAACCATATTCCTAACTATAAATTATTTTGTCCCGACCAGAAATCGAACCTGGTAAAACTTGCTAAATCTACGGTTTTAACCGCTAAATTCTGTATTAGTTTTATTTCGTAGTCTGAGTTTTCCTTGCAGGTTCCTTTCTCAGTCAGATTAAACATTAACAGGTCACTGGAATCTGCTAAGCTGCTGGTCTTCTGCTAACAGCTTACACTTTCGGCCACTTAGTTTATAGAGATATTTTGACTTTGACTGAGATCACTTGCTTTATGGCAATTTAAGTATATTTTCAAATTCAAATTATTTATTTCCATTTGGTTCACAGGTAACACTCGGATATTGTCATTTTTTACAAATAAAATATAATATTATTTAAATTAATTAAAAATTAAATTATGGATGGACCGAAATGAGTGACATTGGTGCCATAAACAAGTACTGCAGCTTAACCTAAATTTGTGGCTTTATAAAGGCCGTGTTAACTTATAATCTAAATAATGATAATTTTATGTCAAATTATAAAAAAAATACAATAACAATTTCGTGGCTGTATAGAGGCCGTGTCAACTTATAATCTAAAATAATTATAATAGAATCAAATTAACTTAAATTAATTTCGTGGCTGTACAGTGGCCGAGTCAAATTAAAATTAAATTCATAATAATATAAATGTCATAATATTATTTATTATATATATATAAGAACTTAATTCGTGGCTGTAAGGAAGCTGTGTCAATTTACATACTAAATAAATAATAATATTAGTAATAAAAATAAAATGAAAATAAGTTAAAATCGTGGCTGTAAAAAGGCCGTGTCAGCTTATGATCTAATTTTATTTATGACTAAGAATATATAGCTTTTCTATGCTATGGTATCCAGCAATGCCTCCTTAAGGTCATAGTAACTCTTTTTAATTGGGATATCTTTCATTTTACTTTTGAATCTTATAAATTGTAAACTTTTCATTTCTATTGGTAATTTATTGTAGAGTTTAATACCATTGCATAGAAAACTTTTTGATGATTTAGTCAGTCGAGTTCTGGGGCATTAAATGTATTCCTTATATCTTGTATTGCGTCCATGTATATCAGAATATGTAAGAAAACTTTTTTCATTCTTCTTAATGTAAGGTATATAAAGTATAAGTATATAAAAGTGGGAAGAAAGGTTGAGGTACCTACTGTTAAATAGGATTTTTTCTAGTCAACGACTATACTCGTACAAAAAGTTAATAAGCGACAGAATTCAAGGAATGCTAGTTAGAGACTAAACTGAAAATTTTACACGAGCTGGAGACAAAGAGGTCTGTGCAGGAATGTATTACGACTTGGAATTCCAGACGGTGTAAAGACGGTGTCGTGCTGACTGCACATTTACCGCTTCACCATGAGTTGCTTATAAATGCTAAAACTTAATTTGATCCATAATATCCATAATAGCGCAGGTATCTTGCGAATAACAAGAGGGATTAGCATGCTGGCCTAGTGGAGGTAGGTGGATAAAGCTGATTTGCATAGTGGTTACGCCGATATATATATGACCGCCTCCGTGGTCTAGTGGTAACAAACGTTGCCGTGAACTTGGGAGGTAGTGGGTTCGATTCCCACCGGGGGCAAGTTGTACATTGTATAATTTGTCTCGGTCTGGGTGTTTATATGTATAATATGTATATATTTACAAAAAAAAAAAGTATAATATGTAGTTTATCAACCATCTACTTTCCGTAACACAAGCCTCGTAGCTTACCACGGAAATTAGATGGCGCTGTGTGACCTGTCTGGACATATTCATTTATTATTATTTATTTATATATTCTTATATATCTATCTTACTACTCATTTTCCTTCCACTCCTACCTCTAACTCCTTTGCCCAACGCCAGTTGGCATCGCAGTCGCTTAACCGCCGCGCTTGGACGTGTCCGCAAACCTACCACGCTTCGCCGTTAAAAACGCTAAATCACGCAAAATCACGCCGCGAATTCTCCAAGTGCAGTGCTAAAATAATTAAATAAATAAATAAATATTTCCAGACAGGTCACACAGCGCCATCTAATTTCCGTGGTAAGCTACGAGGCTTGTGTTACGGAAACTAGATGGTTGATAAACTAGTGAAGCGGAGGCATAACCACGCAATAAACAATAATCACTCTCAAATCAGTGGAGAAATCAAATAGTGAACCAGTCGAAGGACACCGGGGGAAGCCTCAATCGCCGCATCTACTGGTTAGTGGGTTTCCTCTCGTAATCTTACTATTCTTCACTACATAGGAATTTCGAAAAATGCTGAAATCTGTATCATGGCCGATTTTGATCAAAACTGCAACATATATAAAACGCGTGGAATTTGTTTAATAGGAAATATGTTTACATTATAATCTAGAATAAAAATAAAGAACTACGTATTTTTTATTTTTACTATTCAGTAATACAATTTTAAGCTACGATGCAGAGAAGTTATCCTAAAAATATCGCTACTCATACAATGCCTAATCAAGTAGGTAGCCAAGGTCGACGATCGCGCGAACGTTGACATACGTAATTCTTTAATTCTTTCTCTCTCGTTTCTCGGGTATGGGCGAGATCAACTAATAATAACACTCCCCAGCCTTTAGGTATTTATCACGATGGATATCGCGATTTTCAAAAGCGGTCTTATTCACCATGAAGTAGTGTTTTGTTTTTACGGATAAAGATTTTTAAACTTTAAAAAAATGTGACCTTTTTTATTTTAAATAGAAGTTCTACTAATGACACCTGAAGCCTAAAAAAATTATCCTAAAGAGTCCTAGACCTCCACAGTTGGAGATGGGCCTTTCAGAATTTTTTGGAGTATTTGGCCTACATTCGCTGCGATCTGCCAGACGGGTTGGCGATGCTCTGATGTCATTTTTTTACTGTTAACGATTTCACAAGTTGGTATTAGTTGATAGATAGAGGACGGTGGTGTTGTAAATCTATGACTGGTTTTGTTGAACCCCTACCCTATTCTAAGGCAACCCCAAAAGCGACATCCAATATTCAGCAACATAATGTCTACAAACGAGCTAACATTCTTCTAATAATCAACATTCGAGGCACATTTGCCGGTAATGTACAGAAGATTATTTCCTATACATTAGCACAAAGGGCTAAGGGTGGGTTTAAAGTGGGGGTGGGGTTTAACCGTCGCGCAGGGGGCTGTTTAATGAAAAAACTTACCTCGTCAATGCTTTCAGTTGTAAAAACTTCCTGTCGAAGTTGCGAAAGTATGGACACTGCAAATTTTGGTGAAAATGGACAAATTATATAAAATAATTATATAAACTATGCTGTTATATATTTGTTTTCAAACAGATTTTCAAGCGACATTATGTGCTTCTGGACATTGCGCAATAAAATTGGAAACACCAACTCGACAACTAACGGAGCCAAGTTAAGTTGGGTAAGCGAAAATGTTTTTCTTTTAAATGTAATATTGTATACGTTTAGTTGCGTATGGAAAGAGTGTGAAAAGGCATCTAGTCAAGCTGGCATAGTCTTAGGGACTGATGTCAGTCATGATTGTCTGATTCCAGTTGCTAACATTCACGGACCTTGCGCGTCATTTACCATCAGGTGGGGGCAAGGTCACATGTGATAGGAAAAACAATAAAAATAAATATATATAAAACATTTCATATTTTATTAAACTATCTATAAGTTTGAAGTTTGTATTTTAGATATTTAGGTTTTAATGATCAATGAATAAATGTAAATAAATGATCTTTGTCACCCTACTGGTAAACGTTGGCTTTATTAAGCTCATGCGTGAATTAAAGTTATTCGGACGAAATTAGGAGAATTACGGACCCCCTAATCCACTTTCTAAACAACCACACGTTGTTTTAGGTTCGATTAACGCTATATACGAACACAGTCATCTATTTAACTGCATATTTACAAATTTAACGTTGTTAAAAGAACCAACTATAGGCCTATCAGAACTAGTGGCAAACTTGTCGATGTCTCCAGCGTATCTAACTCGAGAAATATCACAAATAAATTAAATAACTTCACCTACGGAGTCAGTCAGTTAGGCGGATAGCGCTGGTGGCTCGATTGGAACCCCGGCATGTACCAATAAAAAATACACTTCTCTTACGTTCATTTGTCATAGACTAATGGAAATAGAGGAACGGTGGTAGTTCCCGTGTTTTGGAGATCACGTTAAGCCGGTCCCGGTTGAAATAATACTAACTTGTGAAATCGTTAATAAATTGAGATCAAACCCTCGCCAACGGGTTTGGCCAGCGTGACGAGTGTAGGCCACAGAGCGAGAGAAAGAACACAGAGTTCTCGACTTCCACTGTTGGAGATTGACCTTCCAGTAATTTCTTAAGATTTTGGCCTACAGACAGACGGTTGGCGAGGGTCTGATTTAAAGATGGTATTAGTGGAACCGGGTCCCACGGTTTAACGTGCTCTCCGAGACACGGGAACGGTTAGCTATCTATCTCTTAAATTTTTCGTATACATTTAGCCAACTTTACTATAGGCAAATCATGACAAGTGGCAAGCTCGTCGATATCTCCAGCGTACCAAACTTTAGAAATATCACAAATAAATTAAATATTAATGAAATGTATATATACATTAATACATATTTTTGTGTCCCGACCAGGAATCGAACCCGGTACATCCGAGTCTAAATCCACGGACTTAACCGCTAGACCACGGATGCACAAGGTCACGTGTCGCGTAAATATATATATTTAAAAGAATTAAACTCTAAAATTTTGAATTCACTAGTTATTTTTAATACTTAAATTCGAAAAAATACGGGTATAAGTAATAAACATGTACTTACCACTAGCTTGACTATCGATAGAGCTTTTCCGGGAGTCACTTTCGGAAGACCGACGCGCGGCATCCGAATCCGAGGACACGCGGGTGTCCGACATGCGAGCGGGGTCCGACACGCGAGCGGAGACCGACCGATCCGCTTCCGACCCGACACGATCCCGATCCGACCCGACACTACCCCGATCCGACCCGACCCGCTCGATGTCCGCGTAGCCGCGAGCGCGCACGTACGTCCAGTCTTCACGAAGTTTGAGCACTTTTTCCCGAATTTCAGGCGACACGGTCTGCTTGGCTGCGATACATTCGCGCTCGATATTGTTAAAGTTTTCTAACACTTCTAAAGTCCCAGATTCGAAGTCCAATACTGATGCCTGTTGAAAAAATATAACTTTTAATTTTGACTAATAATATATTTTCTTTAATTGTGAGTAATGTACTAGGGTCTACATGATCCAGGTCCAAATGGAAGTTAAGGATTACATCACTGTCTCCGTAGTCTAGCAGTTCTGTCCGTGGAGTTAGACACAGAGGTATGGGGTTCGATTCCTTATCGGAACACAATAATTTATTTAATTTATTTGTGATATTTCTCGAGTTTGGTACGCTGGAGACATCGACGAGCTTGCCACTTGTCATAATTGGTCTATAGTAAAGTTGGCTAAATGTGAATCCGCTTCTTTATAAGCTTGGTTTCTGACTACCCCGAAACTCGAGAATATCACAAATTAATTTAATCTTCATTAATGTATTTATTTTTATTAATAAATCTTTTTGTGTCCCGACCAGGAATCGAACCCGGTACCTCCGAGTCTAAATCCACGGACTTAACCGCTAGACCTTGTATATGTCTATAAGGTATACCTGCTGGTGCTTTATTTATTTTTTTACTAAACTTATCGTCATGATCGTAGAATAGTGACGGATCTGCTATATTTAAAATTTTCATGGCGGCCATTCAAAGTTATTTCAACTGTTTTTTTTGTCACTTCTTTTTTAAGTTAATACTAGTCTCATAATAAGTGCAAACCTTCTAGATTTCATTTTGGAACCCTTTCTAACATTTGCACTATAAATGACAGACCACAAACAATATAAAACTATATATAAAATCAGTTTTAAATCCAACACTGTTCTACGATCATGTCGTTATCATTGTTAAACCTAGGCCCATAAGCATCATGTAGGTATTTGGCGCTAGCTTAACAACAACTGAAGAACGAACGAACAATGAAACAGAAGAATTGTTTCAAATATTAAAATATAATTCAATTTGTAATTGTTAATAGTAAAAAGTAAGTAAAAATATAAACTGAGTGGAAAAAAAGGCTTAAATTCAATATGTATTTTATTATGAATTATACTTATTTGTGTAATGGAACTGGAGCTGAAATTCAGATTAACTTTGTTTGGAAACCAGTGGCCGATTCCAAAAAAAAATGTACTAGCTTATTAAGTAAATAAACGATTTTTATTATTATTATTATATTAACCTTTCTGACTTTACGTCTAGTATTAGTAATGGTGGCTTTTTGTGGTTGTTTTAACTGTAGAACCATTATACTTTAAAGGATATCAGATAATATTTTATTTTAAAAAAATATAAAAATTATTACAATTTTATTTATTTTAATTTATTACTTGAAGTAGGTTATATTTTATTTTATTAATTCTAATAGGAATTGTAGATTTTTTAAGTTGTTTCAACTTTATCTTTTCAAACAATATTTAGTTTTTATAATATTGTTATTTTTTATTTATTTATTCTATGGAGAACTATCGACAATACAATTAAAAGAATTAGAGACAAAGTGTCATTAATAAGTTCTCACTAATAGTAACAATATATAAAAAACAACAAGTAATATTTTAACCTATGATAATACATACATACATGATAGAATAGACTGAAGATACGATACAATATACAAGAATATAAAAGCAATCCAAGAGCCAAGCAACTAACCATAATCTTATCCAGCGCTTCAGCCCTTTCGTCTTCGTTAATCTGGGTGAGATCTTTCACGATGTTGATTCTGGTCTTTGCCTCCATGACCCAGCTGATGACGGCGTCAAGACGCTTGTTGTACTTGGCGAGAGCGACAAGCTTGTTGTTGATGTACTCCCGATGGGCAGCAAGGTCCTTTTGAGCCTGGAGATTATAAAAAGAAAAGAATTGGCAATGTAGACTTTACTGGATAAGGTACAAATTTATAAGAATAGATAGATAAATTCTTTATTGCACAGAAAATAATACATTTTACAGTACATAGGCGAGCTTAATGTCTAAAAACATTTTCTAACAGCTAACCTTTGGGAGATGTAAGCAGGGATTGTGAGGTGCATGACCGCTAATATTTGAGATAAAAAGATTTATTGAGTCAAAAACTTATAACTAAAAAAAAGAACGATATTAAATCTATAATATAAATACATACAATACAAAGACCGCCTCCGTGGTCTAGTGGTAACAAACGTTGCCGTGAACTCGATGGTCGTGGTTTCGATTCCCACCGGGGGCAAGTTGTACATTGTATAATTTGTCTCGGTCTGGGTGTTTATATGTATAATATGTATATATTTACAAAAAAAAGTATAATATGTAGTTTATCAACCATCTAGTTTCTTACAAGCTTATCACGGAAATTAGATGGCGCTGTGTGACCTGTCTGGAAATATTATTATTATTATAGATAACACATACATACAATAATATACCGATTTAGTCAAGTTATGCAGACTCGTCTTGCTTTTTGTGAAAGTGTTTAGTGGGCAAATTTTTATAACATATAAGTGATGGTGCTTTACGAATATAAAGAGGGAGTCGGTTCCACTGGCGAGCTGCTGAACTGTATAAGAATCTGAACATCTGCTGGACGAATGTGGCGGAATTTTTAATTGAATATTAGAGGAACAGAGGAATTGATTATTAGAGAGAGAGAGAGAGAACAACTGTGTGTATCGCACAGAAATTGGAAACTATTTTAGGTAAGGAGAATCCGGATAGTTATTCGATAAAGTCCAAGAATAAGAGGAATCGCCGTCAGAAAATGTTATGCTAAATAAGGCTATGTTATAGCAAGCTTTCTTTGAAATGGTCGCGGTTCGAACACCACCGTTCATAGAACATTCATAGAACACCACCGTTCCCATGCCTCGGAGAGCACGTTAAGCACGTCAGACCCGGTTCGACTTATTACTAACTTAATTGCCATTAAAATTAACATCAGACCCTCGCCAATCCATCTGGCTAGCATGGAGAATGAAGGCCAAATTCTTCAAAAATATAAATGGGCATTCCAGAACAATGCCCATCGCCTGCAGTGGAGATCTAGAATACAGAATTTCTAAAAACTGTAAAGATGATATTGTTTTTTTATATTTAAGTATAGTAGTAAAGCCAACGCTAAACTCAACTCCTAAAAGTTTAAAAAAAACAAGACAATAAAAGTTGGAAAGTCAGAGAAAACATTGTCTCCACTGTATCACCAAACATGAGAAAGTACAGTAAAACCCCACATTGTTGGTTCCGTAAGTTACAGAGGTGTAGGAATGCACATCGCGATGCCGTAACAAAACTTAGACCCACAAGGTCTCTAACAAAGTTTATTTTCACGGTGCATGCTTTTGTAACTCGAAGTTATTTTGATGCTTTAAATAGGTAGCTATGAGTTTTTCACAACGTTTTTGGATGTAAAAAATATTAGGGTCTATACATAGTAAATTTATTTAAATAATTTATTGCACAAATTAGTGTAGTGCTCAGGCCTTAAAATGTGTCATAAAGTTAGCACAACTGGAATATTTTAGTTGGTAGATCTTAAAGATTTTATTATAATTATTTGTATTTTTTTATTATTATTAATACTTTTTATAATAAAAAAGGTAAACAGACTGCAAATATATATATATTTAATTAACACAAATTATATCGCGGAGGGTAAGCAGAAACGATTCAAAAAAGTAATTCTAATAAAACATACTGTATGGATATCGTACATATAGATGTTAAATGATACAAATCTTGTTCAATAAATTATGTTTATGTTTTGAGACCGCCGAACATCAGAATGGTTGTACACGAACTGATTTTACGCGCCCTGCTTATATTTCTGACTCGGAAGTATGTCACGTATCACCTTCGAAGGTCTCCGTACTGTAACCAAGGCTGAGTTGCGTCAAAATTGTAACGAATAAAGTTAAAAATGACGTCGAATCTATCAGTTTTATTTTGAAGGTCAGCCGTCAGTTGGTACAATGTTTTATTTAAGAAAATGAGAATTTAATTCATCACTCGACAATTAATTTCGAGTTTAATAGTGAGTTTCGCTAGTGAGTCGCAGACTTGTACTAGCTTTGCCCTGCGACTAACGATCGCTACTTGAACTTTATACGTTTTCTGTCTTGTTTGTTTGTTTTACGAACTTAGCCTTTTGATATTGAAATAATTACAAACACTACTACAATGTATGCATAACAAATCTTGAGTCGGTTAAAATTAGACAGAATATATTTTTTTTAAACTTCATGTGAAATAGAGGAGGCAGTAACGCAAATGATTTAGAGACATAGTTAGTGTGATGAGAAGGTATAGAAAGAGCTGATATTGTGAAATATAGTGTAGTCACCAAAAATACCTTTAGGTGGCTGTAGAGGGTCACATAGTCACATGGTGTAGGGTACATAATAAAACTTGACTATTAAACTATTTAGTTATAGTACAAGATACGTAGAAGAGCGATCTTCACCGATCTGTTATCCGATTAAAATGCACTTTTCCTTTAATAAAATACGCTAACAATAGCAATGGGTTGCATAATGAAATATGGGTCAAAGGTCATTATACAGCGTGTTTTTTTTTTTTTTTAACTCTTAGGTATTCACCGTGTCAGCAGCTCGTCAATGGAACAGGCTACCATTGTTTATCAGACAGGCACCGTCTTTAAATATATTCCAAAAACTTCTTCTCTTTTACTTCCTTAAAAAGCAAAACGAATCCTAATCACCTGGCATATTATTAGTACCTATATATAATTATGTATTATTATTTTTCTGTTAGGTATTATAGTATTATAAATGTATATATTGTATTTATTTACATATTTTAACTCTGGTTTTTACTATATTATTTCCTATTTTCACACTCTTCACCCATAATATTAATCTCTCACTCTCCCAAAGGTTAGCTGGTAGAGAATACCTTCATGATATTATGCTCGTGTGATATGCTGCACACCACTTTATATTGTATATTTTGTGTGCAATAAAGAATTTTATTATTATTATTATTCTAGCCTGGAATCAGACGATTATTTTGACAATAGGGTTCGAATCCAGCAGTTTACTTAAGTTTGGCATTACTTTCCAAAATTTAAATCCTTATATTTAGCTGATGCTGACACTATCAGCTAGTGTAATAATACAGAATGTTTTTTGATTTTCTTTCCAATTTTAAGAGAAAAATAAAGCATAGATTTGTAATAAACTAAACCAATAGATTACGTTGGCGGTCGAGCCGTAATTTGGGGTTAGGTCATAGGGACCCCAGCGGCTATAAACCACGCCGGGTCCCAGGGGCCCTTTCCGACCTTTAGTTTGGGCCCCTAGTCTTAACTTACAAATCTTTCGATGTAGCTTTCTATGCATCGTTTTTCTACAAACATTATTTTTTTTATATGTTATTAGCAATGTAAGGTACATACATATTTTCACGCGAGCTCCCTTTAGGAGAAGAAATAATTTGACCCCATTTGTCACGATCTATATATACCTCTTTCATCATTCATTTGATTTGATTACAGCCCCTAGAACACAGCGTCCTAGAACTCCACTGCTGGAGATGGGCCTTCCAGAACTGGAGACACTTGCCACGCTAGCCAGACGGCTTGGCGAGGATATGATGTCAATATTTTTTTTTATGACTATTTATTAACGATTTCACATGTTGGTATTAGTGTAACCGGGACCGAGACGGCGGAATGAAGCACGAGGACGGTGGTGTTTTAAATCTACATGACAAATGTACGTAAGAACAGTGTATTTCTTATTGGTACATGCTTTGGGGGTTTGAACCGACCTTAGTAGGATTTTAAAGGAAAGCGTTTTCATTAAAAATTTAAATCAGATCCTCGCCAACCTGTCTGGCCAGCGTGGCGAGTGTTGGCCAAATTCTTCAGATATATGTTCTGAGAGGCCCATTACCAACAGTGGACGTCTAGGACGCTGTGTTCTAGGGGCTGTAATGATGATGATTACTTGACGGTACCTATCTTTCGGGGTGGTCAAAAACCACGTTATTTAAATGGAGCAATGTACTACTTTAAACTGTTAACTGATATTTACGCGTAGGAATGGTGACGGGTGTTATAGGTAGACACCTAGTTCTGAAATGATGGAGTCAACGGTCACGTCTGGAATGTATCTGAGTTACGATGGTAAACTGATTTTCTTTTACTAATGTACTGCCTAGAGCCACAATGTTATTGACGTTTCCAATTAAATTTGACAAGACATTATCTGAAGTCTAGACTTAGTCTGTTTTATAAACCGCAATTGGTAAATTGCAAAAATAGGCACTATTTACAGCCAGTTTTATCGTTAGAAATTTGGGAGCTTAGCCGAGCATGAATAAGCTTAAATAACGCTGTGTTGAAACTCGTTCCTTAAAATTTGTACCATTTAAAAATACACATTCCTTACGTACATTTGTCATAGATTTACAATACCACCTCGTGTCTCCTTGTCTCGGAGATTACGTTAAGCTGTCCGTCCCTGTTTGACAATACCAACTTGTAACATCGTTAATAAATTGCCAGTCGCCACGCTGCACTGGCCAGTCCGGATGGCGAGGGTCTGGTGTAATTTTTAATGACAATTTATTAACGATTCTACAAGGGTCTAATGTATTTTTAATGGCATTATATTAACTTATTCACAAGTTTGTATTAGTGGAACCGGGATCGACACGGCTTAACGTGCTCTTCGAGGCACGGGAACGATTGTGTTTTAAATCTATGACAAATGTACGTAAGGAAAGTGTATTTCTCATTGGTGCATACTGGGTGTTGTGAAACAAGTGGATAGATTCTAAATATATGTAAATCTTAGACGTTTAGATGATTTTGATTGTCATGAAGACGTCGACAATGATTCGATCAAAATTGTAAAGGCTAAAAGTTTTTACCATTATATTTTATTTACCGCAGCTTTTAGTATTTATTTCAGTCTTCATTCTACCATACTGGGTTTCGAACCGATTTACCTAAAAGGTGCTTTATTGTCCTACAATTACAGATAGAATTTTTTTTTTTTTTAGAAATTTTAATTTTAAGATTCTTATCCAGTGGTGATGATATAACGTTAGCGCTAATAGAAGGAGAATTTGTCTATTAACTGTACACATACAAGAAAAACTAAAAAAAGTTATTGTAGGTGTTGTAAGGTTTCACAATAGAAAATGCAAATGTGAGGACAGACGGCACTACAAAGCAGTCTAGACTCAAGGGCCCTACAGATCTAAGGACTACGCCACGCCTAGCTAATCTTATTAGTAGGTACTGAACTTGTTACTATCAAACTATAATAATAACAATATCTTTATTCAGTAAAAAAAAAAAGTTACAATATATGAAAACAATACCATATTTCATTATGCATTATGGTACAGAAAAACAGACATTTGCAGCTGAACTAAGCCTATATGCATAGGTCTGTCCTTTGGCAGTCAACGCCCAGACACCCTATTAAATATATTATTACTTTTAATTACAAAATAAAAAAAGAAACGAAATGTACACAAAAAGAAAAAAAAAAGAAAAAAAAAAAATTGTGTGGTTGAGATCCTCTTTTTGTGTATGATGTAAGTGTGTAAGTGTGTGTAAGAGGGTGTGTAAACTTTACATACTTTGTTATTATCGCATTCCTACTTTACTATTGACAGTAATCCTCCGTTATATTATAGTCAAGAGACTGTAGCCATTGTATGACATTCTTTCTACATATCACTTTAGTGCATTAATATAAAGCTTAATTTTATTATTAATTTTATTATATAAATATGGAACCAGAAAACACTACCTACCTAACTACCTACTTTTGCTTTTTTGTAGACATTAACTATATAATAAAACAGGGCAGGATACAAAACGGTATGAGAATCAAAGCTAGTACAATTTGGTACAGAATGAATTAGTGTATGACAATCATTACCAGTTATGTTTGTGTTTCGACGGGCACTTTTAAATTGATTGTTTAGTCAATATGCCATAGACACGTGCTACGAAATTGTAAAACACGTTCTTCTTTGACAAGAGGGGGTCGTGTAAGTTTGTTTTCGTAAGTAAATGTTGATTAAACTAATATATATTAGGTTTTTATTTATTTATTTATTAGCCTCGCCAACAACTTTTAATTAAAATACACGGAACATTCTAGAATAAATAGTTCCGCTACTTCATCATAGATGGCGCTATTAAAGATGCACACAATTATAATCCTAAAAACACTAGCCAAAAAGATGACATTAGCACCATGCAATGCTTAGTAGAAGTTTGCTAGTGTCCGTTAGGTGCACTATGCTTGAAGGACTCCAGGTTATAAAATGAAGTGTTGGGATAGAAAAAAAACTGAAAAACCAGGTAAAGAAAAAGAACGAAAGTTTGGAAAGACAGTTATGATGCAAAAGGCATAGTCAAAGTCAAAATATCTTTATGTAAACCCATTACAGGCATTTTTGACACGTCTTTATTTAAATTATTTTGAATAATACTACTCCTGCTGGTGGAAGACCAAGCAGCAAAGTGGTCTAAAAAGTAAGCAGTTAGCAAAAGACCAGCAGCTTAGCAGATTTCAACGACTGGTTAATGTTTTTAAATCTACTTGAAAAAGAAATCTGCAACAAAAATTCAGGTACATCATATGGTACGGTAGTACCAGGTATGTTTGGAGAAAGATATTAGCTGATAAAGATATTGGCTGATCCGAGCAGTCCAACATCAGTTAGTTATATTAATATGTTGGACTTGTTGGATATGAAATGGCTTGCATCGTCAAGCCTTTATCGGTCCGCCCTGTCTAATCATAACCATTGTACTGGCTGTAAAGTTACGTCGCCATGACAACCATTGAGCCACTAATTACCCTATCCCTATTATCCCACAGGAGTCTAGACGTTGTGTGAGTTGTCTCGTTTAAAGTTACACACAACACGTAAATAAATAATTATGAATAAAGCTGACTAGTTTGGCTCTAAAATCTGCGGTAATGGTATCAGCAATTAAGAAAGCAAAAGAGTCTTCACAACTAAAAAAGACCGGTAAAAAAATATTAGACTGATTGATTTGAGATCACCATACCTTTGGTATGTTGAAAATTAACACTTCGATTTGTGCATTTAAATTGTGCACATTGCGGCATTATATCAAGTAAAATAAATTTCATAAAAAAAAAAAAAAAAAAAACTATGCAACTGACAGTTATATTAGTGACCATCTATCGTGATAAAAAAGCAGTGATACACCCCATTATGAACTATAAAAAGTAAAGTATTATCACGACCGTATTTAGCAACTTTACAGGCCCATCATGACAAGCTCGAGAATTATCACAAATACCTAAATTAAATAAATTATTGTGTCCCGACCAGGAATCAAACCCGGTACCGCTACATCTAAATCCACGAACTTAACCGCTAGACCATGGAGGCAGACAAGTTTAATTCATCATCAGAGCCCCTACACAGAGTTCTAGACGTTTGGACTATTAAAGATGGGCCTACCAAAAATTTTTGAAGAATTTTAATTATCTTGTGATAATACCGAAATATATTAAAAGTGTATTTTATTGCGCATGACCGAGTTTAAGTTTTTTTTTCAATCGTAATTATAATTTACATAAAAACATAAATTCTATTTTAATATATATATTTTTTTTTCTAATAAGTTTTCATCGAGAGTTCTCCATATTCCAATAGAACACATTAAAATACTGTAATAAAAAAACAAGTTCACTATTTTAAAGTAGACAAGTGACATAATATACGTTTATAGGCAACATATTGTCGTACATATGACTAATAATAGACACCCCATTCGAACGGGGGGTTCAGTTTAATAGTAAATTTATTGGAACTGCCCGACTGCGTAGGTTTGTGCATCTCAAAATACGAACTATTACGGGTGCGGCCAACCAGGCGATCACGATTATTAGTACAGTAGATCGTGGCAAGGCAAAAAACATATATAATGTAGGACAGACAAAAGTAAAGTAAAGTAACATCATGACCGTTTCCCTTTCGGGGTGGTCAGAAACCACGCTTATAAATAAGCGGATTCACATTTAGCCAACTTTACTATAGGCCAATCATGACAAGTGGCAAGCTTGTCGATGTCTCCAGCGTACCAAACTCGAGAAATATCACAAATAAATTAAATATTAATTAAATGTATTTATTTACATTAATAAATATTTTTGTGTCCCGACCAGGAATCGAACCCGGTACCTCCGAGTCTAAGTCCACGAACTTAACCGCTAGACCACGGCAGGCAGGAGGACAGACAAGTGGTCCCAAAGACCGCCTCCGTGGTCTAGTGGTAACAAACGTTGCCGTGAACTCAGGAGGTCGTGGGTTCGATTCCCCCCGGGGCAAGTTGTACATTGTATAATTTGTCTCGGTCTGGGTATTTAATAAATAAATAAATATTTCCAGACAGGTCACACAGCGCCATCTAGTTTCCGTGGTAAGCTACGAGGCTTGTGTTACGGAAACTAGATGGTTGATAAACTACATATTATACTTTTTTTTTTTTTGTTAATATATACATATTTGACCGCCTCCGTGGTCTAGTGGTAACAAACGTTGCCGTGAACTCGGGAGGTCGTGGGTTCGATTCCGATTAGGAATATTTATTATGCAATCTACTATGTCAAAAACCTTCGCCGATGTTCACACAACATATTCCCAAAGTTTTATCCCGATCGGTTAAGTAGTTTTTAAATGCATAGGGAACATACACACAGACATTCATCTTTCTATATATAGATGTAAAAACTAAAAATAATAAAACTTGGTAAAAGAGGAAAAGAAAATGAGCTGCTGTGACAAATAGGTGTTCAGGTCAGCATAGGCTAGTAATGCTGGAGCACTGACCATTAAACACCAATAAATAAAAATAAAATAGGTGTATCTCTCAGTTTATGATACCACAATTTAGTGCTCTGTCGTAACTGCCTCCGTGGTCTTTTTTTTTTTTTTGTTCAAATCCTTTTGTTCTTTTTATGAGGCTGCTCCTCTCTTCTCTTCTACATTTTTTTGTCTGTAGGATTTCGGCCCTTGATATTGCTATTTTATACAACATCTAAGTCCGAAATCGTAGGTACTCGTATGTGCGTTAGAAGGTGCTACTGACAGTTTTCGGTAGTTCCGCTGACGCTCACGCTTCGACAAACCTGTCTCTTTTTTGTTTTTTTTTTTGTTTTTGGTCTAGTGGTGGTCGTGGATTTAGACTCGGAGGTACAGGGATCGATTCCTGGTCGGGACACAATAATATTTATTATTGTAAATAAATACATACATACATATCTTCACGCCAGGTCCCTTGCGGGGTAGGCAGAGACAATTGAGCGCCATTTGTCACGATCTCGACATACCTCTTTCGCTTCTTCGACACTCATCACCCTCTTCATACATGCCCTTTTGTTTCGATGGCTTTTTATTGCACCGTCAGCTATTGTTTTATTTATTTGATCGTGATAAGTGAGTCTTGGTCTGCCAGGGCCTCTTTCACCCACAACTTTCGCATTATATATCTGGTTCGTCAATCTCTCTTCAGTCATCCTTTCAACATGCCCGAACCATCGGAGCATGCCTTTCCTTATTTTTGTCCCTATGCTTTCTTTCATACCCACCTTTTTGCGTATTTCGTCATTACGTATGCGGTCCGTTAAAGTAACACCGCATATCCGACGCAACGACCTCATTTCCACTGCATTAACTCTACTCTCATGCGTGCTCTGACATATCCACGTCTCACTTCCATACATAAGTGTTGGTACCAGCATGGCATTGTGTATGGCGAGTCGGGCTTTGTCACTGACATTTCGACTGGCGAAATAAATACAATTAATTAATATTTTATTTATTTATGATATTTCTCGAGTTTGGTACGCTGGAGACATCGACGAGCTTGCCACTTGTCATGATTGGCCTATAGTAAATTTGGCTAAATGTGAATCCGATTATTTAAAAGCGTGGTTTCTGACCACCCCGAAAGAGAAACGATCGTGATGATACTTTACTTTTTATAAATATAATATAAATTGAATATTATTTAAATTGAAAACTAAAGCAATAATTTAATATATTATATATTATTAAAAAATACTGATTTTTGAACTTCAATAAACAAGGTCAAAGTCAAAAGTCAAATTATATTTATTAAACCTATTACGGACATTTATGAAACGTCATTAATTGAATTATTTAATCATTCTACTCGTGTTAGTGAAAGACTAATCTATAATAGGTGGTAGGCAGACTGATAGTGGTAATTCATGGATCTCGCTCCTCACTTACCATCAGGTGGGTGCAAGGTCACATGTCGTGCTAGTATTTAAAAAAAAAATATATTTACAGTAATAAATCAGGAATCGAACCCGGTACCTCCGAGTCTAAATCCACGGACTTAACCGCTAAACCACGGTGGCAGTCCAATAAAGTAAGGTACATTAAACCAAAATAAATAAATTTAAAATGATATAATGGGTAAATAATAAATATATGTAACAATATGAGTGGGTAGTAAAATAAAAACCGAAAAAACAAATATATAATAAAGAAAAAAAATAGTTATTTAGTTTGTAGCTTTATTTTTCTAATTACCAATAAAGTAAACAATGAGTAAGGGATACGATATAACTCAGGTAATTTAGGTCAAAAAATATAGGTCAGGCCTGCAGTTTTGGTTCAACATATGAGTCAGCATGATCCTACCAAAAACACACAAAAAATAATCGACTATGGCCTATCTATTTTGGTAGACCTTGATTTGATTACAAAGTTTGGATCCTGCTACACCTACAGAAATAGTATTCGTACAGTGACAAATTAGTATTATAAAATATTACCTTTTCAATGTCAGCATGTACAATGTTGACCTGGTCTCCTTTGGGCAGCTGCTTGGACTTCCGAAGTACCTCCATCTCTTTCAGTTTGTTGGCTAGCTCCTCCTCTCGAGCCTGGAGGGAAAGAGATACATATATTAGTTATAATGGTGAGATAGTTATGTTGTGTTGTTTTAATAATAAATTTTGGTACTTTTGTTATTTATTGTTGTGTAATTCTGTATTCGTTCCATTTGTAAATCTGCTATAGCTGAGTTTTTTATGCGAATTCCGTTTTCAGTCAGATTAAACATTAGGTCACTGGAATTTGCTAAGCTGTTAGTCTTCTGCTAACAGCTTACTCCTTGGACCACTTCGCTGCTTAGTCTTCCACCAACAGGAGTAGAATTATTCTAAATAATTTAAATTATTACGTGTCACAAATGCCTGTAAAAGGTTTACGTGAATATAAATATCTGACTTTGACTTCTTAGGTGTACCGGAAATCGAAGCTGGCACCCCAAAATATAATTACGTCATATGACTACAATAGTGAGTCGATACAAGCGGTCGTGAATCATAACTCAAAGCTTATCTGAGAGGCACAGACCACTGCGTTGAGTTTATTCACTCACCTATCTAGGGTTGCCAGCTCGAGGAAATATATTAAAGATTTTTATACAACCACCAACGAGATCAAATAAGATATTATAACTAAATATTTGTTACAATATTATTACTGGATTGTAAGCTGACACGGCCATTTTACAGCCACGAATTTATATTTATGGACATAAATATTATTATTACTAGATTGTACGCAGACACGGCCATTTTACAGCCACGAACTTATATTTATGGACATAAATATTATTATTACTAGATTGTACGCAGACACGGCCATTTTACAGTCACGAATTTATATTTATGGACATAAATATTATTATTACTAGATTGTACGCAGACACGGCCATTTTACAGCCACGAATTAAATTTTAAGTATCTAGTTATAAATAAGAACAAAATCCTCGCAGCAATGTGTTATTTATTATAATTGTACTGCTGTTAGATTCGGTCCAGCCATGGCTACTGATAGTTTATTTTTTTATAAACATATACCTATATATATATTCTCTTGTATTATATAAAAATATATGTATTGACAATATCCATGTGTTGTGTACTAACCTAAGGAAATAAATGATTTGATTTATTTATTTAATCACTGTATAAACGGACTCGAACTTCTCGGACAAAAAGGTTTTTTGGAATTCCGTAGCACGCAGGCAGGCCTACGCAGGTCTGCATTTATGGAAAGAGCTTCCAAGACGGCATTAAAGGATCATACAGTATTTGGATGGGTAGGGAGAGGAGTAGAATGGTGGATGCGTCTTGTTGCGCAATGAAATAAAAACCATCCTAACCATCGCAAGCCCGAGACACCATTCTTCTCATCTCTTACCCACACACGGTGGACCCGGCACTCGCACAGTGAATATGGAATGCTTAGAAATTTGTCTTCTTCCTCGTGAAACAAAACAAAATATACATTTATACATTTCAAGATCCCTTCCAAGCGAGAAAGTAATGCGTTTTTTAAAAACTATTGTATGTAATGGAGTTTATCATTATCACGCAAAGCTTTTTGTAGATGTCGCTAGCGGCAATGGTAACTTGGTTTAACCTATGACGCAATATAAATAAATATAAAATTATGTATTATGTATTGTGCGAGCGAGAGGGTTGCAAAACCGTTAAATGCTCTTAATTTTTTTTTTTTTTTATTAAATTAAAAAAAAAAGACAAATATTTTGTACTTTTTTGCGCATCAATCTAATGCATAAAATATGTTTCCAAATTAATAAATGATTATGTTACCCCGATATATACATAAATTTTCTTTATATTTATATTCCCTTAAAAGGTCCTTATGGTGATAAATTTTAAAGTCACATAGTCACTCTTGTGCCGGCCCTATGAGTTTATTCATTTAGAAATGAAGCAACGGATTACTTGGGTGTGTATTGTAAAGATTTAATGACACACACAACGCCGCAGAAATTACCCTTTTACAAAGAAATCTACGAATTTAAACGACAGATAGTTAGAATAATAAAATGAGAGTTTTTTTTTTATTAACATTTAACCTAATAAATCTTTTTGGTTACAAGGCCCGTCATTGGCTTAACTAACAAAGTGTCAACAACCAATCACCAGACGTTTAACAAGAAAGATACACCTTCGTTAAATTTAAATAATTTAGATTCTATAATTATATACTTTTATTTAAAAATTCCTTCTGTAATAGTGGCCGCCCGTCACTATTTGAAAATGTATGAATAATAAACGAATAAAAACTTTTTAAAAATCTATTATAAATAAAAATTTACGACCTCTTTTTTATTCTAATGTGCTTTCTTTAGGTGCTTTATTGAGGATATTTACAATAGCATAAGTTGTTCTTAATGTTTGATTTCTGAAGAATATTCACGAACTGTAAAAAAATATTTATTTATTATTTGGGAAACAAACTGTTATTCTTACACCTAGTAATAACAAAATTGTTTATCTCTTTAACCAACAAAGTTTCCACTAAAACTAACAAAACATAAGCCTTACTAACCACATACATAACTAAGGTTGCTTCTACTTAAACTTTACATTAAAATATATATATTATTTATAACTAATATAAAAAGGAAAAAGAAGAAACTAAAATTTTATTATATAAAATAAAATAAAAAAGGTTAAAAAAACATATAAAAAGAAGAAAGCATAATACTTATTTAAGAGCAAATATGTATAAATAGTTTTAAACTATGTATATCTGTGGTTTAGCGGCTAAGTCCGTCGATTTAGACTCAGAATATACCTAATAATATATAAATATTAATATAATATAATAATATTTTTAATATAAACCAATAAATTTAATTAATATTGAACTTTTTTGTGATATTTCTGAGTTTGGCACGGAGATATCGACGAGCTTGCCACTTGTCATCATTGGCCTATAGTAAAGTTGGCTAAATGTGAACCCGCTTCTTTATAAGCCACCACCCCGAAAGGAAAACGGTCGTGATGATGTAACCTAAATCATCTATTTTTATAGATTTTTATTATTATTTTTATCAGACCCTAAGGTTGGTTGTCAGAGAATGTCTAGCGGCATTAGGCCCGCCCCTTGTACAGAATGCAATAAAGTTATAAATAAATAAATAAATAATGGGCGAGTCAGTATACAATCTAACAGTAATAGTAATAAGCATCTACCTATCCATAAATAACAATACACGTACTAACAGATAATGCTCTAGGAAGCGCTGAAACATTCCAAAGTGTGCCCCTTTTAGTGAAATAACTTCCAGAATGCCGTAGTTAAATTCCAATTTAGCATACAAGCATGTGCTTGTGAGAACGAGGAAGCAGGTATGTAGTCAAACTCGATACCTATAGGTTGCAGACGACATAAATTGAAGTTTACGACCCGCGGTCATAGATATCTTACTGTAGACAAGACATTACTTAGCCATTTTCTTAGATTCACTGTACCAGATGCGACAGCATATTGTATTAAAGTTGTTTCCTACAGTATTCTAACACACAGGTCTTTTAAAGGTTGAACAATATAGATATATACCAGATATATTTTTTGTACATTTTTTTAGGCAGACTGGCAAAGTGGCGAACGTATTTGCCCTGCTTCAAATCAAATCAAATCAAAATCATTTATTCGTGGTTTTTCGGTACATAGTTATTAGGTTAGGTTAGGTTGAGCATGCAAAAAACCTACCACATGTGGTGTACGAATTCATTACATTAACAAATATAATTCTAAAAATAATAACACATATAATAACAACTTAAACATGCATTTTACAATTTATATAAAACTAAAATATGTAACACAAAATGTAGACAAAAGAGAAATGTCCAAAAATACTATTGTAAAAATAATGACAATACAATCTATATTCAATATTATTGTTATTAACACATTTGAAATGGTTTCGTCATTACATTGCGTACATATAGTACCAAGTCATGGGAGCTGTTGGCACTGTTGGCGACCCTATTATTAATAAATAAATGAAAAAAAAAAATAATCTATATAACTATTATTAAAAAAACAGAACCCTATATATGTATTTTGAATAATATTATATATTTCATGCAACGCCGTCTTTGCATCAAGTTTCGTATTTATTATATAGTATATTTTTTTATGTTAACAGTAGTTTCGATAGTTTTATTCATAAGATTTATTTTTACTATAGGCCCTACTATATATATAGAAGAAATGATCAGGAACAGGTCCAAGACTCAGCTTTACGCAGTGGAAGTTGGTGCGAGAGGAGTTCCAGCAAAATCTTTGCATCACTTACTGAAAAAATTGGGCCTAAGCAGGTCTGCCGTCAATACATTTATGGAACAAGCTTCCAAGACGGCATTAACGGAATCATACAGTATTTGGTTGGGTATGGTGAGCGTATTATGGCGCAATAAAATAAAAAAGGAAGGCCTCCTTTTCTTAAACCAGTCTATTGTCTGTCGCAAGCCCGAGCGACCATTCTTCTCATCTCTTACCCACACACGATGGACCCGGCACCCGCACGGTGAATCTATGGATAAGAAATTTGTCTTCTCTACTTTTACTGTGCAATTAAGATATTGAGAAAAAAAAAATGTATCTGTCGTTTCAATCGAGTCCTTTAGTACTAAAGCTGTCATGGTAATATTTTAAACATTTTGCACTATATAAAATAAAGGATTTTTTTACTAAAATCATTCAAAAAGAGCCAACTGGTATATTTCGCAGCGATGGGAAAAGACCAGATGGGCTACGTGCCTTATAAACAAGGTAAGTCTTTGGTTTGGGATGCGACGTGTACTGACACCCTTTGTGCTAGTCGTGTTGGCGCGACACGAAAACGGCTGAATTGGCTGCAAACGGCAAACGTAATAAGTACATAGAGTTGGTAAATCGTTACAATTTTGTGCCGTTCGCCGTAGAGACGATGGGCCCTTGGTCTGAGGACGCTAAATCGTTTATACGCGACATAAGCGTTGCCATCTGAGCGTCAACAGGTGATCCTTGAGTAGGGAATATCTTATTCAGAGGATCAGTGTTGCCATCCAACGAGGTAACATCGCCGGAGTCCTCGAAACATTGGGTTCATCTTCTCCTGGATTCGATGACATGTAGATTAAAATCAAGATATTTGTAAGTATTTAGTTTTTACAATAATTAAATACTTAAATAGTATTCTTGTTACAACAATTTACTACACCGGGTTCGATTATTTAATTATAACACAGTCGTTTAATAAATTTATTTGTGATATTGCTTGAATTTGGTATGCTCGACATCGACGAGCTTTCCATTTGTTACGATGGGCCTATAGTAACGTTGACAAAAAGTGAACCAGCTTCTTTAACAAAAAAAATGAACGTGGTATCTAAACACTCCGAAAGGAATACGGTCGTGAGGATACTATACTTTTTTTAGAAACTTTTTAATAGAACGGTGCAAACAAAAATCAACTCACGCGCATAACAACAAAGCATCACTCACCACTATATTTTTTTTGTTTTAGTCGCAACTTTTCAATAAGTGAGTAACACAAACAACAGTCCGGGGAAGTCAACGAAGTGAACTAACGTCCCTGCTGCTCTCCATTCAACCACGCGGTTCTGTTTATAACTCGCGTATAAAATAGACTATAGGTACATATACCTCTGAATGTATTACGGGAATGCGCGAGATAAGATAAATTATTTCGTATTATTTTGTGACAGCATTTATTTATTTAAAATTTTGAATATTAAAAGTTTTATTCATAACTTTGGGTCTACAATATTAAATATATAATAAAATAATAATAAATATTTCCAGACAGGTCACACAGCGCCATCTAGTTTCCGTGGTAAGCTACGAGGCTTGTGTTACGGAAACTAGATGGTTGATAAACTGAATATTGTACTTTTTTTTTTTGTAAATATACATATAAACACCCAGACAAATTATACAATGTACAACTTGCCCCCGGTGGGAATCGAACCCACTACCTCCCGAGTTCACGGCAACGTTTGTTACCACTAGACCACGGAGGCGATAATATTCCGTAAAAATAGTGAAAAAAAAAACATAATATAAATTCCATATTGGTTTTCTAATATTCTAACGCACCATCGTCGTGCGTTGGGTTTGGTAGGTATATAATCCATTACATATATGATATGGTATTATATAAATATGTATGTATTATTATTTATATGTACCTATATGTATTCTATTTATATACGAGTATAATGATAGTATGTAGTCTATTTAGTGTATACCTACTGATTAATATTTAGTTTTGTATATAGTATATTAGATTTAGTATTAAAGTTTGATTTATTTTATTTATTTTTTTACAAACCTTAATGCTCCTATTATATTTTGCATCTGCCTCACATAACAAATGCTCTAAATTGTCCCTAAGGTTGACTAGTAAGAATGCCTAGCGGCATTAAGTCCGCCTGTGTACCTAGTGCATAAAGTTTTGAAATAAATAAATAAATAAGGAAATAAAAAACACTTTCGTATGTTTTTTTTTCTTTACTAATCCTAACAATGTAATAAATCGAGGGCATTTCGGAGCGTCAAAACAGAATTTGGAGACCGCTAGATTTTTTTGTTGTAAAAAGAGTTCACGCACGCTTGGTATTGTCCGTGCTGAAAAGGATATAGGCGGACCTAATGCCGCTAGACATTCTTACTCGGTACAACCTTATGGACATTACGAATATTGTATGTGCAAATATAATAATGTGTGGTAGGTGCAAATATTTGAACAGACTTCAGTCTCTGTCTGTGGAGAAATGGTGCTGACATTGAGACTCTTTATTTTACAAAAGCCAGCGATTATATATATTTACGACATATCAACCCGCCTGGCCAGCGTGGTCTGTAACTGCCAAACTCTCCAGAAAATTGGGCCCATCTCCAACAGTGGAGTTCTAGGACGCTGTGTTCTAGGGGCTGTGAGAGATATACAACAGTTTTTTTTTTGTTTTTTTTTAATGTAATAACTTTATTTCTCTATGTATAAGAGGAGGGCTTAATAATAATAATAATAATAATAATTCTTTATTGCACAAAATTAAATTAACTTAAAATTAATGGCCACAGGCGAGCTTTATGCCGTAAGGCATTTGCCACCAGCTAACCTTTGGGAGTTTTAACGGATTACAGGCAGAGCGTCAAGTATTTCCTAACAAAACTAATAATTTATACTAATACTACATAAACTACATATCATACATATTATAATATATACGAGTATATCTATAATACAATACATATATACAGAAATAAATAAATACACACTATAATATTGGATTAAGGTTAAAAATACAGAAAAGAGTGAAAGATCAGTTTAACACAGATAAATATAACTTTAGTTATTCAAGGCTTAATGCCACTACATTTTCTAGCAAACAACCTATGGGACAAATAAAAACACCTAATACTTAATTTTGGAATCCAGTCTTAAATTTACATATGTTAGCTGTCAGTGAGTTATGTCAGTTATCAGTGACTTATGTCAGTTTTTAGTGAGTTATGTCGCTTTACACTAAGCGTGTATACGTGTCAGCACCTATTAGGTGGATGACACGTGTCGTAAAGGCATTATAAGAATATGTTTTTATTAGCTACCGAATTTGAATTAAATTTTACATCAATTTTTTTTTTTTTTTTTTTATGTAAAATATACATTTATTCGAAAAAATATTTACAACATATAAAATAAAATTAATATTAAGGATAGGGATATAAGTCCCGTCCGCGTGGAATGGTGGCAAGAACGCTGGTTGCATTTCCCCGCTGAATTGCAATACTAATTCTCTGGGCGAAGAAAGAGCCAGCCCTCTTGTCACCGGAGGAGACAACAAGACGCGGTGTTATGTCTTTTAAAAACTTTTTTTTGTTTTACATCAAATATACTTGTGACTTATATACGCCGATTCCCGCGCTTTTAAGACATTTTGGGAGTCATAGAAATAGACAGGACGGAAATATCATTGATTCACAAATAGAATCGTCGCGTCGTCGCGCCTCCTATCCTAACTATGTTGGCAGATTTTAGGATTTGTTGCCATGTTAGGAATATTAAGTAGCTCACGACCGTTATGTACTTTGCAATGGGGTGTATCAGGCAAAGCTTTTTGTAGATGTCGCTAGCGGCAATGGTACCTTGTTTTACACCTATATCGCATCATTTTTTAAATGTTTTTGTAGTTTTTATTTTATTTTTAAACCAGAAAAATGTATTTAAATTAACGTTACTACCTTTAACGACTAATTAAGAAAGCGCACATCGTCTTTAAAAAGAAAAAAGGTTTTATTAATAGAATCGCAATTTTGAGATCACCATATCTTTCTTAGAAATCTCGATTTGTACACTTAAAAGCTGCTCATTTCCGCATAATATCCAGAAAATAATAAATTTCGTAATAAATATAAGTTTTCTAAGCAACTGACAATTATATTAGGTACCATCTATCATGCGCCATCTATCGTGATAAAAAGTTAGTGATACACCGCAATAAGCCGTTATCATAAAACAATAATAAACAATTGGTTTTTTTTTTAAATATGATGTATTATTATTTAGAATATTAATAACTACTTAAATAATAAATAAATGAATTAAATATAAACTAAACCTAATATTAATTTATTTATTAAACACTTTATTTTAAATTTTACGGACTTAATTCCCGTAGACATTTTCTGACAGTCAAACCTTAGGGACAAATTTGAAAAAATATAGGCGCAAGAAAGTGACGGTAACTATAATGTAATTATTATAACTATTTCAAAGTTACTATGGTAACTAAATCCTAATATTTTTCTATTAGTTTTGATAGCACCTGCCTTATCTCGTCGTAACTGCTTTAGTTGTCCCAAAGGTTTGACCAGTATAGAATGTCTAGCGGCATTAGGTCCGCCTTTGTACTTTGTGCAATAAAGTTTATAATAAATAAATAAATAAATAAATCCAGCGCCGCCTTCAAAGCCAAAATCAAGAAGCTCCTACTTTCTGTTTAGCAAAGTGTGGGCAGTTTGCTTCGGATTCACAGTGAGAAATATTCTGATGGCGGGTATAATTTTAATTGCTTCTCTCTGTTGCTATTTTCTATGTTCTTATGTTGCCTGTCTCTGTCAATTTGTTTCGAAAAAATAAAATAAAATAATAAATATAGGGCAGTAAAAAATATACCATTATTAATCATTTAAATGCCACTTACAAATATTACATTTATAAAACAGCAAAGTCATAAAACAATAATTAAAAAAACGCATAGTTATTAGCTGAAAATAACTGTTATCTTTCAGCTCGCAAGGGTGAATAGTAATACAATAAAATAGTGAAAAAAAGTATTATATTATGGGGGTAGATGCAGACAGGGTGCGACTTTTAGGGGGTGAAGTTACGCCCACAACACAACGGCTGCGAACCTACAGCGCAACGTGTAGCGTATCATAGTCTACAAGTATGTAGTAATGCATGGGACTAACTTGTATTTCGCACCCAAAAAGTCGATGATAAAGGTAAATTCTTCTCAGTCGTAGCTGTGACATTATGGAATAGCCTACCTCTTAGTATCCGTCAGGCACCCAACAGAAGTGTATTTAAGAGACAAGTATATTCACACTTTTTAAAGATGCAATAAATATTTACAATTAATTTCTATTCTTATTGTTATTGTAATGTAGTTGTATAATATAAATATTAGTTTCTGTTTATGTATATACGTTTAAGTATTGTTTATGTATTTATTGTATATGTATTATTTATGTAGTGTATGTATTATTATTATGTAGTTTAAGTATTAAAATTATGTATTCATTTATTTAGTTATAAGTACGTTATTTAAATTAACATCAAAATTATTTAAATATTCTTTATTTTATGTTTGTTTTATAAACCTACCATAATTGATACAATGTCCCGAAGGTTGATGGTAAGAGAATGCCAATCGGCATTACTTCTTTTGATATTAAAACAATAAAGTTTTTAAATAAATAAAAAATCACATGTGATAGTGAGCAACGAGGGTGTCTTTATTATATTATATTATTATATTAAGGGCAACAATAATTGAAAACGTGCTGAAACGAAAAATAACTAAGAAAAATTTAGAAAAAAATATCAAGAGTTTTTTCTTTAAGTTTTAACGTGCATCAGCCACTAAGGCCGAGATAATCAATGCTGATACTATAATTAAGACATTGTTTGAACTTTCAGAAACAAAATTAAATTTTAATATAAGTTGCACCAAAAAAAAATTGTAATGATTAATGTTAAAATTGACGTCAAATTTACCAAATAATATTGAATGGCAGTCGTCAGCTGGTATATATGACGCCATTTTTAACCTTAATCGTTACAATTACGGAGACACCGTTTTGGTACAACCGAGCCTAAGTATATTTTTTAGCTGTCAACTCGGTAAAGAATTCTTAAGCTTAAGTAACGATTAGGCAAGAACTTTAAATTTTGAACTTGTTTTAGAGATTATTTATTATATTTAAAAAGTAGTAAGGTTTACGAGTATTATATTAAAAAAAAAAATAGATATTATGGTGAATGATAAATATGACAATACTAGATGAGAATATACTAGAAAAGCTTAGATATATTAAACTATAAATTTCGTATTGTTTTCTTATAAAATGTACGAGTATATGGTTTGACGTTGCAGTACATGTTTGTCCTTAGTGTAGAAGCGGCCTAAATCAGGGGCGCGATTGTATCAAAAAGCTCCGTCAGCCCGCAATCACCATAAACGTGAAATATGCCAACTTAGCTACCTTTCCCCTTATTACAGTAAAACCGCTAAGTATCATTATAAAAGTATATAAATTAAAAAAGTAATAAATTTTAACATAAATGAAAAGCAATCTTTTAAAAAATATATATTATTAAGCGTATTTTTTAACAAAAAAGACAACTAATTATGTTTATATTTAAATAAATAATAATTTAATTTACAAGAATATTAAAATTAAAACTTTTTTTGTTTGTCGTACAACTTGATGTATTAAATATATACGAGTAGGTAAACTGCGTACGCATTAATACTTTAATTATTAAAAAAATAAAGTACACTCATAATCGTAACCCGCTAGCGATTTGGTTAAGAACCACGCTTTTATTAAAGATCGAATTCACATTTAGCCAAATTTACTATAGTCCCATCACGACGAGAAATGTCACAAAAATAAATAAAATGTTTATATGTTGTCGACCAGAAATCGAACGTTAAATTAATAATACTTAGTTTAATAATTAACTGCGAAGGACTGCTCTAACCCTTTAAAGGGCAAGAAATGTTTTTGACAATATTTTTTTACAGCAAGTAATATTTAGGCTGCACGGTTATAAATTACATAATTAAATATACAAAACAAACTATTTAGAACTACCTTTATAAGAAAGTTTTACGTCTGTATTGTTGTTTATCTATAATAAAATATTATGATAATTCTCTGACTCATTCTAAATAAAAAAATATTTTTATTTTAAACGAATCAAAGACTACGTGTTTGTGCCGTTTGCTGTAGAGACTTAAGGCCCGTGGGGTCAAAGCGCCAAAACATTTTTAAAAAACATTAATAAATTTGTATCTTTATTTTGACCTCCTATTTTTAAAGAAATATTTTTAAGAAGTGGAAGTAATAAGTATCTGTCCCTTGCCTTTTAAGCATTAATTATATTTCGTTAAAAGGAGGTTTTACTGTACAGTAGAACCGATGCATATTTGGCTTAAAGCCAACACTGTCACTTGCAATAAAAGGCTTTTATATAGTAAAAGCGTCTATTATAATGTAAATAAAATTTAACTTGTATTATGAATAAAATCATTTGCTTTAACGCTAAACTTTTCCATGTATCTATAACAGGAAACTTACACTGGGTGACTTTTGGTCTTACGTTTGTGATTATATTATGATATTTATATTTACATTATGAACGGGAATCGACTAGGCGCTGTTGAAAATACTCCGAAATTGAGCGAAAGAACTGAAATTAGCAGCAACTAACCTTTATTCCGGGTCTCGAACTGGTGACCGAATTCCGTGGTGGTTTTAATAGCCGACGGGTCGCGAAATGGATGGTGATGATGAGGATCACAGCCAAAATTACTGCAGGTCCACGGCACAATTACAGCGAATAATTACGAATTAATTTTGGGAGCAACGATATGCTTCGACCGGCGACCGCGCTTCGACTCTCCCGACAGAGAGCGTTGTGTTCGGCGGAAACGTCATTAACAGGAAGTGCACCAAGCATAGTCCGCTAGTTACTACTAGAGGGCGTCGAGACGATGAAACGTCATCGACGCGAAGTGCGCCGGCGCACAAAGGCGTTACCGCGAATATTCAAATCAAACGACTCAATTAACGAAATATCGAACAAGTGTAATATGTGAAAGATAGACTTTTTTGTGTATTCTCCATACAAATTGGCTATTTTAAAATTAACTGTTTGTATTGACCCATTTTTTTTGTCATGTCCGACATATGATTTCTTAGGAAATGTTGTATCACTTTTATTATTTATTTATAGCAAAAAATAGACTAAAAACTTGTCTTAGTATTGTTTTATGTATTTAATCATTTGTAAATAATATAATAAAAATAAAAAAATATAAAAAATATAATATAAATAAACTGCCTTCGTGGTCTAGCGGATAAGTCCGTGGATTTAGACTCGGAGGTACCGCGTTCGATTTCCGGTCGGAAAACAAAAATATTTATTAATGTAAATAAATACATTTAATTAATATTTAAATCATTTGTGATATTTCTCGAGTTTGGTACGCTGGAGACATCGACGAGCTTGCCACTTGTCATGATTGGCCTATAGTAAAGTTGGCTAAATGTGAATCCGCTTATTTATAAGCGTGATTTCTGACTACCCCGAAAGGGAAACGGTCGTGATGATACTACTATTGTACAATAAAGGATGTATCTATTTATCTATAGTATGTACCGCGAAAGAATAAAAATAAACAAGCGAATAAATGGAATGTCTAATTTCATTCGCACTATAATATGTTACACGCTGCAGAGGCTAACAAAAATAAACACACAAATCTCATTTTGCCAACAGCAATTACACAACGTACCCAAAATGGCATTAAAAAACAAAATAAATAAGTGAAAACAAACTCGATTTAAGTTCAAGAGCAGACTTGGCGTGATGCCAGAATAAAGGTCAGTCAACACTATACGAACTATACTTAACAATACGAGATAGTTAAGCTATAAAAATTAAATAAGCATTGTCTGGCTGTTAGTTTTTTTTATATACTAACACGAAATTTGACCTTGCGTCCACAATGTTATACTCAATACGTAATGAGCCCGCTACCCCCAATTACTTGAAACTGTGCTTCACTTATCTTGGCGCTACCCATGACAAAACTCTCCATTCTTCCTCTAATTCCACTCTGTCCATTCCCACTCACCATTCTTCTTTTGTCTCAAAGTCCTTTGTAGTTGTAGTCGTAAACCTTTGGAATCAGTTGCCTATAAAAATCCGACAAGCCCCGAGCAGGGCTATCTTTAAAAAACTTGTATATGCACACTTCATGATAAACCTAGTTTGTTTCTGGCGTTACTGATAATTATACTTGTATTTGATATGGTTTTAGATAGTATTACATTTTATTTTATATGTATGTATATTATTATTGTTTATATGTGTTGTATTTGCATGTAGATATGTAAATATTATCTATTTAGGTATCTAAGTATGTATTAATTTATATATGTCATTATATTGTCTAATTAAGCCTGTAATTGCACCTAACTTTCATTGTTTAATTGCTTTTGTTGTCCCGAAGGTTTGACTCTCATAGAATGCCTAGCGGCATTAAGTCCACCTTTGTACTTTGTGCAATAAAAATTTAGATAAATAAATAAATAAACACGGTATAGTGTTTTGACTGGGCATGACGGCAATTCGAGTCTGATCCCGAAACGTGTGAATGGATACACTTTACAGGGTTTATCGGCACGAACGGTGGTTACTTCCCCGCCCCGGCAGACTGGGGCATCATCACCTATTTGTTGTTCTCGTTGAAAGTATGTGCCATTTGCAAAGATGTCAAATGCCAATTTTTAGTTTTAAGGAGAACTAATAGTGTAAGCTTGCCATGGTGATATTTATATAAAAGATAACACCGCTTGAAACATTACTTAGTGAATGAAGGACTTGTATCGCCTGTACGCCTAAACTATTAGGCCGATCATGCTCAAATTTAGATTTATCAATGGTCAGAAACCTTTACTATAGGCCAATCATGACAAGTGGCAAGCTCGTCGATGTCTCCAGCGTACCACACTTAGGAAATTTCACAAATAAATTAAATTTTATTTAAATGAATTTATTTACATTAATAAATGTTTTTGTGTCCCGACCAGGAATCGAACCTGGTACCTCCTAGTCTAAATCCACGAACTTAACCGCTACACCACGGAGGCAGTTAAAATGTTAATATTAATTGATAAAATATGTTATACGTTAAGAAACTGACGGATAGTCTATTTTAGGATCGGTCAGTGTTTGCTTATAGCTGTGTAATAGTTGTTATAATCATAAATTATCATCAAAATGAAGATGAATATGTGTTTATGATGAGGAAGTTATTTTTGGATCCACTTATTGAAATTCTTAGTTTTAATGGCGGCACTTCTGACGTTTTCGATTTGTATATCTCGCTTGCACACTCCAATATTTTTAAAGTCTATTTTAGTAAAAACGGAACTAAAAACTGCCTCCGTGGTCTAGCGGTGAAGTCCTCGGATCAAATTTAAATATTTCTTCTCATTAATATTATATTATCTTCATATATATCTACTATATATTAATAAGTATTTAAGTAGTCTATGTATACATACTATTTATGTAGTTTATTTAAATTGAAAATAAGGTTAATATTGCATCCCACATATTATACTGTCTCACTCTCCCAAAGGTTAGCTGGTATTTACTTGAGTAATGGATATATATAACCTATCGTATATATCATCTAGTTTCCGTAACACAAGCCTCGTAGCTTACCACGGAAACTAGATGGCGCTGTGTGACCTGTCTGGAAATATTACAATTACTACAGCTCGTACCTGCGTGTGGTAGTAACCAAAGGTTAACAATATATATACATTTTTAAAACATTTATTCGTTCATCTGTTCAGATTATTGTAAATGAAATACTTGTCTATATTAACGTTTTAGCCATCTTCTATTCTGATACATCTAATTAATCACCGGAGGCAGTATCAAGACAACTCTTATCCCGGACTGACTTTGCAAATCCACTTCGCTTGCTAATATACGAATACTGCTCGTGTATATAATATTATTTTGCTCCTGCCTCTCATTCATTAATTTTATTATTATTATTTATTTTATTTTTGCTAGTCACAGTTCAATTGGACTATTTATTTACATCTAATTACTATATTTTACTCTTATTTATGTTTTAATTGTTTTGTCTAAATAATATAAAATCTCTTTGGCTTGTGTTCCACTATTGCTACTTTGTTTATATGTTTAATATAATACCTGTGATTTAAAAAAAAAAATCTAGACCTACGACATAAGCACAGTTATCTGGAAGGTTCTAGATGAGAATCGAACAATTTTTCTTACTACTAGCTTATAGCTTTTATAGCACAACAATCCTAAGCTAAAATAAGTGAATTTGTCGTGCCCGTGTAGTGCAATGAGGAAATGACCGTCTGACAGTAAAGTCGACCACACATCAAACCACATCTATGCACCTTCTCTCCATTGCAATAAGGGTAAATTTTAAACTAACTGTTAGGGTAGAATATCAAACGTATGTAAAATATTTATACCTTTAGTCATTAAATCAAAACTTTGTGTTTTAGTGTGGAAAGTTATTGTCTGTGAAAATGTCCGTTGTAAAAGGAGTCTAGTGTGAAAGCATAGGTTTATGATACTCGTAGTTAGATATTTCTGGTTTAAAAAGTAAACATAATAGATATTTTAAATATATAAATGTTCTAGCTTGGCCAGTGTATCCAGAGGGTGTGGTGATGCCATTATCCGGTTCGAAGGACCAAAAACTGTTATGTGACAGTTATATGTGAGGGGAAAGGTAATTATTATAACATTATAAAATATAGCAATGAGGTCGTTGCGTCGGATATGCGGCGTCACTTTATCGGACCGCATTCGTAACGTTTAAATACGGAAAATCTTACTAATATTACAAATGCTATTGTAACTCTGTCTGTCGCATGTTATACAATCACACCTAAACTGTTGAACCAATTTAAATGAAATTTTGTACACATGATACCATATAAACAAACAAATCATATCAATAAGAAATTAATCCTATTAATTTTGGTTTTGTTCAATAAATAATTTATTATTATTAGCTTTTGTTCCTACCTTGACCAAGCTGAGTCTGATGGACAGTGAGGTGTCGTCAGCCGGGTTGGGACTGGTATTGTGCAGCATTTCGTGCACCTGCCTCAGACACGCCTTGCTGCCCACCAGCCAACCCTGACCACCTTCTTTCACCAGGTTACTGTTCGTCGCGTTCTGGATTCTAAAAAAAAAGTACAATAGTTTAAAATTTTGTGAAATCCTTAAGTTATCCCTTACTAATCATTACAGCCCTTACACAGAGTCCAAACTTCCACTGCTGGAGATTGATCTTCCAGAACATAATGCTAAAGAAGTAGGCCCACACTGGCCTTGCTGGTCAAGACGGATTGGCGAGGGTATGATCTTAATTCTAATGACAAATTATTAACTATTTTACAAGTTGGTAGTAGCACCGGGATTTTTGGATTTAAATTAATTATTGTAAACACTATTATATCGCCTATGTTAACCGGATAATATTGATACGGCCTCTTTACAGCCACGATCTTATTAAGGTAGTTACTAAGTTATAATTTACTTATGTCAGTAATATTATGACTAACTAACTTTATAGTTATAGTTCAAATCATGATTATTTCTGCATAAGTTGACACGGCCCGTTTATTTATTTTATTTATTTATTTATTTAAAAAACTTTATTGCACAAAGTACAAAGGCGGACTTAATGCCCGAAGACATTCTCTGACAGCCAAACCTTAGGGACAAATTTGAACAATTATAGGTGCAATCATAGAAATAATAATAATACTATAATTATAAATGTTAATTTAATAGTATTGATATATACTTACATCATATATCTTCATATATATCATAATATCAATATACTACATACTAATAATACACATTATTATACCTAAACATACATATATACTACTTACTAACGCTGTCAGGAGCTATTTAAGAAGTGTGAATACACCAGTTTTTTAAAAGATGACCTGGTAGTTGCTTGCCGTATGATGACAGGAAGATCGTTCCATAAATTAGTAGCAACTACTACGAAAGAGTTGGAGACAAATGCAGTGTGATGTGAGGGAACAGATAGAAGGGAGTTGTAAGAAGAGCGAAGAGATATGTCATGGAAAGAAGAGAGATAGGCGAAATTGTCCTTAAGGTATTTCGGTGTCGCAGGCTCATTCAAAACCGAGAACAGGAGACAGAGAACTCTAAGATTTCTGCGACAACGAATTGGTAGCCACTTTAACTTAGCACGATATTCAGATATGTGGTCATATTTACGTAAACAATATATGAACCGGATACATGCGTTCAGTAACCGGTCCATCTTATTGAGTAACATCTCCGACATATCAATGCTACACACGTCACCATAGTCGAGGAGAGGAAGGAGGAGGCTTTGAACAAGGGTAATTTTAGCTTTTAACGGCAGAAATTTTTTAAGTTTATTGAGAGAGTGCAGAGAAGCAAAAATTTTACCACTCGTTTTGGTCACCTGAGTTGTCCAGCTCAGATTTGAATCTAGATAAACACCTAGATTCTTTACCTCGCTGGAATAAGCAATTGGGACGCCGTCAAACAGAACAGGGTCAATGCTGTTAAAATCTACTTTATTTAATGTTCGGGAGCTCCCCACTATAATTGATTGACACTTGCTCGGATTGACAACGACCCCAAAGCGTTTTGACCAAGAGAGTATACTACAAAGATCTGAATTAAGCCAAGCTATTGCACTATTGACTGTGTTAACATCTGACCGCACATAAAGCTGCAAATCGTCCGCGTACAGGTGGTAGTCGCAATGAAAAAGAGAGGTAATGGCAGTAATAAAGAGTGAAAATAACAAAGGAGAAAGGATGCCACCCTGCGGGACACCCGTATCTAGGTCACACCAATCCGATGACACCTGATCGACTCTAACTTGCTGTTGACGATTGTGAAGATATTGAGTAAACCACGCTATGGCCTCAGGCGATAAACTTAGACGAGAAAGGGTAGCGATTAGCAAATCAGGATCAACTGTGTTGAAAGCGTTCGTAAAGTCAATCAGTACAAGAACTATGAACAGCCACGTAATAGTATTAAGATTATTTACATTTAAGTTGACATTTATTATTCTTTTTAGAATGTAAGCTGACACGGCCCTTTTACATCCACGAATTTAAATTTAGTTGACGCGGCCTATTTACAGCCACGATCTTATATTACGAGTAAGTAGTTATTCAGTTACAATTAACTCGCTTATGTCAATAATGTTATTATAACACACATAAATTTGCATTATTAGCTATTACAGTCCAACCATAACTACCGAACTGTTTTGTAACTGTTTATTTTAGTGCTGACAATATTATATATTACAAGCGAACCAAAGGAATTAAACAATTGTTTTGATTTGATGGGAATGGTATGGTGGCACTTACTTCTGGGTGAGGTCAGCGTGTGTGTCTGCGAGTTGGAGCCACCTGTCGTGCAGCAGCTCCACTTGTCCCTGCACCTGTCCGCAGAGAGGAGCCCCGCACGCCCCCACCACGGACCGAGACACAGAGGACACTTCGGACATCTGAACTCGACGATTTGTTATCTAAACACAAATGATACCATCAATAATATCTCGCCGTGTCTTCAGATCGTTAATAATAGTTATAATAGTATATGCTATAAAAATAATGCAACTTTACTATAGGTCAATTTCAATCATGATAATGACAAGCTCCATTGTGACAAGCTCTATCATGACAAGGTCCATCATGACAAGTCCTATTATGACAAGTTCCATCATGACAAGTTCCGTCATGATAAGTCCCATCATGACAAGTTCCGTCATGATAAGTCCCATCATGACAAGTTCCATTATGAGAAGCTCCATCAAGACAAGCGGCAATCTCGTTAATGTCACCATCATCATCACAGCCCCTATAAGGCAGAGTCCTAGACTTTAGGAGATCGGCCTTCGAGTTATTTTTGGAGAATTTGGCATACAGTCGCCACTCTCGCCGGACGGATTGGCGAGGGTCTGATGTATTTTTTTAGTTACAATTTATTAACTATTCCGCAAGTTGGTATTAGCTTAACATCACCGTTATAAATCTATGACAAATGTCAAGAAAAGTGTAGTTCTCATTGGTACATGCCAGGGTTCGAACCGAGCTTTACATATCTTAATATAGAAGTTGAATGTATGTGCTCTTAATCTAATTAATAGAAACAAACAACTTGTCCTAAAAAATCATATGTGGGAATTAACGAAATTATATGTGGAAATTAACGAAATCATATGTGGGAATTAACGAAATCATATGTCGGAATTAACAAAATCATATGTGGGAACTAACGAAATTATATGTGGGAATTAACGAAATCATATGTGGGAATTAACGAAATCATATGTCGGAATTAACAATATCATATGTGGGAATTAACGAAATCATATGTTGGAATTAACAAAATCATATGTTGGAATTAACAAAATCATATGTGGGAATTAACAAAATCATATGTGGGAATTAACGAAATCATATGTTGGAATTAACAAAATCATATGTTGGAATTAACAAAATCATATGTGGGAATAAACGAAATCATATGTTGGAATTAACAAAATCATATGTGGGAATTAACAAAATCATATGTGGGAATTAACGAAATCATATGTTGGAATTAACAAAATCATATGTTGGAATTAACAAAATCATATGTGGGAATTAACAAAATCATATGTGGGAATTAACGAAATCATATGTTGGAATTAACAAAATCATATGTTGGAATTAACAAAATCATATGTTGGAATTAACAAAATCATATGTGGGAATTAACAAAATCATATGTGGGAATTAACGAAATCATATGTTGGAATTAACAAAATCATATGTTGGAATTAACAAAATCATATGTGGGAATTAACAAAATCATATGTGGGAATTAACGAAATCATATGTTGGAATTAACAAAATCATATGTTGGAATTAACAAAATCATATGTGGGAATTAACAAAAAAAATATGTCTTCTCTATAGAAATTACAAGTCTTACGCTATTAAACAAAGTTACACCATTTGTAACACGTTCTAGACTGATTTTTTAGATCTTTGATTTATTGGATTTGTATCACATTATACCCTTTCATTTCGTTTGAAATGCCTTCGTTCGGTCCCTAGGTCTAGATTTTATTTATAATATTTTTCGATAAAGAATTATCAGTTATCTACTGGCTGATAAAATCCTTGTTCAATATCCCTCCATTTATTTCCTTACGTGTGGCGCCAACTAGTGGCCTACTTCGGAACGACAGCTCAACCTTAAGCCATCTAGAGGCAGTCAATCGTCATCGATCAGCCCTGGCGTATGGTTATGATCTCTAAGTAAAAAGAAACAGTTAACTGTACTGCTATCAGACCGCGTCGTGTCAATGTCTCCCGTCGGTGATCCCCTGATTATCATCAGGACGCACAAGACCACTGATCTTTGAGTATGCGCTAGGAAGCCTTCTTAAACTCAAGACTGTATAAACTTTCGTGAAAGTAATGTGTTAATAAAGACAAAGGAATAGTGAAACAAGACATTCCACATAACAAGGACCCACATGAGTGACCTTTCTTTTCCTATCACTAAACTGCCTTCGTCAGCCAGTAGGTATTTTCCCCTACAGTCTTTATGTTGTGTTTACGACTTACCTGTTTATCCAAATCCCGAAGCTTTTGCTTAGCGTCCTTAAGTGGTAATTTGGGGTATGCAGCGTGTTCTGCTATTCTTGTGGCCGAGTCTATCCATTCGCCAAGTTGTTCGAGCAAGGAGTACAGACGTGCCCAAACTTGTTGAGATTTTATCCATCTATGATTAAAAAGAAAAGAACATCAGAACTGCTTGGGATTTTGGTTACTATCTACTGTATTATTTTTTATTTAATTTGCATTTTCCCTCTGAAAAGGGGACAAGCCCTCTTGTCACGGGAGGAGACGACATGACGTGGTGTTTATATTATATTTGCTGTAAAGAGGCATTGTCATACTATAAACTAAGACATACAAAAACAAATATAAAAAAAATTGAAATAAGTAAGGACCAAACACGCTCGTCATTAAAATAAGTAAGGACTAAGCACGCTTGTCATCAAAATAAGTAAGAACCAAACACGTTTGTCATCAAAATAAGTAAGGACCAAGCACGCTTGTCATCAAAATAAGTAAGGACCAAACACGCTTATCATCAAAATAAGTAAGGACCAAACACGCTTGTCATCAAAATACTCGCTGATAATATAATAACCCTTTAAAATCAGTTTTACCTTCACAAACGATTTAAATAGATGGTTGGTTTGTTACCTCATCTGAAATTTTAGAGAAGGCCCTGGCAGACCGAGACTCACATATCACGATCAAATAAATAAACACTGGCTGAATACATTAAAAAGCTTTCGTAACAAAAGGGCATGTATGAAGAGGTTGATGAATGTCGACGAAGCGGAAGAGGTATGTCGTGATCGTGTCAAGTGGCGCTTAATTGTCTCTGCCTACCCCGCAAATCTGGCGTGAAGATATGTACGAATGTATGTGTTTTTTTTTTCTAAATTTTGAAATAAGCATATTTATTGTTTCAATTTGTTTAAGTGGCGTTTAAACAATGCGTAGGTACGGTTAAACATATCCATTTCACTCTGAGTTAAGCATAATTCTTTAGGACCCGGGTTGATCTAACAGCTAGTTATTTTATTATTTTATGTTATATATAGATGTAAACTAACTTGTCATATCGTTCCTTGTAAGCCTTGTTAATTCCGTTCCACTCCTCCTTGAGTTTGTCGTGAACCCGTTTGATTTGGTCAGAGTGTTCCTTCTTACATTTCTTCATCAGCCCAGTGTATTCTTTGTCAATTTCTTCAATAGTCGGCTGAAGATCACTTATTTGGATTTTAATTTTCTGTAAAAAAGTAGAGTTAAATTAACCAAGGATATGAACTTGTGCAAGCGGTGAGAACAACTTAAATCCTACAAAAATCGGTTCAAACCCCTTGGCATGTGCTTATGAGAAAAACACTTTTCTTACGTACATTTGACATACATTTACAACATGAAGTCAAACAAATAATATGATTTGATATGACAAAAAAATTTCAAGAACTGAAAGTGTCAGCTTTACACATCGGAAGCTGGTGCGAAAGGAATTACCAGCAATATAATTGCACAACTTACTCAAAGAATTGGGTGTAAGCTGATCTGCCGTCAATACATTTATGGAACAAGCTTCCAAGTCTACATTAACGGAATCATACAATGTTTGGTTGGGTGGGAAAAGGAACCGAATGGCGAGATACCATTTGTCTTCTGACTCTTGTGGGAATGGTTCCCACAAACAATGATTTATTTCTTTCCGTTCCAGTGCCTCGGAGAGCTCATTAAGCCGTCGGTCCGGATTCCAATTGTAAATAACTTGTCATTAAAATACCCTAGTCAACCCGTACCAGCGCGTAGGCCAAAAATATCAGAAAAGTAAGACCCATCTCCAACAGTGGAGGTCTAGGACTAGAGGTTCCAGGTGTGATGATGATGATGATGAGACTCACAGATAAAGCGTCTTCCTGTAGCGGAAATTCATCATATTGCTTTCCATTGAGTGGCGCAGAGTTGAGAGCTCGAGATATGACGGACACCGAAGACCTGGCGCGATTGATCTTCGTTACATATTCAGAACTCTTCAGTTCCATTGCATCCTGTAAAAAAAAACACAATTTCATACATAAATTTAGCGGTGGTCGCTGGCCTCCAAGCTTCACATTCGAGCCGCGGTCATGGCAATTTGCATTCTTTTGAGGAAGTTAATGGCATCAGTTTTGCATGGTCTTCAAGCTTCTAACAAAGTTCTTGAACACCTCGCTCTCCACGGAACATCTCATGCTCCATATAATCGCAAGTGGATTGTATTAAAACCATGACCAGTTGCGTCAGCATTCCGATTACTGCCGATACTAAATATGACGAAATGCCTACAAACGGAGCCATTAAAAGCATACGATGCGGTTCTATGGACAACTACCTTGAATAGGCAACGACTATTGATTGTATTAATTTTAATCATATAGGGTTGTTAGTTGTTACACTTTGCATCCATCTCGCTCGCAGACGATAACATAGGTGGTAGGAGGACTGATGGTGGTTATTTCCCCAGTCTGCCGGGGCGGGGAAGTATCCACCGTTCTTGTCAATAAACCCAGTAAAGTGGACACACGTTTCGGGATCAGGCTCTGTTAGGGACTGATGTCAGTCATAAGTCTCTGATTCTAGTTGCTAACATTCATGGACCTCGCACGCCACTTACCCTCAGGTGGGCGCAAGGTCACATGTAGTGCTAGTATAAAAAACAAAAAAAAAACATTTTGAAAGATTTTCAAATCTGAATTTCTAGTCTAAATGTACTCTTGAGATAGATATAATTGATTTGTCCAGATCGTCACATTTTTTTTAATCAACCTATCTTGATCTGTATTTCTTTACATAGATGACCGTCCCTTGCGGAGTGATTAAAAAGTGGCTTTTAAAAAAGTTAATTCACATTTAGACAACTTTACTATAGATCCATAAACGTTAAACAAGTAAGTGGCAAACTCGAGATATATAACAAATAAATTATTGTGTCCCGACCAGAAATTGAATCCGGTACCTCAGCGTCTAAATTCAAGGTAAGTCCGCTACGACGTACGGTATTACTTACTGTTTTCTTCTTATCTTTCCCCTTGGGTGCTGTGAGGGTCTCGAATAGTTGCTGTGCCTTCCCCCAAGCCAAGTTAATGTCGTGGACACATTTCTCTGGATAACTGATGTGCTCATTCTTCAAATCGCGACACAACTCGTTCATTTGCTCCACATCCTGTAAATAAAATGATCCCACTTTTGATGAATTCAAGTGCACGTTTTTTAAACGCAGGACTGCTTGCTAGAAGTAAAGTAAAGTATCATCACGACCGTTTCCCTTTCGGGGTGGTCAGAAAGCACGCTTATAAAGAAGCGGATTCATATTTAGCCAACTTTACTATAGGCCAAGCTCGTCGATGTCTCCAGCGTACCACACTCAAATTAAATTGTAATTAAATGTATTTATTTACATTAATAAATATTATTGTGTCCCGACCAGGAATCGAACCCGGTACCTCCGAGTCTAAATCCACGGACTTAACCGCTAGACCATGGAGGCAGTTGCCTTGTAACCTAAAAATTAAACAATAAATCATGGAGTAATAATGCGACTAAAGCAATAGCAGCTGATAATATTATGTTTACCTGTTCCCTATCATGGAACTGCTCCTTAAGACCAGCTATCTTGTCTCCTCCCTTGATGTCCCCCTCGATGACCTTGAGCCACTTCTGTAAAGTCTCCACTAGTCGACTCAACTCCTTGAGATTATCTTCTGCCTTTATTGCCAAGTTTCGCTTAGTTTCAATTTCAGACATCACCATTGACCATTTGTTACGAAGCTTTTCCTGTAACGAAATTTAAAACAGTTGATCATTTATATAACAACACACGAAGAACTGACTATTTAATTTTCCTAAGGCGCTATACATAACCGTTTTCTTAAAACTTTATAAAGTGTTGTGGATTAAGTTTTTTATTTTTATTTTATCATGTTAAAGTTGCACCTTTTGTTTTTCTGTATACCACTTGATTATTTATCATCAAAAGTTACACCGGTATTCTTTAAAACTTATTAAAGCACTTTAGTTATAGTAGGTTTTGTCTCTTATTTTAGCAATAAAAATGAATATGCGTAAAAGAGACAAAACCTATTTTAACTAAAGTATTATTTAAGGATTATATAAGTTATTAAGAATAAAGTCATTAATCTGCCTCTGTGGTCTAGCGGTTAAAGCCGTAGATTTTGAAAACGTGGAGGTGCTGGGTTCGATACCTGGCCGAGAACACAAAATATATATATTAAATTTATCGAGTATGGTACGCTAGAGACATTGAACCACTTGTCATGTTGGGCCTAAAGTAAAGTTGGCTAAATGTGAACTCGCTCCTTACAAAACATGGTTTGTGTGGTGTGTGCAAGGGATACAGTTACAAAGCGAACTTTAAGGTAAGGTTTCAACACCACAATGTACCAGTAGAGTTATCTGTGCTCCAGAGGCTGTAATGATGACGACCACAAATATAAATATTTAAAGTTGTCAAGCGATTCTTACCTGACAATGGGTCTGAATGTACTCAGCTAAGAGCGGGTTTTGCTTGTGCGTGTCGTACACCAGTGTGTCGCCGCGGGAGATGAGGGCAGCTGCGTCAGGCGCAAGGGCACCTAATTGGTTCTTTAGCATCTGTAGGAAGAAAATACACAAATATAAATTGTTTTTTTTTTTAAGATTTTATTGCACCTACTTATGTTACTTAAAACTCTCTTAATGTCCTTAAGGTTAGCAGTCAAAGAATGTCTAACGAGATTATGTTAGTACATAAAAAATTCATTATAAATAAATATTATTGACAATTTTTTTTTATTACATCCCAGACGCCTGGCGTATACAAATGCCACGTATCTACACAATTGTCCAAGGAAGTCATGTAAAATATAGCAGCTGTAAGAAAAAGGCAACCCAATAAGTCATAACAGTGCACAGTATTGAAAGTGGCAGAAACCATTGGGTTGTTTTTCTCCACCAAAATCCTATATAACCCTAAAATAGTACGTAGAGCAGTCGAAATATAAAAAACAAATACACTAAATAAATGGGCTGATACAGATGTCGTGATGACTAATGAAAAACCTAAAACCTTTTTAAGTGGGTAGTTTACAATCTGTTATCCAATAACAACTAATTACACCTACTCAGTTCAAAAAAATAATCAACGATGATCTTAATTAATTCTACCTTAATCTCTTACCAGGATCCTTGACAGAGCTGACTCCACCCACTGAGATGAGCATCGAATCCATTATCCTGGTCAGATGCTTGGGGGAATTACACCATATTGGGATTACACAAAGAAGCCTTTATCTATCTCACCTCTAATCTCTTGCCAGGATCTTTGACAGAGCTGACTCCTCCAACCGTGATGAGCATGACATCCATTCTTCTGGACATCTGCTCTGCTGCTTGGGAGAACTGCACCATATCTGGGTCACACGCGTTCGCAAACCGACGCTGTATCGGAGACTCTGTCGGTTGCGGAGAGGGAGACGAAGTATCCGACAGAGAAGATATCTGGATAGATTAAAGTAAAATGTAATCAAATCCGCACTAAGTCAGCATGGCTTTACCCTCCTGTTATTTATAAAGAACATCGATACAGCGATATTACCTCTATAGATGGACTATTAATTGACAACGAATCTCTAAGGTGATAATAAATCCATCCGCAAATCCGATGTTAACTCAAGTATGACTATAAATTTACTCATCTCAAATCAAAAAAAGAACGAAAGAGGCAGACATATAGAGTGAATATCGAAACTTGAGATACGTAAGGTATCTGTCAATAAATTGAAATCAAAAGGGATTACATAAGGGATAAAGGTCGATTACAGTTTAATTGATTCGTTCCAAATTTAATGAGGAGAATGTGCAACGCCTGTTCAATCATGACAGGATTTAGCATTTGTGAAATATATTTTTGTCTATTACTGGCAATAATACAGTTTTTACTTACGCTGCCATAATCGTCAGTTTTCAAATACTTTTCGGTCGGCGATGTGGGCTTGGATCTATCCTTAACAGGTATAAGTGATCTTCCCAGCAACGGACTTGTGGGAGACCGGGGACTTTCCGGAGTCCTCGAAGGCTTCGGCAACGGACTTGGTGGAGTTTTCTTGACCTTAACCTCTTCAGCCCTCGCTTTAACTTCAGAAGATCTCGGCATTTTTGGCGACATAGCAACCACGTGCACTTGACTTTTCTTGTCATCATGCTTGATAGGAGTCGACGTTGAAAGCGGCAATTTATCGCCGAATTCACTAGATGAACCTAATTTTGCCTGTAATTATAAAAACACAAACGTAGAAAGATACTACACTAATTTGATTAAAAAATATTTGTTAAAAATATAAGTTAAGTATATCAAGGCATCTAATCGTCCAATTTTCTAAATATTTATTGCACTAACATTTGTTCGATGTGTAAAAGGGAAACACATTGTGTGCATAATTTGAGATATTCATTTTTTTCTCACTAGAACAGTCATTGCAATTGTAACAATCACGATAAACTACCTGTAAAGGATTTTCGTCTACTTCGGAATAAATGTCCTCTTCTCTAGCGCTGACTACTGATATCTTCCTAATGGTCTCCGGTGTTTTAATACCAGATTTCTTCACTGGCTTCTTAGAAGACTCCAAAATTTGCTGTTTTCTTAGCTCAATAAGTTTAGTATCACTTGCAAACACTTCATCAGTAAGTGACTGTTCAGGTAAATTGGCCTGGTCTTTCGGCACTTCGTCAAGAATTAAATACTCATTGACTTCCTCCTCTTTAACGCTTTGCTTAGCTTCGTTCTGTCTTACTGCTAAATCGTAGAGCAAAGGACAATCTACTTCATCATCTGGCGTTGGGGGCGGAGTATCGAAAGACCCATCCTTACGTTTCTCGGTTGATGGAATGAGGTCCACGTTCTCAATATTCATTTTCATAACTTTAGAGGTGTCTTCGTCAAATGAATTCTTTCGTTTTAATATCCCAAGTGTTGGTCTCATTTTATGATCCAGTTTTTTAACCTCTACCACAAATGTATGTGGTTCATTCCCTAGATTTATTGTTTTTTTTCTATCTTCCATTTCAGGTCCATGAACCAGATCTGTTTCATTGTCGTCAACTATTTTAACCGTTTCAACCGATTGTGGGACTAATTGACCTACAGTTTCGACATTCATTTCCAATGGTTCCTGAGGCGAAACAGTAGATTTAAGTATCTCGTGCTCCCTAACTTCTACGACATGATACGTGTCTTGTTGAGATGTTTTATTATCTCGTCTAAGTTTTACTTGGGGCATTGTGTTTTTAGATATTTGTTTAAACAATTCGCTGTCTTTTAATAAGTTGAATGTACTGCTATCTTTGGGCGTCCCTGGGGTAGTGGGTAAAGAACTTTGCGAAGTTGATGGATCTACTGAATCTGTGGATTTTATACTGGTAATGCTATCTGTCATGGCATCAGGTTTCTTTTTGCTTTGTTCAAGCGAAGAAGTTCTATGTCCACCATGAATAATTATATCTTTCTTAATTGGCGATGGACTTTTAATGGCCATAGGTATTTTAGTCTTTTTAGGTTCTACAGGCTTTTCTGTTTCAGGCGTATTGACTGGGCTTTCAAGACGTCTTTTTATAGTATCCGTCACATTTTCATATTCAACGACCACGTTAGCGTCTTTTATTTGATCCTTAGAAGCCTGGAATAACAATCATGTTTTAAGAATAACCTTCTGAAAACCACCCCGAGCATTCACACAAAACAACACAGTATGTACATGGTTAGTGAAATGAGCGCTGTGTAATCCTATTAAGGTTGCCAGATGATTGTTACATAATCTCCCGATCCCTGTTTGCAATGTTTTATTAAATATAATGGTTTAAGTCTTCTTAGTATGTTATTTCAGATTATTTTGTTAAACTGGCAACCCTAAATCCAAATGCAATGATTTTGAAAAATGATGTCCCAAAAACATTTTGATGAATTGCCTGAAGCGAGTGTCCCAACCAATGTGATTTCTAAAGCTTTGCGCCAAATGTGATTGTGAAAACGTAAAGCGCATATAGTTTTTATTACACACCACACAAACTAAACACCATCCACCAAATCACAATGTATGTACATTTTATTGTATTTACAAATAAGTCTTCGAATCTGGTGATTTTTTTATGTTATTTTCATTTTAGTAAAAAAACACTTCACTCGTAACTTCGTTTTAATGTTGTTACTTAGTTTTTAAACATCAATTAACACAATACTTACCCTTAAAGCCAAATTAGTGCACGCATATAGACAGTGACAAATAAAAGCACAACATACAGCCCCTTTTTAAATACTGTTGCCAACATTGGGTCTTTATAGTCATATTTATAAAAAAGTAAAGGATCATCACGACCGTATTTACTTAAAGAAGTTTAAGCATATTTATCCAACATCACTATAACTCGAGAAATATCCTACCCATCTAATATATTCCACAGCCGTAACCGCTAGACCACGGAGGCAGTTCATACTGATAATACACGAAAATATAGCAAACAGTAAATATGTAGTTACTCAATATAGACCAGTTAAACTAGATTTAATAAAAAACTGATTGTTTTATTAAAAATCAGGTATTTATGTACTTACCGCAATCTGTTCCAAGACTTTCTCCCATTGCTTAGTCAATGCCTTGTTGTCTAAACTGTCAACAGTATTCGCTTTGCTACGGACATCATCTTCCAACACTTTCAGTTCTTCCAAATTCATTTTACTACAATTTTCCATCATTTTTTCAATATTATTGAGGTATTGTTGTAAAGATTCTATCTCAGTAACTGGTTTCACAAATCCATGCTTTTTCAAGTAGTCCCAACGTTCGTTGGTTGCTTCGATTTGTGTCTTCAGATTTTCCAAATATAGCGGATCGCAGTGTTTAGCGAATTTAGCGTGATTAACGTTTAATTTGTCTTTTGTTGCCTCCATCCTCGACATTTCTAGTTCTAGAGTTTGTTTGCCTATATTAGAACCGATTCCATCGAGCCAAGTGTTTAGTGACTGTAGATCGTTTTGTATTTCTCTTGCTGTTAGAAGCGCATTTTCTAGTTTGGTCTTAGATTCTGTTATTTGTGCACCAAGTTTATTGTATAATTCTTTGAGTGTGTCAATCTTCTTGGAAAAGTCTTGCGGTTCTGGTACAGTTTTCTCTTCGACCATTTTTCTTCCGGATTTAATTACGGTCTCCACTTCGGATTTGATGTCGCTCAATGTCCGGTAGAATCGCTATAAAGAAAACAAACTTTATGTTATAGTTAAATAATTTATTAAAAAATTGGCCTTCTTGGGCTCTTTTGTATTGTAACATTCATCATCATCAGCCTGTTTCCCACTGCAGGATTTAGGCCTCCCCCAAGGCTCGCCACTTCACACGAACTTCTGCCACCCTCATTCATTTCCCACCAGCGACCTTCCTCAGGTCATCTGTCCATCTGCGGGGGTCGTCTCACTCTGCGTCTTCCAGTACGTGATCTCCACCCCAGAACCATTGTTACATTACATTGTTTCAATTATAATTATTTATATTAATATTTAAACAATACAATATGAATTGACCTAAATATAAACATACACCAAAAAATGTGTATAAAATACATTTGCACATCTACCAGGCATTTTTGTAGCTAAAAATATAATTCATCTTATAATAGGCCTTGCCTATAAGTCAACGTTTAACAAGAATTTTTAGTTTATCTACACGTAAGTTAGTTAGTTCATTTGGCAGTGTATTATATATAAAAAAGACTAGTTTTACTGAGCAAAGTAGAGGCAAATCTAATTTGTGTTTATTCCGTGTGTTACGAGAATGCAAGTCTCACTTTCTTTTAAAGTGCTTTATATTCTTTTGGACGTAAATATTATTCTTCTATGACGCGTGGTGGCTCGGTTGTAAGAACGCGTTCCTTAAATCCTACAAAGGTCGGTTCAAACCCTCCCGGCATGTATTGGTACATAAATACACTTTTCTTAAGTACATTTGTCAAAGATTTACAACACCACCGTTACAGTGCCTCGGAGAGCACGTTCAGCCGTCGGTCCCGGTTCCACTAATACCAACTTGTGGAATCGTTAATAAATTGTCATAAAAATTGACATCAAATCCTCGCCAAGCCGTCTGGCCAGCGTGGCGAGTGTAGGCTAAATTCTCCAGATATATGTTCTGGAAGGCCCACTCCAGCAGTGGAGGTCTAAGACGCTGTGTTCTAGGGGCTGCAATGATGATGATGATTATTCTCTAGTATATACTGAGATAATTGATTGGAGTACCATTTAATGTTTCGTCCCATTATTTTCTAACAGCAACATTATTACGTATTTTTATCTGAATTATTTTTATTAAATTTTAATTTAATTATTGTTGTTGGAACTGAAAGCATTCTATAAAGAAATTGTTCCAATGCGCATTGACGTCTCTGGTGACAATAGGGCTGGCAGTTTTTTCTCACAAAAATTAAGTATCCTAATTCAAAGGGGAAATGCTGCTAGTGTATTGGGCACCATGCCACAAGACACCGATTTGGAGGAGTTATTATTTTTTTTGTAAGTATTTAATTTTTATTTTCTATGTATTTTTTTTGGTTAAATTTTGATTTTGTTGTAATATAGTTTATTTAATTTATGGTTTTAAAATTATTACAAGAGATTTTAAGAATGTTGTAACAAAAACCTAAGGCTTTTTATTAATTAGCGATTAAAAACATACATATTTTCATAATATTTCACATTCGTTTAGTTTTAAAGTTACTTTCCATTATTTAATCCTTATAAGCTTGTGCAGTAATAGAAAATGAGTTTTTTTTTTAAATTAACCTTTTCGATTTCCGACAATAAGTTTTTTAAAATCTAATGATGCAGTTTTAGTTTTTAACACAATGGGACCCGAGATCTATTTCAGCATTTTTTGCTATTTTTTTTTATACTAGCAAGACATGTGTGACTTTGCCCACCTGATGGTTAGTAACGCGCGAGGTCTATGAACGTTAACAACTGGAATCAAACACGCATGACAACACTATGCCGGCTTGACTGGGCATGACATTATTATTCCTTGTCGTTCAGGTTTTTTTAATAATTAATGTGACCTAAACTAAAACACCAGCTGTGTGTACCAAACGCAATAATTTATTTTCGTATCTAAAAATTACTCACATGAATTTTATAAGCTGCGACAACGATAAATATCGACAAATAAAGCAGTTCCCAAAACATAATTGAAATTGTTTGTAAAATTCGTGACAGCTTAACAATACGTATTCGAGTGCTGAATCTAATCCACTGGGTCTCGTTGCGGTCGACGCGGCTTCACATAGAGGTATAAAATTAGTGTGCACACCTCCGATCAAACAATATATAGATTAAGGGTCAACGCACAAAACTGTCCACGAATATAATAATATTATTCGTAGACTACCCAACTCATATTTTACTAACTCACTACACTATACCCACACATTTCATCCACTACACTAAGACTATCACACACACGACACACACTCACCTCACTTATTTTACTGTTTTCTATTTATGATATAAACTTAACTTTGATTATAATGACTGTTTAAATAGTTCATTACATTAATAATAAAATAGTTAAAATTTAAAATTATACTAAATTATATAATAAATTGACAAGCAGTGCACCCCCCGGCCGCCGCGACACATTACTTTGGTGCGGCGGCCGGGACGCTAATAATTGTACAAGTTTTGTTGGTACACTGTGTGTATAACGGACATAGCAACATTAGGGGATTAAAAAGGCTTTATGTCATATCATGAAACGTCAGCATTGAATTCCATCTAGCAGGCGTTTATGCTGAACAATGCAACATGCAACCTACCCAAATTCTTCTTGGGGTTGACTTTCCAATCGTGGGGTGGAGTAGCACAGTTAGCCCGAATGGAGAACATAATCATTATTCTCTCAGTTCTTAATGCGGGTTTGTGTAGAGCGCCTCTGCTTGGCGGTTGGGGAGTCGACCCTTAGACATATTGTATCTCAATTTTATACTTTCATACCAGTGTACCTTATTCCTTAATAAACGCATTTATTATTCCTCAATAAACGCATTTATTATTCCTCAATAAACGCATTTATTATTCCCCAATAAACGCATTTATTATTATTATAAGTGAGCTCCTAATTAAAATTAGACAATTTGTAAGTTATGTCTAAGGGATAAGGTTTATATTTGTATACAATTTTATACCTTAATATTTCCTAAAATATCTTATAAAGTTTTCATTGCCATTTATAATGTAGTTATCAAAGAACAAATCTGCAGAATTTCACATTTACAACTTAAATAATTAGAATTTTATTCGAAAAATTATCAGGAATGTCAGAATCCAGAAAGATGTAAATTAAAGTAGCTTGTCTGATGGTCACTGGAAGCTTGTGAATGATACTGACTATCTGCTGGAAGTGTGGGGTGGGACTTTGAGTTGAAGATTTGAAGAACAAACCAATGATTTAGTTGGTCAAATATTTTTATAGCTTCATGTTTGATAGCATCACAGAATCCTTTCAATGCAGCTGATGACATTGCACAGCACGCGATACTATTCTATTACTTCATACACCACACAAGTATACCTATATCCAATACGGTATTCACTGAGATTTGAGACAAAATGTAAACAAACCAACAAAAAAAAATATTTTATATAAGTAACAATATACAGTTTTGTATCCGCCATCTTAACCTATTTCTTATTGTCGCCAAAGTAATTTAATAAATTCTTATTTTTTTTTTGTATTGTTTTCTTTTTGTGACCCTCGACTTATTTATATATATAAAAATGAAAGGCTGTGTGTATGTATGTTCCCTATGCATTTCAAAACTACTTGACCGATCGGGATTAAACTTTGGGAATATGTTGTGTGAACATCGACGAAAGTTTCTGACATAGTACTACTGTTGTCCGATAGGTGGCGCGCATCTGCGCTAATTTGTGGGGCATACCGACCGACGATACCGAGCGGGAGCCTAAAACTTCCTAGTCTTATTATATATATAGTTACTCAGTCGTTGCTCTTGAGACTCCTGCGCGAGCCCACTCTGCGCTTGACTGTCGTCGAATACAGAAATAAAGCCAAGTCAAACCATTTACCGCTCAACGGTTAATCGACCTCTCCCAGCATGGCCGAGACGGTAATCCTGGAAGAGTGGAGCTGCCCAGCCATCACATAGGCCTTCTATGTTTATTTATGAGTTTATTGAGAAGATCCAATCGGCGATTAGCATTCATCATCATCATTACAGCTCCTACAACACAGCGTCCTAGACCTCCACTGCTGGAGATGGGCCTTCCAGAACATATATCTGGAGAATTTGGCCTACACTTTCCACGCTGGCCAGACGTCTTGGCGAGGATATGATGTCATTTTTTATGACAATTCATTAACGATTCCACATGTTGGTATTAGTGGAACCGGGACCAATGGCTTAACGTGCTCTCCGAGGCACGGGAACGGTGGTGTTGTAAATCTATGACAAATGTACGTAAGAAAAGTGCATTTTTTTTCATTGGTACATGCCGGGTGGGTTTGAACAGACCTCTGTAGGATTATATTGTTTTAGCTTATAGTATAATTATGATATGTATGTATATATGATCAAAAGCCGAATCAATGGATACTGTAATAGCATGTGGTGGTTGCCTGTAATGGGTGCAGCATCTGGTTTCTGTCGTAGTTGTAAGTAAAATTCCATGTATGTATTGTTGCTGACACTGTTAGCCACCCTAATAAATATATAAATGATAGTATGAAGAGTGCGGTGGCCCCGGTTCCACTAATACCATCTTGTGGATACGTAAATAAATTGTCATTAAAAAAAATGACATCAGATCTTCGCCAACACGTCTGGCCAGCGCAGCGTGGCGAGTGTAGGCCTTCTCCAGATATATGTTCTGGAAGGCCCATCTCCAACAGTGGAGTTCAAGGACGCTATGTTCTAGGGGCTGTAATGATGATAGTATGACAATTCCACTTTAAAGCAGCTATAATCTTAGTGACATTCATAATTATTTTTGTCTTAGCTTGTAGTATGACAATGCCTCATTACAGCAGCTATGATCCATGGTGTATTTATTTTATAATTGTGTATGTCTTAGTTTGTAATATGTCAATGCCTATTTACAGTACAAGCTATTTCCTAGAAAATAATCTTTGCATTATATTAATTTATTTTTTGTCCTATGCCTACTTGTAGAATAAATAAATTGATTTTTTTACGCCATCATTTACGCAAATGTTGATTGTTGTGAGGTAGAATGTATAATTAGTATTGTTTCTGAGAGCACTATCTAACTTTTAAGTTTTTAAACATTGTTCCTATTATTAAGTTTTTGGTTTTAATGTACGTTATTTTTCTTTTTTTAAAACACAAATTGTAATTTGTATTTAGTATGAGGGATGCAATCTGGTGACCTGAGATACAGATATCCTTCGGATATCCACTTCAGGCACCAGCTCTCATGCCCAGATTTTTATATTTCATTTTTTTGTAAACTAATTTATGTCATAAGAGAGAAATAAACGATTTTATTATTATATTATATTATTGTCTTTGTTCTTCTCTTTTCGAAGTTCAACACTTTCGTAGCACGCAGGTCGGCTTATTGTCCGTGAAACAAGAAAAACAACTTGACAATGTACGTCCTCGCTTGGATTCTCATACTGTTTGGGTTCTGGCCCCAACTTGATATATTAAATCTCCACACGGTATACACATAGATTAGTAGACCATGATCTATTGAAGTAACTTATTGACGACTGGCTTACAATAGTTACCAACGAGTATTGTAATCAGTGAAGCATGGATGAAGGACAACATACAGGCTCACTATAGACAATCGCCTTTATTTTAATTTATTTATTTATTTATAAACTATTACAGCTAAATTGTGATTACCTTGTTAAAAGTAAAGTATCATTCAGTTTCCCTTTCGGGGTGGTCAGAAACCACGCTCTTAAAGAAGCGGATTCACATTTAGCCAACTTTATAGGCCAATCATGACAAGTGGCAAGCTCGTCGATGTCTCCAGCCTACCAAACTCGAGAAACATGACAAATAAATTAAATATTAATGTGTCCCGATTAGGAATCGAACCTGGTACCTCCAAGTCTAAATCCACGGATGTATCAGCTAGAATACGGAGGCAGTTCCTTGTTACATACATATCTTCACGCCAGATCCCTTGCGGGGTAGGCAGAGACAATTGAGCGCCATTTGACACGATCACGACATACCTCTTTCGCTTCGTCGACATTAATTAACCTCTTCATACATGCCCTTTGGTTACGAAGACTTTTTAATGCACCTTCAGTCAGTGTTTTATTTATTTGATCGTGATATGTGAGTCTCGGTCTGCCAGGGCCTCTTTTACCCACAACTTTCGCATTATATATCTGGTTCGTCAATCTTTCATCGCTCATCCTTTCAACATGCCCGAACCATCGTAGCATGCTTTTCCTTATTAAAGTAATGTATTTAAGACCTACTCCTATACTTTAAGACTCGTTTCCAGTTCCTTAGAGACAGTCACAATTCCTCTTCGTTCTACAGTAAACAATCAACTTAAAATCCCTCCTCACACTTCCAGCAGATATTCAGATTCTTTCACAGTCTCTGCTGCTCGTGAGTGGAACAAACTTAACAGACGGACGCCGTCAATAAATATATTTAAAAATCTCCTCATTGCCCATTTCTTAAATATATATCGCTGTCTATTTTTATGTATATACATATATAATCGTAATACAACAATCGTAATAATAAAAACAAATTAAATCAATATTAATAGTAAAAGTAATAATAGGTAAAGTATATTATACTATAAATGAAGCACTGGACGATGATAATATATTCGATATAATTATAATATAATATAATTATATAACTATTATTGAGTTGTTCAGCTGATATTATGTTTTTGTTTTAATCACTAGTAAATATTTTAATGTATACATTATGTAAATTATATAAAATTATAAAAATGTAATAACTGTTATGACGTGTAAAAGTGCTAAAAATGTTGCCTATTTACTGAATAAATTATTTGATTTGATTTGACATATTCGTGACATACACGCACCTATAAAATTAAGTAAACTAATTATTATAGTAATTAAGTAAAATAAGTAAAACTCACAAGACAGTGTCGTAACTGTGCCCTGACGGCATCAGGTTCAGCTCCCGCGAGTTCGAGCAGGCAGGCTGCTCCGCGCTGCACCGTCCTGAGCTCGGAGGTGGCGCGCGCCAGTCTGCGAGACAGCTGGACGGAAGCCGAGCCACCTCCGAAGGTGGACAGACGGTCTTCCGCTGATGCGAAATTGCGCTGTTAAAAAAAAGCAAATTTGTAACACGATCTCCGCATCTGTACAAAATGTCTCGTACTACCTCTCCCCCCGCGTCCGTGCACACCTACCCCGCTGCGCGGGCGCCACCGACACCCAAGGGCTATCGACTTCCATACATTGCACTGGTTCCCGCATTGCGAAATATCGAGGGTTGCCACTAATTCTTTTTTTGAAGGTTTCGAATAATATCTCTGCGTATTTAATCATCATCAATCATCAATTGTTCATATTTAGTATCTATAATTAAATTATTAAGGTTATTATGTAATTTTATACTCTGATGCTTTAATAATTAATTAATAATTTATTTTGATAAAGTTTTTTTTTAAATATACTGGTAACCCTAAATTATCTTTACTTTGCCAACTTTACTACAGGCCAATCATGACAAGTGGCAAGCTCGTCGATGTCTCCAGCGTACCAAACTCGAGAAATATCACAAATAAATTAAATATTAATAAAATGTATTTATATTTACATTAATAAATATTTTTGTGTCCCGACCAGTAATCGAACCCGGTACCTCCAAGTCTAAATACACGGACTTAACCGCTAGACCACGGAGGCAGTTTACATTTAAAATAATTAATTTGACGCAATTCGTCAGCTACGTCTCCCAAGACGTCTAGTTGGAGTAAGATAGGAAAAATATTTTTAATCTACCCTCATTTGCATTTAAATTTTGTAAATATTTATAGATATTACCTCGACGTGCTCCAACTGCTCTTTGAGTCTGGCTGCGGCCTCGTTTTTGCCTGAGGCTTGGTACGCCACGATCTGATCCTCAACCTCTTTCAACACGCCACGTTGAGCGTCAAATTCTTCAACTAAACGCTGTGAAATATAGAACAAAAATATATATTTATTCTTTTATAGAACTTCATCGATTATTCTACGAACTTAATGCTAGTGGTGAAGACTTAAAAAAAACATAAAAATTCCACCAAAATATATATTTAAGACCCCTCGCCAACTCGTCTGTGTGTAGGCTAAATGTTGCAGGAATGAATTCTGGAAGGCCCATATGCAACAGTGGAGGTCTCTACACAGATTTCCACTTTTCGTAATCTAGACAATTTCTTGCAAGGAAAATATTCAATTCCGATGGGGCTGCCCAAACCGCTTTCAAAGATTTTATTGGCTCCCATAATTTTTTCAGCAATGGAATCAATAAACTACCGATAAAATGGCGAAAGTCATAGATAATAATGGTGCATAATTCGATTAATTAAATATATCATTTCAACAAAAAAAAATCGTTTTCTTTTTCTATATAAAACATAAATTTCATATGTAAGGACATAATATATTAACAACTACATCATTATCACAGCCCGTAGAACACAGAGTCCTAGACCTTCACTGGGCCTCCAATGGGCCTTCCAGAAATTTCTTAAGAATTTGGCCTACACACTGGCGATAGTTTGATGATTTTTTATGACAATTTATTAACGATTCCACAAGTTGGTGATAGTGGAACCGGGACCGACGGCGTAACGTTCTCTCTGAGGCAATTTTTTTTCAAAATTCTCATGCCGGGTTTCGAATCGACCTTTTTAGGATTTTAAGGAACCAGAGCTCTTTAATACATATTTGGATTAAAGTTATTAGTTAAATTTAATTAATAGCTTAAATGAAAAAAAAAACAGAAACACAATAAAAACACTCCAAAACTATATAATTCCAACATACCTGATGGTCTTCCGGAAGGTCATTAGCTGTCAAATCTTGGTCAATTCTATTTGTCAAAAGACAGTTGACGTCGGCCAGCCATTGCTGTAAGTTGTCAATGGATACTTCCGACTTGGTGGCCTCTTTGGCTGAGGACTCCAAAAGTTGGGTGCGTGCGGCCGCCTTTAGTGTAAAACAGGCGTTAGGGTGTATTTACACGTGCATATACAGAAACAAAGCTAAATGAAATCTCAGTTTTAAATATTATAATATTGTTATTATTTAAATTTATGTATCGTATTTTTTTACTTTAGTGTTAAACTCGATTTCTCAATGTCTTTTTAACTTAATGAAAACTCTTGATTACTGTTCACATTATCAATTAAAAATATTAGCACATAGTGTTACTTTTGTATCTGTTTGAATATCACCAACTAGTAATCCCGAATTCATTTAGCTCCATCGTAGTTAAATTACAAGAATAAGTAAGTGGGAGTGCAAAACAATAGGAGAAGTAACAAAGAGTGGGCTGACTCGTAGCAATATTTCATTATTTTTTTTAATTATATTTACATATATTGTAAATTTATTGTTTAGTTTATTTCATTTTTATTATTTTCCATTTCATTGTTTTTATTAGGTATCTATGTATAATTGTTTTTACGTATTTTTTTTAGTTTTTTTTTTGTTCTATGTTATGTAGTTTATTGTTCTTAGTTTTAAGTTTAGGTTAATTTTACTTTAGGTTTCGTGTTGTTATTGCAGCGAGCACCACCTAATTATGTAATTTTAGCTATCGGTGGCAACTTGTCAATAGCCATACCCTACCCATATGTACTGTATATATATTTTATGTATCTAGCTGTAAGTTGTCCTTAAACCTTAAATTTAAAAAAAAAACTATTATATTATTAATCGTTACATTTACAGACACTTGGCTTGGGTACAACCCAACCTAATAGTGGCAGTGATTCCTTCATATAACCTTTGCCACTAAAGAAAGAGAAATTCGGCTGGTGTGTGCTTTTTTATACTAAAAACTTTCAATATTATCCTAATTATTAAGGACAAAAATAATACTAAAAAAATAAAAAAACTATAAAAATTTATAAAAATTGTAAATGCCTGTTTCTTTTTTTCACTAGTTATATACGGCCAGTCAGTAAAGTTTTTTTTTTTTTTTAATGACATATTTGTGGGTACAGACAACATAAATCACATGCTGTGTCAGATCATGCATATAGCAGTACATCAATATATTAGCCTGCAGTGAAATAGATACATATAATAACAAAAAAAATGGAAAAAAAGTGAAATATCTTCACGACCGTATTCGTTGGTAAAAAATCCACCATTTTTAAATGAGCTGATTTGAATTTAGCCAACTTTACTATAGGCGCATCATGACAAGTTACAAGCTCGTCGATGTCTCTAGCGTACCAAACTCGAGAAAAAATATTAAATATATTCTTTTAATAGTGACCCGAACACTGATCGTAACCCTAACATTTTAATAGCTTCTATTAACATTCTTTAATGATGTCAGTTTAGTATCTTTTTCACTGCAAACCAGGATTTTTAGCGACTGACCTGTCTAGTGAGAGTGTTCCATCTGTCAGTGACGTTGTCTATCTCCGCCTGGATCCAAACCGGCATAATGTGAGCGTCGATCAGCTGACGACCAATATCTTGGATGCGAGAAAGTCTGTCGTCCGCGTGGTTTTGTATGTAATTTTCCAAGTCCTAATAAAAGAGAGAGAGAGTATAATATCATCACGACCGTATCCTTTGTGGGGTAGTTGGAAACCGCGCTTTCTTTTTACTATAGGCACAGCATGACAAGTGGCAAGCTCCTCGATGTCTCTAGCGTACCAAACTCAAGAAATATTACCAATAAATAAATATTATTTTGTGACCCTATCAGGCATCGAACCCGGTACCTCCGAGTGTAAATCTACGAAGTTAACCACTAGATCACAGATGTAGAAGTTAATTATTATGAAAATATTTCGTTTAAGTTAGATATGGCATTCTGAGTTCCTGTGCGAACCTTCCGGCTTCATAATCAGACCCTAATCATATGATCATAGAGCTTGTGAAGACTAATCAAACGAGCCCAATTTATAGTTTTAAAATAAACGATTTACGATTAGCAATATCTTGCTCTCTTGTTCTACGAATCCGGCTCGAAGGACTAAAAAACAATGATTTCTTTGAATTCAAGATTTACGAATTAATTTTATTTAATGATGATTGGTAAAGAAATGTCATCCTCCTGACTTGAGTGACAAGAGTAGGCTAAAATCTGCAAAAATATAAGCTCTGAAAATCTTCTGCAGTGATCAAGGACAGCTGCAATAAAACAAGACTTACATAAAGGTCGTCTTCCATCTCCTCAGCATCAGCTGGTGCGTTCGGAGACCGTCTCAGTCTCCTCTGCAACCCGTCGAGCCAAGAACACTCCTGCGCTAGCCAGGCCCGCAACTCGCCTGACTCCAACCATGCCTCTTGAAGAACCCTAGAGGGAACAAATACGTTATTAATCTAATAGACACACATCAACACCATTTAGGGATATTTTGTATAACGATCTTAGTATTAAAATTTGAAAAACCAATTTTAAACACCAGAATATTGCAGCATAACTATAGCGAAGTTCGAAGCATCATGCGGCCCCATTTAACGAAAGAGGAAATGTTAAGGGCGGTAGACCTGCTCCAACTTGAGGCTACTCAGCGGAGTATTGCTAGGGAGATTAAAACAAAACAAAACGTTATATCAGTAGGTGAAGCGGCTGATAAATACCCAGGCAGATCGCATAACTAGTGGTTTATAAGTTGTCGCGAGACGACAGCAGTCTGTTGGTTTAAAGGCTCCAGTCAGAGCACCAGCTGCTTGTGAGTGACAAAAGTGGATAGGGTGAAGACTGCATGAAACTAACCTGCATGCTTGTACATTCATTCATTTATTACAGCCCCTAGAACACAAGGTCCTAGACCCCCACTGCTGCAGATGGTCCTTCCAGAACATATATCTGGAGAATTTGGCCTACACTCGCCACCCTGGCCAGACAACTTGGCGAGGATATGATGTCAATTTTTTATGACAGTTTATTAACGATTCCACAAGTTGGTATTAGTGGAACCGGGACCGACGGCTTAACGTGCTCTCCGAGGCACGGGAACGGTGGTGTTGTAAATCTATAACTGCAGTACGTAAGAAAAGTTTATTTCCAATTGGTACATACCGGGTGGGTTTGAACCGACCTTTGTAGAATTTAAGGAACACGTTCTTACAACCGAGCCACCACCGCGCCATGCTTGTACACGTCGAATAGTCGTGGACACTGATTACAGTGGGCTTGTGAACATCTGCTCTGGGAGAGTGGTCATAGTGCTGTTTTCCAATGAGTTCCGATTCGTAAAATCGCCGTCCGCAACTACCTTCGTCCATACCGCGGCTAGACAATTATGGTTGGGCGGGAATTTGGGTGCAATTTTAAAGACAAACGTGTTTTTCTACTTACTTATATCTTTCGTAAACGCCGTCAAGAACTTGTGTCCATCTTGCGTTGAGATGAGTGAATCTTTTCGTCAAGCTAGTGGGGGGCTTGTCTTCAGCTTGGAGCATTATTTCGCTACCTAGTCACAAAAGATATAAAATTTAATGGAAAGTGTATAAAAATTTAAGATTCTAGTTTACAAAATCGTTTGAGATCTGGACGTATGTTCTATCGGGCCGACAACGAACACTTAAAGCATCTTCACAATTTCGCTCGGCCACCCAACGGGAGACCACCTTCTAGAGAGGAAGGAGGAGAGCTAAAGTAGTCGAACCTAGACCCCTGGGTTCGTGAGCCACACGGGCGCAGTTCTAGTGCTGTGTCGCCCAACAACAAAAGTGCATCAATTAACGGCGGGTGGTTGCCCGCTGAGATCCCTTCGAGGACAACACAAGGACATTATTGTGATTTTAAAAGATGAGATAATATTTTTAAAGATATCCGTGATTGTGGCTTAGCAAAAGCGCAAGCCGTTCAAAGACAGTAGGTACAGAAAAATAACTATAATAGAGTTTATGTGTTGTGAAAAAGGACAGAGTAATGAGCAGTTTTTATTTTCCATTTTTTTTTTTTTAGTAGTGTATTATTTTTTAGTTTTTTGTTCTATGTTATGTAGTATAATGTTCTTAGTTTGAAGTTTAGGTTCATTTCGTGTTATTTCAGCGACACCACCTAATTATGTAATTTTAGCTATCGGTGGCAACTGGTCAATAGCCTTACACTACCTATATGTACTGTATATATATTTTATCTATCTAGCTGTTCTTAAACATTAAGTAAAAAAAAGAAAAAAAGAACTACGAATTCTTTCAAAAGAAGCTCAGAAAGGAAAATTGATATTTTAAATATGTAGGTAAAGATAAGTGAGAAGAATAAATAGGGAACAGTAATATATATGAAGTATATATATATAATGAACCTGCTTAATGGCTCGATTAATTGTCCTGAGTTGCTCAGTAAAATTAGCTTGGCCGTTACTAAAAATACCTACAGTGCACAGTAACTACAGACAAAATAGTTATATTATTAGAACTAGTTGTATCAATGAGATGATTGGTGATGACAATATTGACATTGATATTTTTGCTATGAAGCCTTCAACAGTAAGGCGTCTACATTCTTCTCAATTCTTTAACCCTTCGGCTTCTGTATATTTTTAGGATTTGTTTTGTTAGTTTGATATTTTTGTCAGTGTATTATTGTATTATAAATAAATATTTCCAGACAGGTCACACAGCGCCATCTAATTTCCATGGTAAGCTACGAGGCTTGTGTTACGGAAACTAGATGGTTGATAAACTACATATTATACTTTTTTTTTGTAAATATATACATATTATACATATAAACACCCAGACCGAGACAAATTATACAATGTACAACTTGCCCCCGGTGGGAATTGAACCCACGACCTCCTGAGTTCACGGCGACGTTTGTCACCACTAGACCACGGAGGCGGTATTTAGTTGCTATAGGCTATAACTTTTAATTTGCTCAGTTTTTATTATATCTATTCGTCTATATTTTTATCTAGCTGTAAGTTTTAACTGCCTCCGTGGTCTAGCGGTTAAGTCCATGGATATAAACTCGGAGGTACCGGTTTCGATTCCTGGTCGGGACAAAAAATATTTACTAATGTAAAAAAATACATTTAAATATTAGTTAATTTGTGATATTTCTCGAGTTTGGTACACTGGAGACATCGACGAGCTTGCCACTTGTCATGATTTTTTTTTTTTTTTTTTTTTTTTTTTATACTGGACTCGACATGTGACATCGCGCCCACCTGATGGTAAGCAGTACGCGAGGTCCAAGAATGGGAGCAACTGACGCCGGTCACTATGACCGACATCAGTCTCTACCACTATGCCGGCCTAACAAGATGCTTTTTCACACTTCGCTTGAAGGACTCCAGGTTATAAGAGTGGGGAAATACACTGGCTGGGAGAGCATTCCACATCTTCAGCGTGCGACAGATGTAAGAGTCTCCAAATTTATGAGTACGCGTAGGGATAGTGGGTAAGGTATGTGGATGCATATTTTGGCCTGTGCGTGTAGTTCGGTTGCGGAATAGAGAAGAAGGGATAAGGTTATGGAGCTCCTCAGAACACTCGCCGTGGTATAGCTTGTAGAACACGCTCAGAGAGGCAACGTCACGGCGAAGCTGCAGTGATTCGAGAGTTTTAGAGACTGTGGTGTCGTCCACTATCCGAATTGCCCGCCTCTGCAGGACATTGAGAGCATCTGTAAGATACTTAGCGGAGCCATCCCAGAGGTGAGAACAGTATTCAGTATTCAGATTGGCCTATAGTAAAGTTGGCTAAATATGAATCCGCAACTGACCACCCCGAAAGGGAAACGGTCGTGATGATACTACTTTTAGCTGAAAGTTTTCCTGTAATAAAATAATAAATAATAATAATTACCTGTCTCATTCAGATTCCTAAAGTCATCGGTACGTTCATCACACTTGTCTTTTAGCGTCTGAAATCTGACTTTCATTTGATACAACTCTCCAGAATCTCGAATCATACATTCATCTTCTTTAGGAATTTGATCCTCGATATCTTTAAGGAATACTTCAGTTTCTTCAATTTTATTAATAACATATTCGGTTTTTTCCAAAGCTCGTCTTAAGTTTTCATTAAGCTTAAACCCTTCCTGGGTGATGCTCTCGAATTGTTTTCTCAAATGTTTGGTGTCGTGTTTTATGTTTTTAGCTAGTTTGTCTTCGCAATCTTCTAGAATAATTGCTTTTAGCTTCTCTATATTGTCGAGCTTTGATTTGTATTCTTCTTTCTGGTCGTTGAATTTCTGTTGACAAAAATATCCGTCAGCTAAGGTTTATAAATAACAATTTCACGAATATATTGGTTATTATTAGTATCATCACAGAAACAGAGTCCTAGACCTCCACTGTAGGATATGGGTCTTCTAGAAATGATATCATCCTTATACAATGATGAAAAAATATGAAAAAAGTAGTATAGATACTTTAATGATAAGAATAAGATCAAATCAAATCAAATAATCTTTATTTTCAATCAGTTATACATGAGTTTCAATCAGGGGCCTGACCAAGGGTCCCTGGGACTCCTGGATCTCTGGACACCCTGCACTTCCGGTCGCAAACAATATTGCAAAACATTAGGCGCTTGCAGATAAAAATACTATTAACTAATTATTTATTTGAATATCTACTTAATATTACAAATTATATAAAAAGAGTTTAGTGTGGGTGTGTGTAGTGTTTTGTGTATGTATGCATGAGTGCGTGTTTTGTGTGAGTTTGCATTAACGTGTGTTATTTTTTTATATTTTATTATTATTATTTTTATTAATTATTATTATTCAGTACTATCGTAGTCAAGAAGAAATAGCGAATTAGTCAGCAATTTTTACATCTCGTAGCATCATTGTAAGATAAGATAAGATTAAAATAAGATAAGAATAATGTTATTTTGACTATAAACGAGTAACTGTACAATTAAGTTAAATAAAATTGGAAAATAATATATTTAGTTTTCGTATCAATCAAGTCAATTTCATATAATGATAAAATATTTTATAGAATGATAAAAAATATTTTAAAAATATTTTAGATGCTTTAATACGATGGAATAAGATAATAATAATATTATTTTAAAAATATTTTAGATGCTTTAATACGATGGAATAAGATAATAATAATATTATTTTAAAAATATTTTAGATGCTTTAATACGATGGAATAAGATAATAATAATATTATTTTTAGATGCTTTAATACGATGGAATAAGATAATAATAATATTATTTTTACTATAACGAGTATTGTACAATTAAGTTATTTGGACAATCATATATTTAAGTCCTTCAGTACTACATGTCATGGGGATATTTTTAACATTTTGCACACCTAAAAATAAGTCAAAGTCAAAATATCTTTATTCACGTAAACCTATTACAGGCATTTATGAAACGTCATTATTTGACCGCCTCCGTGGTCTAGTGGTAACAAACGTTGCCGTGAACTCGGGAGGTCGTGGGTTCGATTCCCACCGGGGGCAAGTTGTACATTGTATAATTTGTCTCGGTCTGGGTGTTTATATGTATAATATGTATATATTTATATAAAAAAATGTAGTTTATCAACCATCTAATTTCCGTAACACAAGCCTCGTAGCTTACCACAGAAATTAGATGGCGCTGTGTGACCTGTCTGGAAATATTTATTTATTTATTTATTAAATTAATTATTTTGAATGATTCTACTCCTGCTAGTAGAAGACTAAGCAGCAAAGTGGTCCAATAAGTAAGCTGTTAGCAGAAGACCAGCAGCTTAGCAGATTCCAGTGACCTGTTAATGTTTAATCTGACTGAGAAAGGAATCTGCAAGGAAAACTCAGCTATATCAGATTTACAAAATAAAACAAAAAAAAATAATGGTTTTATCTACCTAAATTGTTATCTTGTTAAAATAATTTATCTAAATATGCATATAACGGTAAATACAATTTATCCCAAATGCCCTTAGAAGATTAATGATGTCCTTTTTTTGGCCTACACTCGCCATGCTGGCCAGGCGGGTTGACGAGGTTATAGTTTAAATATTGGGTAACATATTTTCTAAAATAAAGTAACTAGCTTTACATCGGCTTTAGTTATTATAAGTCTAAAATACTTACCATTGTTAATGTCCATATGCTATCTAAATAGATAGATATTTATTTAGTACGTAAAATTTATTTTGTTAATTAACTTTAGTTAATTTATTTAAAAAATAATTACAAACTACTTAAATCAAATAAAATATTATTATTATTATTATTAAATACTTTATTGCACTTTACTTAAAAGTATGTACAAAGGCAAACTTACAGCCATTTCGGCTTTTTCTACCAGCTAACCTTTGGGAGAGTGAGACAGTATAAATATGTGGGGTGCAATTCTAACCAATAAACTACGTAAATAGTATGTATTTATTTATTTACTTTTAAAAAATCACAGCTTATTATAATAAACAAATTAGCAATAGTGGAACACAAGCCAAAGAGATTTTATATTATTTAGACAATACAATCAAAACAGAAATAAGAGTTAAATATAGTAATTAGATTTAAATTAATAGTGCAATTGAACTGTGACTAGCAAAAGTAAAAGAAAAATAACAATAATAACAAATAAGTGAAAACTATGTATACATAGACTACATCAATCCTCATCAATATATACTTATTATAGTAGATATACATATATGAAGATAATATATTATTAGGAAGTAGAAATTTGTGGAATTAAAATATATCGTTTTGCTTGTTTTAAAATAAAGTATTATGTAGTTTTTTAAAGATGTGAATGGAGGGAGCTTATCTGATAGTCAGTGGAAGTTTGTTCCATTGGCGAGCAGACGATACGGTAAATGAATCTGAATATCTGCTGGAAGTGTGGGGTGGGATTTTGAGTTGGTTGTTATGAGAAGAACGAAATATAAAAATAAAACTAATAAAAAATCAACTATAGCGGTGGTAACTCGGCTGTGAGGACGCTTTCCAATCCAGAAAGTTTCATAGTTCGAACCCTGGCATGTACCAATAAGAATTACTTTCCTCGCGTACATTTGTCATACATTTGACTGCCTCCGTGGTCTAGTGGTAACAAACGTTGCCGTGAACTCGGGAGGTCGTGGGTTCGATTCCCACCGGGGGCAAGTTGTACATTGTATAATTTGTCTCGGTCTGGGTGTTTATATGTATAATATGTATATATTTACAAAAAAAAAAGTATAATATGTAGTTTGTCAACCATCTAGTTTCCGTAACACAAGCCTTGCAGCTTACCAGGGAAATTAGATGGCGCTGTGTGACCTGTCTGGAAATAAAGAATAAAAAAATATATAAACACACGGTTTCCGTGCCTCGGAGAGCACTTTAAGCCGTCGATCCCCGTTCCACTATAACAAACTTGTGGAATCGTTAAATAATTGCCATCAAACCCTCGCCAACCTGTCTGTCCAGCGTGGCGAATGTAGGCCAAATTTTCCAGATATAAGTTCTGGAAGGCCCAACAGGCTTTGTTTTAATGAATGATAAGTCCCAAGGAGGCTGGCAACATTTCCTCTCTGTAGAGCGAGGCTAATACGTTGGCAGAAATAATTGCCAGCCTTGCTGTCTTCAGATTCCTCCGTCAGCCGTTTGGGCAACTCCTTGGCCATGAGTGCATCAGAGATAACAAACCAGTTTTTTTTAATAATGATCATAATATTAAGAAGGTCACCAAAAAGGTTTGTAACCGGCGATACGAGCAAAAGCCATTGTCCGTATTTTCGCGTGCAGTAGAAACATACTATAGTTAATTATATTTTACTTGTGTCTATTGACGTACTATGTCTAAACCGGGGTGAAATGGTACTTACATTGCTATAGTCTAGATAATTTTCCAAGAAATCCGGGTCTCCAATCGGCACAATAGCATGTTCTTTCACAAAAGACTCCAACTCTTCAAGCCAGTGACTCAATTCCTTCACATCCTCTCTCAGATGACGTACTAGATCTAAACCTAAATGAAATTTAAAAATTGTTAACAATTTGCTAAAAATGGTATAGATAATGGACTTGTCTATTTATATAATACAACGTTTTATTAATACATCACATTACATAACATTATTACATACACTACATATAATAATATACTGAATAAACTAAATGAGTTGTTAAGAGCTATGTAAATGAATGTTTGTGTAGTAGATACCTTTTTCTAATTTCCCGATCTTCTGATCCAAAATGGTTTGAGTGTCACCGAATTTGATGACCAAATTGTCGACACTTGTTGCTAACTGCATTCCCTTGTTCCTGCCGCCATCTGCATAACTCTCCGTCTTATCATGGACCACACTTTGATAAGAATGCTGCAACTCATCAAAATCCGTCTTAATCTGCCTCATTTTATCTATCTTCTCCACCATCTTATCCTCCGAAGCTATCATAGCATGTTCGTTCAATAATACAGATTCTATATTAGAAATCTTTTGTTGCAATATCTTGTAATCGTTATCCATTTTATTGCCTTTTTTATTCAGCAATTTCTTAATTTCAACTTCTCTCTGAGTAAAGTATGTTACTAGTTGATCGTATTCGCTATTTATTCGTTGAGAATCGTTCTCAATTTCGCTCTTGTGCGATTCGGGTATCGATTTGGTGAGTAACACAATCGATTTTGCGTTCAACTCTTTTAGTTTCATTTCGTTTTGTTTCAGTGTTCTTAGTTTGTTTCGTAAATGTATCAGTTGGTTGTTGGTCGGTTTTTCGTTTTCTATTTTTTCCTTCCACGCTTTTATCTCGTCGATTTCTTTCCTCAGCGGTTCGTAGTTTTTATAGTAATTGTCCTTGTCTTCCAATAGATTCATGATGTTTCTAATATCGAGTATTGTTTGGTGGATCCTTTCCCAGCGCTTTTTGAGTTCACTTATATTTTGTGCGTGTTGTTTCGCTTCGTCTGAAATTGTTAAAATATTTTTAAAATACTTTAAATTATAGCACCCAACAGCAATATTGTTAATATAATGCGATGAAAGATTGATAAGTTTCAGTAAATACATTGCAAGCTTTGCTACCTGATTATAGTTTGATGATTTGCTACCTGATTATAGTTTGATGTTTTGCAACCTGATTGTATTGTGATGTTTTGCTACCTGATTGTAGTTTGATGTTTTGCTTCCTGGTTATAGTTTGATGTTTTGCAACTTGATTGTAGTTTGATGTTTTGTTACCTAATTGTAGTTTGATGTTTTGCAACCTGATTATAGTTTGATGTTTTGCTACCTTATTGTAGTTTGATGTTTTTTGGTCGCTTAAACTTGTGAACCAGACCCAACGTCAGTGTCTTTCAAGTTGTTTTTTTAATGTTAGGGTATGAATTATAATTTATTAATTGTTTTTATGACATACCTTCCAAACCAGATTCATTGGCCAATTTCTTCTGAATATCTTCAACGTGCTTGAAGTCAGTTCTCTGGGTCTCGGCTTCCTTGGCCAACTTGGCCACCAGGTTGGAGACTTTGACTCGGTTAGCCCGGTTATTTTCCAACTCTTTGAGGCACTCGTCAAGACTGGTTTCCGTTTTATCTGCCCATTCTTCAAACACCTTGAATCCTAAAAATATTATTATATTTAAATAAATATCAGCCTAGCGTCTGGCCAAGGACTCGTCCAAACTGCTGAAGGAAATACTGGCAATTATCATCACTTCACTTCCGGTAACAATCGAAAGTACTCACGTATAAAACCGCTCCGGCAATTTAATAATAATAATAATTGACGAAGTAATTATCAACATCAAGACAGCTGATTACATGTGACATGCACTGCACTGCTAAGGTACATTTCATTATTTTCCACCTTTAATCACTATAACTCAAGATATTCGTCTTAATAACTTCTTGAGTTCAACGTGGAGATTGACAGTTATTTCCGCTCCGCCATTGCTTTCGCTGTTTGTTTACTGTTTATTACTGACGGACAATACCTGAAAGTTGATTTGGACGCGGTCCGAATGATTTATCTGCACTTAAGCGTGTGACATATAACATCTGGAGGTTGGCCCTACTGATTTGAACTCGGTCCAAATTAAATTATCTGCAGGCGGGAAGTGTGCGACATACATGAAATACTTGGAGGTTGGCCCTACTGATTTGAATTCGGTCCAAATTAAATTATCTGCACTCAAGTGGGTGTGTGACACATATTACCTGGAGGTTGGCCCTACTGATTCGAACTCGGTCCAACTTTAATTATTTGCAGTCAAGCGGGTCTGTTACTTGTTGTCTAGAGGTTGGCCCTACTGATTTAAACACGGTTCGACTTGAATTGTTTGTACTCAGACTGGTTTGTGTTCCGATTTCGTCTGTCGTCGCAAATAAATAATGTTTACCTGCAGCAAATGTAAGTCATCGGTGAATGATGCTGTTAAGTGCAGCGTCTGCCTAAATTTGTTCGATTTTTCTTGTGGAGGTATAACTGAGGCTGGTTATAGGAAGTTGGGGGATCGCAAGGCCACTTGGCGGTGTTCTAGCTGCAAAGTATCTGGACTACCGTCTCCCACTCCCACATCACGTGATTGCCTTATGGATGAGATCAAGAAAATGCAGATGCAACTGGCTATCCTGCCCGGCCTCGCTAATGACATTAAATCGCTTAAATCTGACCTAGCTTTCCTAACTTCTTCTGTCGAAGGTGTACAGTCTCATCTGGAAGGTTTTTCTGCAAGAATGGACTCAATTGAAGAACGTGTTGCGGTCGTCGAGGAAGTCAACTCCGAACTTGCTGATATAAAGATAAAATGCGTAAAACTGGAGGAGGAATCCAACGAAAGGCAGCAGTTCGCTAGAATGAATAATGTTGAGATTAAGGGCATTCCTCAGACAAATAATGAAAATCTTCTAGATATCGTTACCAAAATCGGAGCTATGGTTAACTACCCTATTTCAGTGGAGCAAATAAACTATGTTACACGAGTTCGGACCCGTGGCCCCAGTGATGAGAAGCCTATTATAGCATGCTTTGTTAACCGCTATATAAAGGAGAACCTTGTCGCTGCCGCTAGACCCTTCAAGTCTCTCAATAGCAGGCAAATGGGATTTACCAATGATCGTCGAATATACATAAATGACCACTTGACTGTGAGCAATAAGCAACTGCTCACGAAGACCAAATTAATGACCAAGGATCGTGGTTACCAGTTTGTTTGGGTGAGGAACTGTCGCATATTTGTGCGTAAAGACACCTCTTCCCAAGCTTTTTTTATTGGAACAGAACGAGATTTGAAGAAGATATCCTAGTTTCATTTTTAATTGTTGTCACTTACTTTATCGAAGTAAATTTTAGTTGTGGGTTGGCAGGGTATCTGGTCGGGTGTATGCTGCTGTTTGTTGTATTTTATGTGGTTGCATGGCCCTCTGCTAATGTTGATGGGCGTTTGAATAGTTGCTTTAATTATAAATATATTAATATGTCATACACGATACTATCACACTTAATACAGATTATTCATATCTTTACTTGCCACACTTTATACTCAATATTAACTATAAGTTTTCATAATCTATCTGCTCTTACATTTATTTATAGGTGTTTTACAATTGCTCTTTCACTTAATTTTAATTTTATAAATACCTCATTAATTCTAATTATTGAAAAACTCATTATCGCTTTAGTTTGCTTTCTACCTTCTGGCTGTGCACTTCTTTGTCATATCCGTTATGTTCCTGCTTGTCGCGTGCCCTTGCGTTCTCCTTTAATGTTCATCATTGTTTTTACAATGTTAATTGACAATGGGTGACGCCCTTAAAATATACTTTCAGAACGTAAGAGGCCTGCGGACAAAATCCAGCTATTTTTTGAGAAACATTTTAATAAATAGCTATGACGTAATCTGCTTGGTCGAGACATGGTTATTGGACGGAATCAACGATGAAGAATATTTTGACGATAGATATATAGTTTACCGGCGGGATCGTAATTACGTGAAGACGGGTCAGTCTATGGGTGGCGGCGTGCTTATGGCTGTACGTCGCGAGATCGCATCTACTGAGCGACTCGAATGGCGATCGCCTGCTGAGGACCTGTGGTTAACCCTCTCACTACGTGGTGCTAAGCAGCGTATATCATATAAAATCAATGTTTGTGTACTTTATCTTTGTGCTCAGAGCAACGGGAATTCATTTTCGGAGCAGATGACAGCCTTTAGTGATAGACTGGGTGAAACTGTGCTTGCTTCTCCAATGGATAAATATATCCTACTAGGGGACTTTAATATTAGCAATATCAGTTGGGCTCCTGATGGCAGTACGGTAGGACTGTTGCCTTCAAATATAATTGGAAACCACCAGACAAACCTCTTTGACACGCTCGATACATGCAATTTTATTCAATTTAATAACATCAAAAATAATTATGGGCGTGTTTTAGATCTCGTTTTTTCTAACGATATAGTGAATGTTGACCTCTGTACTGACGCATTGGTGGTTGAAGATCCTCACCACAAGGCCTTATTAATCGATGCCAAATTTGTAGAGGTGAAACTACTTAAAGAGGCCCCTAGATTAAAGTATTTTTACAACTCTGGAGATTATGAATCGATCTGTGCCGAACTGGACAAGGTGGATTGGCCTAATGAATTAAAAACAAGGGGTTTCTCAGATGCTCTGGAACTGTTTTATACGTCCCTATATTGTGCTCGTGATAAATATATTCCCTCGAAAAATATATTGCCTTCTAAATTTCCTCCTTGGTATAATACAGTTCTTAAAAAAATACTTAAGGAGAAGTTCAAATACTTTCGCAAGTACAAAATATATGGCAATCTTGCTGACCACCAATCCTTTGTACTATTGCGCGCCAGGTCTAAAGAACTTGAGAGGGAGCTTCATGCTGTCTACATAGCTAAGGTGGAGGCCTCAATTATGATTAACCCGCGCTTTTTCTGGTCCTTTATCAAGCAGAGAAGTAAATCAACGTCAATGCCTTCTACGATGACATATGGCGACTGCATTGCTTCATCAGGCGAGGAGATATGTAATCTATTCACTTCCTATTTTAATGCCAATTTTACGTGTAGGAAGGATGAAAGACCGGATTGCTCAGTGGAATCTCTTCCGACCGCTTCCAGCCTAGGGACGATTAATGTTGATCCTGATGATGTTTTTAAGTTACTTAATACTGTTGACACTAACAAGTCCGCAAGACCTGACCATATTTCACCTGTATTAATTAGAGGTTGCGCGAAAAGCCTTAAATACCCACTCGCCTACCTGTTCGACAGATCTCTAAATGAGGGAATTATGCCCGATATTTGGAAGACAGCATTTGTAACTCCAATTCATAAGAAGGGACCCAAGGACAAAATTGAAAACTACAGACCAATCTCTAAACTTTGTATATTTGCTAAAATATTGGAAAGAATCGTATATGTCCAAACTTATGCCGCTCTGAAACAGGTCTTTAGTGTTAATCAGCACGGATTTATTGATGGGAGATCAACAGTTTCCAATTTAATTATCTCCAACGATTATATCACGGCCCATATGGAAAGAGGGGGGCAAGTGGATGCTGTTTACACAGACTACAGCAAGGCGTTTGACAGAATAGATCATTCAATTCTGCTTAAAAAACTAGTTAAGGTCGGTATCCACGGATCCCTTTACAGATGGTTTTGCTCATATGTTGATAACAGATCTCAAGCTGTCGCCCTTGGTGGATATGTCTCTAATTGGTCGAATATTCCTTCAGGAGTCCCTCAGGGATCGCTTCTTGGTCCATTGCTTTTTACCATCTTTGTGCAAGATATTGAGTCATGTTTTGTGTCATCCAAAGTAATACTATTTGCTGATGACATGAAAATTCTAAAGCCAATTTCAGATAGTTCTGATGTTTCCTGCCTTCAAGCCGATCTTTTGCGCCTGGATGAGTACTGTGAACTTAATAATCTTGATCTAAATGTATTAAAATGTACCTGCATCTCATTCACTCGAAAAAAGACTCCGATTTTGGCTAAATACTACCTTAAAGGTACTGAGTTGTCTCGCTCGGATGAGGTCAGAGATCTGGGTGTTCTTCACGACTCCAAACTTCTGTTTCATAGCCACGTTGGTAACATCGTCATGAGAGCTTCAAAGTTATTGGGTTTCGTCATTCGCATTTCTTCTAACTTTAAAAATGTCAAAACATTAAAAATATTATACTGCGCTTTTGTTCGCAGCCTATTAGAGTACGCGTCGCAGGTATGGAACCCCAGGTACGAGGTGCACAGATCTAGAATTGAGGGAATACAAAAGCGTTTCTTAAGATATATTTGTTTTAGAACTCGACAGTTGAACCTATCATACAATCAGCGATGTATTAAGCACCATATTTTACCACTTCATGTACGCAGGGACATTTCAGACGTCACATACCTGATTAACATTCTGAATGGGCGGGTGGACTCCCCTGAACTTCTTAGTAGAATCGGTCTGAAGACTACCGGCCTAAGAACTAGAAGCACGTCTGTTTTGTATGTCTCTATGTGCTTTACCAACTACAGACAAAGTTCATTCTTTTGGAGGTCATGTAACTACTTTAATAGTAACTGTTCAGAGCTTGATTTATTTACCGTGAAGCCATCGATTGCTCGTAGCTACTTGACCAGATCTTTTTGTACTGACCATGTGCCTTAGCATTGTATGTGTATGCAGGCACTTTTTTTTTTAAAAGACCTGTTTAGTTTGTGTAATGGTTTGTTTAATATATACATATATATATATATATATATTGAATAAGCTATTATGCATACAAATATATGTGTGTATATATATATTCAAATTAAAATTAAAATATATATATATATGTATATAAAAAAAAAAAAAAATAATAATAATAATAATAATAGTTTGTAGTCTATTTGTGGTAACTTTTAATTGACCTTTTATGTTTCCATTTTTTTTTGTCTTTATGTGTTTATTAGTCGTTAGTTATCCTGTAATAAATAAATAAATAAATAAATAAAATAAATTTCTGAAAAGTATTAGCCTTGCTATACAGGCGGGAAATGCCATCAGTCTGATGATTCCTAAGGGATACCTGATAAGTGGTGTATATTTTATTAGTTTATATTTAATTTATTTTTTACTATTTAAGTAGTTTTTAACTATATTAATTAATAATTAAATCATCATTTCAGATCTCCACTATGGGAGATGGGCCTTCCAGAACTGATCCTGAACTAATTCTTCAAGTTGCTATTAATGGAACCGGAACCCACGGCTTAACGTGGTCTCCGAGGCTCGGTAACGGTAGTGTTGGTATACAATGACAAATCTTTGTAAGAAAAGTATTTCTCATTGGTACATGACGCGAACCTATTTTTGGATTGAAAAGCGTTCTTATAACCGAGCCACCACCGCTTTAAAAAAAATATATAATCGTTATATACCTTTTACATATAGTAACTAATCGTTTATAATAACTAAACAACCATTAAGTAAGCAATGTATTCTGATCAATCAAAGTTCATCAATGAATTGCAAAAAGTGGTTTCTCCTAATTCCTTCTGGCCAAAACCAACAGGGTCAAGATCCAGAGTCAGCAGAACATATAGCTCAGGGTGGTATCCAGAGCTCCGTGGTTCGAGCGAAATTCTGTAATTGCAAGAGATCTGGAGATGCCTACTATCGAGGCATTTGTTGTCGCCGTAGCTAAACGTTATTTTACCGGGTTGACAACGGATGCTACAAGCATCTTCAGGATATTGCGCCTACTTTCGCACAGCCCCTCCCCCACTACCTAGGGAGGCGCTCTTGAAGAGGAACTAAATTAGATAAACCTAGGAGACTAGATTCGTGAGCCACAAGGACGGTGTTGTAGTGGGAACAGCGACCAGCACCAAAGGTGCGTAGAATCACCGGCGGATAATTACCCGCCGAAGATTCTGCCGGAGAAAACAGAAGATTATCGCAACCCCAGCACAGACCCATTGAACATCCAGGCCTGGATGATTCCGCTGTCTATATCTCTTCTTATTTAATAGAATAAATACAGGAGAAATAGCCGTGTTCTTCTATACTTAACGGTGTTTTTTTTGTAATAGATACACTTTTCTCAAAACTTCGTTTTTTTGTAAGCATCTCATTTTCATCTCTGATGACCTGCTTCACTGTTATGGCGGTCGTGGAGCCACATTACTTACCAATTTGGAAGTCGGCAGTGCTAACTTCGGCAGATAGCCTGGGTTTCTTGGAGGCGGTCTCATGGTCGTCCCTGATGGGCGAGCTGGTGACCTGCTCCACTGTCATAGTGGTGGTGATGGTTTTGGTGGTCTCCACCTCCATGGGAGACTCGGGTTGGACCACTTCAGTTGTGTTTATGTTTATCTCGAATCCTAGGTCTTTTATCTAGAAAATTATATTCAAATATACATTGTCTAGCCATAAATACTGTTACATTAAAAAAAATATATGTATAACATTTGAATTTGGAACCTGTCACTCTTATATGAATATTGTGTTTTCTTATTTATCTTATCTTAGACACTAAAGGGACTGTGCATTTTATGGCGTTATAGAGAGTTGTTGTTAAATGCAGAGAAGAAAATCATGTATGGAAGACAAACTAGATTTCGACGCTTTAGGGAGTTTGTCGTTAAATCGAGTGGCGTTAGTCAAAAAAAGTCGAAGTCAAAATATCTTTATTCACGTAAACCTCTTACAGGCATTTATGCAACTTTAATTTAATTATTTTGAATGATTCTACTCCTGCTAGTGAACGACTAAGCAGCAAAGTGGTCCAATAAGTAAGCTGTTAGCAGAAGACCAGCAGCTTAGCAAATTCCAGCGACCTGTTAATGTTTAATCTGACTGAGAAAGGAATCTGCAAGGAAAACTCAGCTATATCAGATTTACAAAATAAAACATATACAGAACTGCACCACAACGATCAATTAATAACCTTTTAAATTTAGTTATGAGTACCTATGAGATTACAATACCTGGTACAGCAGTAACCCACCAGGCAAGTCAGAATTAAGGTAGACTACATGCCCATGTGCAACCCAAAAGTCGACAAAACGCAAAAACCTCTGCTAATTTATTTATTTTATTTAAAATCTTTATTGTAATTTACAATCGGCGAACATAATGCCGTAAGGCATTCTCTGACCGTTGACCGTGGGGACAAATGAGATTTCTTTGTTAGATCGAGGATAGTGAAAATTATATTTATAAATTATTTTTATTCCAATAAATATCATAAAAGTAAGCAATTCCTATATAAACATACATATACTTAAATACTATATACATAACATTAATACATAAACATATTTATAAATACTATATATAAAAATAACTACTGGTTTTAAGATAATCATATTTATTATACATAACACCACAAGACCAACTACCCACCAGGGTCTTCAGGTTTGACAGTGACAGTGAAAGAAATCTACAAGGACTTAATAAAGTGAGTGTAAACTCTCCTCTTAAATAAAGCTCTGTTAGGAGCCTGTCTAATGCTGACAGGCAAGCTGTTCCAAAGAGAGGAGGCAGTAACGACAAAGGATTTAGAGACATAGTTGGTGTGATGAGAAGGTATAGAAAGAGCGGAGTTGAATGAGGAGCGAAGTGTTCTATCGTGTAGGGAGCAAAGAAAGGAAAAATAATCTTTCAAGTATCTTGGTGTATTAGGTTCATTTAAAATAGAATATAGTAGACACAATAATCTTAAATTTCTTCTAGGTCGTATAGGCAACCATTTGAGTTTAGCGCGGTAATCAGAAATGTGGTCAAACTTACGAAGAGAGAAAATGAACCTAATACACGTGTTAAGAAGACGATCCATCTTGTTAAGTTGGTCCTCAGTCATATTCACACAGCAAACGTCACCGTAGTCTATAAGTGGTATAAGTAGACTTTGGGCTATCGCAATTTTTGCTGCTAAAGGCAATAAGTTCTTGAGTTTGTTAAGAGAGTGAAGCGACCCAAAGACTTTTCGTTTAATGCTGGTTAGTTGTGCTGTCCAACTAAGATTGTGATCTATAATCACACCGAGATCTTTAACGTCACTGCAAAATGGGATGGGTATGTTGCAGTACCGAACAGGTGGCAGTTCAGAAAGTACAATTTTAGACATAAGCCTAGTGCTTCCGATTACAATAGACTGGCACTTGTTTGGATTTACCACTACTCCAAATCGATTCGACCAGGATTCGATGTTACAAAGTTCAACATTTAACCAAGCAATGGCACTTTTGACATTGCTTATATCAGTTCTTACATAGAGTTGCAAGTCATCGGCATATAAATGATAGTCACAGTGTAGAGAAGAAGTGATTGCATTTATGAATAGGGAGAATAGCAGGGGAGAAAGAATGCCACCTTGTGGGACACCTGTGGCTAGGCTAGACCATCCTGACGATTCCTGACCAACGCGAAGAATTTACATGCATTACATGGAGTTAACACTATATTTGTAATTTTAAAATTGAGCAGGGTAATGAAGAGAACTCATCCATTACTGGCTAAAATCTTGTAACTGGTGACGCATCTTCTGGCACAGTTAATAAGTTGATATAACTCACCCTCTTGCCTTGCACTTCGATAATCATCAAAAGCGCGTCAAATCTATCCTGCAAGTTTTCCACCCGTTCCAAGTAACTGTCCAACCCTTCGTCCTTGGTTTCCGAAACCAGATGGTTGGTCAGCTCCAGATGGTTCCCCAGGTTGGCTTGCTGAACGTTAATAGAGTGTTTAATCTGCTGAAGCTGTTTTATACGTTCCAGAACTTCGCCAATCTCGCTGGAAGGGTTCGCTTCCATCTGTAAAAAATATATTTAAATGGTATTTGCTCAACAACAAAATAAGTCTTATTTAAGAATTATATTACGATCCAACTTATTAACGATTCTACAATTGGTAGAAGCGACGGTTTAACGGAAGCGGTGGTGTTAGTAATGTATGACAAATATACTTAAGAAAAGTATTACTCATTGGTACATGCCGGGGTTTGAACCACGAACATTTTTGAATCGGAAAGCGTTTCTTACAACCGACCCACCACCCTTCTTTACTCTCTTCATTTTATTAAAAATGAATCTATGAAGAGAGAACACAAATTTCTGAGTATTCCATAGATACACCGTGCGGGTGCCAGGTGCAGGAAAGAGAGAGGAATAAAAAGAAGAATGTTGTCTCTTGCGACCATCTGTAGCCTGGTTTACAAAGTAACAGCCTTTTTTTTATAGCACAACTCTTATCTTAACCTCTCCCTACCCAATAATATACAATTACATAAATTACTAGTATACATATATTAGTTATTATATGTATTATAATACTATATGTATTATATTTATTTATTTAAAAACTTAATTGCACTATGTACAAAGGCGGACTTAATGCCGCTAGGCATTCTCTGACAGCCAAACCTTTAGGACATTATGACAGTTTTCATGGTAAGTAGGTGCAATAATAGATATAAAATAACAATTTATAAAACAAATACATAAAAATAATACTTACTATTACATATACAAATACGTAAATTAATAAATAGGTTATATATTATACATGTATGTATATATACAATAATACATATAAAAAATCCATATACATATATACAAATATATATTCTTCTTACAAATTTATATTCTTGACAAAGCTCATTTGCACCTGCTAAATTAATAATAATTTATTATTATTTATTTTTTAACCTTAGTATAGGATATTGACAAGACCTCTTTACAGCTCCTTTAATTATTTTAGTAATTAGCTTTATATATATATATATATATATTTACATACCTATATAATTATATATATATATTTCTGACAAGGCCATTTTACAGCTGTATAATTTAGTATAACTTAGTTTTATTGCAAATATTAATATATTTTTTTGCCCTTTTATAGTCCATGTTAATCTTGTCTTAATCTCTTAATCTAAGCAGTGCGTGTATCTTTACCTGCTTGAGCGAGTTCTCTGCCTGGTCGCAGTGGTGCAGCAGCGTGGAGTACTGGTCCTCCAGCTCTGTCCACTGGGTCTGCAGGGACTGGAGCCGGGACAGCTGGGAGACTGTCCACTGACACGTGTGACTCCATCTCTCTCCCAGAGCTGTCAACTTGTCTTCAATCTCCATTACATCTGAAAGTATTATACATCATTTTCGACCGCCTCCGTGGTCTAGTGGTAACAAACGTTGCCGTGAACTCGGGAGGTCGTGGGTTCGATTCCCACGGGGGGCAAGTTGTACATTGTATAATTTGTCTCGGTCTGGGTGTTTATATGTATAATATGTATATATTTAAAAAAAAAGTAATATATGTAGTTTATCAACCTTCTAGTTTAAGTAACACAAGCCTCGTAGCTTACCACGGAAACTAGATGGCGCTGTGTGATTTGTCTGGAAATATTTATTATTATTATTATTATATTATTATTATTATATTATTATTATTTTCAATACAGATTTTTTAAATACATTGCGTGTTATTGTTAAACAAAGCTCGATACAAAATAAATTTAAGTACCAGTCTAGTTTCGGCGTTATAATCATCAGCTTAAGTCTCTATATGACTGGATTTAGGGCTATATCCAATTTATAGCAACTCTGCATCATCCAACTTGTAATAATCAACAAAAATCCCACCTGCATATTACTCCGATATTGAAAAAATTGACAGGATTGTTCCGTGGAACCCTGAGACGGACATATGACGTCACTAACTGACCTGTTTATTTATGTTGCCTTTACGCTTATATTATTGAAGCGATTTTGATGAAAAGGGAAAAATATGATCTTTGAAATTCAGAAATATGATATATGGGGTAGACAAGATCTAAATCTAAATACGATACGTAACCCTATAGCCATCTGAAGGTCTTTTTACTGACCACTACATTACATATTTAAAAAATATAATAAAGTTGGATTGTGCCTCAGTTGTAGGAATGATTTTCTTAAAATTCTACAAAAGTTGGTTCAACCCCCTCTAAATACACTTTTCTTACATGCATTCTTCATAGATTTACAACACCACCGTTCCCGTGCCTCGGAGAGTACGTTAAACCGTCGGTCCCGGTTCGATTAATACCGACTTGTGGAATCGTTAATAAATTGTCATGAAAAATTGACATTAGATCCTCGCCAACCCGTCTGGCCAGCGTGGCGAGTGTAGGCCAAATTCTCCAGATATATGTTCTGGAAGGCCCATCTCCAACAGTGGAGGTCTAGGGCGCTGTGCTCTAGGGGCTGTAATCAATGAATGGTGCAATGAAAAGTTAGTTTTCCAAGTGATAATGTATTTAATATAGTATAGTTACCAGAATCCTGTCCATCTTCCTCCACCACGACGACGCAGTTGGCGAGCGAGTCCACCAGCGGCTGCTGCTCGTGCAGGTCCGCCTGGAGGGACAGCACGGCGTGCAGCTGCGACTGGACCTTCCGCGGCCCGCCGTTTGGCGTGCCCATGTGGGAGATACGGTCCTCGGTCTTTGTTAGCCATTGGCTGGAAATAAAAATAATGCACTGATATAATCTAATAGGATTTGCAGCAGTTTTGTTCAGGAAACAAAATGGTTCCATTAGCCTGGAAGACCTCACTATCACTCTGAATACATACCGGAACTTGTCTAGCTGAGAGAGTTGTTCCTTCATCAAGGCGGCGTGCACCACACTCTGTCTGTCCATCGCCTTCACCCGCAACTCCTCCCAGCGAGAGTTCAATAGTCTCATCTGAAGACGAATCTCATTGGCTTCTTCACGAGATAATGATCCTAAAATTTAATAAAACAATATTATTAAAGACCACAATCATATAAACCTTCACATACCATCACGTCAGACAGGCGTCACACCACGTCTTTAAAACTGTCGTCCTGACTACGCCTTCACTCCGTAGCCACGACTCAGACTTAGCTGTTAAGGCACGCAGGGCCAACAGTGAAAGAGAGGCGGTTTATAGGGGTTTAGTCCGTAGGCGCCTTGGGGTCTCCTTATGAGGCCTCACTGTGAGTCGGGCATGCGACCTCCCATAAGGTCACATGTACCTTCATAACGTAATATTACATATCAAGAAAGGATTTCTATGCTGGCCGTTGTACCTCAGATATTGTTTGTCATTATTGAATAAAAACAGCTTATTAAATAAAATAGAATACATACATACATATCCTAATGCCAGTTCCCTTGCGGGTTTCGATTCACGTTCACGATTCAGCGCCATTTGCCACGATCAATCACATCTTTCGCTTCTCCGACATTCATCAATATTTATACAAAATCTATTTCACATATAATACATAACATTAAATTAGATTGTTTAGTGCGATTGCCAAGTCAATCTATTTATTTAAAATGTAAAAGATTTTTAATATTGATATAGTCACTATAAGATGTTACGGTAGAAGAACTGAGTTGCGAGACTTGTTTTTTTTTTACAAGTTATGTTTTTGATGGCATCCATTTTGCTCAGTGTACCATCAAAATATTAGTCATGAAAAAAGTTTTCTTAATCAGCATTAAGTCAATATAATCATTATTACCTTCACCAAGTAACCGAGCACCTTCTTCAAGAACAGCGCCTACACGGGTTTGTTGTTCCGATAGTTCGAAAAGGAATTTCTGAAATAGGAAACGTTTATGGTTACAAATAATATGATCTCACAGAAGTAATGGATTCTCACAATCATAGATCTCAGAATCAGAACGAAGGCTCAGCTTTACGCAGTGGAAGTTGGTACGAAAGGAATTCCGCTAGTATCTTTGTACCACTTACTACAACAATTGGGCCTAAGCAGGTCTGCGGTCAATGCATTCATGGAATAAGCTTCCACGACGATATTAAAGGAATCATTTATTATTTGGTTGGGTTTTCAACAGTAACTGTTCGGAGCTTGATTTATTTACACTTATGGAATACAATCAATATTCTTATATTTGAATAGTTTTTTGTCTTGTCTGAAAACTTATGGATATGTGCCTTTTTGCAAGAGATGATATTTGAATAAAGATTTTATTAAATAGTAAAATAAATTAATTATTTACAATCGGAAAGGGACACTCAGTCCATTCGCTATGTCTATGCAGTAACCTCACCTCATGCGAATGGAATTGTTCTTTAAGCGTGTTAAGATGTGGCGGGGTGTCTTGTTGTCCGGCGAGACGGTCTTCTGCGTCCAGGAGCCAGGTCAGAAGTTCTTCCAAAGCCGCTCCATATCCGCCAAGTTCTACTGAAGCGTTCGTAGCTACAGATAGAGGACGACTTGATGACATCTGTGGAATGTAGTTGTTATATCATTTCAATAATAATCATCTGTCAGTGTTAGTTAAAAAAACAGATTTTCAGTAAATTGTTATACACGTTTTCTTTTTTAACTTTAAATGGAAATGGAATCTATTATCTTACTTTTCACTACTTAAATCACTTTTACGGCTCAGCTAGATATTTTTATCTGTTTTACCTCTGAATCTGTGTGCGTAAGTCCAGTATCCAATCCAGCTTGTAGTCCTGCCACATCTGAATCCGAATCACGTAGACATTCAAACAGACACATTACGTACATCATTACAGACTTCTTGTCGGGAGTTGATGTATTAACATCTGAAATATATGTAATTAAAAACTTAGATCAAGAAAATAGAAAACCTATACCTGTGTAGGAAATTTAAATTTTTTAATAATTCACAATACAATTACAAATAAGCATATAATTAATTTTATAATGTACAGAGAACAAAAGCAATAATTAAAATGATAAATATTGGTGGACCCAATATTTAGCCCTGTGGGACATCAAAGTGAATGAACGAGTAAAGCCATCATTGATGCTCTCTTTTGTGGTTTAATAAAATCATTATATATTAAAGGAATCTTCCAAAACTTTGTAATTATGTATATTTTTTAAGTACTTACAGTATGGTCCAACTATTTAATAGCATGACTAAAATCAGTAAAGAGAGTCTCTATATTTTAAATCTCGTTTTCTCTGAAGTGCTATTTTGATGACCATAAAATAAATATTTCGAACAATTGTTATAAATTTTACAAAACGCACCTTCGGGATCCAAAAGCTTATCAATGCCAAGATTTTCTTCAGCCAATCGAAAGGCATGTTCGAGTCGTGCTGTAGGAGTCTTCTTGATCAAACTCGAAAAGTCGAAGAGATGAGGTCTCCAGCGATGGATTAGAGCATTGAACGCAAGACCGTCAGACCATGATGTAGTAAAGTTTTTGATGTTCACACCGGCGTAACTCTGGAGAGAAAAAAACATAAGGTGGATATAATGCAAGGAACTTTCTTCCAAACAACCTCCAGGAGAACAAAAATATTAAAGTTAGAGTAAGCAAAAATAACAAATAAAAAATTAAAATTGTTTTCCACTATAGCTTATTAAGTTAACAACGTCAATTTAACAAAGATACGTTAGAACGCAACGCAGGTGCAATTCTTAATATTCTAGAAAAGATTACTAAATTAAAGACTATTAAATCTAGACATTATCTCCAACTTGAAATATAATACACATATATCGAGAAAACGAATAAATTCTCATTTACCTGAGTATTCTGCCTGCACCATGCCAGTAAAGTTTTCTCTAAATCTCGATGTAATTCTGTCATTAGTTCTTTTAGATGGTAATGCACTTGCCAGTGAAGAATTATACTCCATACTAGACCTGAAAAAAACATTAAAAAAAGCTTAGACACACTTTAGTAACATTTCTACAAATATTTTGCTGCTAATAACTGTACTCTTGTTATTAATAATCAAGTTACCTTCTAACCAAGTCTTGAGGCAAGTACTGGTGGTGGCGCGGGTTTAGTGGACTGTAACTAGGTGCGGGGTTTGCGATAATCTTCAAATTAGATACATAGACGATACTATGATAATCGGTGCAATAAACAAACTAGAAAGGAAACTGGCAAAGGAACTCACCTGATGTCCTCGGCACCAGCACTTATAAATTGTTCTTACACTGATTTTGCGGGTTTGGCGAATGTGGGCGAAAACAACGATCGCGGCGATTTCTTCAGCGTCTTCTATGACGACTGTAGGACAACGACTGCGCGACGACGACGACTATATTTCGATTCGAAGATTATGACTCCTTCTAGCATGCTGCGCGGCCAGTTATATAGGCACTGCCTCTCTTCAGTGCGCAAGCGCCGGCCTTTGGACTAGTGAGCGGGATGGGTAATATAGAAAGGAAGCGGCGAGAAAGAGATAGGACAAGGGTATAGGGGTAACAAATTAGGACGTCTGTTTATGCACCGACGAATCACAATAATGCCTAACCATCCAAAATTGGTCGAATTATCGCGATCGGCGCGAACAACTGGTATACTAGTAAGTATGCAGGAAGTCATAAGGTCCCTATTAACGTAAGTACAAATGAAATCAGCTCTACCTAAGATGAGTTTAGGGTTGCCGTCCACGATGTCATTGCTGCTGATGTTGACCAACTTAACGTTGTTGGTCTCCAGGATCTGGATAGCGGTGTTCACATTGTTGATGTGGTGGACACGCATACGGCCTTTTTCACGTTTCTGTAATATTATTTGTATTATAATTACATGTGCAAATTATATTTTTCCTTGACGAAAAGTATTTATTTATAGGCTTTATATCAATGATATTTTAATGGTTAAAAGAATGATTTTTAACATCTCAAGGTATGTTGGAAATAATAGTATAAACATTAATATTTAAAATTCGCTTGGAATTAACAATTTAAGTATATACTAATAAAAATTGGAATTCTTACTTAACGACTCTTCAATCACTCAATGAAACACTTTTTTAAAAACTTCTACCCAGCGGTAAATTATAATTATATTAAAAATATAGTTTACTTACATATTGTTGAGCTGTTAATATTTCTAACAAGGACAGCAATATCTCGCCATCTCGCAAATCCAGGAATAGATCTTCTATCAAAGTCTTGTTGTTCTGAAAATGTTCAGATATTTGATTGACATTGCGTATTTATCAAAAAAGTGAAATGCTATTTTTCTCATCTTGGTGTTTTAAAAATATTAACAAAAATAATCATTACCTAATAATATAATTATCATTTAACAAAAAAATCAGGCACTACCTACCCTCACCCTATTTCTGATTGAGCCTGTTGGATTATTTTGTAGTCCATTGACTATTCATTAATTCATTACAGCCCCTAAAACACAGCGTCCTAGACCTCCACTGCTGGATATGGGCCTTCCAGAATATATATCTGGAGAATTTGGTCTACACTCGCCACGCTGGTCAGATGGCATGGCGAGGATATGTCAATTTTTATTGACAATTTATTAACGATTCCACAAGTTGGTATTAGTGGAACCGGGACCGAAGGCTTAACGTGCTCTTCGAGGCACGGGAACGGTGGTGTTGAATCTATGACAAATGTACGTAAGAAAAGTGCATTTCTCATTGGTACATGCCGGGTGGGTTTGAACCGACCTTTGTAGGATTTAAGGAACGCGTTCTTACAACCGAGCCACCACCACCGCGCCATTAAATATATAATGTAATCATAATTGGCGTAATGCGTATGAATTATTTTATTGTTATTTTAATTTTGAAAAGTCAAGGACTACGTTTGAATGCGAGAATAACCAAGGTATTTGAAAGAAGAAGGATGACAACCGTGATAATAAAGATTGATGATGAAACTCTAGAACAAGTAAATGAAATTATATTATAGGCAGTGTTTTCACTGCGGATGGGAAGTATGATAGAAAATAAGAGTAAACGCGGGAAATAGTGTTAACGGTGCCCTGGGGTCTTTAATCGTCAGTCGAAATGTCAGTGACAAAGCTCGGCTCGCTATACACAATGCTATGTTCGTACCAACACTGGTGTATGGAAGCGAGACGTGGACATGTCAGAATACGCATGAGAGTTAGGTTAATGCAGTAGAAATGAGGTCGGATATGCGGCGTCACTTTTTCGGAACGCATACGTAACGTCGAAATACAGAAAAGGGTAGGTATAAAAGAAAGCATAGGGACAAAAATAAGGAAAGGCATGCTACGATGGTTCGGGCATTTTGAAAGGATGAGCGAAGAAAGATTGACGAATCAGTTATATAATGCGAAAGTTGTGGGTAAAAGAGGCCCTGGCAGACCGAGACTCACGATCAAATAAATAAAACACTGGCTGAATGTGCATTAAAAAGCCTTTGTAATAAAAGAGCATTTATGAAGAAGTTGATGAATGTCGACGAAGCGAAAGAGGTATCTACCCAGCAAGGGATCTGGTGTGAATATATGTATGTATGTCAATGATGACAGACAGTTAAAAAAATCCAATAATAATAAATTTTACCTTGACTAGTTGTGAGTTGATCCATTTTGCGAATGTTTTCTTTTGGACGTCTTCCCTTTCATCTGTAAACAGAAAATATATTGTAATTTTTGGTTTTTATTTATTTATTTATTCGCCTGCTGTTTAAGTTGTTCTGTCGCAAGCTTACTCATTGTTTTAAACCAGTTTTCTGTATTTTAAATGTGTTTAGTTCTTTTTCCGTCAAATTGTATAATTTTAAACTTAATTCTATAATTAACTCACCTTCCCCGTAACTGTTAGCAAAGTCTAAAACTGCTTGATAGGTCTTTAAAAATGTAATCATATTTTTTTATTATTGTTGTTATTTACCAAATATTTTAATTAAAAATTACACAATACCTAACGAGGTAACACACATACGTTTCACAACTGTTACAAATATCGAATGGATATCCGATGTTTTGGCCACAAATTTTATCACAAGATAATAACAATTTTATATGGATTATCGAACATACTTGTAAAACCTATAATACACTATCTAAATACATACAATATTAACGACACTATCATAAGGTACATTCTAAGATTTAAATTATCTAAATACATTGTATAAATTTTGGGGTATTAAGAAAAAAAGTTTATATGTGTATTCACTAAGTATAGAAGTTAAGTAGCACGGCAAAAAAATTTGATGGTAAAAGGCCGGATGGTATCTCTCTTGTACCATGGAGTGAGGGAAGATGTCACCTGTGTGGATGGACCTTTGCCGCTTGCCACATTTCCTCTACATCAAAAAAGGTCGGTTCGGCTGCTCATACAGCCGAATTTAAAAAGCACATCAATAAACAAAATTATAACTTTGTGGCATTTGAGGTTGAAACAATGGGGGTATATTCTCTTGATACCCACAAATTCGTAAAAGAGCTGGGTAAACGAATTTTTCAAGAGTGTGCCGATCCCAAATGCCATAACTACCTAAAACAGAATATTTCCATTATAATTCAATGAGGAAATGCGGCGAGCGTTTTGGGTCACCCCTTAGTTTATTTTGTAGAATAGTTTTAATTTCATAGGTATTTTTAGTTTAGTTTTATTTATAATTAGTTTTTTAATCTATTTTATTTTAATTTTTTTGTATCTACTTCGAGTAAATATATAGTAGCACAGTTTATCACAGACTTTACCGTTAAAATCTAATTAATATTATCAATTTAAAAACATTTCATCAACTTAGACTTAACTTAGAGGATGCGATTGGTACAACATTCAAAACTATACTGAAATGGGCTAAGATCCTGATTCTTTAAAGCAATTAGAAAACAATATGGTATAATATACGGGGTGACTTATTATGGTCTTCATCATCAACAGCTCACTCCCCCTAGGGCTCGCCATTTTACACGATCTTCCGCCACCCTCATCCGCAGCCCCCACCAGCGACCTTTTTCAGGTCATCCGTCCATCTGGCGGGAGGTCGTCCCTCTCTGCGTCTTCCCGTACGTGGTCTCTATTCCACGGGTGTCTACTCCAACGGTCATTGGTTCTGCGACAGACGTGTCCGGCCCATTGCCACTTTAGCTTACTAATTTTGAAGGCTTTTTTTTATATTATTTTTATACTAGTACGACATGTGACCCTGCGCCCACCTGATGGTAATTGGCGCGCAGGGTCCATACCCTAGGGTAGTTAAGTCCATGGGAATGCTAACATTCAACTGGAATCAGACCCTTATGTCGGACATCAGTCCCTAACACTATGCCGGGTTGACTAGACACACTTCGCTTGAAGGACTCCAGGTTATAGGAAGGCTATGTCGGTAACCTTGGTTCTCTGACGGATGTCCACGTTTCGGATTTTATCCATTAATAAAATACCGAGCATAGCTCTCTCTATAGCTCGCTGAGTGACCTTAAACTTGTGGACCAGACCCACTGTCAGTGTCCAAGTCTCTGCTCCGTACGACAATACTGGAAGAACGCATTGGTTGAAAACTTTCGTCTTCAGACACTGTGGTACGGCTGATAAGAAGATGTGGCGCAAATTATGGTCTTGCGTTAGACTAATATGGAAACAAACAACTTTTCCTAAGAAACCATATGTGGGAAATGAAAAAAAATATGGTTTCTCCATACAAATTGGCTATTTTTAAATTAACAGTTTGATGAAGAAGCCAATTTTTTTGTCATTTCCGACATATGGGTTCCTAGGAAAAGTTGTGTTGTTCAGACCACGGCAAGTATAAAATGCATTATAAATAATAATATAGACTTCGTACCTACAAGAATAGCCTGCTTCATGGTTCATAGCTCAGCATTGTTCTTCTCGTCTAGTCAATCATCATGTCCCATATACAACGAAGAATATGTCTACTGTAAACTAACAGTAGGTATGCCTAGTAGGTATTCCATTGTAACTATTTGGACATTTATTTTTTATATGGCTTATTAGTAACTTGTTTTGCTCGAATTATTATGACGTCATAATGTTCTATGTTGATCCCTGGGTTTCAGAGAACATCTCTTTTAAATTTCATCAATATCTGCCAGTAATATAGGCGTGAAGGACGGAGAACCAAATATTGTAATATTGTCTATAATATAACATGTGTAGGCAGATATTATAGATAGATAAATAGATAAATTCTTTATTGCACAATAAACAAAAACACATTTAAATGTACATAGGCGAACTTAATGTATAGTGACATTTTCTACCAGCTAACCTTTGAGATAGTGAGCAATGATTGTGGGTGCATTAAATCATTAATTTAAAATCGATATTAATAATAAAAATCTTAAACTATTACTAACAACTAAAGTTAAAATACTTATACACTAATATATAAATATATAATAACACAAGTACATATAAATACATAATAAATATATTACAAATGAAATAAATTACAAACTAAGTAATTATTAAAAAAACACTGAGCAATTAAATTAAAGAACATAAACCAAAAATTCAAAACCTTATTTAAATATAAATCGTATCCGCGCGGTATGGTGGCAAGAACGCTGGCCGCATTCCTCGCTGAATCGCTATACTGTTATATGAGCGAGGAAAGAACAAGCCATCTCGTCACCAGAGCAGACAATTATACGAGGGGTGATGGTTTTTTAAAATGTTGTAGCACTTGAATTCCATCAGCCGAGAGTCTCTACAGCAAACAGAACAAACACGTAGTCTTTAATTATATTTGCGCCGCTTGCCAGACTGCGCCGCTTGCCAGACTGCGCCGCTTGCCAGACTGCGCTTTCGGCTGCAGCTCCCGCTTTTTGCGCTGTTCCCCCGAGGAGTGACAAAGCCAAAGTAGTATTGCGTTATATACAACATTAGATTTTAAATACTACATATATAAATGGGTGACTTTGTATGGTCTTACGTTAGCTAATATGTAATTCTATTGATAGAAATAAATCAACTTTTCCTAAGAAACCATAATGTCGGAAATGACAATTTTTTTTTGGCTAAAATAATCCGACATATGGTCTTTTAGGAAAAAATGTTTGTTTCTATCAATAGAATAATAAATATTAATAAACTGCCTCCGTGGTCTAGTTAAGTCCGTGGATTTGACTCGGAGGTACCGGGTTCGATTCCTGGTCGGGACACAAAAATATTTATTAATGTAAATAAATACATTAAATTAATATTTAATTTATTTGTGAGATTCCTCGAGTTTGGTACGCTGGAGACATCGACGAGCTTGCCATTTGTCATGATTGGCCTATAGTAAAGTTGGCTAAATGTGAATCCGCTTATTTATAAGCGTGGTTTCTGACCACCCCGGAAGGGAAACGGTCGTGATGATACTTTGTTTCTATTAATAAATAGAAGAAAGGTGATATTATATTAATTCATGTGTATGTGTGTTTTGTATTTATATTTATTTGTTTATTTTGCTATTGTTTATAATATATTTTATTTTTTGTCGTCTCTTTCGGTGACAAGAGAGCTGGTTCTTTCTTCGCCCAAAGAATCAGTATTGCAATTCCAGCGTTCTTGCCACCATTCCACGCAGACGGGACTTATATCCCTATCCTTAGTATTACTTAATTTTATTTTATATGTTGTAAATTTTTTTTTCAAATAAATGTTTATTGTATTTTATTTTTTTTTATAAAATTTCTACTGGTTATTAGCGAAAGAACAGCGTCGCGAATGCAACTATGTGATTTGCGACACATGCTGCTTAGAGCCCGTTCATTGCTGCAGGAATAACTATGCGAATTGTGTAGCGCGACTCGATGGCTGCCTGGTGGTGCTTAGGATGATATTGTGGAGTGCGGGAGTGGCCTATTCCAAATATCAGTAGGTATATAGTCTCATATTCTATGCGCGGCTTTATCCTGGTGCCTGCGTTGTGCTGCATATTTTAACTGTGCGACTAAATCACTATTTGTATTGCGCGATGAACTATAAGTTTTTCCTAATTTATGTATATACACATACTAATTTATTTTGGGTCATTTTAAAGCAGACAAGCCTCGACCTTGATTACAAACGTCATTGAGAATTGGGTGAACTGATATTGCAAACAATAAGGTGATAATAATAAAACAAACGCTATTTTTAAGTAACAAGGTAGGAACGTTATTCTAAATAACTTAATAATATTCTGTCATAATTCACCACTCGCTCTAGCATTATTGTGCAAAAATATCTTGGTCAGGCTATACTCATACTAGCCAATTTCAGCATTCGGCAACATGATCTGCATTCGGGAAATAACGCCACATCTCTTATCAAACAAAAGTTTTAAGCCAATACGTTCTTCCAGAGTTGACTGCCTCTGTGATCTAGTGGTTAAGAAAAAAAAGATACATGCATTTAAAAATACTTTTTCGACTGTATATGAAATTATAAGTAATTTTATTATATATGGTTAATATGCGTATTATATAATATTATGATTATATTTTCTTTTAAATCTACTACAAATGTCAAAAGAAACGAAGATTAAATAAAAAACAAAATATAAAGGTTAGACCACATCTGCCAATACAAAACAAAATATTAGTAGGTAATTAATCGAGTTTCAAAAGAAAACCGCCCAAGTGCACTCATTAAATAATGCATTTTTATGACACCCTTGATTGTTTATATGTTTATATAAAACTTTTTAAACTTATAAAAAACATATTATTAAACATAAAAACGGACCAATCGGTACAAGCCCACTTTTCGTATACCAATGGCGAGCACTAACTACAGATAAAATACATTTTTAATTAGAGCTTGTAATACTCTTAATGCATTCATTGACGAAACTGATGTTGATATCTTTCATGACAAGGTGATAGCGGTGAAAAATGCGTTTAACTTAAGGTTCTTTAAACGATAATAGTTTTTGTTACTGTACAGTTATTAGTTTATTGCATGAAGTGATAGTTTGTAGATGCTTTCATCGTTCATAATATGTATTATTCTAACACTACTAGTGAAAACTTGTAAATGACTTTCTGTTTCTATTTTTGTATCTATACTTGTGAATTAAATGTCAATAGTTTCCTTAATAAATAAATAAATAAAATAGTACATATTAAAAAAAAATACTAAAGGCTACATATCCCTATGGACACCACCTAATAGGCTAAGGTAGTACAGGTTTTTATACTGGTTATAGGTTAGAGGGGCGAAAAACTATTCCACCTATGCCCACCAGTGGGGGTAGGTAGTAAGGATAGATGGAAAGACTGGAAAATTCAAACTGCAAATTGTCGGTGTCATGAGAATTATTGTAGGTCATTTTTTTTTTTCACCAGGATAGATTTATCTGGTGTCGTAATAAAAGTTGAAGGTATTATAAAGAAATATCATTTGACACCAAAATTATCTCTGCTCAGTGATTTTTATTTTTTGGTCCCAAGGTACAAGGGAAAAGTTGCATTGTCCTTTAATTATTATTTAATTTATTTGTGATATTTCTCGAGTTTGGTACTTGTCATAATTAGCCTATAGTAAAGTTGTCTAGATGTGAACCTGCTTATTTATAAGCGTGGCTTATGACCACCCCGGAAGGGAAACGGTCGTGATGATACTTTACTTTAACTTTTTAGCGTATGGCACGGAGACGTGGACACTGACGGTAGGTCTCCGAGCTGATAGATAGTCATTAGTACAGATGTAGTGCATAATGGTTTTCCATCGTATTTTATCGGAAAAGTTCGTATTTATCGTGCTCTTTCAATTAGCTTAAGTAACATTTGACACTAAATAATAAAGTAATGGATATGAAAATGTCATTGATTTAATACAATATTTGATTGTGACAATTAGTGCCGTCGCGCGTCGTATTCCGCTTGAGATCCGAGTTTTCTCGATGTAAATACATTATGCCTTATATCTGTAAGCTAAAGTGTAAATAGGGTTGGACACGTCTGTTTGTATGTCGTAGAACCGATGACCGATTGGATATACGTATTCTGGAGTGGAGACCACGTACGGATAAACGCAGAGGGGACAAGCCACCGCCAGATGGACGAATGAGCTAAAAGAGGTCGCTGCAGCGCTTGGTGGGTGCTGGATGAGGGTCAAGCAGTGAAGAGACATAGGCTGATGATTTAACAGCTATGAGTAAACGTGCCAAGACAAAATAAATTATTTTTCTGGTTTTTTTTTTTTAATACTAGCATGACATGTGACCTTGCGCCCACCTGATGGTAAGTGGGGAGCGAGATCCATCAATGTTAGCAACTGGAATCAAACACTCATGACTAACATCAGTCCCTAATACTATGCCGGCTTGACAGGACATGACGGCAATTCGAGCCTGATCCCGAAACGTGTGGATACACTTTACTGGGTTTATCAGCACGAACGGTGGATACTTCCCTTCAACAGTCTGCCTACCACCTATTTAAAATTGTAAAAGTAGATCTTTAAAAGCGTCGTTTTCGACCACAAACCTTTGTAGTTCTCACTATAGTCGAGTGTGTAATATTATAGTTTTTATAATTTTAACGGGTCTTTACGCGATTTACCTTAGAGACATATTTCTCCCGACGTTTCAGCCAAGTTGCATTGGCCGTGGTCACGGGTCGACTGAAGCTATGCGGTGTAGTCTCTTACATACTGGGCGGTAGATGTAAACCTACCCACTTATCACTTTTAAAAGTTTTTAGAAATCACGACACACGACACTTACAATATCCTTGGCGACACCGGGCGATTTTTCCCGGCGTCGAAACCTATTGATTACTGGATTCCACGATGAAGATAGCTTATAACCCCCCCTCTCGATTGAAATTTTTGTGTTTCTTTATTTCGATCGCTTCACGTACAACTATAAATACAATTTATCCCAAATCCCTATACAAGATGCATTTTTAAAACAATAACAAAATGGCGTCAGAAATCCCTAAGAAAAAAGCGCACGACAGGTGGCTGACAAAGTACAATTTACATAACGTGTGTTGTTTCATTGACAATACACAAAGTAAATTCAATACCTACTCGTGAAAAAGGAAAGTGTTGTGAATTTTCTTTACTTTTGATGTGTGGTGTGTGTCACCGACCGGTCAAGTGTTAGGCTGAGTTGTACCGAAAAGTAACGACTACAGATAAAAATGACGTCGAAATTTAAATAGTTTTAATTACATAATATTTAATAAACGAATACTACGAATCGTCTCTAGAGGTTATTTTTTCCTTATAGTTTATTTTTTATTAGGTTTAGTTTATATTTATTTAAATTTTTACTTATAAGTAGTTTTAATTTATATTGTAATTCTTTTATATTGTTTGTATATTACTTCAATATAGCATAACGGTTGAAATTTAAAATAAACGAATACCCGTTAAAACTGTTATGTCTCCATTTATTTTTTCCAAATTTGTTATTAGTCGTTAGTTATTCTTTAATATAATATTAATAAATAAATAAAATAAAATAACCCAAATGCGCCCGCACCTGAAAGATCGTTTCCAATTTCTATGCGACACACAGTTGTGCGCTTCGTTCCTCTTCCAACAATCAATTAAAAATTCCGACACAATCTTCCAGCAGATGTTCAGATTCTTTTAAAAAGCAACTCGTCTTGCTTGAGCTCTCTAAATTGGTATAATATTGTAAGTATTTTATATATATTTATTATGTATTTATATGTACTTGTGTTATTATGTATTTATATATAAGTGTATAAGTATTTTAACTTTAGTTGCTAGTAATAGTTTAAGATTTTTATTATTAATCTCGATTTTAAATTAGTGATTTAATGCACCCACAATCAGTGCTCACTATCCCAAAGGTTAGCTGGTAGAAAATGTCACTAGACATTAAGTTCGCCTATGAACATTTAAATGTATTTTTGTTTATGTGCAATAAAGAATTTATCTATCTATCTATATTATGTGACATGTCATCTCAAGTTTCGTACGCTAGATTATTGTCAGAAGTAACTTAATTGCTATGCTTCCATGATTTTAAACAGTTATTTAAGGAAATTGCAAACAAATTGCGCGACTAAAGTAGACAAGGTCAAGTTTTTTTATCTACTTGAACTTGCAAATGATCTTCGCCAAACTGAGTCTAGCACTCGTATTAAATCGTCAACGGCTCCTTAACCATTATCGCGGCGAACGAGTGCCTTCACTCCGTAGCCACGACTCAGACTTAGCTGTAAAGGCACGCAGGGCCAACAGTGGAAGAGACACGGTTTATAGGGTTTTAGTCCGTAGGCGCCTTGGAACTCCTTATGAGGCCTCACGGTGAGTCGGGCATGCGACCTACCGCGGTGGCCCTTCAGGTTGGGGGCGTATCATTGATGATTTATCATCTGTCTTTAAATATACATATATATATCCTCAGCCATTCCTTCCAGCTAGCTGTCAAACGAGTTCCCTCAAAGAATCCTCAAATTCTATGAATAATTTATATAATATATATATATTTATTTATATTTTTGCAATCAAATGGTGGAGGTTGATTTATTGTTATTACATTGTAGTTTTTTACATGTCGATACTGGGTAAAAGAAAAACATGGGCAAACTGTAGCTGCACCTAATCATTATATATTTTTTAAATTGTAGGATAAAGGGGCTCGGTGAAAATTAGCGCTGCAGCAGATATGTTGCAGACTGCTGACCTGAGTGCCTGTTTGTCGCTCACTTATTTATTTTAAACATAGGTATATCTTGTCTATTTTTTTTTTGTAGTTATATATTTTTTTGCCTCTTTTATATATTTATTGTATTAGCTGTTGTGAGCAAATAAATATTTTCTTTCTTTCTATATTCTTAGTTGTAAACTGTCCAAACCTCGATAGGCATAAATGTTACCATATATATCTGGTAAGATAAGTATTTTTTCTGGCAACATTGACTTTAAAGTTGACTAAATGATCTGCTATTTAAAAAAGCGTGTCTTTTGACCACCACGGAAGGGATATAAATCGTGATGATACTTTTTTACTTTGCAAATTTTTATATTTTTTCATTCATTCATTACAGCCTGCTGTAAGGGCTGGAGCCCCTAGAACACAGCGTCCTAGACCTCCACTGCTGGAGATGGGCCTTCCAGAGCTGGAGAATTTGGCCTACACTCGTCTGACCAGACGGCTTGGCGAGGTATGATGTCATTTATTTTTAAGAATATTAACGATTCCACAAGCTAGCATTAGTGGAACCGGGACCGACGGCTTAACGTGCTTTACGAGGCACGGGAACGGTGGTGTTGTGTAAAGTGTATTTTTCATTGGTATATGCCGGGTGGGTTTGAACCGACCTTTGTAGGATTTAAGGTACGCGTTCTTACAACCGAGCCACCACCGCACTTTGATAATAAATTAAATTAATTATTGTGTGCCGCCCAGCCATCGATCTCGGTGCCTCCGCGTCTTAATCTGTGGTCGTCGGAGGCATCTAGTGTATGCTATCCATAATAGAATTTGAACTTTAGTTCTGACCCCTCTAGTTGGTCTCTGACAAATTACTAAAATGATGTCATACTAATTATACGAACTGTGAATAAGCCCGCTTTATTTGCTGTTGCTGTTAAATTTATAACTGCAGCGTGTACCTACTCATAGTTAGGTATTAAACATTTTAGAATTCCAGAATTATAGGTACTGAATTGAATTTGACTTTATAGTACATCAGTCATTAGTACAGTCTGTCAGTTGTTGACTTTTCTCGTTTCAGGTTTTGTTCTGTATTTTCAACATAAAGAGCTGTGGTGGCTCGATTGTAAGAACGTCTCTCTTAAATACTGAATAGATCGGTTCGAACTCCGGCATGTACCAATGAGAAATACACTTTTCTAATGTACATTTAGATTTACAAAACGGTGGTGTTCCCGTGACTTGGAGAGCATGTTAAACCATGTCAGTCTCAGTTCTACTGTACTGTACATTGTGATTAAAATTGGCATAAACCAATGCGACTTAGAAGAATGAGGTTCAAATTATGGGAAGTAATGTCAAAAACCTTAAGAAGAATTGAGCAATATCCAATTTTTAATAAATAAAAAATATTTTTTAATCATTATTTGTATAATGCTGTTTTCGGCAATTATAACCTTGAACATATTTCATTAGTACGGATCTTGTACTATAAGATATTGAGAAGCTTGTCATCATAAATAGGCTTACTGCCAGTTCCCGAAGAATTGGCAATGTAATAGGAATAGTGAAACAACAGATTGACAAGCAATTTTCCTTTTGGAAACTGGCCGTCAGTAAAGATGGCTGGCTAAAGTTGTAATTTTATTTTGTGTTCTCTTCTCCCGATGGATGATGAATAAGGTGATAGGGAAGGCAATGGGTCTAGCCCATACAGCCAAGTCTGACGTAATATATCTTTCTTTTTTATGAATTAATGAGGTTATCAGATGTTGCAGATTTCTTGGAGTCACTCGCGGCATTATAGCACAAATACGTCGCCGCAAAAAATAAACTGCGACTTGTGCCCCATATTTAACGTCCAATTTATCATTTTCCATAATTATTTACATTGTAGCACATTATTAAACAAAATAGCGCGAAGGACCCGCTTGTATTTTTTTAAGGACATGGTACAGAATACATAAATCCTAAACAATTTACTAAATTAAGAATGGCTAAAGTTTGCACTTTACTGTAGATATTGTTAGTCAAAAGTGGTGTTATTTTGTTTAATAATGTGCTACAATGTTAATAATTGTGGAAAACGATAAGTTTGACTCTTATGTACTTATGAGGCAGAAGTTATAGTTTACTTTTTGCGAATTTCTCGCGCTGTGAACTCTTATATATCCGATATGTTTAGGCGCTTTTGACGCTAATTACCCCATTACAAGCATCAAATTCTGCAACACTTGTAATTTGATGATCCCAACTCGGTTATCAACAAATATTATAAATAAATTACGTGTTTAGGACTGATGTAGTCTGTACATTTTATTTTTTTTAATTTTGTAAATGGCATAACAATTTGCCAGTGTCAAAGTTAGGGAAAGACTACACTTTCTTTCAAAAACCAAATATGGCTTAAATTGCAATTTTTTAATTATGCTTAACGTCTCTTGGATTCTAGTAATTTTGTCTTGGCCTAGTAAAACAGTAATAACGTATGTTATCAGTTAAAAACGGAAGCCAGGTTCTTTATGCAACATATAAGGCCAAGCACCGTTTGCTAGGATACAGCGTTGAGGTGTTTTATGCATGTTAACGAAGTAAAGCTTACCGTTATCACCATTTTTATGATTAGTTTATTATCTTTTGTTATTTAAAATGTATTGTAATTAAGTTACCTACAAGTGCCTATTCAATAATTATGTTTAGTTACGTAGGTACCTACTACGATCAATGCGTACCTACGTTAAAGTTCTTTTGCTATTCCCCCTGTAGATATTAGTTAGGTACGTATATCGTTGAGAGCCATAAATAATATGGAGGGTAAGAGAGCCGGTTCATCGCTTCTTTAACTTAAAGAAAGAGAAAGAAAAATATTTTATTTGGCACATATTAGACAAACTTAACAAATAAAGTCTAGTAGTGTACACAAGATGTGTGGTGACAAATCGGGAATCAGGTTGGCATGAAGCTGCGATTTTCAGCTAATCCCTTGTTAGAAGTGTATCCAGGTGTTAATATATAAATATATATAGTATGGTGCATACATAAAAAGTTAACCAAATATATAAAATTCAATTTATTAAAATAAAATATAAAACAATATTATTGTAAAAACAAACAATAAAATATTTAGAAGGTGCTGCTACAGTAGCGGTTGGTATGTATGTCAGAAGAGAGTATATTTATTTTAAAAAGCAACCACGCCGACTAAAATTCATGTACCTATTAAAGAGAGACTTAAATTTACCACGGCTTTGTTCATTTAAGTGGCATGTTACCCTTAAGTGTACAGCCGTATGAAACATTCAGTCTTAGATAAATCTAAATACAATGAGATTCAATAAGATAGAGCGGTCATTAGTTGCCATTTTCATACAAAATGTTTGTTACATTACTTTATTATTTTAATAAATTGATTGCCTCTGCGATCTAGCGGTTAAGTCAGTGGATTTAGACATGGAGGTACCAGCTTAGAATCCTGGTCGGGACATTTATTAATTTAAATAAATACAACAAATAAATTTAATTAATTTGTGTTATTTCTCGAGATTGGTGCTTGCCACGTGTCATCATTGGCCTATAGTAAAGTTGCCTAAATATGAATCCTCTTCTTTATAAGCGTGGTTTCTGAGCACCCTGGAAGGGAAACGGTCGTGATGATACTTTACTTTGTTTTATAAATTGACTCGAGGTTCTCTTGTGTAACAATAACGTTTTTTACACCTGCGTAGGACTCAGCAGTCGTATTCAATTACTTAAGCACAAACATTAGATTGTCAAAATAGTAAATTTTGTTATTTATCACCACTTTTAACCCAAGTTTTTCAGATCATAGCCGATCAAAATAGCGTTTTCCACTATTTCAAAGGTCACCCATGGGGTTGCAACTTCAAAATAATTGGGATAACATTAATTAAATACTTAAATAATCCGCCGAGAGTTTATAATAAAGTTAACAACATTTATATTAATTCAACTAAGATTATATATTTACATTAAACGCCAGTTTTATAACACACATTAGGTAATCAATCAAAAACATGGCAAATAATAAAATAAATATATAATAGTTTTTTTTTAAATGAACGCATCGTAACGTTATTTTCGTTGTTTTTAGTGGAAACTTTATACGAAAATGCCAATTTTAATAGCGTTTTACACTGACATTTCGGGTATTTTAGGGATTACACTATATGTATAACGTTGGCGCTAAGTAACAGTAATTGTTCTTGACGAACGCACCCGGAGTGAAGTTGTGTTTATTTGTGCTGCGTTGTAAATAATTATTTATAAATACCTTAAAGTAATATTAAATGATGTTTTAAATATATATAGTGCTACAAAGTGTCGTCTTTAAAGTGACTAAGTGATTTTGGATATTTCAAGTTGCAAAATAACTTTAATTAAGGTTAACTTACATAAAACCTTAATTATTAGTTAAAATAATTTGGAGAGTAACCCTCATTACTAAATTTATAAAGAAGTGCCGAATAAAGTCTAGCATAATTTCACAAAGATCAGTAGCGAACAAGTAGTTTGGTTGAGGAAGCGCTTGCGCTAATCAAGCTTTGGGTCGCGGTTCGAAACCAAGATTTTTTTTTTTTTTTTTTTTTTAAATTATTTTTATTGTTTATATATTACTTTATTTTAATTATAAAGCCATTCATTCATATATATATTATATAGACAATAATTATTAATTGACAGTGGGAGATAATAACTGAAACAGATAAGTGATGACTAAATGTCAGGCCTGCCTTCGTTTCGTGAAAAGCACCGAATTGCTAGACTGTGTTAAATGTTCTGGCGCATTCCACTATGGCTGTCTCAATATGTCCTTAGCACATTATCTAGAGGAACAAAATACGGGAAGCTGGAAATGTCCCCAATGCAACAACGTGAGCAGTCGCCGCAGAAACGACAATGATACACTCCATCGTCAAAGTTCTTCATGTGATGATTCCATACTGAGCGATGGAAATGTTAGCTGTGTGCTGACGGGGGGTGCTACTAGCCTCGCCGCAGGAAGCGTTGCAACCTTCACTCTCGAACAGCTGAGCAGTTTGTTAGACTCAAAATTTCAGAATATGAGACTGTCCATTACGCAAGATATTAAAGGCCTCATTAGGAGCGAGATTAACGTAGCAATAAATGAGCTTAAGGCTGAATTTACCGAGACAACGGACTTTATAATCTCTGACCAGAACAACTTAAAATCAAGCTTAGACAAAATTACAGAAAAAATTGCAAACTTAGAAGCTCAAAATGCCCAACTTCAACAAGAATTACTAACAACGAATACGAGTATGGGGGTGATTGATAAAATCTCTAGAAGTCATAACTTGGAAATACAATCTATCCCTGAGAAGCGTAATGAAAACTTACTGACAATATTTAAGAATTTATGTGAAGCAATTAATTCACCAGTTCCTGAACGAGAGATAGGTGCTATACGTAGGGTGGCAAAAATAAACCCATCCTCCGCAAGACCCCGCAACATTCTCGTGACGCTTCCTTCCGAACGATCACGAGACATCATTCTTTCTGCTTTTAAAAAATACAATAAAACAAATAAATCAAACCCACTAAGCTCAATTGACCTTAAGATTCCTGGTGATAGAAGCACGATATACTTGGCTGAACACTTATCACCAGAGTGTAAGGATCTGCATGCTCGTACCAGAAAAGAAGCAAAGGAACATTCTTATAAATATGTATGGGTTAGGTTTGGTAGAATATATGTTAGGAGGGATGACAACTCAGCTGCAATATTGATTAAGTCTTTTGGTTGCCTTAATAAATTAAAGTAGTTGTTGTTATTGTTTTTGTGTTCAGTATTATTTATTGTTACTTGAATTAATTATATTTATTTAAATGGAAATTTATTATCAAAATGTAAACAGAATTCGGTCCAAAACTAATGAACTATTACTAAATATATTGAATTGTAATTATGATGTGCTCATTTTAACTGAGACCAATCTTAACTGTAGTGTGTATGATAATGAACTTTTTGACGATAGATATGTGGTATTTCGGAGAGATCGGTCAAGCTCGTGCATAGCAAAAACAGAGGGAGGAGGTGTTCTTGTGGCAGTAAGAAAACATTTAAACGTCATTCGACGAACAACATGGGAGAGTGAAGTCGAGGACGTGTGGTTGAGTTTTTTGCCAAATGAACGTTCTATGAATACCACAAATCTGTGTGCATGTTACATACCACCAGATCTTCCTAAAAATAAATTGGAAGCTTATTACAGTAACACTCAAAATGTCATACAAAACGGTTGCTTAAATGACATTTATCTAATTGTGGGAGATTTTAATACACCCAGCGTGACCTGGACATTGTCACCTGGCATGAAATCGTTGACCCCGTCATGTGCCACAGACTTAAAGTCTGTTCTTATCTTGAATACGTTGTCCCTTTGTAGTCTGAACCAATACAACAGTATTACAAACAGCAACAATCGCCTACTCGATCTTGTATTGTCTAATTCAGACTGTATTCAAGTATATTCAGTGCAGCCAATCATACGTGTCGACCATCATCATCCTACCCTGCTAATTTCATTATGTATAACGCATCCTGTACGTAAAAAACCTTCACAGAGTTCGCGTTTAAATTTTAGGAAATGTAATTATGAGCAGGTAAGATCAGAACTTATTAACACAGATTGGTGCGAGCTGTTTGGATCGGAGAAGGACATCAACATTACTACACAAATATTTTATGATGTTTTGCAGGAAATAATAAAAAAGCACACACCGCTCGTAAAAAACGACCAAAACAAATACCCAATCTGGTTTACCCCAAAACTAAAGAAATGCTTAAGTGAAAAGAACAGGTTTCATAATCGTTTTAAAAAGTATCATAACCCACGAGATTACGATACTTTCGCTATGTTGAGAACGAGATGTAAAAATCTTATAAGAACATGCTACAATAGCTTTTTAACTTCTACGGAACAGGAAATTAAAACTAATATTAAACCTTTCTGGAACTTTGTAAAGAGTAAGAAGGGCGGCAACAGTTTGCCGCAAACGATGTACTTTGGTGGTGTCACAGCATCCGCTAACGAAGACATATGTGAGCTCCTGTCTAATTATTTCGGATCTGTGTATAAAGAGTCCACCTGGAATGCCAATGACGCTGAGATAAAATCCAAGGTAACAATCCAAGAGGGCGACATCCTATCTAAGTTAAGTAAGTTAGATGCTAACAAGGGTGCTGGACCAGACGAAATACCGCCTGTGCTACTAAAGGTATGTGCTAAAGAGTTGTGCTTACCTTTATGCATACTATTTAATATGTCTCTTAGGACTGGCAAATTCCCTACGACCTGGAAAACAGCACACATCGTACCTATTTATAAATCTGGTGACAAATCAAATTGCACTAACTACAGACCTATAAGCTTATGTTCAGTCGCCAAATTATTTGAATCTCTCGTCTATGATCATATATACAATCATCTCAGCCCTTACTTGGTCAATAATCAACATGGCTTTGTAAGAGGCAGATCCTCAGTTAGTAATTTACTTGACTATAAAAATTACCTCTGCAGGGCCTTTGCGAGTGGCACCCAGGTGGATTCCATTTATACAGATTTCAGAAAGGCCTTTGACACGGTAAACCACGCCATTTTATGTCACAAACTCTCTGAATATGGTATTCACGGTAGTTTGCTTCGCTGGGTAAGGTGTTACCTTGACAACAGGAGCCAAATTGTGACCGTCAAGGGGTGTAGATCGACGCCTATAATAATTAAATCGGGCGTTCCACAGGGATCCCATCTTGGACCGCTATTCTTCCTTTCATTTATCAACGACCTCGCTAAAAATCTGTCCTGTCAAAGTCTCTTGTATGCGGATGACCTTAAAGTGTTTGTGAAAGTGGAAGGAGCTAATGACTGTGAATCACTTCAGCATGACATTGATGTCATCAGTGTTTGGTGCCAGAGTAACCAGATGTCTCTCAATATTGACAAATGCTTGGTAATATCTTTTACCAATAGAAAAAGGAAGATTTTGCATGCATACCAACTGGAAGGTAAAACTCTCACCCGTAGAACAGTTGTTAAGGATCTTGGCATACTGTTCGATGATAGGCTAACATTCCGTGAGCATTACGATTACGTAACTAACAAGAGTTATCAACTGTTGGGCTTTGTGAACAGAATTACTAAAGATTTTAAAAAACCGCACTCTTTCTTAACTCTTTACTATAGTCTAGTGAGAAGCGTACTAGAATACGGTTCTGTAATTTGGTCTCCTTGCTATAAAGTACACAGTGACAGGATTGAAGGGGTACAAAGAAAGTGCCTTAGAATGCTGTCACGCCGGTATGGTTTCGGTAGGGTATTGTCTTCCTATAATGAAAGTCTTTCTAAGTTTGGGGTCACATCCTTGCACACGCGGCGCAAGCACCAGGACCTTATATACTTACACAAAATTTTACACGGTGTGCTTGACTCGCCGCCACTGTTGTCCTCACTGAAACTAAACACGAGGCGTGGCTTGCGCCACCACACGAACACGTTTATCATAAACACATTTCGCAATAATACCTCCTTCTACAATCCCTTAATACGCATGTGTCGATTATATAATGATGCCACTAAGGACTGCTCCGACCTTGATATCTTTAACCCTAATCGACATAAATTCAGAAAGCAAATTTTAAGTGTTCTCAGTTTAAATGAAATATAGTGTTTAAGTTTATATCTCATTAATATTAATACTTTGTTTTTTTTTTTTTTTATTATATTTAAATTATTTTTATCATTTTAATTTTATTTCTGTAAATACATTTTTATATAATATCTTAGTTTTAAGTACTTTTAAATTGTAGTTTTAATAATAATTATTGCATGCACTAAAATAATTATCTGATGGAAATGTCATATGTATATGTTTAGGATCACATTCAGTCTGTCGCCTGAGAACTTTCTTCCTTGTATCATGTTTTAATGTGCATCTGTTGTATACATTGAATAAATAAATAAATAAATATGGCTACAGGTCGACATATTGTCCGCGAAACAACAAAATATTATAAGCATACCGTTTTGCTTTTTACCCCATCTTATATATACAGGGTGTTTGGAAGGGAGCTGTACATACGCCTAGGGTAGAAACTAGGGATAGGCTGCTACCTACCCCCGCCCAATATATTGGCCTCAAGGTTTTTTTAAAATTTATTTTTATTTTTTATTTGACTTTTTTGTGATTTTTTTACTAAAACTACCTGTAGCTCAAAATCTATCCATGGGACCGGTCTGTTAATGGTCTTGTTTTAATCGTTAGAGTCTTAGGGTCCTGCAAAAAATATTTTACACCAGAAAATTGTGGAGAAGAAAAGTTATGGGGCCTGAAGTACCGTAGTAAGGTAAAGAAATAATTTTAAGGGCAACTTTCTATGGGGTTTAAAAAAAAACTAACAGGGTTGGAGTTTTTCTGATTTTTTTAAAACATCCTCAGTCCATGCCCTTTCTAACGATATGCTAGAAGTGTAATTATCACTTTTAGTTTTAAAGTTATTAATTAATTTCCGCAACTAGGGCACTTTAAGCAAAAATTTCAACTAATGAAAATTAAATGTGTTCGATCGTAAAAGGATGGCAAATGAAACAAAAAAATTGGTAATGACTAATGTTGGTAATGGTCAATATATTGGGCGGGGGTAGGTAGCAGACTATCCCTAGTTTCTACCCTAGGCGTATGTACAGCTCCCTTCCAAACCTGTATATTTAAAGTGTTTGTCTAAATTCGAATGTTCCTAATTTGAACCTATACTAAGTTAAATGCAAGTACTTTCTTTATGAGACAATCAAAGAAGCGTCCATTCGCCCACGCACACAAGATGCACGCTGCTTGTGAGTGGGATTTTTCGGTGTCATACTACAATAAAGCACGATATTTCATTTAACACTTAGCGGAAGTTCAATGGTGTACCTACCTTGTACCGCAGCTTATGCCAAATGGGCCAAATTTTGTGTGTTACAAGATCTAAATGGGAAAATAATAACAGTTTAATGGAAATGTTACCTAGTTTGGTTTTTATCATTCTGACAGGTTAAAAAGTAACCTTTGTTATGCTCGCGTCAAAGGTTTTATAGCATGGTAAAAGTGTATGGTTCCAGCGATAAAACCGACAGTGAATAAAGAAAGCCGTCTGGCCAGCGTGGCGAGTGTAGGCCAAATTCCCCAGTTCTGGAAGACCCATCTCCAGCAGTGGAGGTCTAGGGACGCTCTGTTCTAGGGGCTGTAATGAAAAATTAAAATAAAGAATAAGAAATGCACAATTTGACAATTCAACGGTTACGTTTGAAAATCAGAATACTGATCTTATATCCACTATGATCTAGCAAGGCAAGTAGACTTTAAAAAATAGCGTTCTCTAACGTCTAATTTACAAACTAAATTAGTACAAGGGGTGGCGTCCATATGCGCCCATTCTTTCTTGCAGTATAAAATGAGATCTATTTATTGTCAAATTACGCAGCCTAGCCGTAAGTAAATATTATGAAGTAAACTTTTTAAACTTTCGCGCATATTCATAATAGTTTTTTTAAATAATTTTAACGGGTCTTTACGCGATTTACCTTAGAGACATATTTCTCCCGACGTTTCAGCCAAGTTGCATTGGCCGTGGTCACGGGTCGACTGAAGCTATGCGGTGTAGTCTCGTACATACTGGGCGGCAGATGTAAACCTACCCACTTATCACTTTTAAAAGTTTTTAGAAATCACGACACACGACACTTACAATATCCTTGGCGACATAGGCAGTTAGCTTTTTTGGATGTAAAAGTGATGGTGAGACCTGATGGCTCGCTGGCTCACACTGTATATCGAAAACCAACGCACACAGACCGATATCTACACGCCACTTCACATCATTATCCATGCCACCTGAGATCTGTTGTGACCTCATTGATCAACAGGGCTTATGATCTCTGTGACCCAAAACATTTGGAACAGGAATTGTCACATGTTAAAACAGTGCTAAAACGCAATGGATATGGTGTGGGTCCGAGGTTGCTGCGACAGAAAAACAAGGAGAGATATCCACAGGTCAATCGGCTGCCCGCGTTCTTACCATATGTGAAAGGAGTAACGGATAAAATTGGTACAGCTTTCAAAAAGCTATCTATCAATGCTGTGTACACCCCATTCTCCAAAGTAGCAAAACACGTACGCACCCCAAAGGATGTCATTCCTTTCCAAACGCCTGGCGTGTATAAAGTGGACTGCAGCTGTGGGAGTTCATATATTGGCCAAACTAAGCGCACAATAGCTGAGAGGGTCAAGGAACATATAGCAGCTGTAAAAAACTGCCAATTAAACAAGTCAGCAATAGCAGAACACCTAATGGATAGTGGCACAAACCATTGGATTGAGCTGCATGACCCAAAGATACTTTCCACCGATCGGCACTATTACCCTAGAATAGTACGTGAAGCGATCGAAATAAAGAAACACAAAAATTTCAATCGAGAGGGGGGTTATAAGCTATCTTCATCGTGGAATCCAGTAATCAATAGGTTTCGACGCCGGGAAAAATCGCCCGGTGTCGCCAAGGATATTGTAAGTGTCGTGTGTCGTGATTTCTAAAAACTTTTAAAAGTGATAAGTGGGTAGGTTTACATCTGCCGCCCAGTATGTACGAGACTACACCGCATAGCTTCAGTCGACCCGTGACCACGGCCAATGCAACTTGGCTGAAACGTCGGGAGAAATATGTCTCTAAGGTAAATCGCGTAAAGACCCGTTAAAATTATTTAAAAAAACTATTATGAAGTAGTTAAAACCTTTTTGTGAACACATTGACGTTATTAATAGATAAGTTTACATTACACCCTAAACTAGAGGACAACGGTTACAGACATGCACAGTTGCACGTTTACATGGTAGTTAAATTCAAATTAAGCGCCGAAATAGTGGTAGTTTGTCTGGCGTCAGTTACACTGAAAGTAGCAGATTATGTTTGCAAGTCAACTACACACTTCGAACTCTGAACGTCTGAAGACGAAGATAATGGTGGTGGATCGCTATAAGAAACTGGATCTCACCGGAGCGCTGAACCTAGAATGCGTCACAGACTTCATATACCTTGGATCCAGCATCTCCAACACCGGCTCATGTGAGACAGAAGTTCGAAGAAGAATTGGCATGGCTAAAAATGCAATGAGTCAGTTAAAAGGAATATGGAAGGATCGAAATATCACCCTAAAGACCAAAACAAGACTAGTACGCAGCTTAATATTCTCCATATTTCTTTATGCCGCTGAAACTTGGACTCTTAAAGCCGGTGATCGTGGCCGCATTGAAGATGTGGTGTTGGAGGCGTATGTTGCGTATCCCTTGGACAGCCCGAAGAACTAACGTGTCAATACTCAAGGAGCTTAAAATCTCTACTAGGCTGTCTTCCATCTGCCTAAAACGAGTCCTTGAGTATTTCGGCCATATAGCGCGCAAAACACCTGGTAACCTGGAAAGGCTTGTAATCACAGGGAAAGTCGAAGGCAAAAGACCACGTGGCCGAAGCCCCATACGCTGGTCTGACCAGATACGCACCTCACTGAATACCCAGATGCACGATGCCCTACATGCAGCCGTGAACAGACCCGGATGGCGCAGCATCGTCCGGGACAAAGTGATCCGTGGAGGGGGTCACGACCCTCAGCAGTGAGGAGAACGACGCAAGGAGGACACACTTCGAACTCTTTGGACTTAGCACATCACTTTCTTTGCTTTGAAAAAATTTTTATTTGGCAATAAAATCTACGCTTTAATCAGTTTTTTTTTTTCTAAAAAACCACAGCATCAACTGGAGTGAAGTCCCAGCTTTTTCACGGACATGTCTAGTCCAAGTTTTTTGTTTTGTAAATTAATTTACTATTGTTATTTTGTTTAATAACGTGCTACAAAGTCAATAATTATGGAAAACTAATTATTTGAGTCCATGATAGATATGGGGCGGAAGTATGGCAGTTAATTTTTTGCGGTTCTCCCCCGCATTGAATTCTCATTCATCCGTCGTGTTTGGACGATATTGACGCGAATTACTTTATGGGAAGCATACAATTCTGCAACACTTGGAATTTGATGATCCCAACCATTTATGGATTATTTATAATTAATTTAAAGTTCACGTCAAACACGACCATAACCGGCAATGCTCTGTTATAGACAAATTATTTTTATGACGATTGTTCTAACTTTAATTGTCATACCCCTTGCACCGTCTTGTTATGTATTTGATTCTAAAGCTCAGCATCATCATGACAACCTTGTTGGTGGTCAGAAACCACTCTTATATAAGTGGATTCACATTTAGGCTAATTTACTATAGGACCATTATGGCAAATAACAAGCGTATTAAACACGATAAAAGCTAGACCACGGATGTAAGGAGTTTATCAAATATAAAAAAACAGCTATTTACCTATACGTAGATATTATTAGATACGTATTAGTCAGGATATGGATTAGATTACGGGTTGCTTTCTACCGTGTTGATAATTGGTGCGTGACACCGTGAAGATATTCTTACACGGTGTTGAAATTGCTTACTGATTTGTCTCGAGACATTATTTATAGCATCAAAAAAATTGTTTGCAAAATTGTAGCCCATATTCATCTGTTTTAAGATCATAATACCTATATTATTTTAAGTTTCTTAAAACGACAAATAAATACAAAATGCATCAGTCGTAAACATGTAAATTATTCATAGCGAGTTGGGATCTTCAAATTCTATTCCGTGTTGCAGAATTAATAGAGTAATTCGCGTCAATATCGCCCAAACACGTCAGGTATATGGTATTGACAAAATAACACGACTTTTAACAATATCGACAGTAAATTAATTTACAAAACAAAAAAACTTGGGACTTACTGGTCCGTGCTAAAGGCGGGATTTCACTCCTTTAAGATTATAACCTATCATCGAAAATCGACATAGGTACCTAGCCACTTTTTTTTTTAAGTTTCTATACATGACATTTAGATTTGATAAATGGAACGATTTTGGTTATTTTTTACATTAACAAATAGGTACGGGTGAATATACGGTATTTGTTTTTTTTTGTGTCCCTGAAGGAAATGTAATCTGTTCCATTCAATATTGATAATATCTCTATTTGACACTATTTTAAAATTTGTAATGATGAGGGCCAGAAGATTTTTCCATTTTATTGAATTTTATAAGCACCAGAGGAAAATGTGTTACCAGAGGAGTGACATTATTGGCAGAGTAGTGACATATTAAAGCAGAGAACTGACAGGCCATTGATATTAGCTAAGAAAAGGACACATATTAAATAAAACATATATAAATTATGGTATTTGGATATTTTTTAATATACAACATACATTCGGTCTTCACAGTTTCTAAATCAAGCTTATTTTTAATACCACCAAACAAGTAATAACAAAACCATTTGTTGATGCGTAATTTTTAATAACCCGTATCAAATAACAGAATTAATATTTTCTGCTTATCAGTCTCATCTGAGCTGAAAATCACAGTACATACTGTTTGATAGATTTTAATTATAAACCGTTCAAAATCTTAAAAGCCACATTTAAGGCGCTTTAATCTAAATAAAATTTCTAAATAAAACAAAAATATAAACTTCGTTCACAAAACAAAACAATAGTACTATCTAATGATACACCTATCAGTCTCGAGGCTATTTAAACAAATAAACTTAAAAATTATCAGTGCACAGTATAAGTGAAAACTTAATTTTTTTGCAAAGAACAGAATCAATAATTTTCACAAACTAAATATTTTTTACTTAAATACTAAACAATTAACAATTTACTTTTCAAATACATCAACAGGCTTTGGAAACTTGTAGAATACTCTGTTACCCTTCATACGTATATTTGGCACTGGTAATATAGTCAAAATCTGTTCCCATTTAACATCAGATATGTCATTGTCATTTATTCTAAAAAGAGTACCATCTTCATTGGTGATCTTTAAAAAAGTAACCCTAATCTCTCCTTCTTCTTCATCAAAATCTGACGAACATACGCCAGCATATCTATATTGTTTATTATTAATATGGTATTCCACAAGTACAAAATCTCCGTTCTTGACGGTCATAGCAGTGTCTGCATTGTCTATAGTATTAATAAGATGAGTAGATGTTTGTGCAACCATTTTGTTTTGCACATCTTCCTCAGAATCGGTGTATACTGTATCAACATCTAAATTGTTTTTTTCATTTTGGGCGTATTTAATGTCGCCTAAGTGGAAGTGAGGACAAAAATTGCTACAAAAACAGCTGAGGCTCTTCATGTACAACGTATTGCTCAACGCTTTCCTCGTACTTGATGTACTTTTAGTTTACCAGTAAAAGGTTTGATGTTTGGTCGGTTATCTTCCATTATCTTATTTTGAAAATCAATTTCTTCTTCGGATATCACAAAAATTTGAATGCCGGGACAATATTTGTTCAATTCCGTAGCAAAGTCGTCAATCGTAGCAATGTCAGTTCCTAAAGCTACAATTTTGTCAGCGGTTCGTTTACATTAATTTTTCAGCTTGACGCTTTTTTTCTAACCACTCTTCCCTTGTTTGTTTCTTTTTAACATTCGCCATGATGTCTGATTATACTCCAGTATCTAAAACAAATGAAATGAAGCCTAAAAACATTATATATTAACGAAAAAAAAATCATCACTTCCCTGGCGCTTATGTATTTCCTTTGGCATGAAATATGCCAGAGAAGTGACGCCAGAGAAGTGACAAAATCGCACATAACCTACAAAAACAAAATCACTCGCTTTTCTGATTACCGTTTAAGGTAATACATGACATCTACACACAATAAACATTGCATTGTGCAAATATACAATTTTGTAACTATAAAATACAAAAACATATACTTACCAAAGGAAATACTCCAACGACTGGCACAAACATGCTTTCCTACAGTGAATTGGAAACTGACGCATTATTATTGGAGTTTTGCTCAAAGTCGTTAGCTTGCTTCTAACTTCACACTGTTGTTCGCGCGTAGTTTAGGGACAAAAACATACCTTTGCCGTTTTAAGTCATATTTTACTTCTTTGAGTTACGCCAGATGAAGTGACATTATTGTAACATGACATGAAATAAAGTTATTTTTCTTTATATTAATATATAATTTTACAGTGAATTTTGATAAAATATGTTTCGATGTTTATAAAAGCATGTGAACATATTTAAAAAAAACATAATGGCATACGTTTTTAAAGTATCTGGCCATAAAATCATTAAAATCTAGTAATGGGGGAGGCCAGAGGAGTATACATTCATAACTATTTTCAACTAATAATGCCTTAAATTAAACAATTATCGTGAATAGACTATGTGGACCAAATAAAAGACCATATTCTTTAATGTTTAAGCATACAAGAACAATAATATAATAAGTTTTACATTAAATTTGTCTATGGACCATTGGAATTCAAATAGCGTATATTCACCCGTACAGCAAACTGCGCAGTTTAGATTTGACATTTGTCCATGTGCCAAAAAGTAAACCATCTCCTGTAGCACTGTTAAAAATGTTACCTAACATTGCCATATTTTTTTTATAATATTACCATTTTATGCTAGCGCCGCTGGTAATTTATATACTATACGTGATCTAAGCTACAAATAAAATACAACAAAATTTGATTCGTTTAATATGAGTTCATGAAAACATACAAATAATACTATCATAAAAATAAAATACTATCGGAGAAACGCACACTATACCATCCAAAAGCTATTATTTCCCTTTGCACTAATTAAAAATAATGTAATTTATAGTTTTCAAAACCTTTATTTATTGTGGTCAATTTTTAAATGTTTATTTTATTAGTACACTTTTTTTACTTTTGTTTATATAGGAAGGGTAAATTAAATGGATATACAAGTATACAAAGTTGTGTTAAGGGTGCAAAGACGCGTTCTTAATCACCACTACCCGTTCTTACCACGTTCGTTTTTGTAGCACTGCGTTAACTTTCGACGTCATCAGTTTAAGTTACTCGAAAGCCGTTAGTAAATTCAGTGGGTTCTAAACATTAGTGTTAACTCAACTTTTGACATTAACTCTTCAAAATACTCGTATGTCTTTAGTGGAGATAATTTCAAGTGAGTAACAATCATTAGTATTTGTCCGTGAACTGGCAATTTATTCTAACAATTGCTAACTTATAAAAACAAATAAAAAAACTAATTATTTTTATATTACATATGATTTGCCGTTTGCTGTAGAAACTCAGGGCCCACGTAGTCCAAGGTAAAGTTTTTGATAGGCATAACACCGCGTCTTGTCGTATCCTACGGTAACAAGAGGGCTGGTTCTTTCTTCGCTGAATTATTGCAATGTTATGATCTCCAGAAGTCAAACAAAACAGTATTTTAAAATTATTTCTATTAAAGACATATTTTGAAGAGTTTACATGCCTATCAATTTACAAATGCTTTGAGGTAACAACCCCAGATATTTACGAACGGCGCCAGTATTATATAACCAAAATATAACTGCACTAGATTGGGTAGTGTTGAATAAAAACGCAGGTTTCTGGTAGGACTGCAAGGTGATGTCTTGGATCTTGAAAGGAAGGTTCAGCATTGGGAGTCTTGGATTCAGGCATATCTTGGAAAGTAAAAAAAATTGTTAATTTGGATATTATCTATTGATAAAGATATAATTTAAGAGTGTGACAATACTCTATGTAAAAATACAATAAAATATATTTTAAAAAACTATCAGGTATTGATTAATAAAACTTATTAATAAAGTTATTCCACTGTAAACTTGTGTGGAAAACTCATAGTTTTGACAGTTGTCCATGAAAGTTAACAGTGAAATATAAAACAATTATAAAATAAACCCTGCTAAAACAATATATAAAAATAAAATGAACTTTAAAACTATACGGAATTATTTCATTCAGCACCCATTATGGATCCCCTTTTAAAAATATATATATAATAGTTAACGAAATTTAAAAGAAAAAAAAAATGTTATTTTAATGTTTTTTGTAAAACCTCAATGGTGCCAATTTTGTGGGATCAACAAATAATGTTGTTCGTTAAAATTGCATAATGTAATATTGTTCTAGCTAAACATTGCATGGTACAGAATTATGTAACTCCTAACTTAACAACATTGTCTAGCTGACTGTGGTTAAATCAACAGAGATAGATCAATTTAAAACAAACAATACTTCTGTCAGAGGTCACCTTAATTTATGTATATGTAAATGACAAAATTTTATTTCCAGTAAGCAAAGCCAAAAATAGATATTGCTTTAGCCAATAGTCCAACTAGAGTTAGTCAGCCATGATTAATGTCAGTTGAGTTGATCTCAGAATCTTGCATTATCAGGAGGTGGGGGCATTGTCAGATGTACTAAATAAAAAACGTTAAATAACTATTATGTTGTGTCTGGCCAAATGAATTCAGCATCTAATTCCAATTATTCTTTAATGCAGGCCGATGTGGCTGGTAAAGTTTGGTATGCATGTCATCAGTAGAAACATACTAAGTCTAAAGCAAATCTATAGTGACATTACAGGAGGCAATTTTACACAAAATACATCTATTCCTGATTGTGATATCATACATAACTTTTTTGTTAACTGATCAATTACAGTTGAATAAAAAACCTTTACATTGAAAAATAAATGACATGCAAAAAAAAACGCCTCAAAAATGGCGATTAGGAACATAACTTTGGTTGATGAACTAATAGTGTGTTTACAGGGTCCTAATTCTGGCGCTTTCAACTTGCGCGTTGGTTCGAAATATTTAAATGAAAAGCGATAGATCTCTATCTGTCAGTTTCATTCGATTAAATCAAGCAGAAGTCGAAGGTGTGAGAATCGGGCCCTGAAGAAAGAGTGATTTAAAGGAGAAGACAAATTTCTAAGCATTCTACGGATTCACCTTGTGGGTGTCGGGTCCATTGTGTGTGGGAAATAGGGATAAAAAGAATGGTGTTTAAAGCCTTTGATTGACAATAGGCTGGTTTACAAAGGCCTTCTTTTAAACTTATTAAACTAGTTTTTATAATTTTAACGGGTCTTTATGCGATTTACCTTAGAGACATATTTTATAAAAACTATTACGAATATGCGCGAAAGTTTAAAAAGTTTAATTATTAAAACTAGGCCTAATATATGCAAAAAAATGTTTTATGTGGCGCTTTGCACTGATATATGTTTCATGAATATATCATATGGATGTTGAGTTCATTGTGTGTGGGAAAGAGAGAAGAGCTGATTTTAAAAAAATATATATATATTAGCAATCTATAGATTCACGTTTGGGTGCCGGGTCCATCATGTTTTAGAGAAGAGAAGTTAATATTTCTTATCGTAAAGTTGTAATATTGTTTAAGTATGGTTAAAACATATTTTACAGTTATTACATATTCCTAAATCATGTAGAAAGCTTATCTAGAGTCGAGATAATCTTTAGCAAACAAAATGAGACGAAAGTTGGCCTGATTACCTATGAGATAATGTAAACAAGATAAATATTTTTAACTATTTATAGCAATATAAGTTTTTATGGTAATTTTTTAACAACACAGGTTTACTTGACATCATAGCTACATTACCTTCGTTGCATCATTAATTTAATAATATTAATATTATAACTTGAACGAAACTTTCAAGGTCTTGCGAGGCAGGCTAAGTAATCGCAACTCAGGTGGCGAAATGATATCCAACTTACCAACATAACTCGTCTCCATTTTTCTTGGAATAATATCCGATAAACTAATTTCAATCAAGTTTATGTGATAAAAAGTAATCCGAAGACATGACAACACTCACACAACCACTCCCAAGTTACAAACTTTGTTGAAAAGTTTTTTAGGCACTAAAACAGGACGACCCGTTCGCCGGAGCGTCCACAAAGCACTAGATGTTCAATTAACAGCAGTAGTACATCATATTTAAGCACTAAAACTGAACGAAAACACTAAATAAACAATGTTTTTAACTAAAAACATGATCGCAGACGACAGCACTAACACCGAAGTGACAAGCGGCAAGCAGACGCACACACTCACACAATGGAATTTCGATCAAGTTTCTTGAAAGTGTTGCTAGATTTAAAAAATCCTACAATATGCGTACACGCCGGTCTATCCTAATTTCTATTAGAATTTGAATTTCAGGTAATATAATTATACTAGAGTACTATTATTTTTTTGTTGTTTACTATTTTCAGTATGCAAATCAATATTTTTAACCTCGGGTTTTTGCATACTTATTTTGTTAATCAAATCAGTTTATCTAATCAATACGCGTATTTTGAAATCGTTGGTACCCAAATTGTTAGGTATTAGAGATAAAAATAATTCAAGTATATATATCACAACCTTGCCAATTGCATCCAATGAGAAACAGAAAAGTGTAGTATGTTTGAGATCGAAACAATTTGGGTATGTAGAATTTTACGTGGAATACTGCTCTCACCTCTGGGATGGTTCCGCTAAGTACCTTACAGATGCTCTTAATGGCCTAGAGACTAGAGAGGCGGGCGTTTTGGATAGTGGACGACACCAGTGTCTAAAATTCGCGAATCGCTGCAGCTTCGCCGAGACGTGGCCTCCCTGAGCGTATTCCTAACCTAACCTATACCACGGTGAGTGTTCTAAAGAGCTCCATAATCTTAACTCTGTTTCGCAATCAAACCACACGGACAGGAATAAATATGCACCTTCATACCGTAGCCACTATTCCTACGCGTACATATAAATTACAATCATTAGAATCATACATCTTAAGCATGCTTTAGCCTGGAGTCCTTTAAGCGAGGTGTTAAAAAGCATGGGTCGGAATAATAGTAGGGACTTATTTCGGTAGTCAATGGTTGTCGTTAGTTGCTCATGGACCTCGCTTACTGGTTACCAACAGGTGGGCGCGGTATCACATGTCGTGCTCAGTATATATTTTTTAAATGTAGCTTACTATATTATTATATTTTTATGATGACAAACTTGTCACGTGGTGGATAGAAGAAAATTATCTGGTTTCTATCTAGCGAAAAGGAAATTATGGTCGTGATGGTAAATATTACAGATACTTAACAAAAAAGGACTATCTTGAATCAAATAAAAAGTGAATTATCATTACGACAGTTTTCCTTTCCGGGTGGTCAGAAACCACGCTTATAAATAAGCGGATTCACATTGAGCCAACTTTACTATAATCCAATCATGACAAGTGGCAAGCTCGTCGATGTCTCCAGCGTACCAAACTCGAGAAATGTAACAAATAAATTAAATATTAATTAAATGTATTTATATGCATTAATAAATATTATTGTGTCCCGACCAGGAATCGAACCCGGTACCTTTGAGTCTAAATCCACGGACTTAACCGCTAGACCACAAAGACAGTTATTAAATAAGAGTATTTATTGTAGCATACACATACCTTTCTTCTATTTTATCAATGAAAGCTAAAACTCAATGATATTGTTTGCTTTTCCATCGATTTCCCCCGCGCCTACGCATGATTACGTACTTGGCATGTGTGTTAGTACAGAAGAATTTGTTTTGAATGCTGCGGCATGGTTATTACTGCGCCAATTTAACTCGAGCGCACGGTCACTCAACTCTTGGACCGTCCTATCCTAATCATGACATTTGCATCCATAATAATTTGGTGCTATTAAGGTTCAATTTCCTCGCCAAACCGTCTAGCCAGCGTGGCGAGTATAGGCCAAATTCTCCAGATATATGTTTTGGAACGCTGTGTTCTAGGGGCTGTAATGATAAAAGATCAATTGTTGGTCAGTTAAGCAATAGATTAGTAAGTACTTATTATTAAAATCAGTGAGTGAGATACTCGTACATGTATCAAACTGTACATAAAACAAATTAGGCTGTCGAATAAAAGGTTTCTTGCAAATAGGGTTATAATCGAAGAGCTATTTTATTTTTTAGATCTTATACAAAATAATTTATTTATTTATTTAAAATCTTATAATCTATTAAAAAAATTATGATCTTATAAAAAACTAAAAAAGAATCTTAATAATCAAAGGGTATTTTTCTTAAGCTATAAACTAAAAATATTACGGATAATAATATGATAAAATATGCGGAATGAATTCTTTAAATTATGATAAATCGTATTTTGTAACTTGACTTTGAGGACAACAAACGAGTTCCTAACATTTGACTGATTTAAATTTATGAAGCAATTAGTACGCATCGTGCGGGCGCCAAAGAGTATGGTAAACGTAAGGAAGCGGGCGCTGGCTATATTCCCGCTCTTTTATAATGGTGACCAGGAAAAAAAAGGGATTAGTCCTTAATATTTTTAGGTTCGTATCAAGAAGTACAAGTAAATAAAAACGATAAAGGTATTAGAAATGTAATGCAGGTATTTAAATTAAATATTGTTTAAAAATAAAGTAATCTCATGCAGGCAGTCACAATTTTTGGTAATCACTTTCGTATTTATAATGATTTGTCAGGTTTGATGTTTTTAAATGTAACCACTGCCTGATCTTTCCTCGGCCAGGAATCGAACCCGTTACCTAACAAAAGGCAGCACTGTAGGAAGCAATGTTGTAATATTTAGAAAGAATATTAACTATTTAAATTATTTACACGGGTTCCCAGAGTAAAAAGCATATAAAAAAGGCATCCCTGATTCGATATGATCATTTATTTACGGAATCATGCGTACTATTATGAACAGCAAAGTTATCGGTGAATGAACGCCTAACGATCGTGCATCGACACAAATAGGTACTTAATAAAATCCGGTATTTATGTCAAATTATACAACATTGATACCAATTATTCATTGATTACAACTATTTATAATGAGGTGAGAAAGATGTAGGTTATGTTATGTTGGAATCTAATAAGAATAAACGAATACTTTCTTATTTAATTCCTCCACTTGACTCGTGATAATTGTATAACCTTGGCTAAGTAAATGTACTTAAGTAGCACTAAACTCACTGTATGTTGGAATATTGGGGAAATGAGTTCTTAAATGGTGTATATATTTTATTTAAATTCTTGTAGGTTCCTAAGCAACAACCTCCGTGGTCTAGTGGTAACAAACGTTGCCGTGAACTCGGGAGGTCGTGGGTTCGATTCCCACCGGGGGCAAGTTGTACATTGTATAATTTGTCTCGGTCTGGGTGTTTATATGTATAATATGTATATATTTACAAAAAAAAAAATATAATATGTAGTTTATCAACCATCTAGTTTCCGTAACACAAGCCTCGTTGCTTACCACGGAAACTAGATGGCGCTGTGTGACCTGTCTGGAAATATTTATTTATTTATATTTATTTATTTATTTAAGCCTGGGTCGCACCAAAACGAATTCTGGTACATTTACAGAGACTTCGTTTTAGTGTCTAACCCAGGTGGGTTAACCTAAGTGTTGACGTACACTCCAGCTAAAGTAGACACGTAATTTAATTAGGACCTTAAAGTGTGCATGTTATTGGTTTTAAGATTAGTTTTTATCTGTCAAATTATGCTTTTAGTTTTAAATTGTCTAGTTTCTTATTAAACTAAAAATATCTACCAAGTACTTACCTATGTAATAAAATATAAACATGAATAATTAAAATTACGACCGTCCGATGAGCTAGTGTGCTGAGGACATTCGCTGCGTTCCCCCGTTGAACGGCCCTTTAAACAAAAAAAGACTACTCAAAGGATCACCCTTGTCGCCAAGCGGAGTTTTTCCCCAAGATCGCGAGCGAACGCCACCGCCTCTTCGAACCACAGGCCCATCGTTTCGACTGTAAATGGAATAAAATAGTGATTGATGATAGTTATACTCACATTTACTGTTAGAAACATGTTTTTCGTAGGGCGCGAAGGTGTAAGCCGGCGCCTCGCCAACCTCAACAACCCACGTGACCTTGCGTTGTCGTAGCAACGGCGATGATGACGATGACATCTTACGGCTTTCGCGCGCAAATTACTACATTGCCAGACGAAAAAAATACTATTGGCGGCAAAACACTGTTCCACTCAATAGGTTTTTAAATGCCTATTATTACACTCAATCACGATCGATTCTTTTTTGTAACTTTCACAACGTTTAGTTCCAGTGTTTGTAAAATTACTGAATTGGAATCTTATCATTTGCTATTCGAATATATTGTAAATCGATAGTTATCTTTCTGTTATCTATGGAACATCAAGATAACCATATGATTGTATTATGAATATAATGGTTCTAGCGCTTTCTTATTGGGAACTAATTTTCTCTAACTAGATACCTATTTTAATCAGTTTTTACTAACTACAATATTCCTAAATCATGTATTAGGCATAAGATTTTTACTAGCATTTGCTTATGTAAAATTAATTATTATTATAGACAGAAAAATGTAGAATTATTTTGCCAATGAGGAATTAGCAATTACTTGCACTGCTAGTTACGACCATTGATCAAGAATACAACTAGATTAAAGGTGACAGCTCTGAAAATGGTTCTAGAAATAACAGCGCAAAATAATTGTGTGCTGTTATTTGTGACAGTACGACCCAGGCAATTAATAACGTATAAAGTATTAGGTTGATTTTGTAATAAATAATCACTTATGGTAAGAAAAAATTATGTCACTGTTATAGAAATTTTAATATTATATCAGAAGGATACCTAAGGTGCATATGTAATATACATATGCGTGTTAAGGTCTGAGTGCCAGTTTTTCGCTGCAAGTTTGTAAGAAACGATTTATCTAGTGGTATTGTTGATTGAAGGTAACGGAATTTAATTTTACCGGTGTACGGGAAAGCAGAAAGAATACTAACGTCCTTGGCTTAATGCCTTTTGCCTATTAAATGCTTGGTAGAGAATAAAATCACCCAACCAACTTCCGGTTTATAAGTAAGCCACAAAATCAATGTGCGATGAACTAAAGTGTGGGTGTGGTTTATATGTTTCTATGCATATTTTTTCCTTGATATTGTCACCCACTAGGCACCCACGGATATTCTAATGATTTTATGGCTGTTAGTCCACCTCCGCCGTCACGGGGACGTGTCACCGTCTCGAGATTATTCGAGTTTTGTTCGACCGGGCGGGATGACGGCGCTCGGGTGACGAAAGTGCAGTGGGCAGGCGGCCATAGTTGTTCATGTGTGTTAGACGTGTCCTCAAATTTTCACTCAATTATTGCTTCCAGCTGTCAAACACACTGACACCTCGGCACGCCTCTAAACGCTTAAGGTCCAGAACTGTTAAACTCAAGGTACATCGCGACGTCCATTAAAACCTCCTTGAAGCGTGTTTACCTTATTTTATAGATCATTTGTACTTACACTTAGTTCAACTCAGTTGTGCGCGCGGCCCTATGTGTGGGTAAACCTTGTACATATACAGTGACTTTGTGTGCGTGACAAGAGGTACAGTCGGGTACAAATACAGTTATTTACGGGTTTTTAAAAAAAACAGTTATTTGGTAATTTAATGTTTATTTATTGAACATTATTCTGAATCGCTATTTGAAAAATCAAATGATGAATTTTCGGATTCGCTGCTCTCACCAAGGTTAATTATGAATTATAAATATGAATTTTCGAGTCTGAAACAATAATACGTAAACGTCAACAAGGATATATTTTGCGGGCGTACAGCGTCGATAAATATTAATTACATCTAAATTTAAAAAATATTTACCTGACTCCTTAAACATTTTCTCCGTGAAGAACTAGACATTTTTGTAAACGACTGTACCCGTAAGAAAAATTGATAAGAACACGTCTTGCTCGGACGACGCGGACGGCTGCCGCGTCACTGCCACACGAATGAAAGTTGTATATTTACAAGCGCACGCACACATAGGGCCGCGCGCACAACTGAGTTCAACTATTTATAATACAAATAGTTCATCACAGTCCCCGAGAACACAGCGTCCTAGAACTCCACTGTTGAAGATGGGCCTTCCGGAAATGTCTGGAGAATTTAGCCTACTCTCGTCACGCTGGCGTCACGCACATACGGGTTGGCGAACGTCTGGTGTCAATTTTTAAAGACAATTTACTAACGATTTCACAAGTTGGTAATAGTGGAACTGGGACCGACGCATTAACGTGCTCTCCGAGACACGAGAACGGTGGTCTTGTAAATCTATGACAATTGTACCTACATAAGAAAAGTGTATTTCTCATTGATACATGCAGGGGGGGGTTTAAACCGACCTTTGTAAGATTTTAAGGAAAGCGTTCTTGCAATCGAGCCACCACTGCTCATATACAAATAATTAATTACTTATAAATAGTTTAAAGAACATATTTTTAAACAAAAAAAAAAGATAAACTTATTTTATCTTATTTTAAACTTATTTAAATCAGTTTTCGTTTCAAAATTATAAATTTTCGTGACTCATGAATATTAATAATAATAAAGTTTTATGGATGTCAAGAGCTGACAAGAATTGAGTAGAGGAGCCATTGAGGATACGTCTAAGAATACGGGTGTAATGCATCGCTACTTTTGCTATTTGGCGGCGCTGTCATCTCTTTCTTATTGACGTCCCGGTGACGGCGCGGCGGCTAGGTGGACAAACGGTCTAATACCTAACATTTGTTTATTATTTTAATAGTTGGCTTAGGATGTATAAATTGGTACTTTGTACATGAATTAAATCCCCTTGTAGTAAGACACTTTAAATGATTAACTGTTTGAATTGACGTTGCCCGTGTAATATAGTCAGCGAAGATAACCTTTAGGTAGTCGTAGGGTCACATGTCGTGTTTAGACGTAGACGTCATGTTTAACCTTGTGTTCCAAGGAACATCTCTGCCAAACTTTATTATAATCGGTCAAGTAATTTAGGCGTAAAGAGGCTTTATTTATTTATTATTAAGACTCTATTTATATTATATATTATTATATTATCTAATACATAAACTTTTTACAGTTGAGCACAGCATTTGTCAACTTGTATTATTCGACTTAAAGTGCTAATGAGAAAGCAAATAATGAAAAACTAGTGGTAACAAACGTTGCCGTGAACTCGGGAGGTCGTGGGTTCGATTCCCACCGGGGGCAAGTTGTACATTGTATAATTTGTCTCGGTCTGGGTGTTTATATGTATAATATGTATGTATTAATAGTGATTTAATTATTTTTATTGATTTTTTTTTTTTTGTTTTTTTATTTTGCCATGCCTAAACTTCGATTCCTTGTCCCGAAGGTTGATGGTAAGAGAATGCCAAGCGGCATTACATACGCCTTTTGTATTAAACAATAAAGTTTTTAATAAATAAATAAATAAATATTTACAAAAAAAAAAAGTATAATATGTAGTTTATCAACCATCTAGTTTCCGTAACACAAGCTTACCGCTTACCACGGAAATTAAATGGCGCTGTGTGACCTGTCTGAAAAAAAAAAAAAAAAAAAAAAAAATTAAGCTAATAAACTTATAACTTTATATGTATTTTACCACTTAGTTACCAGCGGTTAAGTCCGTGGATTTAGACTCGGAGGTACCGGGTTCGATTCCTGGTCGGGACACAAAAGTATTTATTAATGTAAATAAATACATTTAATTTATTTGTGATATTTCTCGAGTTTGGTACGCTGGAGACATCGACGAGCTTGCCACTTGTCATGATTGGCCTATAGTAAAGTCGGCTAAATGTGAATCCGCATTTATAAGCGTGGTTTCTGACCACCCCGAAAGGGAAACGGTCGTGATGATACTTTACTTTTATTTTAACCTAACTACATTTTGGACTTTCCATCCGTCTCGCTCGCACAATCAAATAATTTCAAAGATTTTTTAAGTCTAACATTCTATCTATTCTAAGTTGTATCCTCAGCGCCTCGTCCACTCAACATTTCCTTCCAGCTGTCAAACTTAAGTTTCTGTAATAGTTAAGATCAAAGTTAAAAATAGAGCCGAGCCCAGTTTTATTTTGAAGGTCAGCCTTAATTTTTTTTTTTGTATCTTTAAAGGGCATTGTGCAGAATACATCAGCCCTAAACACTTATTTGCATAATATATGTTCGAATTCAAAGTCCAATTTATCGTTTTCCATAACTATTCACATTGTAAAACATTATTAAACAAAACAACACCACTTTTGATCAACAATATTCACAGTAAATTAATTTACAAAACAAAAACTTGCACTTAACATGTCCACGCAAAATGGCGCGAAGAACTCCCTATTTTTTTTCCTTTATTTAGAGCCCCATCGTCAGAGGTTGCAAACTCGTCAATGTTTTTTTAAGTGTCTTTAAAGGACAGAATAAATCAGCCCTAAACACGTAATTTATTTCAATAATATATGTTCATAACAGAGTTCATAACGGAGTTGGGGATCATCAAATTCCAAGTATTGCAGAATTTGATGTTTTTTAAGCAGTAATTCACGTCAATATCGCCAAAACACAAAAGGGTATACGGGAGTTCACAGCGCGGGAAAACCGCAAAAAATAAAGTGTAACTTCTGCCCCATATACTCGTCAAATTTATCGCTTTCCATAATTATTCACGATGTAGCACATTATTAAACAAAATAACACCACTTTTGACTAACAATATCCACAGTAAACTAATTTACAAAACAAAAAACTTGGACTTGACATGTCCGTGCAAAATGGCGCGAAGAACTCCACTCGTCAATGTCTCCAGCGTCGATACTAGACTAAAAAAAATATATAAAAATATGAATTACGGTCTTAACCGCTAGACTATGAGTCAGTTAGTACTTATAGGTACTAATTATATTTTGATAGGACTTGACCCATGGTTCCGAGTCTTAATAAAGTTCATCAACATTATCGGTGGCTTGCATCTTAGCGAACGGGTCTCCACAAGGCAAACGAGTCTCAGAAATAACTACAAAGGATAACAAATAATAAAAGAAAGTAGGTACGAAATGGTGACCACAAAAACTCTAAGTAGTTAAAGAAAACACCCTATTGTGTAACGCGTAGTTTTATGCAAATAAATTTATTTTAAAAAGCCTTTAGTTAAAGTACATTGAAAACAGATTGCCAAAAACAAGGCCCCAACTTTTTTGCAGCGTGCCTCTTTTAAATACAATTCGTTATTCATAACAATTGTGTTTTTTTTTAAATTTAATCACAACATCTCTTTTACCCCAGCATTAAAATATAATTTAATTAAATAGTCAATTGGTTAAAATTTAATATTGAATTAGTTACAAAGCACTATTTATACGATTAGGTTATTTATTATGATCAGGTACTTTATTATAGATAAAACACTGGATTTAAAATCGGCGGGATCGAAACTATGTAATTATTAACGTAAAATTATGCTAGGGTAAAATAAATAAAATTAATTACAGATTATAAAAACACAATATATTAACTATCAAATAAAAAAGAAATCATTATGGTACGAGAACATGTTATTGGGCCCATTTCTCTAAGAAAAATGGGTATTCCCATTTTAAAACCTGTGCCGCAGTAGTTGGCCCCAGGGTTATATATGATTTAAGAACGCAGGTTTGTGTGCCAAGGCTTTTTAACCCTGAACAAAAATATATTTTTCGCGGTTTTCTCGCACTATGTACCTACTCCCATATAGAGTATCATCACGACCGTTTCCGTTATTGTGGGACACCCGGTACCCTCGAGTCTAAATCCACAGACTAAGCCTCCGTGGTCTAGCGGTTAATTCTGTGGATATAGACTCGGAGGTACCGGGTTCGATTCCTGGTCTCAATAATATTTATTAATTTGAAAAATATATATATATTAATTTAATCGTGAAATTTACCGGTACGCTAGAGACATCACGAGTTTGCCATTTTTCATGATTGGCCTAGTAAAGTTGGCTAAATATTTCAGACTACCCCAGAAGGGAAACGGTCGTGATGATATTTTACTATTTTCTGCTCAAATCAACCCATTATAGGTAATTACTATTTTAAGCTATATTTATTACTTATTATAAGAAAAGAAAGTTTTTTAAGAAGTAAATGTCGGGATTTCTAAGTAACGAGACCTTGCAGATGTCTAGAGCCTAGTAGGTATTCCTTTTATAGGCAATAAAGTTGCCTCAATACACTAGTCACTGTAGATCATTTCAGCTTTCTCCACATTCGATAGCTGCGTAATCAGGTTACAGATGTATTAATTACCATTGACAAATTATATGTGAGCATTTCTCCAGAATAAGAAAAAAACAAACTATTAGGCCGAGTTGTACCAAAATTAACTTTCTGTAATTGTAACAGTTAAAGTTAATAATGGCGTCAAATAATAAGTTTAATTTTGAAGGTCTGCCGTCAGCTGGTTCAATCGTCAACAACAAATCAATTTTCAACTTAGGGTGTAAAAATCTATGCAACTCGTCAAAGCGTTATTTTCAAAATATGGAACAATTCTATTAAGAGGTAGAGTAACAAGTGGAATAGTGGAAACAGGCCTTACGCAATAAAAAAGAGGTCAACCTATGTCGCTTCTTCTATCTTCCCAAGACACGATCAACTCCGGCACTCGAACGTTGAAATCATTAATACGTCTCAACTCTACATGTCATACTTATAGTATAAGTAATCATAGTGTTTAACAGTTACTTAAACTCTTTATAAATTAGTGAAATTAAAATACCTACACATTATCGGTAGCGAATCCTTCGCATGTCAGGTGCAAGTTTTTGTTTTGTAAATGACTTTATAGTACACTTGTTAGTCAAAGTGGTGTTGTTTTGTTTAATAATGTGCTACAATGTAAACAATTATATTAAAATAATAAAATGTACACTAAATATGGGAAAAGTTACGGTTAATTTTTTGCTGTCTTGGCTGTATGGACTAAAACCCTTTGCCTTCCCTAAAGAAATAACATGTTGCGTGTGCGATCGCAATATTTGTTGTTCGCTTCGTGATTTTAAAAAAGGAATAATCTTATGATTCTATATGTGTTGGCGACCAATACATTCCTTATTACTTGTTTTAGTACCAGTGCTAGATTACCTACTATACGTAAATCATATTGTTATGAAACGAAACAGGCAGCGTAACAAAAGAATAGTAAATTTTATTTGACATAGGTCGCTTTTCAATTGCGCACCTTTCTGAGATTGGTAAAGCGTGTTTATGCTTTACATATACCTAAACTTCTTATCATGATCACAGCCCCAGACCTTCACTGATGAAGATAGGCCTTCTAGAACATATTTCTGGAAAATATGGCCTTCTTTCGCTACGCTATGGCCAGACTTATTAACTAGTCCCATACAATAGTATTTGTATGTATTAGTCGAGTAGTATTCGTATTTTTCAAGATTTAGTAGAAGTAAAGTATCATCATGACCACGACCCCTTTAGGGGTGGTGAGAAACCACGCTATTTAAAAAAGCGGATTCACATTTAGCCAACTTTACTATAGTAGGCCCATTATGACAAGTGCAAGCTCGTCGATGTTTATAGCGTATCAAACTTGAGAAATATCATGAAAAAAATAAATAAATTATTGTGTCCCGACCAGGAATCGATCCCTCCGTGTGTAAATTTACTAACTAGACCACGAAAGCAGTCAGTTCTGTTTAAGTTTTGGGTTTCTTGTAAATAAGGACTTATTAACCAAACTAGCCTATAAATCGTTTGACTAATGACCAAAGTTTATGTTAATTAAAAACGTCAACGTAATACGTAATGGTAGTTATTTTGGTTGTATTATATGTAATTTATGATATCATTTCATTTGTTTATAATATTTTAAATCTTTATTTGAGCCATAAAATAATTTCATTTTCGCAGTTTTATTTTATTAAAATACCTAACGTTTAACGTTCCCAAGATTTCTAAATTAGATTATTGAACAGCAATTTTTACTAAGTGACATCTTTACGTGTCCTTTTTGTTAAATAGAATGTCACACTAAAATTAGTTTTGTATTATTAACACAATTCTCATAAATAACACCGATCAACACCTACACTTTACAATTTGCCATTTTAGATTTATGCATAGACATAAATCTAACTCAGCAATGAACATTCTTGTTGTTCATTTTGAATTTAGAATCTAAATAGGTATTTTTTAAAGGCTTGGATCATAAATTCGTGACGTTATCTTGTCTATCATAAATTAAAGTCTTTCGATGCAAATAAAAAATAACAAACAGCCCACTTTTCGTAAGTGTTCGGTTAAAGAATAAATTACCTATAGCGTATAAAAATAGTGGTTAAGTGAACTAGTCCGAAACCATACTTTTTCAAGGTCGAGTAAACGAAACACGTCATATATGTTGCTTAAATATTATTAAAATACCCAGTCGGTTTTGTAATAAAGACAACAATGTTAGAGATTTAATTTATTTAACTAGGTACCTAAATAAACAAAATTAATAAATAGGAAGAAATATTTATTGATAAACATACACTGCTGCACTAATAAAGATTCCGATTCAGTAATAAATTACAATGAACGCACAGAAATAATGCACAATTAGCCACTATCTCACTGCACATAAATTAAATTATTTACGATTTTGAACGCAACCGTAATAAACGCGCGAAACGACTACGCGCGCGATCGTGCAACAACCAACTGTCAAAAAAATGGCGCGAATCGTCCATAGCGAGTGCATTCCTTTATTTATTACGTACAATTTCTGTAATATTTTGTACTGATGTACTGTTAGCAACAATAATGCATGGAATTAATTGCATTTTATCAACAATGATGTTGATAACCCCTACCTATTTAAATAATGACCTAATCCAACATTCGGCCATACCGATAAGATATGAAATTATTCAATACTTAACATGAATTGTAAATTAGACCATACCTGTTTATATTTAGGTTATAAAATATATTTTTATAGCTTTATTAAAGGTTCACTAAACCAAGACCAGTTAAATCATCTTTCTTCCTAAATTAAAGACGAGTATATAGACGGGGCAAGAAGCCAATCGGTAGTAAAGCTAGGACAATCGTCTCAGAATTAATTTGCCTATGACTGCATTTCGTGATCGATTCGCACTTACAAATTATTTTTATTGTTTCACTGACTATTAGTCTGCATGCTACAGAAGCTTAAAACACGTTTATCTTCGCCAAAAAAAAGAACAAATAAGATTGGGTAAATAAAATGTAACAACCAATCTTTATATTTTATTTCAATTTTTAAAACATTTAGCATTTGTAAGGTTCAAAGTCAAAGTCAAAATATCTTTATTCACGTAAACCTATTACAGGCATTTATGAAACGTCATTAATTTAATTATTTTGAATGATTCTACTCCTGCTAGTAGAAGACTAAGCAGCAAAGTGGTCCAATAAGTAAGCTGTTAGCAAGAGACCAGCAGCTTAAATTGCATTAAATATTAACCCGCACTTTATTAAAGTGTGTTTTCTGACCACCCCGCAAGATTACATACGGTCGTGATGATATACAAAAATAACTGTACCTATTTATTTATGATCTAGGTAATGTAAGTTTTTGCCTGACTTTCTCTAAACGATGGCAGTGAACAATGAAAAAAAAAGTTACTTATCTAGGTAGGTATTAGAAAGTATAAGCGCGAATGATTTCATCAAGAAATGTCAATACATGTGACCTTGCCCCCACCTGATGGTAAGTGGCGGGCAAGGTCCATGAATGTGCTAACATTGCAATATGACACTCATGACTGCCATCAGTCCCTTACACTATGCCGGCTTGACTGAGCATGACAGCTATTCAAAGTTAGTGATGTGAATCCGCTTCATTAAAAACTTGGTTTCTGACTACCCCGGAAGGGATAATACGGTCGTGATAATACTTTACGTGTATTTTACTACAGTGTCTAAAGTCTAGACTGTAATTGTTTACTTAATCGTTACTTGTAGATTCGTTTTCTATAAGCTATACGTTCTCTATTCTGCAACCGAACCACACACGCAGTCCAACATATTCACCCCCATACCGTAGCTATTAAGTACATCTGGGTTCGAACTGCGACGATTTATGAATGGGTTGTATCAGGCAAAGCTTTTTGTAGATGTCGCTAGCGGCAATGGTACCTTGTTTACACCTATGACGCACTTTTAAAATGTTTTTGTAGTTTTTTGTTTTTATAACAGAAAAATGTAATTTAACTTAACGCTATATATCTTAAAAGACGAATTAAGATAGTGAACACCGTCGTTAATAAGAAAAAAAAAAGGCTGAATTAATTTAACAACAATTTTGAGATCACCATATCTTTGATTTCGCTTGGAAATCTTAATTTGTACACTTAAAATCTGCTCACTTCGGCATAATATCAAGAAAAAAAAAATCGTAATAAAAATACAAAAATTCTATGCAACTGACAGTTATACTAGGTACCATCTATCATGCGCCATCTATCGTGATACACCCCATTGGAGAAAGCGTTCTACTCGTAACAACATTCATTACAATAATAATCCTAAATTCAAGATATTGGGTTGATTTTATTGTTATTTTAACAAGAAATATTATGGTAATATTATTATTTCTATGATTGCACCTATAATTGTTCCAATTTGTCCCTAAGGTTTGGCTATCAAAAAATGTCTTCGGGAAATAAGTCTGCCTTTGTACCTTGTGCAATACAGTTTTTTAAATAAATAAATTAAATTAATATCCTTCACACAAAAAATCCAAACTATCATTTAAAACTTTATCACATAGTTATTTGTCTAAGACTGTTATCACGACTTGATAACGTCAAACTTGGTGTTTTTAACAGTCAAACTTTTCTGAGAGCAAGAGGGTTTATCCCTTTTGGCATTCCTCTCGCTCGCACAACCTAATTTTAGAGAGAGAGAAAAACACTACTACTATAATACTAAAAATAAATATATGATTAATCATGACGGCTATAGTACTAAAGGACTTTGAATGATACGAAACTACATATTTTATTTTCCAAATAACTTAATTGTACAGTAACATATATAAATATCAATAGTAGTATAAAAAAACCCTTTGAGATATGACAAAATAGTCTATGGTGGAGTTGTGTATCTTATTATAAAAGTCCGCGATGGCATAATGTCTATCTCTTAAGGAACACTATATCCATTTTAATACTTAAAAAATTGGAAATTATAAAGCGATAATTGAAAATCTAATTAATATTATTAATTTAATCTAATAATACGTTAGTTGGCTTGAGCATTTCATGAAGAATATTTTTGTCCTATTCACCATGCTTTAATGAATACCTTAGGACAGCTATACTCTGTGTGTTCCGCGGATCCCTAGGGTTCCACGATACCCCTGTAGGGGTTCCGCAAGAATTTAGAAAAAAAAAAAAAAACCTCTCTCTGGTGTAATTAATAATTAGTAACTGTTACATTGTACTTTTATTATGCTTATTAATAAAGAATACACTTTTAAAAACTATTGTTTTATTGTAGGGTTCCATCAAGTATTTTGCTTTCCAAAAGGGTTCCGTCACCAAAAAAGTTTGAGCTGCCTTAGGAGATATAGGATAATCAAAATAATGCGAAAAACGAAATTTATTTCGTGTCGCCATTTACACGGGCCGGGTAATACAGCTAGTCTATAAATCTATAAAAAATGACAATCATCCAGAGATAGATAACCTTTTCCCTGTGTGTTTCCTCATTTCCTGTATTATTGGCTGGCTTATATATTTGGCTTACGTCAAATATACCACCTGGCGGCTGACCTTCAAAATAATACACATACCTAATTATATAATTATTAATTATATAATAATTAATCGTAACAATTACAGACATTTATTTTGGAGCAATCCAGGCTGGGGTAAAGTAAAAAGAGGCGTCGAATAATGTTGAGTTGCACCACAGTGTTATCTTAGTAATTTATCTTTAAAAAACTTTAGTCGTAACAATTAGAGTGATTTGTATTTAGTGCAACCCAGCCTAAATCATCGATATTTCAGAGTAGGTAGCTAACCGCCTGTAGGTATTTACCGTCCTATTTATAATGGATTTAAATGTCAAGACTAAATTAGTTCCTATAAGTGTAGAAAAACTATTTTTAAACAGACTACTAATACTGATAATATTAGTCTGCTGGCAATACCATTTCACTGCCGGGTTCGACTTCAGGTTGGGGATATGACAGATTTAACTACAGTCAACATTTTAATATTTTTTTGCCTCTATTTTGTAGGTCTTTTAAACAATAGGTCTTAAAATAAGATGTAATTACACAAACATACCGGTCCTTATAGGCATAAAAATACATTATACAAATCAATTTAAAAAAAAATATATCGTAATTTACAATGTTTTCTTTTTATAAAATGCGGAGTTCGGCAAGGCGGCGCAAGTATGTAAGTATTTTAAAAGACATAATCAAATTAAATCAAAATAATTTATTTCCGTATGGTTAGTAAGTAACACTTGGATATTGTCAATACATACAAGCTCAGAAATAAAAAACAAATAAAAAATATTACCATTGACCATGGCTACACCGAACCCAACATCAATACAATATTTATAACTAAAACATTGTTGCCATAAACGAGGAATTTGTTTTTACTTACAGCTAGATACTTAATATTAAATTCGTGGCTGTAAATAGGCCGTGTAAGCCTTCAATCTAATAATAATAAAAATTATGTCCATAAATATAAATGTAAATTCGTGGCTGTCATAGGCCGTGTCAGCTTACAATCTAATAATTATGTCCATAAGTATAAAAAGCCTTCGTAACAAAAGGGCGTGTATGAAGAGGTTGATGAACGTCGATGAAGCGAAGGAGGTATGTCGTGATCGTGTCAAGTGGCGCTCAATTGTCTCTGCCTACCCCGCAAGGGATCTGGCGTGAAGATGTGTGTGTGTGTATAAATATAAATTCGTGGCTGTAAATGGGCCGTGTCAGCTTACAATCTAATAATAATTATTATTATTTCCATAAATATAAATATAAATTCGTGGCTGTAAATAGGCCGTGTCAGCTTACAATCTAATAATAATTATTATTATGTCCATAAATATAAATATTAAATTCGTGGCTGTAAATAGGCCTTGTCAGCTTACAATCTAATAATAATAATTATTATGTCCATAAATATAAATAAAAATTCGTTGCTGTAAATAGGCCGTGACAGCCAGCTTATAATCTAATAATTATTATTATTATGTCCATAAATATAAATTCGTGGCTGTAAATAGGCCGTGTCAGCTCACAATCTAATAATAATAATAATTATGTCCATAAATATAAATATAAATTCGTGGCTGTAAAACCGTCTTGTAGTCTCCTCCGGCGACAAGAGGGCTGGCTCTTTATTCGCCCAAAGAATCAGTATTGCAATTCAGCGGGGAAATGCAGACAGCTTTCTTGCCACCATTCCACGCGGACGAGACTTATATCCCTATCCGTAGTATTAATATTAATTTGATATACATTGAAATACATTGATGAGGGCATTCAAAATATTTTTTTGTTTTCACAAGGTAGTTTAAAAAATTAATAACAAATATAGGAGTATGTTCGTAAGAAAAAATATTTATTTAGTTACGGACCACAGCTGTTGCACTATTACATGGTATTCCAAAATGTAAATATTTTTGTATTTAAGGTTATGATTGCAACGCTTTTTCCCGCCTTTTTTGTTTATCTCCCCCAATCATAATCCAGTCACATGTAAAATGTGATGTACAAACAGCCTTATCTAACTTATTTACACTCGAGAACAATAAAATAGGAACACAAAAAAACCTCTACGGCAAAGCAGTATTAAAAAGAAATCTTTCACAATACAGGATTCTTAAACTACGTTTTTAAACCAAAAAGTATATTTAATAAATGTTTAGATACGAGATACTACTGCTCTTCCTTTCCTACTCTTCAGAACACCATGATGGAACTTTAACTCAGCTTCAACATACTTGGGTTTGAATTACGCTGAGACGTTAACCACCGAAACTACATTGACAGCCAGTTGCAGAAAGCATGATTAAAATAATCTGTGATTAATATTTTGATATCCGCCACGTGATTGGTAGTTAGCTTGTCACTTCGGTTATCTCAGCCAATTACGTGCCTTATAAGCACACGTTAAACATATCAACATATCATCACCAAAAGAATGTCAAAAAAACACAGGATACTGAACAAAGTAAAATAGTTTCTTTTCCGCCTTCACTGATACTTAAGCTGTATAAAGCACAGATAACGATAATATGTGAAATACTGTTCTCACCTCTGGGGTGGTTTCGCTGTATTGTAATCTCATAGGTACTCATAGCTAAATTTAAAAGGTTAGTAATTGATCGTTGTAATGAAATTCTGTATATGTTTCATATTGTAAATCTGATATAGCTGAGTTTTTCTTGCAGATTCCTTTTTTAGTCAGATTAAACATCAACAGGTCACTGGAATCTGCTAAACTGCTGGTCTTCTGCTAACATCCTACTCTTTGGACCACTTTGCTGATTAGTCTTCCACTAGAAGGAGAAGAATCATTTGAAATATTGTTTTTCTCCCAAAAATTAAGTATCCTAATTCAAAGGGGAAATAAATGCTGCTAGTGTATTGGGCACCATGCCACAAGACAACGATTTGGAGGAGCTATTTTTTTTTGTAAGTATGTATTTTTATTTTCTATGTATTTTTATTATTATATTTTTTTAAGGTTAAATTTAGATTTTGTTTTAATATAGTTTATTTAATATTGTAGGTAATACTTTAAAAAAAAAATTTTATATATACCTACATACATACATTAACTAAATGCGGTCAGACATTTACAAATAATTTTATTAATGACGTTTTATAAATGCCCCTAATAGGTTTACGTAAATGTGGATACATTGACTTTGTCTTTTGACTTTGACAAGTAATTATTTCGTTCGTGACTCGTTTCCATTGCTCCTGGGTGTATACGAGTATCTCATTCGAACACATGTGGCTTCCCGAAAAGACACGCCCTTATTGCTATATGTGTAAAGTTTAATTTATTACAAGAGTTTACCATAGTTGGGATCAATGGCCGCGGGTGTCGCCTAATTAATTAATTTTATGATTGTTCTCACGAAAGGCGGTTCCTGTTCTATTTGACATGGGTGATCTCTGTAGGCCCGTTCGGAAAGCTGATGTAAACGGTATAATTTTGTACGTTTCGATCCCGGTCACCTGTTCGCGTGGGTAAAATGAACGAATCTCAACGCTCTCGAGTAGGCGCTTTCCCTATGTTTGACTTGTCACTGTAAGCGTTTTTTATTTCGCTCTGACAGGCGTTCGGGTAGCTTTTCCAATGGGGTGTAACACTAACTTTTTATCATGATAGATGGTACCTAATATAACTCTCAGTTGCATAGAAATCTTGTATTTTTATTACGAAATTTATTATTTTCTGGATATTATGCCGAAGTGAGCAGCTTTTAAGTGTAAAAATCGAGATTTCCAAGCGAAATCAAAGATATGGCGATCTCAAAATACAATCTACACTTATTCCAAACAAATATTTATCGATTAGTAAGTATACTGCAACAAAATATCAAATGTGATTAGTAGTGGACCCACACAAGGCACTTTCATGCCTGACCAACTATGGGACCATGCAGTCGAATTACCAAGAATACTTTACAAAAAGGAAAATACAAATAAAAATTAAAAATTAAAATCCAAGTAAAAAAGCATAAAAAATATAAACAATCGATCGCTAGAAACATCGACAAGCTTGTCATGATGGGCCTATAGTAAAGTTGTCTAAATTTGAATCAAGTTCTTTAAAATAACCCCGGAAGGGATATGGTCGTGATGATACCTACTTTTTTCTTACTTATATTATTTCTTATGGATAAACTGAAATCCGAATAAAAATCCGTTTTCTTTCATTCATTCTTTCTAACATAGTTTTTTACGAGCTACTGAATGTTAATAACCAAGAATGCCTCTAACACCAGTTAAATAGAACGGGCACTTCATAATAGGTTAAATGGTTTTAAATTGATATGAACACGCAATACTATTGACTTAATGAGTCTCCCTATTCGTATTAGGGACATCAATCTTTGATGGCCCTACGACCTTTCTCATTATTGATTTTGATTTAGGAATTTCCGTTTAGGAGATTACATTTAGGGATTTCAATCCCGCAGCTCTTTTAATCACGAGGGATACAAAACTTAGATTTTTCTGAAGCCTATTATGATCACCCGATTCCTACTTGACGTCGACTTTTAGGACAACCTGTATACGGAACAATAGAACTTCCACTAAAAAATATGGGATATTTTCCGGGAGTTATTCCACTAATCTCCATCGACAATCCCCATTCATTTATTTATATACTCTTTATTGCACAAAAAACTTAAAAGTAATGTATATACAAGGGCGAACGTAATGCCTTTGAGCATTTTATAACAGCTAACCTTTGGGAGTGTGGTAGAGGATTTGCGGGGTGCATTATTATAAATATACAATTTACTATCAATGGGGATTTGAGGAACAAAAGTTCACAAATCCCCTTGTCAATTTGATTACCACTGAATGGGGATTTGTGGAAGAAAAGTTCACAAATCCCCATTGATAGGGACTGTCGATGGGGATTAGTGGAATAACCCTTTTCCGGCCAGACAGAAAACACGTGATGAAAAACACGAATAGCGGATCGTCTGCGTTCTCGTATATGCCAAACAGCACGGGGGAGACACAGCATAATTATGCGAAACGCTGTCTACATATTCGTACACTGACAGTTTTGTTTTTGATTACCTGTAATGGTTATTTATTTATAGGGTTATTTTACGTATCTTGGTGCCACACATGAGAAGACTCTACGCTCTTCTTCTTCTTATGATACAATCTGTATTCCCACCACCTTTGTGTCCTAATCGTTCGCAGTTGTGGCTGCTAACCTTTGGAATCAGCTGCCAGTAAAAATCCGTCAAGCTTCGAATACCTGTTCTTGATCAACAGGTGTAGCAAAACCGTAAGAAATGTAAACAGCGCCATCTATGTTTTATTTTTTTAATTATTACGACTTTTAGAACGTTACCTTTTGTTATTGTAGTAGTTCTTTCAACTACACATAGATGGCGCAAGCCTTTTTCTTTTAAATAAACGCTCTGGGTGGTCTCCCGAGCGCCACGGTTCGTGCGTAATTTCAAATAGCTCGAGATCTGGAGATGCCTACTATTATTGAGGAGTTTGTCGACGGCCTTACTATACCTATGTTCTATCGGGTCAGTACCAAAAGTTAATGAATTATCAGCTGATATCCTGCCGGGGAAAACGGGGCATGACCCCATCCCCAACTCAGTCCCAATATTTATCCGGGCCTGGACGACCGCACTGCTACTAATAAAACCAGCGGGTTTAAATAAATTATCGCTTTCGAATGGACAATGAGTTTCTAAATAATCTAGGTAGGTACCTACGTAGTACTATCTAGGTAGGTACTTAGTACTTTTGCAAAAAGATTTGAGCTAAAAGTACTCATTTTGGTACGCAAAAGCGCCTATATATTTATATACCTACTATAAGTATGAATATTGACTTCAAAAACGGAATAATGGGTTAAAATAAAACAAAGAATTCCTATACAATATTGCACACAATAATTTATTATTGTATTTTCGTATTTATACCGTTTAGAAAAGTGACTATTTTCCTGTGGCAAGTTTAGATGTGTTTAGGGGCGCTATTGGGGTTGAAATTGGGTGAAGTGAAGAGCCTAGGAGACATCTCGTCGTGACACCGCGTGCCAACAACAATACAGGGACAGATTTACCGTAACTTGCTTACTTAATACGGTAAGCAACCTTGAATTTCAACTGTCAATTACTTTTGTCATTTCTCACGTGTGGTACGCTAGAGACATCTAAAATCTTCAGGCCCTCAATAAATTATTATTATTTCAGGATAATTTATTTGCTCTTTCTTGCGCTGCGCTGGCAGACAAGTTGAAGACGATTATAACATTTCCTTTCATTACAGCCCCTAGAACACAACGTCCTAAAGCTTCACTGTTGGAGATAGGTCAGATAGGCCTTCCAGAACATACGATTATTATCTGGAGAATTTGGCCTACACTCGCCACGCTACGCGCTGGCCAGACGTGTTGGCAAGGATCTGATGTCAATGTTTAATGATAATTTGTTAACGATTCCACAAGTTGGCAATAGTGGAACCAGGGCCGAACGGCTTAGCTCTCCGAGGCACGGGAACGGTGGTGTTGTAAATCTATGACAATTTTACGTAAGTGTATTTCTCATTGGTACATGCCAGACAGGTTTGAACCGACCTTTGATAGGATTTTAAGGAAAGCGTTCTTACAACCGAGCCACCACCTTGCCTAATTATAAAATTATTATTATTATATTTAATAAAATTTAAATTCGTCCCTGTATTTTATCATACCTACTCAAAGAATAGTCTGTAACGTACGGCAGTCAAACCAGCAACCCCATTCCTACCGGTTATAAACCCTTTACTAACTAACAATAGGAAACAAGTGTTAAAATTACCACCTCAAAGTGACAGTGAGTAGGGGCCATAAATTGCTTAATTGACATTTAGCTTTTTCTTGGCACGGAAATTCAATTTTAGAGCCATGTTAAAATTGCTGTATTGTTTTTTAAAATTTTTGAATACAAGAATATCGTTTTGTTTTGTTTTTGTTGTGTGTGTGCGTTGTGGGTGAAGATAAGATGAATGGAGGCAGATCTGATGCATCTACCTCCACGGATGACATAAAGGTATAAATAGACATTTTTAATAAGTATAGTCAATGAGCGGACCGCCTCCGTGGTCTAGTGGTAACAAACGTTGCCGATAACTCAGGAGGTCGTGGGTTCGATTCCCACCGGGGGGCAAGTTGTACATTGTATAATTTGTCTCGGTCTGGGTGTTTATATGTATAATTTGTATATATTTACAAAAAAAAAAGTATAATATGTAGTTTATCAACCATCTAGTTTCCGTAACACAAGCCTCGTAGCTTACCACGGAAATTAGATGGCGCTGTGTGACCTGTCATGAAATATTTATTATTATTATTATTTATTTATTATAATATCTACTCTCCTAAATATGTTATAATCCACGACGCTGGCCTAATGCGGGATTGATGGATAAAAGGAGATATTTAAATTAATATGAATTCTTTTACTAGTATCCAAATCTATACATGATATCCGCCAAAAAAATTGTGTCAATCGAAAGGCAAAAGAAGGGGAAAAAGGGAGTTATGATTATTCGAAATGTGCTTTTCAAGGGATTTTTTAAGTCAAAATAGAAAAATATACGGAAATGAATATACTAGTTTGATTTCTTTAAATTCAAAATAAAGAAGTAATGTAACACGTGTAGATTTGTCTTACGTAAAAAAACTCCCTTTTTTGTCACAATCCCATATTTATTTGACACATAATGGACCTGGCACTGGATTACTTAATAAACAACAACTTTTTTGATACTAACACATGTGACCTTGGGTCCACCTGACCTAAGCGGCGCGCAAGAGGCAGCAATGTTGGCGTGCTTTAGTTCATCATCATCATCACCCACTGCTGCTACTGCTGGATATAGGCCTTCCCCAAGGCCCGCCACTCCACACGATCTCCTGCCACCCTCATCCAGCCCCCACCAACGACACACCTTTCTTAGGTCATCAGTCCATCTGACCGGGGGGTTGTCCAACTCTGCGTCTTCCCGTACGTGGACTCCACTCCAGAACCCGTCTACTCCATTGTTTATCGGTTCTGCGACAGATGTGTCCAGCAAATTGCCACTTCAGCTTTTTTCATTGAATATAGCCTTTAAAATTTTTAAAGAAAATCAATGCTTGTCATTTGAGCTTAAATTCAATATGTATTATATTATATATTATACTTATCTGTGTAATGGAATTGGTGCCAGAGATTTAGATTAACTTCGTTTGGCCACCAGTGGCCATTTCCTAAAAAAATATTTTTAAGTTTTAATTTTTTATTATTACATTCATTGGCTGTATCGATAACTTTGGTTCTCTGATGTCAGTATCCACGTTTCTGCTTCATACGTGGTTCGGTTATGGTTTGTTAACTTAAACTGGTATATTATCTTACAGGGCCGTCCACTCTGCTTGTTCTACTTCACCCATCCTTTCGGCGTGCTGTCCCCTGATCCTCCGACCGTCACCACCGCCCCAGACAACATCTCCCGCGCCTTTATCAACATGGAGCCCGTTCCATACAACTTCTGGAGCTCAACCCAAGACTCATACAACACCACCCCCAGCTCCAAGCTTAGCTACGATGTTGGAAATGTTATGATTCCTAAAAAACCAATAAGTTTGGTCAGTGTGCCGAAGTATCGAGTTGATTTTGATTTAGGGAAAGATTCCCAATCGTCGGCTTTTTCTAACGATGTATGGCTCAGTACAAGTTCTAGCGAATTGCCTCGAAGGGTGTTACCTCCATTGCAATTGCCTGTTCCCTATTTGAGCGAAAGTTCTGATGATTTCTGGACAGCCAAGTCCTTTGCTCCAAGATTTTCTCTCCCGCCAATCGACCTGCCAAGAAGTCGTAGTTCCAATGTAAGCGTAGATGAGGTCGGACGGAAAGAGAAGGTGGATAAAGTGGTTGGAGTGAAGAAGAGCAGAAGACGTATGAAGTTGAGTGGAGTAAGAAGAACTCTCACTTGTTTGATGCAGAGAGCCATCAAAGGTGAGTACAATATATCACCTCAATTTATATAATGTATATAATATATATTTTACTATGAAATTGATGTATTCGAAGTAATGTCTAACTAAGCTTTAAAATAAAATAATAATTAAGTTAATAAAAAAAAATATATAATAAAAAAATGAAAAAAAAACTTAACTATACTGCGAGTAATTTATTAAAGAGCAAATATTTTTATATTATAACCTAAAATAAAAAATAAAAACTACGTATTTTTTATTTTATTTATTCAGGAATAAAAAAAATAGTTACGGTGCAGAGAGGTTTTTCTAAAAATATCGCCACTCATACTGAGCCTAATCAAGTAGGTAGCGATAGGTCGACGATCGCGCAAACGTTGACTTATGTCATTGTTTCTCTTTCTATTTTGTCTCTCGGCTTTGAGCGAGATCAATTGATATTCGTAATATCGCTTGTTTTTAGGATAATGATTTTTATCTTTTAAAAAATACCTTTTTTATTTCAAATATGACACTTAAATGAAACCTAAAAAAATATTTGCTCAATTGCTTTTGACAATTACACGCGGTATATAAATAAATAGATTCCAATAATGGATCCATACTTCCATATCCATACTAGTATTATATCCAGATACATTAAATAGGTATATAACAAGACTTATTTATAAAAGTTTTGCTAGTGGATGTTAGGTAGCATAAAAAAAAGGAACAAGAATGTTCATGCTCGATACCCGATTTGATTCACTTTACCTTTTATACTTACTACGTTTCTGAAAAAACACTCCTAAAAACGAGATGTAGACACAAACGCCTGAACTTAATGTAAATGGCGAATACCTATGATAGCTCTAATTGTAACACAAAATCAGGCGCCTAAACGGGGTGGCAGGTAATTATAAAAGGGTATTATGTGAAGTTAAACACAATTTCCACCCTGACGGCAGTTGAAAGGCTATCATCTATTTTCGTACTTCCATTAACAAAAGCATTACAAGCGGTGTATTCAAGTTCCAAGGTTATAGTCTAATTATTAAGTACTTAGTTTAGACCCGAGCCTCCGGTAGTCTAGCGGCTTAGGCCGTAGTTTAAAAAAAAAACGTCTTCGTCTGTCGTTCTCTAGTCTGGTACGCTAGACCAAAACTGTTGGCTAAATGCAAAAAATAAAATAAAAAGCGCGGTTCTATGCACACACGCCGCTTGGGATAGGGTCGTAATGATACTTTTAAGACCTGAGCCATTATTCATTATTAGTTTTCCTGTATTTTTTATGGTAAAATAAAGCTCTTTAGACCGCTTATATCCATTCCCCAATCTTCCATTCACCAATAATTACTTTATTTTTATTAATTAATTTACCCTTAATAATAATATTTAAATATAAATAGTTATCATGATGTCATATTCTTTTCTCAGTAGATTTTTAAACGATTACCAAAATGGTTAAAAATGTATTTATTTAATATGTCCACAGACTAGCATTTACGACGAATTTGATGCTAGTTTAAAAAATAGGTTATTTTTAGTATAGCAATTTTTATACCATTAATTTTTAAATAACTTAAATAGATTATAATTATAGAGAATAATACCTACGTATTATTGCTAATAGGTGGATATTAGTTACACACATTTATTGTAATTTAAAAAAATATCGAGCTTTTTTATTTAAAACTTGTAGTTTAGCTTAAAAAATTAGGTTCTTTTTAGTCTACCAATTTTTATACCATTTATTTTTAAATGACTTAATGGATTATAACTATAGAGAATAATATTTATTTATTTAAAACTTGTAGTAAATGTGATCTTATAAAATGTATTCTTGTTTTTACATTTATTCGATAAAAACGACAATATTTTGAATAAAAAATCTTTAATACAAAAAAATATTTTTCAGCTCGTATTATACGAATATTCCTAATAACACAACAATTAGTAATAATTTAAAACAAATTAAATAGTATTTTCCTTTTTTGTTAAAAATAATGAATTTTTGATTAACGGCCAGTTGCAGAAAGCATTATTAAAATAAGCATGTTAAACATTTTGATATAGGTACGCCACGTGATTGGTAGTTAGCTTAACACTTTGGTAATTTTAGACATTGATGTGCCTCCGTTAAAATTAAAAGTTAATTAGCATTTCTGCAACCGGCCGTAAGTAATTTAAATAACCTGTTACAATGGGGTGTATTACTAACTTTTTATTACGGTAGATGGCGCATGATAGGTGGTACCTAATAGAACTGTCAGTTGCATAGAAAACTTGTATTTTTAATACGAAATTTATTATTTTCTGGATATATTGCTGAAGTTAAAGTATATAAATCGAAATTTCCAAGCGAAATCATAGATATGGTGATCTCAAAATTGCCGATCTATTAATTAAACCTTTTTTGTTTTTAAAGACGGTTTTCGCTTTCCTAATTAGTCTTTTAAAGTAGGTAACGTTAAGTTAAAATTCATTTTTCTGTTATAAAAATAAGAAACTACAAAAACATTTAAAAAATGATCCGTCATAGGTGTAAACAAGGTACCAGTGCCGCTAGCGACATCTACAAAAAGCTTTGCCTGATACACCCCATTTTACATAATACACTTTTTTATTTAAATACATAATATCTATGTTATACCGCGTCTAATTGTCAAAAGAGCAAGTATTTTTGTAGGCTTCTGCAGCTCCATTCTGCCCAAATGTTATTAGTGGATTTCGTTATTTACGTCTGACGTTGCAAAATATTATATTATATTACAAAATTTTATTTAATTCTCAACTCTATAATCATCATTACAGCCCCTAGAACACAGCGTCCTAGACCCCCACTGCCGGAGATGGGCCTTCCAGAACATACACACATCAAAAGTGTCTAGGGATCAACATATATTTTTGCAATAACTTTTCTCCTGATTGATATTCATTAAAATTTTCTTTAAGGATTGATCAAATAAAATGTTTTCGTTTGTCTACAGTAACGATAAACCAAGTCACCTTTGCATTAGTAAAAAAAATTGCCATTTTCCTAATAAAGGGATTTTTGACATTTGAACCACTAACATTAAAGTTCGAAAAAAAGACTGAAATAACAGTTTTTTTTTTAATTTTATTGGGTAACTTAAACAATTAATAATCCGTGTTTCTACCGCGAACACTAACAACACAAGAACATCGGTTTGGCATACTCAAAATGAGTTCATCCAAATCACGCTGTGGAATGGCCGCCCATGTTCGTTGCAACAACAAAAAAAGGTCTTCTTGCGACTGGATACCCTCCATATTCGGCAGAGCTCTTCTCTGAAGAATATCCCATGCATGCTCAATCGGGTTCAAGTCTGGCGACTGAGCAGGCCAGGGCAGGACATTGATGTTAGCTGCGGCGAGAGTCTGTCTTACAACTCTTGCGGTGTGCGGTCGTGCATTATCATGCATTAACTGAAATAAGGGACCGATATGCACTTGTAGAGGAACGATGACGTCTGATACAACCGTCTCAGCATAAATTTGAGCGTTGAGGTTGCCTCTGATCCAAATCAACTCAGTTCTTCCGCCGATCGAAATACCCGCCCATACCATGATGGTTCCACCACTATAAGGATGGACTTCCTGGCAGGATTTTAATCGCTGTTGGCGTCCAGGGGTTCTCCAGTGTCGTATACGTCTTGTATCCGGCCTCATACCAAAACGAGACTCATCAGAAAAGCACACGAAACGCCATTGTTCTTCTGTCCAATTTCTGTGTTCAAGAGCCCATTGATATCGAGTCCTACGATTGTACATTGCTATAGGTGGTACCCGTAGCGGTCTTCGGGAATGAAGGTTCACTTCATGCAAGCGGTTTCTGACTGTTTGGTCGCTAATTAAGTTCCCTGAAGAGCGATGAAGGCTCACGGCTAACATCATGGCGGTTATTGTTGGAGTTCTTCGAGCTGTGATTTGAATGTATCGGTCTTGTCTCCGTGTGGTGCAGCGATACCGTCCTCCATGGCGCTCAGCCACGGTACCAGTGGTTCGGTAACGTGTCCAAAGTCGACTGATAACACTCTGACTTGTATTCAGAGCTAAAGCCACAGTACGTTGCCGGGAACCAGCTTCTATCATTCCCACGGCTCTGATCATTTCTTCCCTGCTTAAATGACGTCGCCGCTCCATAATAACGTTGGTTTTAATCAGTAGTAGGGAAACAGTAGCACTAATAATGTCTTCAATGCGTCTTATGTTTTTATAGGGAAAATATTGACAGCTGATTTTCATCTTTTACTCGAATTTGATTGACAGTTCCTGTTTTAAATTATGAAATGCACCAAAAAGGATCCATATAAATTTATAAAATCATAAATTTATTACAAAGCCACATCTCAATCACAAGAAATCCGCATAAACATGCTTGATCCCTAGACTTTTTTGATGTGTGTACATCTGGAGAATTTGGCCTACACTCGCCACGCTGGCCAGACGGCTTGGCGAGGATATGATGTCAATTTAATGACAATTTATTAACGATTCCACAAGTTAGTATTAGTGGAACCGGGACCGACGGCTTAACGTGCTCTCCTCCTCACGGGAACGGTGGTGTCGTAAATCTATGACTGCAGTACGTAAGAAAAGTGTATTTCTCATTGGTACATGCCGGGTGGGTTTGAACCGACCTTTGCAGGACTTAAGGAACGCGTTCTTATAACCGAGCCGCACCACCGCGCCGCGCAAGAAATATCACAAATAAATTATTGTGTCCCGACCAGGAATCAAACCAGGTATATCTGAATCTAAATCCACGGACTTAATCGCTAGATCACGGAGGCAGTTTGTTGTTTCACTGACAATATGCAGCTACGGAAGTTTTATTTCTAAGCGTCGATTAATATATAGTCAGTCTTAATAAATCTAGCCTAAAATTTGATTAACATAAGATCAGACAAATTTTATAAAAAATTAACTCATTCTTACGGCCGGTTGCAGAAAGCATGTATCGCGAAATAAAAAAAAGGAAGACCTCCTTTTTTTAAACCAGCCTATTGTCGGTCGCAAGCCCGAGACACCATTCTTCTCATTTCTTACCCACACACGATGGACCCGGCACCCGCACGGTGAATCCATGGAATGCTTAGAAATTTGTCTTCTAAATAATCTATGATCAACATTTTGATATACCACGTGCCCGGGCTTGTTATTTCAGTCAATGACGTGTCACATAGGCATACGTTAAACATGTCAAAAGATAATTAGCCTTTCTGCAACCGGCCGTGTCAGTCCAAATTAATCAGGAGATTCATCGGAAGATTTGATTTCTTTCTTCATAGCTTGTTTTCTTTTCCTTCTTTTGGGAGAAATTGCGTCATTTAGCGAATTATTTAAAATCATCCCCGGGTAATATTGCTGCGATTGTAAATTACGCAAAACGTTTAAAAACTCGACTTTAGCCGTTAACTTTTGGTCGTTATTCATTCTTTTGAACGTAGGCACTAGGGATAGTAGGAAATTCTTATCTTCGTCTATTTCTTCTGCTAAATAACTGCTCAAGTTAGCTACACTAGTGTCTGGAGTCATTATATTGTTTAAATCAGTTTCTGGATCGTAAACTTCATATTCGTCTTCTCTGATCGGTTTTTGTTTCTTTTTCAACAATCTTGTATGTTTATTCATCGTAGCTTCGATGTCTTCTTCCAAGATTGGTCTCAAGAAGGATAGCTTGTTGAAGTATATATATTTTCTCTTTGATTTGTTTCCGTATTTCGGCTGGTTCATTTTGATAGCTCGTAGTTCTTTCCGATAGCTGTCCTTTATGTTTCGCCATTTCTTCTGAAGCTCTGCGACTGAAAGAAATAGTAAAGTATTATTATTATCACGACCATATCCCTAGCGGGGTGGTTAAAAACCTTTTCAAAGGTACGGATTTGCATTACATTGCTCGTCGTTGTCTCCAGCGTACCAGAAGAATGAAATATAAAAAAGTAAAGTATCATCACGACAGTATCCCTGTGGTCAGAAACCACGCTTTTTAAAAAAGCGGATTCACATTTAGCCAACTTTACTATAGGCCTATGTTTCTAGCGTACCAAACTCGACAAATATCACAAATAAATCATTGTGGGACACAAAAATATTTATTAATATAAATAAATACATTTAATTAATATTTAATTTATTTGTGATATTTCTCGAGTTTGGTACGCGGAGACATCGACGAGCTTGCCACTTGTCATGATTGGCCTATGGTAAAGTTGGCTAAATGTGAATCCGCTTATTTATAAGCGTGGCTTCCGACCACCCCGAAAGGGAAACGGTCGTGATGATACTTTACTTTTTTTTTTATTTGGATATATATATTAGAAAGTTTAAATATATCTAAAATTACCGTTATTTTATTTCCTAAAAAGTTGATAAAAAATTATTAATACATACTGGTTTCGGATTGTGCAACTTTCGTCATGCATTCAAAGTTTTGTATAATTTTGTCGGCTATCTGTGTCCATAGTACTGTTCGGAAGTCGGTCATGTGTCGGTCCTCGTGGTCAGGGACATATAGGGCCGGACGTAACTTCACCTCTTGGATCAAATCCGTGGGACTGACGTAACATGTATGCGAGCACAATTTATCTTGGCCTTCATCTGAAAACAACAATACGGCACTTTAAAATAAATTGTAGAGAGAACACAAATTTATAAGCATTCTATTGATTCACCGTGCGGGTGCCAGCTCTATCGTGTGTGGGTAAGAGATGAGAAGAATGGTGCCTCCGGCTTGCGACCAACAATAGGGTGGTGGTTAATCTTTTCTATTTTGTTTTTTATTTTATTACGCGATATATGCTTACAATCCACCATTCTACTCCTCTCCCTACCCAACCAAATATTGTATGATTCCGTTAATGCCGTCTTGGAAGCTTTTTCCATAAATGTATTGACGGCAGACCTGCTTAGGCCCAATTCTTTTAGTAAGTGGTTTTAAGATTTTGCTGGAACTCCTCTCGCACCAACTTCCACTGCTTAAAGCTGAGTCTTGAACCCATCATACATCAGTCCTAAACACGTAATTTATTCATAATATTTGTGCATAACCGAGTTGGGCATTACCAATTTTCAAAGTGTTGCAGAATTTGATGGGAATTCTATGAAAATAGAGTAATTCGCGTCAATATCGTCATATATCGGGTATATTCAAATTCAAAATTGTTTATTGTATAGATTGCTTATTCTAATTACAGTTGTATGTACATGTCATGATGATGCAATCTGCCTATATTATGGGCATACAATATGCCTTTGTCAATAGATATTTATTTACAATATTTATTTGTATATAGTTTATATTTAATATTGTTCTTGTCAATTTATTGGAATACAATGTTAATGTCAAAATTTGCATGGTAAAAAACCTTTTATTGAGTATAAACAGTTGTCAATAAAAATTTTCTTTAACTCAATACTTAGTAAAACGTTTTATAGGTAACTCTCGTATCTCTCTAGGAATTTTATTATATACTCTAATGCACATTATGTGGCAGTTTCTGCTGTAATATTCACTTACACATCTTGGGTATATTAGTCGGGTATAATCACTGGGTACAAATTAGTTACAAGTATTCTATTTTTTAAAGTATTATATGTTTACTCCCAAACATCGCGAGAAAACTGCAACTGCAACTTCTGCCCCATATACATACATACTCGTAGAGTCAAATTTATCGTTTTCCATAACTATTCACATTGTAGCACATTATTAAACAAAATAACACAACTTTTGACTAACAATCCACAGTAAAGAAATTTACAAAACAAAAAACTTGGAACTCACTCAATCTTTATTGATAAAAAATAATCCTAAGATATAAATATGCTTTGTCTTCTGGACTAATTGAATGGAAATAGGGAGTTCCAGGAGACAAGTCGCAATTTCGACGCGCGCTCGCAATGAGCGTAGGAGAGTATGATTTTGATGCCGTGGCATCAAAGCATGGCGCAAACATCTGCGGGGTTTCATCATGGGCATTCCGCCTAGCTTTTGACTTTACTGACAGACGTAATCGATGTTATACGATACGTTTGTGCACTCCGCCTCACCCCGCTGGTTGTAATTATTACATTTAGAAAAAAAATTGATCCATGCGAAACTTAGTTTTTATACAATGCATTGAAAAAACTTTTCTATCGCACGCTGAGGAAGTGGAATGCCCCCATCCTATAAACCATTCAAGCGAAATGTAAAAAAAAATCATTTTGTAAGACCGTCATAGTGGTAGGTGCTCTTCTTATTAGTCAGGGTGCGGTGTCACATGTCGTGTCCAGTAACCTCGCCACGCTGCCGGCCAGACATCAGGTCTGGTTTCCATATTAATAACAGATATTACTTATGTGAAGAATATAAAGAACGAAAATGTAAAAAAATAAATTACATAAACTTTATTACGCCAGTATAAAGTTTAAATTAGCACCCGATAAGTCCAATTAATAAAACGTGCTACGTTCAACACGGCAAAGTGATTTTCAATATGCATTGCCTGTTATCGTTAAACGAAACACAAACTTGGTACAAAATAGCACGCAATGTACAGAGAAAATACAATACCCGGTTTCAAAACCTCACAAAAAAGAACGGCTGCAGTGCCAACATTAAAAACGAACCGCGGCCGAAGCCGTCACGCGGGACGCGACCGCAAGGAGGAAACGCGCGCCACTATCGCCAACCGCCATATTAAACTTATTAAAAACTTTACTTTGCAACTACAATTTAGATTGTTAGTTCCTTAATTCGCTCACCATTTTCATCGGCAAATATTTCAACTTCGTTACCACTCATTTCACTGTAATGTTTATACTTTTTTGTTGTTATCTTCCACACGGTCGCGTGCGGGGAATCGCAATAGAGAACTGGCCGCGCGGCGAAGAGCGGGGCGGGTGCGATGCGTTCACCGCACGATAGTGATGTCCGCACCAGGTAGTCGATAACAACAATTATATAGCGCTAATTAAAAATATTTTTGTTAAAATTAATACGGATTTTTTCAGTTTGACAACTAACTGACGCATATTAAAAGAGGGCAAAAACAAAAAAAAAACTTTTTCATGTTGGCTAAATCCTAACAATGCATATTCAAGAGCGATGCCTTTGCCGTTCTCTACCAGCGTTAAATGAAATACCTACTCACTTTGTCAAGTTAAGAGTCGAAGATAATAATTTTGAGAAATGTAGTCCAAAAACTTTTTAGGAAATAAGATTACCGTCAATTTGGAAAATAATCATACGGCGTGACTTTGTATGGTCTTACGTTAGACTAATATGTGATTCTAATGATAGATACAAACAACTTTTCCTAAGAATCCATATGTCTGAAATTACTTTTTTTTTGTATTTTCCATTCATATTGGATATTTTAAAATTAACAGTATAGAAACCATTTTTTTGTAGTTTCCGACATATGGTTTCTTAGAAAAAGTTTTTTTTTTCTATCAATAGAATCACATATTAATCTAACTTCAAACCATACAAATTCATACGGTACCTACATTTGTTTTAGTAAAGTAGAGGAAAACCGTTATAAATGTTTTTGCTGTTTTTATCTGTCTAAAATTAGGTATATGAAAGTGATAATATGTCCAAAATGTCCGTAACATTATTTCCTAGAAAGTTCATAGACGATATTAAAATATATTATTAATTAAAAACTCGAGTAGGTATTAATATATAAAAAATGCCCATTTCTACATTTCTCAAACTTGAAAATACTTTGAAAGTATTGGATTGTGCGAGCGAGAGGGATTCAAGGGCATTAAACCCTCCTATTTTTTCAAGTCTGTTTTTAAATTTTTGTATTCTCTGACGACCAATTATACTTAGTCGCGTTAACTATTACCGACTTGGGGAATCGTTAATAAATTGTCAAGAAATGACATCAGATCATCGCCAACCCGTCTGGCCAGGGTGGCGAGTGTAGGCAAAATTCTTCAGATATAGGTTCTGAAAGGCCCGTCTCCAACAGTGGCAGTCTATGACTATATGTTCTAGGGGCTGTAATGATTAAAAAAAATAATTACAAATAAAAAACTTGCATAATTTAAATAACTTAAAAATATCGTATATTAACGTTCGTACATCACTAATGCTGGATACTTTGCGCCCTCTGTCGAGAGTAATGTACATGTCGTAACCGCAACCGCGCCGCTTCGCGCCTGGTTTAAATACGAACAAGGAGCAGTATGAAGCGTATTTGAATATATAGCATATCCTATATATATATACTAGAATAGTCCTAGACCCCCTACTGTTGGAGATTGACCTGGACCGGACGGCTTAACGAACTCTTCGAGGCACGGGAACAGTGGTGTTGTAAATTAACGACAAATGTACGTAAGAAAATATTTATCATTGGTACATGCTGGGGTTCGATAAAACCTTTTTTTAAAGTGTTTTTTTGACAACCGAGCCACCACCGCTCATATAGCATATGCTTATGTTAAATTAATTATTTAATCCCAATTTTTTTATTAATAACAATGTTCCTGACCTACGTTTTTGAAACTTACTGATAATGTACTATAAAGGTGTTATGTGTAGTATATATAATATATTTATAGTATATATATGTGGTATTGTGTACATGTATGTATTAGTATTTATTTGTCTATATAAATAAAATATTCAAGTTTAATTTTAATTTGGCATTTGGGGTTGAAACAATGGGGGTATATTCTCTTGATACCCACAAATTCATAAAAGAGCTGGGTAAACGAATTTTTCAAGAGTGTGGCGACCCCAAATGCCATAACTACCTAAAACAGAATATTTATCTTATAATGGGGTGTGTCACTTACTTTTTATCACGGTATCACGGTACCTAATATAACTGTCAGTTGCATAGAAAACTTGTATTTTCATTACCAAATTTATTATTTTCTGTATATTGTGCAGAAGTGAGCAGCTTTTAAGTGTACAAATCGAGATTTCCAAGCGAAAGCAAAGATATGGTGATCTCAAAACTGCCGTTCTATTAATTCAACCTTTTTTTTATTTTAAAGACGGTGTTCGCTTACTTAATTCGTCTTTTAAGGTAGGTAACGTTAAGTTAAAATAGATTTTTCTGTTATAATAATGTAAAACTGCAAATCAATCTTAGGTGTAAACAAGGTACCAGTGCCGCTAGCGACATCTACAAAAAGCTTTGCCTGATACACCCCATTCAACGAGGAAATGCGGCGAGCGTTTTAGGTACCCTTTCTGGTTGTAAGCCCTTAGTTTATTTTGTAGAATAGTTTTAATTTCATAGGAATTTTTAGTTTAGTTTTATTTATAATTAGTTTTTTAATCTATTTTATTTTAATATTTTTGTATACATAAATATGAATAAAACTATTAAAGTGGGGATCTCCATTTTAATTACCGATTTAATGGTTGCACCTACCTTACAACACAAATCATCACCTGCCTCTTGTACGATACATAGTGCAAAAAGTTTTTGAGTAAATAAATAAATAACAATTCTAGATATTTTGACTTTATTACGATATACTAATATAGATAGGTATACACTAACATAAATTAAAAAAATACATCAATTTATTTTTGAATAAAACATTTAGATAATATAAAATACGCTTAATTATAAATAAAATATACTACACTACAAATAAAACTAAAATTGTAACTTTCCGATAGGCGTATATACTTAATATAATTTTACGTATAAAAGCGATCTTCATCGATCGGTTATCCGAATGAAAACTTTTTTGGTAATCAAATACGCTAATAAAAGAAATCTTGATGGTTGCCTAACGAAATATGTTCAAGGCAGATTTGTTTTAATCAAATCAAATCAAATAATTTATTCAGTAAATAGGCAATATTTTTAGCACTTTTACACGTCATAACAGTTTTATTACATTTTATATTTATAATTTTATTTTATTTACATAATGTATACATTATAATATTTACTAGTGATCAAAACAAAAACATAATATCAGCTGAACAACTCCATAACTGGTAATGGATTTAAAATTACTGGTCAGGAACAGTAGAAACCGCCTCGTCAAATTGTAATCTATTTATTGAAATAATTAATTAAATAATTGGCATTGTTATGTTATACTAAATTATATTATATTGATATATAACTATAACTCAATATAGTTAATTTTAGACAATTTTTATTTTTATTTTCAACAATATGGCGTCTGGTTGTCGCCTTAACAAAACTTTATTAATGTCATATCTTCAGTGACACTTCACTGACGAATCGATTGACGTGAGAATCATCAACATCAGCCAACGCGTTTGGTCTCCAGTGTGCCACAAAGGAACAAACATACATACATGTATTTACATATATACATAGGCTCATAAACACATAACACTTCTTTGCTTCGCGCAGTCGGCTAATAAAATAAGGTTGAATAGATATGTTTTTTGTTCCTTTATTGTGAAATGTTATTTCTTTGTTATGAAAACAGCTGCTCTCAGCAACAGCTGGCAAAATATTGGCGGGATATTTTAGTTTCGGCAGTTTCATTCACTCCATGTCTTATTTATACTAATACTACCTACCTACTACTAAATAATAATACTTGATGCAATAACCGACAATGATTTTGAAGAGGCATGAGTTTTTACTTTTTACAAAATTAAATTTAGTGATTATGTCGGATATTTAAATTTTCATATAACTTTTTTTTTTACTTTTCAATTTGGTCGAGTTATCTTGGCAGTAAACTTTTACCGCTAACTTCACACCGGTAATTTTAGTCAGAGAAAAATAGCAAAAACATTCTTAACGATTTTCCTCTACCAAAACAAATATGATTAATATATGTACACAATGTCCGTAATTTTATTTCCTAGTAAGTTGATACTACATTTCTCAAAGTAGGTACACTCAGACGTGAAAAATCTTTGAAAAAATTGGTTTGTGCGACCGAGATGGATGCGAAAGTGTACTCTCTTAACACGATTGAATTAAAAAAAACTATATAAAAACTAAGAACAATAAACTAATCTTTCCCTATCACTTTAAATAAAAAACTAAATATTTTTTTACCTTGTCATCACCAGTACTCACCTCACGTCGCCGCGTCGTATATAAAAACAATTAGGTAAGGTTGTAAATTACCATATTGATCTGTAGACCTACATACCGATAAACAATATTGTATTATTCAATGATATGGAAATTAAGTAGATGTAGCATTAGCCGGTCAAAAGGGCATTAAGCCTGTATCGAATCGACAATTGTTAAATATTATGCCCAGTCAATCCGGCATAGCGTTAGGGACTGATGTCAGTCATGAGTGTGTGATTCCAGTTGCTAGCATTCATACACCTCGCGCGATTTACCACCAGGTGGGCGCAAGGTCACATGTCGTGCTAGTATTTAAAAAAAAAAACATATTATGAGTGCAAGACCAAGACCAAGTGTTCTAATGCAAGACCAATACTATAGTCTTGGTCATGGTCTTGCTAGGGGAAACACTAGAAGGTAGGATAAATTCTCCAAAAATATAAATACTTCTCGGAATAGCTAGTGTATTGCTGGAGTCGCTTTTTGCCGCGCGTACTGAATATCGTGGTGAGGGTCAAGGTCGTGTCAAGCGCGGCGCCGGGAGGGTGAGCGGACGCGGTAAAAATGAATCATCATGATCACAGCCCCTAGAACTCCATAAAATTCTGGAGAATTTAGCCTACACTTTTGCAACGCCAATTTATTACCGATTTCACAAGTTAGTATAAGTGGGACCGACGGCTTAACGTGCACTACGAGGTACGGGAACGGTGGTGTAGTAAATAAATGACAAATGTACGTAAGAAAAGTGTATTTCTTATGGATACATGTCGGGGTTCGAACCGACCTATTTATATATATGAAAATTACGAAGATACAGGTCACGCGATGAAAGATTAGGACAACAACATATTGACAAATTATTTATGTGTGGAACTGTATGTTCTAATTAAGCCGCCGCGATATCTAGATTCGTTTACAGTTCGCTCATACAGACTTTCATTCGGTAGTATTGTATTTCAAACTCTACTGCGCATCATTATTTTTATTTATTTATTTAAAACTCCAATAACGTAAATTCTGAATTTAAAATTGTCAGTTTTTCTTGCGTGTGTTCTCTTCTACCGATGGATGATGAATGCGGTGATAGGGAAGGCAAAGGGTCTAGCCTATACAGCCAAGTCTGACGTAATATACATATATCTTTAATTTAATGAGTTAATGAGGTTATCGTCAAATTCCAGATGTTGATGAATTTGATGCCTTTCTTGGAGTTACTTGCGGCATTATCGCCCAAACACAATCGGGTATAATATAGGAGTTCAATGCGCAGTAAAACCGCAAATAATTAACTGCAACTTGTGCGCCATATTTAAATTTTAATTTATCGTTTTTCATAATATTCACATTGTAGCACATTATTAAACAAAACAACACCACTTCTGACTAATAATATCCACAGTAAAGTAATTTAAAAAACAAATAGGGCAAATAACCCTTTTATTTTACTTTTATATTATGGCCAAGGAGATTGCCACATCAGCATGTTTGTAGTAATCTGATAAAAAATTATTCTGTATTTCTTGTGATATCCATAATTTGAACATCTTTGTTCAACGAGGAAAAGATCTTTTATTCTGCGACCTCAACATAACTTCATAGTATTATGTCTTTTGTTCCGTTTGTGGTAGGGGTCATAATGCCGTGGAGTAGATTACAATAGCATCCACGGTCAGCGACTTTGCGACTGGTTGTTGTAACTAAAACTAACTATAATTTCAAGCTCTACTATTAAATCCAGTTTTAAATCCCTAGGGCAATTCATTGCTATGCATATAGGCTAGAGTAATTCATTCCTTAGATTTAGGTATTTGGGGCCGGTAACTGAATCGTTTCTTTGTAGAATTTATTTATTTAAAACAGCCATTTTTATGTTTTAAAATACTAGTACAACATGTGATCTTGCACCCACCTGATGGCAAGTGGCGCGCAAGGTCCATGCATGTTGGCAACTGGAATCAGAAACTCATGATGTCATCAGTCCCCAACACTATGCCGGCTTGACTGGGCATGAAAAATAAAACTATTAAGTATCTTCCACACACTCGCCAACTAGTCTGACCAGAGCGTGGCGAGTGTAGGCCAAATTCTCAAGACATATATAACAGACTCCCGTGTTCTGGTGGCTGTATAAAGTGTATTCATATATTTCAGGTTTGTAGCGGTTACGCATTATTATTCATTTAGGCCATTACCTAATGTAGCGTACATAACGTAATGTAACGTTTCTTAGTATAATCTGTTTAGGTGTATGCAGCTTTTGTCGACGGAAAACATGCTAGTTCATATTGGTTAGGACTAAAGCACAGTAGTACTCGGCCTTCCAAGCAGGCCACACGCGGCCGCGACCGCACGACAGTTAGAGCCTTCCCGGCTGAACTGAATCGAGCGAAAGCTAAAAACAATTTTAAAAAAAAACTCTTAAGAGTTCGAATTTCGAATCCCCGTGAAGTTACAAATAACGTTCTGCGTTTATCAAAAAGCCAATCGGTATTCGAGAATTTAAGATTTAAACAGATTTCTCTGTTCTCTTGTTTTCGATTTATATTCGTTTTTCAAATTTGAAACTATTCGTTTTCGGCACGTGTTATTATCATTAATACTGTACCTACTTAGAAACATACGCGACTTTAGTTTGACGACGAGTAAGCGAGTAAGTATCGATTTTCGCAGTGTTTTACCCACTAATATAAATTATTTATGTACGCCAGGTCAAGCTCCTTTCAGGTGTTGTAGCTATGTTTGTATAAATTAAATGCCACTTATACAATGCCCTCGCCTAAAGTAATAGTGTTGTCCAATCTTGGTATTGTGCTTGCAAAAAAGTTATTCTATAGCTTATGCCTACATTTTTTTTTTCAGATTGGTTTTTTATTAGATATTAATATTTCCGAATAATTTAGCAATAAAATTACTTAAAAAGTAAAGTAAAGTATTATCACGACTGTTTCCCTTTCCGGGTAATCAGAATCCACGCTTATAAAGAAGCGGATTTAGATTTACTATAGGCCTATCATGACAAGTGGCAAGTTCGTCGATGTGTCTAGAGCGTACCAAACTCGAGATATATCAAAAATAAGTTCTTTTTTTAAAATAAATTAATCGTTTTTTTTTAAAGCTAAATAAGTCGCATTTCTTTTTCAGAATAATTTATCAATATATATAGGTATTAATATTTTCTAATAATAATAGTAATAAAACTAAATAAAATATTAATAAATATATTCTCGTGCGTGACTTACCATCAGGTGGGCGCAAGGTCTTATGTCGTGCTAGTATTAAAAAAAAATTTCAGCACCAATACAAATATTAGGAGTGCAAGACCAAGACCAGTAGCTCTATTCTGTTACTTAACCGCCAACGTTATATAGTGGAATCCCTTAAATAACGGAACTGTCAGTGTAAAAAGCTATTAAAATTGGTATTCTCGTATAAAGATGTGGAATGCTCTTCCAGCCTCTGTGTTTCCATTTTCCTATAACTTGGAGTCCTTCAAGCGAAGTGTGGAAAAGCATCTAGTCAAGCCGGCATAGTGTTAGGGACTGATGTCAGTCATGAGTTGCTAACATTCCATAACAACCTTGCTAGTATAAAAAAAGGTCTCCACAACAGATGACAGCACAATATCGTTACCATGTGTTTATTTAAAAAAAAAAACTATTATATATTACTTTTAGTATTTGCCATATTTTTGATTTATTACTTATGTGTGTTATAAAACTATGTTTAATGTAAATATATAATTTTAGTATAATTTAAATAAATGTTGTTAACTTTATAAAATAAAAAAAAAATACGTTTTCCCAATGATTTTGAAGTTGTAACCCCATGGGTGAACTTTGAAATTATATAAAATGCTATTTTGACGTAAGGTCGGCTATGATCGAAAAAACTCGGGCGAAAAGTGGTAATAAATAACAAAATTCACGATTTTGACAATAGGGCTGCAGGTGTTCTAATGCAAGACCAAGAAGAACCAATGGTCATGGTCTTGTTAGGGTCAAAACTGAAAGTAGGCTAAGTTCTCCAGAAATATGTTCCGGAAGCAACTTCAGCAGTGGAGATCTTCGGAAGAGAAATTACTATACATTGTAGTTAACAAGGAGGTCAAGAAGCTCGCAACAATAAAGTGTTACACTAAAAGTTCAACTATCACATTTGTATTAGTAATTATACAGTAATTGGCGAAAGTAAATGTGTAAAGAGAGGTTAGAAGATCAATTAGTATTTTTAAACTTTCGCGCACACTTGGTTTTTATAATTTTAACGGTTATTTACGCGATTTACCTTAAACATATTTTTGCCGACGTTTCAGCCAAGTTGCATTGGCCGTGGTCACGAATCGAGCAAGTCCAGTCCAAAAAACTAAGATTAATTAGTGTCTTAAAAACAAAAAAGTGGAATATCATCACGACTGTACCCCTTACGGGGGGGCAAAAACCACGCTTTTAAAGAAGCGGATTCACATTTAGCCAACTTAACTATAGGTCAATCATGACAAGTGGCAATCTCGTCGATATCTCTAGCGTACCAAACTCATAATAAATAAATTAAATAAACAATTGTGTCCTGACCGCGTTTAAATTGCAAACCGCTTGTTCACGGAGACAAAATAATTTCTCTCCTCTGGTACGCTAGAGATATCGACGAGCTTGCCACTTGTCATTATGGGTCTACAGTAAAGTTCGCTAAATGTGAGCTCACTTACAAAAAGGTTTCTGACCACCTTGTAAAGGATACGGTCTTGATGATACTTTACTTTTTTTATAAGGTGATTAGTAAGGAAAACATTTCCTATATTTTGTGTTTTCTTGTTTTCCACCTTAAAAATCCAATAAAGTCGTTACGTATTTGCGTGACTCATGCAAAAACACCGACCGTGCTTCACATGAAAAATTGTGTGCGTGTTTCACAAAGCTAGAGAAGGAAAACCTTAAACCTCCTTAAGTCAATAAAACTTCTCCGAAAAAATATTTTTGTTAGAATTTTTTAAATACCTTAACTCATTACAGCCCCTAGAACACACCGTCCTTGACCTCCGCTGTTGGAAATGGTCCTTCCAGTACATAGGTATATGGAGAATTTCCTATACTCGCTATGCTGACCAGACGCGTTGGCGAGGATGTGATGTCAATTTTTAATGACAATTTATTAACGATTCCACAAGTTGGTATTAGTGCAACCGGGACCAACACCTTAACGAGCTCTCCGAGGCACGGAAACAGTGGAGTTGTAAATCTATTACAAATAATATGAGCTACTATAGATTTTCTCTTACAATCAAGCCACAACCGCTCTTCTCTTACAACTGAGCCACCACCGCTCTTCTCTTACAACTGAGCCACCACCGCTCTTCTCTTACAACTGAGCCACCACCGCTCTTCTCTTACAACTGAGCCACCACCGCTCTTCTCTTACAACTGAGCCACCACCGCTCTTCTCTTACAACTGAGCCACCACCGCTCTTCTCTTACAACTGAGCCACCACCGCTCTTCTCTTACAACCGAGCTACCTCCGCACTTCTCTTCTAAAATCAGATTCTTATTTTCAATAGAGGATTGCAGTCACGGTAATAGCCGCGATGCTCTAAGTTATTTTGCTCCGTGCGTGGTGATATAAAACTCCGTCGCGCCCTGATGGTAAGCGGCACGTAAGCTCCAAGAATAGGAGCACCTGACGACCGACATCAGTCGCAAAATTCTCTAGAAATGTATTCTGGACGGCCCATCTGCCACAATGGAGGTCTAGGATGGATGCTGTGATGATGTGCACAATTCACTAAAGAACTTTAGCAGCCAAACGTTATATAAATGCGGTGGTGGCTCGGTTGTAAGAACGCTTAAAACAAGGACCTTGGTATATTTTTAACCAGTTAATAGGTTTTAATTCTTAACTGTCGCTATAACTATGTTATAGGTAATAATAACATACATTTTTTATAATTAAATTCAAGGAATAAATCGGAACTCCGTAACCGGAAAACGGATAAAATTGAGTCATACATGGACTTAAATGGTCACTTTAAACCAGGGTTAAACTCCAGTTAGCCGCGACACATACAAGTAATAGTACTTAATCTAAATAGTTTTTACCAACAATCAGTCAGTCAATATATTGCCATATTCTCGTTATCAAATCTCTACTAATATTATAAATGTGAAATAAACTTTTTGTCTCTTGCGTGGTGATCAAACTTAGCGGATTTACATTTAGCCAACTTTACTATACATACATATCTTCACGCCAAATCCCTTGCGGGGTAGGCAGAGACAATAGAGCGCCACTTGTCACGATCACGACATACCTCTTTCGCTTCTTCGACATTCATCAACCTATTCTTACATGCCCTCGTGTTTCGATGGCTTTTTAATTCACCTTCAGCTAATGTTTTATTTATTTGATCATGATAGGCAAGTCTTGGTCTGCCAGGGCCTCTTTTACCTACAACTTTCGCATTATATATCTGGTTCGTCAATCTCTCTTCGCTCATCCTTTCAACATGCCCGAACCATCGGAGCATGCCTTTCTTTATTTTTGTACCTATGCTTTCTTTTATACCTACCCTTTTGCGTATTTCGTTATTACGTATACGGTCCACTACTATACGCCCATCAAAACAAGTGGTAAGCTCCTTGGCCTATGTCACTTGGGTAAGCTTATCGATGTCTCTAACTTACCAAACTCGACGAATAACACAAAGAAACTATTGTGTCCCAACTAGGAATTGATCCCGATACTATTGCGTTCACGGACTTAGGCTGAGTAGCAACACAGTTAAAAAGCTAAAAATGGCGTCGAATGTATGTTTGTAATGTTTTAGTTTTATAATATATGTACAGCTCTCCCAAAGTGATAATGCGCATAGAAATCTTCGTCACTGTTCGGCAACGGTCGTATTCCCCGAGCGTCTCGGAAGACGATATGTATATAGAGTGGTTAAGTGCATTTTCTTCATGCATATTTTAGTAGAATTATGTGTTTTGTGCTATAAAAGAGATAAATATTGATTTATCAGTAACGAAATTTGATTCGATAATTCCATGTAAGTAAATAGCGAGGAAAACCACACGATTGAGAATATGCTACAATCTTTGTTGGATTGATTTACATCGAAAATTTTATAGTAATGTAGTGACCTCCTTTAAATATAAAATCTCTGCCTGTATCAGACAGACAAGCAATTGTCAAATAAACTATTTAAATAAGATAAATAAAGTTGAAATTAAATTCACCTTTGAAAACAAAACCAAGAAGGGTGTGTAATAGCAGCTCTATATAATTCGACTGCCCGAATTGTTTTCGATTGTGTACTCATGATATTGACTTCTATATCTTTCGAACAAGGTGCAAAATGCAAGTGCATTGTTTAGGGCTCTTACGATTCAATGATTCGGGTGTTTCCGGGAATACGACAATTAGCGAAGATCTGCATGCGCATTATTAATTTGGGAGTACTGTACATATATTTGACAACCAAAATGTTGATCGTTTGACAGGTACGAAACCCACGAACTTTTTGTATAGGTAAATGTTTTTTCTTTTATTTTATTTTTTCTTTAATTTTCCAATTTTATTTATAGTTATTCCGCTATTCGGGATGGAGACAAATCCAACAAATCAAAAACCGTGAAAATCTGTCCAGCCGTTCTCGAGTTATAAGTGTTCTAACAAACCCGACTTTGTTTTTTATATTAATATTTACGTATTATGCAATCTAATATGTCAGAAACCTTCCCCGATGTTTTATTTTTTATTTTATTTTATTTAGGATAAAAAAACAGACATACAGTAAAGATTTCTAACTAAATATTAACTAATTAAGGTAAGCAACAGTATATCCAACGACATTATCCAAAACTTTTGTGCAATCAACATTTATAAGCTATCAAAAAGAAAAAAAATATATATAAAAAGAAAAAAGTAAGTAAAATTAAACATATGTATATGTTCACACAACATATTCCCAACGTTTCATCCCGATTGGTCAAGTAGTTTTGCAATGCATAGGGAACACCTTTATATATATAGATGTATAATCGGTGCCATTTTCAACTTTAATCGTAACAATTACAGACTTCGGTTTGGTATAACTCAGCCTTAACCGCTAGACCACGGAGACGGTATACATCAATAGTACTTCCTCGTAATCTAAATAGCTTCTTTAATGGTATAGTTTTATCAATAGATGATCAGGTCACCAATTTGTCACATAAAGTAAAGTATCATCACGACCGTTTCCCTTACGGGGTGGTCAGAAACCACGCTTATAAAGAAGCGGATTTTCATTTATCCAAATTTACTATAGGCCAATCATGACAAGTGGCAAGCTCGTCGATGTCTCCAGCGTACCAAACTCGAGAAATATCACAAATAAATTAAATATTAATTAAATGTTTTTGTATAAATTAATAAATATTTTTGTGTCCCAACCAGGAATCGAACCCGGTACCTCCTAGTCTAAATCCACAAACTTAACCGCTAGACCACAGGCAGTTTAAATATATATTAATGTCAAAATATCTTTATTCACGTAAACCTATTACAGGCATTTATGAAACGTATTATATTGAATAATTCTACTCCTGTTAGTGGAAGACTAAGCAGCAAAGTGGTCCAAGGAGTAAGCTGTTAGCAGAAGACCTGCAGCTTAGCTTAGCTCATATATACACTGGATGACTTTGTATGGTCTTACGTTAAACTAATATTTATTTATTTGTTTAAAACTTTATTGCACTATGTACAAGGGGCACCCAACCTTTGGGACAATGCAGAGAATTTTGATTATGAGGTAGTTGCAAAGGGCTTAAATATGAAACTTATTTAAAATATTAAATAAACTTAATCTAAGTGTGATAATATGTGATTCTTTTAACCATATGTTGGAAATGAATGACTTTTTGGCTTCTCCATACAAATTGGCTATTTTAAAATTGTATGAAGAAGTTTTTCATTGTCATTGTCATGGTTTCTTAGGAATAGATGTTTGTTTCTATCAATAGAATAACATATTAGTCTAACGTAAGACCATAAATATCCACGAGAGAGAAGAGAGAGAGAGAGAGAGGAAGTCACCACGATTATCAGATTTTAGATATAACACGAGTATGTTAACTAGGTACATTTTTAAAAGCAGAAGGAAATAAAATAATTACCTCAAAATTAAATTAACGAATAAACAAAAAAGCATTTAATTGCATATGATCGTTTTGTGCATTAATGGAGTCGTTGGTGAAGATTATTGTAATGAAAAGCTGACTGCTTCAAGTTTGCTTTCACGGTCAGAGCGGTAACGTCGACAAAACAATTACAATAGAATATTTTTTAAAAGCACGATCCAATAACATACGAATAATATTCTTTATTTATTTAAAAATATCACAGCTACATCTTCATGACATGCTCAAGCCAACTAAAGTATTTAAATGATAAGAATCAATACTGTATTTCTTCACGCCAAATCCCTTGCGAGATTTCTGTAAATAGCTTTCCGATTACCGCTTTATAATTGCCCATTTTTTGAAGTATGAAATTGGATATAGTATGTTATCCTTAATAGACGTATGCCATCGCGGACTTTACTGTAGACCTATACGATAAGTAGAGATTTTCGTTGAAAGCTTCCAGACGGCTTATTTTTTTCCGACACTCCCAAAAATATCGTTAATGTATACACAAACTTAACAAATTATATACTAAAAACTTCCTCGAGAACCACTCTATCCATTGGTGAAAACAGCATTACAATTAATGCAGTAGTTTTGAGTTTATCGCGAACAGACAGACGGAGGACTTTGACTTTTTATAATTTGTAGTGTAGTTGGTGTATCCGGAGCAGTACATGATAACCATCATTTGAGAAGATAACAAATACATTAACAATAATGGGTCGTGTCTTGAGGACATTTTTGTTTTATAGTTTTTTTTTTGGGTTTAGTTTATAGTTATTTAATTAATTTATTTTAATTTGATTCATTTTATTAAGGTAGTTTGTAATTATTATTTTATCTTTTTAAATAAAAACAATAATACAGATGCTTGCATTATGTTACAAGGTAAAATTATTTTTTTACTTAAATACTTTTTTTACGAATAATCAAGCGACGTTCCTTAGGCCATTCCATCCATCTGGCGGAGGGACCTACTCTAGAACCCCTTTTGCCCTATCGGTCGTCGGTTCTGCGGCAGATGTGTCCGGCCCATTGCAACTTTAGATAACTTTAGTTCTCTGACGAATATCAACGATTTGAATTCTATCCGTCAGATTAATACCAAGCCAAAATTGTCTGAATCTTCGTTAGTTTTGCTGTCGGTACGCGCTCACGATCGGGTGATAAAAAGTGGCCGACCTCCCGTTTGCCTTGGTAACTGCACTCCATATAGCCCAGTCTCGTTAGCTCATACTGCCTTAGATTGCCTTAGAACAATTAATTAGACACACTTCGCGCCATAACTGACAGGAACCCCCGCTATCCGCAATTCTTATCGCGCGTTCTTATTTATTTATTATAAACTTTATTGCACAAAGTACAAAGGCGGACCTAATGCCGCTAGACATTCTATACTGGTCAAACCTTTGGGACAACTAAAGCAGTTACGACAAGATAAGGCAGGTGCTATTAAAACTAATAGAAAAATGAGATATTTTACATACTAATAGATACACAAATACATACAAATAAAACTACATACATACGTTCTATGAATATACATAAATATAATATACCTACTAATATATTTATTCGAAGTAGACACAAAAATATTAAAATAAAATAGATTAAAATACTAATTATAAATAAAACTAAACTAAAAATACCTATGAAATTAAAACTATTCTACAAAATAAACTAAGGGCTTACCACCAGGGGGGGTACCTAAAACGCTCGACATTTCCTCCTTGAATTATAATCGAAATAATTCTGTTTTAGGTAGTTATGGCATTTGGGATCGCCACACTCTTGAAAAATTCGTTAACCCAGCTCTTTTATGAATTTGTGGGTATCAAGAGAATATACCCCCATTGTTTCAACCCCAAATGCCACAAAGTTATAATTTTGTTTAATGCTATTATGTGCTTTTATTGATGTGCTTTCTAAATTCGGCTGTATGAGCAGCCGAACCGGCCTTTTTTAATGTAGAGGAATTGTGGCAAGCGGCAAAGGTATCCATCCACACAGGGGGCATCCCAAACAAGACATCTTCCCTCACTCCATGGTACAAGAGACATACCATCCGGCTTTTTACCATCACTACGTGAAAGTCCAGATGGTTCAAGGACGGACGGAATTTTAGCAGACCATAAACTTCTCTTTATAAACTCATTTAAGGCTTGGTGTCTGGAGAATCTGCCTGCGCTCTTTTGACAACTAAGCCCGTTTCATCAACTTGAGAACCACACTTGCATATGTGAGATTGACATATTTAACTGCTATATGATGACTATAATGAGAGAAATAAATATAGCAGAGAGTGTATTAAGCTTATGGTGAATTCTTAATCAACCCTTTAGCCAAATTGTAATTTATGTAAATTCTAAATAAACTTACTGTCAATGTTAATGGCCGCTTGGCATTTCTCTCGCTCGCACAATTTAACAATTTCAAAGATTTTAAAGTGAGTTACCAGTGAAAGTGTATCTATAAATAATATCTAATGTCGACACCTACGCCGTACTTTCGTTCTCACAATTAATACAATGTAAACCTGACTAAGTGGGCGATAATATCTTTTGAGACATGATTCATATCTGATAGCTTCTATTTAGGTTAGGTTTAACGCTTTTCTGTCTACAGTCTGACTGTTTTCTGAAATTATTTTATGAAAATAAGTATATGGTCCGCTAAAATCCCGTCCGTCCTTAAACCATCAGGTCTATCACAAAGTGATTGTAAAAGGCCGCATGCCATGTCTCTTATACCATAGTGTGAGGGAATTTGTCTTGTCTGGGATGCCATCTTTGCCGCTTGCCACATTTCCTTTACCTCAAAAAGGCCTCAGGTTCGGCTGCTCATACAGCCAAATCTAAATGCAAATAAAATATAATAGCATTAAAGAAAATTATAACTTTGTGGCATTTAGGGTTGAGACAATGGGGGTATATTCTCTTGATACCCACACATTCGTGAAAGAGCTGGGTAAACGAATTTATCAAGAGTGCAGCGACCCTAAATGCCATAACTAGTCAGGTTTACTTTAATTGTTGGAAGGAAAGTATGTAGGTGTCGCCATTAGATATTATTTATAGATACACTTTCACTGAAAAAGTATCTTCATGGAATTTGGCTCTGCTACTATCTGTAGATATAGTGCATAACGTATTTTCAACGGTAGAAAAAGGGTCAATCAATTATTGTATTAATTGAGTGACATTTTCATATCCATTAATATGGATGGAATATTATTTGGTGTCAAAATTAAAAATGTTATTGTATAATATAGAGATAGATGTCACAACCACTAAGAAAGAAAGACCACGATAAATATTTTCCCGATAAAATATGATGAAAAATCTATGCACTACATCTGTTATGTGTACTAGGAAGGGTTTATTAAATATTAGCTGACCCGGCGAACTTCGTACCGCCTGACAGACAATGAATGTACCCTCGGTCGGTATGCCTCACAAATCAGCGCTGATGCGCGCCACCTATCGGACAACACTAGTACTATGTCAGAAACCTTCGCCGATGTTCACACAACATATTCCCAAAGTTCCATCTCGATCGGTCAAGTAGTTTTGAAATGCATAGGGAACATACATACACTCAGACATTTATTTATACTATATATTTATTTATACGCTGCCCCACTCTCTTAATCAACACTGCCCAGACTACAGTATCATCCCTTTCGTCGTCGCTTTAAAAAAAATATTTTAAAACATTTAGGGATGGCGCTAGTGTTGCCCAAAGCAAGTTCTAGACGAATACGTGACCCATTTTGGTCTTGGTCTTGCACTCCTAATTTTGGTCTTGGTTTTCGTCTTGCGCAAGTCTCGCAAGACTCTTGCTCTGACTGGAAATATATACCGGTTTATTATTGTAAGGCAACCTTATAACTAGTGTTTTTCTGCGACTATTTACTATCTCGAGAATTACTGGTCTGATTTACTTTGAAATTTGGAATCGTTATTGACGAACATATATCCAAAAATTTACACAAAGCTTGTAACAAAACTATACATGATGATTCATCAATATTATTATTTGCAAGAGCAAGAGAAATGTATGTTCCACATCGAAAAAGTGGGTAGATTTGAAGATATTTAATGAGGACCAGAGTCATCCATAAGGGTTCGATTTTTTCCATCGAAAGCCTAAAAAAGTAAGACACGACGCAGTTACAATTGAAATAAAAATCCAAATAAAATTGTAACATTTTAACCAAAATTTCGAAAAATATTATCTGAGCTGCCTTATCCAATTTTACTATATGCCCATAATGACTACCCTAAACCAGATGAGCTTTGAAACAATTCCTTTATAAAAATCTTTCAGTTCAAGAATATTGTAGGTATCTATATATTCTACCTAAGTCGCCTTTATAATACTGTACGGGTACATCTAGGTCGTAGGACGTAGGTCGTCGACCTAGGGCACCTGAACTAAATTACTACCTTGCCATTTACTACAAAGGGGGAACACTAAAAGATTTATTGTGTTTTCGCCTACAATGTCTGTAGCCCTATTCCATACCATTAAAAATAATAGATTTCCATATTTAATACTAGCTCTTGTAATATAGTGGTGAGGCAAAAAACCTTTATTAATTAATAAATATAGAATTAAATGAATAAAACTTTATTATGTTCAAACCACAGACAAGATTTATTTTCCCCTTCCAACTACAAGTGACGACACTTTCTATATAAATAAAAAAATACAATTAGTTTTAAGTTTCCACCCCCTGGTAAAACCTTCTGCGCGCTATTGCTGTGGTTGCTGACCACACCGGAAGTGAACTTACTTTTTACTATTCTTAAACAAAAATAGAATTATTAAAATCATTTTTTAATTGGCGGACAAATCTCGTAACAAATATACAAAAAAAAAACAATATACAGTCGAATTGAGAACCTTCTTCTTTTTTGAAGGCGGTTAATAAAATAGGTCTTCTTTTTGCCAACTTTAGATTCTATATCTTATTCTTAAGATTTAATAAAATCTCAGTAATGAATAATAAACGGAATTTGTTTTAATATTTGAAATTATCGTAATAATCGTGATGATTATTATATTATATGTGAAATAGGGTGGGACTACTCGTCACCAAATCACTGCGACCAGTAGTGATCTATTGTGACCTCCCTAGACTATAGTTCGTTCGTTAGCCCTACGGCTTCAAAGAACCTTAGTATGGGCTTAGGAGCGAGGCGTCGCACCTCCTCGGGGCTTAAACTGTGAGCACCCAAGATGGTGCTTCGCTTGTGATGCAGGGCATAACAGTCGCAAAGGAGATGGACTGGTGTCTCAGACACCTCGCGACAGAATCTGCACTTATCTGTTTCTACCAAGCCCATGATAAACATGTGCTTGTTTAACTTACAGTGACCAGTTAGGGCTCTAGTGAGAGTTCTTAATTAAGGTTTGCATAGCTGAAGGGCTTTGATTGGTGTCGTCATGATACTTTACTTTACTTTACTGTTCTGGACATTTCTTCCTATAATAAATTATTGGTTGTTTTTCTACAGGACGGAAAGAGTTGAGCACGTCTCCAGCATTGCAAGAAGTCTTGAACACCATCAGGGAAGCCTGGACTGAACCCAAGTCTCTGGTAGAGCGCTGGTAAGTGTTGTTACAATATAAATTACAAATGCATGGTGAATGATAATTGAGGACCAGGGGGTGGACATTTAGAACAAGCAATTGACAAATTTCAGTGAAGCATAGAAAGTGGCGCCACCTAGTAGACGGTAGGTAGGTAAATTTAATGTCTGTGGTTTGAACATAATAGAGAATGCAATTGACAAGCCTTAGATTAATAGAATACCAAAACTGACAAAAAAATCGACGAGACTCAATATAGATACTTTAGCGGCAGTGACATTGGGGCCCTGTTAAGTTGCCGGCTTGCCCTTTGCCTATAAAATCCCGGATACAGTCGTGATGATACTTTACTTTTTATCACTAAGCGCCTGAACTTTGATTCTAATGGTAGTACTAGAAAAGTCACTAGCCTAAGTTGCTATAGTAATAATTCAGGCGTTTAGTTCAACCGGTTCAAATCACAACGCTGCGCTCTGGTCCCGCTCCGGCTCTAACCCTTGTTCAGGATAGAGCCAGGTTGCATTTTAGCGCCCTTTGGTCAACGTTTGACTTCATCTTAATTGAACTTTCCTAAATTTATCAGGACTCTACTTCCATTGCCAACCGAGGCGCCTATAATAGTACGACTGGTACCTACCAATTATGTCTTTGGCTCAAACATTCAACATTGCCTCCGTGGTCTAGCGGAATTAGATGTGGAGGTACCGGATTCAATTCCAGGTTGGGACACAATAATTCAATAAATTTATTTATCACGATCAAATAAATAAAACACTAGCTGAAGGAGAATTAAAAAGCCTTCGTAACAAAAGGGCATGTATTAAGAGGTTGATGAATGTCGATGAAGCGAAAGAGGTATGTCGTGATCGTGTCAAGTGGCGCTCAATTGTCTCTGCCTACCCCGTAAGGGATCTGGCGTGAAGATATGTATCTATGTATGTTAATTAAACTATTTCTCGATCTCGAGATTGGTACGCTAGATACATGGACGAGCTTGCCACTTGTCATGTGGTTTCTGACCACCACGGAAGGTCGTCATTATACTTTACTATGTTTCGTATCCTTGGAACAATAAGAGCACAGGATACAAAAAGATTTTTACACCAAGAAGTTGGTCCAATTGTTAAATCGAGGGCGCAATTTATCACTTAGTTAAATAAAGTAATGTATCCGCTTAGCGATGGTGGTCCGGTTGTTAGAACACTTATCTTAAATCCAAAAATGTCGCTGGCATGTATATTGCTTTGAGAAATAAAATGTATCTTGGAGGTGCCGCTCGTCAGTGGAACAAGCTACCCCTTGCTACATGCGTGCACCGTCCCTCAACTTATTAAAAAACTTTCTAACCACATTATTTCTTAAGAAACAGAATGTATGTCTCTCGAATTAACGAAGTTGTTTGACATTTTATGTATATTTCTATTTATTTATAGTTTATGTATGTATTATATAGTATGTAAATATGTGTATTTTTTTCTTACATTGTGTACGTATATGTATTTTTGAGTGCTATAAATGCGTAATTATTTTTATTTTACTAATATAAGTTATTTTAATATTTTTCTTCATCCTGCCCTGATGGGCTTACATGATCCCCAAGGTTAGCTGGTGAAAAAGCGTTATAGCTCGCTTATGTACTAGGTTTTTAAGTGCAATAAAGTATTTAAATAAATAAAAAAAACCGCTTAAACTACACCATTGAAATAATTTTATATATTTTATTACCGACTTTAACAGTCAAGTCAGGTCACCAATATTAAAAACCGACACAGGTTGAAATCTTCCAAGTTCCCAACAATGGGTTCCGACTCATATCTTTAGTGACACTTGCGCGATGGCAACGAATCAATTTACGTGAGAATCATCAAAATACTAAACTAAACAAAAAAAATATAATATTAAATCGTGCAAAAACCAAACACACTTCTCTCACCCGAAGTGCTCATCTGTCATCGCACGATTAATGGACATGGTGCAGTCATTAAAATTATCAACATCTATGCTCAGATCATAAATGAGTCCACTTGCTCTGTTGAAGAACGCGTTACGTCTGTAATTGCTCTGACAAAGTTGTACGTATTGATGAAAACATCATGTTAAAGGTTTTAGTTACAACCTGTGTATAGATTTTTGAATCCATGTTGGTTAATAAGATCTATAAACATTCCAATTTTCAAGTAAATAAGATCAGTAGTTCTCAAATACTAGATAGCGGACAGACACTAAAGTCTTACAAGGTTTCCTTACTACTATTAGAAACATATATATATTTTCAATCAAAGTAAGAGTCTTGCGAGCGTCTTGAGAGCGTTTTGCGAGAGTCTTCGGCAAGACAAATACCAAGACCAGCTGTCTTGTTTGGGGCATTACTAGTGTAGAGCCATAAAGAATTAGATTTGGGTCATAATACCGGAATTGGGTCATGTTTGACAATTTTATTACGGTTTACCGCCAAAGTTATGGTTATTTTACGTAATGGACAGGGTAAACACTACCTGTAATGTACACTTTGGCAAATTCTATTAGGGTATAGTGACGGCACAAAAGACAGTTATTTTTAGGGCAGTAATTAAATGAAAGCGGTGGTGGCTCAGCTCTATAAAAGCTTTCCCTAGCATTCTAAGAACGTGGGTTCAAACCCCGGCATGTACCAATTAGAAATACACTTTTCTTGCGTACATTTGTCATATAATTACAACCCCGTGTCTCGGAGACCACTAATACAAATTTGTGGAATCGTTCGTAAATTGTCATTAAAAATTTACATCAGAATCTCGCCCGTCTGGCCAGCGTGGCGAATGTAGGCCAAATTCTCTTTCCGTCATAGAATACGGGTGTATTGGCCGGTAACTGATTCCTTTATTTAAATCTGCGTACCTTTTTTTGTGTTTAAGTAAAGAATTGCCACTAAACAAGTATCAGTTACCGGCCCAAAGTACCTACAGTATAAGCAATTTGAGATGAACCATTCCTTCTTTAGAAATAGAACAAGAGGATATGCTATTGCATAATGTATCCATTGATACTTCAATTAATTGCGCAACGAGTTTGATTGGAATTACAGATATAAAACTTATGAATTATAGTAGGTACCTTACTATAAGATATGCATTTATCATAATGTTTGGATAATATAATGCATAAATCATTTAACATAATAAGTATATATTATAAGTATTTATGTAGTCTATGTATACATAATATTTATATAGTTTATTGGTTAAAATTGCACCCCACATATGCTATCTCACTCTCGCAAAGGTTAGCTGGTAGAGAAAGCCGAAATGGCTTTAATAATAAATAATGCTCTCTCGATTACCACAAAAATGGGAGTAACTCAACTGGCAATAGTCTCTACCTCTATAAGAAAGAAAGAAAGAAATACGTTTATTATATAGTACGGTAATTATATTTATACACGGACCATGAATTGATATAAAAATATGGAATTGGCCGTTCCCATACCCCACAGCCAACATCCCGAGCACCACCAGGCAGCCATCGAGGCGCGCTGCACTACAATTCACACCGCAATACCTGCAGCGATGAACGGGCCCTAAGCTCACCATGTGTCGCGAATCACATAGTTGGATCCGCGACGCTGTTCTTCCGCTAGTACCCAAAAAGCTTAAATACGTTTCGAAATTTTGTAATTAATCAAGGATTATGAGCTTAGTGATTGGGGAACAGTAATTAACCTATATCGAGATATCGCAGACTTTATAAAACGATCTTTTAGTGCAATATTACGTTAAACCGCAGCAATTAATTTTGTAGAGTTGCGACATTGATCCCAAATCCCTAGGCAGCTGTGCCGGCCATAAGACTATACATATACCCCTCGTTCCGAATCAAGCTCAGAGCGCTTAGAATGAATATGATACTTACAGTCGTTCCGAATCTAATATCACGATTTGGATGCTCAGAGCGTGATATCAATTCGGAACGGTCTAAATCACATTTTCATTCATAACGTTTTTTTTTAAATGTATGGAAGATAAATTGCGGATTCCATATATTTGATTATAAATACTAACAAACATACATCTCTCGGTTTATTCATCTTTATATGTATAAAGTTTAATATTATTAACTTATTTTGGTCTTTTAAAATAACTTGCCGTGTTACAGACATTTTTTTTTCACTTCTTACTTAAATATTAATTATAGATTTGTTTTAGAAGTAATATACAAACAGTTTAAACTAATTACAATATTAAATTATTTAAAAGAAATCCTAATAATAAATAAACTTGAAAATGGCGCGCGACATGACAAAAAACTGCCAGCGCTTAGAGCGATCTACCTCGATATCGTGAGCAGTCTAAGCGCGAGGAATAATGTAATTTGTGACGTCACATAGCTTTGACAAAACAGTTTATACACGTCTCGGAACACTTTTAAGTGTGCTTAGGTTACGAGGGGATAGTAAACTTTATTTTAACGTTAACCCAGTAAGCGGTCCTAAAATAGAAGCAACAGACGCCAGCCACAAACGACCGACATCATTCTCTACCACTATGCCGGCCAAACAATATGCTTTTTCACACTTTACTTGAAGGACTCCTCATCATGACAGACAAAGCTTCTTTCACATTCATTAGTATTGACCCTATTTCAATATTCATATAAACAAAAATGGTTCTACAGTTGGTCTCATTAAGTTAGGAGCTCGACGACGATCCCGGCGCCCTAAAAGATGGCAGTCCCATCAGGCAGTCTTCATGATAACAAAGTTCATTTTTTACTTTTTTGTATTCAAGATACACAAAAATACATCAACAATATTATATAGCCGTCCACAAATCCTTTAAGGTTTATCTGGGTACGGCGAGTCACTCACAATCTTAATGAGAAGTAATTCTGCTATTGACTCATGTAAAACTTTTTAAACTTATATTTATATTTGTTATTATCAATGTATGTTCTTGGAGCTCGGCGGGCATATCATTAAGATATGCTGAGGTTACATAATTCAGCATTCTTGTACCATAAACATTATTTGCCCCTGGAAGTTTAAACTGTTTTACGTAATTGAGAATCCTTATATTACCCGACCGCTTGTGTTTCGTTAGTTTTTGTGAGATATTAATTTCAGTGAGAATGGTATATTATTTTTTTTCGTGTATACTAAGTACGTTGCAATGTTTAAATAGATCATTATAGTTATTTTTAATATTTGTTGGTACAATATCTTTAAGGATTCTCAATTGCAGATTGTATATGTCATCTAGGTAGGTCTTATATGTTCTGCCGTAACTGCTAAGTCCATAACTAAATATGCAATTTCCGTTGCTAACATACACTAAAAAGACAACGTTTGTTCTTAGACCGCTCATTGGGCTTTCAATAATCAAAAACAATTCTGAGAGTTGTGTGTTTGTGGGAGAAATTTAGAAATAGTTTTTGAATTGTAGTTAGGTTTTGTGTCGAATATGGATGAATTATTAGTTTCAAAACCTTGTTCTATTTATTTATAAATATATCTATTTTTTATTTATTACGAAATAAAATAAAGAAATTAAACGATGGAAGAAATTTTTCCTGGCTGTTTTTTGCTTTTAAAAATTAAGTATTTTATTTATTTTTTATTTAATTCAGAGGGGAAATGCTGCCACCATGCCACAGGACAGCGATTTGGTGGAGCAATTTTTTTGGAAGATTTTTTTAAATATACGTATTGTTTTTTTTTAAGTTCAATTTAGTTTTTAATGTAGTTTAATAAATTTTATTTTTATTATTATCAATTTTAAAAAAATCGTTCATTTTTATTTAATATTTTATTAATAAAATCATAGCAACTAATGTCAAAAATATTTACTGATAGACTTTAAGAAATATGGTTATAAGAAAACGTTTTAGGTATTAATAATAAAATAACTCTTGTTTCTCTAGATATGGTATGAGTACATATCTGTTTTTACTTATAGCCGGAGTTGTTTGGATTGTTGCCAAAATACCTACCATAGCAAGATCATTACATTTATTCATTTTCATATCGGAGTATATGTGATATATTTTATTCAATATGGGGCCGGAATAGGGATCCCGCAATCCCGCTTCACTTATTGACCTGCGAGATCCCGCAATTTTAAAACATAGCACCATTCTTTTTCAAAACTTAAAAGTTTAGATTTAGTTAGATACAGTCATAACAATAAGTGACAAACAATTATGATGTGATTATTAGTAATTAAGTAAAATCAAATTTGTGAATCCGTTTCTTTATAAACGTGGTTTCTGACCACCCTGAAAGGGAAACGGTCGTGATGATACTTTACTTTACTAAAATGTAAAAGAGTATCTTTAATAGGTAAAAAAAAAATATTCGAAGTAATATACAGCCAGTGTAAAATAATTACAATATAAAAGCTACCTAAATAATAAAATTAAAAATAAACTAAACAATAAATAAAAAATGTCCTCTAGAGACGTCCCATCCGAGATAGTCCCAAAGAGACAGGCAACATTTCCCCTATGTATAGCGAGGCTAATACATTGGCAGAAATAATTGCCAGCCTTCCTGTCTCCAGACTTTAGTAAAATCCAATATTTTATTTCCTTTGATTAGCTTGTTATTACTTGGATATAGTCAGCACTAATACAATCAATACAATAATTAACAATAATACTAAACAAATTGGTAATAAATTATTACTAATAATGGTTGAACCGTAAGAGTATTTAATTAAGATTGTTACTTAATTTTGCCTAACATACAAAACATAAGCAAGTTAAACTAATTACCTTCATCATCATTACAGCCCCTAGAACACAGCGTCCCAGTCCTCCACTGCTGGAGATGGGACTTTCAGAACATATATCTGGAGAATTTGGCCTACACTCGCCACGTTTCCGCGCTGGTCAGACGGGTTGGCAAGGAACTTATGACAACCGTTTAACTTATGACAAAGTTGACCGTTTTGATTTTATTTGCTGATTTTGATTTATTTAACAATTCTAAACCTAAATTTTAAAAACTAATACAGCTTGGTCTACCTACAAAATAAATTTGTTTCAAATCACACAACATATACACACTACATTCTTAGGTACACTACTGACCCCAACACACATTACTATATATACTATTACACATATACTATTTACATTATATATATATATACATATACATATATATCTATTATTATCTTTATGTATTACTAAACCTTTTATGTCGGTCGATTGGTCAAATATTACTACTAAAAATACTCGATTTGTACTTACTTGCATGCCTATTTGTATCCACAAACTCTCTTGCTGTCTATAACGTTATTAGTTAGATGATTATTTACTATTATTGCTATTATTTTTGCTTGTTTACCTACGATATAGATTTAGTTCCACTCGCTACTGACTTTTTGTTTTAGTTTTGATAATAATTTTGATTTAATTTAATATTATTGTATTATTAGTTTAGTTTTAATTTAATTTATGATTTGACTTAATTTTATTCAATTTAATTTAATTTTATGTTAGGTTTGGCTCAAATTTAATCTAAGTGCTGTCTATAAAATAAAAATCATTTTGGCTAATGTATAACAAAATTCCTATCGTCAAATATGTATTAATTTAATGCTGTGATTTTGTAAAACCAATAAATAAATAAAATAAATAAACAATTTATTAACGATTTCACAAGTTCGTATTTAGTGGAACCGGACCGACGCGCGACGGCTTAACGTGCTCTCCGAAGCACAGGAACGGTGGTGTTGTAAATCTATGACAAATGTACGTAAGAAAAGTGTATTTCTTATTGGTACATGCCGGGGGGTTTGAACCGACCTTTGTAGGATTTTTTAAAGAAAGCTCGGTTGTATAACCGAGCCAACACTGCACCTAACTAGCAATGAATGTCTAATAAAATATCGAAAATAAATTTCAATACTAGTTCGTGACTGTATAATGGCCGTATCAGTTTACAATTTTAAATACATAATAATATAATTACTGTATGTCAGACATTTTTTTTTTGTAGCAGCATTAATAATTATAAGACTGGATAAGCATAAGACATAGGTAAAAGACAATAGGAACAAGCAATAGGATTAAGAATCAGCAAGAGTACCTACGAATTTAAAGTTTCTTAAACTGTTGTGTCGATTGTTAAATATATGCATAACATTTAATTTAAATACATAAAATAGAAGAGGTAGAAACAACAAAATTCTTAGGATTACACATAGACAATAATATTACATGGAAATCACACATTGAACATATATGTAAACGTCTCAACCAATTCGCGTATGCTCTGTATAAACTTTCAAAAGTTGTTAATCAATCCGCGGTAAAAACTGCTTATATGGCCTACGTTGATGCCATCCTTAGATATGGTGTTATATTTTAGGGAAATTCGACAGACAAATTAAGAGCATTTATAGCCCAAAAACTATGTGTTATAGCAATATTTAAATTAAAACGGATGGATTCATGCCGTCCATACTTTAAAAGATATAATATATTAACGTTTCCATTACTATATATTTATGAAAGTGCAATATTTGTAAAAAATAATATAAGAATGTTGTGTACAAAAGTATCTAAAACGATTTTTTTTAGCAAGAATGTTATAAGTATGGTGACACAAATTTACAATAAAGTTCCCAAATCCATCCGTGAAGTTGAAAACATGAGAGTTTTTAAGTCAAAGCTTCAAAGCTTTCTGTCTGAAAGATGCTACTACAGCGTAGCAGACTATCTTTCCGAAACATGAGAGGAACAATTAGCATGCCCCTTACCATCACCCATCAACAACATTGTAAAACCTTTTGTAATGTTTAAATAATTATTGTATGTCCAATGGACGGGACATGGCGACCATTATAACAGCATGTACAATACCTATACTAAAAACCTATGATCCACAATAAAAATATTTTGATTTTCATTTTCATTTCTACTAAATTATTTGAACAAAACCATCCTGTTTTACTATGATTTTAAAACTAGGTACTTGTTATTATGGATATATATATTGATCGAGCAATCCAGCACATCAATCCCGCGGAAGTTAATAAGCTGCGAGATTGCAATCCCTCTGCGGTAATCCATTCCGGTCTCCAGTCGAGTTCTTTCCGCGTACTCTGTAATCTATGCAGTGGCTTCTAAGAAACTATATTTAAAATGTCAAGAAATACGCATACCTACCCATTATCGTCCCATTCACCTAGTTATGCGTCGTTGGTGGCATGAAACGTGCGAAAAGTATGAAAACTCTTTTACTAATGATGCTGACCTGAATACCGAGGTCTTACTGTTCTGGAATCTTGACAATGTCCACGAATACTTCCTTTAAGTACAAATAAATGAATCCGAATTATCTGCTCACAAATCATGACATAATTCCGGTCATTCTTTAGCTGGTAGGCTGGCCAGATGCCCGGTATTTTACGCATTACCTTGTTTTTTGTCATCATGTCTCTCCACTGCTGGATATAGAAATTCCCCAAGGCTTACCATCTTACACGATCTTCTGTGCCACCCTTATCCATGCCTCACCAGCGATCTTCCTCAAGTCATCCAAGTCCATCTGGCAGAGGGTCGTCTTCAACTCTGCGTCTTCCAGTACGTGGTCTCCACTACAGAACCCGTCTACTCCATCGTTCATCAGTTCTGCGGCAGACATATTCAGCCCACTGCCACTTTAGCTTGCTGATTTTGAAAGCTATGTCGGTAACTTTGGTTCTCTGACGGATGTCCACGTTTCGGACTTTATCCTTCAGAGAAATCCCAAGCATAGATCTCTCATTATCCACAACATTACTAGTATCGTCCAATAAGGATTTAATCCTTGTTGACATACTCGTACCCACACATAACTTTTCGCACAATTATTTTTGGTCTTGGTCAATGTTAAGTATTAACAAAATATTTTTCTGAAAATAGACCAAACTGCGCATATCACGTGATGTCAAACAAATCGTTAGGCTGTATCAATAACGTAATCCCTGCCATACACTATTTCTTTCTTCTTTCTTTCCATACACCACTCTACATGGGCTCATCGTTTATGGCCGTGACGTCATACACCACGTCAAATAACACAAAAAAAACCTGAGGCTACACTTAACTCGCTGAAAATTATAAAAACTAAGCAACTAAACCCGCGTACCTAAATTCAAAGGGTTAAAACTTTCCCCAGTTATTCTGTTATATTATGACAGTTATTATGTAACTCTAAATGAATAACTATTTTTAGTTTAGTTTTTATTACTTTTGGTTTTTCGTTTTTTTACTTGTATTTTTGTTATGTGTGGTAACTCTTAATTAGCTTGTAGTCATTAACATAGTCTTTAATCTATTGTATTATCTGTAAGTTACCCAAATATAATAAAATAAATAAAATAACTAAAATAAATAAAATAAATAACTTCCGAATGTACGTATAAAAAAAAAACATATTGTGTGTTACGAGTTTTTATAACCCTCTCATTCAAACGTAGCAGGTTCAAGCACCGGGTTGAGGGCCCGGAAGCCGGTGTCCCTTATGAGGGAGGACCCCAGTGCTCTCCTGGAGCGGTTTCGCACGGACGTCGAGTCCGTGGAAACCGTGGCCAGGACTAGCAAGCATTTAAAGGGCACGTATGTTAGGGCCCTCAACGAGGCGATGATCTCCATGACGGAGATCTTCGATGATCTGCGGGGACGGACAGTCTCCGACGAAGTCGAAAGGCTTCGGGCGGAGAAAGCTCAGCTAACCGTCGAACACGAGGAGCTCCGCAAGGAGATGGCGGTGTTGAAGGATGAGTTGAGGGAGTTGAGGAATGCGGTGATTCCTCCTCCTTCCTCTCCTCGACCCCGCCCTGTAGATGTGCCCTTGCCGCCGTCGACGTCAACGCGACCCGGGAGAAGTGTGAACGAGCCGGAGATATTCAATATCTCCTCCCGGTTTGATGAGATGGCCATGTCCCTGGAGAGGACGTTGACCGTCTTCATCGGGAAGAAAATTGAGGCCAGCGTGGATTCTCTCAGGAAGGATCTGGGCGCTGTCTCCCCGATGAGGCCTGTCCGCCCTCCTCTGGGTCGACAGGACGTTGGCCCGCCGGCTCCGGCGAGCTCGTCGGCTCCAGTGCCCGCATCGCGGGCGAGTGTTCCGGCCGGAAGGCTCCGAGAGACCGGTCCGGAGACGTGGTCCGAGGTGGTGTCTCGGAACACGAGAAGGAAAAGGAGGCGGCGGGCGGCGCGGTCCGCGGCAGCTCCTTCGGCGCCAGCGGCTGCTCAAGCACCAGCGGCTGCTCCAGCACCAGCGCCCCCGAAGAAAGCTAGGGAGCGGCGCCTGCGCCCCCCCGGTACAACGGCTGTGATCATTACGATCACACCGGAAGGTCTGGCCAAGGGCGCGACCTACAAGGCCGTCTTGGACCAGGCCAAGAGGGGTGTCGACCTCGAGGAGCTCGGCATCCCTTCGGTCAAGTTCCGGCAGGCCGTCTCGGGGGGGCGGATGTTGGAGATCGCGGGGGCATCCAGCGGTGGCAAGGCTGACGCCCTTGCTGAGAAGATCAGAGGGGTCTTCCCGCTGAACGGGTTCGTCCGTGTGACCAGGCCGATGAAATGCGCGGAGTTTCGCGTCGTCGGCCTGGACGACTCGGTCGAACCGGAGGAAGTGGCGGCGGCCGTCGCGGGCGCCGGGGAGTGCGCGGAAGCTGACGTCAAAGTCAGTCAGGTCCGCGTCGCGGACTACGGGTCCTCTTCGGCGCACGTCAGGTGTCCAGTGGCTGCCGCCAATCGGGTTGTTGCGGCGGGCCGCATCAAGGTGGGCTGGGTTTCGGCGAGGGTAGTGCCGATTGAGCCGAAACCCATGCGATGCTTCAGGTGTCGCATGGTGGGGCATGCTGCTGCCCGTTGTCCCTCCGCAGTGGACCGCACAGCGGACTGCTTCCGCTGCGGACAGCCGGGGCACAAGAGGGCGGTCTGTACGGCTGCACCCCGCTGCGTTCTGTGCGCCGCGGAGGGCAAGAAGGCGGAGCATGTTCTGGGGGCCCAAGGGTGCCCTCAGATCAAGAAAATCAGAGGCACGGGGACGGTCGCCACCACTCAGGCGGCCGTCGCCATGTCCGTGGTAGCTCCACCCGCGGCGGCAGCCCCACCAGCCCAACCGGCCCAGGCTGAGGAGGCGATGGTAATAGTGTCGTCAGTATAGGTTATCATCGCCTCCTCCAGTCGAACCTCAACCACTGCGCCAGTGCCCAGGATCTCTTGATCCAAAGCATGGCGCAGTGGTCAATCGAGCTGGCCGTGGCCGCCGAGCCCTATTTTGTCCCTCCTGGATCCACCGACTGGCTGGGGGACCGTGTGGACTCGGTGGTCCTTATAAAGCGTCAGGTCGCGGACTCCCTGCCCCTCGTATCCAAAGTGAGGGGCCGAGGTTTCGTGGCGGCGTTGTGGGGGGAAACCCTTGTGGTAGGGGTGTACTTCTCTCCTAACAGAACCCTCGCCGACTTCGAGGCGTTTCTCGACGAGATCGACCGAGTTATCGGTCGATTCTCGTCCGGAAACGTGCTCGTCTTGGGAGATCTCAACGCCAAATCGAAGGCGTGGGGATCCCCCAGGACTACCCCTCGCGGCGAGGCTCTGGAGGAATGGACGGCGATGGCCGGTCTGGGTGTACTGAACCGCGGATCGGTCAACACATGTGTGCGACAGCAGGGCGGGTCAATCGTGGATGTGACGTTCGCGTCCCCGTCTGTCGCACGCTGGACTCGCGGCTGGAGGGTCTTGGACGGGGTGGAGACGTTGTCGGATCATCGCTACATCAGATTCGACGTCTCCACCTCGCCGACAGCCTCGAGTCCTCGCCGTCCGGGAGGGCACACCCCTGCCTTTCCCCGATGGGCTTTAAAGCGTCTCGATAGAGACCTGCTGGTGGAAGCCTCGATCGTGCGGTCGTGGGTGGCCGGTGGCGAGCCACAAGACGTCGAGGAAGGAGCCGAATGGTTTAGGGACGCCATGACGCAAGTGTGCGACGCGTCCATGCCGCGAGTTCGACTCCGACCTCCGAAGAGGCAAGTGTACTGGTGGAACGACGAGATCGCCGCGCAGCGAGTGCTGTGTGCCGCGGCTCGTCGTCGGTTCACCAGGCACCGAAGGCGTCGCCATCGCGACCCCACGATCGAGGCTCAGCTGTACGACTCCTACAGAGAGCTCAGGAAGGAGCTGCAGCTGACCATCAGCAAGGCCAAGACTCAGGCCCGAGACGAACTGCTGGCGACTCTGGACAGCGACCCATGGGGCCGCCCGTACCATTCGGTGCGTGGCAGGCTCCGCGCATGGGCGCCTCCTCTCACCCAGAGTCTCCAGCCGCAACTGCTGGACAGCGTCGTGTCCGCCCTCTTCCCTGTGGAGGGAGCGAATCACGCGCCCCCGTTCATGGCTCGAGCGGGGGAAGTTGTCCGGGTTGCGGTGCCGGAAGTGACTCCCGCGGAGTTCGTCTCCGCCGTCGCTAAGCTCAGGCGCAACACTGCGCCTGGGCCGGACGGTATACCCGGCAGGGCCTGGGTATTGGCCTTAGAAGCCCTCGGGGACCGGCTCGGGAGACTGTATCAACAGTGTCTCGAGTCGGGAAGGTTTCCCCTTCAGTGGAAAGTGGGCAGACTCGTGCTCCTGCAGAAGGCAGGGCGCCCCGCAGACTCTCCCTCTGCGTATCGCCCCATCGTGCTGCTCGACGAGATCGGCAAGTTATTCGAAAGAATAATTGCTCGTCGACTCGTCGAGCACATGACGTCGGTGGGACCCGACCTGAGCGAAGTGCAGTTCGGATTCCGGGCGGGCCGGTCGACTATAGATGCCATTGGTCGAGTAAAGGCCCTCTCGGAAGAGACGGTTGCCCGGGGCGGAGTAGCGGTGGCGGTATCGCTCGATATCGCCAACGCCTTCAACTCCTTGCCCTGGGGCTGCATTAAAGAGGCGCTCCGATACCATGGAGTGCCTCTCTATCTGCAAGAGGTTATCGGGTCCTACCTGAGTGACAGACATATTGTCTTCGAGGGGCGATGCGGGAACATCGTGAGGAGGGAGATGAAACGCGGTGTTCCACAGGGATCGGTTCTTGGCCCGCTCCTGTGGAACATCGGGTACGATTGGGTGCTGCGGGGTGCACTCCTCCCGGGCATCAGTGTGACCTGCTACGCAGACGACACACTGATCCTGGCCCGGGCGGAGGATTACAACGAGTCTGCCCTACTGGCAGCAGTTGGTACAACGATGGTGGTCGGTCGGATACGGATGCTGGGCCTGAAGGTCGCGCTGCACAAGTCGGAGGCTTTGTGTTTTCACGGCCCCCGGCGCGCGCCGCCTTCGGGTGCCGGCATCACGGTTGACGACGCCCGCATCGAGGTCGGGTCCTCTATGAAGTACTTGGGACTCGTCCTCGATGGCCGCTGGAACTTCCGCGCGCACTTTGCGCAGTTGGTCCCTAGGCTGGTCGGCGCGGCTTTTGCCCTCGGGCGGTTGCTGCCCAACATCCGCGGACCAGATGTGGGATGCCGCAGGCTGTATCTGGGAGTGGTCAAGTCCATGGCCCTCTATGGGGCCCCGATATGGGCTGACACCCTGGCGCGCCATAATTCCGCTTTGCTGCGTAGACCGCAGCGGATTATGGCCGTCAGGGTGATACGAGGTTACCGCACCATCTCCCATGATGCGGCCTGCCTGCTGGCGGCGTCCCCCCCGTGGGACCTAGAGGCGGTGGTCTGGGCTGAGGCCTACCACAGGCGCACAGACCATCCGCCGCGCGCGCGGAAGCTCCTCGCCCGACAGCTCCTGCTGCAGCGGTGGAGAAGAAGGCTGAGATATGCCACGGCTGGAAGCAGGACTGTCGAGGCAGTCCGACCCATCCTTAAAAGTTGGGTGGACAGGCGGCACGGGTCGCTCTCCTACCGAACGACGCAGATACTGTCGGGGCATGGTTGCTTCGGCAGATATCTGTGTCGCATCGGACGAGAGCCGACCACCACATGTTTATCATGTCGGGATAACGTCGAGGACACTGCGCAACATGTCCTAGAGCATTGCTCCGCGATGAGCATGCTCCGCAGTGTCCTCGTCAATCAGGTGGGAAGCGATCTCTCGCTACCATCGGTAGTCAAATCGATGGTAGCGAGCGAAGCGTCTTGGGACGCTGTGGCCTCCTTCTGTGAGCACGCCATGCTCCAGAAGGAGGCGGCGGAACGGGAGCGGGAAGAAGACCCGAACGCCCCTCCCTTCCGCCAGAGGAAAAGACAGCGCAGGAGGCGGCAGTACGCTGCCCTCCTGCCCACCTAAGGGGCCCGAGCGGTGTCACGGGGGTGACATCGCTCACATAGGGCCTCACGAGACGGCGCGCGCGGTTGTTCCCGCGCGCCTCTCCGAAGGCGAGGGAGGAGACTCGCTCTCTCTCTCCCTCCTCGCCATGAAGGCGCCCGCACACTAGCGGGCGACGCCGGCGGGCGGTGGTCGTTTGCATATTGCTCCCCGCCGTCCGCCATCAACACAAGGCGTCTCGAGGAACACCATCAGGTTTTAGTCGGTGCGAGCCCGACATAACCTCCCCCCTGTCCCCCGACTCGGGGGGGGGTATCCGGTAGGGATTTCCTGATGTAAAAAAAAAAAAAAAAAAAAAAAAAAAAGGTTCAAGCACCGGCATGTAGGTACTGTTTGATTGCCTCGGAAAGCACGTGAGCTTCAGGAGTGGAAGCCTATAAAGGGCTTTAATGATATAAATGTGCGAACCAATTATTCAATAATACTTATGGTCAGGACACAATAATTTATTTGTAATATTTCTTTGTGTTTTGTACGCTAGAGACAACGACGAGCTTGACACTTGCCATGATGCGCCTATGATAATACTTTGCTTTTTATTGTTTTTATAGAAACTAAACTGCAAACTGCTTCCGTTGTCTAGCGGTTAAGTCCGTGGATTTTGAATCCGAGGTACCAGGTTCGATTCCTGGCCGGGACATAAAAAAAATATAAATGTAAATACCTAAATATATTTAATTAATATTTAATTTATTTGTGATATTTCTCGAGTTTGGTACGCCGCGCTGGAGACATCGATGAGCTTGACACTTATGCACCTCGTTCCCTGCGCTAAATGAGATGTTATGGTGATGCGATGTGTAGCCGAGTGCTCAAGTACTCACGTAAATACGTGTACAAGTATTTATTGGCCAACGCAAAATTTGCGGCAAAAACCTAGCCACAACCGCTACGTGATATAATGTATATATATACACTTTGTGCGGCCTTAAACATCAAGTATTACCTATCTTTTACTATAATATACGACATGTTACCCCGCTTCTACCTGCTTCCTATCCACCCTGGCCGGGGACTATAGAGAATATGGTTTACACTCGCCAGGCTACACGCTGGCCAGACGGGTTGGCGAGGGTTACTTCATTAGTTTGTGTATTGTCAAAGTCGAAAAATTTACAAAATATATGTTCCATTTAAAAAAATGTGTAGAGAATACAATCCCGAGCTAGTTTTTGTATTTTTTTTATTAAAATGTATTTATTTAAATTAATAAACATGATTGTGTCCCAGTAATTATAAAAAAGCGAATTCACATTTAGCCAACTTCACCATAGGCCAATCATGAGAAGTGGCAAGCTCGTCGATGTCTCTAGCGTACCAAAGTATTGTACTAAATATTGTATTAAATATTTTGTTTTTAATAAACTACAAAAAATATTTTGTTGTACGTAGACGTACCTATTAATAGCTATATTTAAAGAACTAACAAATATACAGCTGACTTTAAAACACTTTGTACTCATAATAATACGTGTAAAGTTAGTTCAACCCGATTTCTGCATATTTTCTCCAACCACGCGACATTAATCTGCATAAAACATCGCTGAAATATAAACGAAAACATTTGATAAATAACTGAATTTCATATCTTTAAAATATTTAATATACATTGCTCCTTGTCTTCAATAAATGTACAGGTCAGTGTGCTAATAAACAGTAATGGATAATAGTTAAAGTGTAAATTACGATGCTCCAGTTTTCATATTACATCCTGCGGCTGAACCAAGTTAGTTTTAAATCAGCTGTTGTGTTGTTCGCACGTACAGCGAACGCAAAAAATCGAATTTCGAACCGAACGAGGTATTTTATTGTTGACCAAAATAATGTAATTCTAGTTTTTAATAATAGATGTCGCTATGTTTAAATAACGGACGATGAAGAAACTGCTGGACTTTTATCAACTAAAAGGTATTTTTTTTAGTCTATTTTATTAGTTTATTGATCTTTTGTTTTTAAAAAAGCTTGTTGTTTTGTTACACTGGAAATTATGGTGTTATTCTCACTGAACTTACCGTTCCGTGGGAATTAAATATTTATATGTTATAACATGAAGTTGAAGATCTCACAGATCCGTTTTCCGTTTCCGTTTGCTAATCATTTAGATTAGAAACGGATTAAAGACTCAGCTTTACGAAGTGGAAATTGGTGCGAGAGGAATTTCAGCAAAATCTTTGCACTACCTAAAGACAGAATCGGGCCTAATTCATGGAACGAGCTTCCAAGGCGGTGTAAGCGGAATCATACAGTATTGGTGAAATAATGGTGAATAGAGAGCGTCTTGTTGCGTAATAAAAAGTGGAGGCCAACGAGCCCATAGTCGGTCTCAACTTATGGATGGTTTCCTAGGAACATTTTCTTGTAACTATAACGGTATTGTCTCAAAAATGTTCGGAATACTAAACAAGGTGAAACGGTTTTTCCAGCCTTTAATCAGACTGTTGCTGTATACAGCACAGATCAGATCATGCGTGGAAGCTGTTCTCACCTTTGGGATGGTTCCGTAAATACCTCACAGATGCTCTCAATGTCCTGCAGAGGCGAGAGCTGTCAAATTGTAGACAATGCCACTATATCTGGAACTCTTAAATCCCTGCAGCTTCGATGAGATGTGGCTTCTCTGAGCATGTTCTACCGACTATACTATGGTGAGTGCTCTAAAGAATTCTATAACCTAATCCTCTACATTCAGCAACCGAACCACACGCACAGGGCAGAATATGCACCCAAATACCGTAGTCACCATCCCTTTACGTACGTATAAATTTCGTATTAAATCGTACAATAAAGATGTAGACTGCTCTTCCAGCCTCTGTTTAACCTTTAAGCGAAGTGTGAAAGAGCATCTAGTGAAGCCGGCATAGTGTCAGGGAATGATTTCAGTCATGAGTGTCTGATTCGAGTTGCATTCATAGACCTTGCTTGGCAAAAAATAGCATTTGACATCATTGCAAATGGCACATACTTTTAACGAGAACAATAAATGTGGTTGTGTCTGCACTGATGGTGGTAATTTGCCCAGTCTGCTGGGATGGGTCCACCGTACGTGCCGATAAACTCAGTAAAGTGTATCCACAAGTTTCGGGATCGAGCCTGACCATTGCCGTCATGCCCAGTCAAGCCGACATAGTGTTAGGGACTGATGTCAGTCATGATTGTCTGATTCCAGTTGCTAACATTCATTGACCTTGCGCGCCACTTACCATCAGGTGGGCGCAAGGTCACATGTCGTGCTAGTATATAAAAAGAAACTGCATTAGATAATATTTTTAAAACTATGTTGAACAATATTTATTCGAAAAAGTCGGTCAGGTTTCAGAAGCTTCGCGCATGAAACCAATCTTACAGGATGCAATTTGTATGTCGGGTGCGCTCGATTTCCATGAGTCACACAACCACATGCACAGTGAGTTAGTGACTCACAAAGTATAAACAAAAAACCTATTAAGAGGGTTTAACGCTAGTGCTTCCCTCTCATACATATATACATATATATATATACTTATCCTCGTCAACCCGCCGCGGAAAAGAAGCGGATTCTCATTTTGCCAACTTTACTATAGGCCATTTTATGACAAGTGGCAAGCATCGACGATGTCTCTAGCGTACCAAACTCGAGAAATTTAACAAATAAATGAAATTTCGACCAGGAATCAAACCCGGTACCTCCGAGTCTAAATCCACAGACTTAACCGCTAGACCTCGGAGGCAGTTAAATCGCGTATAATTTAAATAATACGAAATAAAGTGTTCAATTAACGTTTGAAGATCATTTACGAGTAATTGGGCTGGTAACATTTACTAAGATATATTGTAACCTGCAAAAAATCTGACAGTACATATATTGTTTTTTATTATTATTATTTTATCAGGCGGTTAGGAAACGTTTGTTTCCAAAACAAACAATATTTTATAATAATAAGTTGGAAGACTCATCTCGTCTCTCGAGTCTGTCTATTCCGGAAATAGAACCCGAGCCCTTGCGTTGGTATGCCACATTAAAAGCAAAACAACACGTGCTAAATTACCGACATGTATAATGCTAACATTTAATCCTAGTTTAGTGTTTTCTTAGCTTACGTAAAGTATATACCTAGTCCTGCGGGGTGAGGCGAAGTGGAAATCTTGGGCATAGCTTTTGACATTTCTGACAGACGTTATCGATCTTGGACGATGCGTTTCCGGACGATTGTGCATTCCGCGTCACCCCGCTTTCATAAATATTGTTACAAAGAAAACGACGATAGTCCACATAATGTATAATTTTTCTAAGTTTACTGTGAATGCATGTATATTTTCTTGTATACGTAAAAATATATTTAAAAGACAGGCATTTTTTAAATAATATTATTACATGTCATATTAAAATTTTGTCGTCCTATACCCCATATGTATTCTTGAATTTCAAGGATTATTTCTGATAAATTTCATCAAAATCGGTACAGTAGTACAGGCTTGACAACAATTACACATACATATGAATATGTTGAAAGGACAAACATACATACAAGGCTTTTTTCACATTAATAATATTAATAACTGCTTCCGTGGTCTAGCTGTTAAGTCTGTGGATTTAGACCTGGAGGTATCGGGTTAGATTTCTGGTCGGGACACGATAATATTTATTAATAATATTGCCACTTGTCATGATTGGCCTATAGTAAAGTTGGCTAATTGTGAATGCTTCTTTAAAAGCATGGTTTCTGACACCCCGAAAGGGATACGGTCGTGATGATGTTACTAATATTAATATAGGCTTTATGGTTTCAATTTCACATTATTTACCAAATTGAGAAAAATCTGCAATTGAAATGGTAATGAATATCATGCATTAGAAATACGTCCGTTTTCCCCCGTTCTGGTGGACTGGAGATTCGAATCATTTTTTAGCGATTACATTACAACAACCGTAGACATATATACTAATAATACGTCTCCAAAATAATTATTAAATTTAAGAACATTTTCAAAGATTTCTGAATTCTGAGTGTAATTTTGACTTTATTAGGGGAATTAATATTCTAAAATTACTAGGAATAAAAAAAAACATTTTTGCGAAGCTAGCCTTGTTTTAACATTATTTAACCTTTTAATTTTTAATTTATTTTTTTGCATTTAACACTGTGTTTTATGCCTTTAGAACGGGTTCTTTCCACTATTGAGTTTCCATGGAACCAACTGGAATAGTCCTCGATGATGGCAAGAGAAAGGTAGATGGGTGTATTTGCATGTTGTGTAATCGTTTTGTGGTGAGGAATATCATAATTTAATAAGAACATTTATTTTATTTACTATTACAATATATGTATTATATAAGTACATACATACATACATACATATCTTCACGCCAGATCCCTTGCGGGGTAGGCAGAGACAATTGAGCGCCATTTGACACGATCACGACATACTTCTTTCGCTTCGTCAACATTCATTAACCTCTTCATACATGCCCTTTGGTTACGAAGACTTTTTAATGCACCTTCAGTCAGTGTTTTATTTATTTGATCGTGATATGTGAGTCTCGGTCTGCCAGGGCCTCTTTTACCCACAACTTTCGCATTATATATCTGGTTCGTCAATCTTTCATCGCTCATCCTTTCAACATGCCCGAACCATCGTAGCATGCCTTTCCTTATTTTTGTCCCTATGCTTTCCTTCATACCAACCCTTTTCCGTATTTCGACGTTACGTATGCGGTCCGCCAAAGTGACGCCACATATCCGCCGCAACGACCGCATTTCTACTGCATTAACCCTACTCTCATGTGTATTCTGACGTATCCACGTCTCGCTTCCATACATCAGTGTTGGTACCAACATGGCATTGTGTATGGCGAGCCGAGCTTTGTCACTGACATTTCGACTGCCGATCAGTGACCCCAGGGCACCGTTAACACTATTTCCCGCGTTCACTCTTCTTTCAACGTCCCTATCGTACTTCCCATCCGCAGTGAAAACACTGCCCAGATATATAATTTCATTTACTTGTTCTAGAGTTTCATCATCAATCTTTATCGTCACGGTTGTCATCCTTCTTCTTTCAAACACTAGTACCTTGGTTTTTCTCGCATTCAAACGGAGTCCTTTTTCTGCACATCCCTCCTTCATTCTTGTGACTAGTGATTGCAGTTGTTGTTCGGACGATGCCATAAGAACAGCATCATCTGCATAAAGCAGGCAGTTCACCACTAGATCACTCATCTTTATCCCACAGTCACTCTCTCTCACTCTTTTTAGGCATTTGTCGAGATATAGAGTGAATAATCTAGGAGAAAGCACACAACCCTGTTTGACGCCCATTTGGGATTCAAAGCAAGGCGACATACCTCCCTCCACCCGCACACAAGCTTTGCAGCCCTTGTACAGTTTGTCATTCACTCCATACTCCGGCAATATGTCCCAAAGCTTCTTTCTTACAACTCTATCAAAAGCCTTTTCCAAATCCACAAAAGCACAGAAAACCTTCTGGTTTAAGGCCATAAACTTCTCCGTGATATTGCGGAGCGAAAAGACTTGGTCAGTGCATCCTCTTCCAGGTCTAAAGCCTCCTTGTGCCTCCCATAAAAGACCTTCAGTCTTCTCTTGCAAGCGTTTCGTGAGAATCTTGCCATACATCTTGCTCGCCAAACTGATCAAACTAATCGCTCGGTAGTTGGCACAGTCCAATCTAGATCCCTTACCTTTGTATAAAGGAACGATGACTGATTGCCGCCAGTCCTCCGGTACTCTTCCCTCCTGCCAGTATATAAGTATTATGTTTTATATATTTATATATGTATTTAGTTGGTAATTTACGCATTGTTTATAAACAAAACATTACCACATTAAAATGTTGGTATGTTAGTAAGAATAGGGTTATCATGCTCAACTTCAGCACGGGGTCACCTCGCGAAGTGTGCAGACACATTACTTACTTCACTCTATCGTACAGAGCTATTTAGCATGTTATAAAAATATGTACTTATATCACAATAAATATATTTGATTTGATCTGATTGTATGATGCTGATCCTCTGGGAGCGGGTACGAAGTGTGGGATGCCACTTGTGTCGACACTTAGGCTTTGTCACACCTTAGGGAAACCGCTCTAAAAGCGGGAGCCGCAGCCGAAAGCGCAGAGTCTGGCAAGCGGCGCAAACACGTATCTATAATCAAAGACTACGTGTTTGTGCCGTTTGCTGTAGATACTCTATGCCCGTGGACTTTAGGCTCTAAAACATTTTTTATCTCCTCTCGTCTAATTGTCTGGTCTGGTGACAAGAGGGCTAGTTGTTTCCTCGCTCAGATAATCGTATAGCGATTCAGGAGGAAAGACCAGGCTGCTTGCCACCATACCCCGCGGACACCAGTAATAATTTTGTTTTTAATTAATATGTTTAAATATAATTTGTAAATTACTTCGAATACAATTTATAATTATTAATTATTCTCTTGGCGAGGTTGTAAGAACGCGTACCTTAAATCCTACAAAGGTCTGTTCAAACCCACCTGGCATGTACCAATGAGAAATACACTTTTCTTACGTACATTTGTCATAGATTTACAACACCACCGTTTCCGTGCCTCGGAGAGCACGTTATGCCGTCGGTCCCGGTTCCACTTATGCCAACTTGTGGAATCGTTAATAAATTGTCATAAAAAAATTGACATCATATCCTCGCTAAGCCGTCTGGCCAGGCGTGGCGAGTGTAGGCCAAATTCTCCAGTTCTGGAACGCCCATCTCCAGCAGTGGAGGTCTAGGACGCTGTGTTCTATGGGCTGTAATGAATGAAAAAAATAATATTCCCTTGTCTTACTGAAATCCGATATTTGATTAGATTTAGGACCAGCGCGTGTTGGTCTGAACACATTCGTTCTTTAGCAGAGACGGGTTGGTTTTATATGATTACAACGGTTTGTTGTTTGTCGGAGCGTTGCCGACCGCAATACATCTGTTCTTATGCTAACATGAAACCTAAGTAATCAGATTTCTTTAGCGTAAGTACTAATGTTTTTTGTAGGTGCTATATTATTATTATTTGGTACAGTCGATAGTCCTGAGTTGCTGGCTTGTTTGGGTTTACGAATACCTAGGTTTAATCTTTGATGTCCCCCACTCTTGTTCGTACCATATGCTAGTACCAGGTATAGACAGAACAGTTATTTATTAAGAACATGTAATAACTATAATATTCTTGCGGAAGATTTGGACATAGACATGTTTAACTCCAAAACAACATATATTAGACGTCTAATGACGCTTCATTACGTTGAATCGATCATCGGCAGCAATCCCTAATGAGTGATTTGTTTTTCATTATCAACTTACTTATGGTTCTCTTGCTCTTTATTACTTAACTTTAAATTTGTATGTGAAAACCTTTAATAGTTCTTAATGAATTTACTGTATATTATTTACTATAATATTGTCAACTGTTGGTTTTCCAAAATGAATAAAAAAAAAAGTGAGTCAAAGACATTTGAACGAGAAACGATTAGGCACTGGTGAAAATATTTCTAAATGGGGTGTATCAGGCAAAGCTTTTTGTAGATGTCGCTAGCGGTACTGGTACCTTGTTTACACCTATGACGGATCCTTTTTTTAATTTATTTGTAGTTTTTTTTTTTTTTATAACAGAAAACTGTATTTTAACTTAATGTTACCTAACTTAAAGACAAATTAAGTAAGCAAACACCGTCTTTAAAATAAAGAACGGCAATTTTGAGATCACCATATCTTTGCTTTCGCTTGGAAATCTCGATTTGTACACTTAAAAGCTGCTCACTTCTGCATAATATCCAGAAAATAATAATTTTCGTAATAAAAATACAACATTTCTATGCAACTGACAGTTAAGGTACTATCTATCATGCGCCATCTGCCGTGATAAAAAGTTAGTGACACCCTATTGAGCGAGAGAAATGAAATTAACAGCAACTAACCTTTTGTTCCGGGTCTCGAATGTCGACCGAATTCCTGTGGTTTTGATAGCCGACGCGCGAATGCTCGAAGAAGAGAATTTGGTCTACACTCATCACGTTGACCAGACGGAATGGCGAGGGTCTGATGTAAATTTATATGATAATTTATTAACGATTTCACAAGATGGTATTAGTGGAACCCGGACCGACGACTTAATGTGCTCTCCGACACACGCAAACGATAATGTTGTAAATGTATGACACATCATAATGTAGCTACACGTAATAAAAGTGTATTTCCCATTGGTACATGCTGGGGTTCGAACTGACTTTTTTTTTCAAGCATGTTAAGGAAAGCGTTCATACAATCGAGCTAGCTTACAACCACCCTCATTATTACTATATATTATATATATTTAGCTAATTATTAAAAATAAAATATAAATATTTATTTATTTATTCTTGGGAAAATTTACAGCCTTTACAATATTATAGAAATATAATTTTTAATGGTTGCACCTACCTCACAGCACAAATAGTTTCATTGTCCCAAAGGTTGGTTGCTAGAGAATGCCTAGCGGCATTAAGCCCGCCTCTTGTACATAGTGCAATAAAGTTTTTAAATTAAAAAAAAAAATGTATACAAATAATATATGTCATCTTAAAGCCTTACAAAAGAGATTGCCCAAAACCAGGCCCCATTTTTTATTGCAGCGTTCGTCAACTAAATATAATTCAATTATCATAATTATTTTCTATGTTTCTTTCAACTTAATAAATGTAAACATCTGTTTTACCCCAGCATTAAAATATAATTTAATTAAATAGTCAATTCGTCAAGATTTATGTACTTATTAAATAAGAGCGCTACGATGAGGTACTTTATTATGATCAGGTACTTTATTATAGATAAAACACAGAATTTCAAAGTGAAAGTAATTCTCTGTTTTATATCGGCGGGATCGAAACTATTGAATTAGGTACGCGAAAAAAGTTTTTGTCAATTGTCGTTATGTTAGAGTTAACTTAATTACAGATTATGAAAACACATTATAATTACTATCAAATAAGAAAGAAAACATTATGGCACGAGAATATTTGATTGGCCATTTGTCTTTTAATTTTTACTGTTAGCTATTATCATAATAAAACAACAAAATCAATACAATAACAATGAGATATGAATTTATATATTAAATAGAAAAATATATTATAAAATAAAATACTACAACAACGAAAGAATAAATATATTTTAAAATATTATAAAAGTAATATTTCAACATTTTAAGGGACATCTACTCAATAATATGCTTATCACAGTACTCTGTAGTCCATAAACGTCTGAGGGTGGAAGGAGATGTCTCGAACAGGTCGACATCCAAATGTTGTGACAAGTCATTAAATCCTCTACATGTTCGAGTGATATAGGAGTTAATTCTGTAATTAGTAGATGAAAAAGGAACGGGTTATTAAATAAAAAAACAACAAGCTTTTAATATAATAAATTAAAATTAATGTAAGTTTTCATATCGCAGAGCTTTATTTTTAGATAATAATGATGGATAGACAAGTGGGAGAGATAAGATGAGAGCGCCAACATAAATCGGCTAATGGATCGGGTGACGTCATGACCTTGACCTCGGAGTAACTCTCGTATCGGGTGAATCACATTTTTAGCGCTTTTACTTCAGAAACTAACAAAAACATGCCTTACATAGCAAATACATGTAAAAGAAAGCGAAGAAATGAACCTAAACAGATTTTTACAATTAAGATAATTTTACGAGTAACTTCTGGTTAAGGAGCTAAGATATGTTTTATAAAGCACAAATAAATAAAGAAAGAAACAGTGTCTCACATTCGAATTCTAAAACGCATCGTCAACAGCTCCACCACTAAATTATACCTTCCAGCTTCCAGCTGTCAGAGGGACCCCTCAGCAAGTTACTGTGCTCGAGGAATACAACTGTCAAATTTTCGCCTAATATTTAGATTAATAACTATTATATTACAAAAGTCCGCAAAGTTAAGATTGTTTCAGTGGCAGATCCACTTTCCAACTAGATTTTGAGCCCCTGTACTGATCCAAATCTATAAGATTACATACATACATTACATAATTATGTAAAGAAGTAGTGTTGCTGTAAGCAAGACCAAGACCATGACTTGGGCCGTCTTAGCCTTGGTCTTGCAAGACTCTTGCTCAGATTCAATATATATATATATCCAATTGTAATATAGAAATCTTGAGAGTGCGCAAACTACTATATTGACAACTACTCTTCTGATTTATTTGAAATTTGAAATAGTTATTTAATTATTTGTTAAGTTATCACCTGTGCCTCCGTGGTCTAGGCGTTAAAGAAAAACTGGTAGATTACAAATTAGACTACAAATAAGTTAGAGATAAATACGCAAAAAGGTAGGTATTAAAGAAAGCATAGGGACAAAAATAAGGAAAGGCATGCTCCGATAGTTAGGACATGTTGAAAGAATGAGTGTAGAGAAATTTACGAAACAGATATATAATGCGTAAGTTGTGTGTAACAGAGGCCCTGGCAGACCTAGACTTACCTATCACGATCGACGAATAAAACAATAGCTGAAGGTGCATTAAAAAGCCATCTAAAAAGAGGTTGATGAATGTCGAAGAAGCGAAAGAGGTATGTCGTGACCACGACAAGTGGCGCTTAATTGTCTCTGACTATCCCGCAAGGGATTTAGCGTCAAGTTTGGTACGCTGGAGACATCGACGAACTTGCCACTTGTCATTATTGGCCTATAGTAAAGTACATAAATTAATGGCCCCTAATGATATGAGTATATTTACTTTTTATGTAGAATCCCATCCCATTAGCAACAATTAGAAATCATTAGTTTGACGTAAACATGGAAAATATTTGATAAAACTTTACAATTAGTTAACGAGATCAACAATTAAGTTGTATTGTAACACATTATTTAATCATCCATTTTGGGTTATTATTAATAATAATAATAAATTATTTATTGTACAAAACAAAAACAAGTGCAGGCACATATTGCGAGCTTAATGCCGTAAATGCATTTTCTACCAACTAAACTTTGTGACTGAGAGCTGTAATAAGCGGGTGCAGAAGGTTACGAAGAAAATAGATAGTTTAAATTATTTATTACTATATAAAACACAAATTAATTACATACATATACATATATAATTACATACATATTGTACTACTTGTGCTACAATGATAAATAATTGTCAATAGTAGATTTGATACTTTTATTAATAAGTCTAATGTTATTTTAAATATATTAACAGAACATGTTTTAAAAAATGGTGTCATCGCATTATCTAAATGGTTCATAAGTTATGTAATGGTATTATATGTATTATTAGTATTTAATATATCATATATATTACTATGTATTTTAGTAATATAATTGTAAAAGTAAAGTATCATCACGTTTCCCTTTCGGGGTGGTCAAAAACCACGCATGTAAATAAGCGTATTGAAATTTAGCCAACTTTACTATAGGCCAATCATGACAAGTGGCAAGCACGTCGATGTCTCCAGCATACCAAACTCGAGAAATATCACAAATAAATTAAATGTGTTTATTTACATTAATAAATATTTTTGTGACCCGACCAGGAATCGAACCCGGTACTTCCGAGTCTAAATCCACGGACTTAACCGCTAGACCACGGAGGCAGTTAATGAATGTGTTATTATTTTACAAAGAGTGATGTGGCTAAAGACTAGGAGCTTTATGGATAGCAAATTGAATAACCATAAAGAAAGATTCATTTGTTTTTGAATTAATTAAAAAGGATGATGTTGAAATAAGGTTCTTAGTAATCCTCAAGATCCGTCGTAAAAAAGATCGCGAGTGTCATTCTGACAATCGGATCTTGTTGATTTCCAAAAGTCAATATCTAAAGATGTATTTTAATTTTAATATACCTAATTTTATTTACATTTTAATGAGTTATTTTGATGTTGAGAAGCCCCCATCTCCAATAGGTTAATATTGTTGACAGAAAATCGTATTCAGTATTAATTGGGAATAATTAAGTAAACAAGGCGTTATGGCTTGTTCCAGTACCGAAGCTGAATATTATTGTTTAGGTAATGCGGTTAAAGAAGCTAAATTTTTTATAAATTTACTTTCTGAGATTTCTGTTCTACAAACTCCAATTACAATTTACAATGACAATCAGAGTCCCCATAAAATAATTAAAAACTCACAAACGCATAGACGTACTAAACATATTGATATTTGCCACCTTGTAAGAGATGCTGTAAAAGAAGGTTTAGTTAATATTCAATATAAAGCAAGTCAAGAATTAGTTGCTGATGTCCTAACTAAAGCTTTACCTAAAGTTAAACATATTTATTTTGTTAACGAATTAGGATTATCCGATACCATAGTGGAATTATATTTTATTTTGTTTTATATATAGGTAATCTTAATTTAATTAAATTTTATTGTAGTATGTTTTGTTTAATTTAGGTTTAGTTCTTGAACTCTTTATATTTTGTTTTAATACACAGGTACTTGAGTAAGGGGAAGTGTTGAAATAAGGTTCTTAGTAATCCTCAAGTATCCGTTGTAAAAAAGATCGCGAGTGTCATTCTGACAATCGGATCTTGTTGATTTCCAAAAGTCAATATCTCAGGATGTATTTTTATTTTAATATAATTTTATTTACATTTTAACGAGTTATTTTAATGTTGAGAAGCCCCCATCTCCAATAGATAACGCTGTATTTGTTACCAACTTTTGAATTTAGCTGTATTTGATTTTATACGCCTCAATTAAGTTGTATTTAATGTATATTAATTTACTGTCAATATAATTTAGCCCAAATCCCAATGCAAGAAGTATGATGCCCTTTCTGAATAGTAGGTTTTTCTTTAGTGGATTTATCAGAAATTCCATGCATTTAAAATTAACAGAAATTGGCTTTAGTAAGAAAACAATACGATTCGTGACTTCCCATAATAGAAGTTACATGATTCATCATTTTTACTCAACACAAATTTTATCATTTACCCATTACTGCTTCCATGGTCTAGCGGTTAAGTCCGTACCCGGAGGTACCGGGTTCGATTGATGAAAAAAAAAACTTCGATTGTACCTAAGTGGACCGCACTTTACCAACTGGCCGTTCATCGTAAGATGTCCCCTGCCGTGATGTCTTGTCTTGTCAATCTGTTGTTGTCAGATGGTCAGATCTTCATATGCTATGTTCGACTTGAAAGCAAAGCGTTCACCGCTTTTTAAAACCGAATTGTATATGTATTGAAAATGTATAAAAACCACAGAGCAACACAAAGTTGAACGACTTTCAAAAAAAGCCCTTAATATAGCGACAAGTCAAACACAGGGATAATGTGAACTGCTCCGATATTTTTTTGTGTGATGATTTTTCTACATAAATATTAAATATTTTTATATATAAATATTAAATATTTTAAAATATATTGTTGGCAACACCGTAGGCAATGCTACAAATTCCCAAGGCAGGGGACATCATACGGTAAACGGACTATAGGTACTATAGCAATGTTTTTACGTCACTCTCTATAGTAAATTGTATATATTAGTATATTTGATACGTCGATAAAATAAAATTATGGTGCAACATCTTTAGTCAAGCAAAACGATGAAATTTCACTTATACACCGCTGTCTTTCTGACTTTCCAATTAAGGATGGAGGAATAAAAACCGTCGATGTACCGTTATTTATAAATTGACATGTATCGATACAAATTACAAATGTTATGAACACACGCGAACTGATTCGCTATGCAGATTTTCTTACATTTAGTCCGAGTATATATGTGATAAGCGGTAGCGATTGGCGTAGCGATAGAGTATTGCATAATGTTTTAATGCTAAAATTATACGAAATTCTTAGAAATCCATAATCTTGTTTCCCCTCTCGCTCGCACTATCCAATATTTTTAAAGATTTTTCGTGTACTTTTGAGAAATGTAGTCTCTCAACTATCTTGGTAATATAATAATTACGGATAAATCGTTATAAATGTTTTTTCTATTTTTCTCTGTCTAAAATTAGGTACATATATGAATAAATATGAAAGTAAAACTATGTCCAAAATATCCGTAATTTTATTTCTAGTGAAAATCAAATAATTGATTCTAAAGTACGTCATTTAATTGGTTTTTCTTTGTTATAACACAATCAATATTGGGAGATTGATAACAACACTTGGCTACAAATTTTCTTTGTTAAAGTCACGATACCTATGGTTATAAGAAATGAGCACTTTTAAAATAATTACTCATGGTGTCAATATTATTTTAGTTTTTGTTATATTAACGTTTTCAAGCCTCATTCTGCAATTTGAAGTGAGTGTCTATTCGTTATTGCAGGTATCTCAAATTCGTATACGAATATTTCTTTATAACGATAGCTTTTTTTCACGATGCAGTTGGTACAATGGTACAATATGTTTTACCCATTGGCGTTTATAGACTAAATAATTGAGTATAGTAGACATACATACTTTTTTATATTATTTCAGTCAAACTAAAGAAAGCTATTATAAATTAGTCTTGGAGTCCTCGGTCTCCCATTTTCTGTAATGATTGAGCCTGCGATACCAAAATACCTCAAGAACAACTTTGCATATCTCTCTTTCTTTCCACGACAAATCCCTTCGCTCCTTTCACAACTAGCTTCTTTCTGTCCCCTTACACCATACTGGATTTATTTTTAACTCCTTTGTAGTCGCTGCCACAAATTTATGGAACAATCTCCCTACCAACATGAGGCAAGCTAATACCAAGTCGTCTTTAAAAAAACTGGTCTATTCAGATTTTATTAATAGCCCCAATCCATAGTAGTAAATTTTATTACCTATCTATGTTTATGTATAATATTGTGTATCTACTTATCTTTATTTTTATTTAATTGTACTTATATTACTTCAAATTTTCCCCTAGTTTTTAAATAAATAAAATACACCAATAAAAAGTGAAAATTATTACAATAGTTTATCTATCTAATTTGTGTAGAAATATGATATTTTTTACAGTTTCTTCATACAAGTTAACAGTCAAGAATAATAAAATTGCAATAAACAAATAAGAATCGCTACATCGACCGTTCCCGCTTATGCCAAAGCCGCTACGTTCATGGTTGAACGGAGTGTTGTATTTTCAGAACGAGACCATTTAGAATGCGGTTCTCTGCATTCCTCACGTTATCATCACGGCACATATTTCCCATTAAAAACATAAGTGCTAGAAATCGACAATTAAACACGAAACGTCGATACGGCATTTTGCTTAAATTACCTTGAAACTGTTGATCGATACAAGTTTAGGTTAGCGTTTGATTTACAATTTAATCGAAAAATATCATACCTACCAGATCTACAGCTCGGTTACGGGGTAGATCTGGCTGGTAGATCTCTATACCCACAGCTAATATGGAGAGCAAACTTGATTATAATGAGATGTAAAAAGCTGTTGTCAGAGAAGCCTAAATTAACAAAGCCAGTGTAGGTACCTAAATAATTATATTGATTTATTTCTTTATTTTTACTGTAATATACTTAAATACTAGCCCACCGGCCCTGGAGTCGCACGGGTAGCACTATGAAACAAACATGCCAAAAAAATATCTGTTAATCCGATCGCCACCAGTGATGGGCTGTTGGCGTATTTTTCATTATCGATAACTAGTTAAATTTGCCAACTAGTTGACCAGCCAACTGGTATTGCAGTCCTATTCTGTTACTTAAGCGCAAACGCTATATAATGGAATCCGTTAACTATAGTATATATATCACGCTATTAAAGTTGATACGGCCGCTGACAAGGTCGAGCGCTTATAGAGTTGAGAATTGAATAATATTATGTAATTATGACGCAACCTCTGATATAAATGACGAAATCCACTAATAACGTTTGCGACAAATACTAACCTACCAATTTGAATTAGTTATGACCATTTATTATTTCAAGATTGCTTTTATTCGTAGATATTTAGTTATATTTTTATATACCTTCTATACTATTTGTGACTTGACTTTTTATAGAAAAATTAATGCACTTTTATTCGTAATTTACATAGATTTAGGACTGGCTTAATTATTTATTAAGTAGGTAATAGTTACTACTATCAGTCCATTCGTCAATTCTCGCCCGGTAGATGCTGCGGCTACTCTCGTTGCAAGAGTTGACTAAATGGTGGACAGTTTATTTAACCAGTTCGTCGATTCAACGCCCATCACTAATCGACACCAAACTTCATATATTCACCAGGGTCGAGTTGATCTGAAAATTTCCGACTTTCTGATGACGGACATCAGTTCCCTAGGATTATGCCGGATTAACAAGATGCTTCTTCACACTTCAGTTTAGACTGAGAGAGTTCTCTAGCCTTGTTTGTTTATTGTTACATTTATTTTCAAATGATAGCGTCGGATTTAATGTATACGTTTGATATCTGGCCTCCATTTACGTCGCGTCGCGATCAATTTATTTAGATTAACAATCTTTCACTTTTTTAATGAATTTCCTTTAATTCCAGCAACGCGTTAACACGCAAGAACGCGAGGGTCAACGCTGAAGAAGGATTTAAGGAATCCGTCATGTTTAGGAAGTCACAGATATCGGAGCTGCCGCCGCGACCTGACGCCTCGCCGGGGCTCCTCAGGCGACGGTATTCCATGCCAGAGACTATTATGAGGAAGTAAGTTAATTAACTGATTTTCTTGTTTTTACTAAATCCATAGTGAAACATGTTCTTAAAATAATGCAGTAATTACTTGGTGTACATGTTTTTTTATGAGGACTGATGGGCCATAGAGGTAAAAAAGGAATTAAAGTAGCCTTTAGTCAATTTTCGTAATCTGAGCGTTGTCATGTTTATGCTTTGTGATTTTTCTTTTCTTTGGAAATCACGGTACATCAAAGAATTGTAACTGTTTTAAAGGACACAAACTATGATAATCATCATGTACAATTTTACAAGAAAAACTGTTATGATTTCAGGTATCGTCTCGCTCAACAGCGTTCAGAATGCGACGACAGTGATGCGTACAGTGCACCTTCTCTCACTTCCCGTGCCTCTCCTCCGAGCGAGCCACAAAACCGCGGCCTCCGTCGGGACATGAGGAAGTCCGCCCTTCTCAGGAGACTCTGGAATAGAAACTCCCCGACCTGCTCCTACTGCAGCGACGAACAACACTGCACAGAAACCAGATCCCTCGACGGATCAAGATCGGAGCTGCGACATATATCCAGCTTCACATCATCAAGAGAACCCGGCTGGGCCACGCCGAAACGACAAAGACTCGAATCTCCCAACCATTTCCACGGTAGCGACGAAATGCTCAGAACGGCGATGAGGAATAGCTACGATAGGGCTGAAGAATCCAGAATGGAAAGAGACGCGCGTGATTCATATTCGATGTCCGATTCCACTTTCCAATCCCACGATAGAGAAATATCATCAAATATAGTTACATCATCAGACACCCAGTTTACAGATAGCACAAAATCAAATAATTCGCGTAATACCGGAGATTCTTCAGATGGGCTATGTTCCGAATGTGTGACAGCACAAATACATTCAGAATATCCAACATCACACGGTACAAATAGTTCATCAACTAACGCACAATCCGAAGAACTTACATTGATTAATGTGACTGTTCCTACTTCTGCAGAAAATGAGACAAATGCATTTACTATGTCTGATAGTGATTTCCCAAGAAACAGGCATATTAAACTTGAAATTAATGAAGAGTCAGACGAAATAGACAATAAAGATACGAACTTACCAATTCCTGAAAGAACATGTAAAATTGAAACACCGCCCTACGAAATATTGGAAATAGTTGTCTCAGAAACACTAAACTCCTCGGCATTTGATCATGAAAATATTACTACAGTACAATCGACAACAAAGAACGATGTCAGTTTATTCCAAAAGAATGCGTTACCACTTGCTAATAAAAAAGACATGCATACTATTGATTTGGATGAATATGTATCAAACATTTTGGTAGAGAGTTTAAATTCACTAACTGATCAGCTAGAAAGCATGAATGCTTCCATTGGTTCCGAAAGAAAGATAAGCATAGTCGAAAAGGAAATTAAAATCAAATTACAAAATACAGGTGTTAATACAATTGTACACTTAAGTCCAACTTCTAACAACCAAATTATTTTCGGTAATAAAGAGCTATACAATATTGATGAAGACAAAGATTGTTGTAATAATGTTAAAGACCATGATACTATTTGCGAAGAAGTTTACTCAGTTGAATCTAATAATAACTATTCTGCTAGAGACAAAAGCGATTATACCAACGAAGTAACATACCACGATGACACAGATCCAATAATTCCACATGACAATGTTAACAAAGCTGTTTTGCAGCAAATTCAGAAATTATTCCAAGATGAATTACAGAATGTTGACACAGAAAACTATCCGCCAAACATGATGCCCGGAATCTCACACATCGAGATATCTAATGTTGATGTGTTTATTAATGAAAACACTGATCCTCATTTATCGAGAAGTGACGTTATTACTTTGGAAACTGATAGCAACAGTGTTCACAATGATTACCAATACAGTGAACATTCACAAGACATGTTAAGTGGAGTTGGATCCGGAAACTATTATAATGATATTGATGAACCTATATTAGTGCCTCGATTTTCTGCTCTTCCACATAGCGAATCAATGGAGGTAAACACATCGTCTTCAGAAGATCCTGATAACTTTGGTTCTGGATGTACAAGTCTGGTAGACAGTTTAGACGATCCAAATTCACCCAGATCAATGTTGCTAAGAAGATCTTTTAGACGCAGTGAATTAGTAAGATCTGCTATTGATGTACTGGACTTATTGCCTGAAAGCGTACATTCAAGAGATTCATATCCCAAAGAAAAATGTGAAGCTTTTTTCATCAGAATAAAGGACAATGACTGTGATTGTGAAAAAGAGAATATCATAGTAGCGGATCACATGCCAGAAAAGATCAAGGAACGGTTAATAAGACGTCACAGAAAACGGGAATTGCGAATGGAAACAGCTAAACGTAAAAAAGTAAAACAATTGAAACGAGAATTGGAAATGCAAAAAAGCAACGAAAGTAGCAAATCAAAGAAGGATATCGAAAAAGACTGCATGGCTATTATGAACGAATTAGTTAACGAAGTAATAGCTAAAATAGCACAAGAAGAGTATAAGTTTATGAGAATAAAACAAAAATCTAATAATAATAATGTAAATAACAAATCTTATGAAAACCATATGTCACAAAAAAAGAGTACTTCGAAAAAGGACATTGACTTCTTAAACCATATGGAATCGTTTAAAATATCAAAAAACGGAAGTGTTCATTTTCGTAAAGAAAACTCTGGGAAAGACCTCAATCACAATAGCCATGATAGATCTAAAAAGTCTAAAGAAAAACATCAAATCTACGGCAAGTTATCTTTACAGGCATATCCTCCAATGACACCAGACGAAAGTGAACCAAAGAGAATATACCAAAAATCAGAAATCCGCGATGGAAACAAATGTATTGAAATATTAGAAATTCTGGAATACGTAGACACCCAGAGCTCTCCTGAGACTACAAATTCCGACGAAAATCTTCATTCTAATAGTCGGAGTAAAAAATCGAAAATCCCTATACCGATTTACGAGAGATTCAGTAAGCTAAATAAAAAGAAGTCGCAAAGGCCATACAAAAGTTCACCTGTATTAAATTTGGAAGATAAAACACATAGTTTATACCTTGATGTACTAAGTGATGATAGTAATGGCGAACCTTATACAAAGGATTGCGATGACGCAACACAACCAACAAGAAGAGCATCTGTGCCACATGAAACTCGATCCAGGTCTAACTCGTTGCGATTCAAACAAGTTTTCGATATAATACCTGAAGAGAAAAGCTTAAGCATAGAGTCGCCTGACGATATCAATTACAACAGACGAGTTTCAGCTCCTAACATCAACTTTACCGAGAATAATAATGAACGGAAAACTAAAAGCGATAAATTGAAAAACACTCAAATAGACAGAACAAGTCCGCCTAAAAGTAAAGATACAAGAACGATTGGAACATCACCGTTCAATGATAACGATAAAAAAATCCCTCAAAAGATGAATAAGTATATAATGACCTCGCCTTCGAAGAAGTCTCAAGCAACTAGTCCTATAGTAGCTAAAGTGGAAAAGGATATTAAATGTGGAACGAATAGTGCCAAGAAATCTCTGTCGTCTCGAGGGACTCGTGCCGGGTGGTTAGGGTTCTATAAACCCAATAAACAAGTATTGGAAGATGAAGGTATCAAAATTAGTTGTGGACCTTGTCACTGATTTTGCCCTCAGTTCCGAAAGGGTGATTAAATTAACGCATGAGTAACATTTTGTTATACGCTACTTGATTGATAGTTTATTTGTCACTTTAATATTTCGTTAATTTAATCATCCATTTAGAGACTAGTGTGGTTAGAATTTTACGCGCAATTTCACCAACTATCGAGGACGGATATCTAACATTTTTTTTAAAATCTGTTTTGCTCTCATCTTGAGATTTGGTAAGAAGTTCTTTTGTCGGTTAAGATGGACAATTATTTCTCACCTTTTTATTTAGACAGGAAATATATTAATGTTTTTAATATTGATCCAATACTTTCAGTAAAATGATGGTTACTCGAATCAGAGTCAGCAAAATCACAAAAACAGAGTACACATAAAAGAAATTTAAGTTACACTGACGAATAATGAAAATATATAATGAAAGAACAATGGGCAAAATGTCCCTTTGTAACAATTTGGTACCTATTTTTATAAATACATCTTTCAATTTACTTATTCAGTAATGGGCGGGGAAAAAAATGACTATTTAAAAAAAAAACGTAATTAGTACGCTTTGGAAGCTTTTTTAAGTAGAATCTGTTATTTTTTTCATTTCTAATTCTTTGAGCTTGTCAACAAAATTTGTTAATTAATATTATTGTAAATAGGTAAATAATTACTATTTTCATTAACACTTAAATTCCTTTAATTTATTAAGTACTAGATAGGTTTTTAACTACTAAGGTCTTTAACCAGTGCGTCCTTCCGGTAATGTCGTACGGAGCAGTGTGACGTGGACACTAACAGTGGGTCTGGTCCATAAATTCAAGGTCGCTCAGCGAGCCATGGAGAGAGCTATGCTTGGTGTATCTCTGATGGATAGAATTCGAAACGTTGATATTCGTCAGAGAACGAAAGTTACAGACATAGCTTTTAAAATTAGCAAGCTGAAGTGGCAATGGGCCGGACACATCTGCCGCAGAACCGACGATCGATGGGGCAAACGGGTTCTAGAGTGGAGACCACGTACGGGAAGACGCAGAGTGGGACGACCCCCCGCCAGATGGACAGATGACCTAAAGAAGGTCGCTGGTGGGGGTTGGATGAGGGTAGCGAAAGATCGCGTTAAGTGGCGAGCCTTAGGGGAGGCCTACATCCAGCAGTGGAGAGATACAGGCTGATGATGATGATGATGATGATGAGATAGGTTTGTAAGTCAACATAGATATATAACTAAGAGCCATAATTTTAACTAAGAAAATACGTCTGTTCATTCATTTAAACATTGGTTAAGTTAAAATAGAATAGAAAAATAATTTTCAATTATTTTTATAATGAATTAATTTTCCATTGACATTATTTAGATATCCCTTTGTAAATTAACGCTTTGCACGTCGCACGTGCTTTGCTGTGCAAGGTGGGAACAGTGGAATGTGTTCTAGGTACTTTTAATAAAATAAAAAATCGGCTGTAGAGATTTTAAAGATTTTTTTTACCTTTTACAAATATTTTTACTATTAATAAAAGAGTTAACGCTTTGCTCTTTATGCTACAACAGGGATGGAGTTTATATAAATATGCCCATTGTTCTTTAGATTTTTTTCTGTCTAAATTGAGAAAAAGTAAGAAAAAAAATATTGAAAAATAAAAAACCTAAACCAGTCTATATATTAGAACAAAACATTATTGAATGGTTGGTGAAACTGTCACATACACTGCTTATTTAATAAATAACTCAAAATTATATTGTTTTATTTATGTAGTTTTGCACTTCATAGATACATATATTATTATTTTGTTTATTCATTTAATCGATTGAAGTAGTTGTATATTTTTTATGTTTATTGTTATTGGTGATAGAAACAGCACAATATTTATGATTCGTGATAAGCACTAGTGTTCGACCGAATATTAGATTTCGGTGACGGCTGCAATAACCGAAAGATAAGACAATAAATGACATCATTCATCTTGTAAGGAGTGTTACGGCTTGGTATCCTATCCAGATTCCTCAAGTTGCTTATTCTTTCCCTACACCAAAAAGTGACATCTACTAATGTCACTGTTGTATCTGCGCGACTGCGATGCGAAATAGTCGTGTCTAGCTTTGATAAGCTGACGTTTCGCATGCCTGAGCGTGCATGACGACTATACGTAAATCCAACCAAAAGATTAAATGCTAATAATAATAAGTTTTGTGTAAAGTGCAGTGCTTGGCCAAACTGGAAATAGTGTGAGATAGAAATATGTGTAGATCTGTGACTACCTTTCCCCCTTCTTTGTTCCCCCAAGTCGCATGCCGTTGTCCACTTATTTCAGCACGTTAATCATCTCAATCTAGCTTAGATGTAAATCAGATATAGCCCTAAACGTAAGCAACACATTAGATGCAATAAAACCACCGAGCTATTATAATTCTTCTTCATTAAAAATATACAGTCCACTTCTAGAAGCTCAACCAAGAAGATTTAGGCTAAATTGTATTTACAGTTATATATGCATTTTTGGATGAATTATTGTAACAAGTTTACAATTTAAGTAAAAGAAAACCTTTATTTTATATAGTGTTCAAATTGTTTAAAATTTCATTATGACAGCTTTAGCACTAGGACTTGATTCATACGAGAACTGCATTTTTTATTTTCCAAATAAATTAATTGCTCAGCTATACTCGTATACAACGTGTTACAAAATACCCCGTAAATCCGAAAGGCGGTTAAATGAGGCTTTATAACGAGTTACAATATTTAAGAACCGTAGTATAACATACCGCAAAAAAAAAAAAAAAAATTTTACTTTTGTGCAAACCCTATTTCAGTAAAATTAAAGAGTAAATTACGCAGACTGGCATCAAGGCAGCCGTCGTTGTTCAGTGGGGGGTCTACCATCATAAGTCGTTACCGATACAGTTCGCGAGCACGATTTAAATTGCTATCTTCATGGCCTACGCATAACATCATATCGTAGTATTCCGTTTCTACCATCGTTATTTTGCAAAATATATGTTGGTAAAAGAATTCGAAACAGTTGTAGGATATCGATTAGAAGATTTGAAATTATCAACAATTTTTTTTTTTCAACTTAAATTTTTTTAAAGCCAGTACTTGAGTGTAATGACATCCTTGTATTGAGGTAGTAAACATTTTATTAATGAAAAATAGAAAAACAATTAAAGTAGACAATTATTTAGTAAAATAGGTACGTAGGCCTGTTAAATAAGCTTTGTTCCCTGACATGACAGCTTACTTGGATTGACAATATTTTTAGCTTAGATAATTAATTATATTTTTTACGGGGTATTTTGTAACACATTGTATACTAAAAATATTTTAGTCTAATCAATAAAAGTATCGAATCTACTATTTACATATTTTTTTATTGTACACAGCACAAATAGTACAAAAATGGCCCAAAATGGATGATGTCATTTGTGGAAAATACCACTATTAGTGTACACGTCTTTGCTCAACTTATTCAATATTACCTATAAAGCTAGAAAAACCCGAAGTTTTGGGATTTCATATTTTTTTTTAGTTGTTCAAACGCAATTTTCGTTGTTTGTCGAAACTAAGAACCGAGCACAATATTCGGTCGGACACTTAGCACGTTAGTTATTTAAACTGCATTGTAGAAAGTGCATTTGTTTGTCACATTGTATCAAATTTAAAATAAATTTATGTTTTATCATTATTTTGTTTTATTTTATTTATTTACGTTGTCATGTTCTAGTGGTTACAGTCGCAGATTTAGATGCTAAGGCACCGGGTTCAATTTCTGGTTGGTCCACAATAATTTATCTTATTTGTGATATTTCTCTCCTCAAGAGACGAGCTTGCCACTTGTCATGATGGGCCTATAGTCAAATTGTTTAAATATGAATCCGCTTTTGTAAAAGCTTGACTGACCGAACACTCCGCAAGGGATTACGGTCGTTATGATACTTTTATTTATTTAAAGGTTTAAAGGACACCAAGAGTACTTTAAGAAGTTCTGGGGAATGTTCTGATGCTGGATTGAATAACACAGTCAGAACTATTGAAAGTGAAAAAGCGGATGCTATAATAATCGGGAAAGATAAAGTTAATTGCAAAAAGGAAGTGAAAAAAAAGAAAGAAGAGATAAAAAAAAAGGTTTTTAGAGAGAGTAGCTTAGTTCGATCGTTGAGCGATCCACAAAGCGATGTTGCCAGTATTAGAAAAGAAAAAAAGCGCGTTCAAGTTTCTATAGAAAAAAGCGAAGAGGCCAAGGTTCCTGGTGGGCTTAGGAACATTAGTTCTAGCGAAAGCGACAGTGATTCGGGGAAGAGTTTACTATGTTCCTTAGCTCCTAAATGGCTGTCAGTGGGGAACAGACAGAAAAGGCAGGTTAGAAAGAAATCGCAGGAACAAAGCCAGCAGAATTCGGCAGGTAAAGCCGAATCCTATAAGTAGATTGCAATTTTGGTCCCGCGCTCACATTCTGCGGACTTATTTAGGTAGTTTCAAATTATTTTATTAATGCACTTGTTTGTTTTTTGTATGATATAAGGTTTTCAATTCTTGTTTCCTTAAAAAAAAGTTCGACTTTTGAGGCCGCGTGTTTCTTTGATCACATCTCCAAATATTAAGGTTCAAATAAAACGGGCATTGGTTGTCATTCTCATACAATGATCGTACATTTGTTATACATATAACTTGTTATACATGTAAGATTAATTTCCAATAGCAAACTTCTAACTTTACCTTGTAATATTAATTTCCAATAGCAAACTTCTAACTTTTCCTTGTAATATTAATTTCCAATAGCAAACTTCTATCTTTACCTTGTAATTTTAATTTCCAATAGCAAACTTCTAACTTTACCTTGTAATATTAATTTCCAATAGCAAACTTCTAACTTTACCTTGTAATATTAATTTCCAATAGCAAACTTCTAACTTAACTTTGTAATTTTTTAAAGACAATATTTCTAAGCATTAAATGAAAACATCAACAACAAAATAAATTAAAAGTTTAGCTTTAAGCGTTAAGGAAGAAGGAAGAATTGAATTACTTAGTTATTATTTTGTTTGTTATCTTTGCATCTTGATTGTTAGTTCAAAATGTTTAAACATCAGTAGCTCTAGCACGCAAAAAACTCCCTTCCATAACGTTTTACGTTATGTTAGCTTGCTATCATAGTTCCTATATGTTAAAACATATTAATGGTTTGTATATATACGCTTGATTATGTAATTAGTTATTAAAATCTGTTTGTTTTAAAAATAAAATAAATACATCCGAGCTGTCAATTTATACCCCTCATTCCGAATCGCGTTTAGAGCGCTTAGAACGAATAGGACACTGACCGTCGTTCCGAATCAAATATCGCGATTTGGATGCACAGAGCGTGATATCAATTCGGAACGGTCTAAATCACATTTTCATTCATAAAATGTTAGTTTTTTTAAAAATACATGGAAGATAAATTGCGGATTCCATATCTTTGAGTATGAATACTAACAAATATACATCTCTAGGTTTATTCATCTTTATATGGGTAAAGTTTAATATTATTAACTTATTTTGATCTTTTAAAATAAATTGCCGTGTTACAGACATAATTTTTTCCACTTCCCACTTTAATATTAATTATAGATTTGTTTTAAAAGTAACATACAAACAGTATAAACGAATTACAATATTCAATAATTTAAAAGAAAACCTAATATTAAATAAACTTGAAAATGGCGCGCGTCGTAATGACAAAAAACTGACAGCGATCTACCTCGATATCGTGAGCAGTCTAAGCGCGAGAAATGATGTCGTTTGTGACGTCACACAGCTTTGGCAAAACAGTTTAAGCGCGTATCGGAACACCTTTAAGCGTGCTTAGGTTACTATTATCTCGTATCGGAATGATAGGATAGTTCCATTACCTTCGTGTTTGGCTTGCAGCGGTAAGCGATTTTTACTTTATTGCGCTTTGAAAGTTGTTCGACTTGCGTTTTAAGCATAATTCAGTAAAAATTAAGCGCGCTTTGCTTTGCGTCAAATACTACAAGTGTACTTAGTGGTGCTGTCTAAAATTTTATACTTTGTATCAGGGGATGGAAACTCATAACATGTAATTGACAAATTTTGATTCGAATAGAAAGTGGTGCCACCTAGTAGACGGTAGACGGTACTAAATTCAATGTCTGTGGTTTGAACATAAAAGAGTTGTCATTCATTCAATAATTCGATCATTTGGTTCAATTCATTCAACATGTCGGCCATTGTTGTCAACTAGCTAGCTATACAACCTTAGTAAATAATGATTTTTAAATGTATTGTGTAACTTTTAGTACCTGCCTATGTATCGTATGGTAAACTAGTAACAAAATACACAATATTTAAAAGTTTTTCGCGTAGTTAGGTTGAGGGCTCAAAGATAAAATTTCGGATATAATGCTATTTATTTTAAAAAAATATCACAGCTATATTAAACATATAAACAAAGTAGCAATAGTGGAACACAAGCCAAAGAGATTTTATATTATTTAGATAATACAATTAAAACAGAAATAAGAGTAAAATATAGTAATTAGATCAAAATTAATAATGCAATTGAACTGTGACTAGCAAAAGTAAAAGAAAAAAATAAATAATAATTAAGTGAAAACCAATAGGTTTAATGCATATTTATTTAAAAATAAAATAAATAAATGAGAGACAGGAGCAACATTATACTATATATACGACTATAGCAGTATTAGTATATTAGCAAGCGAAGTGGATTTGCAAAGTCAGTCCGGGATAAGAGATGTCTTGATACTGCCTCCGGTGATGTATTATATAAAGACAAGTATTTGATTTACAATAATCTAAACAGGGGAATAATAAATGTTTGAAAAATGTATATATACGATAGGTACTATTTATTACAATATAGAAGCTATAGCTATAGTATGTATGTACTTTAAGTATCCTACCACTCATATGGCTACGCTAGTGGTGAGTGAGTTTTTCGAGTGAGTAGCCACTCTTTTCCCAATGGGGTGTATCAGGCAAAGCTTTTTGTAGATGTCGCTAGCGGCACTGGTACCTTGTTTACACCTTTGACGCATCATTTTTAAAATGATTTGTAGTTTTTTTATTTTTATAACAGAAAAATGTATTTTAAATTAACGTTACCTACCTTAAAATACGAATTAAGAAAGCGAACACCGTCTTTAAAAAGAAAACAGGTTGAATTAATAGAACGGCAATTTTGAGATCACCATATCTTTGATTTTGCTTGGAAATCTCGAAAAAGCTGCTCACTTCGGCATAATATCCAGAAAATAATAAATTTTGTAATAATAATAAAAAAAATTCTATGCAACTGACAGTTATATGAGGTACCATCTATCATGTGCCATCTATCGTGATAAAAAGTTTGTGATACACCCCATTAGTTACTTACTCTTTGCTTTATATTCTCGATTTGATAACGGCGTTTTTATTTTATTTTGTAGTCTAGTTTTTTAATATAATCTGCTTTGTTTGTTAAAATGTTTAATCTGCTAGCTTCACGTTAGCCATACCATTAAATTAATTACAAGTTAATTAAAAAGCAATCAAGCGTCACTTTGTAGAGTAAGCAAAAAAATTGCAATTTAATACTCCAGTTTATGCCTAACGCTACTTGATGGTTTTTTACTTTTTTTTTGTTTGTTTTGTTTCTTTTGTTTTTTTTGCATATTTTTGCGTAATATTTTACTCATTACAATAGTGTTAGAAAAACTGTTAATTAATGTAGCAGGAATTTAGAGGTGCCTATGTTAGCTTGGTTAGTTATTTTGGTCAGGTACAATACCAGGTACAAATTTTCCTTGATTGTTGCTTATTATCCTATTATCATCGGTTACCATGTAGTACGCAGTACCATATATATTTGAATTTATTAAGAATAAAGAACAGTACAATGATTGAAATAAAAATAAAGCTAATAAAACAATATACAAAATTAAAAATAAAACTAAAATCTAAACTATATATAAAAACATTCACCCATGACTTGATCATGTGGCAGTGTGCCAAGAACACTCGCAGCATTCCCCCGCTACACAACGATGCTGATTTGCTGCGCGAAAAAACTGCCAGCCCTCTTGTCACATACAGCGTTAACCAACCGCTTAGACAGTTCTTTGAAAAACTTCTTAGCGCTTGGTCCCCACGGTCCCATTGTCTCAAGACCTGTAGTCATTAGTAACAGACTCGTATTTGCGACATTTGGCCTCCGCAGCCACCCCAGCCCTGACAGATGTGCTGGACATGAGACCGAGCAAGAGTGTCCACACCAATGCTCGACCCATGGACCACGGCACCAAAGTCAATCCATCGGGTCTTTTACCATCACTGCGAGAGGTCCCGGACGGTTCAAGAACCTAATTATATGTTTATGTAGTATATAAATAGTATAACTTATTTATGTAGTTTATATAGATATGTATGTGTAATGTAATATAATTTTATTAATAACTGCCTCCGTGGTCTAGCGGTTAAGTCCGTGGATTTGATTCCTAGTCGGGACACAAACATATTTATTATTGTGAATAAATACATTTAATTTAACTCGTCATGACATGCCTTAAATACCTAAACCTGTCAACCTTATTGCGCTGGTGGCTGAATATTTTCTTAACGCGAATGGACTATAGTAACAACTTCTTTCAAAAGAAAGTCATTGACAGCTCTTTCAGGTGGTTGGTCAGTTACCGTAGCTGGTAACTGTTATACAGCTTTACCAGCCGATGTAGAGATGCGCCTGAGTTTTCCAAAGTCATCAGCTCCTCAAGCCAGCCAATCAGACTCTGGCTTCGGCGACGAGTGCCGCTCCCGCCGACCAATCGCAGCGCCCCAAAAATCATGCCAATGCAAACATTGCCACGACTGCACCTGCTCTAGGAAAGAGGGGGATGACAGTTATCCGCCAATTTTGCCACCTCCGGGACGGAAGATGACGGTTACAATGAAAAAAGAATCTTCAGGTGCGTAAAATGAGTTTATCATGTAATATCGAAACTCGGTTCGCAGTTTGATAAATATTTTTTTACCGAATACAACCTATAATATACCTTGAAATTTAAACCCGAAAGTATAAAACTTACAACTATTAAATCAAATCATTTATTTCCATATCGTTAGAACATCAAGTAAAGCATCATCACGACCGTTTCCTTCCGTTGTGGTCAGAAACTACTATTATTTATTTATTATTTATTATTTAAATTAATAGATATTATTCTGTCCCAACAAGAAATATTAAATTCCTGGTCGGGACACAAAAATATTTATTAATGTAAATAAATACATTTAATTAATATTTAATTTATTTGTGATATTTCTCGACTGCCTCCGTGGTCTAGCGGTTAAGTCCGTGGATTTAGACTCGGAGGTACCGGGTTCGATTCCTGGTCGGGACACAAAAATATTTATTAAATATTTATTAATATTTAATTTATTTGTGATATTTCTTGAGTTTGGTACGCTGGAGACATCGACGAGCTTGCCACTTGTCATGATTGGCCTATAGTAAAGTTGGCTAAATGTGAATCCGCTTATTCATAAGCGTGGTTTCTGACCAACCCGAAAGGGAAACGGTCGTGATGATACTCTACTTTTAGTTTTCTCGAGTTAGGTACGCTGGAGACATCGACTTCGCTTCTATAAAAGGTTATTGGACCACTTTGCTGCTTAGTCTTCTACTAGCAGGAGTAGAATCATTCAAAATAATTAAATTAATGACGTTTCATAAATGCCTGTAATAGGTTTACGTGAATAAAGATATTTTGACTTTGACTTTGATAACATAAAAAATAAAAACAAAAGAATCGTGGTTTCTGACCACCCCGGAAGGGAAACTGTCGTGATGATGACACATTACATTACCTATTATTCGTTTTTTTTTAAATTTTTCAGGTTCTTCAATTCTTGCGTCAAAGAGTACGAAGAAGTCAACAGATTCTTTGCCAGATGTCGAGACTTACAAAGCTTCTAAGAATAAAAGTAAAAGTTCTGTCAAGGTAAGACACATAAAAAAATATAGTATGAAAAGCCTCCGTGGTCTAGCGGTTAAGCAATTTAGATGGCGATTTAGTTGGGTTCAATAAAAATACATACAGTGTAAACTCCATGTAACGTCACTCGATTTACCGACAAACTCCCTAAAGCGTCGAAATCAATTGGCTTTGGTTGGTTTAGCTTGTCTTCCAATTCTGATTTTTCTTCTCTCCATTTAACGACAACTCTCTATAACGCCATAATGCACAGTCCCTTCGGTGTCGTTATATAGAGTTTACACTGTATTATTAAAATAATCGTGATATTTCTCTCCTCTGGTTCGCTAGAGACATCAACAAGCTTGCCACATGTCATGTTAAGACCATAGCTGGGCATTAACTCGTTAATCCGTTAATCGTTAATTAACGAAGTTAACATTTTGATTAACGGGTTAACTTTTAAGTTAACTTTTTAAAATGTTAACGGACACGTTAACTTCCGTTCATATGCAGAAGTCCGTTAATCGTTAATCCAATGCCACTATTTACCGCACGGCACCGCGGTGTGGCGCGAAAAACAGGTTCAGACAAGTATGAAACGACAAGTGCCGGGCGCGGCGGCGCGTGAGACAAAAACAAAACTAGATATATTTTGCCGGCGCGTGCGAGTAAGAAAACTGCGAAGTACTAAATGTTAATAAAGAAGAGTACAGTGTAATTAGTTAGATATAAAAGTGTATTGTGCAGTGTAGTAATTAAAACTATATCATGGAAGACATGGAATCGTATTTCAGCGGTCCTGATGAGAATCCTTGGCCACATTTGACTGAGTATGTGGAATTTGTATCCAGATCGGGCCAGCAAATACTTTTTGCTTGTAAGCGTTGCTTGCCGAAAGACACCAAAAAAAAAAGTTCATGTATCAAGCCTGAATAATATGAAACAACATGTAAGAAGGGTACATGAGTCACAATACGTACAGTTTGAAGAGATTGTTAAGGCGGGCTCTAAACCGAGGCAAGACAAAAAAGAGAACTCATTCTGACAATATTATATATTAACCTGTTAACTTCTAGAACCTAAACCAACAGGTTTTATAAGTTCACTAACGCAACGATATAAAAATGCAATTTTACACATATTAACGGATTAACGATTAACGTTAACTTCCGTTAATTCTTCCGAAATGTAACGCTTTAACGTTTAACGAAGCTAACTTTTTTTGTAGCGGATTAACGATTAACGAAGTTAACTATTTGATTAACGGTGCCCAGCTATGGTTAAGACTATACTAAAGTTAGCTAAAAAAATTCTAAAAGCGATGGTGTCTCGGTTCTAAGAATGTATATTATAGTATCATCACGACCATATCCCTTGCTGGGTGGTTTTTAAATCACGCTTACAATATAGAAGCGGATTTACATTTAGCCAACTTTATTTATAGGCCAATACACGATGAATCTAGGTTGGTGTCCCGGCAGTATTTCTTGAAGATCTTCGACATTTACATCCTCCAGCTCCTCCTCCACCTCTAGAGCCTGATTCTCGCGGTTGACCTATAACAATAAGAACTATTAATTGCCTAATCAAGTATGCTTGCTTATTCTACCGGGGTGTTAAGTTGTATAAACCCGAAAGTTGGTGAGAATAGATAGATGTTTGTTGTTCTTATATGCAAATGGTGTACAAGTGGCAAGCTGGTCGATGTCTCCAGCGTACCAAACTCGAGAAATATCACAAATAAATTCAATATTATTCAAATTTATTTATTTAAATTAATAAATAGTATTGTGTCCCGACCAGGAATCGAACCCGGTACCTCCGAGTCTAAATCCACGGACTTAACCGCTAGACCACGGAGGCAGTTATATTAAGAATGCTTTCGTTAAAATCCTAAAAAGGTTCGTTCGAACCCCGGCATGTGCCAATGAAACACTTCTTACGAACATTTGTAATAGATTTTCTACACCACCATGCTTCGAAGAACACTTTAAGCCGTCGGTTCCGGTTCCACTATTACCAACTTGTGGACTTGTTAATAAATTTACATCAGACTTTCGCCAACCCGTCTGCCCAGGCGCGGCGGTTGTAGGCCATAAATCTTCGAAAATATCTGAATGGCCCATCTCTAACATTGGACTCTGTCTTTTAGGGGCTGTAATGATATAATGATCTATTTAACGTGCACCTACCTCACAACACAAATAGTTTCATTGTCCCAAAGGTTGGTTGTTAGGGAATGCCTAGAGGCATTAAGCCCGCCTCTTGTTTGTACATAGTGCAATAAAGTTTTTAAATCAATACACACACATCTTCACGCCAGATCCCTTGTGGGGTAGGTTTCAATTGAGCGCCACTTGACACGATCACGACATACCTCTTTCGCTTCGTTGACGTTCATTAACCTCTTCATACATGCCCTTTTGTTACGAAGGCTTTTTAATGCACCTTCAGTCAGTGTTTTATTTATTTGATCGTGATATGTGAGACTCGGTCTGCCAGGGCCTCTTTCACCCACAACTTTCGCATTATATATCTGGTTCGTCAACCTTTCTTTGCTCATTCTTTCAACATGCCCGAACCATCATAGCATGCCTTTCCTTATTTTAGGGACAAAAATATATGCTTTCTTTTATACCAACCCTTTACCGTATTTCGACGTTACGTAAATGCCAATGTGACGCCGCATATTCGACGCAACGACCTCATTTCTACTGCATTAACCCTACTCTCATGCGTATTCTGATGTACCCACGTCTCGCTTCCATACATCAGTGTTGGTACCAACATGGCATTGTGTATGGCGAGCCTAGCTTTGTCACTGACATTTCGACTGCCGAATTTAAATAAATAAATGATACTTCGTTGTGTTATCGGTAAAGTGAAGACTGATGAGTATTTACAATCTCCCAGACGGTGGTTTCAGATGCGGAAGGGGTACTCCCTGCACTGCTGGCTGCCGGGAGACGATATCACCCCCATCACGTAAGTCTCCGCACATACGACTCCAAGTACGATTGATGTAACTAGTGTTGCTCAAAGGAAGACCAAGACTGGCTTGGCAAGACTATAGGCCAATCATGACAAGTGACAAGCTCGTCGATGTCTCCAGCATACCAAACTCGAGTTTTTTTTTTTTTAATTAATAATTAATTAATAATATTATTGTGTCCCGACCAGAAATCGAACCCGGTACCTGGAGGCCTAAATTCACGGACTTAACCGTTAGACCAAGAAAGCAGTTATTTATTTGTATTTAGTATTATTATATATATATATATATTTATGTTTTATATTAGTATTAGATTTAGTTTTAGTAGAATTTTAAATAACTTCTTGTCCTGTTCATATATTTGCACCTACCTCCAACATAAGTGTCCCACATAAGACCGCCTCCGTGGGTAACAAACGTTGTCGTGAACTCGGGAGGTCGTGGGTTCGATTCCCACCGGGGGCAAGTTGTACATTGCATAATTTGTCTCGGTCTGGGTGTTTATATGTATATATTTACAAAAAAAAAAGTATAATGTGTAGTTTATCAACCATCTAGTTTCCGTAACACAAGCCTGTCTGGAAATATTTATTTATTTTAATATTAGTTCTCCTTAAAAGTAAAAATTGGCATTTGACATCATTGCAAATACATACTTTCAACGAGAACAACAAATAGGTGGTAGGCGGACTGATGATGGTAATTTGTCCAGTCTGCTGGGACGGGGAAGTATCCACCGTTCGTGGCGATAAACCCAGTAAAGTGTATCCATACATTTTGGGATCAGGCTCGTCATGTTCAGTCAAGCCGGCATAGTGTTAGGGACTGATGTCAGTCATGCGTGTCTGATTCCAGTTAATAACATCCATGGATCTTGCTCACCACTTACTATCAGGTGGGCGCAAGGTCATATGTCGTGCTAGTATGCTACATTAACACCAGTTTTGTTACCAAACATATTATTATTATTATTTATTTTTTATATAAAACAAGATGGGGCATGAGAAGTCAAATACTATGAGAATTAAATCTAGAACAATCGTTTCAGAATTAATTAGTCTATTACAAGGCATTGCCGATTATGGTCGTGTGCGCCGTGTTGTTTTACCAACAATATGCCGACCTGCATGCTATGGAAGTGTAAAACACGTTCTTCTTCAAGAGAATGTAGATGGTGTAAAAATAACAAACATTTTGTATAAAACTAACAAGCAATTCTCGCATCATTTATTTGATCTCTTTGGTTGCGACCCGATGCAATTTATTTTAGCACTGTTGTTGTATTTCCAGGACAAATAACGGTCTCTCCGTGTTGGGTTGCGCCATCATTCCAGAACTGAAGCCGCGGGTCCCCACCATGAGCGAGCGAGATCTCACCCGGGTATACACGCCCAGACACTATCTTAGGTCTTAGACAAGTCGGTCATAACGCAACTATACATCACAACTACATATTTCACCTCAAAATTCCTTCCTTTTGAGATAACCCTACTGGGCTTTCTATATCTTAAATAACATTACTGGTCTTTCTTTACATCGCTTTAAATGACGTAATTATATGAAGTTACTGGGCTTTATATCGCCTTAAATGACGTGATAAAATTACGTTATTTACGTAATTAAATCACGTTACAGGGCTTTGTATAGCTTAAATAACGTTACTGGGCTTTGTATAGCTTAAATAACGTTACTGGGCTTTGCATAGCTTAAATAACGTTACTGGTCTTTACATTGCCTTAAATGACGTTACTGGTCTTTACACTGCCTTAAATGACGTTACTGGTCTATACATTGCCTTAAATAACGATACTGGTCTTTACATTGCCTTAAATAACGTTACTGGTCTTTACATTGCCTTAAATGACGTTACTGGTCTATACATTGCCTTAAATAACGTTACTGATCTTTACATTGCCTTAAATGACGTTACTGGTCTATACATTGCCTTAAATAACGTTACTGGTCTTTACATTGCCTTAAATGACGTTACTGGTCTATACATTGCCTTAAATAACGTTACTGGTCTTTACATTGCCTTAAATGACGTTACTGGTCTATTCATTGCCTTAAATGACGTTACTGGTCTTTACATTGCCTTAAATGACGTTACTGGGCTTTAGATTGCCTTAAATAACGTTACAGGTCTTTACATTGCCTTAAATGACGTTACTGGTCTATTCATTGCCTTAAATGACGTTACTGGTCTTTACATTGCCTTAAATGACGTTACTGGGCTTTAGATTGCCTTAAATGACGTTACTGGGCTTTGTATTGCCATAAATGTATGTAGATTCATAAACATGGTTGGAAGATACACTATTCATAAACATTTGTCTGATAAAAGACAAACATTTATGTATATTAATTATTTTAGATATTATTTACTATAATGTAGAATAAAACATTTTTTTTTTTTTAAACACATGTATGCGGAAGCGTGCAAATGCATAATACTGATTGCAAACGTTATTAATAAATTTTACTGATCAACCGACATTTTAAATTTGTTGCATAATAATTTTATGTGGCGAAGAGATTATTTCCACATGTGTTGAATTAAATTATTGTCAACTAGCTGTATTTAAATTTAGTTAAAATGTGTTAGTTCGCACTATAAAAGGACTTAGGATTCCACAGAGTGCACTTAAACCTATGTTAATAATATCAAGGAATTAATAAAAATACTATTAATTTATCAATTGTTTTATTATTATAACCCTAAAGGACATTATTCGTAAAAATGCTTTAGATTTCCCATGAAGTCTCACCTGTATTCTAAATGCACATTATAAGGATATAGTTTTTTTTAAATATATTGTTTTCTCATTTATTTAGGCAATAAACAGTCAACATACACAAACAATATCACAGATAAACAAAATTGCCACTGTGGCTTGCAAGATACTGAAATTGAAAACTAATAAATAATAAGAACCACTAAACCCTTTGAAGGCTTTGCCGGCACGTGACAAGTTTGAACATCTGTGTAATAAATTAATAACAATAAGAAGACATTGAGAGCCAATTTTTTTTATACATAATAGAAGTAAAACAAATACTATGGAAAGAAATAAAAAAAAACTGGATACATATATAAAAGATACTTAAATTAACAGATGCTATAATAGTAATTTATAAATACATACTTATAATACTAATTACGGATACAACAAATTACCAACCATCAAGAATAATATTATTTATTTAAGGACATGGTTCAGAATACATAAGTCCTAAACAATAGATGATAGTCTTCATCGGTAGATTTTTGACAGTAGTGTCAGTTCAAAATTAGAAACAGACGTTTGAATATTTTTTCCGTTATTGGAAGGCAAAAGGTCGAGCCCATACAGTCAGAATTTTTTCGTTAAAAAAAAAATAGGCAAGGAATCGTTACAGTGCAGCCATTGTTTTGGGTGTACCCAAAAGTAAAACAGCATAAATTTAAACTTCTTATAGGATTTTTTTTACTTTTTATTTTCATTTAGTTCCGTGAATCTACAATAATAAAATGCAAGTAATAAACAGTAACTTAATTTATAGATACTCTATGACATTTCATCAACGTTCCTCCACTTCAAGGTGTTGAAGCTTCGGAATCGGTAAAGATTACAATAACGAGAAAATTGTACAAATAAAAATAATTTACAAAAGTCTGTTTCTAATTTAAACTGACAATACTGTCAAAAATATACTTATGAACACTGTCATCTACTTGTATATTCTATATAATCTGTACGTTTGATGCAGGATGACGTCACGTAATAGTAAATAAACAACTTTTTTTTTATTGCTAGTAATAGTTCAAGATTTTTATTATTTTATTATTATTAATCTCGATTTTAAATTAATGATTAAATGCACCCACAATCATTGCTTACTATCCCAAATGTTACCTGGTAGAAAATGTCACTAGACATTAAGTTCGCCTATGTACATTTAAATGTGTTTTTGTTTATTGTGCAAAAAAGAATTTATCTATCTATCTAACTATTTTACGATTTTACTACAACAAATATACTTATAAAGAAGCAAATAAAAGAAGACAAATTTCTAAGCATTACATGGATTCACCGTGCGGGCGCCGGGTCCATCGTGTGTGGGTATCGTAGATGAGAATAATGGTGTCTCGGGCTTGCGACCGACAATAGGCTGGTTTGAAAAGGAGGTAGATTTTACCACCATTCTACTTCCCTCCCTACCCAACCAAATTACTGTATGATTCCGTTCCATAAATCTCCTGCAGACCTGCTGAGGCCCAATTCTTTCAGTAAGTGATGCAAAGATTTTGCTGGAACTCCTCTCGCACCAACTTCCACTGTGTAAAGCTGAGTCTTGAACCCGTTCCTGATCATTTCTTCTGTGAGATCATAATATTTATTCGACTTCATGTTGTGGTCTTTTGGAATATTTGATTCTCACAGAACGGTAAGTCCAATAAGGATAACTTTTTTCAAGTTCCGAGAAAACACTAAGATGTCTGGCCTATAGGCTGATACAGCTAGTTCATCTGGAATCCTATAATGATGTTCAAATGTATCCATGAGAATTTTCGAGTCTGATGCGACGCCAAGGATCGAGGTGAGCTTGCATTTAGTTTTCGAACTTTGCCTTCCTTAACAAATGTTGTCCAAATTTCTCAAAGGTATGCTAAAATATTTTAAGTTGAAGTTTGGACTTCAAATAGCGATTTCAAAGTAAAACCTTCCTTCAAGGGTTGTATAGCGAGTCCCAAATAGGGGGTGTAGACTACCCCTTCGTCATTCCCGAGGTGAGAGGCGAGATACAGATTGGGCCCCATTTCTCCCCGCGGTTCACCTATCTCTTCCATTTCTTCCAACGCGTCGACTTCAGATTGCTTCTTTGGCTGAAAATTAAATAAAAAAAGTTTTTAAGCGGACGTAGAGTTGGAACCAAATTCTCTGGAAAATTTTGTAGAACACAGTGTCCTAGACCTCCATTGTTGAAGATAGACGTTCCAGAACATATATCTGTAGAATTTGGCCTACGCTCGCCACGCTGGCCAGATGGGTTTGCTATTTATTCTTTCTAAAATTTGGTACATAAAAGTAAAAAGATGTCTAAAATGTAAAGTTGATAAACTACAATTCCACAAGTACACCAAGACTTGAAAAATGTTGGATTGTGCAAGCGAGAGGGATAAAAGCGTTAAACCATCTTAATTAAAAGTTAGCACACATACTATGACAATAAAATTACCTTTTTTTTGTCTCATTCTCTCGATGGATGATAGGAAAGGCAAAGGAATGTAGTCCGTACAGCCAAGTCTGTAGTAATATATTCTTTGTTTTTCATGAGTTAATGAGGTTATTATCAAATTCCAGATGTTAAACAATTTGACGCTTGTCTTGGAGTTATTCGCTGCATTTCGCCCAAACACGTTTTTGTTTGGTAGGTCATACTTCAGAGGTGGTCCCATATCAATCTTATCAAAATTGATTAAGAGCTTTTTAAAAATATATATATATATGCACACATATGTTTAATTTTCTTTGTTACCTGTTGCTGATTCCAGTCACATTCGACTCCAAATATGGGCTTGTCGTTGTAAGCCGAGTGCAACAACTGGAGGTCTTTGAGGAGGATGGAGAGACGCTCGGCAGGGTCGGCTCGGAACCCCAACACGTATCCCCCAGAGCGAGGACGGACAGCCATTACTAAGGCTTGGCCGAATTTCGACTCTCGAAGTGAAATCTAAAAATAAAATTGATTTTTTCTTATAAATACTGGTTTGTGAAAACCATTTACAAGGCTAGCTACTGATTGTTGATTTCATGCGCCATCATTTAGCTAGATGGCGCTACGGTCAATAAATTGTAATTTTTTTGTTAGTGTGCTTCGGACAATAGCCTGGGAACATTGGTGTGTATTGTATCTTCGGGAAGATAATTAAGAAATTAGTTTGCCTAACCGCATTCCCATACTCTACCCGCACCCGCGCCATTGAAATGGCTGATGCGTGATTGCTAGTTTAAGTAAGTAAATTTTTAAAAGATAAATCTAGTTTTGGAGTAGTTTTGTTGTACTCCTGTGACCCGACCAGGTTTCCCACTGCTGTCAACTATGTAGCCACTTACAAATTTCCAGTAGTACTGACCCTTTCTATAGTGATGTATGGCAGAGACACATTGAAGGAGGGGTTGATGTCTGAAAACCAAACCACCCTCACGTTGGTCACCACCAGACTACCCAAGTTACCGCTTTCACTTGATAAATTCCACACACTATGCTCGTTTTGGACTATCTGAAACACAAAGAAGACACACTTCTGAGCATTTCAAGTGAAACACAAAGCAAGGCGAGGGGGACCTCTTTTGATTGTACTCCTGCTAGTGGAAAACTAAGTAGCAAAGAGGTCTAAACGCTACCGGTTCCCGTGTCTCGGAGAGCACAATTTAATGTCGGTCCTGGTTCCACTAATAATAACTTGTGGTATTGTTAATAAATTATGATTAAAAATTGACATCAGAGTCAAATTCTCCAGATATATGTTCTGGAAGGCCCATCTCCAATAATGGAGGTCTAGACCTCTCTCTCTGTGTTCTAGGGGCTGTGATGTGATTATAGAAAAGAAAATATCACCACCTAAATTAACTTTTTTCATGAAAAATTGTTTTAAAATAATACCCAAAATATATTTAGACACCAAATAAAAATAATGAAAACAGTCAGTTAATATAATTACATATAAAATAATTCTCTCCCTAATCAAATAAAACGCCGACTATCAAAATTTATTATATTCAGGAGTCGATTTTGCGCCTAAAAAGGTCATTTTGTGTGCAATATTCTCTATTACTCATGGAGTACACTGGCCATCTGTAAGCATTTTTCAAATACCTATTTCTCTATTGCATCTCAGTTGCAAATTGTTCTTACCCTTTCCTGCGGCAACAATTTCAACTGTTTATTGTGTATGATAGCACCTCTCATTTTAAGATCTCGATATAATCTTGAGCTGGTGTATGCCCTGAAATACAAAATGAGTCTAATTAGGATATTTTTCAAATAATAATAATGAATTTATTCCAGATGATAAAACGGTCAATATGGACATACTTGGCCGTTGATAATAATAATAAAAATCGTTTATTGACACTATTTAACAAATATGTTTTTTACACTTAATTTAGTTTGGATGTCCTGACCCCTGTCGTAGATATTTCTGAATGACAGGAGTCAGTTCACTCCCAGGTGACACAAAAACAAGCTATACAATTTATTTAAACATTGTAAAGCTTAACCAAGTACAAACAAATAAATAATAATAATAAAAAAAAGAGTATTATAGGCCTGTTGGTGGGTATTTTAGGAGTTTCGTGTAACCTCTCTGTGTGTTATGTGAATGTGTATGAGTGTCTGTGAGAGGGTGTGTAAGAAGAAGAAGGTGTCTGCATTTGCAATTTGTAGTAAACAACCGGATATGTGAGCAGACAATTCATGGATTTTTCACCACAAAATGCGTCGTTACATTCAGAGAGCCATTGCTCAACCACTGTATTAGCCAGATTTGGCTCCCTGTGACTTTTTCAAAACTTTAAAATCCACTTCGGGTTAAGGAACTTAAGTCCCAGCCGTGACTTACTACTTGTATAGAAATTAGACAACAACACATTGCAACTAGTTATATATTAAATAAATAATGTTTGCGCTTAAATACAGAGAATTTAGCTACAGAGACAGATATACTTACTTATGTACTGTGAGCAGACAGGAATAGTGTCGAATACATTTGGGCATGAGGTTGGTGAATATGAACTCATATCTGTTGGTTAGAAAAGCTGCCAATACACAGACCGCCTGCGTGCTCCCTCGGAGACCTGACGAGACTATGCGGGGTGTTGTAGAGCTTATACAGTTTAGGCCAATTGCTGGAAAACAATTGTTTTTACATATTTAGTATAATGGAAAAGTGTTTATTAGACCACATACGAGGTGACTCAGAGTGGGATGACCCACGCCAGATGAGCAGATGCAGTGGCTAGCCTTGGCAGACGGCTTCATACAGCAGTGAGGGGTACAGTCTGATGGTGATGATAATAATAATAATGTAAAGTATGTGAACAATATACCATAGGGTGATGTGGTAGTGAGGTTGCCCTGTAGTGCAGGATATTGGTGCTCTTCCATGTTATAATGTTACACAACTAAATGATGTGGGGGAGGCAAATATCAAGCTCCAGGTTAACATAATATGTTTCCTAAGACCATGAATTTGTAATTGTGATGTGACATTTATCTTTTTTTATAAATACTTTATGGTACGCTAGATAAATCTGGTAGCTCCACACACTGCAGGCTCAAACGAAGGAGTGTCCCTGGCCGTGGCGTCAGGTTTGGTAGACTGAGGTAGGAACCAATGGGGTTTCCCTCCAATACTGACATCAATACAGATAGCAATATCAAACAGAGGGGTTACCCATACAGATTGCCACAAAAGCAGTACTCAAATGAGAAAAAGAAAAAGGCCTATAACTTAAAATTAACTTAATGAGTATTGGATCTTTTTTGTGTAACTACTTCAAATTATTCCAGTATTTCTAATACTTTAAAATGTTCAAAAATAATGTGCAACTTATAATATCAAAGTGCAAGGTGCTTACATATATTTATTTACATAAATTAATCCTGGGAGAGCTGAGGGAATGCCAGATGAGTCTTAGATTGGTGACAACAAGTCGTCCCTTCATTCCGCTGTTGCCTTTTGTATCCTCAATGGGCTCAATCCTTTCAAATATCTTTTCACCACCACGAAGTTTAAGATAACTAAAATAAAAACAGATATTTTATTAATTGTACCTATTTAGATAGGACTAGTAAAGCTGGCCAAATACTAAGTGTTTTTCTTTGTTCTATACTATGCATGTTCTATACTTGGCATTAATAGTTTGATCTTAAATTGCGACTAAAGAAGTTATTAAAGTCTTATTGCTACATGTCTGCGGCATTATTTAGAGTTGATGAAAAGGATGTGTGCACTTTCTATTCGAGAGGGGAAATTCATTAAGCTACAATAGTAAAATAACTTTACTAAGGTAACGGCCCCAAAGCCTGACACGTAACCAAAGGATGACACTGCAGAATTTAGTTTTAATTATTAAGGAACAGAGTGAAAATATTTGGATTTTTTAAATATAGCAATACTGTTACAATCAAAGACAAACCGGAACCGCCATTTTTTGTTTAATTTTATTTGACACCTGTCGGTGATTGTATTTCTTTGGTGAGAACGCATGGCCGTGAAGTTAATCGAGAATAATCTAATCTCAGAAAATAAGCACGATCTGCGTACATTTTATCGTAATATAACTCAAAAAGAAAAGTTGTAACAGGTAAGATCATGTTATACAGGTAATTTATGATTTTCTTCTTTAGTAAATATGTATTTTTTCTTCTTTTATTTAAATTTTAATTCGAAACAACAGTGTGTCATGTATCGGACCAAAATTTTAAGATGTCACCATTGCCTGACACCTATGGCATTCTTTGGTGGAAATCAATAATATCTTTTTTTGTATTAAAACAAACAGATTATGCTAGGCTCTATTAATTAAGAGACGTAAACTAAGTTAAAGTTTATTAAAATATTTATTTCCAATACATGACATAAGTGTCATCTATTGGTGAAAACGACTGTCATCTATTGGGATTGTCATAATAAATTGCAGAAAGGTATATTCCTGCTTATGATGGTAACCAGCAGTGGTGATTGCTGACTAACCAGTGGGTTCACAGTCGCAAAGGTGATGGTCGTGTTGGTATGTATAAAAAGTGTAGTTTTTACTTTTTGTTTCAGAATGTCAAATAAAGAAAAAAATATTTTACTATACAGTCAAGATCACTAACCAAACAATAGATTTAATAAATATAGAACATAATAATTATGTGTCTAATAATTTACCATCTGTTGTAAGTCATGAAGAAATTGCCTCCATTGAAGAACAAAGCCGTGAAGAAAATAAAACAATTGTATTTGTGTATTTTATTAAAAATAGTTGATGATAGCGTATTAAAGGCAAACTCCAAAGCTTGGACGAACAATAATATTAAAAATTTAACTATTCCATCTCCTTTTAAAAAAAAAACTATTTTGGCCAACACCTCGACAAAACCAAAAGCCTAGCGTTACAAAGAAAAAGTTTCTGCCGTTGCAACATCGCAACAATGGCAAGAATATCACTTAAAAAACAAAATGAAAAAGAAAGAAAGGAAAAAGAAAAAGAAAAAGAAGATAGAAAAAAGAAGCGAGAGGAAAAGAAGGCAGAAAATAAAAAAAATAAGAAGAAAAAACAAATGTAAGTTTGGATTCATCAAACTCTAGCATAGATATTATTTTAGAATCTGATGAATTGACCGATGATGAAATGAGTAGGGAGTATAATTATGAAGAGAGAGAGTCTAGAGAAAATATGATAATTGGAGACTATGTAATATTTTCATATGAAGGCGAGTATTATCCAGGATTAATAAAAGCAGTAAATAAAAACAGTTATTTGATAAGCGCAATGACAATGAGTGGAGTCAATTGGAAGTGGCCGAAACCAGAAGATATTATCTGGTACAAATCGAATGACATTATTAAAAAAATAGAAGAGCCTAATATTTCGAATCCGAGAGGTGTATTTCGAGTTCCAGAAATGGTAGCTTTTCGAAAATTCCTTCATTTTAATATTACCTAAAATCTTGATTTGAACCAGATAATATCTTGATATCACGTTAGTTAAGTTATTTTATTTGGTAAAAAGTATTTCATTAAAATTATTTTTATTTACAAACCCTACATAATTTGTATTATTTTATCATGTCAGGCTAAGGTTCTGTCTAGTGACATCTATTGGGATCTTGGTAAAAGTAAGGGTGTCATGCTTTGGATTTGTAATTAATTAATTTTAATAAAATATAAAATACTAGAATTTATTATTTTTTCGTAATATAATATATATACTTACTGTATGTTTTATTGGCTATCCAAACAAATAATTTTAATCCTATAATTGTGGCTAATATTTTTTTTATAATGTCTAACACAAAAAGTGAACCCTTAAGGTGTCAGCCTTTGGGGCCGTTACCTTATATTGTTTTTTTCCTAAAGCCGCTGGAAGCCATTATATCAACCAGTTTCAGGATTTGGCGTTAATGCGCAAGATTTTCGGTGGGGGATTAAATCCAACTATGCTCCCTGGATATGTGCCTGGCTGAAGGGAGGAGAAAGAGCAGAGTGGAGAAAAGTTAGCTGTAAAAAACTTACTTAAATGGCAGGTCAAATAAAACTTCCCGGTCCTCCCATACACCATCGTTCTTTGGCGCCATTCCGAGTATTTATAATAAGTACATGAATTACAATAATTACTCTTATTTTACAGTATATAAAATATTTTAAAACAAATACACAATCGTACAAAACTAAAAAAAATTTGCATTGTACTTGCTTGTAATCTTTATAATCCGACAAAGGAAAGTATCTCATTTATTTATAAGTATAATCCATAAAACTTGTATTTTACCTTTGGTTAAATCGATATTAATAGGTATTTGGAAAGATCATAGTACTTATTAGTCGTAAAGGATTTTTACCTATCACTTTATCACAATAAACTATATCCTGTAAAACAGCTTTAATTTAATTATTTAGATATCTCAGTTTTAGTCGTACTATATAAAAGAGTAGTAATAGAGATGTGAGTGTTAGTTACTATGACAATGGCTGGTCAACAGAATTAAACCATAGATATAGAATACATGCCGCTCAGGTTGAAGGTGCGGATCTACAAGATGTTCATCCGTTCCCGACTTACTTATGCTGCGCCAGCTTGGCATCACCTTCTGGCAAAAACCAACAGGGACAAGATCCAGAGTCAGCAGAACATATCGCTCAGGGTGGTATCCAGAGCGCCGTGGTTCGTGCGAAATTCTGTAATTGCGAGAGATCTGGAGATGCCTACTATCAAGGCATTTGTTGTCGGCCTAGCTAAACGTATGTTTTACCGGGCTGACAACGGATCCTACAAGCATCTTCAGGATATCGCTCCTACTTTCGCACGGCCCCCGGAGGGGAGGCCACTACCTAGGGAGGCGCTCTTGGAGATGAACTAAAGTAGACAAATCTAGGAGACTAGATTCGTGAGCCACAAGGGCGGTGTTGTAGTAGGAACAGCGCCCAGCACCAAAGGTGCGTTGAATCACCGGTGGGTAGTTAGCCGCCGAGATCCTGCCGGGGAAAACGGGAGTTTATCCCATCCCCAACCCAGGCCCATTGAACATCCGGGCCTGGATGACTCCGCTGTCTGTCTGTCTGATAGAATACAAACCATAGATGGTCAACAGAATATATTTTTAAATTGAGCCAAAAAAGGTTCACCGTCATAAATCTCAAAGAGAAATTAATGAATCTTTGTTTTAGTTAGGTTTAATAATTTTTGTATTGTTTTATAATGCAGAATTTAGAATCCTACTTATTAGGCAAGAGGTTACTTCTTAGGCTGGATTGCAAAGCAAAGCGAAGTCTCTGTTAATGTAATGATTAAAGTTAAAAATGGCGTCGATTGTACCAGCTCACGGCTGACCTTCAAAATAAAACTAATACATTGTAAACTTTAACTGTTACGATTACGAAGACTTTATTTTGGTGCAACTCAGGCTTAAACTTATAGAATAAAAATAGAAGTAAAGTATCATCATCACCGTTTTCCCTTTCGGGGTGATCAGAAACCACGCTTATAAAGAAGCCGATTCACATTTAGCCATCTTTACTATGGGCCAATCATAACAAGTGGCAAGCTCGTCGATGTCTTCAGCGTACCAAACTCGAGAAATATCACAAATAAATTAAATATTAATTAAATGTATTTATTTATATTAATAAATATTTTTGTGTCCCGACCAGGAATCGAACCCGGTACCTCCGAGTCTAAATCCACGGACTTAACCGCTAGACCAGTGGCAGTCAGCACCTTCTGTCAAAGTTAAAATATTTATAAGAATCGACTCAAAAATACAAAGTATGCGTAACACGGCTACAAGAAGGATTGATTTACCGGTCCTTAGTTGGATACAGACTTATGATGCCTAATATTTTCATGAAATTCACAAGTACATTAGTAGGTATTTCTCGTTACTTACAAACTTTCGACAGATTGGTAAGTAATTATCGCGCTTCGACGAGTTAAACTGTCACTTTGACATAATTAGAATCCCATTAAATAAATGTAATTTTGTTGAGAAGTCGCCGCCAAGTGTCCAAACCGGGCTTAAAACTGATTGAACATCTTAAGAGCGAGTTGTCCGATGTTATCGCAGTTGTCACTTCTGCAGGAGATTAATTTTAACTAATTTTAATTGACGAAAGATCTTATCGGATGGTCGCGTCGAATGTACTCGCTTTTTAGTAGGTACGTAGGTATGGCAGAACCAGGCTCTGGTTACATTAGGGGTTAAGTGCACTTAATCCTTTATTTTTAATAATTTAGGTTAAAAAAAAAAAGTGACTCCCTAGTGGGGAGTGGGGAGTCTGCATCAAAGTTCTGAAAGAGGTTGCATTCACGAGTTGGGGATCATAAAAATCTAAGTGTTACAGAACTTGAAGCTTCTCTTGGAGTGATTCGCGGCAATATCGCCCAATGAGCCTGTGTCTCTCCAATGCTGGATATAGAAGGCTCGCTACTGCACACGATCATTTGTCACCCTCATCCATCCCTCACAAGCAACTAGCTGTACGTGATGCTCTAGGAACCAGTTTGCCCTATCGTTCGTTGGTTCTGCGGATGGCGGATGTGGTCTCCCCTCTCCAGTTTGCTGATTTTGAAAGGTTTGTCAGTATAATGGGCCTAGGTTGGAGATGGGACGTTCCCGCGTTTTCGTAGGCTGAATCTCATATAATACCCATCGGTAATTCGTACACATTGTGCTGGGCGCTGACAGAAGAAGGTATTTTACAAATTCTAATACTCGTATAAGACAAAAGGAAGAATATATCTTTAGTAGCTCTAGCATGCTCAAACTTCGTTATCGAATTGCGAACATAAAGTATGGAAATTTAGACAGCTCATCAGGAATTACAAATGTTTTATTTTTATTCAATTCCATGAAGAAGGCAGAGGAATTTGAATAGTGGATGTGGTCCCCCTGAGCTTGTTCTACAAGCTATATACTATAACGGTAAGTGTCGGAAGAGGTCTATTATTATTATTAAATTCTTTATTGCACGAAAAAAAAATGTACAAAGGCGAAGATTAATGCCTACAAGGCATTTTCTAACATCTAACCTTTGGGAGAGTATGAGATGAAGGGTAGTGCTGATATAAAAAATAAAAAATATTAGGATAACAAACAATATACTACATACTAAGACATACATACACTACATACTAATAAATACATACACTAAATCCTAATAAATACATAGTATAAAAGTATATATTTGCCAAATATTTATTGTGAGCCCGATGCTTGTTTGTCTAAAAATAATGCAGTAACCAAGGTTTTGAATACGTGGACTGACGGTGCGTGTCTAATAGCCAGTGGTAGCTTGTTCCACTGGTGGGCTGCAGACACAGTAAACGAATCTGAATATCTGCTAGTGGAGTGGGATGGGATTTTCAGTTGATTATTATAGGAAGAACGTAATGGAAGGTTGTGCGTATCGCACAGGAACTCAAAACGGGATTTTAGGTATGTAGGTGCACAAGGATTGTTCAGGATACTATACAGAGACACGAGGAGATGAGCAGATCTGCGAAAGCGGATATTGAGCCATTTTAAATGAACACGAAAATTAGAGATATGATCATACTTACGCAAGCCAAATATATAGCGAATGCATAAGTTGAGCAGACGATCGAGTTTGTTCAGTAGCTCTTCAGTGACGTCGGGATAGCAGATATCTGCATAGTCAATGATAGGAAGAAGCAGCGAACTGACTAGCATTAACTTTGCCTTGAAAGGAATAAAATATTGTAACCGTTTTAATGAATGCATGCTGCCATGAACTTTCCTACAAATTTCGGAAACGTGGTGATCCCAGGAGAGATCACTACTCATGTGAAGGCCAAGGTTCTTCACATGCTGGCAAAAAAGAAGCGGGGTATTGTCAAATAATAATGGTGTAAGAGGTACCTGATCCAATTTGCACAGCATCTGCCTCGAACCAGCAATCATGGCCTGTGTCTTCGAGGGATTCACCAGTAATCCTAGGTTTTGAGATCGTATTTTTATTGCTTCAAGATCTTCGTTCATTTTTGCAGTAGCACTATGTATATCATTAATCTTGAAGTGCAGCATAAGTTGGACATCGTCAGCGTACAGATGGTAGGAACTGAAGTTAATAACCTGAGTGATCATGTTTATAAAAACAGAGAAGAGCAATGGAGATAACACGCCACCCTGCGGGACACCAGCAGTTACCGGACACCAGTCCGAGTACGTGTCGTCCAACCGAATGCGTTGCTGGCGCCCGCGAAGATAAGAGTCGAACCATAATGCCACATTCTGTGAAATATTAAGGGAACGCAATACGGCCGTGAGAATATCGTGATCTACGCAAGTAAAGGCGTTACTGAAGTCTAGCAATGTGAGGAGTGTGAGCTTTTTATCGTCAATCGCAAATCTGATGTCATCAGTAATTTTTGTGAGAGCAGTAGTCTACACCACAACCTTATCCCATCTTCTCTATATCGCAACCGAACCACGCAAAGGCAACAATATGTACCCCCATACCGTAGCTACTATCGCACGCTAGAAATGTGGAATGCTCTTCCTATCACATTGCTATAAAATATAATTAAACAATAATATAACACAAATATTCAAGAGAAGTGTGAAAAAGCATCTTGATAGGCCGGCATAATGATAGAGACTGATGTAGTGCTGTTGGATATTTCATTATTTGAGTTGTTTGATTGGATTTGGCAACGCCTTTGTGCGTCGGCGCACTCGTGTGGGCGAGCGTCCGCCGACACGACGCCCCCTGGTGGGCGATAGCGACTGTGCTCGGCGAACTTCCTGTCGTTGACGTTTCTGCCGGACGCAACGCCTTCTGATGGACAGTAGTGGAACTATCACTTAAATTTCGTGCATATTTTTTTTTTCGGTGATTGTGTTTCGTATTTATGCTATGATCCTCGTCGGCACCGAGCTTATCACGACGCGTCGGCTATTAAAACTACAAGAATTCTATCGACATTCGAGACACGCAACAAAAGGTTACTACTGCTGCTAATTTCATTTCTTTCGCTCAATTTCACCAGCGCCTAGTCGTTTCCCGTTCAACCGCTTACCATAATACCGCGATGTCACATGTCGTCATATGTCAGTATAATAAAAGAGGTATTTTTGCGTGTTAGAGGGGTTTGTGATTATAAATAACAATATACATAAAGGACCTAAATTGCGACGCAACAATCAGGTTTACGGTCTTAAGCATATTTAAGCTAAAAGTTTTATTTTCCCAAAATAGAGATCCCAAAAGTTATTATCAGGATGAGAAAGCAAAGGAATAAAATTTCCGAGCAAAGTCCAGCTAAATGGAACAATTTATAAACATTAATTTCTACGAGATAACTGCTAAACCACAGAGTATCATACTACTAGACCAGGCAAACACTTCTTTGATTAGGAACACATTATTTTCGTACAACCCACTACATCTAAGAGGATTTGGTAATAATAATTTAATTTACGTACTTATACATACAAAAAAATAGGGATATCTTCCTACAATACGTTTCTCTTTTAGTTGCACTACATAGTTGGGTATATACAAACTAAATGAACGCTACTTGTAAAGGCAAATTGATACTTCTTTGTTATCAACTATGTTAAGTGTTGGCTGGGTTACCTAAAGTAACAAGTAAACACCACAACCGTATTTTGGTGGTCAATGGTTAGAGTCTTTTATACAGTACATCGTGATCGCGTAACCTAGCTAGCGTACCAAACTCAAAAAAATATCAGAAATATATGAAATAATTGCTTGTGCCCCGACCAGAAATCGAACCTGGTACCTTTGCGTCTAAAACAAATATCGGCCATGCACAATTTCGTTTACCAACAATCACGTTAGCCCAAATGATAGCAGTAACGGCTTTCTTGTTTATTTTCAATGGCACGAACTTCAAACATCCGCCAAAATGTATTACAAATATGGCGGCTGTCATGGTAAAAATCTACCTACGAGTACAAATGTCACTTTTAAACATTTTAATTATGAGAAAGCACTTATTTTCATGAGAGGATGTCAGGCCACAGATTCACCGTATTTGGCCCGCTATCAAGGACTGCGAAATAACTTTATCCAAAATAAGTTTTCTCTCAGTCTGTCAAAAAGTGACAATTGGGTTAGGTAATAATTGCGAGAACGAGTCGGGTGTGATTCATCCTTACCGTGACAAATATATTTATTTGACAGAAGAAGATGAAGAATTAAATTAGTATTCCATGGTTTACCGTGCAGGCTGGGCTCATTGTGCTTGGGAAAGAGAGAGGAGAAGAATAGTGTTTCACAAAACGACGCTCACCAATCCACCATTCTGCTTCTCTTCCTATCAAAATTATCTTCCAAAATTTAACGGCACGTCAAGATATGATAAGCATGTTTGTGCTTCAAGGGCTGTAATTTGTAAACTCTATGAAAACATTAACCCTATGGTCTGGGAACATTATTTTCGCTAGAGTTGTCAAAGATCAATTTCCTTTGAAGCGAGCTATGTTTGTACTATTGGTTACAGCTATAGTTCTAGCTGCCCTGTTACGTGTGTGCGTGCATAAGGAAATGTAACTTAGTGCTTATTCCACTATTGAAGTAATAGTAGTGATAATTGGAACAAACACATATGTTTGGTACTATCAAATAATACTTGAATAACCACACGTTGTTAAATAAACATAAACTGAATCATTTGAATTTTACAATAAAATTTGGCTCAACATGAGCCATATTACCAATGAATACAGCATGCGCGGTGGTGGCTCGGTTGTAAGAACGCGTTCCTTACATCCTACAAAGGGCGGTTCAAACCCACCCGGCATGTACCAATAAGAAATAGACTTTTCTTACGTACTTTTGTCATAGATTTACAATACCACCATTCTCGTGCCTCGGAGAGCACGTTAAGCCGTCGGTCCCGGTTTCACTAATACCAACTTGTGGAATCGTTAATAAATTGTCATTAAAATTGACACGATATCCTCGCCAAGCCGTCTGGCCAGCGTGGCGAGTGTAGGCCAAATTCTCCAGTTCTCCAGCAATGGAGGTCTAGGACGCTGCGTTCTCTAAGAAGCTGTAATGAATGAATGAATGAATGAACCTTCAAACTTGTCGATTTGTGCGTTCAAAAAGGATGCAAAGCGTTAAGCCCTCTTAATACTGTATTTTAGACCAATATATTTTGACTTCACAAATTTCCAGTATCATCACAACTGTGGGCGCCACAAATAATTCGGCGTTTTTAGCCGTTTGTATGGCGAGGCGGGTTCTGCAGCGATGCACCTGGTATTCTAGAGTAGGCTGATTGGTGACTTACCCCAGATTTAACCCTCACTGAGCACTTGTTAAACACGCGACGTAGCGAGCGGGCGAGCGAGCGATTTTGTTGCGAGGCGACCGCAACTGGCGCTGTTAGTTTTCACTCTCTTTGGTTTGGAACGAAGAAGCGCCGGAGTGGCGAATTGAGCCCCCCTATCCCCCGTCCCGTCACCATGCGTGTCTACCTAGATACAAGATGCATTCGACCGATTTGTCGGCCGAAACATCCCCGCCCCTTTGAAAGCGCTCGCATTTCAACGAGAAATATAAAAAAAAAAAAAAACAAAAAAAATAATAAGAAAAACAAAGGGACTAAACATATGAGGTAGACTAAAACAATAAAAGAAATAATAAAAAAAAATAAAAATAAAAAAAACTTAAATTAAATTAAAATTAACTTAAAGTGTCCCGAGGTTTGTAAGACCTGGGGACGCGAGACACTATTGTGTTGGAAGGGAACATAAGCGTACAACAGGACGTTTGTAAACGCCTGTTGATAATTTTACGGACGCAACACGGACGATTCCGTCCGCGCCCGGATGAGTGGCGGTTATAATGCCGAGCGGCCAACTAACTGGTGGGACGTTATCGGTAATGACAACGACCACCGTTCCTACTGTGATAGGATGCGTAGCAGTATTCCACTTTGTTCGGCTATGCAATAAATGAAGATATTCTAATCTCCATCTTTTCCAAAAACTTTGGACCATACTGTCTATTAAATTAAACCTATTTAATAAATTAACGGGTTCGTTGGATACGTCGTAGGCAGGCAAATGATTAAGCGGTGCGGTCATTAAAAAATGCGCGGGAGTCAGAGCTGAAGGTTCTGAAGGATCCTCGCTTAGTAAAGTGAGCGGACGCGAATTTATTATAGCCTCAATTTGGGTTAACAAAGTTGACAGTTCGTCTTTACATAGTAACTGATGGCCTATAACTCTAAACAAATGGGTTTTAAAACCTTTTACATAAATTTCATAATGCCCCCCGAAGTGAGGACTACGCGGCGGATTAAACTTCCAATGAATGCGACATTTACTTAACTCTGCACACAAAGGTTCCTTAAAATCATTTTCTAAAAATTTATATAAATCAGACAAATATCCCTTCGCTCCGACAAAGTTAGTACCGTTATCGGAGTACATGTGCTGAACTGCTCCACGCCTCGAAATAAAACGTTTAAACGCGTTAAGAAAAGCGAAACAAGACAAATCTTCAGCTAGTTCGACATGCACTGCGCGCGTACTCAAACAAACAAAAATGCAAATATACGTCTTATGCCTTCTCTCTCCTCGCTGACGGCGAAGGGTTGCATCGATTGGACCAGCGTAGTCCACCGCAGTGTGCTGGAACGCTCGCGACACCTGCACCCGGCCGGGGGGGAGGTCGGCCATAACCGGACTACTTGCTTTAGGCCTAGCTTTAAAGCAAGCGTTGCATTTATTTATACTACTGCGAATTAAACGCCTAGCAGACAGTATCCAATATTTCTGCCGTAACAATGACATCAGTTGATACGGCCCTGTATGGCAATGTAAGCGATGATAATGCGAAATAATTAAAGATACGACGTGATCTTTACGCGGTAAAATTAAAGGATGTGCTTCTGAAAACAATAAGTCGGCATTTCGTAGGCGGCCACCAACACGAAGAATGCCGTTATCCAAAAACGGATATAATTTGCGTATAGGTAAACTACAAGGTATATTATTTTGAATATTAAATATTTCCTTAGAAAAATAAAAATGTTGAACTAGTTTAATTAATTTATTTTCAGCGAATTCTAAATCAGAAGCACTAATAATAGCGGAATAAGGTAAAACTTTCATAAAGCGATAAACATAAACTATTGTACGTAATAATTTAATCCAAGAGGATTTTCTAAGAGCGAGCGTATATAAAATGTGTGTTGGTTTATTTTCCAAACACGATGAAAGCGATATAGTTCTAATTTCAGGAATAGACAAATCGACCGGCTGAACAAATGTGTTGATCGGCCAATTTATTTTAGGCGTAGAAAGCCAAGAAGGACCAGTGAACCACAGCGGGTGGTTCAACAAGCGGGCAGGTGTCAATCCTCGCGACAAACAGTCGGCAGGATTCTCAACACCTGACACATGATAAAACAAGATCAATAATTTGTGAAACGCGGTTAGCAACAAAAGTTTGCAATAAATGGGGCGAAATATTAATCCAACATAGGGCTACTGTTGAGTCAGAAAAAATAACATGATCGTCTATAGGATGACGTAATTTATAGATGTCGAGTACTTGACGAGTTAACCTGGCTGCTAAAAGCGCAGCGCAGAGTTCCAAGCGGGCTAAAGTTACGGTTTTAAGCGGCGCGACCTTCGATTTAGCGCAAACTAAGCGAACTGTAATAGAATTATCCAAATTAACAGAATGTAAATAAATGACACAACCATAACCTTTCTGGCTCGCATCGGCAAATGCGACCAGTGTAACCCTAGAACCATCGTGGACACCCACGTGGCGCGGTACTTGTATCTGAGATAACAAAGACATTTCATCTTGTAACTTTGACCAGGCCTCAATCACGTTTTGTGGCGGGGTCTGATCCCAGTCTATCCTAAGAGCCCATAAATGTTGAATCAATAATTTTGCATATAAAATAACAGGTTGAACAAAACCTAATATGTCAAAAAGACGAGCGACAACAGAAAGGACATTACGTTTTGTACACGTAACCTTTTCAAACGAGATGGTGTAACTAAATGAGTCAAAAACTGGCGACCATTGTACACCTAAAATCTTTAAACTATCTGAATCACTAAATTGTATAACATCAGGATGAATATGCGTGCTAGGTAAATCATTTAAAACAATTTGGGAATTACTTGACCATTTTAAAATATCAAAACAACCAGATTTGAATAAACCAATCAATTCATTTTTAATATTGATTGCGTCCTGGTTTGTGCGACACGAGTCTGCAATGTCATCCATATAACACGACCTTAGCACGACCTCGCTGGCACGCGGAAAACGACTACCCTCATCATTCACTAATTTCTGTACAGTACGCATCACGAGATACGGACTGGGGCGTAAACCAAAACAAACTGTTCTAAACTCAAAAACTTGAATGTGATCACACGGATCGAACCTATACAATATTCTTTGAAACTTGCGATGTGATTCATTAACTAAAATATTTAAATACATCTGCTTCAGATCGGCAGACAGAGCGACTTTAAATAAGCGAAAATTCAACAATACAGCAAAAATATCCTTTTGTAAATTAGGTCCCGGGTGTAGGATGTCATTTAGCGAAACCCCACTGGTAGTTTTCGCGCTGGCATCGAGCACGACTCGCATCTTCGTTGTAACCTTGTCGGTGCGAACTACAGCGTGATGGGGAATGTAGTATCCCAACTCGGAAACCTCGGAAAGCGGAACCAAATATTTCTTATTACAATATTCGCGAATAACAGCATCGTAATCGGCATGCAGGGATGGCGAAGCGAGCAGTTTTCTTTCCAATGAAAGAAATCGTTTCTTGGCAGTCGAGTACGAGTTTCCTAAAAGCGATGGATCACGAGAGAAGGGAAGGGCAACCTTGTACCTACCTAGTTCGTCTCGAGTAACATTATTTGTAAGAACCTCACCAGGCACCTCCTCTAACTGCCAAAACTTCTGTAATAATATTTCAATTGGCTCGTTTACAGCAGAAAAATGTGTAAGCGGCGGAGAGATAGAAAGAAGTGAAACAGGCGTTCTTCCTATAATAATAAAACCAAAAATAGTTTCAAACGCGGTTGGCTTGCCTGGCGGCCCTGTAATGCGCCCAGGCAATAATATATCTGAAAACAATAAACCTCCTAACAAAAAGTCAATTTCACTCGGGACATCGAACGAGTGGTCCGCGAGTTGAACGTGAGTTAAGTAACAAAGCGATGAGCGACTAACGGTAACTGTGGGCAATTCGCCCGTGATGCGATCAATTACATAAGCGTCAATAGATAAACAAATGTTTTTATTAAGGCGAGAATATAAATTAAAAGAAACAATACCGCGTATAGGGTTAGAGGAGCCCCCTATACCCTTAACTATACCTACTGAAACCTCCTGTATAGCTAAGCCTAACTTGCGAGAGCATTCCAAAGTTATAAAATTACTTTGAGAACCGGGGTCCACCAGACCTCGGACACAGTGCTCCAATCCACTCTTATCAAAAGAAAGTACTTGCACAGTGCCTAATAAACATGTATCATGCGTTAAAGACATTTGCAAATTACAAAGCGCAGATGTGTGTGCCTGTTGTAACGATTCTGTACTATTCTCACACATAGCAACGTTAGGCGCGAAACACATCTGTGAGGCCGACGACGCGGGAACGGGACCCTTAGATGTAGACGGCACGGCAGTGTGCGTGATAGCAGGTGCACGTGTGTGCGCTGGTGACGTCACTGGGATCGGCGCTGGACGGCTGCCGGGTGGCACCGGCGCGCCTCGACCGGTATCCCCAGTACGCGACCATCGCGGTTTGGTTTGTTTTGGTACATTCCTAAAATTACACAAAAGCGAATGATGTTTATGCTCACAGTGTTTGCATAAAAAAGTGGATTGACACGATGAAGAATTATGTTGAACACTTAGACAGTTTGTACAACAATTATTCTTAATTACAAAATTATATCTGTCTTGTACAGATAACTGCTGAAAAATATCACACTTGTATAACTGTACATGTGTGTTTTTATTACAATAAATACACATACGAGTATTAGCGTCGTTAGAAACAAAAGCGTGCGTGTGTTTAGAGCTTTGACTAATCTGTTTTCTATAAGTAGTTGAGGTGGAAGCGCGTTCTATAATTTTTGTGATTGGAGCGCGTTCCAAAATTTTTGATTGTTCCTGCAAAAACGTTATAAACTGCCCATAAGTGGGAGTAACAGAATTACGATTAGTCATTTCGAAAGCGCGTGTTGTTTCGGGATCCATTTTCTTTAAAGCGATATGAAGTAACATAAAATCTGATAAATCCGTTAAATTTAATAACTTTAAACTAGCGACGGCGGCGACAAAATTATCTAAAAATAAATCTATGTTTTTACATGATGCGGTTGTAAGCGATTTAAATTCTAAAATTTGTTCAAAATAAGCATTTGCTAAGCTACGTTTATCTTCAAATTTATTAACTAAGGTTTGCCAAACCAACTCATAGTTCTCGGCCGTCGGTGCTATGCCTGCACACGCAGACAAAGCACGGCCAGACAACTTGCCCATTAAATATTGAATACGTTCGCTGTCTTCGAGATCCTCATTTAAATGAATGGAATTTTTGAAACTTTCATAAAAAAGAGGCCACTGCATTGGATCTCCTGAAAAACCTAACAATTCAAGCTTCGGTAATTTTGCAAAAATATGTTTTTTACGTTCAGAAGTAGACCGACAAGCTGCAGGGGAATTTTTACTCGATATAGATTTATTAACGCGCTTTATATAACAATAACGATCTTCAAATGCACCCCAACTTTGAAAATTTGGTGTTGCATTAGGCTTAGCGGTTAACTCGAGTTCATTGACCCTGTCTAAAATATCCATGAACTCTGAGCGAACAGTATCAATCGAATCAATACTAGATAAAAACAATTCTTCAGCGATACTATCATCAGAAACCCGTTTTGCACTATTGTAAATAGATTGCATGCGGTTGAAAATAGCATCTCTTTTTGCGTATAATAACTTTAAATTTCTTTCTACTACTGGATCCACGAATTCTTCGTACTTTTTACTAGAAGTCATTGTGTAAAAGTAAAAGATAAATTAAACAAAATAAAAAAATGATACAAAAAAAAAAACAAATAAAAAAAAGGTAAATATTTATACTTGTAGATTTTAAGTATAATATGCGTAAATATAAACGAAAACAAAATTAAATGTGTAAGATTAAGACAAAAAGCGTATAATAAAAAAAGCAAATAAAACTAAAAAAGAATGAACAAAAAATATAAAGGCGGTGTTTAGCGGAATAAATAAAAACTAAAAATTTTCTAAAACCGAACGATAGCGGAAATTTTACAAAAAAAAGCGTTTTTTTTTTTTTTAAATATATTTTGCGAAAACTAATATTTGTCCTAAAAACGAACTGATTAAATTAATATTAGTTATAGGTATAAAAGGCCTATAAAATATAGTGAATAAAACGTTAAAATAAAACAATAGAAAGCGATCACTTAGCAACTGCGGGTAGTTGTAAAGGAATGCGATGCGGCGAGCGAGTGGATATGACCTTAATCACGTAGGCATAAAACGTATTAATGCGAAGTTTAAATAATGTTTAGCGATGGTTTAGGTACCTAACATTATAGTGAGCGAAAAAATATAACATAAATGGAGATATGAAAACTAACAAAATAAACGTATCCAACGAAATTAATAAAAATAAATGTATGTGTTTTAACAAAAATTAACAAATTGCGAACAAAGTGGCGATACAAAACTACAGAAAAATTTTAAAAATATAGGGATTTTAATTAAAATTGGTTCTAATTGCCAAAAAAATGGCAACCATCGGCTCGAAGTACCAAAAAATGTGGGCGCCACAAATAATTCGGCGTTTTTAGCCGTTTGTATGGCGAGGCGGGTTCTGCAGCGATGCACCTGGTATTCTAGAGTAGGCTGATTGGTGACTTACCCCAGATTTAACCCTCACTGAGCACTTGTTAAACACGCGACGTAGCGAGCGGGCGAGCGAGCGATTTTGTTGCGGGCGACCGCAACTGGCGCTGTTAGTTTTCACTCTCTTTGGTTTGGAACGAAGAAGCGCCGGAGTGGCGAATTGAGCCCCCCTATCCCCCGTCCCGTCACCATGCGTGTCTACCTAGATACAAGATACATTCGACCGATTTGTCGGCCGAAACAACAACCGTTTCCCTTTTGGGGTGGTCAGAAACCACGCTTATAAATGAGCGGATTCACATTTAGCCAACTTTACTATAAGCCAACCATGACAAGTGGCAAGCTCGTCGATCTCTCCAGGCGTACCAAACTCGAGAAATATCACAAATAAATTAAATATTAATTAATGTATTTATTTACATTAATCAATATTGGCGAGGATATGATGTAATTTTTTTATGACAATTTATTAACGATTCTACAAGTTGGCATTAGTGGAACCGGGACCGACGGCTTAACGTGCTCTCCGAGGCACTGGAACGGTGGTATTGTAAATCTATGAAAAATGTACTTAAGAAAATATGTTTATTTATGGTGAGTGGGAATGGACAGAGTGGAATTAGAGGAAGAAAGGATAGTTTTGTGATGGGTAGCGCCAAGATAAGTGAAGCACTCTTTTAAATAATTGGGGGTAGCGGACTCATTACGTATTGAGTATAACATGCAGAGTACTCTGCGATTTCTCCGAGAACGAATGGCTAACCACTTCTATTTGTCTCGAAAAGGTGAAAGTATATAATTTATCTTTAAAATCAATAAAAGAAAATCGTGGATTTGCCTTTTGATTCGAGTCCGTTGCAGCCCCAGACTGACAAATGTGCCCTGCAGATGAGATACGTAGCATCCCATACGTAATTGTATCAAACATTTATCTCAGTGCACTAAACTTGTGCAAAACATTCGTAGTCCGATTGTCCAGTTTAACCTCCTCGTCCATAAACAGTTAATGTACCAGCTCCTGGGTTATGGGAGCTCATTTGTAAGAACTGCCACATTCCCTCACGAGACCCGTTATTGCTAAGGGAAAATAATTGCCCTTTACCGTTGACCTATGCAATAATTTCCGTACATTTTTTTTTTAAATATTCATTTTTGTTTTATTTTATGATTTTTGTACACTTTGATGATACTGAAATAATGTTTATTAACAGCTTCAATCTATTTTCCTGTTGTAAAACTTAACCGTTAAGTTTACCTTTTGTATCTTCGTCCTGTTTTTTTCATAAATAAATAAATATTTCCAGACAGGTCACACAGCGCCATCTAATTTCCGTGGTAAGCTACGAGGCTTGGGTTACGGAAACTAGATGGTTGATAAACTACATATGATACTTTTTTTTTGTAAATATATACATATTATACATATAAACACCCAGACCGAGACAAATTATACAATGTACAACTTGCCCCTGGTGGGAATCGAACCCACGACCTCCCGAGTTCACGGCAACGTTTGTTACCACTAGACCACGGAGGCATCACTACTTCATGAGTATTTTTGATAAAAAAAATTGTCAAAATATTATTTTAATTAGATAAGTATACATAATATTAGCACAAAATACCTTCTTAGTAAATTTTTGTTATTTAATAAATAAAAATTGACAATACCTTTAAAACCGTTTCCTATGACGAGCTAACTAACTAACAAAGACTTCCAAAACTTTGATATACAGAAACGTATGTTTTTTGCACTGCAGCAGAGATTTTTTTTTAAACGACTGGTGTAAAAAAGTGAATTTATTTAAAAAGAAAGTTAGTTGGTTTTCGCTCTAACCCAGCGATATATAAAGCTTACTATGTTATGTATCTATGTATATGTGTTTATATATATAATATATTATACCATATCGTCATTGTCATGCATGAGCATTTATTATGAATGTTAATTATTTATTTGTGTAATATATTATATAATAAATTATATTATTATTTATTATTGTATTTCTGTACCAGAGCCTCGACACATTTATTATTTATATTTACTCGTATATTAAGGGATTAGCTAAAAATCAGCGCTGTGACTCTTAAAGATGAATGCTTAATGATCAATGCTGAGTTGATTCCCTATCCCACACACACTTTTAATTTTAAGTCTACTTTTTTCGTTAATGTGACAAATAAATATTTTTTCTTTCTTCTTTCTTTCTGTCTTTCTTTCAATAGGACACCTTTTCAATAAGAATTTACGTATTATGTTAATTAGGACGATACCTGATGGTTCCAATTTTTTTCGCTTTTATGGCTAGCGTGTTATCAACCAATAAGTATGCGCTCAATGCCCAGGTCATACTAAGTTATTGTCTTTTGTTTTGTAACGAGTAACGACCATGTAGTTTATAGTAACATAGGACCAACTTTACTTTGATTCCCAGATGTGTTTGAATAGCAAAGTTTGTAATAATAATATTTTTTTATTGTAGTTTCCATTAAAATATTCCATATTGTATTCCACTTTTAATTTTAAGTCTACTTTTTTCGTTAATGTGACAAATAAATATTTTTTCTTTCTTCTTTCTATCTGTCTTTCTTTCAATAGGACACCTTTTCAATAAGAATTTACGTATTATGTTAATTAGGACGATACCTGATGGTTCCAATTTTTTTCGCTTTTATGGCTAGCGTGTTATCAACCAATAAGTATGCGCTCAATGCCCAGGTCATACTAAGTTATTGTCTTTTGTTTTGTAACGAGTAACGACCATGTAGTTTATAGTAACATAGGACCAACTTTACTTTGATTCCCAGATGTGTTTGAATAGCAAAGTTTGTAATAATAATATTTTTTTATTGTAGTTTCCATTAAAATATTCCATATTGTATTCCACTTTTAATTTTAAGTCTACTTTTTTCGTTAATGTGACAAATAAATATTTTTTCTTTCTTCTTTCTTTCTGTCTTTCTTTCAATAGGACACCTTTTCAATAAGAATTTACGTATTATGTTAATTAGGACGATACCTGATGGTTCCAATTTTTTTCGCTTTTATGGCTAGCGTGTTATCAACCAATAAGTATGCGCTCAATGCCCAGGTCATACTAAGTTATTGTCTTTTGTTTTGTAACGAGTAACGACCATGTAGTTTATAGTAACATAGGACCAACTTTACTTTGATTCCCAGATGTGTTTGAATAGCAAAGTTTGTAATAATAATATTTTTTTATTGTAGTTTCCATTAAAATATTCCATATTGTAGCCCAATAACAAATGATTTATTTTTACTTGATAGTTAATATATTGTGTTTTCATAATTTGTAATTAATTTTATTTATTTTACCTTACATAACGACAATTGACAAAAACATTTTTTACGTTAATAATTACATAGTTTCGATCCCGACGATTTGAAATCCAATGTTTTATCTATAATAAAGTACCTGGTCTTAATAAAGAACCTAATTGTATAAATAGTGCTTTGTAACTGAGTTCTTCGCGCCATTTTGCGTGGACATGTCAAGTGCAAGTTTTTGTTTTGTAAATTAATTTACTGTGGATATTATTGGTCAAAAGTGGTGTTGTTTTGTTTAATAATGTGCTACAATGTGAATAATTATAGCAAACGATAAATTGTACTATAAATATGGGGCACAAGTTGCAGTTTATTTTTTGCGGTTTTCCCGCGCTGTCAACTCCCATATTTTATCCGACGTGTTTGAGCTATAGTGCCGCGAGTGACTCAAAGAGAAGCAATAAATTCTGCAGCATCTGAAATTTGATGATGACCTCATTAACTCATAAAAAAGAAAGATATATTACGTCAGACTTGGCTGTATGGGCTAGACCCTTTGCCTTCCCTATCTCATTCATCATCCATCGGGAGAAGAGAACAAAATAAAAAAAAAATTGCTTTGTAACTATTTCATACATAAATTTCAACCAATTGACTATTTAATTAAGTTATATTATAATGCTGGGGATTTTTTAGATTTATAAAATAATATAATTAAATTTTAAAAAACAATTAAATGTTATGATTATTGAATCGTATTTAGTTGAGGCACGCTGCAAAAAAGTTAGGGTCTGGTTTTGGGCAATCTTTTTTACGACTAGGAATTGAACTTGTTACCTCCGCGTCTATTTTTTTATCACCCATAGAATACGGGACTAAACACTGTTGAGTATATTTATAAGCGATTCAATTTTCAAGTAATTATGAAAGTTTTAACGGCGGAAATCTCAATGAAAACCAATTAAGTCCGACGGGCACCAGTTCCAACACTTTCTTTTTTCTCACTTAATCATCGACTTATGGAAAACGGGGCATATACACTTTGAATAAAACGGCATGCGCTGTATTGTTCAAATCAAAATAATTTATTTCCATTGGTTCTCTCAAAACAACTTGGATACAGTCAGAACTAATAAAATCAATACAATTATCAAAACATATGTACTAATCAAAGTGGTAATAATGGTTGGACTGTAAACAGGCAATAATCCATATTTATGTATGTTATGCACAACATAATTGCTACAAGCGAGTAAAACTAACTAACTTAGAAACTACTTAAATAAGATCGTGGCTGTAAAGAGGCCGTGTCAGTTTACATTCTAAATACTTAATAATTATGATATAGAGAAATTATATACATATGTCAGATAATTTATAAACTTATAAAACAAATAATAATAATAATAAATGTCATCTTATAATCTAAATAATAATAATGATATGTCAATTAAACATAAATTCATAGCTGTTCATGGGCCGTGTTATCTTATATTCTAATAGCACTAATGTTAATTAATATTCGTGGCTACATAATGTTGTTGTTCACTACATAATGCGGAACCATATAGACAACAAGCAAAGCCACAACCACAGTTGCATCACTGATGTCGTTAGAGAATGAGATGTAATTCGTCACAGTGTAAGTGGGACGCGAGCGAGATAGAATGCATAGAAGTCGCGCTTACAGCTCGAATTTAAGTTTATTTATTTGCCATTCTAATTTTAATTACATTGTAAGGTGACACGGCCATTTTATAGCCACGAATATTAATTAACATTAATGCTTTTAGAATATAAAATGACACGCCACTTTTACAGCTATGAATTTATGTTTAATTGACATGTCATCATTATTATTTAAATTATTTGTTTATTTATTTTCTGATATACAGTAGTTTTAAAAGTATTATGAGATGACACGTCTCTTATACAGCTACGACCTAGTGTATAAACTTATTTTCGACATTTTATTTGACACTAGCTGACCCGGCGAACTTTGTACCGCCTGACAGTCAATGAATGTACCCTCGGTCGGTATGCCCCACAAATCAGCGCTGATGCGCGCCACCTATCGGATAACAGTAGTACTAATTCAGAAACCTTTACCGATGTTCACACAACATATTACCAAAGTTTCATCCCGAGCTTTATTGAGATTTCAAGATTTATTGTCATTGTTAGATTGTAAGCTGACTCGGCCCTTTTATGCAATTTATACTTAGTTGACACGGACTCTTTACAGCCACCATCTTATTTAAGTAGTACAATTACAATTTACTTGCTTATAGCAGTTATGCCTAACACACATAAATATGGATTATTACCTGTTACGTTCGTACTTTACCGTTACGTTTATTAGTGCCGACTATATCCAAGTTGTTACAAGCAAAGAAATAAAATATTTGATTTGATTTGAACAATCTATTTCAAGGTATAAAAAGGAGCAGTGAAATGCCCAGATAATACTCGTAAGTCAATGATTTTAATACTATTCAATTAGTACTAGAAACTTTGTATAAATGACTGCAGTTAGGAAAGTGTTTGTTCGAATAATTTATTTTTATCTTCTTATAAAACCCTCATCCAAATGCCAATTTGATATTTTTTCTTTTTATCATCAGCTGGATATACCTTCGCGAGCACATTCTTCTGGTCATCTCGGCTCTGCAATTTAATTATCTAGTAAAGGCTATATAACAAAGATGTCAAATAAGATAGAGTGGGCATTGGTTGTTATTTTCATTCAAATAGTTTGTTACAATTTTTATTACGCTAACTACTTTGTTCTTTGTCTCTTGTCTATGAACTTCCGTGGCACGCATATTGTCCGAGAAACTACACAATATTTGACAGTTCAACAGTGCGTCGAAACACAACCTCAAAAAATAAAAATAGGTACTCGTAAGTATTGTTTCAAGCGGTGCTATTTTTATATTAATATCACAATAGCAAGCTTACAATATTAGTTGAGAAGTAAAAATTGGCATTTGACATGCAAGAGAGAGAACACAAATATATGGTATTTTTTGGTAATTTGCCCAGTCTGCTGGGGCGGGGAAGTATCCACCGTTCGAGCCTATAATAATACAGAAAAAGCAAAAAGTTACCTAAGCAATTTTTTAAATTTATTCACCTGCTTTAATTTTATTTATTTGAAGTCAAAATCGATTATCGGTAGATAACATAAGGTATATTCCAAGTACATTAAAATATGTACATTAAATATTAATTACGAGCTACCTAAATAATAAAAAAGTAATTTAATATAAACGAAACTATAAATAAAAAAAATCCTCTTGAGACATCGCATCCGAGATAGTCCCAAGGAGACTGGCAACATTTCCCCTCTGTATAACGTGGCTGATACGTTGGCAGAAATAATTGCCAGCCTTCCTGTCTCCGGACCTTTCCGTCAGCCGCTTTGACAACTCCTTGGGCAGGGGCTTTGCTGAGGATCTCGACCCCAAACGGGACAAATTCGTAACCTGTACCAAGGTTGGCTTATTTGCCAAAATTCAGCAGAAAACGCACTTCCCGCGCCTGACGAGGTTACCTATATGTAAGATAGAGATAATGTGTCTACAGACGTCGCTACCCACACCAGAGCTCTGCCAAGTTTCCACGGCCCAACAGTTATTCCGTCGGGTCTCTTGCTATCGCTCCGCACAATCCCAGAGGTTTTAAGATTGCGGGTACAGTGACAAGAGCCCTTCGGATGATGTCATTGATTGCCGCGTGACGAGGAAAGCGGCCAGCACAAGAAGGCCCGTGGTGTCCGAGATAATCGACTGGTTCTCTTATGGCAATTTCTGCCCACATCAATCGCAGGGCTGGGCACTTGCCCACAATTCCCAATGGGAAAGAGGGGCCTAAACAATATAACAACATTTTGAATAATATAGCATCATGCAGCTGCCAGCACGATTTTATTAGTCAACTTTTTTTTTTTTTTTTTTTTAAATACTAGCGCGACATGTGACCTTGCTCCCACCTGATGGTAAGTGGGGAGCGAGATTCATGAATGTTAGCAACTGGAATTAGACACTTATGACTGACATCAGTCCCTAATACTATGTCGGCTTGACTGGGTTTATCAGCACGAACGGTGGATACTTTCCTGCCCCAGCAGACTGGACAAATTACCACTATCAGTCTGCCTACCACCTATTAAAGGTCTTGTTCTTTTCCAAATTTTGATAGTGTTTACTTTTTTTGGGGTTAGGTTTTTTGGCGATATAATGATTTCGCAATTGTTTACGATTTGCATGCTAACCAAATACAATTACTATATTAAATAACTAATGACCACTATAACTGTCATATTATTTTATAAATTTACGTTTTGTTTTATGAAAATAGTATGTTTTATCGTATTTCATGTTGGTAATAAGTTATTTGCCTTTTAAACTCGGTAGCTTGGTAAGTTTTGGTAACGTTGGATTTATAATACGAAAATTAATTCGTTTCAGGTAAGGTTTTACACATGACTAATAATTAGTTTAGCTACACTTAGGTAGAGTATAAGTTGTTTTTTATTTATGTCGATGGGACTGTCATAAATAATATCATAATGTCATTAACCACTGATAAATATAGAATTAAAAAAAAAGAGTCATTCGCGTCATTTTGAACGGATATGTCAAATGCAAGTTTTTGTTGTGTATATAACTTTACTATGGATATTGTTTAAAGGTAATGTTTTGTTTAATAATATACTATAAATGACTATGATAAATGATAAATTGTACACTTTAATATCCCATATACCCGACGTGTTTGAGCGATAATGCCGTGAGTAACTTCAAGAAAAGCATTAAATTTGTAAATTGATAACAACATCAATAACTCAAAAAAAAACAAAGGTACGACAGACATGGCTGTATGGGATAGATCCCTTTGCCTTCCCTATCATCATCTATCGGGAGAATAGAAACAAAAAGGTTCTTCGCGCCATTTTGCGTGGACATGTCAAGTGCAAGTTTTTGTTTTGTAAATTAATTTGCTGTGGATATAGTTGGTCAAAAGTGGTGTTGTTTTGTTTAATAATGTGCTACAATGTGAATAATTATGGAAAACGATAAATTGGACTTTAAATATGGGGCACAAGTTGCAATTAATTTATTGCGGTTTTCCCCCGCTTTTAACTCCCATATTTTACCCGACGTGTTTGAGCTATGGTGCCACGCTTTCTTGTTAAGCTGTCAAATGATCTTATGTGTGGCCAGCCCAAGGTTCATTCCGATGTCTGTATTTAGCATTAAAGGTATAAAAAATATCCAAGCCCAAGTAAGTCGTCGGTTTTCACCGCAGTCTTTATTACTACAATAAATAACATTAGGTTTATGACGCATATAAAAATACCCACCCCTACACTACCCTTAGCAGGGAAGGTAAATTTTTAATTTCCTTTCTTCATATTTAAGGGTCGTTCATGGATTTGTATGCAGATGTGTTTTGTTATTATTAATAAAATAAAAAGGAGGCTTGCTTCGTAAAAGCTTCTTCACATTTCTGACCCACATAAGATGGACCCGGTGAATACATAGAATGCTTAGAAATTTGTCTTCTGTGGCACGCTGAAGATGTTCAATAGTCTCCCAGTCAGGGTGTTTCTCCATTCCTATAAAATCCACCTTGAAGTCCTTCAAGTGAAGTTTACTAAAGCATCTTGATAGGCTGGCATAATAGTAGGGACTGATGTCGGTCGTCTGCAGCTAGCGTCAGTTGCTCCCATTATTGGACCTAGCGTACCGCTTACCATCATCATAATCATTACAGCCCTTAGAACACAGCGTCCACCTCCACTGCTGGACGGCTTACCATATTATGTTTTAATTAATTAATTAAAATACTTTATTGCAATTTACTTTAAAGTATGTACAAAGGCCAACCTCAAGCCGTTTCGGCTTTTTCTATCAGCTAACCTTTGGGAGAGTGAGACAGTATATATATACTTATATATATTATATATATACTTTATTGCAATTTACTTTAAAGTATGTACAAAGGCCAACCTCAAGTCGTTTCGGCTTTTTCTATCAGCTAACCTTTGGGAGAGTGAGACAGTATATATATATATATATATTTTAAGGCAAGACATGTGACCTTGCGCCCACCTGATGGTTAGTGGCGTGCGAGGTCCATGAATGTTAGCAACTAGAATCAGAGACTCATAACTGATATCAGTCCCTGACACTATGTTGAGTGCAGTTTTATTAACTTATTTTTTTTTAATAACCTACTTACATTTTTAATAACCGCCTCCGTGGTTTAGTGGTAACAAACGTTGCCGTGAACTCGGGAGGTCGTGGTTGTACATTCTATAATTTGTCTCGGTCTGGGTGTTTATATGTATATATTTACAAAAAAAAAGTATAATATGTAGTTTATCAACCATATAGTTTCCGTAACACAAGCCTCGTAGCTAACCACGGAAATTAGATGGCGCTGTGTGACCTGTTGGAAAAAAAATAAAAAAATTAAGAAAAAAAATTATAATACATAGACTACGTATGAGATAGATTTAAAAAAAAATTGTTTGTTCTGCTTGTTTAAAATTAAAGTATAAACTACTTGGGTAGTTTTTTAAAGATGTGAATTGAAGGAGCCGTGTTGGTTGGTACAGGGGTTGTTTTTCAGTTCAAACAAACATTTTTGGTAAAAGCATTCGGTGTAGATAAATATTAAGCGGATTTCGGCCTAAATATAATTCTTACGAGCTGGAGCCTGATTCTTGTCTGATTTGATTAAATTCTAATTCAAACGGCTGACGGAGAAATCTTGAGACAATTGGCTGGCAATTGCTTCTTCCAACGTATTAGCATAGCTATAAATGTTGCAAGCCTTCTTGTGACTATCTCTAGAGGACATTTGTTATTTATAGATAGTTTTTTTTTTTTTTGGTTCTCTTCTCCCGCTGGATGATGAATGAGATGATAGGGAAGGCAAAGGGTCTAGCCCATACAGCCGAGTCTGACGTAATATATCTTTCTTTTTAATGAGTTAATGAGATCGAATTCCAGATGCTGCAGAATTTGATGCTTTTCTTGGAGTCCCTCGCGGCACCATAGCTCAAACACGTCGGGTAAAATATGGGAGATGACAGCGCGGGAAAACCGCAAAAAATAAACTGCAACTTGTGCCCCATATTTAAAGTCCAATTTATCGTTTTCCATAATTATTCAAATTGTAGCACATTATTAAACAAAACAACATCACTTTTGACCAATAATATTCACAGTAAATTATTTTACAAAACAAAAACTTGCACTTGACATGTTCAGTTCACGCAAAATGACGCGAAGAACCCCTAGATAGTTTTTTTTTTAAACGGTTTAGTTTGTTTTTAATTTTATGTAGTTTGTAATTAATAATTTAATTAATTGCTAATTGTTCCTAAATTATGTTTTATGAACCGGTATACCGCGTGATTTTGTATGGAGACTAATACGTTATTCTATTGATAGAAACAATATTTATTTCCTAAGGAGTTTTCAGTGGGTCTTGTTTCAAGCGGTGTTATTTTTATTTAAATATCACCATGACAAGGTTCTCATTAAAAGTAATTAAAAGACATTAGTTCTCATTAAAAGTAAAAATTGGCATTTGACATCATTGCAAATGGCATATACTTTCAACAAGAACAACAATTAGGTGGTTGGCGGAATGGTGGTGGTAATTTTCCTAGTCTGCTGGAACGGGGAAGTATTCACCGTTCCTGACGATAAACCCAGTAAAGTGTATCCACACGTTTCGGAATCAGACTCGAATTGCCGTCAAGCCCAGGCAGGCAAAGTGTTAGGGACTGATGTCAATCATTAGTGTCTGATTTCAGTTGCTAACATTCATGTACCTCGCATGCCACTTACCATCAGATGGGCGCAAGGTCCCTTTGTAATGAGGTACCGTGTCATTTTTTATTTATTTAGTGAACGTCTTTCAAGAATCGTTCCGTTAAGCTTATTATAACGGCGTCGCTTATTCCTACCTATTTCTTATAACGAAATCATATATTTTTTTTATTTTCCGCCCACAGTTTTTAAAAATTTACGCGTAGGAAATAAGTGTCAATTTTGTTATACTCTAGGAGACTGCGTCGAAAGCCGCATAACTAAATCATATTACGTATACCTAACAAAAGTAATAAAAAATTACGCACTTGTGTTTTTCCGCTCCTCTTCTCCTGTGCCTCCGGTTAAGGCCGTGAATTTAGACTCGGAGGTACCGGGTTCGATTCCTGATGGTCAGATATATCTCGAGAAACGGGTTGGCGAAGGTTGGATGTCAATTTTTATAACAATTTATTACCGATTCCACAAATTGGTATTAGTGGAACCAGGACCGACGGCTAAACGTGCTCTCCGAGAAACAGGAATAGTGGTGTTGTAAATCTATATTAATATTTTTATTTATTTATAAATTATTATATATATTTTTAAAAATCTCATATTGTTTTATTCGATGTAAATTAATATACATTAAATATACGACGTCCCATTCGAGATAGTCCGAAAGAGACTGGCAACATTTCCCCTCTGTATAGCTTTTTTTTAAAACTTAATTTAAATAAATACATTTTATTTTATTATGTTTTCCATTATTTCATTTTATTTTTGTTTTAGCTTTTAGTTGTATTTTTAATTATTAAGTAGTTTTTTTTGAGTATTAATTTATATGTTTTAAAAGTTTAAGTTTTTAGTTTATTTAATTTTTTTTTTTTCTGTTCTCTTTTCCCGATGGATGATGAATGAGGTGATAGGCAAGGCAAAGGGTCTAGCCCATACAGCCAAGTCTGACGTAATATATCTTTCTTTTTTATGAGTTAATGAGGTCATCATCAAATTCCAGATGCTGCAGAATTTGATGCTTTTCTTGGAGTCACTCGCGGCACTATAGCTCAAATACGTCGGATAAAATATGGGAGTTGACAGCGCGGGAAAACCGCAAAAAATAAACTGCAACTTGTGCCCCATATTTATCGTACAATTTATCGTTTTCCATAACTATTCACATTGTAGCACATTATTAAACAAAACAACACCACTTTTGACCAATAATATCCACAGTAAATTAATGTACAAAACAAAAACTTGCACTTAACATGTCCACGCAAAATGGCGCGAAGAACTCATCTTAGTTTATTTAATAATTTCGTTTTTCTTAAAATTATTGTAGGTACTTCTGATACTTTACTTCATAACTTAAAAAAAAAAAAAATTAAGTCAAACGTAATGCTGCTAGGCCTTCTCTGTCCGTTAACATTTTAGACATTGAGATCATTTAATACGGAGTACGGTGGAAATAGAAAAAAAGAGTCTTTCGCGTCATTTTGCACAGACATGTCAAGTGCAATTTTTGTTTTGTAAATTAACTTACTGCTATTGTTAGTCAAAGTGTGTTGTTTTGTTTAATAATGTGCTACAACGTAAATAATTATGGAAAACGCGTTTTCCCGCGCTGTGAACTCCCATATTATACCCGACGTGTTTGGGAAATAATGCCAAGAAAAGCATCAAAGAGCTGCAACATCTGGAATTTGATTTCTTACTACGGGCTCTCGTGCTATTAGGGTTGTTTCTTTACGAGCTTGTTTTCTTTGACGATGGAAAATATTACTGGCGTGCGTGAAGATGGTCGAAATAATTTATTTTACATTCTGGTGGCATTTAGTGTGTGTTAGGTTGCGGGCGTTGAAAAGACGTAATTACAGCCTACTATTTAAATTAAATAATTAATCTTTATTTTCAGGCATCTAAATGAATATACAAAAGTATATACCTATATATATATATAGGTACCTTAAAACCAATATATGTATATATATTAATATATATATATATACACTTTAGCTTCATCTTATTGTGGTGAAAGTAATACCCATTGCGTACGATATACCTTCTTAAAAAGGCTGATCTTTCGAAATAAAATTTGTCTGACTGCTCAAAATACGATAGGCCTTAAAATGTATGTCCCGCCATTACGAGATATATTGAATTTTATAGATTCACCGTGCGGGTGTAGGTTCCGTCGTGTGTGGCTCCCCCAGGAGGGTAAAAATGTTGTCTCGGGCTTGCGACCGACTATAGACTGGTAAATAGGAGGACTCCTGTTTTTATTGCACAATAAGACGCAGTAAATATTTCCCTAACATAATTCGGGAAAGCCGTCCTTGTAATAAATCCAGTATTAAGACTGGTATTTGAGGTGATATACAAATAGGCTTACTCCAGAATGATGTGGGAATGACCAATTAAAACTTAACATAGTGTAGCTAAGTATTAGCCGGCAACGAACAGGGAAATGCGTCGAGAGGCGATCACTTAAACAAAATGGAAACGTCTACGAGTATAAAATGAAAAGACGACGAGGGAATTGTGTGCGTTGGTTATTAACAATTTCTTGATTTCATTTGTCGATTATATTTAATTTCGATTCTACTCGTGTTTAAATTAATTTGTACAACATAAAGGTTATTTTTAATTAACTATAAAAGTGTTTTAAAAATATTTTATTATTATTTATTTATTTATTTAAGGACAACCAGTGGTCGCGGTTACATTATTGCTTACTTAAAAACTAGGACATAAATTCAACGATAAATGTACCACCTTTAGGTGCCACAACATGCACAAAATACAAGTGGTATATATATATATATATATAAGAATAATTAAAAAAATATAATATGAAATTAAATTAAATTAAATTCTAAGTTTAGACATACAAAAAGCTTAATAAAAGTCATGTAGTAAAAAGCAAGCTTGTGTCATGACTAGGAATCGAACCCAATACCTCCGCGAAAGCTGTTTAAAATATTTATTATCATTTTTTATTATTATTACAGCCCCTAGAACGCATAAGTTCCAAAACTCCACTGGAGATGGGCCTTCCAGAAATTTGGAGAAGTCCACTCTGGCCAGACGGGTTGGCGATATTTATTCAAATAAATCAATAAAATTAAATAGGTTATTTCCTTTGGTTCGCTTGAAACAATTTGGATACAGTCAGACTAATAAAATCAATACATTATTAAAACATATGTATATACTAAACAAAGTGTTAATAATGGTTGGACTGTAAACAGGCAAAAATCCATATTTATGTATAACATTACTGCTATAAGCTAGTAAAACTAACTAACTTAGAAACTACTTAAATAAGATGGTGGCTGTAAAGAGGCCGTGTCAGTTTACATTCTAAATACCTAATAATTAGAATTATATGGTTTATTATATGACCGCCTCCGTGGTCTAGTGGTAACAAACGTTGCCGTGAACTCGGGAGGTCGTGGGTTCGATTCCCACCGGGGGCAAGTTTTACATTGTATAATTTGTCTCGGTCTGGGTGTTTATATGTATAATATGTATATATTTATAAAAAAAAAGTAAAATAAGTAGTTTATCAACCATCTAGTTTCCGTAACACAAGCCTCGTAGCTTACCACGGAAAGTAGATGGCGCTGTGTGACCTGTCTGGAAATATTTATTTATTTATTATATTATAAGAATAGGTAGAGAATAATTGTTTGTTTATATAGATTAAGTATGAAAGGTGCTGTCATACTTTTAATGGGTAAAAGCCACTAACAAAATTAGAATAAATAAAAAATATACTATAATAGTTAGATTTTCGCGAACTTTCTTGTGTGAAATTTATTTATTTAAAACTTTATTGCACTATGTACAGTACTCCCAAATTAATAATGCGCATGCAGATCTTCGCTAATTGTCGTATTCCCGGAAACACCCGAATCATTGAATCGTAAGAGCACTAAACAATGCACTTGCATTTTGCACCTTGTTCCAAAGAAATAGAAGTCAATATCATGAGTACACAATCGAAAACAATTCGGGCAGTGTTTTTTTGTTTTTGTTTTTTTGGCGGTGACTGCACGTGTTCTCTCTGTGTGGAATTATATAGAGCTGCTATTACACAACCTTCTTGGTTTTGTTTTCAAAGGTGAATTTAATTTCAACTTTAATTATCTTATTTAAATAGTTTATTTGACAATTGCTTGTCTGTCTGACACAGGCAGAGATTTTATATTTAAAGGAGGCCACTACAGTACTATAAAATTTTCGAAGTAAATCAATCCAACAAAGATTGTAGCATATTCTCAATCGTATGGTTTTCCTCGCTATTTACTTTGAATCAAATTTCGTTACTGATAAATCAATATTTATATCTTTTAGCACAAAACACATAATTCTACTAAATTATGCATGAAGAAAATGCACTTAACCACTCTATATACATATCGTCTTCCGACGCTCGGGGAATACGACCGTTGCCGAACAGTGACGAAGATTTCTATGCGCATTATCACTTTGGGAGAGCTGTACGTACAAGGGGCGGGCTTAATGCCGCTAGACATTCTCTGACAGCTAACCTTTGGGACCATGATAACTATAACTTAGATCGATGAGTAGGTGCGAAGACGTATTTAAGATTAAATAATAATTAAGTATTAAATAATAACTATATCTATTAATAATATATATACTACATACAATATCTACTTATATACGCTGTAGGGAGCTGTTTAAGTAATGTGAGTATGATGGAAATTATGTAAAAGTATTTTTTTTAAATATATATATTTGTACTTACCTAATTGTAAATATATTGTTGTTGTTTTATTAATAATACAATTAAAATAGCTGACCACTTGAACCCTTTCGCTATTTCACAGTTCACCCGGACATTCCCCATAAGTGGTAGTAAAGGCACACATTCTGGCCGTACGGGCATTGTCCCGACATACGTTAAGTGTCGCTTAAATAGGCTATTGCTTCCCTAAGTCCTACTTAGGCTCGGCCCACTCGCGTAAGTGTCGGAAAACTGTTAAAGACTTTCGTTAAGAAACAGTATTTATAATTTATTTATTTTCAGAAAAATCACAGCTTATAACTAGGACAAAAAATTACAGTATTATAGACTATTAAAACTTAAGCCAGAAAGATTTTATATTATTTGTACAGTTCATTTCTCCAAACCAGTGGGTTAAATACAAAAAAAAAATAAAAAAATAGTAAAAAAAATATATAATAAAATTAAAATATTTACAAATAGCTATTTACAAGTAGCATATGATTATTATGATATTAGTGAGTAAAAATTAGTTGATCATTATATTATATTAATAGAAATAATAGGAAACACATGTAAGATAACTGCCTTCGTGGTCTAGCGGTTAAGAGTGATGAATGAATGAGTATCACTGCATCACGACAAACCGCACTGACTGCGTATCACGGCTACGTGGCATCAGTTCTGCGGTATGGTCTAGTACTATGGGGAAACTCGTCAAATATAAATAGAGTACTTATTGCGCAAAAGAAATGTGTAAGAGCTATATGTGGTGCAGCCCCCACTGACTCTTGTAGGCCACTGTTCAAAAACCTAAATCTCTTGACCGTAACAGGCATGTACATTTTTGAGATCGTTACATTTATTAGGATACATAGTAACTTATTTACTTTCCATAAAGATGTATTTAATAGTAGTCGACATCCAAATACTCTTGCCTATACAAAAACACCAAAAAGCAGAGCCTTTGATAAAAATTCATATATTATGTGTATTCGAATTTACAATAAGTTACCCGAGTTTCTCAAAAGATTACCTGACAATCAGTTTAAAGGCCAAATTAGGCAACTATTGATAGAATGTTGCTTCTATTCGCTAAGTGAATATTACAACCACAAATTTTAAGTATTTTTATGTGTATTATAACAATTACCTGTACAATATGTTTTAATAATAATCTGTATGTAATAAGTGTGACTAAAATTATAAATATAATAATAAGATTTTAACATTGTAAATAATGTTTAACAAAATTTGTGTGCCAGAAATGGCTGAATGTGCAGAACTAACTTACTACTAATATTTACTATTACCATGTTCAATGCAAATAAATAATTTCATTTCTTTTCATTTCATTTCATTTCATTTCATTTCATTTCATTTCATTTCATTTCATTTCATTTCATTTCATTTCATTTCATTTCATTTCATTTCATTTCATTTCATTTCATTTCATTTCATTTCATTTCATTTCATTTATTTATTTATTTATTTACTATAGGTACACAAACAGATCACAATCACAATCAGTTCACATTTTCCAGAAATTTCTTAAGTTCTAGATTGCAATCCAAAAGCAGTGTACACAGCATGCTTATTGTGATTTAGCCATGACATTTCATTTCATTTCATTAAGTCCGTGGATTTAGACTCGGAGGTACCGGGTTCGATTCCTGGTCGGGACACAAAAATATTTATTAATGTAAATAATTACATTTAATTAATATGTATTTAATTTATTTGTGATATTTCTCGAGTTTGGTACGCTGGAGCTATAGCCTATAGTAAAGTTGGCTAAATGTGAATCCGCTTATTTAAAAATCGTATTGATACTTTACTTTACTTGATAGATAAGTTTATGCATGTAATAGGTTTAATTTTTTCATTTATTTTCATGTAAAATCCGTCATGTTTCCAGCGATCGGGAAGGGAAGGGGAGAGAAGAAAAGTTTTCTTTGTAACGACACAGATGGCGTCGAATTTAAATTTGTTCTTGCAATTTTATTAAAAAAAAAACGACCTCACTTACCTTTCGCGTCGGCCTTCTCAGAACAAGAGCCATATTCGCGTTCGTTCGAATTTTTTTCCAGCATGTTATTACCAGCAGTTGTTATCGTTTAGTCGATTTTTGATTATTACGTATAATTCTTTTAAATATTTTTTACAAACCACTTAAATAATAGAAATAAAATTGAATACATACCTATAAACTAAACCTAATATAATAAATTAAATTAATATTTCCAGACAGGTCACACAGCGCCATCTAGTTTCCGTGGTAAGCTACGAGGCTTGTGTTACGGAAACTAGATGGTTGATAAACTACATATTATACATTTTTTTTTGTAAATATATACATATTATACATATAAACACCCAGACCGAGACAAATTATACAATGTACAACTTGTCCCCGCTGGGAATCGAACCCACGACCTCCCGAGTTCACGGCAACGTTTGTTACCACTAGACCACGATCAACTAATTGTCTGCTCTAGTGACAAGAGGGCCGGTTCTTTCCTCGCTCAGGGAATCAGCATAGCGATTCAGCGAGGAAATGCGGCCAGCGTTCTTGCCAACATGCCGCGAGGATACGATTTATATTTAAATTAGGTTTTGTAAGTAGGTTTTCTGTTTGAGTTTTATTTATTTTTTATTTATAGTAATAATTTAGTTTTTAGCGTTAGGTATATAAATACTAAATACACAAATAAATAAATTCAACTATCAATAAATAAAAAATGTCCTCTAGAGACGTCCCATCAGAGACATTTCCCCTCTGAATAGCGGGGCTATATACACATTGGCAGAAATAATTGCCAGCCTTCCTGTCTCCGGATTTGCTATTTGGTATGTATTTAAAATATATATATATATATATCTCTAATATATATGTATATATATAGACTGATCTTATAGGCGTTAATCCTAAAAAATAAAATTAAAAATATTTTTTTCATTTCATATAATATTCATTTTTGACTGCCTTCGCGTTCTAGCGGCTTAGTTCGTAGATTTACCTGGTACGGGTTCGATTTCTGATCTCAACACAATAAGTTATTTTAGATATTTCTTGTATATGTATATTAATATGTAGGATTAAGGCGCTGGATTTAGACAACTATACTATAAGCCCATCATGACGAGTGCTCGTCGATATCTCTGCAATACCAAACGTGAAATAAATTATTTTATTTATATTTATTTTCACAAATAAGTTAAATAAATTATTGTGTCCTCATCAAGAAGCGAATCCGGTAAACTGTACACAATAAATATTGTTTTTAATATTTAATTGGGTTCAGTCAAATACTCTAGATGAGTTAAAAATAGTGAATAGGGAGTGTTATTGCGCAATGTTTGGTCACATGCACGAGAAACTATTCTTCTGCACTCTCTACAAACGATGGTTTCGGCACCCGCACGGTGAATCCATGGATTGCTAAAAAAATTGCACTCTTTCTTTCTATAAAAAAAGTATATTCCAGAATATACCAGTTGATCGGAGTTTTCTCTTATTTGTAGTAGGATTTCTCAATGTTTTCCCTCCCAGTAACTAAGAAAAGTTTTATAATGAACGTACAAAATTATCCCAATTTTAGAAAATATGGCGGCTTATTTAACCTACTCGTAAATCACTTTTAATGTTATTTATTGAAGAAAATAAATATTAAATATTTTTCGATACAGAAGTCTTCGAATTTTATTGTACCTCATCAGATTGTGGGATACAATCTAACATGATTGTTATATTTGCTTTTTTATACAGCGGTTAACTGCTGGTCATACTGGTATCAATCGTCAGCCCTACAGTCATAGTCAATATATATATATATATATAGAAGACAGAAGGTCTTTTATGGGAGGCACAAGGAGGCTTTAGACCTGGAAGAGGATGCACTGACCAAGTCTTCTCGCTCCGCAATATCATGGATAAGTTTTTGGCCTTAAACCAGAAAGTTTTCTGTGCTTTTGTGGATTTGGAGAAGGCTTTTGATAGAGTTGTAAGAAAGAAGCTTTGGGACATATTGCCGGAGTATGAAGTGGATGACAAACTGCTACAGGCTATACAGTCCCTGTACAAGGGCTGTAAAGCTTGTGTGCGGGTGGAGGGAGGTATGTCGCCTTGCTTTGAATCCCAAATGGGCGTCAAACAAGGCTGCGTGCTGTCCGCCAGATTATTCACTTTATATCTCGACAAATGCCTAAAAAGAGTGAGGGAGAGTGACTGTGGGATAAAAATGGGTGATCTTGTGGTGAACTGCCTGCTTTATGCAGATGATGCTGTTCTTATGGCATCGTCCGAACAACAATTGCAATCACTAGTCACAGAAATGAAAGAGGGATGTGCAGAAAAAGGACTCCGTTTAAATGCGAGAAAAACCAAGGTACTAGTGTTTGAAAGAAGAAGGATGACAACCTTGACGATAAAGATTGATGATGAAACGCTAGAACAGGTAAATGAAATTATATATCTGGGCAGTGTTTTCACTGCGGATGGGAAGTATGATAGGGATGTTGAAAGAAGAGTGAACGCGGGAAATAGTGTTAATGGGGCCCTGGGATCACTGATCGCCAGTCAAAATGTCAGTGATAAAGCTCGACTCGCCATACACAATGCCATGCTAATACCAACACTTATGTATGGAAGCGAGACGTGGATATGTCAGAATACGCATGAGAGTAGAGTTAATGCAGTAGAAATGAGGTCTTTACGTCGGATATGCGGCGTAACTTTGATGGACCGTATACGTAATAACGAAATACGCAAAAGGGTAGGTATAAAAGAAAGCATAGGTACAAAAATAAAGAAAGGCATGCTCCGATGGTTCGGGCATGTCGAAAGGATGAGCGAAGAGAGATTGACGAACCAGATATATAATGCGAAAGTTGTGGGTAAAAGAGGCCCTGGCAGACCAAGACTTGCCTATCATGATCAAATAAATAAAACATTAGCTGAAGGTGAATTAAAAAGCCATCGAAACAAAAGGGCATGTATGAAGAGGTTGATGAATGTCGAAGAAGCGAAAGAGGTGTGTCGTGATCGTGACAAGTGGCGCTCAGTTGTCTCTGCCTACCCCGCAAGGGATTTGGCGTGAAGATATGTATGTATTTAGATTTCCAGACAGGTCACACAGCGACATTTTTTCCGTGGTAAGCTACGAGGCTTGTGTTAAGGAAACCAGATGGTTGATAAACTACATATTATACTTTTATTTTTGTAAATATATACATCTTATACATATAAACACCCAGACCGAGACAAATTATACAATGTACAACTTGCCCCCCGGTGGGAATCGAACCCACGGCCTCCCGAGTTCACGGCAACGTTTGTTACCACTAGACCACGGAGGCGGTCAAAATATCTTTATGACACGTCATTAATTAAATTATTTTAAATGATTCACTCCTGCTAGTGGAAGACTAACGAATAGTAAGCTGTTAGCAAATGACCATCAGCTTAGCAGTAAAGTTTAGACAACCTGTGTCTCACTAGCAGCCAGCGCATAGTTTGGTATTGGCCACGTATAAACAGTTTTTAAGCTAAGCCAGCACTGGCCTATGACTGGCCTCGTAATAACTCTCGATATACTTCCTAAAGAGTCATATAAACACATCTTAATACTATGCCACCTTAAACGCATGCCACACGATCGTCAACAGGTCCTTCTGCAAAGGTGATCTTAATAGATCAAGAGAACGATTATTTTTTATTCTATGTACCTGTGAAAATATTTCCGGATATTTTGTTAAGACATTATACAACTAGTGTGCCCTCGCCTTTTAATCGAAGGTAAGAAGCCACCAAGTTGAAAGCATATTTAATTAACTTTCAAAGTATTTTCACCAACTTCCAATGAGTAAAAAAGCCTTAAAACGAAACGTTTTGGCAATGAATTTTTCACTTGATCGCGGGTGATGTTGTTGGGTGTTTTATTAAAAAATAAAAGTGAACTGAGTGGAAATGAAGACAGAACGGGTCCGTTAGCGACCGCACTTTATAAGTCTTGGCGAATAATTTAAATAAAAAATAGCACCTTATTAATACGTATACTTCTTAACTATGAGACTTGTAATTGTGCGTTTTTTATTATATTGAAAACGACATGTGACATCGCGCCCACTTGGTGCGACAACAGCAATTGACGTCAGCCACTAACGACTGATATCAGTCTCTACTACTATGCCGGCCTCATAACAGCCCCTAGAACACAGCGTCCTAAACAACCTCCACTTTTGGAGATGGGCCTTCCAGAACATATGTATATAATTTGGCCTACACTCGCCAGACGGGTTTTCTAACAATTTCAATTTTAGGGAAAGACCAGGAGCTTAGCAGATTCCAGTGAGCTATTAATGTTAAATCTGACTGTGAAAGGAATCTGAAAGGATAAAAAAATAAAATATAGAACTACATATTAAGTTCTCAAATTATACCTACAGTACTCTACCCAGTAACCCTTGGTTAGTCAGAATTTAGATAGATTACTTGCCCGTAAACAACCCAAAAGCCGATAAAACGCAAAACCTCTGGTAATTTAAGATCAATAATTTGAATTAAAAGGCTGGCAATTATTTCTGCCAACGTATTAGCCTCGCTATACAGAGGGGAAATGTTGCCAGACTCCTTGGGACTATCTCGGATGGGACGTCTCTAGAGGACATTTTTTATTTATAGTTTAGTTTATTTTTAATTTTATTATTTAGGTAGCTTTTAATTTATATTTAATGTACTAATTAACTTCAAATTAATTATTTACTTCGAATAAGATATATAATTTGAACGTATTCGGCAGAGGTCTTTAAAAAGCAAATAATAAAGTGATAACATAGGCTTTTATCCTAGGATCCTATAATTTTATTATATTACAATTTAATATTTTTTTTAAAGAAAATTAATGTCGCGCGAAAATAGTCGCTTAGCTCAGAACTCTATCCTTGAATAGATAGCATTAATTTAGAATTAAAGATCTCTCTTTTGTTTTGAACGTTTCCTTTTGTCACAATTTCTGTGCATAATGAAACACAAAAAAATATTAAGTCCAACGAAACGAAGTCTTTGTCGGAATTTTTGTGTTTTTTTAATGTGGGCTATTATTTTGGGTGTTAACTGTTAATTAAGGGCTCATAATACCTACACGTTGAATTATTAGAATTCTACTCGTTTGATATAAAGTAGTGTTGATGTGATTTTAAATGTGATGACCGTTGCTTCTCCGCACTTAGTCGCCATGCGTGACCTTTATTCCGTTAGCGGAGCCATCCGATCTCCTCCAGGATGGCCTGCAGACATTGAAAGAGTCTGAAAGAATGCAGCCACAATGCAGGATTCCATGAGCACATGCGCGGCCGTCTCCTCTGCCATGCATCCTCTACACAGTGCGCTATCAGTAATGTTCAAGAGTGTATAGGTGTTTATAAAAAGCAGTGTCCCGTCATCACGCCTACCGTTGTGCGAAGCTTAGCCCTCATTGCCGTTTCAAATTAGGAAGAGGCTTCAATCGGCTATAAAATGTTTGAAATTGAAATGGTAGGGAGATTATTGTTCCTGAGCCTGTTGGCTATGTGGATGACCCCCTTCTGGCCAGTTCATCAGCCGCATCATTTATTTATTTAAAATAGGATAGCCAACAGTGCTAACATCACACACTTATTTGTACTTAACACTAAATCAGAAGTTAGACGTTGCACCTATTATAGGTGACCACTACATCACCACAGTAGTCTTTAGTTATCTTCGCCCTGGGTCGGACCGCTATGACGGAATGACGCACGAACCATGGCGCTCGGGAGACCACTCTAAACGATATGTTCTGCTCACTTTGTATCTTGTCCCTATTAGTCTTGGCCAGAAGGTGGTGCCAGGCTGGCGCAGCGTAGGTAAGACGGGAACGGATGAACATCTTGTAGATCCGGACCTTCAACCTAAGCGGCAATCTGGAATTCATAACAGGACGTAACATGCCTTTGCCTGATTGACGGCGTGGCAGGCCATTTCTCCCATTGTTAACGTCCTGTTAATGATGCAGCCCAGGTATTTGACGGTCGGAGTTAAAATAAGAGTACACACGATTTACTATTGAGATGAAGAAAATTCTTATTGACGACTGTTTTTACTTAATAAAATAATTTTTAGCATGCAAATTTTGACATTAACATTGTATTACAATAAATTGACAAGAACAATATTAAATATAAACTATATACATATAAATATTGTAAATAAATATTTATTGACATAAGCATATTGTATGCCTATATAATATGGGCAGATTGCATCATCATAACATGTACATACAACTGTAATTAGAATAAGCAATAATAAGAATAAGAATACAATAGGTTTTATTAGTTTATTTATTTATTTAAACATAATTGAAGTAATATACAAACAGTATAAAATAATTACAATATAAATTAAAACTACTTAAAAGTAAAAATTCAAATAAATATAAACTAAACCTAATAAAAAATAAACTATAAGTAAAAAATGTCCTCTAGAGACGACCCTTCAGTGATAGTCCCAAGAAGACTGGCAACATTTCCCCTCTGTATAGCTAATACGTTGGCAGAAATAATTGCCAGCCTTCCTGTCTCCAGACTTTTCCGTTAGCCGTTTGGACAACTCCTTGGCCAGACGCTTGGCTGAGTGTCCCCATGGGCCAATAGAATACAATACAAAGTTTTGGAATTGAATTTTTAAAAATCTTTGAAAATTTTGATTTGCACGCGAGATAGGTGCAATAGTTAAAGCCTCTTAAGGATTGCCTTGATTGATAATCGGATTTGGACTAAATTGTATTAATAAATTATTCTAACAAGATTACAATTTAAGTAGAAATTTTATATAGTGCAAAAAGATTAAAATATCATCACGACAGCTCTAGTAATAAAGGACTTCATACGAACACTACATATTATATCTTCCAAATAACTTAATTGCACTATAATATAACTCTAATATCTTCCTATTGTTAATCAGGGATTTATTACTCGACAGACGCAGTGACGTCCCATAAAGTGATGTAGTCTGAAGAGCTCCGAGAGGAGAACTGGCTCGTGAGCAATACGGGCGCAGTTATACCAGTAACGGTGCCCAGCACTAAAGGTGCATGAATTACCAGCGGGTGATTACTCGCTGAGATCCTGCTGGGGAGAACGGGGGAATGACCCAAGGCCTATTAGACATCCGGGCCTGGACGGCCCCACTGTCTGTCAGTCTTCTACTAATTAATTGATCAATCTCGATTAATTCCTAAATCAACACTAGGTATCTAAATGTTTTTTTTTTTAATTTCATGTTATATTTATTCAAAGTAGATAGTTACATGTTTAGCTAGTTTAGTTGGAGCTGATTAAGTTAAGGTGAAAGTATAAACAATTAGATGAATACATCTGCGTAGAGCCGCTGGCAGTGCGCTCGGATTCATATCGGAACCTTATTTATAGACAGGCTCTACATATTAAGGTAATCCTTTAGAGGGTTTACTCTTTTGCACCCCTCTCGCTTGTACAAACCAATATTAAAAAAAAAACAATTACAATACTTTTTTCTTTTTTTTTCTCACAAAGATTAAGTATATTAATTCAGAGGGGAAATGCTGCTAGTGTATTGGGCACAAAGCCAGAAGACAGCGATTTGGAGGAGCAATTTTCTTTCTAAGTATTTAATTTATATTTTCTATGTATTTTTTTGTTGGTGTTTAGTTTTTGTTGTAATATAGTTTATTTAATTTATTGTTTACTCGTAATGTAGTTTATAGTTATATTAATAAACTTACATTTCGTTTAAGAAATATATGCAAAAGAAAAGAAGACGAGAAAGATGCAAAGCGTTAAACAGAGTTTTATTATTCATAAGTGTGAGTAGCCACTGACAGCAGGTTAGAAGATTATATAATAATAATAATAATAATAAATCGTTTATTTCCAATAAAAATCCTATGTACATGTTTTCTATTGGAGACCCACACTAGGAAGGCCGGTATTGTGGGGTCTCAATTGCACTAAATCTATAATTTATATAACTTCAAATTAAATTAAAAAATAAATCAAAATTAAAAATTAAATTAAAATTAAAATTAAAATCAAAATCAAAATCAAAATCAAAATTAAAATTAAAATTAAATTAAAAATTAAATTCTAAATACAATAATAAAAAAAAAAATATATAAAAAACATTGAAGATATTCATGAAAGGTTAATAAATACACTATATAAAATATAAAGAATAAATATAGTAAATAAATAAATAATTAGTCATATAAATGAAATCTCAAGAATGTAAATTATGAAAGACGATGATATCGTCATGATCGTAGAACAGTGACGGATCTGCAATATTTAAAATTTTCATGGCGGCCATTCAACTGTCATTTCGACTGTTTTTTTGTCACTTTTTAAGTCTCATAATAAGTGTAAACCTTCTAGATTTCATTTTGGAACCCTTTCTAATATTTGCACTATAAATTACAGACCACAAACAATATAAAACTATATGTAAATATATATGCAAAATTATGGGTATTTTTTTAAATCCGACACTGTTCTACGATATTAAGTGCATATTATGCACTTAATGAAAGATTATATAAGTATTAGATTTATTTTGTAATGTCAAATAAATTCTCAGTTTCTATATATGTCAGAGTCATTAGGTAATAGTAAAGAATATTTTTAAGTCTTGTATTTGTAGTTAAGTTTATGTCCAATATTTTATTTAAATGATTATAGATATAAGGTCCTTGAAATAAATTTGTACACTGCGCCCTTCTGGTTCTGTAGTAGTGATTAGTAAATACCTCATAGTATCTTCTTTTGTTACTGTTATCAGTTCTTTTTAGAGTTGATGTGTGTTGTTTAAGTATAGGTTTTTGAATATATAGTTTCCTCACAGAAAGTACCTTGGTGTCGGTATATAAGTTTACAGTGGGATATCTGTATGGTTTAAAGTACATAACTTTTAGTAATGCTCTCTGGGATCGTTCAAGGTTGATTAGGTAAGATTTGTATATTCCACCCAAAGCTAGTGAACTATATGTTAGCAGACTTTGAACCAGTGTATAGTATACATTTTTAATTGTAAGTGGATCTCCAATATGGCGTAGATTTTTAAAGATGTGCATCATTTTCCTTACTCTTCCACATGTCATATTCATGTGTAGATTCCAGGATAGGTTTTGGTCTATGATTACTCCTAAGTATTTAATATGATCAGTGCGTGCGAGATTTGGACAGCTGCAACCTGTTATTTTTTTGTTGCATATGTGTAATTTTAACTGTATGTTGTGAGTGTCAAGCTTTTTAAGGGTAGTTAAGTTAAATAGTATGTATTTAGTTTTCTCTATGTTGATAGTCAAAAGGTTTTGGGTTAGCCAGATGTTTATTTGTTGCATACCAGAATTAGCTGCTTTTGTTACTTCCCCCAAAGTTGGCGCAGCGAAAACGACTGCAGTGTCATCTGCAAATGATACAATTTGTGCTTTGTCTATTTTTGTATTACAGAGGTCATTTATGTATGTCAAAAATAAGGTCGGTCCCAACACACTGCCAAATGTGGTGTATTCTTCCTCACTTAGCACATTTCCTATTCTTACTCTTTGCTTGCGTTTTGTTAGGTAGCTGGTAATCCAATTATGAGCTATGCCTCGTACTCCCAGCTTTTCCAATTTAGCTAGGAGAATAGGAATAGAGACAGTGTCAAAGGCTTTTGCCAGATCAAGAAACACCCCAATATGTTTACTCTTTTTGTCCAAGCATCTGTTATGTTACAGCATCCAAATTGGTTACTTGATAATAGATGGTTACTTTCAAGAAAGCTGACCAATATATCTTTGGATTTTTTCTTAGTTAACCTCATTAGGTTATCATCAAATTCCAGATGTTGCAGAATTTGATGCTTTTCTTGAAGTTACTCGCGGTATTATAGCCCAAACACGTCAGGTATAATATGGAAGTTTACAGCGCGGTAAATTAAAAAAAATTTACCGCTATTTGTGCCCTATATTTGCCCAATTTATCGTTTTCCATAATTATTTACATTGTAGCATATTATTAAACAAAACAACACCACTTTTGACTAACAATATTCACAGAAAAGTTATTTACAAAACAAAAACTTGCACTTGACATGTCCGTGAAAAATGGCGCGAATAACTTCCTTTTTTTGTTAATATACGGAATTTTTGAAAACATGTAGTTTATAATTTCGCCTAAAAGTCAGTAACAAGTGGTGTTGTTTTGTTTAATAATGTGCTACAATGTGAATAATTATGAAAAAAAGGATAAATAAACTTTAAATATGGGGCACAAGTTTCAGTATTTTTTTTGCAGTTTTCCGCGCTGTAAACTCCCATGTTATACCCGACTTGTTTTGGATATAATCCAAGAAAAGCATTAAAGTCTACAACATCTGGAATTTGATGAGAACCTCATTAAGTCATAAACACCAAAACTGCCTTCTTTATAAATGTTCGGTTGTGCGAGCGACAGGGATGCAAGGCGTTACTCCCTTATGTTATCGGCTGGTTTCTTCTATAAATGCGGTGCATAGGGCCAGCGAAGTTTGTTTCGTCTTCCGGCAGATGGCGCGCCGTGATTGATGAGTGCAAACTTAATTATAATACTTACTGAGTTTATTCTTAAAATTACCAACTTTAACATGTCGTCGTATGACAAAACGCTATAAATTCTGTTGTTTATAAAATGATTTATCGAACACGATATTGACGCTAATTAGATTTTTGCTGAAATTCTAATAAACAGTTTCTTAAAACTAAAAATACCATGATTAATACCTAAAAAGGAGTAGGTCTATTTATAAATATTTTGCTAAACTAGAGCTAGTTTATAATGTTATATTACCATACCATTGATATGAAACGCAATTGACCAGATATATTTATTACATTGTTTAGAGAAGCGTATGTTCAGCCTGTGATGAAAAAATTAATAGTTTAGCTTAAAAAACGTCATGAACTTTTAAAGCTTATAATATATAGGTTTGTTTTTTGCTTACTTTCTCATGTGAGATATGACCCACCGTTGTACGAATATGAACGCTTATAATTAAAAAAGTCCAGGATCGATGAGAAATACACTTTTCTTACGTGCATGTGCGATGTGTGCATTATCCTGTGCTGACACAGCCTCTTTAGAGCCACGAATTAATTATTAAGTAGTTACCTAGTCTATTTTATTTTTTACAATTTTAATAATTCTGGTGCTGTTTGCCAAACACGGTAGCAGGTTTTCTCCAAATTTTTATTGGATACCTTGTTCGTATCGAGAAGAGAGGATAAAGCGATTTTGACGGCTCCAAGATTTATGTAATTATTCAGTTTGCAAGTTTACCAGATTGCATCAAATATTTTAGCATAAATATATTTTTCTCACACTAGCACGGTTAAACTCCGTTATCAAATCCAGAACAAACAGTCAGGGACTTGTTCGTTTTTATAACACATTGCCAAATGAACTGACTAGCTTATGTGTATCAAACTTAAAATCGGATGACTGTGTAAAAAAATAAATAAAGGTCGGTTTAAACTCCCGGCATGTACCAATGATAAATAGGTACACACTAGAAAGAGAAAGAGAAAGAGAAAGAGAAAGAGAAAGAGAAAGAGAAAGAGAAAGAGAAAGAGAAAGAGAAAGAAAAAGAGAAAGGAATCATTTGCGGGTGTCGGGTCCACTGTGTGTGGGAAAGAGAGATGAGAAGAATGGTGTCTCTGTCTTGCGAGACACTATAGGCTGGTTTACAAAGGATGCCTCCTTTTTTTTCCATCGTTCTGCTCCTCTTCCTACCCATCCAAATACTGTATGAATCCATTAATGCCCTTTTGGAAGCTCGTTCCATAAATGTATAGTGATGCAAAGATTTTGCTGGAATTCCTCTCGCACTGGAACCTGTTACTGATCATTTCTTCTGTGAGATCACAATATTTGTTCGACTTTATGTTATAGTCTTTTGAAATATTTGATTCCCACGGAACATTGAGTTCATAACGTTAAATCTCAGTTTAATGTTGAAAAGAAATATTTATTTATTAATACTAAAATCTAAATTATTAATTATTAGTACAATTTAAAAAAAAAAAACCTACATACAAATCCTAATTTAAATACAAATCGTATCCGTGCGGCATGATGGCAAGAACGCTGGCCGCATTTCCTCTCTGAATCGCTATGATTATCATGGCGAGGAAAGAACCAGACCTCTTGTCACCAGAGCAGACAATTAGACGAGGGGTGATGTTGAAATAATATTGCTATAGATAGTGATGATCATTGTTTAGTATTTGTTTTGAATATGGCTTTGGATATCGAGTTCCAGTTTGGCTGGAAAGTGATCAATCAAGGGAGAGCAAAGAGCTGCGCATTTAAATAATTGTCAACGAAGACAAATCTCTGCTTTATTTGTCTAACGTGTTCAATATAGTGTTGTGCATCAGTCGATTAATTTGCGTTATCGATAAACGCTTTAACAGGTGGTAGGCGGTGGTCCGCCGGGGCGGGGAAGAATCTACCGTACGTGCCAATAAACCCAGTAAAGTGTATCCACACGTTTTGGGATCAGGCTCGAATTCCGACGTGCTCAGTGAAGCCGACATAGTGTTAGAGACTGATGTCAGTCATGAGTGTCTGATTTCAGTTGTTAACATTCATGGGCGTTGTGCGCCACTCTCAGGTGGGCGCAAGTGCACATGTTGTGTAAATACTAAAAACCCCCCATTTTCTTCCATGAAAATGTACATTACAGATTATAGTATAATATATATAATAAAAATAGATATAATATAATAATAGTATATTGCATGGCATGATAAATTAATTTGATAAATAATAAAACAAAATTAATATTGAGGCATAACATTTATAGGCGTAAATAATAAAATGTAACCAAGAAAGAAACTGATCCTCAGCATAACCCAGATAATTCTAGTCTGGGGATCAGAGTTCCTCCGAAAGAATCATGTAAACAATTTTTGTGAACAAATTAAGGTTTTTGTATTTTTTTATATGTCTACACAATATATATTTTTATGATGTTATGTTGTAACATGCGCGTTTTTTAAATAAAACTTGTAATAACTCGTAATATAAAATTAAAAACGGAAATAATAGCGTTTTCCGAAGCTTCATTCCACACTATGGTCATTATTTAGTTTTTATCGATATTGAATGTGCAAACAGCACTAGTTAGTCCATTCGGAATATTGCAAACAACCGGCGGGGATTAAAATACCATTTATAGGCAAGCCTTTTTGTTTTGATCTTGATCGATTATCCTGTCCCCAATCTCTCTCTAGGGCTGTTTTTTTAATCTTATAAAAAGTAAGTAATCACTATTTTTTATTGCTTTGAAATATACTTAGGTGTGTACATGACTTTATTTTTAAACTTAAATTAATTAGTAGGACATCTACAAAATTGTCCTTTGGCATTAATTACGACGTAATTTATTTATTTAACTGCCTCCGTGGTCTAGCGGTTAATTCCGTGGATTTAGACTCGGAGGTACCGGGTTCGATTCCTGGTCGGGACGCAAAATTATTTATTAATGTAAATAAATACATTTAATTAAAAACGACTGTAAGTATGTAATATTGTATATATTTATTTATGTATGTATGTATTATTATTTATTTGTATTTAGTATTATTATATACCTATATTAATTTAAAAAAAAACTCTTTTTCTAGATTTTGACGATAGCGTTCGATTCTAGCAGTTTTTTTTTTACTAGCACGACATGTGACCTTGGGCCCACCTGATAGTAAGTGGCGCGCAAGACCTGAAGACATAGACGTGTTAGCAACTGAAGTCAGACATTCATGACTGACATCAGTCCCTAACGCTATGCCGGCCTGACTAGATGCTTTTTCACACTTCGCTTGAAGGACTCCAAGTTATAGGAAAGTGGAAACACTGAGGCTGGAAGAGCATTCCACATCTTTATCGTGCGACAGATGTATGAGTCCCCAAATTTATATGTACGCGAAGTTTGACAGTTGGGCCTTCAAGAACATATATCTGGAGAATTTGGCCACATTGGTCAGGCGGGTTGACGAGGATCTAAATGATTTTTTTTTAATGACATTTCATTAACGATTCCACATGTTGGTATTGGTGGAACCGGGACCGACGGCTTATCGTGCTCTCCGAGGCACGGGAACGTACTTATAAAATAAGACAAATGTACTTATAAAAAGTGTATTTCTCATTGGTACACGCCGGAGGGGTTTGAACCGACTTATGTATGATATTTTACGAGTATATTAGGGAAGGCGTTCCTACAACCGAGTCACCGCCGCACCACATTAAATTTATTTATTTATTCGAAGAGAAAGAACAGAGACAGGCAGTATAAGAACAATTAAGAAACGATACAGTACAGTACAGCCATTAGAATTATACCCGCCACCAAAATATTTCCCACTGTGGACAAATTCTTTATTTTATCTGATAACAATGATTCATTTAATTTGTCCGTGAATGTATTTTGCAAGTACGATTATTGTTAGTTTCACAAAATTTTTAGTTTAGAAATGTAATAAAAATAAACTATTTCTGGGAATAGCTGAGAAAAACGTATCATCTTATTGAAGGAGTACATAATCTGCTATCCCCAGATCGGTCGCGCGATATCTCCCAATTGAGGAATGTGTTCTCCTCAAGGAAATAGAGAAAAATCCCCAACACTGTATTATCGCCAGATTTCCTTGACAAAATCCCGTCTCTTTTCGGAATGATAGTGAAAAGGTCTCGGTCCAAGATGTATTAGCAAGTTTAAAACAAGCCTAAATTGCAGTTCATTGTTTTTATGTTTGGGGCCAAGCCACCGCCGTGTATTATAAATCTCAACAGCGACATGATAGGTACTATTATTGATAGGTTTTGGTTAAAATAATAAAAACCCGAATGCGTAAAAAATTGCCTTTAATCAAAAACTGAAAATAAATAAACAAGCCCAAAAGAAACCACGTAACTACACCGTTGAAACAATTTAATATTATTATAATAGTATAGTATAAAAACTATGGTGCGGTGGTGGCTCGGTTGTAAGAACTCTTATATCCTACAAGTCGGTTTAAATCCCCCCGGCATGTACCAATAAGAAATACACATTTGTCGTAGATTTACAACACCACCGTTCCCGTGCCTCGGAGAGCACGTTAAGCCGTCGGTCCCGGTTCTACTAAATACCTTATAGAATCTTTTTAGCTTGTAGAATCGTTAAAAAAATTGTCATGAAAAATTTGACATCGCCAACCCGTCTGGCCAGCGTGGCGAGTGTAGGCCAAATTCTCCAAACATATTTTCTAGAAGGCTTTACGCTCTCCCAAAGTTTTTACGCTGTGTTCTAGCGGCTGTAATGATGAATAATAATGATATTTTATTACATACCGTTTTTAATAGTCGGGGCCCATTAAAAACCGAGACCGGCTCTAATCTTCACAACAATAAATTATTTATTTTCAGTTTAATTAAAGTTCATTTTTTAAATATACGGTTTATTTATTTTTAAAATGATCTTTTTTATTTTATACTTTTAGATATCGCTTTCTGTTATGAATTGGAAATAGAAAACAAAACTTAACCTAAATAAAACTTATTACGTAATAAATAAAATGAAAATTAAATACGAGAAAATATCTCCACCAAATACTCTCCTTTGGCATGGTGCCCTATACGCTGGCACCATTTCCCCTCTAAATTTAAATATTTATTTTTTAAAAGAAACACCGCTAGAATGTCACCAGAGACGTCAATGAGCTTTGAAAATATTCCTTCATAAAAAAAATTAAGTTCTGATCCTATCGTTTCTACCGCAAACGTCGAAAATAAGTATTTATTGCAAATCGTTTCATATTTTCGGCATTTGCTGATCTGCTCTTTTGGCTAACTTTGGGCGATTTTTGCATCCCTCCAGCCCTAAAGTGGCGCACACTAATGTACGATTGGTCTCCGGCGTTGCTAAAGTTCTACCTAAACGCTTTTCAAATGTCCCTCCCGGACCAGAGCAATCTGGTAAGGTGGGGAAAAGCTACGGAAAAGAACTGTACATTGTGTAGTGCTGCCATAGGAACTGCTAGACACACACTTGTAGGGTGCGTTACTCTCCTAGAAAAGGGCTATTACTCACGCCGACATGACAAAGTCCTAGGTGTTATCCGTGAAGCAGTAAGTCTTTCTATTGCAAGAGCCAGAAAGGGACTGACTACAAATAAAACTTTGACCACATTTGTAAAGGAAGGGCAAAGCACGAAAACTAAATGCAAGCCCACCTCGATCCTTGGCGCCGCATCAGACTGGAAAATTCTCATGGATACATTTGAACACCATTATAGGATCCCAGATGAACTAGCTGTATCAGCCTATAGGCCAGACATCTTAGTGTTTTCTCGGAACTTGAAAAAAGTTATCCTTATTGAACTTACCGTTCCGTGGGAATCAAATATTCCAAAAGACCACAACATGAAGTCGAATAAATATTATGATCTCACAGAAGAAATGATCAGGAACGGGTTCAAGACTCAGCTTTACGCAGTGGAAGTTGGTGCAAGAGGAGTTCCAGCAAAATCTTTGCATCACTTACTGAAAGAATTGGGCCTAAGCAGGTCTGCCGTCAATACATTTATGGAACGAGCTTCCAAGACGGCATTAACGGAATCATACAGTATTTGGTTGGGTAGGGAGAGAAGTAGAATGGTGGATGGTGAGCGTATTATCGCGCAATAGAAAAAAAAGGAGGCCTCCTTTTCTTAAACCAGCCAATTGTCGGTCGCAAGCCCGAGACACCATTCTTCTCATCTCTTACCCACACACGATGGACCCGGCACCCGCACGGTGAATCCATGGAATGCTTAGAAATTTGTCTTCAAAAAACATTACACCTCGGATAGACGGGGACACTAGCTGAAAGACAGCCGACAGCGGGAGAGACTGCTGACAGCAAGAAAGAATGCTGACAGCAAGAAAGAATGCCGAGGGTTAAGGCCCAGCAAGCCATTCCCTCGTATTATATCGCTAAAAAGTCTAAAAAGAATAATACCCCTGGGACAGTCCGAGAGGGGGGGAGGATGAACTGTCCACTGGTAGATAACAACAACGACCCTGGCGATAATATGGACTTGAAATGCCCAACGTGCGGAAAAATATACAGAAGACAAGCCTGGTTCAAGAAACACTTAAAAACACATGAAGGGATCGAAGCACAGATGGTAAGACCTTCGACTAGTACTGCGGATAGAGTTTCCCCTCACATATCCCATGGTACACCTCCATGTGAATTCAACCAGGAGTCCATGACCATCAGGACACGTCTAAGCATCCCGACCATAAAAGAAACCACCTGGAAGGTTCACGACGGAAATCTGGCTGTCATGCTGGATTGTCCTGGTACAAAACAGGATCTTGATAGCCAAGTTCGTGCCTTCCAAAATACTGTCTATGACTACTTCAGTGAGCACTATCCACCAACGACCACTCATGCTCACACCAATAAGGAAAACACTTTTAAGCTGAAATTGAGGCGAAAGAAGAGGGAGCTAAGAAAGAGACTTAGATGCGCCAAAAACATTGGAGATAAACAGCAGGGCCATCAAGTGGCTAGAGCACTTAGATCAATTCTCAAATTGATTCAAGGAATATCGCTCCAAATTAAAGATCACTCCAATCAATACAATAGAGCCAGACACGAAGTCCTCTTTGACAAAAACCCCTTCGTCTATGCCAGAAAGATATTCAGCGAAAAAAGTGGTGTACTATCGCTGACCAGAGATCAAATATATAAATATTACAAAGAGACATACACAGAAATACAAAAAGAGGAACAATATCTGGACCCACCCTCGCCTCGACCCGTCAGACCTTTAGAGGACTTCCGATGCCTTCCACCAAGCATGGAAGAAATGGAGGAACAAATCAAAAGAAAAAGTTCCAAATCGGCACCAGGCCCAGATGGCATTCCGTACATTGTATATAAAAAATGTCCTCACACCCGTAAGCATTTATATAATATATATCGAAAAATCTGGTCTACTAATCAAGTTCCAAAGGCATTTGGCGAGGCAGTCTTCGTTCTCATACCAAAGAAAACTGAGGTAAATGATCCCAAAGATGCAAGACCGATCGCTTTGACGAATACAATGTCCAAAATCTTCTTCTCCATAGTACAAGCAAGAATGTCCCGATTTATGATCAAGAACGAGTACTTCTCACGCCAGCACCAGAAAGGTTTTTTGCCGGGAGTTTCTGGCTGCTTAGAACACAACACCTTACTCGCTGAGTGTTTGAAGGATGCCAGGAAACAGGAGCGGCAACTAAGCGTCTGTTGGATCGACTTGGAAAACGCATTTGGGTCGGTGCAACATGAATTGCTGCAAACTGCGCTAAAATGGTATAACTTTCCAACACTAATCAGAGATATAATTGCCAATTATTACAAGAACTTGAGATTTGTCGTAACAAACAAGGACGGCTACACAGACACACTAAAATACAATGTGGGCCTGTTCCAAGGCTGCTGCCTATCACCTGTAGCTTTTAATATAATTATCAATATCCTAATCGACAAACTTAAATCTCGTGAGAAGAAGTGGGGATATAGATTCAAACAAAACAACATCTATACGGAATCCGTCTTAGCTTTTGCAGACGACTTGGCGGTGATAACAAGAAATCCCAAGCAATGCCAGGGCTTGCTGAAAATAGTGGATGATTTCTGCTCATGGACAAAGGGAATGAGAACGAAACCATCAAAATGCTTCAGCCTATGTCTGGCTAGGCGCAACACTACATTTACGTCTTATGATCCTGGACTGAGTATAGCAGGGCAGAGAATAGCTCCGGTAAATGAAACCATGCCCTTTAAATTTCTTGGCAGAAGGATCAATTTTCAGGGAAAAACACCATCCCTAGAAGTAGTTGTAAAACAATTCACTGACGACATGAATAGGGTTACTCAACAGCCTATAAGCAATGTCAAAAAAGCTTGGATATATGACAACTACTTAGCATCTCGCCTCACTTGGCCTTTCCTAGTATATGATTTCAACAAAAGTCTACTATCAAGTCTGGACGCGGACGTCATAAGAACATTGAAGTCTTGGCTTGGATTAGCCCAGGGTGCTGACTCCTCAACATTCTTTAGAGGACGGAGAAACTTCGGAATGGATCTGAAAAGACCATCTGAATTATACAAACATCTACGTATAAGCAAATATCAAATTCTAACCAGCTCCCAGGATAATACAATTTCATCCCTTCCAAGAGACCCTCTGGCCTCAGATATGGAACCGAGACTACTATTCTTCAAGAAATTCATGACAGGTGCCCAGACTGACAAAAGAGGCATTGGCTGGAAGAAAAAAGAAAGTGACAAAGAGGTTATAAAATCCTTCCTCAGGAAAGATGAAGAGCATGGATACAGAGTGCACGCGATGACTCTAGAAGTTCAAAATGACTGGCTAACTTTGGGCGATTTTTGCATCCCTCCAGCCCTAAAGTGGCGCACACTAATGTACGATTGGTCTCCGGCGTTGCTAAAGTTCTACCTAAACGCTTTTCAAATGTCCCTCCCGGACCAGAGCAATCTGGTAAGGTGGGGAAAAGCTACGGAAAAGAACTGTACATTGTGTAGTGCTGCCATAGGAACTGCTAGACACACACTTGTAGGGTGCGTTACTCTCCTAGAAAAGGGCTATTACTCACGCCGACATGACAAAGTCCTAGGTGTTATCCGTGAAGCAGTAAGTCTTTCTATTGCAAGAGCCAGAAAGGGACTGACTACAAATAAAACTTTGACCACATTTGTAAAGGAAGGGCAAAGCACGAAAACTAAATGCAAGCCCACCTCGATCCTTGGCGCCGCATCAGACTGGAAAATTCTCATGGATACATTTGAACACCATTATAGGATCCCAGATGAACTAGCTGTATCAGCCTATAGGCCAGACATCTTAGTGTTTTCTCGGAACTTGAAAAAAGTTATCCTTATTGAACTTACCGTTCCGTGGGAATCAAATATTCCAAAAGACCACAACATGAAGTCGAATAAATATTATGATCTCACAGAAGAAATGATCAGGAACGGGTTCAAGACTCAGCTTTACGCAGTGGAAGTTGGTGCAAGAGGAGTTCCAGCAAAATCTTTGCATCACTTACTGAAAGAATTGGGCCTAAGCAGGTCTGCCGTCAATACATTTATGGAACGAGCTTCCAAGACGGCATTAACGGAATCATACAGTATTTGGTTGGGTAGGGAGAGAAGTAGAATGGTGGATGGTGAGCGTATTATCGCGCAATAGAAAAAAAAGGAGGCCTCCTTTTCTTAAACCAGCCAATTGTCGGTCGCAAGCCCGAGACACCATTCTTCTCATCTCTTACCCACACACGATGGACCCGGCACCCGCACGGTGAATCCATGGAATGCTTAGAAATTTGTCTTCTTCGCCGCAGCACCAGCTCTAACAGAAGTACCTTGAAGGTAGAAAGGAGCTAGAGTACCCCAGCAGGTAAAATGATAATGCTTCACAAATGCCTGTAATAGTTTTATGTGAATAGATATTTATATTTTTTTAGGCCGATCCAGTTATATTCGTCTGTGGACTACAGATTTGACGACACTTTATGTCGAAATAAAGTGAACTCTGTGCCACTGACATAAACGCAGAGCCGAATCATTTTCGATATTATTTTTCGTAACAAACTCAACTTATCTATGAAGTAAAAAAATATGTTATTACCCGACTAAAGAAGAAACGGTTATGTTTTTGACCCTCGAGTACGGTGCGGATAGGAAATCTGTAATTCCGTACACATTTAAAAAAGGTTTCTCAGAATTATATTACGACTTCTTATACTTTTAAAGTCCAAGATTGAAACAGAATTCTAGGATCATCATCATGTTCACTTCATGGTGTATTTAAGACTTAGTGGTATAGTAAAAAAAAGAAAAAAAACTATAATTTGCGACTCAAACAAGACGATGTTCCATAAGAGTGACGCTGAGCGGTAACAACCCCGATACGCCGAGGCCGGTGCCAGGGTTAATAATATCAATATATTAAACTAATCGGCATTGTGGTTAATATTATTTGTTACCTCCTAAAATTTTCTATTCGAAGTAAATTAATTATATTTATTGATAAGTCTAATGACAATAATAAAAAAAAACTGAATATAAATTAAACGAACACCATCATCATTGTCCTGTATCTCTCCACTGCTGGATGTAGGCCTCACCTAAGGCTCGCCACTTAACGCGATCTTTCGCTACCCTCATCCAACCGCCACCAGCGACCTTCTTTAGGTCATCTGTCCATCTGGCGGGAGGTCGTCCCACTCTGCGTCTTCCCGTACGTGGTCTCCACTCTAGAACCCGTTTGCCCCATCGATCGTCGGTTCTGCCGCAGATGTGTCCGGCCCATTGCCACTTCAGCTTGCTAATTTTAAAAGCTATGTCAGTAACTTTCGTTATCTGACAAATATATATTAAACGAACGCTTTTCTTAAATCTTACAAGTGGTTCTATTTCTTGCGACGGAATCCTTATGCTTGTTTTTTTTTGAAGTGATTTTTTACTCAGTTTGGTTTATTGATTATTTATTTATTTCTTTTAAGTTCATTTCTTACGCAGTTGGGTATTCTTTTTTTTTTCTTGACGACATCACCGGCAAAATAGTTTAGAGAAATAATTATGTCTCTAAGGTTAATCGCTTGAAGACATGTTTAATTGTAAAATATTATTAAAAAATAATATTCTACCCTTTTTAAGCTAAAACGTATACTAACTCTGTATTATATATGGTAGTACCTACATATTTGATAGGTGGTGAAGCTCAACAGCTGTCACTAAGGTCCCTGTGAGGGTCTTTGCTGACTCGACGTTCTAACCCGAAGGCCTTATTCATGAAAATAATTCGATTTAACATCATCAACATAAGCCTGATTTCATCAATTAATTAAATAACACGTCACATGTTTCTGTTAAAATGTATCCTGTTAAAATCTGGTATTTATTTTGTTTACTATGCCAATTGCCTGTTTTTAATTTAATTTATTTATTCAGAATTCAAAAGGATTCTAGCGGTTAAAGTTAAAGACTAGAATAATTAAAAAGTAAAAATCAAAAAATATAAAAAAAACAATTATCACCCTAAGAACTGGGATACTAACACAGAGTGCTGGATTTTGCCTTTCAGAAGATGATTCTGGAGAATTTGGCCTACACTGGCCACTCTGGCGAGACGGGTTGGGGTGGTATTAAAATTACCAATACACTATTAAATTTATTAAACTATAATTTAAACGTAATAAAAAAAATATCTATAAATAAAAAATGTCCTCAAGAGAGGTCCCATCATAGATAGTCCCAAATAGACTGGCAATATTTACCCTCTGTATTTCCCAACTAATACGTTGGCAGAAATAATTGCCAGATCTCTTTTTCATTTCTTTCTTCAGATTTCTCCGTCAGCCGTTTGGACAACTCCTTGGCCAGGCGCCTGGCTGAGGGTCCCCATGGTTCCATCGTCTCGACCCCAAACGGAGCAAACTCTTAACCTGTACCAAGGTTGGTATTTGCGCAGCTTGAGGTTCTCAGCAAAAAGCTTGCGTACATTACATATAGACATTACCAGGTACGTGGTCGTGTCGGTAACATATTCAAGAGTCGAAGCGCGGGCGTGTCGAGGCAGGGGCGCGTCGAGGATCGGGCGTTCAAGCAGTGCGCTGCATTTAGATTTTCTTTGGCATTATATGGCAGTGCGATAATAAAGTCGAAGTACAGTCGAGGCAAAGGCGCGGCCAATTGTATTGGGGGAAGCATAACTGGGCACGGAGTAGTTGTAGCTAGATTGTAAGAACGTTTCCCTTACTAAATGTACCAATAAGAAATATACTTTTCTTACATATATTTGTCATAGATTTTAAACACCACCGATGCCGTGCTTAAAAGAGCATGTTAAGCCGTTTTTCCCAGTTTCACTAATACCAACCTTAGAATCGTTAATAAATGATCATTAAAAATCAACACCAGACCCATGCCAACCCGTCTGGCCGGCGCGCAGAGTGACGAGTGTAGGCCAAACTCCAGAAATTCCTGGAAAACCCATCTCTAACAGTGGTGGCCTGGGAGTACCGTGCCGCGCTTCTTCGCAGTAAGCAACTTCCGGCCATTTACAGAAACGCCTCATTTGTTTTTCAAGTAATTACAGTTTAACGTAGGTATGCCTATGAGGCACGGCATTGGTTGAAATAACAATAAGGTACCAAGTTAACTAATCACGTGGTATAAAAATGTTAATCATGGGTTAATTTAATAAATTTTTCTGCAGCTGGCATTGCTTTCAAAGTTTGATTTGCGTCGAAACTTTATTATTATTTGACTCCAAAACGTTCATAACAGCTTCACGAATAAGGTGTCCAATTAATCGGCCACAAAATCCTCAATATTCACATGTTATCACGACGGCCCATCGTCCCTTTCTCTATGACAACAAAGGCCATATCATCATGACCGTCATTTCTTGCAGACTAGTCTCAAACCGTACAAATAAAACGCGGTTTACGCATTACCAACAGGTTTATTTACTTCATCATCATCATCATCATCATCAGCCTGTATCTCTCCACTGCTGGATGTAGGCCTCCCCTAAGGCTCGCCACTTAACGCGATCTTTCGCTACCCTCATCCAACCCCCACCAGCGACCTTCTTTAGGTCATCTGTCCATCTGGCGGGGGGTCGTCCCACTCTGCGTCTTCCCGTACGTGGTCTCCACTCTAGAACCCGTTTGCCCCATCGATCGTCGGTTCTGCGGCAGATGTGTCCGGCCCATTGCCACTTCAGCTTGCTAATTTTAAAAGCTATGTCTGTAACTTTCGTTCTCTGACGAATATCAACGTTTCGAATTCTATCCACCAGAGATACACCAAGCATAGCTCTCTCCATGGCTCGCTGAGCGACCTTGAATTTATGGACCAGACCCACTGTTAGTGTCCACGTCTCTGCTCCGTACGACATTACCGGGAGGACGCACTGGTTAAAGACCTTAGTCTTTAAACATTGTGGTATAGACGATGAGAGGATGTGCCGGAGTTTCCCGAATGCCGCCCATCCTAGCTGAATGCGTCTGTCGGCTTCTTTGCTGAAGTTGGCTGCTCCTAATTGGATAGTCTGCCCGAGGTATACGTAATTTTGCACAACTTCGAGAGTGTCGTTTCCTATGCAGATTGGCCTCGGCTTGACATGATCATTGAACATGACTTTCGTCTTGTCTAAGTTCATTTCGATGAACTGATTTACTTCATGCCAACTCGAATCAATAATTAATTTTAAAAAACTGGCAAAAAATTACCTCCACTGACGTCTCATCAGTGATGAGGTAGGGTACCTACCTATAGTGCTAAATTTGTTCATCTGCAAGAATGTAAAGTATCATCACAACCGTAACACGTGGTCATGCCTTTTAAAGAAGCGGAGTCACATTTAGCCAAATTTCTGCCGGCCCATCATGGCACACTTTTTAGTACTGTACAAGAATCGAGAAATATCTTAAATAAATTATTGTGTCCAGGAATCGTGTCCGGTACCTCATTATTATTAATATTAAAACAATATAAAATAAAAATGGCTGAAACAGATGGCTGATGTTAGCAATGAACAGTCTGATAATAATAGCATAGTGCCTGAGAATAACAAACTTAATTCTAATAGTGGATAGCAGCTGTCAAGGGGCATTGTGTTATTTGCTCTATAATATCAGTTATTTAGTATACAGGTCGGCCGCAGATGCATTCTTAAATTACCGGGCGAAATTTATAATAGGTACACTACATTCAACTTTTTAATCTTGTAAACGAAGCAATTTTTCAGAATTTTCCTTCGCCGAAGACAAATTAAACCAAAGGTAATGCTACTAGACAAGCCTTTACTGGCGAAAATATTTCCTTATTTAAGACGTCCAAAAAATAATAACTACATCACTATCATCATTACTATCATCACTATCAGTGACCCAATTCACGCTTTGACATAGTAAATTTTGTATATGTGTACGTTTATTTAATTGTTTATTTATGTACTTATTCGAAGTTAATTATAGTACATTTAATATAAATTAAAAGCTACCTAAATAATAAAATTAAAAATAAACTAAACTATAAATAAAAAATGTCCTCTAGAGACGTCCCATCCGAGATAGTCCCAAGGAGACTGGCAACATTTCCCCTCTGTATAGCGAGGCTAATACGTTGGCAGAAATAATTGCCAGCCTTCCTGTCTCCAGACCTTTCTGTCAGCCGCTTTGACAACTCCTTGGCCAAGCGCCTCGCTGACGGTCCCCATGGGCCCATCGTCTCGACCCCAAACGGCGCAAATTCGTAACCGATACCAAGGTTAGCGTATTTGCGCAATTTGAGGTTCTCCGCAGAAAAAGCCGCACTTCCCGCGCCTGACGAGGTCGCCTGTATGTGAGATGGAGCTAATGTATCTACACACGTCGCATCCCACACCAGAGATCTGCCAAGTTTCCACGGCCCAACAGTCATTCCGTCGGGTCTCTTGCCATCGCTCCGCACAATCCCAGATGGTTCTAATATTGCGGGTACTCCAGCAGTGACAAGAGCCCTTCGGATGATGTCGTTGAGAGCCGCGTGACGAGGAATGCGGCCAGCACTTCTAGCACAAGAAAGCCCGTGGTGTCCGAGATGATCGACTGGTTCTCCGCATCGACACTGGTGCGGGTGGACAGTCCGGGCTCCGAGACGAAGGCACACCGCCATGGTCAGTGTATTTCGATCAAGGAGTGTGCCAACCGATGCTGAGGGAAAAGCCTGTAACCAAAGACCTGACTCTCTAGTGGAAACGGCCATGAGGCGAGCCCGCTCTTTCATATTACTGGCAGATAAAATTTCTTTCTGTAAAAGTTTGCAGAGCGGCTCGTCCCATAGTCGTTGGATTTTTGGTGAATTTGGAACCGAAACATTTGGACATGCTACTGACCAGGCATCTCTGGCATCTGACAAGTACGACGGCTCAACGGAACCCAAAGATGGGTTAGTGATTTTTCCGTAGAGCTCGACAGTACTATGTACAGACGACAGAAAAGCTGGCAGTGCTACACTAGAAATTTTGCGGGTGCCTAGGCCTCCGAACCGACAGTGACGGATCTGCTATATTTAAAATTTTCATGGCGGCCATTCAACTGTCATTTCGACTGTCTTTTTGTCACTTTTTAAGTCTCATAATAAGTGCAAACCTTCTAGATTTCATTTTGGAACCCTTTCTAATATTTGCACTATAAATTACAGACCACAAACAATATAAAACTATATATAAATATATATGCAAAATTATGGGTATTTTTTTAAATCCGACACTGTTCTACGATCATGACGATTTATTTAATGAAGTAATATACAAACAGTATAAAATAATTACAACAACATAAATTAAAACTACTTAAAATTAAAAATAAATATAAACTAAACCTAATAAAAAATAAACTATAAGTAAAAAATGTCCTCTAAAGACGACCCTTCAGTGATAGTCCCAAGAAGACTGGCAACATTTCCCCTCTGTATAGCTAAGCTAATACGTTGGCAGAAATAATTGCCAGCCTTTCTGTCTCCAGACTTCTCCGTTAGCCATTTAGACAACTCCTTGGCCAAACGCTTGGCTGAGTGTCCCCATGGGCCCATCGTCTCGACCCCAAACGGCGCAAATTCGTAACCTGTACTGAGGTTGGCGTATTTGCGCAGCTCATAAGTATTATATACAAAAATATTTATAATACATATTTCTCGAGTTTGGTACGCTAGAGACATCGACGAGCTTGCCACTTGTCATGATGGGCCTATAGTAAAGTTGGCTAGATGAAAATCCGCTTCTTTAAAAAAAAAAAGGTTTCTGACCACCCCGGAACGGATATGGTAGTGATGATTTTTTAATCAAATAAATAAATGTGAACCGAAATTTTATTTAACATTAACTTACGTAGACGATAAAATTCATAAAAATCGGGACTTCAAGTGGCTTTATTTACAATTGAATTTGGTACATTATTTGATCTGCAATGGCTTGTCTAGTAAATGCACTTCGATGACATAAGCCCCGCCGAGGGTGCGCAGAAAATTAAACATGGCGGACGAAGGTTGCTCTTTATTTATATAAAAATAAAACTAGTTAAGTTCTACTTTGTTATCTCCACACACATATACTATTAAAGCTCGTTCATATTGTGCAGATGCGACAATTTCACTTCCGTGTTACTTACGAACATTGAGAACTTTTGTTTCCGTTTGTTCTAAATTTCTTATCAGTAAAAAAATACATAATAATAAACCTTATTATATATTAATTAATATGTAAAAATTCTGTTTTACATAAAAAATCAAATTATTTAATACAAATTAGCCTTCTCGCTCACTTTCGTATTGTCACATTACATTGATATAGTTAAATTTATTAAAATTATTATTATTATAAATAAATAAAGGCATGCTCCGATGGTTCGGGCATGTCGAAAGGATGAGCGAAGAGAGATTGACGAACCAGATATATATTGCGGGTAAAATTGTGGGTAAAAGAGGCCCTGGCAGACCAAGACTCACCTATCACGATCAATAAATGAATCAATAGCTGAAGGCGCATTAAAAAGCCACCGAAACAAAAATGCATGTATGATGAATGTTGAAGAAGCGAAAGAGGTATGTCGTGATCGTGACAAGTAGCGCTCAATTGTCTTTGCCTACCCCGCAAGGGATTTGGCACGAAGATATGTATGAAGATGTAAATTATTATTATTTACAATACAATATGAATTGGACTAAATAAAACATACACCAACAAAAAAAGGTGTCCTAAATAAAATTAAATACATTTACACGTCTACGTCGTCTTGATAGGTATTTAATGTCTTTCATCATGTATTGAATAATCTCTGAATGCAGAATTTTTGTGGCAATAAGAGTGTCGCATCATTACATAATTTTTTATTACAGCCCCTAGAACACAGCGTCCTAGACCTCCACTGTTGGAGATGGGCCTTCCAGAACATCTGGTTGGTTGCAGCTAAATAGTTCAAATTTGTCCCCAAGGTTTGGCTGTCAGAAAATGTTTACGGGCAATAAGTCCGCTTTGTACTTCGTAAAATAAAGTCTTACATAAATAAAATATTAGTGGAACCGGGACCGACGGCTTAACGTGATTTCCGAGGCCCGGAACGGTGGCGTTGTAAATCTATGACAAATGTACTTAAGAAAAGTGTATTTCTCATTGGTACATGCCGGGGGGGTTTGAACCGAACTTTGTAGGATTTAAAGGAAAGCGTTCTTACAACCGAACCACCACCTGGCAAGTGTCAGGCAGTGTCGCATCGCAAAGTATGAATCGTCTTTATTTATTCTTTGTGCAGCACGTTTACCGGACTTATTATGGTTAGTACATCTGCTGACTATCCCCTGTGCAAATTGATTGCTTTTTTATTAATACTGCCTATAGGTATCTCTTTTATACTGAACAAGAAATATAACCTAGTCGAATATAAGATAGGGCATTGGTTGTTATATAATATATATATGTTTGTTACATATATATAGTATATTTATAGTAAAGTCAAAGTCAAAATATCTTTATACACGTAAACCTATTACAGGCATTTATGAAACGTCATTATTTTAATTATTTTGAATGATTCTAACCCTGCTAGTAGAAGACTAAGCAACAAAGTGGTCCAATAAGCTGTTAGCAGAAGACCAGCAGCTTAGCAGATTCCAGTGACCAGTTAATGTTTAATCTGACTGAGAAAGGAATCTGCAAGGAAAACTCAGATTTACAAAATAAACCATATACAGAACTGCATCACAACGATCAATTAATAGTAGCACAGAATGTGATCTTGCGCCCACCTGGTGGTAAGTGGCGCGCAAAGTCCATGAATGTTGCAACTGGAATCAGACACTCAAGACTGACATCATTACCTAACACTATGTCAGCTTGACTGGACATCACGGCAATTCGAGCTTGATCCCGAAACATGTGGATACATTTTTCTGGGTTTATCGACGTAAACGGTGAGTACTTCCCCGCCCCGGCAGTCTGGGCAAATTACCACCATCAGTTCGCTTACCACCTATTTAAATTATCAATGCCATCTACTTTATTGTTCATCTCTTGCATGCAGTTTGTCATATTGTCAGTGAAACAACAAAATCAATTTTGTAAGTGCAAACACTGCATCCATGGTGTAGCAGTTAAGTTCGTGGATTTAGTTATTTGTGATATTTGAGTTTTGTACGCTAGGGGCATCGACGAGCTTGCCACTTGTCAAGATGTGCCTATAGTAAAGTTGGCTAAATGTGAATCCGCTTATTTATAAGCGTGGTTTCTGACCATCCCGAAAGAGAAACGGTCGTGATGATACTTTATCATAGAAGTCGTAAAATTAGGAATGTTGTGGTTGATTTTGTTGCTTTAGGAACTTAATGTTAGGTCTATTTACGTACCGCCAAGATGTAAATGTTTATTTGAAATTCGAGTGAAAAAACGTGTACAGGAAGGGATCATGCAAAGTTTCCGGATAGACGGAAAAATCACTAGCTTTTCTATTTCATTTCGGTTTGCGGTTATCGTCGACCTATATATAAGAATGTTCCACTACATCTGTAATTATAATTGTAAAATATGCTTTGTTTATGTATGTATGTACATTTGTCCGTCTTTCATGTCTATATTACTGGAATTGTTTTTTAAAAGGCAGAAAAACAATTTGTATACATACATAGTATACATTAACAATATTTGTTGGGAGGTGTCGGATAAAAATAAGCCGTCTGGGAGCTTTCATCGAAAACGCTGCCTAAACCCTTTGAGATATAACAAAATAATGTATAGTGGAATTCTGTATCGTATATAGGTCTACAGAAAAGTCCGCGATGGATATGTCTATGTAACATAATGATAACATACTATATCCATTTTAATACTTAAAAAAATGGGAAATTACAAAGCGGTAATTGAAAAGCTATTTACTTAAATTCTTATGATTTTAAATACATTAGCTGTCTTGAGAATTTCATGAGGATTATTTTTTCCCTTTTTATGTTTACACCATGCAAATGCAATGAATATCTTAGGAGACATAGCAATATCAAAATAAAGCGCAACAAAATTAATTTAGTGTCGCCGTTTACATGGGCAAAGCCGGTTGAAACAGATAGTTAAATATATAATAAGATAGGGCAAGAAACCAAACGGTATGAGCAACAAAGCTAGACCAATCCGTAGAGAATCAGAATCTTAAAAACACTTGTTGACATTAGCTTAATGCATTCTCAGTAGCCATGTTGTCATTTCTAAAACTGTTATCTATAAAAATAGTGGACGTTAGGTGGCGTAAAAAATAACGTAGATTTTATATCTTATATTTGACCTTGGTAATTAGAAACTAATATTTTTTAACTGACAACGCGTCTTTACAGCCGCTTCTTTTACTTCTTGTAATAAAAAATATAATTCAATCTTGTAAAGTCGCTGATTTTTATGGTTGATTTATTTTATTAATTAAAAATAAACTATATAAAACCCAATAAAAAATAAACTATAAATAAAAAAAGTCCTCTAGAGACGACCCTTCAGGGATAGTCCCAAGAAGACTAGCAACAACCTCAGTATAGCGAAGCCAATAAAAAAGGCGTTGACAGAAAAAAATAAAAAATAAAAATATTTTTTAGTATAGACACTGGAATAACAGACAAACAGACAAATATAAATATAAGTTTAAAAACTTTTACATGAGTCAATAGCAGAATTTCTCATACAGATTAAAAACAATAAAAGAAAAAAAAAATATATAATTCAATCAATGTAGCTATTACTTGTATATATAGGTCCATTTTGTTTTAAAACTGATATTAAATTTTATGTAGACAATAAAGTAAGGGCGAGTATTTGTATAACAAAATTAGATCAATAACGGAAGATCATAGCTTATCTGTCACGAAGCAACAAACTTTACAGCCTATTTAAGACTTGTATTATAACCAATAAAACTTTTCTTTTAATTCCAGAGCTTAGCGGGTAGAGGAGCGATTTTAGATACATTTTTGTTAGGTTAGCCCACCTCGTTCCTTGGCGCCGCATCAGACTGGAAAATTCTCATGGATATATTTAAACATGATATAGGATCCCAGATGAACTAGCTGCTTAGCCTATAGGCCAAAAAACTAAGTGTTTTCTCGAAACTTAAAATAGGTTTTTCTTATTGTTCCGTGGAAATATTCCAAAAGACCACAACATGAAGTCGAACGAACGGGTTTGCTGCTTTACACAGTGGAAGTTGGTGCAAATTCCAGCAAAATTATTACACCACATACTGAAAGAATTGGGTCTAAGCAGGTCGTCAATATTTTAATGGAACGAGCTTCCAAGATGGTATTAACGGAATCATACAGTTGGTTAGGTAGGGAGAGGAACAGAATGGTGGATAGTGGGCGTCTTGTTGCGCAATAAAATCAAAAAGGAGGCTTCTTTTGTAAACCAGCCTATTGTCGGTCAAAAACCCGAGACACAATTCGTCTTATCTATTTTTCACCGACACTATGGACCCGGCACATGCACAGTGAATCGATGGCATCGATGCATAGAAATTTGTCCTTTCTTTCTACAAGGTGTCCCACAGGAATAAATAATAGGCTAGGTAGTGACAATTATCAGATAAAGAAAATAAATAATCTTAGTAATTTAGGTACCTTTAAAATTATAGGCATTCAAAAAGAAAATTAAGGGTATTGATAAATAAAACATATAGTTTTAAAGGTCTAACATTTTATTTCATTTTTCTGTAACTGTCCTATTCTCGGACATTCTGTACTCGTATAAGTAATGGTGTACACTAAGCATTGCGGTAAAAAAGCTATTAGAGTTGACATTCGATTAATATTTTGTAATTTGGACGTTGGCTAGACTATGTTAAGTGAAGATGGGTGTAAATGGGCAAAAATTTAACTAACTCAGTAAATAACGGAATCTATTATTATTATTATTATTATTAAATTCTTTACTGCACGAAAAAAATTGTACAAAGGCGAAGATTAATGCCTACAAGGCATTTTCTAATAACAAATATTTTACAATAACAAATATTTTGCCGCCTATAGCCTGTAGGTTAGAGCTTGTACCACTTTAAAGCTATCGCTCGGTGGTTGACATACGTAATAGGGTCCCCTAGTAACAGCGTTTTAAAACCCGCTGCCTCTTGTAACCTGTTCGCGTCGACAAAATAAAATCAACACAATTTATATTCAAGGATCGGCAGTCGTGTTTCGTCGCCGACTGAATCAATCGTAGACGACTGTAATAAACCCCCATGATACCTTTCTACATCGCTTTGCATTCCCAAACAGCTGTTCAAGGACGCTAAATATCATCACGACCGTAATTCTTTTTAGCGAGCTTCACAAGTTAAAAATAGTAATTATTATTATTTTTTGCGAGGGTCGGATGTCAATTTTAAAAAACCTTACAAAAAAAGTTTCGTTTTTGTGACTGAACTCTATTTGTAACTTCATGAAATGACATAATATTTATTTGTATGGAATACAAGTATGGTAAATAGGTACATAGTTTTTAAATAGCTCACATACTCCGCCATTTCTGGCACACAAATTTATACTAACTAAATTAATTAATAATTTATACAGTGTAAATTAATTTATGTAATAAATAAAATGTCACCATGTTAATTTATAATGACAAAATATTAACGATTCCACAAGTTGGTATCAGTGGAACCGGGTCCGACCGCCCTAGATGGAAATAGAATGCCGCTACAAAAAGCATTATGTTCATTAATACAAAATCAAGTTACATTGTTCTAACATTAAGCAGATAATTTCATTTTCGAGTGGAAATGATTAAATTTTGCCGGCGAATAAATATTTGTTTTGTTTCGTGAACCGCAGTTGATCGCAAATGGTCGGTAATCGAATTAGGTTACTATTGTGATCCTGCGGTAAAATTGATGTACCAATACACAGAATATTTTAACGGCTTATTTTGTCAATTTAAATTTACAATTCTAGGTATTTTATATTGATAATATTTGAATAAAAAAAAATAAAAAAAATATCTTGTTTTTATAACGGACTAAAAAAATATCTTGTTTTTATAACGGACTAAAAAAATATCTTGTTTTTATAACGGACTAAAAAAATATCTTGTTTTTATAACGGACTAAAAAAATATCTTGTTTTTATAACGGACTAAAAAAATATCTTGTTTTTATAACGGACTAAAAAAATATCTTGTTTTTATAACGGACTAAAAAAATATATTTTGTACTAGTACGACATATGATCCATGAATGTTAGCAACTGGAATCAGACTCTCATGACTGACATCAGTCCCTAACACTATGCCGGCTTGACTGGATATTACGGCAATTTAATCCGTTGAACGTGTGGATACACTTTATTTATTTATTTATTTAAAACTTTATTGCACGTTATACAAGGGGCGGACTTAATGCCGCTAGACATTATCTGACAGCCAACCTTAGGGACAATGGGGACCATTTCTAATGTAAGGTAGGTGCAAATATTTATAATAATTGTAGCGACATCAAGGTGCATTTGCATAGTCATTAAATAAATAATAATATCTCGGCAAATGTACTCCAACTAGGTCACCAGAGTCTACGTCGCCATATATGGTAATAACAATTTTGATTGGCCGAAATCATCGGCTGATGCAATGATGAACCAGGTCATCTAGTTGGAGGGGCAGTCACGAGCCCGGTCAAGCACATCAGTCGTTTCTGAGATACCGTCGAGATCAGGTATTACTCGCGGTAGCAAATACGCTACGTAGGTTTGCCCTCAATGATAACGTGTGTGTTTGCAACTTAAATAAACATTATTTAAAGTTAGTTATCTTTTATTAGAGAACACCTTATAGATCCTTATAGGACGCAAGGACTATATCTCTAAATAATAATAAATAAATCTATATATATGAAAATACAATGATACTACTAAATACATACTAATAACTATGATATATTAAATACTAATAATACATATACTACATATGATACCATTAAATAACTTATGAACCATTTAAATAATACGATGACACCATTTTTTTAAACATTTTTCGGTTGGATGCTTGTCGGATTTCTACCGGTAGTTCATTCCACAGATTTGGATTTTACTTTACTGGGTTTATATACCGCTCGGTGTTGTGTACCGCAAATACATTCGTGGATTTGCTTCACGCAGCACCAACGATGTTCCTGGGCCCCGCGCAGTACCTACTCCCTCTGCACCACCCCCAGCAGGGACGCCGGCACCGTCCACTGAAGCTTCTAGTACTCCTCAGAAGGTGGTCACAGTACCTGATGGGTACTTCTATGACCACAAGAAGATGAAGATACGGAAGCTTTAGATTAATTAATTTTAATGTTATTTTTGTATGTATTTTAGTTGTAAGGTATTTATCTATGGGTCATCTGTTGCCTGATAATAAACAAATTATTATTATTATCGGCAAGAACGGTGGATACTTTCCCGCCCCGGCAGACTGGGCAATTTACCAACGTAACAATATGCTTAATAATAGTATGGTACAATTTATGGATTAAGGTCAATTATAGGTTTCGAATTTGAATTTGAATAATTTTATAAAGCACGGCAAATTACCAAAAAAATATTTAAAAAATGTATATATTAGAAAAAGTATAATAATAATAAATACCTATAATTTGGTAACAACATTAAATGTGCATGAGAAAGTCAAAAACAACATTAATCAACATTAATCTATCCACTCAATTTGCAAAACAAATCCAACCAGGAACGCTGTCTATTCATATAAACAAACAAAAAAGGAAGACAACTCAGGCCATCTTCAGTCCACAGATGTAATGTCCTTTTTAAGGCTAGATTTAGAAGCAGTAAATAGGTCAATATCTTTAAATAAGTTAATAAATAAATTAATTACTCTAATCTTTATGAAGGATAAAACCACATACAGAAATAGGAATATTTGTTAATAGACATTCTAATCTCTTTAAAAAATATAATACTTTTAACAAATTTGTACCTAGAGATTATACCCGACTAATCTATCCAAGATGTGTAAGTGAATATTACAGCAGAAACTACCACATAATGTGCATTAGAGTTTATAATAAAATTCCTAGAGAGATACGAGAGTTACCTATTAAACGTTTTACTATTGAGTTAAAGAAAATTCTTATTGACAACTGTTTTTACTCAATAAAAGAATTTTTATCATGCAAATTTTGACATTAATTGTATTCCAATAAATTGACAAGAACAATATTAATTGTAAACTATATACAAATAAATATTGTAAATAAATATTGCCATAAGCATATTGTATGCCCATGATATGGGCAGATTGCATCATCATGGCATGTACATATAACTGTAATTAGAATAAGCAATCTATACAATAAAGAATTTTGAATTTGAATTTGAATTCGTTTTATAGCATTTCCAACATCTCGTAGCATCGCGAAATGTCGTTTTTGTTAAGAAATACCACTTTTTTAACAATGCTAACATTTCTTTTTGACAAGTATTTTCGTTAATTTTTTTTTTCATACTATGGCATCCAACACACATGATATTATTATGGTCTTTGAATTTATTACATAAAATCGTTTAAAATACTTTTGTAACAAATATAATAGAAAACTATAAAGTATATAAAAATGGGAGTTCTTCGCGCCATTTTGCGTGGACATGTCAAGTGCAAGTTTTTGTTTTGTAAATTAATTTGCTGTGAATATTATTGGTCAAAAGTGGTGTTGTTTTGTTTAATAATGTGCTACAATGTGAATAATTATGGAAAACGATAAATTATACTTTAAATATGGGGCACAAGTTGCAGTTCTTTATTTTACCCGACGTGTTTGAGCAGTGGATGGTTCCGCGAGTGACTCCAAGAAAAGCATCACATTCTGCAGCATCTGGAATTTGATGATGACCCCATTAACTCATAAAAAAGAAAGATATATTACATCAGACTTGGCTGTATGGGCTAGACCCTTTGCCTTCCCTATCATCTCATTCATCATCCATCGGGAGAAGAGAACCAAAAAAAAAGTATATAAAAATGGTAAACAAACCATTTTATATGTTAATGACATCTGTCAAAAGTAACATCAATAACCCTCCTTTCAACACGGTACTGACGTACGAAATTAGCATCAAATGTTAGAATTTTCATTAAACGACTTGTGCTAAAAAAAAGTGGTATTTTCATGCTAACATTTCTTAAAACGAACGCAGCCTATGTTATTTTATTTTTGCTAATCTCTACGCTTTTTATAGTTATGTATTGGATGCGCAGTACACTTCTCGTACATTTTCCAAGTCTGAGTAGGAACTTTTGAGTCAGTCAGCTTTCTAGAAAAATAAATTTCTGTTATTATATCATCGATGTATATAGATAGGCCTATTTAATACAGAACCTACAGAGAAGACTGCCTCCGTGGTCTAGCGCTTAAGTCCGTGGATTTAGACTCCGAGGTACCAGGTTCGATTCCTGGTCGGGACATATAAATATTTATTAATGTAAATAAATTTTATTAATATTTAATTTATTTGTGACATTTCTCTAGTTTGGTCGCTGGAGACATCGACGAGCTTGCCACTTGTCATGATTGGCCTATAGTAAAGTTGGATAAATGTGAATCCGCTTCTTTATAAGCGTGGTTTCTGACCACCCCGAAAGGGAAACGGTCGTGATGATACTTTACTGATGATGATACCTACAGAGAACTGCCGCTGGTAATGCAGCCTTGATTACGTGAAATAAAATCATTAAAACATAATGTGTTCTAGTTAATTCTATTTGCCAGGTGTAATTGGTTTTTGAATGCGGTTAGGTCGGCAACACATTGTGCTATATTAATATTGTATCTGCAGTCTTATTCTGGACGATTTCCAAATAAATTTCATTTAGATTCTAACAACAAATATTATTATCTTGATAACTTCAATATACGATATATTTTTTTGTGCCGTTTGCTGGCTCTAGGCCCGTGGACTTCAAGCGCCAAAACATTAAAAAAAAGAAAGTCCTCGCGCCATTTTGCGCAGACATGTCAAGTGCAAGTTTTTGTTTTATAATTAATTTACTGTGGATAATGTTAGCCAAAAGTGGTGTTGTTTTGTTTAATAATGTGCTATAATGTGAATAATTATGGAAAACGATAAAATGGACTTTGAATATGGGGCACAAGTATACAACACAAAGTATACAACAGGCACAATAATAATACTCACACAAATAAATTTTGACATTAGATGTTTAATATAATTGAAGTAATATACAAACAGTATAAAATAATTACAACAACATAAATTAAAACTACTTAAAAGTAAAAATTAAAATAAATATAAACTAAACCCAAGAAGACTGGTAACATTTTTCGCCTCTGTATAGCTAAGCTAATACGTTGGCAGAAATAATTGCCAGCCTTCCTGTCTCCAGACTTTTCCGTTAACCGTTTGGACAACTCCTTGGCCAGACGCTTGGCTGAGTGTCCCCATGGGCCCATCGTCTCGACCCCAAACGGCGCAAATTCGTAACCGAATCAATTTTTAAAACAAATCACAGACGATTTCGCGACGTAAAAGTGAGACGACCAATCAGTTATTGTTTTTTTTTTAATACAGTCATTTGGTTATTTTCATGTATTCTATATTTTAAGAAGCTTGATATAAATTTCTGAACGCACGCATATTTGACAACCAACATTGTTCGACGGATGCGAAACCCACGAACATTTTGTATGGCTAAATGTTTTTTTTTTGAGTTCTTTGCGCCATTTTGCGTGGACATGTCAAGTGCAAGTTTTTGTTTTGTAAATTAATTTGCTGTTGATATTATTGGTTAAAAGTGGTGTTGTTTTGTTTAATAATGTGCTACAATGTGAATAATTATGGAAAACGATAAATTGGACTTTAAATATGGGGCACAAGTTGCAGTTTATTTTTTGCGGTTTTCCCGCGCTGTAGATTCCCATATTTTACCCGACGTGTTTGGGCTATAATGCCGCGAGTGACTCCAAGTAAAGCATCAAATTCTGCAGTATCTGGAATTTGATGATCCCCAACTCGGTTATGAACTCTGTTATGAACATATATTATGCAAATAAATTACGTGTTTAGGACTGATGTATTCTGTACAATGTCCTTTAAAGACAATTAAAAAAAAAAAAAGTAAATGTTTTTTTCTTTAATTTATTTTTTTCGTCAATCCAACAAATCAAAACCCATCAAAACCAGTACAGCCGTTCTCGAGTTATAAGTGTTCTAACAAACCCTATTTTATATATTAAGATTAGGTTTTGTAAGTACCTAATGTTTTTATTTTAGTCTTTTATTTCGAGAGTTCAAATTTAAATATATTTACGTATACATTTTAAATTATTCTACTCCTTTTCTCTCCGTTAGTAGAAGACCAGCAGTTTAGCAGATTCCATAGGCCTATCTAACTGAGAAATGTTTTTTTAAAATACAGAACGCGACATCTGACACTGGGCCCACCTGATGGAAAGCGGTACAGAGGTGTAAGAATCACTCCAGCCGCTATTGGCTGGGAGAGCCCCTATCTTCAGCGATTTTGTCTACTTGGCTTGTAAGATGTCGAGATCTTCTATAGACAAGCTAAAAAAAATTAGAAGGAGCCGAAACATTAGGAAAGCTACTAAAATCCCTATATGCTGCAGAGACGTAGACCATACGCGAAACATAAATAAAACGCCCTAATGCTCTAGAGTTGTTGGCAGATAATCTTAGGCATATCATGGACAAAGTTAAGAACTAACAAGTCTATCCTGGAGGAAGCGGAATTAGACAGCGCTCTTATGAATTTTCACTTTCTTCAGACGCGTGTCCAGTTCAGGGGAAAGTCGATGCCAAGAAGATGCGTAGGTCTCCGATGAGGGGGACTGATCAGATTAAACCAGCAGAAGCAAAAGGATCAACCCCGACAAGCTAATTACAAATCACGTGGCGTATAACGAAATATTAAATGATTTTATAGTTTTAAGGAATATTTGTAATCTAAAAGTATTGTATAAATGTGTGTGTATACATATGTATTTTTGTAGATAAATATAAATAAACAACCAGTGCATCCTCCCGGTAATGTCGTACAGAGCAGAGACGTGGACACTAACAGTGGGTCTGGTCCATAAATTCAAGGTCACTCAGCGAGCCATGGAAAGAGCTATGCTTGGTACCTATATCTTTAATGGATAGAATTCGAAACGTTGATATTCGTCAGAGAACGAAAGTTACTGACATAGCTTTTAAAATTAGCAAGCTGAAGTGGCAATGGGCCGGACACATCTGCCTCAGAACCGACGATCGATGGGGCAAACGGGTTATAGAGTGAAGACCACGTACGGGAAGACGCAGAGTGGGACGACCCCCCGCCAGATAGACAGATGACCTAAAGAAGGTCGCTGGTGGGGGTTGGATGAGGGTAGCGAAAGATCGCGTTAAGTGGCGAGCCTTAGGGAAGGCCTACATCCAGCAGTGGAGAGATACAGGCTGATGATGATGATATAAATAAATAAAATTTAAAACAAAAAATCATAATCAGACATTTGTCCATAGTGTTTTAAAGTGTTTTATAAATCTTAGACGCATGTCCACTGCTTGACAAATGTCTGGCATGTGCCACTTCGGGCAAGTGTCAGTATAATTCCCAGACATCCGCCAAGCAACACCCATGGGTCCCTGAAACAATACAAAAAATAATAATACATATTTGACTAAGTATGTGCGACAGTAGGCTTTAATCCACTGTTGTACATAGCGGGAGTCAACCCTATCTGCAATATATATATATATAATTTTGTATTTACCACATTTATTACAAATAAAGATTTTAATGATTAGAACTTTATTCGAAGTTAATTATAGTACATTAAATATAAATTAAAAGATACCTAAATAATAAAATTAAAAATAAACTAAACTATAAATAAAAAATGTCCTCTAGAGACGTTTCATCCGAAATAGTACTTTAGCGAGGCTAATACTTTGGCAGAAATAATTGCCAGCCTTCATGTCTCCAGACCTTTCTGTCAGCCGCTTTGACAACTCCTTGGCCAAGCGCCTCGCTGACGGTCCCCATGGGCCCATCGTCTCGACCCCAAACGGCGCAAATTCGTAACCGATACCAAGGTTGGCGTATTTGCGCAATTTGAGGTTCTCCGCAGAAAACGCCGCACTTCCCGCGCCTGACGAGGTCGCTATGTGAGATGGAGCTAATGTATCTACACACGTCGCATCCCACACCAGAGAAGATTTTAATTGGTTTAATTTGGAACGAGTTTTAAGAATATACCCCTAATTGTTTTCATACAAACTAAAGCGGGCCAAAAGCACAATACCCATAATAACATTAACCTGGATATTCCCTGTACTAAGATAATCCACAATATGTGACCCATCTGATGGAAAGCGGGACGCCAAGTTTAAGAACAAGAAATGCGATAATAGATATGTTATTAATAAATAAAAATGAGAAAGAAAATAGCTTAATCAACTAAAGTGACCGAAAGTAACAGCCTATATATTATATATTTTTATTGTTACTCTTCCCAAATGATGGTTATCATCTACAGCTCCAGATTCACCAATATGTACTATAAAATCAATATTGTAAAAATTTACGGTGCAGAATACATCTCTTTTTATCCTATGCCTACTTGCAAAATAAACGTAATAAATAATAAATAAAAATCTTATTTATAATTATCCGTTTATGCACTATATCGTCTTGTTGATATCCGATAGCTCCAAATAATCCATTGTGTCCTTAATAACACGAGTTCTGAGAATGCCTAACAGTTGCGCAATCTAGGAATATTCTTAAAGAAGAGTTATTTTTAGAAGCCATTAAGAATATTTATTACGGTTATTTAGTATAAGTAATTACCGGGAAGGTATGTTTAGCCAATTTATATGTAAAGTGGTCCGACAGTCCACAATATACTTTATGGCCTATGAGGCTGTTTCTCCACCTGTACAAGATGCAATTGCTTCACGATGACATGATGGGATAAATAATGTTGTACAATCTTTGTCTTTTTTCCCGATTGCGCGACGCAAAGGGTTATGTGTTTATGAGCCTATGTATGTATGTATGTAAGTATGTATGTAAGTATGTATGGAAGTATGTATGGAAGTATGTATGTAAGTATGTATGTAAGTATGTATGTAAGTATGTATGTAAGTATGTATGGAAGTATGTATGGAAGTATGTATGTAAGTATGTATGTAAGTACGTATGGAAGTATGTATGGAAGTATGTATGTAAGTATGCATGTTTGTTTAAAGATGGAGATTTAATGTTAGGTAAATTTTAATGTTTCTCACTTCAATCGATTTGTTTTAATCATGCAAGTGCTTAAGAAAAAAACTAGCCCAAGGGTCCAATCGCCAAAAAGTTTTATAACCGCGTAAACATACCATTGAAATCATTTTATTATACATATATTTTATTAGATAGCGACTTTAACAGTCTAGATTTATTGTTAGAAAGATTTGAGCATGTCTCAGTTTTAAACGGGTCCCAACTGCTAAAGCCAATATTTAATAAAATAAGCGGTTATAAAACTTTTTTCCGATTGAAGCTGGTGGTTTTACCATGTAGTTTTTATTTATTTCTTGAAGTTGCATATTACGCTAACTTTTTCTTCCAGGCAAGCTTTATAGATATTAGCCTCGATAGCATGCAGGGTCAGCTTTTATAAACAAACATTTAACCATCTGTTCTGTCAATAATAGAATATTTAAATTGCAATTTATCATGCCGGACAAAAGTAGATAATTGTAGTAATCGATACTTGTATATTAGACATCGACCGACTGTGAGTGCACGAGTATCTTCATTACCGTAAAGCATGGTTTAAATTTGAGAATCCCTTTGAGCCCATCATGACAAGTGACAAACTCGTCCAGGGGCGAAACGTGAGATTATGGGGCACTCGGCAAATACTACTTGAGGACCTGATTAATTTAAATTAATCAATAATTGCCATTATGTAAAAAAAAAACGTTTTCAAAAATCAAAATCAAATAATTTATTCAGTAAATAGGCAATATTATTTGCACTTTTACACGTCATAACAGTTTTATTACATAAAAACATTAATAATTTACTATGTTCACGGCTTAAGCTACGGCCTAAGCTGCTGGTCTTCAAATGCAATCTTGAATATTGGCCTTCTGTCATGTTAATGTAACAATATTGCCACAGTACAAAATAGTGGATGGACTTATGTTTAAGCTGGTCTTCTGCTAACAGCTTACTCTTTGGACCACTTCGCTGCTTAGTCTTCTACTAGCAGGAGTAGATTCATTCAAAATAATGACGCGTCACGAATGCCTGTAATAGGTTTGCGTGAATAAATATATTTTAACATTGACGGTAACGCAGGATAGGCGGCATTTTTTTTCTGCACATCCTTCCATCGTCCATACCACAGTGCTTACGAAGAAAAGTAAAAATTGGGCCGCGGACACTTGGGCGGTCTCTGGTGTGGGATGCGACATGTGTAGACACATTAGCCCCATCACACATACAGGCGACCTCATCCAGCGCGTGGAGTGCGGCGGTTTCTGCTGAGAACCTCAAGCTGCGCAAATACGCCAACCTCGGTACAGGTTAGGAGTTTGCGCCGTTTGGGGTCGAGATGATGGGACCATGTGGACCAAGCGTCTGGCCAAGGAGTTGTGGAAGCAGCTGGCGGAGAAATCTGGAGACAGATGGGCTGGCAATTATTTCTGTCAACGTATTAGCCTCGCTATACAGAGGGGAAATGTTGCCAGTCTTCTTGTGAATATCTATAGGACATTTGATATTTATGGTATTTTTTTTAAATTAGGCTTAGTTTTTATTTATTTAATTTGATTATTTTTATTAATAAATAAATAAATATATAAATAAATATTTCCAGACAGGTCACACAGCGCCATCTAATTTCCGTGGTAAGCTACAAAGCTTGTGTTACGGAAACTAGATGGTTGATAAACTACATATTATACTTTTTTTTTTTGTAAATATATACATATTATACATATAAACACCCAGACCGAGACAAATTATACAATGTACAACTTGCCCCCGGTGGGAATCGAACCCACGACCTCCCGAGTTCACAGCAACGTTTGTTACCGCTAGACCACGGAGGCGGTCATCATTAATGTTTATTATTTCATCTTTTTTAATTTTGAAAATATTCTTCTGAATAACATTCAGTAATATATCTCCAAATATATATACATATATATATATTCATTCATTACAGCCCCTAGACACAGCGTTCTAGATCTCCACTGCCCGAGATAGGTCTTCCAGAACATATATCTCCAGAATTTGGCCTACACTCGTCACGCTGGTCAGACGGTTTACATATAAACATATATATATAAATATATATTGGGGTTACGGCCTTAGATTTAAACAGGCAGGTACCGGTATCAATTCTCGGTATAATATATGTATATATATTGTCCAAGAATTGATCCCGGTACCTGCCTATCTAAATCTAAGGCCGTAACCCCTAGGTCACAACGGCAGAGAGTGCACGAGGAGCTTAATATTAGATGAAGCATTATCTAGGACACCTGTTTTAGCCTAGACTTGCAGTAAACACTAAATACTAACGTGATTTCGAATAAAATTCATTATAATCCGGTTTTAGAACCAGATCCCTATTAAGAAAGACTCTTACCGATCAAGTATCCGCATGAAAACCACTTTCTATGAAAAAATACTCTGACAACAGTATTATTAGTAATAGTTGCCTATGAAATATGTTCAAACCCTATTTACAGGTTATTTTTTTCAATTGAAATGCTAAAAATGCCGATTTTGATATAGACTAAAACTACATCATATATAAAAAAAAATAGATACTCTCCTGGCTAGGAATCGGACCAGAGAATTTTGAAAATAGGTTTTAGTTCTTGCGTATTCCTAAAGATTGACATAAATTTCCGAAATTTTATCCTTATAGACTATACTGTCATAAGTAAAAAGAAAAGTATCATCATGACCGTATCCCTTCCGGGGTGCTCAGAAACCTCGCTTTAATAAATGCGGATGCACATTTAACCAACTTTACTATGGGCCTATCATGACAAGTGGCAAGCTTATCGATGTTTCTAGCGTACCAAACTCGAGAAATATCACAAATAAGTTAAATAAATTATTGTGTCCCAACCAGGAACCGAACCCGCTACCTTCGCGTTCAAATCCACGGACTTAACTGCTAGAGGCAGTTTTATATATATAGTTTATACTATCATGTAGTAGTACGAATATACAGACTATGTTTTTGTAAATTTTATATTCAAACGTACTCGTATTACTTTAGGCAACCCCAGCGTTACTTATGTTAGTTAATACTTGGTCGGTGAAGTTCGCTTTTAGAGGTATCTTAGACTATTAAGAATAAATTTTATTTCTTTTCTTTTCTTATTTCTTACGTTATTCGTACCGCTTTCCACCATGTGGGCGCAATGTCACGAGCGTGCTTAAAAAAATAACTATGCTAAACTGTTGTTAAAGTGGATCAATCTATGTATATAATAGTACCTATCCGAATAGTGAAATAGCTTCGTTCGCTTCGGCACACGTTCATAGTGGAACTAAATCTATTAAATGGTGGCGAGGTGCACGATTTTTTTCAAATAGACAGAAAATCCAGTTACTATTCGCATGAATTTCTCTTTTTTTAACGGTCGGTTGAAAGTTACCTACACTGAAAAAAATACCCATCATTAAAAGACGACTAGACGTCCTAACCAATAATATTGTATGATTCTTAATTTGTAAAACGGGATCAGTATACAAATGCAATTGTTATTTCATATCTTATTGTTATTGTACTGATTTTGTTGGTTCTTTTTTTCATTATAGCTAACAGTGAAAATTTGTAAGGCTTTTTTTGTATACATAATATTGTAAAGGCTGTAAATTTTCCCACGAATAAATAAATAAATAATTCATTCGTATTTCTTTTTTGACAATGAATAGTTAATAATGATCTTTATCAATTAAATAATAATAAATATTTCCAGACAGGTCACACAGCGCCATCTAATTTCCGTGGTAAGCTACGAGGCTTGTGTTACGGAAACTAGACGGTTGATAAACTACATATTATACTCTTTTTTTTGTAAATATATACATATTATACATATAAACACCCAGACCGAGACAAATTATACAATGTACAACTTGCCCACGGTGGGAATCAAACCCACAACCTCCCGAGTTCACGGCAACGTTTGTTACCACTAGACCACGGAAGCAATGACATCAAATATCCATTTTTCTCAGTGTGTAGTTAATGTTATATCATACTCGTACATCACCAAAACAGCGTCAAAAAAGCTCGGAATAGTGAACAAGGTGAAGCGGTTTTTCCCGCCTTCAATCAGACTGTTACTGTACAAAGCACAGGACAGATCATGAGTGAAATACTGTTCTCACCTTTGGGATTTTTCAGATTGGACAGATGCTCTCAATGTCCTACAGAGGCGAGCTGTTCGAATTGTGGACGATGCCACTATATCTGGAACTCTCGAATCCCTGCAGCTTCGCCGAGATGTAGCTTCTCTGAGCGTGTTCTACCGGCTATACTATGGTGAGTGCTCTGTAGAGCTCTATAATCTAATTTCTTCCTCTCTATTCCGCAACCGAACCACACGCACAGGTCAGTATATGCACCCACATACCGTCATATCGTCACCATCCCTTCGTGTGAAAAGGCATCTAGTCAAGCCGGCATAGTGTTAGGGACTGATGTCAGTCATGAGTGTCTGATTCCAGTTGCTAACATTCATGGACCTTGCCCGTCACTTACCATCAGGTAGGAGCAAGGTTGCATGTCGTGATAGTATAAAAAAAAAACCAATTTAATTGTTTGATTAGTTATATGGTCTGGAGACAAAAATTAAAAATGTCCTCGATTCGAAGTATAGTTTCAAGGACACTGTCAACATCTTTCTCCTTTGTTTAGTGTGACAGAAATAATTGCCAGCCTTCCTGTTTTCAGACCATATATCTAGACAAACAATTAGTATGTACCTACGAGTATGGTATAATATATTGATATGAAAGAAAGAAATAAAATACTTTATTTATTGCAACAATTACAATGGTTACAAATAAATATATGTATATATAAGGAATAAATCTAAATGTATAAATGTAAGCCTATAATTGATATTGACTACACACTGAGAAAAATGGTAATTTAATATATTTTTTTAAATTATTCATTGGTTAATCGATAAAGATGACAACTCTTCATTATTAGAAGAATATTATAATTTTTATTTATTAGAAGTTTTATTAGAAGAATATTATAAGGGAAAGTATCATCATCACGACAGTTTTCCCTTTCGGGGTGGTCAGAAACCACGCTTATAAATAAGCGGATTAAGATTTAGTCAACTTTACTATAGGCCAATCATGACAAGTGGCAAGCTCGTCGATGTCTCCAGCGTACCAAACTCAAGAAATATCACAAATAAATTAAATATTAACTAAATATACATTAATAAATATTTTTGAGTCCCGACCAGGAATCGAACCCGGTACCTCCGAGTCTAAATCCACGGACTTAACCGTTAGACCGCGGAGGCAGTTTATAAGGGAATTAGAATTTATTTATTTCCATGAAAATGTAGATAACATATTATACGTCTAAACAATACATATTTTATAACAAAATTCAAACACAAGGATAAGTGACTAGATGTGCGATTCAAAGTACTTTAGGACAATGTTTTTACTTTACACATATCATACAATTCACTGGCTGATAGACAGACAGTGGGGTCGTCCAGGCCCGGTTGGCTAATGGGCCTGCGTTAGGGATGGGGATATTTACTGGTATAACAGCGCCCGTGTGTTTCACGATTGTTGCCATCTTTCCATTGATTTTCCAACGTGGCGCCATCTAGTGGCCTACTTCGGAATAAAGGCTGAGGTTTAAACCCTCTAGATTTCTCAATAAATAAGAAGCGTACGTCCTGATGAATCGTTCGATCGATTCGAATCGTACTGCTATCTACGTCTTCCGTGGGTGATCATCATCAGGACGTACACGACCGCTGGTTTCCGAATGTGCGCTATCTAGCCGGCCCAACCCAATACTATACAAACTTTCGGGAAAGTGCTGTGCTAATAAAGACAATCAAACCTACAGGTGACGCTGGACCCACGTGAGTAACCTTTCTTTTCCTTTCCCTATACTGTCTGCGTCAGCCAGTAGGTATGTTCCTCTACATAATTCATCGTCGATATGGCCACTTGTAATAATAGGCTCACGTTTCTCTATTATTTATATTAAATTATCTGCAACAAATAAAGTGTGTTAGATGTGTTTCTTAATTGGTAAAATATATAAATTGAAGCTTAAAAATTTTATTACCAAATATTTCGCCTCTCTTTGGAGCGGCGTCATCAGTGACAGTGACTGAAGGTCTTTGTCATAAATTTTGAAAAAGTAATTTTATTTCTTTTAGCAATGGTAAAGGCAATGCACTATACAGTTTTGTATTTATTTTTTAGAAAAATATCATCATCACCTAGCGCATCATGGAAAACATCATCAGCATGTAATATCCATTGTTGGTTCGATATTAATAAATTTACAAAACAAGTTAGACAAAACCTAATGCATTACATTCAGACCAGGGCTATAGTATGCACCAAGCTGCCATATAAAAGAGCTTTCCCATGTTTTTAAATCAATAGACCGAATAGTTTTAGGAAAACTCTTTAATACTCTTACTGTGAAACAATTGTTAAAGGTAGTGTTATGTATACGCGCATGGGTGGGCACAGGTAAAATATTATTAATTTGAGAATCTACTGAATGTCTGAGTCCATTCATGCGAGTGCGAAGGGGTGTCGTAGTCTCTCCCTCATAAAAATATAATATAATATTATTAATATTGCTCTCTTGTGCAAAGAGCAACTGCCTTCGTGGTCTAGCGGTTAAGTCCGTGGATTTAGACTCGGAGGTACCGGGTTCGATTCCTGGTCGAGACACAAAAATTTGTATTAATGTATATAAATACATTTAATTAATTTTTAATTGGCCTATAGTAAAGTTGAGTAAATGTGAATCAGCTTATTTATAAGCGTGGTTTCTGACCACCCCAAAAGGAAAACGGTCGTGATGATACTTTACTTTTTTATTACAATATTGTATTTGTTTAGCTTTCCTAACTCCAAAATTCTAATTTCACGCAAATGGTACTTAGGTACTTAGATTTGGTCAGATATAGGTAATTACGTAAGCTGTAAATGCCGATGTGATTTAGCTAAAGGGAATCGAATGTTGGACCACTCCTTATATGAATTCGATTTACTTTAGCCGTAGCCTAATGGAATGAAAATGAAAAAATAAATAAAAAATAAGGAATGTAATTTCCTTAAAATCCAATAATGGTTGTGGTTTGAACCCCGGCATGTACTAATAAAAAAAGTGTTCTTATATTTTTTTCGTAAATTTGTCATAGATTGGCTTCTGAGAGCATGTTATTGTCTCTGTTCCATTAATCCAGTGGAATAGTTCATAGTTATTAAAATTTACATCAGAGCCTTGCCAACCCTGCCAGCGAAAAGCCAAGTTTTCCGTAAATATGTTTTTGAAATCCCATCACCTGCAGCAGGTGCAAGATTGTGTGTTGTAATAAATTAATTTTAAAAAAAGTGCATATAACAATCTTTATTTATTATATAATATGTTTTAAGTTGTACTCTTTGTTAAGCTGTGGTTTATCAAAATAAATAAATAAAATAAATAATACAAAATTGCTTGTTACATTTTATTTGTAGTTTAAAACATACCTTTATATACATAGATATCTTCACGCCAGTTCCCTTGCGGGGTAGACAGAGACGATTGAGCCATTTGTCACGATCATACATACCTCTTTCGCTTTCGACATTCATCAACCTGTTTTTCTTTTCGCATTATTTATCTGTTTCGTCAATCTTCCTTCACTAACCCTTTCGAAATACCCGAACCATCGGTTCATGCCTTTCCTTATTTTTGTCCCTATCATTTCCTTCATGCCTACTGTTTCGCGTAACTTATAATAATAATAAAATCCTTTATTGAACACAAAATATAAAATGTAAAAAGATGTACATGGAGAGTGATAGAATGAATATTATGGGTGCAGAGTCAGAAATATAAAATGATATATATATATATAAATTATTATTACTTTTCTCTTATTATATATATATATAAAATAAGAGAAAAGTAATAATAATTAATAAACTATAGGATAAATAGGATCATAATATACTTATGTAATAAATACGAATAATAAATATGAATAATAAATATAATAAAATACATATTACGAGGGTGGTCTAAAAAGTCTCCGACCTCAACTTATCTTTACTTTTTATTCATCATAGCCCCTAGACGTTCACTATTGGAGACGAGCCTTCAGAAATTTGTGGAGAATTTGGCCTATACTCGCCACGCTGCTGGCCAGAAGGCTTTTAGATAATTACTTACTTACTTAAATAATTACTTTTTTGTTAGTGGTTAAATTTTGCGATATTTCACTGCCTCCGTGGTCTATAGGTTAAGTCCGTGGATTTAGATTTGGAGGTACCGGGTTCGATTTCTGGTCAGGACACAAAAATATTTATTAATGTATATTTAGTTAATATTTCATTTATTTGTGATATTGGGCCACAATAATATTTATTAATTTAAATTAATAAATTTATTTATTTGTTATATTTCTCGAGCTAGAGACATCGACGAGCTTGCCACTTGTCATGATTGGCCATTAGTATTCACTTCGTCAAAATGTGACAATATTCATAAAAATACGTGTCGTAACTTTCATATTTTGAAGAATCATTGGTTGATTTCAAACCTGTATTTTGGAACGAATTTGGAACTTTAACGTAAGCAGGGTAGTTGCCCCAGTGGCCTGCAGTCTGAGCGCCTATAAATAACACATGAGCTCCATCGCGCACCTGCCCAACTTGTACACTATATGTTCGATAGAAAACAGCTTATGCTTAGAATTTTTGCTCTTTGTGAAGCTAAAAGTTTTCTTGTTTGGTTTCTCTCCAAATTTATTATTGAGATGACAGACTTCTACAGAGCTGTTTACCTTCTAGTAAAATGCTAAGCGTAGGCGATTATTAACCAGCTCTGTCTAAGAGGACAGCGTGTTTTAGTTTCTTCGGGTACTAGGTGATACTTTTTAAAATATACTGACCTGTTTATTCAATACCTTTCTGACCCTCGCCGATGCGTCTTCAGGGTGGCCCGTGCGGTCGTGCGACGCCTATGTGGGTCTAGTCTAGTGTCTACCACGCCAATCGTTGTAAGTTAATCGAAAGTAATGAACAATACGGTTACAGTCCATTCACGTTAAGAAAATTGTGAGCCGTCAGCGCACTTGCAAGGTAAAGTGATTGGTCAGTGGGACAACGATGTCTCATCCTTTTTTTAACGCGAACGGACTATATGGAGCCTACATTAGGTTAACAAGGCCATTTGAGCATTTCCAAATATACTCTCGATTGTAACGAGTGGCTTTATTATCTAGTTATGAGTTCTAATTTGAGATCGGCAACTAAAAGCCACTTCGGTTCGTGCGCCGCGATCTGGGTCAAAACGATTTCTACCCAAATAGCAAGATAATGGAAGTCTAGGACTACAAATTTTACTTACATGTACGTGATTATATGATTTACCTACCCTTAATTCTTACTATTATACATAGACTTGTACATATCTTGTGTCGTTTTTTTTATATTTCATTTTCGAGCTTGATGTTTCTTTTGAGCATTGCAGCGTCTAGGCCCGAATAGATTTGTTTACTCCTTCATCTAAACCTCGACCGCACCTCGACCGATCCTCAGCTGCGCCTCGACCGCGCCATGAAGTCTTGACTACATTAGATATTTACGCAGTACCATGTATTTTTTATTTATTTAATAACTTATTGTTATATTAACAAAAGGCGGACATAATACCTATTAATAAATGAAGTCTTTCCTCGCCAAGCCGTCTGGCCAGCGTGGCGAGTGTAGGCTAAATTCTCCAGATATATGTTTTGGAAGGCTTATTTCCAGCAGTGGAGGTCGAGGACGTAGTGTTCTAGGGGCTGTATGAGAGTCTCTGGTGTGAGATGCGACATGTGTAACACTTTAGCCCCCATCTCACATCCAGGCAACCTCGTCCAGCGCGGGAAGTGCGGCGGTTTCTGCTGAGAACCTTAAGCTGCGCAAATACGCCAACCTCAGTACAAGTTACGAATTTGCGCCATTTGGGGTCGTCACGATAGGACCATGGTAGTTGTCCAAACGGCTCACGGAGAAATCTGTAGACAGAAAGACTGGGATTTTTTCTATTATTATTTCTTGGGACTACGAGTATCTATGTCACTTGAGGACTTTTTTATTTATAGTTAATTTATAGGTTTAGTTTATAGGTATTTTATTTTATTGGTTTGTTTAGGCTGTCGTAAATATTGTTAATAAATAAGCAATTATGTTTTAAATTGACAATCGACCCTAATCTAGTAGCGGTGGGTGCGAGCCGATAGCAATGCGAAATCCATTGTATTTCATTTGACGTTGATATCCACCAGCATTCTGCATTAACTAATTCAGCCTTTTGAGCACAACCGCAGAATTAAATTTCAGTATTATTTGAATGTTGATAAAACTTTATTGTTGCTAGCTAATGTTGTTTGGTTTTCAGTTTGGCTACATACATACCTTTACGCTAGTTCTCTTGCAAGGTAGGCAGGACAATTGAGAGCTCAATGCGATCACAACATTCATCAAACTTATCATAATGCCCTTTGGTTTTAAAGGATTTTTACTGTATCATCAGCTAGTGTTTTGTTATAAGAAAATAAAATATATATATTTAATTTAACTAAATATAAAGATTATTTAATGCTTCTGTATCCCTCTCGCAAACAAACCAAAATTTTCAAGTCTAAGTATACTTTTTAGAAATTCTTCAACTTTGTGGAAAATAAAATTACGTACATTTTCGACATATTTCTATATACATATATACATTTTAGACAAAAAAAATAGGAATAATATAACGATTTTCCCCTCTTTACTAAAATAAATATATGATTAATATATCCCCTAACTTTCCTTAATTGAATTCTTAGTAAGAAATAGATAGATTACTGATAGACTACATTTCTTAAAAGGTAAGGAAATGTAGTCTATCAAATTATTTGAAAATTATGTAGCTAATTAACTTACTAGGAATTTATGTAGTTAATCAACTTACTAGGAAGTTATGTAGTTAATTAACTTACTAGGAATTTATGTAGTTAATTAACTTACTAGGAAGTTATGTAGTTAATTAACTTACTAGGAATTTATGTAGTTAATTAACTTACTAGGAAGTTATGTAGTTAATTAACTTACTAGGAAGTTATGTAGTTAATTAACTTACTAGGAATTTATGTAGTTAATTAACTTACTAGGAAGTTATGTAGTTAATTAACTTACTAGGAATTTATGTAGGTAATTAACTTACTAGGAATTTATGTAGTTAATTAACTTACTAGGAAGTTATGTAGTTAATTAACTTACTAGGAATTTATGTAGTTAATTAACTTATTAGGAAGTTATGTAGTTAATTAACTTACTAGGAATTTATGTAGTTAATTAACTTACTAGGAAGTTATGTAGTTAATTAACTTACTAGGAAGTTATGTAGTTAATCAACTTACTAGCAATTTATGTAGTTAATTAACTTACTAGGAAGTTATGTAGTTAATCAACTTACTAGCAATTTATGAAGTTAATTAACTTACTAGGAAGTTATGTAGTTAATCAACTTACTAGGAAATTATGTAGTAAATCAACTTACTAGGAAACTATGTAGTAAATTAACTTACTAGGAAATTAAGGATATTTTGGAGATATATTAATCTTATACTTATTTAGTAACCTATTATTATTATTACTTATAATAACTGCCTCCGTGGTCTAGCGGTTAAGTTTGTGGATTTAGACTCGAAGGTACAGGGTTCAATTACTGGTAGTGACAAAAAAAACATGTAATTAAATACATTTGATTAATATTTAATTTATTTGTGATATTTCTTGAGTTTGGTACGCTGGAGACATCGACGAGCTTGCGGGAATCCGCTTATTTATAAGCGTGGTTTCTGACCACTGACAAAGGGAAACGGTCGTAATGATACTTAAGCGTTTAGTTAAACCTTATAGCTAAGTTGATTAGTGCGTATAAACCATTTTTTTAAATAACTGTTTTTTATAATTATTTAATACTTAGTCAAAGTAACCCAATTTTCCGAAGTCATGATTCCATATTTTCGTAAAAAGAATATGAATCTTGCGAACATTTCCACTCGGTGTGGGAATGGAGGCTGAAGTGGTGGTTTCAAGGGTTGTGCCAATACCACTCTAAACGTGATCTTACCTAACACTGAGCACACCTTTACCCAATAGTTCACTATAAATATTACGACTATTGGTATTCCTCAGCAAGACGTTTTGATATATTTTTTTTAACAAGTTAATGATCTAATATAGTAAATGTACAAAATATTTATCTGCGTCGAGCATGTAAAGTATCATCACGACCGTATTCAAATTCAAAATATTTATTTCAATATGGTTCACATGTAATACTCGGATATTGTCAATTTTTTACAATATTATTTAAATAATAAATAAAAAGATTAAATTAAATTATGGATAGACCGAAATAAGTAAGTGACATTGCTGCCATAAGCAAGTACTGTAGCTTAACCTAAATTGGAGGCATTATAGCCGTGTCAACTTATAATCTAAATAATTATAACATAATGTATAATTATAATAAATTTAAATTAATCTCGTGGCTGTATAAAGGCCGTGTCAACTTACAATCTAAATATGCCTTCTGAGGCATGGGAATAGCGGTATAGTAAATCTATGCCATTTGTCATAGGTTCAAACAAGAACGGTAGTTGCTCGGTTGTAAGGTTTTCCCTAAAATTCTAAAATGGTAGATTCAAACCCCCCCGGCATGTATCAATGAGAAATAGTAACTTTTCTTACGTACATATGGGTTTACAATACCACCGTTTCCGTGCCTCGGAGAGCACGTTAAGCCGTCGATCCCGGTGACACTAATACCAACTTGTGGAATGGTTAATAAATTGTCGTTAAAAAAAACATAGCGAGTGTAGGCCAAATTCTCTAGAAATTCCTGGAAAGCCCATCTCTAACAACGGAGGTCAGTAATCGACCCAAGACTACTATTTGGACATTATTTTTATACAATAAATATAAGTTAAAAGCTACTAAAATAATAGAAATAAAATTAAATATAAACTAAACTATAAATAAAAATCCGAGATAGGAGATGGTTCCAATGAGACTGGTAACATTTTCCCTTTGTATAGCAAGGCTAATACGTTGGCAGAAATAATTGCCAGCCTTCCTGGCTCAAGACTATTCCGTCAGCTGCTTTCACAACTCCTTGGCCAGGCGTTTGGTTGCCGTGTTTGCGCAACTTGAGGTTCTCAGCAGAAACCGCCGCAACTTCCCGCGCCTGACGAGGTCTGGATGTGAGATGGAGCTAATGTGTTTACACACGTCCCACGTCAGAGACCTGAGAAGTTTCCATGGACCAACAGTCATTCCCTCAGGTCTCTTGCTATCTTAGCACAATTCCATTTTTGGTGAATTTGAAACCAAAACATTTGGAAATGCCACTGACCAGGCATCTCTGGCATCTAACAAGCACGACGGCGTGATGGAACCCAAAGATGGGTTAGTAGTTATCCCGTAGAGCTCGACAGTACTATGTACAGACGACAGAAAAGCTGGCAGTGCTACAAATTATGCGGGTTTCCTGGCCTCTTAACCTACTTGGTAGTGAAGCCTGGGCCCAAATACGATCGTTCATGGGTCAATTTAGAATTTCGGTTAATGCATTAATTAACAATAATTCATAATATATTTTCTTTTTTATATATATATTTATATATATCTCCTTAAACGCCTCCGTTACAACCCTAGTGAAAACTTTAAAAAACTTTTTAAAGAGTTGAATTGGGTCATAAAGCGGGAATAAATAAAACCGTAAATAAACTTTTTATTTCTCCACTAACTCATATAGGTAGTATATTTCGTGGGATGGTTAGGTTAATCACAGACTAACTGCGATACGATACTTTAACGCATAGAAAACCTTACATCTTTATCCATAAAATCGAACAGCTGATCGCTGGACATAATAAACGAGTATTTCCTTTCTGTAATATATTTTCTATAGTCTATTTCTTTAACAAACGATTACCGCAAACCTCTGTCATGCATGTAGTGAGCATACACTAGTTTAAAAAAAAAAACAACTATTCGGTATTATTTATTTATTTAAAAACTTTATTGCACAAAGTACAAAGGCGGACTTAATGCCCGTAGACATTCTCTGACAGCCAAACCTTAGGGACAAATTTGAACAAATATAGGTGCAATGAAAGCAATGGTAAAATATAATAATAATAATAATAAAATCCTTTATTGCACACAAAATATAAAATATAAAAAGATGTACATAGGCGAGCTTAATACCATAAAGGTATTCTCTACCAGCTAACCTTTGGGAGAGTGATAGAATGAATATTATGGGTGCAGAGTCAGAAAAATAAAATGATATATAAAAAAATATAAAAATAAGAGAAAAATAATAATAAAATAATTAATAAACTATGGGATAAATAGGATCATAATGAACTTATGTAATAAATACGAATAATAAATACAATAAAATACATATTATATAATACTAATAAAATAATATATGCCAAGGTGAGGAGATTAAGTTAAATTTTGTTTTTCAAGAAGGTGTGAAAATAGAAGTTTTTTGAATATATTTAGAGATTGTGCCTGTCGGATAGTTAATGGCAGCCTGTTCCATTGACGAGCTGCAGACACGGTGAGAGAATCTGAATATCTGCTAGAGGAGTGAGGAGGGATTGAAAGTAGGTTGTTGTGTGAAGAACGAAGAGGACGAGTATGAGAGTCGCACAGATATTCGAAACAATCGCTCAAGTAGGAGGGTATATTAGGATTATTTAAAATGCCGTACAAGAAAGTAAGAATATGTAAGGATCTGCGAAAACGGATATTAAAATAAAAAATATACAATTATAGAATGACTTAACATATATTATATACGTACTTATATAGTTTTATATATGTTATATATTATCAATATACTAAATACTAATATATACACAATATTATACATAGACATACATAAATACAACTTACTAACGTGGTTTAGACCTATTTATAAAGTGTGAATAGACCAATTTTTTAAATGACAATCTATTAGTTGCCTGTCTTATGTTCACCGGAAGATCATTCCATAAATTTGTGGTATATTATAGTAATAATTATAAAAAATGTTAGGTACTATAGCAAAATAAATACGCATCGTTTTTAATACATGTGACCTCTCGAGCTCGAGTTCCAATAATGTTAGAAACTGTCATTATTCTTTCTTATGTTTCCTATTTATCGCATTCACTGCAAAGGGCATAAAGAAGCAAAAGTTGCTATAAATCTTAACGAGACACGTTATTTAGCGAATTTAAAGCCCTCCCCCACATACACCGGAGATTACCGTAAGATACAAGCATCTGGTTTTAATCTTAGAACTAACAGGAAATCGAAATACGTGAGTTTATTAGGACTTGCGACACGCGAAGCTATGCTATAAAATCCATCGGGCTTTGGTTACTGCCGGAATCCCATCGGTTCTCGAACCGTCTGGGATCTCTCGCAGTGACGGTAAAAATAGCGTCGACACCCTTGCTAGGTCTCATCTCCAGGGCACCTCTGCCAGGGCCGGGGCTGCAGCGGACTTGGCTGAAAAGGCCAAAAGTCGCAAATACGAGTCGATTAGCAACGACTACGTGTTTGTGCCTTTTGGTCTTGAGACAATGGGTCCGTGGGGGCCAAGTGCAAAGAAGTTCTTTAAAGAGTTGTTTAAGCGCCTGGTTAATGCTGTATGTGACAAGAGGGCTGGCAGTTTTTTCGCGCAGCAAATCAGCATTGCTGTGCAGCGGGGGAACGCTGCAAGTGTTCTTGGCACACTGCCACAGGAACAAATCATGGATGAGTATTTTTATTTATAATTAGTTTTCTAATTTAGTTTTAATTTTTATTTCATAATTTAATTATTATTTATTGTTTGTGTATTACTTCAAATGCTATAAAATATATCGAACAATTTTATAATAAAGAAAAAATTATTGTTAAAACATCGTCCATACAATAATTTCTGAAAATATAATGACCAGGTGCGTCCTCCCTGTAATGTCATACGAAGCAGATACATGGACACTGACAGTGGGCCTGGTCCACAAATTTAAGATAGCTCAGCCACTATCCCTACGCGTACAAATAAACTTGGAGTCTCTTGGATCTGTCGCACGGTATATGTGGAATACTCTTCCAGTCAGTGTGATTCCCCATTCCTTTAACCAAGACTATATGTGTAATTTGTGTAAAAGTGCAAGTATCTATTAGTATGTAGTGTGTGTAGTATATTAGATATTGTTAAACTTGATATCGGCACTACCCTTTAATCTCACACTCTCCCTAAGGTTAGATGTCAGAAAATGCCTTGTACATTAATCTTCGCCTTTGTACACTTATTTAGTGCAATAGAGAATTTAATAATAATAATAAATCTTTTAAGCAAAGTGAGAAAAAGCATCTTGATAGACGGCATAATTGTAGGGACTGATGTCGTTCTTGGGACCTCGCGTACGTACCGCTTACGATCAGGTGGGCGAGATGTCATATGTATCTCAGTATTAAAAAAATATCTGCTACTGCTAGTGGAAAACTATACAGCAAAATTATTATATATCCCAATTTCACTGAAGAGCTACTAAATAAATGGGATCGCCTTCTAAACTTATGCATCCGATTTGTTTTCGGCTTGCGTAGCATGATCAGATCTCTAATTTTCATACACACTTAAATTGGCTTAATTTCCGCTTTCGCAGGTCAGCATATCTTCTTCACATTCTATAGAATATTATTCACAACCCTATAGCTCCTTATCTTAAAACACACTTTGAATTTATTTGTGATTCGCACGACCGCGCTCTTTATTCTTCTCATAACAACCAACTCAAAATCCCACCCGACACCGCAGATATTTAGATTCATTTGCCGTATCGGCTGCTCGTCAGTGGAAGCTTCCACTGCTTATCAGACAAGCTCTTACAATTCACATCATTAAAAAACTACATAAATAAGTATTTAGGTAGTCTATATATACCTACATAATATTTATGTAGTTTATTAAAATTTTAAATACGGATAAAATTGCACATATTACACTGTCTCACTCTCCCAAAGGTTAGCTGGTAGAAAAAACCGAAATGGCTTTAAGTTCGCCTTTGTACATACTTTTAAGTAAAGTGCAATAAAGTATTTTAATAATAATAATAATAAAACGAGTAAGCTGCCAGCAGAATATTCAGTAACCCGTTAACATTTTACATGACTAAGATAGAAGTGTAGGTATAAGGGAAACTCAGCAGCTATCTCTCAGTGGACGACAAGACTGGCCGCATCTTGAGAGTCGCGGAAATTCTGTTCAACACAAGATAATGTTAATTGCTTGGGTTATACTTTTTGGCCTACAATTTCAAAATTTATCTATACTAATAATTATTATGTAGGTATAATAATATTAATTTGTGATATTTCTGAATTTGATGTTTATTTATTTATTTTTATTTATTTAATGTTTAAGGACAACTTACAGCTAGATAGATTAAATATATATACAGTACATATGTGTAGTGTATGGCTATTAACAAGTTGCCACCGGTAGATAGCATTACATAAGGAGGTGCTCGCTAAAATATCTACACGATTTAAAAAAAAAAAACTAAATTAAAAACAAGAAGAACAAAAAATATAACTACGTAATATAAATCAAAAAAATATTAAAACTAAAAATAGAGAACCACTGGCAAAACGTTTAGTAGAATAAGTCGTGCAGCTGTCGGAGATATTATGAATGTAAATGGATGTATGCACATACATCATAGTAGGCTAATTGTGAACTTGCTTCGTAAAAACAAACATGATTTTTGACCACCCCGTAAGGTATTACGGTCGCGATAATGCGATTTGAATTTCGAACAAAATTAATCCTAAAAACTAAATAAATATTTTTGGTTTATTCCGATGAACCTACAAGTATAACATACCCTTTTTTAAAAAACCAAATATCTTGTACGCAAAGAAAAATGCATGCACACTTCCGCAATTTCTTGCCGCGGTCAATCAAACCTAACTGGGTAGGTAATTCGGCTAATAGTAAACAAGGTTTTATGACGAACCGACTTCAGTACAGTGCCAGTACGCAAAATCTATATCCGCACTGTATATTTATTCACTATATTTATGTGCACTGGTTTTGGGAAAGCAACCGGTCAAAGGATTTAATTATAAAATGTTCTGTAAATAATGGTGCAAAAATGTTCACTTGCCTGGGAGTCATATTATTATATACAAACAACCTCATTAAAAATTGAACGAGCATTTTTTTACTGCATAATTAATTTAAGACTACAGTTCTCGTAACGACATCTAAATGTTTCTTATTTAACACATTCTTAGCGGGGAAATGCTGCAAGCACACCGCCACATGATCAAGTCATTGGAGAATATTTTTATATATAGTTTAGTTTTATTTAGTTTATATATTTTAATAAGCTTTTAGGCGCGGTGGTGGCTCGGTTGTAAGAGCGCGTACCTTAAATCCTACTAAGGTCGGTTCAAACCCACTCGACATGTACCAATGAGAAATACACTTTTCTTACGTACTTCCGTCATAGATTTACAACACCACCGTTCCCGTGTCTCGGAGAGCACGTTAAGCCTTCGGTCCCGGTTCCACAAATGCCAACTTGTGGAATCGTTAATAAATTGTCATAAAAAAAGGACATCATATCCTCTCCAAACCGTCTAGCCAGCGTGGCGAGTGTAGGCCAATCTCCAGCAGTGGAGGTCTAGCAGCCGTATTCTTAGATATTTCCTGAACGCCTCCTCCACTAAAAAATTGACAACAAAATTGATTAAAAACGTAGAAATATTATTTGAAACCTTTAAAAAAAATATGACATCTCTCGATATTTTCAATGCGGGAACTAGTGCAATGTATGGAAGTGAATAGCCCCTGCTAGAGTCTCACAAGGTACAATTAAAAAACAAATATATATTTTGAGTCAGTTGCGAGACTCTTGAGCAAGACCAAGATTAGGAGTGAAAGACTAGGACCGAGACCAGCTGTTCTAATGCTTTAGGCAACATTTACGATTAAAGAAATTGACTATAGCCGCTGACTAGAAGTTCGAGTGAACGTAGATCTTAGAGGGTGTCTGACCCCATATTTGGTGCGTCTACCGTGCGAGTAAATATTTAGCTATTCGGTATTAATGAGCATGTCCAGCCGTGCTAATGGGCTCAGCACTGCTCGTTACGGGTTAACTGCTAATTGGATACGGGTCTCAGGGGATAACGGACCACACACTTATGTTGTGCTAAGGAATTGTCTTGATTAACCCTGCCATGATGAACGTTAGCGTGCACCAGGAAAGTGTGAAGAGTAGACTGGTAAGCAATTTTTTTATAATATAGGTATAAGATTGTGTATAAAAATTATGAACGTTCTTCCTGATAAATAAATGTTTACCCTAAGAGACAGACTTATGGCTATAAAACATGCTAGATAGAGTAAGCACTAATTCTGACAGAATATATATTTTTCGAATTTTTAAAAACTGGAACGCAAATTTTTCTCCTTTTCATCTATCGTTACATGAACGTATAAATTAATACGCGGCAGTAAATGCGGCTTCAGATACTACTTCGTACATTTTAAACGCTGTCACTGTGCTCGTGTCGGCCGGTGGAGTGTAAAAAAATAACTTAATATCTCGCCAAACACAGAAAAATTGGATAACTTACTTTTTGTCTATGCTATTTATAACTTGTCACGTTAAGCGTAACATTGAAATAAAGCAAGAATTTAAGTCAAAGTCAAAATATCTTTATTCACACAAACCTTTTACAGGCATTTATGAAACGTCATTAATTTAATTCTTTTAATTGATTCTACTCCTGCTAGTAGAAGACTAAGCAGCAAAGTGGTCCAATAAGTAAGTAAGTTAGCAGAAGACTAGCTGTTAGCAGATTCCAGTGACCTGTTAATATTTTATCTGACTGAGAAAGGAATCTGCAAGGAAAACTCAGCTATATCAGATTTACAAAATAAAACATTTACAGAACTGCACCACAACGATCAATTAATAACCTTTTAAATTTAGTTATCAGTACCTATGAGATTACAATACAGCAGTAACCCACCAGGCAATTCAAAATTAAGATAGACTACATGCCCATGTGCAACTCGAAAGTCGACATAACAACAAATTTAAGAATTTGTTGACCGTACGTTGGGGTACCTTCCCTCGGAGAGCCTGAAAAAAGGGACCCGGCGAGCGCTACCGATCCCAAGCGGACAATGAGGCATCACGGGGATCCTGGGTATCTTCTCAAGCTGGGTCCCAGTACTAAGGTCCAGACATGGAAGTCCTACTGAGAAAAAAATAGAGTGTGATAAAATCTAGTAGGATTAATTTATAGTATAAGGTTATTTTAATTTAAAGTTAAGTTTAAAAGAAAGTTATTAATTTGTTGAGGTACGCTTTTTTTTTTGTTTAAATTTACCCATATGGGAAGGCAAAGGAACTTGTCCATACAGCCTCGTCAATCGTAATGTTTTTTTTTTGAGTGTTGAGGTACGCGTTGCTTGCAGTCTGTTTTTATAACTAAATAATGTCAAAATCTACACTGACATGTAGCGTCTTAAATAAGTGCAAGGCAAAGGATGTCAATTGCAGCCAACAATATATATTCCACGGCCGCATCTGATACAATCGTTACAAACTTATGTTTTAAAGCATTTGGTTTATTCTGATATTATTTAATAACATTAATGGGATATTATCGTCACAAGTTGTTAGTTTCATTAATTATTATAGAAATTTAAACATTATATCTAAGAAGGTTTATATTTGTATGCAAACACAAAATTTATAAATCTGTTTGTCGCATATTAATGAGAGAAAAATAGCATAATCATCCTAATTAAAAAAATCCATTGATAGTTAGCTTGTTACTTTTGATATTTCAGCCATTGCCGTGCCTTGTATGTCTATGCATACGTTACACATGTCTGAAGATAGCCAACCTTTCTTCAACTGGCCGTTTCTCAAACAAAATAGCTGCCAAAAACTTTCCACTAGGACCTAACATACAGATTTTGCATGATACCTTTAATCTAGTTTTATTTTTAATCGTAGTGTAGTCCATATGTTTTATTCGATACCGTGCCCCTACTTACATTGCACTCGAACATACAGGATGTTTTATCACCTATTCTAGATTTGACATTGATTTACGGGACAGCCCTGTATAGTAATAATGCATCACACAAATAATATTATTAATCGATTTGACTTCGCTAAAGCATAACTCGCTAATACAAGCTATTGAGTTTAATAAGACAAAGCTCATGTTGATAGATTTAGATAGAGGAATTATTTCACGTATGACGACATTTACAAGAGATATTGAATGAAAGTTCCAAACTAATGAGATTCTCAAGACCAAACTTGACAAACGAAGTCTTGTCACGCTCTGGCAAAATGCGGCAGTTTTTTTTTAAACAAGCAGCTTTCGTGGTCTAGCGGTTGAGTCCATGGATTTAGACCTGGAGGTACCAGGTTAAATAAAATTATGATTTAATTTATTTGTGATATTTCCCGAGTTTGGTACGCTAGAGACATCAACAAGCTTACCACTTGTCATGATTGGCCTATAGTAAAGTTGGCTTAATGTGAATTCGCTTCTTTATAAGCGTGAATTTTGACCACCACTAGAGGGATACGATCGTGGTGATGTTGATAATACAAACTTTAACACATAGAGGACCTAAGTTTTAAATATACCTAATTCCTCAACGTTTTATTCTGGTTAAATGGAAACTAGCTCTTGTCGCATTGGCCAAAAATATACCTCAGTTTTTTATAATGTACCTACAGCTAAAAGCTTAAAGGATAAAGTGGACTGTCCAATACAGTGTCACTTTATTAAGCTTCACTATAACCGACAAATTGACACGTGTACAATAGGAAAAAAAACTGTATTTGTTTTTTATTTGTACATTTATGATACCAAAGTTTTTACATAGGTAGGTATATACCTAGAGATTTATTGTTACATGTTGTTGTTGGATTTTAACTAAGGCGTTCTTGTGTACAAATAAGTATAAATAAGGCACTAACATAAAATTTTAATGTAAGCCATTGTTACTAACATAGTGATAGGTATACTAACAAAAATGGATCGTATTTATCTTTTAAATTAAATATATAATTATTAACAGATTAATCAAAGTAGCTTGAAAAATAAAAAATTAAAACCTTGCAGCTAAGAACAAAATCATTTTGCCATTGCCCGTCACCGGTGAACCAACTATGAATTGAGTTGGAAGTTCGCTAAAGGTGGAATTTATGCAAGTTCTTATGTCTACACTGTGAGATTGCATGTCGGCAAGTGCCATAGGGGCAGGTATTTGGGGAGATTTGAATACTGCATCCTAAACTTAGAGACTCAGTTACGTCGCTTATTTTCTTTAATATATTTTCCTTTTTAATAATAACTAATAAAAACTATATTCAAGGATACGCAAAACAACAAAATATATTTAGGTACAGAAAAACAAGCATTTGCAATCGAACTAAATCTATATAGGAGTACCACGTCATTGAAGTGATAATTTTAATTCGACTTCGACATAAAAACTGAGTAGGTATGAAAAAATTAAAATGCTATTATTATTAGATGATTACCTAGACGATCAGATTTTTTCTGTCACAAACTGTGTCTCACGGCGCGCGGATGTCCTTGAATTCACTTACCCATAATATAATTATTAATTCAGTGATTTATTTTTTTAGGTTTCCATATTTTACATTTTAAATATATTAGTTTTTTTTTGTTTTATTTTACTTATATACCTATATAAGTATATTTTAATATTTATTAATTTTAGCTTACATTAAGTTAGAATTTAATTTTAATTCAATTATTTTTTATATTATTATTATTTATTTGCTTTTTTTAATTGATTGTGTATATTTAGATTAAGTTTGATTTGTTTTTAATTTTTTGCATGTTTTTTTCTTTTGCCCTTATTTTGTTTGTAGTATGTAGAACAGTCTGGTCATTTAATGTATTCATATAAATGTTTAATTGTCAATGATTGTAATTTGTTTGTTGCACCATAGTATTATTTACTTAACAGAGGACGTTTTATCTTTTTTTCATCTTTTTTCATCAACTTTCCCCGACACCTGGATATCCGCTAGAGAACCAAAGTTACCGACATAGCCTTCAAAATTAGTAAGCTGAAGTGGCAATGGGCTGGACACGTCTGTCGCAGAACCGATGTTCATTGGAGTAGATAGGTTATAGAGTGGAGACCACGTACGGGAAGACGCAGAGTGGGACGACGCCAGATGGACAGATGACCTGAAATAGATCGCTGGATGATTAAAGATCGTGTAAATTGGGGAGGCCTATCCAGCAGTGGTCAGGCTGATGTTGATAATGATTAATAGCCCATTACAAAGACTAACACCAAGCGGATGAAGAGTTTCAAAAATTACATTTGGTACGCTGGAGACATCGACGAGCTTGCCACTTGTCATGATTGGCTTATAGTAAAGTTGGCTAAATATAATTCCGCTTCTTTATAAGCGTGGTTTCTGACCGTCCCGAAAGGAATACGGTCGTGATGATGATCATGCCATTTACCTACTTTGTGTAATGCTATCGCAAAAAATCGGTTCTCTTCGCTATATTATATATTCCCCACTCTATTTGAAAATCACTAGATTATTTAACAAAGATTAGCGCGTTAATGAGAAAACACAATTAATATTCATATGAGGATGATTCCAAATTGAAGTATATTATTGTTTTTTTTTTTTATGTAACAGTATTTATGGGAGTCGTTCCCGCGCTTTTGCATGGACATATCAGGTGCAAGTTTTTTGTTTTGGAAATTAATTTACTGTGGATATTGTTAGTCATAAGTGGTGTTATTTTGTTTAATAATATGTTACAATGTGAATAATTAGGGAATATTATAAATCCGACTCTTTATATGGGCAGATGTTGTAGTTAATTTTTTGCAAGTACTGATGTGTTGTTTACATTTTTTAGTTACATGCACTCATATAGACATACAGGCAACACTTGTTATACATTTATAATATTAGTATAAATTAGTAATTCTCCGTGAGGTAGTCAGACATGTTGGAGTATAATATGCCATGCGTAATTGATAATAATGCATGTAATCACATGAGATTTAACGTTATTGAATTTATAGCCTTGTGTACATAGTTTAATTAATTACCTTATAACTTATGCAAGTATAGGTATTACGTATAGGGTAAAGTATCATTACGACCGTTTCCCTTTCGGGGTGGTCAGAAACCACGCTTATAAATAAGCGGATTCACATTTAGCCAACTTTACTATAGGCCAATCATGACAAGTGGCAAGCTCGTCGATGTCTCCAGCGTACCAAACTCGAGAAATATCACAAATAAATTAAATATTTATCATTTTCATTACAGCCCCTAGAACACAGCGTCCTAGACCTCCACTGCTGGAGATGAGCCTTCCAGAACGTATATCTGGAGAATTTGGCCTACACTCGCCACGCTGGTCAGACGGCTTAGCAAGGATATGGTGTAAATTTCTTATGACAATTTATTAACGATTCCACAAATTGGTATTAGTGGAACCGGGACCGACGGCTTAACGTACTCTCCGAGACACGGGAACGGTGGTGTTGTAAATCTATGACTAATGTACGTAAGAAAAGTGTATTTCTCATTGGTACATGTCGGGGGGATTTGAACCGACCTTTGTAGGATTTGAGGAACGCGTTCTTACAACCGAGTCACCACCGCGCCTAAATTAAATGTATTTATGTACATTAATATTTTTTTTGGAATCGAACTTACGAGTCTAAATCCACGGACTTAACTGCTAGACCACGGAGGCAGTACGAATAGGGCTTACCTATACACCCGAATTCTAACACGTTTCGTTACAGTTCCTCTACTTAACTATTCCTTCCAGCTGTCAAAAGCCATCCATGAAACTCTACAAACCTCCAAAGCCATAAATGTTACTTATTTTAAATGTTTACAATGAGATAAGTTTTTTTTAGTGAAAAAATTTGCAGAAGTGACTCGGTTGTAAGAAAAAAGTAAATAAGTAAAGTATCATTACGACCGTTACCCTTTCGGGGTGGTCAGAAACCACGCTTATAAATAAGCGGATTCATATTTATCAAACTTTACTACAGGCCAGTCTCCAGCGTACCAAACTGGAAAAATATCACAAATAAATTAAATATTAAATTAATGTATTTATTTACATAAATAAATATTTTTGTGTCCCGACCAGGAATCGAACCCGGTACCTCCGAGTCTAAACCCACGGACATAACCGCTAGACCTATAATTGACCTTGTTCCATAAATTGTAACATACTATTATTAAGCATATTGTTTCATTGTTGGTTTCTTAATAAATAAATAAATTAAAACTACGCCGTAGCAAAATCCACGAGAAATGCTACGACCAGCAGGAAATATTTTGTAGACAATAATTAAACAATAAACTTTTTTAAACAGTCGACGAGCAATTTGCAATTGTTTTATATCTCTGACTAACCATGATCACTTTTCGACACACTCTTTGCTACACAATTTAACAAGCAAATTTCTCGCGTATTTGTAAGACAGTAAGAGGGATTATTCCTTTTGTGTAGCTATCAGTGTTTTTGTGATGAACTGGGGCATGAAATCGCATCTCATCGATCATTTCCCGCTTGCAGGTGAAATCTACTGACATTTTTTATGCGGGCGTCGAACTGAAAATGTTTTTTGGAACGTTTCATGTATGGGTATAACAAATTTTTACTATGAGTAAAAAGTTACCTGACCTAACCAAACTACCAATTTTAGGTCATCGTCGTTGGAGATGGGCCTTGCAGAACATATATCTGGAGAGTTTAGCCAACACTCGCCGCGCCCGGGATGGTTGGCAAGGATCTGATCTCAACTTATATCTTAATGATGGGGAGGATGTTGAAAGGGAACGCAGGGCGCTGGCTGTCAGATGCAATATGTTGGCGCGAGGTTTGCTCGTTGTGCGGGGGAGGTAAAACTCACTCCCCTTAGAGCCTTTTGCCAAACCTTCTATACATGCAGCCTGTGGGTCAATTATACGCCAAAGGCATACAGCGCCCTTCGTGTCCAGTACAATAACGCGTTCAGGGTGCTGATGGGGCTGCCCCGTCGTTGCAGTGCCTCTGCCCCAGAAAAGGAAAAAAATAAATAAAATTGTATTATAATTTTGTATTTTTACTAACACTAGATATTATAAGATTTCTTTAAAAATTGTTACTAACACATGGAATTTATTCTGAAATAAAGTTTTATTATTATTATTATTTATGATTCCACAAGTTAAGAAAAAAGCAAAGTATCATCACGACCGTTTCCCTTTCGGGGTGGTCAGAAACCACGCTCATAAATAAGCGGATTCACATTTAGCCGACTTTACTACAGGCCAATCATGACAAGTGTCAAGCTCGTCGATGTCTCCAGCGTACCAAACTCGAGAAATATCACATATAAATTAAATATTAATTAAATGTATTTTTATTTACATTTATAAATATTTTTGTGTTCCGAACAGGAATCGAACCCGGTACCTCCAAGTCTAAATCCACGGACTTAACCGCTAGACCACGGAGGCAGTTGTGTAATAATAATAGTAGTAAAAGATTTAAAAAATATGATAGTAAAAAAATATTATTTAAATTTATGGAATGGATTATAATAAAATTTTGACCACTTTATTATAGTCTCAAATCAATGTTGATTAAAAAACCGCGTCTTGAGGTTGGCGTATTTGCGCAGCTTGAAGTTATTAAGCATTAAAATTTCTCATTGTTTTGTTTCAATTAAATTGTATTTATATTGCACTGCAAAATATGAATCAACATGAAATTGCAGAGAACAAAAATTAACGTTTCGCATTTTGCTATTTTAGCATGAAAGTCACGCAGTTCCAAAAATCAGCGCACACATTTTATGAAATGCAAATTCGTCATTTGCTTGCGTAGAGTCGGAGCGCATGTTAAAAATTGGATATTTTGTAAAATACCTCCTCTCATCGGGTTACGGGCACATCCAATGAAAACTTTCTTTTATTTTACATTTAAAAAAAATAAAAATATATTATTAAACAACAGCACGAACAAATATCCACCAAAATTGTTCTGTGTGGGTTTGTAGGTATGAGTGTATATGCGTGTGTATGTGTGTCTATATCAGCGTGGATCGGTGAACCTAGTGAAGAGTTGTCTATGTAATAATGTTTCTATCTTGTCACCTCCTAGATCTTGGACATACTTATTTAAGTAGTTTATGTAGGTACTTCTAATTTTATAAATTAAAACATTTATTCGAAAAAAAAAAATACAAAATATAAAAGAAAATTAATATTAATACTAAGGATAGGGATATAAGTCCCGTCCGCGTGGAATTGTGGCTAGAACGCCAAATAAGTAGCATGCATTTATTTTATTGTTTTGGGTAAATATAATGTTTTTTTTTTGTAGACATAAAAATAAACACTCTTAATGTAGTCTATTAACTTCCTAGGCAATAAAATGACGGATATTAAAATAAAGTTGCCTAATTGTGAATCCGATTCTGTAAAAGCGTGGGGTCTTGACCACTCTGGAAGGGATACCGTGATGATATTTTTTCTTTTTTATTTCCGTAAATATGCACGCAAACCGGCCCTGGGGTAGAGCGAGAGGAACAGTCAATAAGCCAAATGCAAAAAAAAAATCCAGAGCAAAATAATTTTTAGCACATTTTCTTCTGTGTGACTTTAGATCGGAATTGTGTTTGGTGAAGATTTAAAATTTTGTAATTTTTAAAAAGCTTCCAACTTAAATGCTATGCAAGACAATCCCGCTTTACCCTGATGATGGGCTGAGAACAGCGCTCCACGCACGGGCAGAATTGGATCATGTACACATTCAGTGTGTCCGACTCCTTATTTTAAATTCAGTAATATCACGCACAACCAATAGCTGGGGCGTGCAGAAATAACACTCGCAGTTTGTTGCGTGGCATAAGATCATAAGTGGAATCTGATTATTTGCAAATACAAATCTATAATATTTATTTTTTTATTCATAACTCGTAGATCAACCGGTGAAACTTGCGCCATATACGCCCTACGTATATGGCGCCACATTAGGATAGGGGTTCAATAAAACCAGCTTTTAAAACTGATATTCGTAATAAGCCTATTATTGCACAGCCCGGAAGATGTTTATTGACCTATATATATATATATAGTCTTCGGCTTCTTTAGTCTCGCCTTGCACTCCTCCACAGTAGTTCTTTGGCGTGGAGTCGTGGGTGGCTACTTATTTATTGTGTTTCAGTTTGGCTGCCTTTTTGACTAATAAACTATTTAAACTGCTTCCGTAGTCTAGCTGTTAAGTCCGTGGATTTAGACACGGAGGTACCGCGGTCGATTCCTGGTCGGGGTTGGGCCCGGTAATTATAAAAGCCCTAATTTGTGATATTTCTCGAGTTTGGTACGCTAGAGACATCGACGAGCTTGTAATGCCTTCTATAGCAAAGTTGGCTAAATGTGATATACCCGCACGGTGAGTTCTTGCAATACTTAGAAATTTATCTTCTTCAAAGTCAAAGTCAAAATATCTTTATTCACGTAAACCTATTTCAGGCATTTATGAAACGTCATTAATTTAATTATTTTGAGTGATTCTACTCCCGCTAGTAGAAAACTGGTCCAATAAGTAAGCTGTTAGCAGAAGACCAGCAGCTTAGCAGATTCCAGTGACCTGTTAATGATTAATCTAACCGAGAAAGGAATCTGCTAGGAAAACTCAGCTATATCAGATTAACAAAATAAAACATATACAGAAACTCAGTAGAAATACAAAATACAAAAGAAATGCATAAAAGCAATCTGTAGTGTCTGGTATCGTGACAGTTGTAAACCTCTCTTTAAAACACTAAACATATTACCGCTACCGTGTATGTACATTAGAGATGTATGTCTTTTCGTACATTCTCACCCAGAACACTTTAGGAAGCGTAGTGAAGTCATACCCAGACAAAAAAGAGCCAAGTTTTTAAATCTGTTACACCAGCCCCCCTGCTATAAAGACATAAGTATGAAAAATGTATTTAATATGTGTATAATAATATATAATAAGCTTCCTGACGAAATAAAATTATTGCAGGGCCCTAAACTAAAATTACAACTGACGAAATGGCAACTGGACCATAGATTTTATAGTGTAAAAGAGTATCTTGAGTGCAAAACAGGTTAATTAATATATATTTTTTTGTTTTAATGTTGTTGTGATTATGATATTAGTATGTAAGTAAAGATTTGCACGCCTGCTTGCAGGTAGAATACATGTGACAGTAGACCTGAATAAAGTTTTGTGACCACTGTACTGTATTTATTGCAAATAAACGTTATTTCATTTCATTTCAGAACTACACCACAACAATCAATTAACCTTTTAAATTTAGTAATAATCATCTATTTAGTTATAAAGTCTACCTTACTCCTTTGTAAAGCTAACAAATAGCCTTAAGTACTATATTAACAAAGTGTATCATTATGAAACTGTTGTATTTATGCAATAAAAAATATTAATATTATTTAAATATTTTTATTTTTTAAAACTTAATTGCACAAAGTACAAAGGCGGACCCTAATGCCGCTAGACATTCTATGACGGTCAAACCTTCGGGACAACGAGAGCAGTAAGTACATAAGGTAGGTGCAATCCTAATAAACTTGAAGAGTTTTAATGCAGATAACATACACATACTAGTTTTTATTCGAAGGAAATAAGGTACAATGATTTAAAAAAATAATAAAATATTAATTAAACTAAAAACTTACATCTTAAACCATAAAACTTTATCTTCATTTTAGTTTTAGTTATATTTTTATTTATTACAACATACTCGTATCTTCACGCCAGATCCCTTGCGGGGTAGGCAGAGACAATTGAGCGCCATTTGACACGATCACGACATACCTCTTTCGCTTCGTCGACATTCATTAACCTCTTCATACATGCCCTTTGGTTACGAAGACTTTTTAATGCACCTTCAGTCAGTGTTTTATTTATTTGATCGTGATATGTGAGTCTCGGTCTGCCAGGGCCTCTTTTACCCACAACTTTCGCATTATATATCTGGTTCGTCAATCTTTCATCGCTCATCCTTTCAACATGCCCGAACCATCGTAGCATGCTTTTCCTTATTTTTGTCCCTATGCTTTCCTTCATACCAACCCTTTTCCGTATTTCGACGTTACGTATGCGGTCCGCCAAAGTGACGCCACATATCCGCCGCAACGACCGCATTTCTACTGCATTAACCCTACTCTCATGCGTATTCTGACATATCCACGTTTCGCTTCCATACATCAGTGTTGGTACCAACATGGCATTGTGTATGGCGAGCCGAGCTTTGTCACTGACATTTCGACTGCCGATCAGTGACCCCAGGGCACCGTTAACACTATTTCCCGCGTTCACTCTTCTTTCAACGTCCCTAAATTAGGTTTATACATACACACTAACAGTGGGTCTGGTCCACAAATTTAAGGTCGCTCAGCGGGCTATGGAGAGAGCTATGCTCGGTATTTCTCTGATGGATAAAGTGCGTAACGAGGAAATCCGTCGGAGAACCAAAGTTACTGATATAGCCTTCAAAATTAATAAGCTGAAGTGGCAATGGGCTGGACATGTCTGTCGTAGAACCGATGAACGATGGAGTAGACGAGTTCTAGAGTGGAGACCACGTACGGGAGGACGCAGAGTGGGTCGACCCCCCGCTAGATGGACGGATGACCTGAGGAAGGTCGCTGGTGGGGGTTGGATGAGGGTGGCAGGAGATCGTGTGAAGTGGCGAGCCTTGGGGGAGGCCTATATCCAGCAGTGGACAGACACAGGCTGATGATGATACTTATTAATAATTATTATTTGTTTTAGTAAAATAAAGATAACTCGTTAATAGTAGTAAAAAAATAGTAACATATTTTTCTCTGTCTAAAATTAGGTATAAATTAAGTATTTATATCCTAAAAAGTAGATAAACTACATTTCTGAAAAGTACACTCAGATTTGAAAAATGTTTAAAAATATCGGATTGTGGGAGCGAGAGGGACGAACAAGTCTAAATGAACCCTCTTGAAAAACAGAATTCCGCTGCTGCCGGTGTGTCATAAAATGGGAGTCTGTGATAGTGTATGAGTGTCAAAAGTGCACTCGATAGCAAAAGCGTATTGTACATTTGGTGATTTGAAGTTAAGTATCATCACTACCGTAATCTTTAGTTGTAATTAGATTCCGCGATTTTAAAATCATGTTATCATTTCATTACAGCTCCTAGAACACAGCGTTCTAGACATCCACTGCTGGAGATGGGACTTCCAGAACATATATCTGTAGAATTTGGCCTACACCCGCCACGCTGGCCAGACGGCTTGGCGAGGATATGATGTCAATTTATTAACGATTCCACAAGTTGGTATTGATGAAACCGGAACCGACGGCTTAACGTGCTCTCCGAGGCACGGGAACGGTGGTGTTGTAAATCTAAGACAAATGTATGTCAGAAAAGTGTATTTCTTATTGGTACATGTCAGGAGGGTTTGAACCGACCTTTGTCGGATTTAAGGAACGCGTTCTTATAACCGAGCCACCACCGCGCCTATATATCATTTACAAACTATGTATTACATACTGACTGACGATACTCTGAAACCGTTGACTTACAACTGACATGACACTACAGTACAACATTTGTCGATGCCTATTTAGTTGTCCAAACCTAACATAAGGTATTTATTATAATGATCCCTCGAGATAGACTCGCTCCTGTGATCTCTTCCATGTCCCCCGCGTGCTGGCCTGCGCGCATTGTACGTCGGATGTGCGACACGTACAACAGCCGTTTATTGGCGTGGATATATTCAGTAACTCCCGCAAGAAGCTGCTACTTTCGGTTTAGCTCGCAAAGTGTGGGCGGTTTGCTTCGGAGTTCACCTAACAAAAGATGATATTTTTGTTCACAGTGAGAAATATTCTGGAGGCGGCTATAATTTTAATTAATTCTAAATGACAACTATTCTAAAGCGATTCTGTCGAGATCCCGTCGGCCTTGATTAGTAAGCTGACTTCCGCCGGTTTCAGAAACCTTTTCAACGAGCTTCAGAGCTTCCAAAACTTGGAGGGCTTTGCAGGCCACACTGTTTGATGATCTGCAGGAATGTGGGTTACTCTGTTACGTTTGCGTCTACCAAAGATGTTGGTGACAGTCTTTACTCAACTGAGGACCTGATTTAGATGTGTCTTAGGATGGCTCCACAGCGTACGTGAAACCGGCCGTCTGTACAAGGTCCATATGCTCTGGAACCTTGACTTTGCCTTGTGTTCCACCTTGTGTTGTTTAACTTCCAAAAGAGTTACGGAACGCATCTTAGTTTCCATTTTGTATAGCGAAATACGTATTATTTCGATTTAATTAAGATAAACTATAAAATCATGCGGAATTTAGCAGCCGGAAGAAAATGCTATACTATATGCCTATTAATAGTCGAAATACTTTATCGTTAGAAATTTTCAAGATAGCCGAGCTATATAAAATTTACAAAATATTATTACGAGAGTGGAGGAGGCAAAGGGTCCGACATCAGTGCCTAATACTATGCCGGCTTGACTAGATGCCTTTTCACACTTCGCTTAAAGGACTCCAGGTTATGGGAAAGTGGAAACAAAGAGGCTGGAAGAGCATTCCACATCTTTATTGTGCGACAGATGTATGCGTCACCAAATTTATAGGTACGCGAAGGGATAGTGACTACGGTATGTGGGTGCATATTCTGACCTGTGCGTGTGGTTCGGTTGCGGAATGGAGAGGAAGGAATTAGGTTATTGAGCTCTTCAGAGCCGGTAAAACACGCTCAGAGAAGCTACATCTCGGCGAAGCTGCAGGGATTCGAGAGTTCCAGATATTGTGGCATCGTCCACAATTCGAACAGCTCGCCTCTGTAGGACATTGAGAGCATCTGTGAGGTACTTGGCTGAACCATCCCAAAGGCGTGTTTAGGGGCTGTGATTACCAGTATATATTTAAATTTAGCTACAGGTTTATAAACTTGGAAAATGAGTATTTTTTTCGAAGTTGGTACCTCCGCATTTAAATCTACGCCCGTAACTACTAGACCTCTGCAGCTTGTGATATCGTATTCTGAGATACCAAACAGAAGGCTTACAATTTTACGATAGGGGAGGGTCTTTGAAAGTTTACAAGTTTCTGAACGCTCTTTGCCGATGCCTTTTGATATCTTTCACGTATCCGAACGTAGTTTTATCTGCAGAAGCATTTTTCAACTATTTCAAAAGTTGAATTTGTAACTTTGTATAGTTCCATTTGTTCACGTTTTAAGATATTTAGTTTTTAGGTCAATCCTATGACTCGTACCTATATTTTGGGGGTAGCTTCAGATCCGGTCCAGATCTGAGGTCTAAGATAATTAGTTACATTGACAAGGAAAGTCTTCGTATCGTCGTTCGTCTTCGGTTAGGGTGTTTTTATGTGTCTTACATCGATGTCCGTGTGGAAAGGAGGTCCACTGTCTTGGTGTTCATGAGCTAAAAGAGCTAGTAGTAGGAGAAAAGGGCTCTAGCCACCATCGAGGTTCCAGCTCTTCTGTAGCCTGCTTTTATCCGAGATGATGGCAAACGACCCAATGGTCGAAACAAAGTGGGGGGGACAGCGCATATATCATGTCGGAAAATGCGGAGTCCGGCAAGCGGCGCAAGTATTTAAGTATAATAAAAGATTACATATTTGTGCCGTTTGCTGTTGAAACTCTGCAAAGTTCCATGGGCCCATGGAGTCCAACACCAAAGTTTTAAAAAGACATTACACCGCGTCTTGTCTTCTCCTCCGGTGACAAGATCAGATTAATATTAATTTTATATTTTGTAAATATTATTTTCAACCGTTTTCAACAATTTTGACCGCCTCCGTGGTCTAGTGGTAACAAACGTTGCCGTGAACTCGGGAGGTCGTGGGTTCGATTCGCACCGAGGACAAGTTGTACATTGTATAATTTGTCTCGGTCTGGGTGTTTATATGTGTAATATGTATATCCTTACAAAAAAAAAGTATAATATGTAGTTTATCAACCATCTAGTTTCCGTAACACAAGCCTCGTACCACGGAAATTAGATGGCGCTGTGTGACCTGTCTGGAAATATTTATTTATTATTTATTTATTTATAAATAAATTTGTTGTTACATAATTATTTATAATATGCTTTATATTATACCTACACACATAAACATACATAACCTATACATACGAGTACATCATACACATTATAACCCAAATAAATACCACTCCTATTCGAAAAACCCTGGAACGCACGAGGAGCACTCGTTACGTTCTATAAATCCTAAAGACGTAATTTATTCATAATAATTATTACTAATTCGTATCAATATCACGCAAACCCGTCGGATATAGCAAAACGTAAACTGCAACTTATATATAGAGTAAAATTTATCGTTTTTCATAATTATTCACATCGTAGCACATTATTAAACAAAATATTACCACTTTTGACTAACGATATCCACAGTAAACTAATTTACAAAACTAAAAACTTGAACTTGACATATTTTATCCGTACAAAAGAAGGGACACTGTTGTTTTTGATAAAGGATAAAATGTTCTTGATGAAATTCTTTATTGCACACAAAATATAAAATATAAAAACATGTACATAGGCGAGCATAATACCATAAAGGTATTCTCTACCATCTAACCTTTGGGAGAGTGAGACAAGAATATTATGGGTGCAGAGTACGAAAAATTAACACAAAAAGATCAAAATATTATAATGAGTAAAATCAATAAATATATGGGTACGTAGGATGTTGATTGCAACCAACAATAACTATTCCATGGCAGCATCCGATACTATCGTACAAGTCATACAATACCTACACGGCATCAAATCTGTTTTCAGTAAACCTACAAGTAAGTACCTAGTATATGACAGTATTATACAGCTCACAGTAAAGGGCGCGTCGCTCGTTATACTATTGGAGTCGTAAAATCATAAAACTACTAAAGTCCGTCAAGTTCACTACTTTAATTTCATGCTACAGACAGCGATTTGTTGGAGCATTTATTTTGTAAAGTTTTTTTAGGTTCAATTTAGTTTTGAATGTAAATTTAGTATAGTTTATTAAAGTTGCATTGTATTTATTTTATTGTATAATTTACAATAACAAATTTCATTTGTCGTTATACTATTGGCATAGTAGTGGTGGTCATAATTTCAGCATTATTGGCACGCTCAACGAGTAGTCGGTGTACTCTTCACGGAGTATCATCATCACGACCGTTTCCCTTTCGGGGTGGTCAGAAACCACGCTTATAAATAAGCGAATTCATATTTAGCCAACTTTACTATAGGCCAATCATGACAAGTGGCAAGCTCGTCGATTCAGCGTAGCAAACTCGAGAAATATCATAAATAAATTCAATATTAATTAAATGTATTTACTTACATTTATAAATATTTTTGTGTCCCGACCAGGAATCGAACCCGGTACCTCCGAGTCTAAATCCTCGGACTTAACCGCTAGACCATGGAATTCAATTTTTTTGGTGCATTTATGGACCATCCATTGCAGCCTTCACCTGCCTATTCTGTTACTTAGTCGCAAATGTTATTAGTGGATTTCGTTATTTACGTCAGAGATTGCGTTATAATTACAAAATATTATTCAATTCTCAACTCTATAAGCGCTCGACCTTGACAGCGGCCGTGCAAATATCAACTTTAATAGCGTGATAAATATATAGTTAACAGATTTCTTTATATAACGTTTGCACTTAAGAAACAGAATAGGACTACTAGTCAGTATACTTCATAGGGATGCCACATATCCTTTTGTTATCCTTTTGTTGTCTGTACTACAAGACGCTCGATGGTTTTCCATGCCGTAACACGTGATCTAAGACTGTTAAAATGCGCATACGTATACGTTGTAGTTATTAAAATAACAAATATGCAATTCGCTAACAACATCATCACAGCTGGAACACAAAATCCTAGACCTCTATTGAGGAGAATTTGGCCTGCACTTGCCACACTGGCCAGACGGTTTGGCGAGGATACGATGTCAATTTTATAACGAAATTTTATTAATGATTCCGCAAACTGGTATTAGTGGAGTAGGGACCGACGGACTAACGTGCTCTCCGGGGCACTGAAACGGTGGTAATGTAAATCTATAACAAATATACATAAGAAAAGTGTAAGTGTCTCATTGGTTTATGCCGGGGGATTCAAACCGACCTTTGTAGGATTTTAAGGAAAGTGTCCACAACCGAGCAATTAATTACCGCACTATTACCCAACAAGTTTACTTAAATATTTATAGCTATAAAACATATATTTTTTAAATTAAAATATATTACAGATAAGCGCTGGTGTTTCTTGGATTGGGCCGTGATTCATCACGTGATTTGCTTCTGAGTTGCTTTAATACTTAAGTGAAGTAAACGGACTGTAAAGAAGGTGGTCTCTATCTCATATAAAATCTTTACTACAACAAAACAGGCGACAGCGCTACACTGAAAATAATTAACTTGATTTTACTACTCTGGCTTCTTCAAGTGTTCCTACTTTGTTGGGCTTTTGGTTACAAAAACTACTACAGTATTGCCACAAAAAAGTACAAAGTTATGGACTTCCTAGATAATGTTCTAGTGGCTCTTGTGTTCCCTATTTTTCTGTATGCTGCGGAGACGTGGACCCTACGCGAAACAGAGACAAAACGAATTAATGCTGTAGAGATGTGGTGTTGGCGATGAATGCTGTGTATGTTTTGTATTTATGTTTTATGTAGATAAGTACTCGTATGGTTATATGTTGTGTATAAAAAAAATATATTTGTTATTTATTATTTAAAAATACACACATCAAAAGTGTCTAGGGATCAACATATATTTTTGCAATAACTTTTCTCCTGATTGATATTCATTAAAATTTTCTTTAAGGATTGATCAAATAAAATGTTTTCGTTTGTCTACAGTAACGATAAACCAAGTCACCTTTGCATTAGTAAAAGAAATTGCCATTTTCCTAATAAAGGGATTTTTGACATTTGAACCACTAACATTAAAGTTCGAAAAAAAGACTGAAATAACAGTTTTTTTTTTAATTTTATTGGGTAACTTAAACAATTAATAATCCGTGTTTCTACCGCGAACACTAACAACACAAGAACATCGGTTTGGCATACTCAAAATGAGTTCATCCAAATCACGCTGTGGAATGGCCGCCCATGTTCGTTGCAACAACAAAAAAAGGTCTTCTTGCGACTGGATACCCTCCATATTCGGCAGAGCTCTTCTCTGAAGAATATCCCATGCATGCTCAATCGGGTTCAAGTCTGGCGACTGAGCAGGCCAGAGCAGGACATTGATGTTAGCTGCGGCGAGAGTCTGTCTTACAACTCTTGCGGTGTGCGGTCGTGCATTATCATGCATTAACTGAAATAAGGGACCGATATGCACTTGTAGAGGAACGATGACGTCTGATACAACCGTCTCAGCATAAATTTGAGCGTTGAGGTTGCCTCTGATCCAAATCAACTCAGTTCTTCCGCCGATCGAAATACCCGCCCATACCATGATGGTTCCACCACTATAAGGATGGACTTCCTGGCAGGATTTTAATCGCTGTTGGCGTCCAGGGGTTCTCCAGTGTCGTATACGTCTTGTATCCGGCCTCATACCAAAACGAGACTCATCAGAAAAGCACACGAAACGCCATTGTTCTTCTGTCCAATTTCTGTGTTCAAGAGCCCATTGATATCGAGTCCTACGATTGTGCATTGCTATAGGTGGTACCCGTAGCGGTCTTCGGGAATGAAGGTTCACTTCATGCAAGCGGTTTCTGACTGTTTGGTCGCTAATTAAGTTCCCTGAAGAGCGATGAAGGCTCACGGCTAACATCATGGCGGTTATTGTTGGAGTTCTTCGAGCTGTGATTTGAATGTATCGGTCTTGTCTCCGTGTGGTGCAGCGATACCGTCCTCCATGGCGCTCAGCCACGGTACCAGTGGTTCGGTAACGTGTCCAAAGTCGACTGATAACACTCTGACTTGTATTCAGAGCTAAAGCCACAGTACGTTGCCGGGAACCAGCTTCTATCATTCCCACGGCTCTGATCATTTCTTCCCTGCTTAAATGACGTCGCCGCTCCATAATAACGTTGGTTTTAATCAGTAGTAGGGAAACAGTAGCACTAATAATGTCTTCAATGCGTCTTATGTTTTTATAGGGAAAATATTGACAGCTGATTTTCATCTTTTACTCGAATTTGATTGACAGTTCCTGTTTTAAATTATGAAATGCACCAAAAAGGATCCATATAAATTTATAAAATCATAAATTTATTACAAAGCCACATCTCAATCACAAGAAATCCGCATAAACATGCTTGATCCCTAGACTTTTTTGATGTGTGTATATATTTTATTTTATTGGGTACTAGCGGAAGAACAGCGTCGCGGATCCAACTATGTGACTCGCGACACATGCTGAGCTTAGGGCCCGTTCATCGCTGCAGGAATTACGGTGTGAATTGTAGTGCAGCGCGCCTCGATGGTTGCCTGGTGGTGCTCGGGATGTGGCAGTGGATGTGGGGGCGGTCAATTCCATATTTTAATATTAATTCATGGTCCGTGCCACCCCATATCCTATGCGCGGCTATATCCTGGAGTACTGTTGGGTGCCTGTCGGGGCGCGTTGTGCTGCATATCCTAATCTTAATTGTGTAAATTGTATTTGTATTGCGATGAATAAACGTATTTCTTTCTTTCTTTCTTTCTTTCTGTGCAAATCATGGACGTAGTTCCGTACCAACAAATCCATACTGGTGGAACTGGGGATCAGACAATCAGAGTGGTAAAAACTGAAAAGTTAGAAATACAAAAAAGCAAACTATCATCCGACCGTATCACAGTCTGCTAAATATTTGAACGCAGGTGTATTCGAATATTTTGATTAAAACGGCGTCCGTTTGGATGTATAGTCACAAAAATGTCAGAATCGTATCGTATCGAATTTGTCATATTAGCGATTTTCGTAAAATATTTAACGACGAAATTTGACCGCCCACAAAGTTATCGAACATTATCGATACAGTTTTACCGTGTGACAGCAGCCAGCTGACATTTTCGCGTTTTCTTCTAGTGATGCAAAGGAATAAATATTATTGTACATTGATATAATAATAATAATACAATTATTTATTGCACACAAAATATAAAATATAAAAACATGTACATAGGCGAGCATAATACCATAAAGGTATTCTCTACCAGCTAACCTTTGGGAGAGTGAGAGAAGAATATTACGGGTGCAGAGTAACATAAATTAACACATATTATATATTATACAGGGCATAAAATGAATTAATATGGAGCTGTCTGAGTTTTTAATGACATAAGTTCTCATGTTAAAACATTAACGTCCTTTGGAACTAGCAGTATTGACCAGAACAGCTTTAATTTTTTTAAGTGGCAACATTTTTTTATGACTTAGCGACCGAATCTGTCGAGACTGCCGGCCCAGGAATTGAACCCGGTATCTCGAATGTTAAATCCACGGACTTTACCGCTAGACCACGGTTAATAGTTATAAAAATATATATACATATATGTTAATTGTTTACAAAAGCTCGAATCGGTAAGCTCTAATGTCAATGAACTTTGAAAGAACGCATACCATAACAATTGATTGATGCATCAGTTATTCTGGGATATGACAGGTGGTGCAACTTACCTACCAGACGGTAATTATGTTTTGAACCAAAATACCAATAAACATTGAAGCCTTTACATTCACATCACACATTTGTGTATATTTTTGTTTTTTTATATCCAACACATTGATGTTGATGTAAACTGGGCGTTTCCTTAGGCTGGGTTGTATCTAAAGATATAATATCAAATATAACGTAGAGCGGGCATTGATTGTTATTAATTATTCGACGCCATTTTTAACTTTAATTGTTACATTTATAGATACTTCATTTTGGTGAAATATAGTGTAATTTATTTTCGATTAAAAATGGTAGTAATGTAAAAATTGCCACGTTATCGTATTCGCTATTTTGTTTTTTATTAAACGTTTATTAAAGTTACAAGCCATTTTTATTAATTGATCTACTATGATTTGGTTCAACAAATTTGTATTTTTTTATAGTAACTATCATTAAGGATGCTCTAATTAACAAAAGATAAAAAAAAAAAATGCCGCCAATGCAAGTTCGGTTGGAACCTGAGGTAGCGTTGCTAAAACTGTCACATTTTTTTTCATTGGGGGTGCACTTCCTTATTAGTTATATATATTAATGCAACTTGGCTCAAACGTCAGGAGAAATATGTCATTAAGGTAAATCGTGTAAAGAAAAAAAAAAGAGTACAGTGCAAATTTTTGTTTTTTACTGTGGATATTGTTAGTCAAAAGTGGTGTTATTTTGTTTAATAATGTACTACAATGTGAATAATCATGTAAAACTATAAATTGGACTTTAAACATGGGGTACAAGTTGAAGTTTTTTTTTTGCGATTTTCCCGCGCTGTAAACTCCCATATTATACGCGACGTGTTTGGGTGGTTATACCGCGAGTTACTCCAAGAAAAGCATCAAATTCTGCAACATCTGGAATTTGATAATAACCTCATTAACTCAAAAAAAAAGATATATTACGTCAGACTTGGCTGTATGGGCTAGACCCTTTGCCTTCCCTATTAAAGTTTAAAAAGTTTGATCGGCTTTAAAGTATATATTTTTTCATATACATGTAAGCTGTAAGTTTTCCTAAATAAATAAATAAATTAAGTACCGGTTTTTAGATTTCATCAGTACTATTCGGTCACAATTTATTTTTTATCGGCACAAATATAGAAAAGTTCCGTACACTTCTATGATTAGTTATTGGGAAGGAGCCGCCTTTAAGAATAATATTTTACAATTGGAAGAGGAAACAGGTGTGCAACGTCGCATTCTATGTTTGTTTTTTCTTTTTACCGACCGTCAGGATCAGGACATAGAACGTAACGTGCAAAATGATTAGACGATTTTTATTAATAGATAGATAGATAGATAGATAAATTCTTTATTGCACAGAAAATAATACATTTTACAGTACATAGGCGAGCTTAATGTCTAAAAACATTTTCTAACAGCTAACCTTTGAGAGATGTGAGCAGGGATTGTGAGGTGCATGACCGCTAATATTTGAAATAAAGTTAATATTAATATATTATTTAAAACTTGATTGCACTATGTACTAAGGTGGTCTTAATTCCGTTAATCCCCACCCGATCCCATATCTTAAAAACAAAAATATTCAAATTTAGTATTAAAAAAGATCATAAAAATAAATTTTAGATAAAAGTACGAGTATAGTGCATTTTTTGTAGATTTTTTCATGATTTACAACTTTATTTAATTTATTTTTATGATACTTGCCGTTTACCTTTTTTTTTACTTTTTTTTTCTCTATATTGAGTACTGCATTCGTGGCATGAAATAATAGGCCAATCATGACAAGTGGCAAGCTCGTCGATGTCTCCAGCGTACCAAACTCGAGAAATATCACAAATAAATTAAATATTAATTAAATGTTTCCTTCACACACCTACACTGTCAATACACATTCACATATATATATATATAAACATACACTTACATAATGATGCGTAGATGTATTTTTTTAAATATTGTCTCTTTATTTCTATTCTTATGTTTATTTTTTAAGTAGTTTAAATTGTTAATAATCCGTTCATATATGTTTAGTGAAAATAATGTTTTTACGTAATTGGCTAGGTGGTCGGTAATCATTTGAATGTAAATATTCATTTGTAAAAGACAGATGTGGAATAAGTAAATGAATAAATAAATAAATGTTACATTAATAATTATTTTTGTGTCCCGACCAGGAACCGAGTCTAAATCCACGGACTTAACCGCTAGACCACGGAGGCAGTAAAATTATAATAATAAAACTACTTATTAGTAAAAATATCTAGCAATAGAAAAACTGTTGTGATTAATACATATTAATAATAATAATAATAAAATTCTTTATTGCACATTAAAATATACAAAATAAAATGAAGTACATAGGCGAGCTTAATACCTTGTAGGTATTCTCTAACAGCTAACCTTTGGGAGAACGACATAAGAAATTGTGGGGTGCAGAGTTAGGAGGAGAGAATAAATATTAAACTAAATGCTTTACCTTTCACTGGGTATATCATACGAGTATGTCATATTAAAATGTAATAAAAACAATAAATTAACATGCCAGTTGCATACATTAAATATACATTTATAAACATACATAAATATTTATATAAATAATAATCTAAATATAAATACATACACTAATAATAATAATAATCCATGTCATGTGAATAAATTAAATATCATTTTGCTTTTTAAGAAAGTAAGAAGATAGACGATGTTTAAATATGTTTAAAGTAGGTGCCTGTCTGATAAACAATGGCAGTCTGTTCCATTGGCGAGCTGCGGAAACTGTGAAAGAATCCGAATATCTGCTAGTAGAGTGGAGAGGAATTGAAAGTTGATTGTTTTGCGAAGAACGAAGAGAACGAGTATGGGAGTCACGAAGGAATTGAAAACGATCACGCAGGTAAAGGGGTGTATTCGGGTTATTAAGGATACCATATAGAAAGGTGAGGATGTGTACAGATCTACGAAAACGGATATTGATATATATTAACTGCTCTCCGTAACTTTTGTATGTATAAAAAATACAGGATAGGTTACGTTCTATATCGATCCAATAACCGACAATAAAATTTCTTTCTTGCTTTTTACTCTGTAATATTCAGTTTGAAATATTGCTACTACATTTCCAAGAATCAAAATCAAACAATTTCATTTTAGGAAATCAACTTTACGCCTTCCTTTTTTGTTTCATAGATTCGGAATATTGATATCTTTGAAATACATGAAATAACTATATAGGTACTGAAATGAAATTAAATGAATGAAAATGAAAAAACCTTTATTGAACAACATAAACACAATACACTGGAATGAAACATATTAATTTAGCAAATAACAGTACAGCAACAATTATATGTGTAAAACAAAATATAAAGTACTAAGACCCCTAAACTAGGTGAACCTGAACTACAGGGGTCAGTCAATAATATGATGTGAGAAAGTTGCATGGAATTTGATGTAGTCGCTGTTAAGGGTGGATCTTATGATTTATTAAAATTCCAGAAACTATTAATTTCATTTATTATTATGTAACACATTACTACGTCTCCGTGACAACTCAAACATTCCTTCAAAACTATCAAAACTATATACATAAACGTATGTGAACACCAGCCAGTCGTCAACATCCTCGGCCCCTGGTGCAAGCACAAGTTACTGGATGACAACTGACTGGGTTGATGTTAACAATTTAATTAATTTTCTTACAGGTCGCCGTAATATTCCGCCTTTTGTTTGAACGTCTGCAACACGTACAATTGCACCAGAGCCTTTAAAAGTTTTAACAATTCTGCCCATCGGCCAAACCCTTCGTGGTAACGCCCAATCGACTATTAACACTATGTCACCTTCTTTAAGTTCATCGACGTCTATTCCAGGTTGTCGCCTCGGAGCCAACGTAGGCAAATATTCCTTCAGCCACCGCATCCAAAAATGATCAGCTAATCGTGCAGCATGCTTCCAAACAGAACGTCGGACCAGATCGCTGTCATTGAGATCGGTCGGCCAAGTGACTGTGGATGAAGTTCCAATTAAAAAGTGAAATGGTGTTATGGCTTCTGAAAAATCTGGTGAAATTGGTATATACGTGAGAGGTCGGGAATTTACTGTGGCTTCCGCTTCCAATAAAAATGTTAGGAATATTCAAATTCAAATTCAAAATATTTATTTCCATATGGTTCACATGTAACACTCGGATATTGTCAATTTTTTACAATATTATTAAAATAATAAATAAAAAGATTAAATTAAATTATGGATAGACCGAAATAAGGAAGTGACATTGCTGCCATAAGCAAGTACTGTAGCTTAACCTAAATTCGAGGCATTATAGCCGTGTCAACTTATAAACTAAATAATTATAACATAATGTATAATTATAATAAATTTTAATTAATTTCGTGGCTGTATAAAGGCCGTGTCAACTTACAATCTAAATAATTATAATTTAATGTCAAATTATAAAAATAAAAAAAATAAATTATTTCGTGGCTGTATAAAGGCTGTGTCAACTTATAATCTAAAATAATAATAATATAATGTCTAATTATAATGAAATTTAATTAATTTCGTGGCTGTACAGTGGCCGAGTCAAATTAAAATCGTAATACTTCTTCCTTGGGAGTACTCTCCTTAAGGGTCCCATGTAAAGCCCTTTTAACAGTTCGCACCATTCGCTCCCATACCCCGCCCATAAAAGGCGCAACTGGAGGAATAAAATGCCATGATATTTTATTGTTCGTGGCAAACTCTTCTACAGACTGACCAAAAAAAAGCACCCAACTCGCGACTTGCTCCGATAAACGCCGCACCATTGTCTGAGAAGATTTTAGCTGGAGATCCACGACGAGCAATGAGGCGCCGCAGACTCATGATTGCAGAGTCTGTAGACAGACTGGAAACAACTTCCAAATGTATAGCTCTTGTCACTAGGCAAGTATACAAAGCCACGTAACGTTTTTCGTGGCGTCTGCCAACTCGTACATTTAAAGGGCCAAAATAATCAAGTCCCACGTTAGTGAAGGGACGGGTGTGGTGTTCTAACCGTTCTGGAGGAAGATCGCCAAAGGGTGGCAACTGAGGCTGTGCACTCTTCTTTTTGCAAATAATACATTGTCTTGAAATACTTCTAATAACATCTCGACATCGTAAAATCCAAAAACGTTGCTTAAGTTCATTAAGAATGACTTCATTAAAAGCATGTCCATATTTAATATGATAGCTTGAAACAAGTTGGCGTACTATAACATGTCAGCCATCCAAAATTATAGGCGATTTCGTTCTATCTGGAACACCGACTGTTGACATAATACGAGAATTCAAGGTTAACATTCCATCCGTGGCAATTATAGGGTTAAGTGTAAATAAGCGACTAGATTTGGGCAATGACTGGTTATTCTTTAAAAGTGCGATTTCTTCTGCAAAACTTTCCTCTTGCGATCTACAAAATAGAATCTTCTCGGCGTGTTCCAAATCAAGAGTTAACAAAGTTGTATTAAAAGAAACATTATTAGAATTTGAAGAACGAGGTAATTGAATAAAAGACCGAAACTTTTTGACCGCCAACATAGTACGGGCAGTTGCTCTAACGAGTCGCAACCAATTACTAAATCGCGACGGATCAGGTGTTATAAATTTAAAATTGGAATGAGTTGTGTATCCCACTAATTCTCGTGTTTTTAACTCGGGAAGTGGTGCGATCTCATTTGCCAAATTATCAGGCTCCTCTGGCCATTCTTTTGAAGGGTTTAAAAGAAAAGAAGGGCCAGTGAACCACCTATGAGACACGTTTAAATTAACCGATTTTAACCGTGTCGCATCATCTGCTACATTCAAACCGCTGGGTAACCATCGCCAGTCAGCTATATTTGTGATCTCGGTTATTTCACCTACTCTGTGCGCGACAAAAGATTTATAATTGCGAGCATCTCCGCGTAACCACCTGAGCACAGTAGTAGAATCCGTCCAAAAAATGGATGCTGAAGGCTTGATTCTATGGTGAATTATTACTGTTTGCGCAAGTCGTGACGCGATGAGAGCTGCTTGTAACTCTAACCGAGGGATAGAGACAGGCTTAAGTGGAGCGACGCGTGCTTTTCCTGAAATAAGAGCCAGTTGAATAGTTCCATCAAAATAAACAAAACGAAAATATGCGACACAAGAATAAGCCTGCTCACTCGCATCGGCAAAGATGTGCAATTGTATATCAGTAGGGTCTGCTTGTTGTAAATACCACCTAGGTATCCGGAAACTGGAAACTTCAGCGAGCTCCTGCAGCCATTCGCGCCATACTAATTTGTATTGATCAGATAGTTCGTCGTCCCACTGAGTACCTTCTCTCCACAACTGTTGGATAATGATACGACCCCTGACAGTTAGTGGAGTAAGGAAACCCAAAGGATCAAAGACGCTCATTACTTGAGATAGTATAGTTCTTTTCGTAATTTTAATGTAATTTTCACGTAAAGTAGTTCTTATACCTAACGTATCACTGACAGGATTCCAATTAATACCTAAAGCACTGACGTCTGACGGTAAATTAACATCTGCGTTCGGATTTGCCCACAATTTTTTAGGAACACGAAATAGTGCTCTAATGTCGTTAGATACCCAGGCTCTCATCTCAAAACAACAAGATTTATGTATAGTTAATACTTCAGAAGCTAAACAAGTTGCCTTAACTACGTCATTCATGCTGGTAATGAAATCGTCTTGATAGTGGTTATAGATTATTTCGTGTACAGCGTCTGGATACTGAGATTGAAACTCTAAAGCGTTTTTATTTTTGATAAATAGTGCAGTGAAAGGGCTAGAGGCGGCACCAAAAATCATAGAACTCATTCTGAACTCTTTGACAGGTAGAGAAGGATTGCCGTCGCGCCATAAAAATCGCTGAGCATTCCTATCTCGCTCAATAATTTTAATCTGTGGAAACATTTCCCTAATATCACCGGTTATTGCTATACGACCTTCACGAAATCTAAATAAAATACCCAAGAGAGATTGCAAGAGGTCTGGACCTACTAGCAATAGGTTATTTAAGCTTACGCCTTTCGTAGTCGCAGCAGCGTCGTGCACTACTCTCAGTTTACACTTTTGAGGATGATAAACACCAAAGTGTGGTAGGTACCATCTCAAATTATTATCACATTGGTTATCATTATTTTTTAAATATCTGTGATAAGAATTTGGATGACACTCTTCAGCGTAGCCCTTTGAAATCACGTCATTTATAAATTTGCGATACGCGTTAGCGAAATCGATGTCATTTGACATTTGTTTTTCAAGTGATTTCAATCGACTAAACGCCTGAAAATAACTATCAGGTAATGATACTAAACCTGGATTAATATGACGCCACGGCAATCCTACTTCGAAACGACCATCGTCTAATCTCTGTGAAGTAGTCTCTAAAATATCTAAAGCTCGTTGGTCGTCTATTGAGTTTTTAGGTACTGACGCGCAAATACCAAGCGAGTCTAACCTATATTGCTCTTTAATAAGTTCTCCGATTTCAACACATGACAAATTATTAACAAACTCTACAGTACGTGTATGACTCGAGATAAAACCATGTAAAACCTAACCTAACAGAGTATGACATGCTACAGGCTCAAAGCGTGTAGATTGGCGGGTTTGCCTACTAATAGATAAATGCCAGTCGCCTGCGCCTAAAAGTATAGTTGGCGTAGCATTTTCGTAAGTCAAATCATCAACCAAATCGACTAAATGTTTATATTTTAAGATGTCATCCCTATTTATAGTTTGTGTGTTCAATTTCAACCCATTCATAGAACGAGCATTCTCAACCAAATATGTATCCGATGAATTTTGACCACGAATATAGAAATTAACATAACTAACCACAGTATCCCGAGACATACCACCAACTCCGTCAATACGAAGTCTTTCCTTATGAGAACCTTTAGCACCGATGCGCGCGGCTACGTCAGCGTCGATAAGAGTGGCGGTGCTTCCATCGTCAAGCAGCGCGTAGGTTTGATACTCGCCGCTCGGGCCGATTACGACGACAGGGACGACTTTGAGAAGCGCGTGAGACCGGGACGCTGGCGCCGACACGCAGTGAAAATGAGAAACATTAGAAACATTTATTATATCGGTCTGATTATCTTGTGATTGGGAGGTTGATGACGGTAACGTGGAAGGAGATCGATTATGTTGCGATTCCGAAGTATTATGTACGGAATTATTATGTTGAGAAAAGTTTGAACGAGGTGGTGTTTGTAAAGATAGACCATGCAATAAATTTATATGACGCCTTGAGCATCCATTCACACCACATCGTTTCGCTCTACATGTATTCCACTTATGCGGGCTACTTTTCAAACAACGATAACATAATTTGTTATCGCGAACATACCGCCATCTATCCTCGAGGGACAGAAGCTTGAAATCCTCACAAACTTTCATTAAATGTTCTTTATTGCAATAATTACAGGCTAAAACATTATTATGATCGGAATACGTTGCTTGGATAATTTCGTTTTTTTTAGATGATTGGCCATAGGACTTGTTTGAGCTTATATTTTGCTGATTGGTAAAGTCGGGCAAAAACGTAAAACGCAACTGTCTGTCTGCCTCACGGATTAAAAATTGGGATAAAAGTTCTAATTTAGAAATCTCTGGATTCTGATCGGCTGCATAATCGGTAAATCTCGATTTAGTAAGTTCGTTTAGATGTGTCATAATACTTTTAAGAAAATCGTGAGAATATAGAAACTCTTTTTGATTCAACAGTTTTACGTCGTAAACACAATTTCTAACCTTATTAGCAAACACATTAAGTTGCTCGGCGTTACTTATCCTCTGAAATGAGCGTATCGCAGCGATCTGCTGTGCAATGACAAGCTCGGGGCGAGCGTAGGCTTGTTCCAGCACCTTAATAACTTCATCTGGATCCTCCGCACCATAAAGCAACGTCTCAACCGCTTCACGTGCCGCACCGCGTAGAGCCGACGCCAGGCGAGTAATATTCTCTGTATGAGAAAAACTATGTTTACTTCTGTTATAACTATGTTTGAAGGCTAACCATTCTTTGTAGTTACCTGAAAAAGGAGCTAAACCAGAATCTTTTTTCTGATTAGCCAATGAACTGATGGCATTAGCCAATTGAGTAAAGTCTGAAGGAGATCTGTGCGACGGTACATCGGCAGTCGGAATTATAGTTATTGGGTTAGCAGATCTACTAGCCGGAAGGGTGCTACCTTGAGCCTGACTCAAAGGAAGTGCCGGTTTTGTAGAAAGCTGAGGGTCCCCACAAGCATGGACTTCAGCATGTTCAACATTCTGAATCCAAGAAACTATATTACTACTAGACTTAGCTGAATTTTCGTCGTCTTCGAGCGCGGCAAGACGTGCCTGCAACTCGAGCTCTTCGATCTCTTGTTCCTGGCGGGCGATCTCTCTGTTCCGTTCTAAAGTACGGCGCCGTAGCTGCAGTTGTGCTGCCAGCTTATAAGAAGTCGACCTAACAGAAGAACGACTCGCACAAGAAATAACTTGAGAATACAGACTTTGGTTGTCTTCGTTATTACATCCTCCGGCAAGCTGGGCGCAGTCTGAAGGGTGCGGGCCTATGCCCGAAGACTGCGCTTCAGGGGGGCGCATGTTGCTAGACGATTCCAAGGGTGCGCAGGAAGGTTGCGGGCTGGCGCCCGTCCACTGCGTGGGCTCCTCTTGCGAAATAACATCGCCTGTGCCGCGATTTGTTTGTGACCGAGTGCGTACCATAGTAATAAATAAAATCAACAATTCCTGGTAATCCACTAGGCTTTTCGAAGGACCAATGTTAAGGGTGGATCTTATGATTTATTAAAATTCCAGAAACTATTAATTTCATTTATTATTATGTAACACATTACTACGTCTCCGTGACAACTCAAACATTCCTTCAAAACTATCAAAACTATATACATAAACGTATGTGAACACCAGCCAGTCGTCAACAGTCGCTGGGTATCATCCACTGCAGTATCTATCCTGCCAACAATTTTTGTATTATGCAAACCTATGGTTAGATAAGAAATGATATGATAATATATGATAAAATAAGATATGATATGACACATATATGATGTGATATGATATAATTAATAGATATGATATTATACTAGGTAAATAAACTTATAGCAAAATATATTTAAAATATTTATTTATTATTATTACTTTATAGTACTTTATAGTTTATAATTTATAGTACTTTATAATTTATAAACTTTTTTAAGCTGCATGAGAAGTTTCAAGAAGATATGGTTTGAAGTAGAGAGTGTCAAAATGTGTTGAAATTTGACAATTCGTCATGATTCGTTTAACACCAGAACAACGATTCAAAATTTTAGAAATTTACTTTTATAAAAATAAATGTTTTCGCAAAGTTTATGCACTTATTCCATTTTACGGTCAACATAATCGGCCTAGTGAGCAAGCTATTCGTGCAGTTATTGATCGTATTTGCACTAATTTTTCTCTTGTTGATTCAGAACTATCAACAAGATAAAGAAATGTGCGAACCGAAAAGCTATAGCGTGAAGTGTTAAAGAAGACGCCGAAATTAAACGATTCGTCGCAAAGTAGTGAAAAATTGGACTGTTTGAATGGACTATGGAATTCGTAGACGCAGCGGACATACGCCGGAATTAATATAAAAAAAAATAAAAGCCATGAAATTTTTAACCAGATTATAATATATATACTTATATATATATCTCAATATATGAAGTTTATAACATAAATGTTTAATATTTTCATGCCGACATTCTACCGCTAGAATGCGTCGGAAATTATGTAATTAACATTTTAATATTTTGTACACAGTATTCTGGACAATAAAGATATTTTTGATTTTGATTTGATTGCCAGTTATGTTCGTGTTCGACGCGTCCTTTCAAATTTATTGTTTTGTTACGGACATTATGCTGACCTGCGGACTACGGAAGTGTAAACCACGTTTGACAAGATAACCTCGTGTCAATTTATTCTCGTAAGTAAATATTGATTAAATAAAAAAAATATGGAACGAGCTTCCAAGACGACATTGACGGAATCATACAGTATTTGGTTGGGTAGGGAGAGAAGTAGAATGGTAGATGGTGAGCGTATTATCGCGCAATAAAACAATTTATGCCCGATTTATGCCCGAGATACCATTCTTCTTATCTCTGTGGGTACACGATGGACCCGGCACCCGCACGGTGAATCTATGGAATGCTAAGAAATTTGTCTTCAAAATTTTAAGTTTTCTATTAAAATGCACAGAATATTCTTGAAGTTGTAAATTAAGGAATGTTTCCGCTACTAGATCATAGAAGGTCACTGGAATTTGCTATGCAGCTAGTCATCTGCTAACAGATTGTCATCTGCTAACAGCTTGTCATCTGCTAACAGCTTACTCCTTGGACCACTTCGCTACTTAATCTTCCACTAACATCTAACACAAAAGCCTGTAATTGCACCTACCTTTCATTGTTTAATTGCTTTTGTTGTCCCGATGGTTTGACTGACATTGAATGCCTAGCGGCATAAAGTCCACCTTTGTACTTTGTGCAATAAAGATTTCAATAAAAATAAATAATTAAATAACAGGAGTAGAATCATTCTAAATAATTTAAATTATTACGTGTCACAAATGCCTGTAATGGTTTATTTTATTTTATATTATTAGGTAAACCATACATCACTTAACATTATTATTGGCAGAATGTTAAAAAATTGCCCTTAGAGGTTCTCACAAGTAGCATGCATTTAGTTTTTGTACAAATGTAGCGAAAATAAACGAGAAACGCACTGCCGACAGACAACCCAAACCTATAAATATATACAGTTAAACCCGTGGGTTAAGGTTTACGTAAATAAAGATATTTTGACTTTGACTCACTCTACCATTATTATATTATATTATTATTAGTTTTTAGAAACTGCAGATTACTCGTGCATTCAGTGTGGCGATGCCTTTATTATTACGACCGTAAGAGTTTTATGGTCGGCCAGAGACCTCACTGACGACGGAAATAGATTAATCGAAATTTTACGACTTTCCTAATTCTGTTTTCTTCGGAGGATAAATAAGTTAAAGGTAAGAAATAAAATTGGTTTCACATTGACCTAGAAGAAACGACCTGATCATTAAAGCTTGATCATTGGAACGTCTCGCTCGCACAGTCCAACATTTTCAAATGTTTTACACATTTCGGAGTGTACTTTTGTAGAAATGAAATCTATCAGCTTACTAGAAAATAAAATTACGGATTTTCGGTGTGGCTAATAAAATTTCAAGCACAGGATAAAGTGGGCAAATTCTTATTATAATAATTATACAACAAAAAGCAGTACGGTATTTGTCACTATGAAAAATACATTGTTATAATATTAAAATATAACGAAAATTAATTGCCTCCTTGGTCTAGCGGGTAATACCTAGGATTCAGAGGCAGAGGTACTGGTTTAATTTCTGGTTGGGACATAATCGTTTATTTAATTTATTCGAAAAAATATTATTTATTTATTTCTTTATATATAAACTCTTTATTGCAAGTAATGTAAAAGTAATGTACAAGGGCGAACTTAATGTTTCGGCATTTTATAACAGCTAACCTTTGGGAGTGTGGTAGAGGATTTGCGGGTTGCATTATTATAAATATACAATTTACATATAATACATAATAATCGTTACATACTACTACTTAAATACATAAATATATATATATATACACAAAGACGAAACTAGGTAAATATATAGTACTGTTTACACACAATAAAAATAGTATGATAGATATAGGTACTAGGAAGATCTATGTTGTTTGTTAAGAAAGTGAGCGATAAGTAGATTATTAAATATATTAATAGACGGCGCCCGTCTGATAACCAGAGGAAGTTTGTTCCACTCCCGAGCAGCGAAAACTGTAAAAGAATCTGAATATATTAAGAAAATTTTAAATAATATTAATATTAAGACAATTTAAAATTAAGACGCAAATGGTCTAGTGGATGCCCGGTCTTATACAGGTCCGTTTCGACAATTAAATACATTTTATGATGGTTAATGAAACTAATGAAAATCGTATTTGGGTTGCCACTGATTTTCTTATTTCATTTTCAATACGGCAAGAGTTAAGAGCGATGACCTTAAAGGTCAAATCAAACAGAACAGTAGATTTAATCAACAAACCGTTTGTCACACTTTCTTATTATTATAAAAAAGTATCATCACGACCGTTTCCTTTTCGGGGTGGTCAGAAACCACGCTTATAAAGAAGCGGATTTACATTTAGCCAAACTTTACCATGGTCTAGCGGTTAAGTCCGTGGATTTAGACCCGGAAGTACCGGGTTCGATTCCTGGTCGGGACACAAAAATATGTAATAATGTAAATAAATACATTTAATTATTATTTAATTTATTTGTGATATTTCTCGAGTTTGGTACGCTGGAGACATCGACGAGCTTGCCACTTGTCATGATTGGCCTATAGTAAAGTTTGGCTAAATGTAAATCCGCTTCTTTATAAGCGTGGTTTCTGACCACCCCGAAAGGGAAACGGTCGCGATGATACTTTCTTAACTAAAAAAAACACTGCTTTAAAACAAGACATTTGTCACTTTTAGTTTCAATTTTAACCGTAGGACTTGAGCGGTGGTACTGATTGTTAGCAATATTTGATATGTTTTTACCCGCCACTAAGTTTCCTATCATATCTCTGGTAGGACAACAGCTTTAAATTGACTTAAACACTTAAAACGCGCCAGCTATAAACACCGCAGATACAACCGCAAGGAAATTTGTAAATCAGCTCACAATCTATTGAAAAACATTTAATTCCATTACATATTCACAGCACGACAGTTGACAAATGTAATGAACACCCTCGAACACCTCCGCAACGACGTAAACAATTTTCCGTGCGATATAATCCGAATAGCGCAAAATCACATTGATATTTCCACTCGGTATAAGCTCAAGATCGCTTTCACATTTTATCGGGTTATACTAGAGTAAACCTTCAAAGCACGGGCTGGATTTTCATTCAGTAAGCTCCTGAACGCCGGAGGGGATGGTTGCTAGTGTGCCCAAATTTTCCCGGGATCGCGATTAACAATTTTAACTACTAAAAGTGAAACTTAAGTTTTGTTTAATCTGTGTTTATATTAAGTTTATTGTTTTTAAAGTTTGATAAAGTTTTTGTTGTTTGTTTTTTAAGTAAGTTGTTTTTATTATTCAAATTAATTTGACACATGATCAGCAAAAAGTTGACAGTAACAAGACAGCCACCAATCAGTGCCCGATTAACAGATCACAAATCATTTAAACTATTTTTCAGATATAATAAATAATTATAAAACAGTAAAAGCTTTTTTAAAACAATTCTATATTGTATCCAAATTTTCAAAATTATATTTATACTTAGTTTTTATGTTTTAACCCTTTAACGGGCTAAACGATGTAGAACCTCAGTGGTCTAGCGGTTAAGTCCGTGGATTTCAGGTTTGATTCCTGTTCGAGACACAATAATTTATTTAATTTAGTTGCGATATTCCTCTAGTCTGGTACGCTTGAAACATAAACAAGCTTGCCAGTTCTTACCACCATTCCACGCGGACGGGACTTATATCCATAATAATAATAATAAAATTCTTTATTGCACATAAAATATACAAAAAAAAAACGATGTACATAGGCGAGCATAATACCATGAGGGTATTCTCTACCAGCTAACCTTTGGGAGAGTGATTGATTTACGAGTATATGATAGGTGCAGAGTCTGACATTTTTTAAGTAAATGTAAATATATTAGAATTAAATAATTAAGTACATAAAAATATAAATACTTTATTTAATACATATTACATTAATTCGACCTACACAAATACTTATATATACATATAACTACGTATCAAAATTAATTAATTTATTTAAGTCCTAGATCTCCAAGATGGGCCTTCCAGAAACTTCTCGAGAATTTGGCCTACACTCGCCGCGATGGCCAGACGGATTGTCGAGTTTCTGATATATATTTTTTTTATTTACAATTTATTAACATTTCCACAAGTTAGTATTAGTGGAACCAGGACCGACGGCTTAACGTGCTGTCCGAGGCACGGGAACGGTGATATTGTAAATCTATGACAAATGCACGTAAGAAAAGTGTGTTTCTCATTGGTACATGCCGGGGGTTTTGAACCCACCTTTGTAGGATTTTAAGGAAATAAGTTCTTACAACCGAGCCACCACCGCGATTTTTTTCCTTGCAGATTCCTTTCTCAGTCAGATTTAACATTAACAGGTCACTGGAATCTGCTAAGCTGCTGGTCTTCTGCTAACAGCTTACTTATTGGACCACTTTGCTGCTTAGTCTTCTACTAGCAGGAGTAGAATCATGCAAAATAATTAAATTAATGACGTTTCATAAATGCCTGTAATAGGTTTACGTGAATAAAGATACTTTTCTACTCTTTATTAGTTCTAAAAATATATTTTATAGTTGTCAGTTATTTAAATTTATTTCAGTTGTAATTAGTATCTGGTCCAAAAGTTTAGTCTGATGTAGTGAGAATCCCGGATTCTGATAGGGGCTATGTTTTACCCGAGGTTAATGTATAGCCCCCCCGAGACGGCTAAAGGTAACGAAACGCTATCTCTAGGCACGGCCACACTCGAAATATATACACTTATAATGAAATAAATGGCTAACATTATTGTTTTATTTTTAAATGTTTAAAAGTAAACATTTTAATTTCTTTTATAAAATATAAAATAAAATTAATACTAATACTAAGGATAGGGATATAAGTCCCGTCCGCGTGGAATGGTGGCAAGAACGCTGGCTGCATTTCCCCGCTGAATTGCAATACTGATTCTTTGGGCGAAGAAAGAGCCAGCGCTCTTGTCACCGGAGGAGACGACAAGACGCGGTGTTATGTCTTTTAAAAACTTTCTTGCACTTGGACTCCATGGGCCCAGAGTTTCTACAGCAAACGGCATAAATATGTAATCTTTTAATATACTTACATACTTGCGCCGCTTGCTGGACTCCGCATTTTCCGCCCGGCTCCCGCTTTATGCGCTGTCCCCCTGAGATGCGATGCGGCGAGGGTGTCGACGCACGTGACGTCCCACACCAGAGCACGTCCCCGTTCCCAGGGGACCAACGTCATACCATCATTTCTTTTTATTGAGTTTTATACAATGAGAGATAATTTTCCCGTTCGTCCGCAATATAACGTCACCATCTGACTACAGATGTAGTGCGTAATGGTTTTCCAACTTATAATGGCATCCGTGTTCAGTACAACAACTGCTTTAGACAGCTTTTCGGTCTAAAACGATCATGCAGCGCTTCTGGCATGTTAAAGAACAAGCCAGAGTAAACACATTCTATGCTATTATGAGACACAGAGTTGCGTCATTCCTTGGCCGTCTTCGTATATCTGATAACAAGGTCATACAAAATCTGTATGACATGTTGCTCCCGACGGCAATGTAACTAAGGTATTGGATATAACTGGCCGCATAGTGTACTGCTGTGTGCGATCTACTTTGCGCTGAGCTGTGCGGTCGTTATGATAGGCTTTGACGTTGTGAATATACATATATTATAGTTAAATTTAAGCACCTTTATCTGTAAGTTATAATATTTTTTTAATATGAATCCTAGTGGTTTGAAATAAACGAATTTATTATTAATATTATTATATATATCTCTCTCAATTAGCTTTAGTATTATTTGACACCAAATAATAAAATTCCATAATAATGGATATGAAAATGTCACTCATTTAATATAATAATTGATTCACAATTCGGATGCTGTCATATTCCGATTGAGACCCGGGTTTTCCCGATGGAAATACATTATGCACGTATATATGTGATCTCACGGCCATTTACGCAACTAGTTTTATTACATGCCGATGTGCACTTGGGCCTGTACTTTGACAGATGGGAATGCTGCGTATGCCGACTCCCTTCCGTGTTGCTCTAAGTATTTAGGCAATTAATAGTTCACGATTACAACCTAAAATTGGACAAATTTATTTATATTTTAGTACTTCAATAGCATCTACTAAATTAATTGTTTAATTTGGACCTGACTATAAATATATAGCTTTTAGAGGCGGAAACTCTGCTATAAGCTGCTGGTCTTCTGCTAACAGCTTACTCTTTGGACCACTTTGCTGCTTAGTCTTCCATTAGCAGGAGTAAAATTACGTGTCATAAATGCCTATAATAAACGTAAAGTTTTGTCGACTTTCGGGTTGCACATAGGCATGTAGTCTACCTTAATTCTGACTTGCCTGGTGGGTTACTGCTGTACCAGGTATTGTTTTCTCATAGGTACTGATAACTAAATTTAAAAGGTTATTAATTGATCGTTGTGGTGCAGTTCTGTATATGTTTTATTTTGTAAATCTGATATAGCTGAGTTTTCCTTGCAGATTCCTTTCTCAGTCAGATTAAACATTGACAGGTCACTGGAATTTGTTAAGCTGCTGGTCTTCTGCTAACAGCTTACTTATTGGACCACTTTGCTGCTTAGTCTTCTACTAGCAGGAGTAGAATCATTCAAAATAATTTAATTAATGACGTTTTATAAATGCCTGTAATAGGTTTACGTGAATAAAGATATTTTGACTTTGACTTTGTCCCATTCTTGATACACGCAAATTCACACGAAACATGATTAGCTTGCTTGATAGCCATGAATATTTATTTAATCCTCAATCCAAATCTTACGGAAACGGTGGTGTTGTAAATATATGATTAATGTATAATAGTGTATTTCGTTTAAAAAAGGGGGCCTCTCGATTTTGAAGAAAGCGCTTCGAAAAGACTTACGCCACCGTTTATGACAGTGTGTCTAAGCCTAACTGGTAAAAAAGTGAGTTTCTTACCAAAATGTCTTAGCAACTTTAATCTATCGTGATCATTAACGATTGATACAGATGAAAATACCAGAGATATGCGACATTCGTTCACCTAATACATAAAAGTACTTAGACGTAGAAATGTATGTAAATAGATCGTTGACTGCAATATCACAAGTATTAGTTGAGTAGTCATTAAAAAGTCATTTTGCACCGTGCGTGCCGATAAACCCAGTAAAGTGTATCCATACATTTCGAGATCAGGCTCGAATTGCCGTCATGTCCAGTCAAGCCGGCATAGTGTTATGGACTGATGTCAGTCATGAGTGTCTGATTCCAGTTGCTAACATTCATGGATCTCGCTCTCCACTTACCATCAGGTGGGCGAAAGTCACATGTCGTGCTAGTATATAAAAAATCATTCATTTCATTACAGCCCCTAGTACACAGCGTTCTAGACCTCCACTGCTGGAGATGGGCCTTGGAGAACATATATATTATTGGAGATGGGGGCTTCTCAACATCAAAATAACTTGTTAAAATGTAAATAAAATTATATTAAAATAAAAATACATCTTTTGATATTGACTTTTGGAAATCAACAAGATCCGATTGTCAGAATGACACTCGCGATCTTTTTTACGACGGATACTTGAGGATTACTAAGAACCTTATTTCAACACTTCCCCTTACTCAAGTACCTGTGTAATAAAACAAAATATAAAGAATACAAGAACTAAACCTAAATTAAACAAAACATACTACAATAAAATTATTAACATTAAATTAAATTAAGATTACCTATAAAACAAAATAAAATATAATTACACTATGGTATCAGATAATCCTAATTCGTTAACAAAATAAATATGTTTAACTTTAGGTAAAGCTTTAGTTAAGACATCAGCAACTAATTCTTGACTTGCTTTATATTGAATATTAACTAAACCTTCATTTACAGCATCTCTTACAAAGTGATGGCAAATATCAATATGTTTAGTACGTCTATGCGTTTGTGAGTTTTTAATTATTTTATGGGCACTCTGATTGTCATTGTAAATTGTAATTGGAGTTTGTACAACAGAAATCTCAGAAAGTAAATTAATAATAAATTTAGCTTCCTTAACCGCATTACCTAAACAATAATATTCAGCTTCGGTACTGGAACAAGCCACAACGCCTTGTTTACGCGATTCCCAATTAATAGTACAATCGCCGTATTTAACAACAATACCTGAATACGATTTTCTGTCAACAATATCGCCGGCCCAATCAGCATCAGCAAATATATCAAAATGACTATCTCCCTTTTTAAATAATAAACCATAATTCATGGTCCCAGCTAAATATCTTAGCACATGTTTTGCAGCTACCCAGTGTGTTTTATCAAAACACGAATTAAACTGGCTTAATTTGCTACAAGCAAAAGATATATCCGGTCTGGTACAAACAGCTAAGTACATTAAACTGCCTATTAATTCCCTATACGGATATGTGTCGTCACATTGTGACGCTTTATTTAATTGAAGATTAACTTGCATTGGAGTGGATACTGGATTACATTGCGCCATCTCAAACTTATTTAATAAATTCCTAATATATTCAGTTTGTGAAAGCTTTAAAACACCAGTTTCAACATTTCTATCCACTTTAATACCTAAACAATGTTTAACAGGCCCAAGAAGTTGAATTTTAAAATTCCTCTTCAAAATATTGATTAATTCAGTTTTTAATAAAATGTCATTACAAAAAATAAAGAAATCATCAACATATAAAGCTATAATAATTTTCTTTTCATTAATATTTTTGTAATAAACACATTTCTCACATTGTGATTGTTTAAAATCAATATTTATCAAAACATTATGTACCTTTATATTCCAAGCACGACTGGCTTGCTTAAGGCCATAGATACTCTTTTTGAGTAAACAAACTTTATGCTTCCCCTCAACCTCAAAACCGGTAGGTTGCTCCATATAAATGGTTTCACATAAATCACCATTTAGGAAGGCGGTACTAACATCAACATGTTCAATATCCATGTCATGTTCTACTCCTAGTGCAAACAATGTGCGTAAAGTAGAATGTCGAACTACAGGTGCAAATGTTTCATCGTAGTCGATACCATATTTTTGTGAATAACCTCTGGCAACAAGACGAGCTTTATATTTGCAAAAATTACCATCTGCATCAGTTTTCTCTTTGAAAACCCATTTGCATTTCACAATATTAGTATTTTTCGGACGATCTACTAATTCCCAAACCTTATGAGTTATCAGAGAATCGAACTCGACCTTCATGGCTTCCATCCATCCTTCACTATTAATTGAAGTGGTTACCTCTTTATAATTTCTAGGTAAATTTTCAGAATAGAAATTAAGTTCATAATCCTTTAGCCATGTGGGTAAACGTCGTTCTCTCTGTGGTCTCTGGGGTAGATTTGATGATGATGATTGCTCATCGTTGACAGGAGATGTAAGGTCATTGCTCTGCATGTCACCTTCATCAACTGATTCATTCATCTGTAAATTATCATCCTCATTATTTTGTACATTATCGCTATCAATAATTTGTACATTATCATTGTTATTAGTTTCATTATTTTGTGTATCATGGTCAGGATTAACTAAAGAAGAAGATGGAATTACTGCACGATTAGAATTATTATTTACATTAGTATTTACATTAATAGAAATACTATCAGTAATAACATCATTATCATTAATATGTACAGGTTCAACATCCCTTTTATTTGCTATGAAAATAACAGATCTTGCTTTAATTAAACTGCCATCTGAAGGATCAGTTAATCGATAACCTTTAGTATTTTTACAATAACCTACCATTATATACAGTTTAGATTTAGGATCTAACTTCTTACGTTGTTGTCGTGGAGTCAAAGCATATGCTTTTGAACCAAAAACTTTTAAATGACTCAAGTCAATTTTTGATCCAGTCCAGACTTCTTCTGGAATAGAATCCACGATAGCAGCAGTAGGTGAAATATTTTTTAGATACACGGCGGTAGAAACAGCTTCCGCCCAATACTTTTTACCTAAACCAGCATCTTGAAGCATACAACGCGCCTTTTCCATAATTGTCCTATTCAGACGTTCAGCAACACCATTTTGCTGGTATGCATTTTGTGGTACAGTTGTTTCATGGATTATACCATACTTCTTAAGAAAGTTACTGAAACTTTTATTGCAATACTCTGTACCGTTATCGCTTCTGATGCATTTAATTTTTAAATTAGTTTGATTTTCAACCAAATTTTTAAAATTAATAAAACATTTTAATACACTAACCTGATCTTTCCTATTAAGAAAATAAACAAATGTTTTTCTAGAAAAATCGTCAGTAAAAGTAATAAAATAACGCATATTTCCCCAACTGGTTTCGGACATAGGTCCCCATAAATCCGAGTGGATTAATTGTAACTTTTCAGTTGCACGTTTGGCTTTGCCTTTGGGAAATACCTTATTTTGTTGTTTTCCTTCAATACAGGAAACACAAGGAGACAACGAACCGTTAGGAAACGAAATACCAGTACATAAACTGTCTCGTAGCATTAACATACCTTTCATGCTTAAATGTCCTAATCGTCGGTGCCATAGTTCGAGATCTGAAGATACCAAAGCAGTATTATCACTGTCACTGCTACAATGTGCTGTGGGTTGCTCCAGTACGCTCGATTTTAAAACGTTTTTGAGATCTAATTTGTAAACGCCACCAGAGTTAGAGGCTGTGAACTGACAAGCCCTAATTACATTTACATCTGACTTATCATAAACGCTACATTTCTTGTCATCAAAAACTAAAATATAACCTAGTTTAGTCATTTTATTAACAGATAGTAAATTAGCGGTTAAATCCGGTACATATAAAACGTCAGAAATGGTTTTAGAAACATTGTTCTTAAGTGTGACTTTAATATCGCCTATACCTTGACTATATAACTTATTATTATTAGCTACAGTTATTTCGGCTTTATTATGAACACTAGAAAAAATATTAAACCAATCGTTACGATATGACATATGAGTCGTACAACCAGAGTCTATTAACCAAGAACTATTATTACCAAGAGTACTAACCAAACTATTGTGGGTTGTATAATTTAAATTGCTACCTTTCTTTTTAGAATGAGCACCTGAATTTTGCTTAGATGTAGAAGGAAGAGGTGAAGAATGTCGTCTATGCTTATTCTTCTTGAACTTATTTTTATCCACTTTTAACTCTGGGCATAAAGGTTTAATATGACCTTCCCTGTTACAATGGTGACAGATAGGAACAAACTTATTAGCATTATTTGCATTCAGTGCTTTTCCATCGTCTCGTTCAATACAATCATGTCTTCTAACATCATTTTGTAATAGTCGCGACTTAACAAATTCACTCGTCAACTTTGTTTGAGATCCTTCAATCGCCATTACTAAAGCATCAAATTCATCAGGCAAACCAATGAGCATATACTCAGCCATTTCCTCATCATCGATGATACAGTCAATATCGGCAAGTTCTTGACATAAAGATAAAATTGCCCCTAAATATAAATCCATGGAATTAAATTCATTATATTGGATATGTGAAAGTCGTTTCCTTAAATGCAAACGCCGGCTTAAACCAGGACTTTCATAGGCTTTTTGTAAATTTATCCAGGCTTCATGTGCAGTTTTACAATTCCTCACATGAGGGTAACACACCTTATGAACGCACAAACAAATCTTTGCGTAGGTTCTTTGGTCTCTCGTAACATCAAATAAATCGCCATATGACAGATCGATGTATTCCCATAAGCCGCAGTCTAATAGTACTATCTTCATTTGAAATTTCCAAGTACTATAGTTTTTGGCACCCTCCAATTTCTCAATATTAGCATGAGAATTGTTAATAATATAAGGAGAAGGAACGGACAAACCTGAATTGGGTGTTTCTGCCATTTCAAACAAAATTTGTAAAAATTGTAGAAATCATGAAATATTTTCCTGAAATATTATGCAGAATAGCATCGGCCCATAACCTATTGGAGATGGGGGCTTCTCAACATCAAAATAACTTGTTAAAATGTAAATAAAATTATATTAAAATAAAAATACATCTTTTGATATTGACTTTTGGAAATCAACAAGATCCGATTGTCAGAATGACACTCGCGATCTTTTTTACGACGGATACTTGAGGATTACTAAGAACCTTATTTCAACATATATTTCTGGAGAATTTGGCCTACAAAATATTTTTCTGAGTGCGAATTTAGATACTCGCTGATACTGCTACGCCGTAGAAGTATTTTTGATAATAAAAGACTAATATACATTGCCTCGCCAACCCGTCTGGCCAGCGTGGCGAGTGTAGGCCAATAATAGGTGTACAAAATATAACAAAATACATTTGCACATCTACTAGGCTTTTATTTATTTATTTAAATACTTTATTGCACAATAACTTAAATTAGTGTACATAGGCGAGTTTAATGCCGGCTAGGCATTTTCTAACAACTGACCTTTTTGTCACTAATAAAATATTTTATCTTTGATCACGTCATTCTCAAGTAATTACTGGATATTTTTCACGTGCAGCGCTCATTTTTCTGCAACCTTTTGGGTGGAAAAGCAGCGTCAGAGATATAACATATTATATTCTGAGGTTGTCCACGTTTGTTAATAAGCACTTAAAAGCTAAAATTACCCACGAACGCAATATGGAGCATGCAAATTGAATAAAAATACACCCGCCATACATAGTGCGACATTTTATGCACACTAGTGATGTAACATTATTAGTTGCAATATCGATAAAAATAAATAAAAACACTATTTATAGTTTCAAATTCTACAAATGGTAGAAAATAAAATGGATAAGATAAAAAAATATTTCTCATAAACAATATTGGATTTACTTTACTATAATTTAAGTTACTACATAGATTTCTGATTAGTTTGCGATCTGCACACCAATATAATAACCACATATTTATTTTTAAATTTATTATACTGTGCACAACATGTGACACTCCTTACACCTGATGGTAAGGGGTCTCTGAGGTCCATAAACAACCAACGCCAACCACCGAAGATCGGCATCAGCTTCTTTCATTATACCAGCCTATCCTGCTTTTTCACACTTCGTTTAAAGGACTCCAGGTTATAGGAATGGGGAACGGGAAATACTGGCTGGGAGAGCATTCCACATCTACAGAGTACAGATGTAACATGTAAAAGAAAGTAAGAAAGTAACTTTATTGTAATCATAAAATAAGATTTTACAGTAAAGGTAAGTAGCAGGTGGTAATTAATTTAGTATTAACGGTGTAAGTGTGGCGACAAATAGGAAATAAGATCAGCATAAGCTGCAGAACTGATTTTCAGCTGATGCCTTTCTTAAAAAGTTACGATCGCTGAGGCAATGTTTTGTTGGAAAATTAAAGAGATAAAAAAAAAACAATATTGTAAAAATCTTGTTGAAATTAAATATAATATAAAATATAATAAAAGTAATATGCATAAATATAAATGTATCTACGAGTATATTATATCAAAACACATACATAATATTATTAGGACATTAGGAGTAAACAGAAAATCATAATTACGAGTAGGTATGTAACTGGTTTTTTTTTTTGTTTTTTTCTCCCGATGGATGATGAATAAGGTGATAGGGAAGGCAAAGGATCTAGCCCAGACATCCAAGTCTGACGTAATATATCTTTCTTTTTTATAAGTTAATGAGGTCATCATCAAATTCCAGATGCTGCAGAATTTGATGCTTTTCTTGGAGTCACTCGCGGCATTATATCTCAAACACGTCGGGTAAAATATGGGAGTTCACAGCCCGGGAAAACCGCATAAAATAAACTGCAACTTGTGCCCTATATTCAATGTCCAATTTATCGTTTTCCATAACTAATCACATTGTAGCACATTATTAAACAAAACAACACCACTTTTGACGAACAATATCCACAGTAAATTAATTTACAAAACAAAAACTTGCACTTGACATCTCCGCGCAAAATGGAGCGAAGGACTCTCCCGCAGCTGGGATGCTTTTTGAATTAAGAGTATGTTTTTTTAAAACTAAATTTGAAACCAATCGTTGAGCATGTGTCGGTGTATTTCAAAGTTGGATGTGTAGCTTATTGTGTAGTTAGAATTTAGACTTTAACATTAATTTACATACTAAGAAATATTTAAGATATTTTACTAACAACTAAGTACTTATTTTATTCTTATCTCACAACATTTCTAGAAAATATACAATTGTAAAAGATCTGCAAGTCTAACATTTCTCAGCTAAGAATAACTTTACATTATAAAGAATCCTTTATATTTTTAACTCGGAAATAGTCTTGTCATTTTAATTTTAAATGATTTTAATTAAATTTTTGATAACAAAATGTTATGATTATTCCTTACTTCCACTATTTTACCCGTAGTTACATTGTAATAATAATAAATTGTTCCATTTGTAAATGCCGCCAAAGAATAGAAAGCTATAATCAGCCAAACCGCTTTTAATACACAGCAGCCGGTTTCTTGTTTTTAAGCCGCAAATTTAATAAATAGGAATACTTTATCTAACGGAAACTGTAAATATCAAACGCTATTAGAGTTGATATTCGCACGGACACTGTCAGCTGTAATAATAGTGACGGCAGGTTGTAGAAAGGATGATTAACATAAGTCACGTGATAGGTAGTTTAGTAGTCACGTTGTTTCAGCAAATATAATAGTAGGTATATGTATACAGTTTGACTCATTACAAAATACCTACAATATTTTTGTGTAAAAATATGTAAAAATAGGTGATGTTTAATTTGAGCATTTCGTTTCGAAATCCACTCTAGGCGGCCATTTTCTAAGAAGTCAATGACTACCTAGTAGTATAGTTAAACATCGTGAATACCTATAAAAGGTATTTGGAAATCGAAACGGAATTCACGGGCCAATCGGCGTTATTAACCACAATAGAAAGACAAACTTGCTCAACAGTGGGATATGATACAATACAACTGAATACTAAATTTAACAATAATAATAATAATAAGCATATTTGTAACCGGCCGTACATATTCATGGTTAACCCTTATAAAAGTAGAGGTTTTTTTTTTTGCATATTGTATATATTGTATATGGTTTTACATCGTATTTTATAGGAAAAGTTCGTATTTATCGTACGCTCTCTTTCTTGGGGTAGTTGTAATTGTAACATCTACACTACACTTAATAATAAAGTTCCTTTTTAATGGAAATTAAAATGTCACTCATTTAATACAATAGTTGATTGTCACTTTGGGTGCTGTCGTATTCCGTTTGAGACCCTAGTTTTCCCGATGTACTATTATCAGAAACGATTTCTTAGATTTTGGTATTTTATTCTACATCGTTTTGCCCGTTAAAGGATGGAAGATCATTTATCTGTCCTGGTCGTTCTTGACTGCCTTGAGAGCAATGATAAATGCACTTCATCATTATTATAAATGAGTCAGTGTAGCTACTCCTGAGCCCCTAGAACACAGAGTGCTAGACCTGGAAATGAGCATTTGAAAACACATTTCTGTAAAATTTGGCTTACACTCGCTACGCTGCTGGCCAGATGGGTTGGCGAGGGTTGAAGCTGACAATATGTATAACAAATTGACATAAATCGAATGGCTTATGTCCGTGATTTCATTACCGTATGAGCGACTACTCCCTTTTTTAATCTTGCGAAAATACAGTGATAATATATAATTCTACAAAATTATTGTATGTTATTATGTTTTATCGATATATTCATTTGCCATCTCTATCTGGACAATATATTCAATACAATGCAAATAAGACCGGGTCTGTCAGAAAGAGATAGCCGTATTACCATACATGGACGGAGTATTTACGCTGTATTAATCCAGCTCTCTTTGTTTATGACATTTTGGGAAAACATTGTCTTTTGCAATATATGTTTTGTAAAAAAAGACTTGCGATCTGTTGTCGAAGACTACACTAATAATATAATACACTCTATGGGACGTCACTAATTCATCTAATTTTAATTATATACCGTGTGTAATTGTTAATAGAGCTAATATTTTTTTAGGCTTCAGGTGTCATTGGTAGAAACCCTTTTTGAAATGAAAATAATGACTTGAAAAAATAGTTAAAATTATTATCCAGAAAACAAAACATTATTGATTAATTTTGACGCCAATAGACGAAATAGGGAGAGAAACAATTACGTAAGCCAACCATGGTGTGGCCGTCGACCTCTTTCTATTAATCTTTATATCTTTAATTAGGGTCAGTATGAGTGGCCATATTTTTAGGACAACTTCTCTGCGCCGTAACTTAAGATTTTATTACTGACTAATTAAAATAAAAAAATACGTAGTTCTTTAATTTTACTCTAGATTATAATATAAAAATATTTGCTCTTTAACAAATTACAAGCAGCATATTATTTTTATCTTTAATTTATAGAATTTGAATTGCTTATTAATGATTTATTTATTATTTCCTTATTATAAACACAGATTAATTTTAAAGTGACAATAATGTGAGAACAATGAGGTGAAGAGAGTTCCAATATGGCGTCCACTTGTGGCGGGAAACTTGTGTTAAATTTAGTTCTGTTGGCGTTCTTCACGGACTTCGGCACCGCGAAGGCAGGATGGGGAGATGAAAACGAAGACTTGGGTAAGTTTATTAAAAAAAAAAACACCATCAATATTAATAATGATAATTTAATTTATTCATTTCGGATTCGATCCATATATGTATGTTAGTAACAATTCAACTTGGAACTATGTTAGAAGGAATACATATTAATCAAAATCAAAACATAGTAATAAAAAATACGGGTGGCACTCGGGGACTGTCGCGGTAAAGCTATTGCACAGCATTTTTTATCAACTTATGCAATTATAATTATTTTATTTATACAGTATTTTTTTTTCTTTGATATAATTTCAAGTTTTTACATAGACGTTAAGGTTCAACTAGTCGCGGGCTCGAACTCACTCGTGGACGCGGCCAAAAAGCACACTGCGGTGAGACAGTTATAAGTGCTTATAACTGATTCTATCTCTCTATACGCATACGTCTAGTCGCACGCACACAAACACCGTGCCGAAGTCTGCCGAACTGAAACGACGTTAGACGATGCACGGCTTTCAACGCCGCACCGCTGTTCCGGTCGGAGTGGGGGGTGTTAGGTTTATTTTCGTTACGGAATTTCTTGTTTCGGTCGCCGCGCTCAAAGCTCGCGATAAAAGCTATGCAATAGCTTAAAGAAATGTTATTTACATTGTCTGTGACATTATCACCCGTTCTAAGACGTTTTCGCAACGGCTCCTCCACTCAATTATTCCTTCCAGCTGTCAAACGCACAGATTATATACTCGTAGGATATAGATGACAGTGTTTATTTGTGACCGTAGTGTCAGTTCAAAATTAGAAACAGACGCTTATAAATTATTATTTTTGTACAATTTTCCCATTATCACAATCTTTACCGATTTCGAGGATCCGTTGGGGGAACCCGTTTGACAGCTGGAAGCAATGGTTGAGTGGAGGAACCGTTGATGAATGGCATCGTCTTAGAGTATCTATATATTGAGTTACTGTTTATTACTTGCATAGATAAATAGAACATTTATTGTAGATAACCGACCATAAAACGTAAATCCAATAAGAAGTTTGAATTCTTATGCTGTTTTCCTTTTGGGTACACTTCATCATTTAAAAAAAAAAGGCAAAAACTGGCTGTATGGGCTCGGCCTTTCTGCTTTCAATAACGGGAAATTAAAAAAAAAAACAAATGTTTCTAATTTTGAACTGATACTACGTTTAAATTCTAAAAATAAACTGTCATATATCCTTATAATCTAAGCGTTTAACAGCTGGAAGCAATAATTCAGCGGAGGAGCCGTTGGGAAAATGTCTTAGAATACGGGTGTAATACAGGGGCAGCAGTCTCGAGATTTGAGAAACGGAATTTGGTAAACGTTTTGGTTTCTTTCTCGGTCATTTCCTCTACAACAAGCTTTTTGTTATGAGTGGTCTCAAGGACGCCAGTGTACGCGAAGCTAGGCCCAGACTCTCAGGACGGTTGCTAACATGGGACTATCAGGATACAGAACAATTTTTAAGAACCATCAGTTGATTTAAAGAACACAACAATTTGTTTTAATTTTTATGCTTTTTTACTTAGTTTTTTTATTTTATTATTTTCCTTTTTGTAAACTATTTTGGTTATTCGACTGCATGGTCCTATTGGCATGAAAGTGCCTTGTGTGGGTCCAACTTTTTTTTATATAGGTAGGTATATTATATATTTTTTTATATACCACTACTAATCACATTTAAAACTGTCTTCCAACAGACAAGTCGCGTGGTCACTTTCCAAAATTTGTATTTGATTTTTGAAAACTTATATTGTTTTTTAAACGACGTCAGAGCCTTGAATTACGTCTACGTCCGTTTAGTTTAGTTTTCCGCCACTAGTGACGCGACAGCTTCATAATCTTGTTGAAAATGGCATCCTTTACTCTTCATTTATCTGTCAAATATGGGATTTTCGCAAACTATTTATCGACGAAATTTGACAGTCCACAAAGTTATCAAATATTATCGATACAGTTTTAGCGTGTGACAGCAGCCAGCTGACATTTTTGGCATTCGCTACAAAGGAATGAATATTATTGTCCATTAATATAATACAAATATTAGGTCATAAAATGAGTTAATATGGAGCTGCCTGAGCCACATCAGCTTTTTGATTTTGTCAGTGGCAACTCTTTTGTCACTGTCGAGACTGCCGGGCGCCGCCGTAAGATACCGTGTTCTATGGGCTCTAATTATATAATATTTTAATGATTGTCTTTTGTTTTAACCGGATGTTTTTACCAGTAAAAATATAATTAGGACTATTAAAGTGTAACAAATTAAATTATAAAATACGTTGCGGCTTTTATAATTATACGATTTAAAATCTTCTATACTAATATTATAAAGAGGAAAGATTTGTATTTTTGTATGTTTGTAATGAATAAACTCAAAAACTACTGGACCGATTGCAATAATTTTTTCACCATTAGAAAGCTGCATTATTCAGAAGTAACATAGGCTATATAATATCACGCTAGGTCCTATAGTTGTGGAGCAGTAACCAAAAATGTTTTAAAAACGGGGGAAAAGTATCGTTTCTGAGGCCTTCCGTGGCGTGCGCTGAGCATATAGTTAAAGTTATACAAAAATGCTCTATGGATGAATTGTTCATCTTAACATTATTTTTAAAAAAGTCCGCGAGAGCATGTCTACCTTTTATAGTTTACCCATAACAATATTTAAATAACTTTGAAACATAAATTGGTAGAGTTTTGTCTTTCAAATGGCATATAACTCTTTTCAACTAAAGTACCTATATAGTCTTTATGTCATTTGCCACATCTACCAAATCGATGGCACATGATGACCAGATTACTACACGAGCGAAGCCGGGTCAAACAGCTAGTTATGAATATTGCGATTCATGTAAAAACATTAATTGGCCGCATTCAGTGAAATTAATCATCAACCCTATTGAAAGCATATTTTTTAATTCGTAACCGCAACAACATCGTTTAAACCCCGGTTATTATTATTATTATGTACAGGCGAGCATAAAACCATAAAGGTGTTTTCTACCAGCTAACCTTTGGGAGAGTGAGAGAAGAATATTATGGGTGCAGAGTAAGAAAAATTAACACAAAAAGATCAAAATATTATAATAAGTAAAATCAATAAATATATATATGGGTACGTAGGTAAGTATATGGTTTAAACATCTAAGATGATAATAAATATTACTGTATATAAATAACAAATAAAATACATGCATATTTAAAATAAATAAATAATAAGGCCTATATGTCAAAGAATGAAGATTAAGATGCATTTTGTTTAAATTAAATGTCTGTCTCAAAGAAATTAAAGCTTCTAATTACGGGCAAGGTAAAAGACAAGAGGAAGTAGCCCTAAGCGACGGTCCAGTCAGGTGACTGACCACCTGAACATCCCTGTGCACCAATCCATCCACTACACCGAGGACCGAAACCATTGGAGATGGCTGGTGGATGAGCTGGGCTTGCTACGATTCATCATTAATTTATTTAAAACTTTTTGAACTATGTATATACAATGGCGGACCTAATGCCGCAACATTAACATTATTCGCGCAAATTATAGAACATATAAGGGAGAAATTAAAATACTACTAAAACTAAACTACTTACTAGGAAATAATATTAATATATTAAACACAAATATAACAAATAACTAACATATACATACTTGTGCTTACAATTGTTGGGATCTATTCAACAAGTGTGTGATCGATATCCACCAGTGTAATTAGCAGCTTTCTTTAAAGTCCCGCTTACCATAATATCGGATCAAGGTCACATGTCATGGCAGTATAAAAAAATATAATAGCTACTGAGATTTTTCTATTTGATATTTTCGCCAAAAACAAGTCGAACAATTTGCATCGAAATGAGCCTTAAATTGGCCTCGTATTTTTCGCCATTTCCCTCATAATTTAAACAAAAAGTATGAAGTTTAGAAAAACAAGTTCAATCTATTATTTAATATTATTATTCAATCTATTCTATTTATAGTCAATTGAAATTAAATAATATTCATTTGTATGCAATATGGTAACGTACATTGTTTTTACATACTCCGCAATTTCTGGCACTCAAATTTATACAATTATTATTTCATTGGTGTGAGACGATATTGTGTCGATACCCTCGCTCGGTCTCATGTCCAGAGCACATCTGTCAGGGCTGGGGTTGCAGCGGTCTCGGCTGTAAACGCCAAATGTCGCAAATACTTGTCTGTTGGTAATGACTACATGTTTGTGCCTTTTGGTCTAGAGACAATGGGACCGTGCTAAGAAGTTCTTTAAATAACTGTATAAGGTGCTGTATGTGACAAGAGGGCTGGCAGCTTTATCGCGCAGGTAATCAGCATCGGTGTGCAGCAGGGGAATGCTTTAAGCACACACAGAGTCTTAGAACTCCACCGTTGGAGATGGGCCTTCCAGAATTCTGGAGATTTTGGCGTACACTCGCCACGTTGGCGGTGGTCCGATGTCAAATTATTAACGATTCCACAAGTTGATATTAGTTGAACCGGGGTAAAACCGAGGCGGCTTAACTTGCTCTCAGAGTGTTGTGAATCTATGACAAACTATGACAAATGTATTTAAGAAAACTGTATTTCTCATTGGTACATGCCGGGTTTCGATCTGGCCTTTTTAGGATTTTAAGGCAAGAGTTCTTACAGTTGTAAGAACATCCCTATTCTATTACTTAGTCGCAAATGTTATTAGTGGATTTCGTTATTTACGTCAGATATTGCGTCATAATTACAAAATATTATTTAATTCTCAACTCTATAAGCGCTCGACCTTGACAGCGGCCGTGAAAATATCAACTTTAATAGTGTGATATATATATATATATAGTTAACGGATTTCATTGTATAACTTTTGCGACTAAGTAACAGAGTGGCCGCTGTTATTATTTTTTTTTTTAATACAAGCAAGACATGTGACCTTGCGCCCACATGGCGGTAAGTGGTGTGTAAGGTGCATGAATGTTAGCAACTGGAATCAGACTGACATCAGTCCCTAACACTATGCCGGCTTGACTGGGCATGACGGTAATTCAAGACTGATCCTGAAACGTGTGGATACACTGTACTGGGTTTATCGGCACAAACGGTGGATACTTCTCCGCCCTGGCAAACGGGGGAATTACCATTATTAGTCTTACTATACTATATTTAGAATATTGACAATAATACGTTGTGAATATATGTTATTTTTGTTGACATTTGCAATGATGTCAAATGCCATTTTTTACTTTCAAGGAGAACTAATATTACAAGCTTGCCATGGTGATATTTATATAAAAATAACACTGCTTCAAACAAGACTTACATATACTATACAATGAAATATAAACTATACCGGATAAAAATATATAAATTATGAAATTAAAATTCGTATATATTCGGATGAGGCGTCGCCCCTAAAGTGTTCTGCACAACACCGATGACTCTTTGACTGATTGAGGCCTCCTCCAAGTCCTCTGCCGCCAACCCAAGGGCAACTTGACCTTGCCACCGTTCCAGTCGTCGATCCAGCCAGATATTTCCCTCTTGATGGCTCCACCGCAGATCCCTACCCCAGGTTGGGTCTGCTGCCTTTGAGTAGACTGTTGCTTCGGATGTTTGCATGAACGCGGCGAACGAGTGCATTCACTTCGCTTAGCTGTTGAGGCACGCAGGGCCACGAGTGAAAGACAGACGGTCTATAGGGTTTTATTTATTTATATATTTTATTTAAAAACTTTATTGCACTATGTACAAAGGCGGACTTAATGCCGCTGGGCATTCTCTGACAGCCAAACCTTTAGGACATTTAGACAGTATAGATGGTAGGTACAATCAATAATTCAGTTATTCTTAACAGTATTAATACATACATAACAATATTACATACTAATACATATACAAATACATAAATACGCAATATATAAATATGTACATACGAGTTATATAAACATAAATTACATCATAAATAAACAATAATATAAAATAAAACTACTTACATGATGAGGGAAGTGAAATATGATGTTGCTGCAATTGAGGATAGTGAGGACATGAAAAAGAGATATAAATTTGGGACCATCTAGTTAGTTTTAGTCCGTAGGCGCCTTGGAGTCTCCTTAGGAGGCCTCACGGTGAGTCGGGCATGCGACGCGGTAGCCCTTCAGGCTGGGGTCGTACCATTAATGATATTGCGATTACGTCTTTAAAAAATATATTACGTATTTATTCCAATTTGCAAAGCTTTTGCTTAGTACCTACGTAAATGTTTGCTTTACTATTGTTAGTCCACTTCCTTTGTCACCACACACACAATTAAAATGACTTAAACTAATTACTTTTTTGTTGTTAACGAGTATTTAATATGAACAAAGAGAAAAATACAGCTTTCTTTTACTTCGCTAAATGATATTTGAGTTTGTGTGATAATAAATCATGGTAAGAGACCCGATGGTATGACGTTGGTCTCCTGGGGACGAGGACGTGCTCTGGTGTGGGACGCCACGTGCGTCGACACCCTCGCCGCGTCGCATTTCAGGATACTTACATGATATAAAATATTATAATCTCAATAAGCTAAATACTAATACATACACATTATTATACATAAACATATATACTACTTACTAACGCTGTGTGGAGCCATTTAGAAAGTGTGAATACACCAGTTTTTTAAATAATGTCCTTGTAGTTGCTTGCCGTATATTGACAGGTAGATTATTCCACAAATTAGTAGCAACAACTACAAAAGAGTTAGAGACAAATGAAGATATATATATATATATAAGTATACTCATATATATAATGTTCCTAATTTTATTTCCTAGAAAGTTGACATTTCTCAAAAGTAAGTAAATATTTGATTGTGCGAGCAAGATGGATGCAAAAGCGATAAACCGTTTTAGTGAGCTGCACTTTATTAACTTAATAAAGAAAGGGGGCGGACTAAAATAGCTAAAAATAATATATATATATTTTCAATATGAGCTGTGTTTTTTATAGATGATCCGAAAATATACAGGGCGAGCCGAAAATTGTTAAATATTAACCTGGTTCGGGAGTTATTCGCAAAGTTTCGGGGAATTTATCACGAAATATTGTACCCCCGAGACGGAGTTTATTAGACTTCTCTTAATATTGTATCGGATTTAGTTTTTATGCCAGTGAGCTTAGCATAAGAGCGGTGGCTCGAATGCTTTCCTTAACGTCCAAAAAAGGTGGGTTCGATCAAATCCTGCCCTGTACCAATAAGAAATACACCTTTATAACATACATTTGTCATAGATCTACAACATAAAGTCGAAGAAATGATCAGGAACGGGTTTAAGACTGAGCTTTACGCAGACAGAATTGGGCCTAAGCAGATCTGCCGTCAATACATTTATGGAAAGAGCTTCCAAGACGGCATTAATGGAATCATACATATTTGGTTGGGTTTCTTCTCATCGCTCTTTACCACACACATATAAATTGTCCGTCTGGCCAGCGTGGCGAGTGTAGGCCGAATTCTCCAGATTTTTTTAGAAGGCCCATCTCCAACAGTGAAGTTCTGGGGCCTGTGATAATGATGAGCTTAGCAAACTTAGAACAAGCGATTGTAAAATTTGGATTAATATAGAAAGTTTTTGAAGAGCTAAATTAACTGGGTTTGAACATAATACAGCGTTCTTATTAACTCTTAGTCCGCGATGATACTGTATGTAATTGTGTTGAACAATTTAGTTAACCACGTTCTATTCTTACGCGTACCCAGTGTGATGTCGTTTGTATTCATCGCAAGACCACAATGTGAATATGTCAGCGAAATAGTGTTGTGTAGTCGTTATACGATATTTCTTTAAAGGTTAATATGTTTTTTTTTTTTTTTTTTATACTAGTACCTGATGGTAAGTGGCGCGCATGGTCCATGAATGTTAGCATCTGGAATAAGACACTTACGACATCAGTCTCTAACACTATGCGGGCTTGACTAGATGCCTTTCTTTTCACACTTCGAAGGACTTCAGGTATAGGAAAGTGGAAGAGCATTCTACATCTTTATTGTGCGACAGATGTATGAGTCACCAAATTTATAGGGAATAAAAAGAAATGTATTTTTTTTGTTGTTGAAAATAATACCGTACAGTAGTTACACAACTTTAGTTAGGTTAGCTCACATATATTGTACCTGCAAGCAAGGCGTGCAAATATCATAAACACAATTACATTATCAACAAAAACCTGTTTTGTACTCAACATACTATTTTAGCATCATCACGACCGTTTCCCTTTCGGGGTGGTCATAAATCAAGCTTATAAATAAGCGGATTTACATTAAGCCAACTTTACTATAGGCCAATTATGACAAGTGGCAAGCTCGTCGATGTCTCCAGCGTACCAAACTCGAGAAATATCACAAAGAAATTACATATTAATTAAATGTATTTATTTACAATAATATTTTTGTATCCCGACCAGGAATCGAACCCGGTATCTCCGAGTCAAAATCCACGGACTTAACCACTAGACCACGGAGGCAATTACTCTTTTACACTATAAAATCTATGATCCAGTAGCCATTTCGTCAGTTGTAATTTTAATTTATGTCCCTGCAACACATTTATTTTATCAGGAAGCTTATTATCGTTATTAATAAAGCTAGCTAAATTAATTAAGTTTGCTTATTGGACCGATTTTTAATTATTTAGAAAATACTACGAGTACTATTTATCGAGTGCTCGATATCAAGCAGGTCTCCTCACTATATGGTTTGTAAAGTCGTTTGGTGTTGCCAGTCGATTGTCCTCGCTGAATTAGTGACGTCCTGAATACGGCTGACGGAATTACCTTGCGGTTTTTTCTTTAAATGAACTAAATTACACATTGAACATTATAAAAGGACCCAGGCTAGACCTATCTATCCGGGTTAGTTAATACCAACTTGTGGAATCATTAAGATTAAAGAAAAAAATACATGAAAAGTTAACCAATCTTTCCAACGTGGTGAGAGTAGGCCAAATTCTCCAAAAATAAGGTTTTTATGGCTATTTGTAGCAGTTAAGGTGTAGGACTTTGTATTGTAATGATATCCTTAATGGTTTACAATAAAAATATTTACAATATCCGTCGAAGAGCGAACTTCACAAATCGGTTATCGTAATGAAACCCAATTGTTATATAAGAAACCACGCTAACAAAAGCAGCAGCGATGGGTTACCCAATGAAATAATAAAAGGCTAAAACGTAGAGGTCTAGGTCGCTGTATTTTAGGGGCTGTAATGAATAATGAAATTAATATTGCAATAAACAAATTCTTCCACAATCAACAAACATTATTTTTCTAGTAATTCGATTTTACTTTTGTTTGTTATGTTTATCGTAAAGTAATCAACCTGACATTTTGTATGTAGTCTATTTTTCATTTATATTGTGAGGTCTAACCGATAAAATAATAAAACATTTATTTGATTATACAATAGTTGTTTTATTTTTAACAAATGGGGATTTGTGATCTTTTGTTCTCAAATCCCCATTATCAATTAGATTAGTACTGAATGGCGATTTGTGGAACAAAAGTTTACAAATCCCCATTTGTTAAAAATAAAACAGCTATTGTATTTGTGGAACAAAAGTTCACAAATCCCCAGTGATGGGGATTGTCGATGGGGATTAGTGTAATAACCCGAAAATTCTACGCAAATCAGCTTTAGAAAGAAAGAAAATACTTTATTTATGGCAACAATTACAATGGTTACATACTAGGTTTTCCAATAAGGACTTGACAACTTTTTTTCAAAATAAAATACAAACCATTAGAGATAATTCAAAAACATTATTATCGGGTTGAAGTAATATCCAAACATTTATGAATGGAACTCGACTTCGTTCATATGGCCACCGCGGGCACGTTTGCAGCGGTCGATTCGTTGGACCCAATTTTCGATGACTCGGACACACATTTCGGCCGAAACGGCTATTTCTGCTATTTCGCGTTCAATGTATAAATGTAAGCCTATTCTATATACCGAAACATACATACAGGTGTGGCGATAAATAGGTGGTCAGCTCAGCATATGCTACAGCCGAGACTGCAGCGCTGATTTTCAGCTGATGCTTATGTTTGTTAAGGTCAAGTGATGAAAAAAAAATGTTATGTAAAGTTGACGACGACGATGATGATAGCTTATAAAGTATGACTTTGAAAGAGACTTTAATTAGCAAAATAAGCCTTCTTCATTAATTTGAAGTTGATTCGTTAGGTATTCATGGAGTGTGCTTATTATGTAAATTTGAACAGACAAGTCTGGCGGTAAAACCTTACCAAATTAGACAAGAGTGAATTCGGTTACAAGATAATTATGAAATTTTAAACTTTTTCGTATATATATATACTGCTAATAGAAAAAAAGTAACGTGTCACCACGGCCTAAACTAAATATTAATTAAATTTATTTATTGCTGTAATGTAATTAATAAATATTATTGTGACCCAACCAGGAATTGAACCCGGTACCTCCGAGTCTAAACCCACGGACTTAACCGCTAGACCACGGAGACGGTCAGCTAATACATTAAAATAAAGCAGATAAACTATTACAGGTAAAAGTTCAAAACATATTTTTATATATAAACAATGTACAGAAAAGGATACAGCTAGGATAAAAAAGAAGTTACTTATAAACGCAATAACTTAATAGATATAAATATAAAAATTACCAGATTATATATACCTATATATATTAATATAGACGGAATGATTATTACAATAATTATTGTAATAGTACATTACTGCCGCGGTCTATAATGACTACTTTGCTGGTCGTGCTGATGATGGCCGACAGCGCAGCTCCAGGCCGACACAGCGCGGTCAGCGTGCAGCACTTGATGGACAAGCTGAGATATTACAGCGAGGACAGCAAGGGCTGCAATGATGGCCAAGCTGGAAGGCCTAGAGCGTAGCTAGGCTAGCTCGAGGCAATCATAGCGTGACCAGCGAAGCAGTCATAACGGGCCAAGGCTTGTATAGTGCTTTACTTAAAAATGCAAGTACCTTATCTAAATAAAACCAGCAAGTTATTGAAATAAAATATATTGCATTTGATTTTTTCCTACAAAGGTCGGTTCAAACCCCCGGCATGTACCAATGAGAAATACACTTTTCTTACGTACGTTTGTCAAAGATTTACAACACGTGCTTTGGAGAGCACGTTAATCCGTCGTTCCCGGTTTCACTAATACCAACTTGTGAAAACTAAACTCGACGAATATGACAAATATTTTATTTTGTGTCTCGACCAGGAATCGAACCTGGTACCTTCGCATCTAAATCTACGGAGGCAGTTATTTATAACATCAATTCAACGTTTAGCATTGCTAAGAGAAGGCGACCGAAAATATGTAATTTAGTTGGTCCAGCGTACTGTTTGCTTACTGTACCTACATAATATTAGATAGACTGGCTCATGTGAACTCATCAAGTAAAAACCTTAAAAATGAAATGAAAATAAAACTCACCGTAAAAATGGGTTTATGACTTCTACTGCTCTTACGCTAAAATATATTAAATTACATTTAAAATGTACCATCATGACCTTAATTCTTTGTGGGGTAGATCTATTGCTACCGTGATTCAACCACCACCAGCGACCTTCTTTGGGTCGTCAGGCCACTTTGGGTCGGCCTGTACGTGGTCTCCAGGTGGTCTCAGTGGTCTGCGCAGCCGCAGACCTACCTGTATTTTAATTTCACTCTGTGTGTGTAAGTTGTTGCTATGTATATTGTATGTGTGGGTATGTATATATATTATAGTTTACTATTTAACATAGCTCATCAACTACTGCACCGATTTTCACGCTGGAGGAACGTTTTAGTATATATTTTGTTAAGTTCTTTTATACATTAACGATATTTGTTGGAGGTGTCGAAAAATAATAATAAGCCGTCTCGGAGCTTTCATCGAAAACGCTGCTCCCTTTGAGATATAATAAAATAATGTATGGTAATGAATTGTGTAATAAGAAAATAGGTGTAACTGTCTCCGTAGTCTAGCGGTTACGTCCGTAGATTTAGACTCGAAGGTACCGGGTTCGATTCCTGGTCGAGACACAAAGATATTTATTAATGTAAATAAATATAATCATATTTCTCGAGTTTGGTACGCTGGAGACATCGACGAGCTTGCCACTTGTCATGATTGGTCTATAGTAAAGTTGGCTAAATGTGAATCCGCGTATTTATAAGCGTGGTTTCAGACCACCGCAAAAGGAAAATGGTCGTGATGTTATTTACTTTTATATAGGTCTACAGAAAAGTCCGCGATGGCATATGTCTATCTCTTAAGGATAACATACTATATCCTTTTTAATACATAAAAAAATGGGCAATTATAAAGCGACGATTGGAATGCTATTTACACAAATGCGGTATTAATCCTTATCATTTTAAATACTTTAGTTGGCTTAAGCATTTTATGAAGATAATTTTTGCCTTTTAAACCATGCAAATTAAATTAATACCTTAGGAAATATAGCAAAATCAAAATAATGCGCAACAAAAAATAATTTCATGTCGCCGTTGACACGGCAAAGCCAGGTAAAACAGCTAGTTAAATATAAAATTATATTCCAAAAAAGTATCAGTTTAATAAAATCCGTTTTTAGAGCGTATGAAAGTAATGATTGAAAAAACATGTACTCATTGAGTTGGAAAATAAGTCGTGACTTTTTCGCAAAATTACATCATTTCAATAAATTTGTGTCACTAAATCCTATTATAATTGAACAGTGTTGTAAATAATAAAAAAATATATTAGAAAATTTTATAATAAATCCTAAGAAAACTAAGAAAGCTCAACTTTTCATTAGAAATAAATTATCACAATAACCAGTAAACTAATATTCTATTACTAAAATCGATGTTTGCGTTCAACTTTGATGCTGCGGCATCAAACTCATGTCCAATGCGGCCGTGCGCTGTAATTGTGACAAAAAAAAACAATTAAAAAATGTCCGACTTGTGTGTTAAAAACATTTTAAAATATATAAACTGCGCTGCGCTGCGTTGTTTAATTTAATTTAAATGAATAAAATTTAGTTTATATTTATTTTAATTTTTAATTTTAAGTAGTTTTAATTTATATTGTAATTATTATATACTTAAACTTTTGCGCACATTCATAATAGATTTTTAAAATTTTAACGGGTCTTTACGCGATTTACCTTAGAGACATATTTCTCCCGACGTTTCAGCCAAGTTGCAATGGCCGTGGTCAACAAACGTCGGGAGAAATATGTCTCTAAGGTAAATCGCGTAAAGACCCGTTAAAATTATGAAAATCTATTATTTTATACTGTTTGTATATTATTACTTCAATAAAATTTCTGAATTTAAAAAAAATTAAATGATTAATATATTCAATTCCAAATTTATGATGTCCTTAAATTACCTCACACATAAAATATAATTGGTTCAAATTATCTTATTTTATTAATATTATTTTTAGTTCCAATATTTGTAATTTTTCGTTTTTATTTTATTGTTTATAATATTTATTAATTTAGATTATAGGTTAGGTATTTATGTAGTAGATTAATTTGATTTCATTTGATTCTAATATAATTTATTAATTTGCATGTTTTTCATTATTTTGTGTGTAGTTTCAAGTAGCTTAAGACATAACCGTCTTTCGCCGCGTAATAATATTTTAGAAGGCTGTCAGCAAGCTGCGACACGTTTTTTGTTAGAAATAGCAGCTATACGCACTTATGTCTCAATGACAATAATATTATAAATATAATCTAGCGATTAGATAGATAAATTATTTGTTGCACAGTAATTACAATAATTAATTTTAATAAATAATGTAGGTATACGGGGGGGTTCCAAAAGACCGTGCGCGGTAGCGAGACTTGGGGGAGCCCTACATCCAGCAGTGGAGAGTCACTGATGATGATAAATGATTTGTAGACTATTTTATCGCTTAATGCTCATTTTCCTCGCATATATGTGGAAAAGCATATGAATGGGGGCGGTGGTGGCTCAGTTGTAAGAACGCGTTCCTTCAATCCTACAAAGTTCGATTCAAACCCACCCGGCATGTAGCAATGACAAATACACTTTCCTTATGTACATTTGTCATAGATCTACGACAACACCGTTCTCGTGCCTCGGAGAGCACGTTAAGCCTTCGCTCCCGGTACCACTAATACGAACTTGTGGAATCGTTAATGAATTGTCATAAAAAAATGACATCATATCCTCGCCAAGCCGTCTGGCCAGCGTGGTGAGTGTAGGCCAAATTCTCCAGATATATGTTCTGGAAGGCCCATCTCCAGTAGTGGAGGTCTAGGATGCTGTGTTCTATGGGCTGAAATGATGATGATGATATGAATGGTAAAAGTATGATTATCTAAAGTTGCAAAAAAAAATTCCTCGCATATATATGGAAAAGCATATGAATGGTAAAAGTATGTTATGTAAAGTTGCAAAAAAAACATCATTGAAAATACCTAACGGCTTAGCGAGTCAAATTATAAGTAAACATCAAAAACCGTACGTGAACTTTGAAGGTATTTTATTGTAAACGCTCTTCCTATCTTGCTAGTTCAGTTCTATTTATGCAGTATACCAAATTGCTCCCACGACGTACTGACAGCCACATTACAAACTATACACCTATTCACCTTCAACACCTATGCGATAAAGGTTAAAGTCGTAAAATGTTACTTTTGTAAATTGTGCATATCGAAGTTTGTGGTCGGTGAATAGGAAATTTGCATGAAACGAAACTTTATATAATGTACGGCAAATAGACTTATATAAACAGACCGGATACGTTATTTTGTTGAGTCGGTGTTTTAGGGCCAACGTTAAAATAAAGTTAGTGACAAATATGGCACTGAAAGATTTTTCTGAATACTAAGCCATTATACTCGTAAGCTAATAAGGCGCTGTACGTAGTTAAGTCGTCGTTCCTGGTTCCACTCATAAAAAATATATATATATACATCAAGCCCTCTCCTGACCATCTTAATGAAAGAGCCTATCTCAAGCAGTGTATACCTGTGTAGATCGGAAACGGCTGTGGTCATAAAATTTTACATTGGCGGATTTTGAGAATGTCTGTAAAAGTCATTAAATTTGTATAAGGCAGCATACGAATATTTATGTACTATATATAGGCCTATTCGAAACAAAATGCAGTTTCAAGACGTGCTGGAGGAGTAACATTGGAGGTGCAGTACGAATCGATCAATCAGATGAAAGCGGAATATGAATCGATCAATTAGGTGCGACTACAAACTAATAGATATTCACGATTTAAATTAGTTTTGTTAAAAAGGATTTTGTAGCAGTTAGGGCATATCTACTCATATGAAATAAAGAGACAATACCAATGTATGAGTATGAATGTATGCTTAGGTCTAATTCTTTCTATAAGGTTGCAAAAATTTTGCTCTAATTCCTGTCGCACCAACTTCCACTACGTAAAGCTGAGTCTTGAATCCGTTCCTGATCAATTCTTTTGTGAGATCATAATATTCATTCGATTTCATGTTGTATTCTTTTGAAATATTTGAATTCCACGGAAGTTCAATAAGAATATCTTTTTTCAAGTTCCGAGAAAACACAATATCAAAATCAGTTAAACGAAAAAGTATTTGTCAACAAATTTAATATATTTTGCCCAGTCTATATAAAAGTCAATGCTCCCGGTATTTTGAATTTGAACACTTGTATGTGTTAGGATTTAGTCTGTATTATCGTAGGTAGCATCAATAACTAGCTATTGTGCGCGGATTCACTCGCAATAATCCCCAGAGTTTATTGGAATACGGAGTGAGAGGCGAGTGGTAATGCGAGCTTGGCACTTAGTAAATGTATGCAGGGAAACATACGAACAAACGGATATCTATTGAAAATCAAAAAGTTCTTTATAATATCTCATGTATAATTATAATTTAAAAGTAGTAGTACATAATAATTAATTATAACTTATAAAAAAAGAATACAATTTCTAACAACAAAAATGTTTAAAAGCATCACTGGCTGCATTTCCAAGTTGCAATATATATATTTATGATTTTATTCGAAGTAATATACAAACAATATTAAATAATTACAATATTAAATAAACTATATTAAAACAAAATCTAAATTTAACCTATAAATAATAATAATAAAAATACATACTTACAAAAAAATAGCTCCTCCAAATCGCTGTCTTGTGGCATGGTGCCCAATACAATAGCAGCATTTCCCTTTTGAATTAGGATACTGGAACAATTTCTTTATAAAAGGCTTTCAAGTTCCGATCCCCACGGGCCCATCGTTTCTACAGCAAACGTCGAAAAAAAGTAACTATTGCAAATCGTTTCATATTTTCGACGCTTGCTGATCTGCGCTTGTTCCGCTGCAACACCAGCTCTAACAGAAGTTCCTTGAAGGTGGGAAGGGGTTAGGGAATCCCAACAGGAAAATCCCATATATTTTTTTTAAAATGTTTTAATTAGTTTTTATTAAGTGTCTTCAGATTGTTTTTCTAGTTTTTCAGTAAACAGTTTTGATTCTAAACATAAAAAGCTTTTCAGAGCACTCACCATTGGTCAGCCGGTAAAATAGGCTCAGAGAAGGCACATTTTGGCAAAGCTGCAGGGATTGGAGAGTTCCAGATCAAGTGGTATCATCCACAATTAGAACAGTTCGCCTTTAGAGGACGCTGAGAGCATCTGTGAGGTACTTGGCGGAACCATCCCAAAGGTGAGAACAATATTCCACGCATGATCGGATCTGTGCTTTGTGCTAAACCGCTTCGCCGAGCTTTTTTGACGCTGTTTTTGATTTGTAATTTTAAATACTGAAATTTTAAGCTAGACAATGCATAGCATACTCGTCGTATCTAGCTATAAAGCTCTAACCTATAATTATAGTAGTTAAACTGGATAGCGTTGTGTCTGATAACGTCATATCAAGAACACAGATAATTTACTGGGTTTTCGAGTAATTTCGCAAACAGTAAATAACGCAAATACGTCATATCATATCATCTGACTTTCGATAATAATACACACCTACCAGTTTATAACTAGCTAGATTAATGTACCTAATTGTTCACTCCTCTCCAATTATGTGTTTATTTTTTTTAAATTGCTTATATTACTATTTCTCATTATTATTTCATAGCTTATTGTATGTCATATAATATATTATATAACCTATCTATTAAATATAATTATATACATAAATATATGTAATATTAATTTTAATTATTATATTGTATTTTTTTTTAAATACTCGTAAATATTTTACATATTTATGACAAAAAGGCGACAGAAATTATGTAATACTTAATTAATTTTATCACTGAAGGGTCGTCTCTGGAGGACATTTTTTACTTATAGTTAATTTTTTTATTAGGTTTAGTTTATATTTATTTTAATTTTTAAGTAGTTTTAATTTATATTGTAATTATTTTATACTGTTTGTATATTACTTCATTAATTTTAAAGTAAATTTATGTTAATGCACCCGCAATCCTTTGTCACACTCCCAAAGCTTACATTACTTTAAAAGTTATTTTGCCCAATAAAGAGTTTATAAATAAATTAATTAATTATTGATACTACATAATCTTTTTGTATAAAAAGTATAGTGTTGCTAAGAGCACAAAAAAAGTTGGTAAATTTTTTGTCTTGGTCTGCTGGTCCTGGTCTTGGTCTTGCAATCCTAATCTTGGTCTTGCGCAAGAGTCTCGGAAGACTCTAGTTCTGTCTGAAAATGTATATTTGTTTCTAATTGTAGACTCTAGTGTCTGTCCGCAAACTACTATTTTGAATACTACTGGTCTGATTTCCTTGGAAATGTCTATAACCATTCGTTATACATATATAGTATAGTTTTATTCATTATTACGTACAACTTCGTCAGTGCGAGAAAAAATCGTCAGTGCCATATAGAAAATATTTTAAGTCATCTACTATAAGGGTTCGATATTGTTCCCTCTGAACCCTATAAAAGACAAACACGACGCAATTACAATTAAATAAAAACAAATCCCAAAAAAATCCTTTTGGGCAAAATTAGAAAAAAAATGGCTGAGCAAGAGTCTTGCTAATATATCAGTGGTCTTGCTCTTGGTCTTCTTGTTTTGCAAAAAAGCCCAAGATTGGCAACACTAGCCACTGCAGATATATTATTTCGAGCTGAGTTCACGGCGATCGATCGTGTGTCCACAAAAACCGGGCGAACGTCGCCGTGTCATAGGCCTACAGTGTATAGGCGGCCATAGTAAATGCATTGCAAAAACGACGCCGTCAGTTTTCTCGTTCTCGGTGACGGTCGGTGGACAAGCGGCATTTGCAAGACGCAGCAATAAGGCATTCTCAGAATTCATTTGCAAGATTCAGCGGAACTGTTTTTTTATAAGCCTATAGACCAGACATCTTAGTGTTTTCTCGGAACTTGAATAAAGTTATCCTTATTGAACTTACCGTTCCGTGGGAATCAACTATTTCAAAAGACCACAACATGAAGTCGAATAAATATTATGATCTCACAGAAGAAATGATCAGGAACGGGTTCAAGACTCAGCTTTACGCAGTGGAAATTGGTGCAAGAGGAGTTCCAGCAAAATCTTTGCATCACTTACTGAAATAATTGGGCCTAAGCAGGTCTGCCGTCAATACATTTATGGAACGAGCTTCCAAGACGGCATTAACGGAATCATACATTATTTGGTAGGGTAGGGAGAGAAGTAGAATGGTGGATAGTGAGCGTATTATCGCGCAATAAAATAAAAAAGGGAGGCCTCCTTTTCTTTTGCCTATTGACGGTCGCAAGCCCGAGACCTCATTCTTCTTATCTCTTACCCACACACGATGGACCCGGCACCCGCACGGTGAATCCATGAAATGCTTAGAAATTTGTCTTCTTATGTCTGCACTTACAAAACACGTTCGTAAAATGTTAAGATCACAGTATTGCAAAATTCTTGGTCTAAATAAGATCAAAGTCAACCCATATCAATGTCATGATTGGGTTATCAGTACAAAAGATACGCAACAATGTCTAAATATTTGCACACAATGACGTCATCACAGACGACATTAAACCCAACAAAATTGCTCCAAGTATTATTTTAGTTTGTATGGGGCTAAATTCTTGCATGAGATTGGAAAAACCTTTTTAAATTTAATTTAATATCGCAATACCGTATATTTATTTATTTTAAACTTTATTGCACTGTACAAGGAACAGATAAAGCATTTAAAGTGAACGGTAGGTGAAAATAAAAATAATTTATAACTAAACGAACACATTGTAAGCAATAAACAATATATAAATTTTATAGGTACACACATTAACACATACATACATACATACAATACAATACATACACCTTGTTATGTATATAGGTACCTTGTTAAGAGCAATTTAAGAAATATAAATATACCATATTTTTAAATTGAGCTCTATTTGACGCTTGTCTTAATTTTTATTCGAAGTAATATACAAACAATATAAAAGAATTACAATATTAAATAATCTATATTAAAACAAAATCTAAATTTAACCTAAATAATATTAATAATACATAGAAAATGAAAATACATACTTACAAAAAAATAGCTCCTCCAAATCGCTGTCTTGTGGCATGGAGCCCAATACACTAGCAGCATTTCCCCTTTGAATTAGGATACTTAATTTTTAGGAGAAAAAACTGCCAGCTCCTGCAAAAGAGTTTGACACAAAAGAAGAATGATGGGAGGGAATTGCAAAAAGAGAGTTATGTGAAGAGCGAAGGGATCTGTCATGAAATGTGATAATAGAAAAGTATCGTTTCTTGTATTGCAAGAAAACTTACCTGGCTCCAGAAGACTGCGGAGAAGACTATAGGTATTTGAAATAGTGTTCAGGGGAAAGTGGCAAGAGGTGAACGCTGCAACGGATTGTCCCATACATGAGGTCACCAGGAAAGCTGCGGTCCAAAGCGTGCCACTAGCACTCAAATGGCGACCACTGCTAAGAGTGTAACGACTAGGAAGGAATATTTAAATTGCTATCGTTAAGAAATCAAGAATAGCCCTGGCAACTATGTCGACAGGACGAGACGGACAAATCCTTAGTAATTTATCTTCCCGTGTTAACACGACGTAAGTGCTTGTCCGTTGCGCGGTGTCGCCGGCTTGTAATAAACTTGGCTCGCTGAATAATGCGGTATGCATCCTAAGGCCTTGTAATAGTATTTTTCCCATCTTATTTCTAGTCTAAAAGCATCTAAGAGCCTTTATTACATAATAAACGCAATCAAATAAGCTTATAAATGACATTTATATAGATCAAATGTTGGAAAGTAATGTTAAACGTCAAACTGCAGGAATAAATATTTTAATAAATATAATAAATAAAATAATAAATATTTTAATAAATATTTCCAGACAGGTCACACAGCGCCATCTAGTTTCCGTGGTAAGCTACGAGGCTTGTGTTACGGAAACTAGATGGTTGATAAACTACATATTATACTTTTTTTTTTTGTAAATATATACATATTATACATATAAACACCCAGACCGAGACAAATTATACAATGCTTGCCCCCAGTGGGAATCGAACCCACGACCTCCCGAGTTCACGGCAACGTTTGTTACCACTAGACCACGGAGGCGGTCAAAGGAATCAAACCCTATTGTCAAAATCTTCAAATCTGCCCACCAAACTACAAAAAAATATTTATTTATTTCAAACTTTATTTCACGAAGTACAAAGGCGGACTTAATGCCCGAAGACATTTTCTGACAGCCAAACCTTGGGGACAAATTTGAACTATTATAGGTGCAATGAAAGGAATATTAACAGCTTAATTATACACCTACATATTATACTGTTATATATACTATAGGCCGTCTGGCCAGCGCGGCGAGTGTAGGCGAATTCTCCAGATATATGTTCTGGAAGGCCCATCTCCAGCAGTGGATGTCTAGGACGCTGTGTTCTAGGGGCTGTAATGATGATATACTATAATATATGTATACTAAATACTAATACATACATAATACTATACATAAACATACATATATACACTTACTAATATTGTGAGGAGCTTTTCAGGTAGTGTAGATATATGAGTTTTATGTAGAAGATTAATTATAAAAAATCGGCCCGGACACTTCTTCCAACATTTTTTGATATACCTCGTAGATTAGACAGAAAAAAGTGGTGCAAAAATTGGTTATTAAAAAAAAATGACGTGTCTATCTATCTATCTTAGAACTGGATTAAAACTGACGCGTCCTGCACACTTGCACACACGCACTGTGTCACTCGAAATAATTGTTTTTTGATCTTAGGCCGGTCGCCTGCGCAGGTTTAAAAAACTGCACAGGTCGATTCCCACACCGCTCCGGACTACCTGCGCAGGCATACCTATCCGGTGTACCGTAGTGTGTATGACCGCCATAAGTGATATAAAAAATAATTGTATTACAATGATTGTCTTTACTTCACAAACAACTTGAAAATGCCAAATATTAGCTTAGTTTTTCTGTTAAACCTTTTATTCAATTTAAAATTACTTTTATCCTGAAAAAAATATATCCATGCGAACATTTTTGTTCGTCCGCGACCTCATTCTTCAAATTCTTAGACCTTCAAAGGTTATTTTATAGAATTACCGAGTTTTCTTCAATTTAATGTAAAAAATAAGTAACCCTTTTACTGGTCTATAACCGATAATTTTGCCTTCTTAATAATTGAAAATTAAAATTATATATAATATGAAAAAAAAAACACTATTCATCATTACAGCTTCTAGAACCCAGATCCTAGACCTTCATGCTGGAGATGAACCTTATAGAACATATTTTTGGAGAATTTTGACTACAAGAATGAGCGAAGAACGATTGACGAAATTTATCTGACAAGCTAACAGTTTTTAATTATGTAATGCGATCTTGGCAACCTATAATTAGCAATGAATTATTCATTCTTAGAATTATTACATACATAATTAACTATACAAAGTAACAAATTCTGACACTTATAAATGAAGCAATCGGTTTTAAGGACTAATCTGAAGGTACGGACTTTTCGCCCGTCAGTTATAGACCATAAGACCTTTCGCTTCAGTAACGTTCGTTTCGTACTCCTTTTATAATCACAAATTACATATTTATTGTATTGGAAAAAATCTAGCTATTTATATAAATTGATTTGTCATAAAAATATATTATATTTTGCTATAAGGATATTTGAGAGCGGTCCTAAAAAAATCCTAAAAAAGTCGGTTCACACACCGGCATGTAGGTACCATACATACATACATACATATCTTCACGCCAAATCCCTTGTGGGGTAGGCAGAGACAATTGAGCGCCACTTGTCACGTTCACGACATACCTCTTTCGCTTCTTCAACATTCATTAACCTCTTCATACATGCCCTTTTGTTTCGATGGCTTTTTAATGCACCTTCAGCTATTGTTTTATTTATCTGATCGTGATAGGTGACTCTTGGTCTGCCAGGGCCTCTTTTACCCACAACTTTCGCATTATATATCTGGTTTGTCAATCTCTCTTCGCTCATCCTTTCAACATGCCCGAACCATCGGAGCATGCCTTTCCTTGTACATTGCATGTACCAATGAGAAATAAATACACATTTTTATGTATATTTCTTATTTATTTGGTGTTGTAAACCCGTGCCTCGGAGATTACGTAAGGCCGTCGGTCCCGGTTCCACTAATACCAACTTGTGTAATCGTTAATAATGTCATCAAAAAATTACATCCGATCCTTCTCCCTTCTGGCCAGCGGAAATTTCTTATTCATGTAAAAATAAAACAGCCAATAAATAAATTAAATTGGATAATAATTTTCTAATAATTTACATTGAATTTAATTACTATTAAACATTGAATTTTCTTTATTAATATATATTAACCTACTAAAAACAATTATTTAATTAAATATAAACTAAACCAAATAAAAAATAAATTAAAATAAATGAATTAGCAATGAATTATTCATTCTTAGAATTATTACATACATAATTAACTATACAAAGTAACAAATTCTGACACTTATAAATGAAGCAATCGGTTTTAAGGACTAATCTGAAGGTACGGACTTTTCGCCCGTCAGTTATAGACCATAAGACCTTTCGCTTCAGTAACGTTCGTTTCGTACTCCTTTTATAATCACAAATTACATATTTATTGTATTGGAAAAAATCTAGCTATTTATATAAATTGATTTGTCATAAAAATATATTATATTTTGCTATAAGGATATTTGAGAGCGGTCCTAAAAAAATCCTAAAAAAGTCGGTTCACACACCGGCATGTAGGTACCATACATACATACATACATATCTTCACGCCAAATCCCTTGTGGGGTAGGCAGAGACAATTGAGCGCCACTTGTCACGTTCACGACATACCTCTTTCGCTTCTTCAACATTCATTAACCTCTTCATACATGCCCTTTTGTTTCGATGGCTTTTTAATGCACCTTCAGCTATTGTTTTATTTATCTGATCGTGATAGGTGACTCTTGGTCTGCCAGGGCCTCTTTTACCCACAACTTTCGCATTATATATCTGGTTTGTCAATCTCTCTTCGCTCATCCTTTCAACATGCCCGAACCATCGGAGCATGCCTTTCCTTGTACATTGCATGTACCAATGAGAAATAAATACACATTTTTATGTATATTTCTTATTTATTTGGTGTTGTAAACCCGTGCCTCGGAGATTACGTAAGGCCGTCGGTCCCGGTTCCACTAATACCAACTTGTGTAATCGTTAATAATGTCATCAAAAAATTACATCCGATCCTTCTCCCTTCTGGCCAGCGGAAATTTCTTATTCATGTAAAAATAAAACAGCCAATAAATAAATTAAATTGGATAATAATTTTCTAATAATTTACATTGAATTTAATTACTATTAAACATTGAATTTTCTTTATTAATATATATTAACCTACTAAAAACAATTATTTAATTAAATATAAACTAAACCAAATAAAAAATAAATTAAAATAAAGCTCTAGAGACGACCCTTCAGGAATAGTTCCAAGGAGACTGACAACATTAGATACATATATTAGACAAGTTATAATTATACTATGTTATGTGTGTGATAATATATGTACTGCTGTGTGTACTATATAAATAAATAAACATTTCCGCTCTGTATAGCAAGGCTATACATAGAGTTATATATATATGAACTTGAACTTGCCGGGTCTCAAGCATTCATTCATGCATTCATCATTGCATATTTCAGTTGGCTAGATAATACTATCCTACTTCTATCTCATTGTTGATAAATAATAAAATCACTTATTTGTAATGCAAGTTTATACAAAAATTACTGTTAATGGTTGGTAGTTTGTTGTATCCGTAATTAGTATTATAAGTATGTATTTATAAATTACTATTATAACATCTGTTAATTTAAAATCACTTATTTGTAATTCAAGTTTATACAAAAATTACTGTTAATGGTTGGTAGTTTGTTGTATCCGTAATTAGTATTATAAGTATGTATTTATAAATTACTATTATAACATCTGTTAATTTAAAATCACTTATTTGTAATTCAAGTTTATACAAAAATTACTGTTAATGGTTGGTAGTTTGTTGTATCCGTAATTAGTATTATAAGTATGTATTTATAAATTACTATTATAACATCTGTTAATTTAAAATCACTTATTTGTAATTCAAGTTTATACAAAAATTACTGTTAATGGTTGGTAGTTTGTTGTATCCGTAATTAGTATTATAAGTATGTATTTATAAATTACTATTATAACATCTGTTAATTTAAAATCACTTATTTGTAATTCAAGTTTATACAAAAATTACTGTTAATGGTTGGTAGTTTGTTGTATCCGTAATTAGTATTATAAGTATGTATTTATAAATTACTATTATAGCATCTGTTAATTTAAGTATCTTTTATATCATGTTTGCGTTATTACTCTATCCTTGTTTTTATTTTTGTATCCAGTTTTTTTCTTTCCATAGTATTTGTGTTTAACTTCTATTATGTATAATAATATTTTTGGGTCTCAATGTCTTCTTATTGTTATTAATTTATTACACAGATGTTCAAACTTGTCACGTGCCGGCAAAGGCTTCAAAAGGGGGCCCCTTAGTGGTTCATATTATATATTAGTTTTCATTTTTAGTATCTTGCAAGCCACAGTGGCAATTTTGTTTATCTGTGATATTTTTTGTGTATGTTGACTGTTTGTTGCCTAAATAAAGGAAAATAAAAAATTAATAAAAAAATATATAGAGTTCCGAACCAAAAAGTCCATCCTGGAGAAACTGGAAGAGAAAGCTCAATCGTTTTATCACACATTCTTATTTTTTTCGGTCACGTGTCGCGACGTGGAGATACATCCATTGAGCGCATGATATAATAGTACTGGAAACAGTCGATGGCAAGAGAATTCGTAGGGTAGGTAGGTCTTAGGTTAAAGCAGCAATGGATCTCCCCCTACATACATGAGTGCGCTAGGAAGGCTGCAGTTCGTGCCACTGACACTCAAGTGACGAGCACGACCACTCTGCCAAGAGTGAAGCGACTAAGAAGAAGAATAGCAAGGCTTATACATTGGCAGAAATAATTGCCAGCTTTCTTATCTCCAGACTTTTTTCTCTCCAGATTTTAATTTAATTTAATACGCCAAAGTCTCCATTTTTTTTATTTTTTTTTATTTCTTTATCAGGGCTTTGGACATAATAATGTCCATGCCAGCCCTATTGTAGGATTCCGACAGCTTACAACTCACGGCACCGCGCGCCTCCTCCGTCCACACAGACCTGTAGAGACGGAAGGGCCGCGCGAATCTGAACACAGCCTCAAACTTCGAAACCTAAAGCTACTACGACTAATACGACTTATATATAATTAATTATCTCTACAAGCTAAATAAATATTTACAAAATTAAATAGCATTCTAGCTGAAGCAGACGTTTGTTCAGATAGAATGCTATTAAATGCACCGACCTCTTCCACTCTTAAACCAAGTTTCAACAACAAAATTTTTCTCTGAGCCTTGCATCGGCCACATTTCCACAACAAATGCGTAATGCATGCTCGACCTGATCTCACGTGTCACAATTAGGGGAGTCCACTTTCTTCATCATGAATAAAGTCTTCATTATTTAAAATATAAAGTGTTGCGGCGCGTCTGACCTCTATTGACAGACTCTAACCTCCTTTTTGACTGACACTATTGGAGGACTATTTTTTTGACAGTTTGTGAGAATATGACGATTGACAGACAGACGACTTTTTACTCAGACTTGACCAAGACGGAACAATTATAATTATTTTCATTTAATTTACACCTTTATTTACTCTGAAGACGACACCAAATTGACGACAAATCTATTATGTACCAGACAGACGGTATATAAAGTAAAGTCTAAAAGCTTCTAACATATAATAATATAATAACGTGGTAGGGACTGACGTCACGTCTGAGTCCGTGCCCACATTTGAAAGCATCTGAGGTTTATTTGATTTTTACAATATTATTGTAGGAGACAAGATATCAAAGTCACATTTAAAACCAATTCAAAAATTCCGATCCCAGAGTACACCTTCCTTAGAGTGATATTTCCTGGGAAGCCGCCTTAGCAATAAATATAAAGGTACGCTTCCGAAGTCAGTGACTAACAACATTACGCTACGACAAAAAAGAGTCGCAGTGGTTTAGGTTGTTTAGATTTTACAATTGGAAAATTAAATAATATGTTAGCTTGATCATCTAAATATTTTTATGAATAAATGATTATCTTTTTAGTGATATTTAAATAATAACAATGTTCAATAATAAATGGGTATGGAATATGGAGTATATATCATCAGTGTTAAAGTGAAAAGTGTTTTGGCAGTGTGTGGTTATCGTGAGTGGCGTTTTGCTCTAATAATAAATAGGTATTAATTTGTAACACACCTCCTATGTCTTCCTGTCGACCTTTATTATTAAAACTAATATTACTCACTGTTCCTTCTATCTACGTACTTGAATGCAGTTTATTTGTAAAAATGTTATTTTTATATTTAAACAAAAACTCTTAGCTGCAAATTTAAATTTAAATAGTGTTATATTCCCCTCGGACCTCGACCAAGAGCAGACGCGTACAGAGATAAATAAATATATTTTAATTAGAATAAATAAAGTAATTTTAAAGTTTAATTGATAGAAAATAATAGGAGTGCATAAATATAGTGGTGGTTGAAATCTACACGGCCGCGGCCGCTCGGCGCCTACGCATTGGACATAAGGAAACAACAACAGAAGTGCGAGCGAGTAAAGAAACCACTGCAAGAGGAAGCAGTACAAATTTAAAATCTTCGTGCGTGAGTGTGACACAACTAGTACACCTTCAATAACACAGCCAACAGCAGGCTTCTGATAATTTATGCTCCCCTGGTACTTTTAAACAGTTTGCATACTGTTTTTGGAAAGATTTAAATTAATAATAAAATATTTTTTACAAAAAAATAAAATTGAGCCTGAGTTGTGCGAGCAACTATCTCGAAACACGCTCTCTCGCTCGCAAGCAGGCGGCACAGACAGGACAGAAATATATAGTAAAGTACATATAGATCACTACACAATTTATCAAGACTTCCGCCTTAGTTTTATGCTGCCCTGGTACTTCTGTTTTTGAATGCATGTGGATTATGCATGTGGATTATAAACGTATAAAGTTGAAAGAATTCGTACAATAAATATAAATAAAACACGAATAGATTGTTCACTCCTTCCGTTATATGGTGCCCTGGTAATTTGAAACAGAACAGACATTAATAATCACATTACGAGCGGTATACTCTCGTACCATTTTTAAAGATGCCGTTAAATCGTACTCCTCCGTCGTCTCCGCAGCCCACTGAGCAATTATCTTCGGCCGGATTGCTGGCCCCGTCATTCTCTACGATTCACCATAGCGACTCAGCTCCTGACCTGCACACCATTAATTCTCTGGCACTCAACGTAACTGAACGTAAGAAGAGGAAACATACAGGCGATAATGACGATTTGACTGCTTCTATTAGAGATATGTTTGTGACTTTTTCACGGGAACAAGACAAGCGTTTTAATGATATTAAGTCGCAAAATATGGAGCTGTCAAGAGGGGTGGAGTTAATGTCAATGAAATATGACGAATTTCTTTCAAGAATTGAAGTACTTGAAGCGGGTCGTAGAGATGATCGTAAATATATACAGTTTCTGGAACAAAAGATTGATAATATTGAGCGTGGGTCACGTGCAAGCGTTATAGAGATCCGTAATATACCTAAAACAAATGAACATAGATCAGAGAGTAAAGACGAGCTGTGTACTATGATTAAAAGTTTTGCACAGTCACTTGATCTGAATATACAAAACTCAGATATTAAAGACATCTATCGGGTTGGTTCGAAAGACAATAACAACAAACCTATTATCGCTGAATTTACATCTGTACTAATGAAAGAGAAGATTCTGACAGGAGTCAAAAAGTTGAATCGTGACAAAGACAGAGGCGTAAAACTTAATACTAATCATTTTCAACTAAATGTTACACCTAGACCGGTTTATGTCTCAGAAGCACTAACCCAAAAGACACAACAACTATTTTACAGAGCTAGAAATGTTCAGAAGGAGCTTGGTTATATGTTTTGCTGGACATCTCGCGGAGTGGTTTATCTGAGGAAAGGTGAAAACCTGCCACAAATTCGCATCAATGGCGAAGCTGATCTTGAAAATCTTAAGAAATCCATTTGACTAATCTGTTATGTATTAATACTGTATCAGTGTTTTACTTTTGCTAATACGTTGTTTATAATCTATAGAATAATGAGCCATAAGCTTATCAACATTTTATATTACTTTAACCTAACTTTTTGTAAACTACTTAAATACACTCTACACAATTTATTTTTTATTAATATTAACGCATTCTTATTATTTTTGAAGCTATTATTTTCAAGTATAAGCTGCTTATCTTTAAATAATAGTACATCGTTACTTCACAGTCTTAACATTGATATCCTTACTACGAATACATACGAGTATGGACACTATATATTAAAAAAACATCCCTGTCTCATTTTATTATGCACAATTCACCATAAGGATTTACGGAGAAAAGATTAAAGGAAATTTTTCTTGACTTAGACAATATATCGGTCTCTACTTCTCGAAATTGTAAAGTTGATGAATGTAAAAACTTAATCACTACGACAGATGAAGGACTATCTTTACTAACCCAGAATATACGCAGCATAAATTGCAACTTTGGCGATGTCGAAATTCTCTTGGCTAGATTAGGAGTTCGTTGTGATATAGTGGTACTGACAGAATGTTGGCTATCCCGTACCCACTCTATACCGTATTTATCGGGGTTTAATTCATTTGCAAATGCTAAGTACAATAACCAGAATGATGGAGTGGTAATCTATGTGAGGGATTGTGTTGCATGCTCAGTAGAAGAGCCTTTGTTTATGGAAGGCAACTGTCTTGTACTGAAGTTGGGTATGGACACAGTAGTTATTGCTATTTATAGATCACCTTCATATAAAATTATAGATATTTTCCTGCGCTCTTTAAATGATGTCCTAATTAAATGTACCTGTTTTAAGAACATTATACTTGTGGGTGACTTAAACATAAACATCTCTGAATAAAATCACGACCCAAGCTCAGATCGATACCTCAACCTGATGGCTTTTCATGGACTTTTGCCAGCACACACTCACACTACACGAGACGCGAGCAATACCTGCATTGACCACGTCTTTCTTAAAACTACCAAAGAGGCCTTAACATTAATACTAGAATCTACTATAACAGATCACAAATCTATTCTTTTAAACCTAAAACATTATAGAAACTTAAACAGTCCTGAGATATACACACACACCAAAGTTAATAAACAAACACTTAAAATCGATATAAATAATATTGATCTTAAACCTATATATAACTCTATTGACCCAAATTTTTGCATGGATTATCTTATAACTAATATACAGAACGCTATAAACAAAAATACCAACATAAATCTAATTCCTAAACGCAAAAGAATATTGAAGCCCTGGATAACCCCAGGACTTCTTCGATGCATACAAAATCGAGATAAACTCCATTTGAAAGCCAGACGTAGTCCAAATAATGTAATTTTAAAGTTGACATACAATCGTTACAGAAATTTTTGTAACACCATACTTAAGAAATGTAAAAGAGCATATCAAAGGGATTTGATAACTAGAGCTGGTAGGGATAACAAGAAGATATGGAACGCTGTCAAACTTATAACAAATATTAAAAAACCTAAAGTCCAAGCAACCGAATTACTGAGCATTTCCACTTCGCCGCAACAATCTGTTGACTCAATAAATAAATATTTTGTCAATGTAGGTAGCACCTTGGCACAGAAGATCATTTTAAACCACAATATAAATCACAATACTGCTAAACGTCTGTCAAATTCTTTAGTTCTTCTCAATACAGACGCAGAGGAGGTCGAAAGGCTGATAGTGGACATGAAAAACTCATCATCAGAGGGATGGGACCAAATTTCCAGCTCATTTATTAAGGATCATGCTACTTTCCTTGTCGCCCCATTGACATATATTTTTAACTGCTGCATTGACAAGGGCATTTTTCCAACGGGTTTAAAAAGATCGGTAATAATTCCAATTTACAAGGGTGAGGATCGTCACAGTATCACTAATTATAGACCAATTTCGATTTTGCCATCATTTTCTAAAATTCTTGAAAGAATTATTTACAATCGATTGATTAAATACATTGAAAGATTTAACATACTATCTGAAAATCAATTCGGATTTCGTTCTGGTAAATCAACAGCGGATGCGGTCCATGAGCTGACAAATTATGTCGCAGTAAACCTTGACAAAGGCAGGAAATGTCTAGGCATCTATTTGGATCTTGCAAAAGCCTTCGATACGGTCTCCATTCCAATTCTTCTGGAAAAGTTGGAGGCAATAGGTGTGCGTGATTTGTCACTGTCACTGTTTCATGATTACCTCTCCGATAGGTCTCAATGTGTTCGGATAGGAAGTGCAATTAGTTCCAACCAACCTGTATCCTTCGGCGTCCCTCAAGGCAGTATATTAGGCCCTCTGCTATTTCTAATCTACATAAATGATCTCTGTCTTCTACAACCTCTAAATGGCAAAATCATCTCATATGCTGATGACACGGCTCTTCTTTTTTCTGCTAATACTTACAAAGAGGTTTCGCTGTTTCGCTTATTATTAAGCAACATTGTATGCTCATCTTTAGTCCTGAAGTTTTTAGTAAACGAAGGAATGATCTTGTGTGTGGAAGCTCTCAAGCTTTTCGAAAAGTTTTTACTAGCAGATTTTTCTGTTTTCTGGGTCCATATTTATATAATAAAATTAATAAAGAGATAGCTATATATCAATGCACTAAAGTGATATGTAGAAAGAATGTCACACAATGGCTACAGTCTCTTGACTATAATATAACTGAGGAATTACTGTCAATAGTAAAGTAGGAATGCGATAATAACAAAGTATGTAAAGTTTACACACCCTCTTACACACACTCACACACTTACATTATAAACAAAAAGAGGATCTCAACCACACAATTTTTAATTTTTAATTTGTTTTTCTTTTGTGTACATTTTCTTTCTTTTAATATGTTGTAATTAAAAGTAATAATATATTTAAAAGGGTGTCTGGGCGTTGACTGCCGACGGACAGACCTATACATATAGGCTTAGTTCGGCTGCAAATGTCTGTTTTTCTGTGCATGCATAATGAAATATGTTATTGTTTTCATATCTTGTACCTTTTTACTGAATAAAGATATTATTATATTATTATTATTATTATTATATTATTATTATTCCAGCGTATAAAAGTATAGCTGAAATTGTTATGCAATGGCAACAAAATAATTTAATAAGCTTTAAACTTGCCTCCGTAGTCTAGCGGTTAGGTCCGTGGATTTAGACTTGAAGGTTCGATTCTTGTTCGGGAGACAATAACTTATTTTATTTATATGTGATATTTTTAGATTTAGTACGCTAGCGATATCGAAAAGCTTGCCACTTGTTAGGATGGTTGTTATGATGATTATATTTGGCTACCTGGAAAGGGATACGTTCGTGATGATACTTTCAGTTCGCCTAAGTAAGAAATGTATTGTAAAGTTGTTTATTTTCTAAATTTATTAACAATCAATTTAAATTGTAGCCTATCAATTTTAACTACTATGTAACGAAGATTAAGTATTGCTATTAAGTATTTAAGTATTATTGTTCCAAGGCTCCTTGACAGCGATTTTTTTATTTATTTTTTATTTCCTAACAGGTCACACAGCGCCATCTAATTTCCGTGGTACGCTACGAGGCTTGTGTTACGGAAACTAGATGGTTGATAAACTACATATTATACTTTTTTTTTGTAAATATATACATGTTATACATATAAACACCCAGACCGAAACAAATTATACAATGTACAACTTGCCCCCGGTGGGAATCGAACCCACGACCTCCCGAGTTTGTTACCACTTGGTCAAGTCAGGCGGTCAAAGAGAAGCTATTTTTATGTAAGTAATTAATTTTTATTTTCCAGGTTTCTTTTAGGTTCAATTTAGTTTTTAATGTAATATAGTTTAATAATATAAGTTTTTCTTTCAATAATTAAAATAATATTTTCTTAATATTAATAAATAATATATTTTAACCATTTTTTTATTATTTTCCTGTCGCATTACTTGGAATTGTGCCTAAAGAAATATTCTGTCTCCCTGCGTTATCTACGGCCGTTTGAGCCTCAGTTCGCCATCCAAGACATCTAGCTTATCCTGATATCTCCAAATCTATATTGCGCCATTGGACTTTTCCACAAGAGAACTTCTTTGGTTGCAGGCTTTTCCCTCAGCATCGGTTGGCACACTCCTTGATCGAAATACACTGACCATGGCGGTATGCCTTCGTCTCGTGCATCAGTGTCGATGCGTAGAACCAGTCATGATCGACTGGTTCGGACATCACGGGCTTTCTTTTGATAGAAGTGCTGGCCGCATTCCTCGTCACGCGGCTCTCAACGACATCATCCGAAGGGCACTTGTCACTGCTGGTGTACCCGCAACCTTAGAACCATCTGGGATTGTGCGGAGCGATGGCAAGAGACCCGACGGAATAACTGTTGGGCCGTGGAAACTTGGCAGGTCTCTGGTGTGGGATGCGACGTGTGTTTACATTAGCTCCATCTCACATCAAGGCGACCTCGCGGGGAGAGCGGCGTTTTCATTTTTGTTTCGGATGTTTTCGATTTGATTTATTTATTTAAATTAATAAATATTATCGTGTCCCAACCAGGTCGAATCGAACCCGATACCTCCAGGTCTAAATCCACGGATATAACCGCCAGACCACGGAAGCAGTAATAATAATAAGATACATTATATCATGCAATACCCACCATGTTAACCACATTATATATTTACGTGAACTTTACAGATAAATTCATATTAATTAATAATAAACATAAGCTAATAAATAAAACAAACAAAACAAAATATTACATAATAAAACAAAGGACAAAATGCCTTAAGGTCCCAGCAGTGAAGGCAATGATGTCAATACGACTAAATAGGAGGATGTGTCGTAACTAGTAAGCTGGGGTGCAATTCTAACCAATTAACTACATAAATAGTAAGTACCTATGCATAATAATCATAAAGATAATATATTATTAGGAAATAGAAATTTGTGAAGTTGCAATTTAAAATTAAAGCATTAAGTTTAAAAAAAAATGAATTGAAGGAGCTTGGCTGATGGTCTATGAACGCATAATACCACTGGCTGTATATAATTACTATGGCAAACTAACACAGTTTATAGAATAATTTGTTAGTAAATCTGGCGGCAACTTTATATTTACTCGTAAACACCTCATTTCGTAACACTTCTAAGTTTAGACTATAGATTTGGGGTTAAGATAGGTGAAGTAATAAATATCGCGCAGGTGAACGTTATGCTCACTTCTTTATGGTTTATTGTTTTATGGGTTCTCTTAAATAATTGTTATGCATTCGATACACAAGACGTAGGGTTCCGCAGTCTCAAGAAAATCAACTATTACACATAATAGATATTATGCCAAATATATATTTTTAGCCTGTTGACGACTCCTGTTTGTCTAGAAATAGAGCAGTGACCAATCAATCAAATCAACAAAAATAAGCCTATTAATCTCCACTGCTGGATGTAGGTCTACCCCAAGGCTAGTCACCGCACGCGGTCTTTTGCAACCCTCATCCAACCTCTACCAGCGACCTTCCTTGGATCATCCGTCCATTTTGCGGGTGGTTGTCCCACTCTGCGTCGTTCTGTACGTGGTCTCCACTCTATAACCTGTTTGACACATCGCATTCATCGGGATTTACCTTAGAGACATATTTCTTTCGACGTATCAGCCAAGTTTCATAGATAGAAATAATTATATCAGATATTTGGACAACTCTTTGCCACGTCCTTGCCCATCTTGGGACACTAAGTTCAATTACATATAGTTAAATTTAACGGGTCATTAATCAATTTACTTTATAGACATATTTTTCCCGACGTTTCATTCAAGTTGGTATTAGTCGTGCTCCGCGGTGTAGCCTTCGTCCAGAATGTGCGGTGTATGTAAACCTACCCACTTGTCACTTTAAACGTTTTTAAAAACCGCGACATACAACACTCACAATATCCTCGGCTGTATCGGGTGATTGAACGCGGCGTTGAAACCGATTAATTATTGTGTTCTACGATGAAGAAAGCTTATAACCTTATCTCGATTGAAATCATGTAAAGAACCGTTAAATTTTAAAAACTAAACACCAAAATATAATATTTACTGTAAACACTATCGCTTCCATTCATCACGTTGATGGTGAGAACCTTTAAAAACTTCGGAAAGTGAACCTTTTATAATATTTGCATAAAACCATCTGCGACAAAAATGGCTTGCTCAAGTAAATATAAGTAAAATTATACAGTGTGTCCTTTATTGTGGACATAGCGGTGCCAGATAATTTATTTATACCAAAATTATAAATGGTTTCAGAGATAGAAGGTTATGTTTTTAACGGTCCAACAAAAAGAAAGTTCACCAACTATGATTGCCTTTTATACCGTAAAATTTTATGCTCTAACGTATAAATGCGTGTCAAGTCTTATTTAAAAGTTTGTTTCTTTATTTATAAATATTTCATAGGTCTTGCTAACCCTCAGTTGGCGAGAGATTTCTAACATAAAATTGCTTAAACCTGTCTTTTTTTTAACTGCCCCCGTAGTCTAGCGGTAAAGTTCGTGGATTTAGACTCGGAGGTACCGGGTTCGATTCCTGGTCGGGACACAAAAATATTCAATAACTAGCTGACCCGGCGAACTTCGCACCGCCTAACCGTCATTGAATGTTTGTTAACCTTAGTTAGCACGTAGAAATCCACAATGCCAAGTGCTTATACGCAATGCTAATGGCCGATTGGATCTTCTCAATAAACTCTACATAGAAGGCCTATGTGATAGCTGGGCACCTCCGCTCTTCCAGGATTAGCGTCTCGGTTATGCTAGGAGAGGTCGATTAACCGTTGAGCGGTAAATGGTTTGACTTGGCTTTATTTCTGTATTCAAGCGCAGAGTGGGCTCGCGCAGGAGTCTTAGGAGCAACGACTCAGTAACCATTTATAATAAGAGCGCTAGGGAGTTATAGGCTCCCGCTCGGATGCGCGCCACCTATCGGACAACAGTAGTACTATGTCAGAAACCTTGGCCGATGTTCACACAACATATTTCCAAAGTTTCATCCCGATCGGTCAAGTAGTTTTGAAATGCATAGGGAACATACATATACACACATTCATTTTTATATATTATTTAAGAACTATATAAGATGGTTAATGCAGATATGACAAGAAGGCTGGCAGTATTCTCGCGCAGCATATCAGCGTCGCTGTACAGGGGGGAACGATGCAAGTGTTCTTGGCACAACAACTAATGTTGGGGGTTTTGTTTTATTTACGAGGGGCGTTCAAAATATTCTCGGTATGTGGATAAAAACAAACAAGTACGAAAAGTTTGATATTTTTATTTTTCAATATACTCCCCCCCTATGTTCATACACTTATAAGATCGATCAATTATTTTTTTTAATCCCTCATAAAAATATTTTTTATCTTTGGTGTAAAAATGCTCCTCCACGGCCGTCTTCAACGCTTCATCGTCAGAAAATTTATTTCCACGCAGATCCTTTTTAAGATTGGGAAACAAAAAGAAGTCGCTTGGGGCTAAGTCCGGACTATAGGGTGGATGAGTAACAGTTTCAAACCCACATTCAACAATAGCTGCCTTGGCAATATGAGCAGTATGGACAGGGGCGTTGTCATGCAGAAGCAGAACACCTTTGGTTAACTTTCCTCGCCTCTTTTCTTTGATCGCATCTCTTAATTGACGTATAACGTTAGCGTAGTACTGCCCTGTGATATTTACACCTTTTTCTTTATAATCGATAAGCAAAACTCCTTCACAATCCCAAAATATTGTGGCCATGACCTTGCCAGCTGACGGGATTACCTTGAACTTCTTGGGATGAGCTGAACCCTTAATGTGCCACTGCATGGACTCCTGTTTGCTCTCTGGGTCATAATGATGAACCCAGGTTTCATCTCCAGTAACTATTTTTTGCAGCACCTCATCGGGATTTTCACCACACAGCTCGATAAAATCTGAACAGCAAGCCACACGCATATCCTTTTGAAGAAGCGTCAGCATTCGCGGAACGCATCTTGCACTTACTTTTGACATATTAAGATGGTCATGTATAATGTCATGTACGGTACCAATAGAGAGATTGGTTACTTGAGCTATAGATTTTACCTTCACTCGGCCGTCTTCCAATATAAGTTTTTCCACTTTATCAATATTTTCTTGTGAGGTAGCCACTACAGGCCGGCCAGGTCTAGGGTCATCTTCAATACTCTCCCTTCCACGCTTAAATTCGCTTGACCATTTTTGAATAGTAGATAAAGAAGGAGCAGACTCACGGTAAACACAATCCATTTCCTCTTTTATGGTTTTTTGATTTTTACCCTGTTTTGTCAAGAATTTTATGACGGATCGGTGCTCTAATTTCGTTAAAATTGTTAATTCGCTCATGGTGTTCATGTTTGTTCGGCAATTGCAGAAAAACAAAAGAACATCTCGGTTCCAATTTTACTTTTTTTTAATGTCAATGGATGAATCTTAGCGGCCAGTAAGAAATATATATATAAAAGAGGTTGTAACGTATCAATACCGAGAATATTTTGAACGCCCCTCGTATAGTCTAGTTTTTATTTTTAAATAATTGTATTTGTATATTATTTCGAATAAATATTCACCTACTATATGTGATGTGTTTTTTAATTATTTACTATTTATATGTACTAGCGGATTTGTATGTATTTGTGTATGGTTCTGGCAGATGTATGTGGTCGGCCATCGTCACGGACTATGCGGAACAAAAACAAATTGCCCTAAACTGGAGTTTTTGCTTCGTTCTCCCGAGGAGCCCTCTAGGGTTTTATTATGACACCCGCTTTGTCTCCACTTACTATATGTTATATTAACGATAGGATATAAGGAGATTCATATACTTGTACATCTATTGTTAGTCAATGAGATCAAATAGGATAGAGCGGGCATTGGTTGCTATTTTATTATTATTTTTATTTTAAAAAACTGACTGGAATTTCTCTTGTCCAAAAACGAACGTGTTTTACAATCCCGTAGCACGCAGTACGCATTATCAGTACCCACGACCATAACCAGCAATGTTTTGTTATAGACTAATACATTTTGTGACGATTGGTGTAGTTTTGATTCTTATACCATTTGCCTTCATGCCATGTTTTGTTATATATTCAATGTCATTGATTTTTGGGGCAGAATAAGCTAGAAATGTGCTTGAAATGGAGCAACTAATATCGTTTATATATTGAAAAATAAATACATAAATAAATAAATATAAGAAATTTCATTTTTGCGTTGTATTAAGGCGGCACAACTTTATTGCGTAATATTATTGTAGGTGTATAAGCCTGCTAAGACCGGTAAGAAGTTTTATGATTTGTTTGTTCTTTGTTTAAACTTCTCCACAATCATGTAAATAAGTAGTATAGAAAAAACTTTTTTGGTTACCATCCAATGGACGCGGGGTCACATGTAGTATAAATAAGACTATATTAATGCCGCTGCTATGTACGGTACGTTATTAGATTAATCGTGTCGTTTTTCTAACAAATTCCCCGCGTGATAATGCGTCGTCGAGTGGCGAACATTACACCAAATCTCAACACCAGCTCATTTATTCTGCACTCAAATAAACATACGTGGAGACGCATTTTTGAATAGGTTTGTCTTTTTTTATCGAATGCCGACGAGTCGTTGATCTAATGCAATAACCGGGCTGACTGCCGGGTTTTTATATTATGTTATTTCTTTGCGAAATGTCTTCAACATGCAGTGGAAATAAACATAATCTATATTGGACAAAAACAATGCATTCGTGCTATTTGTAACACACCTATGTCTTCCTGTTCACATTTATCTATAAAACTAAAATTACCGACTTACTTATTTACATACTTAAATGCTGTTTATTTGTAAAAAGCCACCCTGAAATTTTTAAAACTCTTGGGGATAATTGTAAATTTAAAACGTGTTATCCTAGTAGAATAATTATTTCAGCGCATAAGAGTACCTAAATGGGCGATATTGTTAAAAGCTTCCAGTTAATAAATGTTTTTATTCCACAAATGAATACCTAGACACTAAGCTCGACAAAGTCATGTGACTAAATAAATAATTGTATTAAAGAATACCGAAGCATGTGATATAATTACCTACATAAAGGGTAGGTTTACATTTTACCGCCCAGTATATACGAGACTACACCGCATAGCTCCAGTCGACCCGTGACCACGGCCAATACAACATGGCTGAAACGTCGGGAGAAATATGTCTCTAAGGTAAATCGCGTAAAGACCCGTTAAAATTATTAAAACTATGTAGGTACTTATATCTAAATTAAATGTTTATTTCTTTAAAATTGTTAATGTCAAAATTAAATTAGAAAAAACTATAATTAATAACAATCATTAATATTTTCATTAAAAAAAAAAAATGTTGACTTAATCTTTATTTTTTGTTACTTGTTATAAATTTTATTTATATGTACTATAGATGTTTTTATTAATAAGTGAGTTGTCTTGTATATAGTTATTGTAATGCAGTAATGTTTTCTTCGTTTTCGCTATTCTACTTAATTTTAAAACCCATATGTTTTAGAACCTTTAATAGTTCTTAGAATAGTTATTGTTTTAAAATTGTCAACTGTTGGTTTTCCAAAATGAATAAATAATTAAATTTACAAAGTAGTTAAGTCAAGTAATTATTGTGACGCTTTTTGTCACAAAAATTGTTGAAGATTTGAAAACACTTAACACTTCTAAATTTATGCTTTTATCCTAAACAAACTTATGTAGTGTAGTGATCCTTCTGACTTAGTAATTCAATTCAATTCAATTCATTTATTCACCATAAGATACATGACGTACACTTGGTTTTGTCAGTTATACAATCAACAGTTTATATATCATGGAAGGATAGCAAAAGATCGACCATTAGTGCAAAGAACAGCCATCGTCATTACCAAATTAAGACTATGTAAATTATACACTCCCTAAATATAGATGCTGCTGTAAAAGAGCGTTGTCAGTTACTATACTACTTAAACCTACGTTAATAAATTAGATGTCAGTAAATGTCACAAAATATATTAATAAATATTACACTATGTAAGATAAGCAGCTGTAAAAGGGCGTTGTCACTTAAAAACTAAAAATAAAAAAAAACAAAAAAATATATATAAAAAACTTATGTTTGTTATCAAAGTAACCTAAATGTCATAATTAAAATAATAATAATTAAAAAATATGAAAGAATGTCACCTAATATATTCCTCTTTTAAAGCAATTGGTACTGTACATCTCTGCGACCCGTGACTCACCCAACTTAAGGCATCAGTTGAAAATCAGCGCTCCAGCCTTGGCTGTAACATATGCTAAGCCGACCACCTATTTATCGCCACACCTGTATGTATGTTTCGGTATATAGAATAGGCTTACATTTATACATTTAGATTTATTCCTTGCATATATATTTTTTTGTAACCATTGTAATTGTTGCGATAAATAAAGTATTTTCTTTCTTTCTTTCTTTAGTTAGTTTCCTAATACAAGACCAGTGCGTAAGGGCAATGCAGGATAATAAGACAAATAGCCGAGTTTTCGATATAAGTCATTGCATCGAGTCATTTAGGCCGCGGCGGAAGGCAGTCGTTATTTTTTATTAGATACGAAATGTGCTCACTGAGTACGCTTTTAGAGGAATTTCTTGTGGTATTTAACGTATATTAGTGTCCGAAACGAGATGTATAATGAGCAAGTACTTTAGTCGTAACGGGTGTGGAGTTGGTGAATTAAAACTTTTGCCAAAATTTCGATTTTATTACGGCCCTTACGCAGATTGGTTTATTAAAATTAATTTTCTTGCTCCACTCGCTTTATCATCATTACAACCTCATACATAATCTTAGATGTCCAATGATGACAGCACTGGTCAGCATTTTGTTTGTTATTTCAAGTTTAGTTTGAATCAACCATACACTACCCAGCAGAGATGTGAGTACCTCCTTAAACAATATATCTCTCATATTTTGTACCACTAAAATTCTCTGCAATACATGTAAACTTTTGTCAATAAATGATTTGTACCTGAACCTGTATCTGTACCTGTACATGTACATGTACCTGTACCTGTACCTGTACCTGTACCTGTATCTGTTCCTGTATCTTTACCTGTACCTGTATCTGTATCTGTTCCTGTATCTTTACCTGTACCATTACCTGCTTGGCTTGGTTTGGTTAGGTTTAATTTGGTTTATCTCAGACCTTATAGTAACCGCAACCTCAACTGAGGCAACCAATGCGCGGGTCCTGGCCCTTATCGGTGACTCAACCATACACTACCCAGCAGAGATGTGGGTACCTCCGTAAACAAATATCTTTCATCTATTTCACCACTAAAATTCTCTGCAATACATGTAAACTTTGGTCAATAAATGATTTGTAGCTGTACCTGTATCTGTATCTATATAAGTACCAGTACCTGTATCTGTACCTGTATCTGTACCTGTACCTGTACCTGTACCTGTACCTGTACCAGTACCTGTATCTGTATCTGTACCTGTACCTCTTGACAAGGGTGTAACGCTAGCATTATGACTCGATCAACTCCACTGCAAACACGTACTAAACCCCTATCGCGTTTCCACCTGTAGCCCCTCCAAATCACGTGCTTCGTATCGAACGCTACGCTGCCAGTCTCATCACCTAATTTACTGTTTAATAAGAAATAGGTGGCTCTTATATAATATTTCCACAGCTCCGAGTTATTCATTACCTACTGCTAAGGTATCGACTTTGATCGTTTAAATTAAGTCTCCGCTGTCGAAGTGGGAAGAAAAAACGAATTTTATTAGTTTATTAGATTACCTATTTCACTTTCATGTTGCCGACTTGGAATTTCATGGCTTCTTCCCTAATAAAAATGAATTTTGAGAAAGAATTAGGATTGGAATTGAGCAGATCTGCCATCAATATATTTATGGAAAGAGCTTCCAAGACGGCATTTACGAAATCATACAGTATTTGGTTGGGTAGGGAGAGGAGTAGAATGGTGGATGGTGAGCGATAAATAGAAAAAGGAGTCCTCCTTTTCAAACCAGCCTATTGTCGGTCGCAAGCCCGAGACACTATTCTTCTCATCTCTTACCCCCACATAATGGATACGGCACCCGCACGGTGAATCTATGGAATGTTTAAAAAAATGTCTTCTCTCCCAATATTATATTATAACTAACTGCCTCTGTGGTCTAGTAGCTCAAGCGGTTAAGTCCGTGGATTTAGACGCGAAGGTACCGGATTCGATTTCTGGTCGGGTAGCATTAATTGGGTCGCTAAAGACATTAAAGAAGATCTAGAAACTAGTATTAATATTTTTTTTCAAAATATATTGTTTATATTTATTTATTTTAAAACTTTATTGTAAAAAAGACAACGTAATGCCGCTCTCTGCCTACCTTGGGACATTGGGATCACTCTTCACAAACTACACCTTCAATAAAATCGTTATAAAAATAATCAGCGTAGATGAGACGCTACGACATCAAAAAGCTAGTCACTTGTCATGATGGGCCTATAGTAAAGTTGGCTAAATGTGAATCCGCTTTTTTTAAAGTTTGGTTTCTTACCACCAGGACTGGGATACGGTCGTGATGATACTGATATGATAAATATCAAGACGGGTCAAGAAGCCAAACAGTATGGGAATTAAAGCTACGACAATAGTCACAAAATGAATTAGTCTTTAACAAAGCATTATTGGTTACAGTCGCGTTCGACGTGAGCTATTAAACAGATTATATTGTTTTGTTGTTTTATGAACAATATGCAGACCTGCGTGCTACGGAAGTGTAAAATACGAGTACTGTCTTGTTCGACGAGAGAACCTCGAATCTGTTTATTAAAATTAAATAACGTACTTAACCCTCTGCAGCTGATGTGGTAGTCTCCTAGACACCGTGTTTCAGTTTTTCATTTTCTGAGTTTATGTTTTTGTCAACTTTAAAACATTCCAACGACCAATTCACATGTTATTACTACTATATAAAGTTTCAAAATTTTATAAAATGCATTTTTTACTTGCTTTATAAAAATATAACGTGTAGGCAACATTTCGTATAATTGACTTTTATTACAAAATCAAAATATATACGAGTATATACGTTTTACGATGTTTATTTATGTATATATAATATAATGTATATTAAAGGATTTTATGTAGATATAAATCACTACACTATTTATAAAAGTGTCCAAAATACTACATGTCAATTAAATTCTTAGGACACGTCAGTTGCAGAGGGTTAATAATCACGATGTATAAAAAAGGCAACTAATGCCAATCTTATTTTAATCTCGTTGAAAAAATATAAATATAGTATTAAATTAAAAAAAAAACAGTAGCTATATAAAAATTATTTATATGCCTATATGCACTTGTAAAATACCTTCGAAAATTAATATTCAGGTTTAACACAATATAAAGTGCTTTTCTCTCGCAAAGGTGTTTCTTCGAAAAAGCCTTATTTCTTAAAGGAATAATACCCCACAAAGGCGTTACATTAGGTTGGTTGTCCAATTTAAATACCTTATATATATTATATTTTTTATATACATTTAAGAGGGCTTAACAGGCACAATCCAACCTCCAGAAATGCAGTCCATCAACCCTCCAGAAAACAAAACAAAGCCACGGACACCCTGGATATACTCTCACTGTCATATACCTAATTTTAGACAGAGAAAAATAGCATAAATATTTATAACCTTGATTTTTTTTAAATCTTTTTATTATTAACCCCTACTTTACCAAATTATACGTAGGAATGTCATTTCCTAAATTAAAAAAAAGTATTAGTTTGTTATTTTTGCTTTTATCAGTTGCTAGGTTTTTAAATTAAACAGCCGAGGTGTACAATAAAAGTGTTTTATTCCCCAAAGAAAGATTATTTCGGCTACACCTCTGTTAGATTTCCTTTCAGTGTTTTTCATAAAGATATATTATTATGTTTAAAAATCTTATTTTTCGTTTATTCAATTCTTTTTAAGCATGTATTGAGAGATTTTTACTACGTAATCTGCATTTTTTTTAATGATGCTGAGAACGATTTGTAACCAACCAGTCACTGACGACCGACATCTTGCGAATATGCTTTTTCACACTAATCTCTCAAAGACTGTCAGCTTGGTCTAGCGGTTAAGTCTGTGGATTTATTAAAATTATTTGAGATTTTTCTTGGGTTTGGTACGCTGGAGACATCGAAGAGCTTGCCACTTGTCGTCATGATGGGCCATAATAAATTTGGCTAAAAGTGAATCCGCTTTTTTTGGTTCCTTACAACCCCATGAGGGATATGGTCGTGATGATACTTTTACTTCTTATTTTAACAAGATTACAATTTAAATAGAAAAAACCTTTTATTTAATACGTATAGTTTAGGTATGTCTAAAATATCATCATGACAGCACTAGTTGATACGAAAACTATATATGTACATGTTGTCGCTACTGATTTTTGACGTGGCAACACTCGCAGCGAATGACGTGGAGCGAGAATGGAGGGAAAACATTGAGCTCGCACTGCCGTAGGCGCCTTGGGATCTCACTAAGGAGGCCTCCGACCTCCCGCGGTGGCCCTTTAGACTGGGGTCGTATCATTGATGCTTTATCGTATCACCGTCTTTACAAAAAAAGGTCTTAGAGCTCAGTTGGAATAATTTGTCTTAGTCAATTTATAGTAGTAACTATATTTACTATTAAATTTATTAGATTAAGTGCTACTTAATTATTCATGAGTCAATGATTGTAAAAATAAGTATAAGAAGAATGTATTAATATGTAATCTGTCAACTTTTACTATATACATATTATTTATTTTTCAAATATAAAATAACATTAGTTTTATCCATAGGCGCGGTGGTAGCTCGGTTGAAAGAACGCGTTCCTTAAATCCTACAAATGTCGGTTCAAACGGCATATACCAATGAAATACACTTTTCTTAAGTACATTTGTCATAGATTTACAACACCACCGTTGAATGATGAGTCTTATCCATAAAAGTGTTGAAACAACAATTATTATTATTTTATTGTATTGAAGTAATTTGTACCACGTGTCACGCGCGGTAGAGAAACATCTTTCGAACGCCTGGTAGGCCAGGGGAAAGTCGATAGCGAGAGGATGCGTGGTAAGTCACCGATAAGATAGACTGACGGTGAAGACCGCAATGGATCATATCCTACATATGGCAACGGCTTGTTAAGCCTGCCACAGCACTCAAATGGCGACCACGACGACTCTACCAAGAGTGTAGCGACTAAAAAGAAGAATAAAAATATGAAAAATAAACTATTACGTCGGTAAAAACGGTAGCAAAAAAGTTAATATGCTCTAAAAACGCCATGTCCTTCACAATAATAGTCGTCATTTATAAAATTAAAGATGAGAAATAGTTAACAGCACACTTATGACAGCTCACATAAAACTTAATAACCAATCTTTTATCCTTATGGCCCGTTCACACGACGAGCCTTAAAATAATCCTTGCTTTTTGTTTCTGATTAAACATCGTATTGCAAATCACGAGTGTCATCACAGCTTTTACAAAACAAAGTCCTGGACCTCCACTGAAGATGGGACTTTTAGGACATACATTGTATTAAACTTTTTAAACTTTCGCGCATATTCATAATAGTTTTTATAATTTTGACGGGTCTTTACGCGATTTACCTTAGAGACATACCTATTTCTTCCGACGTTTTAGCCAAGTTGCATTGGCCGTGGTCACGGGTCGACTCATACATTGGATATCTGGAAAATTTAGCCTATACTCACGAGACGGGATGGCGAGAGACTGATGTAATTTTTTTAATGACTATTAGCGTTTTAAAAGTATTATGTATAATGTATTATATATGTATATATATATAAAGTGGACTGCAGCTGTGGGAGTTCATATATTGACCAAACTAAGCGCACGATAGCCGAGAGGGTCAAGGAACATATAGCAGCTTTAAAAAACTGCCAAATAAACAAGTCAGCAATAGTAGAACACTTAATGGATAGTGGCACAAACCATTGGATTGAGCTGCGCGACCCAAAGATACTCTCCACCGATCGTCACTATTACCTTAGAATAATACGTCAAGCGATCGAAATAAAGAAACACAAAAAAACAATAGTTTCGACGCCGGTATATGGTACACATATAACATATGTGTGCCGTTTGCTGTAGAAACTCTGGGACCATGGGGTCTAAGCACCTACAAGTTGTCTCCTTTGATGACATGATGATGATGGCTCTTTCTTCAAAGAATCAGTATTGCAATTCAGTGAGGAAAGCGCCGCCAGCATTCATTCCACCGTTCCTCTCGGAATTATATTGGTATTCGTAATTAAATGTTAATTTTGAAAATATATATTTGTAATTATTATCAACTTTATTTATTAATTATATAAATTAATTTTTCGTGCCGTGTGAACGCGCGTTTTAATAGAAAAAGTTGAACATGCGTGTGGAGGAAATTAAGCTTCGCCTCATTAACTATTAGTAAGTAATTTATTGGCTAATACATAGGTAACTTATCGACTTTGACGAGGATCCACATTAGCGCGGTTCATCGCGTTATTGTATCGTCGTAGTCATTTACAAAGATTTCATTCTGATACATCCCAGCCATTATTAGAATAATTGATGAAAATATATATAAAAGGGTATTTCATTAAGCGCTTCCTATCTTTAATTGTAAATAAAACAAATTGTGTGTTAATTATCAATTTTTATTATTTTTTGAAAAACCTATTGATGTATGGAATATAACATCGCTCAAATGTCCGCGACGGCTTTTCTGGGTCCACCCAATTGTCCGATTTTCCATGACTCTGGCGCATAAATCAGGCTGAATTTGAACGAAGCCACCACTACACTTGTACCTTGCAAGCCGGCATGTACCAATGAGAAATACACATATATATTTACAATTTACATATATATTCCTGTGCTTTGGAGAGCTGGCTGAGAGAGTCTACATCTTCGTCGTGCGACAGATGTAAGAGTCTCCAAATTTATATGTACGCGTAGGGATAGTGGGTACAGTACAGGTACGAGTACGGTACAGTGAGGGTGCATATTTTAGTCTTTACGTGTGGTTCGGTTACGTAGATAGAGAAGACGGGATAAGGTTGTGGAGCTCTTCAGACCACTCGCAGCGATTCGAGAGTTTTAGGCACTGTGGTGTCGTTCACTACACGAATCGCCTCCCTCTGCAGGACATTAAGAGTATCTGAAAGGTAGGTACTTAGTGGAACCAACCAAAAGGTAAAAAATCCACGCATGACCTTATTTGTGCTTTATAAAGGTTTCTATCGTTTTCTCTTGGCATGATCTCTTGATCCTTGAAATTCTACTGGCAACCAAACGGTCTACTACAGCTGGTTTTCTGGAGCAATTATTTAGTAAATGGTCAAAAGATGAGCAATTAATAATAAATAACACTGATTCAAATATATAATTTCTTGTAAATCGTCGTCTTTATTGCTACGAGTATACCTACGTGCCAAAAATATTTGGGTCGTAAAAAAAGAAGTGCTCGCGTGTGGTACACTCTTCATACTCGCCCGAGTCGACTGTGTGATCGACTGGTATATATCAACTAACACCAGTCACGCGATATCTTCCTGCACTCATATGGAGAATTGAAGATGACTTTTTATTTTTTATTAAAACCCTTTTTAAAGTTCAGACTGTCTTGTCGTTGCGAAACTAAAAGTATTGGGCCTAAGCAAGTCTGAAAGTTAATCAACCTTCGCAAGCCCAAAACACCCGCACGGTGAATCCATCGAATTCTATCTTCTTCTACTATGTGTATTTTTGTCAGAACCTTTTTTTACAACATACGACAGTAAATTGGTACTTCTATTGTTTAAAAAAAATCCAATGTTCCTATGTCCTCAAATTCGTACTGTATAGAAACCATACTATGGAGTTAGTCAAATAAAACTGGTTGTCTAAGAATGTATGTAAGCTTCGAGAAAGAGATAGTATAGAAACACTCCTCGTGTCTGACATAGTAGTACTATTTCAGATAAAAAACGTCGTTATATTTATTTACCAATTTTCTCAGAAATTTAGTTTTTGCACACGTAGACTGCCTCCGTAGTCTAGCGGTTAAGTCCGTGAATTTAGACTCGAAGGTATCGGGTTCGATTCCTGGTCGGACACAATAATATTTATAAAATTTAAATAAATAACTTTTATTTATTTGTGATAATTCTCGAGTTTGGTACGCTAAAGACATCGATGAGCTTGCCACTTGTCATGATTGGTTTGTAGTAAAGTTGGCTAAACATGAATCCGCTTCTTTATAAGCGTGGTTTTTGACCACCCTGAAAGAGTAAAGATCGTGATGATACTTCACTTTAGATTATAGATTAGTAACGATGAACAAGAAAATAGAAGAATTGAGAGGAAAGACAATGCCATGGAGACTAGTGAAAAAATTATTGTATAGGTTGTAATAATACGAATAAAATAAGTATTCTTAAACCCAGTTTCAGTCATAAATTAGGCTTCTCTTGCACACAATGGTTGAGTTCCACCCGGCTGTAAATCCATAGATTTTTACAGAATTTGTTTCTCCGATTGTCACAGTATTATATTTTATGTACATTCTGCTTTCGCTTTCGTCAGATTTGTCGCTTATAACTAATTGACTATTTTTAATTAACATATTTTGATTTTGTGTGTGGCTGCGTGTGTGTTTTTTTCCGCAATATATGCTCAAACGAATAATTTATTTTTACAGTAACTATAGCTAGATGATCCATAGTATGCCTTAAGAATACAACTTAGTAGGAAAAACAATGCATTAAAACAGGTCTTGGAATTAGCCTTAATGTCACCTCTGTTTATACTACTTGGTGGCTGTAGGCGGAAAGCATTTACATGCGCGAATAGTGTAAACGCCACTTGTATTATCGCACGTTCCGTTCCACCTACTTACATTATAGGCTATTTGCGAATTTACTTCAATCTTTATTAAAATTCTAATAAAATATTTGAGGCACTTAAATTGTTAGAAGATTGCGGCAATTGTGTAGAGCGAGACGATTTCCAGATACAATGATACATTCTTATTGCACAGAAAATAAAACATTTTACAGTTCTAAGGCGAGCTTAGTGTCTAAAAATATTATCTAACAGGTAACCTTTAGAAGAAGTCAGCAGGGGTTGTGGGTGCATGACCGCTAATGTTTGACAAAGATTTTTATAGCGAAACTAACTTATAACTAAAATTAAGCTATTGTACTTATTTACCGATAGACGAGTATACGTAAATAACACATAATTATTTTTACTACATACCTACTATAAAATAAATAAATAATATAATAATGATACATACAATAATATGTCTTATTCTGGGACATACAATAATATGCCCTATTTTTGGACACTGGAATAAAAACGATCATATAGATGGCACATCTATTTTTCTGATTTTGTTACTGTTAGAAAAAAAAATGGTCGGTTGCAGAAAGGCTCATTGTCTTGTGACGTGTTTAACAATTTTTATTTTTATACTAGCACGACATGTGACCTTGCGCCCACCTGATGGTAAGTGGGGAGCGAGATCCATAATTGTTAGCAACTGGAATCAGACACTCATGACTGATACTTCCCCGCCCCAGCAGACTGGACAGACAAATTACCACTATCAGTCTGCCTACCACCTATTATACCCACATATGCCCATGAGGCACCTTATATGTTGAAATAACCAAAGGGACAAGCTAAACGCGAAAATATTGATCTTAGATTATTTAAATGACCTATCTGCAACTGGCTGTAACACTTTAATTAAGTGACTATGGCCTATATTAATAAATCTATCTCAAGATTTGACATTCACTCAAGTATGTCTGATTGCCTGAAAATTGCCTCCCTGGTCTAGCTGTTAAGTCTGTGGATTTAGAATGTCTAAATCCACATTGGAGATACCGGGTTTGATTCCTGGTCAAGAAACAAAAATATTAATTAATGTAAATAAATACATTTAATTAATATTATTTTATTTGTGATATATCTTGAGTTTGGTACGCTGGAGACATCGACGAGCTTGCCACTTGTCATGATTGGCCTATAGTAAAGTCGACTAAATGTGAATCCGCTTATTTATAAGCCTGGTTTGTGACCACCCCGAAAGGGAAACGGTCGTGATGATACTTTACCTTTTTAAGTATGACTTGTCAATAACAATAATAAACAAATGAGAAAACTAAATAACCAAATCTATTAATAAAATAAATGTAAATCCTGTATTACTTTCAACCTATATAGATCACTGTTAGTACTCCATTCGTAACGACCGACTCATAATGTTGTCTGAGAGTTGAGAGTGCTACGACAAAGATAAACTGGCATGATGACTCAGCACATCTGCCACCACTACTGTCTACGTGTATCCTAGACTTATATATAACTCGGGCTTTTGGTTCAACTACGATAACAATAGGTGAAATGGCCTGCCACGCCGTTAATCAGGGGAAGGCGGCCCGAGCCATGTTACGTCCTATAATGAATTCCAGCTTGCCGCTCAGGTTGAAGGTCCGGATCTAGAAGACGTTCCCGTCTTACTTACGCTGCGCCAGCCTCGCATCACCTTCTGGCGAAGACCAATAGGGATAAGATCCAAAGTCAGCAAAACATATTGCTCAGAGTGGTCTCCCGAGCGCCGTGGTTTGTGCGTAATTCCGTCATAGCTCGAGATCTGGAAATGCCTACTATTGAAGAGTTTGTCGTCGGCCTGACTAAACGTATGTTCTATCGGGCCGACAACGGACACTACAAGCATCTCCAGAATATCGCTCAGTCTTGCGCTCGGTCCCCCAACGGGAGACCGCTCCATAGAGAAGTGCTCCTGGAGGAGAGCTGAAGTAGTCGAACCTAGACCCCCTGGGTTCGTGAGCCATACGGTCGTTATTACACCAGTAACAAAAAAGTGCATGAATTACCAACGGGATGAGTTACTCGCTGAGATCCTGCCGGGGAAAACGGAGGAATGTCCCCATCCCCAACCCAGGCCCATTAGCCATCCGGGCCTGGACGACTCCACTGACTGACTTGGTTCAACTTCGTCACAATCTCTACAATACAGAGTCTTAGAGGAGGCAGGAGATAATCCTTTCAGAACAAATTTCTGGAGATTTTTTCTCGCCAGGCTGATATTTTTTTTGTCAATATCTTAAGAAGGTTGTTGCACCCCTTTTACCGAAACCATTACTTTTCTATGTCCAATGTACCGTAAGAAAACTGTATTTTTTTATAGCTCACCAGGGCTAGTATTTATAAACCTTTGGAGGTCAGCATTCTAACCACACGGCCGCCGCTGACCCTATTTTGAAAGCCCAAACCCAATGTATTGATCAATGCATGTAGTTTGAATGGGTTTCAAGTGACGAATATTATTTGTTTCGATGTTATATGTTTGACCATTATCATTTCCTATTTGTAAGGGAGCCTGCACAGGGACAAAATTCTCTCTTGTTATTAAGTATTATTCTTATGAAAAAAGCAAAGAGATTTCTTTTGTCCAGGTTGGCAATGATTTTCATATCGACTTTTAAAATATTTATTTAAATAACAATCAAAAACTACTTAAATAAAAGCAATGAAATTAAATACTCTTACGATATGATTAATAAAAAAACAAATTGTCTATAATAAAAAAATATCCCCTAAAGACGTTCCATCAGAGATAGTCCCAAAAAGACAAGCAACATTTCCCCTCTGTGAAATAATTGCCAGCCTTCCTGTATCCAGATTTTCAGTAAGTCTTATTTGAGCTGTGTAATTTTTATATAAATATCACCATGGCAAGCCTACATTTTTTATTTTTTATTTAGTTTTTAAGTGACAACGCCCTTTTACAGCTGCTTATCTTACATAATGTAATATTTATTAATATATTTTGTGACATTTACTGACATCTAATTTAATAACGTAGGTTTAAGTAGTATAGTAACTGACAACGCTCTTTTACAGCAGTATCTATATTTAGGGAGTGTATAATTTACATAGTTTTAATTTGGTAATGACGATGTCTGTTCTTTGAACTAATAGTCGATCTTCTGCTATCCTTCCATGATATGTAAACTGTTAATTATATAACTTACAAAACCAAGTGTACGTTATGTATCTTATGGTGAATAAATGAATTAAATTGAATTGAATACAATATTAGTTTTCTTTAAAAATCAAAATTGGCTTCTGACATCATTGCAAATGGCACATACTCTCAACGAAATCAACAAATAGGTGGTAGCCGGACTTATGGTGGTTATTTTCCCAGTCGGGCGGGGAAGTATCCACCCTTCGTGCCGATAAACCCTGTGTGTATCCACACGTTTCAGGATCAGGCTCGGATTGCCGTCATGCTCAGTCAAGCCGGCATAGTCAGTGACTTTATGTGTTTGATTCCAGTTGCTAACATCCATGGACCTTGCGTGCCACTTACCATCAGGTGGGCACAAGGTCACGTGTCGTAGAAGTATAAAAATAAATTAAAAAACATAGAAGTTTTGCGCATAGAATTTTCATTAACAATAAATAAAAACTCATTTTTTAATATTTAAATTCGTAGCAAATCCCCGGCCTGTACAGAAAATGATTTGACATTTTATCAATGATATAATAATAAAAAATAATTTTAAATTTAGTTTCACGTAATTCGCGTGTTTAATTTTAATTAAACTGTAAGTTTCATTCAAAGTATTACTCGTACATATTAACAGATTTAAGGTATTACAGCTAAAGCAATGGTGCTTAATTTCAGCTGGAAAAAGCAACCGAATGACTCTCAGTAGGTATTTAAGTTCCTGAGGCAATTTGGAAACTTTTTGGTATAGCTCAAAACCCCAAATCGAATCAAACCCAGAATCGGAAAGGGGAAGCGGGGGGGTCAAAATGTAAAAAAAATGTTTAGAAACCAAATCAAAAGGTGGTAGCATTAATTAGCATACAGCTGCATATGGTCAAGTTGACAGTCTCCAGTAGCGGATAGTTTAAATCATCCGTTTCTGCTGGACGGTTTTTGAGAAATTAAAATAGTTAACTTGGAGAAAATTATCTGTCTTTTTTACAAAAGCATTAATAAAAAAAAACTTTATTCTTTTTTTTATTATGATAAGTTCTGCAATTTTTTCCCCAATGTTCCAGAATAACTATCAGATTCCGATAGCATGTCAAAACTTAATAAAAAGGCGTTCAAATCAAGACGTTCTTAGTGGGTGTCGTGACTGACATGGATTTTCTACAGTTGAAATAGTTTTTGGAGAAAGCAAGCACTGGTAATTTATATGTGGAAATAAAACATTGCTTTATTTTAAAAACCTATTGTGTGCACGTCAGAAAATTATTTAGAGGTTACACAAATCCTTGTTCTTCATCCTTTTAATAATTTATTTATTTTATATAATAATTTTTGTAATGATAATTTATTAGTATCGTCATTATTTAAATTATTTTGAATGATTCAACTCCATTCCGCAACTGAACCACACGCACAGGTCAGAATATGCACCCACATACCGTAGTCACCATCCCTTCGCGTACCTATAAAAGAGATTGCCCAAAACCAGGCCCTAACTTTTTTGCAGCGTGCCTCAACTAAATACAATTCAATAATCTTAACAATTAATTGTGTTTTTTATAAATTTCATTACAACATCTGTTTTACCCCAGCTTTAAAATATAATTTAATTAAATAGTCAATTGGTTAAAATTTATGTATGAAATAGTTACAAAGAACTATTTATACGATTAGGTTCTTTATTAAGACCAGGTATTTTTTATTAAGTAATTTTTTTATAGATAAAACATTGGAATTTAAAACGTACATAATAATAATTATTATTACTTGAAAAACCTTTGAAATTATTGGATTGTGCGAGCGAGAGAGATGCAAAACCGTTAAAACTCACGACAAGTATCAGTATGGATGCAAGAAAATCGTCTATCCATTTCAGTTAAAATGTTAACCTTAGTACCTACTATTATTACTCGGTTTTGTGGCTTAATGTAACGTGAAAACAATTAGGTACTAGCAGCTTTAGGTACTACCTGGAACGTCTAAGACATTATCATTTACTTGTAAACTGCACTCTAGTTAGGGCTTCCATTAAAAGCAACGATCCTTTTTTGTACTAAGCACGACATGTTTAGGTGGAACGTTATAGCTAAACGCGCTTTACACGACCAGTCTTCGAATAGCCGAACGTGCTGTGAGGGGTGTTTCTTTTAAACGGTGATGTGCCCTGATTCCCCATCATTTAATTTCTTCTAAACTAATTTCATCTCATAACTAAATATTATAAAACAAAGTCCACTGGCCACGTCTGTCTGTCTGTTCGCGATAAAATCAAAAACTACTGCACCGATTTTCATGCGGTTTTCACCAATGGATAGAGTGGTTCTCGAGGAAGTTAAAAGGGCAAAGCTGGGTAAAACAGTTATTATTATGATATAATAAACATGTATTTATTTATTAAAATTATTAAAAGTAAAAAATGTCCTCTTAAAGACGACCAGGGATATAGTCCCAAGAAGACTGGCAGCATTTCCCCTCTGTATAGCGAGGCTAATACGTTGGCAGAAATAATGTATATATTATATAATAAGTTTTATAATTTAATCTGATCTTGAGATAAGTGGTAGGCGGACGGATGGTGGTAAATTGCCCAGCCTGCTGGCGCGGGGAAGTATCCACCGTTCGTGCCGATAAACCCTGTGTGTATCCACACGTTTTGGGATCAGGCTCGAATTGCCGTCATGCCCAGTCAAGCCAGCATATTGTTAGGGAATAATGTCAGTCATGAGTGTCTGGTTCCATGGTCTTTAGAGGAGGAAAACTGTATAATCAAGCAAATAAATCTCTAAGTATTTACTCTAATAATAAATTTGAATGTAAAAAGAAAATTACAAGTTGGCTTCTAAAATTAAACTACACACATCAAAAGTGTCTAGGGATCAACATATATTTTTGCAATAACTTTTCTCCTGATTGATATTCATTAAAATTTTCTTTAAGGATTGATCAAATAAAATGTTTTCGTTTGTCTACAGTAACGATAAACCAAGTCACCTTTGCATTAGTAAAAAAAATTGCCATTTTCCTAATAAAGGGATTTTTGACATTTGAACCACTAACATTAAAGTTCGAAAAAAAGACTGAAATAACAATTTTTTTTTTTATTTTATTGGGTAACTTAAACAATTAATAATCCGTGTTTCTACCGCGAACACTAACAACACAAGAACATCGGTTTGGCATACTCAAAATGAGTTCATCCAAATCACGCTGTGGAATGGCCGCCCATGTTCGTTGCAACAACAAAAAAAGGTCTTCTTGCGACTGGATACCCTCCATATTCGGCAGAGCTCTTCTCTGAAGAATATCCCATGCATGCTCAATCGGGTTCAAGTCTGGCGACTGAGCAGGCCAGGGCAGGACATTGATGTTAGCTGCGGCGAGAGTCTGTCTTACAACTCTTGCGGTGTGCGGTCGTGCATTATCATGCATTAACTGAAATAAGGGACCGATATGCACTTGTAGAGGAACGATGACGTCTGATACAACCGTCTCAGCATAAATTTGAGCGTTGAGGTTGCCTCTGATCCAAATCAACTCAGTTCTTCCGCCGATCGAAATACCCGCCCATACCATGATGGTTCCACCACTATAAGGATGGACTTCCTGGCAGGATTTTAATCGCTGTTGGCGTCCAGGGGTTCTCCAGTGTCGTATACGTCTTGTATCCGGCCTCATACCAAAACGAGACTCATCAGAAAAGCACACGAAACGCCATTGTTCTTCTGTCCAATTTCTGTGTTCAAGAGCCCATTGATATCGAGTCCTACGATTGTGCATTGCTATAGGTGGTATCCGTAGCGGTCTTCGGGAATGAAGGTTCACTTCATGCAAGCGGTTTCTGACTGTTTGGTCGCTAATTAAGTTCCCTGAAGAGCGATGAAGGCTCACGGCTAACATCATGGCGGTTATTGTTGGAGTTCTTCGAGCTGTGATTTGAATGTATCGGTCTTGTCTCCGTGTGGTGCAGCGATACCGTCCTCCATGGCGCTCAGCCACGGTACCAGTGGTTCGGTAACGTGTCCAAAGTCGACTGATAACACTCTGACTTGTATTCAGAGCTAAAGCCACAGTACGTTGCCGGGAACCAGCTTCTATCATTCCCACGGCTCTGATCATTTCTTCCCTGCTTAAATGACGTCGCCGCTCCATAATAACGTTGGTTTTAATCAGTAGTAGGGAAACAGTAGCACTAATAATGTCTTCAATGCGTCTTATGTTTTTATAGGGAAAATATTGACAGCTGATTTTCATCTTTTACTCGAATTTGATTGACAGTTCCTGTTTTAAATTATGAAATGCACCAAAAAGGATCCATATAAATTTATAAAATCATAAATTTATTACAAAGCCACATCTCAATCACAAGAAATCCGCATAAACATGCTTGATCCCTAGACTTTTTTGATGTGTGTATTTGGATACTGAAAAATTGTTAGAAATTATAATTTAAACTGAACGATTTTAAAAATAAAAATATAATATTAAATAAATAGATATTGCACTTATATATTTTTATATTATGTATATATAAATAAATATATATTATAAAATATGATCAAAATAATAAAAAATAAAACTATTTATATATAAGATAAAATAATATATCATTGTAAGTATTGGGTTCATGGTAATCTATACACGAGTACTATAATCTATATACACCTAATTATATATACACTACACTACACTACATTACACTATACTACATTACACTACACTACATTACACTACACTATAGATGTATTTATTATTAAGTTTGAGTCAGAGGAACCTGGAGTGCTTTCACACAGACTATTATTTCGCTTAGTTTTGCCTCCAGTCTCCTACATAATTTTTTTAATAAATATGTTACTAATTTTAAGTTTTGTGGGAGAAAATAAATAACTTTTATTTTTATTTTATTTATTTGCTAACATTTATTGCTCACTTATCGCGTTTTTTTTTTAATTTAGGTAGATTCTATGATATTATTACCATTTATGTTGTTTCTTAAAATCGTAAAAATGGGTGGGTCTTTTTCCTCTGTTGTCCATCAAAAACAACCTTGAAAGCAGGAAAACCTTACAAATCCAATAACATATGAAAATGGAATAGGTTCTTTGTAAGAGAATCTCAACAAAAATATATTAAAGTACCTAATAATGTCAGTACTTACATTTTCAAATATCATTGTTCAAATATATAAATTTGTTTTTAGTCAATGAGAAAAAAATAATAGTTTTTTGGAGATTGTTTTAATAAAAAGCCAGTTTGGGATTGCCTGAAAAATATTTATTTAGCCCACGGTTATATTTGTTCCGTTTAGTTGGGTTAGTTGTGGATGTGCCCCGCACTGTGTGATGTGTTGAGGGGGTACCCCCACTACTCCACCAGGTCAATTATTGTGGTGGTGTAGCCCGTACTGTGTCACCACAGTGAGCATGCAAAAAACCTACCACATCTGGTGTACGAATTCATTACATTTACAAATATAATTCTAAAAATAATAACAAATATAATGCATTTTACAATTTATATGAAACTAAAATATGTAACACAAAGTGTATGCAAAAGAGAAATGTACAAATCAAATCAAAATAATTTATTTCCGTTTGGTTAGCACGTAACACTTGGATATTGTCAATACATACAAGCCAATAAATGAAAAATAATAATAAAAACAAATAAAAAATATTACCATTGACCATGGCTGGACCGAACCTAACATCAATACAGTAAGTATAACTAAAACATTGTTGCCATAAACGAGGAATTTGTTTTTACTTACAGCTAGATACTTTATATTAAATTCGTGGCTGTAAAAAGGCCATGATAGCTTACAATCTAATAATAATTATGTCCATAAATATTAATTCGTGGCTGTAAAAGCCGTGTCAGCTTACAACTACACAAATATAATATTAATGTCAAATAAATTGATAAATTACATGTCCGCTTACAATCTAAAAAATAATAATTGCTATGTCCAAATTAAACATTCATAATATTCGTGTCATAAGCAATGTACTCGTAATTATAATAATAAGGTAACTTAATAACTACTTAATATAAATTCGTGGCTGAAAAAAAATACTATTGAATGTACAAGTAAAAATAATGACAATACAACCTATATTGTATTACAATACAAAAGTTATTAACACATTTGAAATGGTTTCGTCATTAAAAAACTGATCTAAGGATATAATAACATTTTAAAATTAAATTAAAGTTAATTTACTTTTAAACAATGGAAGGGATAAATCTTTTAAATCGTCAAGTAACTATTATAAATTATAGGAGCCATACCCAATAAGCTTTTCTTAATTATAGATATAAATAACAATTTGAACACATAGCTAAATATAAGAAAAAAAAACAATAATATATATACGAGTACGTTACATATTTATATAATCACATTACACTACACTACATTAAACTACAATACACTACACTACATTAAACTACAATACACTACACTATGCGAAATAAGTATTCGTTAATATTAAGTTTGAGTCAGATGAACCCGGAGTGCTTTAACGCAGACTAAGCATTTGCTTAGTTTAGTTTTGCCTCCAGTCTCCTACATAAATGTGTCTAAAATATTGTTACTAATATTAAGCTTTGTGGGTGAAAATAAATACCTTTTTTTATTTTATTTTATTATTCTTATTAAGGCTGCACTATGTGGACCGACTTCTATACAGAGCTATACTGGTATTCTATAAGCAGATACTAAACTATAATCCTTTGCATCAACAATTGCGGCTTCATTCTGAAGAACGGCGCCCTACTTTGTAAATTGCGAGTTTTGACAGAATTACCATACGCTTGGATCTCTAACAAAAGGCAGTTACAATGTTACGTGTAGGCCTTCACAAAGACTCCTCATTAATAATAATGTAGTGTGCTAAACTTATTCAACCCGGCTTCGCTCGTATAGACATAATAAGCTTTCGCCTCGCCGTCAACTTGACGTAAACACGTAGCCAAAGCAGATCAGTACGTACGGCTACGGCTAGAAGCCGAAAACTGAACGAAGAGACGTGGGCTCAGATACGGAGAGACGTAAGCGCGGGGACGACTAGTGGTGAGTCGTTGTCTTTTTTTTAAAAAGGAAACGCAACCGTTTTTGAGACGAATACTAGTTGCGAAAACGGTTCTCGTTGCAACAGGTTTTAAGACGGTGCGGCCCGTAATTTAAAAATGTAGGCTAGCTTGGAAACGGTTATAAAATAGTGCTACTTTTTTCAGTAAAATGGTTGCTGGTGATATACCGAAATTATATGTTATTTAAGTACTTTATAATATAGAAATAAAATTATAATAAATAATATACGAGTAAAGAACTGTATTTGATTTACAAAAAGGGTTACATACTTTACTATAGAACACAGTTCAATTTTGCAAACGAAACAGAAAAGAGTTGCGACAAGTACGACTGAATTGGTAGTTCGCGCAACGAAGTCTTCGTTAGTTGCTTTAGTTAAAACCTAAAAACTGCAACTATGCAACGCCCACCACTAGGCACGATGAGCTATAATCGCGGGAAATGCAAGTTGACCACCCACTGCATCGTGATTAGGACCTTGTTTCGGGCGAGGTTACGTTACGTTGCGTTACGATTTCGATTAGTGTGCGTTGCAGTTGGGAATTCCATACAAATAATACTAAATGGCTCGAGTTGATACAGTGTGTTTTGACCTTTAACCGCAAAAGTTAAATTGACAATATAGCGAATAATTTTATTCAACCATAACCGTTCCTATATTAATCCATGACTTTTAATTTAAATTTAAGAAAATTCCACGTAGACGATGGACATAGGCCAACAAGTCGAGAACGGCAAAGAATCGACATTTCGGCATCTTCTTTAACACTTCGCGTTAAAGCAGCAATATTCTCCTCAGGACGCACATTTATTTGTCTTGTTGATGTTTTGAATCGAGAAGAATAAAATTAGTGGGAAAACGATAAATAACTGCACGAATTTTTTGCTCACTAGGCCGATTATGTTGACCGTAAAATGGACGAAGTGCTCTATGAACTTGAAAATTGAAAACGAGTTGATTAAACGATTAATATTGAATTACTAAACAGAAATGTCAACACAGTTTAACATTCTCAACTGTCAAACCATAGACAACAACCATCGAATCTTTTCATGCTGCTAAACCCTATATTAATATTTTATTTATTATATGCACATAACAAGATGCAGTAGTTTTTGATACAATCAGATGGCCCAGTTGCATAAAAGTTTCCGTTAAAGTTACATTTGACAAAGACATTAATAATAATAATAATAGTTTATTGACACATTTATTAACGAAGTTTATTAACGGTTACCTTAAAAGGACCATGGACCTTTGTATAAGTATTTTTTATTACATTAAGTATTACTGTTTATTAGACGTTTTGACTAAGTTTTACTTAATTATCATGCGGGTACTTCGTTTCATGCGTTATTATTCTATGGAGATAGAAACCAGTCTTTTTAAAGTCGTGGTTTTTATCCTGCTGGGATTACGGTCGCACTGAATTTTTATTAAAGCTGTGTTTAAACCCTCTAGGAAGTCTAGGCTAAAGAACGAGGCAAGAAATTCCAATTTCCGCTTAGAAGCATCTTTGATAGACAATGCTGACAACACAGAAATAAAGTAAACAGAATTATAAAATCAGATATTTATGTATCTACCCACATTTTATTTTAACTTTTTACTTAATCTTCTTTTGACCGTTTGAGTATATAGTAGAGTATATTATGTACACGGAGTCTTTTGTGACCTACATCCAACCCCCACCAGCGACCTTCTTTAGAGCATCTGTTCATCTGTCGGCGGGTCGTCCCTCTCTGCGTTATCCCGTACGTTGTCTCCGCTCTAGAACCCGATTGCCATATCGGTCAGCGGTTCTGCGGCAGATGTCCGCCCCATTGCCACTTCATCTTGCTAATTTTAAATATGTCAGTGAGCTTAGTTCGTCTATCCATCAGAGAAACATCAAGCATAGCTCTCTCCATAACTCAATGAACGACCTTGAATTTTTCCTGTACACACTCACTATCAGTGTCCACATCTCTGCTCCGTACGGTACGGGGAGAACGCACATTGGTCTTCAAACATTGTAGTTTGGAGAGGATGTGCCGAAGTTTCCCGAATGCCGCCCATCTTAGCTGAATGCGCCTGTCGGATTATTTGCTGAAGTTGGCAGCATCTAGCTAAATAGTCTGTCTAAGCTAGACGTATTTTGGCATTTCCCACGTAGACTAGCCTCAGCTTGACATGGTCCATGAATCATCATCATGATCTTAGTCTTGTCCAGGTTCATTCCGTGACCAACGTACCCTAAATTATTTTATTTTAATAAAATGGGAATGGTTATTTAAAAAAGGAATAGTTACTCACGAGTGAACATGGGTAGTTATTAGGTCTCTCCGGGGCGAGGAAGTGACTCGATTTGTTTGAAAAGGGACCGACGCTGACCTCATTGAATCTTTTCTGTCATACCTATAGTGGAATAGTTGGGTGATATTTTATAATATATTTATACTACGTGGAATTTATTAAATAGCAAATATTTTTATATTATAATCTAGAATAAAAATAAATAACTATTTATATTTTATTTTAATTGTTCTGTAATAAAATCTTAAGTTACGGCGCAGATAAGTTTTCCTAAAAATATCGCCACTCATACTGGGTCTAATCAAGTAGGTAGCAAAAGGTCGACGATTCTTTCTGTCTCTATTTCGTCTTAACATGGTTACAATAATCTATGATCGAAATTTAGATATCATCATCATCATCAGCCTGTATCTCTCCACTGCTGGATGTAGGCCTCCCCTAAGGCTCGCCACTTAACGCGATCTTTCGCTACCCTCATCCAACCCCCACCAGCGACGTTCTTTAGGTCATCTGTCCATCTGGCGGGGGGTCGTCCCACTCTGCGTCTTCCCGTACGTGGTCTCCACTCTAGAACCCGTTTGCCCCATCGATCGTCGGTTCTGCGGCAGATGTGTCCGGCCCATTGCCACTTCAGCTTGCTAATTTTAAAAGCTATGTCTGTAACTTTCGTTCTCTGACGAATATCAACGTTTCGAATTCTATCCATCAGAGATATACCAAGCATAGCTCTCTCCATGGCTCGCTGAGCGACCTTGAATTTATGGACCAGACCCACTGTTAGTGTCCACGTCTCTGCTCCGTACGACATTACCGGGAGGACGCACTGGTTAAAGACCTTAGTCTTTAAACATTGTGGTATAGACGATGAGAGGATGTGCCGGAGTTTCCCGAATGCCGCCCATCCTAGCTGAATGCGTCTGTCGGCTTCTTTGCTGAAGTTGGCTGCTCCTAATTGGATAGTCTGCCCGAGGTATACGTAATTTTGCACAACTTTGAGAGTGTCGTTTCCTATGCAGATTGGCCTCGGCTTGACATGATCATTGAACATGACTTTCGTCTTGTCTAAGTTCATTTCGAGACCAACCCGCTGAGATGCTACGTTTAAGCCGTTCAGCATTCCGCTAAGATCCTTGAGTGAACTGGCCATAATGACTATGTCATCCGCAAATCGGAGGTGTGAGATGAATTCTCCATTGATGTTTATGCCGCAGTAATTCCAGTCTAGCAATTTAAAAAAAAAAAAAAAAATTTAGATATATTCCACGTGATTGGTAGTTAGTTGGTCAATTTGGGTGTTTATGGCAAAGACTTGCTTCATAGGCATACGTTAAACATGTCAAAAGATAATTATCCTTTCTTTAATCAATCGTTTAACTCCCCAGTATTTAGGCATTTATCACGATGGATATCGTGATATACAGGTTTGTATGATAATATTTTTTTATCTTTTAAAATAAGTTGTTAAAAATAGGGATTTTCCAATGACAACTGAAGCCTAAAAGCAATTATACGCGGTATAAACTTAGCGCCTAAATAAAATAAATTTGGCTATTATAAATTATGAAAATAATAAACTCATATTAATAATATATAACCACTAAATCTAAACATATTAATAATATATTTATTATTAATGTAAATTTATGCGTCTATTAGTTATTATTTAAATTTTTTGGTTTTTATTTTATTTAGTTTTAGTTATTAGCCCTAGAAAATACATAATTAAATTAAATAAAAAAAATAAAGGGCCTGTAACAATTATAATATTTTAACGAAGCGAGCCTCATTCATCTACTCTGGCATGCACTACAATGTTTTAAAATAATTATCACTACGCGAGTACGGGAACAGGTTGAAAAACACAGGAAGTACTTGTACTAATGCACGACAACAGCTGACACCTGATTCCTTTTGTCACATTTGTTCAGGATAATAAGACTGTGTGATGTTATTTGGTGACAATAAATGAATTTTTATTTTATTGTTTATTTATTTATCTTCTTGTATATAAATACAGACATATATAAATATAGACATATCGACTAGGCTATCCACCATATGCCTTCGTCGGATACTCTAACTCGGATAGTACTTCGGACACAATGCCAGAAAAGGAGGGGATAACCTGGAGAATTTTTGTTACTGGCAAGGTGGAAGGAAAGAGACCGAGAGGGCGTAGTCCGGTACGCTGGTCCGACCAAATCCGCTCCACCACCAACACTAGCGTCCATGATGCTGTGCATGCCGCCGAAGACAGGAACTGGTGGCGTGCTGTCATCAAGACGTACATTAATTCATCGGGAGGTCACGACCCTCATCAATGAGGAAACACGACGCAAGGAGGAGGATATAAATACAGAGAGAGTCAAGCATTAAAAGTGTAATTTGTATAAACCAGTGAAAAAGAGCATTTTCAGTCATTTTAAAACAGCAATTACGGTCCAGATTTTCCACCTCACATTAACTTTATTTACCTCGGGGGTTTCATAATATCAAATGTGATAACATTTTCCGGAACTTCGTGGCCTGATTCTTGTAGCTCACGATATTTGTTATTCGTATTACATTAGATTGTCAAAATAGTTTAGCCCGAGTTTAGCCGATCATAGCCGAGCTTACGTCAAAATAACGTTTTCCACTAAAAGTCACGGGGTTTCAACTTTAAAATCATTGGGAAAACGTAAAGTAAATATTATCCACGGCGCGTTTATTATAATTTTAACAACATTTATATTAATTCATCATCGCCAGAACACAGAGTCCTAGACCTCCACTGTCTGTTTGGTTCCAGTTATGTTATATCCCAAAACAATAGTTTATACTAATACGCATCCAGCCAATTTTAATTTACTAAAGGGTTCGATTCCTGCATTTTTCTTAAGTTTGACAGTTGATATTATTTTACAAAATTTAATCCTTATAAGCTAATGTAATAATAATACAGGGTGTTTTTATTTTACAAAATTTAATCTTTATAAGCTAGTGTAATAATACTGGTTGTTTTTATTTTACAAAATTGAATCCCTATAAGCTAGTGTAATAATACAAGGTGTTTTTATTTTACAAAATTTAATCGTTATAAGCTAGTGGTGTTTTTATTTCATCCAAAAATTATTGAACATATTTTGTGAGGCAACCTACCACCGCCGCTTGTGTTAAGGTATTTTATAATTTTAAAAGTTGTTTTTATTCTAATAACTGATTATTATATATATATTTTTCTATATTGGCACGACATGTGACCTTGCGCCCACCTGATGGTAAGTAGCGCGCAAGGTCCATGAAGGTTAGCAACTGGAATCAGACACTCATGACTGACATCAGTCCCTAACACTATGCCGGTTTGCCTGGCTTATTAGGGTCTGAAATTGTATGCTCGTATTTTGGAGTGTCACGAGAATAGGGCTCCCCGTAACTTCCCGCCGCGATAACGGTTGACGGATGCCGCCACAGATAGAGATTCTGACCTTTTATGAATTTGTTACTTATTTATGCAGTTAAATGAACTGATTTATTCAAAGCCAGATATGATTTTACCGACAAATCGCAATTTAGTGACGTGAATGTATCTTTTTATCGATTTTATATATATTTTTTGACAATCATGTTCATTTAATCGCGCGCGGTGGTGGCTCGGTTGTAAGAACGCTTTCCTTAAAATCCTACAAAGGTCGGTTCTAAACCCCGGCATGTACCAATGAGAAATATACTAATTTATCCTACATTTGTCAAAGGTTTATAAAACAACCGTTCCGGTGGCTAGGAGAACACGTTAAAACTTCAGTCCTGGTTCCACTAATACCAACTTGTGGAATCGTTAATAAATTGACATTAAAAATTTAGTCAGGCCAGCGTGGCGCAAGGAGGCCAAATTCTCCAGATATATGTGTCAAAAATAGGGAAACTGCCTTCTGGAGCCCAGAATTTCTTTTCCAGAAGGCAGTGCCCACTAACTGAAATTATTTGATTATGATTCAATAAACGTTTATTTTATTTTTTTATTCATATATTCTGGAACGCCCAGCTCCAACAGCTTCTCTAGGACGCTGTGTTCTAGGGGCTGTATGATGATGAATGATGTTTATTTAATCGCCATAATTTGTTTGCTTTGAAAACAAAGTCGCTGACTTACGCGTTTTAGTCATTAGTTTTGAAAAATTACGATCGGGTATAATTTTTTTTTTAATTAGAAGCTTTATACTATAAACTCATTTCCAAGCATGACACATCCCTGTATACCGTAGTGAATCGATGCTTAATTAAAGAATAGTCGATTTTGTTCCAGTATCGACAGTCGATGTGGAGGCGGTGGTTGGGCGCAGCGCAGCACTACCCTGCGACATCGAGCCGGACACAAAGGAGGACCGCGTCTACATGGTGCTCTGGTTCCGCCACAGTGGCGGGAAGCCACTCTATAGGTAACGATATAATTTATTCTCTTCATCATTACAGCCCTAATACACAAAGTCCTAGACCTCTGCTCGATTCCAAAACATATATTTCCAGATAATTCGGACTACATTTGAGTTACAAACTACAAATTACACTCACATCTACAATGTCACAACTATAAATAGATTTTACACACACTAATGAGCATCCAGTTTTTTTTTTATCACTATATTAATTTGTGGATAGCCTACTATATATTATTATTATTATTGATTCATTAATTGGCTTTAGTTAAAAATTGTGTAAGCTAGGTTAAATTTTAAGCGCTGTTGAATCTGTAACTAAATAAGTAAATAGACTTTTTGAATGACACGTGTTTCAAATATATTAGAGGTGGTGATGGGGTGCAAAAAAAACCACCCATGGTCCTTTGTTAGTTATTTGGTTTGACAACGATCACGTTTAATTGGCAACTCACAATTTGTTACGGTAATTTTAACATTGAATAGCCAAAATTCGCTGATTACGATTGATGTTAATAAAAGCTTTTTTTTTTAAAGCGACGCTTTTTTACTTTTAGTCATATTTTATGTGTCAACTGCACTTTTTGGTTTTGCAAAATTTAAAAATTATAGAGTCTAAATGTTGAATTTATATATTTTCATTAATTTTACCAGACGAGACATAATAATCTGTCTAATGCCCTTACATAAAAAATAACATACACCGCTTTTTAGGTTGTCCTTATTCAAAATGTAAATGCAATCGGCCCTAAATCTATGACCGTAACTGCTAGGCGACAAAAGCATTTCAGTCCTGACTCTTCTATTTCTCCTATTTTCTCTCTCGTTATTCTGTTAAAATTTCCAACCAACAAATTTCTCAGTGATTTCCATACAAAGTTTGGAACGTGTGTGAAAATTGTACGGCATTCATAACTGTGATGATTGGGTGCCACGCCGTCAGGTCAGAGCATGACGCGCGTCAGACCGTAAAACTACGCTCGCTTCGTTAGCAAGCGTGAACTTAGCGAAGCGTAGTCTGCCCAAATTGTAGCCAAAATAATATACAAATCAAATTTATTTTCATGTAAAGGACCCGCCACGAGAAGCTATAAATTAAGTACATAAACCACATTCGACTGAGTTTAAACTTTTATGAAGATAGTTTACTTGTTAATAGAAATGAAATTAAATACAAACTTAACCTAATATAAAAAAATAACAAAAAATAATAGATATATCCTATAGTATAGTATAGTATAGTATAGTATAGTATAGTATAGTATAGTATAGTATAGTATAGTATAGAATAGAATAGCGAGAATCATGTGTTGGCATAAATAATTGCCATAATTATTGTTAACCAAATCTCAACTTAAATTAATATACTGGTAACACTAAACTAACTAGCAATTTCAATTAGTCGGATTCGGATGGTTTTTAAGTGCGGATGCCGCGTCCATCGTGAGTGGAAAAGAGAGATGGGAAGGAAGAATAGTGTCTCGGGCTTGCGGCCTATAATAAGCTAGTTTATAAAGGAGGCCTCCAAGAAAGACCACAGAGGCAGTTTATATTATCTAATTAAGCCTGTAATTGCACCTACCTTTAATTGTTTGATTGTTTTTGTTGTTTGTCAAGCTTTGATTGTCATAAAATCGGCATTAAGTCCGCCTTCGTACTTTGTGCAATAAAGATTTAAATAAATAAATATTTGATGTGTACGTGTAGGAATTGAATTAAAGCTGCTAGGCAAAGTTTGTGCCTATAAATTAGGATGTAAAAGGCGTCATTAGGCACATTAGCGACACACTATTACAGTAAGCCATGGTTTGTTTCAGTCAGCGTCAGACTAACGCCGATTAGCTCTAATCCTATAATTGGTTGCGCAATTCTTACCTGCTACCAACTGGTAGGGCGACCACGACTTGTCACAATTTTGGTTAATCCTCAAATTCAAAATATCGAAACGACAGTTGCACACATTAAAATATTTAGTAAATCTGCAAAAAACTGATGTTGAAATTCCAACCTGACCTTGGGACTTTTAAAGAGAAAACTAAAAAAAAAAGATAACAAACTTTTATTGAAGGTACAATGATTTAAAAAAAAACTAAATTATTAGTTAAACAAAAATTTTAAAAGATAAATTACTATTAATTAAAAATAAAACCTACTTAATAATTAAAGATATAGCTAAAAACTAAAATAAAGAAAAAACTAAATAAAATTATTATAAATGAAAATGGGCCTTTATTACGATAGAATATAAACGTATAGATTGTAACGATTAAAAGGAGATTGATAAAATAAATAAGCCGTTTGTCCAACACCGTCACGTTCACGATCACGACATTATTTTGTTCGGTGGACGGGATCACTGGGCAGACGGGCGCGGAGTGGACAGGCGGCCATAGTAAATAGTATATGCATCGCTACTTCCGCGCCCCGTCATCGCGTTGACGGTGACGTCACGTTACGGTGCGGTGGACAAACGAGCATAGTCCTGTTTCTTATTACATAAATGATATGCTCCTCACAAGTATTTATACTTTATTATACTATTTTAAACTTTACTGCTTTGATATTGGATCTTAATTTAAAAGTTTCTTCTAATTTAGTTGTATAAGTTCACAACGAAGTATGTGCCATTTTAGCTTAAACAAAAATAGGTCTTATTTTCTAAGTAATAGGTTTGGGTAATGGGGTTTTTCGGAGAATTGAGGGCAAAAGGATTACTGTGGAAAGCGGCAGTTACAGCATTTTGGTAGTTTACCGTCGCTACACGTTAACACGAATAATTTCGTTTTTCTTTTAGCAAAACTTCCTTGATGTATTTTTAGTGCTTTTTGCCGGTGTTAAGCCCCCGCTACACAAGCTTTATGCGGTTTATTTGGACTGCACTTAGGTCGTAATTTGTTTTATTTACTTAATTTTCACTTAAGCTGTACGTAACCGTTGTAGTGTAGTGGATTCCTTTGTCTACGTACTGTCAGTTTTAGCGCGAATTAAGCCGAGCCATTATTTAATCAATTAAGACGATCTTATGTCAAAATTACAAATTCATCATCATCATCGTAAGGAGATCCAAAAGGATCCTATACCAGTTTATCCCAGTAGTTTCATGATCCACCACCAGAGGCACTCAAGTTGTTGCCTGTACAAAATCTACGCTCGGCCCGGCCTCGGATTGCTGATCACCGCAATTTTAGTGTGAAAGTTCCCAATCCGGGTTGGACTCTAGATCATCCTTAAAATCGTTTCAAGAAAGTGAAGTATGATATGAAAGCCCGAAGTGTAAACCAGGCATTTTTCTGTGGTATGTCTATTTTTCTTTTTCACTTGTTGGTTCTAGCAGATCTTTGCCATGTGCATTAGTAACTCATTTTCTAGCCAAAGTAGCAACGTAGACCATCTGACCAATAGCTGGACCCAGTACGGACTTCATGTTTCTCTCCACTGGCGGGGGATCGTCCCATTCTACTACTCTTCTCCACTCGTCTTCCTGTACGTAGTCTCCAGAATCCATCTACGCCATTGTTCATCGGTTTTGCGACAAACGTGTCCGGCGCATTGTTCGGACTTCATCCATCAGATAAATAATAATAATAAAACGTTAATTTTCAGACAACTTATAATAATATAATAATATAGATTAACTTACAACTAAAATACATATAAAAATAATATTAACTAAATGAAAATAATAATTATTATTATTCTAAAGCTTTCGTATCTTCATCTTCTTGTGGTTATATAATTATCTTCCACCTTCTTAATTACCACCTTCCGAAGAGAACGAGAACTTCATTGGACGGCGCCGGCTTCCCTTCTGGGGGTGGTGCAGAGGGAGTAGGTGCTGCTTAGGGCCCAGGAACATCGTTGGTGTTGCGTGAATGTATTTGCGGTACACACCTCAAGCGGCCAGAAGTTCATGTTAGCTAGAGGATTTTTTTTGTATAAAGTTTACTAAAGAAGTTTTCTTATCGATTTTAGGCTACCTAAGTCCTAGACTCGACTTTCAGAGAATTTGGTTTCTTTGGACTGGAAATCGAACCCGTGGCCACATGCAGACCATTAAGTATAATTAAACTGTATCGCATGACCCAGTTGAGGCGACCGCGCATCATGCAGGGAAGGAATTCATTCACGTCAAACCTTTGACCAATATATTATAAAAATGACCGGTCCTTCATCATTCCAACCCCTAGAACACACTCTATGGATCTATAGACATCCACTGCAGGCGCAACCAGTACATATTTTTGGATAATTTGACTTGTACTCGCCACTCTGACCAGACGGTTTGGCCAGCGTTCTCAAATAAAACGCCAAATTCACCACAAATATATATTTTGAAAGGCTGATCTACAGCAATTGAGGACACTGTGTTCTAGGGGCTGTCATGAAATTAAATGTAATAAAACTAAACTAAGGTTATCATAGACAGTGTTTTTGAGGTTACACTGTGTACGACATGTGACATCGCGCCCACACGATGGTAAGCGGTAGGCACCACTAACGGCCGAAACGCGTAAAATGTGCTCTATGAACTTCGCGAACAGATTTATTTTATTAAAAGTTATTTTTCCCAATTTGGAAGCGTTTTCTGGCGTTAAACTGATGAAAATTCATAATGAATTGCCAAACCTTACTGAAAGAAATGTCACCACAGTTTGACATTTTCATCTGTCAAACCATAAACAACAACCATCGTAACTTCTCATGCAGCTTACAAAATATGCTATTTTAATTGCTTGGCAGTTTTTTACAATGAACATTTCTCTCATATTGACATATTTTATTTACCTTTAAAATCTTTTAAAACAGAAATAACAAAAAAAATATTTCAAAGGATTCCATAGTCGCACTCAAATTTGAAATTACATTTATACTCACATCTACACTGTCACAACTACAGATACATTTTACACACACACCAATACTAATGCCTTAGCACACAGGAGAACAGGTTAGGGTTTTTTTTTGTCTCACTATATATTATTATTATTATTGATTGGTTAGTTTATTCGAAGTACTTAGATACAAAAATATGAAAATGAAATTAAAACTATTCTACAAAATATTTTTTTAAATTTAAACATTAACTGGTCACTGAAATCTGCTAAGCTGGTGGTGCTAACAGCTTACTTATTGGACCACTTTGCTGCTTAGTCTTCCACTAGCAGGAGTAGAATCAAGAAGACAAGACAAATTTCTAAGCATTCCATGGATTCGTTAATTGGCTTTAGTTAAGAATTTTGTAGACTAGTTTTAATTTTAAGCGCTGTTGAATATATCCTCGCCAAGCCGTCTGGCCAGCGTGGCGAGTGTAGGCCAAATTCTCCAGATATATGTTCTGGAAGGCCCATCTCCAACAGTGGAGGTCTAGGACGCTGTGACCTAGGGGCTGTAATGATGATGTAATGATGAATATGTGTATATACGTTTATTTATAGGTATATGTGTAATTTATGTAACAGTGTAAGTATCTATTAGTATGTAGTGTGTGTAGTATATTCTATATTGTTAAACTTGATATCGGCACTACCCTTAATCTCACACTCTCCCAAAGGTTAGATGTTAGAAAATGCCTTGTGGGCATTAATCTTCGCCTTTGTACACTTATTTTGTGCAATAAAGAATTTAATAATAATAATATGTTTCGCGCCGACGTGATAGCCACGCGACGACCGACATATGTTTAATTCTAACATGTATTTTCTCAAAACTTATATATGTATTGTTAATTTTTTGTCCAGGCCTTCTATAAGTCAATCCGTCAAACAGTTGCGAGATTAAGGTTGATCGAACCGGAGTTACGCTTCGTTAGCGAAACATCGAGTAACGAGCCGTCCTCGCTACGCTACCTTCAGCGGTGGTATTATGGATTTAGAAGCGAGCTGCTGCACATTTGATGGATTATCTCTATTCATTGTACCTATATTTTATAATAATTCTTTATGTGTTTGGCTAATGACTAAATGGACAAACCCAACGTTCTATTTGTAGTTTGGGTTACTGGAGATCACATTTTGCCATTCTTCTTCTTCTTAGTCGCTACACTCTTGGCAGAGTGGTCGTGGTCGTCACTTGTGTGTCAGTGGCACGCTTAACAAGCACGCCACTCGTCTCGAACTGCAGCCTTCCTGGAGCACTCATCTAGGAGGTGATCCATTGCTGCTTTAACCTGGTCAGTCCATCTCATCGGAGACCTACCACGCATTCTCTTGCCATCGACTTTTCCCTGAACTACAAGACGCTCAATGGATATATCTCCACGCCGCGACACGTGTCCAAAGAAAGTGAGAATGCGTGATTGCCATACTATCCTAATTATTTTTAAAATCTGATATAGCTGAGTTTTCCTTGCAGATTTCTTTCTCAGTCATTTATTTCAAAACTTTAATGCACAAAGTACAAAAGGCGAACTTAATGCCCGTAGACATTTTCTGACAGCGAAACCTTTGGGACTAATTAGAACAACTGTGGGTGCAATGAAAGTACATATAAGTGATACATCAATTAGATATAAATACTTATATAATTAACTTCATTATATATAATCTACTTATAAATATTAATATACTAAATACTAATACACACACAATAACAAATATACATCGTGTGTGAGTAAGAGATGAGAAGAATGGTGTGTCGGGGTTGCAACCGACAATAGGCTGGTTTAAGAAAATATTGCGCGATAATACGCTCACCATCCACCATTCTACTCCTCTCCCTACCCAACCAAATACTGTATGATACAACATAATTAAATTAATGACGTTTCATAAATGCCTGTAATAATAGTTTACGTGAATAAAGATATTTTGACTTTGACTTCACCGTGGTCTAGCGGTGAAGTCCGTGGATTTAGACTCGAAAGTGCCAGGTTTGATGAACACAAAAGATTTCCTAATTTAAATAAATAAAGGACAATGGGCAAATATGACCCGCTTAGCGAAAAGTGGCGGACATTAACCAAAATGGTTTTAAATTAAAGAAAATAATGTGGCCTTTCATTATATGTAAACATTTTTTTTTTAATCGATGGGAGAATAAAGTTATGATGTTTTTATTAAAATAAAAAATACACAACTAAACGAATGTTTTTCTCTATATACAGTGTAAACTTCATTTAACAGCACACGATTTAACGACAAATACCCTAAAACGTCAAAATTACTTGACTTGGGTTAGTTTACCTTATTATAAATAGTGTTAATGATAGGTACACTCTTATGTAGCATTACAAACTCTCTAAATAACCCAAATACTGTTTCATTCACCCAAAGGTTAGCAGGAAGAAATATCCAAAAGGGCTTTAAGTTCGCCTTTGTACTACTTTTAAGTAAAGTGCAATAAAGTATTTAATAAATAAATAAAGTGCAATGAAGTATATTAATAATAATTAAGCAATAAACAGTAGGTAATTTCTAAGTTGCCGAAATTAAAAATAACTGCAGCTGTGTACAGCCTTTTGTTTGTTTGCTTTATTGTCTAGCAAGCACGTATTTACTGTCGGCATCATTAGTACCAAAGATTCTAAGAAATACGTTTGTTGGGATTACCTACTGCTCATGTACGAGTATACACGGCCGCCGCACTGTCGGGAGTTGTGCACATATGCTTGTGTTTATTTTCTGTCTTGGGCCAGACATCAAGAAGCCATAGACACGCCTGCTTTATTCTTAGATAATGTTATTATAGATTTGGATGAATTTGAATAATTCATATATACATATAATGATATAAATAATAATTTACTTTTATTTTATTCTATTCTATTTTATTTATTTTCCCTTTATTATTTTTTAGTGTTATAATAGTGCTTTTAGAAATTGTTATCTGACAAGAATGCTACAAAATGTCGAAATCTTATTGATTTTTATATCAATATATTTCTTTATTTTTTACAAGATTCCCGTAACCCACAATAATGCGACTAAGTTCATAGTAACTCAGAGTCATATACCAACAGATTGTGCTATATTTTGTTCGTGTCCGCCGTGGGTATGGTTTCCATACTAAAGTGCCCCATGTCCTTTAATTATTTTTTCGATTTTGGTACGCTGGAAACATCGACGAGCTTGTCACTCGTCATTATTGGCCTATAGTAAAGTACGCTTAATGCTAATCCGCTTCTTTATAAGCATGGTTTCTAACCACCCCGCAAGGGATACGGCCGTGATGATACTTTACTTTTTTTATCTACTACCTAATGCTTAAAAGTTAATTCCCATTAATACCTACTAATTTTTTTACGCGTAAATATCTATTTTTCAATATTGCTATCAGAAAATTTAAACGATTAATTATCAATTAAGTTGAAATAAATAGATAGGAACGAAATTAGAGATATATTTCTGCGAGTACACGTACCTTATTGTTTTATAATAAACCCTTTAAAACCTATATTATCATCATAACCTAGGGCTGCCGACACAGAGTCACATCCACTGCTGGATATAGGCCTTCTAGAACATATTTCTGAAGAATAAGGACCCACACACTCGCTCTCTAAAAACAACTGAAACTCCATTATTCGTAATTATCTAAAATCAAATTGGGTTTGATGCAACGTTGGGATTCCATAGTTCCGTGGGCGACCGATATACGGTACTTACTTATATGATTTGCGTGCTTGTGATTGCCCCACATTAGTATTAAATCCAGGCTTATAGAATACCAAAAACTTATCTAAAAACCTTTAGAGATTCAATAGAAAAAGTACCTAAGTTAATTTTCCACGAATTTGAATAGTTCTTTAGGGTAGGGTAAAACACCTTATTATGGACCTATTACGAGTACAATCCCAGCGCTGACGTCACTACTGATTTTTTTTTACCCTTTTAAAAATGTTTGTACACCTTTTAGTAAAAGGTGACTGAATACCATGAGACCGCACCTTAACCCATGAAATCCCAATGTCGCTTAGAACAAACGTGCCATTGGTTTTAAAATAACGCACGATTAATAAAAAAAATGGATGCCCAAAATATTTTTTTGTGGAAATCCGAGCTGTGAACTCGACGTGCTTGCGCGATATTGACGCAAATTACTCCATGAAAAGCAACGAATTCTGCAACACTTGGAATTTGATGATCCGCTAACCTTATTTTGGTTTGGAAAGCTATCTTACAACCAAACCACCACCGCTTACTCATGTATAAATAAATAAATATAAATAGTTCTTAAGATTGGCCATGTACGGTGTCGTTTACCCCACAGATGAAATCGTGTTATCCCTCGGCCAACTGAAGGGTCGCCCACAATTTGTACCTCAAGTATTCATGTGAAGTGTTAATCAAACTCCAATCCATCTTTTATTTATGAACCTCTTACATTTATTTCGGATTTAAGGACCATTGTTTTCAATTTTAATTCATTCTCCTACAATCCTTAATTTATAGTACCAACGAGTTCTTCTTCTTAGTCGCTACACTCTGGCAGAGTCGCTACACTATTGCCAGAGTCGCTACACTCTTCGCAGAGTCGCTACACTTTTGGCAAGGCCGATACACTCTTGACAGAGTCGCTACACTCTTGACAGAGTCGCTACACTCTTGGCAGAGGCGCTACACTCTTGACAGAGTCGCTACACTCTTGACAGAGTCGCTACACTCTTGGCAGAGTCGCTACACTCTTGACAGAGTCGCTACACTCTTGACAGAGTCGCTACACTCTTGGCAGAGGCGCTACACTCTTGACAGAGTCGCTACACTCTTGACAGAGTCGCTACACTCTTGGCAGAGTCGCTACACTCTTGGCAGAGTCGCTACACTCTTGGAAGAGTCGCTACACTCTTGGCAGAGTCGCTACACTCTTGGCAGAGTCGCTACACTCTTGGCAGAGCCAATACACTCTTGACAGAGTCGGTACACTCTTGACAGAGTCGCTACACTCTTGGCAGAGTCGCTACACTCTTGACAGAGTCGCTACACTCTTGACAGAGTCGCTACACTCTTGGCAGAGTCGCTACACTCTTGGCAGAGTCGCTACACTCTTGGAAGAGTCGCTACACTCTTGGCAAAGTCACTACACTCTTGGCAGAGTCGCTACACTCTTGGCAGAGTAGCTACACTCTTGGCAGAGTCGCTACACTCTTGGCAGAGTCGCTACACTCTTGGTCGTCACTTGGCACGCCGTCGCCACTCTTTTCAAACTGTATGATCCATAGTAGCCTGGTCAGACCATTTTATTAAAAACCATGCAGCCTCTTGCCATCGACTTTCCTCTGGAGTACCAGGCACTCAATGGATGTACCACCACGCTCGCGCCGTGACACGTGTCCGAAGAAAGTGAAAACACGTGATACAATCGAGAAAAGGCGTTGTCTCCCCAGAGTCCCCAGTACCTCCAGTATTGATTTGTTAGTTCGGAACTCCGTCCATGATATGCCCAACATTCTCTGCCAACACCATATCTCTAGAGAACTAATTCATTTTTTTTCTCTTTCGTGTAGGGTCCACGTCTCTGCAGCATATAGAAAAATAGGGAACACAAGAGCTCTAACCAGCCGGATTTTAGTGGCTTTGGTAACGTTTCAGTTCCGCCACGAGTAGGTACATGGCCATCACAGGGACACATGCTACTCTGGAAAATCACGCGATTTTAAAAATACTGAACATGTAAAACCACGCCCACCTGATAGCAATGTTCGTTGTGGGCGCATCCAACTGTATTTTAATATAACGCGTCAGGCTGATCGAGTAGGCCAAACCAGCCAATCCCATTCTGTATTCACAACCGTTCGCGAGCGTGTCGTGCCTTGTTTTCTTGATAACAATACTGCCCAAAGTGTCCTTATTAAAGGTCGCTATATTTTCATAGTTACGATGGACAAACGGGAATATCCTTATCAACGCAGGCTCATTAGCCACGCAGGACTAGACGAAACCCCTCTCTGTATATCTACTTAATCGTCCTGAGCATCGAGGTTCGTGGGTTATCTAGAGATATGCGTTATTAAGGATGCGGTGTCAATATCTCTAGCGTACCAATGTCGCAAATCAAATATCACGAATAAATTATTGTTTCCAGACCAGGAGGTAATGGACACTTAAGCATTTTCAAAATATCGCTCCGTCTTACGGACGGTCCCCCAGCGGACTGACCCTATACCCCACACAGGCCCATTCCCCATCTGGGCCTGCATGATGACGAACAGCAGATAAAAACTGATTAGAAACGTAAAATTTACATAACAGCTCAGTAAAGTTCTGTAGACTCCGCTTCTGGATGCTGGAACAAGTTTAAATAAATTTTAACAAAACAATTAGACTTGGTTTTAATTAAGTTCTCATACATTTAAATAGAGAAACAACTCGACAACTAAACAAACCTACAATATAACTTTAATAATGATCCATAGAGACTCGTACATTCTATTCTAATCAAACACATGATGTTGTAATTACTATTAAATGGCGTCACGATCTCAGGACTCTGTCGTGGGAGAGACTCAAAGCTTGTAAAGTTATGGTTTAATGTATAAGAGGTAGCGGCGAGCGGTTTGACAACATTAAAATTATAAAATGACTATTAGATTTAACCCTACTCTTGATAGTCTGTCCAATGTACCGTTAGTTTTAAAATAACACGTTATCTTTGGCAGAAATGATATTGTATATGACAATGAAAAAATCACACGGTAGGTACTTCTGACAAGAAAAAAATAAGTTGGTTATATTGTTATGTTTAAAACTCAATCACATTAAAACAACCGATCTGATTTGTATTAATGCCTCTCCGAGGTGTTGTAAATCTATGACAAATGTACGCAAGAAAAGTTTATTTCTCATTGGTACATGTCGGGGGTGGTATGAACCGACCTTTGTAGGATTTAAGCTACGCGTTCTTACAACCGAGCCACCACCGGGCTGTTAAATGAAAATTTGTTGTTAATTGCTGACTTTTTAAGACAAATTAAACTCTATTGTTTTGTTATACTTGAGATAATTTAAGGTAAAAATAAAAAACACGAATTTATTAAATTCCGGTTATTGAATTTTTTTTTTATTTCATTTTTATTTTATACCAGGTTAATTACGCTGCGCCGCTAAGAACAATTTGCACCTATATTTTTTTTTCTTAAACGTTGGCAAATGACTATTTGCGACTTCTTCCATTGTTTATAAAAGAGAGCTTGTAAAAAAATAGTTGGAAAAGTTGAACGTTGAAATGTCAAGGGTTGACAGATTGTAAGTATGAGCTAAGCGAAGGATCAAAAATAAAATCGCTAATCGTTACTACTTGTTACTGTTTCCTTAACCTCATGGCTGGTGTAGCGAGGCATTAACGAAGCATAGCGAAGCGCATGATCGAGCTCCTTGTATCTCTGTTCCACACCTTTGGTTCCTACAACTATTTCAATAGCTTACAAATTGTCTGAAATACAATTTATTCCTTTACTCAATTTAATAAATAAGCATGCAAATATATTAGCTCCATCTCACATCCAGGCGACCTCGTTAAGCGTAGGAAATGCGACGGTTTCTGCTGAGACCCTCAAGCTGAGCAAATACGCCAATCTCAGTACAGGTTACGTATTTGCGCCGTTTTGGGATGAGACGATACGCCTGGCCAAGTAGTTGTCCAAACGACTAACGGAAAAGTCCGGAGACAGGAAAGCTGGCAATTATTTCTGCCATCATATTAGCCTCGCTATACTGAGAGGAAATGTTGCCAGTCTCCCTGGGACTACCCCTGTAGGGTCGTCTCTAAAAGATATTGTTAATTAATAGTTTATTTTTTATTCGATTTAATTTATTTTTTAAGTAAGTAGTTTTTAATTGTATATATATTTTTTTAATAAATATGTACTATGTACAGTGTAGCTGGCATAGTGTTGGGACTGATGTCAGTCATGATTGTCTGATTCCAGTTGCTAATATTTATGTACATCGCGCGCCATTTATCATTAGGTGGGCGCAATGTCACATGTCGTGCGTATATATATATATAAATAGTAGCTACCACAGTACTTAGATTGGGCAGTTATAAATAATAATAATAATAATCTTTATTGCAAAATTAAATATACATCACAATTTAGTTGTTACATAGGTTAGGACATATAATAAATCGTAAATAATGACAAAAACAGTTCAGCTGTGACATCTGAAATAGTCGGTGGACGGTGTTTTAGATGTCATTGTAGGAATACTTACAACATTTTATACTCGTATTAGTCTAGATAATGTTTATTTATATTTGCTGAAGACAAGACTTAAATAATTGTTTCTGTGTATGTGTATAATTGGTGTTGTAGTCTTATGGTATGAAAAGCGAAACAAAATCTTAAGGTTGCAGGATCGACCCCACAATTCTGGGTACCAGTATTCTTATTGACTTTCCTTTCGAAAAAAAAATAAGGGTAACATCGTTAGGAATTTAACGGCCATTTGCTGAAAGGCTGATTATCTTCTAACATCTTGCTTATGTCTATGAGGCAAGTCATTGGCTTCAAGGAGGTTCCAAGGTTGTGCTGCGATTTTTAAAGTTCTAAATTTGAAACATGCTGGCCCGCAGATTCGCTCGCTGCACAAAACAGGTTAAGTTAACATTATTTAGGGCATATTGCCAATCCTTCTACTCCTGCAGTCTGTGGGTCAACTATACGCAGCGAGCATACAGCGCCCTACGAGTCCAGTATAATAATGGTTTCAGGGTATTGTTGGGGCTGCCACGTTATTACAGTGCGTCCGGAATGTTTGCAGAGAATCGTGTTGATAGTTTTTCTGCTATCATGCACGCATCTCTAGTCAATAGAATTAGAGGCAGCACCAACAATATGCTTAAAGTCATATCGGATAAAGTTGACTGTCCAATACAGTGTCACTTTATTAAGATTCACTTTAACCGACAAATTGACACGTGTACAAATAAGTATAAATAAGGCACTAACATAAACTTAATGTAAGCCATTGTTACTAACATAGTGATAGATAGTAAAGTATCATCACGACCGTTTCCCTTTCGGGGTTGTCAGAAACCAAGCTTATAAATAAGCGGATTCACATTTAGCCAACTTTACTATAGGCCAATCATGACAAGTGGCAAGCTCGTCAATGTCTCCAGCGTACCAAACTCGAGAAATATCACAAATAAATTAAATATTAATTAAAACGTATTTATTTACATTTACATTAATAAATATTTTTGTGTCCCGACCAGGAATCGAACCCGGTACCTACGAGTCTAAATCCATGGACTTAATCGCTAGACCACGGAGGCAGTGATAGATATTCTAAAAAAAAATATTATAATTATCTTTTAAATTAAATATATTAATTAGTATTATAGTGCCGTGCCGAGGCTTCCCTCCGTTTGACAGCTGGAAGGGATAATTGACGAACTGTTGAGGAAACGTTTAACAATACAGGTAGCTCTCCAATGAGGAACGGACCAGGTTAAAAATGCAATTGACCGCCTCTATCAGTGGCTTGTATAGCTCTCTTACCAAGAACTGAATGTTGTGAAATGTTAACACTTTTCGGCGAAAAGAGGCAGAGTGCCTTTTTGATATTTAAAGTAGCTAAGCATACATCAAAGCTTAATCTAAATACAATTTCTCGCCTCACTTGTTCCGGACACCTATTTTGAAAAGCTTTTGAATTTTGTATTTTGCTAAAAAGCGGTTGGGTTTAGTTTCAGGCATAATAGCTCAATTTGTTTCGCCAAACCGCATCAAACGGCTGCAGGCTTTGAGAATTATTCGCACGTTCGCGAGATCTTTGGCTTTAATTAAATCTAGTACTATAATCCATACGTTAAATGTTTGTGTATACGAGTGGTGTTTAGTGCCACTCATTACTAAACCTGGTTTAATTTTAGGTCACATTTGTAATGCTATTTTAAAACATTTCGCTTAACCAGACACGTTAAGGTAATCTATAGAGATATGTACCGTCTAGTGACTGATTAGTATGGAAAACCAAACTATGTTTATAGTCGGCAACTAGTATTATTTATTTTAGCACCGATTGTTTCAAGTGGTCCAGACGGAATGACATTAGTTCCTTGGAGATTGGGCCAATCCCTGGCATGGGATTTTACCTGTTGGGATTCCCTAGCCCCTTCCCACCTTCAAGACACTTCTGTTAGAGCTGGTGCTGCAGCAAACAAGCGCAGATCAGCAAGCGTCGAAAATATGAAACGATTTGCAATAATTACTTATTTTCGACGTTTGCTGTAGAAACGGCCCGTGGGGATCAGAACTGAAAGCTTTCCATAAAGAAATTATTCCAAGACTCATTGACGTTTCTGGCAGTTTTTTCTCACAAAAATTAAGTATCTTAATTCAGAGGGGAAATGCTGCTAGTGTATTGGGTACCATGCCACAAGACAGCGAATTTGAGGAGCTATTTTTTTTTTAGGTATTTAATTTTTATTTTCATGTATTTTATTGTATTTAGTTTTTAAGTTAAATTTATTTATTTATTTATTATTTACTTATTCCACAGCTGTATTTTACAAATAAATATTTACATTCAAATGATTACCGAACACCTAGCCAATTACGGAATAACATTATTTTCACTAAACATATAGCATGAACGGATTATTTTTTAGTTTTTGTTGTAATATAGTTTATTTAGTTTAAGGTTTTGTTTGTTACCAAAAGTTAATAAATAAAAGTATGTTTTATATAATCATTATTTTAAAAAAAAGTTTTATAAACGATTCAACCAAAAATCTCTAATGTAGGATTTTTTTTTTACAGCTTCGACGTCCGCGGTCGCAGCTTCAACAAGGCGCTGCACTGGTCGGACCCGCTCGCCTTCGGGCGTCGAGCCTATTTCGTCACCATCTCCCACCCTTCATCCCTAACCGTAGACTCCGTTCAGCTCGACGACGAGGGCATTTACCGCTGCAGAGTCGACTTCAAGAATTCACCTACAAGAAACTTCCAGATACGACTCAATGTAATAGGTGTGTGATTCATTTAACTTCAGCGATACCATAGTCAGTTAGAATATAGTCTCTTAATGATAAAGTCACGACATTATTCGTATATTCAAATTCAAATATATGGTAGGCCTGATGGATATATGGTAGGCCTGATGGATATATGGTAGGCCTGATGGGTGGTAATTTGCCAGTCTGCCGGGGCGGGGAAGTATCCACCGTTCGTGCCGATAAACCCTGTAAAGTTTACGAGTTTCGGGATCAGGCTCAAATTTCCGTCATGCCCAGTCAAGCCGGCATAGTGTTAGGGACTGTTGTTAATCATGAGTGTCTGATTCCAGTTGCTAACATTAATTAATGCACATAACACACAATATTAATTAAATGTATTTATTTTTACATTAACTGCCCATCGGTTAAGTCCGTGGATTTCGGAGGTACCGGCTCCGATTCCTGGTGATTTATTAATGTAAATAAATACATTTAATTAATATTTAATTTATTTGTGATATTTCTTGAGTTTGGTACGCTGGAGACATCGACGAGCTTGCCACTTGTCATGATTGGCCTATAGTAAAGTTGGCTAAATGTGAATCCCCTTATTTATAAGCGTGGTTTGTGACCACCCCAACGGAAAACGGTCGTGATGATACTTTACTTTTTTCTATTTTTACATTAATAAATGTTTTTGTGACCCTATAATAATTGTTACTTTATAATAATTGTTACTTTATAATAATTGTTACTTTATAATAATTATTAAGTATCTTTATTAATATATCGAGTTTATTAATATATTGATATATCGAGTGCTCGCTGAAATGATCAAATACGAAGGTATAGCGGTCTGGAACGCTTTCCACCTACTGTGCAACCTTTGCTGGCAGGAGGGAAAAGTACCGGAGGACTGGCGGCAATCAGTCATCCTTCCTTTATACAAAGGTAAGGGATCTAGATTAGACTGTGCCAATTACCGAGCGATTAGTTTGATCAGTTTGGCGAGCAAGATGTATGGCAAGATAATCACGAAACGCTTGCAAGAGAAGACTGAAGGTCTTTTATGGGAGGCACAAGGAGGCTTTAGACCTGGAAGAGGATGCACTGACCAAGTCTTTTCGCTCCGCAATATCACAGAGAAGTTTTTGGCCTTGAACCAGAAGGTTTTCTGTGCTTTTGTGGATTTGGAAAAGAGAATAAATAGAGTTGTAAGAAAGAAGCTTTGGGACATATTGCCGGAGTATGGAGTGAATGACAAACTGCTACAAGCTATACAGTCCCTGTACAAGGGCTGCAAAGCTTGTGTGCGGGTGGAGGGAGGTATGTCGCCTTGCTTTGAATCCCAAATGGGCGTCAAACAGGGTTGTGTGCTTTCTCCTAGATTATTCACTCTATATCTCGACAAATGCCTAAAAAGAGTGAGAGAGAGTGACTGTGGGATAAAGATGAGTGATCTAGTGGTGAACTGCCTGCTTTATGCATGTTCTTATGGCATCGTCCGAACAACAACTGCAATCACTAGTCACAAGAATGAAGGAGGGATGTGCAGAAAAAGGACTCCGTTTGAATGCGAGAAAAACCAAGGTGTTTGTTTAGTGTTTGAAAAAAAGAAGGATGACAACCGTGACGATAAAGATTGATGATGAAACTCTAGAACAAGTAAATTAAATTATATATCTGGGCAGTGTTTTCACTGCGGATGGGAAGTACGATATGGACGTTAAAAGAAGAGTGAACGCGGGAAATAGTGTTAACGGTGCCCTGAGGTCACTCGGCAGTCGAAATGTCAGTGACAAAGCTCGGCTCGCCATACACAATGCCATATTGGTACCAACACTGATGTATGGAAGCGAGACGTGGATACGTCAGAATATTTATTTTATTTATTTAAATACTTTATTGCACTTAAAAACCTAGTACATAGGCGAGCTATAACGCCATAAGGCATTCTTCACCAGCTAACCTTGGGGATCATGTAAGGTGATGGGCAGGATAAAGAAAAATATTAAAATAGCTTAAATTAGTAAATAAACATAATTACGCATTCATTAAATATACATATACATACACAATATAAAAAAAACAACACAAATAAATACTATATAATACATACATACATAAACATACACTATAAATAAATAGATATATATATATAAATAAAAAGTCAAACAACTAATTCGAGAGACATGCATTCTGTTTCTCAAGAAATAATGTGGTTAGAAGGTTTTTAAATACGTTAACGGACGGTGCACGCCTTATGGCCAGGGGTAGCTTGTTCCACTGACGAGCGGCAGCAACAGTGAAGGAATCTGAATATCTGCTAGAGGAATGCGAAGGAATCTTTAGCTGATTGTTGTGAGAGGAGCGAAGAGCACAGTTGTGCGTATTAGAGAGAAATTTAAAGCGGGATTTAAGGTAAGAAGGTGTTTTAGGGTGATTGAGAACGTTATAAAGTAAAGAGAGAAGATGGACAGACCGGCGAAAGCGGATATCGAGCCATTTTAACTGACAGCGAAATTGGGAGACATGATCATACTTACGCAAGCCGAAGACGTAGCGAATGCATAAGTTAAGCAGACGGTCGAGTTTATTCAGTAGCTCTTCAGTGATGTCGGGATAGCAGGTATCGGCATAGTCTAAAATAGGAAGGAGCAGCGAACTGACTAACGTAAGCTTCGTTTTAAATGGAATGAAATTCTGGAAACGCTTCAACGAATGCATACTGGCGTGAATTTTTTTACTTATTTCTGACACATGGTAATCCCAAGAAAGATCACAGCTCATGTGAAGGCCAAGGTTTTTCACATGCTGGCAAAAGGGAAGTGGAATGTTATTAAACAGTAATGGGGAAAGTGATCCGACATCCAATTTACTCAGCATCTGTCTCGACCCTGCAATCATGACCTGCGTCTTTCCAGGATTAACCAAGAGCCCAAGGTATTCCGAACGTACTCGTATAGCCTCCAGGTCGCTGTTCATCTTCAAAATCGTGCTATGAATATCCTCAGCATTGAAGTGTAGCGAAAGTTGTAAATCATCAGCAAAGAGATGGTAGGAACTGAAATGTATTACATGAACCATCGAGTTTATGAAAACCGAGAAGAGTAAAGGAGATAATATACCGCCTTGCGGGACACCAGCTGTTACTGGAGACCAGTCCGAGAAAACATCATTTAATTGAATTCGTTGCTGGCGCCCGCGAATATAAGATTCGAACCATAATGCAACATTCTGCGAAATATTAAGAGAAAGCAATGTGGCCATAAGAATGTCATGATCGACGCAATTAAAGGCGTTACTGAAGTCAAGAAGAGTGAGAAGAGATAGTTTTTTATTGTCTATAGCACATCTAATGTCGTCAGTGATTTTTATTAGAGCAGTGGTTGTGCTATGAGACTCACGAAAGCCAGATTGAAGCGGATTTAATAAATTATTGTGACTAAGGAAGGTGGCTAACTGCCGATAGACAACGCGCTCCAAGATTTTTGATAAAAAAGGAAGAATAGATATGGGTCTCAAATTATTAAAATCTGTATGGGGAGTTTTTTTAGGGATCGGTATTACATGGGCATTCTTCCACGACGTAGGGAATTGCCCAGTAGAAAGAGAGAAGTTTATAATGTAGGTAATATAAGGGATAACGATGTCTAAGACAGGAATAATAAGAACGCGACCTACATTATCACACCCTACGGCCTTACTAGTTACAGATAGAATAATCTTTTTTATTTCGCAGCTGGACATTGGTTCGAATTGAAGAGTAGAATTATTGGAGAAAGGAACTGAAGTTATTTGGGAAATTGTATCAGCCTTAATGAGAGAGTCTATAGAAATAGGAGGGGAAGAAAAGTGCTTATTAAGGCCATTGACATCCATGGTTGGGAGTGCATCAGCTTTAGACTTGCCAAAGCCCAAAGACCGAAGAAATTTCCACAGATTGTTTGGTGTACAGGTATCGATAGAATTGTGAATGAATCGGCGTTTTGCGTTCCTACACATCTGATTAACTCTATTTCTCGCTCGTTTAAATTTAATCCAGCTTTCCTCACATGGTGACTTTTTGTGTTTCCTTCTCAAGGAGTCCCTCCACCTCATAGCCTTACGGATATCATTGTCCAGCCAAGGGGCAGGCGGCTTTTTCATGCGAACAGGTTTAATAGGCGCATGCTTGTCAAATAATTCTAACAGTAATTTATTAAACTCCGACACCATTCCGTCAACCGTATCCTCAAGTGTCACGCGCATCCAACCCATGCCAGCAGCATCCGCCAATAGCATTTCCAGATTCATTTTAGCAAAGTTACGTTGAAGATAAATACAAGGTCGAAAACGAGGAGGTTTAACTTTATAAGAAGCATAAATGAGGTCATGGTGAGAAAAACCTGCGGCCAGGTGCTGTCCAAAAGCTGATATCTTATTAGAGTTAGACGTAAGGATGAGGTCAAGAAGACTGTCTGAGTTGTTTATATGGAAGGTAGTGTTAAGTGGTAAGATTGACAGAGGAGGCAATATACTTAAGTTTTCTACTGCGCGAGTCATTCTTCATAAGACATGTATTGAAATCTCCCATTATCAAATTATGGTCGTAGGACGGAATGTATGACTCGAGCAGTAGTTCAAAGGTGGGGAGATAGTTTACTGTAGGAGGAGCATACACAACACCAAGAAGAAATTTAACGGAGTTGAGGTCAATTTCAATAAATAAATGCTCCGAGGAACCAGAATAGGGAGAAGGAGATTTGGAAATAATTTTAAAAGGAAGGTTAGAGCGTAGATATATGGCCACGCCACCACCCCCCTTGCCAATTCGGTCATTACGAATAAGAAGGAAGCCTGGAAGTGAATAGGATGTGGAGGGAAGAGTGGGTTTTAAAAAAGATTCCGAGACAAGGATCGCGTGAATATGTTGACTTTCAAACGTGGCAAGGAGATCGGGATAGTGGCACGGAATGCTTTGAGCATTAATGTGGCAGACATTCAGATTCTTGGAGAAAGGCGAAAATGTATTATGCAGTGCATCCCCCAGCAGTACAGCGTCCTGGCTGATGTCACACTCGTCGTCGGAAGTCGTTGAGCCACAGGAAAAAAACACATCAGAGTCAGAAGAGCTATTTAACATTATGTAAGTATATAAAAATATTTAATTTATATATATATATATAGGTTTAATAAAATAATAAATACTAATATTATAATTAATATAAAGTAATAAAATATTAAAATTATTATTTGCGCCTCATTCCATACTTCACCAGCCAATTAGCTAGTTTACAAACAACTTAAATAATATTTAGGAAGTAAAAGAACATTAATTACAAAATGAAACATAAGATACAAATAAGGCTATAAGCCACCTACCAACTAACAAAACAAGAGAGAAAAAATATATTTTTTTAAACAAAATAAGAAAAAGAAAAAATGATTATATTGTCCATACCACAATATTTTCAGTCTGTGTTAATAACAAAGATAGACATTAGCTATGTAATGTTATCTGTGGTTTTTATAACTATATCAAATCACAGACCTTGTACCCTTTATAGTCTGTGTCACAGACAGTCTGTTGTCACAGACTATAAAGTAAAAAGTATTGACCTATATTTTAACTTTTCAATTTAGATTAAGATTGCAATTAAGGTGTAGTATTTTATATAATGGTTTATAATTAAGCAGCATTGAACATGAAATTACAATTATGTATGCGAAAAAATATACTCAATTGAAGCAGCTGTAAGAAAGCAAGTAGGTATCAGCCAGAATATTGCAAATCTATTGTCTCTGCTTGGAACACTTTCTTGAAGGTCTCACTTTTCTGCTTTTGTCTACAGGCAGAGCAGCTGGAGGATGTTGGGCGGCAAACTCCCTCAGACAGGCCTCAGACGACAGGCGTTGTTTAGCTCCATCAGGCAGTTTTACATACACCTGTCCTTCCTGGGACCAGCAATGATGCATACCGTAGATGCGACGTCCTTCTGTCAAGATGTGCCTTCGAGAAGGCGTCAGAAACTCTGCAACGGATATGCCGGAACCCTTAAGGGCCTTCTTGGAGCGCCACAGCTTTGTACGAGTTTCACCATCCCGGAATTTCACTAATATTGGACGGTGTCTGTCTGAGTCATTCTTATTACCCAGTCTATAGCAAAGACTAATATCCTCAGCACAGAGGGTCACCTTGAGCTTAGAAGATATCACATCGCACGCGAGCTGAGAAGTATTTTCACCGGCATGCTCTTCAACTCCCCGGAAAAGCAAGAAATTCCGACGGCTTCGGTTCTCAATATCCTCTGTCATAACAGCAACCTGTGAAATTTGGGCCCGGAGCAGGGAGATAGTGTCCCTGACAAATTCCTTAAACAGTTGGAAGTCTCGTGCTAGTTGCTCCAAAGAAACTGTGGCCGAAGCTGAGGCAATCCTGCTCTCAAAGGATTTCATGACCTTTTCAAACTTTTCCTCCATGTTATAAAGTGTATAAGCTTCATTCATTTGAGAAGCCATTAGGGAGTGAGTTAAGTGTGTGTTGTTGTACCTTTATGATGAAAGATGAGATGAAAGTTGATGTTGGCGAAGTTGGAATAAGGTAGGCTAGATCATAACTTAGCAAAACAAAAGATTACTTGAATAACTGATAATGATGATAATTTGGCAATATCTTATTATGATTTAAACTGAATTTAGTGAAAAACTGATAATATTATTGAATTAAATTAAATGATCGACAGAAAACACGTCTACTTTTATTTACAACTACCCACGAAAAAAAGCATGAGAGTAGGGTTAATGCAGTAGAAATGCGGTCGTTGCGGCGGATATGTGGCGTCACTTTGGCGGACCGTATACGTAACGTCGAAATACGGAAAAGGGTTGGTATGAAGGAAAGCATAGGGACAAAAATAAGGAAAGGCATGCTACGATGGTTCGGGCATGTTGAAAGGATGAGCGATGAAAGATTGATGAACCAGATATATAATGCGAAAGTTGTGGGTAAAAGAGGCCCTGGCAGACCGAGACTCACATATCACGATCAAATAAATAAAACACTGACTGAAGGTGCATTAAAAAGTCTTCGTAACCAAAGGGCATGTATGAAGAGGTTAATGAATGTCGACGAAGCGAAAGAAGTATGTCGTGATCGTGTCAAATGGCGCTCAATTGTCTCTGCCCGCAAGGGATCTGGCGTGAAGATATGTATATGTATGTATTAATATATAGTTCTATTGATTTATCATTAATTTGTACCCTATAACCTCACTTATTACTATGACAAAGGTTAGCTGTAAGAGAGTAGGCATTAAGTTCGCCCTTGTACACTACTTTTGTAATTTTGTACAATAAAACATTTTATTATTATTATTACAGTTAACATGAAAACCTCTTAACTAATAGGTACTTGTAGGCACCAATTTCAAAAGAAAACTTTACATTTTGTCCCAACGAAGCCACAGAGTAATGGCTCAGTCTAAAAACAACATTCACCAATTATAATCTAATTTTAGTTACCAAAATCATTGACTTAAATGACTGGAGCCGCTGCTGTTGAACATTTCTGTCATTGCTTATATATAAGATCGGTTAAATAGCATGTGTTTGGTGATCAGCCATTTCTACTTATAAACCGGAAAATATATTAATTTATAACACAAATGATACCGAATTGTTATAACAATGAATTTCTCTAAGAGAAATGGGGTCAAAAATATGTTCTCGTGCTATATATTTTTTTTTATTTGAGAGTTAAAATATTGTGGTTTCATTATCTATAATTATATTTTTTATTATTCTCTAGCATAGCCTAGTTGACTAAATTCTTTTTTTACTTTGTTAATTACAAGCTGTTTGACCCGGCGTTGCCCGTGTAAAGTTGTGCCGTCGACAAAAAAACCTGAAGTACCCAAAAGGCATGTCATATTTACATTTTAACCTCTTATATATATTTTTTTCTATTTCTATGATTTATTAAATTCGTAATATCTATTGAATGGAATATGGATTTGAACAAAAGTGATCACAAAGTCTTAAAAACAATATGATTTATTAGGATAAGGATTTAAACAGAAGTATGAGTAACATGGTCTAATTTTGGTCGGTATTTCTGTCAAACTTTTAAAATGTAAAAAGTGGTTATTGTGACATAACGATAATAGTTGGACATATGGTACCCCAACACCCGTTCCTCTCTTCGATGCAATTTACAGCATCATGGACGCAGCGTACCGAACTACGGCCTCTCGGCTTCTTTCCTTCTACCTTGCAAACAAAAACTTTCTAACAAAAAGTTTATCCAGGTTATTTATTGCATATTTATTTTTTTGTAACTATTGTAATTGTTGCGATAAATAAAGTATTTTCTTCCTTTCTTTTTTTTTCTTATTCGATTGTCGTTTAAGAAACTGGTCTATTCACACTTTATGAATAGCTCTAAACCACGTTAGTAAGTTGTATTTGTGTATGTATTAGTATTTAGTATATTAATATTATAATGCATATATAAGGGTATATAAGTAGGTATATAATGAGAGAAGATGGTATTCACGTCCAGCCGCGCAGGCTTAACCAACGTGATGGATTCTGAGGTCGGGCAGGGCTTCTAGATGATGGATATACTTTGGATCGAGCAGGCTCACAAAATCGTACCTATAAGAGGTAGCACAAAACAACGCAGTGTTGCAATCTGGTTAATTTAATTTTACTTTAAAATACTAAATTTCTATTTACAGGGATGGCACACAGCTATATGAATCCTCACTACATTTATACACGTTGAATGATGTCATTTATTTGGTCTAGACGAGATTTGTAGAGTTTAAATTTTGGACACTTTTGTTCAACAGTTCGACGTCCATTTAACAATTTATTAAAACTCTGTAATGTTATTTTAATTTACTTTCGAGTGCCGAGCTAATTGCGGGACCTAATATCAAATATAGCTAGCGGCCTAAAACCACATTTGCCCCGTGAATATCATATTTATGTAAAAAATATATTATACAGCGTGGAATTTATTAAAGAGCGAATATTTGTTTATCAATCTAAAATAAAAATGAGGAACTACGTGTTTTTTATTTTAATTATTTAGTAATAAAATCTTAAGTTACGGTGCAGAGAAGTTTTCCTAAAAATATCGCCACTCATACCGAGCCTAATCAAGTAGGTAGCGAGAGGTCGACGATCGCGCGAACTTTAACGTAAGTTAATTCTTTCTCTCTTTCTATTTCGACCGTGGTGTAGTGTTAACAAATGTTGCCGTGAACTCGGGAGGTCGTGGGTTCGATTCCCACCGGGGGCAAGTTGTACATTGTATAATTTGTCTCGGTCTCGGTGTTTATATGTATAATATGTATATATTTACAAAAAAAAAAAGTATAATATGTAGTTTATCAACCATCTAGTTTCCGTAACACAAGCCTCGTAGCTTACCACGGAAACTTGGCGCTGTGTGACCTGTCTGGAAAAAATATTAATTATTTATTTCGTCTCTCGGCTATGGATGAGAATCAATTAATAATAAAACTTCCTAGCCTTTAAGTGATTATTACGATGGATATTGCGATTTTTAGACGCAGCCTTATTCACCATGCAGTGTTTTGTTTTTCGCATGATGTTTTTTATCTTAAAAGTGGCCTATTTTATTTTAAATAGAGATTTCACAAATGTAACCTGAAGCCTTTAAAAAAATATTTTCTTTTGACGATTACACGCGGTATATTGTTTTCATAAAAAATACGAGTATGTGATATATATAATCAGCAAAGGTGAGTGTTTTAAAAAACTCACTATATACACACACGAGGCATGCTCAAAATATATCATGGAATTGAGAACTTGAAGCATGGGATTTTAGACAGCGCCAATTGAGAGCTCTAATGTATGAAATGAGTTTGCCTCCCAGCTTGTGAAATCTGTAGACAGGATGGCTGGCAATTATTACTGCCAATTAGCTGTTTTGCCTAGCTATACACAGTGAAAATGTTGCCTTCTTGAGACTAACTCTGATGGGACGAGGACATTTTAATTTATAGATAGTATTTTTTTAATAGATAAGTTTATAGGCATTTAATTGTATTTCTATTATTTAGGTACCTACTTTACAAATAAAATATTCTATACCTACCAGAATCGAATCCGGTTTATCCGCATCTAAACCCACGGACTTTATCGCTGGACCACAGATGCGGCTTTAATGTGGTTATAAATTAAGGAAAAATACTATTTAAAAAAAATGGACTTGGGTTTTAATCGGAATACGACGGCACCCGAAGTGTCAATCAATTAATTATTACATTAATATCTAAAGTATTATCACGAGCGTTTCCCTTCCGAGGTGGTTAGAAAACGCTTATAAAGAAGTGGATTCACATTTAGCCAACTTTACTATAGGCCATTCATGACAAGTGGCAAGCTCGTCGATGTCTCCAGCGTACCAAACTCGGGAAATATCACAGATAAATTTAATTTATTAATTTAAATTAATAATTATTATTGTGTCCCGACCAGGAATCGAACCTGGTATTCCGAGTCTAGATCCACAGACTTAACAGCTAGACCATAGAGGCAGTTAATTTATATGGAACTTTATTATAATTATTTATTTATTTACTATAGTTATTCTTTATATTATATATTTATATTATATATAGTGTATATATTAACCTTTCATTAAGATATTCATCAATGTTTTTTTTTTTTTATTATTGTATTTAGAATTTAATTTTGATTTAATTTTTAATTTAATTTGAAGTTATGTAAATTAAGATTTAGTGTAATTGAGACCCCACAATACCGGCCTTCCTAGTGTGGGTCTCCAATAGAAAAACATGTACATAGGATTTTATTGGAAATAAACGATTATTATTATTATTTAGTGTCAAATGGTAATGAAGCCAAAAGGACGAACAATATGAAGTTTTCCGATAAAATACAATGGTAAACTATTATGCATTACATATGTAAGTACCTATCGTCTTGATGTAGCCTAATAAATGGCAAGTTAAGGTAGTCCACGTATTTATTACCAATGTTGTTTTTTGTTATCTACAGTGCCACCCCACCAGTTGCTGCTGTATGACGAAGACGGCAGAGACGTGGCGGGCGTGGTCGGCCCCTTGGAGGAGGGAGGCAACTTCACACTTATCTGCGAATTGAGAGGAGGTATGTCCATCAGTTCTGGCTCCTGAGATCTTTTCGCAGAGTGGTCGTGGTCGCCATTGCAACCACTCCTCTCGGAAGGCTGCTTTCCATTTGCAATCATGTAGAGTGTGGTCCATTGCAGCCTTAACCCGGTCAGTTCATCGGAGGCCTAACACTCATCTACTTTTCTCTGGACTACCAGACGCTTAATGGTTGTTTCTCCAGGTCGCGACATGTTCGAAGAAAGTGATAATGCGTGATTGTCCAGTTGAGAAAAGGCGTTCGTTTATACATACAGTATTTCTTAGTTCTGAACTCAGTCCTGTAAAATTGTCGATCGGAATCTGCAATAAAAACCCAGCTATAGCAGATTTAAAAATAATAAAAAATACAGAATAACACATCAACAAAAAACATATAAATATTTATCACCTACTTCAAAACTTTCGGTATGATCCACTTTTCTATAATCATGTAGGTTTTGTTCGATCGTAAAATCCGAAAACAGTATACCTGTGACAATGTCAATAGTTTCAGACAAACAACTCCGCAGTGCATTTTTACAATTTTCGACAAAACTTCACAATTGTTCCGGATTGAATTGCTCTCAGTTTCCGGATTTGGAGGGTCTGCTCTCAACATGCCAATAATATTTATATAAATAAAAGTAATAATACATCGATTAACAAAATATACAATTAAATAAAACTATAAATTAAAATTAAAGTACCTTACCTTTCGATGGGCGTAGTGTGCCGAGGACACTCGCTGCGTTCAACCGTTGAACGACGAGACTGAATCTCTGAACAAAATATTCTCCACTCAAAGGGTTACCCATTCGCAAGCGGAGTTTTCCCAATAATAATATTCCGGACACTAAATTTGTTTAATAATTTTAAATTTTATTGTGTCTGAAGAGAGGATCAATATGCGAGTTTGAGGTCCTACTTTGGCCTTTGGGCTGTTTCATTTATTAAACTTTTTAAACTTTCGCGCATATTCATAATAGTTTTTATAATTTTAACGGGTCTTTACGCGATTTACCTTAGAGACATATTTCTCCCGACGTTTCAGTCAAGTTGCATTGGCCGTGGTCACGGGTCGACTGTTTCATTTATATTCGTATTCGTAGTATTTTTATTTTTGAATGATATATAAGATTTTGGTATGTTTATTTATGAATATATTCTTTAATAAATTAAGAAATAAGTATATGGACATGAAGCTATTAACAGCTTTTTATGCCAGTCTACATTTAGGCTGAGTAGATTTTATTTAAATAAAAATGTAATAAATATAAATAAATGTAAGTATACAAATAATATCCTTATTTATCCATAATAATAATATACAATAATGATAATAAATTTATATACAAATAAACTTAAACAATAACAGAACAAAATAATAAAATAAATGAAGCTATCAAAGATTAAAAGTATTAAAATTATAAGCTGCTCGTCTTTTGCTAACAGCTTATTCATTGGACCACTTTTCTGTTTAGTCTTGTACTAGCAGGAGTAGAATCATTCAAAATAATTAAATTAATGACGTTTCATAAATGCCTGTAATAGGTTTGCGTGAATAAAGATATTTTGACTTTGACTTTGAAAGGTAATTCTTTAGACTTTCAAAAATAAAAATAATGGGTGGTTTATTACGGTTTTAAAATTTTGCTTAATTTTAAGCATTCACAAATTCTTCGGCTAGTTCAGCCCCTCACGCATACTTGAAAGATATAACCTGTATATTCCTAGCATTACGAGTAGACCTCCCTCGGTTGTTGGAGTCGTGAAAGCGATTCCCTTATTTATGATCGGCCGTTAAATTTTATTCTGTTCAATTTTTGTTGGCCACCGACTTTATTACGAATTGGCGTCCGGCTGCAACTTTACAAATACTCACTAGATTAATATAAAGGTCCGTGGGGTCCAAGCGCTAAAACTTTTTAAATCACCCCTCGTCTAATTGTCTGCTCTGGGGACAAGAGGGCTGGTTCTTTCCTCGCCCAGAGATTTAGCATAGCGATTCAACGAGGAAATGCGGCCAACGTTCTTGCCATCATGCTGCGCATATACGATTTATATTTAAATTAGGTTTTGTAAGTAGTTTTTTTTGGTTTTAGTTTATTTTATATATATATATATAAATTACGACGATATCAGATATTAGTAGTATTTGCATGCGAAGAAGACAGCGAGGATCGAGCCCCGGCATGTGCTAATTAGAAATACTCGGTTGAGTCTATCTTACGTAATATTTTTCATCTCTTTCTCAATCTGTACTTAGAGAGCACGTTAAGCTGTCGATTCCGGTTCAACTAACGTCAGTGAAATATTAGTTTTAAGGCTGAGTTGCACCAATATGAAGTCTCTGTCACTGTAATCATTTCAGTTAAAAATATCGATTGTACCAACCTAACCTGCAACGCAACTTGAATAGAGATACATTTACAGAGACTTCACTTTGGTGCATTTCTTTTTTTTTTCCAAATAAATTAATAATAATAATAATAAAAATCTTTATTGACACATTTTTTTCTTTTACCTATATATAAATGTGCTCTGCTCCTGGACTAGTCTGATTAAACAGAGTGTGTTCCAGAAGACAAGTGCTCTTCGTAAATAAATTAAACATGCTCCCGTCCGACCGGTCCGCATGAAGAGACCCCCTGCGCCTTGGATGGACGATAAAATTCGCAAAGCCATGAGGTGGAGGGACTCTCTGAAACGTAAGCACAAGAAGTCTCCCAGTGTCGAGCGATGGGACAGCTTTAAACTTGCTAGAAATCGTGTCAATCAGATGTGTAGGAACGCCAAACGCCGATATATTCACAACTCTATAGATACTTGTTCTCCTCAAAATATTTGGAAATTTCTGCGAACGCTTGGTCTCGGTAAAACCAAGCCCGAATCTATCCTCACTGTCGATATTAACGGTCTTAATCAGCATTTCTCCATTCCCCCGGTTACTATTGACCCTGCAATTAAGGCTGTTAGTATCGCTCAGATTAATTCTAAAACTGTTCCTAGTAATGTTCCACTTCAATTTATACCTGTGTCCTGCTGTGAAATAAATACGATAATCCAATCAGTGACCAGCAAGGCTGTGGGTTTTGATAACGTGGGTCGAGTTCTTCTAATCCCTATTCTTAATATTATCCTTCCAGTTGTAACCCACATCATCAATTTCTCCCTTACTTCTGGGCATTTCCCTTCATTGTGGAAAAATGCTCATATTATCCCATTACCTAAGAAACCCACCCCTACCGATTATAACCAGCTACGTCCTATATCTATTCTTCCTTTCCTCTCTAAAATATTAGAACGTGTTGTTCAAAAACAACTGTCCGCTTTCCTTAACCAAAATAAGTTTTTAAATCCTTTTCAATCCGGGTTCCGCCCGGCCCACAGTACTGCTACAGCTCTTGTCAAGATCACAGATGACATCCGGCTGGCTATTAACGACAAAAAGCTTTCCCTTTTGACGCTGTTAGACTTCAGCAACGCCTTTAATTGTGTTGATCACGACATACTGATGGCTATTTTGGAATCTCATGGTGTTTCACAGTCTGCGACACAATGGTTCAATTCTTATCTTCGCGGGCGCAAGCAGCGCATCAGAATGGACGATGTCTACTCTGACTGGTGTCCGGTGACTGCTGGTGTCCCGCAAGGAGGCGTATTATCTCCCCTACTCTTCTCGGTTTTCATAAACACGATTGTTCAGGTTATTAATTTCAGTTCCTACCATCTGTACGCCGACGATTTGCAGTTATCTTTGTCCTTTCATTTTAACGCCATTGATGAAGCTATTCTTCAAATGAACGCGGACTTGGAGGCTTTGCGTGTTTGCTCACATAGTCTCGGGCTCTTGGTAAACCCCAGTAAAACGCAGGTCATTATCCTAGGCTCGAGGTACATGCTGGACAGATTGGATTTGGATTCTCTTTCTCCATTGTTGTTTAATAACATACCACTTCCTTTCTGTCAAAGTGTCAAGAACCTCGGCCTTTTTATGTCCAATGATCTGTCGTGGAGTTGCCATGTGTCCGAGATTAGTAGGAAAGTATTCGCTAGTATGCACGTGTTGAAGCGGTTACAGTTTTTTATTCCCATCAAGACGAAGCTAATGTTAGTCACATCTCTGCTGCTTCCTATTATAGATTATGCTGACGTCTACTATCCTGATCTTACTGAAGAGCTACTAAATAAACTGGATCGCCTTCTAAACTTATGTATCCGATTTGTTTTCGGCTTGCGTAAGTATGACCACGTCTCCCATTTTCGTACACAGTTAAATTGGCTCAATATCCGCTTTCGCAGGTCAGCACATCTTCTATATTTTCTATACAATATTATTTACAACCCTATAGCTCCCTCTTATCTTAAAACACACTTTGAATTTCTTTGTGATTCGCACGACCGCCTTCTTCGTTCTTCTCATAACAACCAACTTAAAATCCCACCCCACACTTCCAGCAGATATTCAGATTCATTTACCGTATCGTCTGCTCGCCAGTGGAACAAACTTCCACTGACCATCAGACAAGCTCCTTCCATTCACATCTTTAAAAAACTACTTAATACTTTCTTTTTAAACAAGCAGAACAATATATTTTAACTCCATAAATTTCTACTTCCTAATAATATATTATCCTCATATATGTATATCTTCTATAATACTTATATATAGATGAGTATTTATGTAGTCTATGTATTCATACTATTTATGTAGTTTATTGGTTAGAATTGCACCCCACATATTTATACTGTCTCACTCTCCCAAAGGTTAGCTGGTAGAAAAAGCCGAAATGGCTTTAAGTTCGCCTTTGTACATACTTTTAAGTAAAGTGCAATAAAGTATTTAATAATAATAATAACACAAATAATTTGTTATAGTTTTTGTAAACACGCCACTGCCGCTTTTTCATAATGATTTTGGAGGTGTTCAAACAAAAAGTTAATATTTCCCCCTACCTATGTTATCGAGCAAAAGAGCAATAATTTTTGTTTGAAAAAGGTTAATTTAGTAAGGCTGGAGTTTTTATAAAAGTCAGCCAAAATCATATTAAAAATAATTTAAATGCTTACGCTTCTGATATTTTTACTTGACTTTAATGTTATCGATAAAACTCCAAAATATTTAATTTGATGAAATTTAGATATAAAATATAATATATAGATTGAATTGATTGGCTTATTCGCCTAAATACAGATATTTGTAAGAAAACGCGGCCGTTTGAATCAACAGATGCCAGTAAAAAAGGATTCAGTAACAGTCAGTCGGTTACTATGTTTATTAATACTTCCTATATTAGCTGGTCTTTATTATTCTTCCGAGGTCTTTATTATTAAAATAAATAAATACATTTAATTAATATTTAATTTATTTGTGATATTTCTCAAGTTTGGTACGCTGGAGACGTCGACGAGCTTGCCACTTGTCATGATCGGCCTAAAGTAAAGTTGGCTAAATGTGAATCCGCTTATTTATAAGCGTGGTTTCTGAACACCCCGAAAGGGAAACAGTCGTGAAGAAACTTTTTCCCATATTAGCGATTCAAGATAATTAACTCGTAAATGCATAGTGTACCACAAATGAATCAATTACATGTTTGTTACTTGTCAGTTGGTTACATTCTTATCAAATTACGGTAATATTATTGATAAACCAACTTTAACATTAGAATGGTTGTAATAATAGCAGGCTGTATACTTTCTTAAATTTTGAAATGAAGTTCAAATCATTATTATTACAGGTAAATCTTTCCTTTGTCATTATCAATAATTCTATGCAAGATTTTTAAATGACCCAAATTTGACATATAAATATAAATTTGCATTTAAAATAAGTAAACATATTAAAACTACGTAGGTACACATTATCCCTTTATATAATTACTTTTTAAAAAACATTCCGCATCATCATATGACTAAGTGTAACATAAAGCCAGTCAGTCACTTTTTTGCAGCAGTTAAACTTGGAGTATATATAAATAAATAAGACATATACAATACATACATACACTTATTATTATGAAATTTTCAAGGCGTTGTCAAAACAGCTCATCAACACCTCGGGAGACAAAAGGGCTGGGCAATATTTGGGCCAAAGGATCAGCATGGCCATTCAACGTGGCAATGCTGCCAGTATCCTTGGCACTTTGCCCATTGGCAGCGATTTGGAGCAATTTTATAATATTTTTATTTTGTTTTTTCTTTATTTTAGTTTTTAGTTGTATTTTTATTTATTAAGTAGGTTTATTTTTATTACTAGTAATTTTTGTTTTAAACGTAACTTTTTTTTTAAATTATTGTACCTTACTTCCTTTGAATAAAGTATCGCTTAATAATATTATTAAAATATATTAATAGAAACGCAAAAACTTCTTCTAGCTGATTTGTCTGTACTTGTGACCATATTGCACTATATTATTTCGAAGGTTCACTCAGTACTCGTGTACAGTCTATGCCATTTTTCAATCCCTTTTTTTTTAATTCCCAGGTCGTCCCCAACCCACGTTGACATGGCTGATCAACACGCAGCACGTGGAAGACCACACCATCCTAAAGAAAGACGATAAGGTATAATAAAACATTTATCATCTGCTTGCGTTTCCCCAATGCTGGATATAGGCCTCCCCCAAAGATCGCCACTTTACACGATCTCCGAACTCGTCTACTCCCTCGTTCATCGGTTCTACAACATACGTGTCCGGCCCATTACTTCAGCCTACTGATTTAGAAACTTATATCAGTACCTTTGGTTCTCTGATAGATTTCCACGTTTTAAGTAATACATTAAATACATTCGGGTATATATGTATGATTTTAAAAGAATAAGTTATTATTATCAGTGTTACCATAAGAAAATAAAAACACTATTCAATAGACATTACTTATTATTTATGTCATGTATTTCCATGCAGTTATTAACATTATTAACTGCATATTTAAAGGTCGGTGTTGCCAACAGTAGCAAATTTAAATATTCTTACAGAATTGCGACCATACTTATAGAATCTCTGAGTTTGTTTCAATATATTTTTTATTTATTTATAGGTAATCATCAGCAGACTTAAAGTAGACCACGTGGACAGAAGTTGGCTGAACTCCAGCATCAGATGTCAGGCCACCAACACTGTGCTGCTTAGCCCTCACGAGAGGACCGCCAGGGTAGAAATGAGATGTTAGTAACTGTTGATTTAATAGTCAATTTCCGAAGTTTTTGCAATATAAAACTTTTTAAACTTTCGCGCATATTCATAATTGTTTTTTTAAATAATTTTAACGGGTCTTTACGCGATTTACCTTAGAGACATATTTCTCCCGACGTTTCAGCCAAGTTGCATTGGCCGTGGTCACGGGTCGACTGAAGCTATGCGGTGTAGCCTCGTACATACTGGGCGGCAGATGTAAACCTACCCACTTATCACTTTTGCAACTTCGCAGGAACGAAAATATTTTGGTACTAAAAGCCGATAAAGGCAACGCAACCGTGATTATGAACACCAAAGACTACGATGATAAGATGCTAAATATGTTGAGCGACAAAAACGTGTATAAGCAAGTTTCATATGACCCCACTGCTCGAGTGACACGTCGTATAAGAGCCCTAATAAAAGAACACGAGGACTGGTTTACTAATGATGAGTTTTTCCACCTATTCAAACCAAAAATCGTGCAACCACCGAAACTTTACGGCCTGCCCAAAATACACAAAGCCAGTATTCCTTTAAGACCAATCGTAAGTCAAATATCGTCTCCTACTTACGATTTAGCAAAATATGTTTCGGCGGCGCTGCAACCATTGGTGGGAAAGACGCAGTCTTATTTGAAGGATTCCCGTCATTTTGTTAGCATACTGCAGGACTTAAAATTTGAACCAGACGATATCATGGTGAGTTTTGACGTAGAGTCCCTTTTTACAAACGTTCCGATAAACGAGTGCCTAGATATCGTCAAGGAAAAACTACTAGACTTGCAGATACCCAAATTTTATGCTGACCTTCTCAAAGATTGTTTGGATGGAAATTATTTTCTCTTCCGAGGCCAATATTACCTCCAAATAGATGGTGTTGCCATGGGCAGTCCAGTGGCCCCATTTTTAGCCAATATTTGGATGGAGCACCTTGAAAACATTATTTTTCAACATGATATCTCTTGTATAAAGATCTGGAAGAGATATGTGGACGACGTGTTTTTTGTCATCAAGGGAAACAAACCGGAAGTAGAGGAATTCCTAAACTATCTAAACTCTCTTCACTCCACAATAAAATTCACATATGAAATGGAGAAAGATGGGCAGTTAGCTTTTTTGGATGTAAAAGTGATGGTGAGACCTGATGGCTCGCTGGCTCACACTGTATATCGAAAACCAACGCACACAGACCGATATCTACACGCCACTTCAGATCATTATCCAAGCCACCTGAGATCTGTTGTGACCTCATTGATCAACAGGGCTTATGATCTCTGTGACCCAAAACATTTGGAACAGGAATTGTCACATGTTAAAACAGTGCTAAAACGCAATGGATATGGTGTGGGTCCGAGGTTGCTGCGATAGAAAAACAAGGAGAGATATCCACAGGTCAATCGGCTGCCCGCGTTCTTACCATATGTGAAAGGAGTAACGGATAAAATTGGTACAGCTTTCAAAAAGTTATCTATCAATGCTGTGTACACTCCATTCTCCAAAGTAGCAAAACACGTACGCACCCCAAAGGATGTCATTCCTTTCCAAACGCCTGGCGTGTATAAAGTGGACTGCAGCTGTGGGAGTTCATATAATGGCCAAACTAAGCGCACAATAGCCGAGAGGGTCAAGGAACATATAGCAGCTGTAAAAAACTGCCAATTAAACAAGTCAGCAATAGCAGAACACCTAATGGATAGTGGCACAAACCATTGGATTGAGCTGCATGACCCAAAGATACTTTCCACCGATCGGCACTATTACCCTAGAATAGTACGTGAAGCGATCGAAATAAAGAAACACAAAAAATTCAATCGAGAGGGGGGTTATAAGCTATCTTCATCGTGGAATCCAGTAATCAATAGGTTTCGACGCCGGGAAAAATCGCCCGGTGTCGCCAAGGATATTGTAAGTGTCGTGTGTCGTGATTTCTAAAAAAAACTTTTAAAAGTGATAAGTGGGTAGGTTTACATCTGCCGCCCAGTATGTACGAGGCTACACCGCATAGCTTCAGTCGACCCGTGACCACGGCCAATGCAACTTGGCTGAAACGTCGGGAGAAATATGTCTCTAAGGTAAATCGCGTAAAGACCCGTTAAAATTATTTAAAAAAACAATTTTTGCAATATGTCAAAACAATCCAACATTCTAATGTAATTACGTAAAACATGGTCGACTCCACAGGAAAAGGATACATCTAGTAAGTAGATAATACTACAAAAATCAGCGTTATGCGATATAAAGGATGATTCACGCTACACCGTGTCGCGACCGGGCCGTGCAAACAAACATTATGGTATACATTTTGTATAAGGTAAGTCATGCCTGACTGTGGCTCATTGGCGTTGATATGTGTGATAGGCAGGGTATTGTTTCCCGGCTCCGGCACGGTCCGGCCCCGACACGTTGTACACGAACATATGCGCCCGGGCGCCCGCAGAGCAGTCAACGTCAAATCTTAGTGTGGTGAGCAGCTCAACAGCAAAATGGACGTAAAAAATTGTTAGAATGTGTAATAAAGTAAAGCATTATTTAGACATTCTAAAATAACCATAAAACTTGCTGTCGTTATCTATTAATTCTTTGTAAAGTAAAGCAAATCCTCCTTCTGCTTCTCGCTTTCCAGGTTGGATGTACTCATATACCCCATCTTCTTTTAGTAGTTTCGCTTCGTTTTTCCAATACTTCGTCATCGATGGCAATTGCAATAGCTGTCAATTGAAATTGTGATAATTGCATATTTACTTAATCGTCAAGTCTATCGACAGGTGAAATCACAAGCTAACAAAAATCATGTAACACAGATTTAGTCGTGCAAATAATACACCCAAAAGCCCGGTGTAACATGGATGACTAGTCCGGCCGGGGCACGGCCCGGTCGCGACACGGTGTAGCGTGAATCATCCTTAAGGATAAATTTAAAACCATAAGAGCTCGATTTGAAGAAGATAACATTATTTTTACAACACACGAGAATTCTTGATTCGTTTTCTGTTCTATAAGGTATGTGTGAGCTTGCTTTTTTATGCAAGCAATAGTAAGACAATAGTCTCTATAAACAGCTTTATAAAAAATGTCTTTCACAGTAAAACCAACATCTGTGGTCATAAACCACAAGCCAAGTCAGATGTCGGCGGACGCAGAGGTAACGCTGGTCTGCATCTCTCACGGCAGCCGACCACCAGCTCAGATAACGTGGTTCAAGCAAAACAGACGATACACTAGAGGAAAGGTATGATATCCAGATTATTGTTAAATAAATATAAACCATACAAATTAATAGAATATAAATTAAAACCATATAAATTAATAGAATATAAATTAAAACCATATAAATTAATAGAATATAAATTAAAACCATATAAATTAATAGAATATAAATCAAAACCATATAAATTAAGAGAATATAAATTAAAACTAGAAGCCAGAATATAAAGTATATTTGTATTTTCTTTTGCATTTAAAAATTAAAGTGTTTTGTGAATAAGAATCCATTTTCACCCTAAAACAAGATGTCCTAAATGCTTAAGATAAGACTTTTGGAAACATTTCTAGAGAATCTAACGGTACGCTAGAGACATCGACGAGCTTGCCACTTGTCACTATGCCTCTAGTAATGTTGACTAAATGTGAATCCGCTTCTTTATAAGCGTGGTTTCTGATCACCCCGAAAGGGATACCGTCGTAATGATACTTTACTTTTTTTTTTAAATTATTTAAGTGATCTTCGTTCAAAAAACTCGTCTACTATCTATACTTTCTAAATACACACATCAAAAAAGTCTAGGGATCAAGCATGTTTATGCGGATTTCTTGTGATTGAGATGTGGCTTTGTAATAAATTTATGATTTTATAAATTTATATGGATCCTTTTTGGTGCATTTCATAATTTAAAACAGGAACTGTCAATCAAATTCGAGTAAAAGATGAAAATCAGCTGTCAATATTTTCCCTATAAAAACATAAGACGCATTGAAGACATTATTAGTGCTACTGTTTCCCTACTACTGATTAAAACCGACGTTATTATGGAGCGGCGACGTCATTTAAGCAGGGAAGAAATGATCAGAGCCGTGGGAATGATAGAAGCTGGTTCCCGGCAACGTACTGTGGCTTTAGCTCTGAATACAAGTCAGAGTGTTATCAGTCGACTTTGGACACGTTACCGAACCACTGGTACCGTGGCTGAGCGCCATGGAGGACGGTATCGCTGCACCACACGGAGACAAGACCGATACATTCAAATCACAGCTCGAAGAACTCCAACAATAACCGCCATGATGTTAGCCGTGAGCCTTCATCGCTCTTCAGGGAACTTAACTGACCGAACCAAACAGTCAGAAACCGCTTGCATGAAGTGAACCTTCATTCCCGAAGACCGCTACGGGTACCACCTATAGCAATGCACAATCGTAGGACTCGATATCAATGGGCTCTTGAACACAGAAATTGGACAGAAGAACAATGGCGTTTCGTGTGCTTTTCTGATGAGTCTCGTTTTGGTATGAGGCCGGATACAAGACGTATACGACACTGGAGAACCCCTGGACGCCAACAGCGATTAAAATCCTGCCAGGAAGTCCATCCTTATAGTGGTGGAACCATCATGGTATGGGCGGGTATTTCGATCGGCGGAAGAACTGAGTTGATTTGGATCAGAGGCAACCTCAACGCTCAAATTTATGCTGAGACGGTTGTATCAGACGTCATCGTTCCTCTACAAGTGCATATCGGTCCCTTATTTCAGTTAATGCATGATAATGCACGACCGCACACCGCAAGAGTTGTAAGACAGACTCTCGCCGCAGCTAACATCAATGTCCTGCCCTGGCCTGCTCAGTCGCCAGACTTGAACCCGATTGAGCATGCATGGGATATTCTTCAGAGAAGAGCTCTGCCGAATATGGAGGGTATCCAGTCGCAAGAAGACCTTTTTTTGTTGTTGCAACGAACATGGGCGGCCATTCCACAGCGTGATTTGGATGAACTCATTTTGAGTATGCCAAACCGATGTTCTTGTGTTGTTAGTGTTCGCGGTAGAAACACGGATTATTAATTGTTTAAGTTACCCAATAAAATTAAAAAAAAAACTGTTATTTCAGTCTTTTTTTCGAACTTTAATGTTAGTGGTTCAAATGTCAAAAATCCCTTTATTAGGAAAATGGCAATTTTTTTTACTAATGCAAAGGTGACTTGGTTTATCGTTACTGTAGACAAACGAAAACATTTTATTTGATCAATCCTTAAAGAAAATTTTAATGAATATCAATCAGGAGAAAAGTTATTGCAAAAATATATGTTGATCCCTAGACACTTTTGATGTGTGTAGCTCCTAACAATGTTAATAAGTGTATATCTTTGTGTATGCATTAGTATATTGATATTACAGTATATATAAAAGTATATTATGTAAGTATGTATAATTATGTTATTTAATTTATCCTACTATTTTAATATTTCTCTCATTGCACCTATAAATGTTCTAATTTGTCCCCAAGGTTTGTCTGTCAGAAAATGTCTACGGGGATTAAGTCTGTCTTTGTAATTTGTGCAATAAAGTTTTAAAATAAATAATTATGTAATTTTATTATTTCTAACAAATGTTTAAGTGTATTTGTATTGTCATTCTTTAGTGACTTTACCCTGTGTGTCTGTAGGTTTATTTATATTTTGGATTTCATCTGTAGTATCAAAGTCAGTAAGATTAGGCAATTGACAGTATTTAATACCACCAGCACAGCGACCACACGAACGACACGTCTTCAGTAAGCCGCCTCACCATGATTCCGAGACCCGAAGACGACGACACCGTCCTTAAGTGCCGAGCTGACAACCCGATACTCATGACTGCAATCGAAGACTCTTTCCGCATGAGCGTTGTCTGTAAGTTTATCATTTCTCTTATAAAAATGTCGATTTCCACTGATAATCCACCCGCCTGTCGATATGCTTATTACTATTATTTTTACCTAATTCTCTATAGTTCTCTATTAGATCACACTCTCTTTCCCCCTCCCCCTTTTTTAAAAATTGTATTATTAAAATCATTTATCTTGTTAGGTCTTGACCATAAGTCGATATTTAATATGAAAGATTTAGTTAATTTAATTATCCATTAAGTTCATTTAGCAATGTGTTGTAAAAACGAACACAAAGATCAAAAACGACTTACGATTTACTGAGGCGAATTAGTGCTTGTCACAATGCCAATGAATGCAACTCGCAAATTCTAGTCCAACACACAATCACAGTTGCTAGATACCAGGGTGGTCTGAAAAGTTTCCGACCTCAACGTGAAGATGGCAGCACTCGTCAATAAAAGTCAGGGAATGTAGTTGTGCATCTTCTGACAGGTACTCACCAAAGTTTTAGAAATTTTGAACTCGCAGTTGTTATTTGACAGTCGTTTGAGTGATGTTTATTCACAGGAACACAATCTTCAAGGTTGCCAGAAAAAGAATTATCTTACTGGAAATATGAAATGGTAACATTTATGCCTTTCGAGGTTTGGAGACAGACAGACAGTGGGGTCGTCCAAGCCTGGATGGCTAATGAGCCTGGGTTGGGGATGGGGACATTCCCCTGTTTTCCCCGGCAGGATCTCAGCGGGTAACCACCCGCTGGTAATTTATGCACTTTTGGTGCTGGGCGCCGTTACTCTCTCCAGGGGGTCTAGGTTCTACAGCTTCAGCTCTCCTCCAGGAGCACCTCTCTAGGAAGTGGTCTGCCGTTGGGAAACCGAGCGCGAGACGGAGCGATATTCTGAAGAAATGAAATGAAATATTTATTCGTGTAAAGAATTTGGGTAGACAAATTTGCAGTTGTAATTGCTATCGATTAGTACTACCAAACCCTACCTGCAAAACACATCACTTTATTAAATATACAATATTACACGGTAATTACAATTAGAATATTTACAGACAGACAAAAATTAAATAACGTTTATTGGATCATAATCAAATAATTTCAGTTAGTGAGCACTGCCTTCTGGAAAAGAAATTCTGGGCTCCAGAAGGCAGTTTCCCTATTTTTGACACAATAAAACTATACGAATACTTACATAAATTAATAATACAGTGCATTCCCATCCTCATTAAACATTGTTTTACTGTAACCAGCCTCTCGGCAAGTCTCGGCAAGCATAAATACAAATGATCAAAAACGTAAAACAATACTTGATGCTTGAAGTGTCCGTTGTCGGCCCGATGAAACATACTTCTAGTCAGGCCGTCGACAAACTCTTCAATATTAGGCATCTCCAGGTCTCGAGCTATGACGGAATTACGCACGAAGTTTACAATTAAGAATGCCTATTTCGAGTCTCTCCTGAGGTTACTCGTTTGACAGTTGGAAAAAATGGTTGAATAAAGAAATGAAATGAAATGAAATTATTTATTTGCATAGAACATGGTAATAGTAAATATTAATAATAAGTTAGTTCTGCACATTTAGCCATTTCTGGCACACAAATTTTGTTAAACATTATTTACAATGTTAAAATCTTATTATTATATTTATAATTTTAGTCACACTTATTACATTCAGATTATTATTAAAACATATTGTACAGGTAATTGTTATAATACACATAAAATTACTTAAAATTTGTGGTTGTAATATTCACTTAGCGAATAGCAGCAACATTCTATCAAAAGGAGCCGTTGAGTCTTAGAATACTGGTGGTTTTATCCTATTCTTGTTAAAATATGTTACCTTTGACATCAGACAGGCCTGTGATCGCGATGTCACTGGGCAGCACCCTGAACCCAAACGACATTAAGGAAGGTGACGACGTGTACTTCGAATGCAACATCAAAGCCAACCCAAAGGAGCACCGCATCTCCTGGTACCATAACGTGAGTGAGTCAAATGAATATATTTCTTCATCCATCAGGAACGAACAAGCAAAGATATACTGATACAAGTCTAAAAGTATTTTAAAAAACTACCTAGGTACTCGTACAACTTTTAGAAGTTCTTTATTTGCTTGTTTTTTGTAGGTTCTTACTTCAAGTATAACATTTTAAATTTATGTTAAAGTAGGATTCTCGATCCTTGATGTTTATGTACGAGTATGTATGTGAATTGTATTTTTTATTGTGTATGTGTGTACATTGTGTATATTTGTACGCTATATTAAGTAATTGTGTCTATTTTAATAATTTAAGTTTTTTTTTTGTTTATCATCCTTCACTACCATTACCCAAGGTTAGTTGGTAAAGAATGCCTTATGATGTTATAGCTCGCCTATGTAATCAAAAACAAAGTTTTTAAGTGCAATAAAGTATTTAAAAACATAACTAAGTCAGTGTCTATGCGTATCACAAGCCTTAGAATGTTTTCTTTCTTATTTTCACATCCTAAGTTTATTACTCGTATTATTATTAAAATACTGAACACTTTCCAAGCATTCCATGGATTCACCGTGCGGGTGCCGGGTCTATCGTGTGTGGGTAAGAGATGAGAAGAATTGTGTCTCGGATTGCAAGAGAGAGACAATAGGCTGGTTTGAAAAGGAGGCCTCCTTTTCATTTTATTGCGCGATAATACGCTCACCATCCACCATTCTACTCTTCTCTCTACCCAATCAAATATTGTATGATTCCGTTAATGCCGTCTTGGAAGCTCTTTCCATAAATGTATTGACGGCAGACTGGAACTCCTCTCTCACCAACTTCCACTGCGTAAAGCTGAGTCTTGAAGCCGTTCCTGATCGTTTCTTCTGTGACGTCATAATATAAATAATTACTTAAAACTATGTAATAAAACACCCATTTTAACATAGTAGTTTGTATGTTTGTAAGTATTTTGCATAATTTTCTCTTCTTTCAAGTTCAGTTTAATTTAGCAACAATAATAGAAGCTACATTTTATTAAAATAAGTAATAGTTACTCGTACTTCAGTAGCCGTAGTCTGTCCAATTTTCCGGGTTCCCACCGAACTAGAATTGGCGGAAATATTAGAAATATCTTTATTTAATTTTTTGTTTTTACTTTTTGTTAATTAGAGCTGTTAATCCTTAAAGATTGATCAATTTATTAATTTCAATAGTACCTATGAAAAAATCAATAAAAGTACATATTTGTAGAAGAAAATGAATAGTAGATCAATTATTAAAAAAACTAAAATCTTGTAACTAAAATAAACACAAATAATATTTTTAATTTATTTATTTCTTGGAGTTCTCTTTAAAGACTTTCACATACCTATTATTTTTAAAATTCTTATTTATTAAAATTGAAACACTTTTTACACATAAACTCCATCAAAAACAAACAACATTTAAATAGACATTTGGAGCACTTATTGTATTATATTCCTTGATCACACATCACAAACGTTTCTCGATTTACGTTGCACATTATATAAACATAAATATATCTTTTGATTTCCGTAAACAGACAATAAAATGAATAAGAAATCGGCTTCGCAACAGCCCAGACTCCATTTTGTTTTGATTTGTTTTTGACAACTTAGGGTTACCAGTATATTAAAAAAAAACTACTAAAATATATATATTTAAATAAATTATGAAAGCGTAGAGTATAAAACTACATGACAATCCTAAAAAATTAAATAGAGATATTAAATATTAAATAATATTGATAAAATAATAATAACGCAGAAATATTATTCGTAACCTTAAAAAAAATAATTAGTGGCAACTCTCGATATTTCCTAATGCAATTCCCAGTGCAATGTATGGAAGTGAATAGCCCGATACTGTTGAGAAAGTGATAGTTTGACTTACCGTCAAACTCCACTTACCGCTTCCATTCGCCGCCGTCCTAGATAGAATGGAACGAACTAAGGAGCGGGAGATCTGGCAAAGTTGGAACTAGTTCCTCTATAGCAGTGCTCTTTGGAACTAATCTTTCTAATTTACAGTTCCGTTCGTCTTTATATTATTACAACGTTTCCGCTTAAATAAACATAATTTGCCTACAGCTCCTGTTTTTCTAAGATTCGCATATCCTCCAAAGAAGATAATTCTCATAAAAAATATTCTTATTTATAACAAAACAGAATTAGTTTCCAAGTTACTGGGGCTAACGAGATCTCATCTGGGTGTTGATCTTACGGCGCGTCTAATGAACTCCCTTTCATATTTCATTAACCTGAGTACCTAATATTAAATTACGTATCTTAATTAGCCTGGCCATGGTCTAGCACTTAACCGTAGATTTAGACGCAGAGGTTCTGGGTTCGATTCCTGGTCGAAAACACAAAACTGTATTTATGATACAAGTGATATGATATTTGTCAGTGACCAGCATATTTCTTAACGATTATATTTTTTATCCTAATATAATTTATTATATATTTAAATATAGTTTAATTACAGCAGAAATCTACTTAAATTGTGTGGTTATGTAGGTATGGGTGTGTATTTGTATTGTGTTGTGCGTGTGTGTGTTATGAATTAGATATCTAAGGTTTTTTTCCACGTCAGGTTTTTGTAAAGTAAAGTATCATCACCACCATTTTCCTTTCGGGGTGGTCAGAAACCACGCTTATCAATAAGCGGATTCACGTTTAGCCAACTTTACTATAGGCCAATCATGACAAGTGGCAAGCTCGTCGATGTCTCCAGCGTATCATCAAACTCGAAAAATATCACAAATAAATTAAACATTAATTAAATATATTTATTTACATTAATAAATATTTTTGTGTCCCGACCAAGAAGCGAACCTCCAAGTCTAAATGCACGGATTTGACAGGTTTTTGGTTGGCAATTAATAAAAAAAAATTATAAGGTTTATGGCGCTGGAACTGGAAGTTAAAAGTCGTTCAGTTTTTTTTTTTTAAGTGTAGTATACGGGGTACTTTGTATGGCCTTACGTGAGAATAATATTTGCATTGATAGAAACAAACAACTTTTCCTAAGAAACTACATATACATATATATTTTTTATTTATTATTTATTCTATGGAGAACTATCGACAATACAATAAGAAAAATATGTTAAAAAAGAATTAGATACAAAGTGTCATTAATAAGTTCTCACTAATAGTAACAAACAGTGTTTGAAAGAAGAAGGACGACAACCGTGACGATAAAGATTGATGATGAAACTCTAGAACAAGTAAATGAAATTATATATCTGGGCAGTGTTTTCACTGCGGATGGGAAGTATGATAGGGATGTTGAAAGAAGAGTGAACGCGGGAAATAGTGTTAACGGTGCCCTGGGGTCACTGATCGCCAGTCGAAATGTCAGTGACAAAGCCCGACTCGCCATACACAATGCCATGCTGGTACCAACACTTATGTATGGAAGTGAGACGTGGATATGTCAGAGCACGCATGAGAGTAGAGTTAATGCAGTGGAAATGAGGTCGTTGCGTCGGATATGCGGTGTTACTTTAACGGACCGCATACGTAATGACGAAATACGCAAAAAGGTGGGTATGAAAGAAAGCATAGGGACAAAAATAAGGAAAGGCATGCTCCGATGGTTCGGGCATGTTGAAAGGATGACTGAACAGAGATTGACGAACCAGATATATAATGCGAAAGTTGTGGGTGAAAGAGGCCCTGGCAGACCAAGACTCACTTATCACGATCAAATAAATAAAACAATAGCTGCCGGTGCAATAAAAAGCCATCGAAACAAAAGGGCATGTATGAAGAGGTTGATGAATGTCGAAGAAGCGAAAGAGGTATGTCGAGATCGTGACAAATGGCGCTCAATTGTCTCTGCCTACCCCGCAAGGGACCTGGCGTGAAGATATGTATGTATGTATGTAATAGTAACAATATATAAAAACAACAAGTAATATTTTAACCTAAAATAATAACGCACTTACATAGACATACATAATAACAGCATAAACAATACATACATGACAGAATAGACTGAAGATACGATACAATATACAATATTAATATATTATAAATAAAAGAATAAGTTGTTAAGCTCATGTCTCACCGTCCTTACATTTGTATAAAATATGTCGATATCGCACTTGAGTAACAGCTCATTGAATGACATGTGACTACATGCTCTATTAAAATAAGAATTTCGTCTATATGAGGTATTGGAATTCTGGACAACAAAAGTGGGTTTGTACCTAGATATTCTTACAGGGGTTGCGAATTTGATCTTTTCCCGTAGAGCAGGACAATTGACTTGACCGTTCAGAATTTTAAACAAAAATGTTATGTCTATATGTCGGCAATGTCATTTTTTTCGCTTCTCCATACAAATTGGCTACTTTAAAATTATACGTTTGTATAGAGTAGCCATTTTTTTGTAATTTCAGATATATTTTCTTGGGAAAAGATGTTTGTTTCTATCAATAGAATAACATATAAGTCTAACGTAAGACTATACACAATTACGCGGTATATATGTATTCTCTTGATACTCTTACTTCTCTTTAAAATAATAATAATAATAATAAATATTTCCAGACAGGTCACACAGCGCCATCTAGTTTCCGTGGTAAGCTACGAGGCTTGTGTTACGGAAACTAGATGGTTGATTAACTACATATTATATATATATATATTTTTAAATATATACATATAAACACCCAGACCGAGACAAATTATACAATGTACAACTTGCCCCCGGTGGGAATCGAACCCACGACCTCCCGAGTTCACGGCAACGTTTGTTACCACTAGACCACGGAGGCGGTCAAAGAGCTGGGTAAACGAATTTATTAAGATTATAAAGAAGGTTGTAAGAACGCGTTCCTTAAATTCTACAAAGGTCGGTTGAAACCTGCCGGGGGGGTACCAATGAGAAATACACTTTTCTTAAATACATTTGTCATAGATTTACAACACCACCGTTCCCGTGCCTCGGAGAGCACGTTAAGCCGTCGGTCCCAGTTCTACTAATACCAACTTGTGGAATCGTTAATAAATTGTCATTAAAAATTGACATCATATCATCGCCAAGCCGTCTGGCCAGCGTGGCGAGTGTAGGCCAAATTCTCCAGATATATGTTCTGGAAGGCCAATCTCCAGCAGTGGAGGTCTATGACGCTGTGTTCTAGGGGCTGTAATGAATGTGGCGACCCCAAATGCCATAACTACCTAAAACCTTATTATTCAACGAGGAAATGCGGCAAGCGTTTTAGATACCCTTCCAGGTAGTAAGCACTTTTTTGTAGAATAGTTTTATATCCTAGTATTTTTAGTTTGATTTTTTCAATTTATTTAAAAAAAAACTTGAAATTTTTGTTATTGTGTTAATGTTCTTAATTATAATGTCATAATCAGCATGTTTTCATAATTTAACATACTGTATATTTCTAGGATCATCAAGTAACCCAGAACATGTCTTCTGGAGTTTTTATCAGCACCAAGTCTCTGGTGCTGCAGCGGGTCACTCGAGCTGATGGCGGCCTTTACACTTGTAGGGCTGCCAATCATTTAGGGGAGTCCACCAGTCAAACCGTCTATTTGAGGGTTCAATGTTAGTATATGCTCTCATCTAGGTGTTTAAGAAATGTTCTTCTTGAGGACATTTTTTTATTTTTATTTTTTTTATTAGTTTTAGTTTATACTGGAAACACAGAGGCTGGAAGAGCATTCCACATCTTTATCGTGCGACAGATGTATGAGTCCCCAAATTTATAGATACGCGAAGGGATGGTGACTACGGTATGTGGGTGCATATTCTGACCTGTGCGTGTGGTTCGGTTGCGGAATGGAGAGGAAGGAATTTATATTTCGTAAATATTTTTTTTTCACATTTATAATATTAGTATGGATCCATAGGTTGCTAAGAAAATTTATTTTCTCCAGACACACCAGTGTGTGGTCATCCAAGCCCACTCCTGATTGGTGCACGTCTGGACGAGCCGCTCCGGGTTCGATGCTCGGTGAGCGCCGACCCGGCTGACGTCACGTTCTACTGGCAGTTCAACAACAGTGGAGAGAGCTTCGAAGTCAATCCTGCGAGATATGGTAAGGAACAAATACTCAGACTTCTGACAGTGTTCAACGAAGGGAGCTAATAATTATTAAATATTATTATATTAATGTTTATTAAATTAATTTTTTTTATACTTCATCTTATTCGAAATACTTGTATCGTGTTTGATGGGATCAAATAGATAAAATATAATTACCAAGAGCAGACATTGTTTGTTATTTATATACAAAGTGTTTGTTCGAATACTTGATAAGCCATCTATTTTATTCTTCTTGTTTAATTTTTTTTTCAATCAATTGGAAAATGCACGATCATAGCCGGCAATGTGCTGTCATAAACTAATTATTTCTGAGACCTTCAGCAAGGCGCCTGACCAAGAAGTTGTCAAAGCGGCTGACGAAAAAGTCTGGAGACAGGAAGGCTGGCAATTATTTCTGCGAACGTATTAGCTACGCCATACAGAGGGAAAATGTTGTCAGTCTCCTTGGGACTATCTCGGTCTCTAGAGGACATTTTTTATTTATAGTTTAGTTTATTTTTAATTTTATTATTTAGGTAGCTCTTAATAATTTATATTAATTTACTTCGAATAAAATATATTTTTTACTGTTTCTGTCCTAGCTTAAATTTTTATACTGTTTGACTTCGTACCCCATATTGTTATATAATTAACTAGATAACATATAAAAAAAACTATATCAAATGTGGTTTAAATATATATAGACAAACAATAATAAAATAATAATAATATAATAAATATTTCCAGACAGGTCACACAGCGCCATCTAATTTCCGTGGTAAGCTACAAGGCTTGTGTTACGGAAACTAGATGGTTGATAAACTACATATTATACTTTTTTTTTGTAAATATATACATATTATACATATAAACACCATAATACAATAATACTTAGGATATACAGCGGGGAATTTATAAAAGAGCAAATGTGTTTATATTATAATCTAGAATAAAAATAAAAAGATACGTATTTTTCATTTTATTTATTCAGTAATAAAATCTTAAGTTACGGTGCAGAGAAGTTTTCCTAATAATATCGCCACTCATACCGAGCCTAATCAAATAGGTAGCGAAAGGTCTACGATCCCGCGAACATTATTTATGTCATTGTCTCTATTTCGTTTCTCGGCTGTGAGCGAGATCTATTAATACTTGTAATAACATTTGTTTTGAGGATAATGATTTTTATCTTTAAAATAAATACCTTTTTTATTTCAAAAAAGGGTTCTACCAATGACACCTGAAGCGTAAAAAAAATATTTTCTCTTTCGACAAATACACGTGGTATGTATATAAATATATCAATAACAGCTATGTTATTATTTATTTATTTTATTTATATTTATTAAGGTTAACAAACAGTAACACACATATATATAAGAACATTTAAATAAACAAATTGTTGAGTATGTTACCAACGACCTAAACCACTTACTTATATAAATAGCTAACGTCAGATAGTGAAGTTAAACAACAATTAGTAAAAAAGAAAGATATGAGTAAAGAAGAAGAAAAAAATAAGTAAACAACAATAATGATAGGTATCAATAACACATTATGGTTTTAGTATATTCAAAATAGACTTCCTAAAAGCACCGGCATAATAATATAATTTCAATGTTTCAATAAATTAATTTAATATGATAGCTATAAAAATAAACTAGTATAACAATATATGAAATATCAAGTAAGTGTTTTCCATAATATATTTCCTGAGCAATACTTTAAAACATTCCCTAGAAGGCGCCGAAACCTAACTTTAATAGGTAAATAATTCCAAAGACGAGCTGCTTGCACACCAAAAGATTTGTTGAGAGCACTACAGTAATGCTGTATGTATTTTTATTATTATTATTATGTTCTCTTTATTGTACAGTATCAGGTGGTGGCACATCAAGCGAGCTCCGATACCGGGCGGCCAGTGAGAGAGATTACGGGTCTCTCCTGTGCCGAGCCACCAATGCTGTGGGGAAGCAGAGACGACCATGTGTCTTCCAAATCGTTCCAGCTGGTAACTAGTCTCATTTTTCGTAATTGGCAAACTGTTATTTCTTACATTTTAAGTACTTCCTTCATTTTAAGTACTGCTTGGTTAAGTCCGTGGATTTAGACTCGGAGGTACCGGGTTCGATTCCTGGTGGATTAATTTAAATAAATGAATTTAATTAATATTTAATTTATTTGTGACATTTCTCGAGTTTAGTACGCTTGAGACATCGACGAGCTTGCCGATTGGCCTATAGTAGAGTTGGCTAAATGTGAATCCGCTTATACGCGTGGTTTCTGACCACCCCGAAAGGAAAACGGTCGTGATGATACTTTACTTTACTTTTTTTATAGGTTATTTTTTGTAAGATTTGGACAACAATTACCTCCAGTTAAAATAATCCATGTTTAACATTTTATTAATCGCAACGTGATTGGTAGTTAACTTGTCACTTTGTAATTTAAGCCAATCACGTCTATAAGCTTTTAATTTAATCAACGTTAACTTCCGTTTATCGCAACATACATAGTTGGGGCCAACTTTTAATGGTCAGCGCCACAGAGTACACCTTTTATCACCCAACGTGAGTTTCTTTTTTTTTTTTAAACAAAAGGCCGTACCTATATTTTCTAGTTCAAGTCGCATTTTAAAAGTTTAAAAATAAAACTATCAGCCAACACATTACTCGACACGCGCTAACTTCCGACTCCAACGTAAATTCAACTATAAACTTGTCGCATTTTTCAAAACACTCTATATGCACTCCACATTTGCAGTGACACCGACCTATGACTCCGCCACACATTTTGCTATACATTTACAACTAGGGTTGCTAATCTTTTTGATCGGAATACAGTGTAATCTTTTCACCATGTCCCTTTGCTTAGAGGAACGCATATGTATTCAACATATTTGTTCATGTGGCGGCAGCGTGGATTAGGTTGGTTGCCACGGCTTGTCTTGTCAGAAAAGTGCTGGTCGTCGTTTCTGCCACGGTTCTGTCAATAATGTGATTCACAGGGCTTTGGTTACTGTCGGGATCCCATTGGGTCTTGAACCGTCCTGAATTTCTCGCGGTAATAGTAAAAGACCGTACGGATTAACATTGGTGCCATGGTCTATGCGTTGTGCATTGGTGTGTGTGTGTGACACATCTGTTAGGGCTGGGCTGGAATTAGCTGAAAAGGCCAAATGTCGCAAATACGGGTATATTGGTAATGATTACGTTTTTTTTTGTTTTATATTTATACTAGCACGAAATGTGACCTGGAATTAGACACTCATGACTGGCATCAGTTCCTAACACTATGTCGGCTTGACTGGCATGCCGGCAATTCAAGCCTAATCCCGAAACGTGTGAATACACTTTACTGGGTTTATCGGCACGAACGGTGGATACTTCCCCGATCCGGCAGACTGAGCAAATTACCACTATCAGTCCTACCTACTACACTACCTACCACCTATTTATTTATATACCTACCACGTGTTTGTGCCTTTCGGTCTTGAGACATTGGGACGGCCAAGTGCTAAGAAGTTCTTCACAGAATTGTCTAAGCGGCTGGTTAAAGATGTATATGACAAGTGGGCTGGCAGTTTTTTCGCGCAGCAAATAAGCATAGCTCTGCAGCTGCGGGAAAATTCTAGAAAGTGTTCTTGGCACACGATCAAGTCATTGGTGAATATTTTTATATAGAGTTTAGTTATTATATTTATTTTATAATTTAGTTTATATTTTTTGTTCGTTATAATAATTATAACATAACAACCCTGAAAATTGCATTTGACACTACACGATTTAACGACAAACGTCAAAATTAGTTGACTTTCATTAGTTAACCTAGAGAAATAAAACTAATAACTAAATTATATATACAAATTAAAAATAACAATTTAAATAAACTAAAACGAAAAAAACTTACAAAACTTAATTTAAATATAAATCGTGTCCGCGCGGCATGTTGGCAAGAACGCTGGACGTATTTCCTTGATGAATCGCTATGCTGATTCTCTGAGCGAGGAAAGAACCAGCCCTCTTGTGATGTGATGGTAATGTTTTTTTAAAAAGTGTTAAACAGTCTTTGATTATAAATACGTATTGGCGCCTTTACCTTTATTTATCTATTATTTGGAATTATACAGTCATTGCAATCAAATATAAAAAAATATTTGACTGATTAAAACAAAGTAACTTAACCTAATTTGACTTAAAAAATAATTTAACAATGTTTCTATGTCTGTTATTAGTGTGAATATATTATCCATACACTTTATGTAGCATAGACCTACTCGATCTAAAAAGTTCCAAAATCCAAGAGACGAGCATTTTTTATAACGTTGCAGTTGCAGCAACCCTTAAAAACAACAATGACTAATGCTATTTTGACCCGTATGCATAAGTCTTTAAGTGCGAGTGTCGTGTGCCATGTATACCGGTGATTGAATATTCGTTCAAAAACCGAATGTAAGTGAGAAGTTAGGGAAGTTTTCTCGTTATGCTTAATATTGGCTGGAGTCTGATTGCGTTCGGAAGTTCAACTTCGCTCGTATTTTAACTGTTTGATTCAAATCCGGGCTTCGATATTTGAATTTAGAAACGGTATCGTGTTCTCGAACTCAGTCGAGCGCTGATTTGTGTCCCTTTTTTTTACATCTTGAATACTTTTTTGAGAGAAAAAGTAAACCTAGGCTATTTGCTACAGTAATGATTAGGTAACAGTGTTGTGACCGTCATCTACAGCTTTTTTTAGGGACTGTTAACATAGATTATAATATTTAAAATAGGACACTAATTATATATTTTCTTTTGTGTTTGTATACCAAAATTTCTTTTTATTTTATTTTATTTATATGCGTTAATGACAATAATTTTAACTTTGGCATTTAAATAAATATATCTGTATGCCCTTAAGGGTAAAGTATAGCTGAACCAACAAACTACTGAATACCAATTGTAATATGTATGTACCTATACTTAAGGATGAATAAATGATTTGATTTGATTTGATTTGACTTATGACCCAAATCTTTATGCAAAATACGGTGTAATGACGTTTGTGGAATGCCTAATTCCAAAGAACGACGAGGAATGGACAAACCTGGGTTTTCTTCAACACTTTCGGCTACAGCAGCAATATTCTCGGCTGTTCTTGAGCGACGTGCACGGGTTTTATTCTTCACATCACTAAGTTGTCCCAACATCTCGAATTTTTTCACCAATTTTTGTATTGCAGTCCTACAGGTTGCTTCACGACGACCGAAAAATGTTCGAGTTTTACGAACCGTCTCTGCCAAATTTTCACCATTTTTATAGTGAATTTTAATAATTTCAATGCATTGTTGAATCGTGTATCGTTCCATTTTTATTAATGGCGTAGTTTCTACTTGTCAAATGTAAAAAAATGACAGTTTTAAAAGTGACATCTACCGAAATAGCGGGCTATTCAAAATAACACCTCTTATTGGAAATCCTGTATTATTAGACAACGTCAAAACTTAAATAAACAAATACGTCTTAAAAATTAATATCAAAAAATAAAAGTTCGTGGCAAAACAAAATACGTACCTTATTATTTAGAGCTTCTAAATCTTAGTTTAGTTGTTAATTAATGTATTACATATATTGATATTATGTAATATATATTTGTTTTAGATAATTTTGTTTTATACCGTTGATTGTTTGCAAAAGTAACAAACTATTTTACATTTAATTAACCTAACTATCAAATTATAACTTTGATATAATTTTTGTTTATACTGGGGTAAATATTACTTGATCTCTGGGATTCGCCCCGTTGAACGCCAACGCCGAAGATACCGAAGTCAATGATATTATGAAAGGTTCAAATCTTCCCAACAATGCTGCCATAAAGGAACAAACATGCATACATAGGCTGATAAACACAAAACCCTTCTTTTTTTTTCATTCATTCATTACAGCCCCTAGAACACAGCGTCCTAGACCTCCACTGCTGGAGATGAGCCTTCCAGAACTGGAGAATTTGGCCTACACTCGCCACGCTGGCCAGACGGCTTCTCTTCCCTTCTTTGCCTTGTAATAAATGGCAGTCTGGTAATAAATGTTAGTTAATGATAATAGAAATAATAGTAAAGTATCATCACGACCGTAATCCATATTGGGGTAATCAGAAACAATGCATTTTTAAGGAGCTAGTTCACATTTAGTGTTTTTATTTATTATCACTATTATACAAGCTTCGATGTCTCTAAAATATTTTTGTGTAAAACACTATATACGGCAACTAAGGACGTTTACATAAACATTATATTTGAGATAACTATGTCATTATATAATTTTAGGGACACATGGGCACTTATAGGACTAAATATAAGGTCAAAATAATGCGAAACCTAATTTAAGAATATTTTAATTAATGGAGTTGATATCTCTCGCTAAATAAGTTTCTACTCCGATCAAGTATTATCGTTATTAAATTCTGCGATAAATTAATTATGATCTGACTTAACTATCGATTTTACATGGAATTATTTATTTATTTATTTATTTAATTATTAAAGGATAACTAACGACTAATAACAAATTTGGAAAAAATAAATGGAAACATAAAGGGTCATTTAGAAGTTACCGCAAATGGAATTATAATATTAACGGTCAATAATACAAGTATATTATTTATTTAAATATATATATATATATATATATGTATATATTAAGAGGGGTTTAATGCTTTTGCAACCGTCTTTTCAAGTTTGAGTGTTACTTTTATTTATTTATTTATTATTACTTTTAATAAATGTAGCCTATGAACTCACTAAGGAATAAAATTAGGGACATTTTGAAGATCCTTAATAATCATATATTTGTTTTAGTAAAATAGAGGACAATAAAATAAAATTAGGTAAATGAAAGTTGTCCAAAATGTCCATAATTTTATTTCCTAGAAAGTTGATAGACATTACATTTCTCAAAAGTACACTGATTCTTTTTTTTTTTAAACTCTTTTTGAATGTGATTGGATTTAATGTAGAGACACAGTATTCAATTCCGGGTCAAGAAAACATATTTCAGTTCTTTGTGACATTTCCCGTGTTTGGTACGTTAGAGACATGAGTTTAAGTTTGTTTAATAACAACTAGCTCCTAACAAAGGTTTGTAAATAGAAAATATCTATTTCCTAGCTCGTCCATCTCCTCCGTACAACTGCACAGCTTCTAGATCTGAAGAGGAGAAGACGCAGTTATCAGTGCGATGTCTGGCCAACTACGATGGAGGACTGCACCAGCACTTCACGCTGCAGGCCTTGGCAGACACAGCCAGGATACTGGCCAACGTCACCGGATCCTACCACGGTATTTCAAAGCTCTATTCATTCAATATCTATTTCACATCATAGTTTCTTAGCTGTATAAATATATCGAATCATACTCATTCTGCAGACAATGAATACTGGATAGTTTACGTCACTCTATGATCTGCGTTAAATACTTGTTTTATACCTGCTTACTTGTAAAATGTAAACTTGAACTCTTTGACTTCGAATAAAGTTATTGTATTTATTTATTTATTACTTCACACACAATACACATACTCACACAACACAGATGCTCTCAATGTCCTGCAGAGGCGGGCAATTCGGATAGTGGACGACAACTCTCTAAAACTCTCGAATCACTGCAGCTTCGCCGTGACGTTGCCTCTCTGAGCGTGTTCTACAAGCTATACCACGGCGAGTGTTCTGAGGAGCTCCATAACCTTATCCCTTCTTCCCTATTCCGCAACCGAACTACACGCACAGGCCAAAATATGCATCCACATACCTTACCCACTATCCCTACGCGTACTCATAAATTTGGAGACTCTTACATCTGTCGCACGCTGAAGATGTGGAATGCTCTCCCAGCCAGTGTGTTTCCCCACTCTTATAACCTGGAGTCCTTCAAGCGAAGTGTGAAAAAGCATCTTGTTAGGCCGCCATAGTGGTAGAGACTGATGTCGGTCGTGGTGACCAGCGTCAGTTGCTCCCATTCTTGGACCTCGCGTACTGCTTACCATCGGGTGGGCGCGATGTCACATGTCGTGTCCAGTATAAAAAAAAAAAAAAAAAAAAAACACGTACATACACACCACCCAAGCCCGAGTTTAATTTAGAATTTATTTTTAATATTTAAAATATAATATACATGCACCTATTTACCTAATATAAGCTTATGCTAACGCGCTTTAAAGTGCTTTAATAATATGAAATTTACATTTAAATAAAAAAAATATTTTTTTAATTTGGTCGGGTTTTCTTGGCAGAAAATTTTATTTATTAATGCTTTATTGCACAATGGGGCGGACTTAATGTCGCTAGACATTCTCTGTCAGTAGACCTCAGCGACACTGTAGAACATTAAAGACGTAAGGTAGGTGCAATTAGAGAAATATGATTACGTAATAAATATGCAATATTATCTAAACTACAATAATAAATAATATAATAAACTAAATACTAATAATACATACACATAACGTTTTATTAATACATTAGGTACATACATTACATAACATTAATACATACACTACATATAATAATGTAATAAATAAACTAAATGAGTTGTTATGAGCTATTTAAATAATATCAATTTACCATTTTTTTGAAAATGCTTCGGTTGGATGCTTGTCGTATATTTGTACTACTAACGCACACTGCAGTAATGTATTATAAAATACAAAAAACTATGTTTTCCCTTTTACAAGATTAGATAATTCACAAACGAACAGCACATCTATTTTCATTTTACAAAACGATTTACAAGTATACTTGAATTGAAACCTATTCAGTTAAGTATCATACAAAATTCCCTTTGAATACAAACCTAGGTATTTTGTGACACTAAACTGCATAGCACAATAATTCAAATGAACCTAACACGCCGACGAAAATAAATTATTCATTCACGTGACTAAAAATGTTTCAAATTTATCACACTTAAATGAGTTAGCTAAAGCTATTCCAGCTCATCTATAAATATTATCGCCTTTGCTAAAAAAGCTATTTAAGGCTTTCGCATCTCTCTCGCTCACACATTACAACATTATTATATAAAAGATTATATTTACGGCCAGTTGCAAAAAGTATGATTAAAATAATGTCTGATATATGTTTTAATATATACCACGTTATTGGCAGTTAACTTATCACTTTGGTTATTTTGGCCAATGACTTACCTCATAAGCATAGTCGTACGTTAAACATGTCAAAAGATAATCCATAGCTCATAACTTTGGTGATTTCAGGCAATGACATTGAACAAGTAAAAAGATAACTAATCACCCTTTCTGCAAGAGGCAGTAAGTTCATAAAAATAATAAAAAATAAGCTAATAAAAATATATAAACTAAATTATAAATAAAACTATATATAAAAATATTCACTCATGACTTGATCATGTGGCAGTGTGCCAAGAACACTCGCAGCATTCCCCCGCTGCACAGCGATGCTGATTTGCTGCGCGATAAAACTGCCAGCCCTCTTGTCAAAAATAATGTATTATTATTAATCTGCTGACGATAAAACCACTTTACTTTTTTTTATTAAGAATAAAAATATGGAGTGGTCATTAATATTATGTAATATTTTTAGAGGAAGCCGTGTGGTTGAACGTGAGCTGGTCTCTGGTGGAGACCCTGGGAGAGGAGGAGGAGCTGGTGGTGGTCGCCCGGAACAGCAAGGGATCCTCCGACCCTGTGCTCATCAGGGACCTGGTGTTCAGGGACGCGGCACAGCATACCGGTACATCTGATAATCTTTGAAATTCCAAATTATTGCACAGTAAAAAATACAACTACAATAATATTGCGCAATATTTATTTTTGCACAATACCATGATATAAATTAAATTATTTTAATAAAATATTTATTGACATGTAATCCAGCCCTAACTGACACAAATATAATTTTTAAGGTATGCTATCTGGTGTAGATACATAATTTTAGGACATTATAACTCATTAAAAAACTTGACATTATATTTTTATTTAGTTTTAATTTGGACGTATTTTTAATTAATTTAATTTGTTTGTTATTTTAAAATAACTATCTTTGTTTCAAATATTAAATGTAATTACCAAATGGTTAAATTGCACAATTAATATTGTACGCCCTGTCCCAGGGTAAATTGTGGCTAAACTTTTTTGTAACCAACAGTGTATAAACAACCACAATTTTTGACAATAAATGTATTTTTGAAAACGTTTAGTTGTACTAATGAATATTTGCTCAGTCATTGCGCAACATAAGTTAGCGCAGACCTATTTTTATTTTTTATTACGTTGACGTCTAATTTGAAATTGACTCAATAATACAATTAAATTGTGTTTTGTTTAGGTATTATTGCAGAGTCATTTAAATAAAATAATATGTGCATATACCACGTGGAATTTATTAAAGATCAAATATATTTATATTATAATCTAGAATAAAAATAATGAAAGTACATATTTTTTTAAATTTTATATTCAGTAATAAAATCTTAAGTTACGGTGCATAGAAGATATCCTAAAAATATCGCCACTCATACTGAGCCGTATCAAGTAGGTAGCGAGAGTTCGACGATCGCGCGGACTTTGACTTACGTAAAAGAGAGCCTTGGGATTCGAGCGAGGTTGCCGCCCCGCGCCGCCCGGCCGGCATGTGACCTTGTCACACTCCCCAGCCTTTAGGTATTTATCACGATAGATATTGTGATATTCAGACGCGGCCTTATTGACCATATAGTAGTGTTTTGTTTTACGGATAATGTTTTTTTACCTTTTTAATTTAAAAAAAGTGGTTCTACCAATGTTAGAAGTATTTTAATAGCTATAGAAAGTTACAGGTAAATTATCACGATAAGGTTGCCGCCCCGCGCCGCCCGGCCGGCATGTGACCTTGTCACACTCCCCAGCCTTTAGGTATTTATCACGATAGATATTGTGATATTCAGACGCGGCCTTATTGACCATATAGTAGTGTTTTGTTTTACGGATAATGTTTTTTTACCTTTTTAATTTAAAAAAAGTGGTTCTACCAATGTTAGAAGTATTTTAATAGCTATAGAAAGTTACAGGTAAATTATCACGATAATTTGGAGAAAAAAAAATGTATGTGGTACTTAAATATTTTATACTTTTAGTTCGTTCTCAAACTATGGTACTTATATTTTTATTTTATTTTAATTTTGTATTTATATTTTATTTATTATTTAACTTGTCCCAATACAACCATACAAAAAAACATGTGGATGCGGTGGTTAAGTAAAGAATGCCACTAAGGAAGGATTTAGTTACCGGCCCTAAATCAATGCAACGATAGAAAGTCGAATTGCGGCATTAAATCCCGCTTGTGTTTTTGTTTTTGCAAAATAAAAACGCTGGTAGCATAATTGCTATGACATTCGTTAAAACGATATTGAAACTTACAGAGGGAGTGACTCGCGCTACAACAAAATTTCCAGCGGCTGCAGCGCTGGCTGCTCTCGCGGCCGTATTGACTGCTGTGGCGGCGGCAGTCGCTCTAGCGCTTAGAAGGTTAGTTACTATTTTAATTTTCCAGCAGCCCTATTCTGTTACTTAGTCGCAAACGTTATTAGTGGATTTCGTTATTTACGTCAGAATTTGCCTCATAATTACAAAATATTATTCAATTCTTAATTCTATAAGCGCTCGACATTGACAGCGGCCGTTCAAATATTAACTTTATAGCGTGACATATATATACATAGCTGGCCACCGTTAATCAAATAGTTAACTTCGTTAATCGTTAATCCGCTACAAAAAAAGTTAGCTTCGTTAAACGTTAAAGCGTTGCATTTCGGAAGAATTAACGGAAGTTAATTTTAATCGTTAATCCGTTAATATGTGTAAAATTGCATTTTTATATCGTTGCGTTAGTGAACTTATAAAACCTGTTGGTTTAGGTTCTGGAAGTTAACAGGTTAATATATAATATTGTCAGAATGAGTTCTCTTTTTTGTCTTGCCTCGGTTAGAGCCCGCCTTAACAATCTCTTCAAACTATACGTATTGTAACTCATGTACCCTTCTTACATGTTGTTTTAAATTATTCAGGCTTGATACATGAACTTTTATTTTGGTGTCTTTCGGCAAGGCAACGCTTACAAGCAAAAAGTAGTTGCTGGCCCGATCTGGATACAAATTCCACATACTCAGTCAAATGTGGCCAAGGATTCTCATCAGGACCGCTGAAATCCGATTCCATGTTTTCCATGATATAGTTTTAATTACTACACTGCACAGTACACTTTTCTATCTAACTAATTACACTGCACTCTTCTTTATTAACACGCAAATTATCACTGACAGTAATTTATAATAACAACAAACACAACACTCGTCACTCTAAGCACTGGCGCTAGTACTTCGCAGTTTTCTTACTCGCACGCGCCGGCAAAATATATCTAGTTTTGTTTTTGTCTCACGCGCCGCCGCGCCCGGCACTTGTCGTTTCATACTTGTCTGAACCTGTTTTTCGCGCCACACCGCTGTGCCGTGCGGTAAATAGTGGCATTGAATTAACGATTAACGGACTTCTGCATATTAACGGAAGTTAACGTGTACGTTAACATTTTTAAAAGTTAACCCGTTAATCAAAATGTTAACTTCGTTAATTAACGATTAACGGATTAACGAGTTAATGCCCAGCTATGTATATATATATAGTTAACGGATTCCTTTTTATAACGTTTGCGACTAAGTAACAGAATAGGGATGTCTATGATAGTTTGCTATTATAAAAAATACATTAATAAATTATTTTATCTGCTATATATATAAAAATGGTAAACAGACTAAATTTCACATCTTTCTTTACCTTTATTGTTTTAAGGATTTTTGTTCTATAACTTTGAGTAATTATGATTGAATGTACCAGGCGAACAGAAAACAGCAGCGGTACGAAGAGGCCGTCCCAGAGTGTGGTCCAGGTGGACAACCAAGGTCGGCGATACGTCATCGCGTACCCCGCAGTCAGTGACAAGACTGACATCAAGCCGGACATACTCAATCCTAAACCTGGTCAGTAGAAGCATGAACATTACATAATTATATTGTTTATTTATATTAAGAAATTGACATCAGTCCCTCACCAATCCGTCTGGCCAGCGCGAGCGTGGCGAAAAAGGCTTAATTCTCCAAAAACATGTTCTGGAAGCCTAATTTCCAGCAGTGGTAACTCTGTAGATTTGACAGGTTCGTTAAATCTTTTCAGTATTCTTTACATTTGACAGATTCGTTATATTTAACAGAAATGGAGCCCCCCCGGGTGGTCCTGGAGTCGGGTGACAATAAAACCTACAACATTCGAGAGGCACTGACGTCACAGAAGGCGCTTTCACTAAACCCCAACGGGTATCAAAGTTCCACGCTCACAGACAATGTAGTATGTATAACCAAAAAGTTTAATGCACCGGACTACGAGGGACGGCTGATAAATTTTGAGCCTAAGGTATTAAATATGCTGTTAGAAGTGTAAAAAAAAAACACTACTGTGTAAAAGACTGTTGGGGTGATCCAATGGTGATAAACGCTGGATTGGGTTACTAACGTATTTAATCCCTACGAGGTAATATTTCACGTGACTCACGTGACAACGCGACCTTTTGCGAGTGGTGCGCGTGGCCGACTAACTCGTGCATCGGTTGGTGCATCTTTCAACGCTAATGAGTCACCACAACTTCTTAAAGGGCTTTTAACCCGATCAAAAAATATTCGCCTTCTTTGCCTTCAAAATGTTCAAGAGTTGTTTGAGAAAAGGAGAGGCAAGCTGGTGAAAGGAGTCCTGTTTTTGCAGGATAATGCGCCTGTAGGACCTCGCGGAGACAGGATATGAAGAAATCAACCACCCACTCTACAGTCCAGACCTGGCTCCTATTAGCTCAAATTATATTTCTTTTTTTTTGGATTTAGAGGACGGAGGATGAAATGAAGGCCGTAAACGAACATTTCGAAGCAAAGACGGCGAACATTTTTTGACCGGGTTAAATGCCAGTTTTAATAAATGTATTGAAGTAGTACATTAAAAAGAAAACTATCAACATTTTTATTACCTTAGGCTCTAAAGTTTTCAGCCGCCTTTCGTATACAAGCAAAATACTAATTGTATTATTATAGTTCTAGTTTTTTGAGGATTTATATATCGGTCAGATACCTCGCTTTGTATCACACTTTCAGCTTTCAGCAACTTTAACAATTGGCGCATCATGACAGTCGATAGCGTACCAAAATACACAATTAAATTAAATATATTTTCTTACCCGGTCTAAATAAAATAATAAATAAAATAATAATAATGGAAATTGGGGCTGTTCCTTGCCATACTGTATCACCATATCTGGGCAGGTATTTTGTTTAGCGTTGTTATTAAGCAAAAATGACTTAACCGAGTGTTCCGATAGGATCCTATGGCGATAAATATATAAATAAAATAATAATAATAATAGTAGGCAGTTAATTTATCTACCTTTTAGTTTTTTTTTGCCTCTAACGTCTTTATGTAACTTTTTTTTTTTACATATACTAAAATTTATGTAACTCGCAAGAAACTTTTCATTAATATTAGTTAAAGGCGCGGCGGTGGCTCGGTTGTAAGAACGCGTTCTTTAAATCATCAAACCGACCCGTCATGTATCAATGAGAAATACATTTTTCTTACGTACATTTGTCATAGATTTACAACACCACCGTGCCTCGGAGAGCACGTTAAGCCATCGGTCCCGGTTTCACCAATACTAACTTGTGGAATCGTTAATAAATTGTCATAGAAAATGACATCATATCCTCGCCAAGCCGTCTAGCCAGCGTGGCGAGTGTAGGCCAAATTCTCCAGATACGAGTATATGTTCTGAAGGCCCATCTCCAGCAGTAGAGGCCTAGGACGCTGTAATAAAAAAATCTTCGTTTATCATAAACAAAAATATTTCCCGGAAAGCTTACATTTTTATGATTCCGAGTTAAATATTTCGAAGTTCCAATTCGCTCGCTAAATTATTGTGGAATTTGTACAATTTAATTCCTCTCTTTTCTTGCAGATGGACCAGAGATAACAAAGGACTGAAGAAGACGACTTGTAAATAAAATAAATTAACTTGTAAATATTAAAATAAATAACTATTAAATACTAAGTATCTGATATTAAATAATATCAAACTAGGTGCGTTTTAACGACTTCCACGGTGGTACGAGTATATCATTTTTTCAAATATGTTTTTTTTAAGAATTGATTTTCATATTATACTTAATATAAACAAAATAAAATTACAAAAATACATATAGTAAAACTACTTAAATAATAAAAATAAACTATTATGTATTTTATTTATTTCCGATTTATTCTTATTTATTTTATACCTCACAAACCTTAATATGGCAAAAACTTTAAGACCTTATCCTTACCCCTATAGATAAGTTGCCTAAACATATAACTGCACACTGAGAAAATTATATGTTGAACAAAAAAAAAGGAAATTTGATGTAATGAAAAATTTATAGTTAAGCTATACATTTTAAGATTTACAGCGATAAGACCAAGAAAGGAATAAATTGGTTGAAACGCCTAGTCGTTTTTTATAAGACCTTCTGCCAGCACCCTGATAATTAAATAACTTACGTTTTTCCATTACACCAAATTTCTTAGTGTAAAACTGAAAAATAAATCGTCGCCAAGAAAAATTGGCGAGTTGTCAAATTTACTTACTAGAACTTCTGGTCTGAAATAATTATTACAAATATGTATTAAATTAAAAAAAAAATGGCTTTAAAATTTTATAGTACTAGGTAGGTACCTCCTACCTAGTAAAGTATCATCACGACCGTTTCCACAGAACTCAAACTGCTGCGCCGCGGGACTGTTCCGCACCTAAGTGATAGCGTCTGGTCAGGCAACATAGCAATTGTATGTCAAAGATATGTTCCAGAAGACTTATCCAGCAGTGGAGGTCTAGGATTCCGTCTTTTAGGGGCGTGATGACGATAGTGGCATGAAGCATATTCAGCTTTACTAGAATTATTATCAATAGTCATACTGGGTATATGCAAGACTTCGTCATTTTACCAGATCTTTTGATGAAAAACATATTGGCAAATAGGAAAAAAGATGAAAGCAATAAAACTCAATACGTTTACATGTCAACAAAATATGTTGCTTTGTCACAGTCCTATTTGGAAATGTATTTTATTGTACAGTCAGCAAAAAGTACGCTTATTATTATTATTATTATTAAATTCTTTATTGCACCAAATAAGGCGAAGATTAATGCCTACAAGGCATTTTCTAACATCTAACCTTTGGGAGAGTGTGAGATTAAGGGTAGTGCTGATATCAAGTTTAACAATATAGAATATACTACACACATTACATACTAATAGATACTTACACTGTTACATAAATTACACATATACCTATAAATAAACGTATATACACATATATATTATGCCAAATATATATTTTTAGCCTGATGACGACTCCTGTTTGTCTAGAAATAAAGCAGTGACCAAGCGCTTAAAAACGTGGACAGACGGCGCGTGTCTAATAGCGAGTGGTAGCCTGTTCCACTGGCGGGCTGCAGACACAGTATACGAATCTGAATATCTGCTAGAGGAGTGGGATGGGATTTTAAGTTGGTTGTTATGTAAAGAGCGAAGTGGAAGGTTGTGAGTATCACACATGTATTCAAAACGGGATTTAAGATATGCAGGCGCATGAGGGTTGTTCAGGATACCATACAGAGACACGAGGAGATGGGTAGATCTTCGAAAGCGGATATTGAGCCATTTCAACTGATTACGAAAATGAGAGATATGATCATATTTACGCAAGCCGTATACATAGCGGATGCATATGATTATGAATTATGGACTATCTGAAATCAACAGCTGCAACATATATGTATGTGTCTTGTGCCTTCCCGTATCTTAAGTGATCAGAAGAACTCTAAAACCTTATACAGATATAGTCCATAATGTATTTCCACATGGAATACTCAGGTCTCAATCGGAATACGACGGGCACCCACGTGTCAATCATTGTATTAAATAAATGTTATTTTCATGTCCATTAATAGAAAACTTAATGTCAAAAAGGTACTGAAGGTACGGTAAGGTAGAAGGAAAACCATTATGCACTACATCTGTACCGTAGTTACCTGATTACCAAAGATTTTGTAAGACGACGCGCGCGCCTTTACTAGATGTGGCGTCTAGAACAAACACACATGTCACTTACTCACGCACACTAATACACCTTTACAACATATAGATAACAATGGCACGCACATCTGAAGATTTCTTACACAACTTTAATTTGCAATTATACACTAGTGCAAATTAGTGTAGCCCAATCTTGGTCTTCGTCTTGCAGTCTTTTTTGAAAGACCAAGAGCGAGCCTACCGATATGTTAGCAAGTCCAATATTAACCCTAGTCTTGGATTGAAGACTAGAGTTAGTTTTGGTCTTGCGGAAGAGTCTCGTAAGAATATTGATCAAAACATTTTTTTTTTTAATTTGCTAAAAATGTACCTTTTTTTCAATTTATGAAACAGTCTTTTTTCGGGTTTCGGGTAAAAAAATCGAACCATTATAGTAGATAACTTAAAATATCTCCAAAACTAATTCTGAACACATTTTTGTAAAGAAATATTTGAAGCGATAATTAATTTCTTAAGTTTTTTGTTTATATATTTTTACATTACATACTCGTATGACGCCTTTGCAGAATTAAAATATTAGGAATAAATTTATTCAGCCATTAGTTTTTAAGTATTAGACAATCCATATCAAATTAACGAAAGCGAATTACCTATGTAATTAATTATGTAAAACAATAATATAGTTAAAATGTTAATTAATCCTAATAAAATTCTGAATTAATTCTTTTAAATTTGTTTCTTTTATTTTTCCACCACTATTTTATAATATTCTATTTAAATTTTCACGAGGAGAAAAAAATATATTGTTAATAGATACATACATATTAAAAAAATATATATACATATATGTCTTCAAGAGTGGTCTGCAAACAGAGACATGATTTGACCTCTTTGTTCGGCAACTTATGGCAAGCAAATATTTCAAAATCAATCAGCAGTTAATATCATGACTGCTTTCCCTGCGTACTTATATATTTTGAGAGACATCAGTTTCACGCTGAATGTGGAATGCTCTCCAGGCCGGTGTGTTTGCCACATTCTACAACCAGCAGCTACATTCTGTTACTTAAGCGCAAACGTTATATATTGGAATCCATTAACTATATATCACGCTATTAAAGTTGATATTTGCACGGCCGCTGTCAAGGACGAGCGTTTATAGAGTTGAGAATTGAATAATATTTTATAATTACGACGCAAGCTCAGACGTAAATAGCGGAACCCACTATTAACGTTTGCGGCTAAGTAACAGAATAAGGCTGCTGGAATCCAAGTGTAAAAAATCATCTTGTTACGCCGGCATAGTGATAGAGTTGGTCGTCAGTGGCTAGCATCAGTTGCTCCTATTCTTGGGTCTCGCGTACCGCAGGGACGGGCTCAATGTCAAATGTCGTGTTCGGTATAAAAAAGTAATGTTAACATGGAACCAGCTGATGATGATATTCGTAGAAGTGGAAGGTGACTCGCGTCTTTTTATTTCATCTCACGAGCTGTAAAAGCTCAAGCCATCATTATCTATTTATTAGCCATCATTATATATATTATCCCATATAATTCCTTATCCTAAATTATTTAAGACTGCCTTTATGAGCAAGTTTTATCCCTGTATTGCAGTTTATCTTTATAACAAAATTAATAAAGCTATTAATGAAGCTTAAAAATTTTTTTTGGAGCGGCGTCATCAGTGACAGTGACTGAAGGATTTTATGTGGGAGAGACTACGACACCCCTTCGTACTCGCATGAATGGACACAGACATTCAGTAGATTCTCAAATTAATAATATTTTACCTGTGCCCACCCATGCGCGTATACATAACACTACCTTTAACAATTGTTTCACAGTAAGAGTATTAAAGAGTTTTCCTAAAACTATTCGGTCTATTGATTTAAAAACATGGGAAAGCTCTTTTATATGGCAGCTTGGTGCATACTATAGCCCTGGTCTGAATGTAATGCATTAGGTTTTGTCTAACTTGTTTTGTAAATTTATTAATATCGAACCAACAATGGACATAACATACTGATGATGTTCTCCATGATGCGCGAGGTGATGATGATATTTTTCTAAAAAATAAATACAAAACTATATAGTGCATTGCCTTTACCATTGCTAAAAGAAATAAAATTACTTTTTTCAAAATTTATGACAAAGACCTTCAGTCACTGTCACTGATGACGCCGCTCCAAAGAGAGGCGAAATATTTGGCAATAAAATTTTTAAGCTTCAATTCATATATTTTACCAAGTAAGAAACACATCTAACACATTTTATTTGTTGCAGATAAAGCTATTAATGTAAATTAATGTAAAATTATTTTAAGTTCTTGGTTAAATAAATTAAACTACAAAGCAACAGAAGAATTGTTACAAATATTAAAATAGAGGGTACATAATTCAATTTCTAATTGCTAATAGTAAAAAGTAAGAAAAACTATAAACTAAGTGGAAAAAAGCTAAAATTCTATATGTGTTGTATTGTATATTATACTTATTTGTGTAATAGAACTGGTGCCTGAGATTCAGATTAACTTTGTTTGGGCACCAGTGGCCAATTCCTAAAAAATGTACTAGTTTTTTAAGTAAATAAATGATTTTTATTATTATTTTATCTTAAATGAACCAATAAGTAAAAGAAGAAGACTAATATCTAAGCATTCCTTGGTTTCAACGTGCGGTTGCCAGGTCAGGAGGTGGTTCGGGTTTGCGACCGACTATTATAGGTCCTCGCCAAGCCGTCATGTCAGCTTCGCGAGTGTAGGCCAAATTCTCCAGATATATGTTCTGGAAAGCCCATCTCCAGCAGTGGAGGTCTAGGACGCTGTGTTCTAGGGGCTGTAATGATGATAATGATTATAGGTTGGTTTACAAAGGATCCTTTATTTATTGCGAAACAAGACGCTCACCATTCGCAATTCTGCTCTTCTCCTTACCCGACCAAACACTATGTATGATTTCGTTAATGCCGTCTTGGAAGCTCGTTCCATAATTGTATTAACGTCAGACCTGCTCTTTAGTACCGATGATTTCTACTTAGTATTGCGGAAACAAGTCGCGTCGTTGATGCACAGAGTACGAGGGAGCGGCAACATCATCTTGCCCTTGCCTTGCTCTCCTGAAGCACTAGGCACATACATGTGAGTATGTACCCAGTGCCCCATGATAGGGCAATCTTGCTTCTCACTAACTGCTACTCACATGTATGTGCCCAGTGCTTCAGGAGGGCAATGCAAATATAAAAAATATATGTTCTCTTATTACTAATATAGAATAAGCAAACACTATGTTACTCATCTCTATGGATACTATTCCGAAATAAACGCATTTTATTTTAATTTTTATTTTAGGCCCAATTCTTTCAGTATGTGGTGCAAAGATTTCATTATCATTATAGATAGGTACATGACAAATGACAACGCGTTGGAGGACGTCTTTAAAATGCTGGACTGGAAAAACTGCGGCATAAATGTCAACGGAGAATACATCTCACACCTCCGTTTTGCGGATGACATAGTCATAATAGCTAGCTCGCTGGAGGATCTTAGCGGAATGCTAAACGGCTTAAACGTAGCGTCGGTTGGCCTCGGTATGAACTTGGACAAGACAAAAGTCATGTATAACGACCATGTCGTACCGAGATCAATCTGCGTTGATAATGCCACTCTAGAAGTTGTGCAAAAATACATCTACCTTGGACAGACTATACAATTAGGCATAGCCAACTTCAGCAAAGAAGCCGACAGACGCATTCAGCTAGGATGGGCGGCATTCGGGAAGCTGCGCCACATCTTCCTATCAAACATACCCCAGTCTTTGAAGACGAGAGTTTTCAACCAGTGCGTTCTTCCAGTGCTGTCGTACGGAGCAGAAACGTGGACACTAACAGTGGGTCTGGTCCACAAATTTAAGGTCGCTCAGCGGGCTATGGAGAGAGCTATGCTCGGTATTTCTCTGATGGATAAAGTCCGTAACGAGGAAATCCGTCGGAGAACCAAAGTTACTGATATAGCCTTCAAAATTAGTAAGCTGAAGTGGCAATGGGCTGGACATGTCTGTCGTAGAACCGATGAACGATGGAGTAGACGAGTTCTAGAGTGGAGACCACGTACGGGAGGACGTAGAGTGGGTCGACCCCCCGCTAGATGGACGGATGACCTGAGGAAGGTCGCTGGTGGGGGTTGGATGAGGGTGGCAGGAGATCGTGTGAAGTGGCGAGCCTTGGGGGAGGCCTATATCCAGCAGTGGAGAGACACAGGCTGATGATGATGATGATGATGACATGACAAATAACAGAACTGGAAGTTAAAACATTTACAACAAACACTTAAATAAATAGAGGTTATTATTGCGGCTGTTATTATAAGTACCTAATAAATAAATTATTATAAATATTTTAATGTACTTAACTAAATAATACTAATTATTAGGAGTACCCAATAAATAATAAATTAATAAATTTAATTTAATTTAAAATAGTTATATTTCTGCTGTATAGGGGTTTATCTAAGGTTAATAATAAATGTTGTTTTCTACTGTTTTAAGAATGCACCTATTAGTTCTAGCGTGTTGAACCGGTCTACAATATATAGTTTTGTTTTGCTTCTGTTGGTAGAGACTGATGCGTTGTAAACGGTTGGTGGCGCTGGTTTATGATATTGGCACGTTTCTCGTCTCACCTATGCTGCGCCAGCCTGGCACCACCTTCTGGCCAAGACCAACAGCGACAAGATCTAAAGTCAGCAGAACATATCGCTCAGAGTGGTTTCCCGAGCGCCGTGGTTCGTGCGTAATTCCTTCATAGCTCGAGATTTAGAGATGCCTACTATTGAGGAGTTTGTCGTTGGCCTGACTAGACGTATGTTATATCGGGCCGACAACGGACACTACAAGCATCTCCAGAACATCGCTCCGTCTTGTGCACGGCCCCCCAACGGGAGACCACTTCCTAGAAAAGTACTTGTGGCGGCACATAGAACGGTATCTTCACCACAAGGGTCACGGGTTCGATGACGATGTGGTGGGGGTACCTTACGGGACCGACCCACTATTGTGTGGGCTAAGTTCAACGACCTGGGAAGTAGTGGGGATACCACACTGATCTGACCTACTACTTCCCAATCCTAGTTTCTGGCTATAATTATGTTTATTTGACATTAAATATTTATCAACTACCGAATAAGCAGTTTTACTCTCGAGAACTCCCAAATACTCCTGGAGGAGAGCTGAATCAGTCGAACCTAGCCCCCTGGGTTCGTGAGCCACACAGGCGCGGTTTAACTAGTAACGGCGCCCAGCACTAAACGTGCATGAATTACCGGCGGGTGGTTACCCGCTGAGATCCCCAACCCAGGCCCATTAGGCATCCGGACCTGGACGACCCCACTATATGTCTGTATGTATGCTAATCGCAATCTGGAACTGTAATCTGGAATCGTATCTGGAACGTGGAAGGTATTGCTTGTAAGAGGCAAAGAAAATAAATGTAGGTAATAAGTCCCGTTATCATGACGCACACAATAAACAATTTAGAAATCGATCAATATTTACACAATACGCTCGTTCAAGAAATAAAATATAATATTATATTAATGCCAAATAATATAAAGCTTACACACACGGGTTCAGAAAATATTTATTTATTTAAGTTAGCAAAAACAGCTACTATACGAGTACATAAAATTAAAGATTAAATACAATAGCTTAATTGTATTTGACAAGTTTTCGCTTAAGATAACATAATATTATATTTTTAAAAAATTACAAACTACCTGCTTATAAATAACTAGCTGTTTGACCCGGCGTTGCCCGTGTAATTTGTCGTCGTCAAAAGAAACCTTTAGGTACTCGTAGGTACCCGATAGGCATGTCTTATTTAGATTTTAACGTCTTATATTAAACTATTATTTTTTCTATTTCTATGACTTATTAAATTCGTAATATCTATTACACGGAACAGCCGATTTGAACAATTCAAAAAGAGATCTACATGAATTAAAACAGTCTTGAAAACAATATGATTTATTTGGATAAGGATTTAAACAGAAGTATGAGTAACATGCTCTAATTTTGGTCGGTATTTCTATCAACTTTTAAAATGTAAAAAGTGGTTATTGTGTCATAACGATAATAGTTGGACATATGGTATCGTGAAGTTTTTTGTAGATATTGATATGTTCTTTAATATTGTAAAACATACTTTTGTTCTATCATCAATAGTTTCTGTAGCGCATGCGACGAAAGACGTATTATGTCATTTTTTTATACCTTGGGTACGTTACTAAAGTTTTAGTAAGGATCCCTAATGTTTTCTAGCAATAAATATAGCCTATGTCACTCAGGGTGAATGCAGCTTTCTAATGGTGAAAGAATTTTTGAAATTGTCACAGTAGTTTTTGAGTTTATTCATTACAAACATACACACACACAAAAATACAAATCTTTCCTCTTTATAATATTAGCGTAGAAAAAATAAAAAAGTAATATATAGCCAGACATGGATTGTGCAAAAACTGAACACACTTCCCTCACCTGAAGTGCTCATTTGTCTTCGCACGTCTAATGGGCATGGTGCTGTCATTAAAGATATCAACATCTATGCTCAGGACAATACTAAGCCAACTATCATATATGTTCTGTTGAAGAACGCGTTACGTCTGTACCGTGACCGCTGCCTGATTTGTAAGGGTATTTTTAAGGATATCTTATTAACTAACTCAGAAGAATCCACAATTCCACGCGCAATACCAACCAGGTAGGCTATGTCTGCAATATAAATAAAACAATAAATAAATAAATATTTCCAGACAGGTCACACAGCGCCATCTAATTTCCGTGGTAAGCTACGAGGCTTCTGTTACGGAAACTAGATGGTTGATAAACTACATATTATTATATTATACTTTTTTTTTTTTTGTAAATATATACATATTATACATATAAACACCCAGACCGAGACAAATTATACAATGTACAATTTGTGTGGTGGGAATCGAACCCACGACCTTCCGAGTTCACGGCAACGTTTGTTACCACTAGACCACAGAGGCGTCAACTATTGGCTATTACATTGTTGAACGTTGATTATATTAATCATATTGTATATATTATATTATATAATTTATTTATATTATATAATTTAATATATACAATATGATTAATATAATCAACGTTCAACAATGTAATAGCCAATGTAGTGTAGTTAGCTAGTCATTCCATGTTAGATACATTCACGTGTTTTATAATCAAATATTTGCTGTTGTTTAACCAAAATTGAGAATTTTCAATCTTGGGCACCTTGCCCTGTGTTTAACTTGTCGCTTTAAGCGCTTTTTTCGATTTGAAAGTCGTTCGACTTAGCGTTGTTTTATGGTTTTCATTTTTCGTTTTTTTTTTCAATTTAGTTATCATTCTTTGCTTTTAAGTCATTGGTATTATGTTCTTTGTTTGGACGAAATTTCGAAGCAACAAATAGTTCCTGGAAGAACTATAAACAATATAATTTGTCATGGTAACTAATATTTTTTCGTATTTTTTTTTTTTTTTAAAACATTTTTTTTCATCAATTTTAATTTGTTAGGTAATTTATAAGTTCATATACACATAATTAGGCAATTTTTATTACATTTAGTTTTCTTAGGATTTATATCTACAATAAGATAATAGGGGTTTCTCCTACTTCTAGCGCTGAAATCTCCAATCTATCTAAACATGTCGCTGTGAAGTCGCTGTGTCGCATGTCGAGTTGAAGATGAGGTGGTAACAAAAAAAAATGATGTAGATATAAATACCCCCTTGTCAATTCGCACAATATTTCACCAGCTGAGTTCAGATGAAAGAGGCAATTTTTTGACGTAAAACGAAATAATATTTCAATACAGAATAGCGTCGAATTCCTTTGCAATTTCTGCCGGAAGTGCTCGGGAATTTCATTTTCTTTGATTTGTAACATTTTTGTAATAATACAGTTAAAGGTATGTACAGTCAGCTAAAAGTACAATGGATCACCTAAGCAATAATGCTTAAAATAATTTCCTGTAAACCGCATTGTCAGCTATATAATGCAGTTATCCTTTATAAGACTGATTTTGAATTGCCTCCGTCGTCTAGCGGTTAAGTCCGTGGATTTAGACTCAAAGGTAACGGGTTCGATTCCTGGTCAAAACACAAAAAAATATTTAATTTATTTGTGATATTTCTCAAATTTAGTACCTACGCTAGAGGCATCGACGAGCCTGCCACTTGTCATGATTGAACTAAAGTAAAGTTGGCGATGTCAAAAAAGGGTGGTTTAGGACTACCCCGGATACGGAGATGTCGGGATATGGTCGTGTTGATTTTTTACTTTCTAAGACTGATTAAGACTTTGTTATAGCATCTTAATAAGATTGTTATTACCCGACTGCGCAACTCAAAGAAGGATTATTAGCCTATCCATGTATGTACTGGAGGCCAAACGCGTAGGACAATTTTGATTTTTGTTTTTATTGATTTTTCGATTGCAATACTTTATCGCGGCGCGGTGGTGGCTCGGTTGAAAGAACGGGTTCCTTAAATCCTACAAAGGTCGGTTCAAACCCCCATAGATTTACAACACCACCGTTCCCGTGCCTCGGAGAGCACGTTAAGCCGTCGGTCCCGGTTCCACTAATACCAACTTGTGGAATCGTTAATAAATTGTCATAAAAATTGAAATCAAATCCTCGCCAAGCCGTCTGGCCAGCGTGGCGAGTGTAGGCCAAGTTCTCCAGATACATATATGGAAGGCCCATCTCCAGCAGTGGAGATCTAGGACGCTGTGTTCTCGGGGCTGTAATGATAATGATGATACTTTATCAAGTGGTAATTGACGATTTTGATTACAAATTGAATTAGGATTTTAAAAGGAATTTGATATCGAGTTTTGGGAGCAAACATACTGTATTATAAACATTTCAATAATAGGCTTTTAATAATTTTGAATAAATGTTTTATAGAGTTTTTGCTAACGATTTTAACACCGATTTCACAAAAGGGTTTTTTTGTTAAAGCAGACCAGTCACACGGCAATCCCTCGGTCCACTCGTGGTACGTACAGTGCGAAACAACTGATACAAATATAGAATATAAATAAAAAACATCTCCTTCAGGTATAGCGACTTCCCTGTAGGTTAAAAATTGAAAGTGAAATGCCTATTCCAATTTGTCAGTGAAACAGGAAAGGAATAGATTAGTGTAAGCGAGCTTTCTTGACATCCGCCATTTTTCACGGCGGGAATTCAAGAGACGTCAATACAGGTTTATTTATTGTACAACTGTGTGTAACCATTTATTGAGAATTGATTTTTTATTCTGGAACATTGTATAACCAAGATTATAAAATTAACATAATATGTAAATTTATTCGAAGTTAAAATATAAATTAAAAGCTACCAAAATAATAAAATTAAAAATAAACTAACCTATAAATAAAAAATTACCTCTAAAGACGTCCCATCCGAGATAGCCCCAAGGAGACTGGCAACATTACCCTCTGTATAGCGAGGCTAATACGTTGGCAGAAATAATTGCCAGCCTTCCTGTCTCCAGACCTTTCTGTCAGCCGCTTTCTCAACTCCTTGGCCAAGCGCCTCGCTGACGGTCCCCATGGGCCCATCATCTCGACCCCAAACAGCGCAAATTCGTAACCGATACCAAGGTTGTTTAAGATTATAACTGTGTAAGCGACTTTTTGCTGTATGTGACAAGAGGGCTGGCAGTTTTTTCGCGCAGCAAATCAGCATAGCTGTGCAGCGGGGGAATGCTGCGAGTGTTATTAGCACACTGCCACATAGGACAGGATAGATTGACATAAATAGAGGTATACAGTTTTTAGTATCATTGGAGCCGTTATGTGTCTTATGCTCGTTTTCACCATCATTCCCTAAGTTTTAGGTAACACTTAAGAAAATTTAGGTGACACCTATCACATGTTTCATTTTCATTAACACTTAGGGGTCACCTAAGGCCATAAGGAATCCCTTAACTTTACGGGCTCGAAAATCGCCCCCCTCAAGCGCTAAGTGACGGTTGTGTTTAAAGATGTCCGAAAGCACAAGTACCTATTCACAATGCAAGTAAAGAGAAATAGAGAATACTTTATACACAAGATGTCAGATTGACACTTCAGTCAGTATAAACACATTTTAATATTTCCAGACAGGTCACACAGCGCCATTTAGCTTCCGTGGTAAGCTAACGAGGCTTGTGTTACGGAAACTAGATGGTTGATAAACTACATATTATACTTTTTTTTTTTGTAAATATATATATATTATACATATAAACACCCAGACCGAGACAAATTATACAATGTACAACTTGTCCCCGGTGGGAATCGAACCCACGACCTCCCGAGTTCACGGCAACGTTTGTTACCACTAGACCACGGAGGCGGTCAAAAATACATCCCAAAATAACAAAATATTTAAAATAATGGTCTCAGAATGTATATTTTTTTTTACAATATTTTTATTTCATAATTTTAACACTTATTTTATTTATTTTTGCTTAGTATAGAACATATTGTCAAATTAATATTTAACCGGGAAAATACCGGTTTTAAACAACATTAGAACTGTCACATAGTTAGGTAGCCCCTAAGGTGATAAAAAAAAAAATTAGGTAGGAGGCCGATTTAAGGGATTCTTTAGCTTAGGTGATTCCTACAGGTGACTGTTTAGGGATCAGTGGTGAAAACGAGCATTAGTTTCGTAAATAAATACATTTATTTTCTTACTCTTGCTGTCAAAGACTACACAGAGTACATGTTGTTTGAAAATTAGATTTTTATCTAACGTAACGCTTAGATACTTTATATATTTGTTTGTTCCAAGATACTAAAACCACATATGTTTTATGTATTTATTTTACGGGCAATAAAAAATATATACTTTGCAAAGAAAAAATAGAAGAAAAAAAGAAAAATAAAAAAGTTGGCGACCTCTGTGGATATTTTTCTCGCCGCTGTACTTCGCGCATCTATTGTTTATAATGAGCCTAAATGTAATTAAAGCAATATTGCATGCACATAATGCCTGCTGCACACTTAGTTGTTACCAGATCACAGCCGCAGGCTTGTTGCTACGACCTGTCAGCTCTTCAGACCCTGTCGGTGTCGCGACCGCAGACCCAAGTAGATGGACCGGGACATTAGCACCAAATCGCCTCGAGCGCCTACAAAAAAGATTCCTACGACAATTTGAAAATGTCTAATAAGCTGACGTGTCTGACCGACCATGACACACTTCAACATTTTAACATTGACAGTTTAATAGTTCGTAGACACATGCTCGATATGAGTTTTCTATAAAATATATAGAAACCAAATAGACAGTCCACAACTATTAAAATTATTTAAAACCCGGGTTCCAAACCGACTACCGCGATATTCTACTGTGCTGTACATAATTTCATGGGAACCCGTCAGCGTTACTTTTTATTTATTTAATTAAGCAAGTCAACAACATGTTTACAAAATCTTATAGAATATACAATCTAGAAGGTATCTTATTAGTTTAGTAAACATGTTACTTACAGACCAGCATTGCATTCAAAATGTAGGTAACATCGTTTACTAAAACACAAAAACTAAGTAGTACAATTTAAAAATATAGGCATGACAAAAACAGTAAGTTACAGAAAACAACAAAAATGAATATCGCAAGTACTTACAAATGGAAACAGTATAACCTAAACAAAAATAATTGAATTATATGTACAAATCTACACAGCGACACCACAGTCACCAGCAATGCACAATAACAACAAAAAAAACAAAACTTAGACCGAGAGTCGGCGACCCAAAATCACCTTTCGTGCAAGCTCTCAGCCAAAACCGCATCACTAAGCGACAACTATCAATCCTAAGCCTCAGTTAGCTCCTAAACACCGCCCGGCAAGATAGCAGGAGACCTTTCTCCTGAAGCCTGACAACCTATCGTTAAATATGTCAATTGTCCTGTCCGCAAGGAAAACCTCGTTGTACAACCGAGTCATCCGTCGTAGTGCCGAGTTTCTGCCAAGGTTAGAACGAGAAAATGGCACATGAACTATCGACCTTGTGTGCAGTCTAGAGTTTGTCTTTGGGACTGAAAGTTACATTAGGATGACTACTTAAATTTTTCCAAAAAAGTTTTTGCAGGTCTCAGTACTTTAAATGTCGCACACTCACTTTTTAGAAGGTTAAATTTATTTTTAGTTATATTATAGTTTATTTAATTTAGCTTATACAGCGCGTACCGGAATTTAGACATACCACAAATAAATATTATAAATTATTGTGTCTTGACCAGGAATCAAACCCGGTACCTCCACGTCTAAATTCACGGACCGCTAGACCACGGAGAAGTTAAGTCACCTACATTAAAATGCTAAAATGTGTCAGAAATAATGAAGAAAAGATGTCCTGAATGTATGGCCCCGCAATAAACAACGAAGTTATTAAATTACATTGGTAATAAATAGGGATTGAAATACCACAGCTCCAACTCGCTGTATTGCTGTGCTGGATTGGGTTGAATAGGTATGTTCAAACCCCGGCATGTACCAATGAGGAAAACACAAAGCCAAAGTCAAAATATCTTTATTCACGTAAACCTATTACAGGCATTTATGAAACGTCTTAAATTTAATTATTTTGAATGATTCTACTCCTGCTAGTAGAAGACTAAGCAGCAAAGTGGTCCAATAAGTGGCCTCGTTTCGGGCTGCAACACCAACTATAGACGCAATGCTTTCTTCAGTAGGGCGGCAATAATGTTTAACGAGCTCAGCATCGATGTCGATCTCTTCAATGCCGGCATTGCAATAGTTAGACGAGTGATGACAAATGAGCACTTCGAGTTAGTAGACTGACTATATTATATATTATATATTTTTGACTTATTGTTTTTAATTTTGTTATTTTTGTTTTCTTTTCTGCAGTTGTATTTATTTGTCATGTCTTTTTATTATTTTATCGTATCTATTGTTTTTTTTTTTTTTATTGTTGTTCCTGTATTCGTACTTTGATTTTGAAAAGTTTTTCTTGCATGCTTTCTATTGTAACTATCTGTGAATTCTTGTTATCGGCTTTATAGTATTATTATCTTTCCTATATTTGTATTGTAGCTGTAAGTTTTCCTAAATAAATAAATAAATAAGTAAGCTGTTAGCAGAAGACCAGTAGCTTAGCGGATTCCAGTGAAACTCAGCTATATGAGATTTACTAAATAAAACATATGCAGAACTACACCACAACGATCAATTAATAACCTTTTCTAACGTATATTTTTTATTTATCTACCCCGTTCCCGTGCCTCTGAGAGCATGTTAAGCCGTCGGTCCGGGTTCCACTTGTGGAATTGTTAATAAATTGTCATTAGAAAAGTGACATCAGAACCTCGCCAAAGTGGCGAGGCCAAATACTCCAGAATTTTCTGAAAGGCCCCAACAGTGGAGGTCCAGGACTTTGTGTTCTAAGGACTGATGATGATGATGTGTGATGATTATGATGATGAAATCATAATTGTTTTTGCTATGACTAAATCTATGTAAAACTAACATATGATGGTAACTTTAACAGTAAATGACGATAATTTTTTAAGTAGTAGGAATAGCCGATCTGCGATTAGAGGTGCGGGACTTAGGGATCTAGTTTTGCGTGACAAGTCCTACTTTATACCCGTCCATGTTCCTAGCTTTTAGCGCCAGACAACTGCTGCCGAGCGGTTGACAGTGTAGACAGCGAATGCTTCAGGGTGCCAGTTAAATACCCACTCAATGTGTCCGATGTTATTTTTTTATTAAACCACGATTGACCTAAAACACTAAGGCTCTTAAGCTTTGCCTCTCGCTTGCACATTGCAACATTTTTAAAGGTTTATCAAGTCATAGTGCACTTTTTAGAAATTCAATCAGCTTTCTAGAAAATATAATTACTGTCATTTTAGCAAAATCATTTATAACAATTTTCCTATATTTTACTAAATCAAATCAATTAAATCAAATCAAATCATATATTTCCTTAGGTTAGTACACAACACTTGGATATTGTCAATACATATATTTTAATACAATATAAGCTTGGCTGGACCGAATCTAACAGCAATACAATTTATAATAAATAAAACATTGTTGCCATAAGCGAGGATTTTGTACTTATTTATAACTAGATACTTAAAATTTAATTCGTGGCTGTAAAAAGGCCGTGTCACCTTATGATCTAATAACATTTATGTCCTTAAATATAAATTCGAGGTTGTAAAATGGCCGTGTCTGCTTACAATCTAGCAATAATAATATTTAAGTCCATAAATATAGATTCGTGGCTGTAAAATGGCCGTGTCAGCTTACAATCTAGTAATAACAATATTTATGTCCATAAATAACAAATCGTGGCTGTAAAAGGGCCGTGTCAGCTTATAATCTAAAACAAACAATTACAATTATTAATAATGTCAACAAAACCCAATTCGTAGCTGTAAAAAGGCCGTGTCCAACTTAAGATCTAAATATTACTAATATATGATACTAAAACAAATGTATGATTCAAGCAACACCAACAGCCCTATTCTGTTACTCAAACGCAAACGTTATATAATGGAATTCGTTAACTATATATATCACGCTATTAAAGTTCATATTTGCACGGGCGAGGTCGAGGTCGAGCGCTTATAGAGTTGAGAATTGAATAATATTTTGCAATTATGGCGCAATATCTGACGTAAATAACGAAATCCATTAATAACGTTTGCGACTGAGTAACAGAGTATAGCAGGGCCGGCAGTCTCGACAGATCGCTATATTTCGGTAAGTCATAAAAAACTACTTACAAAATTAAAAAGCTGATTTGCCAATATCATTAGTTTCAAAGGACAGTAATATTTTAACCTATGTCATTTTATGACCCAATATTTGTTTATATCAATGGACAATAATAATTATTCATTTTGTTTGTTAAACAATGTTTGGAAAGTGACCATGCGATTTGGTCTGTTGGAAGGCTCGACAATGGCAACCTTAAATCTTAGACTTAGCGTGTTGAGGTTGCATTTTTTTTATTTTTTTTTATTGATATTTTACTTTTAATTTGTTTGTTTTTAATTTGTGTTGAAAATAATAATATGTGCTGGCTGTTTCCATTTTACTATTTTTTTTCTCATTTACATATATTATGTGACTAATGTTTTATTTTTTATATGACTTATGTTTATCTTTCTTTTTTCTTTTAGTTGGGAGGATGTTGAGGTTGCGTTTATTTATTATATTTTATATCTTGATTTTATAAAAACGTAATATCATTTTTAAAAGAATAAAATATATATTAGTCACTTTTACGTAGATGTAAGCAATCAAAGGTATTTTTATTTGTGTCTAAAACTTTTTTTTTTCCTCTTTACTTAGCTCTTCCTACTAAACCATAGAAGTAGAATGACGTATTTTTCAAGATCAAATAGTAAATTAAACGAGTTCATTATTAAATAATATATGTTTATTTTAATTTTTCTGTAAAACGCTAAACACAACTGACGATGACGTCACTACCATTTCTTGTGGAATAGATTTTAGCAAATCTTCAAAATACCAAGACATCATTGGCATAAATACAGCACTGTTCTCAGCCCCACACACGATAAACCCGGCACCCGCTCGGTGATTACATGTTTTTTTTAAACTTTTATACAATACCTCAGCCAGATGTCTGGGTTACCGACACGTAAAAATAATATTGAGAATAGAAGCCCTGGGGGCCGCCTATGACTTCAGGTCAGATTCGTGAGATACAAGTAGGTCGATTCAATTTCATCTCGGGGGCAACCCTATTCTTGGCACTGAATATCAGGTTGGTAACGTGCATCGATTAAGAATACAACTACATTTAATGTGACAACTCCGGAAACGGCCCGGAAAAAAACAGCACAAAATAATCGTTTGCTGTTACAGCACTGACATAATTGTGCACTCCTGTCACTTGAAACTCTCTTATTGTCCGTAAGGTTAAAAGGCAGAGAATTCTAACGACATTATTTTATTATTTTATTTTATTATGGTAACAAACAGTCACAATACAATTTATATAACAAACAATATACATATAATTAGACCTGGAGTACCAAAACTGTAAAAGAGATATGTCTTTGTACATAGTGCAATTAGGTGTTTAAATAAATAAAAATTAAAAAAATATAAATATTTTATTAAATAGGGCTTATCCGCCTCCTTTTTCCAGAATCCGTTTAATCACTATACAGCAAGTCCGTAGTAGTCAAGTCACTACTTCCTTAAGTTTAAACAAAAATAAAAAAATAAAAATAAGTTAATATTTTTGATCTGCTGGGTGTCAAAGTCGAAATATATTTATTTACGTAAACCTAATACAGAATTTTATGACGCGATATTATTTTGAATGATTCTACTCCAGCTTGCAGATCCTACGGTAATTGTGAGGGGGTACTCCTAGTTTGAGTAAAGTTTAAAGTTAAAAAAAATGGTTTTACTCGGGAATAAAATTGAGATGTTTTTTCAAGAATCGGTCTATTGTGTCGGATGTTGTATTCCAACGATTTATGGCTATTCGATTCGAATAATTGATACGTTTTCCTATCGGTGCCGGCAGTCGAGGTAAATTATCAATTTATACTTATTGTTGTTTATTGTTATTATTTTTTCTACTTACATTCTGTCGTTCAGACTTCCTCCATGGTCCTGTGGATAAATTCGACGCGTTGGTGCTCGGTTCCATTTCTGATCGATATCAGACACTACAAATTGACAGCACTTAGCACCTGACACTCCTTGATCGTATTACACTAACCATGGCGGTGTGCCTTTTTCTCGGAGGCCGGACTGTCCACCCGCACCAGTGTTGATATGGAGAATCAGTCAATCATCTCGGACACCACGGGCTTTCTTGTGCTAGTAGTGCTAGCCGCATTCCTCGTCACGCGGCTCCCAAAGACCTCTCTGGCCCCACACCAGCGACGTGTGTAGACTCATTAGCTTCATCTCACATCCAGGCGACCACGTCAGGCGCGGGAAGTGCGGCGTTTTCTGCTGGGAACCTCAACTAGCATATGCCAACGTTGTTACCGGTTACGAATTTGCGCCGTTTGGGGTCGAGACGATGAGCCTATGGGGCGTCGCATCAGCAAAGCGCCTGGCCAAGGAGTTGTCAAAGCGACAGTCGGAAAGGTCTGGAGACAGGAAGGCTGGCAATTATTTCTGCTATAATATTATACAGAGGGGAAATGTTGCCAGTCTCATTGGGACTATCTCGGATGGGACGTCATTAAAGGACATTTTTTATTTATAATTTGGTTTATTTTTAATTTTATTATAGCCAAATACGAAATAACATTATTATGACTAAACAAACATACAACTATGTATTAAGGTTTTTAACTTAAATATTAAATATTTCTAGACAGGTCACACAGCGCCATCTAATTTCCGTGGTAAGCTACGAGGCTTGGGTTACGGAAACTAGATGATTGATAAACTACATATTATACTTTTTTTTTTGTAAATATATAAGTACATATTATACATATAAATACCCAGACCGAGACAAATTATACAATGTACAACTTGCCCCCGGTGGGAATCGAACCCACGACCTCCCGAGTTCACGGCAACGTTTGTTACCACTAGACCACGGAGGCGGTCAAAAACTATTATTATTATTTTAAGATTGTAAGCTGACTCGGCTCTTTTACAGCTACGAACTTATATTTAGTTAACACGGCCTACTTACGGCCACGATCTTATTTAAAGTAGCTATTAACTTACAATTTTCTTGTTTGTGGGAATGGTGTTATTATTATTAACTGCCTCCGTAGTCTAGCGGATAAGTCCGTGGATTTAGATGCGGAGGTGCAGGGTTCGATTCCCGAGTTAACCGCTAGACCACGGAGGCAGTTCAAAAATAGTTATAATTGTGTAAGAATGTCGAAGGTAAAAGCATGTTCGCAATCAATAATAATAACGCCTCTAAGTTACTCCAGTTGGAAGCTTGATTAGTATTTCATTTGATCTATTTTTGAAAAGTAATGTCTTGTGGCAAACTTCAGCTACGCTAAATCAAACCCATAAATTTAATTTCTCCGTATAATGTACCTACCTACATCGTATTATGACATAGTTTTTCCTATTTTCCGCATCTCGATAAAGGCCATCGCTGAGCGTCTTCAATTCTACTTAGTATTAAGGCAGATATCTATAGAGCACGCTTGGACATTGCTCAGAGTAGACTATTAAACAGGGTGAGCCAGAAAGACGTACAATGTTCGATTGACCACCGATAAAAATCCGTATACACAAAATGAAAAAATATATACTAAATATAACTAATACGTAAATTTCAGGTTACACAATGTATTTAGATTTACACTCGGAGGTACCGGGTTTGATTCCTGGTCGGGACACAAAAATATTTATTATTGTAAATAAATCTATTTAATTATTTTTTAATTTATTTGTGATATTTCTCGAGTTTGGTACGGCTGGAGACATCGACGAGCTTGCCACTTGTCATGACTGGCCTATAGTAAAGTTGGCTAAATGCAAATCCGCTTATTTATAAGTGTGGTTTCTGACCACCCCGAAAGGGAAACGGTCGTGATGATACTTTACTTTACAATGTATATAAGCAGTAGGTACAACGTGCCCCAACAGGAGACTAACAATACACAGCCGCGTTAATACTCGTATGTGGTAAAGGCAAATTCATCATTTCGTTGCTTAAGTTCAGCGTAACTCAAATTGGTCAACTTTTCAGGGAGCAAAAAATCTTCTTCTTTTGTATTATTACGATTATATTATACTCGTACATACACTATGTCCTTGATTTTAATCGGTCAAAAGCCGCGCCTTTTGATTTTCTATTGAATGTCATACGAATACTTAAAATATTTTTTTGAGTTGAGTTATAAGACTTAAGGGACTTTACGCCTAAAAAGCCGTTATATCGTAAAAGTCAAAAGTGTTTAATTTAGTTTGGTCGAAAATAGTGAGCATGGGATAGCGATACACGCAAAATACATCACACAATATTTGTTTTGCGAACATCTTATACTTTTGATTCTTAAAATCCAAAAAGGTCGCGGATGTAACCCCAGCATATGCTGAATGAAGAAATTAGAAAGAAATACACTTTTCTTACTTATATTTATCATAGATTTACAAGACTACCGTTTCTGTGAGGAGGAGAGCACGTTTAGTCGACGGCCCAGGTTCCACTAATACCAACTTGTGACAGCGTTAATAAATTGTCTTTATAAGTATGCCTACCTCGGAAAACTTGAGCAAAAAAGCAGATAGACGCATTCTATCTAGGATGGGCGACATTCGGGAAAATCCTTCATGTTGGCCATATCAATGTTAGAACACAAAGGTCTTTAACCAGTACTTCCTCCCAGTAATATCGTACGGAGCAGAGATATGGACACTGACAGTGGGTTTGTACCATAAATTCAAGGTCGCTCAGTGAGTTATGGAGAGAGCTATTCTTGGTATTTCTCTAATGGATAGAATTTAATACTCTGATATTCTGGAAAGAAGTGGCAAACCCCCGCCACATCGACGGATGACCTGAAAGTCGCTGGTAGGGATTGGATAAGGGTGGCAAGAGATCGCTTTAAAGTGGCGGGCCTTGGGGGAAAGCAGTGGAGAAATTCAGGCTGATGATAATGAAAATTGATATCAGATCCTCTCTAAACCGTCTGGCTAGCAGTGGAGATCTAGGACTCTGTATTCTAGAGGCTGTGTTGATGATGAAGAGAACCTACCCTCAGCATATATTTTTTTCCGCGATTGCAAAATTTGAAGTCTATAAACGAGCGACATAGTTTTTAACAAGGCAGCGCGACATAATTTATGCATAAATCAGTTCTATAGATGTAGACGTGAAATAAATTGTGCTCCCTGGTCGGAGGTTCCGTCTGATAACGAGAGCATTAGCGTTAAATACAATATCTTAACGATACACAATTACATTGTAACTATTGGTACCTAATTAAAATAATTCCGCGGGGAAAAAATAGTTCAAACAGTTTTATAGACCAACAACAAGATTGTTTCTTTAACTATCTTGACCCTGTTAACCGCAATTAGAGTTGTTGTTTGTAGATATAATTAACTTATGACCTAAGCTCGGCTAAAATCGTTTTTAAACTGTCAATAAATTGGGAATTTTGTCAATTAAACGATTGCGGTAATTAAAAAAACAGATTTACTTTTTACTTACTGTTTCTGCAGCCCGCCAATGGAACAGGCTACCTTTATCTATTAGACAGGCCCCGTCTTTAAATATATTCAAATATTTATTAATTACATACTTTCTCAAAAAACAAAATGACATCTAATTTCCACATCTTGACATAGATAATTATTATATTAGTATTTATTTAATTTAAGTATTTATTATATCGTATGACGTATTTATATATTGGTATGTTATTTATACTTACTATGGTATATTTATGACTGTTTTTAACTATTATTATTATTCTTATTTCGTACTCTGCACCCATTATAATAATGTCACACTCTCCCAAAGGTTAGCTGGTAGAGAATACCATACGGTATTATGCTCGCCTATGTACATTATTCATGTATTTTATATTTTGTGTGCAATAAAGAATTATATTATTATTATTTAGCGCTGTTATAGACTGCTTCTTAAAAAAAATCCTATACATATAGCCTTAAACAATAAACATATTTCGTTAGGCAACCGATCACTGCCGCTTTTGTTAGCACGACAGTAACCCTTTCGGGGTGGTCGGAAACCACGCTTTTAAAGAAGCGGATTCACATTACACTATAGGCCCATCATGACAAGTGGCAAGCTCGTCGTTGTACCAAACTCGAGAAATATTACAAATAAATGATTGTGTCCCGACCGAGAATCGAAACCGGTAACTTAACAGACTTAACTGCTAGACCGCTTTTGTTAACGTATTTTAATATAAAAATTGGATTTCATTCGTATAACAGATCGGTGAAGGTCGCTCTTCTACGGATCTTATACTATTTGTTTAATTATCACTTATGTCACTGCCTTAACTGGTTTTGTTCTTTGTATATTTTCCTTGTCAACAAATATTATGTAATTTCAAGGTCACATTGTCTTTTTGAACATTAGGATATAATATTGTTTTTCTGCTAGGGTTTTGTAGATTTATTTATTAACTGGTTTATGGTGTCTCTCGATTTATGGCATATTTTAATAATTTACATTCTTATTGTTAGACGTTTACTCAACGACTTCACCACTCAAATATTCCTTCCAGCTGTCAAACGGAGATAAATAGTACGCGGTCAAACTCAAAGCACATCGCGACTAGTGTTGCCCAAAGTAAGACCGACTTAGCCAGTCTTGGTCTTGGTCTTGCATCAGAGTAGGTGGTCTTGGTGTTGGTCTTGCATTATTTATATTATTTTTTTCCAACAGTGCTAAGAAAATCTTGTGAGTATCTGTCCGTAAACTATCTCGACACCTACTGGTCTGATGTGAAAATTGTTTTTTTATTTTTTTATAGAAGCACAACATGTGACCTTGCGCCTACCTGATGTTAAGTGGCGCGCAAGGTCTATGAATGTTAGCAACTGGAATCAGACAGTCAGGACTGACATCAGTCCCTAACACTGATTGTCATTGCCAGCTTGATTTGGCATGACGGCAATTCAAGCCTGATACCAAAACGTGTGGATACATTTTACTGGGTTTATCGGCACGAACGATGGATACTTACCCGCCCCGGCAGACTGGGAAAATTACCACCATCAGTATGCCTACCATCTATTTATTAAGTTATTACCCATGCCTTTGTGGTCTAGCGGTTAAGTTCATGGATTTAGACTTACGTAAATACATCAATGTAGGTATGACGAGATGTATACCTAACTAACCTCATGACGTTTTTATATATATATATAGCAAAAAAAATGTTTTTATATTGTTTAAACTCGTATTTTCTTGTTAGCAATTACTTATTTTCGTTCTAAAATTATAAATAATATTCGTGATACTTGAAAAAAATCATATAAGAGACAGACTTATAGATGTCAAAAATGCTAGTGCGCGTAGTAATTCTGGCAAAGCGGATATTTAGAATACGGTAACACAATCTTTAATGTTGCCAGAAAAAAATATTCTGGAAATATTTAAAATGGCAACATTTAAGTTTGCCTTAACGATGGATATTCGTAATCAAAAGTGGTGTTTTGTTTAATAATGTACTACAATGTGAATAATTATGGAAAACGATGAATTTGGCTTGACATGTTGGCTAATGGAATACTAAGCAGCAAAGTGGTCCAAAGAGTAAGCTGTTAGCAGAAGACCAGCAGCATAGCAGATTCCAGTGAGGTTAATGTTTAATCTGACTGAGAAAGAAAACTGCAAGGAAAACTCAGCTATAGCAGATTTACAAATTAAAACATATACAGAACACAATTAATAATCTAATATTTTTTTAATAATTAATAATTATGTTCTCATCTTTATTATATCTTTATTTGCTCGACCCGTATCTATGTTTGCTTTGAAAATGTCACGATGCACTCGTAAGTCATTAAATGGTGGTTGAGTTCATCATTAGGTTAAACAATGTAAAGGACGATTTAAAACATAAAGCGCACACAAAAATACAGTTTTTTTTTATTAAAAATTAATTGTATTTTTTTAAAATTATCAAACCTTTTTATTGGAGCTGGCTATCTGAAGTCATGACTATTAGTCAAGATGGGACTGACTGCCAACCTATGACACAAGTTATCTTGGTAAGGAGTCAGGGACCTTCTTAAAAATGTTGATTTTATTGCTTAAATAATCACGTTATATGTTATATAATGTTTACTCAACTTTGTATATATGTATGTATGTAGGTAACAATAAGAAAGCTCAATAGACGTTATTATTATTATTACTCCAGCCCGCCTAGCATGGGCGTTCTTGAATCTTGCCTTGCCGGACTCTCAAATCTAGTTTTTAACGCATAACGTATTGTCACGACTGTTTCCCTTCCGGGGTGGTCAAAAACCACAGTAGCGGATTCACACTTAGCCAACATATAGGCCAATCATGACAAGTGGCAAGCTCGTCGATGTCTCTAGCGTACCAAACTCGAGATATATCACAAATAAATTGAATATTAATTATATTTATTTAAATTAAATTTATGAACATTATTGTGTCCCGACTAGGAGTCGAACCCGGTACCTTCGAGTCTAAAATCCACAGACTTAACCGCTAGACCACGGATGCAGTTTAACGCCTACTCCTACTCCTTATTTAATAATAACGCATAATCCTGTCAAAAAAGCGAGCGCCATGACCATGACAATAGACAAGTGATTAGTTGCACAGTATTATATGGCACAGTAGTATATATCAGTTATAGTTTATTGACATATCTAAATTAGAATATAGTATTTTTACTACTATTTATTAAAATACCCGACGAGGCACCTTTACAGCCACAAACTTGACCTAAATTATTATATATTATAATAATTATTAGGCTTAGAAGTGGAAGAGATAGAGATAATAATAATAAAATAATAATAATGGAAATTGGGGCTGTTCCTTGCCATACTGTATCACCATATCTGGCCAGGTATTTTGTTTAGCGTTTTTATTAAGAAAACTTGACTTAACCGAGTGTTACGATAGGATCCTATGGCGATAAATATATAAATAAATAAAAAAATAGTAAAAATAAAATTAGTCTTATCAATTATTTTTATTTAGTATCCATAACTTTTGTATATACTAGCACGCGCGCGTAGGTCCATGAATGTTAGCAACTGGAATCAGACACTCATGACTGACATTAGTACCTAACACTATGCCGACTTGACTAGACATGACGGCAATTCGAGCCTGATCCCGAAACGTGTGGATACCATTTACTGGATTTATCGGTACGAACAGTGGATACTTCCCCGCCCCGGCAGACTGGGCAAATTGCCACCATCAATCCGCCTACCACCTATTTATTGTTCTCGTTGAAAGTGTGTGCCATTTGCATTGATGTCAAAGCCAATATCGTTTTTAGTAAGCTTGTCATTAATATAAAAATAACACTGTTTAAAACAAAACTTACTGACCTACTATGTGAGAACAGGTACATGTTGAAAAACAGCGTGGAGCAGGTACTTTTTCACTCACAACATCTGACACCTGATGTCACATATTGTGCAAAATTATAAGACTTTACATATCATGGCAATAAATGTTTTTTTTTATTATTTAAATATTTCTTCTCCTCCTTAATCGGTACACCACTGATAGGGATCGTGACTCCGTCGCAGTGGCAGCTCGTCCACCAGCCGTCTCCAATGGTTTTAGTCCTCGGCGTAGTCGATGGCCTGGTGCCAGTCACCTGACTGGACCATAGCTTGGAGCTTCTTCCCCTTGTTCTTTTACCGTCCACCTGGTCCGTAATTAGAAGTTTTTCTATAGTATCGTCACCTCTTCTTGCAATGTGGCCAAAGTATTGCAGAACTCGGGCAAATATTACACGTGGTTAATGTATCCTTTCGTAAACAATCGGATAATATTGTATAAAAACATATAACAGAGTATGTTATATGCCACCTTTTGAAATGAATAAAATAAAACATCGTGTATATAAGGAATTATATTGACAGCATTGTCAGTCTTCCTCTTAGTGCGGCTGAGTTAGGTCATCATGAAGTTTTTGATTTTATTCTGTGCTGTGTTGGTGGCGGTCCAGCTCACATGTGGCAGTCCTACCAATGAACGTGGCTGTATTTACATTTTGGGAAGGTGTACGTTTCTTTATTTATTTGAAGTAATTTATTTATTAAGCCGTCTGGCCAGCGTGGCGAGTGTACGTCAAATTCTCTAGATATATATTCTGGAAGGCCCATCTCCAGCAGTGGAGGTCTAGGACGCTGTGTTCTAGGGGCTGTAATGATGAAAAATTATGATTTATTAAGACCGTAAATTTTGAGTTCGATTCCTGATCGGGACAGAATAATTTATTTGTGATATTATCGTTCAAACACAGAGTCCTAGACCTCCTCTGCTAGAGATAGGCCTCCAAAACATATTTCTGGAGAATTTGGCCTTCACTGGCCAGATGTGTTGGTGAGGCTCTGATGACAATTTTTGAACGATTTCACAAGTTGGTATTAGTGGAACAGGACCGACATGAGTGCTCTCCAAGTCACAGGAGCGCAAAAATGTATTTCTCTATGGTATATGCCGGTCAGAACAGTGGTGGCTCGGTTGTAAGAACGCTTTCCATAAAATCTTACATAGGTCGATCGAGGCCAGCGTGGCGGATGTATGTCAAATTCTCCAGATAAATGTTCTGGAAGGGCCATCTCGAACAGTGGAGGTCTAGGACGCTGTGTTCTAGGGGCTGTAATGAATGAAAAAAATATGCCAGAACTATTTTTTTTATTTTTAGGAAAGCATTCTTACAACCGATCCGTCAGGCCTTGACGACTGTAAACGAACTTTTTCAAAAAATTCTGAAAGGCCCATCTGTAACAGTGGAGGTCTAGGACCCTGTGTTCTAGGAGATGTGATGATGATGATTGTAGTAGTAAATTAATTTCAACTATCATTGTTATTCTTAATCCACATTATTATCTTAGTCACAAGGTCACTTGGTTGAAAATACATATACGGCATAAAGCTCACCTATGTATTTACATGCACTTGTTTTGGTTTTGTGCAATAAAAGATTTATTATTTTATGTTTTTCTCCTCATAGACGAGCTTGCCACAATTGTTATATGTGTGAAACAATTTGCCGGTAGAAATTCGTCAAGTGCCCAACAGATTACTTTTTAAAAAGATGGTTTACTCACATTATTTAAACATTTCCTTACAGTGTAATTAGGTATTATTTGTAGTGTATATAATATATATATATATAGTATGTAGTATTGTGTACATATTAGTATGTATTTGTACATAGATATAATATTTATATTTAATTTGAATTACCTATTAATCTTTTTAACGGTTGCACCTATCCCACAACACAAATGGTTTCATTGTCCCAAAGGTTGGTTGCTACAGAATGCCTAGCGGCATTAAGCCTGCCACTTGTACATAGTGCAATAAATTTTTAAATAAATAATCGGCCTTAGTAAAGTTGACACCCTGCAATTTATTTACAGGTTCAAGGGAATGTGAAGAAGGCACGCATGCTTACACTACCGGGTGTGGTTACCTGACCCCCGAAGCGACCTGTGAGAACCCGAAGCCCGAGGAGGATACCAGGGGCAAGATTTGCGACTACTCTGCCTGCTACTGCGACTCCCCCACTGTCAGAGACACGAAAACTAAGAAGTGTGTCGCGCTCGCTGACTGCACCAAGAAAGAATAACTACTTTGGCACTTTAATATATTAAAAAAAAAACAAATGTATATTTAACTCAACTTTAGAACGCATATTAAAAATTCATCCCCACATGGCAATTTTTATTATCCGATTTTGTTTGTTTGCCCCGAAATTTACATAGGTTTACTGGTAATTTCACGACGAACTTTTTTTACTACATAGATAAACTTGCAAAATTCACTAACCATAATTCTTAATTGCCCCATGAATGACCGTACTTGGGCCCAGACTTAACTACTGATGCAGTTCCGAACCCGCAAAAATCATATAATCAATATCCTTTAAACGGGTTTTTTTCTTACATCAACCTCTTGGTAGTGGGTTGAGTAGAAAGACGAGCCAAGAATAATGGACAGGGATAGTGTTATTGAGGCCTCAATTTTTTTCCTCTAGTATTATTTATTATGCTAAAAAAATGTCTTCCGTTCTCCTCTCTCTCCTACACACAATGGACCACACTACCCGCACGGTTAATCCATGGATTGCTATGAAATTACAAAATGTGCACATATAATTTTAATAATATAATTTAGCAGGACTAACAACAGCGTTTATCAAGACAATCTTGTTATTTAAGACAACAGCGAAAACTCGCTATTAAAGATGTGGCTTAACATAAGCTTCTACGATAAACTGTTTATGTAAGAGAGCATTTTCAATATAATAGGGGCTATGTGTATTTTTAAGGATATTTACCGAAATATACAAATAAACATTAATTTAAAATTGTATTGTATTTATATTATAATGTTGCAGTGCCGCTGCGAGATGACTTTCTAAATAACCAGAAGTTATTCTAAACGATGTCGTCGTAAACGGTTTTAATTTTATTTAAGAGTACCTATTTTTTTTTTAAACTTGGTAATAAATAAATAATATGTATCGACTAGTAATTTCTTAATTAAAACTATAATATTCATTCCACGGAATGAAATAAATGCGACTAATATAAATTACAAACTACACACATCAAAAGTGTCTAGGGATCAACATATATTTTTGCAATAACTTTTCTCCTGATTGATATTCATTAAAATTTTCTTTAAGGATTGATCAAATAAAATGTTTTCGTTTGTCTACAGTAACGATAAACCAAGTCACCTTTGCATTAGTAAAAAAAATTGCCATTTTCCTAATAAAGGGATTTTTGACATTTGAACCACTAACATTAAAGTTCGAAAAAAAGACTGAAATAACAGTTTTTTTTTTAATTTTATTGGGTAACTTAAACAATTAATAATCCGTGTTTCTACCGCGAACACTAACAACACAAGAACATCGGTTTGGCATACTCAAAATGAGTTCATCCAAATCACGCTGTGGAATGGCCGCCCATGTTCGTTGCAACAACAAAAAAAGGTCTTCTTGCGACTGGATACCCTCCATATTCGGCAGAGCTCTTCTCTGAAGAATATCCCATGCATGCTCAATCGGGTTCAAGTCTGGCGACTGAGCAGGCCAGGGCAGGACATTGATGTTAGCTGCGGCGAGAGTCTGTCTTACAACTCTTGCGGTGTGCGGTCGTGCATTATCATGCATTAACTGAAATAAGGGACCGATATGCACTTGTAGAGGAACGATGACGTCTGATACAACCGTCTCAGCATAAATTTGAGCGTTGAGGTTGCCTCTGATCCAAATCAACTCAGTTCTTCCGCCGATCGAAATACCCGCCCATACCATGATGGTTCCACCACTATAAGGATGGACTTCCTGGCAGGATTTTAATCGCTGTTGGCGTCCAGGGGTTCTCCAGTGTCGTATACGTCTTGTATCCGGCCTCATACCAAAACGAGACTCATCAGAAAAGCACACGAAACGCATTTTTCTTCTGTCCAATTTCTGTGTTCAAGAGCCCATTGATATCGAGTCCTACGATTGTGCATTGCTATAGGTGGTACCCGTAGCGGTCTTCGGGAATGAAGGTTCACTTCATGCAAGCGGTTTCTGACTGTTTGGTCGCTAATTAAGTTCCCTGAAGAGCGATGAAGGCTCACGGCTAACATCATGGCGGTTATTGTTGGAGTTCTTCGAGCTGTGATTTGAATGTATCGGTCTTGTCTCCGTGTGGTGCAGCGATACCGTCCTCCATGGCGCTCAGCCACGGTACCAGTGGTTCGGTAACGTGTCCAAAGTCGACTGATAACACTCTGACTTGTATTCAGAGCTAAAGCCACAGTACGTTGCCGGGAACCAGCTTCTATCATTCCCACGGCTCTGATCATTTCTTCCCTGCTTAAATGACGTCGCCGCTCCATAATAACGTTGGTTTTAATCAGTAGTAGGGAAACAGTAGCACTAATAATGTCTTCAATGCGTCTTATGTTTTTATAGGGAAAATATTGACAGCTGATTTTCATCTTTTACTCGAATTTGATTGACAGTTCCTGTTTTAAATTATGAAATGCACCAAAAAGGATCCATATAAATTTATAAAATCATAAATTTATTACAAAGCCACATCTCAATCACAAGAAATCCGCATAAACATGCTTGATCCCTAGACTTTTTTGATGTGTGTACTTAATAATAAAAAATAAAAATAAAATAATTAACTTATAAAGGTGTAAATTTTATAGAAATAAATACAATTCAAAAAACTCGTCTATCTACACTTTCTAAATCATCATCATCATCATCATCATCAGCCTGTATCTCTCCACTGCTGGATGTAGGCCTCCCCTAAGGCTCGCCACTTAACGCGATCTTTCGCTACCCTCATCCAACCCCCACCAGCGACCTTCTTTAGGTCATCTGTCCATCTGGCGGGGGGTCGTCCCACTCTGCGTCTTCCCGTACGTGGTCTCCACTCTAGAACCCGTTTGCCCCATCGATCGTCGGTTCTGCGGCAGATGTGTCCGGCCCATTGCCACTTCAGCTTGCTAATTTTAAAAGCTATGTCTGTAACTTTCGTTCTCTGACGAATATCAACGTTTCGAATTCTATCCATCAGAGATACACCAAGCATAGCTCTCTCCATGGCTCGCTGAGTGACCTTGAATTTATGGACCAGACCCACTGTTAGTGTCCACGTCTCTGCTCCGTACGACATTACCGGGAGGACGCACTGGTTAAAGACCTTAGTCTTTAAACATTGTGGTATAGACGATGAGAGGATGTGCCGGAGTTTCCCGAATGCCGCCCATCCTAGCTGAATGCGTCTGTCGGCTTCTTTGCTGAAGTTGGCTGCTCCTAATTGGATAGTCTAGTTTCTAAATAGCTCCCAACAATGGTAATAAGTGTATATATGTATATTTATGTGTATGTATTAGTATTTAGTATATTGATATTACAGTATATATAAAAGTTTATTATGTAACTATATATAATTATGTTGTTGAATTTATCTTACTATTAATATTTTTTCATTGCCGATAAATGTTCCAATTTGTCCCCAAGGTTAGACAATGTCTCGGGCATTAAGTCCGCCTTTGTACTTTGTGCAATAAAGTTTTAAAATTAATATAGTTAATGGCAATAAATAGGAAACAAAAACAAATTAATAATATGAAAATCAATTGCTCCAAATTAATCATGTGCAAAGTACCAAGGATACTTATTACACAGCATAGCCGCGTTGAATAGTAAGGGTCCTTTGGCATAAATATTGCCCAGCCTTCTTCTTTATCTTCAAAAACTTACATTACTTAGCGAAATCTTACTTTAAAAGGAATAATATTATAGTGCGAACTGGGTTGTCTGCTAAACATTATAATTAATATTGTTTTACTGTCAAATATACAATATACAATAAATGATTTGTCTTTGTCTTGGGCTTTCTCCCATATAGTAAATATATCTGGCATACGGTCGTGGTTATACAAGTTTTCCAAAAATCAGTTTTACGTTTACGTTGAACCGTGCGTTGTTCTTTAATACAGTCCCTTAAACTCAAAGTTCGAAACCTTTACTGCTAAAGTTAGGCCTTTCAAAACATAATAATATTTATTTCTAGAGAATTTGGCCGAATTCGCCGCTGCGCTGACCAGACAATCTTTCGTGATTAATAAAGATTAAATCATATGGATAATTAAACTAATGACTGAAACTAACTACGAACCAGGTGAATCAGATTACATAAATGGACGAGTATAACAAATTTTGGTAGATGTTTATGTTGTAACACAAGTATGTTCCACAATTTAGATAATATAAATTTATTATATATATTATACGGATTATGACATGAGTAGAGAGAGAGAGAGTATCATCACGACCGTTTCCCTTCCGGGGTGGTCAGAAACCACGCTTATGAATAAGCGGATTCACATTTAGCCAACTTTACTATAGGCCAATCATGACAAGTGGCAAGCTCGCCGATGTCTCCAGCGTACCAAACTCGAGAAATGTCACAAATAAAATAATATTAAATTAATTTATTTAAATTAATAAATATTATTGAGTCTCGAGCAGGAATCGAACCCGGTACCTCCGAGTCTAAATCCACGGACTTAACCGCTAGACCACGGAGGCAATAAACAACACCATAATGTAAGAGTGAAATAAGCCCAGAGGACATATAAAACTGGACTACCTACGTTAACAAAAACCTATACTCGTACAACCTATACGTACTCCCTTTTATGACCTCGTTATAACTCGCTGAACGTCCCTGAAGCCACACCCTTAACCTGGCTCCTGACGAAGGTTGATTACCCCCCGGGAAAGTGATAAGCCACGATTTCGATACCTCGGAGTGTTCTGTTTTGTTTGTCTGTCGCCGCCCTTATCTGTGGTAATACCGCAGAACAGAAAAAAAAATAGTAGAAATTTAACATTTAGAAGTTGTTTTTTTTACCTATACTAAAGAAATATTTTAATAATTTATTTTAATATTCGTATAACTTTGACATCGAAGACAAATTCGTGTTACTTAATATTTTTTTAAATTGCAACAAAAGGAAGAGGACTCCTTTGGATTCCAACCTATAGTCGGTCGCCAAGCCAAAGACACATTCTTTCTCTTTTCTACTAACGATGGACCCGGCGTCTGCACAGTGAAACCATGGAATTCTTAGAAATTTATCCTTTATTGTCCTCTCTTATTTTTTTTACAATAAGCACAACTTATTATAGTAACAAAATAATAATTACATATTGGCACACACAATAGCATATATAAAACGTACATTGCATTGGTGTAACAAAATAGGAATAAAAAAAAAAACCAAGTCCAAGTATGCACAATTATAAAGATTAACATAAGCCAATAAGAAACATATGTGTGTACATGTAACAATAAAACCAGCCGTAAGAGGACAAAACGAGGAATGAGTATTTGCATGTCTGTTGTGTTAGTCTACCTACGTGTTTTTTACTTTAGTCAAACTATCGTAGTTCGCTATTTTATTTACATATTTATGACATGCCATTTCTACCAGTTTTTTCGGTTCTGTGTTTAATATTAACCTTAAGGGAAGTTATTTTAATCAATATTATCCTTACCATACCTACCTATTGTCACAGAATATGCCAATCTGAACATCTGGTCTGCTAAAGGACAATGCCAGGCACAATATGAAGCAATGCCCCACCAAAAAACCTAACGCATGTGTGTGTCGTGTATAGGCCATGGGTGAGTATATTTTGTTACATTCAAGCTTTGAAAAAGCTGGTGGACAGCAGATATTCAACCATAAAAAACATTAAACGCCTGATGTTTTGTAAACAATTCGATTAAATAAATGCAATTTGCAATTGCTAATTTAGATTTTCAGGCATTATAACTGATGAATGATTTTATATTTCGTTCTTATATCACGGACCCATACGTCTATCTAAATTATTAAAAAATTCGATTATAAAAAAAACTATATCTATATTTATTATTATTATATATTAACAAAAATATTATGTCTCACAATATACACTATTACATTAGACAATAGATGTTTTTTTTAAATATTAAGTTTGAGTCAGAGGAAGAGGCTAAACTTTCGATTTGCCTCTAGTGTGTTACATAAATGTTTCTAATATTAAATAGTTTGCCGGAGGAAGCGACGAGCTTGCCACTCGTCATGATGGGCCTATAGTAAAGTTGGCTAAATGTGAACCAGCTTTAATAAAAGGGATACAGTCGTGATGATACCTCTGTAACAATAGAAAAGAGCCCGAGACGGGCAAATTGAAATAAATTATTATTTGACTTTGACCTTATTTTTTATACTATTATTTTTAGTCAAGTAAATATCACATATAAATAAAATAAATTATTGTATCCCGAGCGGAATGAAACCTTGTACCACGGAGGCAGTTAAACTCGGATAGTTATATTTGAAACGTCTATTGACTTAAAAACCTAGATACATGAATCAGTAAACGGGAATCCAGATAGATACCAGAAGGTCTACAATACAGAGGGTCGCTGACCAGGAATTGAACCATGTTCTTTTCTCTTAACACGGATAATAGAAGGCCGTGACAACACCAATCCAATTTGCAACTCCAATCTCAAATAAATAAAAAGGCTAATATATGTAAAACCGGAGATTTTTATCTTAACTGCGCGGGAAAACGGAAGCTGCAATGCGTACACGACATAGGTACGCTTCCGAGTTTAGCGACATTTTATTAGGATATTTTTTTATGACAATTGATTTCCTCCTTTCAGCTATAAAAATGACGTAGCTAATAACGCGTACTACTAACTAGAGACAATATCTAGCAGCTAGCTAATACAAAAGTAACTTTAATTATTTTAATTTAATTACCTATCTATATATATTATAAATATAAATATAAATATTTCCAGACAGGTCACACAGCGCCATCTAGTTTCCGTGGTAAGCTACAAGGCTTGTGTTACGGAAACTAGATGGTTGATAAACTACATATTATACTTTTTTTTTTTGTAAATATATACATATTATACATATAAACACCCAGACCGAGACAAATTATACAATGTACAACTTGCCCCCGGTGGGAATCGAACCCACGACCTCCCGAGTTCACGGCAACGTTTGTTACCACTAGACCTACTATTATATTTATATTGTATTTATATTTATTTATATTTTTTAATTATGTATACATTTTTATAATATAGGTAGTAATGCAATATTTTAAACACATTTATAGTTTTGATGTTCAGATTTTAGTAATTTAAATAATTGTAGGAGGAAACGAATAAATTTAACCACATTGGCGACTTGTTCAACATATTGATGTAATTAACCCTGGCACCGGCCTCGGCCTATCGGAGTTGTTACCGCTCACCGTCACTCTTATGGAACATCGTCTTGTTCGGGTCGCAAGTAGGTGATTTTTTGTAAATAGGTACTTTTTAAACTAATAAATAAATAAAAAATAAAAATATATATTTATATAAGAAAAAAACCTACCGACTAAAAGCTAAGTAACCTCCATGTGGAATTTCAGCGTAACTATTATACATAAGTTTTAACAAAGTTTAACATTAGTTTACCTAACATACACACCTTGCACCTGATGGTAAGTGGCCCGAGAGGTTCTTAATGTTAGCAACTGGAATCAGACACTCATGACTGACATCAGTCCCCAACACTGCCGGCTTGACTAGACATGAGGTCAATTCGAGCCTGATTCCGAAAAGTATGGATACACTTTACCGCATGCATGCATACTCAGCATGAACGGTGGATACTTCCCCACCCCGGCTGGCTGGGCAATTTTCCACCATCAGTCCGCCTACCACCTATTTATCTTCTCGATAAAAGTATGTGCCATTTCCAATGATGTCAAATGCCAATTTTTACTTTCAAGGATACTAATATTGTAAGCTTGCCATTGTGATATTTATAAAAAAATAACACCGCTTGAAATGCTGAGCCTTGGTCTGCCAGGGTCTATTTTACCCACTTCCGCATTATATATCTGGTTCGTTAATCTTTCTTTATTAATTCTTTTAACATGCCCGAACCATCGACGCAAGCCTTATTTATCTATGCTTTCTTTAACATCTATTACCCTATAGCGTATTTCGGTTGCATATGTGGTCCGATAAAGTGACGCCGCATATTCGACGTAACGGTCTCATTTCAACTAAGTAAATAAAAACTCTTTTATAGCCTAAAATAGCATTTTGACGATATATTTAGATTAAGTCTTTGGTCGCATCAGTCTCAGAGCTCGGAACTAAACGAAACAGTAGGAAAAATTCAAAAAAGTTTCCGTAGCAGGTAATGACTATAAATCCTGGCCATACCTCTAGCGTTAAGAGGCGTGAACTTCCATATGTAGTTAGCAGGAACTCCCTCAGGTGCATTCCTTATCCTGCAAGAGTTTCAAAGAGCATTGGCGCTTTAGTTTACTTGGAGAAATAGTATTTAGAGGGAAAAGAGCGTACTGGTATTCTAAAATCAATGTTGATAAACTGAAGATGATGTCGAATAGGAAGAAGAACTAAGGTTCGTATTAATAAATAGATCTTAAATACGATGTCAAACTTAAGATCCAGTTATCTCTTTCATTCTTTTTTTCATTTGACATTTGCTAAACAGAGACAACTTGATCTGAAGTTTGACATCGATCTTGCGATCTATTTATCGCATTATAGTTTTATAGCTGTAATAAGTAAAGTATCATCACGACTGTATCCCATTCGGTGTGACAGAACATGCTTTTTTTTAAAGAAGCTGATTCACATTTGGTCAACTTTACTATAGGCTCATCATGAGACATGACAAGGGGCAAGCTCTTTGATGTCTCAGTAACAGACTCAAGAAATATCACAAATAAATTAAATAGCCAAAAGCTTTAAGTAATAGCTTTTTAATATGACATAATAATGTTTTCCTCAAAGATTTTATATATTATAGTGGTAGGCAGCGGTCTGTTGGTAAATTGCCCAGTCTGCCGGGGCGGGGAAGTATTCGCCGTTCGTGCCGATAAACCCAGTAAAATGTATCCACACGTTTCAGGATCAGGCTCGAATTGCCGTCATGCTCAGTCAACGTAGCATAGTGTTAGGGACTGATGTCAGTCATGAGTGTCTGATTCCAGTTGCTAATATTCATGGACCGCGCGCGCCACTTACCGTGGGCGCAGGGTCATCAGATTCTCACTTTCGAGTTTTAGTCTAAAATACGTCTAAGAGCGACCTTCACCGATCGGTTATACGAATAAAATCCAGTTTTATATTACAACCATAGATATCGGATACTAAATCTATGATTACAACCGTATTGGTAGCAAAAAACAACGTGATAGTTGTTTACCAAAATATGTTTACATTTTTTTATTCTAAACTAATAAAAACATCCTGAATTATAACACTTGCTGATAGTATCGCTTTTAAGGGTTAACTTTTTTAAAGTAATATCATCGTCGAACTTAAGGAAAATGCAGGAATCGAACCCTTTTGTTTTTTTTGTTGTTAAATATATGATTGAACACTGACTGAAGGTGCATTAAAAAGTCTTCGTAACCAAAGGGCATGTATGAAGAGGTAATGAATGTCGACGAAGCGAAAGAAGTATGTCGTGATCGTGTCAAATGGCGCTCAATTGTCTCTGCCTACCCCGCAAGGGATCTGGCGTGAAGATATGTATGTGTGTGTATGTATGTAAATATATGATACAGTTTTATACTATATCAAAATCGGCCCGGAGACTCATTTCATCATTCAAGCCCTTTTGAAAAAATCATTCTGTTGAACATATTATACGATATGCTAGGCAAAGTCTAAGCACATTTTGTAGGTTTCAGCCTTATTATAGCTTATCTTAGCACGATTTTTTCTTATCTTATGATGTCCTATTTGTTAGAATTTGATAATACCTAACTTGACCCACATCCAGTCAGTTCAAAAAGTCAAGATAGAAAGTCTCATTAACAAGAAGTTACACAACTAAACTCTAAACACAACTTAAAACAGTGCTAAAGTCCCAACTAAACAGAGGAACGCCTGAACTTTAAAAATAGCAAACAAAACTACAACGTATAACTAATTTTGTGCTATATATATTTATCCAGGCGTTTCTACGAGTGCATACGAGCCGTGCAATTTAACGCCACATTCGAGTTTATTCGATTGAGGAATTTAAAATAGAAATCCTTCACATTTCGATATGGATTTGACGAAAATAAAATGTGTTGTATTTTAAAGGTTTGGGAGTAAATATTTTGCAATACTATACTATAATACTTATTTTAAGTTAATATAGCTCAGTCTAAAATTAATTCACCGCAGCTTCTAATCCAGGTTTAATTTGTGTGCTCCAGTAAAACCCTAAAAAATTTAGAAGAAAACCCAGTAAAGTAAGCGGTGGTAGTTCGGTCATAAAAACGCTGTCCAATCCAAAAAAGTTCGCGGTTCGAACCCTGGCATGTATCAATAAGAAATACTTTACTTACGTACATTTAATTACGAACACCAATGTCCTCGGGCCTTCGAGAACACGTTAACCTGTCGGTCCCTATTGCACTAATACCAACTTGTGGAATCGTTAAAAATGGCCAGGCAGCGTGGCGAGTGTAGGCCAAATTTTCCAGATATATGTTCTGGAAGGCTCATCTTCAACAGTGGAGGTCTAGGACACTGGTTCTAGCGACTGTAATAATTAAATGAATGATAAATAAAAAAAGTATTGGCGACTTATACACCAATATTTTAATAGTACAAGAAGAAGAGCGATCTTCACCAATCGGTTATGCGAATGAATCCACTGTTAATTTAATATCTTGGAAGCTATTATCGATTGATTTTTCAAGTGGGCGTAGTTACTGTCTAAACTATGAGTGGTTGGGTTGAGCTTCTAGGAGTGGATAATAATATTTTTTGATGAAGAAGAATTATTTATTTATTTTATTTTAATTAAAAACTTTATACCATATATTCAGATTCCTTCACTTTTGCTGCCGCTTGTCAGTGGAACAAGCTACTCCTCTCTATCAGGCGCATACCGTCTATCAATGTATTTAAAAACATTGACCACATTATTATTTGGAACGAACTGCCAGTAGAAATCCGACAAGCATCCAATCGTAGACTGGACACAGTTACACAAATGCAGTGTGCATACCTCTTAAGACCTCCACTGTTGGGCTTTCCAGAAATTTCTGGAGTATTTGGCCTACACTCGCCACGCTGGCCAGACGGGTTGGCGAGGGTCAATTTATAATTACAATTTATTCCACAAGGAACCGGGACCGACGGCTTAGCGTGCTCTCCGAGGCACCGGAACGGTGGTGTTGTTAATATAACAAATGTACATGCAGTGGGTTTGAACCGATTGTTGGATTTTTTAGGGAAAGCGCTAATACAACTTACTTATCACTTATTTTTATTTATTTATTTATTTTATTTATTGGTTTTACAAAATCACATCATTAAATTAATACATATTTGACAATAGGAATTTTGTTATAGCATTATATTAGCCAGAATGATTTTTATTTTATAGACAGCACTTAAATTAAAATTGAGCCGAACCTAACATCAAATTAAATTAAATTGAATAAAATTAAGTCAAATCATAAATTAAATTAAAACTAATATTAAATTAAATCAAAAGTATTATCAAAACTAAAACAAATTGTCAGTAGCGAGTGCAACTAAATCTATACCGTAAGTAAACAAGTAAAAAAAAAAAAAATCATCCTTTATTATTAGCATGGTTATGGCTACCTGCAAAGTATTACGGTCTTAATAATACATTTTAGCTGGTGTATTGAACTGATAGCAGTTTCTTTGTAAAGCATGACACATACAGGAATAAAGTAATAATGTTGTGATTCAACGAGCCGCCCTCAACGCGACGTGGACAGAATATTAGAAACGCATTGTCTTTTATTGTGTTGTTATGTAATAAATATAAATTATTATCCTTGTACTAATGTTAGGACGTTTCCGTGCTCGAAGAGCTCAAACTTGCTAAGGTACAGAGACTTTCTGCCGTCTGCTTTACCCGAATTCTGCAATATTTTGGCCACATTGCTAGAAGAGGCGCCGACAATCTGGAAAAACTCTTAGTAACGGGAATAGTAGACGGTAAAAGAACAAGAGGAAGAAGCCCCAAACGATGGTCCAGTCAGGTGACTGACCACCTAAACATCCCAGTACACCAAGCCATCCACTGCGCCGAGGACCGCAGCCACTGGAAACGGCTAGTGGATGGACTGCGACGGAGTCACGATCCCCAACAGTGGGGTACCGACTAAGGAGGAGGAGGAGGAATGTTAGGATCAATTTTTAAACAAAATGCCGTCTATAGTTTTAAACTCAAACCCTCAAAGTAAGCCATAACTCAGTAAAACATTTGCAAGGCCCTGCGTGAAGGTCTAAACTTTGTGCTCCAGGGTGTGTGATGATTGACACTCAAAGCTAATTTTGTATTTTTTCCTATTCCACATTAAACCCACTTGAAAATAAAATAACCTTCACCTTTTCTGGCATTATTTCTGACAACTATAGCAGAGGGGAAATGTTCTTAGCAAGGTACATAATACAAGGTTGTCAGTATCCTTGGGACTATCCCTGATGGGACGTCTTCCTGCAAATAGCTATTTTTTATAGTTTATTATACTCGTATGTATATTAGGTTTCGCTAATATTTAATTTATTTTTTTTATTTTAAGTAGGTAGTAAATAAAAAGATTAGTGATTCTAGGTTTAGTTTGATTTAGTAGCGTACCTTTGCGAGTTGCACCAAAAAGAAGTCTGTTTAGCATGAAATGTGAGTTTATACCCAACTGATGGTAGGTCGCGCGCAAGGTCCATGAATTTCAGCAACTGGAATCAGACACTGATGACTGACATCAGTCCCTAACACTATGTCGGCTTGACTGGGCATGACAGCAATCCGAACCTGATCCCGAAACGTCTCCGCCCCGGAAAACTGGTCAAATTACCACCATCAATCCGCCTACCACCTATTCGTTCTCGTAGTAAGTATGTGCCATTTGCAATGATGTCAAAAGTCAATTTTGACTTTCAATGAGAACTAAAATTAAAAGCTTGTCATGGTGATATTTATATAAAAAAAAAACACCAATTGAAACAAGACTTACCTAGCGTCTCTGTATAACGACATTATACAGAATGTTATAACTATTAAAGTTTAAAATGGCATCGAATGTATTAGTTTTATTTTGAAGGTCAGCTGTACGCCATTTTTAACTTTATTCGTTTAAGAGATTTCGTTTTGGTGCAACTCAGCCCTAACTAGTATATGATATCTCTTTATCGTACAGTTACGCAAAATATTTAGGTTCAGATAAAATAATGCTACAAAGCACCCGCATAATTGTTATCTAACGGCCGCCATAGTTAACGCGTTATGAAAAATGCATTAATAAGTGACAGATATATTATTTAACTGCCTCGGTAGTCTAGCGGTTAAGTCCGTGGATTAAGACTCGGTACTACCTCGGTTCGATACCTGGTCGGGACACAATAATTTATTTATGATATTTCTAGAGTTTGGTACGCTAGAGACAACGACAAGCTTGCCACTTGCCATAATGGGCCTCCTATAAAAGCGTGGTTTCTGACCACCCCGTAAGAGATATGGTCGCGATGATACTTTAGTTTTATGTTATTTAAATTGAGCATAAATCGGATGTTACTACACTGAAATACATAATTTAATATGAATTTAGCGATACCTCTTTAAAAAAATACTAGGCCAATAAATTAATCCGTATTTATTACTTGGTAACTGCCTCCGTGGACTTAGACTCAGAGGTACCGGGTTCAATTCCTGGTAGGGACACAAAAATATTTATTAATGTAAATAAATACATTTAATTTATATTTAATTTATTTGTGATATTTCTCGAGTTTGGTAAGCTGGAGGCATCGACGAGCTTGCCACTTGTCATGATTGGCCCATAGTAAAGTTGGCTAAATGTGAATCCGCTTATTTATAAGCGTGGTTTCTGACCACCCCGAAAGCGAAATGGTCGTGATGATACTTTACTTTTTACTTTTTTATTTCTTGGTAATGTAAGTTGTGGCATTTTCACCAGTCCCAGCACTTCGTAGTATCGAGATCAAAGAGCATGGTAACTAATTGGGAAAAGAGTGGAATCTCACGCAAAAAACTTTTGTTCATCTGAACACTAGTTCTAATTCGATTTTTGAGCCCGCAACCATTTAACTGCGAGCGAAAATTGTACAATATTGTGTATTTTGTTACTAGTTTATCATACGATAGTACCTACATGGGCAGGCACTAAAAGTTACACAATACATTTAAATTCCATTTTTTACGATGGTTGTATAGTTTGCTTGTTGCACATGTTGAATGAATTGATTGAATTAATGAATGACGGTTAGATTTAGTACCCTGTACCGTCTACTAGGCGGGGTGTTTTAGGACCATTAAATGTGCAGGACCGGGCGCGACCCAATTGTGGCACCTTGGGTCCCTAGCACCTGTTGTTTTTCTGGATCGTGTCGTACCAAGAAGGTCTCGTAGGTCTCGCAGTAAATGAAAGTCGTACTGGGTTCGTAAAGTCCAGCAAGGCTTCCAGTTGATCGTAGCAGAGCAACGTCGATGTAATAACTTACTTCTTAACATAAGTTTCCACCCCCTGATCGAGTTAGTAATGACATAAATTTGTTTAACGCCATTGTTTTCGTAAAAACTATTATCGGCGTAAACCTTATTTAGCGATTAACCGACGTTTTTTCAATTTAACAGTAATGTCATTATGATATTATTATTACGTATTTATTCGAAAATTAATATTTATAAAATATAAAATTATAATTACAAAATACTTAAATAAAAACTAAATAAACCTAATAAAAAATAAACTATAAATAAAAAATATCCTCAAGTGACGTCCCACATCAGAGATAGTCCCAAGAAGACTGGACATTTCTGTATAGTGAGGCTAATACTCGTACGTTGGCTGAAATAATTGCCAGCCATCCTATCTCCAGATTACTCCGTCAGCCGTTTGGACAACTCCTTGGCTATGGGTCCTCATTGTCCCATTGTCTCGACCTCAAATGGCCAAAAGTCCTAACCTGTACCGAGGTTGGCGTATTTGCGCAGCTTGTGGTTCTCAGAAGAAACCGCCGCATATAATGACCTTATAAAGGGACCTCTTAACCCTGGATTTTGGTCACAAGCTTCTCCGTTCCCACACACGATTGCTTAGTAAAAACGTAAAGTATCATCAAGATCGTATCCGGTCTAAACCACGCTTTTTAAAGAAGAAGATTCACATTTAGCCAACTTTACTATAGGCCCATAATGACAAGTGGCAAGCTCGTCGATGTATCTGGCGTACCAGACTTAAGAAATATCACAAATAAATAAATAAATTATTGTGTCCCGACTAGGAATCGAACCCGGTACCTCAGCGTAAAAATCTATTGTCTTAACCACTAGACCATGGGAGCAGTTGATTAGTAATATAGAAAGTGACGCTTCTTTCTCCCCGTATATTTTTAACTCTGATTTACGTTTTTAATTGAAGGATCAACACGTGGGTAATCAAAAATCTTTATTGTAATAAAAGTAAAAGGTGTATGTCTATTTTAAACTATCCTACACGAAATGGAAAACATATTTATCAAAGTCAAAGTCAAAATATCTTTATTCACGTAAACCTATTACAGGCATTTGTGACACGTCATTATTTAAATTATTTAGAATGCTTCTACTCCTGTTAGTGGAAGACTAACAGCTTAGATTAGATTACCTTTGTGTCCTTATTGTGCACAATTTTTTAGTGAAAGATAAAACTCTCAAAAACCGGTTTGTATACTTACTTGCAACATGTTTTTGTTGTTTAATAATTAATACTAAAACTAGTCCTCACATGACAGCATGTCCTAGTGTGCAGACCAGAGATTTATTGTTGTTACTAACACCTTTTACTTACCTTTTTCATTATGTTATTTTTTTACTTTGTACTTACTAACCCTTTTGATAAATAAATTAATTTGAATTTGAATAATCTTAATATATAAAACAAAGTCGGGTTCGTTAAAACACTTATAACTCGAGAACGGCTGGACCGATAATAAAGTACTGAACAATATATTTATTTTTTATTCATTGTATTACTTTCATAAAATCATAAATTTAGTTCAGCTAATAAGTAACACGACATTCAATGACTTGGTCTACTAGTGAATGACATAAAATCAGTTACCTTCGCTTATTAAGTTTGGGTTACGAAAAATTTTATAATAATTAAACACATGATTAATTTTTAAATATTTTTATTTGTTAACGGCAAGGTTTATTATAATATAACTTAAATTACTTAGCTATTATTTACAATTATCACAATTTACTAAACTATTTACTAATAATCACGCTTGGCTGTTTCCTAGACCCATATTCATTGCGTTCAGCAAATCACCATTGTCTGCATCAATTTCCCAAGCAAACAGACCACCCAGCTTATTATTCCTTACATACTTCCCTTTCTCGATGACAGATCGAGGATTATCATACGTTATAAGATCGCCAGTAGTTGGGTTAAACACGAATGGAGCCTGGGCTTCAGCGTCATAATGATATTCCCACTTCCCACTAGCTAAACCATTTGCGATCTCTCTGTAATCCACTACTCCATCTTGCCAAGTTCCTTTTACAGGTCCAGTGGCATTACCAGTGAAAGGAATTTTCTTATCTTCATAGCCAGTTACTCCAGTCCATCCTCGACCATACATAGCGACACCCGCGATAATTTTACTCGGATTCACTCCCTGAGCTAACAGACATTTAACTCCAAAATCTGTAGTATAGGTCTCCTTTTTATTCCAACTTGGAGCGTACAGAGGAGTCTGATGACCGAGCGTGTCGTTTGACCAAGCTCCTTTAAAATCGTAGCTCATTAGGAATATATAGTCCATGTAGGCTTGAGCGGCTTTGTAGTCTACCATCTGGATCTTGTCCCAACCAGAACTGATGGCAGATGTCAGTTCGTACTTCTTGCCAGTTTCAACAGATAGCGTGTTTAACATGGCGCGCAATTCCTTCATCAAAGCTACGTAAGTGGGTCCGTCTTTCGGGCTTCCGAGATCAGGATTGGCTCCCTTACCTCCAGGGAATTCCCAATCAATATCGACACCATCGAAAAATTTCCAGGTCATAAGGAACTCTCTAACAGAGTCTACAAATCGGTCTCTCTTTACTTTGTCGTCCATAAAGTAGAAAGGATCAGCGAGAGTCCATCCTCCAATAGAAGGCAAGATTTTTAGCTCTGGGCGAGCTTGCTTCAGGGACATAAGCTGTCCAAAGTTGCCTTTGTAAGGTTCATTCCAAGAGCTCAATCCTTTCTGTGGTTTCTGCAGAGCCGCCCATGGGTCATGGATGGACACCTTGAAGTCTTCCCTCCCGGAACAAGATCGCTGCAGAGCTTGAAAGCTACCCTCGATTTCCTTCAAACTGTCATTGATGCCGTCTCCGCCGCAAATTGGAATAAAGCCGTAGAGAAGATGAGTCAAGTTGGGAATAGGGATTTTGTCCACAGGAAACTTGCGAGGGTACACACCCCATTCAACGAAATATGCTCCGATGACTTTTCCTGAAGATTGTTTGAAAGGCTTGTTCTTCTCCCCGATAGAAGTCTGTAGAGGCTCTAGATGGCTGCCGTCAGTATCGGACACCACGATGTCGGTGGGGTCGCTCGCCGAGCACCCGTCAGCGTTGCATAGTTCTACGATCATTTTATATTGTCCTCCTTTCTTGATTTGAAAGGCGGCGGTGCCCGAAGATCCGCTGAAGGGCCCAGACCATACTTCTTTGTTGTTCAGCAACACCTTGGCAGTGGCTGGTAGATTATCGCCAGTCCAGACATTCCAGTTAACAGTGACATCGGCTGCTTCTTTCCGTTTAACGAGTTGGTTGTATGCTGTGGCCGCTTGGTTGACTTCGACGATGGAGAAGACGCGCTCTCCCCAGCCCAGGTTGGGTTTGCCCGGAGGGGCAGCGGACACAGCGATCACTGCGACCAGCCCGGCCAAGAGGGCCACCGCGTACCTCATAACGAGTCGTTATAAATTAAACTTGCAAATATTTGGACCGCCCAACAACGGTACTGCGAGGAGGTGTGCCGTGGAACTGCGCCTGCATTGAAGTTTGTGCTTTATATATATGTGTGTGTTTTACCGCTATACTGAGAACGATCTATAAAGGTACAATATATGCTTCATAAACGATCATATACGAAAATCATTAGCCCAGATCAGTCGTTAACCCGGTCACATAGATTTTCAAGGTTGAATAATACAATAATAATTAACCCTCTTCATTTTATACAAATATTTATAACCCATTTAACTAATTTATGTCCTTCTAATTGACTCATTAATTTGATTTGGATAAAAAAATAATTATGCGAATTTAAAATTCTTAATTACCAACACATTATGACAATGAGCGGTGGTTGGTAGCTCGGTTGTAAATGCACGCTTTCCTCAAAAATAAAAGCCTAAATTGGTCGGTTCGAACCCCGGCATGTACCAATGAAAAATATACTTTTCTTACGTACATTTGTCATTTATTTACAGCACCACCGTTGCCGTACCACGGAGAGCACGTTAACCCGTCGGTCCCGGTTCCACTTATACCAACTTGTGGTATCGTAATAAATTGTCATTAGTAAAGTGACATCAGAACCTCGCCAACCCGTCTGAAATGAAGAATTTTCTCGAAGGCCCATCTCCAACAGTGGAGTTCTGGGACTTTGTGTTCCAGGCGCTGTGATGATGATGATATAACGATAATTTAAATAGTTGGTAATTTCAGATTAATTATATAATTACAAAGATTTTGTTTATACTTACATGTGTTCTTTTCCAAAAAAAGTAACTGACTAGGTTCGTCATAATTTTATTTACGTTTTAGTTGAAGTGGTGAATAAGTGCTTGATTAGATTTATAATCGTTAATAGATAACACGGTATCTTTACTTCTTGAAACTCCTTAACATAATAGCTGTAAGGTGAATCAATTCTATTTAAGTAATAATATCCTTATTGATACTGCAAGGGCCCACTCAAATACAAGTGAAAACTATGCTGCCTATGAACATTACCTTTGTGGGAAATGAGTATACCTAAATAAAACCTCAGGCGATCACGTTAATTTCATTGTTCTTAAATTAGCAAAGGTTGCGCTTTTTGTAGCCTATCATAATTATGACATATTTCTTTATTTAAAACTTTATATTTATTTACAGCCACGATCTTATATTAAGTAGTTATTAAGTTACAATTACCTTACTTATGACAATAATGCTATTATAACACACATAATTCTGGATTATTACCTGTTACGGCCCAACCATCATTACCTAACTTGTGTTTATTTATATTTTTTTATGTGTTCGTCATTAATTTAATAAATAAATGATTTGATTTGATTTGAACGAAGTACAAAGGCGGATTTAATGTCCGTAGAAATGTTCTGACAGCCAAACCTTGGGGACAAATTAGAACTATGATAGGTGCGGTGCAATGAAAGAAATATTAAAAGTTAGAAAGAAAAATTTTCAGCTTAATCATACACTTACATACATACATACCAGATATTGTATTCACATAGGCGCTCATAGGTGAATTTGAAAATATAATTCTGTATTTGTTAACAATAACAGGTCACTGGAATCTACTAAGCTTCTTCGTCTTCTTCGTCTTCTGCTAACAGCTTACTCTTTGGGCCACTTTGCTGATTCCACTAGTAGGATTTAAATCATTAAAAAAAAAAAATGACGTGTGTCAAATGCCTGTAATGGGCTATTTGACAATGCGAAAAATAAAGTGTCAATTACTGTTATCAGTATACATTAAGAGTTTAAAAATGGGTATTTATTAATTATAGTTGAAATTAATGATTAATTTATTTAAAAATCCGTAATTAAAAATGCATTTTTTAAATGTTTGTCACGTGACACAAAACGCTCCTGGTTGGTCGAGTTTATGATGACGTCACCTGCTGGTAAACACAGATTCGTAGGTCTTGTAAACCTCGTGCCACGCATAGATAATACACTATTACACGCATAAATAATACTTTGTGTGATTTATTTTCAATATTTTACAAATTCTGTCAAGTACTTTTACCATGGACAAAGATTTTGTAAAAGCAGACAGCAGAAACCTGCCCCAAGTCGACGCAATCATAGTCAGATTATTTTTCAAAAATAATTCCGACTTTTATGCCTCGGAGCTAAAAAATGTGAAGACAGCAAAGTAAGTATAGTAACACTTTAGTAGTAACTTAAATTATATCATAAGAAAGTGAAATAATGATGAACTTCCACAAGCAAGGACTTTTATAGGTTATAAATGTTAAGTTAGTTTGGCGCAGTTTCGTGAACATAAACGATAATTTGTTTACTTTTGCAGGTCTGCAAGGGAAACATATGGAGATGATGCCATTGGAAATGTGCAGCTGCGTCGCGAGCCAGATCTTTGCACATTAAACTGTAAGATTTGTCCTAAGCACAAGGTGAGGAGCAGCTCTTACAATGTCACTATGGTGATAGACGAGAAAAAGGGTGAAATTGTTAGCTGTCAGTGCTTGGACTGTGCAGCTTTAGCTGGTGGCTGTAAACATGCAGTGGCATTCCTCATGTGGACCCATCGTCGCACAGAGGAACCTTTTTGCACTGAGGTGGAATGTTTCTGGAAAAAACCAAGGCTCTCAAGAGTAGGTACAACCTTGAAATATGTGACTGTGGAACAGTTGTGTAAGCAAGCTCCTCAATGTGAAACCAATAATAGCCTCTAGGATCTTTAGTAGAGATCATGGGAGCAAAAGCCCCAGAGATGCCTGCCATGAAAAGAGGCCGAAGATTAGAATCCTCAGTGATAAAAACCGTGCAAAATATACTGAAAAAGAGAGTGAAGCCCTGCGGAAGTGAAAGTACCAAAAATAATTACATTTGTAATGGCAACATTTCAGAAAAGTACCGGGCTCAAATTCAACTGCAAATGTTTGTTACCAAAATGAGGAAAGGTTACTTTTGTGTGGCTCACCCTGACTGAAGATTCAAAAAAAGTGGATGTGATTGTAGTTGACTATGACAATGAATATGTGAGTAATTTGTTAATAAATGTTGCATCTTTTTGGAAAGCAAATATTTTTCCACTGTTAATTCGTAGTGTTACAGTACCTAATTAAAAATATTTTAGGTAGTAATATAAGTTCATAATAAATAAATTTATTTTTATGTTATTAAAAACTTAAAAATATCAATAAGTGCTTATTATGGCTATGTTTATCCTCAATTAACATATAGTATAATATTCAGGGGTAATAGTGTAAATATTCAAACTACCTTTATGTTACAGAAAAAATGTATAAGAACAATTTATAATAAATACACTACTAAGTCCCTCCGTAATACATTCAGAGATGAAAAGTTTCTCACTGTAATTTGTATATACTCGTACATATTAGAATGTTATCTGTTTGTAATGAAACAAAGATAATTTTATAGAGAGGGACAATGTTCTTAGCTATGGCTTCACCGTACTGGTTGAAAGGCAGGGGAATGAACTGCAGTGTTAAATGTTACATCAAAAAACATGAATTAGTAATAAATATAAATATGATCTCTGTAAACCTCAAATAAATAATACAATGTACCAAAAAAGTACATATATAATTGCAATAAAAATGTTTAATCATTTGTCATTAAGGTTAAAAACCCTAAATGGTAATACATTTAAGTACACATTAAAAACCTGGCTTTTATCTAAGCTATATTATAATTTAAGTGAATATTATAGTGATTACTAGTGTAATATTATGTGTGTTCATGTTATATAAAGTTCAAAAAGTAATCTTTGAGTTATTATTCTGTTTTTAAATAGTTTTAAAGTATTTTTGTTATTAGTCTGTTTTTGAATAGTTTGTAGACCCACAAACTATTCATAAACAGACCAATAATAATATAACCTTGTCTACCTACAAGCTATTTAAAAGCAGATTACCTACTCAAATTATTGTATGTTCGAAAAGGATAGCTGTTGTAAGGTTTACTACTACCACAATGTAACCAAAAACTGTGGACATTGAATAATATACACAGTTTTGACAATAAAATATATTTTATTCTATTAATTGTAGCTACATTAATAGAATATATTTTATTGTCAAAACTAATAACGAAGGAAAAATAAAATTTATACTAAAGGTTTTCAAATGTTTTATTTAATAAATTATAAAAATTCCAATATAAACAGAATGCGTAACTAAGTGATTGGATACATATATGACATCCCAGAAAGGTGTGGCAAAATTGCATTTCAGAAGCATTGAATGCAGTTTGCACAACTAATAAAACTACATCACACTAATTGTAAAAAAACCAATGATGTATATTGGAATCCCTGTTGACTGCTATTTTTTAATTCATTTAATCCATAAGCACACCCACATACCAAATGAACATATATTAATGTGTTTGAAAAAAAATAAATTAGTTTTTCTGAACTTAAAGATAATGACAGTATCATATAACAGTAAATTATTCTTGAAAAATATTCCAATTATAGCTAGCTTTTTACGCCTTTTTATTGTTAACTTAAATAAACAATCTATCAGAAAGACTTTACCGATTTCATTTCGACACAACTATCACAATGCAAGTTGTATTATTGATTGCCTGGAAATTGACATACAAAAGCCTTCCAAAGCCCTTTTTCAAGCATTAACTTGGACAGATTATAAGAAAGGTAATACTGTAAAGTATTTGATGTCATGTACGCCTAATGGTCTCATCAATTATATTTCTTCTGGTTTTGGGGGAAGAGCAAGTGGAAAATTGCAACTTTCTAGATTATCTAGATCCAGGTACTGTCATATTAGCTGATAAAGGATTCAAGCATGTGGAACAAACATTAAGTAAAAAAGGAATCAAACTGTTAAGGCCTCCTAGTGTAGCCTCTGGGTCAAAGTTATCTAAAGAAGAAGTACGGCAAACAAAAATTATTGCCAGTTTAAGGATTCATGTGGAAAGAGTCATAAGGCGTATAAGAGAGTTTAAAATGTTAAAGCAACACTGTCATTAATAAAAATTTCTTAAGAATTGTAGGTTGTTGAATGTCTTCACATTGTTTAACAAGTTCCATTCTTCGGCGTTTGACAAATGTAGATCGTAAAGGACCAGCATCACACATTCTTTTAATGCGATCTGGCTGGCAATGAAATTTAGAAGGCCAAACTTTATCTTTCAAAATTAATTTCTGTCTGAAACCCATTTTGTACTGTAAGTAATTTGCCATGTCATTTTCCATCTGTAACAAACAAACAAGTTAGTCGGGATCTTTTAGTATAATGCTTATTGAAATCATAAGACTCTGTAGCTACAATTTTTAACTAATATTATGGAAAACATCGGAAGTATTTGAAGTGAGTTGTAATAGACATTCTGTTAAAAACATTAGAGGTATTATTATAACCTCAAATCAATAACGAAAACATTTACATTCTTAATATCTTTACTTACATTGAAATGGTCTTCACAGAAGAAAATATTTGTACTATTCGCTATGTCATTAGGATCCCTCCGAGAAAGTTGCAACCACTTTCGCCGCACTTTGACATTCTTTGGAACACTAACAAAGAGTTTTTCCGGATTTTTCAACGACGTATTTGTACATTTTGGAACTGCACACCATTTGTAACTCATTTTATTACATAAATCACTGATAAAATGTAAATCCAATCGAACTTTTGTTTACGACAAATGTATGCGGATGACATGTGCCACAGGCAAGTGACGTCACAGACCCGATTGAGGCGCCATATTGTCAAAGTAGCGTTTGGCATGCTTTTTAAATATTGTTTTTTCAATTTGATATTTTTCAGCAAATATGTACCAGAATTAAAAATAATAACTTTTACTGGGTTCCTTAAACTCTACTGCATAATATAAAATGGATTTTGAAAACCTGTCAAATAGCCTATTGGTGACATCAAACCAATCATCAAGCGCCAGTGTTATCTAGTTTCGCATTCAATTAAATGATTTGTATAAATCGAATAATACGATTCAATAAAGGCAATAAATATTAAATGTTGGTTAACAGTTATTTCGAAAAGCATTGTAAACAACACGCTCATTAAAGGACATAATAAAAAGCTGGTTTCATCCTGTTTATGTGACTTTCGCCTGCTCCAGTGAAAGCACGGTACCGTTGTTCTTATAAAGATAATAAATATTTTTGACCGAATTCACTTAATATTGGTGAATACTCTCATTAGCTGTTTCTACCGAATAAGTCGCGGACAGCAGAGCTGGTAAGCGTGCGCCTTTACATAGACTTATCTATCTCATAGCGATATCTGCAGGTTCATATAAGAGACACATATCTGATCTCTTCAACACTTTAGATCTGACACACTGGATTGTTAAATGCATTGTCGAACATTTTTTTTCCATATGTTTAATTTTACTTACTTTTTGCTTTTTCTATATATATTTTTTCTTTTTGATAGCTTATAAATGTTTATTGTATAAAAAAAATGTGGATAATGTCGTTGGATATCTCTGTTGTCTGTCTGATGCTTACCTTAATTAGTTAATATTTAGTTAGTAATCTTTACTGTATGTTTGTTTTTTATCCTAAATAAAATAAACCCCAGGTACCAATAAGAAATGCACTTACGTACATTTGTCATAGATTTACAACACCACCGTACCCGTGCCTTGTCTTGAGAGCATGTTCCACTAAAACCAACTTATGGAATTGTTAATATTGTCATTATAAATTGACATTAGATCAATCCAACGCCAACCCGACCCGTGGCGAGTGTAGGGTAAATTCTTCAGATATATGTTCTGTATCTCCTGCAGAGGAGGTCAAGGACGCTGTGTTCTAGGAGATTTATTAAATGAATTAAAATATAGTTAAAATAAAATTAATCTTTTTGATAAAAGTATCGAAACTACTGTTTGCTTTTTTTTACATGGATTTTTTTACAACAGTGACCTTGCACCCACCTGATGGTAAGTGGGGAGCGAGATCTATGAATGTTAGCAACTGAAATCAGACACTCATGACTGACATCAGTCTCTAACACTATGCCGTCTTGACTGGACATGCCAGCAATTTGAGCCTGATCCCGAAATGTGTGGTTTACCGGGTTTATCGGCACGAACGGTGGATACTTCTCCGCCCCAGCAGACTGGATAAATTACCACCTATTTTTTTTTTGTCATAGTAGCACAAATATAGCCCAAAATGCTGGATGCTTTTTCACACTTCGCTCGAAGGACTCCAGGTTATCTGTATATCTTCAGCGCGCGACAGATGAAAGAGTCTCCAAATTTATGAATAGGTACGCGTAGGGATAGTGGGTATGGTAAATATGGATGCATATTTTGGCCTGTGCGTGTGGTTCGGTTGCGGAATATAGAAGAAGGGATAAGGTTATGGAGCTCTTCAGAACACTCGTGGTATAGCTTGTAGAACACGCTCAGAGAGGCAACGTCACGGCGAAGCTGCAGTGATTCGAAAGTTTTAGACACTGTGGTGTCCACTATCCGAATTGCCCGTATCTGCAGCACATTGAGAGCGATTTTTCCTCTGTTAAGGAAAAGCCTTGTGTGAAAAATCAACAAATTTCCATACATCTATTACGAATCGTCGTGTTTTTAAAATCAGTAGGAAGTAGTAATTCTGATGATTCGCTGTGTTTTAAAAAGTCGCATCATCAAATGATGTTTCTAGAAACGTTTTTGTATCGAAAAGGATCGATTATAGCGTATTTAGTAGTCGCCGCGCGTGTCACTCATAAGATTAGAATGGGGCCACATCTCGGGATACACAATAGGGTTGTCTGCCAAAAAAAAACTTAAATTCCTCAAATTAATAAAACGAAAGATCAGCATAGCGTCTTCAACAATCGTCACATAATACAAATATATATATATACATATGTATTATATATATAATACATAGAATTTTTTTTTTTTTTTATTTTTTTTTTTTTTATACGGAGCACGACATGTGACACCGCGCCCACCTGATGGTAAGCGGTACGCGAGGTCCAAGAATGGGAGCAACTGACGCCAGCCTCGGACGACCGACATCAGTCCCTACCACTATGCCGGCCTATAAAGATGCTTTTTCACACTTCGTTTGAAGGACTCCAGGTTATAGGAGTGGGAAAATACACTGGCTGGGAGAGCATTCCACATCTTCAGCGTGCGACAGATGTAAGAGTCTCCAAATTTGTATGTACGCGTAGGGATAGTGGCTACGGTATGTGGATGCATATTTTGGCCTGTGCGAGTGGTTCGGTTGCGGAATAGAGAAGAAGGGATAAGGTTGTGGAGCTCTTCAGAACATTCACCGTAGTAAAGCTTGTAGAATACGCTCAGGAAGGCCACATCTCGGCGAAGCTGCAGCGATTCGAGAGTTTTGGACACTGTAGTATCGTCCACTATTCGAATAGCCCGCCTCTGTAGGACATTGAGAGCATCTGTAAGGTACTTAGCGGATCCATCCCAGAGGTGAGAACAGTATTCCACGCATGACCTTATTTGCGCTTTATAAAGCATAAGCTGCATAAATAGGTGGTAGGCGGACTGATGGTGGTTATTTGCCCAGTCTGCCAGGGTGGGGAAGTATTTATTTATTTATTTATTTATTTAAAAACTTTATTGCACTATGTACAAGAGGCGGGCTTAATGCCGCTAGGCATTCTCTAGCAACCAACCTTTGGGACAATGAAACGATTTGTGTTGTGAGGTAGGTGCAACCATTAAATTGGAAGTATCCACCGTTCGTGCCGATAAACCCGGTAAAATGTATCCCATTAGATCAAATACGATGAGATGGGTAGAAGTAATAATTTCCAAAAATATATGAATAAATATACTAATATACTCGTACTACATGTCAAGAAATGGAAATTAATAGATGTTCCATTGACAAGCTGCAGACACTGTAAGAGAATCTGAATGTAAATCAACATAAATATACAATTCACGAAACAAAATTAAATAAAAATATAAAGCTATATGTTTGTCCATTCCATTACAAATAAAAGTCTTTAAAGAGAAAATTCGGTACTTAAAAAAATATTGTTAATTTTTTTTTTTGTGGCAACCCTATACTATTACTAATACTTACCTATATCTTATTCCATTGTAATACACCCTAATTTAGGAGAATAATGTGACCCTGACGACCTTCGCAACTAAACAAATAAATATCAGGATTGCGGACGTGCGGGAATTAGAGGTAAAGCGGAATTGACAAATTTTCTACCAACTTACTAGAGAATAAAATTACGGACTTTTTGGAGAACATTTGTGTTCAGTACTCAGCTTTACGCTGTGGAAGTTGGTGCGAGAGGAGTTCCAGCAATTTTTTTTGCACCACTTACTTTGAAAGAATTGATCTGCCGTCAATACTTTTATGGAAAGAGTTTCCAAGACGGCATTAACGGAATCATACAGTATTTGGTTGGGTAGGGAGAGGAGTGGTGGATGGTGAGCGTATTACCGCACAATAAAATAAAAATGTAGCACTTTTCAAACCAACCTATTGTCGGTCGCAAGCCCGAGACACCATTCTTCTCATTTCTTACCCACACACGACGGACACCTGCGCGGTGAATCCACGGTCAATCTATTTGTTTTAGTAAAATAAAGAAAAATAACTATAATTTTTTTGCTATTTTTCCTTTGTCTAAAATTAGGTATATGTAAATAGTCCAAAATATCTGATTCTTTATCAAAATCGGCTAGGTATTTAAGTTTAAACATTAGCCATTAGGGTTCAGAACCGGGAAATTCCGAACTCAAAAGTACCGGGAATTAAATTTAAAAAAATGATTCCCGGTTCTTTCGGTACTATCCGGATTTTTATTTTAATTACGCGATTTATAATACTAATGGGTGTGTCAGGCAAAGCTTTTTGTAGATGTCGCTAGCGGCGGTGGTACCTTGTTCTACACCTATGTCGCATCATTATTTAAATGTTTTTGCAGTTTCTTATTTTTATAACAGAAAAATTAATTTTAAATTAACGTTACCTACCTTAAAATACGAATTAAGAAAGAGCACACCGTCTTTAAAAAGAAAAAAGGTTTTATTAATAGAACAGCTTTTTTGAGATCACCATATTATTGATAATTTGCTTAGAAATCTCGATTTGTACACTAAAAAGCTGCTCACTTCCGCATAATAATATAAATTTTGTAATAAAAATACAAGTTTTCTATGCAACTGACAGTTACATTAGGTACCAACTATCATACGCCATCTATCGTGATAAAAAGTAAGTGATACACCCCATTACTCGATCTTACTTTTTTTAGTCACATTTCTTAAATATTCAAAAGTAGATATTATAATTAATTAATTAATGTGTATACCTACTAACATAGTTCCAAGTTAAAATGTTACTAACAATTATGGAATTAATTCTAAAATTAATAATTTATTATTATTATTATGTTTATTTATTGTTTGTTTAAAAAGTTTAAATTTGATTGTCTTCTTTGAAAATTGTTTAAGATAATTTTAATCTATAGATGGGTTTATGTTTCCGTTTAAGGAAGATGACTTCTTAATTTTTTTACCATTATACTTACTTAATACTTAACAAGAAGATATATTGATTTTTTTTACTGATTAATACTAATTATTCATACTAACTAGGTATGAGAACAGAAAATATAAGAAAAATGTATACGAGAAGACTGAGTGAATAAGTTCTGTTTGATTCTAATGTATTTTTTTGGAATTACTTAAAAGTTACAAATAAAACTACTTAAATATTTATTAGTGTTTTACTTTTGAAACATAACACTTGTTTCATATATATACATATATGATATAAACTACCAAAAACCGAAAAACCGGGAAATACCGGTCCCTTTACGAAAAAGCACCAACATTTCCGGTTCTCAAAAACAGAAGCGGTTCCGGAAATCCTAGTTGCCATCGATGCCCACTAGAAAAATCATTCTGTCTAGCCTTGAACATATTTTGTTAGCCAACCCATCACCACCGCTATTTTATAATATGTAATTTATAATTTAAAATATGTGATTTTTTTAGAATAATATCCATATGGATGAGTAAACTTGGTAAAAAACTAAAGTATCATCACGACCGTTTCCCTTTCGGGGTGGTCAGAAACCACGCTTATAAAGAAGCGTATTCACATTTAGCCAACTTTACTATAAGCCAATTTACTATAAGCCATGACAAGTGGAAAGTTCGTCGATGTCTCCAGCCGTACCAAACTCGAGAAATATCACAAATAAATTAAATATGAATTAAATGTATTTATTTAGTTAATGTAACCAAGGAAGAAACTGATCCTCAGCTTAACCCAGAGAATTCTAGTCTGGGGATCAGAGCTCCTCCAAAAAATTATGTAAACAATTTTTGGGAACAAATAAACGTTTTTGTATTAATAAATATTTTTGAGTCCCGACCAGGAATCGAACCCGGTACCTCTGAGTCTAAATCCACGGACTTAACCGCTAAACCACGGAGGCAGTTAAACATAGTGTTTGCTTATTCTATATTAGTAAAAAGAGGACATTTATTTTCTTATAGATAAGAGAGTTTTGCGTCATTACCCTCTTTTAATTTAATCTTGACCGCCTCCGTGGTCTAGTGGTAACAAACGTTGCCGTGAACTCGGGAGGTCGTGGGTTCGATTTCCATCGGGGGTAAGTTGTACATTGTATAATTTGTCTCGGTCTGGGTGTTTATATGTATAATATGTATATATTTACAAAAAAAAGAAGTATAATATGTAGTTTGTCTACCATCTAGTTTCAGTAATACAAGCCTCGTAGCTTACCACGAAAACTAGATGGCGCTGTGTGACCTGTCTGGAAATATTTATTTTATTTATATTTATCTTAACACAATATTACAGATACATATAACAATTAATAGTAAAAGTGATTGCACAATATTATGACGGAAGTCGTACTTGTCATAACATCACGCCGCGCTATCCTTATGTGCTAGTCAGTCCACTTTCTAGCATTTCATTGTCCTTGCAAGTATTCAATAGTAGACTTCTATTTGTTTGTTATGTAGATTAGTCAAAATTTATTTAGTTTTTGACAAATTTACGATTTTCTATGCTTGCGATTTATTTAATACTAGTTCTTTAGACCCGGCGTTGCCCGTGTTATAAATAGTTTGGCCATAAATTAAACATAAAAAACAATAATATTACATTTAAAGGAACCTGTCATTCTCATATGAATATTTATTGTAAAGTAAAGTATCATCACGACCGTATCCCTTTAGGAGTAGTTAGAAACCAAGCCTTTTTGATTTGTATTTTAAAGAAGCGGATTCACGTTTTAGCCAACATTACTATAGGCCCATCATGACAAGCGGCAAGCTCCTCGATGTCTCTAGCGTACCAAACTCGAGAAATGTCACAAGTAAATTAAATAATTTATTGAGTACCGATCAGGGATCGAACCCGGTACCTCTTGAGTCTAAATCTTAACCGCTAGATCACGGAAGTCTCACTCGTTTATTAAGCGAGTTTTCTGATTATCGCGCATGTTTGTTAAATATTCTTCGAAAGGATCATCTCTCCAAAATTACATCAAAATTGGTTAAGTATAAAGAAAGACGTGAAGGCAAGATAAACATACATACAAACACGCTTCTTTCACATTTATAATATTCTTATCTTTAATAACTCTTGACGCTGAAACAAACTCGTAAACCGCCATAATATATTTATATATTTAATTGGATTGGGATATTTTGTAAGTTTCTTGAGCTTACTCGTATGTATCGTAACCTACATATATATACTGGGTGACTTTGTATGACCTTAAGTTAGACTAATATGTGATTCTATTGAAGGAAACAATTTTCCTAAGAAAGCATATGCCAGAAAAGACATTTTTTATAGCTTCACTTTACAAATTGGCTATTTAAAATTAACAGCTTGTATGAAAAAAAAAACTAAATTGAACTGTCAATGGGCTGAAGTTGATGGACGGATGACCTAAGGAAGGTCGCTGGTGGGGTTTGGATGAGGGTGGCAGGAGATCGTGTGAAGTGGCGAGCCTTGGGGGAGGCCTATATCCAGCAGTGGAAAGACATAGGCTGATGATGATGATGATGAAGATGTCAAATGTTTTTGTATATTTCCTAGGAAAAGTTGTTTGTTTCTATTAAAATACAAAGTTACCCATTTGTTAAATGTATATCCAATAGGTTATTAAGAACGTTAACCAAACAAATAGTAATGGTCCAACAGTACTTAGAATGCTGCACAGGTATTACGTAGAACCTGCCTTCCGCTTCCCTATTTGTACCCATGGCCAATTATTCAATTGTTATCCTTAACAATAGATATTGTTAACTATTCACCAACCTGCACGTGGTGGAGTTTTAAGCCGGGATAGTGGTAGGGACTGATGTCGGTCGTCAGTGGAGTTAGTGTCATTTGCTACCATTCTAGGACCCCGCGTACCATTCTTGTTCTCCAAGTTGAAATATCGTTATTCACGTAAACCACATACGGGCATTTGGACACGTCATTTCTCGTTTCTATGCAATTATTTATATATTATTACCCATAAACTGCCTCCGTGGTCTAGCGGTTAAGTCCGTGGATTTAGACTCGGAGGCACCGGGTTCGATTCCTGGTCGGGACACAAAAAATATGTATTAATGTTAATAAATACATTTAATTAATATTTAATTTATTTGTGATATTTCTCGAGTTTGGTACGCTGGAGACATCGACGAGCTTGCCACTTGTCATGATTGGCCTATAGTAAAGTTGGCTAAATGTGAATCCGCTTACTTATAAGCGTGGTTTCTTACCACCCCGAAAGGGAAAACGGTCGTGATGATACTTAACTTTTTTTATTATTACCCACCTGATAGTAAATTGCAAGACCCATGAATGGTAGCGACAGGAATCAGACACTTATGACTGACATCCGTCCCTAACACTATGCCGGCAATTCGAGCCTGATCCCGAAACGTGTGGATACACTTTACTGGATTTACGAGTATCAGCAGGAACGGTGGATACTTCACCGGCCCTGCAGTTTTTAAGTTCAAGCTACTGTTCTGGTATAATCTTATTAATTGGAAGCTGGGATAGGTTCTGTAATGTGGGTTCGACCCCGGCATGTACCAATGAGAAATACAGTTTTCTTACGTATTATTTGATTTACAACACCACCGTTCCCGTGCCTCGGAAAGCACGTTAAGCCGTCACTCCCGGTTCCACTAATAGCAACTTGTATGGAAACGTTAACAAATTATCATTAAAAATTTACATCAGACCCTCGCCAACCCAACGCCAGCGTGGCGAGTGTAGGCCAGATTTTCCAGAACGTTCTGGAAGGCCACCTCCAAAAGTGGAAGTCTTAAAATCTGTGTCCCTAGAATAGAATGTGATAAATTGAATCGAATAAATGGCGTATGTTGGAAATTGTTGTTAATTATTGAAAAATCACCATACAAGATAAAACAAAAAGTGAGACGACATGTGACCTTGGGCCCACCTGATGGTAAGTGGCGCGCAAGGTCCAACTGAAGTCAAATGCTAGCTGGGCTCGGTAATCGCTTTAAGAATAAATTCTCAGAACGACTAACTCGTATTAAAACTGCCGTCAGATTTGGACGCGAAGGTACCGGATTCGATTATTAGTCAGAACTTTTTTTTTTTTGTGTTATTTCTCAAGTCTGGTAGGCTAGAGACACCGACAAACTTTCTACTTGTCATGCCTATAGTAAAATATGCTAAATGATAATCCGAAAAAAATAATGGTGTCTGCACGCACCGCAAGGTATACATACATACGGTCGTGATGAAACTTTACTTTTTTTAAACTCAGTGAGCATCTATTCTTAGAATACATACATTTGTTTAAAGACGCAATGGATCAATAAAAGTTGATCATAAATGGCAAGCTCGGATCTAGATCGCTCTAAATACATAAAAATGTGTGGAATTATGCAAATCCATACTGATATTATTTTCTCGTATGTAAAAGAAGTTTTGTATGTGTGTATGTTTGTCTAACCTTCAAGCCTATACTACTGAACTGATCTTAATGAATTTGGCAGAATTGTTCCTTGGAACCCTAATACAACGACGTGATCATTTGACCACTACATGTGATCCCACTGCCATTCTGTTTGTCTGATTAGACCGCCGATACGCATTGAGAAGGAAGAAGCTGACAGGCGCATTCAACTAGGATGGGCTGCATTCGGCGTAACGCCACATCCTGTTATCAAACATATCACAGTGTTTGAAAACGAAAGTTTTCAACCAATGCGTTCTTCCAGTATTGTCGTACAGAGCAGAAACGTGGACACTGACAGTGGGTCTGGTCCACAAGTTTAAGGTCGCTCAGCGAGCTATGGATAGAGCTATGCTCGGTATTTCTCTGATGGATAGAGTCCGAAACATAGACATTCGTCAGAACCAAAGTTACCGACATAGCCTTCAAAATTAGTAAGTTGAAGTGGCAATGGGCCAGACACGTCTGTCGCAGAACCGATGACCGATAGAATAGACGAGTTTTGGAGCGGAGACCACGTACAGGAAAACGCAAAGTGGAAAGACCCCCCGTTGATTGGACGGATGACCTAAAGGTCGCTGGTGGGGGCTGGATGAGGGTGGCAAAAGATCGTGTGAAATGGTGAGCCTTGGGGGAGGCCTACATCCAGCAGTGAAGAGACATAGGCTGATGATGATGACGCATTGAGAGATGATTCTCAGCACCCAAAGACTGACAGGAGGTATATGACCAGCATAAGTGTTTTTTTTTGTTAACTATATAACACAGGCAACTCCGGCTCAAAAAGCTAGTTATTAACAATAAAGTAACTTGTTTTAAAAACTTGTATAAATACGAATAATTATTTTCATAGCTTGGTACAGTTGACCAAAAAAGTGGACAATTTACTTTGTATGCTTTTACGTCAGACTAATATAATATTCTAACAAACAACTCTTCATAAAAAACTATAACGTGGAAGCGACTACATTTTTTGGCTTCTCCATACAAAAGTATCATCACGACTGTTTACCTTTCGGTGTGGTCAGAAACCAAGCTTATAAATCTACGGACTTAACCGCTAGACCACGGAGACAGTTGTCCATACAGCTAATTTAAATCTAACAGATGCCAATAATGTTTGTCTCTTTCGACAAATAGTTTCCTAGGAAAAGTTGTTTATTTCTATCAATAGAATAACATGTTAGTCTAAAGTGAGAGCATACTAAGTTTGCGGTATAAGTAAGTATAATGTTTGCGGCTAAAAACTAGGATTGGCTGCGGAACCAAAGACCGGTAACTAAATCCTTCCTTAGTCTTATTTCTTTACTAAAAAAGCCGAGTTGGTATTTAACGGCCCTAAGTTTAATATCTGTTACATAGACCAAAAATTATAAAATATTTTTGTTTTCTAATTTAAGCCGTGGTAAGTCAAAGTCAAAGTTAAAATATCTTTATTCACATACGTCATATTTTTTTAGAATAATTATATTCCTGTTAGTGGAAGACTAAGCAGCGAAGTGGTCCAAGGAGTAAGCTGTTAGCAGAAGACTTAAAAAAAAGTAAGTTTAGCAAACCATTCTCGTACATATGAAAGATTTTTTGAATTTGAATACCATCCAAAATACCTTTAATTGGGGCAACAATGCATCATTCTACTTTTCTTTATTTATTTATTTCCTCCGTAAAAACTGCATTCACGTTGCGATTAATATCAAGAATAACTAGGGTGACCATATTAATTTTATGACACGGGATAAGACGCTCATAGTCCTAGTAAAGACTTCGGATACGTTGGTGTTGTTTTGGAAACATTTCATTAGTGTCTTCTGTCTCGTTTGTCAGGCAACGAATGATCAGTTCGTTGCGCGCGCGCTCTGCGGGCGGACGTGGATGCGAAATTGTACGCTATAAGTTGTTATTGTAGTCATGGTGCAGTGCAAAAAATGCAAGTTATTTGTGTCATTGTCGAAAGATGATGTGATTCAGTGCAAAGGAAGTTGTAATAAAGTGTTTCACAAAAAATGTGCGCGTTATATAAAGCAATTTTTGGAAACTGAAGTATGTGATGAATGTCAAAGCTGTTCTAAAACTCAGGCACCTAAACTGAACATCGATATTAACAAAGTCTCAGTCGAATCACTACTCGGAGAACTAAATCTAAAGCTGGAAATAATTTTTAGCATGCAGAAAAAGTTGGATGAGTTAGCCGAGACCGTCGATTTTTACGCTGAACAATACCAGCAAATAAACGAGTTTAGACAAACAGCGGAAAAGAAGATTACGGCCCTCGATCAGAAAAATATATATCTGGAAAAGTGTAACAAAGCATTGGAGGATAGAATCATCGTGCTGGAACAAAAGGAGACGGAAAAGAAAGTTGAGATAGTAGGAGTGGAAAGAGAAGAGAACGAAAATCTTGGAGAAGCAATTGAAATATTAGCAAAAAAACTTAACCTAAATTACGAAGACGTAGAAGAAGTGACGAGAGAAGGTTCAGAACGAGCAGAAGCAAAACGCCCGCGGCCTATTGTGGTTACGCTGAGATCAAAAAAGGCTCGAGCTGAATGGTTGCGGCAGAGAAAAAACCGACTCACTAACAAGGATATGGGTGCTAGCGAAAATAATCAACCAATTTACATTAACGAAAATGTGTCAAAGGCCACGCGCCAGCTGTTTTGGAGTACTAAATCCCAGCTTAAACATATGTTTAAATACATATGGATACAAAATTCTAAAGTATTGGTTAAAAAAAACGACATTGATAAGAAAATCTACAGCATTAGATCGGAGACTGATATTACGAATCTTAGTTTATCAGATAACAAGTAGCAACCACATACGTTTTAAATTTAGAGATGGATGGTTTTAACGATCGGATATTGGCAATAAACACGGATACAATTTTTTACAAGTTCCAGGATGGTGAGGAGTGGGGTAAATACTTAAAAAAACAAAGCAATCATTTGAAAATTATACACCTAAATATACGTTCGCTACGCAAAAACTTTAACGAATTTCTTGTCTTATTAAATCAAAGCAGTAACAGTATAGATATTATAGTGTTAACAGAGATCAATATTAAAAATAACGAGGTACCTTTTTACACACTGGATGGATATAGTCAATACTCTTATACTAGAGAATTTCGAAGAGGAGGGGGAATCATGATATATGTAAAGAAAAATATAAACTATACCGAAATATTTACAAAAACGAGAACAACAGAATTAATGCATGGACAAATAAAAACAGAAAACAAAATAACGAATATCTTTGCGGTGTATAGGCCACCAGATACAAATAAGTTGTTATTTATTGAGGAAATTAAGAAGTTATTAAAACAAATACCTAGAAATAATGATGTAATATTAATTGGTGATACAAATATAAACATTATGGGAGATGGCACGGATACAACTATGAAATATAAAAATATGATGTGCGAACGTGGTATGGAGTGTGCCTTTGTCGAAGCGACGCGGGAGGAGGTGCTGGCGGGGAAACCGGTTTCGGCGTGCATTGACCATGTGTGGGTGCGCGCTCGGTCCAGCGCAACGGCACACATACTTACGTGTAAGGTATCCGACCACTATCTGGTGGGGGCAAGCGTGGCCGGCTCAGCTGATTTGGTGTGCGGTAATAACAATAATAAGGTATGTGTATTAAGTAATAAATTAGTGCAACAAAATCTCGATTCAATAGACTGGAATGAACTATTATTAATTGACTGCCCGATGTTATTATACGAAAAACTTTGTGTTTTGTTTAATAATGTTTACGAAAAATCTAAATTCATCAAATCCGTAATAAACAGAAGAGCAACTCAGCCATGGGTCACAGATAGACTGAAAATAATGATTAAGCATAGGGATATATTATTCAGAAAATGGAAGCAATCACCAAGTAATATGAATAACAGATTAGAGTATACCAAGTTTAGAAATAAAACTAATAAACAGATTAATTTAGCTAAAAACATGTATAGAAAACAGGAAATATATAAATGTAAAAATGATTTTAGAAAAATATGGGCTAATATTAATAAATGGATGGGTAAATCTGTAACGAGCATAGATGATACTATTGTTAGGTACCTAGGGAAGGCTAATGATATTGAAACAGTATGCACGAATTTCGCTAAAACCTTTACAGAGGAAATCAGTAACATAAAACATAAATGTAATGAAAAGTTCTTAAACCGTGATAAATATGTAATTAAAAGTAACAAATCTTTCCGCTATACAAATATAGGTTCATTTAAAGTGGAAAAAATTATATCTAAAATAAGTAGTGAAAAATCAGCTGGTATAGATGAGATAAGAGCACAAGATATAAAATATATAAAAAAAACAAATTAGTCCGGTGTTAGCGAAATTCGTGAATATGTGTGCTAGGCGTGGTGTTTATCCTAGTGGATTAAAAAAAGCAATAATACGACCAATATTTAAATCGGGTAATCACTTGGATTACTCGAACTATAGACCTGTTGCCATACTTTCTGTGATTAATAAAATAACTGAAAAAGTGATTATAGAACAAATTAGTGACTATCTAGAAAAAAACTCAGTAATTTCTAACACACAACATGGATTTAGGAAAGGTCGTAGTACTGCCACCGCGCTGGCGCAATTTTCAGACAATGTCAACAATGAATTAAATAATAAAAAACATGTTGCATTGTTATTTATAGACTTTAAAAAGGCATTTGACACATTGGATCACGAATTGCTTTTGCAAGCTATGAGAGAATGCGGGATTCGTGGCCCAATGAGCGAATGGTTCAAAAGCTATTTAACTGATAGAACATTGCAAACTAAAATTAAAGGTATCTATGGAAAAGAAGCTGAAATAATTTATGGAGTACCAACTGGGTCTGTTTATGGCCCATTGGGCTATGTTATGCACGTAAATAGTCTAAGTAATGTAATAGAACATTGTACAACATATATGTATGCAGATGATACGTGTCTAATGTATGCGAGTAAAGATCTAAGTGATATGGAAAATAAAATGCAAATGGATTATGAAAACATTTTAAAGTGGTCACATGACAATGGCATTATTATTAACGTATTAAAAACTAAATGTATGCATATTACCTCCCCATATATGGCTAAACCCACTGTCAAAATGAGAATTGTCGGACATACTTTCGAGTGTTTGCATAGTAATGTTAAATGTAATTGCCTGGATATTGAATTTGTTGAAAGCTATAAATATCTTGGTCTATCTATAGATAGAAACCTAAACTGGAAACAGCATATAACAACTATTTGTGATAAATTAAGGATAGCACTAGGTAGGTTTTATTATCTAAAGGGTATTGTAAACAGATCTTTACTGTATGTGCTGTATCATGCACTGGCTGACGCAATACTTAGTTATGGGCTTGCTTCTTATGGCTGTACTTTTCCTTCGTATTTAGACCAAATCAAACAGTTACAAATAAGGATCATGAAGTTATTGGTGGATGCGAGGGTCAAGAGTGCCTGTAGTAAGAGCTATGACAAGCTGTTTGGTATTTGCAAGATACTTCCGGTGCATGATAAAGTGAACTTTTTAATAGCCCTGGAGCAATTTGAAGGTAGTGCCTACAAAAATGTATATACTGGATGTGGTTATAATACTAGATTCTCACAAAAGACAAGATACAATGAATACCGATATAACAACTATTATGGTAAAAGAACTAGAAAGTTTTTAACTCCCATTATATTTAATAATATTATGCCCATTGATGACTGTGTAAAAATGACAAAAAAAGAATTTAAAGGAAAATTAAAGTTGCTTTTGCTAGGTAAATACAACAGTAATGTGATTTAATCGTAAATAACTTTGTGTTTTAAAAAAATATAGTGTAAAATAAAAAATAAAAAAACTGTAAAAAAGAGTGTACTATTCGCCAACAAACTGTTATGCAGTTTGGCGTATAATTTTAAAAATGTAAATAGTTTAAGTTTTTATCTGAATAAACGAATTAAAAAAAAAAAAAAATATATCAGACAAATTATAGTCGTTAAAAATATACGCTATAATAAGTTTTTTACTGTGATCCAATATTCGTGCATACATCAACTCCCTATTGCTAGCTACTAATAATAATTATTATCGGCAAAAATATGTAAACTTTTAAAATGTACCCATGTACTCATGAAAAGATTACATATTTGTGTCGTTTGCTATAGAAAATTTGGGCCCATGAGAGTAGATGGGTTCTAGGAAAAAGATCGCTGGTAGGAGCTCGATGATGGTGGCAGAGGATCATGTGAAACGGCGAGGAAGTCTATATCCAGCAGTGAAGTGATGATGATTATATCCATAATATGATTATGACATGTAACCCTGCGCCCATCTGATGGTTAGTCCATGAATGTTTAACTGGAATCATACACTCATGACTGACATCAGTCCCTAACACTATGCCGGCTTGACTAGATGCTTTTTCACACTTCGCTTGAAGGTTAAAGGTTATAGGAAAGTGGAAACACTGAGGCTGGAAGAGCATTCCATCTCTTTATTGTGCGACAGATTAATGAGTCCCCAAATTTATACGTATGCGAAGGTGACTATGGTATGTAGGTGCATATTTTGACCTGTGCTTGTGGGCGGCTGCGGAAGGATGAGTAAAGGATTGGGTTATAGAGGTCCTTAGTGCACTCACTATAGTATATCCGCTCAGAGAAGCCACATCTCGGCGAAGCTGCAGGGATTTGAGAGTTCCAAATATAGTGGCATCGTCCATAAATCAAACAGCTCGCCTGTAGTTGCCAGTGGGTTACATCCGAAGTCGATTTTACTAAAATATAGGAAACCTAGCAAAATGCAGGATACAGGGACTCCCCAATATTAGATCGTCCAATCTTCGATAGTTCTGGGTCAGGCCTGGTCCAGATACAACTCACTTCTTTATTCTTTCTCTCGTTCGTATGGCTACGTTTTTTTTAGTTTTTGACACTAGTCGAGCCATCGCTCTTCGAGGCCAAGAGCTTAATCTACATTTCTTGAACTGTACTATTTAACTCAACTTTGGAGTGGAGGGTGGTTGCTCCGTTGTAAGAACGCTTTCCATAAAATCCTACAAAGGTCGGTTCAAATGGCCCGGCATGTACTAATGAGAAATACACTTTTCTTACATATATTTGTCATAGACACGTTCCCGTGCCTCGGAGAGTACATTTAGCCGTCACTCCTGCTTCCACTGATATTAACTTGTGGAATCGTTAACAAATTGCTATTAAAAATTGACAACAGACCCTTGCCAACCCGCCTGGCCTGCGAGGCAAGTGTAGGCCAAATTCTCCAGAAACTGGAAGGCCCATTTTCAACAGTGGAAGTCTAGAAATCTGTGGTCTAGGGGCTGCGCTGTTAAAGAATATTTTTCTCAACTTTAAAGAGGTCAGTATTTTTATCGAACTGCTGATAGTCACCCTATAAACTGGTTAACGGTCGTGTCATCAAATTCTTTGAACGATGAGCGAGTTCGGGCGTAGGTGTCATTGTCACTGCCACATATATTAGCATACTGTCGCATTGTTGTCGTCTCACTGCCCCATATTACCAGGGGGTCATTGACCTACTTCATTTCGCCCAATTCTACTGAAGCGGATTAGGTTCATCATTTATTAGCAAAACCCTGAGTTGGTAGACTTAATAAAAAATATTTTAGTTATTGGATTGTGCGAGCAGGAGGGATTTAAAAACGCTAAACCCTCTTAAGTGCAAACGTCGGTATTATCAGTAGCATCACGACCGTATCCCTTTCGAGGTGGTCAGGAACCTTGTTTATTTCTTAAAGAACTGGATTCACATTTATCTAAATTTTCTATAGATGTTTGCCTCCAAATCTGCCTTCTGCCACTACGCAAATACGCCTGACAAACATTAAATTCGAGTTTTTCTTTTGGAATTTTTTTCTATCACCACATGTGACCTTGCACCCACCTTATGTTAAGTGGCGCGCGAGGTCCATGAATGTTAGCAACTGGAATCAGAAAACTCATGACTGACATCAGTCCTTAACACCATGCCGGCTTGACTGGGCATGACGCCAATTCGAGTCTGTTGGGAAAGGGAAAGAAGTGTTTCACGGTTTATAGTTTTATTGAAAGTCCATTATAAACAAGATTGACATATAGTACTAATTACTTATGACACTAAGTACTTATGAAATATAAATTGAATTTAATTGTGATATTGCCAGTAACTACAACAGAGTCTGACCACGAAACGTGTAAATACTTTACTGGGTGGATCCTTCCCGCCATGGCACACTGGGCAAATTACCACCATCAGTCCGCCTACCACCTATTTGTTATTCTCGTTCAATTCAATTCAATTCAATTCATTTATTCACCATAAGATACATGACGTACACTTGGTTTTGTCAGTTATACAATCAACAGTTTACATATCATGGAAGGATAGCAAAAGATCGACCATTAGTGCAAAGAACAGCCATCGTCATAACCAAATTAGGACTATGTAAATTATACACTCCCTAAATATAGATGCTGCTGTAAAAGAGCGTTGTCAGTTACTATACTACTTAAACCTACATTATTTAATTAGATGTCAGTAAATGTCACAAAATATATTAATAAATATTACACTATGTAAGATAAGCAGCTGTAAAAGGGCGTTGTCACTTAAAAACTAAAAATTAAAAAATATATATAAAAAACTTATGTTTGTTATCAAAGTAACCTAAATGTCATAATTAAAATAATAATAAATAAAAAATATGAAAGAATGTCACCTAATATATTCCTCTTTTAAAGCATCCTCTATGGTGTAATATGATGTGTTGATTAGAATAGTTTTAATTCTGTCTTTGTACATATTATAATCTAAGTTTTTTGTGTCTACAGAGGTTTATTATACAATTTGACACAAGAAGCCCTTTGATATTTTATTTAATCTGTGCTTTGGTACTTGGATAAGAGATGACATGTGATGGTAACGTGAGTTTTCTCTAAATTGCATTTTGGGAAACTCCTTAATGTTCTCCTTAATATATAGCAAACACAGCATTATATAATTACTGTACAAAGTAAGAATACCTAGTTCTTTAAAAATAAGTCTACACGAGTCTCTGGGCTTTAAACCTACAATGGATCTAATAGCACGTTTTTGCAAAATAAAAATTCTTTGGGCTTCTGATGCAGTACCCCAGACCAGAAGACCATAACTCATTATAATATGCAAAATAAACAGACCGCGCAGCAGTAGAATCGCAATATTGTTTTACTTTTTTTATTGCATAGCAAGCAGACGATATTTTTTTTGCAATGTTTTCAATGTGCCCTTTCCATGTTAATTTTTGATCCATTTCCAGACCCAGAAATTTCGTATTTGTAACTCTGTTTAATGAGTTTCTTATTATAATATCTTGGAGTCCACCAATGTCGTTTCTTTGATGCGTGTCAAGGGAAAAGTTTATCAAATTTGTTTTATTCTTGTTTAACAATAGGTTGTTACACCCGAACCAGTCCTCTAAACAATTTAAGAGGTTTTCTAGTTTTAACGTCACATCACGTTTATTATCACAGTTCATTAATAGTGATATGTCGTCGGCAAACATAACCATCCTAAGTCCCTCAGGAATACACACACCTATGTCGTTAATGTAGATCAGGAAGAATAGGGGTCCTAGTATGGATCCCTGAGGAACACCGAGTTTTATATTATGTTCCCTTGAGCGTGTGCTATCAATATCAACTATCTGTTTTCTTTCCTCCAAATAGGATTTACAAAGGGTTAAATCACTTCCCCAGAGACCGTAGTGCTTTAATTTGTCAAGAAGAATACCGTGATGAACACAATCAAAAGGTCGCAAAACACTCCAAAGGCACTCTGTTTTTTATCTAGTCCCAATAATACGTATTTTGTCATTTTACTAAGTGCATCCACTGTCGACTTTCCTTTTCTAAAGCCAAATTGCCTTTTATCCAGTAAATTGTTTTCCTCAAAGTACACACATCAAAAGTGTCTAGGGATCAACATATATTTTTGCAATAACTTTTCTCCTGATTGATATTCATTAAAATTTTCTTTAAGGATTGATCAAATAAAATGTTTTCGTTTGTCTACAGTAACGATAAACCAAGTCACCTTTGCATTAGTAAAAAAATTGCCATTTTCCTAATAAAGGGATTTTTGACATTTGAACCACTAACATTAAAGTTCGAAAAAAAGACTGAAATAACAGTTTTTTTTTTAATTTTATTGGGTAACTTAAACAATTAATAATCCGTGTTTCTACCGCGAACACTAACAACACAAGAACATCGGTTTGGCATACTCAAAATGAGTTCATCCAAATCACGCTGTGGAATGGCCGCCCATGTTCGTTGCAACAACAAAAAAAGGTCTTCTTGCGACTGGATACCCTCCATATTCGGCAGAGCTCTTCTCTGAAGAATATCCCATGCATGCTCAATCGGGTTCAAGTCTGGCGACTGAGCAGGCCAGGGCAGGACATTGATGTTAGCTGCGGCGAGAGTCTGTCTTACAACTCTTGCGGTGTGCGGTCGTGCATTATCATGCATTAACTGAAATAAGGGACCGATATGCACTTGTAGAGGAACGATGACGTCTGATACAACCGTCTCAGCATAAATTTGAGCGTTGAGGTTGCCTCTGATCCAAATCAACTCAGTTCTTCCGCCGATCGAAATACCCGCCCATACCATGATGGTTCCACCACTATAAGGATGGACTTCCTGGCAGGATTTTAATCGCTGTTGGCGTCCAGGGGTTCTCCAGTGTCGTATACGTCTTGTATCCGGCCTCATACCAAAACGAGACTCATCAGAAAAGCACACGAAACGCCATTGTTCTTCTGTCCAATTTCTGTGTTCAAGAGCCCATTGATATCGAGTCCTACGATTGTGCATTGCTATAGATGGTACCCGTAGCGGTCTTCGGGAATGAAGGTTCACTTCATGCAAGCGGTTTCTGACTGTTTGGTCGCTAATTAAGTTCCCTGAAGAGCGATGAAGGCTCACGGCTAACATCATGGCGGTTATTGTTGGAGTTCTTCGAGCTGTGATTTGAATGTATCGGTCTTGTCTCCGTGTGGTGCAGCGATACCGTCCTCCATGGCGCTCAGCCACGGTACCAGTGGTTCGGTAACGTGTCCAAAGTCGACTGATAACACTCTGACTTGTATTCAGAGCTAAAGCCACAGTACGTTGCCGGGAACCAGCTTCTATCATTCCCACGGCTCTGATCATTTCTTCCCTGCTTAAATGACGTCGCCGCTCCATAATAACGTTGGTTTTAATCAGTAGTAGGGAAACAGTAGCACTAATAATGTCTTCAATGCGTCTTATGTTTTTATAGGGAAAATATTGACAGCTGATTTTCATCTTTTACTCGAATTTGATTGACAGTTCCTGTTTTAAATTATGAAATGCACCAAAAAGGATCCATATAAATTTATAAAATCATAAATTTATTACAAAGCCACATCTCAATCACAAGAAATCCGCATAAACATGCTTGATCCCTAGACTTTTTTGATGTGTGTATTTACTGAGTCTATGGTAATTGTTGAAAGTATGTGCCATTTGCAATGATGTCAAATGCCATTTTTTACTTTACAGACAGACAGCGGAGTCATGCAGGCCCGGATGTTCAATGGGCCTGGGTTGGGGATGGGATAAACTTCCGTTTTCCCCGGCAGGATCTCAGCGGCTAACTACCCGCCGGTGATTCAACGCACCTTTGGTGCTGGGAGCTGTTCCTACTACAACACCAGGGCGGTGTGGTGTGGCTCACGAATCTAGTTTCCCAGATTTGTCTACTTAAGTTCTTCTCCAAGAGCGCCTCCCTAGGTAGTGGCCTCCCCTCCGGGGGCCGTGCGAAAGTAGGAGCGATATCCTGAAGATGCTTGTAGGATCCCTTGTCAGCCCGGTTTAACATACGTTTAGCTAGGCCGACAACAAATGCCTCGATAGTAGGCATCTCCAGATCTCTCGTAATTACAGAATTTCGCACGAACCACGTCAAAGAGAATTAATATTGTAAGCTTGCCGTGTTAATATATATATAAAAATAACACCGCTTGAAATAAGACTTACAGAAAATATATTGAATAAAAAAACAAGCGACAATAAAAAATATGTCTCCATCATGTCATCAAATACCTAAATGATGTAAATAAGAATAAATTTATTTCAGTTCGGGGATGTTTTTATAAAATATTGCTAATAAGTTCGGGCCAAGTTTTCGTCTTACACAAGATTAACGAGATAACTTCTGATCAACAAGTATTCGAGAAACTTTCAGAAACCATAACTAGCCATCACATTCACATCGATCTTAAATCAACAACGTAAGGTTCAGAACTAAACCAATATTTAGATCTAATCAAGCGAATATGGACGGTTTTTTTTTTCTCGAAAAAAGCTACTAAATAAAAAAGTTTATGAATAGTTCGTCAAACGTAAATATTTACAAACTAATATTGTACTTTATATACAACTTTTTTTTTTACGTACTTACCTAAAAATAAGTAAATCACTACCGTATTCAGAAACCACGATTTTAAGAAAGCGGATTCATGTTGAGGCAACTTTAGATTTAGACATAATCATGACAAGTGGGACGCGGTGGTGGCTCGGGTGTAAGAACGCGTACCTTAAATCCTACAAAGGTCGGTTCAAGCCCACCCGGCATGTACCAATGAGAAATACACTTTTATTACGTACATTGTATAATTTGTCTCGGTCTGGGTGTTTATATGTATAATATGTATATATTTACATAAAAAAAGTATAATATGTAGTTTATCAACCATCTAGTTTCCGTAACACAAGCCTCGTAGCTTACCACGGAAACTAGATGGCGCTGTGTGACATGTCTGGAAATATTTTTTTTATTTATTTGTTATAGATTTACAACACCACCGTTCCCGTGAGGAGGAGAGCACGTTAAACCGTCGGTCCCGGTTCCACTGATGCCAACTTGTGGAATCGTTAGTGAATTGTTATAAAAAATTGACATCATATCCTCGCCAAGCCAGCGTGGAGAGTGTAGGCCAAATTCACCAGTTCTGGAAGGGCCATCTCCAGCAATGGAGGTCTAGGACGCTGTGTTCTTAAATGAAAATGAATGAAAATGACAAGTGGCAAGCTCGTCGATGTCACCAAAGCGAATCAACCTCGGGAAATATCCCAAATCATCAACATGATCGTAGCCCCTAGACCTCAGCGTCCTAGACCTCCACTGTTAGAGATAGGCCTTCCAGAACAATCCGGTCTACACTCGCCATGCTATACAGACGGGTTGGCAAGGGTCTGATGTAAATTTTAATGACAATTTAATAACGATTCCACAAGTTGGTATTAGTGGAACCGGAACCGACGACTTAACGTGCTCTCCGAGGCACGGGTGGTGTGAAAAGCATTTCTCATTGGTACATGTCGGGGTTTGAACCGCTAACTTTTTTTCTTATAACAGAGCCGCCACCGCAACATAAATAAATTAAATAAGTTATTGTTTCCAGACCAGGAATCGTACCCAGTACCTCCGCGTCTTAATACACAGAATTATCCGCTAGACAACTAAGGCAGTAATTCGGACCTATTAAGTTAAATTCCAAGTTAAACTAAACAGTTTAAATCTAAAACGAGAGCCCGTCTCCCTCGCAAGCGGGTTGATAAAATTAAAGTTTCTGGCTAAAGTTGGCAAGATAAAGCCTGCGAGGCCATAGTTCTAGAGGCTATAGTTTTGTGGGACATAGATTACAGCCCGCATCCACCGTCTGCACTGAGGGGTAATTAATCTAAGGACTAAGGCCAATGTTACACTATCTGTTATGCAACGTGTTCGTCATCATTAAATCCTATAGAACACAAATCTCATTTCTAGAAAGGGATTTTTTTAAATATGATTTACGAAATATTAATATTCATTCTGTTTAGGCGTTTTACAAAAGTATACAGATCATCAAGAATCAGTTTAATTTTATTTTTTATAATATTTATCAAGTGTCATAAATAAAATTAAAACATAACAAATTGGATATGAATAAACTTAGTACGTCCCTACGTAATTAATTTAAATTAAAAAAATATATATTCATACCAACAATATTTTTAAAATATTTTTTTATAATTTAATACACTATTTAAAAAAAAACTAATTTTGTTTTACCCAAAGACAATGAATATAAAATAAGATGGGGCAAGTCGTCAAACGGTATGAGAATCAAAGCTGGGATAATCGTTTCAGAATGAATTAGTCTGTAACAGAAGACCTATGGTCGTATTCGACGTGTACTTTCAAATTTGTTTTGATGTTTTACGGACAATGATTCGCCGCCTGCAAGCTACGTAAGTGTAAAACTCGTTTTTCTTCGACAAGAAAATAATTACGTAGATAGTAAAAAAATATTGTACAAACATTTTGTATTAAAATAACAACCGATGCCCGCTCTATCTTATACTTAAGCTCTTTGTTTTAACCATTTGTTACGTCAACATTTTATTATAGTGTATGCTAGTCCTTATTTAAACAAGGTGCGTTTTGGATCGGATATCGTTCAGTTATAAGTTGAACGGCGCCAGGTCATACTTGACGTAACTCTTCACTATCTAAAGCTATATATTACGGCATGAGTATGGCGATAGATGTAGCAGTTCTTAACGTAATTAAGTAAAAACAAGTCAATTATAGATCGAATAAAATTACATGGTATGCCTAAATTAAATAAAATATAAACTAAACCCAAAAAGACCTCCGTGGTCTAGCGGTTAAGTCCGTCGATTTAGACTCGGAGGTACCAGGTTCGATTCCTGGTCGGGATACAAACATATTTATCATTGTAAATAAATACATTTAAATAATATTTAATTGATTTGTGATATTTCTCGAGTTTGGTACCTGGAGACATCGACAATTGGCCTATAGTTAAGTTGGCTAAATGTGAATCCACTTATTTATAAGCGTGGTTTATGACCACCCCGAAAGGGAAACGATCGTGATGATACTTTACTTTTTCTTAACCCAAAAATAAACTATAAATAAAAAATGTCCTCTAGAGACGACCCTTCAGGGATAGTCCCAAGGAGACTGACAACATTTCCCCTAAGTATGGCGAGGCGAGCAGTATTAATTGCCAGCTTTCTTGTCTCCAGACTTTCCGTCAGCCGTATGGATAACTCCTTGGCCAGACGCTTAGCTGAGGGTTTCCATTGTCACGACCCCAAAAAAAATTTGTAACCTGTACTGTGGTTGCCTTATTTTAAGGCGCAGCATAAGGTTCCCACCGCACTTCCCGCGCTTGATGAGGTTGCCTGGATATTAAATGGGGTTAATCTGTCTACACATGTCGCATTCCCACACCAGTGACCTGCCAAGTTTCTACGGCCCAACGGTCATGTCGTCGGATCTCTTGTCATAGCTCCGAGCAATCCCGGAGGGTTTTAAGATCGCGGGTATTTATTTATTTAAAACTTTATTGCACGAAGTACAAAGGCGGATTTAATGCCCGTAGACATTTTCTGACAGCCAAACCTTGGGGACAAATTTGAACAATTATAGGTGCAAGGAAAGAAATATTAAAAAATTAGGAAGAAAAATTTACAGCTTAATTATACACTTACATATTATATTATATTTACTATAATATCAATATACTTATAAGAAACAAGTGCTAAATATAACAAACCTAGAAGCGTTATAGTTTGACACTAATTTTACCACGGATATTATTTTAACTATATTTATCTTTATTATTATTTATTGCAGTATTGATTTTTATTAATATTTAATTTATTATTATTAATCTAACAATTATTTTAAATAAATATGTACATAGATGGTTTAATCTAGGATAATTTTTGATGTTGTAATTTGCTTTAATTTAGTTAGGTAGGTTATTATTAGTTAGATTGTGCTGTCTTTATGACTTGTATATTTAAGTTGTCTTTTATAATAAGTTATTATATATAGGTTGGAAATTTGAAATTGATCATGTTATGTAAGAACATTTGAATTGTATTATTATTGTATTGTCTTGTAGTGTACACTGCTGTGGATTGCAATCCAGAACTGCTGTCAAATAGTGTGTATATATCGTGCAATGGTTGTAATCTGTTTGTTGTACCTCGAATAAATAAATAAATACTAAATACTAATACTATACATAAACATACATATATACACTTACTAATATTGTGAGGAGCTTTTCAGGTAGTGTAGATATACGAGTTTTTTAAACAAAGATCTGGTAGTTGCTTGTTGTTGTTTACAGGAAGATCATTCCATAAATTTGTGTGTACTCTAATGACAAGAGCTCTACAGACTTCTAGCGCAAGAAAGCTCATGGTATCCGAGATGTTCCACAGGCTCTCCACGCCGACACTGGTGTTGGTGGATAGTCCGGTCTTCGAGACAAGGACACACCGCAATGGTCAGGGTATTTCGATCAAGGAGTGTACCAACCGATGATGAGGAGAAAGCCTAAAACCAGAGACTAGACTAGACTTCCATAAAAAATGAATTCCTATTTCCCTTGGCGTGACCAATATTTTGACCAACTTAACGGATTTCATTTATCTTTTTTTATGTTTCTAATACTTTGTAAAGTTCTTACGGAAAGAAAATCCACGAATGGTCATATAAAACACCTATTTATTACGCCTTCACGCCTATATTACTGAATAGGTGGTAGGCGGGGTGATGCTTGTAATTTGCCCAGTCTGCTGGGGCTGGGAAGTATACACCGTTCGTGCTGAAAAACCCCGCTAAGTGTATCCACACGTTACGGGATCAGGCTCGAATTGCCGTCAAGCCCTGTTAAGCCGGCATAGTGATAGGGACTGATGTCAGTCATGAGTGTCTGATTCCAGTTGCTAACATTCATGGACCTCGCGCACTACTTATCATCAGGTGGGCGCAAGTTCCATGTTGTGTTAGTGTATAAAAAATATATTTTAATGAATTTCAACAGCTATGTTCCTTGCAACCCAGGGTTAGATATGACATCAATATCTTTACATGACATATACATACAGCCACCTAAAGGTTTTTTGCTGACACTATACGAGTAAAACACAAGTAAATTTTTAAGAAAACTGCATTTTCTCTCTCGATTAAAGGATAAACTGAAAAAATATTCCACGATTATTGCATATGATATTTTTTTACCGAATTTGTTTTGAAAGCACAGAATGGCCTTCGATTCAAAATGTCCATACTATCAACAATAGACTTTAATGTTGCTAGTCAACATACATAGCTTTATGGCTGTATAGACCTGACAATAAATATTTTTTGATGGTAGAAAACACTCCATTAAGTAATTCGTATGGGACAATTTTAAAGTAAATTTAATCATCAAAGTCTGGAGACAGGAAAGCTGGCAATTATTTCTGCCAGCGTATTAGCTTAGCTATACAGAGGGGAAATGTTGCCAGTATTTTTGGGACTATCACTGAAGGGTCGTCGCTAGAGGACATTTTTTACTTATAGTTTCTTTTTTATTAGGTTTAGTTTATATTTATTTTAATTAATATAAATATTGTATTCTGGAACAGGAATCGACAGGCACCTAGACGTTTTACTAACCGTAACGTAACCGTAACCGCTATAACTCCGGCTGAGGTCAATTTTAGTTTTTTTGGCTGTAACTTTAAAATTCACCGTTGTATTAACATGCAATCCTAAACTAAGGTCCACCTGTGACAAGGTTCCATCCTATTCTTAGTGGGATCCCTGAATTAACCTACGTGCGCAAATTAAATAAAGCATGAATTCGGATGAGTAGGGCATGCGACCCCCACCCGCGTTGACCCTTCAGGCAGGGGGCGTATTATTGATGATTTATCGATTCACCGTCTATAAAAAAAATAAACAAAAAAAAAATCGATACCAGTGCATGATGAATGCTATTAGCATTACATATGGTTTCTTAAGAAACGTTGTTTGTTTCTATCAATTAATATATGTACATTTAATATAAATTAAAAGCTACCTAAATGATAAAATTAAAAATAAACTAAACTATAATACATATATTCTATCAATATATGTATTATTATACGGCTCCCTTAACGATACTATAAAAAGGGCTCTAGCCACCATCGAGGTTCCAGCTCTTCTAGAGCCTGTTGGAGTTATCCGAGATGATGGCAAGAGACCCGCTGGTATGACGTTGGTCCCCTGGGAACGGGGACGTGCTCTAGTCTGGGACGCCACGTGCGTCGACACCCTTGCCGCGTCGCATCTCAGGGGGACAGCGCATAAAGCGGGAGCCGCGGCGGAAAATGCGGAGTCCAGCAAGCGGCGCAAGTATGTAAGTATATTAAAAGATTACATATTTGTGCCGTTTGCTGTAGAAACTCTGGGCCCATGGAGTCCAAGCGCAAAAAAGTTTTTAAAAGACATAACACCGCGTCTTGTTGTCTCCTCCGGTGACAAGAGGGCTGGCTCTTTCTTCGCCCAGAGAATTAGTATTGCAATTCAGCGGGGAAATGCAGCCAGCGTTCTTGCCACCATTCCACGCGGACGGGACTTATATCCCTATCCTTAATATTAATTTTATTTTATATGTTGTAAATATTTTTTAGTACAATTTTATTAGATTTATTTAAATTAATAAAAATTCTATCAATAGAATAACATATTAGTCTAGTGTAAGACATATGTTTCATTGACTTGAGAAGGCTTTTGATCGTATACAACATGACAAACTTATACACATTCTTGACAGGATTGGCTTGGATTCCAAGGACGTCACATTTATTAAAAACTTGTACTGGCATCAAACAGCAAATGTGCGTGTTGAACATGAAGTGACAGAGGATGTCGTTATAAGTCGTGGAGTAAGACAGGGCTGCATACTATCTCCACTGCTGTTTAATATTTATGCTGAAGAGATATTCTCTGAAGCTCTTGAAGACACTAGCATAGGAATTGTTGTCAATGGGAGACCTCTTAATAACATCCGATATGCAGATGACACAATTCTTCTGGCAGATACCTTAAGCGATTTACAGATTCTGCTAAATAGAGTGGATAATGTAAGCGCCAACTATGGTTTAAACATGAACATAAAGAAAACTAAGTTCATGGTCGTCGGACGGACAAATGTCGACAATACTGCTGCGCTTTACATTAAAGACCAACCGCTCGATAGAGTTACATCATACAAATATCTAGGCTCCATTGTGAATGAAGAAGCAGATCACAGTACCGAAATAAAATGCCGCATAGAACAAGCTAGAAACGCCTTTGTTAAAATGAGCCACCTTCTCTGCAATCGCAATCTTAAACTTCCTACAAGATGCCGACTCGCTACATATTTTCCATTCTCCTGTATGGTGTCGAATCATGGACCCTGACAAACACAATGTCGAAGAAGTTAGAAGCTTTTGAAATGTGGATATACAGGAGAATGTTGAAGATATCATGGAAGGACAGAGTAAGAAACGAAACTGTCTTGCAGAGAATGAACAAAGGCGTTGAACTATTGAAAATGGTAAAGCGAAGGAAGTTGGAGTATTTGGGACACATTATGCGCAATAAAAAGTATAGCTTGCTGCAGCTCGTCATGCAAGGCAAGATACAAGGCTCCAGAAGACCGGGGAGAAGACGCACTTCCTGGCTCAAGAACCTCAGGGAGTGGTTCGGGATGAGCACCAGATCCTTGTTCCGGACAGCGGCCAACAAAATCAAAATCGCCTTAATGATAGCCGACCTCCGATAGGAGATGGCACCGTAAGAAGAAGAAGAAGACCATATAAAATCTATGTACTTATACGACTCTTTATTGCTAGATATGAGACAAAATATAAATTCTGGCGGATAAAAGAGAGCTGGCCAAATAGTTCAATAGTTCAATCGCGGACACATGTTTTTGGCCTTGTTATAAACATTTTCTTATTTGTAATTGGTAATCGTCTTAGTTATTAATTTCTGTTTGGGCACCTAATCAATTTTGATAAAAGGAGTTGTGATAAAAAAAATACCAAAATTCAATCAATGCATGAAACAGACCGCTCTGCTTACAGCTACACGCTTTTATCTGCCGATACCTATACCTATTTGCATAATAAAGGATTAAGAAGTAATTTAAAAATTGAATGCCAGGTCTAGCCGAGAGATTGGTATGATAACATGAAGCGAGCCGTGTCAATGAATAAATTTGCACACAGTTAATTTCCCGGCACTCCGGATCCGTCATCAAAATAGAAATACTTTCGGAAAATGGACATTCGGAAAAACTATTCCGATTCTAAACTTTTAAAGGTTATTTTTATACAGAACACAACATGTGACATCGCGCCCACCTGATGTTAAACGGTTCGCGTGGTCAAAGAATGGTAATCTCTACCACTATGTCGGCCTATCAAGATCCTTTTTCACACTTTGCTTGATGGACGCCAGGTTGTAGAAATGGGGAGACACTGGCTGAGAGTGCATTCCACATCTTCAGTGCGACAGAATCTCAATTTATACGGACGCGTATTTATAGTATAGCTACAGTGCATATTTTGGCCTTTGCATGTGGTTTGGTTGCGGAATAGAGAAGCTCTTATGGAGCTCTTCAGAACACTCGCCCTATTGCTTTCAGAGCGTGGTTTACATACAACTGACATTTTATGGATTCAATTATAGTGTCCGAACGGCTTTTGTCACTGCTGGAGTACCCGCGATCGTCTGGGATTGCGATTTCTGGTGGACACAATGAGCCCATGGGTACTTTCAGCAAGGCGCCTGGCCAAGAAGTTGTCAAAGCGGCTGACGGAAAGGTCTGGCAAGAAGGCTGGCAATTATTTCTGCAAACGTATTAGCCTCGCTATACAGAGGAAAAATGTTGCCAGTCTCCTTGGGACTATCTCGGATGGGACGTCTCTAGAGGACATTTTTTATTTATAGTTTAGTTTTTTTTTTTTAATTTTATTATCTAGGTAGCATTTCATCTATATTTTTAATTATATATATTTAGTTATTAAACCACATTGTATGATAAATATTATCAATATATATATATATATATATGTGGAGAATTTGGTCTACACTCGCCACGCTGGCCAGACGGTTTGGCGAGGATCTGATGTATTTTTTTAATGACAATTCATCAACGATTCCACAAGTTGGTATTAGTGGAACCGGGTCCGACGGTTTAACGTGTTTTCCGAGTCACTAAATCTATGACAAATCTACATAAGAAAAGTGTATTTCTCATTGATACATGCCGCGGAGGTTTGAACCGACCTTTGTAGGATTTAAGGAACTTACAACCGAGCCACCACCGCGCTATTAAGGTTGACATTAGCTCCATGCATTGCTCAGTAGACATGCTTTTTTTTAAAACTGTTTACCACAACGTAAGAAGTTTTGCTAGTGGATGTTAGATAATCATATTTGACTTTGTTGGTAATTGACATTGTATAGTAAAAAATGAGCGCTTGGTAGTCCAGGGGAAAGTCGATGGCAAGAGGATGCGTGGTAGGTCTCCGATGAAATGGACCGATCAGGTGAAGGTTGCAATGGATCATCCCCTACATGAGTGCACTAGGAAAGCCGGGGTCCGAGAGGAGTGGCGACGGCTTGTTAAGCGTGCCACTAGCACTCCAATGGCGACCACGACCACTCTGCCAAGAGTGTAGCAACTAAGAAGAAGAAGTAAAAAATGTTCAATATATTTCACCTCATCCATGTTTAGTGCATTAATGTTAAAAGGAGGTCCAGTCAGTAGCAACTAGCAAGTAATTAGTAGTTGAAGACAAAGTTTCAGTCCGAGTTTCTTATAGCCGACGACCTAAGACTTCTAGCTATATCGCACGCATCCATTCTCTATACATACTTAACGACAAAATCCTGCACCCCTATAGGGAAACCTGCAGAAGTATCACCAGCTGACTGATGTAAGGAAAGCGTCTTCAACAGAAATATGTACGTAGGTATTCTGTTATTCCGTAATAGGAAAAGTTACTTCTACGTTATTTATTATAATAAAACAAGGGATCCGTCGCCAAAAAGTTTCATAACTGCTTAACTACACCATTAAAATAATTTTAGATTATCGAAAGAAAGAAAACAGTAATTTCAGTCGAGCTGTAGATGTCTTGGAGTTAGGACGCCACGCGACCGACTCCGCAGATCGTACCCAGCTGTGAGCGATGCCACGCGTCATACGAGAAGCTAGTTAGATGACGAGATACGACGCCCCGCGACCGTCTCACGATCCATATTGTAAAACATATTATAAGTATGCTACAACTGTTGAAACAAAATTTTAAGGAAGGAATAAAGACCTACATCTCATCTTGGGATTCATTTACACAACCAACCTTATAAGTTTTTTACGCGGCCGGGTTTTTTTTATTATTAAATTCATTATTGAAACAATAAACAATTCATAGATATCTTTGTTTGTACAGATAAACAGGACAATCTTTGTCATCTTTATATTCAGTAATTTTATTGTTTACTCGTCACCTTTGTATTTGTATAAGGAAGACATAATAAAACAATGCAGTAGCATATCGACAATAACATTACATAAAGATAAAGGAATCTTTTCCAGATCGCTATCGATATAGGTAAATACAAAATAATATGTTTTTACGTAAAATGGTTATACATATTCATTAAAAATTATATTAAACGGTCCCATAGGGTCTTCCGAACTTTGACAGTTGATAACGGCCATCTTGTTAAAGCTACATCTGTCAAATTAGTTGACATTTATTCAGTCTGCTTTTCCAAATCATCATGGACGGATATAGCATTTCACAACACGTGCAAATAATAAAATCGTTTTATCAAAATGATATTCTGTTTGGGCAACGTACTGCGCGCTTCGCCTATTTTACGTTCGCTATTATCGTCCTACCGAGAAGACTATTCGCAATGTGGTGGACAAATTTAAGTCCACTGGTTCAGTAAACGATCGACCAACACCCGTACTAGTTTTAATTTTTTTTTCATATTTCTCCCGACGTTGGATGTCTCTAAGGTAAATCGCTTAAAGACCCGTTAAAATTATAAAAACTATTATGAATGTGCGCGAAAGTTTTAAAAGTTCAACACCCGTACGTCGACGAAACGCAAACATCGCTGCTGTCCGTGGGAGTGTGCAGGAGAAACCGAGGCAGTCGATTTCGCGTCGCTCACAAGAACTCGGTCTTTCGCAGTCACTGTTTGGTGTGGATTTTGGGCTGGCGGCGTCATCGGTCCATATTTCATTAAGAATGACGTTATCCAGGCCATCACTGCCAACGGCGAGCACTATAGATCGATGATTACCAACTTCTTTTGGCCTGAATTGGATGATCTGGACACCAACGATACGTGGTTTCAACAAGACGGCGCTACGTGCCACACAGCTCATGCCACATTGCGTATTCTGCACGAACGGTTTGAGGGCATGGTCATCTCACGTGGAGGTGTAGACTTTTTCTTGTGGGGTTTGTGTGGGTATTTTGGATGCGCCCCACACAGAGAAGCCGTGGCGGACATTTTAGCGATGTTATATTCAACACATAATGGCATTAATAGGTCTTTCAAACTTTAAAAAAAAAACGATGATATCTTAGATTAAATTAAATTTAAAGATGAGCTTAATGAAATACCCTTTATAAATAAATAATTATATAATAATTTAAAACTTGCTTTTACGGTATTCGACAATATTTGTTTGTTCTACAAAATACTGATTGGTACATAATATATTAATGTATTATATATATGTAATTGATATGTATAAATACTTGTATCTACAGATTACTAAAGTCAAGTCAAAGTCAAAATATCTTTCTTCACGTAAACATTTGTGAAATATCATTATTTAAATTACTTAGAATGGTTCTACTCCTACTAGTGAAAGACTAAGCAGCAAAGTGGTCGAAAGAGTAAGCTGTTAGCAGCTACAAAGACAATTATTTCGATGCGTCTTCAAATTTTAGTCTCGCACGATTGAATAAAAACTAAACTACAATTAAAAATGAAACACTGTAACAAAAGTTTTCCTAAATTTACATTAATACAAGTTACGACCATGACTATATTTTTTGTAACGAATATGTTATGTTGTCACATTATCGTTAGGCGGTACAGAATAACTGCATAACTCTGTTGAAGACGCTTTCCTAACGTCAGTCAGCCGGTGTCACTGTTCACTATGATGTAATAAAACCCTTTATTTTATTTATACATTTTAATAACATTTATTTTATAAAGATATCATATTAATGTAGTTCTATTAGTCTAAGATAACCGATCTGGTATCTGAATGAAATACATTTTTTATATAATAAAATACCCTAACGGAAGCAATTGTGATGGGTTGCCTAATGAAATATGGTCACGGCTATCATTATATTTCTCATTGTTTTTTTTCTTATTTTTCTTTTTCGGTAATATATTCGTTTTTATAATTTTAACGGGTCTTTACGCGATTTACGCTAGAGACATATTTCTCCCGACGTTTCAGCCAAGTTGCATTGGCCGAGGTCATGGGTCGACTGGAGCTATGCGGTGTAGTCTCGTATATACTGGGAGGTAGATGTAAACCTACCCACTTATCACTTTTTTTAAAATCACGACACACGACACTTACAATATCCTTGGCGACACCGGGCGATTTTTCCCGGCGTCGAAACCTATTGATTACTGGATTCCACGATGAAGATAGCTTATAACCCCCCTTTCGATTGAAATTTTTGTGTTTCTTTATTTCGGCCGCTTCACGTACTATTCTAGTGTAATAGCGAATCTCTAAGGTAAATCGCGTATAGACCCGTTTAAATTATAAATACTATTATGAATGTGCGCGAAAGTTTAAAAAGTTATTAATAAGATATTGCCATAATAAAAAATAAAAAAATTAAAAATTAAAAAATATTTATTTATTCAAAAAAATACGTTTTTCTATTTTGAACTAATAAAAACATTCTGTATTAGAACTAGCTGATAGTGTCACTTATTAAGATATTTTTTTGCGAAGTAATGTCAAACGTCAAACTTAAGTAAACTGCTCGAATCGAACCCTAAAATAATAAATATTTTCAGGTCGCGTCCCGAGGCACGCCAGACTCAATGACGTCATTCGTCGGGCCCTTGTGTCTGTGGGTTCGCCGGCCATATTAGAACCCAGTGGCATGGCCCGCGACGATGGCAAGCGGCCCGATGGAATGACGTTGGTTCCATGGAGGATAGGTTTGACTTTAGTGTGGGATGCCACCTGTGTGGACACCATGGCGCCTTCCCACTTGTCCTTGACCTCTAAGGACCCAGGCGCTGCTGCATTACAAGCAGAGAACCTCAAACGGCGGAAATACACTCAGCTTATTGGGAGATGTGTTTTTGCGCAAGGAGTTGAAACTCTCGGGCCGTGGGCACCAAGTGCACATGAAATTTTCAAGGCGTTGTCAAAACAGTTCGTCAACACCTCGGGAGACAAGACGGCTGGGCAATATTTGGGCCAAAGGATCAGTATTGCCATTGAACGTGGCAATAACTTTGCCCATTGGCAGCGATTTTATGTTATTTTGTTTTTTCTTTATTTTAGTTTTTAGTTGTATTTTTGTTTTATTTTAATTAATAGTAGTTTATGTTTAAAATGTTAGTTTTTAGTTTAATAATTATTTACCTTTTTTTTTAAATCATTATACCTTACTTCCTTCGAATAAATACATCTCCTTAAGCTCCTTAAATAAATAGAATATTTAAATAATATAGATATTATCTGAACATAACTTGAACTTTTGAGAGTTCCTCTGTTTGACAGCTGGATGGAATAATTGAGTCGAAGAGCCATTGAGTAAACGTCTTAGGCTGGGTTGTACCAAAACGAAGTACCTATCTGTAATTATAACGATTGAAATTAAATATAGCGTCGATTGTACCCGCTTTAAAGTAAATCTGGTACATTCGACGCCATCTTTAACTTTTTACAATTACAGAAACTACATTTATCTTAGTGATCGTTTCGAGTACCTGCGTGACTCGCACTCCCGCTTCCTTCGCTCTACTCACAACAATCAACTCTCAATTCCTTTTCACTCTTCCAGCAGATATTCAGATTCTCTTACTGTTTCTGCAGCCCGCCAATGGAACAGGCCACCTTTATCTATTAGTCAGGCTCCGTCTTTAAATATATTCAAACATTTATTAATTACATACTTTCTCAAAAAACAAAATGACATCTAATTTCCACATCTTGACATAGATAATTATATTATATTAGTATTTATTTAATTTAAGTATTTATTATATCGTATGACATATTTATATATTGGTATGTTATTTATACTTACTATGGTATATTTATGACTGTTTTTAACTATTATTATTATTCTTATTTCGTACTCTGCACCCATTATAATAATGTCACACTCTCCCAAAGGTTAGCTGGTAGAGAATACCATACGGTATTATGCTCGCCTATGTACATTATTTTATATTTTGTGTGCAATAAAGAATTATTTTATTATTATTATTATTACATTTTGTGCAACCCAGGCTAAGAATACGGGTGTACTCGTAAGTGTAAAACTTGCTACAAAATAACACAAAACAAAGGGAAATAAAAAACCAGGATTCAAAACCAGCGAGAAAAAGAACGCACTGCAAGAGGCACTACAAGCACTAAACTAGGTATAGGAGTGTCGTTTTAAAATCAGAAGCAAAGTTTATAATGACTTTGTGGAGTACAGCGTGAAATAATCATATTAAAACTGAACTGCCTTATTATACGGGGCTGCAATAATTTCTGCATTAAAACTAAAGTAGAACACACAGTCTACAGTTCGATTTCCGGGAGAGGCTGTCTCTCGTTAGCGTGCCCGGTTTCCCCGGTTTCTGACCACAGTTTTTTATAAAGATAGGAGTGCGTGTTGGCAAAGTCACAGTAGAAAGAGTAATTCACGTAAATCTATTAAAAGTGCCTCTTCGTACTAGCAGTAAAGCGATTTACAATTTCGCTTCTAGACATCATCCGATCTAGGCTATTTGTGTACTACTAGTTCCGTGTACGTTAATAAAAAAAATGTAAATAGATTTTGGATACTTTTATTGATAAGATTAATGCTATTTTTTACTATATTATATGTATACTGTGCAAGTTATTTAAAAAATAAAATATGTAGATTTCGTATCAATCAAGACCTTTTTTTTTATGGCATAAAGTAAGGTCTAAAGTAAAGAATTTTCGCATGCGCTTGACCGATGAAAGTCTGTCAAAATTATGAGTTACTTAATATATGAATATTTTTTTTTATTACAGGCATCGAAGTGGTCCTTAAGTACTAGAGCTGTTATGATAATATTTTAAACATTTGACATTGAACTATTTTAAATAAAATTATTTTTCTACTTAAATTGTAATCTGGTTAAAATAATTTATCTAAACATGCTTATATAACTATTAATACAATTTAGCTCAAATTATTTAAAATAAATTACAATATTACTTTTATATAGGATCGTCACTTCATATTCTCTCTCACGCATTAAAACTATGTAACTTCACGTAATGTATATAGTAAATATTGTCAACAAAAGCTTTGTACCACACTCGCCTCGCATTCCTAATGAGTCATTAGTTATTCCACGCACCCATTTTAGTGTCTTTTTTATAAAGATGCACTCCGTTTGAAAATAAAATGGCAAACCAGTTCCACAGAGTGACTAACCGACTAGTGCGATACGAACTTCCGAACCGGTCACTGCCATCTTCACGCGCACAGCATTTTAAATACACCGGGATAATCTAAAAACCAATTCGCGTCCAACAAAAGTTATGGATGTAGGAGCTTTATTAATTTTAGTAGCATTATCTAATGCTATTGAATGTATGAAGCCAGGAAAACCTTCAATTGACTGGAGTGATAACGTGTTTTCAATCGTCGATGTTAGTAAATCAGCTACGGCCTATAATAAACTAGTAACCAGAAAAGAATCTGTCGATGTCACAGTTTCGTGGCACGTCTGGTCTGGAAGTTATCAAAATGCCACAGCAAAAGTATTGGTCGATAAAAAACAAGTATGGAAAGGAACTCAAGACGGTACAGGCGGTAAAGCTAAGTTTGTCATGAAAATAGGTGGCAGATTTCAAATGCAAGTCGAACTGTGCAACAAAGAAGGATGTACTGCAAGTGATGCTAATCTACTAGTCGTAGGAGATACCGATGGTAGTCATTTAAACCCGCTCGAATACGAAATTGGAGAGAAGAACAAACCCTTTAAACAGACATCTGGTAAAGTTGTGGCAGCGTATTTCGTCGAATGGGGAGTCTATCCACGAAAGTATCCAGTTAACAGAGTTCCTATACCGAACTTAACGCATTTACTTTACGGTTTTATCCCCATTTGTGGTGGTGACGGTATTAATGACAGTTTAAAACAAATCAATGGAAGCTTTGAGGCTTTACAGAGATCTTGTAGAGATCGAGATGATTTTAAAGTAGCTATTCATGATCCGTGGGCAGCTGTACAAATGCCACAAAAAGGTGTGACTTCATGGAAAGAACCGTATAGGGGAAATTTTGGACAATTAATGGCGGCCAAACAAGCTCGACCAGATTTAAAAATACTACCTTCAATTGGTGGATGGACTCTCTCGGACCCATATTACTTCATGGGCGATAGTAGTAAGCGATCGACATTTGTAAATTCCGTAAAAGACTTTTTGAGAACTTGGAAATTCTTTGACGGCGTCGACATAGATTGGGAATATCCTGGAGGAAAAGGAGCTAATCCCAAATTAGGGAAGCCAACTGATGGTAATACGTATTTATTAGTCGTACAAGAAATGAGAGAAATGTTGGATAATCTAGCGAAAGAAACTGGAAAAAAATATGAGCTAACTTCAGCAATAAGCTCTGGTTGGGATAAAATTAACAAAGTAAAATATAATGAGGCTCAAAAATATATAGATCACATATTTATAATGACATACGACTTTAAAGGAGCTTGGTCTTTTACTGATTTGGGATATATGACGGCTCTTTATGCACCTGCTTGGAATTTAGAAGAGAAATATTCTACGGACTATGGAGTTCAATGTCTTTTAGATCAAGGAGTTAGCTCTAAGAAGATTGTAGTGGGAGTCGCTATGTATGGTCGTGGCTGGACTGGTGTTCATGGATACAAAGATCTTAATCCTTTTACTGGAAACGCTACTGGTCCTGTGCAAGGTACTTGGGAAGACGGCGTGGTTGATTATAGAGAGATCGCTAAAAATAAAGCTAATTGGAAATATAGTTATGATACCAAAGCGCAGGCTCCATACGTTTTTAAAGAAGTTACTGGTGATTTAATAACTTATGACGACGGAAGGTCTGTTATGGAAAAGGGTAAATATGTGAGGAATAAGAAGCTTGGTGGATTGTTTGCTTGGGAAATTGACGCTGATAATGGTCAGATTTTAAATGCAATGAACCTTGGCCTTGGTAATCAACCCATGTAGTTTATTGTGAAATATACTCTTACTTAAATTAACTGTGTTTTAGTAAAACCCTTTTAAAATAGGATATCCTTAAACATAAATTTGTTATACTACTATATTATTAGATAATTTATTGGTTCAGACGCCGAGTAGATGTGGAATACATTTATTGGTTCACACGCCGAGTAGATGTGGAATACGTAGTATTTAAAACCGGGGTAAATATATTCGTATATATATATTATAAATCTACACGTATCGGGATTGAATTGTCGTCAGTCATAAGTGTCTGATTCTAGTTGCTAACATTCACTGCAACTTACCATTAGGTGGCAGCAAGGTCACATGTCGTGCCAGTATATGTATATATATACTAGATGATTTATTGGTTATATATATATATGTATTTATATATATATTTACCCCAGTTTTAAATAATACGTATTCCGCATCTACTAGGCGTCCCAACAAATAAATTATCTAATATACTCGTATATATACTGGCACGACATGTGACCTTGCCGCCACCTAATGGTAAGTGGCAGTCAATGTTAGCAACTAGAATCAGACACTCATGACTAACGATATCAATCCCGAAACGTGTAGATACATTTTACTGGGTTTGTCGGCACGAACAGTGGATACTTCCCCGCCCTAGCAGACTAGGCTGATTACCACCATCAGTTCCTCCTACCACCTATTTGTTGTTCTCGTTACAAGTATGTGTCAATTGCAAAGATGTCAAATGCCAATTATTACTTTCAAGGAGAACTAATATTGTAAATTTGTCATGATGATGTTTATACAAAAATAACGCTTGACATAAGTCTTACTAAATCTAAAAATACTAAATAAATAAAAATCTGATTATAGCATAATTATTTTATTTTAATACCCTGTATGTTTTGACTCAATTTGATCGGTAAACCCAGCTTTTTTAGATACTCACGATTAACCCAGCACCCGCGCTGGTAATCTACGTCCTCCTCCTTGCGTCGTTTTCCTCAATGCTGAGGGTCGTCACCCCCTCCACGGATCACTTTGTCTCGGACGATGCTGCGCCATCCGGGTCTGCAAACGGTGGCATGCAGCGCACTGTGGACTGGGGTGTTAAGAATGGTTCGGATCTGGTCAGACCAACGGGCTTCGGCCACGGGGTCTCTTGCCTTCGATTTTACGTATATGCTTTTAAAAAAATCATCTCTTTCTTTATATAGAACTACGAGTATACTAACTCCTATTGTATGAAAAATACTTGTTAAAAAACCTAATGTCATAAAAATAGGATCAAATTGGCTTTAACTATCTGTGAGCCAGTTACAAGTCGGCTCAGATCTAAAATAGGGATCTAACCGGTTAACTGGGCGCTTTGTCTTCTCAGAAACCGTGCTAGTGGCGGGATCAATGAAGACTTACAGAAATTGTTTTGATACGGCAGGTTGTGCGTGGTGAGTTGTTAAAATTCTGACCTTTCTTCTAAGCGTCTCAGGCTCGAGTTCCGGCATGCACAAATAAGAAATTATCTCTCCTATGCATGTTTCTCTAAAATTAATAAACTCCGTCACAGTAAAGCATGTAAACGGTGCCTGTTCTACTAAACCAATGTGGAATCAATACAAATTGGCTATTTTAAAAATGACATTTTGCATGGAGGAGCCTTTTTTTTGCATTTTCCGACATAAAGTTTCTTAGGAAAAGTTGTTTGTTTCTATCAATAGAATCACATATTAGCCTAACGTGTTACCACACAAAGTAACCCCGTATATTAGTTTTAGTAAATAAAATAGATCGTTAAAAAATAAATGTTTTTGCTATTTTTATTTGTCTATAATATTATATTAGACGTCTAATGACGCTTCGTTACGTTAAATCGATCATCGGCAGCAATTCCTAATGAGTGATTTGTTTTTCATTACCAACTTACTCATGGTTCTCTTGGTCTTTATTACTTAACTTTAGATTTATATGTAAAAACCTTTAATAGTTCTTAGTGAATTTACTGTATAATATTTACTATAATATTGTCAACTGTTGGTTTTCCAAAATGAATAAATAAATAAAATAAAGAAATAATTAGGTACCTACTTATATGACAGTGAAAATATGTAAAATTGGATTGTGCGAGCGAGAGAAAGGCAAAACGTTATATAAAATAGCGTGGTTTCTGGCTGCTCTGGCGTTATAATACTGTTTATTTATATATATTGTAAGATGAAAGAGACAAAGTTTTTGGCTAGCAGATAAAAAATGCTAGTGAAAAACTCAAAGCTTGGCCTCGCCAACTTGACGGACACGGCTCATCTTGTCGTATAATGATCTCTCCTGCAATTAGCTATCACCGAGTGCAGATAAGACGGTGGGGATTCATTAGGGAATAATTGAGATTACCGGCCATAGCCGATTGTGCCATTCAATATTGAAATCATTCAGAAAGCTCCTAAATGGGGTTTATCTTAATCCTAGTTATAATGGCCTAATACTTTACGGTACAACGCAAATTATAGACAGTTTTCTTAATATAAATATTAATTAATGTTTCCCAATTTCGTAAAGAGTTAAAATAGTTTAATATCCGCAATCGCAGGTCTGGACATTGTCTTTCATTTCTTTATGGCATTCTTTATAATCCCAATGCACCTCCTTACCTAAAGGATCGCTTCCAATTCTTATGTGACTCTCTCAGCCTTCCACTTCGTTCTTCCAATAATAACCTACTTCAAATTCCTCCACACTTTTCCAGGAGATATTGAGATCCTTTAACAGTATCTGCTCGATGGAACAAACTTCATTTAATTATTAGGCAGGCTTAAAATATTTACTTCATTAACTCAAATTGCGCAAATACGCTAACCTTGGTATCGGTTACGAATTTGCGCCGTTTGGGGTCGAGACGATGGGCCCATGGGGACCGTCAGCGAGGCGCTTGGCCAAGGAGTCAAAGCGGCTGACAGAAAGTTCTGGAGACAGAAAGGCTGACAATTATTTCTGCCAACGTATTAGCCTCGCTATACAGAGGGGAAATGTTGCCAGTCTCCTTGGGACTATCTCGGATGGGATGTCTCTAGAGGACATTTTTTATTTATACATAGGTTAGTTTATTTTTAATTTTATTATTTAGGTAGCTTTTAATTTATATTTAATGTACCTACTAATTAACTTCGAATTTTACATATTTTAACTTCATTAACAGAATAAATCTGAGAGTAGAGCGGTGGTGGCTAGGTTGTAAGGTCAGTTCAAACCGTGTACCAAGAAATACACTTTTTTTACGTTCATTTGTCATAGATATAGAACACTACCGTTCTCTACCGCTTCGCAAAGCACGTTAAGCCGTCGGTCCCGGTTCCACTAAAACCAACTTCTGGAATCGTTAATAAAAATTGACATTTCTCAGTCAGATTTAACATTAACAGGTCACTCCTAAGCTAAGCTGCTGGTCTTTCGCTAACAGCTTACTTATTGGACCACTTTGCTGCTTAGTCTTCTACTAGCAGGGGTAAAATCATTCAAAATAATTAAATTAATGACGTTTCATAAATGCCTGTAATAGGTTTACGCGAATAAAGATATTTTGACTTTGACTTTGATATTAAAAATTTACAACACACTCTCGCCAACCCCAGGCCAGCGTTTCGAGTGTAGGCCAAATTCTTCAGATATATGTTTCGGAAGGCCCATATCCAACAGTGGAGGCCTAGGACGCTCTGTTCTAGGGGCTGTGATAAATGAAAAAAAAACACAATAGGTCGCCATAATTCACTTCTCATATAGGTATATCTATTTTATATTTAGGTATATATAAATCCTGTAATAAGTTGGTATACCTACTATATGTATAGTACTAATGTCGATATTATACCGTGTGAGTTTGTATGGTTTTACGTTAGACTAATATGTTGTTCTATTGATAGAAACAAACAACTGTTCCTAAGAGACCATATGTCGGAAATTACAAAACAAACTATTAATTTTAAAATAGGATATTTGTATGAAGAACCCAAAAAAAATGTCATTTACGATACATTTACGATATATGGTTTCTTGGGAAAAGTTGTTTGATTCTATCAATAGATTCGCATATAATAGATTCGCTATGCTGACCTGAGTGCCTGTTTGTCGCAGCAGCTCTCTCATTTATTTTTTATGTATTTATCTTGTCTATTTTTTATTTAATTATTTGTTGGTAATTTTTTTTGTGTAAATATTTTTTTTCTTTCTTGTTTTCTTTCATATTAGTCTAACGTAAGACTATACAAAGTCATGTATAACCTTCCCACTATGCCTTCTTTGAAAGTCATCAAAATCTCGAAAAGCATTTAAGCAAACATAATGGTCTTATAATAGTTCTTTTCCACCAGAATTACACAAAACGTTTTTCGTGAAAAAATGTGCTATTAAAATAAAATTGTAATTGCTCAATTTTTTTTAAAAGTATTTTACGACTTCACTTCACTCACATGTTGTGCTCAGTATAATGAAAAACTAGATAGGTAGGTCCTTCATAATAAGTATCATCACGACCGTTTCCCTTTCGGGGTGGTCAGAAAACACGCTTATAAATAAGCGGATTTACATTTAGCGAACTTTACTATAGGCCAATCATGACAAGTGGCAAGCTCGTCGATGTCTCCAGCGTACCAAACTTGAGAAATATCACAAATAAATTAAATGTATTTATTTACTTCATAATAATTTTATATATAACATTTAAAAAAAAAACGAAACCTAAATAGGTATCTATTGTTTGGGACGAGTTTGAAGCGCTATTTAATGAAAGTTTCTTACACCTAACTCAAGTTACCTGAATTTTGACTCGAGTTAGTTCGAGTCGTAGTTCATTCTGAGTTGGCACATATCTAAACCTTAGTTTTGATATGAAATCAGTTTAAAATTTAATGCAATTAAAAATGTGAATTGTATCACTTTTCTCTGGCGGCTAGAGCTTTTGATAACTCCAGCGAAATTATATGAAAGTACGCGAATCGTTGGTTCTGCAATCTAATTACATGCACTCTCCCAAATTATCTCGCACCATGCTGAAAGCTTTTATTCTTTCAGTTTTTACCTAGCTTTTTACAAATCAACAATAAATGAGAGTTTCCACTTCACGTAACTACGCGCTGTAACTGTTACTAAAGAAAAAATATATTATAACAACTGTAATGTACATTTTCGTCATGATCGTAGAACAATGCCGGATTTTAAAAAATACCCATGATTTTGCATTATTTCGATAGCAAATAACAGAAATTATTATAACTTGGTTAAAAAATCTGATTTTATATATATATAAAATCAATATCTAATCTCAAATTTTCACTGTTAGCATATATATATATATATGCTAACAGTGAAAATTTGAGATTAGATATTTTTTGTATACATAATATTGCAAAGGCTGTAAATTTTCCCACGAATAAATAAATAGTTTTATATTGTTTGTGGTCTGTAATTTATAGTGCAATTGTTAGAAAGGGTTCCAATATGAAATCTAGAAGGTTTGCACTTATTATGAGACTAGTATTAACTTAAAAAAGAAGTGACAAAAAAACAGTTGAAATAACTTTGAATGGCCGCCATGAAAATCTTAAATATAGTAGATCCATCACTGTTCTACGATCATGACGTTTTAAGAAGAAGTCCACAGTTTTTTATATTTTAGACGAGGTTTAATGTTAATAATGACAATATTAACAAATTCATAAGTTGGTTTTAGTGGAACATGCTCTCAAGACAAGGCACGGGTACGGTGGTGTTGTAAATCTATGACAAATGTACGTAAGAAAAGTGTATTTCTTATTGGTACAATCCGGGGTTCGAACCCCATTTATGATATTAAGGAACGCGTTTTTACCGCTCTCTCGACAACAACGGGTTGAAAGCATTTCTAACCCAATTAATAACATCTAGTCCATTCGTTAAGCGCAAGATTTGTTAATCAGCGCAAAGGGGAAAACTTTAATTAGATAGTTGGAGGTAAAATAAATGAATTAACTTGTGTCTCTGAGATTTCGCCGAGTTTCAACTACTTTCAGAGAAAACTAACAAGTATCATTACGACCTTTCCACTTTGTGGGGTAGTCAGTAACTACGCTTTTGAAGCTAAAAAATTAAAACTTGATTCATCATTGTCATTACAGCCCCTGTAGAACACAGAGTCCTAAATCTCCACTGTTGGAGATAGACCTTCCAGGACATATATCTGGACATATTGGCCTACACACGCCAAGCCTGGTCAGACGGTTTGGCGAGGGTCTGATGTCATTTTTTATGACAATTTGTTAACAATTCCAGAAGTTGGTATTAGTGGAACCGGGATCTCCGAGGCACGTACGGTGTTGTTTAAAAGTCCATTTTTCATTGGTACAAGCCGGGGCCCAAACCTCTACCTTTTGTATTAAAGGAAAGCGTAATTACAACCGAACCACCACAGCTCTCGATAAATATTAATAGACTATTGCTTGAATTTCTACATACCACCAAATTTTACGGTTTTTTCGCTACCGCCTACGTGTTCTAGTGGTTAAGTCAGTGGATTTAGACGCGGAGGTACCGAGTTCTGTACGCTGGAGACATCGACGAGTTTGCCACTTGTCATGATAGGCCTATAGTAAAGTTGTCTAAATGTGAATCCGCTTCTTTAAAAGCGTGGTTACTGGTATTTACTTAGCCAAAGTAACTTTCCTTAAAAAACCCTTTTAGACATTTTTACACAGTCACAATCTATAAAGCATTGCTGCTTTGTCCAATTATGTTAGACTGCAAAACTTAAGTTTTGTAGAATTATTATAATAAAATATCCATATTGATTAAAGTTAGAACTATTCTAGCAATGATCAATGAAATTTAAAAAGGAATTTATTTATTATTTAAAACTTTATTGCACGTTATACAAGGGACGGACTTAAGCCGCTAGACATTATCTGACAGCCAACCTTAGAGACAATGGACCATTTTAAATGTAAGTTAGGTGCAATTTTTTAATACCAACATATGGTAAATATAATTATTAATAAATAAGTCTATACACCTATTATATAAATACAATAATATTACTAAAATACATACTAATAATACATATACTACATATGATCAATTTCATAATTTATGAACCATTTAAATATTACGATGACACCATGTTTTTAAACATTTTTCAGTTGGATGCTTGTTGGATTTCTACTGTCAGTTCATTCTACATAAATTTGCGGCGATAATAGCATTTGCCATAAATCCAGTATGGTGAGAGGGAATGGAGAGAATAGAGTTGTGAGAAGAGCGGAGAGACTTGGACATGGAATGAAGAAAGATAGGTAAATTTACTCTTGAGGTATTTCGGTATCACAGGCTCGTTGAGTATAAAAAATAGTAAGCAGAGAATTCGGAGATTCCTCCGACAGCGAATTGGTAGCTACTATAATGATATCTATTTCTCCAGACATTTAATTGTAAAACAGCGTCGGTCATGAACTTTTTGCTTGTAAAAGAGTTGCAAATTATAATTAGTTTCGTAATCAGATTAACCCAAACAATTTCCGTATGTCAGATCCCTTTTCCATATTAATTCATAATTAGCAAAGACTTTTAGCCAAAGATACCGCGTTAAGTACAAAATTAAATTTAAATTCGGTTTCTCGACCGCAATATCTCGGGCGGATATTTATAGAAAGTAAAAAGGCACAATTGCATATTTTTCTTACTAATTGACCTTTTTTTAATTTAATTAAATACTCGCAAATACGAGTCGATTAGCAACGACTACGTGTTTGTGCCTTTTGGTCTTGAGACAATGGGTCCGTGGGGGCCAAGTGCAAAGAAGTTATTTAAAGAGTTGTCTAAGCGCCTGGTTAATGCTGTATGTGACAAGAGGGCTGGCAGATTTCTCGCGCAGCAAATCAGCATTGCTGTGCAGCGGGGGAACGCTGCAAGTGTTCTTGGCACACTGCAACAGGAACAAATCATGGGTGAGTATTTTTATTTATAATTAGTTTTCTAATTTAGTTTTAATTTTTATTTCATAATTATTTCATAACCTTTGTATTTTACATCGATTATTAAATATAATATCAAACAATTCACATGTTTTTTAAGCTATTGCATAGCTTTTATCGCAGGCTTTGAGCGCGGCGACCGAATCAAGAAATTCCGTAACGAAAATAAACCTAACACCCCCCACTCCGACCGGCACAGCGGTGCGGCGTTGAAAGCCGTGCATCGTCTAATAACGTCGTTTCAGTTCGGCAGACTTCGGCACGGTGTTTGTGTGCGTGCGACCAGACGTATGCGCGTAGACTAGCTTCTAACTGCTCATAACTGATTCTATCTCTTTTATTTAAAACTTTATTGCACATAAATATACAAAGGCGTGACATTATGTCGCTTGACATTCTCTGCCTGTCAGACCTTCGGGAGAACGAGAACATTTATGTGAGGTAGGTGCAATATATCAATTTAAATTAAATATATTAAAAATATAAGTCTACCTATAGAATATTATTTATAGATTATAATAAATATTTATTAATAAAATTACATACTCACATACATATATAAACTACATAAATAATTTATATACTACCTACATAAACATAAATTTAGTTATAAGTATGAGATTACAATACCTGGTACAGCGGTAACCCACCAGGAAATTTAGAATTAGTAAGTCCGATTGTTAATGTAAGCTCCATTTGAGGGAACACTTTTAGCCCGTTAATGGCACATCCTTACTTGAATTTTTACGATCATTGATAAATTAGGCAGAAATTTTCACAACCCTACTACGGGATTAAGAAAAATGAATTTTCACTTCTGGAAAGTTAATTAATTATTTGCTTATGCGCATAAAACATGGATCCAGGTGGGATTTCGTTAATTTAGAGCAACGGGCTTCCAAATTTGACTCGAATTAGGGGTTTGTTTTCGTTTTAAATGCTGATATTTTTAAGTTATGCTTTATTTTAATTTAAACTGCCTCCGTGGTCTAGCGGTTAAGTCCGTGGATTTAGACTCGGAGGTACCGGGTTCGATTCCTGGTCGGGACACAAAAATATTTATTAATGGATAAAAATACATTTAATTAATATTTAATTTATTTGTGATATTTTCTCGAGTTTGGTACGCTGAAGACATCGACGAGCTTGCCACTTGTCATGATTGGCCTATATTAAAGTTGGCTAAATGTGAATCCACTTATTTATAAGCGTGGTTTCTGACCACCCCGAAAGGGAAACGGTCGTGATGATACTTTACTTTTACTTTACTATTTTCATTTAAATATTATTGTATTAGGGGATACTCTAGTTGCCTCCGTAGTCTATCGGTTAAGTCCGTGGATTTAGACTCAGGGGTAACGGGTTCGATTTCTGATCGGGACACAATTATTTATTTGTGGTATTTCTCGAGTTTGTTACGTTAGAGACATCGACGAGCTTGCCACTTGTTAAGCCTATAGTAAAGTTGGCTAAATGTGAAAAATTATATATATAGTTATAAAAAAAGCGTGGTTTCTGACCACCCTGTAAGTACGGTCGTAATTATACTTTTTTTTTACTTACTCTAGCTTCTTTGTAAATCCCAAGTCTAAGTTGCACCAAAATGTAGTCTGTAAATCTAAAAATGGCGTCGAATGTATCAGTTGGAACAATCGACGCAATTTTTAACTTTCATCGTTACAGTTACATACACTTTGTTTTGGTACAACTTAGCCTAATTTTTTTCAGTTAATCGAAGATCGTCCATCAAATTTCCATTTTTCTTAGTGTATTATTTCAGATAAATATTCAAAGTGTATAGTTAGATATAGTGTACTTTATGAAGCTCGATGTTCAGTAAAATCCTTGCAAGGCGTGTAAGGGTTATCCTCTATCCTCCTGGCTCCAGTATAGGACTTAGGTAGGATAATAAATAAGGCTATGCAATCTCATCTCGCTTGCATTACCCTCAGCGAAATGATCCAACACAATAATGGTGTACCAACTTACTTGCCGCCACTTACTGATATAGGGTGACTATGATTTTGATAACAGATCGGTTAAAAATCGAACCTCCTCCTCGCTCTCCTCAGTGATGAGGGTCGTGACTCCCTCCTCTGATCACTTTGTCCCGGACGATAATGCGTTTACCAGCCTATCCAGATTGCCAGTACTTTTTCGAGCTATATGACCAAAATGCGAGTACTCAAGGACTCGTTACAGATGGAAGACAACCTGAAAGTGACTTTGAACTCCTTAATGCAGATTTCTGAATACAATTGCTAGGCGCCATGGATCAGTATGAGTTGTCAAACGTTATCAGCGTTTTCTCGGTCCCTCACCAAAAACAGCGTGGCCAAATTCTCGAGAAGCATGTTCTGGAAGGTTCATCTCCCGCAGTGGAGGAGATTGGGATTCTCGTGGCTTCTCCGCATTTAGTCTTTAGTAGACTATTTTGCTGACCTTCGCTCCGTTAGCACAGGAGTCCCGTCACGTTCCTGGAGACCTGAGTAGAGAGCATAGTATCCCGTCACCCATTGCGCGAAGCTTAACTAAGTTAAGGCTCAAAAGGCATCGCGTAAGGCGCCTGTCAAAGTTTGGAGGGGCCTCCCCGGACTGTCTGCAGTCTATGACCGATGTCCACATCTGCCCTTACAGTCTATCAGTTCTTTATCGCATTGTATCGCAAGAATTGGAAAGGTATGGGGATATAAATAATTAAAATTTCACAAAATGTCATTAATATTTTGAGAGTAACCATGAAAAAACCTTCTCCTGTAAAAAAGGAATGGCGGTTACGATATTCTTCCTGAAAAGGCTAAATATCAGAATAATAGCAGAATTTTAAAATACAGCGTGCAAACGTTTTTATATATTAGTCTATTGTCTGTTTTCATCTGTAATTGTTTGCAGGAATGACAACACGTGACGTCCATTCCATTTAACAAATTTTGGGTTTTTTTTTTACTAACACGACTGTGACCTTGCGCTCTCTAACACTAGGCCAGCTTGGCTGGGCATGACGGCAATTCAAGCCTGATCCCGAAATGTGTGATACACTTTACTAGGTTTATCAGCACGAACGGTGGATACTTTCCGGCCCCGGCAGACTGGGAAAATTACCACCATCTATTCTACCACCTATTTGATCATTATTTAAACAGTGTATTGTGCCTTGAAATAATTATGTACAAGATTAGCACAAAAACTCTTGGTTTAAAATTATTATTCCAGAATTAACCAATTTTTTAAAAGTTTTTTTTTAAATAACTGCCTCCGTGATCTAGCGGTTAAGTCCGTGGATTTAGACTAGGAGGTACCGGGTTCGATTCCTGGCCGGAACACAAAAAAAAATATTAATGTAAATAAACACATTTAATTTATTTGGGACATTTCTCGAGTTTGGTACGCTGGCTTGGCTAAATGTGAATCTGCTTATTTATAAGCGTGGTTTCTGACCACCCCGAAAGGGGAACGGTCGTGATGATATTACACTTTTACTTTAAAAAAAAAACAAACGATTAAAGAACACTAGAGAAGCATGTGTATTATGGTTACCCTACTTATTACCCTTTTTTCCAGATTGGTAAAGTAATGTTCCCGGTTGAGATAAGCGTGAGATGTGGCCGCTCCCAATGGAATGGATATTGGCTGTTTGCTCCAACTTGTTCTCAAAATTTGGCAGTTCGAGAGCCTTTCTAGGATTGCCTTTCTTGCCGAGCACATAAACCCAAATAACAACCAACAGTATCATGCTAAATGGTAGCTAAAAATACGTAATTCAATTTCCATTTGAAGGGAAGACATATTTCATAGTATTTTTAAAGGGTTTTACGCTTGTGCTTCTCTCTCATTATGACATTATGTCACGCCTTATGTGCAATAAAGTTTTAAATAAATAAATTAATTAATTAAACAACGATTTTCAATCCAAAATAAATCGTTAGCGGCGGCAGAAATAATTTTGATATGTACATTTGTCATCGATTACCAACACCACCGTTCCCGTACCTCAGAGAGTAGAGAGAGGTCCCGGTTCCACTAATACTAACTTGTGGAATCGTTAATAAATTGTCATTTAAATTGACATCAGACCCTCGCCAACCCGTCGTGCCAGCACCAGTGTGGCGAGTGTAGATAGTTGTTCTTGATAGCCCATCTCTAACAGTAGAGGTCTAGGTCGCTGTGTTGATGAAGATATAAAGAAGGATATTTTATTTAAAAAATATATATTTGTCGATTATAAGATGTTTCTTTATCGACAATAAGATAATAATATTTAATAAAAGCTTTACGATGAAAAATTTACATTAAACGACAGTGTGACCAATCGACGCAAAATGTATTACCAATTTTAATTAAGTATAATATATAAAATTTGCCAAAAATAATATTTTTATTTAAATGCGACGTAAATTAATAATTACTTAGGACAAATCTGAAGATTTTGATAATTGTAGTATATCAAAATGTTACTAGGCTTAATGTTGCCAGGAAGAAAATTGTCGGTAATTATAATCAACAAGTAGTACTCGATCATATTGATGGATGAGCCGAGTTGGGATCTGTCGGCCAAAGTCTAACTGTATCAATAAGCAACCCGCAACTTACCGTCAGATGCTGTTAATGATAACCACACCACTATTCTTGAGCAAACAATTCCAATACTATTTCATGAACGTCTTAAAATATTATTATTATTACCTTCTTTCTCATATAATTTTAATTAAATATATTTGAAAAACATTACTTTCTACTAATAATTAAAATCAAATGAATTAAAAACTATACATTATAAACAAAACTTTACTATAAATAAAAATATTTACCTATGATTTGATTGTATACTTACCTACCGATCTATTACGCTTTGCGAATGACTTCTGAGAAAACCTAACTAATACCTATTACGCTTTGCGAATGACTTCTGAGAATACCTACCTAATACCTATTACGTTTTGCGAATGACTTCTGAGCATATCTAACTGATACCTATTACGCTTTGCAAATGACTTCTGAGCATACCTAACTAATACCTATTACGCTTTGCAAATGACTTCTGAGCATACCTAACTAATACCTATTACGCTTTGCGAATGACTTCTGAGAATACTTAACTAATACCTATTACGCTTTGCGAATGATTTCTGAGAATACTTAACTAATACCTATTACGCTTTGCGAATGACTTCTGAGAATACTTAACTAATACCTATTACGCTTTGCGAATGACTTCTGAGAATACTTAACTAATACCTATGACAGGGGTTTATCGCTTTTGCTTCCCTCTACCTTGAAAGAAGACAATTTTTTAAGCATTCTATGGATTCAATGTGCTGGACCGGGTCCTTTGTGTGTGGGAAAGAGATAAGAAGAATGGTGTCTCGGGCTTGCGACCGACAATAACATGGTTTACAAAGGTGGCCTCCAATTTTATTTTATTTCTCAAAAGTACACTCAGACCTAAAAAAATCATTGAAAATATAGATGTGCGAGCGAGAGCGACGCAGCGATTAAATAAAAAAAAATGGTCATACGCTTAGAGCAAGAAATCAACGATTCTATGCTCTGTGGTCATACGACGTATTTTTTTAGGTTACGCGGAACTTAAACGACGATATGTACGAGTAAGTATAAACTAATAAGGCTATTCGAACTCGATTGAATTTAGTTCAGTCCCGCAATGTTTTAGATGAATAGGGCTGTTGCAAGTTTATTCAGTAGTTTAGATTAATTGGCGGTTTCTCTGATGTTTCCTTTACAATTTAGGAAAACCATTTTGTAATTACTTTGACGCCATTTTTAGAAATCGATAAATTACCTAAAATTACTTCAAAGAAAAATTTACATTTTCAATAACTTATTTTGTATAAAACAATAATTACTTGACAACTTATAATCTACGTTAAACATTTATTTGCGAAAAAACGTTCGCGGTTCGATCCCAAGCATGTACCAATCACTAATACTTTTCTTACGTACATTTGATTGTATATCTCTAAAATGTCCGTAATTTTATTCCCTAGTAATAAATAAAACAGGTTTATGAATATAATAAGTTTTATTTAACAAAATGCTTTACAACTTAAATCAAAGCGCAAAAACGGACAAATGACAGTCGTCGTAGTGACGTTCCCAAACCCCAACGACTAGAGTTGTAGTCTCGAATCAATGGAGTGTATCAAGCAAAGCTTTTTGTAGATGTCGCTAGCGGCAATGGTACCTTGTTAACACCTATGACGCATCATTTTTTAAATGTTTTTGTATCTTTTTCTATTTTTATAAAAGAGAAATGTATTTTAAGTTAACATTGCCTACCTTAGAAGACGACTTAAGAAAGCGAACACCGTCTTTTAAAAGATAAAAGGTTAAATTAATAGAACGGCAATTTTGAGATCTTTTTTGATTTTGCTTGGAAATCTCGATTTGTACACTTAAAAGCTGCTCACTTCGACATGATATCCAGAAATTAATAGATTTCGTAATAAAATTACAAGATTTCTATGCAACTGACAGTTATATAAGGTACCATCTATCATGCGCCATCTATCGTGATAAAAAGTTAGTGATACACCCCATTGAATGACCATTATCGATGACTTCGCAAATAATATTCTAACACTAGTAAGTTGATACGACTACATTTATCAAAAGTACACTCTTGAAAAATCTTTGAGAGGGATTCAAAAGCGTTATACCATCTTAAAATTATTTCTGAAGGGAAAGAAAAATATTAAAAAAACGTTCATAAAATATGTTTTGTAGGTACAATAAACTTGGAAAAAAAACACAATCTTGGCGACAAATAGCAAATCATATAATCGTATAAGCTACAGCTTTAGTTCTATAAATTACGATATGATATATAATGATACTTTCTGTTTGATAAAAGTAGAAAAAGACTTCACCGATCAAGATTATTCAGAAAACCGATTACTCCATCAAAGCTCAGATCAAGTCTCAATTTACCACAAAAATATTCCACCACTGCAATACTCGAGGGAACTCGCTATAAGCTATACAACTACCCCTTCTTGCCATAGATATAAAGGTGATTTCACTTTGTGTAGCCAAGTACGTGGTTTGAGAAAAGGAAGTCAAACAACTTTGATCCGCGAATCGGAAAATAGTAAATGAATGTAATTTTGTAACATCTGCCTTTTGGGATGCGGATTGCTGGATAAACTCGCTAAGTTCTTTTTCGTACTTTAGTTTAGTAATCCATATGACCTATACAGATACGTTTGACTAAACATCATTTGACCGCCTCCGTGGTCTAGTGGTAACAAACGTTGCCGTGAACTCGGGAGGTCGTGGGTTCGATTCCCACTGGAGGCAAGTTGTACATTGTATAATTTGTCTCGGTCTGGGTGTTTATATGTATATATTTACAAAAAATAATAATAATATATGTAGTTTATCAACCATCTAGTTTCCGTAACACAAGCCTCGTAGCTTACCACGGAAACTAGATGGCGCTGTGTGACTTGTCTGGAAATATTTATTATTATTATTTATTATTATCTGTGTGTCCAAAGACATTAAATATACCGCATGATTTTGTATGGTCTTACTAGAGACTAATCATTACAGCCCCTAGAATCCAGCGTCCCAGACCTCCACTGTTTCTTGTCCTGTTTTGTTATACTCGTATATATTTAATGTCTCTGATTAATCAATATCATTTAATACTTTTAAGTTTAAGCAAAAAAATTTACATATTTTAACTCCACAAATTTCTACTTCCTAATAATATATTATCTTTATATATGTATATCTACTATAATAAATATATATTGATGAGTATTTATGTAGTTTATTGGTTAGAATTGCACCCCACATATTTATACTGTTTCACTCTCCCAAAGGTTAGCTGGTAGAAAAAGCCGAAATGGCTTTAAGTTCACCTTTGTACATACTTTTAAGTAAAGTGCAATAAAGTATTTAACAATAATAATAATAATAATAATTTACTTACGGTTATGGCTTGGTACCATCCTTCCATAAAATAAATATTTTATAAAAGTGTAAAATTTCCGCACAAATAGAAACTGTCTATATGTCTGGCAGTCGCGATCAAACCTTCTACTATTTAAGCCCTTTGCACCTACCTCATAATCAAAATTATCTGCATTGTCCCAAAGGTTGAGTGCTAGAGAATGCCTAGCGGCATTAAGCCCGCCCCTTGTACATAGTGCAATAAAGTTTTTGCCTATAGTAAAGTTGGCTAAATGTGAATCCATTTATTTATAAGCGTGGTTTCTGACCACCCCGAAAGGGAAACGGTCGTGATGATACTTTACTTTACTTTTTCAGCTAATGTTTTATTTATTTGATCGTAATAGGCAAGTCTTGGTCTGCCGGGCCTCTTTTACCCACAACTTTGGCATTATATACCTGGTTCGTCAATCTTTCTTCACTTATCCTTTCAACATGTCTGAACCATCGGAGCATGCCTTTCCTTATTTTTGTCACTATGCTTTCTTTAATACCTATTCTTTTGCATATTTCGTCATTACGTATACGGTCCATCAAAGTTACGACGCAAAGACCTCATTTCTACTGCATTAACTCTACTCTCATGCGTATTCTGACATATCCATAGCTCGCTTCCATACATAAGTGTTGGTTCTTAGCTCATTACTTTTTTTTTTTTTTTTTTATACTAGCGCGACATGTGACCTTGGGCCCACCTGATGGTAAGTGGCGTGCAAGGTCCATGAATGTTAGCAACTGAAGTCAGATACTCGTAACTGCCATCAGTCCCTAACACTATGCCGGCTTGATTAGATGCTTTTTCACACTTCGCTTGAAGGACTCCAAATTATAGGAAAGTGGAAACACAGAGGCTGGAAGAGCATTTCACATCTTTATCGTACGACAGATGTATGAGTCCCCAAATTTATATGTACGCGAAGGGATGGTGACTACGGTATGTGGGTGCATATTCTGACCTGTGCGTGTGGTTCGGTTGCGGAATGGAGAAGGAGGGATTAGGTTATAGAGTTCTTCGGAGCACTCACCATAGTATAGCCGGTAGAACACGCTCAGAGAAGCCACATCTCGGCGAAGCTGCAGGGATTCGAGAGTTCCAGATGTAGTGGCATCGTCCACAATTCGAACAGCTCGCCTCTGCAGGACATTGAGAGCATCTGTGAGGTACTTGGCGGAACCATCCCAAAGGTGAGAACAGTATTCTATACATGATCTGATCTGTGCTTTGTACAGCAACAGTCTAATTGAAGGCGGAAAAAACCGCTTCACCTTGTTCAGTATTCCGAGCTTTCTTGACGCTGTTTTGGTGATGCTCTCAATGTAGTTCCGGTGGCTAAGGTCTGAGCGTATTTCCACCCCAAGAATGTTGAAGCTGGGTTGTAGGTCCAGCGTGGTGCTCTGAAGAGTAGGGGGAGGAGAGAAGGGGGACTTCTTGGCCGTCAACGCGCATGCCTGGGTCTTGTTGGCATTGAACTGGACAAGATTTTGAACACCCCACAAATAGATTTTGTGGAGGGTGTCGTCCAGTTCTGCCGTCATGATGCGCCGTGACTCCTCTAGTTGGTTGCCTACCAAAGCTCGAGGACTCAGATACCGCCCGTGAGCCGTGCTGTCATCTGCATAACAATGAATGTTGCCCAGAGACATATCATTGATATGCAGAAGGAAGAGTGTTGGTGACAACACAGAGCCCTGCTTACTGTTCGTTCTTAGCAAATGCAACTTTAATTTTTACACAGTCACAATCTATAAAGCATTTTAAGACTTATGAGTCTAAAATGTTAGACGCAATGTATTAACATCATTGGTTAGACGGATTATCTTAATAAAAATATCCCATTAAAAAAAATGATAAAGTTGTCTAGTATGAATAACTATACTTGGGTGTGCAGAGGAAAAATTTTAAAACGGAATAAATATTGGAAAATGTAAAATCTTGGGATATCGAAAATATTCTGGTAACGCAGTGGCTATAAAGACATGCTGTGGTGTGAACGGTGCCTTACATACTGTGGGGGTTACATAAAATATATGTAAAAAAACAGGACAGCAGTTTCTTACCGGGCCCACAGTTATTCACATAGAACATCGCAACTGGACATTTTTAATTTTTTGCCGTTATTCGTTGTAGGTAAATCTTTTATTAAAAAGTGTAATGTAATAAAAAAAAATGCGGTAAGTTAATAAGAGGTTACAGCTATCTCATATATATATTTTATACTAGCACGACATGTAACCTTGTTCCCGCCTGATGGTAAGTGGCGCGCAAGGTCCATGAATGTTAGCAACTGGAATCAGACACTCATGACTGAAATCAGTCCCTAACACTATGCCGGCTTGACTAGATGCTCCAGGTTATAGGAAAGTGGAAACACAGTGGCTGGAAGAGCATTCCACATATATCTTGTGCGACAGATGTATGAGTCCCCAAATTGATACGTACGTGAAGAGATGGTGACTACTGTATGTGGGTGCATATTCTCACCTGTGCGTGTGGTTCGGCGGTTGCGGAAAGAAGAGAAACGGATTAAGTTTTAGAGCTCTTCGGAGCAGTCACCATAGTATAGTGTCTATAATGGAGTACAAACATAAAACAAAGGTTTTAACCTAAATAAGCAATACTTACAAATAAACAATAAACAATACATCAAGTCAACAATCTGGTCAAGTATCTGCGAGCAAACGTTGGCTTCATATCAAACAAATCCGAACAGTTACAATTGAAATAGTTGCATGACCTCCAAAAGAGTAAGCTTTGTCCATAATTAAAAAAGCACATAGGGGCATGCAGAACGGATGTGTTCCTCGTTCGTGGTCCGGTAGTTTTAGACCAATTTTACCTACTTAAAATGTTGATAAGATATGAACGTCTGCAATGTCCCTACGTACGTGAAGCGGAAAAATATGATGCTTAATGCATCTCTGTCCATATGAAAGATTTTTCCAAGAAGATAGTCGTATGGCATTTCCTGGAAAAGATCCTAGAAGTTTTATCTTCATGGTATTCCTATTTCTAACAAGAGAGCATCCCCACGGGGGACGTTGCGTCTGATTGCTCAGAAATTTCCCGCGGATTTTACCGACTTTTGTCGAACTATACCGATCTCCACTCAACAAAACAGTACGAGCTATACAACTATTTACATGCTATATTAACCCTTTTGTATATTGAAATAAAGGTCAATTCTTTGTGTATTTTGTTTAGTTGCTGACGATAGCTTGCTCTATTCTAGAAAATGTTTGCAGTGTTTTAGTTTTAACCATCTTGTCTATGATTCCACGTTGCTTGTGGTTATTAAACCTGTGTTTTATTATTGTTTTATTTTAATAACAATGGAAGTAATGGCACCAGTTTAGAGCAATGAGGTCATAATACAACCCTGAATTTAAAGGAACTTCTTTATTTTTTTTATCAAAATCGGTTTAGTATGCGTAAAACAAGACAAACAGTTAAATAATAATAACAAAAATAGTATAAGTTAGCAACTGCAATTAGACATTCATGACATAGCCGACATCCGCTTCTGTAAAAATCGTGGTTTCTGACTACCCCGTAAGGGTCGTGATGGCAATGGTCAATGGGTACAGAAGACGCAGAACCCAGTCAAAAAAGTACCTCATTTTTTAATATTATTATGCGAATAGAAGTAAGGGTATGATTTATGGAGCCACCGTTTCAGAAGTACAGGTATAAATAAGTAAGAGTGTCCACATATAGAATAATCTTTTAGCAGCGAGTGTGTGATATCTATTACTCCCCTTCACGGCGCCAACTGACAAATGGGGTAGCTACACATCACAACAAAGTCGACTTTGATAAATAGATGTCAGCAGAAAGAATGGTTGGGTGTGTACTCTGGCAAAACATAACTTCAACTCTAAAGAGGCTCCACGCTCGGAGCTATAGATGAGTAGTTTTTTTTATCCATATTAATAAAACATTAATTAATTAAATTATTAAAAAGAAAACCTTAAATCAAATAAACTATATTAGGTACATTAAAAACTAAATTGAACTTGAAAAAAACGTATAAAATAAAAAATAAATACTTACTAAAAATAGCTCCTCCAAATCGCTGTCATGTGGCATTGTGCCCAATACCCTGGCAGGATTTCCCCATTAAATAATTTTTAAGAGAAAAAACCTCCAGCCCGATTGTCACCAGCGGGGTGAGGTAGAGTGCACAATCGTTTGAAAACATATCGTCTAAGATCGTTTACGTCTGTCAAAAATGACATTTCTGACAGTCGTAATTAATACGATTGTGGACTCCACCTACCCCGCAGAGACGTTAATGATCCTTGGAACAATTTATTTATAGAATCCCCACGGGCCTATACTACTACTAGTGTTTGAAAGAAAAAGGATGACAACCGTAACGATAAAGATTGGAGAGTGTATTCACTGCGAATGGGAAACGGTGCCCTGGGTGCACTAATCGTCAGTCGAAATGTCAGTGACAAATCTCGACTCGCCATACACAATGCCATGTTGGTACCAACACTTAGTATGGAACCAAGACGTGGATATGTCAGAATACGTATTAAGTAGCAGAAATGAGGTCGTTGCGTCGGATATATATAACTCTGTAACTGTAAGTATTACTTTTAATCATAGTTCTCATTATTTTTTAGTTTTTAAATATTGTTAATATTATTATTTAAATTTCTTAAACATATAATGTATCATAATTGAATGTAGGTTGTGGTCACCTGTTACTGGGGTACCATTCACTAATGTTTTTTTTTACTGTTTGCTTCTATTGATAGAATTGGATTTAATGTGTACTCTGTTGGTGATCCTAATTAAATAAATAAATAAGCGGTGTAACTTTGACGGACTGCATACGTAATGACGAAATACGCAAAAGGGTAGATATAAACGAAAGCATAGGGACAAAAATAAGGGAAGGAAGAATGACATTTTAGTTCTATCCATGGCATTTTTTTTTTAAGGTATAGGAAAGTATCATATTTTTTTATACATTTTTTGAAAATTTCGGGATAGACCCCCGCAGTCAGTATATCGTAAGAAGATGTAGGTACACTAAATTATATCTCCGTGCGTTGCTCTGATTTATGACAATATACCTCCCGCCATCAACACTGAAAATGTGCCCATTTTTTTATTAACAAAATCTTGAGTATTAAGTACTCGCGCTTATTCAAAAGACGTTGATTTTGGTCAAATAAACAGAGGTACTTTTTTCACTAAACAACTTTTGTAAGTATTTGGATTCATTGTTATTTTTGTGACAAAAACTGAAGTCGTTGTTAGTGTCGTTAATTAGTTGTTTATTTACTATTACGTGACGTCATCCAGTAGCTATTTGCAACTGCAGAGTTTCCTAGCAAAAAATCAAACACGATAGGATACTAAGGCGACCCCATAAAAAATCTAAAGTATTTTTCCAGGAATCCGTAAGTACACACATCAAAAAAGTCTAGGGATCAAGCATGTTTATGCGGATTTCTTGTGATTGAGATGTGGCTTTGTAATAAATTTATGATTTTATAAATTTATATGGATCCTTTTTGGTGCATTTCATAATTTAAAACGGGAACTGTCAATCAAATTCGAGTAAAAGATGAAAATCAGCTGTCAATATTTTCCCTATAAAAACATAAGACGCATTGAAGACATTATTAGTGCTACTGTTTCCCTACTACTGATTAAAACCAACGTTATTATGGAGCGGCGACGTCATTTAAGCAGGGAAGAAATGATCAGAGCCGTGGGAATGATAGAAGCTGGTTCCCGGCAACGTACTGTGGCTTTAGCTCTGAATACAAGTCAGAGTGTTATCAGTCGACTTTGGACACGTTACCGAACCACTGGTACCGTGGCTGAGCGCCATGGAGGACGGTATCGCTGCACCACACGGAGACAAGACCGATACATTCAAATCACAGCTCGAAGAACTCCAACAATAACCGCCATGATGTTAGCCGTGAGCCTTCATCGCTCTTCAGGGAACTTAATTAGCGACCAAACAGTCAGAAACCGCTTGCATGAAGTGAACCTTCATTCCCGAAGACCGCTACGGGTACCACCTATAGCAATGCACAATCGTAGGACTCGATATCAATGGGCTCTTGAACACAGAAATTGGACAGAAGAACAATGGCGTTTCGTGTGCTTTTCTGATGAGTCTCGTTTTGGTATGAGGCCGGATACAAGACGTATACGACACTGGAGAACCCCTGGACGCCAACAGCGATTAAAATCCTGCCAGGAAGTCCATCCTTATAGTGGTGGAACCATCATGGTATGGGCGGGTATTTCGATCGGCGGAAGAACTGAGTTGATTTGGATCAGAGGCAACCTCAACGCTCAAATTTATGCTGAGACGGTTGTATCAGACGTCATCGTTCCTCTACAAGTGCATATCGGTCCCTTATTTCAGTTAATGCATGATAATGCACGACCGCACACCGCAAGAGTTGTAAGACAGACTCTCGCCGCAGCTAACATCAATGTCCTGCCCTGGCCTGCTCAGTCGCCAGACTTGAACCCGATTGAGCATGCATGGGATATTCTTCAGAGAAGAGCTCTGCCGAATATGGAGGGTATCCAGTCGCAAGAAGACCTTTTTTTGTTGTTGCAACGAACATGGGCGGCCATTCCACAGCGTGATTTGGATGAACTCATTTTGAGTATGCCAAACCGATGTTCTTGTGTTGTTAGTGTTCGCGGTAGAAACACGGATTATTAATTGTTTAAGTTACCCAATAAAATTAAAAAAAAAAACTGTTATTTCAGTCTTTTTTTCGAACTTTAATGTTAGTGGTTCAAATGTCAAAAATCCCTTTATTAGGAAAATGGCAATTTTTTTTACTAATGCAAAGGTGACTTGGTTTATCGTTACTGTAGACAAACGAAAACATTTTATTTGATCAATCCTTAAAGAAAATTTTAATGAATATCAATCAGGAGAAAAGTTATTGCAAAAATATATGTTGATCCCTAGACACTTTTGATGTGTGTAGTATTAAAAATATTTATTGACTTAGAAATAATATATTTACAATAAATTAAAATAACAACAAAACATCACGACGCCATCTTCCTCTTGACAGTATGTTCCTTTCCTTGGTCCCGTCCACATTAACTAGTGCTGTCCTCTCAACCAGTGTTTATTTAATTAATATATTATAATAATGGTAAATATAAACAATTTTAAACGCATTTTTAATAAATAACAAGTAGCCTATTATAGGTATCAAATGTTTTAAGAAAACAGTTATTCGTTTACAGTTTTATTGCATAAAATGTTTATAAAACCATCGTGTTTTCTTTTATCGTTTTATAGCATAAAACTTATACTTTTAGGGTATTTTATTCAAACGTTTATGTCACTTTGATATAACTTTTTTGCGTCGATTTTTCAGCAAACCTCGCCATTACGTCTTTGTGAGCAGCTAAGCGGTTGATCCTCACAAACGACTTCCGTATTAGGCGGCCATAAATCGATGGGACCGCTGCGATTACAATTTATAGTGCTTCGATAGTCGGATGCTTGTCTTACACCGATCGTGTGTGGGCCCTCAGGGAACACGAGGGCTAACTTCTTAACTCAACGATATCTGTCGTAACACATTTTATTTTATTTTATCATTCATTCATTACAGAGAAATACGAGTATATCATTTATTAGATATTTTTTTACAAAATATTTATTAAAATTAAAAATGATATTACGGAAAGGGTTATAAGTCCCGTCCGCGTGGAGTGGTGGGAAAATCGCTGGCTGCATTTTCCCGCTAAATTGCAATACCCACTGATTCTTAGGGCGAAGAAAGAGCCAGCACACTTGTCATCGGAGGAAACGACGAGACGCGGTGTTATGTGTTTTGTTCATTGTTCATTTATACATATAGTACACACAGCAGTACATATATTATCACACACATAACATAATATCATTATAACTTATCTAATATATGTACCAATTGTGGCGGCGCAATCTTGGTGGTGAGGTAGAGGTATGGAAGGAATACTAGGGTAAACTTTAAAAGTATAATAATAAACAAACAGAAATACAATATAACAATAATATGTGACAAGCAAAAGCTAAAATTCAAGTCTCAACAAATATGTCAACTTCAAACGTCTTAATTGATTTGACAACTTATGTTTCATAATACTTTCCCTCAATTAAAAGTTCTTAGAAGCTAATCCCATCTTCACACAAAACTCCATAAACCTAGGTCTTGGCAAAGGCTTTGTCATAACGTCAGCTACTTGTGACACAGTGCCTATTCTTTCTAATTCTATGTCACCCTTCATAACAACTTCTCTAACAAAGAAGTGCCTTATACGAATGTGCTTCGTTCGTTTATGGAATTCTGGGTTGTGTGCCAGTCGCACAGCTGCTTCATTATCCACTTTAAGGCTTGGAGTATTGTCAACACCTGTAAGGTCAGCATAAATTCGTTTCAACCAAATTAGTTCCTTTGCTGCCTCGCTCGCGGCTACTATCTCTGCTTCTGTCGTGGATATCGCGACTGATGCCTGTCTCTGGCTTAACCATGACACAGCCCCCCCAGCATAGGAGCAAACAACGCCCGATGTAGAACGGCCTGTACTCTCACAACCTCCGTGATCTGCATCGCTGTATGCTTCTATCTGTTCAGAAGAATGATCCGACCTATATATTATGCCATGAGACATAGTTCCCTTTAAATAGCGCATTATGCGTTTAACTTTAAGCCAATCTGTGTTGCTTGGATTCTCTAACTTTCTTGATACAACACCAACTGCATATGCTATGTCAGGTCTTGTCCCAACCATCAAATAAGCTAAGGATCCTACAGCCTCTCTATAAGGAAATTTATTTTCCTTTGAATTGTCCACTATCTCTATTTCAGTGAGTGTCTCTTTCTGCATTGGAGTACTTATGGAGTTACACTCCAACATATTAAACTGTTTTAAAATCCTCTTGACATAAGCCTCTTGTCTTATCATTATGGATCCATCATTCATTCTATCAATCTCTAAACCCAAATAGTATGAAGCTGGCTTCGTGGTGATCTTTAGTATCTTGCGTAAATCATCAAGAAAACTATTAGCTAGTTCAGCATCACTTGCAGCTACTAAACCATCATCTACGTAAAGAGTGATCATGATATTTTTGTCTCCAACTGTTTTTACAAATAAACATGAGTCAGCATCGCTCTGTCTAAAATGTAACTGTAAAAGGATTTCCGAAAAACATGAGTTCCAACACCTTGGTGCTTGCTTTAAGCCGTATAAGCTCCTTTTTAATCGACATACTTTCGACGAACCATCAGTAAAACCATCAGGCTGTTTCATGTAAATTTCCTCTAAAAGTCTTCCGTTCAAAAAGGCTGTCGAAACATCGAACTGTATAAGGTACAAACTTTCCCTAGCTGCAATACTCAAAAGTGCTCTAATTGTAGCCATTCTAGCTACAGGACTAAAAGTTTGATTATAATCAATACCTTTTCTTTGTCTGAATCCTTTTATTACAAGTCTCGCCTTGTACTTCTCAATAGAACCATCTGGATTACATTTTATCTGGTAAACCCATCGACATGGTAACGCTTTCCTATTGGGAGGTAAATCTTGTAACGTCCAAACTTCATTTTCTTTCAATGACCTTATTTCATTTTTCATTGCTTTAATCCAATCATTTCTATCTTCTCTATCCATTGCTTCATCAAATGTATCTGGCAATGAATCTGTACATGCTGTTAACACATAGTCATTCAATCTTACAGGATGTCTGAGTCTGCTTCTATCTCTTAAATTATATCTTGGCTCTGCGACCTCATCATCATTGTCTTCAACATGTTCATTAATCACATTAGGTCCATTTTCATCAAAGTCCATTATATCATCTGCATCAACATACTCATCAACATCATTATTATCTTCCTCTAATTGAATTGGCTGTGGTATAATTTCTGGCTCTACATTAACTCTACGCTCTTCTCTGACGCTGTCTTCCTCTGACTGTACAGGATCTCTTTCAATGCCTGTCGATATTCTATACTCAATATCTGTCTCGAAGGTGATATCTCTGGATTTAATAGCCTTTTTTCCATCCCAAATCCGATATCCGTCATCGTTGTCATAGCCAATAAGCCTGCCTTTAAATGCTTTTTTATCCATCTTACGTCGCTTCTGTTTTGGAATATGGGCATAGCACTCACTTCCTATAATCCTTAAGTGAGATATTTTAGGCTTCTTCCCATGCCATAGCTCAAACGGAACTTTATTATCTACTCGAGTAGGGCCTGTGCGATTCAATACATACGCAACAGTATTAATCAATTCTGCCCATAGTGCTGGTGGAAACTCTTCTCTTGTATGCATAATGGATCTAGCAGCTTCGACTAACGTACGATTTTCTCTCTCACTACAACCATTTTGCTCCGGTGTGTAGGGCATAGTTAATCGCTGCTGAATTCCGTGCTTAATCAAGATATCTTTCATAGCTCTATTGTCAAACTCTCCTCCGTTGTCGCTCAGTAAGGTCTTGATAGTATGTCCAGTAGTCTTCACTTCACTTAACATCTGTACAAACTTATCTTTAACTTCTGACTTTTCTCTCATAAAATAAACAAAACGGTAACAGGTAAAGTCATCCTTAAATAAAACAAAGTATCTAAATTTTGTAAAGCTGCATTCAAAAGGTCCACACACATCTGCGTGTATAAGTTCTCCTGGAATTGATGCTCTCTCTCGTCTTCCAAACGGTAAGCGGTGAGATTTGCCATATATACAACCTTCACATTTGACATCATCAGACTTCAACTCTATTCCTAGTTCTCTCTTCACTAGTTCCTTTACGTGTCTTTTGTTCTGATGAGCAAACCTCTCGTGGTATATTTGCAATAAATTGGAATCAGTCACAGTATTTATCGAATTGTTGTAAGGTACTACTGCTTTCATAGTCAATTTATACAATCCTCCTTTATGATTTCGTTTTCCAATTACTTTTACAATACTATCTACCTCTAACTTACATTCAGTTCTTGTAGATGTAAAGATGCTTCTTTCTAATTTATCTTGTGCAGCCAAAGGTGAAAATAAATTCTTCGTTAATGAGGGTACGTACCAGACATCACATAATTGTATAATTTCTTTCCTGCCATTGACATTTGACTCTACTGTAACAGATCCTTTCCCTTTTGCAGGAATCTTGCTTCCATCTGCAGTCGTTACTGTGTAGCTCGAATCGAATTCGCTAAACTCTTGAAATATATCCATTCTGTTCGTTATGTGAGCTGTAGCACCGTTATCCACATACCAGCTATCTCTATCATGGTTTCTCAGTGAACACACCTCTGTTGCCATTAACGTTATATTTTGCACTTGATTGGATGAAGAGTCTGTTGCTGAGCTTCTAGGCTTAGGTGGTCGCCCATTGCTAATCCACTTCTCACAGTTTTTAACTCTGTGGCCTCGTTCAGAACAGTAATGACACTTGAACCTTTCATCCTTTCTTCTTGACTTCTGCACAAACTTCCTGGTGACTAGGGCCTCTTGACTAGTTCCGGCATTATCAGACAGTGATCTTTCATATGTACATAGTTGACTTGTTAAACTCTCTATCGTCCTTTGTTCCTTCGCCAGTAATAACCAACTTGACTTGAACGCAAAGTACTTCTCGTCTAACGTGTCTAAAATCTTGCAGATCAGGAACAGCTCTGGTAGTTTTTGATTACCTTCATGCGAGATTTCTACATTTAAATCACTCCATATGTTCTTTAGTTTACACATATGTGACGCTACGTCATCTGCTGAATCTTGTTTATAGCTAAAGAATTTCATGCACAAATTGTAAGCTCTATCTTCTGATTGACCATCAAACAATCTATGTAATTCTTGCCATACCTCATTTGCTGTCACAAAGCGCATCACCTTTTTCAGCGTGTCTTCTGTCATATTAGTTGTCAAAATAAGCAGAGCACAACTTTCAGCCTTCATATATTTTGCGACATCCAAATTATATGCTGCGATTTGTGCGTCTCCTGCTTCAGTTTGCATATTCGGTCTCCGCATTTTCCCTTCAGTTACGTCCATGGCATTTTCTGTGCCACGCAACATGAACGAAACCTTGTATTTCCATGTCGGCCAATTTGACTTGCCTTCAAGTAAACCAATCTGCAGTTTCGAAGTAAACCCTTCCATTATAGAATTTTGGTTCTATGCTTCGGACCTAAACCTCTCTCAGTAAACTGAACAAATTACCTGTGGCGTTAGCCTGCCTGGGCCCATAACCTGTGGCGGCGCAATCTTGGTGGTGAGGTAGAGGTATGGAAGGAATACTAGGGTAAACTTTAAGAGTATAATAATAAACAAACAGAAATACAATATAACAATAATATGTGACAAGCAAAAGCTAAAATTCAAGTCTCAACAAATATGTCAACTTCAAACGTCTTAATTGATTTGACAACTTATGTTTCATAATACCAATTAGGTGTCACAGCATTCACCAATAAAAAAGAAGAAATTTGAAACTTGGTTATAGGACGACGTGGAATATTGTAGGCAGAGAAGTGTGTTGCAAGAGTTCGATACATCCAGGTTGTGTCTCTTTTATATCTTTTACAGAGTCTAGGTGTTTCGGAACATATGTATATCTAGAGAATTTGGCCTACAGTCGCCTGGCCATACGGGTTGGGGAGGGTTTGATGTCAATGGGGTGTATCATTAACTTTTTATCACGGTAGATGGCGCATGATAGATGGTACCTAATAGAACTGTCAGTTGCATAAAAAACTTGTATTTTTATTACGAAAATTATTATTTTCTGGATATATTGCGGAAGTGAGCAGCTTTTAAGTGTACAAATCGAGATTTCCAAGCGAAATCAAAGATATGGTGATCTCAAAATTGCCGTTCTATTAATTAAACCTTTTTTGTTTTTAAAGACGGTTTTCGCTTTCCTCTTTAGTCTTTTCAAGTAGGTAACGTTAAGTTAAAATTCATTTTTCTGTTATAAAAATAAAAAAACTACAAAAACATTTTAAAAAAATATCCGTAATAGGTGTAAACAAGGTACCAGTGCTGCTAGCGACATCTACAAAAAGCTTTGCCTGATACACCCCATTTTAATGACAATTTATTAACCCAACCCGTGACCACGGCCTATTTCGGGTATGATTGTGCGCGAAGGTTTAATTTATTAACGATTTCACAGGTTGGTATTAATGGAAACGGAACCGACGGCTTAAAGTCCTCTCCGAATTACATGACAAATGTATTTAAGAAAAGTATTTCTCATTTGAAAGCGTTCTTTATTTAACAGAAACTCACAGCACTACACAGTACAATACAAGATAAGGTATAGGTTTTATTCATTCTTGCTTAAATTGGTGGTGTATATACACGTAGGTATTTTTCGTTGTGCAGGTACTTATATGTAGTACATCGGATGCTTACGAGTACAGCTCTCCCAAAGTGATAATGCGCATAGAAATCTTCGTCACTGTTCGGCAACGGTCGTATTCCCCGAGCGTCGGAAGACGATATGTATATAGAGTGGTTAAGTGCATTTTCTTCATGCATAATTTAGTAGAATTATGTGTTTTGTGCTAAAAGAGATAAATATTGATTTATCAGTAACGAAATTTGATTCGAAGTAAATAGCGAGGAAAACCATACGATTGAGAATATGCTACAATCTTTGTTGGATTGATTGACTTCGAAAATTTTATAGTACTGTAGTGGCCTCCTTTAAATATAAAATCTCTGCCTGTGTCAGACAGACAAGCAATTGTCAAATAAACTATTTAAATAAGATAATTAAGGTTGAAATTAAATTCACCTTTGAAAACAAAACCAAGAAGGGTGTGTAATAGCAGCTCTATATAATTCCACACAGAGAGAACACGTGCAGTCACCGCCAAAAAAACAAAAACAAAAAAACACTGCCCGAATTGTTTTCGATTGTGTACTCATGATATTGACTTCTATTTCTTTGGAACAAGGTGCAAAATGCAAGTGCATTGTTTAGTGCTCTTACGATTCAATAATTCGGGTGTTTCCGGGAATACGACAATTAGCGAAGATCTGCATGCGCATTATTAATTTGGGAGTACTGTACGTACATGTGTGCTAAATATTTGTCTATTTTTACAGATCTTATTTTTTTTGTCTTTGAAAGTTAATTTATTAAACTATTATATTATTAACTGTCTCCGCGTCTAGCGGTTAACTCCGTCGATTTAGATACTAAGGTAACGGGTTCAATTCCTGGTCGGAACTCAATAATTTATTTATTTTATTTGTATAATTTTTCGAGATCGGTACTGTAAAGACATCGACAAGCGTGCCACTTATGATGATTTAAAGTTGACGAAATGTGAATCTGTTTCTTTAAAGCCTGGTTTTTCACCACCCTGGAAGGGATGCGGCCGTAATGATACTTTAATTATTTTGTATGTAGATCTGCAGGGGGGTATGTGCGTTGTAAGAAATTAGATAGGCTTCACACAAAGAGTCGCGTACCTCGGAAGTGGGATAGTTTTAGGGAGGTGTGGTTGGCTATTAAACTTAGGTGAAATAAGTGCTCAGGGAATTTTGTTCAGCCATAAAACACCCAATATTTTTATACAGGGTGTGGTATCAGCTTCGGATGGTGATTAATGGTACCTTTAGGTACTTAGCCTGGGTTGCGCCAAAACAAAGTCTCTGTAATTGTAACGATTAAATTTTAAAATGGCGTCGATTGTACCAGCTGACGGCTCACGTTTAAAATAAAACTAATACATCGTCGCCATTTCTAACTTTAATCATTGCATTTATAGAGACCTCATTTTGGTGGAAAGCCTTAAACTCTTATTCTTAGACGTTTCCTCAATTATTCCTTTCATCTGTCAATCGGAGGGACGCCTTGGCACGTCACGCAGTTCGTGGAATTGAACTGTCAAACTCAAAGTATATGGATCGCGACGTACCTTGAAACCTCCTTGTGTATGTTATGTTGGCTAATATTTAATTAAACTTGTATTTCTTATTTTCTAATAAAATATAGGCGTTTAATTAAAATATATAAATAAATCCTACAATAAAATACCTACTTAATAAATATAAAAAAATCAACTCTTAAGAAATAAACTAAAACAAAAAAATAAAAAACTTACATACAAAACCTAATTTAAATATACCTAAATATTTTATTTATTTAAAAACTTTTTTGCAATTTACAATCGGCGATCATAATGCCGTAAGGCATTCTCTGACCGTTGACCGTTTGGGACAAATGAAATTTCTTCATTAGATCGAGGATAGTGAAATGATATTAAGAAATTATTTTTATTCCAATAAATACCATAAAAGTAAGTAATAAAAAAAATTTAGTAGTTAAACCATATTATAGATATAATATACTAAATCTATGAGTTAAACATACATATATTTAAATACTATATATATAACATTAATACATAAACATATATTATAAATACTATACATAAAAATAACTACTGGTTTTAAGATAATCATATTTATTATACATAATACCACAAGACCAACTACCCACCAGGGTCTCCAGGTTTGACAGTGACAGTAAAAAAAATCTACAAGGACTTAAAAAAAGTGAGTGTAAACTCTCCTTTTAAATAAAGCTCTGTTAGGAGCTTGTCTAATGCTGACAGGTAGGCTGTTCCAAGGAGAGGAGGCAGTAACGACAAAGGATTTAGAGACATAGTTACATAAATCGTACTCGCGTGGCATGGTGGCAAGAACGCTGGCCGCATTTCTCTGGGCGAGGAAAGAACCAGCCCTCTTGTCCCCAGAGCAGACAATTAGACGAGGGGTGATGTTTTTCAAAAATGTTTTAGCGCTTGGACCCCACGGGCCTAAAGTCTCTACAGCAAACGGCACAAACACGTTGTCTTTGATTTTCTAATTGTATCCATCAGACATTTCTAAATAATCGACAACGTCCCACTGCTACTACCTAGGTAACCAGTGTTTGTTGAAAAGTCGTATACTGTAGATTTGGTTTACGTTATGAATCTTATTCCATTGTTTTAAGACTCAAATTGGAACAAAATAGATACATTGGTGTGCGATACCTATATCAACAAACCGAAAAAAGAAACATCAAAGATTAACCTAATAAAATGCTAAGGTAAACATCCTACAAGCACACAATCCTACTCCGTTATCTAAACATTCTGAATAACATTTTCAAAAGGAAAATGGTAAAAAACCGAGAAAAATCCCTTGAAAAAAAAACTATTTCGGACCCCGCAGGTCCTTTGTAATAAAACATCACAATTTTATTTTTATTTGTTCGAGAAATCGAGAACATTCCGATGGGTCTATTCTTGTGAATCTTAGAATAATTACAACTAGAAACGAAGTACGCGCACAATAAGTGAAGCTTGTTTTACTGCGCCAAAACGACTCGGTTCTGATCAACCTTTGTCAGTCTTAAGTTTAAATCATCGTGCTAACATCACTCGGCATTTCATTATGACGGTTTCTATGCAATTAATGTGACATTTAAAACAAAAAATTGGTTGTATCCGCGCAAATAAACTATTTTTCTCCTTCCCAGTTGAAAGTTTATTTCTATGAAGCTATTATTTACATTGTAGCACATTATTAAACAAAACAACACCACTTGTGACTAACAATATCCACAGTAAAGTAATTTACAAAAACCAGTTTATTACAGCCCCTAGAACAAACAGAGCGTCCTAGACCTTCACTGTTGGAGATATGCCTTCCAGAAGATATTTCTGGAGAATTTGGCCTACGTCGCGAGCGCCAAATTACAAGACCCGGCTGACCAGACGGGTTGGCGAGGATCTAATGTCACTTAAAATTTTTAGGATTTTAAGGAAAGCGTTCTTACAACCGAGCCACCACCGCGCCGTACATGCGCCACCACATTATAGCACATTATTAAATAAAACAACACCACTTTTGACTAACAATATCCACAGTAAAGTAATTTACATAACAAAAACTTGCACTTAACATGTCCGCGCAAAACGGCGCGAGACCTTTCCAAAAAAACAAAGAATTATCTAACAGATTCAAAACAGTTTTACGTGGAAACAAGTTTATGTAAAGGAAATGCGTTTATAATTTAATAATATCGATATTTCGTGAATAGGCCAGTGACATCATAAAAATGGCGGGTTGACAGCGCGGCCTGGGACAGGTACACTCAGCATCACAAGGTATATTGTTTTAAATTATATATACAGGAAATGGAAAATAGATCTCCAGCCGTCTAAAGTAAGAAAACATGCATTATTTTTATTTATTTTTAGGCTTTAGATATCTAGTAGTTTCGATACTTTCATTGATAAGACTAATATTATTTTTATTTATTTTTAGGCTTTAGATATCTAGTAGTTTCGATACTTTCATTGATAAGACTAATATTATTTTTATTTATTTTTAGGCTTTAGATATCTAGTAGTTTCGATACTTTCATTGATAAGACTAATATTATTTTTATTTATTTTTAGGCTTTAGATATCTAGTAGTTTCGATACTTTCATTGATAAGACTAATATTATTTTTATTTATTTTAAGGCTTTAGATATCTAGTAGTTTCGATACTTTGATTGATAAGACTAATATTATTTTTATTTATTTTTAGGCTTTAGATATCTAGTAGTTTCGATACTTTCATTGATAAGACTAATATTATTTTTATTTATTTTTAGGCTTTAGATATCTAGTAGTTTCGATACTTTCATTGATAAGACTAATATTATTTTTATTTATTTTTAGGCTTTAGATATCTAGTAGTTTCGATACTTTCATTGATAAGACTAATATTATTTTTATTTATTTTTAGGCTTTAGATATCTAGTAGTTTCGATACTTTCATTGATAAGACTAATATTATTTTTATTTATTTTTAGGCTTTAGATATCTAGTAGTTTCGATACTTTCATTGATAAGACTAATATTATTTTTATTTATTTTTAGGCTTTAGATATCTAGTAGTTTCGATACTTTCATTGATAAGACTAATATTATTTTTATTTATTTTTAGTCTTTAGATATCTAGTAGTTTCGATACTTTCATTGATAAGACTAATATTATTTTTATTTATTTTTAGGCTTTAGATATCTAGTAGTTTCGATACTTTCATTGATAAGACTAATATTATTTTTATTTATTTTTAGGCTTTAGATATCTAGTAGTTTCGATACTTTCATTGATAAGACTAATATTATTTTTATTTATTTTTAGGCTTTAGATATCTAGTAGTTTCGATACTTTCATTGATAAGACTAATATTATTTTTATTTATTTTTAGGCTTTAGATATCTAGTAGTTTCGATACTTTCATTGATAAGACTAATATTATTTTTATTTATTTTTAGGCTTTAGATATCTAGTAGTTTCGATACTTTCATTGATAAGACTAATATTATTTTTATTTATTTTTAGGCTTTAGATATCTAGTAGCTTCGATACTTTCATTGATAAGACTAATATTATTTTTATTTATTTTTAGGCTTTAGATATCTAGTAGTTTCGATACTTTCATTGATAAGACTAATATTATTTTTATTTATTTTTAGGCTTTAGATATCTAGTAGTTTCGATACTTTCATTGATAAGACTAATATTATTTTTATTTATTTTTAGGCTTTAGATATCTAGTAGTTTCGATACTTTCATTGATAAGACTAATATTATTTTTATTTATTTTTAGGCTTTAGATATCTAGTAGTTTCGATACTTTCATTGATAAGACTAATATTATTTTTACTATAGATATATTACTGTGCAATTAAGTTATTGTTATATGGAAAATAAAATATGTGGTTTTCGGATCAATCTTGATAATTATATTTCTATTCATCGCCACCTGTATGTCTGTTTCGGTATATAGAATTGGGTTACATTTACCTTTTAAATTGTTACGATAAATAAAGTATTTTCTTTTTTTTTCATACGAATGAGATCAGGTGACATTAGTCAAAATGACGCCAGTGGTCAATGGTTGAACCATTATGCCGGCCTGTGACCAAACCGACACGTCTGTGAATGCGACTGTACTAGGTATGCGCCCAACCGGAACATCACTGCCCCCTGAAACGTGCGATGTTTTTCACTGAAAAACAAATCGTTAAAATTTTAAGTATTTGTTGGGATTTTTTTTTGTTTCACATTTACGAATAGGTAAGTGTTTCGGGAAATAATCACTTTTGAGTATTTTCCTAGCGTTTTCTAGAAGTAATACGATAATATGGCGTAGATATTAGTTATTTTATTGTCAGTTGGTTGCGGCACGTTACTATAGCGTTTTTTTGTATTGTTTTTTCATTGATTTTTTTTTACCAGACTAAACCGTGATAGACTGTATCTAAATTAGCCTATACCTAGTACGCCAACGCCACTTTACAGCAGCTATAATCTAAGTGACATTTATATTTTTTATATCTGTATTATTTCATAAGGTTGTCAATGCTTATTTACAGCAGTTATAGTTATAAATGTAGTTTTGTGTATATCTATCACGTAGGTTTTTTTTAAATATATTTTGATAATTGTATTGTAATGCACTGCTTTACAAACAAGTAAAGTTGTATGGTTTCATGGCGTTCTACCTAGAAGAATGCTGTGAAATTGTATTGCTTAATATTTCACCTAACTATAATATACGTAACTATTGTAAAAGAGATTGCCCAAAACTAGGCCCCAACTTTTTTGCAGCGTGACTCAACTAAATATAATTCAATAATCATAACAATAGTCAATTGGTCAATTTATACAATTAGGTTCTTTATTATGATCAGGTACTTTATTACAGATAAAACAGTGGATTTCAAATCGGCGGGATCGAAACTATGTAATTATTAAGGTAAAAAAAGTTTTTGTCAATTGTTATGTTAGGGTAAAATAAATCAAATAAATTAATGCACGAGAACATTTTACTGGACCCATTTCTTCAAGAAATGGGCATTCTCATTTGTCACGTAAAAGTACAAATATATATTTTGTTGTCCTACGAGTATGCCTAATTAAAGAAAATAAACGAAGTGCTTCGCGACATTTTGCGCGGACACGTCAAGTGCAAGTTTTTATTTTGTAAATTAATTGACTGTGGATATTATTGGTCAAAAGTGGTGTTGTTTTGTTTAATAATGTGCTACAATGTAAATAATTATGGAAAACGATAAATTGTACTTTAAATATGGGGCACAAGTTGCAGTTTATTTTTTGCGGTTTTCCCGCGCTGTCAACTCCCATATTTTACCCGACGTGTTTGAACTATGATGCCGCGAGTGACTCCAAGAAAAGCATCAAGTTCTGCAGCATCTGGAATTTGATGATGGCCTAATTAACTCATTAAAAAGAAAGATATATTACGTCAGACTTGGCTGTATGGGCTAGACCCTTTGCCTTCCCTATCATCTCATTCATCATCCATCGGAAGAAGATTACCAACAAAAAGAAAATAAACGAATTGATTTGAATAAATTAAAGTTCTCAATATGCATTTTATTCTTTCAATCGACTGTACCAAATGAAGATATTGTTGTTACTAAATTGCTATAACGCTTACTTGGACCAATATTCTAGTAAGAGACCTGTGGGGGAGATTTCCAACTCCCTTACGTGGTTGGTAGATGAGTGGGCGTGTTAATGACGAGCCAGCTCCGTGACGTCCATTGACTACCACTTCTATCTATGGGTCTACCGTGCGGGTACCGGGTTCGCAGAGAGCATATTAAGCCGTCAGTCCCGGTTCCACTAATACCAACATGCGGAATCGTTAAAAAAATTCAAAAAAGACCCTCGCCAATCCGTCTGGCCATCGTTGCGAGAGATTCTCCAGACATCTCCAGCAGTGGAGGCCTAGGACTCTGTGTTCTAGGGGCTGTAAAAACGATATATACATTTTTTTTTTTTTCAAATCGTTATATTTCTTGTTTAAGGTTAATGAGATTGTCCAAGTCTATCTTCATGCTGGAGGTGGATAGTCCAATGAGTTGATGCAGGTCCTGCCAGGTTGACGCACTAATTGTAGTCATTAGGTCCGTTTCCAGATACACAGCCTCCACTATAAGTATAATTTATTTATTTAAAAAAATACAATTCTTCACCAACGGCAAGTGCAAGGTATGCGAGCAATACAGGATAATAATTAAGAAAGTAGAAGAAACATATTATAGAAACTTATTTAATTAAGAAGAATAAATTAAATAATATCTCAGTCAATAATACTAATGTTTTGATTTTAGAACCGTTAGCCCTTGTATTTTTGTTTAACCTATTAGCAATAATGGGATAATAAAAACGTAAAAATCAATCTACGGTACCTACCGGTCATTTGAGTTATATTATTAACACATTTTTTTATCTCCGACAAATCCTTCAATATATTAGAATTAATAGTTGCAAATCTTTCCATAAATTCATAATCTATTTCATTTCCAATTTGGTTATTTCTTAGATCCATATTATTAACTTTTAGATGCTGCGAGCGTTCTTGTAATTTAAATGTATGGCGCCTTTATGTTTGTTTTGCACTATTTTAGGCATGGGAATTGTTGCTATTATTTAATCGCTTTTTTAATATAATACTTAATGGTAATACATATTAGATATACCGATTTAAGAAAAAGGGCCTAATAATGTCCCTATACAAAACAATAAAAATGTAACATAAGTTAAGAATTAAAGTAGATCCTTGACTCGAATACCTTTATTTCTAAAGAAGCATCCCTATGTTGCGTTTCTATTATGCTAAATTAAAGAGAATTATTAACTTTTACCAAAAAACATATCTTCTAATCTATTAGTTTATAATATGTTTGTTGGTTTGTTTATAACTTTACTTAAACTTAATTTTGTGTCTTTTTAAACAACGTAAATAATAGAAAATAAATTGCATTTTCATATGAATAGCAAAATCCAAACGCACAATTGTAAATAAATGACAGCTGATCGACGACGAATGGATTGTTTGAAATCGAATCAATTTTTAATTTTAATTTGAATCGAACACGGAATTAGGTCAGTGTAAAGTAAACATTGAAATCCATTATTCAGTGCGATTGGTCGTTACTTTTGTGTATTCCCTCGGCTCTTTGTCCCGGTAATTCGCACAAACTTCGAGACAATCGATGCCAATCATTGTTTGCCGGGCGGCGAGCACTAAATCTGTTTTTGGATGGATTTTGGTATGAGCGGCGCGTCAGTGAATGTCATTGGATTTATAAATACGATCAGCTCCAGTCCAGAAATAGGTAGCTACAGGTTCTCCAGGCGGAGACGAAAATAAAATAGCCTGGATTCGACGGGTTAACAATTATATTGTGTTGCGCGTTCCCTGAAGGCGAAATAATAAGGGTACGACAATTTGAAGTGTGAACTGTGAGCGTAGGTCGCTTGTATTCTGCTTTTTTGCGTATTGATTATGGATGAGGATGATATGCAACAGTTTTCCTTGCGCTGGCACAACCACCAGGTAGGTAAGTACATGGAGCCACTCCTCACCATCACCATAATCAGGTACACTACACCACAGCAAGCCTAGTGTGGAATGCAAGTTTCCAAAAATCTAGGAGCTACATTTTTTTATTTTACAAATCTACTACTAATTAAATAAAAAAACTATCCATAGATATTACTCTTGTTTTGTTTCTGAAACTATCACACTAGGCATGCAGATGTCCACTAAACCCACTTGCTGCTACTGCACAGTTTACACAATAATTAGACACAGCTTTTTATGTATTTAACATAGATTAAGCACTTATTTGCCTTTAGAAAGCTGTCTAGTTATTTACTTTACTATTAACAAGTTGTTGATAAAACCTGTACATAAATACACCTAATTAAGGCATCAAGTAATACCTAGGGCTGGTATTTCAATTGTAACTTGGCATTATTTAAACTAAGATTACATGGACTCGGATTTTATTTAAGTTGCTCTTTTTAATACTGAGCTTTAGATATGTTTTATTTTAACCATAGTCAAGTGGCAAATGAAATATTGACCCTAAATGTTAATGATAGTGATCTGAACTGTAATAATAAATATTCTTTAATATTAAATTTAATTACTTTGATGAATGGTGCAATATTTAAGAACTTTGTTACCTATGTTGAGATCTGATTGCTAAATAGAATTGTATAAATTAGATATATATTTATTCGAAGTAGATACAAAAATATTAAAATAAAATAGTTTAAAAAACAAATTATAAAAAAAAACTAAACTAAAAAAACCTATGAAATTAAAACTATTCAACAAAATAAACTAAGGGCTTACCACCAGGGAGGGTACCTAAAACGCTCGCCGCATTTCCTCGTTGAATTATAATCGAAATATTCTGTAGTATTGTAATATTTGGTAGTTATGGCATTTGAGATCGCCACACTCTTGAAAAATTCGTTTACCCAGCTCTTTTATGAATTTGTGGGTATCAAGAGAATATATAAATAAATTAGATAGATTTTGTGAGGCTGAAGTTACTAGACAATTTGTCTACTGCCAATGATTTATAGGGCTGTGTTAAAGTTACAATAAAAGCATAAATTGGAAAATGAGCATCTCGTTATAATCTAAAAACAAATCAATATTTTTTTATTTTTTTAACAAAAATAAATTACATTTTTGGCTTGACCTCCTAAATGCATTTATTATTTGGTTTAAGTGAAACTTGGGAATTTCTATGAAACAAAAACAAAACACTTGTAAAACACCTAGTCATATATTGATAGTTTGAAATGTGCGAGAATATTTTTTCTGAATTCATTGTAACGGTCATTAAAGATATCATTATTGGCACTGGTACTTAATATGGATTGGATCCTATTTGCGTAACTACGCCCAAATGATATGTCTTAAGAACCCGCAAATACCTTGATGGTTGTACACAAACTAATTTTACAAGCTTCTTATTGATCTTGCTAACTTTAAAGTATGTCATGAATCACCGTGGGTGGTCCTGGTATAACCATAGAAGCTTATACTATAGTTTTTTTATCTGTGTAAAGTATTTATTTAGCTTTTTTTTCTATAACCAAAAACTGAAATACTTATCCAGTCCTGCCAGAATACCTTCAAAATGTTAAGTTTTAAAATCAAACTTCATCATTACAGCCCCTAGAACACAGCGTCCTAGACCTCCACTGCTGGAGATGGGTCTTCCAGAACATATGTGGAGAATTTGGCCTACACTTGCACGCTGGCCAGACGGCTTGGCGAGGAAAATCAAACTTAATTGCAATTAATACTTTAACACTCACCAGCTAATTCTTAAGGTAATTAACTCTGATTTACGAATCCAACTTTTACTAGGGGCTGTAATAAAATAAATTATGGTGTAATATATTGAAATTTGTTATTAATACTATCAGAGCAGTGTGATTGGTGCACTCGGCTGCATGTTGAGCAGTGGGGCCCTTGCTGACGTCACTCTCAATGCGTGTGGGACTTCCCTCAAGGCTCACCGACTTGTCCTAGCCTCCTGCAGCCAGTACTTTGCCCAACTCTTCAAGGTAACTAACGTCTAGGTCTATGTAAGATAGATATTAAAAATTGTGTACCTATCTATGCCAATCTCATCTCTGTCCCTATCAAATAAATTATCTCATTTAATTTTATATCACATAAAAAACGGGTAAAATACAAGGTAAGTCTGACTAAGTAAGACTCAATCATGTCACACCTACTAAAAAAATTGACAAATTGTTGGTCTTATCATGAATAGGAGGAACTCAAATATATATAAATATCACCCGCATAATTACTTACATCAGGAGGTGGAAGATTTACAATAATAGCTAGGAAAGAAAATTATTAAAACCCAGTATTTCCTGCATGTAATAAATCATTTTTTTATATGATATATATCACTTCTGTCGCCTGTGCACATTAATTTAAAGTTATTTTAGTGTTTGTGCAATAAAGCATTTTTATTATTATTATTATCTATATATATCATTTGTAATTGTCAAAAGAGCAAATATTTTTTTAGGCATTAGGTGTCATTTGTAGAACTAATTTTTTTTGTTTAAGATAAAAATCATTATCCGAAAAAGAAAACACTACTGTATTACTGGGGAATGAGGCCGCGTCTGAAAATCACAATTCTATCGATAAATACCTAAAGGCTGGGGAATTATTCGCGCTATCGTCGACCTTACTTGATTAGGATCGGTATGAGTGGCGATATTTTTAGGAATACTTTTCTGCACCGTAACTTAAGATTTTATTACTGAACAATTAAAATAAAAAATATGAAATTCTTTATTTTTCTTCTACATTATAATATGAAAATATTTGCTCTTTAAAAAAATACTTTTATTAGTCAGTAATAAAAGTAATTTATTATACTCATACTGAGCATGATCAAGATCAACAAATCAACAAAAAATCAGAGGTCGACGAACGCGCGAATGTTGACTTACGAATTTCTTTCTCTATTTCGTCTCTCGGGTGTGGGCGAGATCAATTAATAACACTCCCCAGCCTTTTAAAAAAAAATACTCTTTTGACAATTAAGGAGTCTGTCCACTACACCGTATCATACCATGACCGTGCTATGAACGTATCAAGCACGGAAGGCAATACGATACGGCTTGCTTTGCCGACTGAAACGAATCAACGGCGTTTAATGCCCGTATGATGCCGGTATGGTGTCCGTATGCAACCCGTATGTTGCCCACCCGTAATTTGTATGACGTAAAATTGATAGGAAGCTGTTTCATTCTCGCATGTGTATCGGTAATGTCTGGGGAGTGCTATCAAGTTTTAAAATAATAAAATAGGTATGGCTATTAAAAGATTAACTGTTAGACAACTGGCAATGATTGCTATAATATTGGATGAGGAAGAAGATGAGAACCAAAAAACCACTCGACGCTACTGGATTCACGATACTCTAAAAGAACGAAAAACTGAAGGAGAATATTGGACGTTGTGTATAATATTGACGTGCCATGCGGGGAGCGTATCGGCACCGGCAAAATATTCTTACCGACAATTATTAACGCTCCGTGCATGGCACGCGACGGTACGGGTCGGTGACGGAACGGTCTAGTGGACGTAGTGTCATGCTTTTCTATACTTACAAAGAATATTTTTTTGCCTGACACGTTCCTATTACGGTCATGGTATGATACGGTGTAGTGGGCAGACTCCTTTACACGCGGTATGAGTATAATAATATTATCCTGCTCGTCTTCCTACCTACCGAAACTACCTTACTCGATCCCGTAACTATAATTTTGTTAACCAAATCAAATGCAACTCTGACATACAAACCATGTGAAGCAGTTTTTGTTGCTTGCCATATCTCACAGCTCGCGCTAGTCTTGGTTATTAATTATTTTTCAGGAATTAGAATCAGAATCGGGATCCCTGGTGGTAGTTTTAACATGCGAGGCTTCATCTCTTCGTCTTCTACTGAGCTTCATGTACACGGGCGAAGTGACAGCTCCTCGGGGAGAACTGCCTGCTCTTCTGCGACTGGCGCACATGCTCAAGGTGTCCGGACTCACTCCAGAACACACAGTGAGTACAGTATGGTCATGCATGTCGGTGTCCTAGACCTGTTGGAGATGGGCATTCTAGAATTTTAGAACTACAACTCTCTTCTATCTGTCCCTTCTCATCATTCTTCATTTGTGTCTAACTCTTTTGTAGTTGTTGCTACTAATTTGTGGAATAATCTACCTGTTAACATACGGCAAGCAACTACCAGAACATTATTAAAAAAACTGGTATTTTCACACTTTCTAAATAGCTCCACACAGTGTTGTATATATAGTAGTGTATATATGTTTATGTATAATAATATGTATGTATTAGTATTTAGTGTATCGATATTATAATATTTATTCCATATATATTGTAAGTAAGAATATATTAAATTGCTGTTAATTTAAATAGTTATTTATTTCTCTTATTATCTTTATGATTGCACCTACATTTGATCAAATTTGTCCCCAAGGTTTGGCTGTCGGAGAATGTCTTCGGGCATTAAGTCCGCCTTTGTACTTTGTGCAATAAAGTTTATAAATAAATAAAATAAATAAATTTTATGGAACATTCTGGCCTACACTCGACACTCTGGTCAGACGGGTTGGCGAGGACCTGATGTAATTTTTTAATAACATTTTTTATTCCAAACTTTGTGATTCCACAAGTTGTTATTAGAGGAACCGGAACGTCTTAACGGGGGTGTTGTAAATCTATGGCAAATGTAGGACAAAACTTTTTCACCTTATCACTTTCTCCCTAAACACACGGGACAAAATATGCACCCCCATTCCGTAGTTGCTATCCCTACATAAGGGTATAAGACAGATATAATAACAATTCCCGATGTGCCAATTAAAAACTACAGCTGGTCTTTTACTAATAATAACTATACGTACATTAGGTTGGAACTTTTCGGACAATGTGTTTACATAATAATTAAGTTTTATAAAATGTAAGAAAAAACTATTAGTTTTCTGCTAACAGCTTACTTTTGGTTATAGTTAGTATCGTAGTACATTTTATTTTATATGTATGTATTTGCATGTAGTATTAGTATGTAGATATCTAAATATTATTTATTTAGGTATCTAAGTATGTATTTTTTTCCACATTCACATCTTTTAATGAAGTAATATACAAACAGTATAAAATAATTACAATATAAATTAAAACTACTTAAAAGTAAAAATTAAAATAAATATAAACTAAACCTAATAAAAAATAAACTATAAGTAAAAAATGACCTCTAGAGACGACCCTTCAGTGATAGTCCCAAGAAGACTGGCAACATTTCCCCTCTGTATAGCTAAGCTAATACTTTGGCAGAAATAATTGCCAGCCTTCCTGTCTCCAGACTTTTCCGTTAGCCGTTTGGACAACTCCTTGGCCAGACGCTTGGCTGAGTGTCCCCATGGGCTTATCGTCTCGACCCCAAACGGCGCAAATTCGTAACCTGTACTGAGGTTGGCGTATTTGCGCAGCTTGAGGTTCTCAGCAGAAACCGCCGCACTTCCCGCGCTTGACGAGGTCGCCTGGATGTGTGATGGGGCTAATGTGTCTACACATGTCGCATCCCACACCAGGGACCTGCCAAGTTTCCACGGCCCAACGGTCATGCCGTCGGGTCTTTTGCCATCGCTCCGCGCAATCCCAGAGGGTTCTAGGATCGCGGGTACTCCAGCAGTGACAAAAGCCCTTCGAATGATGTCGTTCAAAGCAGCGTGACGAGGCATGTATTAATTTATATATGTCATTATATTGTCTAATTAAGCCTGTAATTGCACCTACCTTTCATTGTTTAATTGCTCTTGTTGTCCCGAAGGTTTGACTGTCATAGAGTGCCTAGCGGCATTAAGTCCGCCTTTGTACTTTGTGCAATAAAGATTTAAATAAATAAAAATACTTTTTGGACCGCGCTCATTCAAAATGATTTAAATAATTACTAATGCCTGTAATAGGTTTACGTGAATAAAGATATTTTGACTTGACTTTGTCTGTCACCTACATTTATGACTTAGGCGTATTTTATATTAGTTTCTCTTTAGGTCTCATTAGGTATTTTATATTTAAAAAATACTTAGTTGATACAGTTCTGTTCACTAACTTCGCCCTCTAGGTCTCTAGTTTTGTTACTCATAATTGTTCTCTATTAGTGTACAAAAAATATCTGAATTACCACTTAATTATCTAATATTCCAGAACTCGACATTAATCCCGACTGAAACAGAAGAGACTGACATCAGTACTGGAAGTGCTAAATCTACATCACCCATAAACTTGGGATTAAAACATGACAACTTGGCCACAGACGATGAATTTAAAACAAACATGGCTATAGACAAGGATAAACTAAACTTTGAAAATGTTGCCAGTGATATAGAAAGTTTAAATCCTACTCCGATTATGTCAGAATTAATGTTGCGCAATGAAAAGGATCGGCTGAGTAAATTAGACCAAATTGTACAAAACTTGTACAGCACACATAATATCATTAATCCTATTACGAATGCTACTGGAACTACGTCTTTAGGAGGTAAGAAGAATATTTAATTCATTATTAAATAAGATTTTGCATGAATTCGAAGCAAAAAAGTTGTTACCACTTTTTTTTTTAAATTTTATTTAACTGTAACTAGAGTATTTAAATCCTTTGCCTAAATATTTATAAAATTATCGCGGAATTTTTCCTTGCATAAAATACCTAATAGTTTCAGTGCCTGAATAATATTTAAAACTAATCCGGCTTCGCCCGTATGGTAAGCTGTTTATCATGAGGGGTAAACATAAATTTAGAATTATATTGTGTATAGCTAAAATTACTAACTTTTCTATGAACCATGAAGTTATATGGTTCGCTCTTTCCATAACTACATACAGTTTCTGAAAACGTTGTACTTTGAGTTATTCAATAAACTCAATTTATTTTTTGCATTAATAAAAAAAAATACCGCTGTCTACTAACTTCGCATTCATGAAATGCGCTTACTGTCAAACGCGTGAAGTTGAAATAGTCGTTATTTTTTTTTATATTTATCCAATTTTCTAGGTATTTTTCTTTTCAAAACAACCTTCTACAAAGTATTAGAAAACATTTTTAAAAAATGTTAGAATCGTTGAAACATTCTCATGGAATTCTTTTTTATTAATTTTCATATATTGATAAAAAAATATTGAAAATTTTAATACATCTCTAAGCTAACTTCAATACATTTTAGAAAATATTCGGCTGAAGAATTCAGTGTTTCTGCCACAAAAAGAAAAAAACGCGGCAAATTATTTTAAATATTTATTTATTTATTGTACAGAATACATCAGTTTTAAACGCGTAGTTTATAATATTTCTTCATGACGAGTTGGGGATCATCAAATTCCATTTGTCGCAAAATTTGATGCTTTTTATGAAGCAGTTCGAGTAATATAAAACTGTTTTTGCCACTATATACGATTTATTATATTTATGTCCTAACCTATGTATCAACTAATTTGTTATGTATATTTATTTTGCAATAAAGATTTTTATTTATTATTTATATCGCGCAAACACGTTGGGTATATGGGAGTTTACAGGGCGGGAAAACCGTAAAAGAGAAACTGCAACTTCTTCCCCATATAAAGTCAAATTTATATGTAAATTTATTATTTTCCGTAATTATTTACATTGTAGCACATTATTAAACAAAATAACACTTTTGACTAACAATATTCATAGTAAATTTATTTACAAAACAAACAACTTGGACTTGACATGTCCGTGCAAAAAGCGGGAATTCACTCCTCTAATATTAGACTAACAATACAGTTCCATTGCCTAAATATTGTTAAAAAAAAACAAAAAAAGGCGGGAATTTATTTTGCAAAACACGCATGTTATGGATATATAAATGACTACCAGATCATGGTTTGAAAATACTAAAAAAAGTTTTGGTAGGAGTTTTATTACTTCTATGCCGTTTAAGGTTTGGACATTGTCGATTTCCTACTCATTTACATAGACTTAATTTAAAAGATAATAATAACTGCCAATTTTGCACCTCAACCTATTGTGACCTTAACCATTTATTTTTTGCTTGTCCCGAATTTTCTCTTCAAACACTTTTATTTATAGCAGAATGCAAAAACATTTTTAATTTCAATGATAATAATTGTACATTACAAACATTGCTCAAGAATGAAAAAATATATTTTTATTTGTTTAATTTTATAAATCATACATTTGGTAAATTGTAAATATTTTGTTTTTGTTTCGTAAATTTTATAATCTCATTGCTTTTAACTTATATTCTAAACAAAGTTTGTTTTAAGTTGTGGTAAGTTAGCTTTTATTCATGTTGATTTATTTTTGTACATAACTTTGTATTTGTGTTTTATTATTTAAATTTTGTTTTAAGTTTAGTTATATACTTAAGTTAGTTAGGCTAGTTCATACCTGTATTATTTTTAATATTATTTCAAAAAAATGTTTTTTGTAACCTTTAATACCTACCTATGTACATTAATCTTAATTTACCATTCTGTACCATGTCCTTAAATAAATTAAATATATATATATATATAAATGATTTAAAGGTGTTTTAAACTTGTAGAAGACGCGCCATATTCGTCTAAATACCCTCGTTGTGGCGGCTCAGTGTGCGGAGTGTGTCACAAGCGTCTCAGCAATCAGTATAACTTGCGGGTTCACATGGACACGCACTCCGGCGCGCGACACCGCTGTCACGCGTGCAGCCATGTGAGCCGCTCTCGGGACGCGCTCCGGAAGCACGTCGCCTACAGACATCCGCACACTACTAGACTCCGGGACTAGGTCAGTAACTAATTCCACAAAAAAAAAATGTATTTCTCATTGGCAATTCGAGCCTGATCCCGAAACCTGTGGATACACTTTACTAGGTTTATCGGCACGAACGGTGGATACTTCCCCGCCCCGGCAGACTGGGGAAATTACCACCATGAGTCTGCCTACCACCTATTTGTTGTTCTCGTTGACAGTGCCATTTGCAATGATGTCAAATTCGTGTGGTCTGTACGGTACTGAAAAAAAATACAGCACTCTAAATAACAAAATGGCGGAAAATTTAAATCCGGCGCTCTTGTTGGGACTTCCGTTATTTATTATCGTAAGCGATATCCATACAAGTTAGAAGCTAACCTTCCTGATGGTGTGCATGGCCGACAATGTGATCAGTTACTTTTATAGTCAATTTAACAGGTTCGGCATGTAATTTTATCAATTTAACAGGTTCGGCATGTAATTTTATCATTTTAACAGGTTCGGCATGTAATGCAGCTCAATACTAAATGGGACCCACCGAGATACAAAGAAAAAAACCTCTAGTCAAAATCCGTCTACGAACGACCTGCTTTTTTATGAAATATGCTTACATAAGTGACCAAATAAAGAATTACAATATTAATTCCTACAAAATTCTCATAATGTTGGGAAATATATAATAAATGAACAAAAAGATAAATTTATTAAATTAAATACTAAATTTGATATTACAGTAATTTAAACATATTAACAAATATATCTCTTTGACACAAAACTTTAGACGCAGGGTTCGATTCCCATTCTTCTGAAAAAAATATTCTGTATAGTCTAAAAATATTTTTTGAAACCCATCACATTGCTTTAGTTAGCGTATTTTTACTATAAAGTGGATTTAATTCGGATGCTTGATTGGCGAAGGTCGTTCTTAGTACGGATCTTGATTATGACCAAATCAAACAGAAAGCAAGAACAGTTTTTTAAATTTCATAATGTTTTAACAAAATGATAGGATTAGTCCGTACAGTAATATTATTTGTAAAACGTGTGCTTTCTGTTTGACCGCAGCTTAAGTTCTTGTATGTAGGAAAACTAATGTAAAAGACAAAAATATATATGGATTGTTAAAAATGTTGATTCTGTGATATCTATCATAATGTTGTTTATTTAGTCGACGGATTTTTGCTGACTCTTTCGTTTATTTTATTATTTAATTTTCAAAAAAAGTCCTACCAATAAACATGGCGACTTTAGCCCAACTATTTTTAAACTATTATTATTAATTAAAATTATATGTATGTGTATCATCACTTATAAATAAGCGGATTCACATTTAGCCAACTTTATTGCCGGCCAATCATGACAAGTGGCAAGCTCGTCGATGTCTCCAGCGTACCAAACTCGAGAAATATCACAAATAAATTTAATGTATTTATTTACATTAATAAATATTTTTGTGTCCCGACCAGGAATCGAACCCGGTACCTCCCGAGTCTAAATCCACGGACTTAACCGCTAGACCACGGAGGCAGTTACAATTAAAATTAGGTTTTTTAAATCTATCAAAATTATTTATTACATCATCATATCAAAAATCTGGGAAAATATTGTACTTACGGTTTTTTTTTTTAAAAGATAAAAAAAAACGTAAAGTATCATATCGTATAATATCTTCCAAAATTTCTCCTGTTATTAGTTAATACACAACGTAAACTAAAAAACCTTCGTGGTCTAGTGGTTATGTTTTTTTGTCGATATAGACGCAACAATTTATTTAATTTGTATTATAATTCAAGTTTGGTACGCTGGAGACATCGACGAGCTTGCCACTTGTCATATAGTAAAGTTGGTTACAAGTTAATCCGATTCTTTAAGAAAGAAAAGTGGTATCTGACCTCCGCAAGGTCGTGATGATTATTTTTACCAAAAATGAAATTATATATCTGGACAGTGTTTCACTTCGGATGGGAAGCATTATAGGGATGTAGAAAGAAGAGTGAACGCGGGAAATAGTGTTAACGGTGCCCTGGGGTCACTGATCGGCAGTCGAAATGTCAGTGACAAAGCTCGACTCGCCATACACAATGCCATGTTGGTACCAACACTGATGTATGGAAGCGAGAATTGGATATGTCAGAGTAGAGTTAATGCAGTAGAAATGAGGTCGTTGCGGACCGCATACGTAACGTTGAAGTACGGAAAAGGGTTAACACAAATAAGGAAAGGCATGCTACGATGGTTCGGGCATGTTGAAAGGATGAGAGAAGATTGTCGAACCAGATATATAATGCGAAATTTGTGGGTAAAAAAGGCTCTGACAGACCGAGACTCACATATCACGATGAAATAAATAAAATATTAAAAAGCCTTCGTAACAAAGGGCATGAAAAGGTTGATGAATGTCGACGAAGCGAAAGAGGTATGTCGTGATCGTGTCAAGTGGCGTTTAATTGTCTCTGTCTACCCCGCAAGGGATCTGGCGTGAAGATAAGTATGTATGTATGAAATTAAATCTTTTACTTCCACAACCAGATGCCTTGAATACTAAATTATCAGTAGTTCAATAATAGTCCGATAAGAGTCAGCAATTATTTTAAAATCTTGCTCAAAAATAATTCTAGTCATTCTATTTTAAATACCAAAAAAATATCACCTAAATATAAAAGACATTTGTTCCTAGGTCTAATGACAGAGTGAATGGGCCTTATTAAAGGCAACGGGACCTGATAATAGACAATGTACCAGCCATACAGCCAGTATCTCGAACGTATTTTTGAAACTTAATTATTTCTTAAGTAAAAATTAACCAGATTTTGTAAGAAATGCGTTTCACAAACATATGTTAAGAAATTATTAAGATAAGAACTGTCATTTACACAAATTTATGGGGAGTTATCAACTTTGCGAATCACAAAGCAATAAGAAATCATTAAGTTTTTAAAAACTGTTTTCTGTACCATAAAAAAAACATTCTATAATTATAAACAATATTTGTGTATTTTCTACTAAATAATTAAGTATTGTTAAATTTATTCGTGAAATCCGATTTGACTTAAGAAAAACTTAAAGATTGAATTTAGTTAGGAAATAATTAAGTATAGTTTCGAGAAACCGGCTGTTAGAAAACTATTTCTACAATATAGAAAAAAATCAATACAATATCTAAATTATCTAATCTTGTTGGCTTTATATCATAAAAAATATAAAAGACATTCTTGTTAATAAATAAAAATATTTAAATTATATTTTTTTGTATTATTTATTTTCCTATAAATTCGAGGTTGAATTAACGCCTAATTGGACGCAGTTGGCAAATGAAACAAAAAATTTGGTAATGACTAATGTGTTTCATTTGCCATCCTTTTACGATCGAACACATTTAATTTTCATTAGTTGAAATATTTTGCTTAAAGTGCCCTAGTTGCGGAAATTAATTAATAACTTTAAAACTAAAAGTGATAATTACACTTTAAGCATATCGTTAGAAAGGGCATTGACTGAGGATGTTCAAATCAGAAGAATTCCAACCCTGTTAGTTTTTTTTTAAACCCCATAGAAAGTTGCCCTTAAAATTATTTCTTTACCTTACTGCGGTACTTCAGGCCCCATAACTTTTCTTCTCCACAATTTTCTGGTGTAAAATATTTTTTTGCAGGACCCTAAGACTCTAACGATTAAAACAAGACCATTAGCAGACCGGTCCCATGGATAGATTTTGAGCTACAGGTAGTTTTAGTAAAAAAATCACAAAAAAGTCAAATAAAAAATAAAAATAAATTAAAAAAAAACCTAGAGGCCAAGGTCAATATAGGCGGGGGTAGGTAGCAGACTATCCCTAGTTTCTACCCTAGGCGTATGTACAGCTCCCTTCCAAACACCCCGTATATCTTATATCAAACCGATCCATATAAAACACCGTTTTTGACATATGTATTACATTTTGGCCTATTCTAAATTTAAACCTAGATTACCTATAACTTAAAATTAACTTAATGACGATTAGATTCTTTTTGCGTAACTACGTCCAATTATGAACTGATTATCTTTTGACATGTTTAACGTATGCCTATGAGGCACGTCATTCAGAGTAAAAGTAAAGTATCATCACGACTGTTTCCCTTTCGGGGTGGTCAGAAACCACGCTTATAAAGAAGCGGATTCATATTTAGCCAACTTTACTATAGGCCAATCATGACAAGTGAACTCAAGAAATATCACAAATAAATCAAATGTTTTTATTTACATTAATAAATATTTTTGGGTCCGGACCAGGAATCGAACCCGGTACCTCCGAGTCCGAATCCACGGACTTAACCGCTAGACCACGGAGCACGTCATTAATTGGCTGAAATAACAAAAGCGACAATAGGAATCAAATAAAAAACATCGATTACAAGTGTATACAATTTTATTTTTTAGTATTGATAGAAAAACGAGAAAAATACTTCAGACATTAGTACAAAAATACTGTTTACAAAAACATCCCCTATTCATAATACATTTTAAAAAATGGTTATTTAAAATAAATGCATTGTCTTCACACGGTTAGTTACAAATATCTAGAATAATAATTAATAAAAATAGGATTTCTGCATTTTTTTAATTTAAGGTATGTAGACTTTGGCCGCGTTCGTTTTAAGAAATGTTAGCATGAAAATACCACTTTTTTAGCACAAGTCGTTCGTTTAATGAAAATTCTAATATTTGATGCTAATTTCGTATGTCAGTACCGTGTTGAAAGGAGGGTTATTGATGTTACTTTTTGACAGATGTCATTTAACATAAGAAATGGTTTGTTTACATTGTTGTATACTTTATAGTTTATATTATATTTGTTTAAAATGTATTTTAAACAATTTTATGTAATAAATTCAAAGACCATAATACATTGTCCATTGATTTGTTATTATTTGTTACTTGTCAAAAAGTAGCCTCACCGCTCGTTTTTTTTTAAATGTTAGCATTGTTAAAGAAAGTGGATTTTCTTAACAAAAACGACAATTCACGCTGGTTTATGAAGTTGGAAATGCTATAAAACGAACGCGGCCTTATTACTAAAAAAAAGTGAAGAAATTATTGGACTTAATAAATCACAAATTTCCTTAAATAAAATTGTTCCTTGAGCATTAAATAGTTACTTATAATTACAAAGCATAAATAAATAGGTTAATTAATTCTCTTCGAATTGATTATTTGCAACTTTATTGTCGTTTTTTTTTTTTTTTTCATAAAAAAATATTTTGCTGAAACTGCCTAAAATATAAAGTTGCAATAGATCAAAATACTAAACTTATCCTAAACTCACGTCACTTTTCCAAAAGATGGGCCCATGGGGGCCGTCGGCGAGGCGCTTGGCCAAGGAGTTGTCAAAGCGGCTTACAATAAGGTCGAAAAACGAAAATGCCGAAAGGCATTAAGTTCGCCCTTGTAGATTACTTTTAAGTTTTTTTGTGCAATAAAGAGTTTATAAATAAATAAATAAGGTCTGGAGACAGGAAGGCTGGCAATTATTTCTGCCAATTAGTTTTTGGTATAACCTGCACTGATGGAGATGGGCGTTCCTGAACATATATCTGGAGAATTTGGCCTACACTCGCCACGCTGGCCAAACGGGTTGGCGAGGATTTGATGTAAATTTTGAAAAATATTAATCCTACAAAGGTCGGTTCAAACCCCTCCGGCATGTGCCAATGAGAATATTTATTATAGATTGACAACACCACCATTCCCGTTCCTCGGAGAGCCGTCCCGGTTCCACTAATACCAACTTGTGGAATAGTTAATAAATTGTCTTTATTAATTGACATCAGATTTTCGCCAAGCCGTCTGGCCAGCGTTGCGAATGTTGGCCAAATTCTCCAGATTCTAGCCCATCTCCAACAGTGGAGGTCTAGGATGCTGTGTTCTCTAGAGCTGTAATAAAATGATGAAATTACTAACAGTGCGATATATACTTATATATACATATATATCTTTTATAAAAATCACTCCTTACACCATCGGTTAATCTTAAACCAACTCACATCGTTTTACACGAAATATTTTCCTTTTAAAATAAAACCAAAAATAAAGGCATCATCACGACTGTATCCCTTCCGGGGTGGTCAGACACCACGCTTTTTTTTATGAAGTAGATTGACATGCAGCAAACTTTACTATAGGCCCATCATGACAGCTGGCTATAGCTCGTCGATGTCTCCAGCGTACCAAACTCGGGAAATATCACAAATAAATTATTGTGTCCCGACTAGGAATCGAACCCGGTACATCCGCGACTAAATCCACGGACTTCACAGCTAGACCACGGATGCAGTTTATGTTTCTTTATTATTTTCTAGTTTAATTAGATTTTTATGTTTTGTGAATGCCTCCGTGGTCCAGTGTCTCAGGCCATAGATTCAAACACAAAAAAAATATAACATTTCTCGAGTTTGGTACAATGTGAACAAGCTCCTTACAAAGCGTGGTTTCTGACCACCCTGCGAGGGATACGGTCGTGCTATAATTATATATTTTTTGTCTTATGAGTTAAAGACACTTTTTTAAGAAAAGCTATTTTTTTTTGTGTAATACTATATGAATTGGAAACGCCATGTTTCTTAAATTGTTATAAGCGGTTGATAAATTACAAAACGAGTTCTCCGAGTGGTCACTGTCTACTTGGGGACAGTCCAGACGCGAGTGTTGGCGTCCTGTCCCACAGACACGATGGTCTCGTCGTCTATCCAGCACACTCCAGTGATCTGACTCTGGGGGTGAGCATCTGGAAATAACATCATAAACCTATTAGAGTAACATCCCCGGGCCGACAGTGTCGACAGGTCTTAGAGACTTCAGTCGGAAAGTCATATAAAAATGTTGCCACTTACAAAATAAAAAAGCTGATTCGGTCAATATCAAAGGACGGTAATATTTTAATATGAGAACTTATATCATTAAAAACTCCATGCAGTTCCATATTATATTGTATATGTATTTATAAAAGGACAATAATATTTATTTCTTTGCAACACTAGAAGTAAATGTCAAAATGTCAGCTGGCTGCTGTCACACGATAAAACTGTAACAATAATATTTAATACCATATCGATTTATGTTATTCGATATTGAATCCAGTGAGCCGGACACCACCCGGGAGCTGTCGGACTGACTTACTCTTGATGATGGTGTGCTTGGCGGCGTGGTTGGTGTCCCAGACGATGAGTGTGGTGTCCAGTGAGCCGGACACCACCCGGGAGCTGTCGGACTGACTTACTCTTGATGATGGTGTGCTTGGCGGCGTGGTTGGTGTCCCAGACGATGAGTGTGGTGTCCAGTGAGCCGGACACCACCCGGGAGCTGTCGGACTGACTTACTCTTGATGATGATGTGCTTGGCGGCGTGGTTGGTGTCCCAGACGATGAGTGTGGTGTCCAGTGAGCCGGACACCACCCGGGAGCTGTCGGACTGACTTACTCTTGATGATGGTGTGCTTGGCGGCGTGGTTGGTGTCCCAGACGATGAGTGTGGTGTCCAGTGAGCCGGACACCACCCGGGAGCTGTCGGACTGACTTACTCTTGATGATGGTGTGCTTGGCAGCGTGGTTGGTGTCCCAGACGATAAGTGTGGTGTCCAGTGAGCCGGACACCACCCGGGAGCTGTCAGGACTGAATGCCACACAGTTGACCCGCGCAGTATGGAAGCCCCACTCCTGGTTGTGTGCCGGCTGGAAATAACAATGTATTATTAATAACTTAGACTATATAACTTATACGTGGAGTACAAATTAACCAATCAGAATGAGGTATGGCTCGACCAATCAAGTGTGACTACAAACTAATAGGCTTTTGCAATTTGTGATTGCCTAACTATCATATATATTTTACAATTTATCCCAAATAAAATAAAAATAACTAAGTATTACAGTACACCAGACCCTCATTAATTTGTATTACCTTGTAGTCCTCGGTGCTGTAGAGGATGACCTTCCTGTTGGAGTCGCAGGCCACCAGGAACCCCGAGTGGGGACTGAACACCACATGGGTCACGGGGCCCCGATGTTCCAATTCCACTCCCGGAGTCAGAGTGCGGACATCCAGGGTGTATATGTGCACCTTACTATCTGAACCTGGAAATAAAAACAATGTATGACAAATATCAACAAAATAATTAAACAATAATGACTGAAATTTCTATACAGGATCAATTTACTATCATATAAGTAGGTGAAGTACTAAACATTTATTTGATATGATCATTTCTTTACTTTTTTCCCTTCAATTCAAAATATTACTGTTGTGGCTTGGTATCATCCTCTCCTTTTGATTCCTTTCACAACCATTATCCATAATCAAACTCATTATTTAAATAAACGCGGGAATGTAAGCTACGATGGTAAAATCATATGGTGTATGCTTACGCCCTCTGGTGAAAACGGGTGGAGTTGTAGAGAATTCTGTTTCGTCACCCTTGCTAGTGACACCGTTAGAATTAAATATTATAACATTTAACTAAATACTTCAAATTTTAAGGACAATATGAACATTGAGGCGTGGTTTTGGTATAAGAATTGATATAGTGATAAGTTATTTTGCCGTGAAATCGTGACCTGGACCCCTGCCATGTCTGTGTTTTCATCCAGCTGAGTTTAGCAGTTTTAAGTATTAGCTTAGATGCTGGCCCTGGAGAAGGATATAAGTGACACAAAACCATAAAGTAACTATAATTCAAAAACTATATATCCCACAAACACACAACCATTACTATTTTAATTACTACTAAATATAAATAAATCTTGTTGTGCAATTGTTTTCCTATACACGATGGACCTGGCACCCGCACAGTAAATCCATGGAATGATTAGAAATTTTATAGAATTTGCTTAATAATCTGTGTAATTAATTTGTTTTTTTTTTCGAGTATGTTAGCAAAAAGAAAAATATTGGAACCTATTAAAAGCAAATAGTTATGTTAGTGACGTAAATAGTTGTTTACTATTAAGTGACGTCATCCGGCAGCTATTTGCAACTGCAGCGTTTCTGAGCGAAAATTCAAAGATGTTTTAAAGTAGTTTTAAGGCGATTTTGACCCTGTTTGTATCTAAATCTGTTGGGTATCTGAAGTATTTTTATATTATGTAATTACATTGGTGGGTATTTATTTTAATTTATGATATAATTTAGTTTGATTAAATACCTCCGACAGCGACGTGCCTGGACTTGGGGTCGATGGCGATGCTGGAGGGCTCGTAGTTGATGGCCAAGTGAGACTGCTTGGCTCCGTCCAGAATCACTATAAGCTGAAATATACAAATTCAAATTCAAAATCGTTTATTGCACAGAATACAGGTAGATATCGGATAATACAATTTTACAGTTCAGCTGTATCCTACCATAATGGTATGCAAATAATAGTACATGTCAAATTACAACAAAAATTATATTTGTCAACACTTATAATGTAAAAATTCCTGGATACTATAAAAACATTGTTAACCATTTAATTAACAGCTTCTTAAATTTAATTATTGATGTCAATTGTTTTAATTCTATAGGCAAACCGTTAAATATTCTAATAAAATTTGGTAACTATTTTTAGAAACAATGGTAATTTTTGTAGCAGGTTTCCATAAATTGTATTTATATTGAGTCCGAACATTTGTTCGCCCGTCCTCGTTAACAGGCCGAAAAAGACTCGGGTAGTTTTTAATAAAAATACACGCGTCTAAAATATACAGACACGGTAATGTTAAAATATTATAGTTACGAAAGTATGGTCTACAGGAGTCACGCAATAACATATAGTTAACGGCAGATAAAAAGAGCTCTGGTCGGAAATAGAGTACAAACCGAATATAAGTACAGTGTTTTGGCCTTGTTTATGGTCAGAAACCACGCTTTTAAAGAAGCAGATTAATTTAGCCAACTTTACTATAGGTCCATCATGACAAGTGGCAAGCTTGTCAATGTCTCTAGCGTACCATACTTAAAAAAATAACACAAATATATTTACATAAATTACTTTGTCCGAAAGAGGACTCAAACCCATTACCTCCACATCTAAATCCATGGACTTAACTGCTAAACCCAAAGGCAGTTTGTCAGTTGTTATTGTCTTACATAGAAGTAGCAAAAGGTTTATTGCAATTTTGTGCAAGCCAGAGTTAATTAATGATGGCAGTTCATTCAGTACGCACCAGACTGACCCCTTTTGTATTAAGTTTTTGTATGATGATGTTTACCTCTTTAACAGTAGCTACAATGGTGGTGCCATCTTCTAGGATGTGGTCAAGTGCTTTCGGCTGAGATCCTAACGGAATCGCCTCAGTCCCATACTTGGGAGCTTCACCTATAAAAATATACATATAGTATAGATATAGTAGGCAGAAGCAATTGAGCGCCCCTTGTCACGATCACGACATACCTCGTACGCTTCTTCGACATTCATCAACCTCTTCATACATGCACTTTTGTTTTGATGGCTATTTAATGCACCTTCAGCTATTGTTTTATTTATTTGACGTGAGGTGAGTCTTGGTCTGCCAGGGCATCTTTTACCAACAAATTTCGCATTATATATCTGGTTCATCAATCTTTCTTCACTCATCCTTTCGACATTCCCGAAGCATCGGCATGCCTTTCCTTAATTTTGTCCCCATGCTTTTTTTCATACCTACCCTTTACGTATTTCGTTATTACGTATGCGGTCCGTCAAAGTGACACCGTCAAAGTCAAAGTCAAAATATCTTTATTCACGTAAACCTATTACAGGCACTTATGAAACGTCATTAATTTAATTATTTTGAATGATTCTACTCCTGCTAGTAGAAGACTAAGCAGCAAAGTGGTCCAATAAGTAAGCTGTTAGCAGAAGACCAGCAGCTTAGCAAATTCCAGTGACCTGTTAATGTTTAATCTGACTGAGAAAGGAATCTGCAAGGAAAACTCAGCTAACCGACGCAACGACCTCATTTCCACTACATTAACTCTACTCTCATGCGTATTCTGACATATCCACGTGTCGCTTCCATACATAAGTGTTAGCACCAGCATGGCATTGTGTATGGCGACATGGCATTGTGTATGGCGAGCCGAGCTTTGTCACTGACATTTCGACAGGCCATCAGTGACCGCAGGGCACTGTTAATACTATTTCCCGCGTTCGCTATTCTTTCAACATCCCTAACGTACTTCCCATCCGCAGTGATACACTGCCCAGATATATAATTTCATTAACGTGTTCTAGAGTTTCATCATCAATCTTTATCGTCACAGTTGTCATCCTTCTTCTTTCAAACACTAGTACCTTGTTTTTTCTCGAATTTCAACTCATTCAACTGTTGGCCCAACCATTACCGTACATATTATGCATTGGGTTTATTCTTATTATTGCAGCGGAGTGCAGGCAAGCTATTTGCTGTTTAAAGTATGGCGTAACTAACACCTACTTATGCTAAATGCGTACATGGTTCCTTTCCCGTCTCAAAAATCCACCAAGTATATATGTTTGTACAAAGAATGCTTGTAAATTCCTTTACTTTAAATTTAAAAAAATATCCTCATTATTATAGACTTAATCCTTATTTTTATCTTTTGTCTCACCTTCTGGTCCGGGAGCAGCCAGCCTCAATGTGTCATCTATTCCCACAGAAAGCAGTCCTCCGTCCCGAGTGCACCTCATTCCGTTCACCTGGTTCCCGTGACCCACTCCCTCCACGCATAGGGCTTCTCCTATAAAATACATATAAATTACAAATTATAAAAGAATGAACAAAATTTTAGGAAATCGGCTCTGCATTGAGTTGCGACTCCGGACAACAGTGCTGGTTTTCAGGTAATCCCTCGAGAAGTGCGGGAAGGTAAGACAAATACATAAGGGTGTCTAACTATCTTAATTTTAGATTTTTAATTTAATGCATATTTAACTATACACATATAAATTATAGAAGTTCTGTTTATTGAAGAAGGCGCATTTCTGTCTCATCTCTGTTTTTTTTTTGAAGAATCACCATTGAATTGTTGTCAACCTTTATAATGGATACATACTTATGATAAATTAGATTATTTATTTATTTATATAGTACTGTGTGTAATATATGTGGTAAACAAAATAGTATATTGTCGGTTAAAAGTAAAACTCATTAGGTGACATATTGAATAATATTTAGATTTTCTATTTTATTGTTGTTTCTACTCGGAGCAATTCTATGATTGTTATTATGTATAAAGTGTGCCTCATACTGGAACTGTATTCTGGACAAAGAGCTAAGAACAAATTATTATGATCACTTTGCTGTACTTAGTCAATGTACCTTGATTCTCAGTTTGACAGCTGGTAGGGATGGTAGAGTCCAGGAGCCGTGGAAGAGAACCTTCTAAGAATATGTGTGTTGTATGAGTGACCTGTGTTGACGTCCCACTGAGTGACGGTCCCGTCGTGGCTGGCCGTGTAGACGAGGCTCCCCGAGGTGGTGCCGGTCAGACAGGTGATGGGCTTGTTGTGTCCCCGCAGTCTGACCCGAGGGCTGTCTGGGTTTTCGGGGTCCAGGTAAGAGATGACCCCAGACAGAGACACAGAGAGCATGTGCTTGCCTTGCCAGAGACATGATACCTGGAATGAGTAAAATTAAGATCAGAGGGAGAATCTGGCCAGATGGGTTATTGCATTAAAAAGGGGGAATTTTGACCACAATCTTTAATTTATTTTTTATTTGCTTAATTTTTTTTGTGAAATTACCTGCTGGTCCTCCACTCCAGGCCCCATGGTGAAGAGTGTGACCCTCTCCCGAGTGTCCACATCCCACAGTGCACAGGTCTTGTCCCCGGAGCAGGACAGGAGTTGTTTTCCATCCGGAGACCAGGCCAGGCTGTAAACTCCTCCCTTGTGAGCTGGGGAACCTATCTAAAAAAATATTTAGTTTAATTAAAATAGATTGATACCCAACGTATGAAATTAAGGTAAAAAATACACAGGTTGGATTTTAGAGATGGGACAGTCACCTTAACCATTGTAGTTACAGAAAAACATTAATAGTAGACCATCCATATTTTTTAAAAAATATACAGACAGCAATAAAAGAGTAATTTTACCCAAAAAATATTTTTGATGCCAATTGATCCTCTTAAGATCAAAGTCTCTACTGGACCAACTGAGTATTAGAAATGTCAGAAATCTCGAATAACTTTTCCTATACATTTTGTATTTAAAAATAATTAATCTGGCGACCGGCGCAAATACGTATCTATAATCAAAGACTACGTGTTTGTGCCGTTCGGTGTAGAGGTTTTAGGCTCAGTAGACGTTTCTTAAGGCCTTAACATGTGTCCGAAGAAAGCGAGAATGCGTGATTGTACTGTTGAGGAAAGGTTTTGCTTTATTCCCAGTTCTTCCAGAATGGACCTGTTGGTTCGAAACTCCTTCTACGATATGCCAATCAGTCCCCCCCAACACCACATATCAAGGGCGTCAATACGGTTTTGTGTCTGATTCGCATAGAGTCCATGGCTCTGCAGCATGCAGGAATATAGGAATCACAAGAGCCCTAACCAGCTGGATTTTAGTTTAGTTGCTTTGCTTTCTCCATATTTTCTTCAACTTGCCCATAGCTGATAGTGACACCGCCATGTGTCCCTTATTAATTTTCCAACTACAATGATTTTGTCAAAACACTTTATGGCTAGTTGCAGACAGGTTGATTATCCTCTATGAGGCACATCATTGGCTGAAATAGATCAAGTGCCTTTTATTTTAATCTAAAATTATAATAACAACCTTACCTCTCCTTTAAGTTCTGAGCTGACTCCATCGTATAAGAATATTTTGCCATCAAATCCAGCCGATGCAAACAGTGAGCCATCGGGACTGTACCTGACAGCCTGAGCGAAACGCGTGTGCTCCTAAAAAATAATGGGAAATTTATTAGATTGAAACAGATGGACCTAAATAAGAAGACCCACACCAGGTTGGATGTGAGTGATGAAGAAACCAACAATGACAATTTACCTGTTTGGTGCACTTGAATTTAAAGGGTGGTCCCTCGAAGATAGCGAGTGTGTTGTCTTCAGAAGCACATACAATTCTGAAGGGTCGCGCCGGTCTGAAGTCTACAGAGTTTATCGGCTTTGACTGGCCACTGATTTCACCAACTGAGGTGCCAGTGTCCGACATGAATACGTGACCGAAACTGGAAAGACATTTTTTTTTAGTTTGATTCATAGAGTATTTTCTAATGAAGAAGTTCCATGGAAATCAAATATTTCAAAAGACCACAACATGAAGTGGAACAAATATTATGACCTCACAGAAGAAATTAATGGGTTAAAGACTCAGCTTTAGGCGGTGGAAATTGGTGCTAGATGCAATTCCAGCAAGGAAGCACCAGTTCCTGAAAAAATTGGACCTAAGCCGGTCTGCCGTCAATACATTTAATGAATGAGTTTCCAAGAAGGCATCAATGGAATCATACAGTATTTGGTTGGGTAGGGAGAGGAGCAGAATGGTGGATGGTGAGTGTCTTGTTGTGCATTATAATAAAAAAGACTCCTTTGTAAACCAGCCTATTCTTGGTTGCGAGCCCGAGACACCATTCTGCTCATCTCTCTTTCCCACAGATAATGAAATACATACCGTTCCCTTCCCTCTCCAACAACCACCATCCTCTGGTTGTCTGCGCTCCACGCAATGTCCTTGAGAGGTCCTCCAATGGGCTGGAATTCATTTTTTAAGATGTGCTCCTTGTTCACAGTATCCCAAATTCGAACCTTGCCAGATGCATCTAGAAGAAAATGTATTACAGTGAGAATGGTGAAGTTACAATGACGTAATATACAATTTAGTTAGTCTAAAAAGCATCTTGATCGTTTTTAGTGCAGTATTTCTACACCTAGTCTTTTTTTAGGTTTCAAATGTTCCATTCTAAGAGCTTTTTAACTTGATCTTGAGAAATATTTGCTGTAATCAATTGGATATTTTCATTTCACAACAACACAATTCACATTTGTGTGAGAACATGCAGTGCCATGCATCTAAAGTTTTTTTTTTTTAAATACCTACAACATCGTTTTGTAAAAAACCATTATTATTATTACTCATGTTTAAGGGTATGACCTACCTATGCCCTGCCACTACAATCGTGCAATAACATACGTACTTCAGGCATCACACAGAGTCAATTTTAAGGTAGATCGTAAGCAGTCCAAGTCTAATCATGATGTAGAATGTATGTAACTAATTGACAAATAATTAGTCAATTAACATTTTAAGGTCTTACCAAGGAATTGTATTCAGTTTCTGTGATGTATCATCAGCCTGTGTCTCTCTACTGCTGGACATAGGTCTCCCACAAGACATTTCACATGATCCCCTGCCACCCTCATCCATCCTCCACCAGCGACCTTCCTTACATCATCTGTCCATCTGGCGGGGACCCCCACTCTGCGTATTACAATACAGAGTTCTCTGTTTGAAATGGGCCTTACAGAAATTTCTGGAGAATTTGGCCACGCAGGCCAGACTTGTTGGTGAGAGTAATGTATACTTGTTAAGATTTACAAAATTATAATAATAATCATTCTTAAATGTACAAAGTTTAAATAAACTAAAACAAGGCGAGCCTTATACATACTGTGTGGCATCTTCTACTAGCTAACCTTTGTGAGATATTACCAATTTACATGCAGAGTGCATAAAATAATAATTGATAATACTACATGTTATAATGTTGATGTAGTATAATAAACTACATAAAACATAAGTACAGTTATTATAAATAATAATAATAATAAATGTACAAAGTTTAAATAAACTAAAACAAGGCGAGCCTTATGCTGTGTAGCATCTTCTACTAGCTAACCTTTGTGAGATATTACCAATTTACATGCAGAGTGCATAAAATAAAAATTGATAATACTACATATTATAATGTTGATGTAGTATAATAAACTACATAAAACATAAGTTCAGTTATGTTTAATTTATTTTGCAAAAACCTAAGCCAAGTAAAAGTTGATCAAGATTGTCGCTGAAGTGTAAAAGCTTGGTGATATAAATCTCACTAGACTGACATTATCTCATCATGCTCTGATGAACATTTACTGTATGATAGTGTCTTATTCTTAAGCTCTTAACACAACTGAGCAAGATATATCTACTTTTTTAACATTCTCTTATTAGATTATTTTAAATGGCGATTGATTGAAAAACAATAACCAATTTAGCTTAGCATTTGAAGGATATTAGGTATTGAAATCAGCTAAACCTTCTTCGTTGATTGGTCATACACTTGTGTGAAGTTGTTTATTGTAAAACTTGATAAGTAATTATATGATACATGTATATATTTAAACCAATATTAAAGTTGTATTATGAATTGACGAATCTGGTTGTGGTGCAGTAAGAATCAACCAATCAGGTGCGACTTATGGAATTTGATTAGTTTCATGGGAACTATCTATATATATATATCAATGGTTATACCAAGATTGAATAAAAAAATGGGCTTTTGATACAAACGTGAAGTTGGTATAAATGACTCATGTGATTGCCATTTTTTTTTTAAAAGAAGAGGAATTTGGTCTTTGAAGTAATATTGCTTAAGTTGAGGAAACAACTAAGAATATAAAATTAAGACTTTAATAGTATAACAGAAATAGCTTTTAGCAAGTTAATAAAATGTGAATAGTACTGTTGGACGGGCGCCAGATCTAAACCACTCCAGAATTAAATGGCACACATTTATAACTAAAAAGCCCTAACAAATTGCAGGCTAATTATAATAATATGATAGTAACTAAAATATTATGACTATTGTTATTGCATTTGGAGTGGTCAGTTATAGAATGAAATGGAGAAGATGGAAAGTGATAATTGCACAATAAAAAGATACCACCTTTTTAAATCATTCCATAGTTGGTTGCAAGGCAGAGACACCATTTGTCTCACCTTTTTTACACGATTGACCCGATACCCACACGGATAATCCATGGAATTTTAAGAAATTTGTATTCCTATAACTAAGTCAGACAACACACAAGGGCACAATTTTGGTGCCAAAATTTAATTGTGTCGCACCATAATTTCACCTGACTATCTTTCCAAAACAAAAATTGGTGGTTCTTTATTATGTAAAATTATCAACTATTATTTTTTGTCCTGAATAGAGGTATATCCGAGAACCAAAGTAACATAGTTTAATAATTTGCATTCTTCTGTGCTACATTTTAGGATGATTGTTTTTTTTGATTATTTTATCATTTATTATCATAAATCTATCTACCTTTAATACTTTGTAGATTAAATATTATAGTTACTTATTATGCCTAATATATTATTTAAATCTAATCACTAACAAACATAAAACTTGTTTTGTTAGGATATTTTTTTAATTAATACAAATAGGTATTTTATTACCCTAACATCCAGTTGCAGAAAGAATGATTAAAATAATCTATAATTAAAATGTTGATATAAGTTATGTGTTAGTCAGGCAAGAGTTAAACATATCAAAAGATAATGCGCTTCGCGACCAGCAGTTTCAGGATAATAAATATACCAATTCATAAGGTATGTGATAATGTCAACAAAACAAAATTGCAATGACTCACAAACCAATGATAACAGAACTTTATTAAAGTTATTGAAAATGATGCTTACCTCCAGAGGCAATGTAGAACCCGCTCGGCGAATACTTTGCCACATTCACCTGGCACGAATGCTCTGTATAAATATCAGAGATAGCAGGGTTTTCTATGTCTCTTATTATTACAGAATTCCCATTAGTATAAAGAAAATTTCGGCCTTTAGGGTCTCCGCCCAACACCAGAGGTGTGCCCCTCTGAGTTCTTGGTAAGGCAGCGAAAGTATATTCTGAAAAATACAACAAATAAGACTCCAGACAAAACACAACGAAGTCTTACAAGTTTTGAACAAAACTAAAGGAAAAATATACTCACTATGAGAATAAGACATTTCACTTTCACAGTTTTTACACTAGAATACGTAAACACTATACTAGAAATTAAAATTATTCAGTACTTTCCCGTTTCTGATATAAAAATATTTCCAGCCGCACAATCAGTCCATTCCAAAAAAAGTGACGTATATTTTTTTTCCCGCAATGTTGGCAGCGCCGATTGAAGAGGAAATGCCCATATTTGGGCATTGACTACAAAAAATAACATAAATAGTAATCAATTAACTTATTTAATACGAATACATTTCCAAATTTAATAAATTGGCAACATTATATGTTTTTTTTTTTTTATATTTCGTCAAATTCTTCAAATTTTCAGTTTTTAAGAAAATGTCATGTGTGTTGGTCGGTTTCGTCGTATCATGTGATAAAACTATGATTTTATATGAATAATTCCGATGTTATGTGATAATTTGTTTAAAACATATTTAGAACAGACCAATGTATAAATTGCTAATTGTTACCTTAATACCTTTTTTGTGGTAAATGTGCACGAAAAGTTTGACACCAGTTTCCACGTGGTAAATGTCATATGTTGACGTGTTAATAATGTGGTGTTTAATTTAGTTTAGTAAATGGTTTCCTAATTATACTTAATGTTTTTTAGCTCTAGATGGAGGCCTTAAAGTTGCGCAATTTTCAATTGCCAAGGGTAAATGATCAGACTTCGGATACTGATGATTCTTCCAAGGACAGTTCGCTGGATTCTGTAAGTATAAATCAAAACTAAATAACACAGTTGTAGTTAATAATGTTATGTTTAAAAATTAAATTAAAATATTTTAGATCTTTAGCCATGTTTTAATTAACAAGTGGGACAATTGGGCTGAATTGGGTGCTAATTATGATAAGAGACAATCAAATTTTGGTAAGTTGAGTCCCTATTTAGATATCAGATGATAAGATTATGTTGAGTTGGGGAGCTATTTAATTATCAAATAATAAAATTATATAGGTTGTAATAAATTAGTTTTCAATTTGTAAAAGCTTAAAAGGGTGCTCATTTAAGTTGTATTCGGAAATAAAGTTTATTTTCCTGGGGAACGAAAAAACACCAATCAATTTTCACAAAAAGAGTTTTTTTTTAATTTCCAACTACTATTTATTACTACATTATAAACCGATCTAAATAAAAGACTAATAAAGAAGAAATTATTTTATAGTTTTGCACCAATAACTTGGCAATTAATTATAACTTGTAATACATAAGAATGTAACAATCCGGCATCCATTATAAATGCCTGTTTTTTAGTTAAATTAGAATTAGTCATTAACTATTTAGGTAGTTGACAACTTGCAACATGTGATGAAATTTTATGCAATATGATGCAGTAATTTGAAACTATGCACTTTATTGCATCAACCTTTCTCAATGTAAAGTCATTTATAATTACATGACTTTTTTACAGTCTCTAAATTACTATAAGTTATTACATTGTATTATTTATTATTATTATTTAGCCACAAATGTTATATAAAAGAATTGTCTAATTAGGAAAAACTATCAATGTAAAACGCTATTTGAGTTCATATTTACAAGAATATAATAAACTAATAAATATAAGAATATTTTATTATTTGTATTATTTATTTTTTAAAGACATGTTCATATTTATATTTTTTATAAGTACTCTGTTTAACTTTAATTTTATAGTTTTTGTAGTCTACTTGGTAACTTTAGAACCTTTGGCCGCATTCATTTTAAGAAATGTTAACATGAAAATACCACTTTTGTTAGCACAAGTCGTTCGTTTAATGAAAATTTGATCGTTTAATCAACATTTGATGCTAATTTTGTATGTCAGTACCGTGTTGAAAGGAGGGTTACTGATGTTACTTTTTGACAGATGTCATTTAACATAAGAAATGGTTTGTTTACATTGTTGTATACTTTATAGTTTATATTATATTTGTTTACAATGTATTTTAAATGATTTAATGTAATAAATTCAAAGACTATAATACATTGTCAATTGATTTGTTATTATTTGTTACTTGTCAAAAAGTAGCCTCACCACTCGTTTTTTTAAGAAATGTTAGCGTTGTTAAAAAAAGTGGTATTTCTTAACAAAAACCGATATTTTTTTGTAGTTTATGAAGCTGCTACGAAATGTTGGAAATGCTATAAAACGAATGCAGCCTTTATGTGTTTATTTACTGTTATAAATAATATAAAAAAAATAAAAATCTGTATCATATAAGTATCAAACCAACCCTTAACCAAATATTAATGTTGCAGAGATATGACGACATTGACAATGAGTTGTCTTGCGAGTACAGAGAAGACATCTGGAACAATCTGCTGGAACAGGAGACCAACAGGATGGTCATACATCTGCAGAGCCCACAGGTATAAATATATTTTTTTTAAACACACGAAATATTGTTGCTGACAGACAATAGCATAAAAAGTAAGGCTGGATTAATGTCAATGTAAAGTGTAGAAGGTATTCCGCATTACACTTGCAGGTATTGCGCTGACTTGTGTGAGTCTGTATTTAAGTTAACACATTTCACTGTTAATTTTTATTATTGAGGTTAACAATCAGTAACACTTTACCAACAATATAAACAGGTAACATTAAATAGTAAAGTATATTGGACAGCCGTTGGTCCACACTGTGATGAGTTTATCTTTTGAAGTTAGTTACAGCTCAAGCTACTGCACACAAATATATTTGATTTTTATACAACCAAGCCTTATTTAACTAAAAAATATCACTTAAAAGTTACCTATCTAACCTCGATTATGATAGTACCGAAGAGATGACAAAATGTGAGCAAAAGGAAAATATATATACGAGTATAATCAACAATCTTACACTCCCTTCTTTCTTCTTTTTTTAAACTAGCCTAGTTGGCTAGTAATGGCAATCGCCACTAAGGCATTTGTGCCAACATCACGTTTGTATAAATTATTTATGTGATTTGATTTCTATATAGGTATATATTTTATTTTATTTATTTTATCTACTGGTCGCGGTGAATCACAAACACTAAAACAAAAGAAAAGGGGGGATTGGTTAGTAGTTTAGTGGGAATGATACGTCACAACACAACACAAGGGACATATTGCACAACACAGTGAGTTATTAATAGTGTGGACATTACATACACGACATTCACATTATATCTTAATTAATTATACACCTTTCAGCACGCGGGGCCACAGCACTGTATACGGGGACAGAGCCCCCGCCCCAGCGCCCATCTCACTGGGTCATGTCCCCTCTCCCGTCCCCCATGCATATTGAAGAAATCACTTTCTCAATCTGCATGGAGTAGAGAAAGTGGACATGGTCCCGTTGACCGGAACCATGACGGTCCACATCCGTCCCATACACAATGCTATGCCTCCGGTTGTTTATTTAGAGGTTAATACTGTTTGAATTAAGGAATTTGGTAACAATGATGTAAACATTAGGATTAAGAGAGGAAAGGAGTGAGGCGATGGAGGTAGGAAAGGGTGTAATTTTGTAGAGGGACTTTAACACTTACACTCCCTCTTCCTTCTCCACCCTTCCCCAGTCCCTTCACCTTTTTTTACACACACACATACACACACAAATACTTACATAATATACTTTCTTGCTATTTTTTCGTTGATTTTTTGTACTATGATCGTTACTGGAAGACTCTGTCTCCTGTTATACAGCACAGCTCATGCAGGAGACGGGGTTCACCATAACGAACCAACATTCTTTTGTGTTAATAAATGATTTGTATTTTTGGTTTTTCTCTTTATTTCAGATAAAGCGCTAACAAGTGGCAAGCTTGTTGATGTCGCTAGTATATCAAACTCGAGAAATGTTATAAATAAATTAAATATAATTGTTAATCAAAAATTATATATTTGTGTTCTTTCAGTTAGAATTCCGAGGTGCATTGGTCTGCCAACTACGCACAGTTTGTACTGCCTTAAAACTAGGCATTGGTACTCTGCACTCGGCTGTGTCTCTGCTGGACCTGTTCATGGACGCACACAGACTGCGCTGTGACAGACTGTCGCATGTCGCACTGGCTTGTCTCAGTCTGGCAGGTAAACTGAAAACTGTTATTTTAGCAATTATTTATTTTTTAGCAATATTTTTTCTAAATAAATCTGAAAGAAATCTAAATCAAATACTCATTAAGTTTATGTGTTATTTATGTTACAGCAAAAAGTGAAGAGAAATTCAGTCGAGCGCCAAACTTGAAGACTTTATCTAAAGTTAGCGGTATTAAGTTATGTAGCAAAATATTTAGACAATTAGAATGGATGGTGGGCCAGCATGTAAAATGGAGGCTATTGGCACCCACCCCGGCCTCCTATGCGGCCTTGCTAGCACAATATGTCATTACCAAAGAAGATTTCAAGACAAAAGACCCTAAATATATTAGAAAATTAAAAAGTGACGGACACAAACTATTAGAAGCCTATTTGGATCTTACTTTGTCTGGTACGTTTTTTAACAACTCGTATATTTATATAACTTTGCACCACTAATTGAAAGAATTGTGCCTAAGCAGGTAAACCATTAATACATTCATGGAACAAGCTTCCGAGACAGAATTAATGGAATTATACAGTATTTGGTTGGGTAGGGAGAGGAGCAGAATGGTGAGCGTCTTGTTGTGCTATAAAATAAAAAGTAAACCAGCCCATGGTCAGTCATAAGCCCAAGACACCATTCTTCTCATGCAGGGAATGCTTAAAAATGTCTCTTCTATTGTCAGGTTTTAATATTTTACATAATTTGTCTTACGCTTTTACATGTGGTTTTCAATTTATTGTATCCTTGAGATACTGACATATTTTATTTACCTTTAAAATATTTTAAAACAGAAATAACGTAAGTCAGAGGATTCCATAGTAGCACTCAAATTAAAAATTACATCTCCACTGTCACAACTACACACACACCAATACTAATGCCTTAGCACACAGGAGAACAGGTTAGGGTTTATATATTATAGTGTATCGCTCACTATATATTATCTTTAGTTAAGAATTTTGTAGGCGCGGTGGTGTCTCGGTTGTAAGAACGCGTTCCTTAAACGCAAACCCCCCCGGCATGTACCAATGAGAAATACACTTTTCTTACATACATTTGTCATAGATTTACATTTTTTCTTTGACCACATTTGTAAAGGAAGGGCAAAGCACGAAAACTAAATGCAAGCCCACCTCGATCCTTGGCGCCGCATCAGACTGGAAAATTCTCATGGATACATTTGAACACCATTATAGGATCCCAGATGAACTAGCTGTATCAGCCTATAGGCCAGACATCTTAGTGTTTTCTCGGAACTTGAAAAAAGTTATCCTTATTGAACTTACCGTTCCGTGGGAATCAAATATTCCAAAAGACCACAACATGAAGTTGAATAAATATTATGATCTCACAGAAGAAATGATCAGGAACGGGTTCAAGACTCAGCTTTACGCAGTGGAAGTTGGTGCAAGAGGAGTTCCAGCAAAATCTTTGCATCACTTACTGAAAGAATTGGGCCTAAGCAGGTCTGCCGTCAATACATTTATGGAACGAGCTTCCAAGACGGCATTAACGGAATCATACAGTATTTGGTTGGGTAGGGAGAGAAGTAGAATGGTGGATGGTGAGCGTATTATCGCGCAATAGAAAAAAAGGAGGCCTCCTTTTCTTAAACCAGCCAATTGTCGGTCGCAAGCCCGAGACACCATTCTTCTCATCTCTTACCCACACACGATGGACCCGGCACCCGCACGGTGAATCCATGGAATGCTTAGAAATTGTCTTCTTTTTCAACACCGTTCCCGTGCCTCGGAGAGCACGTTAAGCCGTCGGTCCCGGTTTCACTAATACCAACTTGTGGAATTGTTAATGAATTGTCATGAAAAATTGACATCATATTCTCGCCAAGCCGTCTGGCCACTCGCCATGTAGGCCAAATTCTCCAGATATATGTTTTGGAAGGCCCATCTTCAGCAGTGGAGGTCTAGGACGCTGTATTCTAGTTAAGAATTTTGTAGATTAGGTTTAATTTTAAGCGCTGTTGAATATGTAACTAAATAAATAGAGATACAAGATTAGACTGAAAAATCACACTAGCCATTGCAGTTAGCGTACGATCCCTCAACAAGTCAGACAAACCGACAGCCAGGCTGTTTCATACTAGGAGGGAGATATTATAAATAGAGGTTTAGGCTCCAGATTCCATATTACTCTCAACTCTAATATATTGTATGGTGTAACAAAATTGTGTGATGTTACATATTATTACCAGACTAATTGGCCTAAAATGATTGAATAAATTGTTGGAGCCCCAATATTGTTCTTCAAACTGGATATAAGGACATAGTTTTTATTGAAATTTTGTTTGTCAGATGTCCGTCTCCGAGCAGTGGAGAGTGTGGTGGTGGCGTGTGCCTGTGTGGTATGTGTTCGGGCTGCACTGGGGGTGGGGGCCTGGCCGGGGGGACTGGGGCCCGGGAACCTCGCCGGGGGGGCTGCCAGGACCGGAGTGGTTCCTCTAGCGTCACTACTGCTCAGGTAAAATTAAATTTATGGATCAGATAAAACTAGGTTGAATAATACAAGTAAATAAATTTACTGTGAATATTGTTAGTCAAAGTTGTGTTGTTTTGTTTAATAATGTGCTACAATGTAAATAATTAAGGAAAACGATAAAATGGACTTTAAATATGGTGCTCAAGTCGCAGTTTATTTTTTACGGTTTTCCCTCGCTGTGTACTCCCATATTATACCCGACGTGTTTGGGCTATATATAATGCAGCGAGTGACTCCAAGAAAAGCATCAAATTCTACAACATCTGGAAGTTAATGATAACCTCATTAAATCATAAAAAAGAAATATATAGTACGTCAGACTTGGCTGTATGTAGACCCTTTGCCTTCGCTATCACGTCATTCATCATTCATCAAGAACAAAAAACATACAAACGTGATGTTGGCACAAATGCCTTAGTGGCGATTGCCTATAATAGTTTTTTTTTGTACCACATACATTATTTTTTGTACTATATTGATAATACTAATGTTATTTTTACTATACATATATTACTGTGCAATTAAGTTATTAAGAAAATATAATAATAATTTTCATGTCAATCAAGTCCTTTAATAATAATAATAATAATAAATTCGTTCATTTCAAACCACTAGGAATCATATTAAAAATATTAGAACCTACAGATGAAGGTGCTTGAATTTAACTATAATATATGTATATACACAGCGTCAAAGCTTATAATAACGACCGCACAGCGCAGCGCCAAGTACAACCCACATGCAGTACACTATGCGGCCAGTTCTACCCAATACCTGTACATTGCCGTCGGGAGCAACATGTCATACAGATTTTGTATTATCTTGTTATCAGATATTTTTTATTACTAGAGCTGTCATGATGATATTTTAAACATTTTGAATACCTAACAAAATTAAAGGGATTTTTCTACTTAAATTGTGATCTTGTTAGAATAATTTATCTAAAATTGCATATACAAATATAACTGTGAACCCAGTACCTCCGAGTCTAAATCCATGGACTTAACCACTAGACCACAAAGGCAGTACATGATGACAAAAAGGCCGAAACGAAAGAGGTCGATATATATGTGTCCCTCTCTATGGTTATAAACACGAAGCGAAATCACTGACTTGAATTTCACATCTACCCACAAATGTATTTTGTATATATTTTGTTACATATGTGAGTTATTTGTTGGCAGAATGATGCAGGCTCGGACTTCCAAGGAGAGGAACAGTGAGGAGGTGGACCAGGGGTACGGAAGTGCACGCACCTCGCCTATACAAACGCCCAGTGCGTCTCCTAGCTCACAGGTAAGAATTTATTTCTAAAGTAGGTATTATTTATTTATTAGATGACATTCAGATAGCATACAATATTATTAACCAATTTTAGGGGTTAAAAAATGGGATTATATAGTTGGACCCTCTGAGAACAAATATAAAAAATGTCGCTTGTTTTACCCATAAATTGGTCCTTCGAGCCGGATATTTTGCATTTGACCAGTCTTTAATTGGATTGATTTATACCCATTTATTGTGATGTTCCAGCCTGCCCACCCTGTCCTGGACCTGTGTGACGTCAGTCCGCCGTCTCCTCCTGCCCCACTTCCCTCGCCATACCTCAACTGGGTTGTCAACTCACATGACCCTAACGACTACAGCTTCTACAGGTCAGTACCTATTATGTATTTACATTCATCATGATTACAAGTAATTTAAAAATATATAATTAACAATTTTTTTGTTAATATTTGTGTGTCATCGCCATTACAGCCCCTAGAACACCACCTCCACTGCTGGAGATGAGCCTTCCAGAATTATCTGGAGAATCTGTTATATATAGAATTAGTCTAACGTAAGACCATATAAAGTCACATGGTATAGGTTGAAAAAAAAAAATGGCGTCCATTTTGAATAACAATAAATATAGGGGACCGTTATTTGATTTTAAATAAAAAAAATCTCAATGTACTTTGCACGTCATTTTAGCTAATTTCAGAATCATTACGACCATATCCTTTGCGGGGTGGTCAGAAACTATGCTTTTTAAACACACTGATTTACATCTCCAGGTCCATCATGACAAGTAGTTTGATGTCCAGAGGATGTTTCTTCTGCCATAAATTAAATATATCGTCTGTGAACTGGCAAATAGTCCTATCTCAATAAAAAAAAATGTTAATAAATGGAATTTAAATAGCATGTTTTTTTTTAAGTTTCACTACCGTTTTCTTTCCTTGGTGGTCAGAAACCACGCTTATAAAGAAGCGGATTCAAACTTTTTACTATAGACCAATAATGACAAGTGGCAAGTACCAAACTCGGGTAATATCACAATTAAATTAAATATTTATTTATTTAAATTAATAAATATAAATGTGTCTCGACCAGGAATCGAACCCGATACCTCCGAGTCTAAACTCACGGACCTAACCGCTAAACCACGGAGGCAGTTTTTTTTACCTAAAATATCACGCAAATGTGATACTTTACTTTTATTTATTGTTTATCCAGGTGTCACCGGTTACTGGAAGCCGGACAGTCTGTCCCCCAACGGGCTGTCAAACGGTCAGCTCCGGGGAGGGACTCGCACTCGGAGAGAAAACGACTCTGTCTAGCGGACCAACTGTCACAAGTATCCCTCTAACACAGATCTCCTTGTCTGTTAACTTATATAAAATGTATTTATTTTAATTGCAAAATGGACTGGAATAGGAAAATAAGTCATAATTGTCAGCGGAGATGTAAAAAGTCTAAACGAAGTCCAAAACATTATATTTGATTTGGGTTTTTTTTAGCACCAAGTATGTTTGTCTCGCTACAAAAACCTCGCCAACCGTCTGGCCAGCGTGGCGAGTGTAGGCCAAATTAGGCCCATCTCCAACAGTTAAGTTCTAGGACTTTGCGTTCTAGGAACTGTGTTGATGTTTGTCTCGCTAGACACTAAGCTCGACAAAGTCATGTGACTAAATAAATGTTTGTATGCTAGAAATAGCGAAGCATGTGATATAATTACATATAATAATTTACATCCTACCTAACATGTTTCTGACAAATAAATTATTTCGTTCCAACAAAATTGTTTAGTCAGATCGATTAAAATAGGAAGAAACTTAAATTCGCGGCTTTTGGACGGTATATATATATATATATACCGTTGTCAAATAACGTTGGTGCAAGCCAGTAATAAATTAACCATTCTCTCTCTATACAATTGTATGTAGTCCTTAATAAAAGAATACATGACCTATCCCTGTAATACATGTTGTAGGCCACTCTCTACATGGCTATCCAAAAAACAATTCCTGCGGATATGTAAACTTACTTATAGTAAAACTGATGCCTTAAAATAAATTATATTTTGTAATATGCAATTAGCATAGCAATTATACAATATAGCATAATATTTACGGTAATAATATTCCTAAAATAAGTCGTAATAAAATGGACAATGTTAGGCAGAACTGTTGACTTACAACAATCCGGCTCGAAGGACCAAAAACTGTTGTGTGATGTTAAAGCTTTGCATTACTTTCGCTCGTTTTTTTTCAAAGATTATTCTGCATTTTAGAGATTTATTAATCATAGATTTGTAAGTTAAAGTGTAAATATTTCTCAAATAGCAGTAATTTTATTTAAATGTTGGATTGTGCGAGCGAGAGGTGTGCAAACCGTTAAACCCTCACTGTTCATAAAAGATTTGCTAAACTTCCCTTAGCCATAACCAGAAAAGAAGTGTGTTTTGTCACTTTTGTCCAATGTCAATGTGACAAAAGTAAACTAGTGCTTTAGCAAAATGTTTATGAAATTATTTAATGCATTTTCATTAATACTTAATAGATTTTATGATTGATGTTACAAATTAATGTAGTGTACTATAACCGCAAACGTTATTTGTGTATTTCGTTATTTGCGTCAGATGTTGCGTCATAATAACAAAATATTATTCAATTCTCTTTATAAGTGCTCGACAAGGCGTGCAAATATCGTAATATATAAACGGATTCCATTATATAATGTTTGCGCTTAAGTAACTGGTATGTATAAAATCAGGAAAGCAGCCGATTTTATCATGTAAAATGATATTAGCTTCTTATTTATTTGCGTCCTTATTGCGTAAAAGGTACTTTTTTGTTTAATTAATTTTTTTTTTTAATAAACAGCCCGACTGGAAACTGGACAACCTTAAGTTACTGTGTAAAAGTGTTTTATGTATGTAAGTACTACATAAGAGGAGTTTATTTAAAAAAGGATTGTGTTTCATCATTATATCTGTACAACCAACCCCTCGTTACACAAACTTACAATACCTATTAGTTCTCCTTGAAAATCAAAATTGGCATTGGCACATCATTGCAAATCATCAACGGGAACAACACATAAGTGGTAGGCGGATGTAGGAGTGATGGTGGTAATTTTCCCTTTGTCGGGGCGGAGAAGTATCCACTGTTCGTGCCCATAAAACCTGTAGAGTGTATCCACACGTTTTGAGATCAGACTTGAATTGCCGTCATTCCCAGTCAAGCCGCCACAGTGTTAGAGACTGATGTCAGTCATGAGTGTCTGATTCCAGTTGCTAACATTCATGGACTTTGCGCACCACTTACCACCAGGTGGGCTACAATAAAAAATAAATGCTCAGAACGCTTACAATAAATTTTATACTAACAGTTGTTCCGAATCAAATATCACGATTTGGATGCTCAGATATCAATTATGAACAATAGTTTTTTTTAAATGTAACTAATTGCGGATGCAACGTCTGTAACTGTAATAATGAACAAACTCACCTTTGTCCACTTTTTTTAGCTTCCTATTTGTGACGGGTAATATTTTAATTAATTTTTGGTCTTATGAAATAACTTGCTGAGTTACAGTCATTTTTTGTTTATTAAAAGTGGCGCGCGACATTAAATGACATTAATCCTCACGTTCCGAGACGCGATAATAGTAACCTAAGCACAATTAAAGGTGTTCCGAGACGTGCATAAACTGTTTTGCCAAAGCTGTGTGACGTCACAAATGACATTATTCCTCGCGCTTAGACTGCTCACGATATCGAGGTAGATCGCTCTGAGCGCTGTCAGTTGTAGTGTCGTCGGGAGAAATATGTCTCTAAGGTAAATTGCGTAAAGACCCGTTAAAATTGTAAAAACTATACACATCCTTCCTACATGAAAATTACCTAAAAACCAATTGATTGAAACAACAAGAAAAGAGATTGCCCAAAACCAGGCCCAATTTTTTTTTTGCAGCGTGCGACAACTAAATATAATTCAATAATCATAATTATATTTTGTGTTTTTTTTTTAACTTAATATAAACATCTGTTTTACCCCAGCATTAAAATATAATTTAATTAAATAGTCAATTGGTTAAATTTTATGTATTGAATAAGAGCGCTGCAATTAGGTACTTTTTATGATCAGGTACTTTATTATAGATAAAACACTGGATTTCAAAGTAAAAATAATTCTCTGATTTATATCGGCGGGATCAAAACTATTGAGTTATTGACGTGAAAAAAATTTTGTCGATTGTCGTTATGCTAGAGTAAAATAAATAAAATTAATTACAGATTATGAAAACACATTATATTTACTATCAAAAAATAAAGAAATCATTATGGTACGAGAACATTTGATTATGCCCATTTCTCTATGAAAAATGGGCATTCTCAATTATATTTCAATTTTTTTATTTGGTCAGTTTAAAGGGACTCCTCATATGTTGTACTAGTATAGTGCCAGTGTTGCTGTATTATGATGGTTACTAATATGAATGACGTATGGTTGTGATTATGTTAGGAAATTATTTCGTGAAATCGAATCTTTATGTGATAATGATAAATGATATATGGATAAATGTTTTAGATGGAGCTAGTTCTATTAAAATAAATACAGAATGTCATTTTAGTAGTTATATTCAATATTTCCAACAGTCCGGTGTCGCGGAACGTCCTCGAAGTACTTGTCTCAGTTTTACGTCAGTTAATTAAGACAACAAATATTAATTTACAGATTAATGTTCGCAGTCGATACACATAAATTGCTGATTGGAGCTTACTATCCGCGATTAGAAATTACTAGCGTAAAATGCTCGAATCAGTCCATTACCAAAAAAATGTATTAAACAATATTTTTTACCGATTTTGCTTAAAATTTAAAAATCGACAAGCCAAACACAGGGTAGAAAGGATCATCACTCATTCGCGTTCCTGTATAAGCAGCGCTAACAATTTTTGCTTAAACTGTTCTGACAGTTTGGCTTGTCGCTTTAAGCGCTTTTATTCGCTTTGAAATTCGTTCGACTTGGCGTTGATCTATGGTTTTCAGATAATTTAAGAAAATTCGGTAAAAAAGCGTTGAAAGCTTTATTTGCTTTAAAGTCGAACATAGCAATACATAGTTATATGTTTTATTTTAATGTCTCATCATGACCCGAGCTGTTACAAATAGGTTTAAAAAAATAGTACGTCCCGGCGGCAACTGGGACATTGTAGTTGTCATTAGAACATATTTTTGTTTGAACATTTATAAGCCTATTCAGTACAAAACGTTTTGCTTGCCACGTACCTATATTGGAGGCGCAGTATAATCGACCAATCACGTGTAAGCGCGGTAGGGATCGACCAATCAGATACGACTACGAACTTATAGACTTTTGCGATCTAGATTAGTTTCATGGGAAGTTTATATATCAGGGACCTTGTATTTGTATATATTCCATTTAGTTGCGCCATCTAAAACTCTTCTCCTGCATTGTGGAATGTTGTTACCTATTTATTTATATTTTAGTTACTTATTGAAAAAGATTCCATTTCATTGCCAAACTGTTTTAAATAACTCGAATTTCCGTTGTGTTTGTGTCTTGTACTTTCACATATAAATTTGTTATTTTTGCTGAAATTTTGTTTTATGTACATTGCGTTATTAATAATAAATAACAGCAATGTATAACGTAATACTTTGTTGCTTTGTTATCAGGGTATAACGTTTTTGCATGGCTCTTCCTCGCATAATCCAATATAGTCAAAGATTTTTTAAGTACTTTCATAAAATAGTCTATTAACTTACTAGGGAATAAAATTACGGACATTTTGGATATATAATAATTATTTATTTGTTGTAGTAAATATAGGAAGATCATTAATACCGTAAATTTATTTCCTAGAAAGTTAACCTTCCTCAAAAGTACACTCGGATTTTATGAAATGATTGTGCGAGCGAGATGGTTGCAACATCGTTAAACCCTCTTTAAGTTACGCCAATTACGTGCCTTATAATAAAATATTGTTGCCAAAGGTACAGATGTAGTGCATAGTCCTGAACACACCTAAATACTTCGGGAGTCAGAAGATGCTAAAATCGTATACAAACCATTGATCATTGAAAAGTGTATTTTATCGGAAAACTTGACACTAAGGCCGCGTTCGTTTTAAGAAATGTTAGCATGAAAATGCCACTTTTTTCAGCACAAGTCATTCGTTTAATGAAAATTCTAACATTTGATGCTAATTTCGTATGTCAGTACCGTGTTGAAAGGAGGGTTATTGATGTTACTTTTTGACAGATGCCATTTAACATAAGAAATGGTTTATATAATATTTGTATAAAATTTATTTTAAACGATTTTATGTAATAAATTCAAAGACCATAATACATTGTCAATTGATTTGTTATTATTTGTTACTTGTCAAAAAGTAGTCTCAACGCTCGTTTTTTTTAAATGTTAGCATTGTTAAAGAAAGTGGATTTTCTTAACAAAAACGACATTTCACGCTGGTTTATGAAGTTGCTACGAGATGTTGGAAATGCTATAAAACGAACGAGGGTAAATAATAAAACTCATTTATAATAATTGATTGACGCTTCGGATGCCATTGTATTCCGATTGAGACCCGAGTTTTTCCGGTTTAAATACATTATACACTACATCTGTAAGGTAAGTTTTCTAACTTGGCACAATCTCCAATCTCCTCGGCCTTAAAACTGTTATCAGCTTTAAATGATATAAAATTGGAAAATAAAAGATTTTTGATACTATATTTAGTGTTTAATTTACTGTTACCTACTACGATCAAAGATTTAACTAGATTACTGCGAGAAACTGACAATCGGACCTCTACGTACATGCTATCTCTTTCTGTCATTAAATATCCTACAACAATTATAAACAAAGCGATCGGTCAGAAATAAAATTAGGTACCTACTTAAATTATATTTAATATTTATTACAAAATCAACCTAATTCATTTAAACATAAGTTAAAACTATTTACACATATTGTAATACAACCTACCTACCAACAGTCGTACCACAACAGACATACGCAGACGATACAGCAATGCTAGCTACACATAAAGAGCCTGAAGTTGCATCTGCCTACCTGCGAATACATATAGATGAGGTGGAACAATGACTCGATGTCTGGCGAATTAAAGTTACCCAAACCTTCGCTCCAGTTACACACTACAACCAACAAATTGCCCTAGGATCAAGTAGCACCTGGTGTAACATTGCAAACTTTACGCCTTATTTTTATAATCATGATTGTTAATAATATCAATAAATACAAACCATAATTGCTGATTAGTTTTTCGTAGGCGCTGCGAGTTTGCATTGTATTAAAGAACACATACGTCACACCTACCTACCTTAAAAACTTTTGAGAGAGTGGACGTTTCTTCAGAGCAAGTTATTTAATTATTTTCTTCTTTTGCCTAAATCTTAATAGAAAGTAACAAATAGTGTGTGATTAACCCCAACTAATGGGTAAGTTATGTAATTAAGTTATTTACTGTTGAATTTAGTGTTAGAATGCATATTTAGAAGCTGGTGTATTTTTTAAACTAGCTTTACTTATTTTTCTTTATCAGTTTATTTTAATAGTTCATTTATAGTATAATATAATTTAGAGTAATATTATTACGTAGTCATTTTTTATTATTTAACAGTTTAAAATATAAATAAGTAGCAGTGATTAGTATTTTTTTATTTATTGTTTAATTGTAGTTTAATTAGTCGTTTAGCTTATTTATTTTTAATTGGCTGCAACACCTTAGTATCTAATAGGTTATTCTGTCCAGCTCATATCAGATTTTCATGCCATGTTGCAGCCCAATTGCGAGAATGGTCAAAATGAAAAATGTGTCAACTGTTACATTACAGGGTTTCATGTTCGGGTTTCTACGCCTCACCTACACCTAGCGCTACGTGACGTCACGGCTACTCGCACTAGCTTATCCCCTGAATGGGAATCTAGTACTTAAATTACGGACTGGTATCGTATACTTAACTTGAAAAAGAACTGATCTTTATTACTCACACCCTGACCTGTCTTCTGCTTAACTATAGGCTGCATACTGTTTTTTTTATTAATTTAGGATATTTTAGTTTAGTTTGTTATTTTTTTTGTATATTTAGTTTTATCAGCATTCTTTTATTTCTCTTTTTTCGGTTAGTCTTTTTATTGTAGTTTTTTTTATTAGTTTTATGTAGTGTATTAGTTTTTAATAAATTTTATATTTCTTTTGTTCGCCTTTTATTTATCCTTTAGATAATTAAAAACGCGACAATGGCGCCCAACTTTCAAGGTCAATAAAGGTCAGTTACTTTTCTAGATTAGTAAGAATCCTATTAGCTTTCTTTGGTGTTGACTTATTATTAATTATTATACATGTAAAACTAATGTTTTTTTTAATTCTATTAAATTGAGTATTTATGCATTTGCACTAAATATATATAAACATAATAATAATAATAATAAAAAAAAAAAAAAAAAAAAAACATTAGTTAAATTAGGCATTTTTAAAATTAATATACACAAAACTGACTACAAATTTTGTAAGAGCTATTTTTATTGTGTTAGTTTCATATAGTTTTTTAATTTATTTACATAACTTATTACACACTATTTTTTTTTTTATATAAAAATGCCTCATCAAGTTAAATTCTTATCTTTACAAAAACTAGAACTTGAATACGAGATTGGCTTAAGAGGTGAAACTCCTTCTGATAATGTAGCAGACTTGCGAAAGCAGATTGTCAAACTTGCTGCAATAATGCCATCGAAAGACATTTTGGAATCACATCTTGACGTCACAGATGACTTGATGGCTGTTAAAGAAACTTTATTGAAATCTCAGACTAACCTTTCGACTATAAAGACTAAATTTGATCAAAACCTATTCTTTCGTACTGAAAATTTATTACATCACATATATCACAGACTTAATCGAATAACTGCCGTTTCGAATGATGATAAGGTTGCTTATAAAGTAGTGACCCAAAGTTTCAATTCACAATTTAAAGAGCTACAACAATTAAATCCTCAAAATATTACTGGACCTACGCCAGCTCAAGGGGTTGCTGAGGTAACAAACCCAAATATAATTTATTCTTGCGATCGCAACCTTTCTTCTGAACTATGTAAACTAAAATACAATGGAAAGACTTGCGTACATAATTTTATACAAAAAATTAATGAATTTATTCAAGCTCGAAACATTAACACAGAAAAAGTATTGTCCTACGCTACAGAAATATTTGTAGATGATGCACTTCACTGGTATCGTAGCGTAAAGGACATCGTAAAATCATGGCCTGAACTTGTTCAACTGCTTAAGGATGATTTTGGTATTTTTGACTATGATTATCGTCTTATGTCAGAAATCCGAAATCGAACTCAAGGCGAAAATGAAAATATTACTATTTATTTTGCAATAATGAAAGGAATGTTTTCCAGACTGTCTAGAAAACTACGTAATGAAGAAAAGTTAGAAATTCTTCTACACAATATTAGACCGTGCTATGCTTCTACTCTAGCATCTTCTCCTGATATCACCAGTATTGAAGCATTACAAGAACAGTGTCGTAAATATGAAAAATTTCAGTCGCGTCAGTCCCTCTTTCGGGAACCTCCTAAGATTACGACTGATACTCTGGCTCCTGAGTTTGCTTATACTAAACAATCGCAGTGTACTTCTCGTAATAATTTTTATAACACGATTCCTAACAAAAACTCATTTAGTTCTAATAATAATACAGTTAACTATAATCCTAATACTAACACTTTTAACCCTAATTATAAACCAAATAATAGACAATTATATCCTACTAATACAGTTACTAACCCTACCAATACAGTTACTAACCCTACAAATACTCTAAATAATGAAGTGAATTCTATTAATGAAAACACAATTACATATCCGGTTATGTACCTTAATTGCCCAAGATGTCGAACAAATGATCATTTCCTAAGACAATGTAAAATGCCACGAGTGCCATTATGTTTTAAATGCGGTAAGAAAAACGTTACATATCCTAATTGTCCGAACTGCGTTAAACCAACTAACTACCCAGATTACAAACAAAAAAACTAAATAGCTGTAGCAACACTTATTTTAATCAATCTGAGTGGAAGGATTGGTTATTGTACATCAAAAATTTTTTTAGGTCTTTTAGTGTTGCTACTGTTTTAAATTCTAAACCGAATGATCCTCGCCCTTTTGTTAAGGTAAAAATTCATAATATGGATTCTTTGCACATGTACGGCTTATTAGATTCTGGCTCAACAGTAACAATTTTAGGTAATAAGTTTCATGAAGGTCTACTTCAATATGGTTTCACTGTGCGCACAGATGAAATTATAACCATTGTAGCTGCTGGTGGGCAAGAAATAGAATCTTTAGGCTATATATTATTACCTCTTGTGTTCGACAACAATCTTAGTGTGATTAAAGCTCACGTGATACCAAAGGTAGAAAACAATCTTATACTAGGAATAGACTTTTGGCATAATTTTGAACTATGTCCTAAATATATTAATAGCATTAGCTATATTTCTAATAAAGACTTAAAGCTAACAAATATAGTTTCTAGTTCTAACATACACATACATTCTTATAAAAATCTAAATAAAATACAAAAAGTTATAGCTGATAACTTGATTGCAGATTTTGAACAAATCTCATTTCAATCTAAAGGATTAGGCAGAACACATCTTATTACGCATCACATTAACACTGGGGATGCTCAACCAATTAGACAAAGGTACTACCGTATGTCACCAGAAAAGTTGAGAATTATTACCGAACAAGTTGATGAGATGTTGTCTCTTGATGTGGTCGAGCCATGTGAAAGCCCATGGTCTTCACCAGTCCTTCTAGCTGGTAAGAAGGACGGTAAACCACGATTCTGTTTAGATAGCAGAAAACTAAATTCTGTTACTGTTAAAGACGCTTATAATTTACCCTATATTTCGGAGATTCTGGACAACCTTCGTGACGCCAAATATCTATCTAGTATAGACCTCTCCAAAGCCTTTTGGCAGATACCTATTGCAGAATCGGATCGTCAAAAGACAGCTTTCTATATCCCTGGGAGAGGTACATTACAATTTAAAACCACTGCTTTTGGACTGACTAACGCACCGGCAACGCAACAACGTCTGGTGGATATGTTATTTAGTGATTTTGAACTTAAGGTGTTTGCTTATCTTGACGACATTATAGTAGTAAGTAGTACATTTGAAGAGCATGTTTCTATACTTACACGTGTTTTGAGCAAAATCCGTCAAGCAAACCTTACTATTAATTCGGAAAAGTGTAATTTTTTCCGTACTCAGCTAAAATATCTTGGCTATTTGATAGATGCTAAGGGATTACGTACAGATCCTGAGAAGATAGAAGCTATTTTACATTATCCGACCCCTACAAATAAAAAAGAGGTTAAACGTTTTTTGGGTACTGCATCCTGGTATAGGCGTTTTATACCGCAATTTAGTTCTGTTGCTGGTCCTTTAAATCGACTTACGTCTTCTAAAAAGAACGCTCCTTCCTTTCTATGGTCTCCAGAAGCTGATTCTGCCTTTTTGGAACTTAAATCTCTTCTTGTCAAATCCCCTGTTCTTACTTGTCCTAATTTTCAATACCCTTTTGAGGTACATACTGACGCCAGCAGCTATGGCGTGGGTGCTATGCTATCTCAGACTATAGATGGTATCGAGCATCCGGTAGCCTACATGAGTCGGTCACTATCTGGCGCTGAACGTAACTATAGTGTGACAGAGCGTGAAGCATTAGCTGTACTTACCGCACTAGAGCATTGGCGTTGTTATCTTGAAAATGGACAAACCTTCATCGTTTATACTGATCATTCAGCACTTAAGTGGTTTATGTCCTTATCCAACCCTTCTGGTCGTCTCGCCAGATGGGGAGTTCGTCTATCTTCATTTAATTTTGTAATTAAACATCGACGTGGAAAGGAGAATATTATTCCGGATGCTCTCTCTCGTTCTGTTCCTGTTACCGAAATAATTAGTGTAGTCAATTCTTTAAACACTTGTATCCCAGCAACACTAGATCAATGGTTTCTTAACATTTATAATGGTTGTCTTAAATCACCTACAAATTTTCCGAACTACCGAGTAGAAGGTAACAAATTATATCGCTATATGAAATCTAAAAGTGTACTTACCGAAGAGTTTAGTTGGAAAGAAGTGATACCTCAAGAGGACAGGAAAGATGTGTTAGCTAATAATCATTCTACACCTACATGTGGACACTTTGGAGTGTTTAAAACATATAAAAGATTAGCTTTAAAATACTTCTGGCCAAAAATGTATTCTGACGTTGTGACATATGTAACTCAGTGTCATATATGTTTAGCCTATAAATTGCCAACTCATGGTACCTTGGGAACTATGGGTAGGCCTAAAGAATGCTCCCGCCCATTCCAATCCCTATCAATCGATTTAGTCGGACCCCTACCAACTAGTAAAAAGCAACACAACTATATATTTGTGGTTACGTGTTGTTTTTCTAAATATTGCCTTATATTTCCTCTTCGTAAAGCTACTGCTAGCTCTGTTGTTAGAGTTTTGGAAGATCATGTGTTTTTGGTACATGGAGTACCACAAATTCTTATAATGGATAATGGATGTCAGTTTATCAGTCGTGATCTTGATAATCTTCTACAGAAATACAAAGTTCCTAATATACATTTTACTCCTAAATACACTCCTCAAATCAACATGGTTGAAAGATATAATAAAACTATAGTAACTGCTATATCTACTTTTGTAGCTGAAGATCATAGATCTTGGGATATTCACTTACCTGAAATCCAGTTCGCCGTTAATAATTCGGTGAATGAAACTACAGGTTATACACCCTCCTTTCTGGTCCACGGTCGAGAGCTGGTTACGTGTGGTTCTCATTATGTTAAAAATGATGACCAAAGCGAATTGGTATTTATTCCGCGTGACTGTTACGCTGAAAACCTTGGTTGCCTTTCAAATATTTTTGATAGAGTACAATTTGCTCTTTTTCAAGCTCACGAAAGAAATTCTCAGCGCTATAATCTAAGAAGGAAGCTTGCTGAATTTAATATCGGTGATATCGTTTGGAAGAAATGCTATTTCCAGAGTGACAAAGAAGCTCATTTTAGTAAAAAATTAGCACCAAAATATCAAAAATGTCGAATTAAAGATAAACGATCTCCTTTAGTGTACATTTTAGAAGATTTTTCAGGTCGTGATCTAGGTGCCTGGCATATTAAAGATTTAAAATTAAACGGTTCACGTTAGAATCACTCTGTAAATCTTAACAAAAAAAAAAAGTTTATAATTTCGTACGGATTTTACATCAGGTCAAATCCTTTGTTAGGAGAGGGGGTACTGTAACATTGCAAACTTTACGCCTTATTTTTATAATCATGATTGTTAATAATATCAATAAATACAAACCATAATTGCTGATTAGTTTTTCGTAGGCGCTGCGAGTTTGCATTGTATTAAAGAACACATACGTCACACCTACCTACCTTAAAAACTTTTGAGAGAGTGGACGTTTCTTCAGAGCAAGTTATTTAATTATTTTCTTCTTTTGCCTAAATCTTAATAGAAAGTAACAAATAGTGTGTGATTAACCCCAACTAATGGGTAAGTTATGTAATTAAGTTATTTACTGTTGAATTTAGTGTTAGAATGCATATTTAGAAGCTGGTGTATTTTTTAAACTAGCTTTACTTATTTTTCTTTATCAGTTTATTTTAATAGTTCATTTATAGTATAATATAATTTAGAGTAATATTATTACGTAGTCATTTTTTATTATTTAACAGTTTAAAATATAAATAAGTAGCAGTGATTAGTATTTTTTTATTTATTGTTTAATTGTAGTTTAATTAGTCGTTTAGCTTATTTATTTTTAATTGGCTGCAACACCTTAGTATCTAATAGGTTATTCTGTCCAGCTCATATCAGATTTTCATGCCATGTTGCAGCCCAATTGCGAGAATGGTCAAAATGAAAAATGTGTCAACTGTTACATTACAGGGTTTCATGTTCGGGTTTCTACGCCTCACCTACACCTAGCGCTACGTGACGTCACGGCTACTCGCACTAGCTTATCCCCTGAATGGGAATCTAGTACTTAAATTACGGACTGGTATCGTATACTTAACTTGAAAAAGAACTGATCTTTATTACTCACACCCTGACCTGTCTTCTGCTTAACTATAGGCTGCATACTGTTTTTTTTATTAATTTAGGATATTTTAGTTTAGTTTGTTATTTTTTTTGTATATTTAGTTTTATCAGCATTCTTTTATTTCTCTTTTTTCGGTTAGTCTTTTTATTGTAGTTTTTTTTATTAGTTTTATGTAGTGTATTAGTTTTTAATAAATTTTATATTTCTTTTGTTCGCCTTTTATTTATCCTTTAGATAATTAAAAACGCGACACTGGTCCTAGGTTGGACCTCTGCTGAACACGTTTAATATATTTTTTAAATAGCACAGGTTTTGCGTTTTGACGGCTTTCGGGTTGCACTGGCAAGTAATCCATCTCTTATTGCTGACTAATCTGCAGCCCTATTCTGTTACTTAAGAGCAAACGTTATATAATGGAATCCATTAACTATATATATCACGCTATTAAAGTTGATATTTGCACGGCCGCTGTCAAGGTCCAGCGCTTATAGAGTTGAGAATTGAATAATATTTTGTAATTATGACGCAAGCTCTGACGTAAATAACGAAATCCACTATAAAACGAGGGTAACACTGTACCAGCCCATAGCAAACTGTGATTCGCCTATAGGTATAATCTGTGCCTATAGGTACAGAAGTAGGGCACATGTCAGCTACATCATGAATATGTAGTGATGTAGCTTTTCACGCTAAAAGACGGGTATAATTATGTCCTTGGTTAAACTAAATATTTGCTATTCATTATCTATTCAGGAAGCTTTACTGAAGCAGGGTCGCTGTTACGCTTACCTACTATGGTTTTTGTAATTAAAGATTTGTTCGAAAAAAAGCAAATTATTGCATCAATAATGTTCAAGCCGACATGTCAGTCAAGCTAGGTGGGTGCAATAAGCGGTATCGCATACCCTGTGTTTGACTAGTTGTTGTAAGCGCTTTTTTACTTTCTTCGCTATGAAAGTCGGTCGACTTGCGCTTTAAGCATAATTCAGTAAAAAAAAGCGCGCTTTGCTTTCAAGTTAAACACGGAAATAATAATAATTTACCAGTGATGTTTGTTCACTTAACATAGAAATTTGTATGGTATCGCAGCCATTTAAGTGAACGAATGCTACTAAATCCCATGTTCGCGTAGAACGCAAAACAAAATGCTTGTCAAATTGATTTTAAAAAGTAAAAATAATCGTTTACAGTACCAAGTCGAACATGGCTTATGAAGGCCCTTGCCGGCCCTTAAACGGATAATAATAAAAATAGTAAACTAAACTGCCTACAAATACATTTAAATTAAGGATTTAAAAAAATCAGTGTAAATTGTTTCGTAATATATACAAACTCGCATCCTATAATGTAAGTCTGACCAATGATTTTGCATACCTACTGGTATTCATTGCTAAATGTGATGAGTCGTTTTTTTATTGTCAAACACATTTATTGAAAATAAATATTTTGATTTGATAAAAAAATTTGCTGCATATATTATTATGCTTTTCAGAACGTGAAATTTTTTTTTGCATTATCATTTGCGACTCGTCGTAGCCATAGATTTATGATTGGTTTGCCATAAATCGGCTCAAAGCGCGCTTTTAATGCATTTATTTTGACGGGTGTTCTAGTAGCGTTTCCATTTCTTTCAAAGCATTTTTGTAAAAAAAAAACGCTTTTTGTTCACCTGAACATGAAGTCCCATCGAGCGACGATCGGCAATTTTTTGTCCTAGGTTTTATCCATAGATTTAGAATTTGAAATCATGCTATAATGGTTTTAACCACAAACTTGGTTAGTCATGTTCGACTAGCGCAGTATTTCGCTTTGAAAGGCCACATCAGTTAGAAAATAAAATATCAGAATTAAATACTTTTTAATTGATTAGAACTATTTTAAAAGTTTCCAAATAAAACAACTTCATTACAGCCCCTAGAACACAGCCTACTAGACCTCCACTGCTGGAGATGGGCCTTCCAGAACATATATCTGGAGAATTTGGCCTAAACTCGCCACGCTGGCCAGACGGCTTGGCGAGGATATGATTTCAATTTTTAAAGACAATTTACTTACGATTCCACAAGCTGGTATTAGTGGAACCGGGATCGACGGCTTAAATCTTAATAAAACAACTTACTCGTAGATATTTAATTTCGCGTTTAATTTCTATATGCTACATTTTATTTACATTAACATAGATAACATTTAATTTATATAACAAATACTATGTCTTGTTCGGTCCAGCGCGGTGTTTAGAAATTAGTCGATTTCTTTTATAGTCTTAACTATCTTTACCGATCGTGTACCTATAGAAATGAAATCTCTTTTTTATGAAATACTATATGCTAACAAAAGTAATGTAACGGTGATGGGTTGCCTAAAAAGCCATATTTAACTTTTAACCCTAAAATAACTGCAAATATCTATGCTGTATTATTACAGCTAGCTGACAGTGTCGCTTATGAGGATCACATTGAAGTATGAAATTACTTAAGTATGAAATTAGTTAAGTAAAAAAAACTTAATTGCACAATAAATATCTAAAATAAAATAAAGTACATAGGCGAGCTAAATACCTTAAAGGTAGCAGCTTTCGTAGAATGACAAAAGAACTCGTGGGATGCAGAGCTGACTATGTCACTGGATATTATGAAGTTCCTAATAAAGTCAAAGTCAAAATATCTTTGTTCACGCAAACCTATTACAGGCATTTATGAAACGTCATTAATTTAATTCTTTTGAATGATTCTACTCCTGCTAGTGGAAGACTAAGCAGAAAAGTGGTTCAATAAGTAAGCTGTTAGCAGAAGACCAGCAGCTTAGCAGATTCCTGTTCTGACCTGTTAATGTATAATCTGACTGAGAAAGGAATCTGCAAGGAAAATATTCTACTTAAGTAAGGATACATATAAATATATAAATAATAATATCTAAATGCAATTTAAGTAAATATATAAAAAAAAAATTAAAATTCGGTTTCGATTCCCACCTAGATTTTTTTAAATACTTATTCGTTTGGGCTATAATGCCGCGAGTAAATCCAAGAAAAGCATCAAATTCTGAAACATCTGGAAATTGATGACAACATCATTAACTCATAAAAAGGAAAGATATTACGTCAGACTTGGCTGTATGGGCTAGACCCTTTGCCTTCCCTATCCCCTTAGGCCCTTATTCATCTTCCATCGGGAGAAGCGAAAAGAATCAACAAATATAATTATGTGATTTCAGCATTTGTCGATATTCATCGTAGTTTAAAAAAACACTGTCTTGAACATATTGCGTTAGGCAATCCATCACATATTGATTTTGTTAGTGTATTTCATTGATTGGCGAACGTTGTACTTTTATGAAACAAGTAGGTATCAAGATATGAGTAGCTTTACTTCATTCATTCATTATAGACCTACTGGAGAATTTGGCCTACACTCGCCACGCTGGCCAGACGGGTTGGTTGAGGTTAAAAAGTTTTTGTGTAAAATTTAAATTTTCTTGCTGACTGTACATGTTTACAAAATCATTAAATGCAGTTGAGAATATCTCAGAAAGATATTGGAACGTGTCCTAGGAACGTTTTCCTGTAACTTTAAAGGTACCTGTCCTTATTGTCCTGTCTTCGTATAGCTGGGTCCTTGTATGTACTCGTTTTATCTACTACATTTTAATTATGTAATTTTATAGTAAAACGAAACATTATCGATTAAACATGATTTGGGTTATGCTATAAATGTACACGATGCATGTGTAGGTGTCTCCGGAGTAGGTCAGCGCAATGTACGGTCATTATTTATTCTATTTGTAGGGTAACCATGTTTTATCATATCTTTATATTTACGCTGCTGTCCTTTTTCAGTATTGCCGTAGTCTGACACTAAGCGCTCTATGCAGTATTACCTATTCATAGACTTCATAAATATTGGCCCAACTAAACAATGTAGTTTCGCTGGTTTGAAAATGTTATACATTTCAAGTAACATCGACTAAATTTCGCTTAGTGATGCTTAGTTGTATCGATGGGCCGGTTACTAGGTATGGTGTCGATGTTAGGCCAGCCTGTAGACGGAGGTGTCGTCCGGCGAGAGCGGAGGCGGGCGCGGCGGTCGACGCGGAGGTCGGCGGCGGCGGGGCCGGCACTCGCAGTGCAGCGCGCACAGCCCGAGCCCCGCGCACCCCGACACGAACAGCGGCAGCGCCAGCGTGCGCGTCACCGTGGACACCTGCTCCCCGCGAGACCAGCGCGGCACCACCACGCTCGAGTCCGCGCGCGACCAGTAGCACGGGTACTTGGCGCCCACGTATCCGAAGTTGGACGTGAAGTTGTCGCAGTCCACGGCCGGGGGGTAGCCGCAACCCTTGATGTTGACGAACAGCACCGCGGGCCGCCAGTCCTCGTTCTTAGTCTTGTACTTGACGTGTAGCTGCGTGCACTTGTAGGCGTCGCTGGTGCAGCCCTCGCGGCACGAGGCCCACGTGCAGTTGTCGAGGCCGAGGCGGTCGTCGCGGCGCTCGGTGACGCAGGCGGCGGGCGCCGGGTCGAAGTCTGCGGCGAGCGCGGACAGTGCGGGGTCGGCGTACAGTGGCACAAGGAACAGCAGCGCGGCCGCGCCCGAGCCTAGAGCGCCCGCCAGCACCACGCTGATGTACCGCGTGAGTTTAGCGCGCGTGTCCCCGCGACGCCGCGAGGATCGCAGCACCAGGCGCTCCGAGCTACCGCCCCGCATCTTGCGGCATGTCGACTGATCACCTACTTTTCTATATTCCACTGGTAGTGAGCATGCGTCGAGTTCTGACATGCGCCCTCAGCTGCCGGGTCGTCCTAAGACCGCCGCAGACTATGGGCTCTATTAAGGTATCTAAATTATTTATTTACCCAAGTACCTATTACTTAATTGAGAACCTTGCAGCAAAGGAAGGCAAGTTAGAATTAACTTACACATTTCAGACCCGTATTAAAAAAAATATCTCAAAATCCCTCAAATAATGTCTTCATTCTTTTTTGATTTGACATTTGGTAAAAAGAGGCAAGTCATACTTGAGTGAGTGTCGAATCTTGAGATGGTTTTATTAATATGCGCCTTCCGAGTGAAATGGTATAATTCATGCAATTTTTACATATTATATGATTGTTTTTTGTACGATCTGCTTAGTTCATGCATCAAAAAAATTGCCCTAATTTGTATTTGCTACAGGGTCATTAATTGTATACATAAACTAGGAACATACCGGGTTCGATTCCTGGTAGGACACAATAACATTTATTTATTTAAATTACTAAATATTGAATAAAATAAATTAATTATTTTATTTATATTTCCCGAGTTTGGTACACTAGTGACATCGACAAGCTTGCCACTTGTCATGATTGGCCACTAGTAAAATTGGCTAAATGTGAATCCGCTTTATTCTTTATTAGTGTGGTTTACCACCCCGGAAGGGAAACGGTCGTGATGATACTTTACTTTTTAGTCACATATGCTTAGCCTACATAACCTTGCCAAAAGAATTAATACGTCTCTACTGGCTAAATCTAAGTGAGACTTAGATCGGCAGGTTTGGGTCCGTCTTAAATTTAGTGGGGTAGGTAGTACAAGGACTTGCATTTTACATAATTATACATACAGTCTATGTAAGTAGGACATTGTGATAAATTTATAGATCAAAGCGTACTCACTAAATACAATAGATCGTATGCTGGTGGTGAGCTTTTAAATTAAAATAATAGGTACGTTATGTTAATTTACCTACATATCACCTGTATCTTATGATATCGATATACTTAGGCATTTTTTTAATAATAATTTATTTCTTTTTGCATGCCATGGTCATAATTTAAATTTTATTTGTAGTTTAGTTTATTTTACTTATAATTTGTAATGGTTTTTATTGTTTGTGTTGTCTTTTGCCATATATAATCTTTTCATAGATGATGAATGAGGTGATAGGGAAGGTGTAATATATCTTTCTTTTATAAGTTAATAAGGTATCATGAAATTCCAGATTTAACAGAATTTGATGCTTTTCTTGGAGTTACTTGCGGCATTATAGCCCAAACACGTTAGGTATAATATGAGACTTCTCAGCGACGAAAAATCGCAAAAAATAAACTGCAACTTGCGCCCCATATATAAAGTCCAATTGACAATAATAAAAGGGTTTATTGCAACAAATAAATAGATGTATGATTAAACCCTGATCCCGGCGGTAGTGTCTGTAGTACCAGGATCAGTCCTATCCGTACCAATTTATTCCATAATTATTCACATTGTAGCACATTATTAAAACAAAACAACATGACTTTTGACTAACATTATCCACAGAAAAGTAATTTACAAAATAAAAACTTGCACTGGACATGTCCGTGAGAAATGGCGCGAAAAACTCCGTTTTAAAAAAAAAACTTATATCCGTCGGGACATTATAAGTACATGTTTAAATAATAATGTCCCAAGCAAAGAAAAAAACAAAAGGGCTGCCATTCCCGATTGCATTGAACCGGGGTTCTTCGCGCCATTTTGCGTGGACATGTCAAGTGCAAGTTTTTGTTTTGTAAATTAATTTGCTGTGGATATTATTGGTCAAAAGTGGTGTTGTTTTGTTTAATAATGTGCTACAATGTGAATAATTATGGAAAACGATAAAGAGGACTTTAAATATGGGGCACAAGTTGCAGTTTATTTTTTGCGGTTTTCCCGCGCTGTCAACTCCCATATTTTACCCGACGTGTTTGAGCAGTGGATGGTTCCGCGAGTGACTCCAAGAAAAGCATCAAATTCTGCAGCATCTGGAATTTGATGATGACCTCATTAACTCATACAAAAAAAAGATATATTACGTCAGACTTGTCTGTATGGGCTAGACCCTTTGCCTTTCCTATCACTTCATTCATCATCCATCGGGAGAAGAGAACAAAAAAAAAAAAAAATTGCATTGAACCGTCAGTAATTCTGTCAGTCAAATTATCAGTCAACAAAATAATCTCGAGCACTGAGTTGGAGATTTTATTGTATTTATTTTATCTTGTGGTTACATATGAATTGTACTAATTTATTATAAATACTTTAGGTATGACAGTGAATTTTATAAATGTATTTATAAATAACGTAAGATGTAACTTTTCCAAGCTACATTTGAAATCAGGTATCAATTTATTATTCACATGTGGTCTGCTTTTGTATTGTTATTATCAATTATTGATTTTTGAAACCATTATTATTTAAATTTTATAACCTGCATTTATCAGGGATCCTAAAAAGTTGAGATTTCTATTCGGTATACTTAACCTCAAAATATTGATGCACCTTTTTGATATTATAATATTTATCCTCTCAGATAAAACCCAATTTAAATATAAATCGTATCCGCACGGCATGATGGCAAGAACGCTGGCCGCATTTCCTCGCTGAATTGCTATGTTGATTTTCTGGGCGAGGAAAGTACCAGCCCTGTCCCCAGAGCAGACAATTAAATTTATTTAAATTAATAAATATTATTGTGTCCTGACCAGGAATCGAACCAGGCACCTCCAAGTCTAAATCCACCGAATTAACCGCTAGATGAAAGCAGTTAAGTAGTCAAAAGACTAGATAGAGCAAGTGGTAATTACAATATTTTTCTGACAGAATAAATAATTTAAATATCTAAATGCAATCAATTATAGTTTGTTTATTGGGTATGTCTAAAAATATTTGTAATCATCAGGTCTACAGTTGCGTACAATAACAGCAATGGATGCTGTTCCATCAGAAGAGCCCTCTACAGAATTGTCATGTAAAGGTGCCACTAGGTACAAGAAACGGTTTATGAAGAGGCAGTGGGAAGAAACCAAAAGGGATGAAAATGGTACATATTTTATGATATTGATAACACAGATATTGATTAGAATACCATTTAAAAAATATATTAACTAAAATTTAAAAATGGCTTTGAATGTACCTGATTAATTTTAAAGGTCAGCCATCAGCTGGTACATTTGACACCATTCTTTTAACTTTCATGATTACAATTACAGAGACTTCCATTTTGGTACAAACCAACCTAAATTTGTCTTTCAAAGAACTAAAGTGATATTTTTATTAACCGCTAGACCCCGGAGGCAGCTAAATACTAATACATACACAAAAATATACATACGTATCGTCATGATCGTAGAACAGTGTCGGATTTAAAAAAATACCCATAATTTTGCATATATATTTATATTGTTTGTGGTCTGTAATTTATAGTGCAAATATTAGAAAGGGTTCCAAAATGAGAGACTTAAAAACTGACAAAAAAACAGTCGAAATGACAGTTGAATGGCCGCCATGAAAATTTTAAATATAGCAGATCCGTCACTGTTCTACGATCATGACGATATATAGACATTAACATTGTTGGGAGCTATTTATAAGGCGTAGATAGACGAGTTTTTTGAACAAAGTACTGGTAGACGCTTCTTATGCTAACAGGGAAATTATTGCATAAATTTATGGCGACAACTGCAAAAGAATTTGAAAAGAACAGTTATACTTATTAAAAAAACTGACTTTGACATTTGGAAGCACAAGCTCATGCTTACGGCGGGCATACACACTAAGGTCCATCAGAGAGGTCTGCCTATGCAGGTAGACTGGAGTATGTGTGGAAATAGACATATGCACTTTTTAACCTATGCAGACAACCGGCACAAGATCAAAAATAAATTATTTCTAGTGACACTGTACTAAAGACCACTCCGGTACACCGGAATGTCCCCATAGACGCTATCGACATCTAGTTAACCTGCACAGGTAGTAACCTATCCGGTAGACCGTAGAGTATATGGCCTACTTTTGACATGACTATTAATTCAGCCCTTACATTTTTTTTCATTACATTTATTTTTAGAACCACAAGAAAAGAATGCATGTGGAGAAAAGGCAGAACGCGTAAAGAGAAAAAAAGTGGCAATGCTGCTGGGGTATTGTGGAGTCAACTACTATGGCATGCAGAGGTAATGTACAGTAGTTAAAAACATACGAAAAAAAAAAACTCAGTTGTAACTGCCAACAATGTTCCAAACTATGACTGTAAGTTAGCCAAATAACAAGTAGACAAACTGTACAATTCATATGTGAGAGAGATATGAATAGTGTTGCAGGCTCGAGTAGGCTGGGTTTAAATGGAGCCCCTTTTTTATTTGGGAATGATGCATTCACCATGTACTATTATCCTTCTTTTGGAACCCAACCATATATTGTATGATTCTTTCAAATTTGTCTAGCAACACGAACACAACGTAAACCTGGTCTTCTATAGACACTATGGATGCTTAACCATGTCATTCCAGGAATCCTGGCGTGCGTACAATAGAAGAGGACCTATTGAGTGCCCTGAAGGATGCTAAGTACATCACAGAGGAGGATTTTGGTACCCAACAGAATGCCAACTTTCAGAGGAGCTCCCGAACTGACAAGGGAGTCTCTGCAGCCCGTCAGGTTGTCTCTTTGAAACTGCGTTAGTATACAACAGATAGTATTAATATTTACATTTTTATTATTCATATATTTGATTCAGATTTAGAACTATTTCTGACTCACATGTTTTAATTTTAAATTATTGACTTTGTAAAATAAAGGCTGCAGTGCAGATGCCCTTAGATTTATAGTCCAAAACAACCTTATTTAACATATATTCAATTAACGAAATTTATTTATGATTTTTTCAGCTCTTGAATATAGTATAGAAGAGATAAACAGTAGACTACCGGAATGCATTAGGATATTTAACATAAAGCGAGTGACCAACAAATTTAACTGCAAGACCAAATGTGACGCTCGAACCTACAGCTATACCCTACCCACATACACTTTTGATCCTAACTTAGTGACCAGCGAAGATAGAAAGGCCTATAGGATACCCAAAGAAAAGCTAGACGAAGTTAATAAGGCCCTATCTGTGTATAAAGGAACCAAATGCTATCATAATTTTACAGAAAAAAAGTAAGTCTAAGCATAGAAAATTGAGCATAATAGTGGATAGCATGCCAATGTTGGTTGCACATAATCGACACACATGGATTTAGATGCAGAGGTGCCGGGGTTCGATTCCTGGCTGTGACACAATCATTTATTTGTGGTATTTCTCCCAGTTTGGTACGCTAGAGACATTGACGAGCTTGCCACTTGTCATGATGGGCCTATAGTAAATTTGGCTAAATGTAAATGTAAATCCCCCTTTATAAGCGTGGTTTCTGACCACCCCAAGAGGGATACGGTCGTGATGATACTTCACTTCTTTTTTTATGAATTGCTTTTTTGTTGACAAAAAAGCTTTGGCCTGACCAGGTCATTTATGAACAAGCTTCCAAAACGCCTACCCAAAATTTTAGTATTGGTGAACGGAAATCAAATAGACACTGGTGGAAATGAACTGGTGACCGAATTCCTTGGTGGTTTTGATAGCCGACGGGTCGCGAAATGGAGTCATGATGACGACCACAGCCGAAATTACTGCAGGTCCAGGGCAGAGTGACAGCAAATAATTATGAATTAATTTGGGGAGTAACGATATGCTTTGACCGGCGACCGTGTTTTGACTCTCTCCGACAGAGAGCGTTGTTTCCGTGTAAACGTCATACATGAAGTGCACCGAGCATAGTCCGCTAGTCACTACTAGAGGGCGTCGAGACGGAATGTCAAGAAAAAAAAGTTAATCAATTGATTTCTAAGTTATTTGTTAACTTTAGCCATTAGTCACCATAACTTATTTTTTTCAGATGTTTCAATGACCCTTCAGCATCTCGCTACATGATGAGTTTTAGTGTAGAAAAAGTATTTGTTGACAGTGATATGGAGTTTGCTGTCCTTTTAGTTAAGGTATGATAATTTTAATAATAATCATAATACAATTGGTTATTAATGTGTTCCATCTTCCACACACCCCACTCCCATAGTATATCTCTGGCATAGCATCCTCCGAATGGTGTACTGAGTGTTATGCCATTTATGTATGTTTTTTATTGTAACAATCTTCATTGATGCTCAATTAACCAGGTAATAAAATCTTTTTCTTTCCCAGTAACTGAATCCTACCTTGGTGGCATTTGTAACTTAAATAGCCGCGTTCCCATACATACATATTGTCAATGTTACTGAACTAGTTACCAGCTCTTAGTCCTATAGCCTCTTCAGTTTACATATTCTGCATCAAATTTATGATTTTTATTGATATTTTTTGTCTTTAGGGTCAAAGTTTTATGCTGCATCAGATCCGGAAGATGGTGGGTCTGGTGATAGCAGTGGTGCGAGGTCTTACTGACCACACTATACTGGAGAAGGCATTCTCTAAGGAAAAGGTCATGATACCCACTGCTCCTGGCCTTGGACTTGTTTTGGATATGGTAATTGATTTGTAATAAATATATAAATAAAATTAAGGACATTTTGTAAATTTCTTATACCTAATTTCAGACAGAAAAATAGAAAAAAACATAACAATTTCCCTATATGTTACTAAAATAAATATATAAGAGAAGACAAGTTTCTAAACATTCCATTGATTCACCGTGTGGGTGCCGGGTCCATCGTGTGTCCGACAATAGGGTGGTTTGAAAAGGAGGCCTCCATTCCACTCCTCTCTCCCTACCTAACTAAATACTGTATGATTCTGTTAATGCCGTCTCAGAAGCTCTTTCCATAAATGTATCTCCGTCAGACCGGCTTAGGCCCAATTCTTTCTGTATGTTGCAACACAATAATATATATTCAAAATGTCCATAATTTTATTTTCTGAGTAAGTTTTAGACTACATTTCTCAAAAGCCTCCATGGTCTAGTGGTTAAGTCCGTGGATTTAGACTCGGAGGTACCGGGTTCCATTCCTGGTTGGGACATAAAAATATTTATTAATATAAATACATTTAATTTATTTGTGATATTTCTCAAGTTTGCTACGCTGGAGACATCGACGAGCTTGCCACTTGTCATGATTGGCCTATAGTAAAGTTGTCTAAAAGTGAATCCGCTTCTTTATAAGCGTGGCTTCTGACCACCCCGACAGGGAAACGGTCGTGATGTTACTTTACTTCTTTACTATTTCTCAAAAGTACACAGATATGAAAAATCTTTGTAAATATTGGATTGTGTGAGCGCTCACACAATCACATCACGGGGATGCAAAACGTCAAACCCTGTTAAGACTATAATAATATATTTTTTATCTAATTTTAATCAATAATAATTATTCCAGGTTCACTACGACAGATACGATGCTAAGTTCAAGGATACACATGACACTTTAAAATGGGAAACTGAAACTGAAGCAGTATCCAAATTTACACACGAACAGATTTACCCAAACATAGTCGCCGGAGAGGTCAAAGACGACTCCATGGGCATATGGCTGGAGAAAATAGCAAGACATTCCTTCGAACCTAACGATAATGATGAAACTACAAATTTAAATGATATTGATAATGTAAATACAAGTGATCAAAATGACGAAAATGCAAATAAAAATGATGAATCTAAAGTTAAAACAGACACAGAAAACACAAATAATGGACATTCAATACCAAAAATAAATAATATAGAAGAAATAAATGAAAATGATGAATTAAAAAGTGACACTAATATTCGAAATGACGAAACAATAAGTATAGTAAACAATGAACATGATTATGTTAATACTTTATTAGGCAGAGATGGTGATAAGGTTACGAATGAGTTGAAGGAAGTAAGCAATAGTGAAAAAAAAAATTAATTTACTGAACAGTTTAAGATATTTAACCTCCAGTTTCAATTTTTTTATCAAATATCAGTTTTTTTGGTAATAACGACTTTCTATAAACAGAACGCGGGGACAGAAAGAATAAATAGGAATAATATGTATATTGTGTAAAAATAATATTTTTTAACATAACATCATCTATAAATGGTTCGAGCTTCTAGGAGTGGACAGTATATTTTTGATGATAAATAATTAAATAGCTCGGTGGTTTTATTGCATCTAATTCTGTGTTGGTTACGTTTAGGGCTATCCCTGATTCACATCTAAGCTAGGAGATGATTAACGTGCAGAAATAAGTAGACGCATACGACTTGGGGGAAAAAGATAGGTGTACTTTACACAAAACTTCAATTATTATTATTATCTAGTCTTTTGGTTAGATTCAGTTTATCAAAGCTAGACACGACTAGCTTGCATCGCGGTCTCGCAGATACCACAGTGACGTTAGTAGGAAAGAATAAGCAACTTGAGAAATCTGAATAGAATACCAAGTCGTAACAATAACACTACCGTCGGAATGTGGGTTCATCAATGAAACTAAACATATAATTTCGATTTAAGCTAGATGTAAAATAGTATATTAAAGTAAAAAAAATACATAATATAAATATGTACTGATTGTATTATTTAAATAATAGATGAAACCCTATCAAAAAGATTCACCGCAGGTATCACCCCGTGTCTACAATAATGTAAACTAAAATGCCGAAGCTCAAAATGTCGAAATTTAAAATATCTACATAGTAAGAAGAGCGGTGGTGGCTCGGTTCGGTTGTAAGATCCTTATAATCCTAAAAAAAGGTCGGTTCCAAACCCCCCGGCATGTACCATTGAGAAATACAACTTTCTTACGTACTGCAGTCATACATTAAGAACACCACCGTTCCCGTGAGGAGGAGAGCACGTTAAGCCGTCGGTCCCGGTTCCACTAATAATAACTTGTGGAATCATTAATAAAATTGATATCAGACCCTCGCCAACCCGTCTGGCCAGCGTAGGCCAAATTCTCCAGAATTTTCTTCCAGACCCATCAACAGTGGAAGTCTAGGACTCTGTGTTCTAGGGGCTGTGGTGAAGATGATGAAGTTTATAGATATATAAATTTCCATTTATACTGTCGGTCGGTGTACGGTGAATTCATGTAATCCTAAGAAAGTTATCTACTTGAACTTCGCCGGAAAGGGCCGGAAAATAGTCTATCAATCCGGCCCTAGGTCTTAAGCGTTTAAGCTTGCGACGGCCATCTTGATTGCGCCTTCTTTAGTAGTATTTCCTCCGATAAAGCCGTTACTATGACAGAACGTACATCCCTCGATATTGGCTATTCCACTGAGCTGCTCGTCACGAACGCCCCACCATTTCGGGTTCAACGGTTTCCTGTAAATTATATAAAAAAATATAATATACTGCGTGGAATTTATTAATGAGCAAATATTTTTTATTTTAATTATTCAGTAATAAAATCTTACGTTACGGTGCAGAGAAGTTTTCCTAAAAATATCGCCACTCATACTGAGCCTAATCAAGTATGTAGTGAAAGGTCGACGATCGCGCGAACGTTGCCTTCTATTATTGTTTCTCTCTCTATTTCGTTTATCGGCTGTGAGCGAGATCAACTTTTATTTTATTACTACTCGTAATAACACTTTTTTTTAGAATAATATTTTTTATCTTTTTACAAAATTACCTTTTTTAATTCGAAAAGTGGTTCTACCAATGACACCTGAAGTTTAAAAAATGTATTTGCTCTTTTGACAATTAGTTACACGTGGTATATTGAAGATTAAAATAATCCAAAATCAATGTAATGGGATGTATCACTAACTTTTTATCACGATAGATGGCGCATGATAGATGGTACCTACTGTCAGTTGCATAAAAACTTTTATTTTTATTACGAAATTTATTATTTTCTGGATGTTATGTCGAAGTGAGCAGCTATTAAGTGTACAAATCGAGATTTCTAAAATCAAAGATATGGTGATCTCAAAATTGCCGTTCTATTAATTCAACCTTTTTTCTTTTTAAAGACTGTGTTCGCTTTCTTAATTCGTATTTTAAGGTAGGTAACGTTAATTTCAAATACATTTTTCTGTTATAAAAATACTACAAAAACATTTAAAAAATGATGCGTCAAAGGTGTAAACAAGGTACCAGTGCCGCTAGCGACATCTACAAAAAGCTTTGCCTGATACACCCCATTGACATAACGTACACTTGGTTTTGTCAGTTATACTACAGTTTACATATCATGGAAGGATAGCAAAAAGATCGACCATTAGTACAAAGAACAGCTATCGTCATTACCAAATTAAAACTATGTAAATTAAACACTCCCTAAATGTAGATGCTGCTTAATATACTACTTAAACCTACGTTATTAAATTAGATGTCAGTAAATGTCACAAAATATATTAATAAATATTACATTCTAAAAATACATACAGCTGTAAAAAGGCATTGTCACTTAAAAACTAAATAAAAAAACTATTATGTAACGTAATAAAGTAACATAAATGTCATAATTAAAATAATAATAATAATTATGAAAGAATGTCGCATAAATGATTATTATATTATATTGAAATTAGAATATGGGTGTCAGACTTGAAAACTCTAAAAATGGATGCAAAAGAATTAAACCGTCTAAACTATTTCATGGCCGCCCATATAACAAAGTATAAGGTTTAAATAATTTACCTGGTAGTAAAGCTGGAGTAACTGACGGCAACAGCTTGCACTCTCCACGAGCCAGGCTTGTCTATGAAAATCACATACTTTATGGTCCCTTCCAGACCTAAATCTGATTCCAAATCATAAAGATGCTCTTTCCATGGAAACCTCTCTGTGAAAACAATAATTTCACCAGATGGGTCTACTTGTAGTCTATTTTCAAAGCCAACTCTGACATAATCACGAGCGCAATACCAAATATTAATTAAATAATTAACACAATACAAAAATTCCTCTCTAGCTAACGACATTGCTTTTTTAAACAAATCAAAAACTTCAATTTCTTGTTTTGAATTCCATTCAGGGTTTAATCGTCCAATTCGATTGCTTAAATGTGTATGTATTTTGTATCTTGGTTCTGATTCGGTCATAGGCACTCCGTTGTCAATAGCGTCTATTTCTTGAATGAAATTTTCGTAAACTTTCCGGAATATCAACTTTTTGTCGGAAGATTTAAAATCCAAATTCTTAAAAAAATGCTCCAATATTGCCTCTCCATAGAATGTGTAAATTAAACCCGCTGAACTCAATCTGGAAAAAGTTCATACTTAATTATTAGGCTATAGCAGCGGTGAATGTGGCGGTGGTGGATCGGTTGTAAGAATACTTTCCTTAACATCCTAAAAAGGTGGTTTTAACCCTGGCATGAACCAATAAAAGATTCACTTCATACATTTGTCATAGATTTCCAACATCACCGTTCCCATGCTTCAAAGAGCATGTTAGGCCGTCAGCCCTGGTTTAACTAATATCAAGTTGTAGAATCGTTAATAAATTGTCATTAAAAATTGACAGCAGTCCCTCGCCATCCCGTCTGGCCAGCGTGTTTCTGGAAAATTTCTGGAAGTCTCATGTAGCTGGAGCTGTAATGATGATGATGAGGCGAGCAGCCTTTTGCTGATATACATCAAGCTCTGGTGTAAAGTTCATAAAATTGACAGTTATCACGAAGTCTTATTTCTATTGTCACTAACTAGCCACTTGGCCAGTTTCTATTTAAAAGTTGTTTTAGTTGGGGACTTTAATACGTCTTCTGATATTTTGTTACACATATTTACAAGTCTGTTATTTATAAATTAATATCCCTCATTTTGCTGGATTTTTAATTTTGTGATCACAACCCAGCTTTGGGTATGCAAGCCTCTGACTTCCTTAATTAGTGTGGAAGTTTGGTTGCCACCTTCATGAAATATAGATTCCATACTTGAAAACCATATTCCAACAAAGGTCTTATGAACGAGTATATCTTTGGTACAGAGTTCAAAATTATTTATTTGTTTGAAAACAGCAGTACTTTTTATACAGCAATAGAATTGACAATTTATATGCCAAACACATAAAAACTGCCCTGCCTTTTTAACTAGCCCATAGTCAGTTGCAAGCTGAAGACAACATTCTTCTCCACTCTCCTCCACACACAATGGACCTAGCACTCGCGAAGTGAATCCACGAATTGCTAAATATTTTACTTCACAAAAGGAAAGTATCATTACAAGCTTAAAGTGGTTTCAAATTTGGCCAACTTTACTATAGGCTCACCATGACAAGTGGCTAGCCTCGTTAATGTCTCTAGTGTACAAACTCAACAAATATCACAGAATAAATTATTGGATTCAGGAATTGAATTCAGTACAGCTTCGGAGGCACTTTTGTCTCCGAGTCAGCTTCAATCAATCAATAAATACATTAACCGTTTGTGTGTTGAGGCAGATACACATACGAATATGTTACTGTGCTGGCATGAAAAAATAATTTACTAGAACATGCAAATAAAAATAAACAGCTATACAGAAACATTTGTTTTATCTCTCTTCCATATCAACATGATAGTGACAGATGAGATGATTTAACAAAATGTTTCTTCATATAGTAAGACTTACTTAATATTATATTTATCACCAAACTCTGGTCGTAGACTGCTCAAAGTCCCTGTAAACTCCCTCTGATGGTGATCATAGCATTTTTTATCATGATCGAAGACAGCACCGACATCCAACACAATGTCACAACCATTCAGTATGTTCTTGTCACGACTTCGCACTATTTCTGCATCCTTATATTCCGGAAGCATCTGCAGCATCACACAGGCAAGTACCTCATCACAGTGAAACACTCCATCATGGGTACCGATCTAAAATAGCATAAAGTTTAACAATCAGAGCCTGGTAGAGAGCAGATAGAGCAAATTCCCTATAAGTACTTATTAGAGATGTGCCAACTGTGAGTTTGGCTGACTGGTCGGTTGGAAAAAGGCAAGCCGATCATTGCTTTGGGTGATGTTAGGGCAGAATCAGTATTGTTTGTCGCACCACTAACATGAAAAAAACAGGTATTTTTTTAGACCGTAGAGACCTTACAGTTGTAAAACCAGTGTTATTGTATTGTTCATCTACGACCCAGCAAAATTGGGTGCTTTCATTTTTAATTAAAACAATAGTCAGCAAATTGCATAGATAAGACAGTTTGTACTTTAGTGAAAGTAGGAGAAAGAAAGCGTAGGAGACTTCGAAAGATCTACCACAGAACAAGGTATCCATGCGACAAAACAGCATTCAATAAAGCCTCGGTGGAGCTCAAATGTTTAATAAGGGATTTTACCAATGACAACCTACAAAGCTACCTTAATCAACTGTCAGCAACTAAGGACACTAATTATTCTCTCTGGAAGGCCACTAAGAAGCTTAAGCGTCCTAAGACACAAATTACTCCTATACGGAATGACCAAGGGAGCTGGGCATGCTCAGACCACGAAAAGGCCACTGTATTTGCAAAGCATTTGCACTCAGTATTCCAGCCCTTAGCAACTAAGCAACCATCACATGACATACAAGTGATGTCATATTTGGATTCAGCCAAGCAACTTTGCACTCCAATTAAAAATGTTACACCAAACGAAGTAAGGCAAAAAATTAAAAGTCTTCCTGATAACAAATCTCCAGGTTATGACCTAATTGATGCAAGAATATTGAAAAACCTTAAAAAGAAAGGCATTATGTTCCTTGTAACAATATTCAATGCATGCATTAGATTGGACCATTTCCCAGGACAGTGGAAGATAGCTCAAGTAGTAATGATTGTGAAACCGGGTAAACCACCAAAAGATGTGACATCATATCGACCAATAAGTCTTCTTTCTGCAATTGGCAAGTTACTTGAGAGCATTCTACTGGATAGGATGAGACAATACTTACCAGACGTCATCCCAGATCACCAGTTTGGATTCAGAGAACAACATGGCACATTGGAGCAAATACACAGAATAACTGACGTCATTAACCGTAGCTTCGAACAAAACATTTACTGCTCAGGAGTATTCCTTGACATTAGTCAAGCTTTTGACAGAGTTTGGCATGAGGGACTACTATATAAAGTTAAAAAACTACTCCCACACTCCTTCTTTAACATATTAAAGTCATACCTGGCTAACAGAAGCTATGAAGTTAAGTATAACAGCGAAACCTCTGAACTCTATGACATCAAGTCGGGTGTGCCGCAGGGTAGCATACTTGGACCCGTCCTTTATGTAATATATACATCAGACCTACCTACCAACAGTCGTACCACAACAGCTACATACGCAGACGATACAGCAATGCTAGCTACACATAAAGACCCTGAAGTTGCATCTGCCTACCTGCAAATACATTTAGATGAGGTGGAACAATGGCTCGATCTCTGGCGAATTAAAGTGAACCAAACCAAGTCGGCGCACGTTACTTTTACACTAAAACGCAAAACTTGCGCTCCAGTTACACTTTACAACCAACAAATTCCGCAAATGGAGGATGCAAAATACCTGGGAATGCACCTGGACCGTCGACTCACATGGCGTAAACATATATGGACGAAACGCAAGCAGCTGGATACCAAACTTAGAAATATGTATTGGTTGATAGGCAGAAACTCACAACTAAGTGACAATAACAAAGTTCTTATATACAAAACCATCCTCAAACCAATTTGGACATATGGTATTCAGCTGTGGGGAACAGCTAGCAATAGTAACATCGACATCCTGGAGAGATTTCAGAGCAAAGCTCTGAGGCTTATGCTTAACATTCCTTTCTATATTAGAAACAAATATATTCACGAGGACCTAAGAATGAACACTATAAGAGAGGAAATAACCTCATACAGCCACGGGTATCAACTGAGACTCGCATCACACCCGAACGTGCTCGCCTCAGACCTGAGCGGGTCAGGCAGCATCACACACCGCAGGCTCAAGCGAAAGAGTGTCCCTGGCCTTGGTGCCAGATTTAGCAGAGATTGAGGAAGGAGCCAATGGGTTCCCCTCCAATACTGACATTAATACAGATAGATATCAAACAAAAGAGTGGCCCATTGTACCTGTACAGATTGCCACGAATGCAGAAACCAAAGGAGAAAAAAAAAAAAAAAAAAAAAAGTGAAAGTATCTACTTAAATGAAATAGAGTCCTGTAAAAGAAATCATATACTCGTATGTGACTTTCTTCTACAAACTAGAGGTTAAAGTTCCTGTAAAGTGAAGTTTAATTTATAATTAAGGAATTAAAATAAAAAAAGGATTGGTACAAACCCCGGCATGTACCAATAAAAAGACACTTTGCTTACATAGATTTACAACACCATCATTCCTATGCTTTGGAGAGCAAATTAAGCCAACGGTCCAGGTTCCACTAATACCAACTTGTGGAATTGTTAAACAATTGTCATTTAAAATAGACATCAGCCAACCCATCTGGTCAGTGTGGCAAGTGTAGGCAAAATACTGCAGAAATTTCTGGAAGGCCTATCTCCAACAGTAGAGGTTTACGACTTTGTGTTCTAGGGGCTGTGATATAAATATAACCAGATAGTCGGCTTTCCCAACTAGCCAGCCATTGGCAGAAATGTACTCTAGTATTTATATATGTTACAACCGCTGAACATTGTCTAGTGTGTCAGTGTCAAAGTGAAAGTCAATGAACCCAAACCTATATTTTGTTATGCCTTATTATTAATTCTATTCTAGTATTATTACAAATACTGCCTATCTTTCCGCTGTGTTTTAGCAATATCAGGTTATGGTCCCCCAATAAATTTGAACAAATTGAAAGACTCGACTAAATGTCAAATCAGAATTCGCATCGGAAAAGAAGATTGGCTGACTTGGAAGCACAATATTCATATTGATTGGTGCTATGGATGTTGTCGAAGGTTAATTAAAGAAACCAGCTGACTTGGCTGACGGGGGAACGCAGATGTCTCCGCATATAGATTGGATTTAGCCAATTTTATCAAGGCAGAAAGTTGTGCGCTGCTCCTAATAACTACAAATATGAGTGATGACACTCTTAAAAAGATCATGCGCTTCGCGACATCGCGTGAGGTATTAGCAATATCAATATTCATTTATATTAGGTTATGCCTCTCTTATATATGGTATACGCTCTAGCAAACGCTGGAGGGCAACTTTTTGCTGATGCCTCTAATACAGATTTTCCTCTCTAAAGGTTATCACCGACTGAATAGGTTATAAAGCAAGGACATCATATAAATTAATAATAATCATGAAATGACTACATGAAAATGTATCGATTTACAGATTAAAATACTTTCGTACCTTCATATTCTGGAATTTGTGGCTCGTAGAGAACGATCGAAGCAAGTCTCGGAAGGTATTTCTCACGGAAACTTTTTTAGGTTGGAATGGTTTTAACTTTTGTAATATACTTATACGACGGAAAATATTTAACATTACAAACAAAAATGTAGCACCCAAATCCACATACAGCAGAAAAACCTCTGTCTACGAGAAAAACCAAGAAATTACTGAACAAAACTAGAAGCCGGTAGCAACAATTTTTTTTTTTTGTTTCCTTTTCCCGATGGATGATGTATGAGGTGATAGGGAAGGCAAAGGGTCTAGCCCAAACAGCCAAGTCTGACGTAATATATCTTTCTTTTTAATGAGGTCATCATCAAATTCCAGATGCTGCAGAATTTGATACTTTTCTGGGAGTCACTCGCGGCACCATAGCTCAAACACGTCGGGTAAAATATGGGAGTTGACAGCGCGGGAAAACCGCAAAAAATTAACTGCAAATTGTGCCCCATATTTAAAGTCCAATTTAACGTTTTCCATAATTATTCACATTGTAGCACATTATTAAACAAAACAACACTACTTTTGACTAACAATATCCACAAAATAGCGCGAAGGAACTTTGAATCTTCCGATAACCGTTTTTTTTTTCAACGTAAGATATCTTTCTTTTTATGAGTTAAAGTTTACTATTGTCATTATTCTAAGTTTAAAGTTATCCAATTTTTTAACTAGAATTATGAAAGAACTAATTTTACTTTAGTTGGCCCTTTACCAAATAAAAAAATAATTAATTTCTATAGTGATCACTAGATGGCGTATGACGATACGCGGTGATAAAAGTATCACCATAGCTATAATTATTTGCAGGGTAGTCAGAACCGTGTTTTTAGATAAAGCACCTGCTACCCAGTACCTTGTAACATAGGTAATTAACATAAGTAACATAGACTTTACTAGGCATCATGAAAAGCGATAAACTCGACGATACCTTTCTCTGGCGTACCAGACTTGAGCAATGTTGGTTATCGACTAGGAGTCAATTTTATCTACCTACTATCGATATTTTGAGATATTGAACAGGGAATTGAACCCGGCACCTTCGCGTTTAAAACTACAGCTGTAACCTCTGACTCAGATGGTTCTTCATTATAACGTCAGTGGAAAGAAATAAAAACCACAATAGCAATTTTATCATAATGTAATGACAGCCCCTAGAACACAGCGTCCTAGACCTTCACTGCTGGAGATGGGCCTTCCAGAACATATATCTGGAGAATTTGGCCTACACTCGCCACTGGCGAGGAAATAATGTTATTTTTTTTAATGACAATTTATTAACGATTCCACAAATTAGTATTAGTGGAACCGGGACCGACGGCTTAACGTGCTCTCCGAGGCACGGGAACGGTGGTGTTGTAAATCTATGACGAATGCGCGTAAGAAAAGTGTATTTCTCATTGGTACATGCCGGGTGGGTTTGAACCGACCTTTGTTGGGTTTAAGGAACGCGTTCTTACAACCGAGCCACCACCGCGCCTAGCAATTTTATACAAGAGTCAAATTGGAAAGTTTTTTTTTAATAAAGTATAAAAAAGCTCCAAAAGCGGCAGTTTAAGGTATATTAACAACCGCGATAAAAGTGCTCCAATCTCGATCGATTTGAAACTAGAACTAATCGACGCAGAAAAATTAAATCCAGTTCAGTATAGATTTTTATTCCAGTGCGACGCGCGAGGTGGTTTAGTTCTGAGCGTATTTCGACCCCCAACGACCCAAGTATGTTGAATCTGGGTTGAAGTTCCAGCACGGTGTTCTCAAGAGTAGGAAGAGAACTTCTCGGAATACATAATAGTCTATCTCAAGAAATAAGTACATGATAAAGGTTATATTATTAGTAATTAAAAAAAAACCCTGCGTTTATTATGAACTTTTCTTAAAAACTAAAAAGAAAAAAACAAGAACAAGGGTTCCGCCAAAAAGTTGGATAACTGCTTAACTACACTATAGCAATGCTGAAATAAAAATAAAAAGTGAAGTAATATACAAACAGTATAAAATAAGAATTAAAATATTAATTAATTAAAAAGAAAAACTATCATTAAATAAACAAAAAAAATTAAAATAAACTACATTACAAATAAAACTAAAAAAAGTAAATATAAATAATTGATGGGCGTAGTGTGCCGAGGACACTCGCTGCGTTCCCCCGTTGGACGGCGAGGGTCACCCGTCGTCAAGCGGAGATTTTTCCTAAGCTCACGAGAGAACGCCAGAGCCTCCTGAGACCACGGACCCATCGTTCGACTGCAAATGGGATTAATGATACTACACTATTGAAATAATTTTATATATTTTATTACATAGCGACTTTAACAGTCCCGTTTTTATTGTTAAATAAACTTTAAAAAAAAAAAAGAAAAAAGTATCATCACTTTCGGGGTGGTCAGAAACCACGCTTATAAATAAGCGGATTCACATTTAGCCAACTTTACTGCCGGCCAATCATGACAAGTGGCAAGCTCGTCGATGTCTCCAGCGTACCAAACTCGAGAAATATCACAAATAAATTTAATATTAATTAATTTTTTTTTTTTTTTTTAAGACGGTGTGAATCGATAAATCATCAATGACACGCCCCCTGAAGGGCCAACGCGGGTGGGGGTCGCATGCCCGACTCAAACCTCCTAAGGAGGCCCAGGGCGCCTACGGACTAAAACCCTATAAACCGTCTCTCTCTCACTGTTGGCCCTGTGTGCCTTTACAGCTAAGTCTGAGTCGTGGCTACGAAGTGAAGGCACTCGTTCGCCGCATTTAATTAAAATAAATAATTTACATTAATAAATATTATTGTGTCCCGACCAGGAATGTCCGAGTCTAAACTAAATCCACCGGCTTAACCGCTAGACCACGAAGGCAGTCAATTTTAAGGCACCGTTTTTAATTTTATCCTTTTTAGTTATCGCTGTCTGTTAGAAGATGATTTTCGCAATCTGGTCATTTTATTAAAAGAGATAGGCCCGTATTTATGAATAGACTATATCAAACTACTGAGCGTACCTATAATACCTGCTACATCGTATATAGTAGAGAGGCCGATGCGGCGATAATAATAATTCGAATTGTCTGGATTAAACCAAAATCTGTCATTTTTATGCGTAATAGCCTACACTAATTATTAAAATCTTCTTTATAAATAAAAAAATATATATATATTTCAGACATAATGTTAGTAACAATCCAATAACTTAAAACTATGTTAGTAACAATACAAAATAATAATAACAAATGTTAGACCCATGTCCACTGCTTGGCAAATGTCTGGCGTGTGCTACTTCGGGCAAGGGTCAGTATAATTGCCAGACATCCGCCAAGCAACATGGATCCCTACAAAAATACAAATAATAATAGTTCGTAGTTTTTTGGTACATATTTGGTTTTAAGATTAAGGCGAACATGCACGAACCCAAAACATTTTTACAGTAAATGTAAATATAATTATAATGCCTAATCAAGAAATTAACTTATATATAAAATTCTCGTGTCACAATGTTAGTTACATTACTCCTCCGAAACGGCTTGACCGATTTTTATCAAATTTTATATGCATATTCAGTAGATCTGAGAATCGGCTACTATCTATTTTTCATACCCCTAAGTGATAAGGGTTGTCCACCCCTAACATTTTATTCTTATTTTTTGGACAATTTTTTTATTTTATTTTTTTATAATGCGCCATTAAAAATATATACAACCCTAAATTTTCACCCTTCTATCACTTTTTCTGGGATTAACACTCATTTGCCAGACTATACCGGTGTCACTTCCCCCAGTAAACAGCACGGAGTAGGGATGAGACCGAAGCCGGTCTCCTGTTTCTCTCACGATATATATAATTTTAAGGAATAAATATAATAAATAAATAAATTTTGGTGTTTTGTTATTTTTATATTCGCTCATCGCACATTGCGCTCCATGCCTCTTTCACTCATATACCACATCCTTACACACTTACAATAAGTTAGTTATTATTTTTCTACACTAGAAATTCCCTATAAATAATTTATATGGAAAAACAACGTTTGCCGGGTCAGCTAGTAACTATATAATCTATATAAACTAAAATAATAAAAAAAAGTACATAACTCAAAAAAAAAGAATAAAAACGACTAAAAATAAAATAACTATTGCGGTCTGTCTTTCTATTAGCAGTTATTAACACATTTAAATGGTTTTGTCATCAACATACTCATCCAAGTAATAATATTTATCAATGGGGTGTATCAGGCAAAGCTTTTTGTAGATGTCGCTAGCGGCGCTGGTACCTTGTTTACACCTATGACGGATCATTTTTTAAATGTTTTTGTAGTTTTTTATTTTTATAACAGAAATATGAATTTTAACTTAATTTTATCTACATTAAAAGACGAATTAAGAAAGCGAACACCGTCTTTAAAAAGAAGAGCATTAAATAAATGGAACGGCAATTTTGAGAATACCATATCTTTGATTTCGCTTAGAAATCTCGATTTGTACATTTAAAAGCTGTTCACTTTGGCAATATATCCAAAAATTAATAAAATTCCTAAAAAAAAATACAAGTTTTCTATGCAACTGACAGTTCTATTAGGTACCATCTATCATGCGCAATCTATTGTGATAAAAAGTTAGTGATACACCCCATTAAAACCGAAGTTAACTTGGTTTTAAACTTATTGAATATTTTGATAGATAGGGCGAGGACGTAAATTATTTTTTGGGTTCGTGGATTTTAAATTAAAATAATTTCCTATGTGACATTTAACAAATACCGATATTTTATAATATGTATATGTAAAGGCTTGGAAAGGTTAGGTTAGGGAATTTGATAGGGAAACGAAGTGTCACCTATGATGTCATTCACTTTTCAATAATTTAAATAACTTTTTTTTTTTTTTAAATAACTTAGATACTTTATTGAAGTAATATACAAACAGTATAAAATAATAACTATATTAAAACAAAATCTAATTTTAACCTAAAAAATAATAAAAATACATACAAAAAAATAGCTCCTCCAAATCGCTGTCTTGTGGCATGGTGCCCAATACACTAGAGCATTTCCCCTTTGAATGATGATACTTAATTTTTGGGAGAAAAAACTACCAGCCCTATTGTCACCAGAGAAGTCAATGAGCCTTGGAACAATTTCTTTATAAAAGGCTTTAAGTTCCGATTCCCACGGGCCCATTTTTTACAGCAAACGTCGAAAATAAAGTAACTATTGCAAATAGTATCATATTTTTGACGACGCTTGCATATTTTCAATAATAATATAAATAAACATTTATCAATTTCATAATTAGTGCTTTATTATTATTTATTAGTTGGTATGTTAAAGTGCTTGAATTTTGGGGGGAATTTTATTTAATTTTTGTTTAACAAAATTAAGAAACAACTGAGTAGTACAATTTAATACTGTTTAAAATAGTGTCTGTTTAAAAAGGAAAAACCTATATTTTTTTGTTATTTAACTGCTACTGTATTTGTATTTAATTTGATTTTTTTGCCGATAAATTATTTTATATATAGTTTAGCAAAGTCATATTGTTGTATTAAAATGTAATGATACAGTAGTATAAATAAATAAATTAATAATAAATAAACGAAGTGGTGAATTATCGGCCCTTAATGTGTAAAATGGCGTTAGGCGTAAAATAAAACTTTCTTTACGATATCTTGTCCTGCGGTGGAAACTAATATAGTTGTACGTAGCAAGGTATTAACATTATATTAACTTGCGAGTAAGTATCCCAGATAGCATTTTGTTTTTTAAATCTGCAACAAGTTTAATGTAACTGCCTCCGTGGTCTAGCGGTTAAGTCCGTGGATTTAGACTTGGAGGTACCGGGTTCGATTCCTGGTCGGGACACAAAAAAAAAAAATTAATGTAAATAAAAATATATTTAATTAATATTTAATTTATTTGTGATATTTCTCGAGTTTGGTACGCTGGAGACATCGACGAGCTTGCCACTTGTCATGATTGGCCGGCAGTAAAATTGGCTAAATGTGAATCCGCTTATTTATAAGCGTGGTTTCTGACCACCCCGAAAGGGAAACGGTCGTGATGATACTTTACCTTTACTCTAAGTTTAATATATTAAATGTGAAGGCAACAAATTACATGATGTTTGTATTGTACGAGTAGCTATATGTCACTTTGACATAACATACTTTTTGTTGTTTGTTCTCTTCTCCCGATGGATGATGAATGAGGTGATAGGGAAGGCAAAGGGTCTAGCCCATACAGCCAAGTCTGACATAATATATCTTTCTTTTTTATGAGTATTATATGATATATGAGTATTAGCATATTGTTTAAGGGTAAATTTTTGTGTGATCCATATTCTTGTAAATACAAAAAAAAAAACAATCAATAATTTTCAACTCTAAACCTTATTAACCCTGTATACCTGGGTGAACTTGTACCGCACGATTTGTCCCGCAGAATTCTGTAACATGGAAAAATTAAGCTGCACGCACACTCGCCTCGCGCGGCCTATTGCAGTGCGATCTAGCGCTAATTGACTTGTATCAGCTATTGACAAGCGCAAACCTTATTATGAAACTTAGATAAGTTACTCTGGTACTCTCTTCCGAATTCTTTACAGATTTTGGAAGCGCTGCTCCAGATAGTGCAGTAGGCAAGTTTAATGATTCGGTAGATATCCGCCGACCGCCTGCCAGTACCACGCGAGAGACTGCGCCGGCCACACGCGTGTCGACGCAACGAACCCGACTCGCGGTGCTCGGATTACGAAAAGTTACGGCAGTCGAACTTTCAGAAATCAAATTCTATGATTCTGTGAACTTATTCTCGACAACTTTACAATTAGAGTTAAACCCAATATTAGTGTTAAATAATATTAGACCGGCTTTTTCAAAGTTTTGCCGGTGGAAGTTTTTAGAAATTGTAATTGCATAACCAGACGGCATGAAAAAATCGACTTTTCACATCGCGGAAATCGGTCCACTGAGGTGTATAATGAGCTTAGTCTACAGCACGTGATTGTTTGTCAGATTTCGGCCGTTTTCATTTAGTGCATTGACTTGTCCGGCAGCGTGGTTACGAAACCGCTTCAGGCAAAAATTTAGCGAAGAAAAAAGGCCCATTGGGCAAGTAATTTGTACTAATTGGTTCGCGATCGTCGCGGGGAGGTCTTGTGCAGTGTGTATGACAAGGAAACTGACGTGTGAGATTCGATATTTGAGTATTGTTTAATTCTAGTGAAGTTAGAGTTACGGCGCGACCGCAGACCGAATCCGATCTGGTGAGATTGACAACTTCTGGACTGAGGTTGAGAAATACGCGGTTTGGAAAAATCATTTTGCAGTATATGGTTTCCATATAGTTCTGTGATAATATTACTTTTTGGAAGTTTATTTTCGGTAAGTTTATTTTATTATTTTAGTGAATATTTGAATATATTTAATAAAGCTAACTTTTGTAACAAGTATAAATAACAAATCTATCCACAATATTCCTTTGAGTTATCACCGTTAATTTATAAAACTTCAATGACAAAACATTAAAATTTGTATTTTATCTATAGGAATTTTAAAACTAAACATTGCTCAATGGATGATAGAAGGTCGCCAGATTGTCCACACGCAGAATGTACCGCGCGCGGTTAATACTTGCGGTGATTAAAATTTAAAAATACCGCCAATTTTTGTGTATTTCTGGTTCACGGCGAATAAAAAATCCAAAGCTAGCGTATGGGTTGAATAATTTACCCTTTTACACCTTTAAAGTTTGACCTATTCAATTATTAAAAATTACCCGCTAGACCTTCATTTTGTACACTTATATCTCACCTAGTATCATTCCATGGCCATTTAAAGGCAGGCACATAATCCTTAAATTAAATGGTAAAAAACACCTTCACTATCTTAGATAAAAATATGCGGTGTTTCAAAAAAAGTTATCGCACGTTGGAAAAAGCGTCAGCCGAGATGTTAGTTAATTCGAGCATGTTATAAAGATATCACCAGCCTGATATTTCCTTAAAATATCATTATTACCTACCGCACACTTATCTATGAAAGATTTGATTTTTAACACTGATAAGTAAAGAAAGTATACAACGTACGATAATGTCGTTATCTTATGACACGAATATTATATCTGTACCATCCCGAGAATGGGTGTCGAAAAATTATGTGTGTTACGGTACTTTAGATTATCTATTTCTTAAACTGCTTGGATTATGGAATTAGATTGAACCTGAGAAGAATCTCTACTCCTATCTTTCTTTAGTTTTAAATAACAATTTTACTCAATTGCATTAATAGCATATTTGAACCATAGTATATATAAATGCGAAAATAAGAAACTATGTGAAAAAGATATTGTGATTTTGTATAGCGTCAAATGAAAGGTTTTTTTATAGTTTAGTAGGGAATTAACCTTAGGTATTTATTTTAACAAAAAAACAGAATTTGTATTAATAGATAAATAGCAAAAATAGACGTAAAAGGTATTATTAAAAACAACTCCTTAAACCGGTACTGCTGGTGTTTCATTAAATTCTGTGCTAACTTTTAAAATTAACACCTTGATTTTTGATAAGGTGTGATCTTGCAAGATTAAGAAGGATTGTAGTAATTAGCACTGATACAGTTTTATTTTGGTCATAAAATACCAAGAAAGGTTAATGAATGTTCTATTACTTAACGCATGTATAAAACTAGTTAGCGCCTGTAATTAAACTTTGAGAACACATGTAATATATAATTTACAAAACTAGTGTGAATTTTTATGGTATAGGCAATCTATTACCAACACTATTGTTACACTTTTCAAACTTTACTAGTACATCCATTGGTACCTAGTTTTGTCTATGAATCTTAAAATAACGAACCCAAGCGAACGAAGTCTAGGGCAAATAGCTAATCAAATTAGAACCTTGCTACCACAACATAGAGTACGAATTTCGTGCCAAATTATTCACGTGTTTGGGAACAGACATTATTCAATTTGTTATGTAAGTACAGGGAACGGCTCGACCTACAATCAGAGCTGACAAATTCACCTGCAAGACGTGGCTTCAGATCTAGACTTATTTTTACGTGACAATCTGATTGAACTGTTTGTTAAGATAAGCGATAAAGAATTCCGTTTAACCTAATTTTGTAACTCGGGTTAACAAGATAGATTTAACAACAAGGTTCCTTGAAACTCACCAGTTAATATCCTATACTGAATATGTTATATACACATTACATTTTTTTATTTATAAGTGAAAAACTTGGTAATGGAGATATTTCTTATTAATTAATAGTTATTTTATAATATTTAATTTTACGCCACTAGGCTTAGATTTACGAAAAGTACTCTTTATAACAAGTGAAAAACAATTTTAATAAAGATCAAAAAAACACAATTTTTGTGTACTTTTCCAGAGTAGTAATTCGTAGTATTTTACTATACCACGTGCTTACTAGACTACATAGAATACAATGTATTTAAATAAACAGTGACTTCTGATTTTATCGCTGTGTACAGCACTTGACCTGTAAGTAATTGGCAATTGAATTGTGAGCTACAACGAGAATGTGTTATCTAGTGTCTGTCATTGCCTTGAAATAACCAATAAGTAAGTAATTAAAACTATGTAATTTCTAGAACACAGTGAAAGTGCTCTAGTTGAAGATTGGTCGAATTTAAAGCAACAAAGTTATTATTTTATTGTTAATCTAACAAACAAACTGCCCCTGTAGTCTAGCGGTTAAGACGGTAGATTTAGGCGCGGAGTGCCGGGTTTGATTCCTGGTCAAGACACAATAATTTATTTAATTTAATATTTATCGAATTTGGGGCTTGCAACTTGTCATGATATAGGCCTATAGTAAAGTTGTGATTAAGCATCCGCTTCTTTGGTTTCTGACCACCCAACAAGGGATACGGTCGTGATGATAATTTACTTATTTATACAAAACTCTTCATATATTAATGCTCTCTTTATTTTACTAGGTTACCATTAACTTGTAAATTATGCCCATTTATGAAACTTATTCAAGTTTTAATATTGTGCGTATAATTTTACCTTTATGTGGGTGTCGACCCAACAACAACGTTTTTCAAATATTTTTTGCACATTTAACTCTTTTTATTAAAGCTAATAACCCATGCCCGTATATATGTGTTTGACAGGGTGTTTTAATATTATCAGATTAACCTAACCTCAATTTAAGTCTAAAGACAGATTTAAGCATTAAACATAGAAGATTTATTTAACAAGTGTTTCATTTTTGTTTCCAAGATAGGTACCAAATTTATGTAATAATTGTTTTTTTAAGTTCTAAATTATATTAAATAACATGAATTATTTTATTTACGAAGTAATATTTTTGTTATATTCCAGAAATTTCTGGAGAATTTGGCCTATACTTGCCACGCCGCGCTGGCCAGACAGGTTGGCGAGGGTCTAAAGTTTTTTATTTCTATTAACGATTCAACAAGTTGGTATTAGTTGAACCGGGACCGACAGCTTAACGTGCTCTCCGAGGCAAGGGAACGATGGTGTTGTCTATGACAAATGTATGTAAGAAAAGTACATTTCTTATTGGCACATGCCGGGGTCCGAACCTACCTCTACGATGTTATAATATTATTAAATAAAAATGAACCTACAATAAAATAATATAGGTACTATACTTTAAAACTTAGAAATTCATAGCAATATGTAAAAAACGCCATCTTTGTCAATTTAGATCCAACGCGGGTCAAATGCCAAATAAGGTCAAAACATGCAGGTCGCACTGGCACAATGTTTGTGTAGTCGGAAAACTATGTAAAAATACACATCATTAACCCGAAACTAAATATAAACAAACTGTAAAGTTAATCGTGGTTTAAAAATCAGCACTCTGTAATTGAGTGTTAACTGCTTGTGATCATTGTGGGCTACCATCTGCCTTCTTAAATTAGCTATTTTACTAATTTTAATGCAGAGCAAAGTAAAAAGAGCGGTCGTAGCCTAACGATATGGGAAGATAAATTCTTAATTCCACATCAAACACAAAATATCGTCACTAACTTGTTTCTTGATAAGCAGGAGCACACTGCATCTAGTGCACATTAAATATTTGGCACGCAATATGTTTGTGTATGTTTATTTGTGTATATATATGTATGTATGTATATGTTAATAATACTTGCATGTAGTTAATGTAATTGCTTGGTATGTAGTGTATTTATAAATTAGACTAATATTATTAGATTGTTGCACCCTGTCTATAATATCTCACCAACTAACCTTTGAGTTGTCAAAATAAAATATTTTATTTTTAAAATGTTATAGTAACCTCTGAAACACTAAAAACATAAATTGTTACTAACGAGCGACCTTTCTCGCCAACAAACCTTAATGGTTTGGCGAGATTTAATGATTTAAAAATATTACAAAAAAAAAAAAAAAAGAAATATATATAGGAATGGTAGAATATGTAGAAAATCAAAACTTTTGAGTAACTGGGGAAAAAAGTACCTAGTTTATGGAGATAGATATTCTAAAAAAAAATTCAAACTACCCCTGTTAGTAAAAGAATAAGCAGCTAAGAAGTCCAAAGAGTAAGCTGTTAAAAGACCATCAGCTTAAGCTTAGCAGAACCCAATGACCTGTTAATGTTTAATCTGACAGAAAAAGGAATCTACAAAGAAAACTCAGCTACCAGATTTACAAAATAAAACAAATTCTGAATTACACAACAACAATAAAATATATTTTATAATAAGTATAATATTTAATATATTTTTTATAAAAAATATATAAAATTTACCTTCGGGTACCTATGGGAATATAATACCTGGGTACAGTGTGGTACCCTACCAGGAATTTATTTTGACACCAATTAATAGAACAATCATAAAATAAAATATTTAAGAGCTGCTAGCAAGATGATTTAACCTAGAGACGTGTATGGGTTATTTAGTAACCAAGCCTGTATAGCTCAGTAAAAGTTGCCGCACTTATCGTGTTCTTATGTCGTTTCTAGACGTAATTATTCTAGGGTTTTTTTTTTTTTTATACTAGGACATGTGACCCTGCGCCCACCTGATGGTAAGTGGCGCGCAGGGTCCATGAATATTAGCAACTGGAATCAGACCCTTATGTCCGACATCAGTCCCTAACACTATGCCGGCTTGACTAGATGCCTTTTCACACTTCGCTTGAAGGACTCCAGGTTATAGGAAAGTGGAAACACAGAGGCTGGAAGAGCATTCCACATCTTTATTGTGCGACAGATGTATGAGTCACCAAATTTATAGGTACGCGAAGGGATAGTGACTGCATATTCTGACCTGTGCGTGTGGTTCGGTTGCGGAATGGAGAGGAAGGAATTAGGTTAGAGCTCTTCGGAGCACTCACCATAGTATAGCCGGTAGAACACGCTCAAAGAAGCTACATCTCGGCGAAGCTGCAGGGATTCGAGAGTTCCAGATATACTGAACAGTAGAATATTTAAGTTAAATTTTTGGTTCGGCTCCTTAACGAACTCAGACCTAGGAGGCTATTTTCTATTAGATCGCCAATATTCGCCCTATCATTATATTTTTGCCATGTGATTTGATGTGTTATAAGGTTAATGATTTTATTATATATTATTCATTTATATAATGGCAAATAATGCTAATGTATAATTAGGTTTTTTTTTTCAGCTATTTTTTAAAGTAAAGTATCATCACGACTGTATCCCTTTCGGGGCAGTCAGAAACCACACTTTTTTAAAGCGGGTCCACATTTAGCTAACTTTACTATATGCCTATCATGACAAGTGGCAAGCTCCTCGACGTCTCTAGCGTACCAAACTCGAGAAATATCACAAATAAATTTAATCAATTATTGTGTCTCTAGGAATAGAACCCGGTACCTCAGAGTCTAAATCCACTTACTTTACCGCCAGACCACGGAGGCAGTTTATTATAAATTATTTTTAAAAAAGTATCATCTCGACCGTGGTCAGAAACCACGCTTATAAAGAAGCGGATTCACATTTAGGGAACTTTACTATAAGCCAACCATGATAAGTGGCAAGCTCATCGCAATTAAATATGTAATTAATTAAATTTATTTATTTAAGTAAATTAATAAATATTTTTGTGTCCCGACCAGGAATCGAATCCGGTATCAGCGGACTTAACCACTAGACCACGGAGGCAGTTATTAATTAATATTTTTTTCTGATATTTTGAACATTTACGTAACAATGCAAAAATTAATAACTGCAAAAAAGTCAAAGAAAGCAAAGGCAATAAAGAAATAGATTTTGACTTACTTACGTAAGTAAATATTGTGATATTGTAAACGCAAGTTCGCGTACAAATTATGGAATAATTATCTCCTGGAATTGAACCTGATACTTCCTCGTGGTTACTACAACCGTAACCACTACGCCACGATATTCCGAGGATAATAAAAGTCGCTAAGTGTCTCATCTTGACATTTTTAACCTACTTTTGTGTAGTGTCGTGTAGGCTTGTGTAGTCAACTTGTGATTTTAAAAACATGTCTTTGACTTAATGCAAATACCGGGCTATAAGTACAAATTAATAATTCAACTCTAATCAAATACTTTATTCAGTACATAGGCAAAAAAAAACAAAATAATTTATCGTGGATTTATTTATTTAAAAACTTTATTGCACTACATATTGTACAAAGGCGGACTTAATGCCACTATGCATTCACCTTTAGGACATTTAGACTGGATAGGTGATAGGTGCAATAAAAAATTAGGTGAAATTTAAATAAAACAGAAATATAATTATAATATAAATATCTACATACAATTTTCATAGGTTTTTGAATAGATTGGCTAGATTTTCCTGAGCAAATTAGTTGATTCCTACTACGAGTATATCCACTCTGTCCTCAGTTTCTTTTTTTAAGTAGCATGTCTATCCAAACCTTTAATTCTGCGATTGAGAAACCACATAGAGCAGTTGTATAAAAGCTTTGTTCATATAGCCTATTTGCGGTTTAAAATATTTTTTATATATACTAGCACGACATGTGCCTTGCGCCCACCTGATGAATGTTAGCAACTGGAATCAGGCACTCATGACTGACATCAGTCCCTAACACTATGCCGACTTGACTGGGCAAGACGGCAATTCGAACCTGATCCCGAAACGTGTGAATACACTTTACTGAGTTTATTGGCATGAACGGTGGGTACTTCCCCGCCCCGGCAGACTGGGCAAATTTCCACCATCAGTATGCCTACCACCTATCAGAAACTTGTAAGGTAAAGCCCGGTGCGGTGGTGGCTCGGTTGTAAGAACGCGTACCTTAAATCCTACAAAGGCCGGTTCAAACCTACCCACCACAATGAGAAATACTTTCTTACCTACGTCATAGATTTACAACACCACCGTTCCCGTGCCTCGGAGAGCACGTTAAGCCGTCAGTCCCGGTTCCACTAATACCAACTTGTGGAATCGTTAATAAATTGTCATATAAAAAATGACATCATATCCTCGCCAAGCCGTCTGGCCAGCGTGGCGAATGTAGGCCAAATTCTCTAGTTCTAGAAGGCCCATCTCCAGCAGTGGAGGTCTAGGACTCTGTGTTCTAGGGGCTGTAATGAAAAAATAATAATATTAATATAATAATAATTTGTTTATTATCAGGCAACATATGGCCCATAGATAAATACCTTACAACTAAAATACATATAAAAATAAACATTATAATTAATTAATCTAAAGCTTCCGTATCTTCATCTTCTTGTGGTCATAGAAGTACCCATCTGGTACTGTGACCACCTTCTGAGGAGTACTAGAAGCTTTGGTGCCGGCGTCCCTGCTGGGGGTGGTACAGAGGGAGTAGGTGCTGCGTGAATCAAATCCACGAATGTATTTGCGGTACACAACACCGAGCGGCCAGAATTCCTTCTTCAGGAATATTTTGAGGTGCTCTGACCGCACACGAATCCTAAAGGCCTTAATCCGGTGTCATCCCAATGGGAAGGTAACTCGTCGATAGCAGCGACAAAAAAAAATGAAAGAAGGTAAAGCTAGGTTTATGCATAACAGTCAATGTATGTTTTGTGTTGTTTATTGTAATAGAGTTGTGTGAGGTCCATGTGGCCAGGCCATGTTCACACCTTCACAACACGTTTTAGTCCAAGTTTCCCCTGGAGAGGAAATAAATCGATTGTGAGCATCATCTTTCACGGAACATGTGTTTTTCATAATGTACAACTTTTACAGTCAGTTAAAGTTCCAATGCGTCATCTTCATCAAGTTACATTTACCAGTGGACCACACTAATCAACCCCTGATATAAAATGTAAGGTAACCACCAAAAAGGTATTTAAAAATAATAATGTATTTTGTATACAAATATTGTCGTATATATATGTCGTCGTCCTTTACAAATTTGGTCAAAATTTTAGTTGTAGTCAGTCCCTTACTTGCAATAGAAAGACTTACTGCTTCACGGATAACACCAAGGACTTTGTCACGTCGGCGCGAGTAATAACCCTTTTCTAAAAGAGTAACGCACCCTACAAGTGTGTGTCTAGCAGTTCCTATGGCAGCAACACACAATGTACAGTTCTTTTCCGTAGCTTTTCTCCACCTTTACAGATTACTCTGGTTCGGGAGGTACATTTGAAATTTAAAATGCGCTTAGGTAGAATTTCAGCAACGCCGGAGACCAATCGTACATTAGTGTGCGCCACTTCAGGGCTGGAGGGATGCAGAAATCGCCCAAAGTTAGCCAGTCATTTTGAATTTCTGAATTATTTGTTTAGGACATATGTATTTTGTACAATGTCCTTTAAAGAAACTTAAATAATATGTATATATATAGTATAGTAGTAGTATAGTATCATCACGACCGTTTCCCTTTCGGGTGGTCAGAAACCACGCTTATAAATAAGCGGATTCACATTTAGCCAACTTTACTATAGGCCAATCATGACAATTGGCAAGCTCGTCGATGTCTCCAGCGTACCAAACTCGAGAAATATCTCAAATAAATTAAATATTAATTACACTAATAAATATTTTTGTGTCCCGACCAGGAATCAAACCCGTTACCTTCGAGTCTAAATCCACAGACTAACCGCTAGACCACGGAGGCAGTTATATATATAGTTATATATACCTGACTTTCAGTATTAATGCAGTTAAATAAATAAAGGTTCGCCATTAGTCAACTTTCTCTGGCGAATCCTCGATATCTGTAGAGACTGGAGATTAATTTTAGTTCCCTAATCTATTGTCTTTAATCGCTAGTCCGCAAAAGCGTTAAGAAACAAGTTATTTTTAAGTATTGAGTTTTTTTACAGCAAGAATGCTTGTCGCCGATTGTTGACCTAAACACGAGACGTCGATTTCTTTTAATAGTTTTCGGCCAGACAATACACGTCACGTCAAGTGTCATTACAGTGCGTCTCATTCATGACAAACCGACTCCGGAAACTGCTCGCTTCAATTCGTTTCCCTATTCTCATCGTCAACCTATAACATCCCACTGGTTTTGCAATGACGGATACTTAAACGACTAAAATATAATTTTCAAATGAACGATTTAAAATTAATATTAATTCTTATATTATCATTTATTTTATAAACATACAGATCTTAAAACATAATTATTACAATTTAAAAAAAAAAACACTTAAATTAGGCATAGATTTTTCAAAATAATAATAGGGATAAAATTAAAAACGATTCCTATTTAACAAGTAGAACCAATAATACTATTTACACTTTATCATATAAAAATAATGTCCTCGCCAAGCCTTCTGGCCAGCGTGGCGAGTGTAGGCCAAATTCTCCAGAGATATATCTGGAAGGCCCATCTCCAACAGTGGAGGTCTAGGACGCTGTGACCTAGGGGCTGTAATGTATATAAAAAATATATTAAATAATTCTTTTTATAAAAATAAGGTTTTTTTTTTTTTTTTAATACCTGCACGACATGTGACTTGCGCCTACCTGATGGTAAGTGGCGCGCATGGTCCATAAATGTTAGAAACTGGAATAAGACACTTATGTCCGACATCAGTCCCTAACACTATGCCGGCTTGACTAGATCCTTTTCACACTTCGCTTGAAGAGCATTCCACATCTTTATTGTGCGACAGATGTATGAGTCACCAAATTTATAGGTACGCGAAGGGATGGTGACTACGGTATGTGGGTGCATATTCTGACCTGTGCGTGTGGTTCGGTTGCGGAATGGAAATAATCCTTGAACAATATCATAATATGTATACGCCACGGATTGGTAGTTAGCTTGTCACTTTGGTTATTTCGGCCAATGATGTGCCTCATAACCATATGTTAAATAACAAAAGATTATACTGAAAAATCAATATATCTGAAATTTTCATTGTAATTTTAACTTAACGTTTAAGTGTCTGCAAATTAGAAATACGATATATAAATTCCCCTTTACTTTTTAAATATTAATAATAATAATAATATGTGTATTCACACCTTAGTATTACTGCCCTAAATAATAATAAAAGAGAAAAAAAGACTTCTTAAATTGGCCAGTTTATTTAAAAGACAATTTTTGGCAGACAACATAACAACGCTGCAACGCTGCAGTGGTTGAAAATATCTAGTACCTACTTACCACTTAGCAAATTTGAGAGTTAGAATGTACGAGTATAGACTTTAACAATTATTACAGATGGCTAGTAACAGTAATCTATTATTCTCAAACTCTAGTTTTTTTAGTCACAAAAAACATAAACCTTTGCAACGGTACAGTAATGAGTAGACAAAAATTTTGTTAAATTTTCTATTAGCAAGCGTTCGTAATTATTATAATTAACTTTAGGTACCTACTGCGAACTCTTCGAGATTAGTAAATTATACAACCAACTTAACGGTATTTATGTACAGGTCTATCGCTTTGAAGGGGCATTGCATTTTTATAATAGCACATTTTATTGTCCTCGCCAAGCCGTCTGGCCAGCGTGGCGAGTGTAGGCCAAATTCTCCAGTTCTGGAAGGCCCATCTCCAGCAGTGTTGTGTTCTAGGCGCTGTAATGAATTGTCAAAATAAACGATTTGTGACTGTATTATAAATGACAATGCCCCTTTACAATTGCTACCCACTATTATAATTATAGTTGGCGCGGCGATGGCTCGGTTGTAAGAACGCGTTCCTTAAATCCTTCATAGGTCGGTTCAAACCCACCCGGCATGTACCAATGAGAAATACATTTTTATTACGTACATTTGTCATAGATTTACAATACCACCGTTCCCATGCCTCGGAGAGCACGTTAAGCCGTCGGTCCCGGTTCCACTAATACCGACTTGTGGAATCGTTAATTAATTGTCATTAAAAATTGACATCATATCCTTGCCAAGCCGTCTGGCCATCCAGGCCAAATTCTCCAGATATATGTTCTGGAAGGCCCATCTGTAACGGTCTAGGACGCTGTGTTCTAGGGGCTGTAATGATGATGATTATAATTAAGTTTATTATTGTCAGGCACTATTTAATATTAATATCAAATAAATAAAATAAAAATTTGACCAATCCAAGTGTTCCTATAGGCTCCTAATGATAATAAATAAACAATGAGCGACCTTCACTGATCGGTTATCAGAATTAAATACTCTTTTCATACAATAAAATACAGTAACAATTTTTATTATTATTAATATGGATAGTTACCAACAGGACATAGTCTTACATGTCCATTTGCCAACTTATTTAGCCATAGAGGCTTCGTTGACACATTAAAGAATATAGGAAGGGGTCGAGCAGTTGTCATGTTATGTCCTTTCGATTCTAGCTGCGTACCAGTAAGCAAAGCGACGCACGCCTCGACTCTACAAAGACTACGCCGCGCCTCTCAACTTCTCAGTGTACGACTTGCCTAATGCGCGTAAATTACGGAGCATCGAAGTCGACACGGACAGTGGGTCTGACAGTGATGACGGGACACTGTGCCTTTACACTCTAATACCGATAGCCCACTGTGTGTGATGAATGGCAGAGGAGGAGACGGCCGCGCATGTTCTCATGGAGTGCTGCAGTGTGGCTGTGCCTAGACTGAAGTTCCTCCAGACTGCGGGAACTCTTCCGGAGGTCTGCTGGCCTTCCTGGAGGAGATTGGATGTCTCCGATGACGGAGTAAAGGTCACACACAAAGGTCTCATGAAGATTAAGTCCGGAGAAGCAATAGTCATCACAATCGTGGGTCTGGTCTACAATTTCAAGGTCGCGAGGTATGGAGAGAGCTATACTTGGTATTTCTCTTATGCATACTCAGATCTCAACCACCGCAACTACATTGAGAGCACCACCAAAACAGCGTCACAAAAACTGGGGATACTGAACATGGTAAAGCGGGTTTTTCCGCCCGCACTCAGACATAAGCTTTATAAAGCACAAATAAGGTCATTCCTTACAGATGCTCTCAATGTCCTGCAGGGCTGATTCGAATAGTGGACGACACTACAGTTTTAAATTTTCGAATCGCTGCAGCTTCGCTTAGATATGACTTTCCTGAGCGTGTTCTACAAGCATATACATATATACTCATATATTCTATAGCCACTAGAGTTACTGACCGCTATGGTAATTCGCAATTAGCCAGCTAAAGTGGCAATGTGCCGGACAATGCAGACCACGTACGGGACGATATAGAGTGGGACATCCCCCCGCCAGATGGACGGATATCCAAAAGAATTTGAATTGGTTGGAAAAGACCGCGTGCGAGACACAGACTGATGATGATACTGATGAATGGAGTAGAGCTTTTACGGTCGATTTCCGATGAGATATGCAATAGAACCGCTGTACACAAGTAAGAATAGAACAGACAAACGCGTGCTGACAAGCAATTCGTCATCCCAGGCTACTTCCGCACGCCCACGTGGTTTAAATCTGCCCTTTGATATTAAGGACATATTTAGCTCTAAATATGTAGAGCCGTTGCGCTACATAGCGTAACCTTAGCAACCATAACACCTAACAAACCAAATCATACTGTTGGTTGTGTAGAGAAAGGAGCAGATAGTGAATAGGAAATGTATCGGGGAAAAAAGGGCCCCTCAAACCATCCCATGTCAATCATTATTTTATTATTATTATTTTTTTTTTTTTAAATCACAGATTATAATATTAAACATATAAACAAAGTAACAATAGTGGAACACAATCCAAAGAGATTTTATATTATTTAGACAATACAATTAAAACAGAAATAAGAGTAAAATATAGTAATTAGATTTAATTTAATAGTGCAATTGAACTGTGACTATCAAAAGTAAAAGAAAAATAACAATAATAACAAATAAGTGTAAACCAATAGGTTAATGATTATTTACCTAAAACAAAATAAATGAATGAGATGCAAGAGCAAAATTATACTATATACACGAGTATAGCAGTATTCGTATATTAGCAAGCGATTATTATTATTCTTCTATCACTTTCCCATACACGATAGACCCGGTACCCGCACGATGAATACAATAGATTGCTAAGACAATGTATCAATCGCATGAACCAAATGTGACATTCCTGGCCCTGATAAATTTCGAGATACATACATATATTAATAGCCCAATTTGACTGTCCAAGAATTAGATGCGGAGTTTAGTTCGATTCCTGTCAAAAAAATTTTCATTGTTTGTGGTATTTCTCGACTTTAGTACGCTACTGACATCGACAAGCTTACTACTTGTCATTTTGGGCCTATTGTAAAGTTTTTTCAAAAAGCGTTGTTTCTGACCACTCTGAAAGGGATACGGTCGTGATGATACTTTACTGATACTAAAGCTTAATAAAAAAATCTATAAAAGTGTTTAGATACGCATTGTGGTAGATACTGACGTCATTGTGGATCTTCCTGAAGAAGAAACTCCTATAATTATTTTACATGTGACGCCGCGCCTCAACCTGATGTTAAGTGGTATGCGAGATCAAAGAGTAGAATTGATGCATCCTAGTGACGACCGCCATCAGCCTCTACCACTATGCCAGCTTTTCTTTTTTACATTTATTTATTTATTCAATCCATAGCATCACAGTACACGAACAGGGTAAGGTATACATTTAATGGAGTCAATATTGAATTAAGATAAAGACGTTAAATATACTTACCTAACAAGATGCGACAAGAAGCCAAACGGTATGAGAATTAAAACTTGGACAATCGTCTCTGAATTAATTAGTCTGTGACAGTGCATTGCACGATACGGTTGTGTTTGACGTGCACTTTCAAATTAATTTGGTATTTTACTAACAATATGTAGATGCTACGGATGTAGACGAGTAATACACGTTCTTCTTCTTCAAGGGATGGCATAAAAAAAAACAGTAATATAGGCGTGAAAGCGAGAGAAACATACAGACTGATAGACACACAGACAGAGTTCACATTTATAATATTAGTATGGATACGCGGAGGGATAGTGACTGCGGCTTAATAGCGAGTGAATATATTTCAAGGTTCACGGAAAAACGTCTTGACGTCACTACTAGCAAACAGATTCCTATATCTTAATTATTTAATAAGATTGTATGCATTCAAGATTTGGTCCAGCCGATAAGAGACAAGTCAGTGACCTAGTGACGTGACAAACAGAAATACACCCATGAGAATGGACGAGCTGATCGAGCAATTAGATCCGACATGCTGGACTATTTTCAGACTTTTTTTCTGCAATTTTGGCACAGAAACATACGTACGCGCTGAGAAAAACCTAGCTTTGATGTTTTGTAGCGTAGAGATTCCTACAAATTGTCTACTTAACTTGTTCTATATTATATTATATTATATTATATTATATTATATTATATTATATTATATTATATTATATTATATTATATTATATTATATTATATTATATTATATTATATTATATTATATTATATTATATTATATTATATTATATTATATTATATTATATTATATTATATTATATTATATTATCATCATCATCATCATCATCATCAGCCTGTATCTCTCCACTGCTGGATGTAGGCCTCCCCTAAGGCTCGCCACTTAACGCGATCTTTCGCTACCCTCATCCAACCCCCACCAGCGACCTTCTTTAGGTCATCTGTCCATCTGGCGGGGGGTCGTCCCACTCTGCGTCTTCCCGTACGTGGTCTCCACTCTAGAACCCGTTTGCCCCATCGATCGTCGGTTCTGCGGCAGATGTGTCCGGCCCATTGCCACTTCAGCTTGCTAATTTTAAAAGCTATGTCTGTAACTTTCGTTCTCTGACGAATATCAACGTTTCGAATTCTATCCATCAGAGATACACCAAGCATAGCTCTCTCCATGGCTCGCTGAGCGACCTTGAATTTATGGACCAGACCCACTGTTAGTGTCCACGTCTCTGCTCCGTACGACATTACCGGAAGGACGCACTGGTTAAAGACCTTAGTCTTTAAACATTGTGGTATAGACGATGAGAGGATGTGCCGGAGTTTCCCGAATGCCGCCCATCCTAGCTGAATGCGTCTGTCGGCTTCTTTGCTGAAGTTGGCTGCTGAATATTATATTATATTATATTATATTATATTATATTATATTATATTATATTATATTATATTATATTATATTATATTATATTATATTATATGTTTTATAGACAATTTATTACACTTCTATTAAAATAAATGTAGAGGATACGGCACGCGCTTGTTTGCTACAAATTGCGGAACCAATAGACAAAGTAAAGTGGGAAGCGAGCAAGATGCAAGAAGATGTACTCACGGCTTAGGTTACTACTTGTTTAAGTGCGTCAGTTAGACGTAGTTTGCTAGTTCCTAAAATTTAAATTTATTCTGAAAAGGACAATAAATATTTTATAGTATTATGTGCTTTTAAAATAATTTAATATAATGTAAAGCTTATTTTCTGGGAAATAGCTTGTAAGTATTTGGAGTAGCATATTACAACCCAAATAAACATAATACAATATAAATTTTATTTTTATTTATAAATTAGTTTGTTACTAGTAGCAGAGTGAGTGCCCAACAACATTAACTTTTTAAATATCTCAAGTAAGCCTTGACTATACTATTATCGTAAATATTCATCTTAAAATTAGTTTCTTATTAAATTTGAAATAGCTGCTGTAATGAGGCATTGTCATGCTACAAGCTAAGACAAAAACAATTATGAGGATGTCGTTTAAGATTATAGCTGCTGTAAAGTGGCATTGTCATTCTATAAACTAAAACAATTATTAAAATGTCATTTAAATAATAGCTGCTGTAAAAAGGCATTGTCATGCACTGTCATAATATTATTATATCAGTTTAATTGACATAACCTTAAAAAGCTTTTTTTAAGTCGGTGACTTTTTTGTGACGCATAATCATCAATGATACGATCCCAGGCCTCATAAGGAGACCCCAAGGCGCCTACGGACTAACACCCTATAAACCGTCTCTCTTTTACTGTTGGCCCTGCGTGCCTTTACAGCTAAGTCTGAGTCGTGGCTACGGAGAAGGCACTCGTTCGCTGCCTCATATATTTAAAATAATATTTGATTGGCAAAATAAACGATTTACGAGGTTTACACTCGTCGCCAACGGACGAATTGGACCTCCTACCAAGCTTAAGGATTATTATAATTATTAACGTAATAAATAAATAGTAACCAATCGTTGTTTGACTAACACGAGTAATATTCTTTGGTAAGTACATACCTATACGAGTATCAAAACAGTTGAATAAACAATGTTTTAGGTGTATCCATGGTACATTTGTATTCACAAAAATTTTGATAACTTCTACCTATCCTTAATATTCATGGCATCTTTTAAAAAGTAACCACCAAACCATGCCTTACACTGACAATAATATATGTATAGGTAGTAGGACGCCTAGTCGTTTTTTAAGAGATCGAGCGGGCGCCGAATAATTCATACGTATTCTTTTCTTGGTAATGAAGAATTGTGATATTTTCTCACTGCTATCAGCGACATTGTATTCGTAAAGACTGACGTAAATGATCAGGAACGGATTTAAGATTTAAGAACGCAGTACTAGAGTAATACCAGGATAATCTTTACAGCATTTACATAACGTAGCGTAGCGTAGCATACAGAAAAATAGGGAGCACAAGAGCTTCACCACTAGCTTTGGTAACGTTTCGGTTACACCAAATAAGCATCGTAAAACCGCCCTATCAACTGACGTCTAAGCGAATTATGTTTGATTGTAAATTGCTTGTGGTCGCTCTCCGCGTTCCCGTCTTCAGGCTCTCCGAGGGAGGGTACCCCAACGTTCGGTCAACGGATGCATAAAGAGTGATAGGGCTAAGTTTTGGCTTTCGACCCTCCCTTGTATAATTGTAAACTCATTTCTCTTGCTATGTTAACTTCATTTTCGTTAATATAATAACGTTGCATTGCTTAAAGTCTGTAGTTTTATTTCAATGTGCCGCCTAACGTGACAATAGATGACCAAAATGTCACTGGCAAGAGACAGTTTGCGGTGACGAGGTCTATATGCAGAAGTGGAGGGATTAGGCTGTTGATAAACTGTAGGCCTATCCTGACCTGAATGTCAAGAGGAGTAATGCCAGTGCGGGTTGGTATTTCAGCTTGTCAAATGGTTTGTTTAGGATTCTGGGGCCTTGTTTCATATTTAAATGATGAGTAGCGAATATTGGAGACATGGTGACGCGCGACAATGCGCCGTCTAAATATACCACGTACTATTCTGAGAGCAACGCGGCTAGATCATACACCATTCAATACTGGTACGAAGATTATGTCATACAATTATAATAGGTACCCTAGCGGTTACGGCCGAAGACTAGGCTGACATTGATAAAGCTCATGTAATATGCATAGATTGGGCCTTTTTATCACGATAGATGGCGCATGATAAATTGTACGTGTATTTTGTTTTCTTAATTTTTTTAAGGCTGGATTGTTTGGTACAAGAGTACGGCTGACGTTCAAAATAAAACTGATACATTCGACACTATTTGAAAATTTAATCGTTAATATAAGAATAAATAAATAAACTTTATTTTGATGCAACTCAGCCAAAGGGAGGTAATGTTAAATGGTAACTTTTGATTAACAATAACCACAGTAAACCAATTTAAAAAACTTTAACTTGTCGGCGCAGGAATTTATTCTATCCTTATGTTTGACTTAGGCGCATATTTTATATTTGAAAGTCGTTCCAGTTGGTTTTCATACAATTTTGACAAAATTCGGTAAAAAAAGCAAGCTTGGCTTTGCTTTGCTTTCAATTGGAACGTAGGATATATATCATAATTAAAATACACAAGACCAAGGGCAAGCCGGCAACTTTACATGCCTACCTTGTGTTTGACTTGTCGCTTTAAGCGATTTTTTTCGCTTTGGAAGTAGTCCGACTTGGCGTTGTTCTATGGTTTTCATACAATTTCAAGTCGAACATAGCACTAATGACAAATGTTGTAGTCTTATTAATTAAATGAACATTATCGATGCGAATTTACGATCTCTTATACGAGTACACACTTACTAATTTCACATGTCTAAACGACTGGTTAACGCTGTATGTGACAAGAGGGCTGTCAGTTTTGTCGCGCAGCAAATCAGCATCGCTGTGCAGCGGGGGAATGCTGCGAGTGTTCTTGGCACACTGCCACATGATCAAGTCATGGGGGAATATTTTTATATATATTTAGATTTTAGTTTGTATATTTTTAGATAGATAGATAGATAGATAAATTCTTTATTGCACAAAAAAATAAATTTTTAGTAGCTTAATTATTATTATTATTTAAATCATTTCACATTAAATAGTTATGACACAAAAGTATGATTCTGGTCCCAAACTTATTTCTAAATGCATCTATTGTATATCTAATGACATCCTAATATTAACCATTAAACAATACATATATTTTTATACTAGCACGATAAGTGGCGCACCCATGGATGTTACCAACAGACATCAGACACTCATTACTGACATCATTCCCTAACACTATGCCGGCTTGACTGGGCATGACATCAATTCGAGCCTGATCCCGAAACGTGTGGATACACTTTACTGGGTTTATCGGCACGAAAGGTGGATACTTCCCCGCTCCGGCAGACTGGGCAAATTACCACCATCAGTCCGCCTACAACCTATTGTATGGCATAATATGCGACTTTTTCTTTTAAATATGCGTTGTTTCTGATATCAGTCGTGATGATACTAATAATCATGACTAAATGCTTTATCGTCCTATAGATAACACTATTTTTGTGAAGTGTGAAAGACCATCATCAGAAAGATTTTAGAAACTTAAACATCACACTTTCATGAATTTGATTCAAAACGAGGAAACTTTTTATCGTTCTCTGCATATCAAAAGCTTGTTTTTTATTCACAAACATTTATTAGATACTGAGGTAGCTGTCAAAGTTGCGCTGCAAGAGGCACACTTCTTAACTCGGCGACAGACAATAGACTATTGTCGCTAATGTGTGGCGACAGCAGTACTTAAGCTCTATACAATAACGTTTCCGCAAAATTCATATAACTTGTCGACAATCGGTCGAACGAGTTTTGCCCGAACCGATCTGGAACAGGTTGTTTGGAGCTGTCAAAAATATTACTAGTAAGTAAATTTCGTATTTGTACTTACCGTTCAGTGGGAATCAAATATTTCAAAAAATCCACAGTAAAAATAATTAGGAACGGGTGAGTGGAAGTTGGTGTGAGAGAAATTCCAGCAAAATCTTTGAATCTTCCAAATAATTGAGCCTAAGGAGGTCTGCCGTCACATTTATAGAACGATCTTTTAAGACGGCTTTAACGGAATCATACAGTATTTGGTTGCGTAGAAAGAGGAGCAGAAGGGTGAATGATAAAGTACCATTGTTCTCCACTCTCTTTCCGACACTGGATAGACCCGGCACCTAAGAAATGCGTCTTCACCTTTATCTTCTCCTAGCGCCTACACTATCATGGAATAAAAGTGACAAGATAAATTTGTATCCTTAGGCAAGTGTTTTTTTACAAAAATGTTGGCACGTTAGTCAAGATCAGAATGTTAAGAATGTGTGAATTGGCATTCTTAGAGTAAATGCACTATGTCATGTATGTGGTGTGTATGTGGTCATGTAGCCTGATAAAAGTGGTGGTCCGGTTGTAAGAAATGACGCTTTCCTTTAAAACCCAAAAAGAGTTGAACACCTGACAACACCACCGTTCCCGTGCCTCGGAGAGCACGTTAAGCTGTCGGTCCCGGTTCCACTGATACCAACTTGTGGAATCGTTAATTAATTGTCATAAAAAATTGACATTATATCCTCGCCAAGCCGTCTGGCCAGCGTGGCGAGTGTAGGCCAAATTATCCAGATATACGAGTTTGTTCTGGAAGGCCCATCGCCAAGAATGGAGGTCTAGGACGCTGTGTTCTAGGGGTTGTAATGAATGAAAAAATCCCGACCAGAATCGAACCTAATCGAAAATTCGAGTCTAGTGACAAACTACCAATCACATGACGTATATTAAAACCTTAAAAAATCAATATATTTAAACATCCTGAATATTTATTTTCAAATAATTAAAGTTGCAATAAAATTTAATGTTAGTTTTACAATTTATTTGACTTTCACTAGGTTATGCGTCGCTCAGTTGGAAAGTGCCCCTTATAAATACCAGGTCAAGGGCTAGAATATAAAATTAATAGAATTTCTAAGAATTTTTATTAGCCGCCAAATTGAATATTTACCTAATAAACTGATTTAAATATCTTATAGCGCATTTGTCGCGCGTCTCGCATAGTGTGAAGATGGCTATTTAAATTAGGAACGTAATTTTATGGTTAAAAGTAGGCTAGGTATACATTTTTAAGCTGCCTCCGTAGTCCAGCGGTTAAGTTCGTGGATTTAGACTCGGAGATACCGGGTTCAATTCCTGGTCGGGACACAAAAATATTTATTATTGTAAATAAATACATTTAAATAGTATCTAATTTATTTGTGATATTTCTCGAGTTTGGTACGCTGGAGACATCGACAAACTTGCCACTTGTCATGATTGGCCTATAGTAAAGTTGGCTAAATGTGAATCCGCTTATTTATAAGTGGTTTTTGACCTGATGATGGTCATCACTTAAGTGTCAGAGGAATGCTTAACCAACTTAATTTAATGTATACATGTCTAAACGTAAACTCGCTTTTTTAATAGCTTTCTGCATTTATCAATTTAATAACAAATCCGAAATTATTAATTGCCTAGAAAGGTCATTGACATTAGAGACTACATACCTATTTTTTTTTTTTTTTTAATTTTGTAGACATTTGTTCACGGCAAACAAGAATCGTTTAACAGTTTTAAGGTAAATTTTGAATTTATTTTATGAGTTATCATCAACATTGTTAAAAAAACATCTAAAAGCTTTTTTATCATCTCTCTAATAAATCTTATTTTTGTTTAATATAGTGTTAAATAAATAAAATAATTTAGCCATTTGAGAAAATAATTTTCCAAAATATAAATATTAAAACCACCGAAAAAAAAATATTTATTGGATCATAATTAAATAATTTGAGTTGCTCTGGACAATACATTCTGGGTTCCAGAAGGCAGTTTCCCTATTTTTGACACAATAAAACTTTACTTATATAAGTTAATGAGGTTCTAGCTATTCTGGAACCCACTGGATTAGTCCGCGATGATGGCAAGAGACCTGATGGTATGACGCTGAGCGGGGACGGGCTTTAGTGTGGGATGCCACTTGTGTCGACACTTAGGCTTTGTCACACCTTAGGGGAACAGCGCTAAAAGCGGAAGCCGCAGCCGAAAGCGCAGAGTCTGGCAAGCGGCACAAATACGTATCTATAATCAAAGACTACCTGTTTGTGCCGTTTGCTGTAGAGACTTTAAGGCCGTGGGGTCCGAGCGCTAAAACATTTTTAAAAAATATCACTTCTCATCTAATTGTCTGCTCTGGGGACAAGAGGGCTGGTTCTTTCCTTGCCCAGAGAATCAGCATAGCGATTCAGCGAGGAAATGCGGCCAGCGTTCTTGCCACCATGCCGCACGGATACGATTTATATTTAAATTAGGTTTTTTTTTCGTTATACTTTACTTTTTATAGCATAATTATTTTTCCTATTTAATAGGATTAATATATTTTTGAATTAATATACAAACAATATAAAAGAATTACAATATAATAATTAACCTAAAAAAATAAACTAAATCTAAATAACAAATTAAATATAATAAAAAAATTAATACATACCTTATAATATAAAAAAATCCTCCAGGCCATTGTCCAGTGGCATGGTGCCCAAAACACTGGCAGCATTTCCTCGTTGAATTTCAATACTAATCTTTTCAGCGAGGAAGCTGCCAGCCCGTGGGTCACCAGAGACGTCGACTAGTTTTTTAGATATTTCTTTAAATAAAGTTTTTGCCTCGAGGCCCCACGGTCCCATGGTTTCAACGGCAAAGGCCACAAATATATAATCATTGCAAATGTTTATATATTTGCGGCGCTTGACGTTTTGAGCTTGTTTTGCCGCCGCACCAGCTCTGACAGTAGTTCCTTGAAGATGGGAAGTCGCTAGCGTGTCTACACATGTGACGTCCCACACTAGTGATTTTCCCAAACTCCAAGGAACTAAGGTCATACCGTCAGGTCTCTTGCCATCATCTCTAAATAAGCCCGTGGGTTCTAAAGTGGCTGGAATAGAGATGGAGGCAAAAGATCTGCGGATCAAATTATTGATAGAGCTGTGGCGGTAGAAGCGGCCGGCACTTTTTTTGAATTAATAATAAAGTATCATACGCATACGGCCGTATCCCTTTCGGGGTGGTCAGAAACCACGTTATTTTTGTTTACAAGAAGCGGATTCACATTTAGCCAACTTTACTAATAGGCCCATCATGACAAGCCGATGTCTCTAGCGTACCAAACTCGTATTTATTAATCGCATAAATTTGGGGACTCGTACATCGGTCGCACAATAAAGATGTGGAATGCCTCTGTGTTTCCACTTTCCTATAACTTGGAGTCCTTCAAGCGAAGTGTAAAAAATCATCTAGTCAAGCCGGCATAGTGTTAGGGACTGATGTCTAACATTTGTGCGATGTTGAAGAATTTTGGCAGAGATGTTCCTCGGAACCCAGGGTTGGACATGACCTCAACACATAAACATTACATGTGACCCTACGGCCATCTGAAGGTTCATTCCGCTTAGCACCATAATACACAGGCAACGCCGGGTCTAACAGTTAGTATCTAATTAATAATAATCACAAAGATTTAAGATCAACAAATAGGGTACAGGGTTTATGTCACGTCAGCTGTCCTATTTTAAAACCTAGTAAGTTTTTTTTATACATAACTAAATTATGCCGTTCATTACTTCATGGTACTAAGGCATTTGATAACAATACATACATACATAACTTCACGCCAAATCCCTTGCAGGGTAGGCAGAGCATCACTTGTCACGATCACGACATACCTCTTTCGCTTCTTCAACGTTCATCAACCTCTTCATACATGCCCTTTTGTTTCGATAGCTTTTTAATGCACCGTTACATACCGTTATTGTTTTATTTATTTGATCTTGGTCTGCCAGGGCATCTTTTACCCGCATCTTTCGCATTACGAGTATATATCTGGTTCGTCAATCTCTCTTCGCTCATCCTTTCAACATGCCCGTACCATCGGAGCATGCCTTTTTTTTATTTTTGTCCCTATGCTTTCTTTCATACCTACCTTTTTGCGTATTTCATCGTTACGTATGCGGTCCGTAAAGTTACGCCGCATATTCTACGCAATGACCTCATTTGATAATAATGTATTTATTTTATTGAATTGTTTGTGCAATGGGGTGTATCACTAACTTTTTATCACGATAGATGGCGCATGATAGATGGTACCTAATAGAACTGTCAGTTGCATAGAAAACTTGTATTTTTATTACGAAATTTATTATTTCCTCGATATATTACCGAAGTCAGCAGCTTTTAAGTGTACAAATATAGATTTCCAAGCGAAATCAAAGATATGGTGATCTCAAAATTGCCGTTCTATTAATTAAACCTTTTTTCTTTTTAAAGACGGTGTTCGCTTTCCTAATTCGTATTTTAAGGTAGGTAACGTTAAGTTAAAATTCGTATTTCTGTTATAAAAATAAAAACTACAAAATCATTTAAAAAATGATCCGATATAGGTGTAAACAAGGTACCAGTGCCGCTAGCGACATCTATAAAAAAGCTTTGCCTGATACACCCAATTTGTTTAAATAAGGTGTTTAAAAGAAAATTTTATTAGAATACATTTTTTTATACTAGCACTACATGTAAAATTGTTTATTATTCAAAAATACTTTCTTATTTCTAGGAATTCACAAAAATAAATCCTTGTAACTGTAACATTAAACGATTATGTCCCCTAAACTAATAAGTCTTTCAACTACTATTAAATATGCTGCTGGAGATAGGCCTTCCAGAATTAATATTATTGGATAGTTTGGCCTAAGTATAATCGACACGTTGTTGGCCTGGTGAGGTTCCGATGTCAATTTTAATGACATTTTATTAACGATTCTAAGTTAGTATTAACGGAACCGGGACTGACGGCTCAATGTGCTCTTAGAGGCTAGTGTTTTTTAAAATAAAACAGCTGACTTGTCTAGTACTTGCATGAATGTCCTAAATTACAACTAGACCTAGCCTTTATCAGAACACATGTCGAAATTGATCTATTTAGGTCCCAGTATGACAATTCGTTGACATACGAGTTAACTTAGGGTTTCTACCCGATCTGTAATAACCAAGAAATGGGAGAAAGAATAAAAGAAACAAATAATGAAAGAAAGAGGGAAAGATATAAAGAGAGAAGTAAGAAAATAAACAACGAAAGAAAGAAAAAAAGATAAAGAGAAGAAAGGAATATGGAAAGAAAAAAGAAAGAGAGAAGGAAGGAAAGAAAGAAATAAGTTCATTTATCAACCCTCAGGTCGGAGTAAAGGAAGAACCCGGGTTGTACTCGTACATACGAGTTAACTTAGGGGTTTATACCTAATCTGTAAAACTAAGAAAAAGAGGAAAGAAAGAATAAAAAAAGGAATAATTCATAAAAAAAGAAAGAGAGAATGAATGAATATGGAAAGACAGAAATAAAAGGTAGGAGAGAGTAGGAAGGAAAGAAAGAGAAAAGTTCATTTATTAACCCTCAGGTAGTAAGAGGACTAAAGATCAATCCGGCGCTTGATACTTGACGTTGACATACGAGTTAACTAACGGCCTGTAGAACTAAGAAAAGGAAGAAAGAATGAAAATATATAAATGGAGATAAGGAAGGAAATACACTATAAAAGAAAGAGAGAAGGAATGAATATGGAATGACGTAAAAAACGAAAGAAAGAGATAAAGAGAGCATGAAGGAAGAAAAAAATATATTCATCAACCCTCAGACCGAAGTAAAGGAAGAAGCGAGCCGAACTGCGGCTGAACGGGGCCCGCCTTCATCATATTAAGATCGAGGTGGTGCAAATAACGTTTGCAATTATAGACTATTTTGCCTAAGCTAAACGTGTGTGAGAGAGGAGTACCCTAGTGTTTTGGGCTTTGTGACCACAAAATCTATGTTAAACATTACGCTAAACGCAAAAACAGAGCCGATTTATCTAACAATACACGGAGGCATCGGGTTCGATCGGGTCCGGTCAGGATAACAATTTATTGAATTTATTTGTAATTATATTTCTTTGAATATTACAAATAAATAAAATCGAAGGGAACGTGGCAGTTGTTATTGAAGGTATCATTATTATTATGTTATACGTAGTATGAACTCGTATATACTACGTATATATATTTTTTCTGTTTTTAAATATTATTACGATTTATGTCCTAAAGGTTAACAGGCAGAGAATGCCTAGCGGCATTACGTTCGCCTTTTGTATTTTTACAATAAAGTTTTAAAATAAAATGAATAAATAAAATAAATATTTCTGGCTCCTTTAAAAACGTGGTTTCTGACCACCACTGAATGCATACGGTCGTGATAATACTTTTTTATTTACAAAATTGTCATAGCACCCAAAAATAGCTATTATTGTTTTTTAAGTATTGGCAACCCTATTTATCAACTGTATTCCAAAAACGGTGCACACGTGCAAGTCCGGTTTTACTTGACGACTTACTTGAAAGGCATCGAGTTTTTACACACAAAAGCTACACATCAAATATTACAAATTGATGTTATAATAATACAAATTCTGATTCTTCCGTTATATAACGAACAAGCACTTTCAATGTCAACTGCTGTTAAAGGACATCATTTTTCTTGTATGGGGGGATTTGGGCTAAATTATATTCACAGTTATACAATCGTTTTTTGATAAATTATTCTAACAAGATTACAATTTAATTAGAAAAACGCATTATTTTATACCGCGTGTAATTGTCAAAAGAGCAAATATTTTGTTTAGGCTTCAGGTGTCATTGGTAGAACTTCTATTTGAAATAAAAAGTCACATTTTTTATAAAAAAAAATTATTATCCGAAAAACAAAACACTACTGCGTGGTGAATAAGACCGCGTCTGAAAATCGCATTCTCCATGGTGATTTCTGATCGTCGACCTCTACTACCTTCTCGATTAGGCTCTGTATGAGTAGCACAGACAATAAAGATGATGAGTGGCTATATTTTTGGGATAACTTCCCTGCACCGTAACTTAAGATTTTATTACTGAATAATTAAAATAAAAAATTTTATTTTTTTTTGTTTTAGATTAAAATATCAAAATATTTGCTCTTTATTAAATTCCACGCAGTATCGATTAAGTATGCAAAATGTTTAAAATATCATGACAGCTCTAGTTGCAAAGGACCAGGGCCCCAATTTACGCGCCTACGACATGCAAGTCCGCTCGATTTGCTCGAATGAAACTGACAGATTTCTACGGAGATCTGTCGCTTTTCATTCGAATATTTCAAATCGAAAGCGCCAGAATTAGGCCCTTGATTCATACGAAAACTTATTTTCCAAATAACTTAATTGCACAGTTATATATCTTAATCAGACTATGATTTATCATTAATAGGTATACTATTGTGTATATATTATATTGTATTGTTAATATTTTATTTATGTAGGTTATATGTATGTCATTATTAATAAGTATGTATATGTTATCTGCATTAAAACTCTTCAAGTTTATTTAAAATTGCACCTACCTTATGTACTTACTGCTCTCGTTGTCCCGAAGGTACTCGTATGGCCGTCGTAGAATGTCTAGCGGCATTAGTAGTACTTTGTGCAATTAAGTTTAAATAAATAAAAAGTAAATAAATAAAATATGTATAATATTAACATTAGTCTTATCAATAAAAGTATAAAACCTACTCCTTACATTTACCAAAACATAATAAGGTCAGTAGAAGTTATAAATTAATAATTAAAAAAAGCGGTGGTGGATGAATTGTTAGCACGCTTTCCTTTCCTTAAGAAGGTGGTTTCGAAACCCGGCATGTACCAATGAGAAATACACTTTTCTTACGTACATTTGTTTTACAACTTTCCTTGTGCTTTGGAGTGCACATTAAGCCGTCGGTCCCGGTTCCACTAATACCAACTTGTTAATACGTTAATTAATTGTCATTTTAAAAATTGAGATCTGATCCTCGCCACTCGTCTTTTTGGCGAGTTCAGGCCAAATTCTCCAGAACAGTGGAGGTCTAGGACTTCTTTCTTAATAGAGAATTCCTTATTTGGGAATTAAAGTTTAGCATTTCTTCGTGTAAGCAAACCTAATACCAATCGATTCATTAAAGTTCCTTCCCAATACCAACTAGTAGTTAATTTATTGTTTGTACTGGACTGTAGTACCTAATAAATGAATAAAAAAAACTTAAATCTCGTAATGCCTTTCATTGTTTAGGATGGGTTGTTTTAGATAGATAGATAAATTATTTATTGCACAATAAGCAAAAACACATTTAAATGTACATAGGCGAACTTAATGTCTAGTGACATTTTCTACCAGCTAACCTTTGGGATAGTAAGCAATGATTGTGGGTGCATTAAATCATTAATTTAAAATCGAGATTAATAATAAAAAATAAAAATCTTAAACTATTACTAGCAACTAAAGCTAAAATACTTATACACTAATATATAATGACACAAGTACATATAAATACATAATAAATATATATAAAATATATTTAATGAACTCACGTCAAAATAATTGAAATTATTTTTAGGCCCCGGTTTTAGGCGAACGTCCTTTAAATTAAAAAAAACTGGGTTTGTACTTAGTCAAGTACCAATATGAAATACACTTTTCTTAAGTACATTTGTCATAGATTTCAAAACTACTCCTCCAAGTCTTAAATCCTGGGACTTAACCGGTAGATTTGCATAATACCTACTGTAAAATACATATTAAAATTAAAATTTTAATAAACCTAATAAATTAGACAGTTGTAAAAGTCAATGACAGAACCATTTCCATTTACGCATCATTAGTTTTTCTTGAAGTAAAGGGCACGGGTAATCAATCAACAGGCCGTAAATCTTTTTGGGAATAAGAGAAATCGTTATATTTGCGTTAGAGAACCGGCGATGTTAACGGTAACTCGAACTTTTAGGCCAACGAAAGTGAACTTGTGGTAATTGCGTGATATTCAAAACTAAATCAATAGGTACAGGTTGCACGTACAAAGATGAGTACCACGCAGTACATAAACTAATGCAAAGTTTTTATATCATAAATATATTTTATATCATTTTACATCCCTATGATACCTAGTCTTAGACCTCAATATTTCTCGAAAATTTGGCCTACACTCGCCACGCTGGCCAGAAGAGTTGGCGAGTGTCTAATGTCAATGATATAAATTATTAACGATACCACAACTTTAAGTGGAACCGTATTAAGTAAACACCATGTTGGTCGAGGCACGGGAATCATGGTGTTGTAAATCTATGACAAATGTAGCTAACACAAACCTTTTTGGATTAATAATCTTTATTACAACCGAGCTACCACTGCACTTGTTATTACACAGAGCGTTATTGTATATTATACAGAGAGAGTAGAGTTTAAAATCCACTACTAACAAATTAAAGTGATAACTGCCTGTTAATGAAAACAAAAGCAAACCATAGTTTCAGCTATCTCTTTCTTGTCAATAAGGTTATGCAAGCTAGAGGGAGACGAATCTAATTATCGCCACGGCTTCATTAGACAAACAGCGTATGCATGTTTCACGCATAATAATTTGTTAATGTATTGTTGTGCTTACTTCTCATTGCGCGACCTGTACTTTGGCTTGAACTCGCATGCATTTCTAAATGCATTAAAAAGCAATGCGATATTAATATTAGTAATGCAAGTAACTAGTACACACATTCAATATTACGTAACGCTGCAAGGCCTTCCGTAACTTTAACATCTTAACTGTCCGCATTTCACACTTTTAAACCACTAGAGATGTTCAAATTTATATCGATACAATTTAACCATCGTTTTATTTTCATTATGCGTTCATTATTTGTATTTGGCATGTGTCATAATATTAATTTAGTTCTGTTGCCATCCCGAAAAAATAAAACTCACTTCAGTGGGCGTCATGCCAGAGTTATGGGTCCTCTGATATACAATAGAACCAATCAGATAATACCTATTGCTTAACTTGCGACGGAGTCAAGCAAGCTGTGAGAGTATGACAAATGTACGTAAGAAAAGTGTATTTCTCATTGGTACATGCCGGGGGGGTTTGAACCGACCTTTGTAGGATTTAAGGAACGCGTTCTTACAACCGAGCGACCACCGCGCCTTTACTTTATATAGGTATGATTTAATAATATATATTGGGACATATCTATGTATTTATAGTTGACCCCAATAGAGCACCTACAACGCTACAACCCGTCCTCCGTGACACTGGCTCGCCTACAGCGGAGGTCGGGACGTCACCATCTTTATAGCCTCATCATTAATTTTAAGCTACACATTGTAGTACAATGTGAAATTGCCAACCTCGGCTGCATTGTAAAATAAAAAAATAATATTTTTCATAACATTATATTATCAAAACAATCTGCCAATGCCTTTATATATTTGTCAAATGCAAATTGTAATGCACAATGATTTTATTTTTATTTTATTATTTTATATCAAACGGCACAAATATTTTTAAAATATACTTACATACTTGCGCCCCTTGCTATGCTCTGTCCCCTAGAGATATATATTATAATATTATACATAATATATAATAAAAATAGGCTTTAATCAACTTGGAATTTTACGTAGCAATAAGACAAATATATAAAGACATTTACAAATTGTTTTGACAATATGATATTATAAAAGCATGGTATGCTATAAGCTCAATATATATACTACGCGTTACTATAATTATTTCCTAAAACTATAATTACGTCTTGGATTTTCGGGATTTTAGCAATATTTCACTAGCATTACAGTTGTTGTGCAGTATGTTTTTGTACGATCTTTCTTGTCCTTATTGAATGTAATTTATTTGTATTGTTAGTAAATTAAACTATTGATGTTGCATTGAAATACAGCGTAAACTCCATGTAACGTCACTAGATTTAACGACAAACTCTCTAAAGCGTCGAAATCACTTAATGACTACTCTCTATAACGCCATAAAATGCACAGTCCCTTCAGTGTCGTTATATAGAGTTTACACTGTATATTATAATAACTTATATACTGTAATCGTTTGAGAACACACATTGAGAAAATTACACCTCGGTTAAAAACTCCAGGTTAAATAAAAACAATATTTGTGATTGATATCGATGTTTAGTTTATCGTCAATCTTAGCATCACTAGTTGAATTTTTGACATCTAATGTTTTTACCTTTATTTGTGTATGTTGTCAATTTCCGAATAGTTTGATAGGTTTGCGTGTGGTCGCTAATTCGTTACTATTTGAATGATATTTACTTTAAAACGTGTTCTTTTGTTTACTATTATTGTTACCTAAATAACGGTGTTAGGTGCAGTTAAACTATTTTGGCTTTTACAAGTATCGTTTTTATAGAAATAATATTTTTAAAATTACCTATATCTACCAATTAAAGTTATATTTTTCTATAGACTGAGCACGTGAGGCCAGACCAATGTACGAGTAAATGAAATTATATTATTTGTAAAGTACGAGTTTGTGATCGAAGCGTGTGTTTTAAATTTTTATAAAAAAAAATCTAAGCTGCGTTACTAAAGCCATATTTAACTAAATACTAAAGCCAATTTTTTTCTTCAATTGTTAGACTTGGAATCCCAAAACTCATATCTTACCGTAAGAATTCCGCGATACACTTTATTTTTCTCTAAAGTTAGTTTCCATTTGTTTCAGATCCGACATCAGTACGTAACAAACCTCGGTATGATGTTGTAACTGTTCACGGCTTCGGCGAGCACCATGAACAGGTCGTCAGTCTACCAGTTACCAGACAGACGGGCCGAACGTTTTTCCGCAAGACCAGATCGACTCCTCGACTGGTGTAGTCATTGACAAGACATATTATTGTAAAGCTGTGCGCGAGTGGCGTCAGTATTAGTATACGTGTGCGTATAAAGTGTAAAGAAAATTGTGCGTCGTTGACTTTCTGTGGCGGGCCCGTGTGCGGCGAGCCTTATGGTCGCGTGAAGTGACGGCAGCTCGCGTGGTCCGGGCGAGACGGGGCCTATGGTGCGCGGTCGGTGAAGTGACGGCGGCGCGCGGGCCATGGGCGCGGCGGGCCGGGCCCGGCTGGCTGGCGCTCGCGGCGCTGCTGCTGGCCTCGCTGGCGGCCGCCGCGCCCGCCGCCGCCCCCGACCGGCCGCAGCGCTCGGCCAACCTCAGCCACATCACCGGCACCTCTCGCCACATACAGATGTTCCTCAAGAACCGCTACCTCCAGCTGCTCCCGGACGGCACAGTCAACGGAACCACAGACGGCAACAGCGCTTACAGTAAGATTACCTTTTATTATTTAATCTTACAATTTTAATTATTATAAAATTCAACTAAAACAAAATATAATAAATAAAAAACTTGCTACAAATCACTACCAACAGGCAAAGTGCCAGAGATACTGGTAGCATTGCAATGCTGTTTCTTTGGCCGAAATATTGCCCAGTAGTCTTGTCACCTGAGGTGACGACGAGCTGTTTTTACAACCCTTTAAATTATCCCTTGAAAAATTGGTCCTGGCCTGAGAGTTTCAACTCAAAAAAACATCTTTGAATAAGCTTTCCGAAGTTTGAGCGGGCCATGCCAGTGGGTTTTAATATGGCTAGCGAACCCACAGACACATACGAATGATATCATTTTAATTTATTTCAACTTTATCCTTTTATATAAAATATATAGTATAACCATTTTCTTTATTGTTCTTTAGACTACAATAATATAGTTTATATTATTGTTAGACATAATTTAGGATTCTGCATTATCCTAATATCTTTTGTAGTTTTGGCTAAGTTAGCACAGACGTGATCATTTACAGGGTCTAAGAAAACAAACAAAAAAAGTTTTAGCCATATAGCGTCTTTCAGAGAGAGTTCTGTACATATTCAGGTATCATATAATAAGGATATTTAGTTACATTGTAAATATGTAAATTTTGAAATAAGAATTGACTTATGTTCTTCAAAATGTTTTGATTGCAATTTATTAGCACACGAACAAGGAGCCAATTATTGTTTAATCAAGTTTGGTAGCCAATGCCGATTTATGATGAATATTAAGTGCCTATTATTCTTTGTGTTTTAAAGGTAATATGGCCAAAAAACTATTAATTTACTATGCCTCGTCTAACAATAGTAACGTCTATAAATGACAGCATCGTTTTGTATAATATATCAACAATTGGCATCTAGTATGTGTAAGCTATGGGACTGTAAAGTTTCATTAAAATCACTTATATTGTTATTATTCTTCTGTAGCGATGTTTTTACCTTTGCTTGTTAATTTGATTAATTAAATTTTATGCTTATATGTGAAAACCTTTAATAGTTTTTAGGGAATTTACTGTTTAATATCTATATACAATAGTCAACTGTTGGTTTTATAAATGAAAAAAAAATCCGTTTAGTACTTTTAGCGAGAGAGGGAGCAGCAAACATACATCTTTCTATTCATTCATTCTCACACCTTTGACACCTCACAACTTTTAAGTTTATAATATTAATTTCCCAATTTCGCATTTAATTAGAGTAGCTTAGTATCCGTTTTCGCAGATCTTTACACATTCTTTCCATCTTGTACGGCATTCTAAATAATCCTAATACACCTTTCCTAATTCTTCCTTTCCTTTATTATTCCTCTTCACTCCTCCAGCAGATATTCAGATTCACTAAGTTTCTGCAGCCCGTCAATGGAACAGTGTGCTTAGTGTAACATGCAAGTTTCGGAAAACGTAACTGCTGTAGTTACGTTTTTTTATTTTACATTGCGTGTTATTGCAAGTTTGGCTATAATAACAGGCAATGAACATCGAAAATTCAGTAAAAAAACTCTACTACTATAGTTGCGTTTACGAAATTTCACTGTCACACTAGGCAGTCTGCCTTTATTTATCCGACAGGCACCGTCTCTAAACATATTTATAAACTACTATTAATAATTTCTTACCTTTTTAAAAAACAATATGCGCCCTAATAGCCTTTGTTTGGCTTAGTGAATGTTATGAAAGATTATTGCAATAATATATATATTTTTTTAATAATTTAATAAATATTGATTTTTCAGAGATTGTTTTATTAAAACCTAATTAAGGTGTTACTTTAAAATTACGGTGGCACGCTTTCTAATTTCAGTGGCCAATAAAAACTTTGATGGGATATAATAATAAAAATAATAATTTCATTGCATAAGTACAACAGTTTCATATTGATAAACTTTGTTAATACAGTACTTAAGGCTATTTGTTAGTTGTACAAAGGGTGTATTTAAGTAGACTTTCTAACTCCACACCAAGCTACTTGTGTTATGGGAGTTAGCCTATTATTCTAGGTTATAAATTAGAATTAAAAAACTGTTGGGCCGTGGAAACTTGGCAGGTCTCTGGTGTGGGATGCGACGTGTAGATACATTAGCTCCACCTCACATCCAGGCGACCTCGTCAGGCGCGGGAAGTGCGGATTTTTCTGCAGAAAACCTCAAATTGCGCAAATACGCTAACCTTGGTATCGGTTACGAATTTGCGCCGTTTGGGGTCGAGACGATGGGCCCATGGGGACCGTCAGCGAGGCGCTTGGCCAAGGAGTTGTCAAAGCGGCTGACAGAAAGGTCTGGAGACAGGAAGGCTGGCAATTATTTCTGCCAACGTATTAGCCTCGCTATACAGAGGGGAAATGTTGCCAGTCTCCTTGGGACTATCTCGGGTGGGACGTCTCTAGAGGACATTTTTTATTTATAGTTTAGTTTATTTTTAATTGTATTATTTAGGTAGCTTTTAATTTATATTTAATGTACTATAATTAACTTCGAATACAATTAAAAATATTAGTGTTTACAAATAATAATAAAATAAATAAATATATCTCTACAACTACGAAAGCTAAAAGCAGTCCTTTTGGATATGTTATTAAATGTGATTAAATCTACCACATAAGATTTATAAATCTAAAAAAAAGTGAAAAAAAATTGAGCCACCGAAATTATACAAAAAACAATCTTCGTGAGATTTACCTATAGGTATTATTTAACATTATAAAAATATATGTATGTATTTTATTTATTATTTTTACATAGTATTCTCAATTATATATGTTTATTATTATCTTAGATGTTTTATTATTATGATAAGATGACTGCCTCCGTGGTCTAGCGGTTAAGTCCGTGGATTTAGACTCGGAGGTACCGGGTTCGATTCCTGGTCGGGACACAAGAGTATTTATTAATGTATTTATTTACACAATATTTAATTTATTTGTGATATTTCTCGAGTTTGGTACGCTGGAGACATCGACGAGCTTGCCACTTGTCATGATTGGCCTATAGTAAAGTTGGCTAAATGTGAATCCGCTTATTTATAAGCGTGGTTTCTGACCACCCCAGAAGGGAAACGGTCGTGATGATACTTTTAGATGTTTAAACCATATACGTACCCTCGTATATATCGCCATGTTATAACTAAGTTAGCCATTTTTGCACAAAAATATTATGCACATTTATTAACCGTTCGTTTAATTGCTTTTATCTTCGAAACTAAGCGTGACAGTGCTTAGTCGATTTTATCACTGGAAAAAGCAGAAGTTTTTTAAATGACCGGTGTAAAAAAGTTAATTTACTAAAAAAATATGTTAGTTGGTTTTCGCTCTAAAACTTTACGTATAGTATCATCACGACCGTTTCCCTTCCGGGGTGGTCAGAAACCACGCTTATAAATAAGCGGATTCACATTTAGCCAACTTTACTATAGGCCAATCATGACAAGTGGCAAGCTCGTCGATGTCTCCAGCGTACCAAACTCGAGAAATATCACAAATAAATTAAATATTAATTAAATGTAATTGTTTACATTAATAAACATTTTTGTGTCCCGACCAGGAATCGAACCCGGTACCTCCGAGTCTAAATCCACGGACTTAACCGCTAGACCACAGAGGCAGTTTTCGCTCTAAACCGGCGATATGTTAATGGACGCCGAGCTGATCGCCTTTTTGTCGCTATACATGTGCTGGTGGGCTAATTATTTTGCGCATATTTTTTTTTACTATTTATCTTTGTATAGTTTTTTAAAAAAATGTATTATGCTATGTGTATGGTTTGGCGACAAATAAATATATTTCTTTCTTTCTTTCTTTCTTTCTTAATTTTACTTATTATTTTAATATTTTTGTGTTATTTTTTTTTACTCTGCACTCAATATTCTTCTCTCACTCTCCCAAAGGTTAGCTGGTAGAGAATACCTTTATGGTATTAGGCTCGCCTATGTACCTACATGTTTATTTATTAATATAATTTTTTTATATCTTGTCTTCAATATTTTTTAAAATTAATATTATCAATAAAATTTGATAGGAATTTGGGCCAAATTTCAAGGTCAATGAAAACCAAAGCAAGGCCCGCGTGTCTTCGTTTGTAGTTTTGACGAGGTATGTTCGTAAACTAATTATTCACTGTGAATGCTAAAAGCTAAATTGCGTGTCGCAAAAACTGACCACCTAAGCACATGCGACCTTAGCATGCACGATCTTACCCCTATACTATGCTTGCAGAATTTACAGAAATAGTATTAGGTAATGGTGCATTTACTTGTGCATAAAAACATTATTTGGGACACACACACACAATCCAATATTTTCAAAGATTTTTTTAGTCTGATTATACTCTATTATCAATAAAATTTTACAAACAAAATTGTAGTAATAAATGAATTAGCTTTCTTGTGTAACATACCAAAGTTTCATTTAAAATCTAATTGATTATTAATAGACGATACAAAAGTATTAAGCAATTAGTCCAAACAACATTACGATCAAAGATGTTAGAAGTCGGACAGACACAAAGATCGTGCATGCAATATATATAAAAAAACAAGCCTGATTATAAGTTTGTCTAAACTCTAGACACATAAATAGCTGGATAATTATAACATAGAATTAAAATATTGACTTATGTAATTTTCCCCGTCTGCCGGGGCGGAGAAGAATCTATCGTTCGTGCCGATAAACACAGTAAAGTTTCGGGATTAGGCTCGAATTGCCGTCATTCCCAGTCAATTTTAGGGAACTATGGCAGTCATGAGTGTCTAATTTCAGTTGCTAACTATTATTTTTAGAATTGGATTTGTTATTGTAATAAATCCGTACACAACATGTGGTAGGTTTTCTACATGCTTGCCGTAATCTAAAAACTCCATATTTGCCGAAAAAGCACGAATAAATGATTTTGATTTGATTAACAATCATGGACCTTACGCGCCACTTACTATCATATGGGCGCAATGGTACATGTCATGCTAGTAAAAAATGTAAAGCCAATCAAGGGTCAATAATAAATTTAACGTAGTATACGGAGAGGCCTCCTGGTCTAGCGGTTAAGTCCGTGGAGTTCGATTCCTGATCGGGACACAAAAATATTTAATAATGTAAATAAATACATTTAATTAATATTTAATTTATTTGTGATATTTCTCGAGTTTGGTACGCTGGAGACATCGACGAGCTTGCCACATTGTCATTGGCCTATAGTAAAGTTGGCTAAATGTGAATCCGCTTATTTATAAGCGTGGTTTCTGACTACCCCGGAAGGTAAACGGTCGTGATGATACTTTACTTTAGAGAGAGGTTAGTGGTAATGCTTTACAGCTGCATCTATCCAGCATTAGGCTTGAGTTTCCAATCCATCCATCAAGTAAAGTAAAGTATCATCACGACCGTTTTCCCTTTCGGGGTGGTCAGAAACCACGCTTATAAGTAAGCGGATTCACATTTAGTGAACTTTACTATAGGCCAATCATGACAAGTGGCAAGCTCGTCGATGTCTCCAGCGTACCAAACTCGAGAAATATTACAAATAAATTAAATATTAATTAAATGTATTTATTAACATAATAAATATTTTTTGTGTCCCGACCAGGAATCGAATCCGGTACCTCCGAGTCTAAATCGACGGACTTAACCGCTAGACCACGGAGGCAGTTTCCAGCCATAATTCTTTATTTATAAAATAATCTTAGACTGATGACTTAGAGTTACACCTTTAAGTAAAAAAATGTAACCGAGACAAATCCAAGTTCCATATAGGTTCCTATGGACGCTTATTAAATAATAAACAAAAAAATCAAATGACCGATACTTGAATGTAAGTCAAAAATCTGTATAAAGGCTTTATTTAAAAGTAGATATAATTATATGCTTCCAAATAATGCGTGCAATCGTAAAAGCAATCTGTTTAAGTCAAATTATCGCAACGACTCAATAGAATCGGAGACGCTGGAGGCCAAATTAGATCACCTATGGAGCTTATGTTAGGTTCAGTTTGGCTTTGTTTTTTGACCGAAGTACCCGTGTGTCCCACATTACCATAACGACTCATTAGAATCAGATATGATGGAAACCAAATTAGATCACTTATTTATTATTAATAGGGGCTTATGTTAATCCCGACTCGTCTTTTGTTTTTCGTCCGTATTAATGTCAATAAGGTAACGTTATAACAACCCGTCGTTTATAAAACTATTATTCAAATATTTATTTAAATAAAACCCGCTGTTTTAACATATAAGACAATATCTTATCGTAGTCTGTGTTACGACTACTGTATTCTTTTTTTATTAAATAAATGTTAGCTTGTGATAAAACCACAAAGGCATGATGTTGCAATCAACTGTAAAATTTATGAATATTTAGAAATTGTATCTTCTTTATAACATTAAAATCATATTCAAAATTCCTTGTTACAAATTATAGATGACATAGAAATAATTTAGACATTTAAGATTATTTATTTGACAGTTTAAAATCATAGACACACCAAATGCGTACATGTAAACGTTGAATTGAGTTATAGCGAAAGTCTGTAACTACCTATGTCTATGAGAGTTTTGTGTGGTTTACACGTCTGGTAATGTGACAACTGTTCAAAACCTGCCTATTTGTTAATGGGTCACACGGGCACTGATAGGAATTTGGGCCAAATTTCAAGGTCAATGAAAACCAAAGCAAGGCCCGCGTGTCTTCGTTTGTAGTTTTGACGAGGTATGTTCGTAAACTCTAATTATTCACTGTGAATGCTAAAAGCTAAATTGCGTGTCGCAAAAACTGACCACCTAAGCACATGCGACCTTAGCATGCACGATCTTACCCCTATACTATGCTTGGAGAATTTACAGAAATAGTATTAGGTAATGGTGCATTTACTTGTGCATAAAAAACATTTGGCACACTGTAATCAGACACTCATGACTGACATCAGTCCCTAACACTATGGCGGCTTGACTGGGAATGACGGCAATTCAAGCCTGATTCCGAAACGTGTGGATACACTTTACTGGGTTTATCGGCACGAACGGTGCATACTTCCCCGCCCCGGCAGACTAGGCAAATTATCAGTCCGTTTACCACCTATTTCTTATTCTCGATGAAACTATGTGACATTTGCAATGGATGTCAAATGCCAATTTTTACTTTGAATGAGAACTAATATTGTAAGCTTGCCATGGTGATATTCACTTATACAAAATAACACCGCTTGATACAAGAATTACCTTATATGTATATATTTTCCAAAGTACACTCAGACATGGTTCTTTCCGCTCGTTAGACTCGGACAAGTGTGCAATTACCTAAAAAGAGTAGCTCAAATATTGTTATAAGATTTCAATTCAAATGTCGGCGTCCATGCTAGCACAATCATAAAAATGTGTCTTTAATGAACCGGCTTTAAGGAGATTATTTTTTTATTATAATTCTTAACGAATGGAAGGTTTCGCCGAATTTCATAATAAATATTTACGACTGTATTGCGGTATTGGGTGGTCGGATACGGAATTGCAAATTATTGCCATATAATTATAGATTCATTGCCGATTCAGGGTTGATATAAAATTTTGTTTTTATACCTACAAAAACACAATTATAAACAGCTTACAAAGTTGTATACCAAAAAAAATATTATTAAATGAATCCAAACGTTTGAACCCGTATTTGTAATATTACCAAATTTTTTTTTTCTTTTTATGTACTCGTACCTACAATTTACATCCCTGTGCCTACCATGTTTCTGACAAATAAATTATTTCATTTTATTTAAACTTCGTCAAGTTGCATTGGCCGTGGTTACAGGTTGACTGGAGCTGCGCGACGTAGTCTTCGTACATAATAGGCGGTAAATGTACACCTACCCACTGCTTTAAAAGTTTTGAGAAATTGCGATTTATTTAAACTTGTCATCGTATTAAACCAAAAACAGAATGCTATTGGACCTGCAATAAAATGTAAGAACTCCTTTTCCCGAATCCAACAATGTAACTGGCGGCGATCATATTTTGAGTTAAAAAGTAGCTTGTAAATTTTTGTAAGCAAAAAAGGCAATGGTTTTCGTAGCCGTTATCAGTCGCATTTAGCAACATAGAGCTATAAACTCTAGACGCGACATTTTACGACAGGTATTTGACCGATTTAATTTTTTGTTGTTGTTACTTTTGATAAAAAACGTAATTAATTGATGTAGTCGTAATAAAAAAATTTGATCGCTTTTTATGGTCAAATATTTATTTTATTATCATCACAGAGCCCTAGATATTCACTGCTGGAGATAGGTCTTCCAGAAAATTCTGGAGAATCCTACACTCGTCACGCTGGCCAGACAGGTTGGCAAGGTTCCGATGTCATACAAAGCTGAAGAGCTCTATAACCTAATTCCTCCCTCTCCATTTCGCAACCGAACCACACGCACAGGCCAGAATATGCAACCACATACCGTAGTCACTATCCCTTCGCGTACCTATAAATACATCTGTCGCACAATAAAGATGTGGAATGCTCTTCCAGCCTCTGTGTTTCCACTTTCCTATAACCTGGAGTCCTTCTCCATCAAGCGAAGTGTGAAAAGGCATCTAGTCAAGCCGACATAGTGTTAGGGACTGATGTTGGACATAAGGGTCTGATTCCAGTTGCTAACATTCATGGACCCTGCGTGCCACTTACCATCAGGGCGCAGGGTCACATGTCGTGCTAGTATATAAAAAAAAAAAAAATACACTTTATTAACGATTCTACAAGTTGATATTAGTGGAACCGAACCGACGACTTAACGTGCTCTGAGGCACGGAAAACAATGGTGTTGTAAATAAATTACAAATGTACTTGAGAAAAGTGTATTTCTCATTGGTACATGCCAGGGTTCGAACCGACCTTTTTAGATTTTTTTATTTTAAAGGAAAGCGTTCTAACAACCGAGCCATCACCGCCTATTTTAATAATTGCATTAAAAAAATAACTGTCTAGTGGTTAAGTGATTTCGACCCAAAGGTACCGGGTTCGATTCCTGCTCGGGACAGAATAATTTATTTGTGTTAATTCTTGAGTTTAGTACTTGACCACTTGTCATGATGGCCCTATAGTAAAGTTGGCTAAATGAAAATCTGCTTCATATAAAAAAAATAAGCGTGGCAATCGGCAAAACTCGGGCTAAAAGTGACATTAAATAACAGAATCAACTATTTTAACAATCTACCGTTTGTGCTTGGAAAAAAAGTAAAGTATCATCACAACCGTGTCCATTCCGAGGTGGTCAGAAACTATGCTACTTTTGTTTTTTTAAAGAATCGGATTTATATTTAGCCAACTTTACTGCCAACACATCATGACAAGTGGCAAGCTCGTCGATGTGTCTCGCGTATCAAACTCGAGAAATATCACAAATAAATTAAATTAATATTAATTAAACCAGGAATCGTACTCGGTACCTCCGAGACTGAAGCCACGGACTTAACCGCTAGACTACGGATTCATACTTGCGCTTAAGTAATTGAATGAAACGCGGCTGGTCTTAAAAGTTGAAGGACTAATTTAATATTGCTTCCATATGTGTACCAGAGTAAATGGTATTTATTTGATCCAATGGTGTGGCCGGCTACACAAGGAAGCAATTATTTCTCGTCAACCTATCGTCACGACGCCATCCTTCCCACAATATTGTAAACAAAAATTAAATACAAACTTATTTTAAGAGCTTACTAACCGAAACATAATTTTAAAAACTACATACCTATAGGAATATCGCAGCGTATTATAGATTAAAAATTGTTGACTATTGTAAAAATATACGAATTTTTTGTATGATTATAATAATATATTTTTTTTGTTTTATTATATATTTTATTTATTATTATATCAGCCGCCCTATTCTGTTACTTAGTCGCAAACGTTGTAGGTATAATGGAATCTGTTAACTATATAGAAATCAGGCTATTAAAAAGTTGATATTTGCACGGCCGCTGTCAAGGTCGAGCGCTTATAGAGTTAATATTTTTTTAGTAGAATAATAATATTTATTCGAAAGTAGGTTTTTATATAATTAAAACTACTTAAAGTGTAAAAATTAAAAATAAACTAAAACTAATAAAAAATAAAACTATAAGTAAAAATGTCCTCTAGAGACGACCCTTCAGGGATAGTCCCAAGGAGGCTGGCAACATTTCCCCTAAATAAATAGTTACAAAAAATATTTTTAGTTTATATTTAATTTTATATCTTTTAAATAGTTTTTATGTAGGTATATTAAACAAATAAAACTACAAAAAAGAAAATAAATTATTTTAGAGTAAAAAAATACAATTTAAATTTTCACGTCAACTGTCAGAGAGTGGCAATTTGTTTCAGAGTTGAAGTAAATAAGACATAACGTGGTATTGCAGGTGTAAATTGGTGTGTAAGGAGGTAGGAATCAATCTCCCGACATTACCGGTATCGGCAACGTTTTGCTTTCACCCGGATCTTTCTCCCGGTAAGGGATAAATAATGGAAATATAAAGTGAAAAATTTTATAAACCTTTTAAAGATAAATAATAGGTTTTAAATTATAAGTTTTAAAATTAAAGAGATTTATTTGAAGTAATATACAAACAATATAAAAGAATTACAATATTATTACATAAAACCTAAAAAATAAACTAAATCTAAATAACAAATTAAATATAATAAAAATTTTAGCAACCTTAACCTTACAATATAAAAATTTCCTCCAGGCCATTGTCCAGTGGCATGGTGCCCAAAACAGTGGCAGCATTTTCTCGTTGAATTTCGATACTAATATTTTCAGCGAGGAAGCTGCCAGCCCGTGGGTCACCAGAGACGTCGACTAGTTTTTTTGATATTTCATTAAATAAAGTTTTTGCCTCGAGGCCCCAAATTAAAGTAATATGTTTTAAAATAAATAATTGTATGTTCTAATTAACAAGCCGCGGTTGCAGAAAGGTTGATTATCTCTAGACGTATTTAAAGTATGGCTATGAACCACGTCATCGGCCGAAATAACCAAAGTGACAAGCTAACTACCAATCACGTGTCGTATATCAAAATGTTCATCATGGATTATTTTTATCATCCTTTCTGCCGTCCGTATTAGCTCGACAATTTTTTGCACTAAGTCTTGCCACACCTTTGTCACCTCAAGATTGATCCTCAGGAAAAACCAGGAGATCAATCTCTTAACTGTTATTACCCTTCTTTTTATACTCCATATCAAATATCTGCCCTAATAACCCAATAATCCCGTCAAAAATGCATCCATTAACGTAAAGCAATGGTTACTGGTTTTAATTTAATAAAGTGTTTCAAAATTATTACTTCGAATACGGATATAGGTAAGTCTCATCCGTGTGGAATGGTGACAAGAACGCTGACTGCATTTTCCGGCTGAATTGCAATACTGATTTTTGGGGCGAAGAAAGAGCCAGCCCTCTTCTCACCGGAGAAGACTAGAGGTGGTGTTATGTCTTTTAAAAACTTTTTGGCGCCTAACTTCTATAATTAAAATTGGTACTCTAAATACCAGTAATAATAATAAAAAAACGTTCGAAAAGTGTAAAATTTTCGGGAGAAAAAGAATCGTAAAGTGGAATGGGTTTGGATGCGTCGCAAAAGTGTCGCTCATGAATATCGATGGTCGATTTTAAATTCGATTTCTGTCGACCGGTTATGGAGACGGCACCCTTTTTCTTTCAAAGTGTTTCGTGGAAACGAATCCGTTGATTTCTTTGACGTGTCCGTATGCGATGTATTGACTTAATGCTACCGGCCCTTTGTAACAAATTTGTAACAATGTAACAACTTATTGGTTAAGGACGCGTAGTAGAGACATAAATGTTTATTTTTTATTTTATAAATTTATATTGTGTTTTTAGAAAACGACCTTGAGATTTTGAAGCTACTCCTTTTTATATGTAGATAGTCCATTTCAAACACGAAGAACTACAATATATATATATATATATATTATAATAAAAATAAATATATATAAATTACTTACAAAACTGTTTTAAATATAAATCGTGTCGTATGATAGCCGCATGTCCTCGCTGAATCGCTATGCTGATTCTTCGAACGAGGAAAGAACCATCCATCTAAACACCAGAGCAGAGAATTAGACGAGGAGTGAAGTTTTTAAAAATGTTTTAGCGTTGAACTTCACGGGCCTACTGATAATAAATATATCATATAGCCTTTCAAAATGTTTCTTCAAATTGGCGGCAAATTACCTGTTCCGGGCTTTAAGTATATAGGTCAATGATGCGAGATATTTTGATTGTTCGTTGCTATGCCAACAAGGTAGTTACGTTTTTAGTTATATTTGTTATTCTGCTTACGGAAAGGATTACACCATTCGAGTGACAGATTGTTTTTATTTGCAACATAAGGGCCAATGTTTCCCTTCTAGGTATTTTTATATTTAGGTTTAAATTTTGATAACTCACACCAATCAATGTATAAATTTATATATTCTTGGTGAGTACTTTTTAAAGAATCTGGCTCACATAGTGTTAATACCTATTGTTAAATGCTTACTTTAGCTATGATCTCCGTTTGTATTCCAAATATTAAATAAATACAATAACATGTCGGTTTTAAACAATATTTGTAAGAGTATATAAGTAAAGTATCAATCATCACGACCGTTTCCCTTTCGGGGTGGTCAGAAACCACGCTTATAAATAAGCAGATTCACATTTAGCCAACTTTACTATAGGCCAATCATGACAAGTGGCAAGCTCGTCGATGTCTCCAGCGTACCAAACTCGAGAAATATCACAAATAAATTAAATATTCGTTAAATGTACTTGTTTACATTAATATTTTTTTTTGTGTCCCGACCAGGAATCGAACCCTGTACCTCCAAATCTAAACTCACGGACTTAACCGCTAGACCACGGAGGGAGTTTATGAATTAGTGTAAGAATATACATTTTCTTTTATTTTATTTTTTCTGTGTACTGATAGTGTAGCGTAAAACTTTCTCTTACAACGCACCTTCCGGCGCCGATGCGATATCTGAAATTGTACGTGCTAAAGCTACGAGGCATATCTTTATTCTCACCGCGACACGTGTGGAAAAAAAGCGAGAATGCGTGATTTCACACTCAATAAAATAATATATAAAAATAAATTTTACAAATATTCCCAAGTATTGCATACAAAAACATTGGTAAAATTTTGTACCTTTGTTGCCAAGTCCCACACAGATTATTTAGATACGATTGTTTCACTGTATTCGAATGATTCTAGATAAAAACCGAGACTTTAGCAATCGATACTCTCAATCGATGAATTCGAGATTTATTGTCCTCGATCATTTTCCAAGTTAGATAATTTGTCGAATTGTAAACAGTGATATTATAAAAGGTACTGCCTATTAAAATAAAATTAAATAATAAATGTATTAATAGAGCGTCTGTCTGCGTAATTTTGCTACCCGTCTGCCATTATCCATGTCGCCGAGTGCTGATAAACCAGATATTTGTAGATAACATCGACATTACCAGATCATATCGATAATTTAATACACCAATTGAACAAATACGATATTAAAAGCTGTAGATTTGATAATGTGGCGACTTGATTCGCTTATTAAATTTAATGACTAAAGACAAATTTCTAAGCATTATTATTATTATTATTAAATATTTTATAAACTGTAAATTGTAGAAACTCTGGGCCCATGGAGTCCAAGTGCAAAAAAGTTTTTAAAAAACATAACACCGCGTCTTGTCGTCTCCTCCGGTGACAAGAGGGCTGGCTCTTTCTTCGCCCAAAGAATCAGTATTGCAATTCAGCGGGGAAATGCAGCCAGCGTTCTTGCCACCATTCCACGCGGACGGGACTTATATCCCTATCCTTAGTATTAATATTAATTTTATTTTATATTTTGTAAATATTTTTTTCGAATAAATGCTTTTAATATTTTATTGCACTTTACTTAAAAGGATGTACAAAAAGCATTTTATGGCTTCAGCGTGCGGGTGCCGGGTCCATCGTGTGAGAGAAAGAAGACTGGTGTCCCGGGCTTGCAACCGATATTAAGTTTTTTTATTGCGTTACAAGACGCTCACCATTCACCTTCTACTCCTCTCCCTACCTAAGCAAATACTGTATGATTACATTTTTAATTATTTAATATCATTAGTAGTATCATCACGACCGTATCCCTTCGTCAGAAACAACGCTTCTATAGAAGTGGATTCACATTTAGGACATGACATGTTATTAATAAATAAAAATAAAATAAAATGAGAAATATCACAAGTAAATTAAATTAATTATTGTGTACCGACCAGGAATCGAACCTTGTACATGCAAAGTATCACTTTAAAGCAGGCCGAATGGAATGAGACTGATATATCGTTCTCCAAATGAGACTGATATTTTGTTAGCAGAATGAGACTGATATTTCGTTGTGCGAATGAGACTAATATTTGGTTGGCCCCAACCCCCAGCGTTGCTATTTTCCTGAGCCGGCATTTAAATATAAGTCTCGTGCTAGCGTGTCTATTAAGATAATTTGATGTCAAATGTCGCTAAGATTTCAATAGATAGCCGAATATTTTGGCGTATTTATGTTTTAGTTTTATCTAAAGTAGAAATGCGTATTTGCTATTGGTTGCAACATTGATATGGAGTTCATTGTACCAAGTTCAGATGACGTAAAATCATATATTTTATTAAATAATATCTAGAGCATTAGATTCTTTGTGTATTATTTATATTTTAAAAATGCGGAGTCCAGCCAGCGCGGCGCAAGTATGTAAGTATATTAAAAGATAATATATTTGTGCCGTTTGCTGTAGAAACTCTGGGCCCATGGAGTCCAATCGCAAAAAAGTTTTTAAAAGACATAACACCGCGTCTTGTCGTCTCCTCCGGTGACAAGAGGGCTGGCTCTTTCTCTTGCTCTTCGCCCAAAGAATTAGTATTGCAATTCAGCGGGGAAATGCAGCCAGCGTTCTTGCCACCATTCCACGCGGACGGGACTTATATCCCTGTCCCTAGTATTAATATTTATTTTATATTATATTTTATAAAAAAAATATATTTAAAAAATATATAGGTATTTATTCAAATGATAATTATATAAAAGTAAACATAATAAAAAAATAAACTATCTACAAATAAAAAATGCCCTCCAGAGACGTCCCATCAGAGATTGAACCAAACATTTCGTCTCTGCAAGGCTTATTACGATTACGTTTATAACGTTGGCAGAAGTAACTGTCAGTCTTCCTGTCTCCAGATTTCGGCGTCAGCTGTTTGGGCAACTCCTTGGCCAGACGCTTGGCTGAGTATCCCCATGGTCCCATCGTCTCGACCCCAAACGGCGAAACACGTAACCAGTACCGATTTTTTTTTATAAATCATGAATTAGCTTACGTTTACCGTTTACGTAGTGTATGTAGGTATATAATTAGTATGTAGTGTGTAATGTATATCTAGTCTATGTAGTGTATTTTATGTAGTTTAAGTATTATTATTTTTATGATGTTTATAGTATATTTAATTTAACTAGTACTACGAGTAATAAGTGATTTAATTATTTTTATTTATTTTTTTGTGTTTTTTTATTTTGCCATGCCTAAACTTCGATTCCTTGTCCCAAAGGTTGATGGTAAGAGAATGCCAAGCGGCATTACATACGCCTTTTGTATTAAACAATAAAGTTTTTAATTAATAAATAAACAAATTAGGTATTTTGTTTAATAAACCGATTACATAGAGCCCTAGACCTCAACTGCTTGACATCGGCCTTCCAGAACATATACCTAGAGGGAGAATTGATTACACTTGCCATATCGCCAAATTTAGTGTCAATTTATTAACGATTCCACAAATTGTTATTAGTGGAACCGGGTCCGACGACGACTTATTTATGCTGTCTTGTTAGTCTTCAGTCTGTTGCAGAAAGGATGATTAAAATAATACGTGATAAATATTTTGGGTATAGGCCACGTGATTGGTAAGTAAGCTTGTCATTTTAGTTATTTCAGCCAATAACGGCTGGCAAACGTTTACCATGTCAAAAGTAACCAGCCTGAAGCAAATTAATATACGAAAGAAACGTGTATTTCTCATTGGTTCATGCCAGGATTGAACCGATACTTTTTTGGATATTAAGTAATGCGTTCTTATAATCCCAACAAACATAAAAAATAAAGTTATTATTGCTCGTATCAATTTAAAGTAAGGTGGTCCTCTACCAATTACTAAGGACCTTTACTAAAATAAATTAGGGAGCTTTATTTCTTAAATTTTATGTTCGTATTTATTTTATAGGCTGGTTGCCTAAATAAATCAATTAACTTGTTTATTTATCCTTGACTATTTAATTTGTTTAGTTGAACTTAAATATGTCGTAAGAAGAGTTAAGGTTAGGTTGTATGTATTTTTAAGGTATTTGTTTTTTTTAACACAAATACAGTTTTAATTGATCCGTTTTGAACTCTTCTAATTGGGTTGTTTTAATTACTACCACTACATATGATCTTGCGCCCAGCTGATGGTAAGGAGCGCGTAAGGTCCAGGAATGTTTAGTATAGTATTGTGTATATATTATATTGTATTGTTACTATTTTATTTATGTAGATTATATATAAATTAAAAGCTACCTAAATAATAAAATTTAAAATAAACTAACCTATAAATAAAAAATGTCCTCTAGAGATACTCCATCCGAGATAGTCCCAAGGAGACTGGCAACATTTCTCCTCTGTATAGCGAGGCTAATACGTTGGCAAAAATTATTGCCAGCCTTCCTGTCTCCAGACCTTTCTGTCAGCCGCTTTGACAACTCCTTGGCCAAGCGCCTCGCTGACGGTCCCCATGGGCCCATCGTCTCGACCCCAAACGGCGCAAATTCGTAACCGATACCAAGGTTATTTGCGCAATTTGAGGTTCTCCGCAGAAAACGCCGCTTTCCCCGCGCCTGACGAGGTCGCCTAGATGTGAGATGGAGCTAATGTGTCTACACACGTCGCATCCCACACCAGAGACCTGCCAAATTTCCACGGCCCAACAGTCATTCCGTCGGGTCTCTTGCCATCGCTCCGCACAATCCCAGATGGTTCTAAGATTGTGGGTAAGATTGCAGGTTCCAACAACCTCTGTTATTATACTATAGCCGACATTAAAATTTAGTGGAACATAAATAAAAGATATAAAAAATAAATAATGAAACAAAATTGGTTAAAAATAAAATTTAAATAAAACAAATAAAAAACCAAGAAAATAATAGTTAACATACAGAAACCTAGACGGGAGCTGCCCCAGCCTGCTTCACAAGCAGCCATGCTGCACACATTTTACCGAAAGTGGGTAACGTTGTAACTATCGCGTCCCGAACGGGCGGTGGAAGATCATTTCATATTTTGGCAGCGACATGCTTGAAGCAGCCCCGGGTGCCTACCAGACCGTACATGGAAAGGCTAAACAAATTAGAAGGATAAATGTGAATCAGCTTCTTTTAAAGTGTGGTTTCTGACGACCCCGAAAAGGATACAGTCGTAATAATACTTTTTTTTACTTATATTTCAATGGCAGGCGCAGGCATTACTTAAGTAAACATTGATTTATTGTTACAGCCCTAAAATCGCATACTTTATGATCCTGATTCAAATTAATATTATTATTTCTATGTTAAGGTGTCAACAAATCCAGTTCGCTATGGTACCTACGGGTATGACATTGTTTGATTAATTACGCTCGAACTGGAATTTATTGCTCACGACCTGGTTGGTCCGTCACATTCATTAGGAAGCCCTCAAGCACTAACTAGTCCTTGTAGCTTGAATATGATCTATTTAAAATAAATACAGTGGTGGCTAAGTCCAAAAAGAAATAGAGATGGGCGGTATGTAAGATAGATAGTTAGTCACTAAACTATCTACTGAGCTCCATTACATAAGAAGACAAATTTGAAGACAAATTTCTAAGCATTCCATGGATTCACCGGTCCATCGTGTGTGGGTAAGAGATGAGAAGAATGGTGTCTCGGGCTTGCGACCGACAATTCAAATCATGTTACAAAAAAACCCGTAAAAAATATAATTAATTATTTAAGCCAAAAATATAGTCAACCGTAGTAAGCTGTCATGTCTGGGAACCAAGATTATTTAACAGAAAGACCTACGTACCTATTTTACCTAATAATTGTCTACTTTAATAGTTTTTCATTCATAAATGTTTGCTACCTCAATACAAGGATGTCATTATACTCAAGTACTTACTGGCTTCAAAAAATGTCAAGTTGGAAAAAAAAATATGTTGTCAATTTCAAATCTAATCGATAACAAGAAAACAATAATAATGATCTAATACAATCAGAGTATCAGCATAGCGATTCAGCCAGGAAATGCGGCGCAGCGTTCTTGCCACCATGCCGCGCGGATACGATTTATATTTAAATTAGGTAATCTAAGGTTTTTTTTAGTTTTAGTTTTTTTATAGGCCTATAGGCAATAATGTTGACAACCACTATCCATCTATACTACGAGTACCACAAAATATTGGATTAAACTTACTTGAACTTTTAATTATAATTTAATATATTAATATCTATCATTTGCTGTATTAGTATTAATTTTATTTGCAACGGCATCAAACTTTATAATAAATTACCGAAAGAGATAAAAAGTTTAGACTTTATAGAATTTAAAGGTAAAGTTAAAGATATTTTTATTAAAAAAAGTTATTACGATTATCGGGATGCACTAGCAGATGACTTTGCATAGAAAACTTTATAGTCGTAGTTATAATTTTTAGATTATAAGTTGACACGGCCCCTTTACAGCCACGAATTTAAGTTTAATTTTAATATTTTATAATATTTAACATTATTGACATTTATTTAATTTCATATTATTACGATTTTAATTTTAATTTGACTCGGACACTATACAGCCACGAAATTAATTTAAATTTATTATAATTGTACATTATGTTATAATTATTTAGATTATAAGTTGACACGGCTATAATGCCTCGCATTTAGGTTAAGCTACAGTACTTGCTTATGGCAGCAATGTCACTTACTTATTTCGGTCTATCCATAATTTAATTTATTGTTTTTATTTATTATTTTAATAATATTGTAAAAAAATGACAATATCCGAGTGTTACATGTGAACCATATGGAAATAAATATTTTGAATTTTGACTTTAAGTTAACATTATTATTAATTATTATTATATTTATGATTGCACCTATATATGGCTAAATTTGTCCCCAAGGTTTGGCTGTCAGAGAATGTTTTCGGGCATTAAGTCCACCTTTGTACTTTGAATAAACAAATAAACAAATATGTAACTTAATTTACTGCAATAAATTGAATTTTTAAGCATTGTCTTGGAACATAAAGATAAACGATATAAAAAATCGTGTCTTTACCACATTGTTCAATATCATTAAGTAAATATATGTCACCTTCTTTAATGCATCATTGTGAATGACTCTAATCCGTACAATCAGTAGTAGTCCTCTTGTGCGGTAGTCTCAGCCTTATGTCTATTGGAAGGGGCAGACTTGCCCACTGTGCGATGCAAACGAAGGAAGATTTATAGCGCACAGTGGGCGATGACAGACGTGGCGAAGGAATAGTTTATTTTGCTCTGGAGATTTCCTTTGTCGGGGTTGTTGGAGGTGGGATCATTTAATTCACAAAGGCGGGCAAGCTATTTTTTAGGTTGTGGTATCAACCTGCGTTTGCCGTAGATCGTGCACCATAGTAAAGTATAAAAACAGGTCTTTCACATTTAGCCAACTTTACTATAGCGTACCAAACTCGAGAAATATGACAAATAAATTATTGTGTCCCGACTGGGAATCGAACTAAATCCACGGACTTAACCGTTAATATATTCGTACTATTAAAACTTATAAAAAAATATATTAAAATTATAACCGTCCGATGGGCGTAGTGTGCCAAGGACGCTGCGTGACCCTGTTGAACGGCGAGGCTGACCCTTTGAGCAAAATTGTCTCTACTGTTTTTTCCCAAGCTCACGAGAGAACGCCAGAGCCTCTTCGGACCACAGTCCCATCGTTTGACTGCAAATGGGATGAAGTGGTGATTTACAATGATCTCCGCGTACTTGTTGCGTTTAAGGGGCACGGTTGAGTCTGCCCCGGGTTTCTTATTCTCATAGCTGCATGCCGGGGTTCAAACTTTCGGCCTACAATCGGATATAATCGCGTCACCACAGCTGCAATATAATGGAAAAATTTAAAGTTATTAGCCAGCTATTTTTCTCTCTAATGTAAAAAAATTTATTGTATTACACAAAAGTTCTGATTCTGTATATTTCTGACACAAAAATTTGCATCTATATAGAGGGGACTTTACGGTGACCCGCCTTCGTAAAATAAAACATTTGCTGATTAATGTTGAATATATCAGACACTAGTGATGTGCTTTATGCGTTTGTGACAGGTGTCCTGGCTAGTATAGGTGTGTGAACTGAAGATTAGTTAGTCAATAAAACATTTTACACCTCCAAGAATGGTCGGGTAAAAACAACCCCGGGGTAAATTTTGAACTAAAGGGTAAGTATTTCGTTCTATCTATCCCTTCTTGTGACTCTGGCTTTAGGTCTAACTCTTATGCAGTAGTGGCCACAAATCTGTGAAACAATTTACCTGTGGAATAGAGATTGCCCAAAACCAGGCCCCAACTTTACTGCAGCGTACAATATACAGCTACAAAATACAATTCAATAATCATAACAATTAATTGCGTTTTTTTTAAATGTACTTACCACATCTCTTTTACACCAGCATTAAAATATTATTTAATTACGAGTAAATAGTCAATTGGTTAATATTTATGTATGAAATAGTTACAAAGCACTATTTATACGATTAGGTTCTTTATTATGATCAGGTACTTTATTACAGATAAAACACTGGATTTCAGATTGGCAGGTTCAAAACTATGTAATTATTATGGTAAAAAAAAGTTTTTCTCAATTATCGTCATTTCTCTAAGTAAAATGAGCATTCTCATTTGTCAAGTGCCAAACAGATCACTTTTAAAAAATGTATCGTCACATTATTTAAACAGTTCCTCACAGTGGAAGTAGGTATTATATGTAGTGTATATATTATATTTATAGTATGTAGTATTGTGTACATATTAGTATGTATTTGTCTATATACATAAACGATTTAGGTTTAATTTTAATTACCTTTAAATATATTTAATATGGTTGCATCTACAGCACAACACAAAAGGTTGGTTTGTAGATTTTTCTAAAATCGGGCTAAAAAAATAATACAGCGTCACCCCCAGTTCCAGGGTCCTCTATGGCATTCTCTAGGTTATCTGGGAAATGCTAAGGGCATTACATCAGTATAACGATATTTCCTCCTTGGTGATCTTATTTAATTTTATTCAGGATTACAAACAACTGCACATTGCAAGACTTGGTTTCTGTAAGGAACATGCGACAATGGAAAGAGATTGATACGCAGCTAGCGTTAGTTCGGCAATATTTAACTGCAAATACTGGGAATGAGATAACTGATTTCATTTACTATCTGTCGGCAATCAAACTTATTATGACTTATTTTATACAAAGTCGTGTCATCAATCAAAATTCTACGCGATTTCAAGTTGGTAAGTGAATATTTTACTAAGGATCGCTTGTGGCAGCATCTATATAGCTCACAGTTCTGAGAAATGTTAAAAAACGTACACATTAACAACATCAATAAAATGGATATCAAACTAATCAGATATTAAAAGGAGAACTATAAAACAAAAGTAATTTGTGTAATAAAACTACCGGCCATACATGTCAATCAGCTCTGTAACGAGGTACACTCTACAACATTATTCAAAGCAATATAATTACTTTAATTGTATTTTTTTATTTGTCCTTTCTAAAATGCCTTGTTGTTATTGCTTCTTCAAAAATTAACAATCATAGGTTAATATTATTTCAAATTTTTATTAAATATTTTATTAAAAAACCTACTTTCAAAACCTAATTTAAATATAAATCATCCGCGCCGCATTTCCTCGCTGAATCACTATGCTGATTCTCTGGGCGAGGAAAAAACCAGCCCTCTTGTGACTAGAGCAGACAATTAGACGAGGTGATGTTTTTTTAAAATGTTTTAGCGCTTGGACCGCACGGGCCTAAAGTCTCTACAGCAAACGGCACAAACAAATAAATATATATTAAATATTATTACGTATATTTTTTCTCGATAGAATAAATTGTTACTGTTTAATAGTTGTACTAGCTTGTTCACTTATTTGTATTGGTAGTGGCTTTATGTTTGTATTTGAATTGTATTATTTTAACACGTGTTTGTTTTTAAATTTTAGCACATTTTGTTGTGTTTACTACTAACTCAATAATATCAGTGAAAATTCCTATTGTATTATTGTAAAGGCTGTAAAAAATAATAAAAATATAATAACAATACATCCAGTCTCCTACATAAATGTTTATGAAATATTGTTACTTATTTTAAGCTTAGTTGGAGATTTTTTTTTTATTTTTTTTTTATTTAAACAACATTATAGGATCCCAGATGAATAAGCTGTATCATCGTTAACATCTTAGTGTTTTTCGGAACTTAAAATCGTATTTAACTTACCGTTCCGTTGAAATCAAATATTCCAAAAGCCCCCAACATGAAGTCGAACACATGAAGAAATGATCATTATATCAAATATATTGCAGCTGACTGTACTGTATAAAACAACTCGTCAAAACTATAAAACAATGTTTACTACCATTTTCCGAATGGTAGCTTTTTATTAAGATATCTCTTTTCAATTAATTGATACAAATAACTTGCATACCTATTGTATTTTGTAACCGAAATTTTTTTTATTTATTTAATTGATGAAATTGTGCTACGAATTTTTAAATTCGAATATATTAGATTCGCAGGTACAATTAAATAATAAAAAAGCAGTTGTTATGAAAATCATTACTTATTAAAAAATAAAGTTACCGGGTTCTATTCCTGGTCCACAATAATTTATTTGTGATATTTCTCGAGACACGCTAGAGTCATCGACGAGCTTACCACTTGTCATAATGGGCCTATAGTAAAGTTGGCTAAAAATAAAAAAAGCTCCTTATAAGTGGTTTCTGACCACCCCGTAAGGGATACGGTCGTGATGATACTTTGTTTAAAGTTTAAACATATATATACGAGTATATATCAGAATTTATGATTAGCAGTCCCTGAGCTTTAATAAGATGGCGCCTGTAAAGTTTCTATCCCAAGTTAAAAAAAATAACACAAAATTGTTTTCCTTCCGTCTTGTCTGTTAAACAAATATTGTCATTTTACTAAACGAACTAACTGGCCAATACTGACAGCATGTATTTGCAGTTTTGCCAGTCACATTTGATGAATGCTTCTGTGAAGCGTCACAAACCAATCATACATTCATGATCAACAAATATTTTAATTAAAAATATATAATTTCTTGGCAGTGTCAGTGGCACGCTTAACAAGCCGTCGCCACTCGTCTCGAACTGCATCCTTTCTGGCGTACTCATCTAGGAGGTGATCCATTGCTGCTTTAACCTGGTCAGTTCACCTCATCGGAGACCTACCACGCATCCTCTTACCATCGACTTTTCAGTGAACTACCAGGCGCTCAATGGATCCTATCTCCACGCCGCGACACGTGTCCGAATATAGTGAAGATACATTTTTTTTTTTTTTTAAACTAGCACGACATGTGATATTGCGGCCACCTGATGGTAAGTGGCGCGCGAGGTCCATGAATATTAGCAACTGGTATTAGACACTCATGACTGACATCAGTCCCTCAAACTATGCCGGCTTGGCTGGGCATGACTGCAAGTCGAACCTGATCCTGGATACACATTACTTGGCTTATCGGCACGCACGGTGGAATTCTTCTATTAATTCCCCGCCCCGGCAGTCCACCACCACTAGTTGATATTCACCACCTATTTGATTGCATGATTTAGGATTGTCTTATTCCTCCAGGAAGGACTTGTTCATGTTGAAGGTAAGGTATCCATTAGAAAATCACAACGAAACTATTTACTATATTTTGCAACTGGTCAGCGGCCTTTTGCCCACAAAAAGCATCAAACTTCTTTGAGTGCAATGCCGAAGCACTTGAAATGACTTGACTATTGCCCAACCCAACAGAAATGCATAATAAACGTATTTCCTCAAATAAAACCGGTATTTCGGTAGTTTGAGAAGATATAAACAAACAACTTTACTTCTTTTATAATAGTATTCGACTAGATTATGTTTAAAAGTTTATCGAATAGCCATCGTGATTCAGTTTATCACGGACCCAAAGATCGACATAGTCATAGATACGTATTTATTTTTATAAAATACCTAAATCTGAGAGATTACAACGCTCGATTGAAAGAACACTTTCCTGTAAAAGACCAAAAAATCCCGTTATACCAATGAGAACCTTTTTCTTACGAACTTTTCATCAAGAGGATCGAGAGTATTCAAAAGAAGATTTTGTAGCATCTAACATTTAGTCTTAATAAAGGAAAAGAACTTTTGCATTACAAAGATCGTTTAAAGTACTTTAATTTATCCTCATTACAAGATTAGATTTACACAATTAATGTTGTTATTGTCTTTTTGCTTTGACTACTCAAAGGCCCAATTAATGGATACTGTAATAGCATGTGGTGGTTGCCTGTAATTGGTGCAGCATCTATTTACTGTCTTAGTTGTAAATGAAAATTCGTATATGTATTGTTGCTGGCATTGTTGGCGACTCTGAAAGTCAAAGTCAAAATATCTTTATTCACGTAAACCTTATGAAACGTCATTAATTTAAATATTTTGATTCTACTCCTGCTAGTGGAAGACTAAGCAGCAAAGTGGTCCAATAAGTAAGTTGTTAGCAGAAGATATTAACTTAGCAGATTCCAGTAAACTGTTAATGTTTAATCTGACTGAGAAAGGAATCTGCAAGGAAATCTCAGCTATATCAGATTTACAAAATAACCCTAATAAATAAATCATTCAATCATACTCGTAGATCTACATCACGACCGTTTACGTGTCTCGGAGTGCACGTTAAGTCATCGGTCCGGGCTCGACTAATACCAACTTGTGGATTCGTAAAGTTGTCATTAAAAGTGCCATTAGACCCACGCCAACTACTACAAGACTGCAGTAGTCTTTAGTCAATTTAGTTGAATTTACTTACCTACAATATAAATTTTATGAAGATAATAGTTTAAAACATTTTTCTAAGTATTTAGGAATCGTAAAAATTTAATTTGGATTCCTGATTCGAACATCTACACGACAAGAAAACTGTAATAGGATAATTAGATAAACTGACATTTCACATATCTATAGGTATAACTGAATTTAACCGAATAATATATTATTCTTTGATTTGTGAAAAATGTGTTCTTTTAAAATAAAACAGTTTTGATGTAACTGTTATATGTTAAGCACGAATTATTTTAAAAATAAATAGCCTTTTTTCTTGCGTACTTTATACAAATTACGTGACATATCTATGTGAAACGTATCTTTGGTCAAACCCGTTACAGACAACTAGTATTAAATTAACATAAATTTGAAGTAACTAATTGACGTCTGGATAAATAATGCAATGATTACAGATTGATGACAATACATTGGAAACAGTTACGGAAATATCTCATCGGGCACTGAATTCTTATTAAAAACCTGGGAATATGTTTCTATTTGTTTATTTACCTAACCAAAATCCACAGCATCACAGGATAAGTTATAAACAGGGTAAGGTACACTTTTAATGGGGCAAATATTGTATTTAGACTATGTTAGACAATACGTTTACATTAAATGACTAAATATATCCTTGGTCTAGCGGTTAAGTCCGTGGATTTAGACGCGGAGGTACTGGTATCTGGTCGGGACACAATTTTAATTTATTTGTGATACTGCCCAAATCAGGTACGCTAGAGACATCGACGAGCATGCCATTTGTCATGATGCGCGTATATTAAGTTGGTTGGTATAAATGTGAATCCGCTTTTTTAAAAGCGTGGTTTCTGACTGACCCGCAAGGGATTATGTACGTGATTATGCGCTTATTATTATATTTATATTATTACATTATAAGTATTATTATTTGTATGTATTCTATTTGTTTACCTTTAATGGTAGTACTCGTAGATAGTCTATTAGATTTAATATTTATTTATTTATAAACGTATTTCTTTCTTCTTTATTTATTTTATAGATTCAAATGATTCTATTATATTTTGCACCTGTCTCACACAACAAGTGCTCTAAATTGTCCTTAAAGTGCCTAGTCTATAAAGTTTTTACATAAATAAATACCGAAAAAGTTAAGTCAAAATCTAATAAGGTTAAAATTAAACATAAAATAAAACTAAACTAAGTCAAAAGTTTAAAACAAACTTAATTTAAGTTAAAAATAAATTAAACAAAATTGTCAGTGCCGAGGTAACCTTACAGTCATAATATTTAACTGACAACCTAAATAGGGCGTGATCGGTGGCAAGGTATGATGCTAAGAAAAACAATGGTGTTATTGAAATATGCTGACAATGCACTTTATTTAAATGTCAACCTGTTTATAATTAAGTATAATGTGGGTTTAGACGAAACGAGCGAAAACTCATTCTCATCGTCAGCATGTGTCTCTCCACTGCTGGACGTAGGCCTCCCTAAGGCTCGCCACTACACGTGGTCTTTTCTACCTCTAATCCAACCCCCGCCAGTGACTTCTTTCTTGTCAGCTGTCCATCTGGCGAGGGGTCGTCCCATACGTAGTATCCACTCTAGTATACGTTTGCCCCATCGGTCGTCGGGTCTGCGGCAGATGTGCCTACTGCCATTTCAGCTAGCTAATTTTGAAAGCTACTTACTCAGTCAGTCAGTTACCTTTGTTCTCTGATGAATATAGACGCCTCGAATTCTATCCATCAGAGAAATACCAAACATAGCTCTCTCCATATCTCGCTGAGCGACCTTGAATTTATGGACCAGACCCACTGTCAGTGCTCCGTACGACATTACGAGGTCACACTATAGACTATGGACGATGAGAGGAGTTTCCCGAATGCCGCCCATCCTACCCGTCTATATGTCTGTCGGCTTCTTTGCTGAAGTTGGCTGCGCCGTCTGTCTGAGGTAGACGTAATTTTGCACAACTTCTAGCGTAGCGCTGCCCACGCACATTGGCCTCGACTTGACATGATCATTGAACATGACTTTCGTCTTGTCCAAGTTCATTCCGAGACCAACCCGCTGGGTAAACATAAGCCATGTTTAAGCCGTTTAACATTCCGCTAAGATCCTTTCTAAAACTAACTCATTCTATCTGCTCTTTATTAAATTATTTCTGTGTAAACAGAGACGGAATAATTTTTTCGGCGTTTATTTTTATTTATTTATTTAAATTATTTATTGAACTTAACACTCTGCAGCTGATGTGGTAGTCTCCCAGACACCGTGTTTCTGTTTTTCATGTCCTTAGGTTACTTTGTTGTCGAATTTAAAACATTCCACCAACCAAATAATGTTATTAGTAAGTAGTTACTATATAAATACTCGAAGTTTTATAATATGCAATTTATTTGTACTTGCCTAAACTAATTTTGTTTAATATGTTAAAAATACTATTTTTGTATAATTAACTTATCTATATTACAAATTAAAAATATATAAATACGTTGTAAGATGATGTTAGTTAACGATTTCTTTGGATAATTACTACAACTTATAAAGGTGTCCACAAGTCTACACGTCAGTTAAATTGATAAACTTATGCCACGTCAGTTGTAGAGGGTTAAAAATCTAGCGAGCTTTAACGCCATAAGGCATCATGAAAGGCAGGATGAATAAAAATATTAAAATTACTGACAATAATTATTTAACCAGTATTTAAATCTGAACTAAATCAACATTACACTAATTAAAATGCTAATAAATATACAACAAATTTAAACTTTATTAATTAAAAATTAAGTTTAAAAGTAATCAATTTGTTACGATGGCGTACTTAAAATCAGATAGTGTTCATTTGGATGTTAATCTTTAGTGATTTTACCTACAAATAGCATAGTAAAGTGTACGCAGTTGACCAACAAGGCCAACTCCTTTTTAATTATTAAATCGTGCGGAGTTTGACAGGCAAAATCGTATAGGTGGAAAAATATAAAGGTACCGCTGATAAAGTCGCTGATAATTTAACACTTTTAATACTAAATTATAGGAATTCAAATCCATACTAATATTAAAGATGCTTCGTGCCTATATATAATTTTGTCTTGATGTTTTCATTTTACTTGAAATCTGCACAACATGTAAAACTACAGTTTTGTAAAGGTTTATATCGACCGTCGTGTTCTCTGTACAAAGCCTGGTAAACAGTAGTAGCTTATTAATAAAAGCATGGATTTCTTTAAGTTTTGACACTATGAATGCTGACAAAAGGAATGCTGTACAGTACGAGCTTGTGGAACTGGAAAGCTAATTTTTTTATAATTAATTAATAAGCTTTAATAAAAGCGAAAAAAATATTTTATGTCGCGTCGCTCGGCAGCATTAATAGTACAGAGATTATAAATATGCCAAACTCTGCGACTAGCAAAGCCGGCTTTTGTGCAACCATCAAAGGTGTTGTACTTTTGTATTATACCGTACTGTGGCATAACGTTATTTGTAGTTTTGAAATCCATCTTATTAACATAATGGTCATTTTATGACCTCGCAGGGCCAGTTGTAATCTACTTCTCATTTTGGCTTTCGATCTAAATCAGCGGTACAACGGTATTTTTTACAACTCTACACATGTGACTCTACTACTAGAACACAGCATCCTAGACCTCCACTGTTGGACATTCCAGAACATTTATCTGGAGAATTTGGCTTACACTCACGTATACAAAATAAAATATGTTTCCCTCATCCAACTTCACCAGCGACATTCTATAGGTCATCTGGTCGAGGGTCGTCCCACTCTGGTCTTTCTTTACGTGGTCTCCACTTCAGAAGTCGTTTGCCCCATCGGTCGTCGGTTCTGCGGCAGATGTGTATAGTCCATTGCCACTTCAACTTGCTAATTTTAAAAGCTATGTTTGGTTCTCCGTCAAATATCGTTTCGATTTAATAATAATATTTTTATAAGTACAATAGTTTTGAGATACTTTCTATTCATCAGAGAAATGCCAAGCATAACTCTCTCCATGGCTCCTTGAATTTGTGGACCAGACCCACTGTCAGTGTCCACGTCTCTGCTCCGTACGACATTACCGGGAGGACGTACTTGTTGAAGACTTCCCTCACATTAGTAGCGACATACCATCCGGCCTTTTACCAACACTACATAAATAAATTATTAAGATATTAAGTAAAGTATATAATATATATAATAGTGAATATATTTTTAAAATAAAATAATTATAATAATAAAAAAAAGACCTACTACATACAAAGCTAATTTAAATATAAATCGTATCCGTGCGGCATGGTGGCAAGAACGCTGGCCGCATTTCCTCGCTGAATCGCTATTCTGATTCTCTGGGCGAGAAAAGAATCAGCAATTAAGTGTTTTTGTTTTTTAAAGTTATACAAGCTCAGTTTTTCATATCGACCAGTGACAAGAGCTCGTTGATGTCTTTAACATAACAAATTTGAGAAAAAATATAAATTGAAATAATCGTTCGACCTACGTACGACCTGCTTACATACAATTGCCTTACTATGTTATTTCGTCATCAGCCTGTACCTCTCCACTGCTGGATGTAGGCCTCCCCCCTATTATTTAATACATTTAATATATTTAAAAAGGTGTATAAAACGGGTTTTTTGTGCTAGAAGTGTACCCGGAATCCTAGAACTCTCTGAGATCGCGCGGACATGAGACGATGACAAGAGACCCGACGGCATGACCGTTGGGCCTTGGAGACTTGGCAGGTGTCTGGTGTGGGATACGACATGTGTAGACATTAGCCCCATCTCACATCAAGGCACCCTCGTTCAGCGCGGGGGTGCGGCAGTTTCTGCTGAGAACCCCAAGCTGCGCAAATACGCCAACCTTACGTTGCCAATAATGCCAAGATTACGAGCTTGTGTCGTTTGGGGTCGAGGCGATGGGGCCATGGGGACCCGAGCGTCTGGCTAAGAAGTCGTCCAAATGGCTGACGAAAAAATCTTTAGACAGGACATACATACATACATACATATCTTCACGCCAGGTCCCTTGCGGGGTAGGCAGAGACAATTGAGCGCCATTTGTCACGATCTCGACATACCTCTTTCGCTTCTTCGACATTCATCAACCTCTTCATACATGCCCTTTTGTTTCGATGGCTTTTTATTGCACCGGCAGCTATTGTTTTATTTATTTGATCGTGATAAGTTAGTCTTGGTCTGCCAGGGCCTCTTTCACCCACAACTTTCGCATTATATATCTGGTTCGTCAATCTCTCTTCAGTCATCCTTTCAACATGCCCGAACCATCGGAGCATGCCTTTCCTTATTTTTGTCCCTATGCTTTCTTTCATACCCACCTTTTTGCGTATTTCGTCATTACGTATGCGGTCCGTTAAAGTAACACCGCATATCCGACGCAAAGACCTCATTTCCACTGCATTAACTCTACTCTCATGCGTGCTCTGACATATCCACGTCTCACTTCCATACATAAGTGTTGGTACCAGCATGGCATTGTGTATGGCGAGTCGGGCTTTGTCACTGACATTTCGACTGGCGATCAGTGACCCCAGGGCACCGTTAACACTATTTCCCGCGTTCACTCTTCTTTCAACATCCCTATCATACTTCCCATCCGCAGTGAAAACACTGCCCAGATATATAATTTCATTTACTTGTTCTAGAGTTTCATCATCAATCTTTATCGTCACGGTTGTCGTCCTTCTTCTTTCAAACACTAGTACCTTGGTTTTTCTCGCATTCAAACGGAGTCCTTTTTCTGCACATCCCTCTTTCATTTCCGTGACTAGTGATTGCAGTTGTTGTTCGGACGATGCCATTAGAACAGCATCATCTGCATAAAGCAGGCAGTTCATCACTAGATCACTCATCTTTATCCCACAGTCACTCTCTCTCACTCTATTTAGGCATTTGTCGAGATATAGAGTGAATAATCTGGCCGAAAGCACACAGCCCTGTTTGACGCCCATTTGGGATTCAAAGCAAGGCGACATACCTCCTTCCACCCGCACACAAGCTTTACAGCCCTTGTACAGGGATTGTATAGCCTGTAGCAGTTTGTCCTCCACTCCATACTCCGGCAATATGTCCCAAAGCTTCTTTCTTACAACTCTATCAAAAGCCTTCTCCAAATCCACAAAAGCACAGAAAACCTTCTGGTTTAAGGCCAAAAACTTCTCTGTGATATTGCGGAGCGAGAAGACTTGATCAATACATCCTCTTCCAGGTCTAAAGCCTCCTTGTGCCTCCCATAAAAGATCTTCAGTCTTCTCTTGCAGTCGTTTCGTGAGAATCTTGCCATACATCTTGCTCGCCAAACTGATCAAACTAATCGCTCGGTAGTTGGCACAGTCCAATCTAGATCCTTTACCTTTGTATAAAGGAACGATGACTGATTGCTGCCAGTCCTCCGGTACTCTTCCCTCCTGCCAGCAAAGGTTGCACAGCAGATGGAAAGCGTTCCAGACCGGTATACCTCCGTATTTAATCATTTCGGCGAGCACTCGATCTTTTCCCGCTGCTTTGCCACATTTTAGGCTTCTAATTGCTGATTGCAATTCTTGCAGACTTATTTCCTCCTTAAATGTGGACGTTGTATTTGTGGGTGGCTCTGGAGGTAAAGTACCCGTCGTAACGTCGTTAGGAGTTCCACTAGCATACATCTCGCTAAACACGACAGGAACAGGAATTCTGGCAATTACTTCTGCCAACGTATTAGCCTCGCTATACAGAGGGGAAATGTTGCCAGCCTGTCTCTGGAGGACATTTTAAATTTAGAATACAGTTTTTGTAGTATTTTTTATTATGTTTTGTTTATAGGTATTTAATTTTTATGTTTGTAATTATTATTTAAATGAAGAACGTTATATCAATAATTAAATTTAATAAAATTTGGCTATTTTAAATTTAGCAGTAATTTGTATGGAGGAGTCTATTTTTTGTCATTTCCGACATATGGTTTATTAGGAAAAGTTGTTTGTTTCTATCAATAGATAACATATTAGTCTAGAGTAGGGGCATACAAAATTACGCCATATTAGTAAAGATTTTAAATATTTTTTTGACCTGTTATTAATATTTTGTACTTTTTTTTATAAATAAATAACTTTAAAATTAAGTCATCAATTTTTTATACTACCTCGATATGTTACTTTGCTCCCACCTGATGGTAAGTGACTCGTGACTGACATCAGTCTCTAACACTATGTCGGCTTGACTGGGCATGGCGGCAATTCGAGCCTGATCCCGATTTGCCCCATCTTTTTATTTATTTAATGTCTTTGAGTATTGCTATATCAATCTCAGACCAAGATCAGTTTAAAATTGAATAAGCCAATAAATTCTCAGTTATCCAAAACTTAAACCAAAAATTTCGGATAAAATCTACGAACCAATTTATAAATGGTAAATAAATAATTTGGACAGACATTTTAACACCCGATATACAATTAATGTCCAATAAAAATGTTGATCTCGCGATTTATATACTTGTTTTAGGCTGCCGGTATTTTAGATCGTGCGTCGCCAAAACAATTTTTTTTTTCATTCATTACAACCCAGAACAAAGCGTCCTAGACCTCCACTGTTTGAGAGGTGCCTTCCAGAACGTATATAGATATATCTAGATAATTTGGCGTACACTCGCCACGCTCGCCAGACGGGTTGGCGAGGATGTAACGTCAACTTTTAATGACATTTTTTTTACGATTCCAGAAGATGGTGGAACCGGGACCGACAACTTAACGTGCTATCCGACGCACGGGAACAGTGGTGTTGTAAATCTATGACAAATGTACGTAAGAAAAGTGTATTTGCTCATATTTTGTGATATGCACTGGTGGTCCTAACTTTAATTGATATTTGAGTTTCGCCCATTCGTGATAACACCATATATTTCATAATGGTACATGCCGGGACGCGAACCTGCAACCTTTGGATTGAAGGACAGCGTACAACATGACCACCTATTATAGTTTATGTTACAATAATATAATGTGAAAGTTTATGGCTTTATCTATTGAACAAAAAAGCATTGATTTTAGAACGTGTCAATCGGTTCCATTCACGCTTCACGCTTAACAGGACAAACAAATATACATGGTTTCACTTTTGTATCTATATAAGGGATTAAACTTACATTTGTTAACACTGCTGCAAAGGACATCATTCAACTTGGCGATTTAGGCTTAATTGTATTATATAAGTTATTCAAACAAGATTACAATTTTGGGTAGAAAAAACCCTTAATATAGTTCAGGTGTGCAAAATATTTAAAATATCAGCATGACATCTTGTTCTACGACTTAATTGATACGAAAACTGCATATTTTATTTTCCAAGTAACTTAATTGAAATAATTTACAGTAAAAAATAACATTAGTCTTATCAATTAAAGTGTCGAAACTACTAAAATAAATAAAAAGATACATTTACAAAAAATAGCCCAAAATGGATGATGTCATTTATTATTCAAATAATTTTAGTTTAAATACAAAGTTGCCCAACTTTTTCTATCAGAAAAGGTGTTCTTACAAGCGATCCACCACCGGACGATTTTGTAAATATATTTTTCAAACAAATTAGTTTTCTTTAAAAATGAAATAAATGTGGTAACCTTTACTAATTATTATGAACGCGGTTAGGCAAAAAGGATCCATTCCACAATATTTCAGAAATTTAATTATGAATTTTATCAGGTCCTTAGTATGTATCTTAAATTGTTGTTTATTGTTTATTATTCGTCCACTTGTTTTGGTTACAATTTTTTACCTAAATATTAGTTGTAACTCTAAAAAATAACAGTAAATGAAGAATATTGGATGGATTGAGCTGCTGTTGGCAAGGAACAGTTTCACTTTAATTATCAGACAGGCACCATCTCTTAAAATATTTAAAGATAAATTATGCAAATACTTACTCCACAAACAGAATAAGTCGCCATAATACTTATTATATATGTATATATACGAGTATATATGTATTTTATATTTAGGTATATATTTGTTTATTTAGGATGGTTATCTATGTATATTATATTGCATATAATAAGTACTATATGTATATGGATAATAGATGGCGCTGTGTAACCTGTCTGGAAATATTTATTTATTATTTATTATTTATTTATTTATTATGTAATTATTTGTGTTTTATATAGTAATAAATAATTTCAACTATCTATTGTCTTCGTAACATTCTTTCTGCACCCGCTTATTACAGCTCTCAGTCACAAAGGTTAGTTGGTAGAAAATGCATTTACGGCATTAAGCTCGCCTATGTACCTGCACTTGTGTTGGTTTTGTACAATAAATAATTTATTATTATTATTATTATTAACAGTCAGTTAAGCCCAATGCTAGATAGATGCAGCTATAAAGTATATATATATTATATATTAAAAAAACCTATTAAAATTCAATTAACAAATTAATAGCAGCTGTAAAGAAGCGTTGTCGTTAGCTAATATAATAAATAATATATATATACTGCCTCCGTGGTCTAGCGGTTAAGTCTGTAGATTTAGACCCGGAGGTACCGGGTTCGATTCCTGGTCGGGACACAATAATATTTATTAATGTAAATAAATTTACTTAATTAATATTTAATTTATCTGTAATATTTCTCGGGTTTGGTACGCTGGAGACATCGACGAGCGTGCCACTTGTCATGATTGGCCGGCAGTAAAGTTGGCTAAATGTGAATCCGCCTATTTATGAGCGTGGTTTCTAAAATCCTCAAAAGGGAAACGGTCGTGATGATACTTTTACTTTTATATATATGAATGTTCAATTTAAATAATATATCAATGATAAATGCTGCTGTAAAGATATACAGAATATATATCTTATATCAAAAATGATCCATATAATAATAATATTTTTGACATATTCTAAATGTATTAAATGTTGGACTAATCCATCGATGGACTAAATTCTAACTTTAATGGCCTACTTAAAATTAAGTTAATGTGGATTGGATCATTTTTGCATAACTACGTCCTATTTATCTACGCGTTTTTGTTAACTTTTTTTAAATGTTAAAAAATTATGGAGTCTGGATTGTTTTTATTATAGACCTGTATTTATTGCTTCCAAATGTATTTACCGCACAGCTGTATGCCAGTAACACGATAAACAGAGAGTAATCTAGCGAGTTTATAATTGAAATTACATTACATGAAAATTAGTTGTAACATAACGCTTGGAGAGATTCTTTACACACCACCGAGTTACGAAAACCATCTTAAAATAGTTATATTAATGGAGCAGGTATTGTCGGGGCGGGATTACAGCCCGAGCCGATGGTGGAGGACTTTAATGGTGCCGAAAGTAGGTATTATAATTAATGCACACGTGTATAAATTAGGTAATTTAACGTTAAAAAAACACACACAAATATTTGCTAAGTACTAACCATCACGACCGTACTCTTTGGGGGTGGTCAAAATCCCGGTTTTTTTTTTTAAAGAAACGGATTCACATAACGCCAACTTTACTATACGTATTTCTAGCGGCTAAGTTTGTGGATTTAAAGCAGAGGTGCCGGGTTCGATTCCTGTTCGGGGCACAATAATTATTTAATAAATTTGTAATATATCTCGGGGTTGATACGCTAGAGACATCGACGAGTTTGCCATATGTCATGATAGGTCTACGACTATAGTAAAGTTGGCTAAATGTGAATCCGCTCTTTTAAAAGCTTGGTTTCTTACCAACCTGTAAAGGGATACGATCGTGATGATACATTACTACTTTAATAAAAATTTTAGTCATAAAATTATTTATCAAGATAAAAAAACATGAAAAATCACACTGTAAAATTATTTTATAATTGCATTTATCTTAATTACTCAAAAATTGTATCTATTAGATGAATCATTAAATTTTATATTCCTGTACTGATAAGCATTGGTACTACTGCCCAATCAAGTTGCCTTATCGAATTATCTTCGTACATTAATGTGGACGTCTTAATAAGCTATCATAGAGTTGTTGGCCAAACGTCGCTCGTCTATCTTAACAATATTAATTTAAGAGATTACAACGCCACCGTGTGAACCGGCTTTAACGAACACCGCGTTAAACTATGACATAATAAATACCGTGTGAAACGACCTTAAGGCATGCTAAAAAAACTTTTGAATAAGCTTTATTGCGTTTCGTTATCGCCAAACTTGAGCCAGTTATATCTTTCATTTTATTTACTTACAACATTGGGCTTGGCACTAAGGGCCGGTGACTGAATTTTCGCGTACTGAGGAAGCTCCATAACCGCACGCTGAAGATGTGGAATGCTCTCCCAGCCAGTGTTTCCCCACTCCTATAACCTGGAGGCCTTCAAGCGAAGTGTGGAAAAGCATCTTGTTAGGCCGGCATAGTGGTTGCTTACTGATGCCGATCGTTAGTTGCTCCCTTTCTTCAACCTCGCATACCGCTTACCATATGGTGGGCGCGGTATAACATGTCGTTCTTAGTATTTTAAAAAAAGTTTTATGTCAAAAATAGGGAAACTGCCTTCTGGAACCCAGAATTGATTTTCCAGAAGGCAGTACTCACTAACTGAAATTATTTGATTATGATCCTATAAAGGTTATTTTATTTTTATTCCATTCCAAGTTAAAGTCAAAATATTTTTATTTACGTAATCCTATTACAGGCATTTATGAAACGTCATTAATTTAATTCTTTTGAATGATTCTACACCTGCTATCAGCAAAGTGGTCCAATAAGTAAGATGTTAGCAGAAGACCAGCAGCTTAGCAGATTCCAGTGACCTGTTAATGTTTAATCTGACTGAGAAAGGAATCTGCAAGGAAAACTCAGCTATATCAGATTTACAAAATAAAACATATACAGAACTGCACCACAACGATTAATTAATAACCTTTTAAATTTAGTACCTATGAGATTACAATACCTGGTACAGTAGTAACCCACCAGGCAAGTCAGAATTAAGATAGACTACATGCCTATGTGCAACCCGAAAGTCGACAAAACACATAAACCTCTGCTATTTTAAAATAATAAATTAATTTAAAATTATTTTTATTACTTTGAGTTAGTTTAAATTGCATGTTTCATATTTTTTTTTACCATTTTTCAGTATTTTAAAATGTTGTGCACATTTTTTAGGCTAGCAAACCTGACAAGATTGTCTATGATTTCAGTTTTGTTTGTTTTTATCTGTTGTACCTTAATTCAAATAAATAAATACTCGTACCTGGTACTTGGTCCTTGGTACTTAGTGCCTTATTGTTTTATTTTTGGTAATAATGTGTCGAATGATGCTTTCTTTATTTTTGTTTGCTTGTACATTATGACATTGTCGAATTACCACAACAGCGACGGCCATCTTAAATATTCGTAGATGACGGTTTGTTATTCATAGTTTAATCATTATGTTTATTTCCTAAATTAGCATGATAATTAAAATAATATAAGAAAAGAATCTGACTGTTAGTCGCTAACTCTTTAAGCCCCGGTTTCTCGTTCTATGCATCTACCAGGCATTATCAAGACTGCGTGTTTGCTTAGCGATAGGTTAACAAACCGCGGTCTATTTACTTAATACGTTCCATACATCAACCTGTCCGTCTCACATATTTTTTGGCCATAGACATGAGAATAAGAATAATAATTTTGCGACTTTTACGATAAGCAAACGGATTTAAAAAAAAAAGTTATCGCCATCCGGGATGATCAGAAACATCGTTTTTTAAAAGAATCAAAGTTTCATTATTTTTATCATTATTATAGGCCTATAATTATATGTGTTAAGGTCGTCGATATCTCTCCTACTAAACTCGAGAAATATCACAAATAAATTATTTTGTCCCGACCAGCAGGGCGGAGTGCACAATCGTCCGAAAACGAATCGTCTAAGATCGATTACGTGTCTCAGAAATTTCAGAAATTGGGCATTCCACCTGCTTCTAACATTTCTGCCAGACGTAATTAATATCCTTACCCCGCAGGAGCGAACCCGTTACTCCACGGTACTCTAAATCCACGGACTTAACCGCTAAGCCACGGAGACAGTTAAGTTGCATAGTTTTATGATTGTTATGTAGTTATGATATATCATTATCATTACAGCCCATTAGAACACAGCGTCCTAGACCCCCACTGCTGGAGATGGGCCTTCCAGAACTTCCAGGACTTTCCTACACTCACCACGCTGGCCAGACGGCTTATTAAATTATGATTTAATGTGCTGTTAATTGTAATGACCTTACGGATTAAAATATACAAGTATATGTATGTCATTGTAGAATAAAATAAAATAATTTAATTTTAATTCAAACGAATTCGTGTGGTTCGTGTGTCACACCGGTGTCACATGTAATTATAGTTTTTTAAAAAATGTGCACGTCCTTCTATACAGGTCTATGGTTTATGCTCTTCATCGAAAGTAAAAACGGTACTTTAATAAACTAGTTTCGTTTCCCGCGGTTTTTATAATGCTCTAATAGATTTAATATCTTTTATATTAGGCCTTAGGATTAGCGGTTAAATTTGGAATTTAGGATTTGGATACAGAGGCACCTGCGATTAATTACCAAAGTTCTGTAACAATCTCATAAAAGATAAGTAACAAACACATTTAGAACTTGAATTAGGCGTTTAGATTTTATATACTATTTAGACTTAAAGGCACTTGGCCAAGGAGTTGTCAAAGCGGCTGACAGAAAGGTCTAGAGACAGGAAGGCTGGCAATTATTTCTGCCAACGTATTAGCCTCGTTATACAGAGGGGAAATGTTGCCAGTCTCCTTGAGACTATCTTTAATGGGAATAGAGCGTTTCTAAAGGATATTTTTAGAAAGAAAGAAAGAAAGAAAAAAGTTTATTTGTCACAAAAAAAAACACAAGCAGTAAAACAATAATAATAATAATACAACAAACAAGATAGTGTGGTAACAAATAGGTAATCAGCTCAGCAATAAGCTGCAACACTCGGTCACAGCGCTGATTTTCAGCTGATCCCTCACAATGATTTACTTAAATATAAATAAATAAATATAAAACAACCAAAAATATTCTACAACGTATATACTAATGATAATATTTCGTATTTATAGTTTTTTTTATTATTAACCCCGACGAAAAAGAGGTAATCGCCATTTGTATAAAGTATTACGTACAAACCATCCTAATAGGAATTACGGCCGTGATGATACGATTAATTCCGCGGATTAGCAATGTTGCATTGAGTTAGGTCATGCTCCTGTGATCCAATTAACGCCTAGAGGTGCAGCTGTGTCAATGACATGTTAGAAAAATACAACTAGATTATGGATATCACACAAAATTGTTGCGAAAAATCGTTCACTACAAACAGATTTATAATTTAACAATGTCGCAATTCTTATTACCATAACACTCCAAAGTGATATCAGTCAAAAATTAAATAACATCATCATAACTCCTAGAGCACAGAGTCCTAGACCTCCACTATTGGAGACTGAGCCTTTGTGGATTCCACAAGTTGGTATTAGTGGAATCGGGACCGATGGCGTAACATGCGCTCTAAGGCACGGTAACAGTGGTGTTGTAAATCTATGACAAATGTACGTAATAAAAGTATATTTCTCATTGGTACATGCCTAGTTTCGAACCGTAAATGTTATCAAATTTTAGGAAAAAATATCCTAAAACTGAGCCACCACATCTCTTTATGCTCCGCTCGCAATTATGTTATTCCAAAATAATATATTTATTACGTGGTTGGACCGTGTGCACACGATTTCAATCTAGATGTAATAATTATCGATTTTATATTTTTTATTTATTCTGTTACAACTATACATTCCCACCGGAATTCGGTTAAGTTAATAGTTATTGTTGTTCATTTATGCTATACACATTGAAATATAATTTGAGTTGTCCTGCCTGAAGAGTGTTATGAAACTATAGGCAATTAACAGAACTGGAGGTTAATGTAGCTTTTGAGTTGAGATATCAACACAAAATTAAATACAATACTGAATATTATATCAAATAAAGCTATTTTATTCTAGCTTCGTGGTCTAGCGGTTAAATGTGTGGACTTCGTCGCGGATGTACCGGGTTCGATTCCTGGTCGGGACACAATCATTTATTTAATTTGTTTGTGATATTTCTTTCTTGCTAGAGACCCGCGTACGAGAGAGACGTGGTTTCTGACCAAACCAAAAAGGAGAAATACAGTTTTCTTACGTACATTTGACATAGAACGTAATAGAGCACGTAAGTGCTTCGGATGACACATTAAGCCCTCGTTTTCACTAATAATACTAATATCAGACCCTCGCCAACCCGTCTGGCCAACGTGGCGAAATTCTCCAGAAAATTCTGGAATGCCCATCTTTAGGTCTGTGTTCTAGAAGCTGTGATAAAGATTGAATCTGTTAGCCCCATCAAAGGTTGTCGATGAGTTACTCTGTATCCCCTTGGATGTGGAGTCGAGAATTGTACACCCCGTCGGGTTATGTGCGTGGGCGCGGCTTCCGTAATACAAGTCGCTCAGTGCCTTCCTTAAACGCGTTTAAACGTCAATAAACTGGCAATTTATTATATTTAGAAAATGATAAGTAGCTACTGGCATAATTTATAGATATAGTCCAGTTTAAAGCCAGTAAGACCCAGGTCGATGTGTCGATGCGCGATGACAGCCAAGAAGTCTGCCTATACTTTCTCCTTCCTGCTCTTCAGAACACCGTGCTGGCACTTCCACCCATCTTTAACATACTTGGGGTCGAAATACGCTCAGACCTCAACTACCGAAACTACACTGAAATCATCACCAAAACAGCGTCCATACATACATATCTTCACACCAAATCCCTTGACAATTGAGCGCCACTTGTCACGATCACGACATACTCGTACCTCTTTCGCTTCTTCAACATTCATCAACCTCTCCATACATGCCCTTTTGTTTCGATAGCTCTTTAATACACCTTCAGTTATTGTTTTATTTATCTGATCGTGATAGGTGAGTCTTGGTCTACCAGGGCCACTTTTACCCACAACTTTCGCATTATATATCTGGTTCGTCAATCTCTCTCCGCTAATCCTTTCAACAACCGAAGCATCGGTGCATGCCTTTCTTTATTTTTGTCCCTATGCTTTCTTTCATACCTACCTTTTTGCGTATTTCATCATAATAATGATATGTCAATTAAACATAAATTCATAGCTGTAAATGGGCCGTGTCATCTTATATTCTAATAGCATTAATGTTAAATATATAATATGAATATATATAACTAGCTGTAAGCAAAGAATCGAAATAAATGTCATTTTTTATATGTAAAACATTTATTTTAACCCTTTATTATATTTTTTAAATAAGCTGTGTAAATAATGTTTTGTCAATGAAGTTTTTTTTATTAAATTATTAATTAAAAGAATTTACTCTCTGTCATTTCCCAACAACCTAATAGTAGACGAGGCATGTAGTTATATTAATTGGGGTTTGACATCTCCATTGCCGTCTAATCCAACAAAAAAATCTCTGGCGGGAAATAAAAAATTAAGGAAAATACTCCGAAATGGCTTTCATTATTAACATACAAACATTAAACTGCGCTTAATTCTTAGAAAACACAGCTTTATCTCAACTCATAAACTTGGGGTGCGTTACACCATCTCAGATGATTTATTTTAAACTTCGCTTAAAAAGAACAAAACTTATGTCTAAACATAATAAATTATCATCATCAGCCTGTGTCTCTCCACTGCTGGATATAGGCCCCAAGGCTCGCCACTGCACGCGGTCTTTTGCAACCCTCATCCGACCTCCACCAGCGACCCTCCTTAGGTCATCCGTCCATCTGGCGGGGGTTGTCCCACTCTGCGTCGTCCCGTACGTGGTCTCCACTCCAGAACCCGTTTGCCCCATCGGTCGTCGGTTCTGCGGCAGATGTGTCCGGCCCATTGCCACTTCAGCTTGCTAATTTTGAATGCTATGTCAGTAACTTTGGTTCTCCGACGAATTTCAACGTTTCGAATTCTATCCATCAGAGAAATACCAAGCATAGCTCTCTCCATAGCTCGCTGAGCAACCTTGAATTTGTGAACCAGACCCAGAACATAATAAATAAATAAATAAAATAATTAAATATTATGCATAACGCTCATTTCTGAGTATTAAATGTTATTTTAAAACCGTAATGTTTTTTTAATTTAATAAAAAACAAATGTTAAATCTTACAGATTATATAGAACATAATCATACACTTTAACGAAAACGAATAAAAATTTAAAAACCTATTTAAGAAAAAAAAAACTATTTCATAAAAATATAAAACGCTTTTTAGGATCCAAATCTCCGAAATAAATCCTAATAAAACTCATAATGTAATGGTAATTTTAATAATGTTATTTGTTTTCTATTAATTTAATAATAATATTTTTTATCTTTTAATTTTATACAAATATTGTAAAGATTTGAAATTTAAAAAATGTTTTGTACCCATTTCTGTTGTGTGTACCTAATAAATTATAAAATAAAATAATAAATAAAAATCAATTTTACCCATTTTTTTATTTATTTAAAATATTTTATTGCACTAAAAATGTACATAGGCGGGCTTAACCTTAGACTACCTTACCTTTTCTGACAACCAACCTTTATATAAATTGTACTACTTATTTTTTTGTATTATAATCTACGTTAAAATATATACTATATATATAATAATATCACCTGCCAAATTGTATAGTTATCTTGTTAACCTTGTTAATTTGTAAGTACTTTAACTTATTTAAGATTCTCAATAAATAAAATAAAAGTTAGAAGTGTTGCTATTAGACGTTAGATGGCGTAATAAAATTGTAACAAACTTTTTGCTCTATCTTACTCGTATTTGATTTGGTATAATTCATACAAGACATGTTTTTGTGTATATTCACATATTTCTTAATAAACGTGATCCATGCTACTCTTTGATTGTGATGTGATAGTGATACATGATAAAGTTTAAAAATAAAATAAAGTACCTGCAATAATAATATATATATTTGAGGATCCATGCTCAGGCCCTTAAGTACAGTAAGGTCGCATTAACCCGCACAAATCAAAGAGTTTAGATAGTAAAGCATGGATGCCGCCCGTCTGTCGACTGCGGACTCTAATGAAGTCATTTTATGTTCTAAACACGACGTTTTGACATCACCTCGACCGAGGCACGCGTTTCCATTGTACAATACATTTTCAAGTGTTTTAACTTTATGTGCAATTTGATGTTCAAACAAAGTTAATGTCCGCTATTCATCATCATGAGATTTAAGAGCCTAAAATCTAAGCTCCTCAACTTTGCAAACTCTCGCTCGCACAATACAATATTAACAAAGTCTTACACATATACATACATAGTTTTTTTTGCACTTTCATATAAGATATTATATATATATTTTCCTCTATTTTACTGAAACAAATCTATGATTAATATATCACTGAAATATTTGGTTATTTCGATTTTGGTGTAATCCATGTTGTAAACATAATCTTTTCGTAAAATATCGGTACGTGTCGTGTTACAATTGATTATGGAATCGTGTCAGGTGGCGTTCTAAGGCCTCTTAACTGAAGTTGCTGTCAATACAAACATTAAGATGTTGACTTCCAACGTTGGCCCCGATCATTTACAGAAACTATGGCGCATCCACTGACAGCCCAGTTAGGGTGGAAAAAGGACTAGATGGTTCCAGCAAGTAATGGACTGCGATTTGTGACTTTATTGAAAAGGTTATTTTTAATTAGGTTTTATAGATAATTTTATTTGATTTAGAACTTCTTTAGACGTGTAATGATAAATGTATTTTTAATTGACTGACGAAATAAATTTAGCCCGAAATAATGATTTAATTATTGTGTTAAGTCATAGTATGAACTGAACGTATTTTTAGTAGCAAATTCCCATACAAACTTACAAATTATGATTTATTTGTAATAAAAACACTAATCATATGTGTTTTTTAATGAATTATGATGTTTTCTGGATAAATCGATAACATCCGCTTTGAGTATGTTTTATTTAAGTTATTTATTTAGATGCTCATTACATGTTGCATGCAACAATTGATAAACAAGATCATGCAAGACAATAAATAATATGCCATAACATATAATAATTACCCCAAATTATTTTATACAATTAATAAAAATCCTATCCTATAATATAAAATGTCCTCTAGAGACTACTCTTTAGGGATAGCCTCAAGGAGACTGGCAACATTTCCCTTCTGTATAGCGAGGCTAATACGTTGGTATTTCTACCATTAAATAATTATAAATAATAATTAAATAATTGCCTCCTCGACCTCCCGCGGTGACTCTTCAGGCTGGGGTCGTATCATTGATGATTTTGCGATGTCTTGAAAAAAAAAATGGTGGCTAGAACGCTGTCCGCATTTATTCGCTGAATCGCTTAATTGCACAGTAATAATAAGACAATCAATAAGTATCGAAACTACTATTGATTATTTATTATTATTGTATATTACTTGTGCTATAACAAGTAGAACAAAAATAGTCCAAAATGGATGATATCATTTGTTTTTTATTCTAATATAGTCGTGCACGACGGAATAATAATAGTAGGCATATTTTCTTTATAGCTTTATTATAGAGCATAATTATTATTATTTCACCACTTAGTGACAGACACGACACGGACACCGATAGACAAGAATAGCCTCAAGTGACGAACACGCCAATAGAGAACAACGAAGCCTGCTGCGGGAAATATAGAAGCCTGCGCCGAAGCTCTGCCTCAATCTGAACATGTGGTTTTATTGAAGATCGTCGGTTCCTGCCGCCCGGATAATAGGTGCATCGGGATCGTTCGCCTGTCGACTCGACCTCCCGTTCTCGAGGTTTATGTGGCTGACTTTCGTCGGTCACGTATCCTCGATTACGGGGGTCGTATACGTCAGCCCGGTTCCGCACAGCTGAAAATCCGTAATTGACGACATTAACGAGTCCCGTACTCAGTGTTCAGTTAGTTGTAAATTCTACACATTCACACTATAGAGTTTTAAAAAGAGGTGTTTTTAAGGTCTACGTTACATCCAGCTGACAATATCCAACCACTATAATCCGATATTAAACCCTACGGTTTACAAATTGTGTTCAAATTGGCTGATGCAGTGTTTTGAAGATGGTCGCGGCAGATAACTTTCTTGGCTGTGTTATTATCAGATAGGTGCAGCGATACGACTGTATTATGTCTTATTTATGAAGTTATTACAGACCCTGGTTTTGTTCACCACGCCTCGCTTTGTGCCTTCTTTTAAAACAACCTTATCACTTCTTCTCTATTCCGCAATCGACCAACACGCACAGGCTAAAATATTCAACCACATACCATAGCCAATATACCAACGGTACTCTTAAATTTGAACGCTGCATTTAGGCCGGCATAGTGGTAGAGATAGATGTCGGTCTTTAGTGGCAGCTCCCATTCTTGGTCCTCGCATACCGCTTTTTTTTATACTAGCCCACCTGATGGTAAGTGGCGCGAAAAGCCCATGATCGTTAGCAACTGGAATCAGGCACTCATGACTGATATCAGTCCCTAACACTATGCCGGCTTGACTGGGCATGATGGCAATTCGAGCCTGATCCCGAAACGTGTGGATACACTTTACTAGGTTTATACACTTTACGGTGGATACTTCCCCGCCCTGGCAGACTAGGCAAATTACCACCATCAGTCCGCCTACCACTTATAAAAGCTCCAAATGGCCACAATGTCATGTCGTGTTCAGCATAGAAAGTATAATCACGACCGAATCCCTTCCGGGGTGGTCAGAAGTCCTTAAGAAGCGGACTCACATTTAGCCAACTTTACTATAAGCCCATCATGACAAGTGGCAAGCCCGTCGATGTCTAGCGATGTCACCTAGGATGTATTTTGCTGACACGGCTATATTACACGGGCGTAGCCGGGTCAAGCACCTAGTTTACGATATTTATGTTCTAGTGATTAGATTTAGTTGATAATGTTTTTTTTTGTAGATTTTTTTTGAGTACACCTAAAACTATATTACAAACGGGCCAAAACTAGTTAGCTAGTTGTTACAATAACACAATAGTATCTTAAAAACCTGATATAATAATAACGGCCGGTTGCAGAAAGACTGATTATCTTTTGACATGTTTAACGTATGCGTATGAGGCATGTCGTTGGCTGAAATAACCGAAGATACGATCAATAGCAATCAAGCAAAACAATATAATTTAATATCACAAATATTTACTTCCCTTTATATATATTTATATATTACTAAAATAAGTATATATATTTATGTGTTTTATTGGTTAGAATTGCACCCCAGTTATTTATACTGTATCACTTTCCCAATAGTTCGCTGGTAGAAAAAGCCGAAATGGCTTTAAGTTCGCCTTTGCACATACTTTAAGTTAAGTGCAATAAAGTATTTTAATAATAATAATCACGTGGCGTATATAAAATGTTGATCATGGATTATTTTAACTATTCTCTCTGCAACCGACCGTAAGAAGAGTTTGCAGTCACTGACGAGAAAAAATATATTTCATAAACCTGGTGTCATTATGTATGGTCAATGATCTATGACCAAATACTACCAGATGATGTTCAGAAGCAAATATTAGTGAATTGACAGCATCTGTCAAATCTAAACATTGCAGCAAGTTCAATGACCTTATTTCGTAACTTCTTACGTCAAATCTCGATCAAGGTAACCAGCAAACACGTTCACTACAATTGTCTACAATGAATATTTACGACATGAAAATGTACACTCTATTGTATTAAGCAAAAGGATTAAATTAGCGCCTACCAATATGGTTGTTGAGATCTCTTATTGTTAACAGTTTTCGAATAAGATTTTTAAATTTCGAACAAATTTTATTATGATTCGCGCGTTTTATTGGGCCTAATGGAGGGGTTCACACTTTTTTATCGATGTTTTTGCCTTTTTATATGGCTTTTATTGCTTAAATCGATATTGATCTAATGCGAGGCATAAATACAGTAAAATAATCATCGATCCACTTTTGTTAAACAGCGACTTTAAGTTTAGGCGTACTCATAAGTTAAATTGCGCCCGTGCTCATATTCTTTCTAGAGTACTGTAATGTAAAATATTACTAGGTAGTAGTTATATAATGAGAATATTTTTATTTTATTATTAGCATAGCAAATGAGATAATCAAGACACACAAATAATAATTTGGGGCCAATAACTGAATTCTTACTCAGCGGCATTCTTTCACTTAAATTGCCGCGATAAAAAAAAAACAAGGGAGGGTTACTAAGATAAAAATTAAAGAAATGTTATTAATTATTTTAAATTGAATTATATAAGCTTATTTCTGTGTCTGAAGAACCCTGGAGTGCCTAGGAACTCTGCCAAATTTTATTAAATTTGGTCTACTAGTACCTATGTCAGATGTACATCAGATGGTGACGTCATGTCCGGACATTTGATGATGCCATGACAATTTATTAACGATTCCATAATTTTGTCTTTGTGAAACAATGGCATAACGTGTTTTGACGCACAGGCTTGCGTGGCCTACACACCTAGTAGTGCTGTTTGTGCATATGTATGCGTCGGGTGTGTCCAGGCCCTCAGTTGGTCCCGCGCCCCAATTGCGTGATATCGGATGATTAAGAAAACAGCAATAAATAACCAAAATTTGTGATAAATCCGTTGGGATTATTTTGATATATTCCTTTAATACCTTAAAAAGGCTTTGATACATTTAAATGTTTAATGGACAGTTGTAGGATTTGTTAGTCATGTAGCATTTAATATACGGTATATAAAATCACCATAGTTTTTATTATCGCCTAACCTACGCCTACAGATGTAGTGCATAATAGTTTTTCATCGTATTTTTTCGGAAAAGTTCGAATTATCGTGCTCTTTCAATAAGCTTCAGTACCATTTGACACTAATTAATAGAGATCCAGAGATTTGACACTAATTAATAGATATGAAAGTGTCACTCATTTAATACAATAATTATTGGCACTTCGGTTGCCGTCGTATTTCGATTGAGAACCGAGTTTTTCCGATAGAAATACATTATGCAATTTATCTGTAAATATATATATATTAATGCACTTATCATCCATTAGCAAACTTATAGGTTAACGTCCGTGGTCTAGCACGGACTTACCGTGGATTTAAACTCGGAAGTATCGGGTTCGATTCCTGGTCGGGACACAATAAATGATTTAATTATTTATGTTATATTTCTTGAGTTTGGTACGCTAGAAACATCGACGAGCTTGCCACTTATCATGATGGGCCTATGTTGGCTAAATATAAATCGGGATATGGTCGTAATGATATTTTACATTTTTACCTTACATCACGTTTATTTTAAGCGACATTAAACACACTGCACTCACCAGATGGTAAGTGGTACGCCAGGTCCAAGAATTGGAGCAACTGACGCCAGCCACTGACGACTGACATCAGTCTACCACGGCTTAACAAGATATTTTTTCAACCTTCGATTGAAGGACTCCAGTTTATGAAACAAACTGGCTGGGAGGGCATTCTGAAACTTCAGCGTCTGACAGATATAAAAGTCGCCAATACGGTACTGGGGGTGCATATTTTGGCCGGTGAGTGTGGTTCGGTTGCGAAATAGAATAAATAAACAAAATAAATAGATAAGCTGCAGTGATTCGAGAGTTTTAGACACTGTAATTCGTCTACTATCCGAAGCGCCCGCCTCTGCTGGACATTGAGACATGTTTACATGAATCCAGCTGGATTTAACTTCAACATACAGTGAAACTGCTGTGTAGATTACGACATTACGATGGTTTTAAATGTCATAAAGTTTTGGTGAAACTAGTTGTTGTTAGGTACACCTGTCATTTAAGCGACAGGAAATTAACTTCTATTCATTGACTTTGTTATATGTAACGGGGCAATTAATAATAATAATACATTATTTATTGTACAGAACCAAAAAAATTGTCTGTACAAAGGCTTAATCTTCTTCGATCTTAATGCTAAAATAGCATTTTCTACCAATTTACCTTTAAGGATGGGGAGATATTAGAAGCGGATGAAAAAATCATATTTTATATATATATATTTATATATGATCTAGAATATTTTAGTTAAGTAATTTGTAATTATTATTTAAACCTTACTTCCTTCGAATAAATCTATGAATAATGAAAATAATTGAATATAAATACATACTAATTATAATCACGATCGTATCAATTTCGGGGTGGTCAGGAAAAAGCAGATTCACATTTAGCCAGTTTTACTATAGGCCCATAGCCTACCAAACTTGAGAAATCCCACAAATAAATTCAATAAATTATTGTGTTCCGACCAGAAATCGAACCCGGTACCTCCAAGTCTAAATCCACGGACTTAACCGTTAGTCTCTAGGTCATTATATAAAAATACTAAAGGAGTCCGCAACGCCTAATATACACAAATAAGTACTAAAAACTAAAAATATTTACCCATGACTTGATCATGGCAGTATACCAAAAATACTTGCAGCATTCTCCCGCTGCACATCATGAAGATTTGCTGCGCGAAAATATGCCAGCCCTCTTGTCACATACCGTATTTACCAGCTGCTTCAAAAAATTAAACTTTATAAATTTACCAATGTCGATGCAGAGAATTAGTTGGCCAAGGAGTTGTCAAAGCGGACGCAAAGGTCTGGAGACAGGAAGGCTGACAATTATTTCTGCCAACGTATTAGCCAAGCTGTACAGAGGGGAAATGTTGCCAGTCTCCTTGGGACTATCTCGGACATTTTTTATTTATAGTTTAGTTTATTTCTAATTTTATTATTTAGGTAGCTTTTAATTTATATTTAAACTATTAATTTTACTTCACATTTATAAATAGTTTTAATATAAAGATTTACATTTACAACAAATTAAAATATTTTTTTACTGGCGTGGGATTTCAATGCCCAGTTCAAACATTGGTCAATGCTTCAATAAGTTACGATTCAATTACGATACCTACTCACCCCGCAACCGATAATGGTCGTGATGATGTTGATTAACTTGGCCCACCCAAAATATCATGTCATAAGCAATCATAACTACCGGTCATTTTAACCTGTTGAGGTTGACCATTCGTACGTCAATTAATAGGATAAAAATAAATTTAGGATTACCAATGCGGTGCTTGCTTGTGAAACGTACATATGCAGAGAAAATCGATGACTTAACAATAATTGACTATGTTTTCTCGACCTAAATAAATAATTTTACACCCATAGACTAAGCAATACAGATCGAAATGCTTTGCCTTAGGATTTAACCTTCATTTTCAAAGCTTTTTTTTTATTATGGCACAGTCATAAACGTTTTAAAAATAAAATATGACCTTTAGGGTCAATACGTAAACAAATTGTACTTTAAATAGAATTCTATTGCTGCTACTTAACTATATCCGTGGTCTAGCGGTTAAGTCCGTGGATTTAGACTCGGAGGTACCGCGTTCGATTCCTGGTCGGGACATTATACATTATTTAATTTATTTGTGATATTTCTCAAATTTGGTACGCTAGAGACATCGACAAGCTTGCCACTTGTCATGAGACGGGCCTGTAGTAAAGTTGGATTAATAGGAATCCGCTTCATTAAAAAAAAAGCGTGGGTTCTGACTACCCACGGTCGTGATGATGATTATGATATAAGTAATAACAATATTATTTAAACAAAAAAAAAAAACACCTTTTGAAAAAGTAAGAGATTTTTAAGCAATATAACGGAATGAATAGAAAAAAATCCATAGAAAATTGACAGTTTCATTCGAGCAAATCGAGCGGACATGCATGTCGAAGGCTTGAGAATCGGGTTCTAATTTTTTTTGTGTTATTGATGAGTTCGATTCCTATAAATCTATAATCTTCGCCAATACACTACGGATGCAATTATATATTAAGGAAATTAAAAAAAAAAGTTTGTAAAAATATAAAGAAAACTTTCCTGTAATTAAGGAAATGTATGGTACCCCAAGTTAATAAGTTAAATGCTCTAACAGTAGTATAATTTCGGGTAATGTTTGTCGGTGCCGTGACTTACGGTTTCCTTGGCTTTCTCCTTATCGACTTATAAAAAGACAGGGAATTTCAATGATATTTTTAAATAAAATAAAAAAATTTGGCCTACACTTTCCACGCCCCGGTCAGACGTATTTTTAATGACAATTTAGTAATTCCACAAGTTGGTATTAACGGAAGTGTTGTAAATCTATTGGGGGTTCGAATTACGCCCTTTATGGATTTTAAGAAAAGCGTTTTTACCGGGCTATTTTCTTACTCCCATACATTTACTACACATATTTTCTTATATAATTTGTACTATATAAAAATAGACGAGTATATGAAATAATAATTTATTCATTATCGTTAACTTTTGTCTCTAAATAAATCCTACTGTTGGATATAGTCCCTCCCCCAAGACTTTTCGCAACCCTCATCCAACCCCCGTCACCGACCTTCTTTAGGTCCCACACTGCAAAACTGTTTGTCACATCGGTCCTGCGGCAGATGTGTTCTACCCATTGCCACTTTAGCTTTCTAATTTTGAATGCTATGTCAGTAACTTTGGCTCTCTGTCGAATATCTACGTTTCGAATTCTATCCATCAGAGAAATACCAAGCATAGCTCTCCTTTGCTTGCTCAGCGCCACTGAATTTGTGGACCAGAATTACTGTTAGTGTCCACATTTCTGCTCGGTCCGATATCACAGAAAGGGAGAAGGACAACCGAACCACACGCACAGGCCAAAATATGCATCCACATACCATACCCACTATCCCTACGCGTAGTCATAAATTTCGAGACTCTTACATCTGTCGCACGCTGAAGATGTGGAATGCTCTCCTAGCCAGTGTGTTTCCCCACCTGGAGTCCTTCAAGCGAAGTTTAAAAAAGCATCTTGTTAAAACGGCATAGTGGTAGAGACTGATGCTGGTCATTAGTGACTGGCGTCAGTTGCTCCCATTCTTGGACCTCGCGTACCGCTTACCATTAGGTGGGCGCGATGTCACATGTCGTGTTCGTGTCGTGTCGTTAGAAAAAAAAAGGGCTTCTGTCTTTAAACATTGTGGTATGGACTATGAGAGGATGTGCCGAATATTGCCGAAGAATATTTAATTTGGCTTCGCGTATATACATTCAGTTTTTTAATTTCCGGTTCCGCACATTAAGTCAATGGTACAGATCATTTGTTTTGATTATTCTATAAATTATGACCATTTTATTGGGTAGGTAATTTGTTTTACATCCAAGTTTATGTCGATCGATGGTCAGATTTATTGTAATTATCGAGAAAAAATCTGTATAATTAATTATAATTAGCTGCTTGTAGAACGAAATTCGATCGGTGTTTGATATTAAACATTCCGGAATTTGTAATCGTGTTTCTGCTGAAGTCGGTGAAGCGTTCTTTAGCTATGTCCATACCATTGCGCTTGCATTTTTATCTTGCATGCAATAGCCCTGGGTTTGCCTGCAATATTCCGAACGTTTTAGCAAAGAAATTACAGAAGGTAAGGTTAAAAATCCGTCGCTAACTTGTGTGGCCAGTAAAAGCCAGATGTATGTCTTGGAAGCTCCATCTCCAGAAGTGGAGTTCTGGGATTCTGTGTTCTAAGAGCTGTGGTAATGAGGCGGATTCATATTTAGCGAACTTTACTATAGGTCAATCATGACAAATGGAATGGAACCCGGTAACTCAGCGTCTAAATCCACGGACTTAACTTAAAAAGTTTTTTTATTTTTTTATAGTAGGTATGACCGTACCGAGCGATTAGATGCAGCGCATTCGTCGCTATGCATTTATCGAGGTACTTTTTTTATACTGGCACAAGCCCAGTGGCGCGCAAGGTCCATGGATGTTAGTAACTGGAATCAGATAGGATTTTTTTATGACTCACCAACAGAAATCGTTATCAAATGTCGAGACTGCTGCACAGGGGCGTGTGGTTCAGTTGCAGAATGGAGAGGAAGGAAATGAATTAGATTATTAGGTTCTTCAAAACACCTGCCATAGGACTCTCCGCTGCTGGAACACAGGATACAGCTGCATACAGTCAAGTAGACAGCCTAGCCTCCAGTAGCGGATAGTTTAAAATAAATTATTAGTTATACTAAATATAGATTAAGTAATTATTTTTATTATTTTGTTATTAGATAGATAGTTCAGACGTGACTTAGGTAAAGAAGTTTTGTGAAGAAATCTTCACTTCCACTACATGTGGCGCCACCACCTTCCCCTAACCTATCTCTGAAGTGAAGTCAAGTGCCAACTCATGTTTAATATGTTTTACTTACATAAAATCATTATTTTACTGCCCACTTATCACTTTCCACTCACAACATAAAATAGTGATGGGAAACGCTCTCGATAGATACCGACTATAAATTTATCGATAATCATACTTTATTCGGGGGTCGGAAACTCATTAAAACTTTACGATCTCACTCCGAGGCGAATTTAGGCGAAATTTTAGATTAGGCAGTAGTAAAAAAATATGTAAATGGGTTTTTGATTGCATCGAGTTTGGGAATAAGAGCTATATATGTAATAAAATGTTATCATTAAGTGTCTGTCGGTTGGTCCTTTCTCAGTGATTTTTTATGCCGATGTCTGGATTTATCTGGACGATAGCACTTCTTAATGGGTCGGGGAGATCCAACTTTCTTAATACTTATTTAATTACGGGAGAATTTATTTAATTATTGCGTTTAAGGCGCGTCTAGACTACGCCGCCGCCGCGTCGACACCGCACCGCTTATATCCATGTATCCAAAGCCCCATGCTTTTGGTTTTGCCTTGTTATTGTACTTTAAAAAAAAATACTAGAAAGACATGTGACCTTGCTCCAACCTAATGGTAAGCGGCTTGCAACGCCCATGTATGTTAGTAATTGGCATCAGACACTAATTACTGATATCAGTCCTTAACACTATGCCGGCTTGACTAGATGCTTTTACACACTTCGCTTGGAGGACTCCAGTTTATAGTCGTAGGAAAGTAGAAACACAAAGGCTGGCACAGCATTTCACATCTTTATCGTGCAACAGATGTATGAGTATACGAGAGATAATATAAGCTAAAGTACCTATGTATAAACCAAACTAAACTGAATGAGTAATATATACAGAATAAAATATTTGCTAGTTCTTTAAGATGAAGTACAATATGCACTATTATAGTTAATTGTGTAATGATTCAGATTACTAATAAATTCCTAAATTCGCAAAATAAACGAATTGTATTAAAATTTATTAGATAAAGATAAAAACATTTATTTCCAAAATTGTTAGTCAAATTTACAAGTCTTATAGTAAACTAACTTAACGTACTCGTAAATACATTTGCCAAGTAAATCGGCGAGCAAAGATATTAAACATAATTAATTACGTGTATTATTAGAGCAGTGGTGGCTCGGTTGCGAGAACGCTTACCTTAAAAATCCTAAAAAGGTCGGTACGAACTCCGGCATGCACGTACAGTTGTCATAGATTTACAATTTTACCGTTTCTGTGACTCGTAAAGCACGTTAAGCCGTTGGCCCTGATTTCACTAACTTGTGGAATCGTTGATAAATTGGCATTAAAAATTAACATCAGACCCTCGACAACCCGTCTGGCCAGCTTGATGAGTGTCGGCCAAATTATTCTGAAAATTCTGGAAGGCCCATCATCAACAACTCTTGAGTTCTAGGGGCTGTGATGATAAATTTTACAATTTACAATTATATACATAATAATAATATACATTTATTCGAAAAAAATATTTACAACATATAAAATAAAATTAATATTATTATTAAGGATAGGGATATAAGTCCCGTCCGCGTGGAATGGTGGCAAGACGGCTGGCTGCATTTCCCCGCTGAGTTGCAATACTGATTCTCTGGGCGAAGAAAGAGCCAACCCTCTTGTCACCGGAGGAGACGACAAGACGCGGTGTTATGTCTGTGTTATAAATAATTAAAAAATACGTAGGTATCTAATAATGTTAGTAGCGATGGGTGTGCATATTCTGACTTGTACGGGCGTGCGCGGTGAGATTTAGGCGCGGCGAGACGGCGCGGGCCCTGTCTACACGCGACCTAAGAGGTTCCACACATTTTGATAATTAATTTCCTGGGTTAATGTTCAACATGGGAAATACAATCCTTGAGGGATCTAAAAAGAATCTATTGACTGAGATGGATACAATGACTAAGAAATTGTGTTTACTTATTAAATACTGTTAAAATATTTGCCATTAACTAACCCAATAATGTTTAAGTAACAGAATAGGGCTACTGGTCTGGACACAATAATTATTTTAATTTATTTCTGATATTCTCAAATTTGGTACGCTAGAGACAACGATATTGCCACTTGTTATGGTGGGCCTATAGTAAAGTTGACTAACTGTAAATCTTAAAAAAAGCGTGTTTTTTGACCACCGCGGAAAGGTTACTGTCGTGATGACAATTTTATTTCTTTTATTCTCAAAACTTGTTACTTTTAAACAAACATTCGACTTTCACTAATACATTTGAATGATTATGATATGACGAACTTTAAATGGAGTAATTTTTGAACTGAGTATTTATTTGTTTTTTTTTTCAACTATGCACATTGACCTTTTAAGACCTTAATAAAGAAACCTACCTATTAATTATTTACTTGAAACAAGTGTTCAAATTTGGAATGCGAAATATATACCGAATCAGTTTTCAGCTCACGGTGGCTGATAAGAAATTTGTTAATGAATGTCAGAAAGAACAATAAGGATAAGGTGTTTAAAAAAAAATGTTGCTACAATTACAGAAAATTCACTGCTTTTTTATATTTAGGTGAGAATTAAAAACAGATCGCTATCTTAACGATTACGTTCGGTAAGTCATAAAAAAATATTGCCACTTGCAAAATCAAATTTACAAGATTTGCTCAATATCATTAGATCCAAAGGACGGTAAGTAATATTTTAATATGATAACTTATGTCATTAAAAACTCAAGACAATTTCATATTAACTCATTTCATGACCTAAGATATAACTGCCTCCGTGGTCTAGCTCTAGACTCGGATGTACCGAGTTCGATTCCTGGTCGGGACACAAAAATATTTAATAATTCATCAAAATGTAATATTCATATAATCTTTGTGATATTTCTTGAGATTGGTACGCTAGAGACATCGACAAGCTTGCCACTTGTTATGATTGGCCTATAGTAAAGTTAGCTAAATGTGAATCTGCTTATTTATAAGCGTGGTTTCTGACCACCCCGAAAGAGAAACGGTCGTGATTATACTTTAAGACCTAAGATTTGTATTATATTTATTCCTTTGCAACAAGCAAAAATTTTTAAAAGTTGGCTGCTGTCACACGGTAAAACTGTATCGATAATATTCGATAACTTTGCGAGCTGTGAAAGTTCGTCGCTAAATAGTTTGCTAATTTGACAGATAAATTCGATACGATTCCGACATTTTTATGACTAAACGATGCCATTTTTAACAAGATTGTGAAGCTGTCGTCGTCACTGGCGGCGGCGCAACGCAAAATAAACTAAACGGACGAGACGTAATCCAAGGCTGTGACGTCATTTAAGTTTTCGACAATCGTGAAATCGCTAAGATAGCATTCGTTATCAAATGTCGAGACTGCCGGCCCTGGGTAATTATATTAAAAATAAAAAGTTTAAATTACACTTAAATAAATGTTATACAAAAATCCACACTATGCTTTGGTGGTGCGCCTTTCGATCATGTCCTGGAAGAGTTGTTTATAGTGTACAAAGCCGTGTTGACTGTGATAACGCTGTCGGCCGCGGGCAATCGGGGCAAAACCGATTGCCAAACCAAATAAGTAGAGGACTTTGACAGACATACGCGCATGTGCAGGTCTAATTAAATATACTAATAACTTTCTTAGCAATACAGGGATTAACCGTGCGGGTGCCGGGTCCAACGTACGTGGGACAGAAGAGAATAATGGTGTCTCATGCTTACGACCGACTATGGGGTGGTTTAAAAAGGAAACCCCCTCTTTTTATTGCGCAATAAGAAGCCTTGGAATATCGTTCCATAATTTTATTGACTTAGACGCAATTGTTTCAGTAGGTGGTGCAAATATTTTGCTGGAATTCCTCTCGTATCAACTTCTTCTGCGTAAAGTTGAGTCATGATCATTTCTTCGGTGCGATTATAATATTCTCTCGACTTGTCTTTTGGGATATGTAATTATCATAAACATTCATAAAGCTATACATTTAAATTTTTACTAAACATTTCGCTCCTGCTTATTGTTGATAAGTCTAGATTTAAATTTTTAAATAATAATTTACCTTCATATTTATTTATAATTTTAATTATACATACATACATACATATCTTCACGCCAGGACCCTTGCAGGGTAGGCAGAGACAATTAAGCGCCACTTGTCACGATCTCGACATACCTCTTTCGCTTCTTCGACATTCATCAACCTCTTTATACATGCCCTTTTGTTTCGATGGCTTTTTATTGCACATTCACCTATTTTTATTTATTTAAAAAACTTCATTGCACAAAGTACATAGGCGGACTTAATGCCCGAAGACATTCTCTGACAGCCAAACCTTAGGGACAAATTTAAACAAAACTAGGTGCAATCATAGAAATAATAATAATACTATAATTATGAAAGGTAATTTAATAGGATTATTATATACTATTGTTTTGTTTATTTGATCGTGATAAGTGAGTCTTGGCTGCAAGCAAGCCTTTCCTTATTTTTGTCCCTATGCTTTCTTTTGTACCCACCTTTTTGCGTATTTCGTCATTACGTATGCGGTCCGTCAAAGTAACACTGCATATCCGACGCAAACCTCATCTTAATTATATGTTTAATTTATTGGATATTATTTTAAAATATAAAAAAAAATGAATACTACGGATACGAATATACGAGTATGTCCCGTCCGCGTGGAATGGTGGCAAGAACGCTGACTGCATTTCCCCGCTGAATTGCAATACTGATTCTTTGGGCGAAGAAAGAGCCAACCTTCTTCTCACCGGAGAAGACTAGAGGTGGTGTTACGTCTTTTAGAAACTTTTTAGCTCTTAACTTTCATAATTAAAATTGACACTTTAAATACCAGTAAAAATAATAAAGTTAGTAAAATAACGTTTTTTTTTATTTTCATTTAATAAAAAAATTGCAAACATACTATATGTTTATATTAAATGATCTAACCACTACTATTTACTATGGAAATTTATGTTTTGCTTGGATATCGTAACAAAGATAGACTGAAGATTTAAAAAAAAATATATATATAATATAGTTTAACTAGGTGAATAATCTAGCTGCGTGTGGCCCAAATAGAGGCCACAGTACTTTATAGCCCATTAACAACATAATTCACATCGGACTATTGGTTTTATATTAATTTATATAAATATTTTCATTCTTAGTGATTTAAAGGATCGCCTATTATTCCCGTTGGTACGAGGCAATAATGTGGATAAGACATATTTTTTTATTATGTTTAATTAATTAAATACACGTAATGAAGAGACGAAGAAAATCCTTGATTTGTCGTCATAGTTTTTTTTACGTTACTCTGCATCTACGAGTATAAGCTTGAGTTCCATTAAAATAATGTATCTGTACTTGTAACGTTCAAAGTATAAAATGGCGTCGATTGTACCAGCTGGCGACTGACCTTCGAAATAAAACTATCGACGTCATTTTTAACTTTAACCAAATTGTTTAATAATCAAAAATACTTATTGCTGGCAATTATTTCTGCCAACTTAGCCTCGCTACTGAGAGATGTTGCCAGTCTTCTTGGGACTATCACTGAAGGGTCGTCTCTAGAGGACATTTTTTACTTATAGTTTATTTGTTATTAGGTTTAGTTTATATTTATTTTATTTTTTACTTTTAAGTAGTTTTAATTATTTCATTTAAATAAAGTGTTATTTCTGACTAGAATATTCTCATTAAAAAATACTTATTTCTAGGTTTTCACAATAAAATAATCCTACAATGAGGCTTTTACAAAAAATCTCAATACTACTAATAACAGACAAATGTGTTCCTGCTAACTAAACTAATAGCCTTTCAACTACTGTAAAATATATCTAGCCGGATAGTCACAATTACAGAAAACTTCGTTTTGGTACAATCCACCCTAAGAGAGGTGATATTTCTTTAGTATCTTGCATTTTTTTTTGCTAAATTGGGCTTTTTTATTTTTGTATTTAGTACAGGCGCGGTGGTGGCTCGGTTGTAAGAACGCATACATTAAATCCTACAAAGGTCGGTTCAAACCTACCCGGCATGTACCAATTAGAAATACACTTTTCTTACGTACATTTGTCATAGATTTACAACACCACCTTCCCGTGCCTATGTCTATTGACATCATATCCTCGCCAAGCCGTCCGGCCAGCGTGGCGAGTGTAGGTCAAATTCTCCAGTTGTGGAAGGCCCATCTCCAGCAGTGGAGGTCTAAGACGCTGTGTTCTTAAAAATAGTAAAATAGTTGTAAGTTCCCCAAACATAAATAAATAAAATGTTAACTAATATTTATTACCTTACTCATTAGTTAAAATTATTCCTAATAATTGTAATACATTAACAAAAAAATACTGTATTGTTTTATTCTTTTAAATTAAAGACACTTAATTTAAATTAATACTAATATAAAGCAAAAAATATTATTTCAAACAAATAGATTCACCGTGCGGTTGCCGTGTCTATTGTGTATTAGAAACTTTTGGTTTAATATTTCGGGCTTGTGACTGAGTTTAATTCAAAACTTTTATAGCTTTTATTAGACAACTTAGCTACGTTACTTAGCGATTCCTTAGTAGGTAGCTACGGATTATTTAAGTGAAACATTTCACTCTCGTCTATCTGTATCCAGGATTATAAATTTAGAAATAATTAATATTTATTTTAAAATTTATATTGCTTCCTACTAAGGAAAAGCTAAATAAGGAAGCCAACTTGTCTAATAAAATCTATAAACATTTTAAACTACTGTCTAAGTTGGACTGTTGACACTTACGAGTACTTCATTCATACGCAGATTTAAACTTACTCCTGGCACTTTCTCTCACCTTATTTTGAATTAATGCATAAATATTAGTACATTTCACAGTCGCTGGGGCTCAAAGACAGCAACAAGTATGATAAATGACCCGTTAGAGAATCGAGCCTTGACAATTTCTATTAATTTTAACAGCTTTAATGCCACTAATTTCTAATACAGTTTACGCTTATTTGTTAAACTGTACTTATATTGAAGTAATATACAAATAGTATAAAATAATTACAATATAAATTAAAACTACTTAAAAATAAATATTAAAATAAATATAAACTAAACCTAATAAAAATATACTATAAGTAAAGAATGTCCTCTAGAGAGGGTCGGTGATAATCCCAAGAAGACTGGCAACATTTCCCCTCTGTATAACTAAGCTAATACGTTGGCAGAAATAATTTCCAGCTTTCCTGTCTCCAGACTTTTCCGTTAGCCGTTTGGACAACTCCTTGGCCAGACGCTTGGCTAAGTGTCCCCATGTGCCCATCGTCTCGACCCCAAATATTATTTGTTGAAAATTCTAAGCTTAGACGTAAGGGTCATTTAAAATAGTCGAACATAACACATTCTCACTTTAAATAAACCCTGTTATACGCGATTATGATTACGATTTGTTTGATGTGTCAAATATCAAAATGAAGCCAACGATCGTGTTTTTAAAATCAACTCAACCAATCTATGAATGTACAAAAACCTAATTATGTTCTTTTCATTACTATTTTGTAACAAAATAATCGTTAATTTTATTAACTACTATATAAAACTAAAATAATGACAAAAAAAATCACACAATCTATTTATGTTCAAACCTACCCACTAACATTGTATTTCATTAACAAACTTCTTTTACCAAACAATCATAAACTTAATAAATTGCCTCCGTGGTCTAGCGGTTAAGTAAAATAGGTGATAGGCAGACTAATGGTGGTAACTTGTCCAGTCTGCCGGGGCGGGAAGGTATCCACCGTTCGTGCCGATAAACCCAGTAAAGTGTATCTACACATTTCGGGATCAGGCTCGAATTGCCGCAATTCCCAGTCAAGCCGGCATAGTGTTAGGGACTGCTGCGAGTCTGATTCCAGTTGCTAATATTCATGGATCTGGCTCCCCACATCGGGTGGGCTGCGCCACATGTCGAGCTAGTACAAAAAAAAGTCCGTGAATTTGCACTCGGAGGTACCGGGTTTGATTCCTGGTTGAGACACAATAATATTTATTAATTAATATTTTTATAAATTTTATCCAAAGTTTTTAATTTTAAAAATTAATAAATAAAATTATTATTTAATTTATTTGTGATATTTCCCGAGTTTGACGCTAGAGACATTGACGAGCTTGCCACTTGTAATGATTGGCCTATAGTAAAGTTGGCTATATGTGAATCCGCTTCTTTAATGTATCTGACTAACCCTGAAAGGGAAACGGTCGTGATAACACTTTTTACTTTAATTTATGTTTTATATTTTAAAAACAAAAAAAAATACATTTTCCTAGCCGTATCCATACAATTCAAACTAACAGGAAGAAATTAAAATCGGTTTAAGGATGTTTATAGTGGGCTAGCTGGACCGTTAGCGCTTACTGCCCACAAACTAACTTAATCGATAGTTCCACATCCCTAGCGCATGCCACTAATTCTCCTTAATCGATATTTGGATCACTTTGAATTTGAATTCACATCACTAAACGCCAACTGAGCACGCGATGCAGTGACTAAACATCATTTAGAATAATTAAGTTTAGGGTTATTCAAATTATGATCTAATGTTATTAGTATGGTGACACAAATTTACAATAAGTTTCCAAATCCATCCGTGAAGTCGAGAACATGAGAGTCTTTAAGTCAAAGCTTCATGGCTTTCTATCTAAGAACCTATTACAGCGTAGCAGACTATCTTTCCGAAACTTGAGAGGAACAGTTAGCATGCCCTCACCCATCACCAACATTGTAAAATTAATTTTTAATGTTGTGTATATAATTATTGTATCTCCAATGGACGAGACATAGCGACCACCATAAATAATGTACTTATTCAAAAACCTATAATCCACAATAAAATACTTTTGATTTTGATTTAATTTTATTAAGTCACCATCACAGCCCCCAGAACATATGGTCTTACATCCATATTCTAAGACGTTTTCCCAACGGCTCCTTCACTCAATTATTCCTTCCAGCTGTCAAATGCACATTATAAGAATATAGATGTTCATAGGTAGATTTTTGACGGTAGTGTCAGTTCAAAATTAGAAACAGACGTTTGATTATTTTCATTCCATATCTTTATTGTGCGACAGATATATAAGTCTCCAAATTTATACGTACGCGAAGGGATGGTGACTACAGTATGTGGGTGCATATTCTGACCTGTGCGTGTGGTTCGGTTGCGGAATGGAGAGGAAGGAATTAGGTTATAGAGCTCTTCAAAGCCATAGTATAGCCGGTAGAACACGCTTAGAGAAGCTACATCTCGGTGAAGCTGCAGGGATTCGAGAGTTCCAGATATAGTGGCATCGTCCACAATTCGAACAGCTCGCCTCTGTGAAGTACTTGACGGAACCATCCCAAAGGTGTGAACAGTATTCCACGCATGATCTGACGCTGTGCTTTGTATAGTAACAGTCTGATTGAAGGCGGGAGAAACTGCTTCACCTTGTTAGTGCAATGCACAGAAAATACGTTCTCAAAATAGTCCAGCGTAGTTTTTTTACTGATGGTACCAATTAGCGCCCTCTCGCACCAGTCACACAAGAAGAACATTAATCAAACTTATTAAATTAATATTAATAACAACACTTTGATATTATAGTAGATAATAAATTAGTTAATTTGTATTTATAGGTTATAGAAAATAATTCGTTTGTTCTTTTAAAATATTGTTCATAAAATATGAAATATAATATAAAATATGAAATAAAATATATAATCTCATATAAAAATACGAGATACACTGATTCTTTTACTGTATCTGCGGCTCGCCAGTGGAATAAGCTACCCTTGGCCATTAGACGTGCACCGTCTGTCAGCGTCTTTAAACGTTTGATAACCACATCGTTCCTGGAGAAACAGAATACAACACTATTTAAATAACTGTGTATTTATTTAAGTTATAATGTAAATGATGTGCTTGTATGTATAGTATAATGTGTAGTATATTAAAATTAGTTAAGTAACACCCTGGCGCCTTCCCACTTGTCCTTGACCCAGGCGCTGCTGCATTAAAAGCAGAGAACCTCAAGCGGCGGAAATACACTCAGCTTATTTGGAGATGTGTTTTTGCGCCGTTTGGAGTTGAAACTCTCGGGCCGTGGGGACCAAGTGCACACGAAATTTTCAAGGTGTTGTCAAAACCGCTCGTCAACACCTCGGGAGACAAAAGGGCTGGGTAATATTTGGGCCAAAGGATCAGTATTGCCATTCAACGTGGCAATGCTGCCAGTATCCTTGGCACCTTGCCCATTGGCAGCGATTTGGAGCAAAATTATTATTTATAATAATTTTTATTTTGTTTTTTCTTCATTTTAGTTTTTAGTTATATTTTTATTTATTAATTAGGTTTATTTTTATTAGTAGTAATTTATGTTTTAAGATGCAAGTTTTTAGTTAAGTAACTTATTAACTGTATCATTTTTTTTATTTTTTTTCATCCGCCTATCACCTTACTTGATCCCCAAGGTTAGCTGGTAAAGAATGCCTACTGGCATTATAGCTTGCCTCTGTACTATTTTTAAGTGCATTAAAGAATTTAAATAAAAAAATATTATAAAAGCATAGCGCGTTGGATTCTGAAACGCTGACGCATTCATTTTTATTTGAGATGTTAGTAATTTTTCTGTTATAAGTTCGTACTTTTAAGATTAAATTAACTATCCAATTAAGCGTTATTAAAATCCATATAATAGGTATATATTAGCGGACCTTATTTTTTTTACATACAGCACATATATGAGTTAAAAAGGTTATCATCAAATTCCAAATACATACATACATACATACATACATATCTTCACGCCAAATCCCTTGCGGGGTAGGCAGAGACAATTGAGCGCCACTTGTCACGGTCACGACATACCTCTTTCGCTTCTTCGACATTCATCAACCTCTTCATACATGCCCTTTTGTTTCGATGGCTTTTCAACGCACAAAATTCCAAATGTTGTAGAATTTGATGCTTTTCTTGGAGTCACTCGCGGCATTATAGCCCAAACACGTCGGGTATAATATGGCAGTTCACAGCGCGGGAAAACTTCAAAAAATAACCTGCAACCCCATATTTAGTCTAATTTATCGTTTTCCATAATTATTTAAATTGTGCATTATTAAACAAAACAACACCACTATTGACTTATACTATCCACATTAAAGTAATTTACAAAACAAAATTTGCACGTCCAAAATGGCACTTAAATATTTTTGTTCTCTTCATAAGACTTTCCCTAGTTCTATTCTTTACAGCACCTAAACTTCGACATCCTGGGTATTTGTGTTGGAAGGTGCTACTGACAGTTTAAGGTAGCCAAGGCTTTCGCTTATGCACACTCAGCCTGCTTTTTTTCTGACTACACATATTTTTGTTGTAAAGAAAATAATATCAATTATTTTTGTAAAAGATGACTCATATTGGCTGTAGAATTCAGGCAGAGTCAAACAAAATTGCCAACAACACATTAAAGAAAGAAAGTTGGTAATTGGCAAAATGAGTGTTGGTAAAATGTTTGTAAAATAAACATCCCATGCTAAGCCTGCAATCTGTCGGCAACATTTTTGATTACTTCATTGCGTGTAATGACGGAGGGCGACCACTTGAATATCGTTTGATACCTACTTAGTCTTAGGGCGGTTACATATCGAGCAAAAATGTGTTTTTTTATTTTTATAATTTTACGCTGATATAAAAAATGTACTATATGTTTTTTAGTTTTTAAAATATTAGTTTTAAGTTTAATTTATATATATATATATATTGTATTTTTATTTTATAAATTTTAACTAATATGGATTCAGCACAGCTAGGCATATATCTCTTAAAACGATTAATCGTCTAAATCATCCGTAATTGTTAATAAAAATTACCAACTACCACCACTACCAAATACTGTAGTATCGTGATAATAATAACATGAGTTGGTTTTGTATTCGTAAAAACTGATCTAATTGGTGTAAAACTTCCAACGTTTTTTGATTTTTGACTTTGATTTACACTATTATTATCGTATATTTAATTATATAATTAATTTATAATGACTGAATTATTATTAAATATAATATTGAATTACCGTATGCCTATTATAGTCAGATTGTTTAAAATTTATAGGGTAATGTACATATATTAACACGAATGTAAACAATTTAAAATATAAAGTTCTTTTTTTTATATTGGGTCAAATTTTTAAATAAAATAAGCAAGAAAACTATCAACACTATTAGGGTGATCTGAAATCACGTTTTTTTTAAGAAGCGGATTTACATATAGCATACTTAATTTTGGGCCCTTAATGACAAGTGATAAGCTCTTCGGTGTCTCTAGCGTACCAGTTTCGGAATTATCAAAAATAAATGAAATAAATTAATATGTCCTGACCAGAAATCCGACCTCTGCGTTTAAATCTTTGGACAGTTAAAAAAAAAATCCTCAATATTTGATTAAATTCGGTGTATAGTCGGCCTATCTTTAAACACACATCTTCCGGCGAACAGTGCAGACGTGTGATTTGTTATAATTTGCTGATTTTGGGAATAACTAACTGCCGATTTTATGAGGGCAATATTCAAACAACAATATGGTGCTAATATTAGCTGCACGAGCACATCTTTAACCTGCTTAGGTGGCCCTACATTGCCATACTTTTTTTGTATTTAAATGAAGACATGCTACTAAGGAAGGATTCAGTCGGCTGTTTGTGCTGTCAGAAACGTATTTTCTCAGGAGCCACGCAATATTACGTGTATAAGTATAACACTTGAAAATTTTTACTTAGACTTTAGCAATTTTTATTTTTAATGTGGTAACCGAGTGCTTGGAACGCTTACCTCCAATGGTTCAAGCTCCGCCAAAAATAAGGTAAACATGTGTTATAAATTAACAACACCACTGTTACTGTGGCTCGGAGAGCACGTTAATAATAATAATAATAAACCTTTATTTCGGACTTCACATCCATAAATTATTAGTAACAATTTTCCTAAATCTATATTTAGTATAACTAAAAAAATATTTTAAACTATCCGCTACTGAAGGCTGTTCACTTGACTGTAGGCAGCTGTATCCAGTGCTCCAGCAGCGGAGAGTACCACCGATCTGCCAATACGTTTAGGAGCCTGTTGGTACTGGTTCTCATGCGGCACAGCATAGACATAAGTTAAGCTAATAAATAATATGTCCCAAATTATTTTTATTTTATATTTTTTCCATAACAGTAAATACTGTCTATACGAGTATATACTGTGCGTTGTACGCTAAGTTCGTTGACCTTTCAAAAAAGGTGTTAACTGCTATCCCTAGTGGTAATGAACGAGCTATTAACATGGACCCCTCCTTTATATTCATGAACTCGGGACCTCCATTTGGGAAGTGCTGCGAACTGATAAAAATTTCAAGCACTCTTTTAACCCCTAAAATGCCTAAAGTTCATCGCTAATGGCGGTTTAGTATTCGGAAAATTTACGGACTGAATATAAAATGATATTGACGAGCTCGTTCGTTCACCTGTTATAAATTCTGATTTTTTTTATGCATGTGACATCGCGCCCAGCTGATGGTAAGCAGTGCGCGAGATCCAAGAATAGGAGCAACTGACGCCAGCCACTAACAACCTACATCCGTACTCGTGGAGTGGAATCTTATAACAAGAAATTGACGAATTTTGATTTATGAAAAGTGGCGCCGTCTAGTAGCTAGCAGGTAGAACTAACTTCTTTCATGTGGATTGAACATAATAAAGTTGTAATTCATTCAATTTAATTCAGTCATTCTTATACGTATCCATTCAATCAATTGATTCAATACAAAACACACTAGAAATAATTATATTTCTACCTGACTACACAAATGACTCACATTGACTTATAACTAAATAATTATTATTAATATAATATAATTATATTATATAATATAAAAGTAAAGTAAAGTATCATTACAACCGTTACTCTTCCGGGGTGGTCAGAATACACGCTGATAAAAAATAAAATATTGTGACCCGACCAGGAATCTAACCCGGTACCTTAGAGTCTAAATCCACAGACTTAACCGCTAGACCACGGAGTACCTACCTAGAACCTAGTACCTACCTAGAACGCGCGTTGGAATTTTTCTGAGAGAAATTTCTTACAATATGCGCCTTCTTTTAACGTGCACTGGAAACTATGGACGTAAGAAAAGTCTTTCTTTTATTGATGCATGCCGGGATTCGAACGCGAACTTTTATGGATATTGGTAAGCGTTATCACAACCGAGCTACTATCGATCGCTCTCAAGTATTTACTAAGTTTAATTTACTTGCTTATGGCAATAATGTTATAGCATACATTTAAAAAAATATGTAATAAAATGTTTTAAATTCCTTTATGATGTTTTTCCTTAGCACGTGGTCTGCCGGTTCGATCACCTCCTTGGCAAGGCTGCTGGATTTAAAATAGATAATTCTATATACACAAGTGACGACTAAACTGCCAGTACTAATAGCCGTAGACTAAATCCAAGTATAAATAATTTATGAAAGTTATTTTTAATTCATAACATATAAATATAGGTACGAGTATACTAGCTGTTTGACCCGGCTGCGCCCGTATAGTAATAATTTATTCGATGTAAAATACATTGACACACAAGTAATATTTCTATTTGATGTAGTTAATATTACATCACATGTATATACAAGTATATTAGAGGTAGTTACGAAAATCATAATCACTAATGCTCAAAAATATTACAAATTCAAATATTTTTTTTCTATATGCGCACACAAATACACATACACACACACACGTACACACACAAATACACACATATACTACGCACATAGAAAAGTTATAATTTAGGTTGTTTTTTTGCTTTATTTGTAGTGTAGTTTAAATTATTTATTTGTTTATTTATTGCTAGTTTTCTTTTTTATAATTTAATATTGTAATTCTTTCCGCCTTCGTGGTCTAGTGGTAACAAACGTTGCCGTGAACTCGGGAGGTCGTGGGTTCGTTTCCCACCGGGGGCAAGTTGTACATTATATAATTTGTCTCGGTCTGGGTGTTTATATGTATAATATGTAGTTTATCAACCATCTAGTTTCCGTAACACAAGCCTCGTAGCTTACCACGAAAACTAGATGGCGCTGTGTGACCTGTCTGGAAATATTTATTATTATTATTATTTATTATACTGTTTGTATATTACTTCGTATAAAATATTGGCATATTATTTTATACTGAGCACGACATGTGACATCGTGCTGATTGTAGCGGTACGCGAGTTCCAAGAACGGTAGCAAGTGACCCCAGCCACAGACAACCGACATCAGTCTCTACCATTTTGCCTCCTACTCCAAGTTATAGGAATAGAATACACACTATCTGGGAGAGCACTCCACATCTTAGCGTGCGACAGATGTAGGAGTCACCAAGTTTATATGTACGCGCAGAAATAGTGGCTAGAGTATAGGGTTGCATATTTTGGCCTGTGGTTCAATTGTGGAATAGAGAAGAATCTTCTGAACGAAGCTGGAGCGATTCGACATTGTAGTCTTCCACTATTGAATTCGCCAGCCATAGCAGGACGTAACTTAGCGTAACCATCTCAGAGGTGAGAATAGTATTCCACGCATGATTTTATTTGCGCTTTATTAATAGGTAAAGTTACTTCAAAATTTATGCGAAAAGGATGCGATAAAATCGCCCATAGTATTGATCTACGACCTTATAATTGGTCTTATATCATCGCTATCACACTATTTGGTCCATTCACTATATAACTATAACTACTCACTTTCTTGCTAGAAATTTGTAGGTAGACAAATTCATTAAATGCGACCACACATTGTGATTTAGAAATTTTGACAGGTCTATCTTACTTACAGGTCGCGCGGTGAAAGATGAACACGCTTACAAACAACTTAAGAGTACATGAAATATATCTAAAAATAAAAAATATATCTTGATACCCACAAAATCATAAAAGAGCTGGGTAAACTAATTTTTCAAGAGTGTGGCGATCCCAAATGCCATAACTACCTAACGTGTATTTCTACTGACATAGTTCTAAGTTAAATTGTTACTAACATATATGGATTGAATCCGAAATAAATGAATTATTATTATTATTATTAAGGAAAGCGTTCTTACAACCGAGCCACCACCTGTAATAAGTTGTAATATTATTTAAATGTCTTGAAATAAATCTTACATTGCGTTATAAATTAATTAAAAATTATGAGCTATTTAAAAAATTTAATTTAATAATAGTTATATAAAAAAATGTCGGTAACAATAGCTGGGTTAATCTTTTTGCTTGTAGGTACAAATCGCTGATCGCTGACGCCCGTCGTTGTGGGCTCGGGTGTCGAGGTGCCAAGCCGAGTTATCGATGTTAACGTAACAAGTGCTTAGTGCTGCTTACGGCGCATAAGCTTATAGCGATTGTGAAATTATTTTAAATAACTTAACATTGTTTTTATTTGATTCTTATTACGATATGTACTTTACGTGTATATTGTTTAGCTGAATTCATATAAAATTTATATATATATATATTATACTTGTAATTTATAAAATAAAAAAATTTTGAAACCAAATCCAAAGATTTAAAAGTTAACTGTTAACAGAGTTTTGTCCATAAACACGACTAAAAGTTAAAATAACTAATAATATTTTACACTTTGCCCACTGTGTTTAATAAACCTTTTAAACTTTCGCGCACATTCATATTAGTTTTTATAATTTTAACGCGATTTACCTTACAGACATATTTCTCCCGACGTTTCAGCCAAGTTGCATTGGCCGTGGTCTTTAATACACAGTAGTATCACTTTAGTTGTAGTTTTACGGACATATACGAAGATACGTCTAATTTAATAATTATATCTATTTCTGAAGATGAGCTTTCCGGAACATATTCCTGTAGAATTTATCCTACTCTCACCACGCTATCCAGACGGGTTGATGTTTGTAATTGTGTTTATAATCCCGCTGATCGCTCCGCCCATGCGCCGTGCTCGATGTCAAAGTAATTTGATATGACACGCGCCCGATCCTTCACCTCTATCACTTTCTTTGTCGATGGTCCTTTTTTAATTAGATGCATTGTTTATAGACCAAGGTGTACAATTGTTTTATTATAAGATTTCAGATTACATTCCGATCAAAATTTATAAAGTATTGATTACCTACTTCGGGGACAAGAATGAATTATTTAAAAAAATCAATGTTAGAAGACTGAAATATTATGTAAAAAATAATAAACTATTTACCAAGTTGTCAAATACTTATTTGTTTCACTAACATCACTGTTTCAAGGGGTTATAGAATAGACAAGTGAATTACACTATTTCAAAATTTGATTAAAAATAAAATATATCCATGATTGCTTTATATGAGCTTAGAATATTAACGCCTAGAAACAAATTACGCGTACGATAAGTGAGGTAAGTAGCCATAACGACTCGGTTACTGAACGTTACGTGTCAGTCGCAAGGTCAAATCATCATGCTAACAGCTCTCGGTTGTAAATTGTTATTTATGTGCAAATAATGGGTGTCATAGTGCATTGGAAAATTGTAAAGTTCTAATATAACTTATTGACAAATACACAACCTATAAAATGTCTCCATGTTGACAGGGTTATTGTATGAAACTATCGTTCTTATTTAATTGATTTTTTTCAAAATGTAATAATATTTAATGGTAAATTGAAGTAAAGATACAAAAAAATAGATGAAAAAATTATCATCACGACCGTTTCCCTTTCAGGGTGGTCAGAAACCACGCTTTACATTTAGCCAACATTACTATAGGCCAATCATGACAAGTGGCAAGCTCGTCGATGTCTCCAGCGTACCAAACTCGAGAAATATCACAAATAAATTAAATATTAATTAAATGTATTAATTTACATTAATAAATATGTTTTTGTCCCGACCAGAAATCGAACCCGTTACCTCCGAGTCTAAATCCACGGACTTAACCGCTAGACCACGGAGGCAGTTCAAAAAATAGATTTAAAACTAATTATAAATAAAACTAAACTAAAATACCTATGAAATTGAAACTAATCTACAAAATAAACTAAGGGCTTACCACCAGGGAGGGTAGGTACCTAAAACGCTCGCCGCATTTACTCGTTGAATATTAAGGAAAATATTTTGTTTTAAGTAGTTATGGCTTTTGTTGATAAATTATTTTACGAATTTGTGAGTATCAAGAGAATATACTTCCATTGTTTCAACCTCAAATGCCACAAAGTTATAATTTTGTTTAATGCTTTTCGATTGTATGTGCTTTTATAGATTCGCCTGTATTAGCCGGAGAATCGGTCTTTTTTTAAAGTAGAGTAAATGTGGCAAGCGGCAAAGGTAAATGTGGTAAAATACACTGGAAATACTTATATTGCAAGGAAACCATTCGTGTTGTATTGTTGTGATGAAATGTTTTGGGATTTGTCTGAATAAAACAGGTAAAGCTTTTGGAAACTATCTTTAATTAAATATAAAAATACATACGGCCATCAACTCGACCATTATCAAAAACTTTTTTTGTTAGAGTGTTGCCAACAACAAAACATACTTATCCTAAAACTGATACCATAATAAAATATTTGTTGTATAATTTTTAACATGTTGACTTTTATTTGTTTATAAAGTGACAAGTATAATAAGACAGATGACATATATAAAATATTCTAACAAAAGGCACAGGTGGCACCTCTGACAAGACATCTTACCTCTAATATTTAATTAAATATAAACGATTAAAACATTCTAACTTTTTTTTTATAATTTTTTTTTTTATTCGAAGTTACTTAATATAAATTAAATATAAATTAAAAGCTACCTAAATAATAAAATTAAAAATAAACTAAACTATAAATATATATCTGAGATAGTCCCAAGGAGACTGGCAACATTTCTCCTCTGTATAGCGAGGCTAATACGTTGGCAGAAATAATTGCCAGCCTTCCTGTCTCCAGACCTTTCTGTCAGCCGCTTTGACAACGTTCTAATTGAAATGAAATGAAATATTTATTAGGCAGATAAAAACATCGTCCTACAGTAATATGAGTATTCGTGTTAAACATATATATTTTTTCATGTTTCATTAATTTATTATTTCTTTATTTACAGGTAAGTTCGTATTATTATTTACTTATTAGCCGTAATATTGGTAAGTATTTTAAAAGCTTTTTTTTATAATTATATCAAGTGGTTGTTGAAGTAATGTTTAGATCTGGTGCCAATTATAGGTTTATATTAGGTCGTCTGGACTCATAAGTCTGTACGTAGGTTTTATTTTATTTGAAACAGCTGTGGTCGCATATAAGTACCGGGCATCTATACAATTATTATTTTCGCTATAAATATTTTACAGAAAATGCTGTAATCCTCAGAAAAGAGTCATCATTCATCATTACAGCCCCTAGAACAAGCGTCCTAGACCTCCACTGCTGGAGATGGGCCTTCCAGAACATTTATCTGGAGAATTTGGCCTACACTCGCCACGCTGGCCAGACGGCTTGGAAAAGAGTAACAATATTAATATAAAATTAAATAATACATTTAAAATTGAAATTAAATAAAACATATATAGAAACTCAGAAGTTTAATATTGTCTATTTCCTAATACGGGCCTATCTCTCTCAACAAGACAAGATTGCTAAATTTACCATCTTATTAAAGGAGACTTACATCTGTCGCACGCTGAAGATATGGAATGCTCTTCCAGCCAGCGTATTTACCCATTCCTATAACCTTGAGTCCTTTAAGCGAAGTGTGAAAATGCATCATGTTAGGGACTGATGTCGGTCGACAGTGGCTGGCGTTAGTTGCCGCTGAGAACACATTAAGCCGTCGGTCCCTGTTCCATTAAAACCAACTTGTTGAATTGGTAATTAGTTGTCATAAAAAATTGACATCAGACCCTCGCTAGCGTATTACTGACAATAAATCTCTATTTTGACAATATGTTAGAGAAATAGAATACCGCTGTAGGCACATTAGCGTTCAATAAGTAAAATCAATGCCCGATCCATACATGTTAGTCAACGACCGTAAAGTATTCAATAATAACATTTTATTAAAAAATATAACATCGTCGTAAAATAAATATTTTTTTAACAAGTTTTTTATGCGAGTTCAATATATCTTTTATTATATCTATTATATTATAGTAACGCACTTTGAGCTAGTCTTTTAAAACTTTAGATTCTAATTTCAAGGTCTTTATTCCATTTCCATAAGAGCTGACAAAAAGTTAACAAAAAAAAAAATACTTAAATAATTCTATAATATATCTGGGTTTGAAGACAAATTTCTCAGCATTCCATGGATTCACCGTGCGGGTGCCGGGTCCAACATTTCCAGCCCTTTCTTTTTATGCTCGTATTAATTCACAATCGATGTATATAAGGTATGTTAATAAATAAATAATATATAATAATAATAAGATAATATAATATCAGCCAGATTTAATAAAAATCGCGAAGATACATATTACTTGGAATTTTTTGGCTTGTCTTAATTTGTAGATGGAGTTTTTTAAACGAAGATCTGGTCGACGCTTGACTGTTTTGATTAACAGGGAGATTGTGCCATAATTTTGAGGCGACGACGACTACAAAAGAAAAAAAAACGGATATACGAAATCTATACCTACTACATTTTTATTTTACTTAGATATTTCTATTTGTTTGTACTTTATTTTAAAATATGTATTCGTAATATTATTATTTAAGTGTATAATATTAAATAAAATTGCAAGTGTACATACATAACTTTCCACACTTCAAAAGGTTGGTTGTCAAAAAATGCTTAGTCATTAATCCCGTCTATGTAAATTTTAGTGCCATAAAGTATTTTAAATTAAAAAAAATACATAACAAAGAAAGTTGTGAGATTTGTCGTAAAATTGAAAAAAGTGTGGCATCTACACACAACCCTTCGCGACCAGTCTGCAGTAGTGGGGAGTCAATCCCCTCCACAAACTGCGGGTCGCAAACTCTACACTAAACACACTGGGGCTGTATATATTTTAGTTTCGGATATTATATATTTATCCTTTATAACACCTTTAAATTACAAGTGTTGACTATTTATGCTCTGTATAATTTCATTTAAAAAACAATTCCTCTTCAAAGATATGTGTATCATTTGTATAATGGATTACTACAAAGCTATTTCATCTACTTTGGAAAAGTTCCAGCGCACTAGCACTGTCTAGCGCGTTATCGTAACAATCACATATGTTACAAATGCTGGGCATATTATTGACTGTAGGTTTTATTTATCTAATTTATATTAAACTTTATGTCCTTGTGTCGTATTTCCTCATCACTGAGGGTCATGATGAATTGGTGTGCGTCTTAATGATACTGCGCCACTCGTTCCTATCTTCGGGTACATGCACAGCATCATGGACGCTAGTTTTAATGGTGGAGTGGATTTGGTCGGACCACCGTACTGGGTTTCGGCCTCTCGGCCTCTTTTCTTCCACCTTGCCAGTAACAAGGAGTTTTTTTATCTCCTTCCTTTCTGGCAATGTTAAAAGTATTAACTTGCCGTATCCCTTTACGGGGTGGTCAAAAATCACTCTTTTAAAGAATCTGATTTTCATATAGTATATTATTATATATTTTTTACTATCATGACAAGTGGCAATATTTATATATTACTAGAATAATAAATAATAATAATACACTTACACTATACATATATAACTGCGGTTTGATTCCTGGGCTGATTCCACAATAATTTATTTGTGATATTTGTCGAGTTTGGTACGCTAGAGACATCGACGAGCTTGCCACATGATCTTCTTTAAAAGCGTGGTTTCTGACCACCTTGAAAGGTATACGATAGTGATGATACTTTACGTTAATTATAGGGATAGAAGCAGAATGGTGAATAGTGAGCGTCTGGTTGCGCAAGAAGAGGAGGCCTCCTTTCGAAACCAGCCTATAGTCGGTCGCATGCCCGGGACACCATTTTCTCCTCTCCCTCTCCCTACACATAATGCTAAAAACTTTAAGGGCAACGGAGAAATCGGGGGACAGTATGGATGGTAATTATTTCTGCCAACGTATTATACTATTAGCCTTGCTATAGCAGAAGGGAAATTTTGCCTTGGGACTAACTATGATGGGACGTCTCTAGAGGATATTTCTTAATTATAGGTAGTTTATTTTTTAATAGGTTTAGTTATATTAAAATTTATTTATATTAAGTCGTTAAAAATAGTTGTTGGAAGCTATTTCAGAATGATGACGCAATTCTCACTGCTCTTTCCTGCCCCAGTAAATCGTGAATCGCTTAGTAATATAGCGACATATTATCGTTGTGTGCGATCCACTGTAATAAAGTATATGAATTAGTTATATTTATTATTACAATCATAGCTGGCACGATATAAACGGTTAGTCACGGGTTAGTTGTCGTTGTAATAGTAATATACATACATACATGTATTTATTGTCATTAAGTTTTAATCAGAGTATAGTTTTGCCTCCAGTCTCCTAAATAAATATGATGATGATGATGATGATGATGATAGGGTTAGTTTAACGGATTTTTATACTTCGGCGTGAATCTCAATACATATTATTAATAATATAAAACTTTTTTTAATTTTATTTAAATAAACTATTACAATAAAAACTAAATTGTACCTAAAAACAAATTAGGAAATAAAAATTAAGTACTTACAAAAAATAGCTCCACCAAATCACTGTCCTGTGGCATGGTACCCAATATACTGGCTGCATTTCTCCTCTGAATGAAGATACTTAATTTTTGAGTCAAAAAACTGCCAGCCCTATTGTCCAGAGACGTCAAGGAGCCTTGGAACGACTCACTGCAAGCGCCTCGTAGTACATTGATGACCTATAGGATTAGTTTTACAGTTTTTTTATAGTTCGGCGTAAATCTAATAATACATAATACATATTGCTCCACGCTCGTTTGTTGGTAAGGCCAGATGAAGAATAGGAAAAACTGACGACATATTTTACAAAATTTGTCCTAGTAAAGATTTGTTAAAACAATAATACATGACAATTACATAAGTTCAACCGCAAGCCGTAGTGACATACTTGTTCGACACTAGTGAATAGTAGCCAATATTGCATGCAATAGAATAGCTATAAATCACACAAAACGTTGCGTATATTGAAACTTATTATTGTTATTATTAATTATTATTATCAAAATACTTTATTGCACTTATTTTAAAAGTATGAACAAAGGCGAACTTAAAGCCATTTCAGCTTTTTCTGCCAGCTAACCTTTGGGAGAGTGAGACAGTATAATATGTGCAATTTAAACCTTATTTTAAATAATACATAACCTTATTTTAATAAACTACATAAATAGTATGTATACATAGATAGTTATTAGGTATTAACATATAGAAGATATATATGAAGAGCAGCCGATACGGTCAAATTATTTATTAATTTCGTAAGCCTTTTTTGTTCCAGCAACCAAGCATCCAGTTTGCTGACATGTCACTGGTCACAGTATTGTTGCTTAGTCATTGATTTTGATTTTTGTAAACCTAGGTTTTGGAATGTTATTGTTATTATTTTAAGTATTTTTAAATACTGTACTTTAAGTTTATACAAGTATAATTAATATTCTTATTTTTAATTGATTTTCTACTTTTAACCCGATTATATAAGTATATTTCAACTTAATTTACTTTTATATATTTTTAAATCTATTTTATATTTCTATTACGGTTGTGGCAACAACAACTGCCTCCGTGGTCTATCGGTTTTAAGTCCGTGGATTTAGACTCGGGGGTACCGGGTTCGATTCTTGGTCGAAACACAACAATATTTATTATTGTAAATAAATATATTTAATTTATTTGTGATATTTCTTGAGTTTGGTACGCTGGAGACATCGACGAGCTTGCCACTTGTCATGATTGGCCTATAGTAAAGTTGGCTAAATGTGAATCTGCAAGCGTGGTTTCTGACCACCCCGAAAGGGAAACGGTCGTGATGAAACTTTACTTTTATTCCGGTTGTAGCTGGGTTACATTTCGGTTAATATAGTTTACTCTAGAAAAAGCTAATTCAATATTAGCTGTATAATATATTGTTAAAAATAATCCAGTAATAATTTGAACTCTTAAACAGATACCAAGTAAAGATCCAAAAGTTCATCATGCTGAAATAGAAGAGGGAGTAGGTAAATCAATTAATGAATTATTAATAATTTTTAAAATAGGATGAGTTTAACTTATGAAATCGTTAATAAATTGTCATTAAAATTCACATCAGACCCTCACCAACCCAGGCGGCTAGTATGGCGAGTGTAGGCCATATTCTCCAGAAATGTATTCTGGAAGGTCGGTCTTCAACAGTGGAGGTCTAGGACTTTGTGTTCTGGGGGCTGTGATGATAATGATCAATGTGTATTATTATTATTATTGTAAAGGCTATAATATGATTGTACCTTTTGTTGACTGTTTATTGAATAAATAAGCTTAGTGGTCGCTCTGTAGTCGTCAATATCTATCTAGTGTTACAATACTCATCTAGTGTTATTTACTCCGTGGGTGTGCCCAGTGGCCATAGACTACGATATACTTTCAAATACGAGTTATAGTCTGATTTAAACAAAAGGAGAAGATACGACACGCGATATATTATTCAATACAAAATGCGGAACCGATAGACAAATACACAGAAATTCACACCCACCGATGTCGTTAACGAATGAAATGGATTTTGTCACAGTGGGTAGCGAGCGAGACAGAATGCATAGAAGGCGCAAGTGTGGCGTCCTTAGTTTTTGATAGCTAGCTTAATTCTGACTTGCTACAGATTTAAGTGCGTCAGTTAGACCTAGTTTGCTAGTTCCACGCGTAATGTCTTTGTACCTCTGAACCTGAAAAAAGACAGACACGAAATAGATACAAATAGAAAATTTCTCTTGTTTTAAAAGTTTAAATAACATCTCTACGTCTTTCAAAACAGAATAGTTAGGGTTTCAACCGCATGTTTGTGGTGGGCTATGTTGTAATTCTAATTGCTATCAAACATTATATAAAGATATACCGATTTGGTTACGTTGGTTTAGGCTCATTTTAACATATATAATAAAACAAATCAACAACTAATAATAAAAAAGCAAAATACCAAAACTTTAAAACTAAAAGACAAGTAATTTATTAATTTTATTAAAGGGAACTAAACAAATAAGCATGAAAATATCTAAATGTGAATTATGATTACAAAAATATAAGAGGCGGATACTTTTTTGTCTCCTAGAACACTGTTATATTCAGACTAGTATAGGAGAACGCACATTTATACATAGGAATAAGAAATTTATGTCAAAACTGTTTTTTTTATTATAGTGTATTTTTATTGATTAAAACCAACATTGTTCCGTTTAACTTATGTAAAAAATGTTTGTTATAAAATTAAATGATTGGCAATTTCTTAGATTTAATGCTGGGTTAAAAAGATGTTGTAATTCAATTAAAAAAACAAAATTAATTGTTATGATTATGGAATTGTATTTAGTTGAGTCACGCTGCAAGAAAGTTACATTCATGTTAATAAATTAAATATTAATGTATGATTAAAAAGTATTACGTACGTATCCCTTTCAGGGTGGTCAGAAACCACGCTTTAAAGAAGAGGATTCACATTTTACTATAGATCCATCATGACAATTGGCAAGCTCGAGAAATACAATACATAACTTAAATAAATTATTGTGTCCCGAACTCCCGACTAGCAATCGAACCGGGTACCCCCGCGTATAAATCCACGGACTTTACCGCTGGACGACGTAGGCACATCTTTTATTTGTTAAAATAGTTGATTTGATCTAAAAAATCGTATCTGCAATCGTAATGCGTGCAGTACGCATCCGTGGGCTACCGGTTATGTCCGTGGATTTAGACTCGTAGGTACCGGGTTCGATTCCTAATCGGGACACAAAAACATGTATTAATGTAAATATTTAAATACATTTAATTAATATTTAATTTATTTGTGATATTTCTCAAGTTTGGTACGTTGGCGACATCGACGAGCTTGCCACTTGTCATGATAGGCCTATAGTAAAGTTGGCTAAATGTGAATCCGCTTATTTATAAGCCTGGTTTCTGACCACCCCGAAAGGGAAACGGTCGTGATGATACTTTACTAAAATCGTATCTAATCCATGGGATGGATAGTGTATTACGATCGATTGCCATCCCGAATATCGATACATGGCACCCGGAACGTACATCCCTATTTTCCATATAGTTTGATTTATAGTCGAACCTACCCCAAGACAGTAGGCGTGGTACATTCGAGCCTGTAGTGCATAACCACGACTAACTAACGAGCGGGGCTAGCAGAAGTGTCAGGTCATTTGTTTGTATAGAGGTGGCGATCTTATGACTAGGTATATTATAAGAAAATAGATTTAAAAGACATCATTCATCTTGTATGGGGATTTGGGCTAAATTGTATTCACAGTTATTTATGCATTTTTAGATAAATTATTTTATTAGGTGTTTAAAATGTCATGATGACAGCTCTAGAACTAAATTTAATTGAAAACTACATATTAATTATCAAATAACTCAATTGCATAGTAATATTTATATATTAAAAATATATTAGTAAAAGTATAGAAACTACTATTTATTTATTTTTTATCATTGTACACAGTACTTATGACAAAAATATGTCATTTAATTTTTATTTTTTATCATTGTACACAGTACTTATGACAAAAATATATCATTTAATATTTATTTTTTATCATTGTACACAGTACTTATGACAAAAATATGTCATTTAATATTTATTTTTTATCATTGTACACAGTACTTATGACAAAAATATGTCATTTAATCTTTATTTTTTATCATTGTACACAGTACTTATGACAAAAATATGTCATTTAATATTTATTTTTTACCATTGTACACAGTACTTATGACAAAAATATGTCATTTAATATTTATTTTTTATCATTGTACACAGTACTTATGACAAAAATATGTCATTTAATATTAATTTTTTATCATTGTACACAGTACTTATGACAAAAATATATCATTTAATATTTATTTTTTATCATTGTACACAGTACTTATGACAAAAATATGTCATTTATATATATATATTTAGTTTTTAATCATGAGAGAGCGACGATGGCCGGTTGTAAGAAAGCTTTCCTTCGTATATGTTTTTATTGTTATTTAAAAAAGCTTCTAGCTTTACTATACAGCCAGATTTCCCGTTCGCTTAAAATGCTAAACTGAATACAGGGAATGCAAAACATCGTAGAATCGGGGAATTTATTCGTTGTCACCGTTTTAAAGGACCAAAATAACGAAGTCGGTCCAAATGAAGACCGTTCGTTAGACGAGGGAAGTTATGATAATTCCTAGACACTATTGTCACCAGCTCTCATTGGAAAGTTCGGGACAAGTCCCATTCAATCGTTCGTTAAATATTCACCCTTTTCAGGATAAATTGATTAATTTAAAAGCATTTACCGTTTTGAATAGAGTTTATCATCACAGCCTTAAGAAAACGGCCGGTTGGCGAGAGTCTGATACCAATTATAATGACAATTTAATAACGATTCCATAAGTTGGCATTAGTGACACCGGACCGACGGCTTAATATGCATTTCAATGCACGAAAACGTTGGTGATGTAAATTTATGACACATGTACGCAAGAAAAGTATTTCTCATTGGTACATACCGGGGCTCAAACCGCTAACTTTTTTTGTTTTTGTTCGGTTTTCATAATCTGTAATTACAAACAATAAATATAAATTAAAAGCTACCTAAATAATAAAATTAAAAATAAACTAAACAAAACCTTAAATTAAATAAACTAAAAGATAAACCTAATTAATATAAAAACTAAATACTTACAAATATCTTAATCTCTACATGTCATCGAATCCAGGAGAAGATGAACCCAATGTTCCGAGGATTCCGGCGACGTTACCTCGTTGGATGGCAACACTGATCCTCTGAATAAGATATTCCCTACTCAAAGGATCACCTGTTGATGCTCGGATGGCAACGCTTATGTCGCTTATTAACGATTTAGCGTCCTCAGATCAAGGGCCCATCGTCTCTACGGCGAACGGCACAAAATGGTAGCGATTTGCCAACTCTATGTACTTATTACGTTTGCCGTTTGCAGCCAATTCAGCTGATGCACCTGCTCGTTTTCGTGTCGCGCAAACACGACTAGCACAAAGGGTGTCAGTACACGTCGCATCCCAAACCAAAGACTTACCTCGTTTATAAGGCACGAGGGTTAGCCCATCTGGTCTTTTCCCATCGCTGCGAAATATACCAGTTGGCTCTAATGTTGATTGGTTGAACGGGAAACGTCTAGGCGCTGGTGAAAATACTCCGAAATTGAGCGAAAGAAATGAAATTAGCAGCAACTAACCTTTATTCCGGGTCTCGAACTGGTGACCGAACTCCTTGGTGGTTTGGATAGCCGACGGGTCGCGAAATGGATGATGATGATGAGGATCACAGCCGAAATTACTGCAGGTCCACGGCACAATCACAGCGAATAAATACGAATTAATTTGGGGAGCAACGATATGCTTCGACCGGCGACCGCGCTTCGACTCTGACGACAGAGAGCGTTGTTTTTTGGCGGAAACGTCATTAACCGGAAGTGCACCAAGCATAGTCCGCACAAAGGCGTTACCGCGAATATTCAAATCAAACGACTCAATTAACGAAATATCGAACACCGCCCACCGTTAAAATATGATTTTAACCAGGAGAAAATGGGGAGGGAAAGGGAAACGAATAAAAAGCGAAATATAAATAGAATAATAAACGAAAACAATAAAATAAACGATTTGAATATACGAAATAAATAAATATGGGGTGAAATATGTATCAAAATCAAATAATTTAAAAATAAAACAAAATCTTATGAAATTATGTCGTAGGTAACGAAAATAATTTTAACACAAAGGCTCTGAAGATGTCCTACGTAGATTTTGATTTAAACGAACGAACTGCAACATCATTGGATGAGTACAACATGGAATGCATTCATTAAGCAACCGATTCAAAAATAATTTACTGAAATGGAAAAAAATACATTCCTCTAACAAAGAATACGAGTAGATAAATCAACAACGAACCAATCACAAAATACAACCAACTAACATACATTAAACTTTATTCGATGTCAAGAACTAACTGACTAAAATAACGAATATAAATTAATTTAACAAAACAAAAAAAAAATAGTTCATGCTTATGGAATGGAACAACGAAATTGCATGACTTGATAAAAAAATTAAAGTAAAATACTATATTAAGTTGAATACTAATTTAAGTTAAAACCTCAGATAGGTCTTTAAGAGTTAAGGTTGACAAAATAAACTAATATTTTACAAATTATTAACGTAATTAATTATTAGCAAATTACAAAATTATTTGTTGAAAGCAAAACTAACGAAAAGATAAAAACACAAACGCATCGAGAAACACGATCCTTAACTCGAATTGCGTTCCTTGGCAATTATTTTTATTATGAACAAAAATACAAAAACAAAAAAACAGATTACCTTCTAATAAGTTAACTAAGCCCGAGCGAGAACGAAATACATGCTAGTCAATATAGACAGAAGCAAACGAAATGAAGTCTATTCTTGTTCAAAAATAAAAAAGATGAAAATATTGAAACGAAATGATTTCGATATGGTTTTTTTTACGAAATACGAATGAATTGAGTTACAATAGATGAATGCAACGCTAGATATACGAACGAAACGAAATATATATATATCAACGCTCATTATCCTCTGATAACTACTCGAATACAACGAAAATTTTAATTGTGTTACGATAAATTCAATGAGTCAACGTACGAAACGAAAAAAAATGTTGACACTCATTCAATTAATCCAACACAAATAAAACAAATAACGAACAAACGAAGAAGAAAAAAAAAAAAAAAAAAACATTAGAACAAAAAAAAAATGCTATTGATGAATAAAAGGAAAACTTATTTAAATTTTTAAATTATATTATGCCAAGGGACTCTAATCAAGATCGAAAATTTGTTGTTCCTTTCTTTACGAAATACGAAACTTTACCTAAAATCGAATTAGAATTGTTTGGTTGATGGTGGCCGATTACGAATTCAGAACTGACCTTGCCCATCAAAATCCAACCTAACGAAGTCGAAATGGCTGTTGGAGTACCCGTAGGACCTCGAACAGCTTCTCCTAAGACGATCTCACCGAAAATGTCACTGCCGATTAAAATGTCCACCTGAGAAGGTTCATCGAAATACGGATCGGCGAGAAGCAACGAATTTAAATATGACCACGAATTGGTATTAAGCTCACACGTCGGCTTATTGCTGGTAACCCTAGGTAAGACCAAGGCACGAAACTCGTACGATGGACCACGTCCGTTGTGCGATTTTATTACTGTCGATATTTCTCCCTTGACGCTAGTCCTCAAGTCTCCAATGCCCGAAATTGACATATTTGACTTACGATGAGGTAGCCCCAAGCGACGTGCTAACGACTCTGACACAAACGACACTGCCGAACCCGAATCAACCAAAGCCTTAGCTAAGTGAAAATTTCCACACGAATCACGAATTGAGACGACTGCTGTTGATAACAAGACTGCCTGCTTTGATGTGCTTACTGATGCACAAAGAGAAGCCACAACTTGTTGGTCCTCGTCAGCATCTGGACTAGACGCGGTACTTTCGTTTACGCTAGCTTCCACTTCTCGCGTATTTTTTGCATAATGAAGCAAATCGTTGTGATGACTAGCTTGGCAAATGGAACACGAAATCTTTGCACAAGCCTCGTCCAAATCATGCATCGGTTTCAAGCATTTTAAGCACAATCGTTTTGACTTTGCAAAAAGATACCGATCATACGACTGTTTCCTTTTAAACTGTGGGCACGAACTAATAAAGTGATTGCGATGACAACATGCGCAACCAGACGATGACGACGAAGCTACAAGTGAAGACGAAAACGGTTTATACGAAGACGGCTTAACAAACGAAGTCGGTGTAGTACTTGCACGAGCTGATAGAACAGACTTCGAACTTTCCCATGACACGACTTCGCGATCAACGAATTCTCGCAGTTCCCTTAACTTAGGGATGCGATTAGACGTAATAGTACGTTCAAAATTACGACGAGTGTCTGAATCGATTTTTTTATACAACATATAGTACAACATGAAATCCCATTGGTCGACAGGAAACCCTAACGATTCCAATGCACTTAAATTTTCTGCGAACCCGATTACGATAGTGCGTAAACCAGAAACTGATGGTGCATTTAATGAGGGTAGTCGAAAAAGAGATTCCATGTGGTGCATGGCTATAAGTCTGTCATTATTATAATGATATTCTAAAATGTCCCAAGCCTTTGAATAATTTATATGAGTGAGTGGCAGGCCCTTAAGTAACCTAGCTGGCTCACCACGAACGAACGACAACAAATATTGATACTTGGCGACATCTGACAAATCCGAATTTGAATCAATTAACGAAGTGAATAAATCTCGAAACGATTTCCATTGCATGTAATCACCCGAGAACGTAGGAATTGAAATGGTTGGCAATTTTACGAGACCTTTGTCAACCTTTGAACTAGTCGAACGCTCACGATGACTATCCGTGACCTGTCTACTCTCGTCTAATTCGAACTTAATTGCCAAAATATCTCTAATGGAATCGCTTAATTCAGCACGAACATTCGAGTGACTACTATCAAGGGTTTTTTTATCAAATAATTCTAAATTCTCAATTTGAGTTTGAAGAGACTCAAATTGATCTTGTAAACGATTTAACCCTACACAAGAAACCATAAATCTCCGAAACGAATCGACATCATGCCGGGCTTCCGAACCTAATCTCACAATTGTGTTTAATTCATTTTGTATACAAATTCTACGATGCAATAAACCCACCAATTCAACTTCCGAAGTCATATTGAATCGAAATTAAAACGAAATTAAATCGAAATTGGATCGGTTTGTTCTCGAGAATATGCCACTTTTTTAATGAATTGATTTTAATAATTTACGATCAAAAGTGTAAAAACATTAGATTTTATTTTAGAATACGATATTTACGTTTATACTATTTACGATTATAAATATATTGTAATAGATAAAATAATAAATAATGCGAAAATGAACGAATTAAAAAAAATGATTTTTTGGGGTAGGAAAATAAAAATGAAAAATATAGGAATTTCGATGGAATTTTAGGATTTTAGCTACTAATTAGTACGAAATATGCGGGTGAAGGACCATTATGAACGGGAAACGTCTAGGCGCTGGTGAAAATACTCCGAAATTGAGCGAAAGAAATGAAATTAGCAGCAACTAACCTTTATTCCGGGTCTCGAACTGGTGACCGAACTCCTTGGTGGTTTGGATAGCCGACGGGTCGCGAAATGGATGATGATGATGAGGATCACAGCCGAAATTACTGCAGGTCCACGGCACAATCACAGCGAATAAATACGAATTAATTTGGGGAGCAACGATATGCTTCGACCGGCGACCGCGCTTCGACTCTGACGACAGAGAGCGTTGTTTTTTGGCGGAAACGTCATTAACCGGAAGTGCACCAAGCATAGTCCGCACAAAGGCGTTACCGCGAATATTCAAATCAAACGACTCAATTAACGAAATATCGAACATTGGTAATGTTTGCAAAAGATAGTGCCTTTTGAATGATTAAATTTAGGGATCTATGGCGGGTGAAACGGCCTGCACTTTTTGAGCATGATAAGCCATGGTGACCAAACTTTTGTTCGGTTGGAAAGTTCGATTATCACAGGTAATAGGATTTGGTTGTCGCCCCACAACAATATTTCCATAGGAATAACTGCACCACCGCCTTATTCATGTTGACTGTAACTTACGTACTTATACTCGCATATTTTGTCTATTATTTGTTCAACATAATAGGAACTTGTAGTTTACCAATTCCATTTCCATGTTCAAGGATTCATGCATTCTCAGAATTTGATTGGACAAGCCTGTTGATGATTTTCTTTATCTCCGGCTACTAGGCCGCCATTTTTTGCTTAAGTTTAAATATGTTTGCTGTAATAATCACCATAATTACTGCCTCCGTGGTCTAGCATTTAAGTCCGTAAATTTAGACTCGGAGGTACCGGGTTCGATTCCTGGTCGGGACACAAAAATATTTATTAATGTAAATATTTCTCGAGTTTGGTACGCTGGAGACATTGACGAGCTTGCCACTTGTTATGATTGGTCTATAGTAAAATTGGCTAAAATGTGAATCCGCTTATTTATAAGCGTTATTTCTGACCACCCCGAAAGGGAAACGGTCATGATGATGATGATAAATAATTACCATAGCACTTTATTACTTATATGGATAAAAAATATATTTAATTGTAATAAACTCAAATTATTGTAAAAACACCTGATTGTGCTTAGTCACAATTTTGTTGAGGGATAAAAATATTTAAAATATGTATCCTTGTCAAAGTCACATCTTTATTCACTTTATCCAATTTTGAAGCCAAACATTTTGTTTCTTTCGACCAATGAACATGCTACCGACATATATTTTCTTAGGAAAAGTTGTTTTTTTCTATCAATACTCAAAAATATAAATTTAATAATAGTCATAAAATAAATATGGTGGAATATAATATAATATATAATATAATAATAGTATAATGTTAATAATAATATTAATTTAATAAATAATAAAACAAAAATAATATTGAGGCATACAATTTATAGTCGTAAATAATAAACTGTAAACAAGGAAGAAACTGATCCTCAGCTTAACCCAGAGAATTCTAATCTGGGGATCAGAGTTCCTCCAAAATAATTATGTAAACAATTTTTGTGAACAAATAAACGTTATTGTATTTTTGTATATTGTAATCGTAGGTAAGACCATACAAATTGTCATTAATTTAACAAAATCTTCTTCCACCTTTAGAATAACTATTTTTGTCTATTTTGATAAACCACGTAGCCAAAACTATTCAAGTATGAGCTCATTAATGATAGATGATGTCCACTAATTGATGCGATAAATTAACCTGCGTTGACGGTAGTATTATTAAACCCATAAATATAGGGAGTTGTAAATCTTGTGATCTTGTAAAACAAGTACTGTACGGAAGCTCGGCGGAGGGCCTTACAGTAGGTAATGACCAATGGGTCGCGAACTATTCCGCCCGATACTTTACATTTAGGCCGCGTTCGTTTTATAGCATTTCCAACATTTCGTAGCAACTTCATAAACCAGCGTGAAATGTCGTTTTTGTTAAGAAATACCACTTTTTTAACAATGCTAACAATTCTTTAAAAAAACGAGCGGTGATGCTACTTTTTGATAAGTATGACAAGTAACAAATAATAACAAATCAATTGACATGTATTATGGTCTTTGAATTCATTACATAAAATCGTTTAAAATAAATTTTAAACAAATATAATATAAACTATAAAGTATACAACAATGTAAACAAACCATTTCTTATGTTAAATGACATCTGTCAAAAAGTAACATCAATAACCCTCCTTTCAACACGGTACTGACATACAAAATTAGCATCAAATGTTAGATTTTTTTTTAAACGAACGACTTGTGCTAAAAAAAGTGATATTTTCATGCTAACATTTCCTAAGACGAACGCGGCCTTAGTCAAAGTTTTATTTCACATGCTTTTTTATAATGATACTAGCCGACCCGGCGAACTTTGCACCGCCTAACAGTTATTCAATGGTCAAGCTTGATATAAATTTTGCACCCATATATATTTGACAACCAACATTGTTTAACAGGTACGAAATCCACGAACTTTTTTGTATGGGAAAATGTTTTTCTTTTTTTTCATTTTTTTCCAATTTTATTTATAGTTATTCTGCTATTCGGGCGGAGACAAATCCAACAAATCAAAAACCGTAAAAATCTGTCCAGCTGTTCTCGAGTTATAAGTGTTCTAACAAACCCGACTTTGTTTTATATATTAAAATTTACTTATTATGTCAGAAACCTTCCCCGATGTTCACACAACATATTCCCAAAGTTTCATCCCGATCGGTCCAGTAGTCAGACATTCACCTTTATATACTCGTATATATAAGATTAAAAGTATCATCACGTTTTCCTTTCAGGGTGGTCAGAAACCACGCTTATAAATAAGCGGATTCGGGCATGCGACCTCCCGCGATGGCCACCAGACTGGGGTCGTATCGTCAGGCATTTTGCGAGGTCTTGTCTAAAAAAAAACATGTGGTGCTATGTAAAAGAACTAGAAATTGGCAGCGCACAAAATTTGGGTTTTGGAATAACAAAAACTAACCTATATATAGGAGTATATAAATGCGTTTAAAAAGGCAAGTCCAGTATAGACCTACTGGGAGTAGAATAGTTTGGATTAAGCGATTTGCTCCGCTCCATTTCACTTAAAATGTGTGTACAGTATTCAAAAGACCGAGCCCTAAGTTAAGTATTACGGTGAACTCTATGTAAAGGGAAAAGAATTTCAATTTCAACGTTCGTTTCATTTGTTATGGACTATATCATAAAATACTGCAGGTTCATTGCTGTTTGTTTGTGCATTTTCTAAATATACCTACAATATCTATATGATAATAATTATTATTATTTAATAAAAGTAATAGCTACATAGATAACAATATAGATAGATAAAAAAGAGCTAATTACAAGTTTTCGCCTATATAAACCAAATACAATAAAACACTGACAAATATACATATACAATTATTTTAAAAAATACAAGTTTTAAAATATACAGAATCCGATGGATATAAAATAATTTAGAAGGCTTCATAGCAAAAATGCCGTGAGTGCTTTTTCTACCAACTATAAACCTTTGTAATGCCCGAACGTTGGAGCATACCTTTCCTTATTTTTGTGCATATGCTTTCTTTCATACCTACCCTTTTTCATAAATGAAGTAATATACAAACAGTATAAAACAATTACAATATAAATTAAAACTACTTAAAAGTAAAAATTAAAATAAATATAAACTAAACCTAATAAAAAATAAACTATAAGTAAAAAATGTCCTCTAGAGACGACCCTTCAGTGATAATCCCAAGAAGACTGGCAACATTTCCCCTCTGTATAGCTAAGCTAATACGTTGGCAGAAATAATTGCCAGCCTTCCTGTCTCCAGACTTCTCCGTTAGCCGTTTGGACAACACCTTGGCCAGACGCTTGGCTGAGTGTCCCCATGGGCCCATCGTCTCGACCCCAAACGGCGCAAATTCGTAACCTGTACTGAGGTTGGCGTATTTGCGCAGCTTGAGGTTCTCAGCAGAAACCGCCGCACTTCCCGCGCTTTTTTCATAAATCCTCTATTAAGTGGTTATTAAGTTACAATTCACTTATTTATGGCAACAGTGTTATTATAACACACATAAATCTGGATTACCAATAATTTATATCAATTAATGGTCCAACCATAATTACCAAACTGTTTTGTATCAATTTCTTTTATTTTATTTAGTCTTTATTTTAGTGCTGACAATATCCAAGTTGTTACAAGTTAAGCAAAATAAACAAATAATTTAATTTTAACGAACAACATCATCATTATCATCAGCCTGCTCTCCACTGCTGGATATACGAGTAGGCCTCCCCCAAGGCTCGCCACTTCACCAACCCTCACCAGCAAACTTCTTCAGGTCTACCGTCCATCTAGGGGGCGGTCGAACCACTCTGTGTCTTCCCGTACGTGGTCTTTACTATAGAAGACGGGTCTACTCCATCGTTCATCGGTTCTACGACAGACATGTCCAGCCCATTGCCACTTCAGCTTACTAATTTTGAAGGCTATTTCGGTAACTTTGGTTCTCCAACGGATTCCCTCGCTTTGGACTTTATCCATAGCCCGCTGAGCGACCTTAAATTTGTGGACTAGACCCACTGTCAGTGTCCACTTTTCTGCTCCGTACGATACGCTGCACTAGAAGAACGCACTGGTTGAAAACTCTCGTCTTCAAACACTGGGGTACGTTTGATAAGAAGATGTGGCGCAGCTTTAACCTAATACATAATAAACTATAAATTAAATTGCATCGTCTCGATGCCAAGCTTAAATTCATAACCTGCACCAAGGTTGTGCACGTATTTGCACAGCTTGAGGTTCAGAGCAGAATTTACACTCCAAACGGCGTAAATATATAGTGGATTCGAATCACCGCACAAGGTATTACGGTCGTGATAAAAATATTTACGCTTGCAAAAACAACAACTTAATCATAATCATGTAAGATTAAAAATGCACCTTGTTAATATGACCTACATCGGGAGTGCCTATCCTTCATAAACTAGGCAGAAACATTCTAAATATGGAGAGTTTATAGACAAATTATATAAAATTATAGACCAATGTTTATACCGACGTAGGTACATGACGACGGACACTTACCAGTGTTGTGCGAGAAATAATAAATATTATAACGTGCTTTTATACGCCACGTGATATTTCTATTATAAAAACAATCTAACAAAAAAAAATATTGTATGTGTATGTATTTATTTGTAAAATTCGTCATGCATCTTATCATTGAAGCTTTGACGTTTTCACATCATCAGATGTCGTCTTAAAGTACTTGGAGCCACTATAATTGAACCATAACTTGTCAATATGTATTATTTGGATGTAAATCTGTTATGTACATAAGATTTTGTAAATAAATATCATTATCACAGCCTATAGAACACTTCTAGACCTAGACAGACAGTTCTAGACCTCTACTGTTGGGGATGGGCCTTCCAGAAATTTCTGGAGATATTGTCCTACATTCGCCACGCTGCCGCTGGTCAGACACTCCGATAGATGTATATCCGATAGTAGCATTTAGTTTTTCGAATAATGATTTTTATCTTTAAAAAAAAGTTTCATTTTTATTTCAAAAAGGGATTCTACCAATGACATCTGAACCCTTAAAGTAATATTTACTCTTTTGACAATTACACGCGTTATAAGAAAAAAATAAACAAAACAATAATAATAAGCTAATAGAATAATATAGGTATTGGAAAATGCAATCTATAGGCAAAAATGATTCACCTATTCAATTAACTAACGATTTTCCATTATATCAAATATATTTTTTCAGTGCAGGTGTGGTCACATTTAGCGTACCTAGAATAACATTTTTAACGCCATTTATCATATTGATGGCGCTTGTTGATATAATTACACAAAACATGTTTGGACCATATTTATAAAATAAACATAGACATATATCTAATATATAATCTAAGGGCCGGCCAAAGTTTCCTACATACATACATATCTTCACGCCAAATCCCCTGCGGAGTAGGCAGATTCAATTGAGCGCCACTTGTCACGGTCACAACACACATATTTTGCTTCTTCGACATCCATCAACCTCTTCATACATGCCCTTTTGTTTCGATGGCTTGTTAATGCACCTTCAGCTATTGTTTTGTTTATTTAATCGTAATTTGTGGGTCTTGGTCTGCTCTTTTACCCCCAACTTTCGCATTATATATCTGGTTCGTCAATATCTTTTCACTCATCCTTTAAATACGCCTGAACCATGGGAGCATGCCTTTCCTTATTTTTAGACCTACGCTTCCTTTCATACCTACCGTGTTGCGTAGTTCGTCATTTCGGTCCGTCAAAGTGACCACTTTTTTTTTATTATACTCAGAATTTGAAAAATCATCATTGCTATGGACATGGGCACAAATTTACTGGCCCGTATGCCCTACTCACCGTGGAGACCTCAAGGCGCCTATGGAATAAAACCCTATAACGTCTCAATTCACTGTTGGCCCTGTGTGCTAATAGCTAAGTCTGAATTGTGGCTGCAAGTGATGGCACTCGTTCGCCGCTTTAAGAGTAACATGCAGAGTAGTCTACTCGATGGCAGCAGACCCAACCTAAAGGATAGGAGCCTGCGGTGGAGCCATCGAGGGGAACTGGGAGTAGGAGACAGTGGTTTTGCCTTTAAGTGATCGCCTCCGTGGTCTAGTGGTAACAATCGTTGCCGTAAACTCGGGAGGTCGTGGGTTCAATTCCCACCGGGGGCAAGTTATACATTGTATAATTTGTCTCGGTCTGGGTGTTTATATGTATAATATGTATATATTTACAAAAAAAAAAAGTATAATATGTAGTTTATCAACCATCTAGTTTCCGTAACACAAGCCTCGTAGCTTACCACGGAAATTAGATGGCGCTGTGTGATTGTCTGGAAATATTTATTATTTATTAAAAATGGACTGATATTGACATCAGTGACATTTTAATACCGATTCCACAAGTTGATATTAGTGGAACCAGGACCGCGGGTTAACGTAATCTACGAGGCGTGGGAACGGTCATGTTGTAAATCTTTGACAAATGTACGTAACAAAAGTGTATTTCTCATTGGTACATTCCGGGGTTTAAATCGACCTTCTTAGCATTTATTTTTACTCATTTATTCGTATTTTAATATGTATTATTAATGTGTATTTTTTGGTTCGGTCCTTATATTATATTTGTCTATGTGTTGTACCATATTTATAAGATAAATAGCGTTTATAGAGGTGTCAAGTACCTACAGATAATCGGTTGACTCCATATTAATTTGCTTACAAATCACTCAAGTAAATGTTTGCTAGAAAACACGCAAAAATTATGTTACTTTAAAATTGTACTCATGACGCTGTCTAAAATTACATACTAGAAGTACAGATTGCTAACTGAGGTTGACTAGAACATTTTACGAACTCCCTAAAGTCATAAACCACGATAAATAAAACTATATGCTAAATAAAACTATATGCGAAAACTAACTTTTATTTTTGTAATTCTTTAAAACTTTATTGTACTATGTACAAGGAGCAGGCGAAATGTGAAAAAGGTACTTGTTGAAGTCGGTCGCCTAGGTACGGATTACCATCAGGTGGGCACGATTTCACGGCCCTACTCCAACTAGAGGTACCCAGCAAGAGCAAAAGATGTACAACGAACGTCTATTTTTTATACCCGGTCGCTCTTTTGCGGACCTTGTTATGCTATTATATGAGTGCGGACGCTACTATATTATGATTGAACATGACTCTTATTTTTCCGATGCATTGTAACACACACGCATTAAGTGTCATTATAATCATCATAACCAAAATATCAAAAACCAGAAACCATATATCAAATAAAAATCCCGAGAGCTGTTAGCACGATAATTTGAACTTAAGCCTGACAAGAGTCGTTTATTAACTTAGCCGTTTTGGCTAAGCTTTACTAGCCTCACTTATCGTGCGCGAACTTCGTTTCTATGTGTATTATTCTATGAAAAAAACTATCGTATATGGAAATTTGCAAAGCGTTGATAAAATTGTACTAAATACTGTGAGACGGGAATCGAACAGGAAACGCCGACTTAATTGAACGGATTGATTGGCACTGATCAGTGTGCCTCTGATAACATAACTAGTTTGCTTCACATTCAACTTGAAGGCGGTATTCCGGTTCGATTCCTTGTCTTAACTTAATTCTGACAAAGGTCATTTTTTTCTAATTTATTTTGGGGCTCAACTAATAAAGTGATATAACAGTAATTATTTTAAATTAAAATACACCCGAGACAAATTTATTTAGCGCAGTTACTGTTCCATACAACTTAACTAAATTGACCGAGCTGTTAAATAATGACTATTGACAGTAAATTTGTCACAATTAAAATAAAATCTATTAACCTCACCCACGTAGTAATTTAAACTTAGCCTATCACATCGCGTGCGGGTAGTTACAGCTTCGACTGTCAATATTGCCAATTTATGCAAATTGAATTAATTTAGTGTTCAGTCGCCTCGCGGACGTGGAGCCGTGCGGACGTGCGTATCTGGGCCAGCGATCTTATTGCCTCAATTATCACGCAAAGGGCGTCCACTCCGATTTAATACGACATCATAAAATGGTTATTTACACTTTAGTATTTATTGCTCGTTCGCTCAAGCCTTATTTTATGCAAATTTATGTTAATGGTGTTTTAATAAATATGTTGTCGCTGAATTCCTTCACACAATTTAATAACACTTTATGAGGTTTTATTATTAAATAAATTACCTTATACGAGTAGGTCAAAATGTTGTGTAACAATATTTTATCGTATACCTAAAATAACGTACAACCAAATTAGACTTAGTTATAAATGAAGTAAGATTTATTTATTCGAAGGAATATTTACAAAATATTAAAATAAAATAAAAAATAATCAAATAAAATTAAAAATAATCAAATAAAATTAAAAATAATCAAATTAAATAATTATAAACTAAACCTAATAAAAAAAACTATGAATAAAAATGCCCTCAAGAGACGACCCACCAGAGATGGTGCCAAGAAGGCTGGCAACATTTTCCCTCTGTATAGAGAGGCTAATGCGTTGGCAGAAATAATTGCCAGTCTTCCTATCTCCAGATTTCTCCCGCAGCTGCTTCGACAACTCCTTAGCCAGACGCTTGGCTGATGGTCCCCATTGTCCCATCGTCTCGACCCCAAACGGCGCAAACTCGTATCCTGTACCGAGGTAGACGTATTTGCGCAGCTTGAGGTTCTCAGTAAAAAACCCGTCGCCTTCTCCGCGCTGGATATGAGATGGGTCTAATGTGTCTACACATGTCACATCCCACACCAGAAACCGCCCAAGTTTCCACGGCCCAACGGTCATGCCGTCGGTGCAGTGCAGTGACAAAAGCCGTCATGTCCAGTCAAGCCGGGATAGTGTTAGGGACTGATGACAGTCATGAGTGTCTGATACCAGGCTAACATTCATGGACCTTGTACGCCACTAACCATCAGATGGGCGCAAGGTCACATGTCGTGCTAGTATAAAAAAATAAAAAATAGACCATGTACTGGAAGATGCAGAGTAGTATGACCCCCCTCCAGATGGACAAATAAACTAAGGAAGGGAATGGACGAGTCAAAATATCTTTATTCACGTATAGACATTTGTGACAAGTCATAATTTAAATTATTTTCATTAATTCTACTCCTGTTAGTGGAAGACTAAGCAGCGGAGTGGCCCAAGGAGTGATCTGTTAGCAGAAGACTAGCAGCTTAGCAAGTTCCAGTGACATGTTAATGTTTAATCTGACTGAGAAAGGAATCTGCGAGGAAAACTCAGCTATAACAGATTTACAAATGAAACAAATACAGAATTATATAACAACAATAAATAAATATCTTTCAAATTCAGTACCTATGAGATTACAATACCACAAGAGATCGTGTGAAATGGCGAGCCTTAAAGGAGGCTTATATCCAGCAGTGGAGAGACACAGGTTGATGAAATGATGATGATGCTTGCGTACAATGCACGCAGTTGAATATACATACCTCCAAACAGTATCTTCCACACATAACTCAAAGTCGTAACTTTCGCATAATCCGAACCGCACATTTGCAGAGGAATTTAAGTTTAATGTCTCTCCACGAAAATAGACACATCAGACCATTTTATTGATGGTAACACTAATAATAGGATGTTAGACATAGCTTACGACTTCATATTCCTTATTAAGTATTACTATGTACTGTCAGAAATTACATCTAGCTGAATATTTACTATTATAAGTGCCAAGTTCGCAGTGCCGTGAGTTGTAAGCTGTCAGAATCTTTTATTTATTTATTTTCAGAAAAATCACAGCTTATAACTAGGACATAGAAATTACAATATTATAAATTATTAGATCTTAAGCCAGAAAGATTTTATATTATTTGTACAGTTCATTCCTCAAAAACAGTGGGATAAATACTACAAAAAAAATTACAAATTAAAATTAAAAATATTAAACATTAGTAAAATAAAAATTATAATATATTTAAATATTTACAAATAGCTTTATACAAGTAGCATAGGATTATTATGATATTAGTGACATTAGGATGTCCAAAGCCCTGATAAAAAAAGATAAAAAAAACCCAAGTTATTAGAATACGGGCCGATTTTAAAATAATCATAACACAGTTTACGGCCACGAATTAATTTTAAGTACCTTGATGTTATAATTACTGTATTGGTGTTAGATTCGGTCCAGTCATGGCTGCTGAGGTATTTTTTTTTGTATTTATAAAACAAGCATGTATTGACTCCAATTTCATTTGATGGCAGCCCCTATAACACAGAGTTCTAGACCCCCACTGTTGGAGATGGGTATTCCATCTGAAGAATTTGGCCTACATTCGTAATGCTGACCAGACGGGTTGGCGAGTATTACATTATCAGTCTAGACCACATTATATTTAATAAACTGCCTCCGTGGTCTAGTAGTTTGGTTTTTATTAAGATTCAGAGGCTTAGGTAACAAGCTCGATTTCAGGTAGGGACACAATAATCTATTTAATTTATTTGTGGTATTTCTCATGTTTGGTTATATGCATATAGTAAAGTTGGCTAAATGTGAATTACCCTTATTTAATAGCGTGCTTTCTGACCACCCCGAAAGAGATACGGTCGTGATTATAATATTTTTATATTCAAATTCTGCAAACAAATGTCAAACGAAAAACTTATGAAAAGCCTATTTCTCCTCGTAGTTTCAAATTTAGACAACACTTAAAAACGCACCTGTATAAATTTTACCAACAGGTGTTATTAAAAATATTGTGACAAGTGAAGTCTGGTTAATTCAAATGATATTTCAATCGACTTGGATCCAGATTTACCGTGTTCGAATGAATGGAGAGTTTTTTATTTGCCGAGAAATAAGGCGCACGTCACTCATTGACGAATGAACCGATCACATAACTGGTTCACGGTTAAGGCGACATTTGCTCGTGACACTATTTATAGAATTCCATATTTAAATATTGGGTGTAAGTATATGACAGACGTCGTGTCACTGTACGAGTACTCCATGCAAGGAGTCGTCCATTACGTTTATCATAAAGAAGATTACAACTCAGTGAGACGTTCTCCAGAGCGGTGAGATGGTTGTTGAACGCTTTTCTTGATATCTTAAAATGTTTTTATTTATTTCCATGAAAATGTACATAACATATTATACGTCTAAACAATACATATTTCATAACAAAATTCAAACACAAGTGACTAGATGTGCGAATTAATATGGCTCCAAGTACTTTAGGACAATGTTTTTACTTTCCACATCCATTGATGCGAACACATCAATGTGTTAAATGTTAAACTCCAATTGAAAAAAATACCAATGAGAAATACGTTTGTCATAGATTTACAACACCACCATTCCCGTGCTTCAGAGAAACCGTCGGTTCCGGTTTGACTAATACCAACTTGTAAAAACGTTAGTAAATTGTCATTAAAAGTTGACATCAGACCCTATCCAAAACAGGCAAGGCGTGACGAGTATAGTCCGAATTCCCCAAAAAATCTGTACGCCCCATCTCCAATAAGTAGGAGCTAAATAGGAGCTCTAGGACTCTGTGTTCTACGGGAAACACTTATTAATTAAATGATAACTTTTTTATCAACTTTATGTGACTTGACTTGCCTGTGGTGGTTAAACTTTCTTTTTAACGATTCTTGTTATATTTTAAAAATAAAGCTTAAATTTTAGTATGTGTTTTTATTGTGATAAATAAACATTTTTCTTTCTATATTTCTATATACTGCTATAATCTAAAAAACTGCGAGTCGTTAGCTTCGATTGAGATAAACCGTATGTATGTAGTATGAGATTAAGAACGATTCAAGGTCACCTTTTTTGCCACTCCGCCGACTTATAAATGGGACTAGTAAAGTTTGCTAAATGTCACCTTAAATTGGCGTACGTGACAAAATCGGCAAGCTCGTGCGCCGACCGCGTGCTGCCGAATTTATTAAGATCACATCATCACACGCCGAGCTATTTCTATGAGAATAGAATACGCATAAATATATTGCACAGGATTACTCATTCTCTAGATAATCCCTTATGATGGGACAATCTGTTTCAGCTGATGAATTGCTCTATCTCTAGCTTGTCGATGTCTCTAGCGTACCAAATTCGAGAAAGATCATAAATATATTATTATCAGGAATCCAACTCATTACTTACGCGTCTAGATCCACGAACTTAACCGCTAGACCGCAGAGGCAGTTATTTTTTTAAATAAAAGAAATTGCAAAACTCATTCAAATAAATTTCGTTCCAAAAATATATATATATTTTTACAGTTAAATATTTAAGAGACAGACTTGGATGTCAAGAGAGTTCGAGCGTGTAATAATTCTGACATAATGAGTATTTAGAAAACAGGAACGCATCTTCAATGTTGCCAGAAAAAAAATCTGCAGGATATATTTTAAATGGTAACATTTATGCTTTTGAGGTTTGGAAAGTTTAAAACTAGTAAAGTAAGTATCATCACAACCGTTTCCCTTTCTGGATGGTAAGAAACCACGCTTATATATAAGCGGATTCACATTTTGCCTAATTTACTATAGGGCCAACCATGACAAGTGGCAAGCTCGTCGATGTCTCTAGCGTACCAAACTTGAGAAATAACAGAAATTATAATTTAATGTATTTATTTATATTAATAAATATTTTTTGTCCCGACCAGGAATCGAATCCGGTACCTTCAAGTCTAAATCTACGGACTTAACCGATAGACCACGGATGCATTTAAAACTAAGAATACCGATTTTATGGATCTCTTGAGGAAACCTGTTGACAGCTGGAAGTAATGGTTGAGCACCCTCCAGGTGATGGAACTTATGACCGAGGCGAGGAATTCAATACTAAGTCAAAGTTTAGTAATTTTTACCACCATATTGCAGCAGATACTTCCGCGTGTAGACTGGAGTGGGCAGACGACGAGCTATTTTAGTGTAACAATAAGTTGACTGACACACTTGCATTATGTCGCTTCCAATTTGACGACAGCATCCTTAAATATGTGCCAAATTTACTTAAATTGCACGAGAAGTCGACAAGAAGTGCTACAATTAAAAACTTATGGCCGGTTACAGAAAGGATGATTAAAATAATCTATAATGAGCACTTTGATTATTTCAGCCAACATTCAAAAGAATATTTATTTATTTAATTAGATCACCAACAGAGTACACATTAAACGTAATTATATTAAAAGAGGTTTAAAAAAGGTAATTTAAAAATAAAATAACCCGACTGCATAAAAAAAATAACTTTAAATAAAAAATAAAAATAAATAATGCGAGAAAAACCATGGTACTAGTGTTTGAAAGAAGAAGGAACGTGACAATAAAGATTGAGATGAAACTCTAGAACAAGTAAATGAAATTATATATCTGGGTAGTGTTTTCACTGCGGATGTGAAGTATAATAGGGATGTTGAAAGAAGAGAGAACGCGGGAAATAGTGTTAACGGTGCCATGGGAATGTCCGTGACAAAGCTCGACTTGCCATACACAACGCAATGCTAGTACCAACATTTATGTATGGAAGCGAGACGTGGATATGTCAGAATACGCATGAGAGTAGAGTTAATGCAGTAGAGATGAGGTCGTTGCGTGTCGTATATGCGGCGTCACTTTGACGTAATGACGAAATACGCAAAAGAGTAGGTATTAAAGAAAGCATAGTGACCAAAATAAGGAAAGGCATGCTCCGATGGTTCGGACATGTTGAAAGGATGAGTCAAGAGAGATTGACGAACCAGATATATAATGCGAAAGTCGTGGGTAAAAGAGGCCCTGGCAGACCAAGACTTACCTATCACGATCAAATAAATAAAACAATAGCTGAAGGTGCATTAAAAAGCCATCGGAACAAACAGGCATGTATGAGAAGGTTGATGAATGTCGAAGAAGCGAAAGAGGTATGTCGAGATCGTGACAAGTGGCGCTCAATTGTCTCTGCCTCCCCCGCAAGGGATTTGGCGTAAAGATATGTATGTATGAAAAGAAATAAATGAAACAATAATAAATAAAAACTGTAACTAAAAGTAATAAAATAAGGAATAAGCATGCATTTAAGCAGCGTCGTCCGGGACAAAGTGATCCGTGGAGGGGGTCAAGACCCTCAGCAGTGAGGAGATCGACGCAATGAGGAGGATGCATTTCATTAAAAAGTAAACTAAAATAATTAGATAATTAATAATAAAAATAAAAGTAGATTGCCTTTATAAACAGTTTTATATTGCAATGTAGTTTATATTTATTATTAAATACAATTATTTATTTAAAAATAAATATATATTGTTTATTGTTTATTATTAGTCATATATATATAAATCAGAAACAAAGAAAACTTTTTATTATTTATATTAAAACAATATAGATGTATAATATTTTTGTATTTATGTTAACATTATCACTATCACTACATATTATAAAACAAAGTGCTTCGCCGCGTCTGTCTGTTCGCGATAAACTCAAAAGGTACTGCACCTATTTTCATGCTGTTATCACCAATGAATAGAGTGGTTCTCGAGAAGGGTTTTAGTAAATAACTTGTTAAGGTTTTGTATACATAAACTATATTTGTTAGAGGTGTGAAAAAAATAAGCTGTTTGGTAGCTTTTGGGAGAACGCGGCCTAAACCCTTTGAGATATAAGAAAATAAAGTAGGGTGGAAAAAGTAAAGTATCATCACGACCGTTTCCCTTCCGGGGTAGTCAGAAACCACGCTTATAAATAAGCGGATTTACATTTAGCCAACTTTACTTTAGGCTAACCATGACAAGTGGCAAGCTCGTCGATGTCTCCAGCGTACCATTTCTATACCTTCTCATCACACCAACTATGTCTCTAAATCCTTTGTCGTTACTGCCTCCTCTCTTTGGAACAGCCTGCCTGTCAGCATTAGACAGGCTCCTAACAGAGCTTTATTTAAAAGGAGAGTGTACACTCACTTTATTAAGTTCTTGTAGATTTCTTTCACTGTCACTGTCAAACCTGAAGACCCTATATAATATAATAAATATGATTATCTTAAAACCAGTAGTTATTTTTATGTATAGTATTTATAATATATGTTTATGTATTAATGTTATCTATATGTTATGTATATGTGTATGTATTAATGTTATGTATATAGTATTTAAGTATATGTATGTTTATATAGGAATTGCTTACTTTTATGATATTTATTGGAATAAAAATAATTTCTAAATATCATTTTCACTATCCTCGATCTAACAAAGAAATCTCATTTGTCCCAACGGTCAACGGTCAGAGAATGCCTTACGGCATTACGTCCGCCGATTGTAAATTACAATAAAGATTTTAAATAAATAAATACCAAACTCGAGAAATATCACAAATAAATTAAATGTATTTATTTACATTAATATTTTTTTTTGTGTCCCGACCAGGAATCGAACCCGGTACCTCCGAGTCTAAATCCACGGATTTAACCGCTAGACCACGGAGGCAGTGAAAATATAAATATTTAAAAAATTGGGCAATTATAAAGCGGTAATTGGAAATTTTAAATACGTTAGTTGGCTTGAGCAATTTATGAAGCTTATTGTTCCTAGTAAATTAATATCTTAGGAGATATAGCAAAATTAAAATAATGCACATAGAAATAAATTTCGTGTCGCCGTCTACACGGGCAAAGCCGGGTAAAATAGCTAGTTTGAATTAAATATATATTTACAAAATATAAAATAATAATTACAAACTAAGTACATAAAATAAAAGACCTATCACCGCGTCTTGTCGTCTCCTCCGGTGACAAGAGGGCTGGCTCTTTCTACACCCAGAGAATCAGTATTGCAATTGAGCGAGGAAATGCAGCCAGCGTTCTTGCCACCATTCCACGCGGACGGGACTTATATCCATATCCTTAGTATTAATATTAATTTTATTTTATTTTATATGCTGTGAATATTTTTTTCGAATTAAAGTTAATATATTTCCAGAATATAAAATAAAAAATTGTTAACTATAAATAAAACATGACCTCAGAAGACGTCCCATAATAGATAGTCCCAAGAAGACTGGCAATATTTACCCTCTGTATAGCGAGGCTAATACGTTGGCAGGAATTATTGCCAGCCTTCTTATCTCCAGATTTATCCGTTAGTCGTTTGGACAACGTGGCCAGATGCTTGTCTGAGCCCCGTGGTCTCATCGTCTCGACCCCGAACGGCGCAAACTCGTAACCTGTACTGATGCGGACGTTGGCGTATTTAGGCAGCTTAAGGTTCTGCAGTATAATAATTTAGGTTGATTTCATTGTGTAGTCTTAATTAAGATAATTTAGTCTAATTGAACAATCTTCGCAATAATAATAAAATTCAAGTTTATGATGCAAGTGTCGTACATCTAACAATCTAGTTAGAAGACGTTACTATTTTAATTTCATGATATATTCATGTCTAATTTGAAAATAAATAACATTACTTTATACAAAAACTAAATAGTCATTTTTATACTGAGCGCAATGGACGTCGCTCCCACCTGATAGCAAGTTGTACGCGAAGTCACTGAGGCAACTGACATCAGCCACAAACGACTGACATCAGTCTCTACCACTATGCCGGCCTATCACGCTTTTTCACACTTCGCTTGAAGGACTCCAGGTTATAGGAATGGGGAAAAATACTGGCATTCCACATCTCTAGCGTTCGACAGTTGTAAGAGTCACCATATTTCTATGTACGCGTAGGGATGGTAGCTATTAGGGGGTGCAGATTTTGGCGTGTGTGAGTGGTTCGTTTGCGGAATTGAGAAGAAGGGATAAGGTTGTGGAGCTCTTCAGAACATTCGCTGTAATATAGCTTGTTCTACAAGGAGACGTCAATAAACAATAAACAAAAACACATTTAAATGTATGTGAGATTAATAATAAAAAATAAAAATCTTAAACTATTACTAGCAACTAAAGCTAAAATACTTATACACTAATATATATAAATATATAATAACACAAGTACATATAAATACATAATAAATATATATAAAATACATACAATATTATACCAATTTAGAGAGGTTATGTCGACTCGTCTTGCTTTTTGTGAAGGTGTAAGGTAAGTAAATTTTTAAAACACTAAACAATTTTTAAAATTGCTTTTCGAACGTTAAGTGGAAGCCCGTTCCACTTTATAAAGCACAATATATCTACACTTTGTCATAACTTTTATATTTTGTACATTTGATATAAAATAAAAATAGCATAGGTGACTCGGTTGTAAGAACACTTTCTTTAACATTATAAAGAGGCTGGTTCGAAGCCCGGCATGTACCAATGGGAAAAAACACTTTTGTTACGTACATTTGTCATAGATTTACAACACCGTTCCCGTGCCTCGGAGAGCACGTTAGCCGTCGGTCCCGCTACCAACTTGTGGAATCGTTAAATAATTATCTTTAAAAAGTTACATCAAACTCTCGCCAACTGGTGTTTTGGTTTGGCCAGCGTGGCGAGTGTAGGCCAAATTTTCCAGAAATTTCTGAAATTTAACAGTGGAGGTCTTTGCATAAATAGCAATAAAATTTATCTTAATTGTAAAACACAAACCTGCCAGATGAACATTATTAGAGACCAAAGTTGGTAAAAATTATAAATTCCATCAATGATAATGGTTTATTAACATTGTAAAATGTGTGTTAAAACGCCGGCAAACAATTTATCACAATTTATGTTCAATATTGAGACATTTCGTTCGAAAATTATCACTTTCATCTCCCGCTTGCTGTAATAATACTTTTTACGAATATGTTCAAGTAAACGATGTCGATAATTACTTTCCTTTGCCATAATTCATACTAAATCATGATGTTGTGTAGTATAGGAGACTACGGTTTTTTTACATTAACGTTTTACCTTTTCACTACAAATATTTTTTTTCTTTTTTTTATACTGGTACGACATGTGATTATAAGTGACGCGCAAGGTCAGTTAGCAACTGGAATCAAACACTAATGACTGAAATCAGTCTCTAAAACTATGTCGGCTTGACTGGGTATGACGGCAATTCGAGCCTGATCCCGGAACATGTGGATACACAGAGTTTATCATCACGGACGGTGGTTACTGCCCCGCCCCGGCAGACTGGGCACATTACCACCACCATTAGCACCTAATAAATTTTCTGCAACAATTGCGATTTATACCTATATTAAATAAACTGCTTAAAGATATTTATTTATTTTTTATTTATTTATTTATTAAGGAAAACTATTGACATTTAATTCACAAGTATAGATAGAAACAGAAAGTCATTTACAAGTTTCCACTAGTAGTGTTAGAATAATACATATTATGAACGATGAAAGCATCTACAAACTATCACTTCATGCAATAAACTAATAACTGTACAGTAACAAAAACTATTATCGTTTAAAGAACATTAAGTTAAACGCATTTCTCACTGCCATCAAAGATATCAACATCAGTTTCATCAATGAATGCATTAAGAGTATTACAACATACATATCTTCACGCCAGATCCCTTGCGGGGTAGGCAGAGACAATTGAGCGCCATTTGACACGATCACGACATATCTCTTTCGCTTCGTCGACATTCATTAACCTCTTCATACATGCCCTTTGGTTACGAAGACTTTTTAATGCACCTTCAGTCAGTGTTTTATTTATTTGATCGTGATATGTGAGTCTCGGTCTGCCAGGGCCTCTTTTACCCACAACTTTCGCATTATATATCTGGTTCGTCAATCTTTCATCGCTCATCCTTTCAACATGCCCGAACCATCATAGCATGCTTTTCCTTATTTTTGTCCCTATGCTTTCCTTCATACCAACCCTTTTCCGTATTTCGACGTTACGTATGCGGTCCGCCAAAGTGACGCCACATATCCGCCGCAACGACCGCATTTCTACTGCATTAACCCTACTCTCATGCGTATTCTGACATATCCACGTTTCGCTTCCATACATCAGTGTTGGTACCAACATGGCATTGTGTATGGCGAGCCGAGCTTTGTCACTGACATTTCGACTGCCGATCAGTGACCCCAGGGCACCGTTAACACTATTTCCCGCGTTCACTCTTCTTTCAACGTCCCTATCGTACTTCCCATCCGCAGTGAAAACACTGCCCAGATATATAATTTCATTTACTTGTTCTAGAGTTTCATCATCAATCTTTATCGTCACGGTTGTCATCCTTCTTCTTTCAAACACTAGTACCTTGGTTTTTCTCGCATTCAAACGGAGTCCTTTTTCTGCACATCCCTCCTTCATTCTTGTGACTAGTGATTGCAGTTGTTGTTCGGACGATGCCATAAGAACAGCATCATCTGCATAAAGCAGGCAGTTCACCACTAGATCACTCATCTTTATCCCACAGTCACTCTCTCTCACTCTTTTTAGGCATTTGTCGAGATATAGAGTGAATAATCTAGGAGAAAGCACACAACCCTGTTTGACGCCCATTTGGGATTCAAAGCAAGGCGACATACCCCCCTCCACCCGCACACAAGCTTTGCAGCCCTTGTACAGGGACTGTATAGCTTGTAGCAGTTTGTCATTCACTCCATACTCCGGCAATATGTCCCAAAGCTTCTTTCTTACAACTCTATCAAAAGCCTTTTCCAAATCCACAAAAGCACAGAAAACCTTCTGGTTTAAGGCCAAAAACTTCTCTGTGATATTGCGGAGCGAAAAGACTTGGTCAGTGCATCCTCTTCCAGGTCTAAAGCCTCCTTGTGCCTCCCATAAAAGACCTTCAGTCTTCTCTTGCAAGCGTTTCGTGAGAATCTTGCCATACATCTTGCTTGCCAAACTGATCAAACTAATCGCTCGGTAGTTGGCACAGTCCAAAGAGTATTACAAGCTCTAATTAAAATTGATAAATAAAATATGTGACCTCCTAGACAACATATCAGGTTGGTGTGGTGTGAATGGGCCTTTTTGCGCTTTCCGAGAAGCAATATGTGAGCGGCAGTGTAGCGGACACGGCAAATGATGTGTTCATTACAGATCAGTTATTGACCGACATACAAATACCGGACAAATTCAACAACACGCCCTGTAGCAAAATTCTGGGCCCCGATTCTAAAGTCATAAAGAGATGTATCTCGTATGCGATTATAATCGAAAAAACTAATAAAATATACAGTTTAGTGTTTAGGCGCAAACGTCATATAAAGGTGAACGATACAGACAGACACAGACAGTGGGGTCGTCCAGGCCCGGATGGCTAATGGGCCTGGGTTGGGGATGGGAATATTCCCCCGTTTTCCCCGGCAGGATCTCAGCGGGCAACCACCCGCCGGTAATTCATGCATTTTTGGTGCTGGGCACCTTTACTGTATAACAGCGCCCGTGTGGCTCACGAACCCAGGGGGTCTAGGTTCGACTACTTCAGCTCTCCTCCAGGAGCACTTCTCTAGGAAGTGGTCTCTTGTTGGGGGGCCGAGCGCAAGACGGAGCGATATTCTGAAGATGCTTGAAGTGTCCGTTGTAGGTCCGATAGAATATACGTCTAGTCAGGCCGACGACAAATTCCTCAATAGTAGGCATCACCAGATCTCGAGCTATGACGGAATTACGTACGAACCATGGTGCTCGGGAGACCATTCTGAGCGATATGTTCTGCTGAGCCAACGAGATATAATTGTGTGCACCTATAATAGCTCCATCTATGATTGAGTAGCGAAACTTTTTCGTTTGACAAAAATTAACTGACACGAGATTCTTTTGTCAAAAAATAACGTCTTTTACACTTCATTATCCGTAAATCAACAAAATATCAATTTATAAGTGCACTTTTTTACACATTCGTTTAAATAACATTTAATACTCAGGTGTTTTTTTGACGGACTTTCTGTTTTCATTAGTAATCCGACAGGTTAAAAACCTAGTAGAGTAGTTTTTCTACATCACCAACAAGATTATTTATTAAGTTGTAAATAAAATAATGTTTGAAAACATAACTGCAGTGTTGCCGTGTAAGGCAATATCTTCTTATAGTTGGCAACATTTAAATAAGCTCATCTGTCGGCACCATCGGCCGCTAAATACTCTACATTTTGTCGTAGATCCTACACAGATTGCATCATACTAGGTGCTATACACACTGGCCGTATTTTATATCGCTATCAACATCAGCCATTACTGGATATAGGCCTCATTATTTATAATATTATATATATATTTTTTAATAAACTCATAGCTAAATCATTTATTTATTATCAGAAAAATCACAGCATATAACCAGAAAATAAGTTACAGCAGGTATTATAGATTATTAGATCTCAGACGTGGACTATAAAAGCCGCAGATAGGGCAAGAATTGATGCATTTGAGATGTGGTGCTGGCGTCGTTTGCTTAATATTCATTGGACCGCACGACGCACTAACGTTTCCGTGCTCGAAGAGCTCAAACTTGCTAAGGTACAGAGACTTTCTGCCGTCTGCTTTACCCGAATTCTGCAATATTTTGGCCACATTGCTAGAAGAGGCGCCGACAATCTGGAAAAACTCTTAGTAACGGGAAAAGTAGACGGTAAAAGAACAAGAGGAAGAAGCCCCAAACGATGGTCCAGTCAGGTGACATCCCAGTACACCAAGCCATCCACTGCGCCGAGGACCGCAGCCACTGGAAACGGCTAGTGGATGGCCTGCGACGGAGTCACGATCCCCAACAGTGGGGTACCGACTAAGGAGGAGGAGGAGATCTCAAGTAAAGTAGAGATAATGTTGCATGCGATATATGTATGTCGAGAGAAACCATTTTTTTTTTGTATGCATTTTAACAGATATTTTGATAATTGTCAATTGGAGACATGCATGTGCTTCCTATGTGAATACGCCCGATTATTTATTTTTAATATGTATGTATATATAAATAGTTAAATTCATATATACATAATATATTGCAGTGGTTGCTATACATACTACCTAGATATATATAGTATAGCGGTTTCTCGACAAATAATTTCCTTCTAGTATATAGTGCTTCTTTTGCTGCGATAATATTTATTGAAGCAGTGAGTGTAAGCGAGGCCTAGGAATATAATCTAAAACAAATCTAGATAGAGTCCAGCTTAAACGCTGCTATGCTAATGTCAGATAAAGTTATCTAGGCTGAGCTTAGCTGCCTAGATCTTAGATAATTTATTATCTAGATTATTTAATTATTCCACTGATTATTGCTGATTATAACTGTTTCTTTGATGAGTTAAATCCTTGTTGTTTTAATCAATTTTAAGCTAAAACTGGTTTTATTTTTTGTTTAATAAAGTTATTTATTGTTTGCTACTGTATAAAACTGCCTCCGTGGTCTAGAGGTTATGTGCATGGATTTAGACGCGGAGGAACGGTGTTCGAAACCTGGTCGGGACATGCCATAAAAAAGTTGGCTAAATGTGAACCCGCTTCTTTAAAAGCGTGGTTTCTGACCACCCCAGAAGGGATACGATCGTGGTTTTTCTTTTACTGTGTAAAACTAATGTATCATATTACGTATTTCATTTTGGACATAAAAAATATATATAATTAACTACGTTTGCTTACAAATTATTATACCATTCAGTGGTGATGAAATGAAAGAAAATAGAATTACAAACATTAAATTATTATTATTAGTATTTGTTGACAGTAGGTAATGAATTAAAACCTAAATTATTCTATATAGCATAGTCTGCAACAAATAAAGTGTGTTAGATGTGTTTCTTACTTGGTAAAATATATAAATTGAAGCTATAAAATTTTATTGCCAAATATTTCGCCTCTCTTTTGAGCGGTCATCAGTGACAGTGACTGAAGGTCTTTGTCATAAATTTTGAAAAAGTAATTTTATTTCTTTTAGCAATGGTAAAGAATGCACTATACAGTTTTGTATTTATTTTTTAGAAAAATATCTTCATCACCTAGCGCATCATGGAAAACATCATCAGCATGTTATGTCCATTGTTGGTTCGATATTAATAAATTTACAAAACAAGTTAGACAAAACCTAATGCATTACATTCACACCAGGGCTATAGTATGCACCAAGCTGCCATATAAAAGAGCTTTCCCATGTTTTTAAATCAATAGACCGAATAGTTTTAGGAAAACTCTTTAATACTCTATATAGCATAGATCATTCATTCGATTCAACACTTAATTCAATTCATGGGTGTAGTGTGAACGCGTGCTGGTGTGCCGTGTGTATCTGTGTGTGTGTACAATACCATCTACAGTCTACAAATTCTACACCAATCATACCAAATCAAAAAAAAATAAAAAAATAAGCATCACTCTGCACACTGCCACATTTTATTAATATATTGTACCTATAGGTACTGGAATCGCATGTAAAGGCGATACAAGCAAACAGACAAATTGTAATATGTAATATTTTTATGAATTTTCGAAATCTGAGCAAATTATAATTTATTGATAAAATAGGACCTTATAATAAGATTCTAACTAGATTTATTATCATAGATTTTTCATCTGAAAACGCCTTAAGCTGAGACTTATTACCTAGACATTTTAGTTATGCTAGTAACATTAAGCCCTTAGGTGTGCGCATCACATCTGCTAAGTTATCGATGCCATCACTTAAGTTGTCCTTAAGTTAAGTGAGACGTCTCATGTGGGGACGTCAGGGAAATAAGATTACTTCATTTATTGATGGGATTCTCATAGGTATGAGTTTTGATTGACTTAATATAATGGCGGGGATTAACTTTTATACAAATTAAGTAAGCGTTCCTGTCGAGATGGTAACGTCACTTACAGTATGTCTATCCCGGGTTCCCAGGCTCGTCGCTCCAAAATTTTATAAAAATGAAAGCGAATTATATAGACAAATTTATAAATGGCAGTGGGGTCACGTGTCGTGGTCAGATGATGACGTTATATACGTTATATAGACCATCTCCGTCTTAAGCTTTCAAGAAACATTTTTGCAGAATTTCATCAAAGGTTCAGTTGTATAAATCAATCGGAAATTGTCAATTGTCCAACATTTAAATCGTTTAATCCGTAAATATAGACAATAGGAAAAATGCACGTAAAAAAGTAAAGAATTATCACGCCCGTATCCCTTGCGGGGTAGTCAGAAACCACTATTTTATACATATTATACAATATGTAACATAAAAAAATCTAGTTTTGGTATATGTTACGAATTTTTTCATTACAAATTTATCTATAACGTTCTATTTTATTTAAATTAAATTAATTAATCTACTATTTAATATATATGCAGAAACTAAACGTTGTTCAAAAACGCTCTTTACTTTTGGCTTAAAATATTGTGACGTCACAGCGCACTAAACACACAAATCTCTTCTACTTTTAGGGGCCTTACTGTTAATATATTCTAAATAATTGATAATTACAAAAGAACTTTGTGTAATATTTCCAGTAAGAGGGACGTTTGCTTGGTTATCACAAAATGAACTTTAAACAATACACAACAAACCACACTATTGTTTAATGTGTTGTGACATCACAGAGGTGGCGTGATAGTTTGATTATTGGATGTAATCAATAGCAAAATCGTTCTGTATGGAAAACCTTTTTTATTTTGAGGTACCGACATCATTTTTAAGGTGTGTGTAATATTAGTGTATATTAATCTATCTTCAAAACAATAAAAAAATATACTTGGTATTTATTGCCCGGTTCTCACATAAAATCTCATCTATGAGTCATTTTATAAGGAAGTACTTTGTGGCTAAGTATTTGTCAGGTTTATATTTTGTTAAAGCAAATTGATTGGTTTATTAGTAACTAGCTATTTGACCCGGCTACGCTCGTGTAAGTTGGCAAAAAAACACGCTTAAAGTGGCTGTGAGATCACATGTCGCTGTCAGATCATGACATCATATATAGTCTATATCCATAATTAGGTATTATTGGACTTCTCTAAATGTTATAAACTGCCTCCGTGGTCTAGCGGTTAATTCCGTGGATTTAGACTCGGAGGTACCGGGTTCGATTCCTGTCGGGACACTAAAATATTTATTAATGTAAACATTTAATTAATATTTAATTTATTTGTAATATTTCTCGAATTTGGTACGCTGGAGACATCGACGAGCTTGCCACTTGTCATCATTGGCCTATAGTTAAGTTGGTTAAATGTGAATCAGCTTATTTATAAGCGTGGTTTCTGACCACCCCGAAAGGGAAACGGTCGTGATGATACTGATGCTATCTCTAAATGTTTTTGCTATTTTTTTCTGTCCAAAATTAGGTAGGTATATAAAAGTAAAGGTATATCCAAGGTGTCCGTAGTTTTGTTTCCTGGAGGGTTGATGGACTGCATTTATGGGGGGCGCTCGATGGGTTGAAGAATCTTTTGAGGTGTTGGATTGTCAGAGCGGGGGGCCAGGCGTTCATCATCATCATAACAGCCCTAGAACACACAGTCCTAGACTTCCACTCTTGGAGGGCCTTCTGGAGAATTTGGCCTACACTCGCCACGCTGGCCAGACCGGTTAGCGAGGTTTAGAGATCTCAATTTTAATGACAATTTATTAACGTTTCAACAAGTTGATATTAGTGGAACCGGGACCGCCGACGCGGACGGCTTAGGTGCTCTCCGAGGCACGGGAAACAGTGGTGTTGTAAATTAAATTATTTATTTCCTTTGGTTATCTTGTAACAACTTTTATATTGTCAGCACTAAAATAATATAAAAGAAAAACATTAAAAAATATATAAACAAACATAAGTTAGGTAATCATGGTTGGACCGTAACAGGTAATAATCCAGATTTATGTGTGTTATGTTATAATAGCATTATTGTCATAAGCAAAGTAATTGTAACTTAATAACTACTTAATATAAGATCGTGACGTGAAATGACAAATGGACTTAAGAAAAGTGTAGATTTTCAAGGAAATCGTTCTTACAACCACTGCGTTTACACAGGCGTTAATCCGTCTTAAATGTACATAAAAATAGGTTAGTACTAACATAGTTTTATAAGTTTCTCTGTTACTAAATCTTGTTATTTTTAATTATTTATTATTAGTATTAGTGGTACAAGGGGCCGACGCGGCTTAATGTGCTCTCCTTCTCACGGGAACGGTGGTGTTGTAAATCTATGACAAATGCACGTAAGGAAAGTGTATTTCTCATAAGTACATGCCGGGGTTCTAAATGAGACACTACCGCACTCTAGACTATGGAGCTTTTCTATAGCAGGCTAAAGTTGTGAAAGAATTTCTTGTAACTCATTTATATAATCAACAAATTTTGTTTGAAACGTGCTTCGAGTAATAACAACATCGACAAATTCTATTGTGAAAATGATTTGGCCGCGGAAATGGATGCTCACCTCATTACTATTTTCACCAATGTCTTAGTTATTTAACAAAAAAAAAATATGTTTAAGCTGCACAATTGTCGCAAATAGACTTGAGAAAGATTCATTACGGGCTTAGTGATATACAGTATTGTTTATTTAGTTATAAATCATTATTAAGAATATGTATGTATCAACTGCAAAAGAGGATTTCAAAGCATTTAAAGGGTGACTAAGAATAATTTCAAGATTTTTTAATTTAACAAAAAAACAGTTTTTTATTTTTATTTGTGAAAAAAAAAATGTAATCTGATTTGAAAATGTAAAAGAGCAGATATTTATTTATAAAAACATTACGTAAAATGTTAAATAAATAAATAAAAAACAACTGTCTCTGTTGAGTTGATTGAGCATTCGCTCGTTTGGTCTAAACCCACCTTAGGAGGTAACCGTCTGCTAACCCAAATGGGTCGAATACCGATTGTACGCATTTAGCATAAGTAGGTGTTAGTTACGCCATACTTAAAACAGCAAATAGCTCGCCTGCACTCGGCTGCAATAATAAAAATAAACCCAATCCGTTATATATACAGTAATGGTTGGGCCAAATTGTGAGTTTTTTGGAAATAAAATAGTCTAGGACAGCATCCCAATTCAAATAATAGTTTTATTTTCATTCTATGTGTTTCATTTTAGCATTATTTGTCAATTTAAAAAATAATAATCATATACTCGTATTATAATTGTCGTTCTAATATCATCGATCTTTTCTGCAAATTTTTAACTCGCAATAATATAAGGTTTTAGTTTAGGTCATAACATGCTTTCATTAGTAGACTAACCATTAGCAATTGTGTGACGTTTGTGTGTTTATTTTGCTTTTTTCAGATTGCACTACTAAATGACGCGCTGTTCTGGATTTACTTCCTCCACACCGCGCTTAATCACTCGACATTGGCAGAATTGTTGTATATACGACATCTGACGCCATTAAATAAAAGAAGAAGAAGATAATTGTCGTTTAAAACTCTTTTTCCGAAGCTCTAAATAGGTGGTAGGCGGACTGATGGTGGTAATTTTCCCTCCCAGTCTACCGGGGCGGAGAAGTATCCACAATTCGTGCCGATAAACTCAGTAAAGTGTATCTATTTCTTTTGGGATCAGCCTCGAATTGCCGTCATGCCCAGTCAAGCCGACATAGTGTTAGGGACTGATGTCAGTCATGAGTGTCTGATTCCAGATGCTAACATTTATGGTCCTTGCGCACCTCTTACCAACAGGTGGGCATAGCACAAGGGTTACGGTTGTAGAGCTCTTCAGTCCACATTTCGGTGAGGCTGCAGCGATTTGAGAGTTTTAGACACAGCAGTAGCGTCGTCTATTATTCGAATCGTCTGCCTCTGAAGGAAAATGAAAGCATCTGTAAGTACTTAGCGAAACCATCCCAGAGATGAGAACAGTATTCCACGCGTGAACTTATTTGCGCTTTATAAAGATATTTTAAGACATTAAGAGGTAAAGTAAAACAAAATTTATGCACATACGTTTGTCTGGTAAATTTATTTACTGTTGATATTGTTAGTCAAAAGTTGTGTTGTTTTGTTTAATAATGTGCTACAATGTGAATAATTATGGAAAACGATAAATTGGACTTTAAATATAGGGTACAAGTTCAAGTTTTTTTGCTGTTTTCTCGCGCTGCGAATTGCATATTATACCTGATATGTTTGGAGTATAATACCGCGTGTGATTCCAAGAAAAGCATCTACTTCAAATTCTAAAAAGAAAAATATATTACGTCAGACTTTGCTGTGTGGGCTAGACCCTTTGCCTTCCCTATGACCTCATTCATCATCCATCGGGAGAAGAGATCACATAAAAAGCTCAGACAACCCTAACGAGGCGAATATTAGGCGATGAAGATAGATTCCGATAATTATTGTTTGTTGTTTCAATGCAGTCTCTGCTCTTTGATGTTCATGGATTGTCACTCAACAGGGTTAGATCAATCTCAAAGTAACTGGTACACATTTCAATAACAAAATAAAATACGGTTAAGAGGTCTGGGCAAGACCAACAGGTCACATACCCTAGGCGAATAGATATAAAATGAATAAGTCTACCTATAGCGGAGTTATGGTCGTGTTTACCGGGCACTTGCTTATTAATTTGTTTATAACAATTTGCAGACCTGCGTGCTACGAAAGTGTAAAACACTTTCTTGTTCGACAAGAGTTGTTTTTGTTTTAGTTTTGATAATAATATTGATTTAATTTAATATTATTTTAATATTACTTTAGTTTTAATTTAATTTATGATTTGACTTAATTTTATTCGATTTAATTTAATTTGATGTTAGGTTTGGCTCAATTTTAATTTAAGTGCTGTCTATAAAATAAAAATCATTCTGGCTAATGTATAGCAAAATTCCTATTGTCAAATATGTATTAATTATAAAAGTAAAGTAAAGTATCATTACGACCGTTTCCCTTTCGGGGTGGTCAGAAATCACGCTTTAAAAATAAGCGGATTCACATTTAGCCAACTTTACTATAAGCCAATCAAGACAAGTGGCAAGCTCGTCGATGTCTCCAGCGTACCAAACTCGAGAAATATCACAAATAATTTAAATATTAATTAAATGTATTTATTTACATTAATGAATATTTTTGTGTCCCGACCAGGAATCGAACCCGGTACCTCCGAGTCTAAATCCACGGACTTAACCGCTAGACCACGGAGGCAGTATTAATTTAATTATTTAATGCTGTGATTTTGTAAAACCAATAAATAAATAAAAAAAATTAAAGAGAAGAGTCAGTTAATTAAAATAATGACAATAAAATACGGAAAGGGGTAAGTATAAAAGAAAACACAGGGACAAAAACAAGGAAAGGTTGATACGATGGTTCGGGTATGTTGATAGAATGAGCGAAGAATGGTTGACGAACCAGATATATAATGGGTAAAAGAGGCCCTGGCAGACTGAGACTCACATATCACGATCAAATAAATAAAACGCTGACTGAAGGTGCATTTAAAAGCTTTCGTAACAAAAGGGCATGTATGTAGAGGTTGATGAATGTTGACGAAGCGAAAGAGGTATGTCGTGATCTGCCTACCCCGCACGCAAGAGATTTGGCGTGTAGATATGTATGTATTTAACACTAAATTTATAACGGACTAATAAGTATAAAATAATATATTTAATCCTTATAATAGAACCACATACAGATTTATAACTTAATTCTAAATTATCCTGAAAATTCATACTTGGGTAACATTTTCGTTAACGTGTTCATCAAAAGGGCTTAAATTATAATATTAAAAACTATTTGCTTCAAATGGATTAAATAATGCTATATTTTTTTACAACAAATTTGTATAACCTTATATATATTTATACAAAATAATTTCAGTCAAATTTTATATTATTTTATACTATTGTTATAATCATATATTGTTTATGTATTATATTGTATATGTACCTATTTATATTGTTTAATGATTTATACATTCGAGTATTTATAATATAGTAATACAGTATTTTAAACACTTTTATAGTTTTGATGTTTGGATTTAAGTAATTTAAATAATTGTAGGAGGTAACAAATAAATTTAACCACATTGGCGACTTGTTCAACATATTGATGTAATTATCCCTGGCACTGGCACCGGCCTATCGGGGTTGTTACCACTCACCGTCACTCTTAGTAGGTGTTTTTTGTAAATATGTACTTTTTAAACTAATAAATAAATAAAATAAAATAAAAAATATTGGTCTGCATTGCGTAATTTTAATAATTCAAAATCATAGACAAAGTCTTTTCCTCTTACCACGAGCTCACAACAATGTCTCGTTTAACAGCCCACTGCTACGTAGTGTATGTTACAATGATTTATGCTTAACCCAGAGTGAAATGGATATCTTTAACTGTACATATTCAATGCAACGCCACTTACACAAATTGAACCAATAAATATGCTGATTTTATTGTTTCATTAAACGTTATAAAAATACTTAGTCATTCAGTCATTACAGCCCCTAGAACAGCGTCCTAGACCTTCACTGTTGGAGATGGGCTTTCCAGAACATTTATCTGGAGAACTTGGCCTACACTCGCCACGCTTGGCCAGATGGGTTGGCGAGGATCTAATATCAATTTATTAACGATTCCACAGGTTGGTTTTAGGACATTATAACTTATTAAAAAACTTGACATTATATTTTTTTAATTTGGACTTTTCGATTTATTTCAATTTAATTTAATTTCTTTGTTATTTTAAGATAATCTTTGTTTTAATAATATAATAAAATATTAAACAAATCGTGTGCTAAAAAGTAAAAACCAAATTGTTAATTAATATTGTACGCCCTGTCCCGGGGTAAATTGGGAGAACTCTTTTGTAACCAAAAATGTACAAACATCCTTAATTTTTACAGTTACCGATGGCTTAACGTGCTCTCCGAGGAACGGGAATGGTCGCGGTGGTGTTGTAAATCTATGACAAATGTACGTAAGAAAATTTGATTTCTGGGGGGGTTTGAACCGACCTTTGTAGGATTTTAAGACCAACTCAGCCACCACCGCCTTATTACTTTTATATTAATATTATTTGATTTTAATATATATATTTTAATATATAATATATATATCCAAATTATATCAAATTATTTTAGATCTTGATGTTTTTCTGTATTTTATTATTGATATTATTTACTGCATGCTGTGTACAAATGTTAGGTTAGGTTATTTAATGTTATTAAATGTTAACTGTTTTTATACCATAATAAATAAATGAAGCTATTTTTATTTTGGCTCTAAATCGAATTGAATTGCTTGGCAATGGTCTGCGTGTTATTTGATGAGAAAAGTGAGTTTATAAAAAAGAACCAAGGAGGCGGGTTGCGTGCGGTCTCTCGTCGACTGTAATCTGACGTACATCTTGACACTTGTCAAACAAATATAAATAATAATTGGACGGACCACTGCACTACAGATAATTGCGCCTTTTATGCATACACAACTACTACAATTTTATTTTCATGTTTAGAGATATACTTTAATTTCAAAGAGTAAAAGTAAAGTATCATCACGACCGTTTCCCTTTCGAGGTGATCAGAAACCTAAGCGTGGTTTTAAAGAAGCGGATTCACATTTAGCCAACTTTACTGCCAGCCAATCATGACAAGTGGCAAGCTCGTCGTTGTCTCCAGCGTACCAAAGTGAAGAATCATTCATCATCATTGCAGTCCCTAGAACACAGCGTCCTAGACCTCCACTGCTGGAGATGGGCCTTCCAGAACATATATCTGGAGAATTTGGCCTACACTCGCCACGCCTGGCCAGACGGCTTGGCGAGGATATCACAAATAAATTAAATATTAATTAAATGTGTTTATTTATATTAATAAATATTTTTGTGTCCCGACCAGGAATCGAACCCGGTTTCTCCGAATCTAAATCCACGGACTTAACCGCTAGACCATGAAGGCAGTTCATATACCTAGTTTAAATTTATAATTCATTCATTATTTCATTCAATTAATCATTTATAATAATAAATTAATGAATGAACATTAAATTTAGTGCCTACCGTCTACTAGGCCATAAAAGAACCGAAATTTGTTAATTGCTCGTTCTAAGTTTTTGTATCTCTCACATTATTGACGAATTATTTCGTTAATATTAATTACTTAAAAACAAAAAACATCTAATTTCCCTAGTTCAAAATTTAAAATTTTTCACATTGTTATTTTACGGTGGCCAAGGAGCTAAAGAGGTATCAAAATATTAAAATTGCAACTTAAACTAAATAATATAAAATAAATTAAAAAGTTATTTATATTGGTAGAACTTACAATTAAAATAATAACAAAAATGAGATATAGTAACAATCAAATGCCATATTTGGACGAATTTGTCGACCAAAACGCAAGAAGTAAGGCTGACTGTCATAGACGGTGCGGTGCCCTCAGGGCAGAAAGGCTGCGAGGACAAGGGTACAGACAGTTGTAAACCATTATTCAATATATCTGCTGGAGCAAGGTTTGGGGAGTATGGTTGGTGTCGCTGACATTGCAATCGCAGATCCTCTAATCTTTTATTTTTGTGGTCTAGCGAAATATCGATGTTCGATCAGGTATTGCTTTTCACCCTAGAACCTGGCACAATCTGGCAATTCCTTATATTATATATTATATGTGAAATAGGGTGGGACTACACAGTACACTACAAGTCACTGGGACCAGTAGTGATCTATGTGACCACCCTATAGACTATAGTTCGTTCGCTTGACCTACGGCTTCAAGGAATCTTAGTATGGGGCTTAGGAGCGAGGCGTCGCACCTCCTCTGGGTTTAAACTGTGAGCATCCAAGATGGTGCTTCGCTTGTGATGTAGGGCATAACAGTCGCAGAGGAGATGGACTGGTGTCTCAAACACCTCGCGACAGAACCTGCACTTATCTGTTTCTACCAAGCCCATGGTAAATATGTGCCTGTTTAATTTACAGTGACCAGTTAGGGCTCTAGTGAGAGTTCTTAATTTAGGTTTGCATAGCTGAAGGGTTTTGATCGTGTACTTACCTGATTAGCTCACGATTAGCTTCTTCAAGTGCCTCTGCCCTGGAGTTGCCTGCTAGGCAGATACACATTGTGCGTGTTTCCATTTTTTTGTGCTGCGCGGAAAGTGCTTTTTGATAGTCCACAAAAGTTTTTGACCCATCAGTGCAGACTCAGCTCCTTTCCTGGCAATTCCTTTAGATGTGTTCTACATCTTTTGCTTCATCACAAACTTCCTTTTCGTGAGAAAACCGAATTTGTTTAAGGGAATGTGGCCAGAGCGAAGACTAAATGCATTAAGAAGTGCATCTAAAGTCTGCATACAGAAAACCAACGCATATGAAAAGGACGCTGATGATTTGGAACGCTCTGCTAGTAGAACATATAAAACTGGTAGAAAATTCCTGCTTAATAGTTAAAACGTAACACTAACAAGTACCCGCGTCGTGTTGTTAGTTTTTATCTAATGGCTATTTGTCGCGGCACTCCCACCATTAACTGATATTTATTATCGACTTGCGAATACTTAACGAACTCCTAGGCGTTTTGTTTTTGGCGCGAAATAAACTTCTATACTATTTCCATTCGGTTTTTTTTTCACATTTGACATATCCTTAGAACGTAACTGGTATAAGTATAAGATATTCAATTCATTATTATGGGCCCACGATAAACACTTCTTTGCGTCGCGCAGCAGCTTTCCATTAGGTCGAGGTCTTATGTCGTTCTAGTTACTATTCAGTAGTATAAACAACAAAGTGTTTTATTTATTATTAACAACATAAAAAAAAAGTGTTAATAGTGTACATCTAATTTTAGTGTACATCCATAACTACCTAAAACAGAATATTTACATTATAATTCAACGAGAAAATGCGGCGAGCATTTTAGGTACCCTCCCTGGTGGTAAGTAAGTTTTAATTTCATAGGTATTTTAAGTTTAGTTTTATTTATAATTAGTTTTTTAATCTATTTTATTTTAATATTTTTGTATCTACTTCGAATAAATATATAAAAAAATTAAGGGTAAATAAATGACGCAAAAGGTAACCTATTGTAATAAAGTATTTATTATTAAGTGGTGGTGGCTTGGTTGTACATCCTAAAGAGGTGGGTTCGAACCCCGACCCGTACCAATGAGAAATACACTTTTCTTACATACATTTGTCATAGATTTACAACACCACCATTCCCGTGCCTCATCATTCATTCTCCCATCATTCATCCAACATCATCCAGCGTGGCATATATGTTCTGGAAGGCCCATCTCCACCAATGGCTGTAATGAATGAATGAATTTATTTTAAAGTAATAAAAGAAAATAAACATTTTATCGCCTCTTTATTTCATTATCAATAAATATATTGTACATTGAACATGACATTTAGTACAATAAAGAATGCAAACAATTCACAATAGTATTTACTTGTCACCTCAATTTATATTCACAATAAAGTATAAAAAGTTGAAAAACAAACTTAAGAAGTGCATGCATTCTGTCCGCGACGCTACCGTTGGCATACCTTTATCGATATCAAATCTCTTCATTATACCTCGTGATATTGTATGCTCTTACTGTGTATCGGCCTATACTGTAGTCTAGGGAATATATTATTCTATTGATAGAAATAAATAAATAAAATATAAAAAAAATAAATTTCCTAAAAAAACTTATGTCAGAGTGTAATTTTTTTGGCTTCTCCATAGAAACCGTAATTCTAAAATAGTCTATTTGTATGGAGATGCCAATTTTTATTTTCATACAAAGTCACCCAGCATAAAGAAGAAAAGATTTAACTTTGCAAACCATTTGACCATTCAGGAAGAGACTGAGCTGGTTAACAAGTAAGGTGTTACGTCACTATTCTATTGCTCCGCAATTTCAATGAAAACAAACTAATTCGTGTAAATCGTCTACGTAGCATGTATGGGTTGCAGTGCGCAGCGTGTCCGTGCGCAGCAATGGAATAGAGTCTTAGATCATCTTTTTGACAATAACATCATCACTGTACCTAGAACACAAAACCGATCACACGCATAGAACATGCACTATACCACCTACGCATTCGTATAAATTTAGGATCATCTGTCGATACTCGTAGAGATGTAAAATGCTCTTCCAGCCTCTGTGTTTCCACTTCCCTATAACCTCGAGTCCCTCAACATTCAGTTGCTAACATTCATGGACTTTGCGCGCTGCTTACCATCAGGTGTAATAAAAATAAGAGTCCTAGAGATGTTGGAGATGCTCCTTCCAGAACATATTTCTGGAGAATTTGACCTACACACGTCACGATGGCAAGACGAGTTGCCGTAGAAATGTGTCCACTTTTATGACAATTTATTAACGATTCCACAAGTTGGTATTGGTGGATCCGGGACCGACAGTTTAATGTGCTCTTCTTCTGACGGAACAGTGGTGTTGTAAATCTATGGCAAATGTAAAAGTAAAGTATCATCATGACCGTATCCTTTATGATTTTGATCCCGCTGATTTGAAGTGTCAAGCTCATCGATGTCTCTAGCGTACCAAACTCGAAAAATATCACAATAATTATTGAGTCCCGACCAGAAATCGAACCCAGTACCTCCACTACCCAATCCACGGACTTAACCGCTGGACCAGGAGGCAGTTCATATGACATATGTACGTCAGAAAAGTTTTCCCCGAACACCGACCTTTTTTGTTTTAGGGAAAGCGTTCTTACAACCATTTGCATTATTGCAAATGATGAAGTGCAAATGGAATCTTGTAACAACTATATAAACAACACACAAACAGTCGATAAAGTCTCATTTGATTGCCAGTAAAAGTTTATGAACATTTTAATAGCGCAATAATTAATGTGAATGAGTTAAATATAGTTTTAATGGATTTATATTTGGAACCATCTCTGAATTATAGTGACCGCTGTAAGTTATGGTTTTAACTATAGGGTGTCCCAACCAGAGCGCCGAATTTAAATTTGCCGTCATTTTGTTAATACGAGTTGTACAGTGACTTTTTTGACAGTTGTCACGTACAGACTACGCGGCTTAAGAATATGGAGAAGTATTCAAACCAACAACGTTTAATTATTGTAAAAACACATTACAAAAATAGTATTTTTTTGCGAAAACAGTTTAACCAATTACGTCAAGTTTTCGGTCGCAACAATGCGCCAAATGAATGGACAGTGAGACGTTTTATTACAAAATTTGAGACCAAATTCACGATGAAGGATCAGGAGATCATTGTTCGTCGTCATCCTTGTCGGTCACTCGAAAATATAACCACACAAAGAGAATATGCGGTCGATAATCCCGGCACTTCCATTCGGCATCGTGGTCAAGAATTAAACATTTCCAGAAGGACTACGAAATTTAAATAAATAGGCACCAAATTTTGGTAAAAGATCTACATTTGCACGTGTACAAGGTTTAATTGATGCAATAAATCAAGCTTTTTTCTTTCTATATAAAATCACTTCGTTCATCACATAATAACCTACTTATAATACCTCCTCACTCTTCCAGCAGATATTCAGATTCCTTTACAGTATCTGCAGCTCGCCAGTGGAACAGACTTCCTTTAATTATCAGACAGGCACCATCTCTTAAAATATTAATTCAAAGATAAATTATACAAATACTTACTTTACAAACAGAATAAGTCCATAACGGGCTTATTATATACATACGAATACATATGTAGGTATATTTTTATTTGTCTATGTAGGATGCTTATCTATGTACTCGTATATGGTATTGCATATAATAAGTACTATATGCGCGGTTGTGGTTCGGTTGTAAGAACGCGTTCCTTAAATCTTACAAATCGGTTTAAACCCCTCCGCCATGTACCAATGAGAAATAGACTTTTCTCCGTACGTTTGTCATATATTTACAACACCACCGTTCCCGTGCCTCGGAAAGCACGTTAAGCCGTCGGTCCCGGCTCCACTTATACCAACTTGTGGAATCGTTAATAAATTGACATTAAAAATTGACATCATATCATCGCCATCGTCTGGTCAACGTGGCGAGTGTAGGCCAAATTCTCCAGATATATGTTCTGGAAGGCCCATCTCCAGCAGTGGAAGTCTAGGGGCTATAATGAATGATGTATGTAATTAATTTGTGTTTTATAAAGTAATAAATAATTTCAACTATATTTTTTTTTTCGTAACCTTCTGCACCCGCTTATTACATATCTCAGTCACAAAGGTTAGTTGGTAGAAAATGCATTTACGGCATTAAGCTTGCCTATGTACTTGTTTTGGTTTTGTACAATAAAGAATATATTATTATTATTATTTAACCGGTGCTCTTGTTAGGACACCCTATACATGTTTAATCAACAGTTAAGTTGTAACTATATTCTGATTTACGACAAGTCAACAAATTAATAGAATAGTCTCACAGTTTAATCAATTTGGATTTGGATAATTATGAGTAATTTTTTTTGTAATTTAAAATTGGGTACATTTTAAAATACTTCTCTAAAAGGATTATTTATAGATCCTGTATAATATACCTATTGGATTATTAGACTTTATTGACTTCTTTTTTTTTTAGCGAATAACATGTTTTTTTTTAAACTATTATTTTGTAATATCCAATCCATCTCGGTCATATCGTCATTTTTGTAGATTAATTATTATTTTATTTAGCTGAGATAGTAAATCATTTATTTAAATTATTAAAATTATTTATTTAAAAATAAAATATATTTATTAATTTGGTATTTATTTTACTTAGTAAATTTTATTTATTTATTTAATACTTTATTGCACAAAGACAAAGGCGGGCTTTAATGCCGCAAGACATTTTATCATAGCATATCATATTGGGATAACTTTAAACACTTTACTGGAAAGTAGGTGCTGAAATATTAAATATAAATATCAAAAGTATTATTTAATAACTTTAATAATAGTAAATCTGGTAATTCCGACTTTCCCTTGTTCTTTTAAATTAATAATTTCACTGGAACCGGCTAAGCCAGAGGTTCCCAAACTTTGAGTCGCGACGCCCTGTTGAATAAAGTAAAGAGGTAACTAAACTTAGGTATACCTACTTACATATTTCCAAAAATGTGTAGCATTCACCAAAGTACTAACTAGTTAGGGTGCCGCGAACTGTAAAAGTTTGGGAAGCCCAGGAGGGCTAAGCTGCTAATATTCAGTAAGTCTTGTTTCAAGCGGTGTAATTTTTATATACACCATGGCAAGCTTACAATTATAGTTCTCCTTGAAAGTATTTAAAAAATGGTATTAACATCATTGCAAATGGCACATAGTTTCAATGAGAACAACAAATAGGTGGTAGGCGGACTAATGGTGGTAATTTGCCCAGTCTGCCGGGTCGAGGAAATATCCACCGTTCGTGCCGATAAACCCAGTAAAGTGTATCCACACGTTTGGCATGGGCATTAGGGAATGATGTCAGTCATGAGTGTCTGATTCCAGTTGCTAACATTCATCGACCTCGCGCGCCACTTACCATCAGGTGGGCGCAAAGTCACTTGACGTGCTAGTATTTAAAAAGAAAAAAAAAACTATGATTATTATTACTCCTTGAAAGCTCAGCTAATCTTTTTCTGACAGATTTAGAAATAACAGTATCAAATTCCTGCAAGTAAATATATGTAGTTATTTATGTTTTGAATAAATTAATAACTTGTCTGTAACTTTATTAGTATCACATTTTAATGTAAATACCTTCAGGATATCATTAAACCGTCTCTGCACAGCGTTAACTCAACCCGTTCTTTAAAACTTTAGCAATTCGTTACCCCGTACAGAATAGAATCCATCCGTGATAAATCTGGTCGAGGTTAATAAAATAAGATATTCCTATGATCCTGCGCCCCAGGATATATTGACGTGTCCATGGGATTCCATATTTATGTCGCTCGCAAACAAACAGAGGCGATACGTAAATCTAGAAAATGCTTTATGACTTTATTCAATAACAACGCTGTTGCAGTCAGATTCTGTTTCTGTATCCCTTCTGGCGGCATGTAAATACCAACCTTTTTTTTTTTTAAATGTGGAGTCATATTTTGCCAACTTTACTATAGGCAAGCTTGTCGATGTCCCTAGCGTACCAGAGTCGAGAAATAACACAAATAAATTAAATAAATTATTGTTTCCCGACCGGGAATCGAACTTCCGCGTTCACATCAACGGCCTTAACCGTTAAACCACGGAGGCAGAAAAAAATTAATTTAATATACAGTGTAGACTCTATATAACGACACTGAAGGGACTGTGCATTTTATGGCGTTATAGAGAGTTGTCGTTAAATGGAGAGAAGAAAAATCGAAATTGGAAGACAAACTAAACCAACCAAAGCCAATTGATTTCGACGCTTTAGGGAGTTTGTCGTTAAATCGAGTGACGTTACATGGAGTTTACACTGTATACAAATAAAAACTAAATTGAACCTCAAGAAGCTTATTACGTAAATAAATAAAAATAGTTACTTAAATAATAGCTCTACCAAATCGCTGTCCTAATACGTTAAATAATTTATATTATATCATAATTTAATGGATATTTATTAATTTTTCAAAATATCACAGTTTATTACGTGTATATTAAACATTTTACAACACCACTGTCTCCCGTGCCTCGGAGAGCACGTTAAGCCGTACAAAGGTCGGTTCAAAACCCCCCGGCATATACCAATGAGATTTCTTACGTACCTTTGCCATAGATTTACCACACCACCGTCCCCGTGCCTCGAAGAGCATGTTAAGCAGTCGGTCCCGGTTCCACTAATATCAACTTGAACAATAACAACAGAACCTCGCCAACCCGTCTGGCCACAGCGAGGTGAGTGTAGGCCATATTCTCCAACAGTGGAGGTCTAGGACTCTTTGTTCTATGGGCCTGTGATGATATTAAACATTATATTAGAGAAAGAAAACACAAGCCAAAGAGATTTAATTATTTAGAGACAATACAATTAAACCAGAAACAATAGTAAAATATAGTAATTATATTAAAATTAATAAGAAGCCGAACCTACTATGCAGCCTGTGGGTCAATTATACGCAGAAGGCATACAGCACCCTTCGTGTTCAGTATAATAACGCGTTCAGGGTGCTGATGGGGCTGTCCCCGTCGTTGCAGTGCCTCTGGGATGCTAGCGGAGGCGCGGGTGGACGGATTCCATGCTATTATAAGGAAGGCTGTGCCTCAATCCTCGCGTGTGGGCTGATAGGTGGGACTCTCCGTTCTTGGGGCACTGGATACGCCTGCATGTCAGCAGGTGAAAAGGAAAAAATAAATAAATATATTTTTGTATTCTTTAGTTAATTTTATTTTTTTGTAATATGTAAAAACCATATTTATTTATAAATAATCTAAAACCAAACTTGGCCTTCAAATGCAGCATAAGAAACAGACTACTGCCGCTGGATACGTATAAGGTGTTTTAATTTTATGTTATTTTACACTATCTTGACAGGGCGCCACAAGTTAATAAATTAAATTATTCATATAATTCAGCTATACTTACAGAAGTTATTACATGATGTTACAATCTTATAAATTATTGTATAACTTAGATGTCCCCGAAGCATTCAATAATTGATATATACCTACTTCTTTTTTTGTTTTTTATAACACCCCTAGAACACAGCGTCCTAGACCTCCACTGCTGGAGATGGGCCTTCCAGAACATATATCTGAAGAATTTTGTCAACACTCGCCACATTGGCCAGACGGACATTGGCGAGGATCTGTTGACAATTTATTAACGATTCCACAAGTTGGTATTAGTGGAACCGGAACCGATTGCTTAACATGCTCTTCGAGGAACGGGAACGGTGGTGTTGTAAATCTATGGCAAATGTACGTAAGAAAAGTGTTTTTCTCACTGGTATATGCCGGGGGGTTTTGCACCGACCTTTGTAGGATGTTAAGGAAAGCGTACTTATAGCCGAGCCACCACCGCGAGATTTATTTATTTATTTACAACTAAAATATTAAATTACATATATAAGTACAGAATATTTCCATTAAAATTCAAAGAGGAAATGAGGCGAGCGTTTTAGGTACCCTCTCTGGTGGTAAGCCCTTAGTTTATTATGTAGAATAGTTTTAATTTCATAGGTATTTTTAGTTTATTTATTTATAATTAGTTTTTTAATCTATTTTATTTTAATATTTTTACTACTTCGAATAAATATATTCACAGTAGGTATATACAATACATGTTCCTACCTATATATATAAATTATTTTATAAACTGCATACACACATTACCACATCTTTTAACGATACAGACAATGAATTTATTAAGATTTCAAAGGTGAAAGTAAACCAAATAAGTTTAATTTAGTGCAACTTTTAGTTACTAATACTTTATTAACTAATTAGTTCATATTATTTCTTGTGATTCAGTAATACTGTTTATTACTATTATTATAATATAATTATTATTAATGTAACATTTAGTTAGGTACTATTATGTATTTTTTATTTTTGACGTTATTAACTAACCGAGATATTTGTTTGTTAACAGAATTACACAGCGACATGTGGGTACCTCAGATATATACCTTTGACCGCCTCCGTGGTCTAGTGATAACAAACGTTGCCGTGAACTCGGGAGGTCGTGGGTTTGATTCCCACCGGGGGCAAGTTGTACATTGTATAATTTGTCTCGGTCTGGGTGTTTATATGTATAATATGTATAAATTTACAAAAAAAAAAAAAAGTATAATATGTAGTTTATCAACCTTCTAGTTTCCGTAACACAAGCCTTGTAGCTTACCACGGAAACTAGATGGCGCTGTGTGACCTGACTGGAAATATTTATTTATTTATTTATATTTATTATGTTGATGTTTGTTAGTATTCAGGTTCTCATGGTGTGGCATGTCCTTCCACGGTAGCTCTCTTATCGCCATCACAAAGGTTAGCTGTTAGAAAATGCCTACGGCAATAATCTCGCCCTTGTACAATACTTTTGTAAACAATGTGCAATAAAGAATATTGTTACTATTATTATTATGTCCGGTGGTTGTGGTCCTTAGAAGGTCATTGTAGTGATGGCTCGTGTGTCAGGTCCCAGTCCGCATCCTAAGGGCCTGGTTGAGCGGGGGGATGGCTGGCACATGCGTTATGTCCGTGATCGGGTGCTGCTGTGGCAGCTGTGGGACCAAGGCCGAACACGTTCAATTTATTGTTCTTAAATTAGCAGAGGATTTACGATTATGACTTGTCACAAATGCCTGTGATAGGTTTACGTGAATAAATATATTTTGACTTTGACTTTAATCCAATGCGTCTTTAGAATCAAGGTGCTATTTCCATTACATTGCTGACACGGACATGCATAGCACGTTGACTTAGCTTGACTACCTATGTATAAATAAATTTGATTTAATTCATTGAAACCCACGGAGGCAATCCAGCAGCCTTACTTAAGCGCAAACATTATATAATAGAATCCGTTAACTATATATATATCACGCTATTAAGGTTGATAATTGCACGGTCGCTGTCAAGGTCGAGCGCTTATAGAGTTGAGAATTGAGTAATATTTTTTTAATTATGACGTAAGCTCTGACGTAAATAACGAAATCCACTAATAAAGTTTGCGACTGAGGAACAGAATAGGGCTCCTGATGATGTCCTAATCTTATAAACCTACGATTATTATTTAAATGAGGATATCATATTTAAGATAACACATTCCGGAGCTGTAACAAATGCTATGTTAAGGCCTGAACACACCGAATGCATAGTTGGCCAAGACAGTGGTATACCAGTTTTGACAGAACATGCTATCTATTTTTTATTTATTTTTGGACATATATATAACATATATTTTTTGTTAATATTATTTAATTCAACTATTATCTACTAAAAGTATTTTAAACGAAGTAAGGTACTAAAACAGATTACAAACTACTTTAATAATAAATTAAAAACTACCAAGCAGAGAATCTCAAACGGCGGAATAACACCCAGCTTATTGGGAGATGTATTTTTGCACCGTTTAGGGTTGAAACTCTCTGACCATGGCGACCAAATGCACAGGAAATTTTCAAGGCGTTGTCAACACATCTCGTCAACACTTCGCAAGACAAGAGGGCTGGGCAATGTTTGGGCCAAAAGATCAGTATCCTTGGCACTTAGCCCTTTGGTAGCGATGAAGAGCAATTTATTTATTTATTATATTTTCATTTTATTCTGGTATTCCTTTTTTAATGTTGTTTTAGTTTTTAGTTGTATTTTAAATTATTAAGTAGTTTTATTTATTAATTCAAAATTTATATATTTTAAAAGTTTAATTTTTAGTTTATTTATAGTCATGTTTATTTTAATTATTGTTCCTTACTTCCTTCGAATAAATATTATAAAACTAGTTAGTTAAATAAAAACTATGTTTAAATAAAAAATGTCCTCAGGAGACGTCTAATCTAAGACCTTTAATACGTTGGTAAAAATAATTGCCAGCCTTCTTGTCCTCCTTGGCAAGGCGCAAAGTAAAAGGTTCATACTACTCCCAGATCCAGCCCTCAATCCCTAACAAACCAGGGTTCACAAAAATTATCCTAAACAAAAAAGATACTTCAACCATCTGCCGCCTAAGACTGGGCCACTGCTGCTCCCCTGCATTCCTTGCTAAACTTAGGATCAAGGATACTTCAATATGCGAGTGTGGACTGGACGAGGGAAATATTAATCATATATTCTTCTCATGTCCCCTCTACGACCGATCCACTCTATTATCGTCTCTTCAAAAAACTGTTCCCTTTCCTACCTCTATCGCTTCTCTTCTTTAAACCCCGTTATTTACGCCATACTCACAAGGTTCCTCAACCAGAATGATATCAAACTCTAACAACCAGGATCACAGTGGCGCCTACGGGGTGGAGGCGGACTGGCCTTGCTTCGGCTCGCGGAACTGCTTCTCTCTTTCCCTCTCCATGCAGACTGATAAAGTAGTTTTTTCACTACGCATGTGGGATGGGACGGGGGAGGCAGCCCGGTGGGATTGTTGCTGGGCTTGGAGCCTTTACCCCGTATGCGAGACTGTGGCCTTGGAGGACAAAGCGTGCGTAGTTCAATAGGTAGCTTATGGATATATGTTACATGTTATTTGTCCCCACCCGTAATAACCTATTGTGCTGTGTTGTGACGTATCATACTAAACAAACCGTTTTATGTTTTAGTGTTTGTGATTCACCGCACCAAGCTAAAAGTCAAAACAATGTCACAAGATAGCTACTTTTTAAATTAATCTATACAAACGTGATGTTAGCACAAATGCCTTAGTGGCGATTGCCATTACTAGTTTTACTAGTATTAAAAAAGAAGAAGAAGAAGAAGCCTCGAAAAGCACGTTACGGGTAGACATTCACAGTTCCGCATCACACGCATTTGACGCATCCGCATTAAAATTTTCGTCTACGGTGTGGCCAGAGCCTTTATTCGGCGCGTTGTCGGCACACTACCGAAATGAAAAGGATGACAAGTTCACATTTAAATTATGTCCTTCGAAGAAGGCGAGATAAAGTCGGTGGTTCAAAGCCCGGGCGCAACTTAATCATAAATAATACAAAACTAATACTTTACACAAAAATTATCTCAACCAGTTATGTTTCAACCTCAACTTTTACCCGAATATTATTTTGTTTTCAAAGTCCATTTACAAAGTGAAGTAATTTAATGGTTGTGTGTGGCCTTTATTCGTAAAAGTGTATTTATTCGAAGAAGCAAAATAAATAATAAATTTAAATATAATCTAAACCTAGTAAAACATAATAGAAATACCATCAGAGATAGCCTAAGGAGACTGGCAACATTTGCAAATACTTATTTATATCAAACAAATCAAATAATCTTTATTTTTAAACAATTATACATAAGTTACAATCAGGGGCCTGAACAAGGATCTCTGGGACGCCTGGATCTCTGGACACCCTAGACTTCCGGTCTCAAACAATATTTAAAAACATTAGGCGTTTTCAAGTAAAATGACTATTAACTAATTAATTTTAGTACTTAATTATTTCTTAAGTAAAAGTTAACTAGGTTCTTCATATAATGCGTTTAACAAACATATATTTGGAAATACTTACGAAAAAATTAAGAAGAAAACTGCCATTTACACAAATGTATTATCAATTTTGCGTTCCACAAAGCAATAAGAAATAATTAAGTAGAGTTTTAAAAACAGTTTACTGTACCATAAAAATAAACAGTCTATAATTTTAGACAATATTTGTGTATTTTTTACTAAATAAACTTAAGTATTGTGAAATTCGTACGTGAAACCCGATTTGACCTAAGAAATACTTAAAGATTCATTAGCTAGGAAACAATTAAGTAGAGTTTCGAGAAACCGGCTGTTAATCTAAGAAAATAAGAAAACTAATAAGACTAAAATTATTTTATTTATTTATTTATTAAAACTTTATTGCACAATATATACAAGGGGCGGACTTAATGTCGCTAGACATTCTCTGACAGCCAACTTTAGGGACATTGTAGAACATTAAAGACGTAAGGTAGGTGCAATTAGAGAAATATGATTACGTAATAAATATGCAATATTATCTAAACTACAATAATAAATACTATAATAAACTAAATACTAATAATACATACACATAACGTTTTATTAATACATTAGGTACATACATTACATAACAATAATACATACACTACATATAATAATATAATAAATAAACTAAATGAGTTGTTATGAGCCATTTAAATAATATGAATATACCATTTTTTTGAAAATGCTTCGGTTGGATGCTTGTCGTATATTTACCGGCAGCTTGTTCCACAGGTTAGCGGCAACAACAGCAAAAGAATCGTTCATGAACCCAGAGTGGTGCGATGGAATAGACAGAACAGAGTTGTTTGAGGAGCGAAGAGACTTATCGTGAAATGAGAAAAGATAGGCAAATTTGTCCTTGAGGTATTTCGGTGTCGCAGGCTCGTTAAGAATAGAAAAAAGTAAGCAGAGGATTCTGAGAAAATTATGCTATCATCAAACTAATATTTGTGAAAAGTATATTTTCAAAATGTTTTATTTACGGGTTAAAAATTAGCGGTTGTAAGTGGAAGTGCCCGAATGAAACCCTAATTTATATAGATGTAACTGAACGATATAAGATATTTATGATGAAGAAGTCGGGTAATTTTTCGGAGATAATTATTTTAGATAAATACTTTTAAATATGAGGTAACTTGACCGTTTTTGTCAAGCACGAGACATTGGGAGATTTCATGTAGAAATGCTTTGGATAAATGTCGGGTCCTACCACTAGGACAAGAGACTTGTGTTTTTAACGACAGTTAATGACCTTCAGCCGTAGTCTATTTATCTTATTTACCATAATTTTAGCTTTTTTTTTTATTACAGCCCCTAGAGCGTCCTAGACTACCACTGTTGTGGGCAATTTTATCACTACACGGTTCAATAAAAAACTTTGTAGGTTTAATAAATTTTAAAATTGTTTAATTATTGCGCAATTTTAATATTAACTCTAAACTAAATGGTCAATATAATTGCGCAATTTGAAATTTTGTGGTTAAATACCGTGTAGGGTGGGCCTAAGCAAATCACGCTTTCCTTTCTATGTTTTGTTTACGGAAATATTTGTCTTATTTGAATGTCTGTAAAGGTCAGTGTTCTGCGGCATTGTGAGGTTATGCCAACGTCATAGGTTATCGACATTGATTGGATCCCGGCCTTGCTTTAGTCATCGACATCGCACTAGATTTCGCACGTGAGCGGCGGAGGACGTGCCGATTCGCACGTACCACTCTGGTCTAGGGTTGGGCCGACTGTAATATCGATGGTTATATTTTTTGCAATGTTCTTAGGATTTTTTTATATTATTATGTACGATATGTGGGCAACCTTATGGTAAGCGGTTAATGGCAATATTTTTTTATCTATTTTAAATACTTTATTGCACTAAAATTGTACATAGGGCTTAATGGCCAGGCATTTTCTAACATGGGAGTGTGGAAAATTTGAATGGGTGCAAAATTATTATGATAAACTACATACTAAAAATACATAAAAGAATAAATACTCACATATAACTATAAAATACTAAAATAACCCTACACAGTAAATGACATATAAATAAAAATTAACATAAAAATAAATTTATTTAATCAACACTGTTTTGCTTGTTTAGAAAGTAAGTGGTAAGTAAACGTTTAAAAATATGAACAGAGGGAGCCTGTCTGATCGTCAGTGGGAGCTTGTTCCATTGGCGGGCGGATGACACGGTGAACGAATCTGAATATCTGCTGAAACTATGAGACGGGATTATGAATTGATTATTCTAAGAACGTAGAGGGCAGTCGTGAGAGTCATAATTGAATACGAAGGTGTTGTCGGATTGTAAAGGATGAAGTAAAGGAATCATCATTATTAGTATGTATTAATATTTTCATTATCTATCATTTATTTATTTTTTGACACTCTGCCTGTAATTGGTAAAGTAATTTGATAAAGATTAGCTGGTAGAAGATGCTAATATAAAGCTCGCCTTGCGCTTAGTTTTAAGTTATTTAACTTTGTGCAATAAAGAATTTATATTATTATCATTGTGCCTATTGAATGTGTTGGCCTTCACTAGATCGAAGGAGACAGCTTTAAAAACTTTTATATTCTGTAGCTTGATTTTAAAATAATTAAAACACTAAAACTTGTTTACATATAAATATACTAATGTTAAAGAGTATGTTATAGTATTTCTTACAAAATCTCATTCATAAACTACCAGTTTCATAACAGTTACCATAATATTTAAATTATTCTTCACACTAAATCAAATGGGCTTGATAATTTGTTATCGATACATGTTAATGATTATACATCGCGTCTCCCCTGTGACAAATGGCACCATTTTAAAAATTTACGCCATATTAAAACGTCTCATTAAAATATAATTTATTTTGATACATTCTTTTATGATACAATCTAATATTATTTGGTTAGCTGATATAGTATAAGCACATTAGTAGCTTAATTTGAATACATAAAGCTCTGTAATAGGTTGTATTACGAAATATTTATTTTTTATGAGTGTGTTGATTCAGTAGCAGATTTAAATAATCGGTTTTTTTTTTTGCATTTGTCAGTGGATGGAAAGTTACTAATGTTTTGAGATTCATTGTAAAGTAGCCAATCACATCGTTTTTATTATATACGAATAATAATAATGCCTCCGTGGTCTAGCAGTTAAGGCCTAAATTTAAACGCGGGGAGGTGCTGGGTTTGATTCATGGTCAAGAACACAAAATTGTTAGATTTATTTGTGACATTTCTCGAATCTGGTAAGCTAAAGACTTTGACGAGATTGCCACTTGACATGACGAGCCTATAGTAAAGTGTTAACTTGGTTTTTTAAAATAAGTATGATATTATTATATACGCTGATCCCCTGGAAGCGGGACGGGCGGAGAGTGAAATGACATTTGTTTTTGACACGACGACACTTTTTCTTGGTCACACCTCAGGGAAACTGCTGTTCGGGGAAGTCTGGCAAGCGGCGCAAATATATATTTATAATAGTCAAAAACTACGTGTTTGTGTTGTTTGATCTAGAGACTATAGGCCCGTTGAGTTCAAGTGCTAAAACATTTTTTTAAAAACATCATTCCTCGTGTAATTGTCTGCTCTGGTGACGAGAGGGCTGGTTCTTTCCTCGCGCTTTCTCCCTCTTTTTTATTTAATTATAAGTATTTATTTAGTGATCTAAAAATAGCATAAAGTTCAAGTGAAAATATCGATATCATAAAAAGAACACACTGCATCACTACGGGTATACATTTAGAATTATTTGTATTAAATGTTAAGCAAACATCGATACATATTGTGCTGGTATTTGACGTAACTATTCTTTTTAACAATTGCACATATGAAATTACACGGATCCAACATATTTTGGAGATTTTCCGCGCATTTGTCCAAACAAATGAAAGAGTTTATATAGTTTTTCTTTTATATAATTGTGGATAGTTGAATAATGCTAAATTAACATAATAATTTATAAATCGTTGGTTCTATTTCGGCTAAAAGAATACATTTTTTTTTTTTTTTTTTTTTTTTTATACTAGCACGACATGTGACCCTGCGCCCACCTGATGGTAAGTGGCGCGCAGGGTCCATGAATGTTAGCAACTGGAATCAGACCCTTATATCCGACATCAGTCCCTAACACTATGCCGGCTTGACTAGATGCCTTTTCACACTTCGCTTGAAGGACTCCAGGTTATAGGAAAGTGGAAACACAGAGGCTGGAAGAGCATTCCACATCTTTATTGTGCGACAGATGTATGAGTCACCAAATTTATAGGTACGCGAAGGGATAGTGACTACGGTATGTGGGTGCATATTCTGACCTGTGCGTGTGGTTCGGTTGCGGAATGGGGAGGAAGGAATTAGGTTATAGAGCTCTTCAGAGCACTCACCATAGTATAGCCGGTAGAACACGCTCAGAGAAGCTACATCTCGGCGAAGCTGCAGGGATTCGAGAGTTCCAGATATAGTGGCATCGTCCACAATTCGAACAGCTCGCCTTTGTAGGACATTGAGAGCATCTGTGAGGTACTTGGCTGAACCATCCCAAAGGTGTGAACAGTATTCCACGCATGATCTGATCTGTGCTTTGTACAGCAACAGTATGATTGATGGCGGGAAAAACCGCTTCACCTTCATCGGCTAAGTTCAATGTTTTATAAGTAATTTTATTACCAAAAATTGTTATTTTTTTTATAAAATTATAATAGATATTTTAACATGTACAAACAAATAATTCAAAAACCAAAAAAGCTCGCTTTTCGTACCCCGGAATGTACCAATGAGAAATACACTTTTCTTACGTACATTTGTCATAGATTTACAACACCACTGTTCCCGTGCCTCGGAGAGCACGTTAAGCCGTCGGTCCTGGTTCCACTAATTCCAACTTGTGAAATCGTTAATAAAAATCAGGCCCTCGCCAACTCGTCTAGCCAGCGTGACGAGTGTAGGCCAAATTCTTCAGAAATATATTCCGGGAGCGGACGTCTAGGCCTCTGTGTTTTAGGGCCTGTATTATTATATATACATACATATCTTCACGCCAAATCCTTGCAGGGTATGCAGAGACAATTGAGCGCCACTTGTTATGATCACGACATACCTCTTTCGCTTCTTCAAAATTCATCAACCTCTGCATACATGCCCTTTTGTTTCGATGGCTTTCTAATGCACCTTCAGCTATTGTTTTATTATCTAATCGTGATAGGTGAACCATCGGAGCATGCCTTTCCTTATTTATGTCCCTATGCTTTCTTTCATACCTATCTTTTTGCGTATTTCAGCATTACGTATGCGGTGCGTTAAAGTTACGCCGCATATCCGACGCAACGACCTCATTTCTACAGTATTTTGCTTTTATTCAATGTAATTATTTCTCTAATTTCCGCAATCTCATTTTATTTTTTTCAAAAAATCATAAGTTGATCATGTAAATGAAAAATATTAATTTTCCAAAATGTTCGTAATATAATTTTTTTGAAAGTTGAGAATCTACGTTTCTGAAATAAAGTCAAATGTTTGGCTTTATTTAATAGTCTGTTAAAGAATAATAGAAAATCCTGGTCACAGTACTAACCGGGCCTAATTTTGACAGCCATCTCAAGACTTTCTCCCGAATTATTATAATAAACACGTCCATCGGGTTTATCTTAACTTCAAAACATTATTTCATTAGCCACTTGATATCGCTTACTTATTAGCATTTTTTATTAATATAACTATAAAATTTTATCATATTTCTTTATAAGCGTAGCTTTATCCACATTCAAAATTGTTAATTTTATCTTAATTTTTATCATTAAACGGGGAATTACTTGGAACAGGTCAATCATTTTTATTTTATTAAATATTAGTACGTAATTTTGTCAACTATTTTAATAAAACACTAGCTGAAGGTGCAGTCCAAAGGTCACATATGAAAAGGTTAATGAATGTCGATTAACACCCGTAATCTCCTCCACTCAGTTATTCCTTCCAGCTGTCAAACGCACATTATAAGGATAGAAAAGATCTGGTGTACATAGGTAGATTTTTCACCGTAGTATCAGTTCAAAAGTAGAAACAGACGTTTGAATATTGTTTTTGTACATTTTTTCCGTTATTGGAAGCAAAGGGCCTAGCCCATACAGCCAGTTTTTGTCTTCTTTTTTTTAATGAATGAAGCTTTTGCGGAATCGTCTTAGAATACGGGTGTTAGACGTTTTCTCCATTTAGTTATTCCTTCCAGCTGTCAAACAGAAAGACGCCTCGGCACGTTACTTTTTTTTTTTATTGTCTTTAAAGGACATTGTACAGAATACATCAGTCCTAAACACGTAATTTATTAGCATAATATATGTTCATAACCGAGTTGGGATCATCAAATTTCAGATGCTGCAGAATTTGATGCTTTACTTGGAGTCACTCGCGGCATTATAGCCCAAACACGTCGGGTAAAATATGGGAGTTCACAGCGCGGGAAACCGCAAAAAATAAACTGCAACTTGTGCCCTATATTTAAAGTCCAATTTATCGTTTTCCATAATTATTCACATTGCAGCACATTATTAAACAACACCACTTTTGACCAATAATATCCACAGTAAATTAATTTACAAAACAAAAACTTGCACTTGACATGTCCACGCAAAATGGCGCGAAGAACTCCTCGGCACGTTACTACGCTCGAGAAATAGGACTGTCAATCGTTTAGGACTTATGTATTCTGTACCATGTCCTTAAATATTTTTTTTTTAATAGAACTTTCAAACTCAAGTGTCCTTAAAGCGTGTTTATATATATTTTCAAATAATAATTTATATTATTTCAAGTTGTATTTCTTATTATAGACGAATAATTTATTAATAAAAAATAGTACAAAATATTTATAACAGATCTCAACTAACAGAAAAATCTCTTGTCATAATTGGCCTGTAGTAAAGTTGGCTAAATGTGAATCCGCTTATTTATAAGCGTGGTTTCTGACCACCCCGAAAGGGAAACGGTCGTGATGATACTTTACTTTCTTTTAATTATGAATAATTTTCGTGTCACATGTCATAATACGAAATATACAGACAAAAACAATATTTAGCATACGGAAACGCAATCTTCAAAAAGATACCAGAAAAAAGACTTACCAGAAATATTTAAAATGGTAACATTTATGCCTTTCGAGGTTTGGAGAGTTTACAACTAAGAATACCGAATTAGAGGATCCCTTGAGGGTAGCCGTTTGACAGCTGCAAGGTATGGTTGAGTGGAGGACCTGTTAAGGAAATGTTTTAAGAAAGTGTAAGAGATAGAAGTATGTATTGACCTTGACAAAGTCGCAACTAGCGTATATGTTTGGATTATAAATGTATATTAATATTATTTAGTTTATAATGCAGTTATAATTAATAGAATCATTGTAAATTAGTAGGTTATAAATATCATTTAAGAGTTACAAGACTAGATTGTCCGGTTTTGCTTTAGTAAAGCACGCCCGACCGCGTGTGTGGTCGTCGCGTGACTGACACAATTAGTGCCCCTCGACGTTTAGTGCCAACTACCCGCTAACTCGACTCATCTAGTTATCGACTTAATTATATTGTTAGTAATGCTATAATGTTTGTGGCTTTGTGTCGAACAGTAATACTAATCCGTGTTATAATATTTTTTTGTATTATAAAGGTTTAAGTCAGTATTATTAATTCACAGGCATTTATGACACGTCATATTTAGAATGATTCTACTCCTGTTAGGGGAATACTAATCACCAAAATTGTCCAAAGAGCAGATTCCAATGACCTGTTATTGTTTAATCTGACTGAGAAATGGATCTGCAAGAAAAACTTACAATGTAAAAGAGAAGTGCCTAAAACTAAATAAGTAGATATAACTAAATTAACTAAAAAAAAAGACACATATGACACCTTCTTTAACGTTAATCGTAACCGATGAATTATGGCTGATCAATGTTAATGTTACCGAACAAATTGCCAGTTCCAAATAAAATGTGATCCTCGTTAAACGAAGCTATAGAGGACCATGGAGGATTTTATATAGACCCCCGTCATATTTGAAACACGTGTCATGTTATTTTTTTTGCGACTATCAGGTTATTAGGTTATTAGGTTATCGCCAAGTACCTCACAGATGCTCTCGATGTCCTGCAGAGGCGAGCTGTACGAATTGTGGACGATGCCACTACATCTGGTACTCTCGAATCCCTGCAGCTTCGCCGAGATGTGGCTTCTCTGAGCGTGTTCTACCGGCTATACTATGGTGAGTGCTCCGAAGAACTCTATAACCTAATCCCTCCCTCTCCATTCCGCAACCGAACCACACGCACAGGTCAGAATATGCACCCACATACCGTAGTCACCATCCCTTCGCGTACATATAAATTTGGGGACTCATACATCTGTCGTACGATAAAGATGTGGAATGCTCTTCCAGCCTCTGTGTTTCCACTTTCCTATAATTTGGAGTCCTTCAAGCGAAGTGTGAAAAAGCATCTAGTCAAGCCGGCATAGTGTTAGGGACTGATGGCAGTTACGAGTATCTGACTTCAGTTGCTAACATTCATGGACCTTGCGCGCCACTTACCATCAGGTGGGCCCAAGGTCACATGTCGTGCTAGTATAAAAAAAAAAAAAAAAAAAAAAAAAAAATTTTTTACTATGGTAAAGTGTTCATATTTTTCTGTATGTGGTGATGATTTATTGTAATGAGAAAATATTTATACAAAATGTATTTCAGGCTGATTATAAAAATGTTTAATTACCTTGTTTGATAAAAATATTTATAAATAAATAAAATAAACCCTTAAGAGTTGGGGGACTGGGTCCATACAAAATCCCCCATGGTCCTTTGAGTCTCAGTCAATGTCTCCGTCAACTTAGTTTATAGGACGCCCAACATATTGCCGTGACGTTATCATCCTCATCATTCAGGAGAGGTAGTAAGAAATTGGGATGACATAGTTACGCTATAGCCTACCTGATCCAGTCTAGACTTAACCACTGTACTTAAACGATTGTTTTTCAAGTGCCCGCGTACTATTGCGGTATGTAATTAGTATGTACGTGGCCAGAAGAGGCACCGACTCTTACTTCGGAATCAATTTGCCAATTTCACCGCAGGTCGTGGTTTTAGTGATGTCTCTTATTAGGTACTTATATCGATAGATATTTATTTTAATTTTATTATTGTTTATACATATGACATCTTGAACCTAATGGTAATTAGGATGCAAAGTACAAAAATGTAAGCAGTACAAATTTATGGATTTAGTCACCCAACATATGCCCCCGTGGTCTAGCGGTTAAGTCCGTGGATTTAGACTCGGAGGTACCGGGTTCGGTCCTGGTCGGGACACAAAAATATTTATTTATGTATATAAATACATTTATTTTATTTGTGTTAATTCTCGAGTTTGGTACGCTGGAGACATAGACGAGCTTGCCACTTGTCATGATTGGCCTATAGTAAAGTTGGCTAAGTGTGAATCCGCTTATTTATAAGCGTGGTTTCTGACCACCCCGAAAGGGAAATGGTCGTGATGATACTTTCCTTTTAAGTCACCCAACATTATACGGTCATTCTGCGTGCATTTCTTTTTAAGTAATTTTATTTGTTCACTATGTGAATATTATTAATTTAGACCAGAATATTTTACTGCTTATTCTGATTACCCCTGGTTATTTTGGTAATCCCTTGCCAACCCGTCTGGCCAGCGTGGCAAGTCTAGGCCAAATACTGCAGAGCTTTCTAAAAGTCTCGTCTCAAACAGTAGAGGTCTAGGACTCTGTGTTGTGGGGGCTGTAATGAATGAATGAACTTTACTGCTTATTACTTCTAATTCTCTACTAGATATTTAATATTTTATTATATTTTGGCCTCATTGCTGGAAGAGGTATCGACAATCTGAAAAAACTCTTAGTAACGGGAAAAGAACAAGACGAAGAAGCCCCAAACGGTGGTCTAGTCAGGCGACTGACCACCTAAACATCTTAATACACCAAGTCATCCACTGCGCCAGTACCGCTGGAAATTGCTAGTGGATGAACTGCGACGGAGTCACGATCCCTAACAGTTGAGTACCAACTAAAGAGGAGAAGGAATAGCCATGCTTCGTCCTTGGTATCCGAGTAAAATCTCTACCATTCTTATTTAAATCGGTTCCATAGTTTAAGCGTGAACGAAGTTGCTGGTCTATAAAATATGTCAGTAGGATTACATGTTGACTAGTATGATGACGTCTATGTTTTGTCCTTGGTTTCCGTTAACAAGGCAAATTTAATTAATATCGGTTCCGTAGTTTAGGCGTAAAAATGGACGGTAAAAAATAATAACATTAAAAAAATACTTTCATTTAGGAATATTTACACAAAAAAGGCGCGGTGGTGGCTCGGTTGTAAGAACGCGTTCTTTAAATCCTACAAAGGTCGGTTCAAACCCACCCGGCATGTACCAATGAGAAATATACTTTTCTTACTTACATTCGTCATAGATTTACAACACCACCGTTTCCGGAGAGCACGTTAAGCCGTCGGTCCTGTTCCACTAGTACTAACTTGTGGAATTGTTAATATATTATCATTAAAAATTGAAATCATATCCTCGCCAATCCGTCTGGCCAGCGTGGCGAGTGTAGGCCAAATTCTAAGGCCCATCTCCAGCAGTGGAGGTCTAGGACGCTGTGTTCTAGAGGCTGTTATGATGATGATGACACAAAAAAATACAATCAAATAGATAGAAATAATTAAAATTAAATATAAGCTTCGACAAAAAAAAATACATTAGGTACTTACAAAACCTAATTTAAATATAAATCGTGTATAAAAACGGCAGCTGCATTTTCCAATAAAAAGGCATCTACATCACTAAATAATAAGCCGTTTCATTATTACAAGGTGTTAGTGGATGGAGCTGACACTTATATCGATATCGTCAGGCACAATTTGTTGCACCGCCCTAGGCGAGGCTCCTCTGACCAGTATTAACACTTGGTAACTACCACTTTTATAGTAATAGCCAAAGCTTAATACTAGGTGTCGATCACTCACCTTGTAAATACTAGTGATGAGAAATAAACTATCGATTTTATATTATTTCTAGTTTTGTCTAGTAACTGTCTTCATTAAGAAGGTTAACTCTTTTGCAATATCCATAATTTTATTTCCTAGTAAATTGATAGACTACATTTCGGACTTGAAAAATCTTTGCAAATGCGTTAAAGAGGCCAACTGCCAACGTGGTCTAGGTAACGGGTTCTGTTCATGGTCGAGACATAATAATTTGTGATATGGGCCGAGTTTGCTGTCCTAGAGACATCGACGAGCTTGCCACTTGTCATGGTAACTGCAGTAGTATAGTTGGCTAAATGTGAACCCGCTTCTTTAACAGAAAAAAAATAAAGCACATGGTTTCTGACCACCCCGAAAGGGATACGGTCGTGATGATACTTTACTTTTTACTATTTTTAAAGGAGTTTTGCTAAAGTGTATCCGCACGTTTCGGGATCATGCTCGAATAGCCGTCATGCCCAGTCAAGTCGGCATAGTGTCAGTCATGACTGTCTGATTCTAGTTACTAACATTCATAGACCTCGCGCGCCACTTACCATCAGGTGGTCGCAAGGTCACATGTCGTACAAGTATATTTAAAAAAAAAAAAAAAAAAAAAACTGTGGCCGAATGTAGCTTATTTAGATTGGATTTTGGATAAAGATAAGTAAAGTAACAACTTCATAACAAGTATCGGATTGCTAATTTTATTGCTCTAATTGGCACGTTTCCTGCACATCCATCGTCGAGCCCACTTAGGGTTACCTACCACAACAAGTAAGGCCTGTCCACACCGGCAGCGAACAACGTACCCCCTTTGTTTTCTGTCAAAACATGTGCCGCCCATATATCGCACCCCTAGATCAAAACTTGTCCAACTCAAAATCGCGCTTTTTAATTTAACCTCATTATTTGAGTAGGTACTGATTTGAATGTCTAGCGGTTAAGTTCGTGGATTCAAACACGGGGAGGTATCGGGTTCGATACCGACATTTAACAGTGTTAATTGGTTTGTGTATAAAGTGTTTTTTTTTGAGTTAAATAATTTTTGGCATTAGATTCGAAATTGAACAAGATTTTTTAATGTGAAATGGATTTTTTTATTACAGTAATAACTCCCCTTTCCAATCTGTCGAGCCAGTAGCGTGAGGAGTGTAGACCAAATTCTCTGTGTTTTAGGGGCTATGATGCGCCAGGTCACAGATACGTAGGTACATATACTATACTATATGAACGTAAAGTAACTTCTCAAAGTAATATGCAATCGGTAAATAATACAAATATACAATTAATGTATAGATACAAATTAAATGCGTGATATACAAGAAAGGACAATCTAATATAGACAAAAAAGGATCATCACGACCGTTTCCCTTTCGGGGTGGTCAGAAACCACGCTTACAAATAAGCGGATTCACATTTAGCCATCTTTACTATGTTTTCAGCATACCAAACTCGAGAAATATCACAAATAAATTAAATATTAATTAAATGTATTTATTTACATTAATAAATATTTTTGTGTCCCGACCAGGAATCGAACCCGGTACCTCCGAGTCTAAATCCACGGACTTAACCGCTAGGCCACGGAGCTGTGTGACTTGCCTGGTTGGTTACTGCTGTACCATTGTAATCTCATATGTACTAATAACTAAATTTAAAATTAATTGATCGTTGTGGTGCAGTTCTGTATATGTTTTATTTTGTTAATCTGATATAGCTGAGTTTTCCTTGCAGATTCCTTTCTCAGTCAGATTAAACATTAACAGGTCACTGGAATCTGCTAAGCTGCTGGTCTTCTGCTAACAGCTTACTTATTGGACCACTTTGCTGCTTAGTCTTCTACTAGCAGGAGTAGAATCATTCAAAATAATTAAATTAATGACGTTTCATAAATGCCTGTAATAGGTTTACGTGAATAAAGATATTTTGACTTTGACTTTGAGGCAGTCTCTACAGTAATCTGGACAAAAAGTTATAAAATAGGTTTTTTATTTGTAAACAAAAAAAATACGTTAAGAGTGGAAATGGGTACCGCTGGTAACCCTAACCTTAACGGGGCGCCGTGAAGGCGTGTCCAATAAATGTTTTGTATTTAATGACTGTATTAGTTTCATTAATGTAATTAACTTATCTAAATATCGATCAGCAACCCTATTGCATATCTCATCGACAATCGACCGAACGAATTTTATGCAATCCATTGCGCCTTGCGAAAGTCAATGACAATTCATTTATTACAATTTGGTCATCTCGGTTTTTTTTGTATTGTCACATTTACTTTTGATAGTTACTGTTCAATTGCCACTTTTTATACGTTTATTTTCATAAAATTAAAAAACATGAATTATTCTGAGTGTTATGTGTGAGTGAGTGTGTATGTGTGTTTAGTGCCTGTGTGTGCCCACTATATAAAAACATTCTTGTTATGATAATACAAGGCGTCTGTAATTTCGATTGGCATTCTCTTACTATCATCCTTCGGGACATTATATCAATTATGGTAGGTTTATAACACAAAAAATAAAGAATATTTTAATAATTTTCACATTAATTTAATCTATGTACTTATAACTAAAAAATAAATACATGATTTTATTACTTAAACTACATAATAATAATACATACATAATACATATACTTCTATATAGGGTTTAACTATGGTATAGTCTACGTTTCAGCAATCTGTATCTGGTAGAAGGCGCAATGGATAGCTTGAAGCTGTGAAAAATGTTCAATAGCCGATTGTTGAGATACGCAATTGCCCCCTGATTTAGCAGAGAAAAATGTGGCTGATCAAGTCTTGTACCAAGTTATTAATGGCCGCAGCTCTACAACGGAAACCGTAGCATGACATAATTTACTAAGCTATTTATAAATATGTACTATCGAAATAATATGAAGGTTTTAAAATAGTACTCGTAGTAGGTACCTGCCTAAATAAAGAGCTTGGGCAATATAAAAAATAACATATACCGTAAGACACCAAATTATTGAAGGCCACCTTCAGTTATTTTACATGCTTACATTATTTTTCTATCACTTTTTTTATTATTTTCTAACCTTGAGTACTTCAGGCGAAGTGTGATAAAGCATATTGATGGTGTCAGGTGCTCCCATTCTCGGACCTCGCGTACTGCTTACTATCAGCTTAAATGTCAGTATAAAATAATAAAAACAGTAGATTTAGAAAGAAAAAAAAACATAAAATAGGCTCCCTCGCCAACCCGTCTGGCCAGCGCGTGGCGAGTGAAGGCCAAATTTCCTAGAAATATATTCTAAAAGGGCCATATCCAATAGTGGTGGTCTAGGACTCTGTGTTCTTGAGACTGTCATGATATAAGATAAGTGAACAATAAATATTTTTTACCAGCTCACTTAAATGATCTTCAAACGTAATTTATTAATAAATTAAGGTAAATAAATAGCTTTTATTACGGCGGTTGTCAAAATCGATTCCAGTTAGATACAATTACGATCCAGAGTCAGCAGAACATATAGCTCAGGGTGGTATCCAGAGTGCCGTGGTTCGTGCGAAATTCTGTAATTGCGAGAGATCTGGAGATGCCTACTATCGAGGCATTTGTTGTCGGCCTAGCTAAACGTATGTTTTACCGGGCTGACAAGGGATCCTACAAGCATCATCAGGATATCGCTCCTACTTTCGCACGGCCCCCGGAGGGGAGGCCACTACCTAGGGAGGCGCTCTTGGAGAAGAACTAAAGTAGACAAATCTAGGAGACTAGATTCGTGAGCCACACCACACCGCCCTGGTGTTGTAGTAGGAACAGCGCCCAACACCAAAGGTGCGTTGAATCACCGGCGGGTAGTTAGCCGCTGAGATCCTGCCGGGGAAAACGGGAGATTATCCCATCCCCAACCCAGGCCCATTGAACATCCGGGCCTGTGACATTTATTTTAGTGTTTATTGTTTATTATTTATCCGTAGGTACCTTATTCTGGGAACACTTGGATTTGTCAAAGTTTACACTTTTGTGATATGCAATGTAATTAATACAATGATACAGAAACAAAGCCGGACACGAGCAAGCAAGGTACAGTCTGTGTATGTGTATACTCGAATAGTGGTTACATAAACTAAGGTTGGATGCAGCTGTAAAGGGGCGTTGTCTTTATCAAATAAATTGTCTTATGTCAAATAATAATAATGTATAATAATTATTTAATAATTTTAATGTTAAATATTACAATTATAGTTGTCAATTATGAACTAAAATTAAAACTAAAAGTATTATACCTAATAAATATAATATGTCTAAAAAAACAATAATATAAAATATATACCTTATTATTGTTGTATAATTTTAATGCCTATAACATTAATAAGTATGTATACAATTAATTAATTGAACAGGGATGTCATATTTAGCTGCTGTAAAATGGCGTTGTCAATGGACTTATTCTTATATTATATTCTTATACATTTGATTAAGTCTATGTCACCAAAATGAATTTGTACTTATTAAATTTCTTTTAGTTTAGTTCATTACGCAACTGACGGAAAGTATATGAGTACTATACGGGTATTCGTTACGTTCTCTTGTATCTTAAATATTCCTTGTAACTTCCGGTTTAATATTTTAAAATTATATGTTTTCGCACACAATATGATAAGTGAAGTGACAATAAATATAACGTTATGTTTCCTTTGACATAACTTTATATTCACACTTAATGTCATTGACTTATATCTACGGACAGGGACATTTTATTTCAAAAGATGGCTTCAAATTGCATTTTTTCCTTCCGGACGGAGGTGTGAAATTATCTTCCAAAAGCTGTTTGCCACTGTAAACTAATAAAACATTTTATTAACAAATACATTATTTACACTGCTTATTTTAAAAATATTTTTTTTTTACATTACATTTTACCTGCAGTTTTTTTAATAGAATTTATAAACTGCCGCCGTGGTCTAGCGGTTAAGTCCGTGGAATTAGACTCGGAGGTACCGGGTACGATTCCTGGTCGGAACACAATTATATTTATTAATTTAAATAAATAAATAAAATTTATATTTTTTTATTTGTGATATTTCCCGAGGTTACCATTTGTCAGAATTGGCCTGTAGTAAAGTTGGCTAAATGTGAATTCGCTATAAGCGTGGTTTCTGACCACTCCGGAAGGGAAACGGTGTTAATGATACGTTTTACATTACATTGTTTTGTGATTCATATATCCTGAAAAAGTTATTTGTGTATATGCAAAAAGGCCACGTCTGATCTAAGTCTATGCCTAATGCTATAATTACGGTGTATTGTGCTCCAGAAGGTGGAAATGTTGGTATTTTCTTCAAATTACCCACCTATTCAAGATGCTTAGAAGTTTAGGATTTACGCAACTCTGCGCAACCCATTTGCAAAGCAAGACTTTTAGAAATTACCTTTTTAGTCGCAAGTCTTTTTAGTCAATGCTCGTCCAGCCTATGTGTTTCCACTTTTCTATCTTATTCTAGCAAAGTGTAAAAAAACATCTAGTCAAGCCGGCATTCAGCCCAGCTTTAACATTTTTGGGGTGGAAATACGTTCAGACCTCAACCACTGGAACTACATTTAGAGTATCACCAAAACAGCGTCAAAAAAGCTCGGAATTCTGAACAAGGTGAAGCAGTTTCTCCCGCCTTTAATCAGACTGTTGCTGAACAAAGCACAGATCAGATCATTTGCGTGTACTGTCCTCACCTATGAGTTGCTCTTAATATCCTTCAGAGGCGAGCTATTCGAATGGGGTGTACAAGGTAAAGCTTTTTGTAGATGTCGCTAACGGCAATGGTACCTTATTTTACAGCTATATCGCATAATTTTTTAATGCTTTTGTAGTTTTAATTTTTATAACAGAATAATGAATTTTAAATTAACATTACCTACCTTAAAAGACGAATTAAGAAAGCGCACACCGTCTTTAAAAAGAAAAAAAGGTTTTATTAATAGAACGGCAATTTTTAGATCACTGTATCTTTGATTTTGCTTAGAAATCTTGATTTATACACTTAAAAGCTGCTAAGTTCGGCATAATATGCAGAAAATAATAAATTTCGTAATAAAAATACAAGTTTTCTATGCAACTGACAGTTATATTAGGTACCATCTATCACGCGCCATCTATCGTGATTAAAAGTTAGTGGACGATGTCATTATTTCTGAAACTCTCGACCCTGCAACTAAGCCGAGAAGTAGCTTCTCTGAGCGTGTTCTACCGGCTATACTATTGTGAGTGCTCTGAAGAGCTCTATAACGTAATCCCTTCCTCTCCATTCCGCAACCGACCAACACGTACAGGTCCGAACATGCACCCACATACAGTAGTCACCATGCCTACGCTATTTGTATGTTTTCTGAATAATTAAAATAATGCTTACCACGTATGACGTCAGTTCCTCGAACATGAGTTATAACTGAGTTTATTTTGTTTCAGCGATACTTCAGCGTGCGACGTTCAAGCTGGGCCTTCTCACGATCCAGGGCGTGGTCACGTGTCTCTACCTCTGTATAGATGCTTGCGGGTTCCAGTATGCTCATGTACGTATACAATATATTAGACTAAAATAATAATAATTGGATTTATCCAAAGATGTATAACGATGATCTCTATAAGAGTGTTTGAAATATCGTGGACGGAGTTACAAAACAACGAGTGCATCCTGAGAATTAAGACACACTTTTAATGACAATTGACCGCTTCCGTGGTCTAGTGGTAACAAACGTTGCCGTGAACTCGGGAGGTCGTGGGTTCGATTCCCACCGGGGGCAAGTTGTACATTGTATAATTTGTTTCGGTCTGGGTGTTTATATGTATAATATGTATATATTTACAAAAAAAAAAGTATAATATGGTTTATCAACCATCTAGTTTCCGTAACACAAGCCTCTAAAATATAAATAAAATACATGTTTCTTAAAACTTTCTTAACTATTATTATTTTGTTGTAGGATAGATGTAATATTAATTAAACTTTATAAAAGTATACTATGTGTTCATGAATTGTAAAGTTATATATATATATATATATATATGTTTTTTAGAAGAAATTACAGACATTAAGGTTGATAGTACATAGTATAAAGAAGATTAAATTAATAAAAAAGTAAAGTATCATCACGACCGTTTCCCTTTCGGGGTGGTCAGAAACCACGCTTATAAATAAGCAGATTCACATTTAGCTAACTTTACTGCCAGCCCATCATGACAAGTGGCAAGCTCGTCGATGTCTCCAGCGTACCAAACTCAAGAAATATCACAAATAAATTAAATATTAATTAAATGTATTTATTTACATTAATAAATATTTTTGTGTCCCGACCATGAATCGAACCCGGTACCTCTGAGTCTAAATCCACAGACTTAACCGCTAGCACAATTCAAAAATGTTTTTTTTTGACCGACTCTAGAGCATTCATCGTACAATTTTTTTTACAAAATGTTTGTTATAACATTTTTACGCCATCTAACGTACACTAGTAAAACTTCTATTTTATACATAGCTAAAGATTTTCCCTTGCGAAATGCACTCATCCAATGTTTATTTATTTATACGAAGAGAAAGGACAGAGACAGGCAACATGAGAACATAGAAGATAGCAACAGAGTAGAAGCAATTAACATTATACCCGCCACCAGGATATTTCTTACTGTGCACAAAAGTGCACTCTTTGTGCGATACAAAATTCGTAAAATATCACCTTGGCCAGCTATAAAACAAAACAATTGCATTGTATGAGTTTGAATGCATTAAAACTGTTTTCGAACTCCGAAGCAAACTGCCCACACTTTGCGAGCTAACCCGAAAGTAGCAGCTTGTTGATTTTGGCTTTGAGCGAGTATTGCGAGTATAATAAGTACCGAATGACTGTTTTTGCTGTTGAAATATTCTTTAGTTTAGTTTAATTTGTTAAAATTCAAAGTGGTATCGCGTGACGAATTTATTTCTGCACGTATTCAAATAAATCGCCAAAAAATAAGATTTACGACTTCGATAGTCGTATTTTAAAACATATCCACACAGAATGTTACCATAATTAAGATGTAAAATGTTGCCAGAAAATAAATTATTGTGTTGTTTGGCAACACTGAGCGTGTCATAGGGACAATGTAAGCCGATGATCTATGGAGCTCCTCTGATAGCTGGACAATTAATGGCGAGCTAGGTTAGTATGGATAAACACTTTTAATATCAGTTCTTAAAAAAAAAAAATAACATTCTCACAACACCGACTTGTTGATAATAAATTAAATATTCAATCGTTTATAGTTAAAGGACAATGCCAGAAATTTCCCCAGCACACTCAGTGATTTCTCAGGTAATAAAAATCCTGTAATAATTATTAAATATTTATGGAATTAGTATCATAATTATAAAATCTAATTACGACTGGTTGCAGAAAGAATAATCAAAATAATATATACAAATACAAATCGTTTATTAACACAATCCTATCAAAATTTTGATATACGCCATGTGATTGGTAGTAAACTTGTCACTTTGGATAATTTAGCCAATGACGTGCCTCGTAGGCATACGTTAAACATGTCAAAAGATGATTAGCCTTTTTGCAACCGGCCGTTAGTTTTCACTGGCAGGTGTACAATCTTTTTAAATATTAATGACAATGTGTCACACAAGCCTGTAATAGATTTACGACACCTTAGAGAGATAATTTAATTGTTTAAAAATCACTACACTACCTCGAATAGCTTCTCACAATGTTAGTAAGTGTAAGTATATATGTGTGCTTATGTTAGCATATTGATATTATACCTAGTTAACTGTCCGTGGGTTTAGACTCGTAGGTACTTCGTTCGATTCCTAGTCGGGACACAATAATATTTATTAATTTAAATAAATTAAATTATTATTTAATTTATTTGTGATATTTCCCGAGTTTGGTACGCTAGTCTCTAGCATTCGACGAGCTTGCCACTTGTCATGATTCGCCTATAGTAAAATTGACTAAATGTGAATTTGCTTCTTTATAAGCGTGGTTTCTGACTACTCCGGAAGGGAAACGGTCGTGATGATACTTTTATAGTATATATTACAAGATGATTAAGTTGTTAATTTTCTTCCTAACTTTTAACATTTATTTCATTGCACCTATAATAATAATAGATCAAATATGTCCCCAAGGTTTGGCTACGGTCATTAAGTCCGCCTAGGTACTTGATGCAATAAAGTCTTAAATAAATAAATCTCCCGATGTTTCGGTAAAAAAGCATAGTGTGCGCGAGCGTTTAATTTGAAAGTCTGTCTCCACAATTCCGTAGCCCGTGGCATGGTATCCTCTGGCCAGGTCCGGGAACAAATTATGAGACAAACATGATAATGTTAACAATCACGGCCCTGAGTATACTTACCTAACAATAAAACCAACCCTCTCATTGACATAATATTTACTAACTAAAACAACTTCTTAAGTATCTTATATGCCACGTGTAATTGTCAAAAGAGCAAATATTTTTTTTAGGCTTAAGGTGTCACTAATTCTACCCGTTTTTAAAATAAAAAGGTTTTTTTTAAGTTAAAATTCATTATCCTAAAATCAAGTGTTATTACGATTTATCATTGATCTCGCTCGCAGCAGAGAGACAAAATAGAGAGAGAAACAATGACAACATAATAAGACATATATACACATAAGTCAACGTTCGCGCGATCGTCGACCTTTCGCTACCTACTTGATTAGGCTCTGTATGAGTTGTGATATTTTTAGGAAAATTTCTCTGCAGTGTAACTTAAGATTTTATTACTGAATAATTAAAATAAAAAATACGAAGTTCTTTAATTTTAATCTGGATTATAACATCAAAATATTTGCACTTTAATAAATTCTACGCAGTATTTTTTTAAGTGCTATTTTGCCACCTCATGGTAAGCGGTACGCGAGGTCCAATAATGGGAGCAACTGACACCAGCCTCAAACGACCGACATCAGTCCTTACCTCTATCAGGGCGTATTAAGATGCTTTTTCGATATTACTATACATATAACCTGACAGACCTCAGGTTTAGAGAGCATTTTACATCTTCAGTGTGCGAAATCTCCAAAAATCATATGTAGGTACGCGTAGGGATAGTGGCTACGGTATGTGGGTGCATATTTCAGCCCGTGCGTGTGATTCGGTTGTGGAATAGGAAAGAATAGCTTGTAGAACACGCTCAGGGAGGCCACATCTCGTCCAAGCTGCAGTGCAGTTTAAGTAATTTATTATTATAAATATTTACTGTTTAAAATGTCCTAATAAGTTAATTTCTCATTCAATTAAGCTAAATCTCTTTGAAATCGTTAGAGTGTGCGAGCGAGAGAGACGCAAATAGTAACAACCTTCTTTTAAACACGCATTATTATTTTGTACAGATTACCCAAACACAGCTAAAGGCCTAACAAACGATTAGTTTATTGCGTTTACTTAGAAAAAAATACATTAGATGAGTCAAATCAATCTACTCCCGAACAAGCTGTCTGTCCGCTTCGAAAACCGATAGATCACTGTTCTATGAACATTTTAACACTTCCCCATAACAAGGGTAGCTCAAATTAAGTTGCATCCCTTCAACCACAGAACAGAAAAAGCAAATAAAAGTAACATCATTATCACATCATCACAGCCCTAGAACATAGAGTCCTAGACCTATACTGTTGAAGATGGACCTTCCTGAAATTTCCTTAGAATTAAGCCTGAAATCGTCACATAACCAGAGGGTCTGTTATCAATATTTAATGACAATTTATTAACGGTATTAGTGATTCCGGGACCGACGGCTTAACGTGCTCTCTTAAGAAAAGTGTATTTTTCATTAGTTCATTATTGGGTTCAAACCAACTTTTTAAGATTTTAAGGAATGCGTTATTACAACTTAGCCACTAACCACCGCTTTGAAGTAGGCATATCACATTATTAATATTTTCTAAACCATTTGTTTTTTTAATATCTACACACATCAAAAGTGTCTAGGGATCAACATATATTTTTGCAATAACTTTTCTCCTGATTGATATTCATTAAAATTTTCTTTAAGGATTGATCAAATAAAATGTTTTCGTTTGTCTACATTAACGATAAACCAAGTCACCTTTGCATTAGTAAAAAAAATTGCCATTTTCCTAATAAAGGGATTTTTGACATTTGAACCACTAACATTAAAGTTCGAAAAAAAGACTGAAATAACAGTTTTTTTTTTAATTTTATTGGGTAACTTAAACAATTAATAATCCGTGTTTCTACCGCGAACACTAACAACACAAGAACATCGGTTTGGCATACTCAAAATGAGTTCATCCAAATCACGCTGTGGAATGGCCGCCCATGTTCGTTGCAACATTTATTTATTTATACAACCGTCTCAGCATAAATTTGAGCGTTGAGGTTGCCTCTGATCCAAATCAACTCAGTTCTTCCGCCGATCGAAATACCCGCCCATACCATGATGGTTCCACCACTATAAGGATGGACTTCCTGGCAGGATTTTAATCGCTGTTGGCGTCCAGGGGTTCTCCAGTGTCGTATACGTCTTGTATCCGGCCTCATACCAAAACGAGACTCATCAGAAAAGCACACGAAACGCCATTGTTCTTCTGTCCAATTTCTGTGTTCAAGAGCCCATTGATATCGAGTCCTACGATTGTGCATTGCTATAGGTGGTACCCGTAGCGGTCTTCGGGAATGAAGGTTCACTTCATGCAAGCGGTTTCTGACTGTTTGGTCGCTAATTAAGTTCCCTGAAGAGCGATGAAGGCTCACGGCTAACATCATGGCGGTTATTGTTGGAGTTCTTCGAGCTGTGATTTGAATGTATCGGTCTTGTCTCCGTGTGGTGCAGCGATACCGTCCTCCATGGCGCTCAGCCACGGTACCAGTGGTTCGGTAACGTGTCCAAAGTCGACTGATAACACTCTGACTTGTATTCAGAGCTAAAGCCACAGTACGTTGCCGGGAACCAGCTTCTATCATTCCCACGGCTCTGATCATTTCTTCCCTGCTTAAATGACGTCGCCGCTCCATAATAACGTTGGTTTTAATCAGTAGTAGGGAAACAGTAGCACTAATAATGTCTTCAATGCGTCTTATGTTTTTATAGGGAAAATATTGACAGCTGATTTTCATCTTTTACTCGAATTTGATTGACAGTTCCTGTTTTAAATTATGAAATGCACCAAAAAGGATCCATATAAATTTATAAAATCATAAATTTATTACAAAGCCACATCTCAATCACAAGAAATCCGCATAAACATGCTTGATCCCTAGACTTTTTTGATGTGTGTATATTTCATATTTACAAATTCACTGTTTAATATCTCAATTAATTTTAATGATTGGTTTATTAAGTTCTTTTTATTGTCAAACTAAGTATTTTTTATTACAACAAAAAAATTTTGGACAGTATATTCGTATAAGTTAACAGTAAATAGATTTTTCTAACTACTCGTATTTATTAATAATATTACATATTAGTCAAATAAATAGAATTACAACAAAGTTCCTACTCGTACTACTATTATTTTAAACGTTTTTTTTTCAATAAATGCGTTTGAAATGGGTATATTATGGTATAAGTATCATAACGACGGTTTCCCTTTCGTGGTACTCAGAAACCATTGTAAAGAAGCAGATTCACATTTAGCCAACTTTACTATAGGCCAATCATGACAAGTGGTAAGCTAGTCAATGTCTCTAGCGTACTAAACTCGAGAAATATCACAAATGAATTCAATAATAGTTAAATTAATTGTTTTGAATTAATCAATATTATTGTGTGACCAGGAATCGAACCCGGTACCTCCAAATCTAAATCCACTCCTATCCTAATGGTACGGAATAGCGACGGATATTAGTCGAAAGTTGCTCTAATTCTTGGCTACACTACACTTGAAACGACGCATATGAGATTTAGGTACAGGGCGCTCCGCGCCGACTCTGCTTAATTTTGACTTCTATTCATTTATGTCTGTTCTGTGGCTTCACTCGCCGGGCCTGAGTAAGACAAATGAACCCCGGGTTGGCGCCAAATGTCTCGCTCAGACATTTCGAAAGCATCCTGTATACAGGCTGTCAAAAAAAGTTAATAATGATATTTCATGATCTAGAAATTACACACATCAAAAGTGTCTAGGGATCAACATATATTTTTGCAATAACTTTTCTCCTGATTGATATTCATTAAAATTTTCTTTAAGGATTGATCAAATAAAATGTTTTCGTTTGTCTACAGTAACGATAAACCAAGTCACCTTTGCATTAGTAAAAAAAATTGCCATTTTCCTAATAAAGGGATTTTTGACATTTGAACCACTAACATTAAAGTTCGAAAAAAAGACTGAAATAACAGTTTTTTTTTTTATTTTATTGGGTAACTTAAACAATTAATAATCCGTGTTTCTACCGCGAACACTAACAACACAAGAACATCGGTTTGGCATACTCAAAATGAGTTCATCCAAATCACGCTGTGGAATGGCCGCCCATGTTCGTTGCAACAACAAAAAAAGGTCTTCTTGCGACTGGATACCCTCCATATTCGGCAGAGCTCTTCTCTGAAGAATATCCCATGCATGCTCAATCGGGTTCAAGTCTGGCGACTGAGCAGGCCAGGGCAGGACATTGATGTTAGCTGCGGCGAGAGTCTGTCTTACAACTCTTGCGGTGTGCGGTCGTGCATTATCATGCATTAACTGAAATAAGGGACCGATATGCACTTGTAGAGGAACGATGACGTCTGATACAACCGTCTCAGCATAAATTTGAGCGTTGAGGTTGCCTCTGATCCAAATCAACTCAGTTCTTCCGCCGATCGAAATACCCGCCCATACCATGATGGTTCCACCACTATAAGGATGGACTTCCTGGCAGGATTTTAATCGCTGTTGGCGTCCAGGGGTTCTCCAGTGTCGTATACGTCTTGTATCCGGCCTCATACCAAAACGAGACTCATCAGAAAAGCACACGAAACGCCATTGTTCTTCTGTCCAATTTCTGTGTTCAAGAGCCCATTGATATCGAGTCCTACGATTGTGCATTGCTATAGGTGGTACCCGTAGCGGTCTTCGGGAATGAAGGTTCACTTCATGCAAGCGGTTTCTGACTGTTTGGTCGCTAATTAAGTTCCCTGAAGAGCGATGAAGGCTCACGGCTAACATCATGGCGGTTATTGTTGGAGTTCTTCGAGCTGTGATTTGAATGTATCGGTCTTGTCTCCGTGTGGTGCAGCGATACCGTCCTCCATGGCGCTCAGCCACGGTACCAGTGGTTCGGTAACGTGTCCAAAGTCGACTGATAACACTCTGACTTGTATTCAGAGCTAAAGCCACAGTACGTTGCCGGGAACCAGCTTCTATCATTCCCACGGCTCTGATCATTTCTTCCCTGCTTAAATGACGTCGCCGCTCCATAATAACGTTGGTTTTAATCAGTAGTAGGGAAACAGTAGCACTAATAATGTCTTCAATGCGTCTTATGTTTTTATAGGGAAAATATTGACAGCTGATTTTCATCTTTTACTCGAATTTGATTGACAGTTCCTGTTTTAAATTATGAAATGCACCAAAAAGGATCCATATAAATTTATAAAATCATAAATTTATTACAAAGCCACATCTCAATCACAAGAAATCCGCATAAACATGCTTGATCCCTAGACTTTTTTGATGTGTGTACTTTATATTATAATAAATAATCCATTATTTAAACGGAAGGCATTAATGTCAATCGCGTCTTGCTTACGAGTTCCATCACACAGGAGCAACGTCTAATGTCGTGTTTATTGTTTTCAAAATAACTAAAAAGTAAAATAAAGTATCATTACGACCGCATCCCTTTCGGGGTCTCTTTCACACTTTTAAAGAAGCGGATCTCCCCATTTAGCCAAATTTACTATTGGCCCATCATGACAAGTGGCAAGCTCGTCGATGTCTCTAGAAATATCACAAATAAATTAAAATTATTATTGTGTCCCGACCAGGAATCGTGGGTAGAGTGCGTTGCTAGGCAAGGAGGCAGATTAACTATAGAGATATATGTATTCATAAAAAAATATCCAGTAGTAGTAGACATACTAGTACAAAGATATACTCGAGTAAACTGGCAACAATTCCCCTCTGTAACTCCTTCAGGGTCCCAATAGTCCCATCATCCTAAAATTCAATTCTATTATTAAAATTACCCTGACACTAAAGAATTTCGCACTAATTTATTTGCCAGGTTTCATTTAAAATGTCTCGATAGGTACCCCTCTATTTGAAATCATTCGAATTCTCTCCGAATACTGAAGCGGCTTAAAACCTTTGACCCGAGAGCAATTATTTTAAAATTCGAATTAAATTTCAAAAAGGTGTTCGATTACGCGCCACTAATCGAATACTTAGCTCCTATCTAGTTGATCCCATTAGGAAGGCATTTGTCACAGTGTAGTTTAAGAACAGTAGTGAATTTAATTTTCACTATACTCAGACACCATTTTTGGGAATAATAACTATTTGTAATGGTGACGTAAACAGTGATCCGATTAAAGGTTCCTTCCTATCTTTGATTTTAATAAAAATACATAAAATATAATATTTAAATTATTATTTGTATATGATAAGTTTTGTTACCTATTCAAATAGCCACCTCTTAACATTTCTGTTGCGATTTGTAGTTGTTGGTAATGATAATAGTAAGCGGTATTAGGTGCATGCCAATTGATTTTTGTTTCCTTTATATGTATTCTTACTATAGTCCAAGTACACTGTGTCTTAATAGTGACGTACCCACGATAAGAAATCGGCAAGCAGAAGACACCGAGAGAGGCGCAGAGTGACTTCATTAATCAGATTGTATTCATTGTGGAGATGCGTGTCACACCACTACAACTGACGGTTGTATTGTTTCCTTGATATGTTTTCTTACTGTAGTCCACGTGCACTGTGTCTTAGAATAGTGACGTACCCTCGATAAGATGTCGGCAAGCAGGAGACACCTAGGGAGGCGCAGAGTGACATCATTAATCAGATTGTATTCATTAGGAAGGTGCGTGTCACATCACTACAATTTGTCATAAAACTTTGTGTGGTCTAACCCCGTGGTCGACTTGGCGCTCTAAACGTTTTTTGTGTATTGAATTTTGCCTTTAAATTTGCTATTCAAATGCATTTTACAGATTCCTCGTAGTTTAGACAGAATTTTTCAAGTGGGCGTTGATGGCTACTGTCTAAACGACGAAAATTCACCATTGTACCTGTATAATAAACTGACATCGACTTGCCGGGAATCGAACCTTAACAACGGTGTTGACAATACGGTTCAATTTCTGCAGTTTACTTAAGTTTGACGTTTAACATTGCTTTCCAATATTTGACGCTTATAAGCTGTGCCGTACTGCCTCCGTGGTCTAGCGGTCAAGTCTGTGGATTTAGACTCGGAGCTACCGGATTCGATTCCTGGTCGGGACACGAAAATATTTATTAATGTAAATGAATACATTTAATTAATATTTAATTTATTTGTGATATTTCTCGAGTTTGGTACGCTGGAGACATCGACGAGCTTGCCACTTGTCATGATAGGCCTATAGTAAAGTTGACTAAATGTGAATCCGCTTATTTATAAGCGTAGTTTCTGACCACCCCGAAAGGGAAACAGTCGTGATGTTTAACAGACTTTACTTTCCTTTTTTTATAAGCTAGTGTAATACAGGATGTTTTAATTAATAAAAAAAAAACTTAAACATACGATATTTGCGTACTTTATTGTATAAAAAGTGAATTTATTCCGATAACAGATCGATGTATCTTCTACGTATGTTAGATATGTGTGTACTTTTATAAAATATTCAACCCTTTTTCCCTTAAGCAGAAACTAAATATTTATAGCAATGTGTCTGGCATGTAGAAGAATCTATTAGAGTTGGTATGTGAAGCATCCCTTAAGCTGGGGTGCATTAATGTTCACAATCTTAAATATATCACCAAAATCTCCCCTTAACAAACCGGACTATGCGATCACTGGATCTTCTATCTAATACAAAAAAGGTTTCTTGTATACATTGAGATACTACGTATAGTATAGTATATATATATAGTATAGTATATATAGTATAGTATACGGATAAATTTGGAATGTTTTTATTAACTCGTTTAGTGCATCCATAGTTGGCGAGGTTTTATTTTATTATTATTATTTAATTGTTATTCAGTCACTATTTCCCCAAAGTTAGCTGGTAAAGAATGCCTGCTGGCATTATAGCTCGCTTTTGTATCAGTTTTATAAGTACATTGAAGATTAAAAATAAATAAATAACAATATTCTAAATATCTATTTTTACATACTCGAAATCATGATCGGTGGTGGCTCGGTTTTAAGAACTCCAAAAAGAATGCCAGGGTTCAAACCAATGAAAAATACATTTTTCTTACGTACAATTTGTCATAGATTTACAAGACCACCGTTCATTTGGCCTGGAAAGCACGTTTTAAGTCAATTCCTTCTAGCTCTACTAATACACACTTGTGGAATCGTTAACAAATTGCAATTAAAATTAACATCAGAACCTAGCCAACTCCAAACAGCGTGGCGAGTCTAGGCCAAATTCTCCAGCAATAACCCATCTCCAGTGGTGGTTTAGGACTCTGTGTTTACTTGCAGCATTCCACCACTGCACAGCAATGCTGATATAGTCAGCCCTCTTGTGTTGTAAGCTTTTCTTTCTTTTTCCTTCACTTTAAACGCGACTAAATTATTCTAAATAATTGTTTATTTATTTAAAAACTTTATTGCACTATCAAAAGGCTGGCTTAATACCGCTAGATAAATACATACTAAATATAGCAACCAACCTTAGGGGCAATGAAACTATTTGTGTTGTGAGGTAGGTGCAACCATTAAATTAATAGTTAATTCAATTTAAATTCAAATATGATACATAGTATATAGAGTTCAAGCTCAAAAAGTTTTTAAAAGACATAACACCGCGTCTTGTGGTGAGAAGAGGGCTGGCTCTTTCTTCGCCCAAAGAATCAGTATAGCAATTCAGCGGGGAAATGCAGCCAGCGTTCTTGCCACCATTCCACGCGGACGGGACTTATATCCCTATCCTTATCGAATTAATATTTATTTTATATATATATATATATATATTGAATAAGTGATTATAGACAAATACATACTATGTACACAACACTACATATAAGTCTTGAGTAGACAAATTTTAATCCAGAGTAATCTCTTGTCCGTCGAAAGAAAAGTATTTTGTTTACGCTTAACGTGGAACATAGTTTGCATACCTCGTGTTATTCCTGAGGGAGCCGGAGATTTGAAGGTTATTTATACTTAATAATGAAACATCTATCTACAAGTACAACACAAATCTTATTTCGACAAACTCGTGCGTAAAAATCACTGTAAATCTTTCTTTTCTCGTTTGGTTTTGCTTATTTATGAGGGTAAATATTATTGTCTTCGGATTGTAGGTGGCCTTCTGGAAATAAAACGTTTGTTTTTTAAATAACAAATTACATGATGGCGTCTCTTTCAACAATCTAGCTGCTCTATTTGTTTCATTGTACACGTTTCTCTTTACTTATTTGGGCCTCTTTACTTATAGGCGAAAACTTTTAATTGACTCATTTTTTTATTATATCTATTTATTTATATTGTTATCTGTAAGTTTGCCTGTAATTAATAAATGAATAAACCAGGATATAAATAGTAACATTACAGTAGTATTTATTCGAAGTAGATACAAAAATATAACACAAAAAAATGTTATAAACTAATTATAAAAAAAACTAAAAATACATTTAAAACTATTGTACAAAATAAACTAAAGGCTTACCTACGTAAGTAGTAAGGTATAAGTACCTGAATAATTTGGCACTGTCCAGACGGGTGACCAGCGAGGGTCTAAAATGTTATTTTTAATGACAACTTATTAACGATTCCACTAGTTAGAATTATTATTATTATCATGTTGGGTCTATAGTAAAGTTGTCCAAATGTAAATCCGCTTCTTTAAAAGAAGCGTGGTTTCTAACCACCCTGAAAGGGATCTGGTAGGGTTGTGATAATAGTTTTACATCATATATCATATTTCCGTTCTTAGGTGCCGAGGGTCGTCGCAAATTTCATCGAAATCGGTTCAGTAATAATGTACAAAATAATACAGACAAATCTTCTTTCACATTTATAATATTAGTATGGATTGCTCTAGATCCTTTTATTGTGTACAAAAAGCTCTAAATATCAGTAAGCTTATTAATCAAACTGTGGTCCATAAACAGTTTAGTTCCAAAAATAATGGCTTGCTCGAGCCAAGACACAATAAAACTCCCAAAGATAAGCAAAAGAAAAGGATTAATATCACACGGGTCACCGACTATGACCACTTCCACAAACTATCAGACTATTAAACGAAAAAAAAACCATTTAATTTGATCCACTTGGAAGTTGAGACTTTGACCCGTAAATAGTATGGCTTATTTTTTATTCATAAAAGTTCTAAAAGATGCTAATCGTGTATTTTTGTAGACTTATAACTAGTAAATAAAATATTTTTGACAAAGTTGCTTTGTTTTTTCTTTTTCAAATCGTAATCTTTATAAAAAACTATTACCTAAGTAATTACTTAGAAAAGAATAACAAAATCAATAAAGACTCAAATACAATTATAGATATATAATTATTAATCCTTAGGGCAATTGTTCACTTAAATACTTAAAAATTATTGGGAATTATTTAAGTGAAAGAATGCCACTAATTAAGGATTCAGATGCCGGCCCTAGATATTTATTATTGTACGAGAATTATAACTATAAAATATTACAAGCATTATTACACATAGGTATACAATAATACTTACACATCGTTATAAATAAAAAAACTTTATTCGAAGTCAAAAAGTTTAAGCTTACATTTTATAAGATAATTAAAAATATTTTTTAACGCAGATCACAGATGAACTGCAACCAGAAAGAAGATTACCTATGTTCCGGAAGCAGTATGATTCTATATATAAGTCTATGAACATTAAATAGTAATAATATTTTTTATATATCGTAAAATAGATAGAATAAGATAAATAAATATTTAAAATTAATTAGATAGTTACCTTAAAAAAGGTCCAAATATAGACTTTTTAAAAAGGGTCTAAATATATTTTTATAATATACTAAGTGGTTTCTTTCCTTAAGATGTTTTTCAAAGAAATAGGCTAAAACCGCCGAAACGCCGCAGGCGCCGCGTTCGGTCCTCGACAAAAAATGGTTGCCAATGGAAAAAAAGTGTAAAATCCACCCCAAAATAGACATAATTTATAAATGAAATAATGTCGCCTTTGTTATGTTTATTTACGATTGTTTAGCCTATTTTATGTTTTAATATGACGTTTTATTTATGGTGTTGGAATTCCGTGTTTCATTCTCTGTAGTTTTGTTTAGGGTTCGACTTAACGATATTAATTTACGATTAAATATTTGATTGATTTGTTATTAAATACTTTTTTAAGATTTAAGTTCCGAAAAGTAAAGGCTGCCTTAAAAGATAATGAAGGAACTTAGGAACATACATTGCCCAAAACTACAGGGTAGATTATGAGACGGTCTATTAAATGTGATCTGGATTTTTATGTCATCAGATGTGTGGGATCTTGTTTGCTTTACATAATCAGTTACACAGACAGACAGACGCCGCGGTACATTTTATAAGTGTTATAGATTCCAATTTTTATGGCCAATAAAAGTTAGACCCACTGAAACTACATTTAATACTTTTGGTATCATATACGAATGGCTCCTAGCATACACCTATCGACATGTATTTCACTGCATGGTTTACGATTAAGTAGGTACTAGGATGTATTGTATTATTTAAGAAAAAAAACAAATAAATTAAAAATGCCCTCTAAAGACGTACCATCAGAGATGTCTTAAGGAAACTGGCAACATTTACCCTCTGTATAGCCAGGCTAATACGTTGGCAGAAATAATTGCCAGGCTTCCGGACTCCAGACCTTTCCGTCAGCTGATTTGACAACTCCTTGTCCAGGCGCTTGACTTGGGTCCACACGGTCTCGTCGTCTCTCAGCAGAAACTGCTACACTTCCATCGCCTGACAAGGTCGCCTGGATGAGAGATTGTTGAGATTGAACTAATCTATGAGTAGTTCACATATAGGATTATAAATGAGTCTAAAATTGAGAAGTGTTTTTTGCTCTAACTTTCCCATCACTGCTTCTAAAACACAAAGTCCTGGACCTCCATTGTTGGAGATAGGCCTTCCAGAACGTACTGAGGGAGAATTTGGCATACACACGCCACGCTGGCCAGACGGCTTGGCGAGGATATATTATATAATAACTAATATATTAATATTATATATTCTAGTATATTAACTTACACTTATTTAAATATGCCGTACACCTAAATACTGTATAGTATTAATTATCTTTACTTTGACTAGTGGTAGAAACTATCTGGAATTAAGTTTAGGACAAAACACTGGTGCCCACACAACAAATGGCACGTATGTTACGTTTTTATCTGCTAAATAAAGACTTTAATATATTAGCATGCAACATTTTGTCTAAATGTTTCCGAAATACTTGTATGTGAAATAGAGCATGGCGTCAAAGTCAAAATATTTTTATACACGTAAACATATTACATGTATTTGTGACAGGTCATTATTTATATTATTTTGAATGTTTCTACTTCTGTTAGTGGAAGACTAAGCAGCGAAATGGTCCAAAGAGTAAGCTGTTAGCAGAATACTAGCTTACCAGATTCCAGTGGCGTGCATGCTAGCAGCCGTATAATTTTAATATTTCTTTAGGTGACGACAAATTCCATATATTATCGATGGTTTTTTACGACTTTAGAATTCTTGTCCGCTCTTTACGAGAGCCAGAGATCACTAGATTATAATGAGCCGTGAATCTGTTAATCATTAAATTATGCTATCAACTATTTAGTATCTTGTTTCACGATTATTTACGATTTTATATAGCTTAATTCATGGTGCTACATATTTTTTTGCGGCAGAAAAGAAGACCAATTCTTAGTAATCCATGTTTTTATTTGATTCACCGTGCTGGTGCCGCCGGGACCATTGTGTGTGGAGAAGGGAGAAGAAGAACGAGTGTCTTGTTTCTGACTAACTATGGCTGTATCCTCAAAAACAAGGTGTATCCTCTTTTTATTGCGCAATAAGACGTTCACCATTCACTATTCCGTCCCACTGCCTACCCGACCAAATTCAAATTGAAATATTTTTAATTCAGATAATTAATTATTATATAATATATATATATATATATATATATATATATATATATATATATATATATAGAGACATATATATATATATATAGAGACGGGTCAGCAAGGGCAGGTACCTTAACAAGTAACAGGTTAGTTACAGGAAAATGTTCTATAACTTTTTGAGATAATCTAAACGAATTCACAATTTTGGAAAAAAAATCAGTTTGAAAGATAATGGTAATTTTACACAAAAACTTTTTTTTATGCTGATCGATCCTGTTTCTCGTAATGATCAAAAGTGTCTACTGGACCGACTGAGGTTTGAGTACTAGAAATGTCAGAAATCGCAATTAATCGTATGGTATTTCTCGAGTTTGGTACGCTAGAGACATCGACGAGCTTGCCACTTGTCATGATGTAAAGTTGTAATAATAAAGTGTTTTTTTTATTTTTTATTTTTTTTATTAATACATCATGACATACCTCTTTCGCTTCTTCAACATTCATCAACCTCTTCATACATGCCCTTTTGTTTCGATGCACGTTTTTAATGCACCTTCATCTATTGTTTTATTTATCTGGTCATGATAGGTGGGTGAGTCTTGGGCTGCCAGGGCCTCTTTTACCCACAACTTTGGCATTCTTTGACCGCCTCCGTTGTCTAGTGGTAACAAATGTTGCCGTGAACTCGGGAGGTCGTGGGTTCGATTCCCACCGGGGGCAAGTTGCACATTGTATAATTTGTCTCGGTCTGGGTGTTTATATGTATAATATGTATATATTTACAAAAAAAAGTATAAATTGTAGGTAATCAACCATCTAGTTTCCGTAACACAAGCCTCGTAGCTTACCACGGAAATTAGATGGCGATTAGATTCCTGTCTGGAAATATTTATTATTATTATTTATTACATATCTGGTTCTGGTATCTCTCTTCACTCATCCTTTCAACATGCCCGAACCATCTGAGCATGCCTTTCCTTATTTTTGTCCCTATGCTTTCTTTAATACCTACCTTTTTGCGTATTTCATCATTACGTATGTTAAAGTATCGCTATATTTTTTCTGTTTTTTTTATATTTATTTTTTATAATAGCACGACATGTGACCTTGGGCCCACCTGATGGTAAGTGGCGCGCAAGGTCCATGAATGTTAGCAACTGAAGTCAGACACTCATTACTGACATCAGTCCCTAACACTATGCCAGCTTGACTAGATGCTTTTTCGCACTTCGCTTGAAGGACTCCAAGTTATAGGAAAGTGGAAACACAGAGGCTGGAAGAGCATTCCACATCTTTATCGTGCGACAAATGTATGAGTCCCCAAATTTATACGTAGGGATGGTGACTACGGTATGTGGGTGCATATTCTGCGTTACGTTATTATACGTTAAAGTATTTTTTTATTAAAAATTAGTTTAAAATGAATTTAATTCCTAAATTTCCATACCATAGAGGTAAGTAGTAATATTCCCCATAAAAGTGTGACTTGTCATCAATACCGCATCGATCCAACTCGATATCCAATCGTTAACTTTTTATCACTTCATTTTATTTTCATCTGTTTTAGTGCTTCTCAAACTTTATCCAACCACATTTTATAACGTATCGCGCTTTTTATAATGAATACTGTACTATTTTAAATGAATAAAATAAAAATACAACTAGAAAAAGACAAGACGTACGTATAAATACATATCATATCACTACATATCATATAACATATCACTATAAATAATAATAAATATAATAATAAAAATCGTTTATTGACACTATATAACAAGTATGTTTTTTACACTTTAAATTTAGATTGGATGTCCTGTATCATTGTATCATTATTTATTTTTTATGTATTTTATTTGTTTATTCATACTTGATTTATGCAATAATGAGTCTTTTAAATACACTTTTTTATTATTATTCCTTTGGTTGTTTGATATCATTTAGTGTTATATATTTTTAATATTTCTCTATACTGACTCCAAAATAATTAATGCATGTTAATCACGAATGCATTTGTAAGAAAGAGTGGGGCTCTCTGCATCACAGACCTCCTGGGACATAGTACAGGGATCCCCGTATTTACTGATTGATGTGTCTAGGTTTTTAAATCAATAAACGTTTTTATTTATTTTATTTATCAATTACAGCCCCTAGAAATCAGAGAGACTTCTAGACTTTGACTGTTTTAGATGAGGCTTCCAGAAATTTCTGGAAAATTTGGCCTAGACTCGCCACGCACCACGCAGACGGGTGGCGAAGTTTTGATGTCAATTCTACAGACAATTTATTAACCATTCCACAAGTACATTGGTAATAATGAAACCGGGACCGACAGCTTAACGTGCTCTCCTTACACGGGAACGGTGGTGTTGTAAATCTATGACAAACGTACGTAAGGAAAATGTATTTCTCATTGGTACGTATATGCCAGGGGAAAACAACCGAGCCACCACCGTTTCTCTTGCATCACTAAACAATTATTTATAAACATCATTATTAGTACCTATTTAATTTTTTATCTATAAATTTTGTACGTAATTTGGCGCCGTGGTTTCTATCGTTACTGACCAGTAAATTTAAAATCCGTTAATAAAATTGTCACCAGATAAATCTTTGATAGTAAAGATAAGCTGTATATATTCCTCTTCTTGCAATTATAAATCATGAATATTAAATTTAGTATATAATACATATATATAATTTAAAAAAGCAATTAAAAATTTATTTATAGAAACCTTTAGTTTGAGAAACACTGATTGTTACCTTTTGTTTTAAGCACACACTGTAAGGACATTATTGTCTTTTATATTTCTCCCGAATAGTAAAAAAACACTACTGCAGGTGACATGGTCATTTTTCCTAAATAAACCATAAAATTTTATACCCGACCCGAAACAATGTTATTTTAAAATGATATCACTGTTTATAGTTAGAAAAAACTTAAGGACCCGATTTTAGTTTAAATAAAGGAAAAAAAAACATATATTTCTTTAGGTACTTTTTAATGGGTTGGACACAAGGACCTTACTGGTACACGATATAGGAAATAAATAGGAAAATTAAGTTAGGTAATGTCTGGCTGCAGCCCAAAATGCTCTTATAATACATTCTGCCTTGGTGGGACAGGTCCATAATGAATTTTATAACTATAAAAAAATAAAATCCAATCGAATTTAAGACGAAGATATATTTAAAAATATTTTTTTTAGCAACCGTGGTTCATTTTTTGGTTGGTTTCATTCAACGTCCCGCACGTTGAGGCTATCGTGTCTGCGGATAAACAAGAAGAATAGTGTAACGGACTTGTGTGTGTATCGGCTGGAACCAAGCTGGCATGTCAAATGTTCTTAAAACAAGAAAAAAATTTTAGGATACTGGTGACTAAAGTAGTAAAAAAACGACGCATAAATAAAAAGGTTTCATTGACGGACACGTCTACAAATTCGAACTATTTCCTAAACGAGCGAGCATTTTATTGAAACACCCGCCATCGATTCCCGGTAGATCCAATCACTATTTCTATGAATTTAGGACATTTTTCTGCCGTGTGCATCTTCTTTAGGCTAACATCAGCAGTTCACACGGTTAAACACTGTGTCTTTATGTTTAATTTACCATTTTTTATTTACATATTTTTCCTTACTGATTTATTGATTTTGGCCTTGTGCGTAGGTACTACGTTTTTTTTGCCGTACAAAAATATTGTCACAGAAATGCAACGTATTAAGTTGACAATAAGAAGTTATTTAAAGAACTGTTTAAGCTAATGGTTAATGCTAACAAGAGCAACGGTTATGTGTTGCATTAAAAACTGATACACAGTGTCTGGGAGACCACCACACCAGCTGTAGAGGGTTAATGACGTGTTTACGATTAGTATTTGACCTAAAGATATTATCAGATTTATTGATTATGGAGCGAACCTATACTAGAATAATATTTACATAGATTTGAATACTTCAACTGCCTCCGTGGTCTAGCGGTTAACACCGTACATTCAAAGGCGCAGTACCAGGTTCTCTTCCTGTGGCCCTATTTTGTTTCTACTCGTACCGCAACCGCTATATTGTCAATATTGTTTAGCTTAGCCGCGCATAACAGAGCTTACATTAAAATTCATCATCATCAGGCCACTGTCTCGCCACAGTTGGATATAGGCCTCTCCGCCATTTCACATCTTCTGCCACCCTCATTCAACCCCCACCAGTGACATTTTTAAGGTCATCCGTCGATCTGGCGGGGGGTTGTCCCACTCTGCGTTTTCCTGTACGTGGTCTCCACTCCAGAACCCGTCTACTCTATCGGTCGTCGGTTCTGCGACATACGTGTCCGGCCCATTGCCGCTTCAACTTACTAATTTTAAAAGCTATGTCAGTAACATTGGTTCTCTGACGGATGTTAACATTTCGGACTTTATACATCAGAGAAATACCGACAAATAGCTCTCTTCACTGCTCGTTGAGCGACCTTAAAGTTGTGGACCAGACCCACTGTTAGTGTCCACGTCTCTGCTCCGTACGACAATACTGGAAGAACGCATTAGATGTAACTTGTCGTATGTTTAATGGGAAGATATAACGAATGCTGCCCATCCTAGTTGTATAATAAACATAAATATTGCGAAATACATATTATACTATATGAGAATATTAACCCACAGCGTGACGACAGAAGAACAAGGTAACAATGGAGATCTAGGACTTTGTGTTCTAGAGACGGTATTGAAGAAGAATATCAACTTTAATAGAGAGAGAGATAATGTCCGTTCGTTAAAGGATTCATGCGCTTAAAGCGACAGAGTTTTCGTACTGGTCTAATACATAAAAATAAACTGGAATCTAGTACGCAAGATACTTCGACCCTTGTACTTGTGCTGTGTACAATTATATAAAAAAATGTAAATAGTATTTTCGATTCTTTTATTGAGATAAGACTAATTTGATTTTTACTATATATATATACTATGCAATTAGTTATTTGGAAAATAAAATAATGTAGTTTATGTATGAATCCTTTGGCCATGGTGACATTTTGCAAACCTAAACTATATAAAATAAATGTTTTTTTCTACTTAAGAATAATTTATCTACAAGAAAAAATGCATATATATATATTAGCTGTGAATACAATTTAGCTCAAATCCCCATACATGATAAACGATGGCATTTAGCTAAATGTGATAAAATTTAAAAATAGTGGTTTCTAACCACCCCGCGAGGCATAACGGTAGTAGAGATACTTTACTTCTCTAGATGTAAATAGGAAATTAAGATTTATGCATACATAAGTTAGTTCACACTTTGTGTATCGTACTACTCATGAATTATGTATATAACTACAGTAGTTATTATCGACTTATTACCTCCCCGATGGAATGTAAGTACAATTTATATTATTTCAATGTAATATTTGCTTTTCAACTAAGTCCATCGACCTAAGCACACGCCCAGAAATATTATATCTAGCATTTTATACTGTTTGGACCAACTTACTTACAATTAAAATTTGTAAACTTACGCGCACATTCATAATATTTTTTATAATTTTAACGTGTCTACGCGATTTACGTTAGAGACATATTTCCCCGGCGTTTCAGCCAAGTTGCATTGTCCGTGGTCACGGGTTGACGGGAGCTATGCGGTGTAGTCTCGTACATACTGGGCGGTAGATGTAAACCTACCCACTTATCACTTTAAAAGTTTTAAAAATAAATAAATCCAATTAATTAATAAATAACTAACTGCAAAAGACTGGAATTAAAATAAATTTAATCTTAAATCGTTATTTAAAAATAACTTCTTAAGAGTCATTCATTCATTTAATCTTAATTTTATAAGTCGGTATAAATGGGGAGATTTCTAATTTTATCGTGTTAATTGCATTATCCAATAGGTATATCGAGAATCCATTTAGAAACGATTATTATATATCGATATATTCAAATATATACATCACAATACCTGATTTAGTTTCTCTGACCATTTACGAGAAAGAGGGTTAGAGATTGTCTATTGTAAAATGTCGACGAGGCAGGAGTTATATTCTCTTTTTAAATATACTAAATCTATTTGATCTGTAGTAAGAAACTTTAAAGTGTGTCAATTTTTTATACTTACTATATGGATCATTTCTGAAATAAAATAATAAAAAAAATCGTTTATTGACACAAAAAACATACAGATGTAAAATAGGTGACAAAATAGGGTGCTGTGTTTCTGATACCTATCCGAGGTTGCCCTGTACTGCGGGATATCGGTGCTCTTCCGTGTTATAATGTTACAACAATAAATAATGTACGTTCTCTGTGTATTTGTGATAAAATAATATCCATATTATGTTCAGTGAATGCTTAAAGTTGTAGTAGATGCCACAGCGAAAACTTATAAAAATAAGAACTAATGTACATGTAGGTACATTATTATCTCTTCATATAAAAGTATTATATTGTTTTAAATACTATATCGAATGAAGAAGTGAAGTCTAACAGTTGATAAGCTACCAAAGCATTTATAATCGCGGTCCAAGAGAGCTAAAATTGCATGAATATTACTAATAATACTAACAGACGACATGAAAAATATAAAAAATAAGCGACTCTAAATAAGATCATCCAATGCTTAATTTAAATATAATTCATTCAACAAAAGTATAGAAAAAGTCAATAATGAAAAAGGTGTATTTATTCATCATCATCACGACCGTATCCATTTTGAGGTGGCGGATTACATTTAGCCAACTTTACTATAGGCCAATCATGACAAGTAACATGCTCGTCGATGTGAATTATTATTATTGTGTAAAAGTATTGTGCCTGATAGTGATTCGTGGTGTGGTTGATAGAAGGCAGAAGATTTCTAATTCTTGACATAACTATCAGCTCTTACGGATTTGTCGTTTTCAGATCATATTGCGGCTTTATCATGGTGATATATTGTAAATACCTGGAATTAATTGATTAAAAAAGTTTTTATTTTTTTCTTATTTACGATATAAATCACTGTCATAACTTTAAATGTTTACTGGAAAAGTTTAATAATAAAGCTTCATCGATATATCAAAAAAACTAGAGACCAATAAATCTCAGACATTTTTAGTCAGATCCGTAGGAGTGGAAAGACTCAATTGCTGGTAATGTAAATTAATAAAATAATAACAATAATTATTTATATAAGTTAAATGAGTTACAATATTAAATACAATAGATAAATATTTAGACATCAACATTGAGATGCGTTCAGAATTAAAACTACATATTTCCAATTGTATTGAACGTTGAAGCCCAAACCAGGATTTTTCGTCTAGTATCTTGAGCACCAGCTGCACTAGCTACCCATCATCATTATTATCCGGTGTCTCTCCACTGATGGGTGTAGACCTTCCCCAAGGCTCGCTACTGCCCGGGGTTTTTATCAAACCTTCATCCAACCCCCGCCAGTGATCTTCTCTAGGTCATCCATCCTTCTGGCGGGGGGTCATCCCACTCTTCGTCATCCCGTACGTGGTCTCCACACTATAACCCGTTTGGTCGGTTTGCCCATCGGTCGTCGGCAAGTGACCAACTGCCATTTCATGTTGCTAATTTTGAATTACTTTACAATTATGTGATACAATTTTATCGGTAAAGTATAATAGAAACATATATATACTATATTATATACCTTATACTATAAATATAATTTATATAATTAGTAGCATTTTATTATTATTAATGTGTTAGGAAATAATTTTAAGCTAGACCACCTATAGTGTGTACGTATCCTAACAGTTCTATACTATATTGATAAGATAAGTATGTCAGTGTGTTGTTATGTTTCTCAGTTAATTAATATTTCCGTCAACTATGGCAACACCTGCAGCAAAACTTTTTTTATATTTACACATTTTAGTAATAAAGTGGTTGGCGAAAACCCCTTCTTATCTACGATTCAATCCATACGATATGGGTGCCTTCAATTTGGTGCTAGCTGACACTTGTTACAGAGCAGTGGTAGACATGTACCTACCAATGAGAAATACGCTTTTCTGACATACATTTGTCATAGATTCACGGAGAGCACGTTAAGGTGTCGGTCCTGATTCCACTAATACCAACTTGTGAAATCGATAATAAATTGTCATTAAAGATTGGCATCAAACCCGATGGATGATGAATGAGGTGATAGGGAAGGCAAAGGGCCCATACTGCCTAGCCTGACGTAATATATATTTCTTTTTTATGAGTTAATGAGGTTATCATTCAATTGCATATGTTGATGAATTTGATGATTTTCTTGAAGTCACTCGCGGCATTATAGCCCAAAGATATCGGGTTTAATATGGGAGTTGACAGCGCGGGAAAACCTCAAAAAATAAACTGCAACTTGTGCCCCATATTTAAAGTCCAATTTATTGTTTTCCCTAATTATTCACATTGTAGCCCATTATTAAAGAAAACAACACCACTTCTGACTAATAATATCCACAGTAAAATAATTTAAAAATCAAAAACTTGCACTTGACATGTTCACGCAAAATAGCGCGGAGGACTCCTCAGAACTCTTTTTGTGTTTTGATATTTGTCTAAACTAATATTCTATCGTCTGTGAACTGGCAATTCGTTCTACGTAACAGTATATTGAATATAATTTTATTTAGAAAACTATATATTTATAGAGATACCTACTCGTAGTTATTAAGTAAAAATCAAAATCAAATCGATTCTCAAAAGTTTTTTCTTTGTCATAAAAAGTTAGCAATTAACAGTTGTCGCGGCGCAGTTTTTATTATTTTAGGACTATAGACGGTTTTCCACAATATATCGTCTGTCTGATTTATTGTGGAATTTTCGTCGTCATAAAAAGAAAGTCTTAAGCATAAAATACTAATTTTTTTCCAAGATGTGTGTCGGTCAGTTGTCGAAGCACAGATTATATAGACATGTACTACGTTGTCGAAGTCAGAATAGAATGTAAAAAGAAGTCCGAGTCAGAAACTAAATACAATCTATTTATGTCAATAAAATCTTCTAATTTAAAAGTCGCCCTATGTCATTTAAAAAGGAGTCTTAAAATAATAAAACCTGCGCCGTAATATGTAAAATAAAAAAACAAACTTTCAAAATACTTTAAACAATAACTTATTATATATACTTCTATGCTTTTTCCCCGCAACCCAAGGCGGCACAGCGGGCGGGTAATGATCCTTCGCTACCGGTACTCGAATTAATTTGTCAAAATCGGTTCACCAGTGCAATTATAATGGTACAATTCTAAATCGTAATTTATTGTCATTTAGGAATGCCTAAGGCTTTTTTAATTTTGTATAGATATTAGTATTGGATTTAGTTGATGGATGATGATTGGATGGATATGGATGTACGAATAGAATACTACTACTATAAAATAAAATAACGTTCATAATTAAATAATTTCAGTTAGTGAGCAGGCAGTGGAAAATAAATTCTGGGCTCCAGAAGGCAGTTTCCCTATTTTTGACACAATAAAACTATACGAATACTTACATAAATTAATAATACAGTGCATTCCTCATTAACATTGTTTTACTGTAACCAGCCTCTCGGCAACTGTTAGCATCTCGTTATTAAAACTATGCATATAATAAAAAGACATATACATTTATTCGAAAAAATATTTACAACATATAAAATAAAATTATTATTAAGGATAGGGATATAAGGCCCGTCCGCGTGGAATGGTGGCAAGAACGCTGGCTGCATTTCCCCGCTGAATTGCAATACTGAGTCTCTGGGCGAAGAAAGAGCCAGCCCTCTTATCACCGGAGGAGACAACAAGACGCGGTGTTATGTCTATTAAAAACTTTTTTTGCGCTTGGACTCCATGGGCCCACAGCAAACGGCACAAATATGTAATCTTTTAATATACTTACATACTTGCGCCGCTTGCTGGACTCCGCATTTTCCGCCGCGGCTCCCGCTTTATGCGCTGTCCCCCTGAGATGCGACGCGGCGAGGGTGTCGACGCACGTGGCGTCCCACACCAGAGCACGTCCCCGTTCCCAGGGGACCAACATTATGCATATAATTAAATTGCTACTTTTATATCGAAACACAGCACACCTTCGCCGAGAGTAAAGTATTTAACACTCGTAGACCTCTTATTTCTTTTGTATTTTTGAAGTCTACTAGAATTATGCGGAGTGACTTCGTGCGCCCTTACTCTAGCTAGACTAATATGTTTTTCTATTGATAGAAACAAACAATTTCCTAAGAAGTAATCTCGGAAGTAACAATTTTTTTAGCTTATCTATACAAACTGATTTTTTTAAATAGGTGGTAGGCGGGACTGTTGGTGGTAATTTGGCCAGTCTGCTGGGGCAGGAAAGTATCCATCGTTCGTGCCGATAAACCCAGTAAAGTGTATTCACACGTTTCGAGATCAGGCTCATAGTGTTAGGGACTGAAGTAAGTCAAGAGTGTCTGATTCCAGTTGCTAACATTCATGGACCTCGCGCGCCACTTACAATGGCAAGGTCACATGTCGTGCTAGTATTATAATACAAAAAAAAAACATTTTTTTTAAATGTCTTAAAAGTTATCGGGCAAAGAATGCTTGGCGGCATAACGTTCCCGCTTTTGTATGTTTACAATAAAAAATAAAAAAAACTACCGTAAGTAAGATCTAGGGTTGTCGATAATAAATATATAATTATAATATTTTAACAACAATATTCGTATCGTAGATTTATCAGCTAAATATGAATCGCAATAACTTACTGTAATCTCGGATTGAATATAATGTTCTGGAATTGCTAATTTCCGCGTCGGGGGACGATTTAAGCGGCGTTAGGTCGCCCAGCGGCAACCAACATCTGCATATATATTTATGGAACTATCTTAGATTAACTAAAGCCTAGATTACATCTATCCGATCAAATCGTATCGAACAGTGTTTAAAGACGAAAGTTTTTAACGTACTGGACCCTGACAATGGGTTTGGCGAGCTATGTAGAGCTTGTATTTTTCTGATGTATAGAATTCGGAGCGTTGATATTATTCAAGGAACCCAAGTTAGTTAAATAGCTTGCAAAATTAGCAAGCTGAAGTGGCAATGGGCTGGACACATCTGCCGCAGAACCGATGGGGTTCTACAGTGGAGACCACAAACTGGAAGATGCATAGCGGGACGGGCCCCCGCCGTATTATTATTATTAAAATACTTTATTGCACTTTAACTTAAAAGTATGTACAAAGGCGAACTTAAAGCCATTTCGGCTTTTTCTACCAGCTAACCTTTGGGAGAGTGAGACAGTAAATAGATGACCTGAAGAAGGTCGCTAGTGGGGAATCGTATGAGGGTTATATAATGCCGTATATATATGTATAGTATGCCGTTGATGCAGGCTCCTATACTCGTGCTTCTGGAACGAAATCTAAATAAATGTATTGGACATATAAATTAGAGTATATAAAGACTCCATCTCGGATATTGTTAGTCCAAGACGGCGACCAATTTGTTTGAGGCTATAGTTAGACTGGTCGTTATCCTTGTAAGGATGGCAGATTTATCTCGTCCTGATAACGTGAACTCATTGGCTCTTTGGTGTGACAAAATAAAAATTAAATTAACACCTAATGCATATTTTATTCGTAGGTATTAATTACAGGAGATTTTATTAAACTTTTACCAACATAGGTACCTAATTTGTTTTACTGTGTATCAGACGCGTTGTCGAACAGTTATCTTGACCGGCTTTCTTTCTATTGTTTCAGAAGGATCTCTCGGATGACTGCATGTTCGAGGAGCACATCGAGGAGAACAACTACAACACGTACTCACGGGTACGCGCCGGCAAGAAAACCTTCCTCGCGCTTGACAACCGAGGGCGCGCGCGGCGCATGCAGATCCCGGCGGACCGCACGCTCGGCAACCTGTCCGGCTACGCGCTCGCCCTCACCCGCCGCTGGGACGGCGACAAGATCCAGCCCTGCGCCGCACGACGACACAGGGGCAAGCTAAAACGACCGCCGCCCTTCCATAGAAACTGCCAGCGCAGGGTACAGAAGCAAAACTTGAGACATCGAAGGATGCAGAAGCTGAAGAAAGCGAACGAACCGCCCAAGAAGAAACAGCGGCAACCGAAAACGAGAAGAAAACACGAGAGCAACTGGACCACCGAGGAGAACTGGGAGGACCTTTCCACCACGGAGGTAGAGTTTTTTCGGTCGGCGACCGCGCAGGAGGCGGTCGGTCGCGTCTGAGTCTTGTCGCAGTCGGTGCCGCCGTCGCTATGTCTCGCTAGCACGCTTCCACTCTGCCTACATTTGCAGCATTCCTTTCCGTTACGGTTACTGAAGACTCGGCTCATAGATTAACTGGTCGCCATTTCGTAATTTCAATAGTAAATCTATGACCCGGCTCACGACCTAATAAGATGCCTTCGATTCCAAAATTACGACTTAAGAGATTATATTATAGTTTAGTGTTAGATGAATAAAAATACTCAGTGTATAGCGTATTTATTTATTGTTAGGTTAGTGTCAGTAGTAATCATAACCGCGGTATAGCAGGTACACGAACAAAGATTTGATTAATAAAATAATGTTTTAGCAGTTCTACCAACATAAAAAATAGATGATGTGCAGGCAAATGATACTTATTTTGAATGCCATTATTTACAAGTCATTTATTCGTGTATCTTGTACAAGTTAATTGTATAGTTAGTTAAGTAATTTCGACAATTCTGATTCTACCAAAGCTAATGCAATAAACTTGATGATATTCCTATTTTGCTTTAAGCCTTAGGTGTATCGGCTTCTTAACGGATAGCGTCTAAAATAGGTTCTGACAATAATACAGCAAAGGACAATAATTTAATCGCGTAAAATTGTAATGATGGTGAAGTGGAACCGTGTTTTAGATGGAAACTTCTTGTGCTAACGAAATTGGACCAACCTTGTTAACTTGCTGTCTATTATTTACACTATGGTTAAGTTTCTATAAAGTTACAATTTATAGTCTTATTTGTCCAGTCTTAAAACATTGTTAATATTTTTAAATTATGCAAATAATAATATGTCCGTAGATAAAATCATGCCATCCAAATCCCACGTCCTACAAAAATACTAAGTAGGTCTTAGTAAGTCGAATGTTACGACAAGCAAAACAGAGATGCTAATTTGCTAAGTCTCTATGTTCTTCTTAATTGATAACTTAAATACATTTAGTCAGTCATTGGTAATCCCACGGTTTCATTGGGTTTACGAAGTTGCTACGCGTTTTTAAAGAGATTTTACAAGGCGTCAGATTTATAATTGTTTAGCATATGCACGTATTTTTTTATTATTTTTTTTATACTAGCACTACATGTGACCCTGCGCCCATCCGATGGTAAGAGGCGCGCAAAGTCGTAGAATGTTAGCAACTGAAATGAGACACTCATGACTGACTCAGTCCCTAACACTATGCCGGCTTGACTGTGCATGATGGCAATTCTAGTTTGATCCCGAAACGTGTGGAAAACTTTACTGGGTATATCGGCACGAACGCCCTTTCAGACTGGGCAATTTACCACCATCAGTAGTCAAGTATGTGCTATTTGCAATTATGTCAAAGAGCCAATTTTTACTTCCATGGAAAACTAATATTGTAAGATTGTCATGGTGATATTTATATAATAAACACCCCTTGATACGTTTTGTCTGCCTAAAAATAAATATTTCATTTCATTTCAAACAAGACTTCATCATTCATCATTACAGCCCCTAGAACACAGCGTCCTAGACCTCCACTGCTGGAGATGGGCCTTCCAGAACATATCTGGAGAATTTGGTCTACACACGCCACGCTGGCCAGACGGCTTGGCGAGGATATGATGTCAATTTTTAAAGAACATTTTATTAACGATTCCACAAGTTGGTATTAGTGGAACCGGGACCGACGGCTTAACGTGCTCTCCGAGGCACGGGAACAGTGGTGTTGTAAATCTATGACAAATGTACTTAAGAAAAGTGTATTTCTCATTGGTACATGCCGGGTGGGTTTGAACCGACCTTTGTAGGATTTAAGAAACGCGTTCTTACAACTGAGCCATCACCGCGCCTATAAACAAGACTTACTCTGTAATAATAAAAAACAAGTTGAAAATTGCATTTTCGATTACGTACATTTAGTTATCTAGTTAAAAAATAGGTGTGGTTTTTCGTTAGCAGAAGATTTAAAGAATGTTAATATGGACGGTGTATTACGGTGAAATTTCATAGGAAATTGACTGAGAATATGGGACTGATAAAGTAAGAATGCTAAGTTATATGGTTAGCGCGGCGGCATACTTCTGTAAGAAACTTGTGTCCAGTTATATCAACATACAATTAAGTTTTTGTAATCAAGGCCCGTATTAATAAATAGGTATTAAGATCGATGTCAAAAATTGACTCTTGCCAAATTTTAAAACAAGAATGAAAGAGACAACTTCATCTCAAGTTTGACATCGGTGTTTAAATCTAGGTATTTATTAATACGGGCTTAAATGAATTGGTTTAACTGGAGATAATTTTAATGTCATCATTGGTTCACGGCCCGGTTAGTAATATTGTTATGTTGGTATTGGAAAATGGGCTAAAACAGTTTTAAAATGAATACCTACAATAAATCGCCAGTTTGCCACAATTGTTTACTAATATTAGGAAAAGAACAGACATGTTAAAATGAATTTTAAACCTTTGTAAGTATAATAATGGAGATGTATAGAAACTTGTATATATTTATTGTAAATTATTTATTATATTTTTCATAGAAAAGTCGTATTTTTATTCAAATCTCCTTTAGCCGTGGATGTAGGATGTACTCGTAGAAGACATACGCTTGTATTTTTATTTTTAGATTATAGTGGTGTTTACTTATTGAACAGATAACTGTCAAATTAAAATCATTAGGAAATAAACTACAACTCTTTGATAATTACCCGACAAGAGAGTATCATCTCGAAATATTATATAATATTAGCCGTGAAAATACCCGCGTATCTTTGTGAACAATATTTGGATTTTATCAGGAAACTTTTCATTATACTACGTGGAACTTATTAAAGAGCAAATATTTTTATATTATAATCTAGAATAAAAATAAAGAACTACGTATCTTTTATTTAAATTATTCGGTAATAAAATCTAAAGTTACTGTGCAGAGAAGTTTTCCTAAACATATCGCCACTCATGCAAAGCCTAATCAGGGAGGTCGACGATGGCGCGAACGTTGACTTCCGTAATTCTTTCTCTCTCTATTTCCTATGGGCGAGATCAATTAATAATTATTAATTATTGATCTCACTCACTCCCCACCCTTTAGGAATTTATCACGATGGATATCGCGATTTATAGTAGCGGCCTTATTCACTATGCAGTAGTATTTTGTTTAATAATTATTTGTATCTTTAAAAATCAGTGATTATTTTAATTTCAAATAGAGGTTCTACTAATGACACCTAAAGCCTAAAAAAAATATTTGCTATTTTGCCAATTAACTGCGGTATATATTTTTTGTTAATGCGTACAAATATTTTTCGTATAAATGTCTTACATTTTGAAATAACTTGACTATATTATTCACTATTATTCTTATAGTATAATTTGGTTCGTTTTCTGATAAACTCCACGTAGAATGTGAATGTTTCCTAAACTGAATTAAATGGATGAATAAGTTATATTGTAAACTATTATTTATATATTAAGATGTTAAGTTGAAATTGATAAACAAACTTAGTTTCATGGCATTTAAAATTAAATGTATTCTTTTTAAGCTGCAAGTTTGTTTATCATTTCATATAGATACCTAAGTTAAAATGTAAATTTGACGTTATATTTTCAAGTACTTTGAATATATTAATTTTATCATTTAACGATTTTATAAGGACAATATACAGTGTAATCGCAATATATTAAATTATATGAATATTTTATAATGAATAATAACAATTGATAACATTACATAAGTAAATATTATAAGTACGAACTTGGCTCAGTTTCTAAATCTGTTGCGAGGCTAACCATTTGATCAATCATAAAAATCATGTCGTTGTCAAATATTTAACAATTTTAAAATGATAAAACAATATATTCAAAGTACTTGAAAATTATGCTATTGTATTATGCTAATCGTTCATTACCTAAAAGTAGAAGAACGGAAATATTTGCTGAAGTGCTGAATATTCCTTTCTTTTATCTTTAGATGGATGCGAAAATGTCGATTATTTAATTGTAGTATAGAAACAGTATTTCGACGTTATACAATCCGTTACAGTATAAATAGTTTTGTAGTTTTATATTTAATTGACGAAATAAAAAACTTATGAAGACAGAGTAGGTATATAGAGATGAGTCAGGATCATGATATAACTACCTGCCTACCTACAAGCAATAATTTGAATAATAGATAAGCATTTTTACTACCTATTACTATGTTTTTCAATTTAATAATGCAATTAATATTTATAGCAATATTTTATTCTAATCATAACAGATTCTACACTGATTGTTAAAATACTTTTTTTACAAAGTTGGTACCTATTTCAATTATTAAGCCTACTTGTAGGTAGGTACGGTGGACTCATCCTGCTAAGATATTTTTATATATTATTTAAAAAACAAGTGCCATAAAATGAAATATTTATTTTACAAACAAACCTACAATATTAGATATTATAGACAATATAATGTTCTATTAACTTTTAATAATATTGTTATAACCTCTCATGAATAGATCTAGTATATCGCAGTATTAATTTTAACTACTTACGTAATGAATTATTTATTAAATCATTTAAAAATGTACTTATAAACAAGCTGAAACAGGTATTTAGTTCAATGAAGGTAGCTATCGAAATATTAGTCCAGATACATTATTTTTATTAAACTAGAACAATATTCATTTAAAAAAAATAAGATATTGTATAATTTGTTGTTTATTACCATTGTCTTATAACCTATACCGAAAATTAATAAAGTGCTCTGTAAACATGAGTTTGTTTTATTATACCTGGATTGAAAATTTATTATTAGTGTTTCTACATAAATATTCCCGACAAAATATATATATTTTTTTATACTAGCACGACATGGGACCTTTAGCTCAACTGTTGGTAAGTGGCGCGCAAGGTCCATGAATGTTAGCAACTGGAACAAGACCCTCATGTCTGACATCAGTCCCTAACACTATGCCGGCTTGACTGGGCATTACGGCAACTCGAGCCTGATCCCGAAACGTGTGGATACACTTTGCTCGGTAAACCGAGCACGAACGGTGGATTGGATACTACCGGTGAGATTCTAAGCACAAGCTTTCAAATGTGCGTTCGAAAAGCTGTACATTAAGCACAAGTTCAACCTTCCTAATGTAAACTATGTTCGACTTAAAAGCGAATAAAGCAAAGCTTGCTTTTTACTGAATTTTGTATCAATGCCATAGACAAACGCCAAGTCGAACAACTTTCAAAGCGAAATAAAGTAAAAAAAAAGCTTTGAAGGTCGTTCGACTTGGCGTTGCTCTATGGTTTTCATAGAAAATTCAACAAAAAAAAGCAAACTTTGCTTCATTTGCTTTCAAGTCAAACATTGCATATGAATTTAACGCGCATTGTATACATTTCCATTACGGACGACCGCTTTAGCGATAAAAAAATATATTTTTAATGTAAACAAACCATATAAACTAAATACAGTCCAAGCCAATATATTAAAAAAAAATATATTTAATGTTGGTATTACTGTAGCGCGCGAGGGAAATAGCTTAATGAAATGCTTACAATAGACAAGGACAACAAATATAATCGAGTCTTCGTGACTTCGAGTTGAATACAAGGCGAAGCTTCATTGAATAAAAACGCCATTTTGTACGACGCGCATGGAGAATTAATTCTATATTCGATTATACATTTAGTATTCGTTCCATCAATTTATTACTTCTGAGATTTGGCGGTAAATCTATTTAGTCAAAGAAATGAAGAAAAACTCTGTTGTATGGCGGTTTTTTGATCGGGTCGAAGCTAAAGGCCGATGTAATGCTGTTATTTGCAAGTTATGTGAAGTTCAATACAGGTTTTTTGGCAATACAACTAATCTAAGGGTTCACCTGAGTCGAAAACATCCTATACAGTGGGAATTGGCGCATGACGACCCCACAGTCAGGTTTACTGAGGAAGTTCTGGATTTTGACTCTTCAACGTCTTCAGCACAAAAAGGAACACACAAAAATAAAGTTAAAGTAAGTAGTGTTAGTCTTGTTTCATGAATACTAGAACTAAGACTAGTTCTATATAGATGTATAATTGCATGACTTTATTGTTTTAAATATTAAATCAAAAACAACCTTTATCTCTTCCAAACTATAAAATTGTTGACAACTTGGGTTATATGTTTGCCTGAAAGTAATGCGATAACAAATTCCAATTGTATTTTATCTATTGTAGATTATTATGCCGGAGGATGAAAATGAAGTAATGGAAAACATGCGGAATCATGATGAAGAATGGCTCGAGGACTTGTACGAGAACATTGACTGTGTCCGGAAAGAACCAAACAAACCTATCAAAATTAAACGGAGAATCAAACGTGAAGTAGACGACGACGCCCTGTACTATCAAGTTGAGTCCCCGGAGCTAGATGATACTAACACGGAACCACAAGATGAGTACGAAGCTTTTGGAAAATATGTTGCTTGCAAAATACGTAAATTATCATCGGAACGAACCCGTGGAAATATACAGCAGATAATAACTACTGTGCTATGGCAGGCAGAGTACGGTACTTATGATAATGCAGAGTCGGTTAAAAATATCCTTTTTTCATATGTTCCAAATGTCAATATCAGTATGAACCCAGCGGAGATATCCGTCCCAGATGATGCAATACAGGTTGAAATGGCAGATAATAATGAAACAGAGGTGTTTATGAGATAAAGTTGTGTTCCAATGAAAATATTGAATTACTACTTGGGCTAGAACTTTATTAGCCATAAATCTGTAAATATTTGACTTAAATATTCTACATTAAGATTGAATCTATAAATCAAACACTAGTTGAGTTTAAAATGGCATGCAATGTTCAATTAAAATATAAAACTTCTGAACACATGTGTAATTATGTGTGATAAAATTATAATCACGTCACCTATGTAAAAAATATAGTTGAGAATATAACTGAGTTGCAACAAAATGAAGTCTATAAATATAACAATTAAAGTTAATAACAGCATCAGATATATAACTTTTATTTTGAAGGTCGGCCTGGTCTGGTATGAGTGATGCCATTTTTAACTTCAATTGTTACAATTACAAGGACATACATCATTTTCTTGCAACTCAGGCTAAAACTTAATCAATTACCGCGGGTTTCCGAAAAGATAATTAAAATAACCCATTGATATACGCCATGTGGATTGGTAGTCACTTCAAATGTTATAGTCCATCACGTAACCAAATGTAATGTGTTAATTTAATAACCATTTCGGATACTGGGGGTTAAAATCTGTGGTGCTAAGGCAAAACTTGTGTCAATTTTTTGCTTTAAATGGTTTGATTTTTATTTACTTTTGCATAGTTCATGCTGTGGCGTAAGTTCATTAAATGGTGTCAACATTTATGTCTGGGTTGTTCCTATTTGTTTGTACCAGCTAATGGATGGCTAACGTACAGAATTAAACTGATACATTCTACGCTATTTTGTAACTTTAATCTACATAATTACAAACTTCATTTTGGTGCAACTCAGCCTTAATATTATTTTTGCTCTTTGAGCTATTATTTTTTATAGTTATATGCAAAAATAATCAAAATATTTTTCCCGGTATTTGGTAATATAATGATAACAATATGCATATCTGGTTCTGCCATAGCACCACATAAATAATACTTTATGGACGTAATTATATTTATAGTGTAAATGTACGTGATAATATATTATTAGAAAACTATTTGTGTTTATAATTTTTATGATCGTTCCTGATAATAAGCTAAGCTATTATTCGATTTAAATTATTGGCTTGGCTGCACGATGTTTCACTTTGCCTAAAGATTAAAACTGCTAGTGTCAGTGAGTGGTACGTCAAATCAATCAGCTGTTCGTCGAACATGGCCACATTAGCCAGATCCGTGACAAAGCTATTAAAAGTTCCCTTTTTACCAGTTTGTACCCGTAATTTAAGTCATGTGAAGTTTAAAAATCAATACAAGGGTGTTATAGTTACGTGTGCGTGTGTCTTTGGTGGCAGTGTAGTGTTTTATTTAGGGAGAAAATATGGCAGGAACGAGAACACTGTTTACGCTCTCAAGGCGAAGGTAAGTTTTGCTAATATCGATATTTACCGGCTTTTATGAATTAATTCAATGATTATTTGGATTCGTATTTAATATTTAATTCAATAGCTACAATGTCGTTGAGGTTATGTGCCCGAAGTACAGCTCTTTCGCTTTGTTTATAAATAGAAACGATGACGATATTTTCATGATATTTTGGAATATTTTGGTTCGCGAATTGATAATTGGTTATCTATTGTCTTATCTTGGCTGTATTCATGGTCAAGTTTGAATAGTATCTTATGACTTGCCCATGGTTAGATAATTTTGGTTCTAATGTTCATGTTTGGAATTGTTTTTGCTGAATTATGGGTTAACCTCTTATAAAACCATCATAACTTAAAGTTAAACTGATATTTATTTATTTATTTATTTAATTTAAAAACGTTATTGCACAGAGGCAGGCTTAATGCCGCTAGGCATTCTCTAGCAACCAACCTTTGGGACAATGAAACAATTTGTGTTGTGAGGTAGGTGCAACCATTAAATAGATTAATAGGTAAAAGTAAAGTATCATCACAACTGTTTCCCTTTCGGGGTGGTCAGTCACCATGCTTCTAAATAAGCAGATTCACATTTAGCCAACTTTACTATAGGCCAATCATGACAAGTGGCAAGCTCGTTGATGTCTCCGGCTACCAAACTGGAGAAATATCACAAATAAATTAAATATTAATTAAAAATAACATTAAATTTACATTAATAAATATTTTTGTGTCCCAACTATGCTATATTTTCTTGTATCCTTGTTTGGTCCCTCCTTTAATGTACTCTTTATTGCCTCAATCATGTTGTAGTGCCTTATTTTCATGGACCTCTATAGTTTTGGGAACAGGAAAAAGTCACAGGGGCCAGGCCTGTGAAATATGGTGGCTTGGCATAAGAATGTTGGTTTTTGCCCAAAAATTTGCGCACAAACAACATTATTATCATTGTACAAAAGCATTATTTTTTTACTGTGCACGTCATGTGATATCCCATTTTGCACTAACCCGAATAAAAAAAATAAGTTATTAAATTAATTAATTATTTAATTAAATTCGTTTTGTGAACGATTGATGACGGTTTACATGACATCATAAATATATTCTAAAAACGCTACAAATCCTATATTTACAGCACTTCTAAACTTTAAGCCTGGATTGCGCCAAAACAAATTCTCTGTAATTGTAATGATTAACTGACAGCTAACCTTCAAAAGGAATCTGGTACATTCGACGCCATTTTTAACTTTAATTGTTACAATTACAGAGACTTTATTTTGGTGCGACCCCGGATAAGACTCCATTGTGTGAGGGTTAAGTGTACTAACATAATGTTATAAAAAATCGAATATCGAAAGGTTAGTTGGTAGAAAATGCATTTATAGCATTAAGCTCGCCTTTGTACCCACACTATTTTTGGCTCTGTACAATAAAGAATTTATTATTATTAATATCCTAGCAGTATATGTAGCCCGCTGAAATATTAAATTATCGATACTTTCCCCATGTTCGACTACTCACTGTAATCGCATTTTACTTTATTTCGCTTGAAACTTGCGTTTCCATTAACTTTAAGGTAAATTCAGTAAAAAAGGTTCAGAAAATTCGGCAGAAAATCGAGCACTGCATTTTTGAACAGACTTTCCCTATGTATGTAAATAAGTATTTTTTCACTAGTATATATTGACGTCCAATATTTTCTATTAGTTTTGATAGCACCTGCCTTATCTTGTCGTAACTACAAAGTATATAAGTACTTATTATATGTAGTATGTATTAGTGTGTATATATATATATATATGTATATTGTATGTAGTATATGTATTCTTGGATGTAGTTTAGTACGTAAGTATATCCTTTTATCTAGAGCCTAATTATTTCCATATTTATCATCTATATTACATGTTGCACCTACCTCACACCTTGAACTTACTACATTATCCTAAAGGTTAGCTGTCAGAGAATGTCTAGCGGCATTAAGCCCGCCCCTTTAGTGCAATAAAGATTTAAATAAATAAAAAATAAATAAATAATAACTTCTTTAGTTGTCCCAAAGGTTTGACCAGTATAGAATGTCTAGCGGCATTATGTCCGCCTTTGTACAATAAAGTTTATAATAAATAAATAAATATGTTCGACTTGTCGCTTTAAGCGCTTTTTTTTACTTTATTTCGCTTCAAAAGTCGTTTGACTTAGCGTTTGTCTATGGTTTTCATACAAAATTCGTTAATAAAAAGCAATCTTTGCTTTCAAGTCGAACATAACACTCGTACCTAAAATGTCTGTAATTTTATTTTCTAGAAAGCTGATATACTATTTTTATTTAAAGATACATCACATTGGACAAATCTTTGAAAATGTAGGAGTGTGCGAGTGTTGTAGGGATGCGAAGTGCAACAACCCTTTTAACGGACGGGTTGTTCGGGCGGGGGGAGAGTGGTTCGCGCCCGCGCATCTTTTTTATGTACCTACTATAAATATTTATTATTAAGCTTCGAGAGTAATTGTCTCCGCCAACAAACTGTGGTTACAGTTTGGCGGGCTATTTAATGAGTTATATGTATTGGAAAGTAAATAAATGATTGAAATTGAAATTTTAAAATACTCGTATTAAGTATAACTAATGTCACCTGCACCATGGTAGCAGCGTATAGTAGAATCGCGACCGATGTTATTATTATAATTACAGTTTTGACGTCACAGAATTAAACAAATTAAGTATTAACCTCCCGCGGTGACAGGTCCCACGTTTTTGTCCCATTTTAAATTGCCCCAAAGACAATAATAATGAGGGCTATTAATCCAGAAGGATTAACGCGCAATGCTATTCCGTGTGGTATTCTAAGGCTGAGATCGATAAATCATGCTTGGTTGTACTTTGCTTAAACTTTCCATGTTAACAGTACATATAAAAAACTACTACAGTATAGGTATAGGCTGAAAACAAAAGCCCAGGGCCGGCTGTCTCAATATATCGCTATCGTTAAGATATTTCGATCGGTAAGTCATAAAATGTTGCCACTTACAAAATCAAAAATCTGATTTGGTCAATATCATTAGCTCCAAAGAACGGGAATATTTGGCGAAGAGATTTGTCATGGAAAGAAGAAAGATGGCGAAATTATCCTTATTTAATATTAGGTTTTATTTTTAATCATTTAATATGGTAATTCTTTTATACTGTTTGTATATTACTTCGAATAAATAAATATTGATAGTAAGTAAAAAAACTATTTTATTTGATGAAAAAGAGGGCTGAGATGGAAAATATATCACAATTAAAACAATGCATCAAACGGACCGCAGAATTTATTTATAATATTTAATTTTTTAAATCTTTTATTTCATATTATGTATATATTTTTTATTTTCGTTTGTTTTAATTACCTACATGTAAATTTCTTCATTTAAATAATTTCTTTTTTCTTTCTTTATTTGTTTTCATCTAAAGTTTAGAGAGCATTCTGCATTACTACTGTACAATACAATTTTTGAACGAAGTTTTTGAAACGGGAATTCGTTAATAGCAAATTCAAATTTCCTTAGGTTATCGCTGGTCCTCACGTTTCTATAAAGTCTTAATCACGACCTTCAGCCCTCTCCCCATAATGATTATCATAGCCATAACTCATCGTGTGTAACCGCCCTAATCCTTTAAGGATGTTTTTTTCAACGAACACGTGTTGGGAAGATTTATACAATCTCAGTCAGTGTGGAGTTAATGAGATTTTAGACTAATTAATTTATGTCTGATCGTTTGGTGACAAAAAAAAATGACCAACACGTTATGTGAGTGTTAGCAGTGGAGGTTCTCTTTTATAGATTTCATCGTCAAAATAAATAAATAAAATTATTATTATTATTATTTTTAAATAAAATCATATTTTATTAGGGGCTTTTACCCAAATTGAACATGCCAGCCCCATCGTAACTTAACCTTAATAAACAAACAATTATCAGTTTTCGACCTGCCTATTCTTATTATAAATATTAAAAAAAAAAATACTAACCTAGGCGATTGGGAACAAGGGTCAGCTAGCACCGAATTGAAGGCCGGGTGCCTTCACTATATGTAAAATAATAATAATTACAGTTCTACACATGAATCAATTTGAATCAACGTGATTTAATCTTCTATACATAAAAAAAAAAAACTATCATGTTATGAATGAAAATGTGATTTTGAGCGTTCCAAATTGATATCACGCTCTGAGCATCCAAATCGTGATATTTGATTTGGAACGACTGTTAGTTTTAAATTCATTTTAAGCGCTCTGAGCTTGATTCGGAACGAGGGGATAGTGTTAAGAATTAAATAATATTTTGTAATTATGACGCAACATCTGACGTACATAACGAAATCCACCAATAACGTTTGCGTTTAGGTAACAGAATAGGGCCGCTGGTCTTATAGAGGATAGCTAGTTGACACTGACAGCCAGTTTCTCGAACGTATTTTTGGTACTTAATTATTACTTAAGTAAAAAAAATGGCTATGATGAAATAAAAAAAGGCTATGAGTAATGAAAGCGGTCTTGCAGCGGAGTCGGTAACGAGTCCAATTCCACACCTTATGTTATACTCAATTTTTAAATAAGTTGAGGGCAAGGCGGAGTGGACAAATCGTGCGACCTACACAACTAACTTAAAAAAATATTACTAATTAAAAAAAAACAATAATGGAATTCTACCAAGGTTAGTATGTAAGTTAGTATTATTAAAATATTTTTTCTTTTAAAATTCTTTTTATAATTACTTAAAGTGTGTTATAAAACATGTTTAATGTAAATATATGAATAATCTTATATAAATATTGTTAAAATCATTATAACCGCGCTGCGGACGATCTTTACTTAACGTTTTCCCAATGATTTTTAAGTTGCAACACCATGGATGTGGGTAACTTTTGAAATAGTGAAAAAAATTAACGTGAGCTAAGCTGTGATCAGCAAAACTCGGGCTCAAAGTGACTATAAATAACAAAAAATTACGGCTCCTGCATTTTAAAGATCATTTCTGCCAAATTTCATCTCAATCAGTCCAGTAAAATAGGCGTGAAGGACAGACAAACAGACAACACACGAGTACATACAAGCTTCTTTCATATTTATAATATTAGTATGGATTAATCTGTGGATTAAATCATTCATACTTGAATTCTCATAATGCGTCAAATGAGGAAGATATAACAGTTGGTCACTAGATCTGGCACGTAATCCATCACTGGTGACGTTTTGCAACTTGCAACACTATCTGATTGATCTGCAGATTATAGTTATGTACCGTGTGTTCCGAAAGGGTACACGATTATTTTTTTATTACTACAAGCCAAAACTTATAGTACCAGGTACGTAAAAGAGCGGTATTCACCGATCTGTTATCCGAATGAAATCTACTTTTTATATAATAAATTACGCCAACAAAAGCAACGGTGATGGGTTGTAGAATATGGTCAACACTATACAGAATGAATTTTTCAAGTAGGCCATGGCTACTGTCTAAACTACCAGGAATATCGAAAAATGCTATTAATGAAATTTGAGTTGTATTCGTATTTATCTGTAAGCGCGTACCGAGTAGGTACGGAGGTCCGAGTAAGGTGATCGTGTACTTAGCGATCTTCTTTTTGTGAACACCACGGTGGGCGCCCCGGGGACGAGGATCGCAAATCCCGTCATAATGCGACGTGACGTCTAGTGATGGCCATTTGAGCAATCGAGTTAATATCGATACGCAATTAATTAATGTAAACAGGACGAAAGGCTTAAGAACTAGGAGCAACTGCGAACAGTTCCTAGAACACTGCTAAAGTTGGGCCTTCCCGAACATATTTCTGGAGCATTTTGCCAACAGTCGCCGTGCTGCCGCTCTTCCCGCCGTCAAACGTTATACCAATGTCACCCATACTCGACCTTAATTGATCAGTATCGGAATTAAATACACATTATATGAAAAGAAATATCCTAACAAAAGCGGTGGTGAAGGTTTAATAATTCATCTACTTATTAACTTCCTAGTAAAGTGTAATTACTTTCGAAGTGATCAGAAACCACGTTTTTTTTACATTTAGCCAACTTTACTATAGGCCAATCATGACAAGTAGCAAGCTCGTCGAAGTATTTAGCGTACCAAACTTGAGAAATAACACAAATAAATTATTTTATCCGGAACAGGAATCGAACCCGGTACCTCCGCGTCTAAATTCACAGAACCTGTGAATTTGAGCAGGAAGTGTATTTCTAATTGGTACACATCATTGTTCGAACCCACCTTCTTCGGATTTTCAACCGAGCTAACACCGCCCAGGATTCAGTTACCGGCCCTTAACTGCTAGACGACCGAGGCAGTTTTTTCCACTTCTTCAGGCGTGAAATCTATTGACACTCGTGCTTGTTTCGTAAAACCCACATTGTATTGAAATCATCGATATTATGTAGACATCCCTATAAAACATTAGGCAGTGTAGTATTGCACTGAATCTCGCGCCGATGTCGGAAGGATAAAAGGATATTTGTTACTGCCACTATAGTTTTATAATAACATCAATGGTAAACATAATTATTTAACCCTAGGATTGAAACTGAATGCTAAGGCTGAGATCTACGAATAATGTTTTTAACTTTGCCTTACATGTGCTTGAGACGAGTGTATGCCTATATCGCAATATATATTAATATGTAGGTATATTGGTATATAGGCATACACTCGTCTCCGGCGCAAGGTATCGCGCAAGGGCGCGGGGTGGGACGTAAGCACTTTGTATAAGCACAGTTGTTCCCCGACGCGGTGGAGGATAGACGTGTGACTAACGTGCGTGCGAAGCCGTTAAGTCCGTGAATTTAGATGCAGAGTTCAAATAAATTATTTACGATTCCTGGTCGAGACACAACCAGGAATCGTAAATAATTTATTTGTGGTATATTTCGAGTTTGGTCATGTTGGGCCTATGTAATGGTGGCTAGGTTATAAGGACGCTTTCCTTAACATCCTAAAAAGGTGGATTCGAACTCCGGCATGTATCAATGAGAAATTAACTTTTCTTAAGTACATTTCTAATAGTTTTACAACATCACTGTTCCCGGGCCTCGGAGAGCACGTTAAACCGCCGGTCCCAGTTGCACTAATACCAACTTGTGGAATCGTTAATGAATTGTCATTAAAAAATTACATCAGACCCTCGCCAACTTGTCTGGCCAGCGTGACGAGTGTAGGCTAAACTCTCCAGAAATTTATTCTGGAAGGTCCATCTCCAAGAGTAGGGGCCTAGGACTCTGTGCTCTGTAGGTTCTGTCTGCTGTGAAGGGGCTGTGATAACGATGATTGACTATTATGAAATATTTTGTATAATGTTGTCTGCAAAAATAAGAACCATTTACGTGTGTTTTTCTTAGGTTTCTTCCTCCTAATAAGTGTTTGGACAGTAACACAAGGAAAAATATTGATATCGTCTGTGTCCTAGTAAAACCACAAAGTGATAATTATTTTAGATTACACCATTGCGTAACTTATTGGCAATCGGCCTAATAAAGGATATAATTCATCTTGTCATCATTCACAGTTAAATAAATTATTATTCAATTTAATAAAAATACACTTTATTTTATATAGTTTAGGTGTTCAAAATATTTAAAACATCATCATGACAGCTCTAGTACTAAAGGATTGATTGATATGACAAGTACATGTTTTATTTTATTTAATTGCACAGTAATACATAGTAAAAATAACATTAGTTTTATCAGTATTGTAAACTACTATTTACATTTTACAAGTAGTATAAAAAATGTTTAACATTAATTAATGATGTTATTTATGCCGCAGTGTGCATTTAAGTGCACAGTTCCAGGTGTTCATTGTTTTCCAAGCGATACCAAATATTGGGGATTTTAAACTCATATGTCAGAATACGCATGAGAGTAGAGTTAATGCAGTAGAAATGAGGTCGTTGCGTCGGATATGCGGCGTCACTTTGACGGACCGCATACGTAATGACGAAATACGCAAAAGGGTAGGTATTAAAGAAAGCATAGGGACAAAAATAAGGAAAGGCATGCTCCGATGCTTCGGGCATGTTGAAAGGATGAGCGAAGAGAGATTGACGAATCAGATATATAATACCAAGACCAAGACTAAGAATAAGACCAAGACACGATCAAATAAATAAAACAATAGCTGAAGGTGCATTAAAAAGCCATCAAAATAAAAGGGCATGTATGAAGAGGTTGATGAATGTCGAAGAAGCGAAAGTGGTATGTCGTGATCGTGTCAAGTGGCGCTCAATTTTCTCTGCCTACCCCGCAATGGATTTGAAATATGTTTAACTCAACGTTCTATTAATTCATTTAAAGCTTGAAAGCTCTGTGGTCTAGCGGATTTAGACGCGGAGGTACCGGGTTCGATTCCCGATCAGGACACAATAATTTATATAATTTATTTGTGATAAATCTCGAGTTTGGTACGCTAGAGACATCGACATTCGACAAGCTTGCGACTTATCCTGATATAGATATAGTAAAGTCGGCTAAATGTGAATCCGCTAAAAAAAGCGTGGTTTCTGACCACCCGAAAGAGATACGGTCGTGATGATTTTTTTCTTTTCGAAAAAATAAATAATAAATAAATAAATGCCGATCGTCATAGTTTTGCGAACTGCTCGAAGCTGTCAGAAATGCTCGATATTGGATTATCGGTGAATAAGATACGCAATTGCCCTCCTGATTCATAGATTTGGTATATAATAAATAAAACATTGACGCATTCAATCATTAATAATCAAAACGCATTCAACTCAAGGCGGTTTTGTGGTGATTATTTCATTCTACGTGGCTAATAATTTATTGACGCATTTTTGACGTTATTCTTGTAAACCTTTCACAGGCATTTGTAAAACCTCAGTATTTAAATTATTTCAAATGATTCTACTCCTGCTAATGGACTGAGCAGCAAAGCGGTCCAAAGAGTAAGATGATAGCAGAAGACCAGCAGCTTAGCAGATTCCAACGAACTGTTATTTTATTTTTTATTCTTTTTTTATTATTAACCGATTTGTAATCTTACTTATCTTTTTATTGTTTAATCATTAATACTAAAAATCAATTTAGTAGAGCTAGTCCTCACATGACAGGATGTCCTAGTGTTTACTTAGCTTTTTTGAATTGATTAATCTGACGCAGAAAGAAATCTGCAAGGAAAACTCAACTAGATCAGATTTACGAAAATAAATCAAATACAGAATTACACAACAATTTGTAAGTAAAAAGAGATGTATTCTGCACTTTTAATAATAATAATAAAATAATTTATTGTCACAAAAAGTATACAGATTTAAAATAGGTGAACTATATAGGGTGATGTGTTTGTGATACCTACACGAGGTTGCTCTTTCGTGTTATAATGTTACAACAATAAATTATGTATGACCTCTCTATGTGTTTGTGATTTACATTTATTTATTTATTTAAAATTTTGAATACAAACAGAGATCATGGCTAAAATTTGTATAGAAACATTTAAAATAAAAAAAAATTGTGAGCCAGACTCCATAAACAGTACTCACTAGGAACATTAATATGTATACGATATTTAAGACGAGTAACGAAGAGAAAAAAAAACAACTTACACAATTAATTAAACTTACACTAGTGAAAAAAAAGCTAAAGTTTAAATAAAATTAAATAACTAACTAAAAAGATACATACATATGTGTGAGTGTATATGAAAGGGTGTGTATGAAAAAAATTACACGACAAATTATTACAATATTGATATTATTATATTATATTTTACTGCCTCCGTGGTCTAGAGGTTAAGTCCGTGGATTTAGACTCGGAGGTACCGGGTTCGATTCCTGGTCGAGACACAAAAATATTTATTAATGTAAATAAATACGTTTAATTAATATTTAATTTATTTTTGTTATTTTGGTACGTTGGCGACATCGACGAGCTTGCCACTTGTCATGATTGGCCTATAGTAAAGTTGGCTAAATGTGAATCCGCTTATTTATAAGCGTGGTTTCTAACCACCCTGAAAGGGAAACGGTCGTGATGATACTTTACTTTATATGAATATTATATACTTATTTGACTATGATGATACTATGATACTAACTGTCCCAAATATATTTTTATACTTATTCCATTTGCGCGCGCAGTTTATTTTTTATTTTTTTTTATTTTCATTTATTTAGGCAACAAACAGTCAACATACACAAACAATATCACAGATAAACAAAATTGCCACTGTGGCTTGCAAGATACTGAAATTTAAAACTAATAAATAATATGAACCACTAAGGGACCCCCTTTGAAGGCTTTGCCGGCACGTGACAAGTTTGAACATCTGTGTAATAAATTAATAACAATAAGAAGACATTGGGAGACACAAATATTTTTATACATAATAGAAGTTAAACACAAATACTATGGAAAGAAAAGAAAACAAGGATAGAGTAATAACGCAAACATGATATAAATAAATGTACCAGTACTTAAAGTTAATTATATATGGCATCTCTGTGGTCTACGGTTAAGTCCGTGGATTTAGACGTGTAGGTACCGGGTTCGATTCCCGGTCGAGACACAATAATTTATTTAATTTGGGTATGTAATAACCACCCCGAAACGGATACGGTTGTGATTATATTATTATTATTTGTCGACTGATTCACTTTGTTGTTTAACAAACGGTGGTACTTCCTCAAAAAATCACAAAAAAACAAAAATGTGACATTGTAAATCCAAATGATCCACATATTTGGAAACACAATCCTTTCTGTTCTCAATGGCCGATAATATCAAGACTAGACTATTAAAAGTAAATCAGGGCTATTGAGGCCAAGTGGCACTAAATCTTAACCTACCCCTAACAAAGGGCAGCCATAACGTCCGAGGGCTGGCGACCACCAACGATGCCTTACAGTCCCCATTCATTCAGTCCATTTAACTTTTTTCTTAAGAACTATTAAAATAACATATGTTTTAAACTGTACCTGGAATAAGTGTGAAAATGTTACGTTTTTTCTTATGAATTGGTTTATTTATTTTATGTCGTGATGTAGAATTCAATTTATTACCACTTATTATTATTTATTTTCTTTTTTTGTCATCTTTATTGTATTAAAATGTCACTTTAATTAAAAAATGTCCGTTCTACTGGCGAGCTGCAGTTACTGTAAAGGAGTCTGAAATCAGCTCGAAGAGTGGGATTTTAAATAGGTTATTATTAACAAAAAAAGTGGAAGGCTGCGAGAGTCACAAAGGAATTGGAAACGATATTTTTAGGTAAGGGGGTGCATTGGGATTGTAAAGAATACCGTAGGGAAACCAAATGCAGCTGTGCAGACCTGCGATTGCGGATATTAAGCCAGTTAAAAGAGGATGCTTTTGCATCCATCTCGCTAACACAATCAAATTTTTAAAGATTTTTTGAAGTCTTAGAGGAAATTTGGAGAAATGTATCAACTTACTACTAGGGAATAAAAATACGGATATTTTCGACATATTTTCACTTTCATATACCTAATTTTAGACAGAAAAAAACAGCGAAAACATTTATAAAGATTTTCCTCTATTACTAAAACAAATCTATAAAAACACATTTCTCTTCGTCAACGTACAGTTCGTACACACCATACGCCGATGTGCTATGCACGCCTTTTAACTCAAGTAATTATGCTAGTAACGCCTTAATGACACGAATTGTTCGTAGTTATAATAACTTATTTAAAGATATTGATCTATTTACTTCTAAGATCTATTTGCTTCTAAATCTAGCCTCAAAAAGGACTTGTACATGCACATTACATCTGTGGACTGAAGGTGGCTTGGGTTTGTTGTCTTCCTTTCTTGTTTGTTTATATGAATAGACAGGTGACAGCGTTCCTGGTTGGACTTGTTTCGCAGATTGAGTGGATAGATTAATGTTGTTTTTGACTTTTTCATGCACATTTAATGTTGTTACTAAATTATAGGTATTATTAGTGGTATGTTTTATTATTATTATACTTCTTCTAATATACCTATATTTTTTTTAATTATTTTTTGGAAATTTTCCGTGCTTTATAAAATTATGTTGTAATAAACTATTGAAACATTTATATACATATTTCTAGTTTATCTTGTATAGTAAGTAGTTAAACTCCACCACGTACTATGTGTATATAGCGAAACCTATAAATGACCTTGCTCCATAATAGGTACCATACTATTATTAAGCATAATTGTTACGTTGTTGGTTTCTTAATAAATAAATAAATAAGCATTCCATGCATTTACCGTGCGGGTGCCGGGTCCATAGTGTGGATTAGAGATGAGAAGAATGGTGTCTCGGGCTTGCAAACGACAATACGCTCACCATCCACCATTCTACTTCTCTCCCTACCCAACCAAATACTGTATGATTCCGTTATTGCCGTCTTAGAAGCTCTTTCCATAAATGTTCCTGCAGACCTGCTAAGGCCCAATTCTCTCAGTAAGTGGTGTAAAGATTTTGCTGGAACTCCTCTCGCACCAACTTCCACTGCGTAAAACTTAGTCTTGAATCCGTTCCTGATCATTTTTAATAACACATCATCATTACAGCCCCTAGGTCACAGCGTCCTAGACCTCCACTGTTGGAGATGGGCCTTCCAGAACATATATCTGGAGAATTTGGCCTACACTCGCCACGCTGGCCAGACGGCTTGGCGAGGATATGATGTCAATTTTTATTGACAATTTATTTACGATTCCACAAGTTGGTATTAGTGGAACCGGGGCCGACGGCTTAACGTACTCTCCGAGGCACGGAAACGGTGGTATTATAAATCTATGACAAATGTACGTAAGAAAAGTGCATTTCTCATTGGTACATGCCGGGGGGGGTTCGAACCGACCTTTGTAGGATTTAAGGAACGCGTTCTTACAACCGAGCCACCACCATACCAAATAACACATAACTATATAATATAATAATAAAAATCTTTATTGACACATTTTTTTCTTCTACCTAATATATAAATGTGCTCTGTCTCCTGGACTAGTCTGATGAAACAGACTGTGTTCCAGAAGACAAGTGCTCTTCGTTAAAGTTACATAATATATGACAATAAAAGACGAAAATAATAAAAGCAAAAAACAACACATAAGCAAAACATAAATATAAAAATAAAAAAAAATGAAAGGCTATAAGGGGCAGAAATAATATTTAAAAATCAAATAATAAACAAAGCTATAATATGACCAATATTTAGTTGGATATTTAGATAATATTTTATTCATTTAATTTCTTTTAGAAGACATTCGGTTTCGTCATAATTAAGAGACATAAGCCATTTGTTTAATACTTTCTTGCACAATGATTTGGTTAGTGGGTATATATTTAATTTACTATTAACTTTATTATATATTCGAGAGCCAAAGTTATAGTAAAATCTACTTGCAAATATGGATTTGAATGGAATCACTCTGCACACTCTGTTTCGTCTGCGTGAGGAGCTATCGTAATCAGGTGTAAACTGTACCTCTGAATGTTTACGTAGAATAATCTGCTGGATGAAAAGTTGTCTTACAGTCAGAACCTGGCATTCGCAAAACAAATCAACAGTGGGGTATCTAAATGGCTTTCTGGTCATGACCTTTAGTACCGCTCTCTGCGCACGTTCAAGCTGGAGAAACGCAGTTTTATGAGCTCCACCCCAGGCAGTTATCCCGTAGGACAGAATTGACTGCGCAAGTGACTGATACACCAGTTTTAATATTTTGTAATTTGCAACACAATTTAGTTTTTTGAATACAAATATTAATTTGCGCACTCGACCCTTTAAGGTGTCAATTTGTTTGTGCCAACAAAGAGTTTCATCTATATGTAACCCAATATATTTAATAGACTTTGTGCGCCTAATTGGACTACATGAGCAATCAGCACCAAGTATATCGACAGGTATGAGCAACAATAGTGAAGTCGAGAGGTTGGGATTTCTGTGTCATGGCAAAAGTAAGAAAACTGGTTTTGTCAACATTTAGGGTCAAAAGATTAGTATCCAACCAATTCACGACAACACTTAGTGCATGCTCTGCATTTCGACGGGCGGCCCCCCAGCTGTCACCATGAATAATAAGAGCCGTATCATCGGCATAAGCAATAACTTTACAATGAGGCAGGGAGAGTCGACACATATCGTTGATGTATAAAAGAAAGAGCGTTGGGCCAAGGATGCTACCTTGCGGGACCCCGTGGGTTAACGTTTCCACGTCACTGATGTAGCTGTCAATTTTTACAATTTGTGTCCGATTACTGAGATAGTCTTTGAATATGTCCAGCACCATACCTCTTATACCCATACTCTCCATCCTGTCCACAAGAATGGGGATCGAAACACAGTCAAAAGCCTTCGAGAGGTCCAAAAATATTGAAAGTGATTTAAATTTATCGTCAAGACTCCGGACTATAGATTCAGTAAGTTCCACAACAGCGTCTTCGGTGGACTTGGCTTTTCTGAAGCCATATTGATTATTAGCAATTATTTTATTTTGTTCCAGAAAATTGACTAGTCTCTTGTTTAGCACCTTCTCGAAGACCTTGGACAGCGTCGAAAGTACTGAGATAGGTCTGTAGTTATTTACGATACTCCGGTCACCAGCCTTGTAGACAGGATAAACAATAGCTTTCTTGAAAACATCCGGGAAAACACCCGACGAAAGGCACAAATTAAATAAGTGAGTAATGGGAGGAACTAAAAAGCTGCAACATGATTTTAGGATTTTGGAAGATATTTCGTCCCAACCTGTCGCACAGTCATCTCGCAGTCCTATAATAATTGCTTCAATTTCAGCTTCATCAATACTTAGAACAGCCATTGAATTTAGACTACAACTAGAAAAATTTGGTTTAAATAACTTAGGATTATTATAATGAATTTTATTTTCCAGTATTTTAGCAATGTTAGCAAAATAGTTATTTACGCTATTTACAGCTTCGATCGGTTTATCAAATGTTTTTAGGAGTTCCGTAGGGGGTTTACGAGGGGCGTTCAAAATATTCTCGGTATGTGGATAAAAACAAACAAGTACGAAAAGTTTGATATTTTTATTTTTCAATATACTCCCCCCCTATGTTCATACACTTATAAGATCGATCAATTATTTTTTTTAATCCCTCATAAAAATATTTTTTATCTTTGGTGTAAAAATGCTCCTCCACGGCCGTCTTCAACGCTTCATCGTCAGAAAATTTATTTCCACGCAGATCCTTTTTAAGATTGGGAAACAAAAAGAAGTCGCTTGGGGCTAAGTCCGGACTATAGGGTGGATGAGTAACAGTTTCAAACCCACATTCAACAATAGCTGCCTTGGCAATATGAGCAGTATGGACAGGGGCGTTGTCATGCAGAAGCAGAACACCTTTGGTTAACTTTCCTCGCCTCTTTTCTTTGATCGCATCTCTTAATTGACGTATAACGTTAGCGTAGTACTGCCCTGTGATATTTACACCTTTTTCTTTATAATCGATAAGCAAAACTCCTTCACAATCCCAAAATATTGTGGCCATGACCTTGCCAGCTGACGGGATTACCTTGAACTTCTTGGGATGAGCTGAACCCTTAATGTGCCACTGCATGGACTCCTGTTTGCTCTCTGGGTCATAATGATGAACCCAGGTTTCATCTCCAGTAACAATTTTTTGCAGCACCTCATCGGGATTTTCACCACACAGGTCGATAAAATCTGAACAGCAAGCCACACGCATATCCTTTTGAAGAAGCGTCAGCATTCGCGGAACCCATCTTGCACTTACTTTTGACATATTAAGATGGTCATGTATAATGTCATGTACGGTACCAATAGAGAGATTGGTTACTTGAGCTATAGATTTTACCTTCACTCGGCCGTCTTCCAATATAAGTTTTTCCACTTTATCAATATTTTCTTGTGAGGTAGCCACTACAGGCCGGCCAGGTCTAGGGTCATCTTCAATACTCTCCCTTCCACGCTTAAATTCGCTTGACCATTTTTGAATAGTAGATAAAGAAGGAGCAGACTCACGGTAAACACAATCCATTTCCTCTTTTATGGTTTTTTGATTTTTACCCTGTTTTGTCAAGAATTTTATGACGGATCGGTGCTCTAATTTCGTTAAAATTGTTAATTCGCTCATGGTGTTCATGTTTGTTCGGCAATTGCAGAAAAACAAAAGAACATCTCGGTTCCAATTTTACTTTTTTTTAATGTCAATGGATGAATCTTAGCGGCCAGTAACAAATATATATATAAAAGAGGTTGTAACGTATCAATACCGAGAATATTTTGAACGCCCCTCGTAGATGCAGGTTGGAGATTTGCAATTTTCTTTATAGCATTCCAAGTGTGCTTGGTATTATTTTGGGATTTTTGTAATTCAGCACGTTCATAATTGTGTTTTAATTTATTTAATAGTTTATTACAATAGTTTCGGTATCGTTTGTAAGTCAACATAAGTATGGCATTATCTGGGGACTTTTTACTTGTTACATGCAACTTATCACGATGACGGATACACCTTAGCAAACCCGGTGTGATCCAGGGTTTTATAGTCCTTTGTTTACGGGGTATTTTAACTACACGTGTATTAGCTTTAACCACATCAGATATTGCTGTAACTAAAGCTAAGGCTGCTTTATTTGCATCCGTACAGGAGAAGATCTCGAATAGATCAATATTTTGAATGTCAGAAAAAATTGATAAATAGTCTATGCGCTTGGCAGTAGCATTGATTTTCTTATTACGCTGTGTATAACTAATATTTACCAGTACTGGGGCATGGTCAATGATATCAGTATCCAGAACTATAGTAGTGGATTCAACTTCAGTTTTTAGTAAAACATGGTCCAGACAGCTACGGTCACGTGTAGGATACAGGTGAGCAGGCAGCATAGCATGGCTTGCTACCAGATTGAGATAGTCGTTGGAGCGGGTGTCAGTATTATTGTATGATATATTAATGTTAATATCACCAATTAGAGCAACAGATTTGAAATGTGACAAGGAGCTTAGCACAGTATTTAGACTATGAAGGAAGGTATCAATATTAGTATGCGAAGGCGAGCGATAAATGGCTACTATAGCAAGTTCATTTCCTAATTTACAGATCAAGGAATTTGCTTCCCTTATAGATACGTTTTCCAATCTACAATCCAACCCTTCCCGATAATATATAACAACTCCATCGTTCTGATTAGTGAAGTCAGAACGGTGAGACATGTATCCATCCAAATAAGGGTCAGTCACCACTTTACTGAGCCAGCAACTGTAGTCAAATAAATATAATAAAAATACACAACACAAATTAGGACAATTTGCCGAAAGTAGTTACATATTGACAGTCCTCTATATGACCACCTTCTGTCATAGAGACTAAGATTTAAATATAAACCAGTTAGTTATAAGTTGGTAATAAGTTAGTTATAAGTTGGTAATAGTGGAACCGGCCGGGACCGACGGCTTAACGTGCTCTTCGAGGCACGGGAAAGGTGGTGTTGTAAATCTATGACGAATGTACGTAAGAAAAGTGTATTTCTCATTGGTACATGCCGGATGGGTTTGAACCGATCTTTGTAGGATGAACGCGTTCTTACAACCGAGCCGCCACCACCGCGCCTTCCGAGCCACCCCCGCGCTGGCTCTCGTATCTAGGATAATGATGTTCAAATGTATCCATGAGAATTTTGCAGTCTGATGCGGCGCCAAGGATCGAGGTGGGCTTGCATTTAGTTTTCGTACTTTGCCCTTTCTTTACAAATGTGATCTAAATTATCCGTTAAATTATTGTCTATAAGTTAATAGTCTCCATTTCTCAAATATTTGAAAATAGGATTGTGCGAGCGAGAAGGTTGCAAAAGCTAAAGCATCTTAACTTTTTACGAAATTGGGTAACATGATCATACTTACGCAAGCCAAATATATAGAGAGTGTATATATGTATAAGCTGCGAAGGCGATCGAGCATTGCTTATTTTATTCTAAGCACAAGAGTTAGGTATTTATTCTCCAATTAGTGAAGCTCTCTCGTTTCCTCAATTTGGTCGGTTTGAGCTTGAGTTGGTCCTATCTCAATCAGTGTTTGCGTCATGGCAAATTGTGTGTGACGTCTTGTTTCGCGGACGATTAGCGAAGGGAGCCCAGATTAAACGCATCGCTCTGTGGGTAAGTGCTCAAGGTAATTAAATGGTACAGTCAGGAAAGCTCTGATATGAAATATCGTTTGTTAGGTATCTACATATATTTTACCTGCAAGGCGTGCTAATCTTTACTTACATACTAATATCATAATTACAATTACATTAACAACAAAAAACTATATTAATTAACCTGTGATATACTCAAGATACTCTTTTACACCATAAAATCTGTGGCCCAGGAGCCATTTCGTCTGTTGTAATTTTAGTTTAGGGCCCTGCAATACTTTTATTCTTATCTCTTTATCTTTTATCGGCTTTTTTGTCTGTTTTTATATTTAATATATCATAGCACATGTGACCTTGGGCTCACCTGATGGTAAGTGGCTAGCCAGGTCCATGAATGTTAGCAACTGAAACTCATGACCGACATCAGTCACTATGCCGACTATTTTTTTTTCTATAGAAACACAGAGGCTGGAAGGCTTTATTGTGCGACAGATGTAGGAGTCCCCAAATGCGTGTGGTTCAGTTGCGGAATGGAGAGGAAGGGATTCTGGGTGAGAATGAGGGATATACGAAAACACATTAATCTAGAATGTATGTACATCTCGGTAGCGGTTATATTTTTAGTGTTTTAAACATTACAGATTGCTCATATGCATTTCTTTTGTATTATGAAAGCTCCGTCTATGTCTACTGAGTTTCCCCATAGTATTATATTAGACCATAGCTAAGAACAGAAGACATACCCATGATATCTTGCTTTTTCAAATCACGACCGTCAACATCTAAGAACTAGAATCATCACATATTATTCTAAAGTAAGAGCATACAAAGTCACCCCGTAATATACATATAACGGACTCGAGTGGATAACGTAACCTAAGTCATTGAACACGACAGCTGGATGACTTCGCTATCTGGTATTTTGTGAACAGCGCACAAACTAGCCTAATTAATATGTCATTCCGGAAATAAGCGCACATTGCCGCTGTAGCCACCCCTATGAAGCGATAGATCACAAACTAAACACCCTCCTGAGAATGACACTTGCCCAGAAATACCCAAAATGAAACCATTACACTAAACACTGCTGTAATGGATGAAAAACAATGTCAATTACATTTATATTTGTTACTCAAAGATCAGTATCATGGGTCTTGTTTGTTTTCGGTATTTTTTTGTTTAATTTATCTTCAAAATATTGGGATTACCATATTTTTTTTATTATCAGAAGATTTTAGTAAAATTGATTACGTTATTACACGAAATCTTTGACGTGATTCATCTTTTAACAGTAACTTTAGATTAAACAAAAAGACTTTATTATACAAAAATGACTGATCTAGTTTTCCTTATCTGATCCTGACTTGTCTACACTACCAAAGGTTTCAATGAGCCTATCCCAACCTATTACCATTTCACTTTTTAATTCCAATTCTTTGAAGGCAAACTAAACTCTACCACGTGTCCTTAAGGGCCATAGATTCAGATCATTATCTTCTATTCTTATGAGTCCAGGGATCGTCACATGATTTGACGATGATTGAAAAATTCCTCGTGAATGAAGATAACTTTAAGTACTATCATTACGAGGGTATAACTTGCGGGGTGGTCAGACACCATTTATTTACATAGTATTTTTACACAGCAGTACATATATTACACACATAACATCATATAATTTTAACTTATCTAATACACCGCATTATGACAGAGCAAATACGTTTTTTAGGCAAACCAACAGGTTGGTAGAACCTTGAAATAATAAATGTGACTTATTAAAAGTAAAAATTCCGATCCGAAAAACAAAACATTAGTAATTAATCTCGCTCACAGCCGAAAGACGAAATAAAGAGAAACAATTATGTAAGTCAACGTTCGCGCGATCGTTGACCCCTTGCTATCTACTTGATTATTATTATTGATTATATTAGGTTAGGTATGAGTGGCCATATTTTTAGGACAACTTCTCTGCGCCGTAACTTAAGATTTTATTATTAAGTAATTGAAATATAAAAATATTTGCTCTTTAATAAATTCTGTTTAAGTGTCCTAGTTTTTTTCTAGGCCAATCCAACTACATACTTTATTTTTTAAATAACTTAATTGCACAGTAATATATAACATTAGTCTTATCAATAAAAGTATCGACTCTAATATATATATATTTTTATCACTGTAAACAGCACAAGTAGTACAAAAATAGCTCAAAATGGGCTATTGAGCCATGTCAAGAAATGGATTTAATTAGTGAAATATTATGGGTTGTAAAAAAGATATAATTACGTTACTAGCCGGTGGTATTAAAATTTGTGCTATTCGGCCAACACAAAGTTATAAGTAAAAATATTTTATAAAAGGGAAACATCAGTTATTACCCAAAAATAGGCAAAAGTATTGCGAGTTATTTACTGGTATTAAAAAAGTGTGAAACTATTAAACTATAATTTTAAACAGGTGCTAACATACTTCATCTATTTGTCTTGTTATTATAACCAGATGGACCCCGGTTCGATTCCCGCCGAGGCACACAATGAGCCATTACAATTAGGACAATAATTGTGACCAGCATGATGTATGTGCCGATAGTATCAAGGATGCCAGAATAAATCACCTCAGTACTAGGATTCTAATGCCAGCAGTGTCCACTTTAAAATTGCGTAATGTAATAATTTATTTATTAGGTACTTTTAAGTTATTGACAAAGCCTCTTTACAGCCGCATTAATAATCTCTATTTATTTAGTTTTAACCTCCAGTTCTGTTATTTGTCATCTATAATGATAAATATGTAAAAAAATATATATGTATAATTGTAAATTACGAGTATGACTTAACCGAATTCCGGTTGGAATGTATGGAGTTAAAAAAAAAAAAACTAAACTAATCCAATTAAACATGTACTAATCAAATTGGTAATAATGGTTGGACCGTAACAGGTAATCATCCATATTTATGTATGTTAGGCATAACATTACTGCTATAAGCAAGTAACACTAACTTAGAAACTACTTAAATAAGATCGTGGCTGTAAAGAGGCTGTGTCAGCTTACATTCTAAATATTTCCCTGCTCCCCAAGGTACAAGATAATGGTTTGGGGAGCAGAGTTCTGTATCTCTTGCTTGCTTATTTGTTTTGTTAAAGGCGTGTAAGGTCCTTAACAAAGAAGAAAGTCGTGATGATAATTTACATTTTTTTTAAGAGTAATTGATTTGGATCTACGTTAAACACATAAAGTTAAAGTAGACAATTTGGACAATACATTGTGGTATCGACGGGTTATCGTTTGCCATAGAAACAGTAAGATGGATTACTAATCCCTTATTTATTACCAATTGTATGTTCCACGTTTTTGGAAGCCACAACGGGTTTAACGACAATATCGTTAACTTATACAGCCTGACACGAGGCTAAGATCGGTAAAGAGCTGTTTTGCTTTACACAAGGTTTCCCTACAATATAGAACTTTAATAGAAATGCAAAATCATTTAAAACACAGCAGAGCTCGTATACAAATACATTAGTTTTGTATATTATGTATATTAATTTTGTTTTATTCAAAAAGACCAAGTAGTTATGATATTACAGACATTTAAAATTCCAAAACATCGAGTCCCGCTATCAGTCCGTCTACTGCGTGACGTCATATTACAACGTTTCGCTCACTCTCATTGCGAGCGTCACAAATCCTGCGTCGTTCTAAGTATTTTAAACTAATTGAGGTATAAACATATTTTTATTTACACTAAAAACACTAAAATCTCAAAAATATAAATTGTGAACATTCCGAACATATAATTCCGGAAATATTCCTATGTGGCTTATAGTTGCAGATAGTCTCAAGTTCAAATATCTCGGCTATATGATAGTGGATCATCTGAGGGATGATAAAGACCTGGAGAGACAGAGAAGGACTCTCGCAGCCAATAGCAATATGTTGGCTCGAAAACAAGTTAAAATCACTCTGTTGCTTACTGCTAAGCTTTCTTTTAGATGTCTACTAAAGTTACCCTGAAGGTGTAGTGCGTCTGGTATGTTTGCTGAGAACACCTTTTCGAAATAATACGAAACATGAGACGCTTCATCATTAGCATCACAATCAGCCTGTGTCTCTCCACTGCTGGATACAGGCCTCCCCCAAGGGCAGCCACTACACGCAGTGTTTTGCAACTCTCATACAAAGCAGGCGCCAGCGACCTTTTTTAGGTCATCCGTCCATCTAGCGGGGAGTCATCCCGTACGTCTTCACTCTAAAACCCGTTTGCTCTATCGGTTGTCGGTTCTGCGACAGATATGTCCAGCTCATTGCCACTTAAGCTTGCTAATTTTAAAAGCTATGTCAGTTCCTTTGGTTCTCTTAAAACAATCAACGTTTCGCATTCTATCCATTAGAGAAATATCAAGCATTGCTCTGACCATAGCTCGCTGAGCGAACTTGAATTTATGAGATTTATTATATTTATCACAAGCGATAGATCAATTGTCATGCTGGATTCGATTATTTTTATTATTCTGTAATTATCTGTTTTTGAAACATTGGCTATTCAAAATCACAAATACACAAAATACAAAACGCAAATATGCCGATGAGGCCGCGTTTTAAAATTGAAAAAGGATGTCCATTGATGGAATACGTAATAGCCCCACTGATTTAAATCTTTGGTGCAATATTGTATGTTCTGTCTGTACGCCTGTCACTATATCTTTACTAGATCAGCTTTAGATTAGTTATCTCCAGGAATTAGAATCCATCATTATAACCCTAAAGCATGCAAATCCAGATCTTATGTAACCACTCCTATAGGAAAGGAATCTCCAGGACATGTGCAGATTCGACAAGAATTTTCGGAAACATTTCGTTTAAATGTGTCGTCTTTCGTTTAAAATTTGGTTGACTCCTCCAAAAATATACAATTGGCTGAAGAGTCTCAATAATAAAACCAAAAATGTTATTAACTAAACAACTACATATAAAAAAAAAATATGTATGATAGGAAACACACTGGCTGGAAGAGCATTTCACATGTTCCGCGCGCGACAGGTTAAGAGTCTCCAATTTTATATGATTTCACATCTTAAATATTTTAGTCCAGTAATTTCCAATGCTGCTAATATACGAATAACATCACACTAAGAATCATTCTTAAACGTATTGATCAAATTTTTCTGCTGTGTATGATTAAAAGTAAGTAAAGTATCATCAAGACCGTTTCCCTTTCGGGGTGGTCAGAAATCACGCTGATAAATAAGCGGATTCACATTTATCATTTTCAATTTCTCAAATACTGTCCATTTTTGATAAATGCCGTCGCTGTTTAAATACTTTAAACCATGCTGTATGTGATTGCCTTACCATAACTCAATTTCTGTATATTCTGTATTATTCACTAACTACAGTAGTAAAGTATCATCACGACCGTATCCTTTCGGGTTGGTCAGAAACCACGCTTTTTTTTAAAGAAGCGTTTTTACCTTTAGTTCACCAAGCTGTCGTATTTCGTCAAATATTGGTCGACAAGGTACCGCGGTATCACAGTCGGCGCCTCAGAAGAGTCGGTATCAGATCTATGATCTTGATTAAGATTTATATGACGTATCGACCGCCTCACTCTGTATAAATCAATAATAGCGTTAGAGGTGTGTCTGTTTTAAAAATACAACTAAAATACAATATTTTTTTTATAAATTAATAATCATTAAATAAACAGTGATTTATATCATTATATTATATTATTAGCACCATCAGCCTGTGTTTCTCCACTGGTGGATTATATAGCTCTACCCCACACATATTTGTATTTATATACCGACATGTGATATTGCCCCCACCTCAAGGTAAGCGTTACGCGAGGTCCAAGAATAGAAGCACCTGACGCCAGCCACAGACGGCCAACATCAGTCCCTATCGTTCTCACTTCATTACAGCCCGTAGAACACAGCGTCCTAGACATCCACTGTTCGAGATGGGCCTCCCAGAATATATATCTGGAGAAGTAGGCCTACACTCGCCACGCTGGGCACACGTGTTGGTGAGGATATTACGATTATGGCGGCCTAAAAGATGCTTATTCACACTTCGCTTGAAGGACTCCAGGTTAGGAAACACACTGGCTGGAAGAGCATTTTACATGTTCAGCGTGAGACAGGTGTAAGAGTCTCCAATTTTATATGTTTTTACATCTAAATATTTTAGTCCAGTAATTTTCAGCGCTGGTAATATACGAATAACATCACACTAAAAGTCATTCTTAAACGTATCGACCATTTTTTTCTGCTGTGTATGATTAAAACTACTTAAGTCATGCAATTTCCCAAATGCTGACCATTCTGCACTCACTCTCATACTTACACAAACATGTATGCACCATAATTAAAAATAATAATAATTAGTGTAGGAGTAATTATAACATTATATTATTATATCTGTTCAACTGAAATTTAGGATTTAGTATTTATTTTTTTCATATTTTATGCAATCAATTTTACATTTAACTTTTTTAAATATGTATTTTTAACTTTATAATTTTTACTTCTTTTATTTTGTATCACTTATCACAGTTTTTAATATTATATGTGGAATCCTGTTGGTGGCCTAAAATTGATAATTTGTAAGTACTTAATTTATTAAAGTTGAAACGCTGTTGGATTCTCAATAAATAAATAAATAAATTCATGCTAAATGCCGTCGTCGTTTAAATACTTTAAACCATACTGTATGTGATTGCAGCATTCATTTTAAAGTAGTCATATCTATCATGTATCGATACGATTTGTGAGTGGAACTGTGTTGATTTGTTTAGATCGTTCGTTAGTGTCTTGTCGACTTGGTAACGCATTCCTCGGTGATACCGTGACCCACATTGGAAGGATTTTCTCTGATTGCGCATAAACTTCTACTACTTAATAGAAGTACAACACAATCCCTTGTACTGACTTCAAGGCCTGCTACACTTGATTCTATCGCTTCTGTTCAAATGCTGTTTTTACTTCTCTAGTCATCGTGAGCTTATAACTTTAGAGCTTTATAATCTTCCACTAAAAGTATTTATAATTAATCAAATATTTGGTCTCATCTTTTAAACGACTTTTTTTTTTGTTTTATATCCTCATTTCATACTTCATTGTTTGCTTTAAATAACAGGGGTTAGAGAGAGCCACAATTGACTACGTCCTTAATATTCGCTTTCAATGTACCTACTTATCAAAATCAAAACACCCTAAAGCTCTACCTTAAATAATAGGATTATAAGTATTAATATCACCTCCCAGTGTGGTCTGACAATGCACTGTCACGCAGCTATGATATCAATAATCAGCTACAAATCACTTCAAACCATATTGCTCCTTATTCCTTTTGTTTTTAAGTGCACTTGTCCTGTATACGTAATGAGCTCAGCATTGTTTTACTGCAGAGTTCACGGTCAATACTTTTACTTTTTTTGAATTTAAAGAAAGCGATCGTTACTTGTTCAGAAATTTATATTGGTTTAAATTAATCGATTTATTAATCTGATGATATCATACCTTCTCGTGCCATTTATGAAATATTTGCTCGCCAAAACATGGCAAATGTAGTAACTTATAAGTGTACTTTAAGACATGTTATTTGTACATTAACGAACTTGTAATCTTAATTAAATTATAGTATAATAAATAACGTAACATTAGCAATGTTTTCTGAAAACGTGGCTGATTGTCGATGGGATACGCAATTGTCATCTCGTTAGTTTGCTTGCATAGTGGACTCGGTTGTATAATGTGTACAAATGATAAAAAGTGGACCTCTTAGAAACAGTTTCCTTTACAATGACACAAATCATGTCGACGTGACAAGCATCGTCTACTACTCGAGCTTTTATTGCTCACTACATAATAATTAGAAAACCTTGGAGCTTTCTATTATAAGTAATAATATTAATAACTTGCTAGTACCAGCTCTAGTTATAAGTGATAAACTTGGAAACTGTATTATTATTCAAAATGTTATTTTCTTGTAACTAATAACGTTATCTAAGGAATAGTTTAGTCGTAAATAGTTAAAACCCTGACTCCAAGACTAGTTCGGCTAAGTGTTCTCCTGTTCTCAATAAGAAGTGTTTTATAGACTCGGAGGTACCGGGTTCGATTCCTGGTCGGGACACAAAAATATTTATTAATATTAATAAATACATTTAAATAATATTTATTTAATTTGTGATATTTCTCGAGTTTGGTACGCTGCAGCTGGAGACATCGACGAGCTTGCCACTTGTCATGAGTGGCCTATAGTAAAGTTGGCTAAATGCGAATCCGCTTATTTATAAGCGTGGTTTCTGACCACCCCGAAAGGGAAACGGTCGTGACTTCACTTTATTTTTTACAATTTAAGTAAGCAAATTAAAATTGCAATAAAACAAAAAAAAATAAGTGTTTTTTATACCTAATATACATACATTCTCGAATGAATTCATGGGCAATGATGCCTAAGTCAAAACTTTATTCATAAGTAAAGACAATAAATAAACAGTAATGATATTAATTAAATTCAACATGCTAATGAATAAAGAGACTGTTTTTATTTGCATTATGCAAGTATGCAAGTCTGTTATTATTGTAAGTACCGAAATATACTATGAATTTATTCTTAGGCAATATTCAAGGTATTAAATATCTTTACAATAAATAAAAAACAATCAAGTCTTTGTAATTAATAATGATATGCTATTTACAAAAACACAGTTGGCCTTAGGTATCACATTGCAATGATTTCAAATTTAGGTTCCCGTTTTAAATGCTACGCAGCACAGTATCTTAAAGTCCTGTTTGGAATCCCACCGACAATTGTTCGAAGGATAACAAAAAACGGAAGGCTAACTGTACTTATCCTTTAATCTTAAAGAAAATGCATTTCCAATATCGGCAGTTAATGAGACAAGATTCTAAAGGGCACCGTTTACAAAGGGCTTAGAACCATTGTCATTTTTGTTTATGTATCAGTCAGCATCAGTTCTAAGTCGCTTCTTCTTGGCATTGTCCACTCGGATCTCATAAATAAATTAGGCGAAGTCTTACTGTTTTTATTTCGACAGGACGAATGGAATGTCGTCGTCCATTTACTAATTCATTTCGGCAAGATCTCGCTTCTTGTTGGTGATGGAAGCTGTATACTCTCGTTTAAATGTTATAGATACGCGCTATTGTTCGCACTATTTAAATAATCCGTCTGGCTTACATGGCATCGCAACATGCACCAGCGACGCAACGAATATATATAAAAAAATGCTCCTGGGTTACTTTTATCGTAACTAAAAAACTTTTTGAAATATCTCTTGATCTCTCCTGTCGCAATGTTTCGGCGTGTGTGTAGATCCGCAATAACAGTACTTGTGCTAAGAGGGTAGTAATAACGTAATTGGAATGGTTTTCATCCAAGGACGTACCATTTGAGTGATCTTTTGTTGTGCCGCTTATTGTTTTGCCTTTCGGGTCACATCTAATAGTGCAATTTTCAATTTCATTCAATTGTTCAAGATTTGGTGGCATTAAACATAACAGATGTTCATAAGACTTGTGTCTAGACCAGAGACACAAGTCATCAATTTCCAAACGAGTTTTATCCGATTCCTTAAGTCTTTTGTGACATTAAATTATTAGAATGCATTATATATTGCTTGGTTCTGTTTTCAATAGCGAATAATCGACGAAATACGTAATTGCCCAGGTACTATGATGAATTAAAATGTAATACAGTAGTTAATAGTTGTCTTACGTATTTAAATTTTAATCATAGGTACGATTACAATTTAATTTAAGTAATTAATGTACTATTTTGCGTACTTGTGTAGTGAAGTGTATTATAATAAGCTCCAATCTATAGTTCAAAAATCTCAAAGATGTAACATAGGCAACGAAACAACGCTTTTGTCTTGCTGTCACGTTGGATGGCCAAAAACACGACGGTCGGCGATCGACTCTAATCAATCAAGCGAACTGTCATAATGCGCGTGATTGAGAACGACACAATCTTCCCATAACCGACGCATCTGCCGAATTTGGCGCACTCCCGCATGCAACTGTCAAAATTCATGTTTCTGCTCCGGCTAGTCTGACGTAGCGTGTGTAAAAACAATGAATATCTGTATTCTGTTATTGTGAATCCCTTTCAAAACCCTTTGGTTTGTGATTAAGTACCACTTTATGTTGTTTGGGTTTTTATTGCCTATTCAAAGTTGACAAAAGAAGTGAAGCCTGTTTTGATTGTTGGGAGTAGATCATGTGCTGGTATTGTTATATCACGATGTATATTCCCAAATTTCGGAATGTTTTCGATATATTTGGGAAGGTTTAAAGTTTTTTTACCTCTCTACTTGATGCGTTTGTGAAGCATTTGTTATTAACTCCCTTTAGACTGTGATATTTAAAATTAAACTACTGATGCATTAGTATACAATAGAGTTTAAATACGCTGCTGTTTTCATTTGCTCAGAAACCATACCATTGATAATCCGACACTATGAATATTATGTTAACATGTATTAAGTATTAACGTATTATTTTGCGTAGTTTTACATAGTAGTGGCTATAATACTATTTAAAGCAACAAAATTAAATATTTATTCTCGTAATTGATAGACCCAATTGCTGTGACGGGTATGAATGGTGTTAATTATACAATTCGCATCTTGTTTTAATGTCTATAAAATTTGCACGACGTCGTTCTAAATTGGCAATTGTTGATTTTACTACTGCTTTTAATAAAGTTGATCATTGTTATTGATTGATGAGAGTTCATTGATCCTATTGCTTATGAATTCGGTCTCAAATTTTATGTTGACAGCATCACAAATCATTCGCCGCATCACTATGATTTATCGCTAGTTGTCTAATAAGGAAACACGTTCGGAGTACCACAAGGCTATATGTTTGGGGCCTTGTTCTTCTCGAAATACATCTTTCCTTATCTATGACTGGTTTTAATGACTAGCGCGATTTCCTGTGTTTCTATTAAAACATAGATGAAAGTTAATAAAGGTCACTATAGCGCAAATGTAAGACAAATGGTTGCTTTCTTTGTCAGCAGTTTAATTAATCATTTTGTTTTTATTTTATTTTAGATCACTATGCAAGTACCAAACGAAATAGACTTAATGTTTAAGTTTCATCGTACCGGAACGTTTTGTATAAAATTGCTCCGTTAGGTGTATAGTTAGGGGCAATTTTAAACTATAAAATCAATTTGGATGTGTAAACAAACCTGTTCTCCGAAATCCAATTGAATCGTTTCGTAAAGTTAATGATGTTCCATATGAACCCTATAATTTGGTTGAAAGGGCGCTCCCGACAAATTGAGTAGTAGCTCTTTAAAGTTCATCCTATCATTCTAATGTAAATGTGTTGTTTAGATAATAACATTATTAGCCTCTTTTATCATGATAATCTTTTTGTGATTGAATTTGGAAATAAGTTGTGGATATATTTTTTTAAAACGAGGTGGATTTTACCTGGAATTTTAACTAGAATAGCTGAAAATTTTCTGCATACAAATTATTTATAACAGGAAAGGTAAGATTGTAAACGGAGAAGCCCAGCTCTAAAATAATAACTAGATTCAATACGCAAAATGGCTTTTGTTTATACACTAAAAGATAATACTAATTAAAACGTTTCAAGCTTTAGGCTTTTAAAGAAGCGGATTCATATTTAGCCGACTTTACTGTACATATGCCAATCATGACAAGTGGCAAGCTCGTCGATGTCTCTAGCGTACCAAAGTCGAGAAATATCACAAATAAATTATTGTATCCCGTATATTGTTACATGCCTAATTTTATTGACCTAAACTATGTAAATTTAGAAATTACTGTTTCATTTAATAAAAAAAACTATAATTGTTAAAATCCATGACTGCGTAAGTCGTGACTGATCACAATATCTTTTGCGTTTAACAAAAAAAAACAAGTGCGATAACTTTTTTGCGTCTTTATTCTCCGCTACGGTTCATTTAATATCGTTTTGAACTATTTGATTACCTAGAAGTGTTTGATCGTGATCTTTGTTTGGCTTTATCTATTTTTCTATTTAAAGGTGTTTTTTTTTTAATCAGTATTTAACGCTTTATCTTGCATTAATAATAATGCAAGAATGCAATGTTTTAATTAATTTACTCTATCAATAATTAAAGTGTTATACTTTTAATTTAATTCCAAAGATCAAAGAACGTTGTCGAATTTACATCTACTCGTATCTTCAACATACCACTCTAGTAAAAGACAAAATTCTTTATCAGTGTTCTAGATCAAGTAGATGTACTCGTACATACGAGTATATAGTGCGCATAATGACTGGACCATTGAGTTAGACAAGGTATTGATTAAATAGATTTTTCTTCTTTCAGAATCTTTGAATTCTCTGTTCTGCTCTCACTGTTCGACGTGGTGGAAGATGACTTATGTCTTAAACGCTGGGCTGTGGAGCTGGTTTATAATCAACACTTTCCAATAATTATGTCTTTCTTCCCATTTCGCAACCTAGCCACACGAATAGTCAGAATTAGACACCCACATCCCTATACATTTGAGGATTCTTACATCTGCCGCACGCGGAAGATATGGATTGCTCTCCTAGTCTGTGGTTTTCTTTTAACTTGGAGTCTTAATTAAAGTCTAAAAAAGGATTTATTTTAAGCTTCTTAGTCTAGTCAACCAATTACTGTATGTCTAATACTAGTTTGTCCCCACTCTACTTGAACCAATCACTACGATTATATTTTATTGTTTTAAAGCTCCGTCTAGTTAATCTGAGGTCTGTATTAACAAAAGATGTCTGTCGGACCTCCCACTATTTGGCAAACTTTATTCTCAATTTAAATCTCTTCCCCGACTCCATAATTAGTAGTTCGCGTGCCCTCCTCATTATCAACCTCTTTAGGGTTGGTCCCTATTCGACTAGTTTCGTCGTCAAAATTACAAAAAATACATATTACAGGACTCAGGTTGGCGCACACTAATATACGATTGGTCTCCGGTGTTGCTGAAATTCTACCTAAACGCTTTTATAATGTCCCTCCCGGACCAGAGTAATCTGGTAGGGTGGGGAAAAGCTACGGAAATGAACTGTACATTGTGTGGTGCTGACATAGGAACTGCTAGACATATACTTGTAGGGTGCGTTACTCTTCTAGAAAAAAGCTATTACTCACGCTGACATGACAAAGTCCTTGGTGTTATCTGTGAAGCAGTGAGTCTTTCTATTGCAAAAGCCAAAAAAGGGACTGACTAAAAATAAAACTTTGACCACATTTGTAAAGGAACGGCAAAGCACGAAAAGTAAATGCAAGCCCACCTCGATCCTTGGCGCCGCATCAGACTGTAAAATGAATCCATGGAATGCTTAGAAATTTGTTTTCTTTATATATATTTTTTAATACGTATTACAACCATCGTTGCAAAAGGATAGTATAGTTAAAGTCGCTGTATATTTAAGTTAATAAACAAACATTTTCGGTTACTCTAAATTGTGGTTCAGTCTGTCTTTAAATATTAACTTAAAAGTTTTTTTAATGGTTGCTTCCTGTCGTATTTTTCGTTCAATTTTGTTCATTTAAAATAGTTGTTGCATCTGCATCTGTTGGCGTGGATTTAGACGCGTATCGATTCGATTTCTGGTCGGGACACAATAATTTACGATTATTTAATTTGTCTATGATATTCCTCGTGTTTGGTATGTTAGAGACATTGCCGAGCTTGTCACTTGTCATGAATGGCTTATAGTAAATGTGATTTCGTTGATTAAAAAAAAAGATAGTATAATGTTTTAACTTTAAGCAGAATTATAAGCTTATTTTATAACATACACAAGTTAGTATTTACATTAGTGATTATTTCACTTTCGCGAAAGTTGAAGTTGTCGAATGCAAAACGTTGTTCTGTGAATTATTTTGCATTATTATCTGAAATGATATATTGTTTTGGCTGATTGGTCTGCTATTTGTTTTGCTATCAGTCTGGATTAGAAGCAAATTGATTTGCGTGTAGGTTTGGATTTTTTTATTACTATTAAGAGTTGATAATTTTGTTCTCATCTATAACTTGAAGACGGCCGGAGCATTTTATTTAAGGCTAAATCAGGAAACAATTCTGTTTTGAATCATAAATCAAAATAAAAAAACTCACATGCTGATAGACATATGCTACTATTGAGTGCAGCTTTTTTTAAATTTATTATAATTTCCTACATTGCCATTATTATTTCTAACTTGACACTGTATATATTTATATTATTATTATTTATAAGATAGTATACTCGTATTTAAAAAATATGTGTCCAGATATAAATATTATATTTAATTGTAATAATATCTGTCATTACAGATGGTTGTACTTGTAACCTAATACTTTACGCCCTCGGGATAATTATTTATTATTTATAATTGTCACTTTTATTCCTGTTAATGTGATAGTTGACAGACCACAAATTAAACTATTCTATGGATATTATCACCTTAAATTTTCCCAAATATCAAATATATAATAACACATGTTTCGGGATCGGGCTCGAATTGCCGTCATGTCCAGTCATGCCGGCATAGTGTTAGGGACTGATGTCAGTCATAAGAGTCTGATTTTAGTTGCTAACTTTCATAGACCTTGCGCGCCACCTACCATCAGGTAGGTGTAACGTCACATGTTGTGCTAGTATAAAAAAATACATCAAAGTCGTAGTCGTTTCTCAGGTTTACGAAGTACGAAACTTACCAAAGAGAACCGTCTAATGTTTCCTGGATTAGCACACAAATATTTTCTATATGAGTCACTCTATAAATATAACGAAACGAGGTCCTGTTTACACAAAACACTATAAATAAATAATGTATTGAAATAAAACTAAAACTTAAGTGAGGATTGTAGATAGATATTTAAATAACAATAGTGCTGGCTAGTGAGGGCGTCTAGTTTATAGTGACGCACGTTGTTATAGGTAGAGTTGGTCCTTTAACTAAGAGAGGACGTCTTCGTGGCCATTCATCAAAAATATTTTACATTGAATTTCCCCAAATGATCACACCTGTCTCTATTTCCGCGTCTCTCTCTATCATTAAGATCATCCTACACTGAGAAATATATACCCAAGTTAATATGAATTCGCGCACCTTTTTAAAAACGACTAGGCGTCCTAAATTTCTAATCGACGTAAAACAAAAAAAACATCGATTAACCTAATATCTAATATCCATTTTTTCAGTGTATTTAAAACTCTACAAAACATTTCCTGAATATCTTGAGATTTCTCGAAATAGTAAAAAGAACAAAATCATAAATGTATTTATTTCTTTTAAAATATGGTTTTACAAAATTATCACTGAGGCTCCCTGAGGTAGAGGCCGGATAGGATCCGTGCTGCAGCTCCTATTTCCATAGTTATTGAAAAGATATTATAAAATTATATTAACCTAAATAAATAGACTAAATAAAATAACATTCATACATGATACAAATATATAATTATTTAAATATAGTATGAAAAGTATATAACACAATAATATGTATTTATGCTAAATACCAAAAGACATATTAAAGTCCTCAACCGTGAACTCTTTAAACAAACTGGACAAGTGGCTAGGGACAGGACAATAGAAATATAAAATTTATAAACTTTACACCATATATATGGTGGATATAGGCATATCGGCAATGCGCTACGAGACTATTAACAATAAATAGTTTATATCAAATCTATATTTGTGTATGTAGGTATATGGCGGTTAAATTATCAAATCTATATTTATTTACTATGTCGGTTAAAGGCTGGCAGCATTTTAAAGTGGTCGTCTTTCTTTGTGGACGGTGTCACGCAGGGTAACGGGAACAATAAAATGTTTCCATTCGATCACTTTATTATTTTATTAAAATGTAAATGCAGACGTGTTAAGTGTTGGGGACGAGATCAACTATTGTTCATAGTTTCCTGACCTAGCTAGCCAATCTAACGTATTTTAAGAACATAGGATTTGTAATATTGTACAAATAATAAATAAATATTCCTGTGTGCTGATAGTTGATCAAAGCCTACAAACTTAGCGCGCCCTAGCCTATTGTTTGGCGCGGGTGCGGCGGGCGGACTTTTAGTATAAAGGGCCTTTTGACTTCACTAGTGACACACTGTCACTATATCCGATAATGTTTCGACGACGACGTTACGCTCTTAGATCAACTTGCTGGGAGTTATAAACCCAGTACTGCGTTTCATTTAATTCAAGACCAACGGAACCTTCTTAAGACTAATATCCAGCAACAACAACTGGTGCCAGGGGCCTAAGATGCTACAATTGAGTCGCGCCCGGTCCTGCACATTTAATGTGCAGTATGAAAATGACTAGCTTTTTTACTTTACCCGTGTCACAGACAGAGTCACGTTTTGTCTTCTTTCTTGCCGCGTGCAGTGGCGAGTCTTGGGCTGCCCATATATCAAGCAATGGGAAAACTAACAATAAAGTAATTTATTTATTTATTAAGAGAATCCAAAACAGCAATACATTTTACAAAGCAATACAATTAAAATTTTACTTGCCAAACCAAAGGATTTCACCGTTTAAAATACATTTATAATCTGATCTACATGTAAATTACATTTTGAATCGAATTTAACATTAAATTAAATACAAACGTAAATAACAAATTATTAAACATAAACTGAAATAAAAATTACGTCCAAAAATATATAATAATAATAATGAAACAAAACTAATAAATAATCAAAATGTCACAAATTGCCATAAACACATCAAGTACTATGTGAAATAATATGAATGAGTGTGTAAAGTATATAGTGTGTGTGTGTATGTGAATGTATTACATTATCATTATATATTTATCATCAATAAAAAAAAACAAAAAAAAAGAATTAATAGGAAATAATAATAAATAAGAAAAAAGGAAAAAAAAGAAAGAGGAAGGAAGGAAGGAGGTATGACACCATTTGCATTATTCAAGTTCAAGTTCCCTAACTGACCCCCTGTCCTCGCCCCCCAAACAATCCAATAACAATTTCTTGAAAAGAGTTCTGCTGTGCAAGAAAATATCAATATCAATTAACCTTTTGTTATAAGTTTCAGCAAATATAAGAGATATTTAATTAATCTTGAATTAGCTTATTTTAAAGTTAAGTCATTCAGTAGGTTTATTAGATATGAAAAATAATATAAGAACAAGTTAATATGTAAAAGAATTTGTTTCATCAGACCTTGTTGTATCATTACGACCATTATCGTCGCTTGTAGCGTTCATGATGATAAATGTCGTGTGGTGTGAGCTTTTCACACGTTTAGAACTGCGGGGGTCGAAAATTATCTTACTATAATATGTAAATGTTGTAGAAAGGCATTTCGTGGTAGGTATTTTTATGAGCTAGAATTTATATTTTCTTATAATTTTGCTTTAATTCTAACATTATATGTTTTATTTTGTGTATTTTGTTATCCGTTTGCATTTAGAAAGGGACGGGATCTCTTGCAACTAAGACAAGCACTTCACTGTCACAAGGTTTCATCTCATCAGTCATCGAAAGTCGGCTATCATTATTGTGATTTTTATCTTGTTGACTGCTGTCCGAAACAAGGGTCGGCTACTTATCCCAAACCACTCCCTGAGGTTCTTGAGCGTTCCTTGAATGTCGATAATCTTCATTACTTAGGCTGTGTCCCAAATACTCTAGCGCAAGACTTTAACCTGCAGCAATCGATCAAATATCTGTCCACAATGGTATCGTCCGGTAATCGAGTGCGTTACGTAAACCAATGAATACATTACTGGTTTCAATTATGGTAATGTTGAGCATTGGCGTCTTACACCCACTCTGCAAGCGACTACGTTTTTTCTTTTTACATAAATATTAAGACTGGCAAATCACCACGACTTACATTAATATTGAGACTGGCATGTAACCACTAGTTTAAATAAATATCGAGACAGATAAGTCATCACCGCCAGTTTACATAAATATTGAGACTCACAAGTCACCACCACTTGTTTAAATAAATATCGAGACAGATAAGTCATCACCACCAGTTTACATAAATATTGAGACTGACAAGTCACCACCACCAGTTTAAATAAATATCGAGACAGATAAGTCATCACCACCAGTTTAAATAAATATTGAGACTGACAAGTCACCACCACCAGTTTAAATAAATATTGAGACTGACAAGTCACCACCACCAGTTTAAATAAATATTGAGACTGACAAGTCACCACCACCTTTTTTGTTTTACAAAAATTTACAGTTTGAATTCTAAGCAATTTTGTTTTTATAATTTTATTTAATCGCCAGAATTTATCATTTCAGCCAAATAAATACCTCATAGAAAACAGATGAAAATTCGATTTAATTTAGGCCCAATTGAATTCGAATGATAATCGATTTTATGATAAAGAGTGGTGAGAGATAAATCTTTTGTATAGTCCCGTGGGTGTTTTAGATAATACGATATTAAACAGCTTCTGCAATTGACGACCTTAGATAAATTCATTAGTTTCATTAACTCTTGCGTCACTGCGGGCCGTGCTGTCACATGTTAATAACTTATTACAAATATTCAATAGTATAAATATTTACTGTCTTCGTGGTCTACAGGTTACTAGTAAGTCCATGGATTTAGACGCAGAGGTATCGGGTTCGATTCCTGGTCAGAACACAATATGTAATTTTAATAATTTGTGATATTCCTCGAATTTCTTTGCATTTATGAACGAGTATGATTACTGGATCCAATCCGAAAGCTGCACGACGTATTGGACCGTGGGGGCCAAGCGCTAAGAAGTTCCTTAAAGAACTTTCTAAGCGGCTAGTTAACGCTGTATGTGACAAGAGGGCTGGCAGTTTTTTCGCGCAGCAAATCAGCATCGCTGTGCAGCGGGGGAATGCTGCGAGTGTTTTTGGCACACTGCTACATGATCAAGTCATGGGGGAATATTTTTAAATATAGTTTAGATTTTAGTTTTATTTTTAATTTAGTTTATATATTTTTATTAGCTTTTATTTTAAGTAAAGTTCGTTTAGCTAGTAAAACCTATTTACGTAAAAGTAGCTATCGGTGGAAACTTGTTAATAGCGATTATTTGCCTATATTTTTATATACCTATATATTTTTTCATGTAGTTGTAAGTTGTCCTTAAAAATTAAGTAAATAAAAATAAAATGATTGCTTTAATGGTGAAAGAAAACATCGTCACATGAAGGAAATTCGTAGTCACATGTCGTGCGTCGATTCAATTTGAAAAGTAGTAAAATAAATTCATTACATTTAGCAAGTACTAATTTGGCACTTGACTGAAGAAACTTAAACGCCATGTTTCGATTTTGGAACCGATAACAAATAACATGCGAGTAGTTAGGGCGGCCACATACAGTCGATAAATCGTTCCGAAATATCGTTGCGGGATTCCGCAAACACATCAAACGTAATTTATTTTCGTTCGGAATGACATGCTCGGTATACGCTAGGCTATGATAATGAAAATATTTAACCATTTGCCATCTGATTTAAAAGCAATAAATTTAAGAGATTTTGAAAAAAACAACTGCCTCCGTGGTATAGCGGTTAAATCCGTGGATTTAGACTCGGAGGTACCCGGTGCGATTCCTGGTCGGGACACAAAAATATTTATTAATGTTTATAAATACATTTAATTAATATTTAATTTATTTGTGTTAATTCTCGAGTTTGGTACGCTGGAGACATCGACGAGCTTGCTTGCCACTTGTCATGATTGGCCTTGTAAACTTGTAAAGTTGGCTAAATGTGAATCCGCTTATTTATAAGCGTGGTTTCTGACGACGCCGAAAGGGAAACGGTCGTGATGATACTATACAACTGAATTTTTTTTAAAAAAGTAATCGGATATACCATTCAAATAAGAATTTCTTTGTGATGAATTTAAGTAAGTAAATTAAATTATTATTATTACCTATTCTTGGACATGACTTAAATATAAATGATTGATCTGTAATTTATATTTCTATTTCTCATTTTTATATATTTTGACATTCATCTTCAGCCTGTGTCTCTCCACTGCTGGATATAGGCCTCCCCCAAGGCTCGCCACTGCACGCGGTCTTTTGCAATCCTCATCCAACCCCCACCAGCGACCCTCCTCAGGTCATCCGTCCATCTGGCGGGGGGTCGTCCCACTCTGCGTCGTCCCGTACGTGGTCTCCACTCCAGAACCCGTTTGCCCCATCGGTCGTCGGTTCTGCGGCAGATGTGTCCGGCCCATTGCCACTTCAGCTTGCTAATTTTGAATGCTATGTCAGTAACTTTGGTTCTCTGACGAATTTCAACGTTTCGAATTCTATCCATCAGAGAAATACCAAGCATAGCTCTCTCCATAGCTCGCTGAGCGACCTTGAATTTGTGAACCAGACCCACTGTCAGTGTCCACGTCTCTGCTCCGTACGACATTACGGGGAGGACGCACTGGTTGAAGACTTTTGTCTTCAAACACTGTGGTATGGACGATGAGAAGATATGTCGAAGTTTCCCGAATGCCGCCCATCCTAGCTGAATGCGTCTGTCGGCTTCTTTGCTGAAGTTAGCTTAGTTATTTTGACATTATTCTAGGTCAATTGAATGTAAATTATTGCCTAATTCTAACTATATGGAAGTTTGCGTTTAGAACGGCTTTTACCGTGCAAAATATCGAACGCACAGGCTACAATGTTAATTCTGAATCGAATGAAGATTTTTGATCAAAAATATACTGTATGTAATATAGGTCCATTTTTTATAGGTGATTTTAATGCGTTCGAAATTCCGAATCGATATTTCGAATCAGTTTTGCGAATCGGAAATCCGACTGTATGTGGCCGGCCTTAATCGGTAATTAATTACACGCATCCTTTGTTATTTGCCGCCTTACAATGTTGCTCACCTTTTTTGGTTTATGGAGCTGGTTTCAGTTTCATCATATACGTTACAGTCCCTACAATACTATTTTAGACTTCTAGAATAATAATAAAAAAATGCTTATGACAAAGACATTAAATATACTGCGTGGAATTTATTAAAGAGCAAATATATTATGTTATAATCTAGAATAAAAATAAAGAGCGACGTATTTTTTATTTTAATTATTGAGTAATAAAATCTTAAGTTAAGGTGAAGAGAAGGTTTCCTAAAAATATCACAACTCATACAAAGCCTAAATGTGACGATCGCGCAAACCATGACTTACGTCATGAAAATTACATTATACAATAAACTACCTGAGATTATAACCAAGTGAATTTAAAACAAAATTGAAACTCTTTTTCCAAAATAATGCTTTTTATAACCTGTCAGAATTTATTGACATGCCTTTGACGGAAAATTCGTTTAAATAGTTGTATAGTTTTAACGTATTATGCCTTCTACTGTATTGTGTTCCTAATGCTCCTTAGTCTACGATGCATGGTATTTAGCATTATTGTTATTATTTTAAAATTTGTTAACTGACATACCAAAATATAACGATTGTTATATAGGTGAAATATACAAATAATTCTTTCTCGCTCTATGTCGTCTCTCGGCTGTGAGCGAGATCAACTAATAATAACACTCTCCAGCCTTTAGGTATTTATCACGAAAACAAGGGTTTTGTCATTTAGACGTACATAGTTTGCTATTCCACGCGAAATGTCTTCGTGCAGAATCTTATTTTAATCTAAGCCTACCAATACAATCGTGCATCACACATACTTAAGTCGATCGCTTGTAGTCAATTATGAGGTAGATCACCAGCAGTTTAACTCTGAGCATCCCTGATTTAGAAGTACATAAGTCAGAAGGACGTGTGAGCAATTGTAGATTTCCTTTAGTGGTGGGCGTTGCAAAGACTACCCGTTTTTAAGAACAGTTTTATGTTCTTCGACGATAGAACCGTTTTTAGGTAATGTAACCCATACAGTCTTCGTTGCGCTACTATTCAGTCGTACTTAATCATAATAAATCATCAGCCTCTAACACTAATGACGGCCATTCGAGCCGGAACCCGAAACGTGTGAAACTTTACTGGGTTTATCGGCATGAACGGTGGATACTTCCCTGCCGCGGCAGACTGAGGATTTCCACCATCAGTCCGCCTACCACCTTGTTGCCTTAATTGTATCCGACGATCGGCTGTACGCAGAATATCTCGACTGGCTGGAGACGGAGTTGCGTTGCGGCGCTGAGCTAGGTCCGGCGATCTGCGGATCGGCCGTCCCACTCGCCGCAATTTGGGCATCTGCATCTCGATTGCGCGTATATTGTCGAGTTTCGTACACCATTTTGCACTAAATTCACTCGCGGATTGATAGCACTACTTATTTGCCGGTCGAAGGACCACTTATGTTGCCTGTAGGACTGTATAAATCTGGTTTTTTCTGTAATGAAGCATAATTTCCTTCGTATTCGTTTATTGCCTGAATTATGTCTTTTTTGTATCAAAAACATCTGTCAAACTAGACATTGCTACTATTTTTAATGGTATCTAAATCAGCCTCTCCGGCACACACCTATTCAAATTTTTAATATAAGCAACCATTTGTTGGAAGCTGTAATATTTCCTGGAAAAACGTAGGATAACTAAAAGCGTTTCCATGGAACCTACGTTTTTTTCTTACGGCCGCCGCACCGTCTTAAGATCAGTTGCAACAAAAACCGTTTTTGTATTCCGTAAAAACTTTTCAAAAAAATCGTAATCGTCTCACCACTAATTTCCTTGGCTATAGCGATGATATGCAGCAAATGCTATTACCGACCATTCATCATGCTGTAGCCGCCACTTTGCCGCCTGCACTAGATAACACATGGCTAATAACTAAATCCTAATACAGACTAACATCGTCTACGAATAATCTCTGTAAAATTGTTTAATTATTTGATAATTTTTGCAATTTTACACCGTAAACTAGAATATATTTTAAGCAGCTGCTTGACCGGGCGGCGTTATACAAGTGATCTAATTGTCAGAGAAAAAACCTTCAGGTGGTCGCAGTGTCACAAGTCGTGTTTAGATATTAACATTATATCCAAGGATCATCTTACATTTTTTAATCAGTTATTCAATAAAAAAAAAATGTTCCAGTCGGATTTTTTATATAGCGGCCTTTTTATATTCAAGGAACATTATGTTTAATTTTTCAATCAGTTATTTAATAAAAAAATATTCCAGTCGGATTTTTTATGTAGCAGGTTTTTTATATCCAATAAATATCCTTGGATATAAAAAATATTTATATATAAATATCGGGGACACAAAAATATTTATTAATGTAAATAAATACATTTAATTAATATTTAATTTATTTGTGATATTTCTCGAGTTTGGTACGCTGGAGACATCGACGAGCTTGCCACTTGTCATGATTGGCCTATAGTAATGTTGGCTAAACGTGAATCCGCCTATTTATAAGCGTGGTTTCTGACCACCCCGAAAGGGAAACGGTCGTGGTGATACTTTACTTTTACTGAAATGAATAGTAATATGAACACAGCTTTACATTTCATCGGCGGTATTGGCGAGTTGATTATTGGTTAATTGAGACATTTTTTATGATGAAGCAGTCTGTATGGCGGCTCGTGAGGTAATCATAGGATGGGAGACGATTTATTGTGCGTGCCACTTTTATTTTGTTGCGTTCTGATAGGGTAAAGGCCACAGTTCTGAGTCACTAACGAATTATGAGCAAATGGCGAAAACGTGCTGAAATCCATTGTTTTTGATTTGTACGACTTTCATATGAGCATAGTAAATAATCGCAAAGGCAAACGTTGTTAGAAAAATCTCACGCCAATCGGCGTTTGTCATGCCGCATAACCTTGTTATTTAGGCAAGTTTGAAAAATTATACGCAATAATTTAAAATAAATAATATAGGTAATACTCAATTATCACAAAAAATACTAATAAAATAGTAGACATAACGGGGGGGAGGTAATTCTTTAGCTGTAGAGATATTTATTTATTTAAAACATTTATGTAAGCTTGCCATGCTGATATTTATATAAAAATAACACCGCTTGAAATAAGCCTTACCGAATGACGTATTCAGCTAAAAGTTGTTTGTCCTTAGAGATAAAGGGGCCCCAGTATTAATAGTAGTAAATAGTAAGTATATTAACAATAATTTAAACTTAATTGGGCTTAATGTTCTTATAGACAAGCTTGACTCTTATTTTAATTGTAAAACGAGCATTAGCAAGCATAACCTGTCAAATATGACCTAATAATAGAGCGCTAATGTACGAGTCAGACGCTATCGTAAGTACAGCAAGTTATTGGCAATGGCCTGGAGGTGCCGGGAAGTGGGGCACTTACCCTGTATCTAACGAGATTGGCTCGCTTGTGAGGTGAGAAATCATCAGTTTATGGTATAGCCGGCTATTAATTACAACTACAATGTTTAATATGACCACTATTCATACACATACCCTAATAAGGTTTTAAAAAAAATATCTAAAACTTGGCTTGTTTTTGATTTGACTATTAAGATTGGTCCATTCTTTAACCACGCAGTGGGATATTTCCCTGAAGTCGCTGTCGGAAACCAGCAGATAGTGCTGACAGATACATGGGTTCTAGGACAAATTATGTCCTTATCTCGCAGTATGTTATTCTATGGAACGGGAAGGTACGAGAATGACGTGGAATTATTGCTTTATTCATATCAGTTGACCCGGCTTTGGCCGTGTAATATAGTACAAAAAAATCCTTTGGGGGCTGTATGGTAACTTTAACGTTGAATTAAAAAATAGTAGATTCTGTTATTAATTGTCACTTTCAGCACGCGTTATGCTCACTTAAAACTATCATTTTCCGCTATTTTAAAGGTCGCCCATGGGGTTGCAACCTCAATATCATTAGTTAAAACGTAAATATTGTCCGCGGCGCGTTTATTATTATTTTAAGTACATTTATATTTATTAAAATAAGATTGTGGCCGCAAACCTGTGGAACAATTTGCCGGTAGAAATACGTCAAGTGCCCAACAATTACTAACACATTGTTTAAACAGTTCCTCACAGTGTAAGTATTATATGTAGTGTATATACCTAATATATTTATGGTATGTAGTTATGTGTACATATTAGTATGTATTTTTTTTATATAAGAATATATAAGTAGGTATATAATATTTGTTGAATTATCCTATAATTGTATAATACTGTTACTTTCATTGCACCTATATTTGTTCAAATTTGTCCCTAAGGTTTGGCTGTCAGAGAATGTCTACGGGCATTAAGTCCGCCTTTGTGCTTTGTGCAATAAAGTTTTTAAATAAATAAATAAATAAATATTTTTCTATATAGATATAATATATTTTTTATTTATTTATATTCTATATATTTAGATTTAATTAGAATTAGGTACCTATTATTATATTTAATGGTTGCACCTACCTCACAACACAAATGCCTAGCAGCGCGGCATTAGGCCCGCCTCTTGTACATAGTGCAATATAGTTTTAAAAAAAAAATAATGTTACATTCACATTATAGTTTTATAACATACATTAATTTATTATTTAAATTGGCAAAATAAAAATAAGAAATAATTTATAAACGAACGCATATGAAACGTTAGTTGCTGTGCTAAGGCCAAAGAAATTAAATATCAAGACAGGGCAAGAAGTCAAACAGTATGATAATCTCAGCTAGGCTAATAATGGTCGTGTTCGACGTGCACTTTTAAGCTGTAACAAAAGTAAAGTATCATCACGACCGTATCGTATGTCTCTAGCGTACCAAACTCGAGATATATCACCAATTAAATAAATGATTGTTTCCCGATCAGGAATCGGACCCGGTACCTCCGAGTCTAAATCCACAGACTTAACCGCTAGGCCACGGAGGCAGTACTTTTAAACTGATTATATTATTTTGCTGTTTCATTGACAATATGCCGACCTGCGTGGTACTGAAGTGTAAAACAAGTTCTTGTTCGACAAGTCAATCTCGAATCAGTTATATTGAAATAATAAAATAACGTATGATAATGGCAACCGATGTCCGCTCTATCTTATTTGATCTCTTTGGCTAAGGTCTAATTTTTTATTTTTATTTTATTTTATTTTATTATGGCACAAACAGTCATTACAAATGAAGTTATATAATTTAAAAAGAATACATAAAAGAAGACCTTTAGGGCCAATAGTTAAACAAATTGTAAGCAGTTAATTATGAATATTGAATATTAAATTAAGACAATATTTAAAAATTTAAAAGAAAGAAACAACAAGGTATGATATAGTAATAACAAGTAAGTTAAACAGTTACAGTTTTAATTTTATTTTGGATAAGTCTCTTAAAGGTGGCTGGTGAGGTATTAAATATATCTATTTCAGAAAAATGGTTATTATACAATGTAAGAGAGCGAATTATAAACCTATTTCTAGTGTAGTTATTTAGGGCTCGCGGTGGAACAAAAATATTAGCATAACTATGTTGAAGTTTCTTATTTCGTGGTATACGAATAAGCAAACGTGAACGGGCTACGAATGGAATTCTTTTTAGGATATCAGGGCAATTAATTTTGTTATTAAGTATTTTATGTAAGAAACACATGTTAAATTGAATTCGTCGATGACGAAGAGATGTCAACCCATAGATCCCCAACAAATCATCATACTTGGATTTTGTTTCACCTTTACGGTAATTTAAATTCTTTAAGAATTTGGCTTGTATATTTTCAATTCTATCCATATGACACTGGTAGAAGGGATTCCAAATAATACAAGCAAAATCTAATACAGACCGAATAAATGCAAAATATAATATTTTTAAAGTTAAGGTATTTTGAAACGGTTTGGTGACTCTGTTTATGAAACCAAGGCTTTTAAAACCGCGTTGTATTATTTTGTCAATGTGCATATTAAAAGACAACTTGTCATCCATTATTATTCCAAGATCACGGGTGCTCTGAACCCTTTGAAGAGTGTAGTTGTTAAGTGTGTATCTAAACTGTATAGGGTTTTTTTTGCGAGTATAACTTACAATATGACATTTATCAGCATTCAAATATAATTGATTAAGTGAACAATAGTTGGCAAAAGCTGATAAAGCAGACTGCAATTGCAATTTTCTATTTATTTAATAATTTAAAAATATTTATTTTAGGAATAAGCTAAATTCAGTACAAATATAATGATTCGATGAAGGGAATCAGTAATTAGTGCTAATTATAATAGTATAAAGATTATTCAATAGGATACTTATAGCTTATTATTTGTGTAAATAACATATATATTAGATACTATACAATCCAACTAAAACTGGGATGGAACCTTATCACAGTAAATTGAATTTTTACGAAATATTTTAAATGTTCCCATTGTCACTTTTACAAGGTTGCATCTAGAGAATACAATCCCGAGCATGCTTTTCATGGGGTTACCCCGGGATTAGACTAAGACATTTTCTCAAAAGTTCCTCCACTCAACATTTCCTTTCAGCTGTCAAACGAAAATTAAGTAGCTATAATTAAAAATGGCGTCTAATGTACCAGCTTACGGCTGACCTTTGAAATAAAACTGTCGGATCGGCTCTATTTTTACCTTTAATCGTAACTATTACAGAAACTTTAGTAGATTTTTATAAAAACGAAAGTAACCATTTTCGACGAACGAAAACTAGTTTTCCTAGAAACGGTTTTCGTTGCAACTGAGACAATGCGACAACCGGAAGAAAATAACTTAGGTTATCAAAACTAATAAACTTCTGGAAACGGTTATAAAATATACTTTATGTCAGTTAAAACCATAAAAGTTCGTTACGTAAAATTTTTTTAGGTATGTAAGTAATTCAAGTTTTTATTATTTAGAAATAAGCTACGAGTATATTTTTTTTGTAGGTATATAAATAATATGATAAGGACTATTTTTCATTTACATACGGGGTTACATATTTCTATAATACAGAAAAGAACTGTTTTGCAAACAAAATTAACATATTATAGGAAAGAGTTGCGACAAGTAGGTACGAATGGTTATCGCGCAACGAAAACTAAAAGCGGTTCAATTGTAAACGGGAAAACGGTTCTTAATAAAAGGTATTCTTGCATCGCCCACTACTCAATGTGCCTCAACCTCCACTTAAATAAACACTAGTATGTTTTTTTTTGCAAACTACACATTTATAAAATCAACAGAATTAAATAAAGCCTAGAGGATGAGTGATTTTAAACTAGACTATCTGTGGAAACAGTTAGCACATTAGTGACCTCCACGGCCGTGCTCGGCGATATATGGGTCGTTTCCTAGCCGTGCTATCTCCCAGATAACCTGGTCTGGGTCTTCCTGTTCTCAGGATATGTCCAGTTGTCTCATAAACAACTATTTAACGTTCTACAATAGATATAACTAAAATAGACTAAAATAATACGTTTTTATTCACACTGGGCCAGACATGTGACACACGACGTGTGGGCGTGCCACGTGATGGTACTCGACATCCAGGAATGGGAGCATCTGACGTCAGCCACTTAGGACCGACTTCAATCTCTACAGGGAGGGATTGCAACCCTCAAAACGGGATCCCCCACCTCGGTTCTCTCTCGGTTCAATTTCGGTGGTACGCTTTTCTGTAAATCCAAAAAGGTACGCGGTTTGAACCCCGGCATGTTTCAATAAGCAATACTTTTCTTACTTATATTTGTCCTAGATTTACAACACCAGTTTCCGTGCCTCGGAGTGTCTAAAACCAACTTTTGAAATCGTTAAAAAGAATTGGCATTAAAATTGACATTAGACCCTCGCCAACAGTGGAGGTCTGGGGGCTGTGATCAATATATATATATATATATAGTCATAGTAAAATGGGATAAATGATTTGATGTGATTATAGTAATTATAGTACTGGATAAGCAAAACATAATTTCATTAAAATATTAGGTATTAGGAACAAGACATTAAAAACAAGCAAGGGCGGAATAAAAGTCAGCAGAAGAGTATTTTTTATACAAAAGGAAGCATTTAGAAATTACTAACAATAAATACTTGAATTATTCCTAATAAGTACCTATATACTCGTATATATAGCTATGCATACTTGTTAACTGCCTCCGTGGTTTAGCGGTTAAGTCCGTGGATTTAGACTCAGAGGTACCGGGTTCGATTCCTGGTCGGGACACAAAAATATTAAATAATGTATTTAATTAATATTTAATTTATTTCTGATATTTGTCGAGTTTGATACGCTGGAGACATCGACGAGCTTGCCACTTGTCATAATTGGCGGCCTATAGTTAAGTATATATATATAGTTATTATTATTATTTTCATCATGACGACCCTTACGGTCGTGGTCAGAAACCACGCCTTAGAAGCGCCTTCGCATTTAGCCAACTGTATCATGACAAGTGGCAAGCTCGTCTATGTCTCTAGCGTACCAAACTCGAGAAATATCACAAATATAAAGTATCATCACGACCGTATCCATTCCGGGGTGGTCAGAAAACACGATTTTTAAAGAAGCGGAAACACATTTAGCCAACTTTACCATAGACCCATCATGACAATGGCAAGAGGTCATCGATGTATCTAGTGTAACACCCAGAAAAGGATACGGTCGTGATGATACTTTACTTTTACTTATTTAACCGTCTACAACTATAGATTAACCGTCTAAATTCTCTTCTAGAAAAAATAACACATCTAGCTATTTTTGTGATTCTCAACTGCGCAAACCTTGGCGTGTGGATATACGCCCACTCCATAAGGCTTGCTCTGAACTTACGAAATCAAAAGGTTTTTAGTTATTAGATAAGTCTAATCTACCTTTTCATTAATAATAAGTCGCAGGCCAGGAGTTGGCAAAACTTAAAACGTTTTTTACACTAGAGTGTCTTGTTTGGGATGCCACCTGTGTCGCTTGCCACATTTCCTCTACATCAAAAAAGGCCGGTTCGGCTGCTCATACAGCCGAATACAAAAAGCACATAAAATATGATAGCATTAAACAAAGTTATAACTTTATGTCATTTGGGGTTGAAACAATTGGGGGTATATTCTCTTGATACCCACAAATTTGTGGGTAAAGAGTTTATTTTGTAGAATAGTTTTAATTTCGTAGGTATTTTTAGTTTAGTTTTATTAATCTATTTTATTTTACCAAATTAAAAAGGGTATATTTTTTATTGATTAGTGTCATTTATCCGTATTCCTTTCTTGGTAATGAAGAGTTGCGATATTTTTTCACTGGCAGCACCTCGCAGTATCGTGATAGTGATGCTATATTGTGAGATTAACAACATTGTTTCCCGACATCGAGACGACCAAAAGCTTCAGTTCCGCTGCGACCATAATACGTCATCAACTCCTGTAATTAGTTTTTATTTGTATGTCTTTTTCTTGTAATGTATAGTTGCAGTCTGCTGAAGTTTAGAGCAGACCTCCCGATGTGATGGTATCTGTAAAACTTACGAGCTCAAGTCGTGTGTTAACAGAGCGTGTGTCGAAAGGTACACATTGTTGCAAATTAAGATCGCCAGTTACGATGTTATCAATATAGACTCATTTCTTATATCTATCCAATGTTTAGTTTCGTTTTAAAGTAAATTCAATACCCTACACTAAAAACTGAAAAATAAAGCAAATTGATGCTCTTGAGATGTGGTTGGAATAAAGAACAATAAACAAAAAACAATTGACATTAATAATTAAATTTAAGAAGCTGTTAATCAAATGGTTGAAAGAACAATGTTTTTATAATATCCAGGATTTTTTACATTATAAGTGTTGACATATAATTTTAGTTGTTATTTGACATATCATTATGGTAGGATACAGCTGGACTGTAAAATTGTATTATTCTATATTCTGTGCAATAAACGATTTTAAATTTGAATTTAAATGTGTAGCCCCTACACGGAGTCCTGGACCTCCACTGCTGCAGATGGGCCTTACAGAAAAAATATGGAGAATATAGCCTACACTAGCCACGATGGATGACAATTTTTAATGACAATTTATTAACATTTCCACATTTGGTATTAGTGAAACCGGGACCGCGTGCTCTCCGAGGCATAGGAACAGAAATCTATGAAAAATTAAATTCGTATTATGTACAATGTACAGAATATTAGTCCTAAACACGTAATTTATTCACATAATATTTGTTTATAACTGAGCTGCAGATCATCAAATTCCAAGTGTTGCGGAATTTGATGCTTTTCATGAAGTAATTCGCGTCAATATCCTCCAAACGGAGTTTACAGCTCGGAAAAAACCGCAAAAACAAATAAAACTGCAACTTCTGCACAATATATATTGGTTTCCATAATTGTTCACATTGTAGCACATTAGTAAACAAAATAAAACTTTTGACTAACAATATCCACAGTAAAGTAATTTACAAATCAAAAACTCGCACTAACATGTCCGCGCAAAATGGCGCGAAGAACTCCCCTTTGAGTTTTTGAGACTTGTATCGTCGAACCGTCGTTGCTCGAGGCCAAAATTTTGCGTCCATACATCCTTACTCGACTTCCAAATATGGTGAGGAAAATAAATAGGGATAAGGAAGCAGGAATTTTACCTAATCGGCCCAAACACAACCTAAGTGTTAAGTTACGAAAGAGAAGTTAAATTGCTCTAGTGGTCGATAACCCAAGAAAGAGATTACAAAATTGTTTTTATTATAAGAGTAATCGGACACCATAATCGGTTCAATTAAATAGAAAGTGACAAAAATGTGAGCGCGGTAGGTGCCGGGCTCCGGGCGCCGCTCATGGACCAGATTATAGGCTAGGAGCTAACGGTACGATTATTGTTTCCTTTCATACTAGTTTTTTATCATCTTGAACACAGCGTCCTAGACCTCCACTGTTGGAAATGGGTCTTTCTGAAAGTCTGAAAAATTTGGCCTACACTCGTTGGACACGACAGATATTTTTTTATGACATCTTATTATTGTTCCACATGTTGCTATTAGTGGAACCAGGACCATTGGCGACGGCTTACCGTGCTCTCCAAGGCATACATCTCACTCCGGTACATGCTGGGGTTCGTATTGACCTTTATAGGATTTTTAAAGCCGAGCCACCCCCGTTCTTTTTATTTTATTACAGTATAATAAAAATATATGATAATTGGCATTTGCCTCAAATTGTAACTTTATTTATTTAGAATTTAAAAAAGTAGTTAATTCATAATAAATACGAAATACCTCTGTAAAAATTTACTTTATCTCTCCAATTCCGTTTTTAATCGACATACCGCCGAACATATCTGACAGCTCCAAGCAATTGGATGCGTCTTAACTATGATTTCTAAGAATACGTTCAAGATGCAAAAGAATAGGTGAACTTGCATTTTTTTTTACATTTTTAAACACATTTACCATATATAGATTTGTTATTATTGTTGATTATTGTCTAGTGACTTTTCTAAAAGCTAGCCTTTAGGATAGTGAGCAGGGTATAGCTATAGATTTCTAATTAAAAAAAGTAAATATAAAATTATATTAATAACGTGGACGCGTCTTGCTTTTTGTAAAGTGTTATTAAAGCCTAAAGTTTTTTTTACAGGCAGTAGGTATTGTAGGTATTGTTGTATAAATAAAATGTATGTAATAAAAATAAACCGTGATAAACATTTTGTAAAGTGTGTAGGTATAGGTTATAACATATTACATTGATGTTCCGTTTGTTTTCATATAGTCTTGAACGTCTGTTAGAATTTCATAGTTCATTGACAAGACGCAATATATTTGTTAGAACTGTGAAAACTTTGCTATGAGTTGGACAAATATACTGCAGCAAGCGTTTAAAATCATTACATACCACCGTCTCTCGGCCTACCTAGCTCGAGATATGCATCCGTGATGCTGTTGATAAACCTATGATTGAGATGTACTGCTGGTTCTCTCCATCATGGCCGTTATGTGGAAAGGATAAGGGTCATTATTCCCTGCAGGTGGACTAACTGTAAAGGATGTGCCTCAGCGGGGTGCTGATCAAAACATTACCTTTAGCCGTCAATCGTCAAACATACATGATGGGAATTATTCTCCATTTAACAGCTTGTTTCATCATCTTTACATCGATACAATCTTTATAATAATAAATAAATAAATAAAATCATTTATTAACAAAAACTTTATTTACATTTATTTATGTAAATATTTATGTATGTTTATAAATGTATATTTTGTGTATGTAAATTTATTTATTTTCATTACTTTTTAATATGACATATGATATACCCAGTGAAAGGTATAGCAACCTTTACATTTAGTTTAATATTTATTCTTTCCTTCTAACTCTGCACCCCACAATTTCTTATGTCGTTCTCCCAAAGGTTAGCTGTTAGAAAATATCTACAAGGTATTAAGCTCGCCTATGTACTTCATTTTATTTTGTATATTTTAATGTGCAATAAAGATTTTTATTATTATTATTATTTACCCTGAAAAAGTATTTTATAAATACATCTTTCAAACAAAAAGACATCATTCATCTTTATGGGGATTTGGGCTAAATTGCATTCACAGTTATACCGCATGTAATTGTCAAAAGACCAAATGAGAATGCTCATTTTTCTTCGAGAAAAACTTTTTTTACGTTAATAATTACATAGTTTCGATCTCGCTGATTTGAAATCAAATGTGTTATCTATAATAAAGTACCTGATCATAATAAAGAACCTAATCATATAAATAGTTCTTTGTAACTATTTCATACATAAATTTTAACCAATTGACTATTTAATTAAATTATACTTTAATACTGGGGTAAAAGAGATGTTGTAATTAAATTTTAAAAAGACACAATTAATTGTTATGATTATTGAATTGTATTTAGTTGGGGCACGCTGCAAAAAAGTTGGTGTCAGTTTACATTCTAAATACTTATAATTATGATGTACAGAAATTATATATATATATATATATATGTCACATAATTAATAAATTTATAAAACAAAAAATAATAATAAAAAAATAAATAATCGAATCGTGGACCTTGCGCGCCACAAGGTACCAAATTCGAGAAATATTAATTAATAATTACTGTGCCCGACCAGGACAGGATCCTAGTCCTAGCCAGTAATTGAACGAAATCTAATAAATTAGTCAATATTTGCTTACCTATCACAATAATAATACTTTCAATTAATTATTATGTCCGGACATGAAATTAACGATCTCTGTTACTTCTAAATCAGTCACACGTCAGTTTAGCCGCCGCGGCTGATTGGCGCAAATACGACAGGCGCATGCGCTGAAAATCCAACACGACTTGTATAAATAATTTGTTCAAATAAAACTATTACGGATTAATCGACTGTGTTTTGATAAAATAACACAAAAATATCCATATATTTATAATAATAATAAATACGTTTATTTCAAAATAATATAGAGCTCGTTAGTGGTTAGTAACAACGTATTATTAAAACTATGTTACTGTTGTTAGTACCTTATAACTATCTACTTTGATTATTACAACTGATGACTGTCTCCATCCAGTGTTCTTGGATGGGACAGTCAAACCGTGCAGCAATGGTTTTCAGAACACTGCTGTGACTACTTCTCAAGCGCTGCAGCAGTGAGACCATTTTCTTGCGGCGGATCGCGAGAAGTCATCTGTCCGCGCCTCCGCGAACATACCCGACGCACTGCAGCGCCTCGGCAGTCCCAGCAGCATTCTGAATGCATTATTGTATTGCACGCGCAGGACGTTGTAGGCTCGGCGCGTATACGTCACCCACAGACCGCTCGAGTAGAATGATTGGCAGAAGGCCTTGAATAGGGTTATCTTGACTGGTTCAGTACATCGAGCAAACCTGCGTGCGAGCATATTGCTCCTTACCGCCAACGCCCTGCGCTCCCTCTCAATATCCTCATCATCACATAGGTCACTTGTCATGACATGCCCTAAGTATTTGAACCTGTCAACCAGCTGTAGTGGAGCTCCACCGAGGAATACTGAAGGCTGTGTTGTAACAAAACCCAGTCTCTGTAATACTCGACAATGCGTTTTAAATTGTTTAAATTAAAAAAATCTTTAGACATAGCACTTCTGCTTACCTCCGTGGTTTAGCGGTTAAGTCCGTGGATTTAGACTCAGAGGTACCGGGTTCGATTACTGGTCGGGACACAATAATTTATTAATATAAATGAATACATTTAAATATTATTTAATTTATTTGTCATATTTCTCGAGTTTGGTACGCCTGGAGACATCGACGAGCTTACCACTTGTCATTATTGGCCTATAGTAAAGTTGGCTAAATGTGAATCTGCTTATTTATAAGCGTGGTTTCTGACACGGTCGTGATGATATTATACTTTACCGCACTTCACAAAACATAAAGGTAAGTAGCTATAGTAAGCGAATCTATACACTTGGCCAAATTAACATAGTTTATTACTGATACTTAGGTGTCAAATTAACAGAAGAAATTTAACTAAAAGATACAGATAATAATTTATTACATAAATGAAATAAATTAAAGAATTCAAACATTTGACATTTTAAAAAAAAGCTGCTTTACCTACAGAAAAATGTACTCTAATGAGTGAGTAAGAAAATAATGTACCTACACATTTGATTATACTCTTACACAGGCAACGACGCGACATGTAAAAATAAATTTAAAAAAATACCAATAAAGATAATGAAGTGAAAAACAAACGGCAATGAACTTAAAACTGGCAGTTAATCACAAAGTCGTGGTTAATTTAGAGTTCCCCTGTGAGAACAAGAAATTCCTTAAAATGTTGTCGTTTCATTAATTTCGCTAGAACGCTAGATTTATGCAAATTCCATTAACTAGAGATGTGTTTAATTTTATCTCTGACGTTCATTTTAGATCAGAGAGCTGTTTCTGTTGTTTATGCAACTCCATTTAGTAATTACAATTACAAAAATAAATAATGTCAAATTCACTTTATGTAAATGTACATATGTATGTATATACTATATTATATATACATATATCCTACTAGCGCAGTGGTGGCTCGGTTGTAAGAACGCGTTCCTTAATTCCTACAAAGGTCGGTTCAAACCCCCTCGGCAAGTACTCGTTATATCGTGTATAGGCATAGAAGACGAACAAACATACATTCATACACATACACACAAAGCTTCTTTCACATTTATAATATTAGTATAGGTTTATCCTCTTACGCATAATCTGTTTGTTAATTTGCACTTATCTCGCTAATTGTGCTTAAAAGGATGGAGTATTGTTCATTATTTCTGTTTATGACACAGTTTACGTAAGTTAGTGTCTATTTCTAACTATCATCTTGACCTTATCTCTTTCGGGGTGGTCAGAAACCACGTTTGTTGAGGATTGGAATAATCTCCCGTTATCTCTAGCTCGCTAGATTTGTCTACTTTAGCTCCTCTCTCAAAGCGCCTTCATAGGGAGTGACCTCCCCTGATTCGGATCCTGAAGATGCTTGTAGGATCCGTTGTTAGCCCGACTTATTTATATTAGCTAGAACGACAAAGAAAAAACGCCTCCAGATCTCTCGCAATTATAGAATTTCGCACGAACCACGGCTCTCCTAATACCACCCTGAGCGATATGTTCTGCTGACTCTGGATCTTGTCCCTCTTGGTTTTGGCCAGTAGGTGATTCTAAATTGGTGCAGCATATTAGTCGGGAACGGATAATCATCAGGTATATCCTTCACCTGCAGCTTCAACCTTATCGGCAAACAGGACTTTATGCAGGTCATCTTGCCTATTCTTAACGTCCTGTTGATGATGCAGCCCAGGTATTTGACGGTAGGAGTTCACTCGATGACAGTGTCCCCGAAGCTGTAGTTGTAGAGGCAGCCGGCATCTAGACGTCACCAAAGCAGCAGTTTTGACGACATTGATTGATTGATTGTCACCTGTAGGTACAACGCAGGAAGGAGATCCCTTCTGGAATGTATTAGTAGCAACAAATAGGCTTGGAGAACAGCTAAAGTAGGCGACTGCTTGACAAGAAAGCTCTTACTTGATGTTAAATATTAAACCTTGGAAATAACGTTTATTATGTTTTTAATAATCTCGTACTATTACGCCTGCATTAAAACACATACATTTACTAGTCGTCACCAAAACTTCTAGAAAGTTGGCAATAGGCTGAAAATCCACGACGATCGATTAACCTCGATGCAGATAAGCTAACAGGCCCGTCCATAATGTAATGCGCCATTATAATCACATAAATAACTTCATCAGTACAAGGCAAAACTATAATTATAAGTAAACGCCCAGTAAGGCTTAGTTCACATTATTTTTATTTATTTATTATTAATAGAAAAACTTACAGCTTGATAATAACATGAATATAGTCCAATTACGATAACGCGTTTTAAATTTGCAGTTATCACCTTAGAGTTTTAAAATGTTTAGTTTTTCAAATAAACATCATTCAAGTATGTAAATAGAATATTTATTTTATACTATTATAATCTAAGATACGTAAAAGAGCAACCTTCACAGATCTCTTATTCGAATGAAATCAACTTTTTATAAAAAATATAAAACATTCTGTATTATATTGGCTGATATTGTCGCTTATAAGGGTCAAATTTTAGGAAGTATAATGTTAAAAAAGAATAATGCAAATCTGTGGAACAATTTGCCGGTAGAAATTCGTCAAGTGCCAAACAGATCACTTCAAAAAGATGGTATACTCACATTATTTAAACAGTTCCTCACAGTGTAAGTAGGTATTATATGTAGTGTATAATATATATAGTATGTAGTATTGTGTACATATTAGTACTTATGTATCTGTCTATATAGATATACTTAGATTTAACTTGAATTACCTTTTAATCTATTTAATGGTTGCACCTACCTCACAACACAAATCGTTTCATTGTCCCAAAGGTTGGTTGCTAGAGAATGCCCAGCGGCATTAAGCCCGCCTCTTGTACATAGTGCAATAAAGTTTTTAAATAAATAAATAAACATATTATAAAATATATTAATATTAAAATATTCGGGTTTGATTCCTGTCTAGAATAACAGTTGTATAATATTTTACAATTTTAACGCAAGCTCAGACGTAAATAACAGAATCCACTAATAACGTTGTCCTTAAAATAATGGAATTTCATACAAAAACATTTTCTCCTTTTCCTCGGTGTATGTCCGCCTTAAGGTAAATTAAATGAGTTTAGCCTCGTGTGACTTTGGCATGAGGTAGTCCATAAATTGAGAATTAATACGAATATCGGACCAAGTGGACGGGCCAACGCGAGAAAGATCGGAGATTAGGTAAATTATTCTATTGTTAATCGGCCGAAACCGTTCCAAACCTAGTTTAGAATATATTAATGTGTTTTAGTCATTATTACATACGAGTACCTGCTAAGTTACTTCGACATATCAAGACATTATTACATACGAGTACCTGCTAAGTTACTTCGACATATCAAGACATTATTACATACGAGTACCTGCTAAGTTACTTCGACATATCAAGACATTATTACATACGAGTACCTGCTAAGTTACTTCGACATATCAAGACATTATTACATACGAGTACCTGCTAAGTTACTTCGACATATCAAGACATTATTACATACGAGTACCTGCTAAGTTACTTCGACATATCAAGTCATTATTACATACGAGTACCTGCTAAGTTACTTCGACATATCAAGACATTATTACATACGAGTACCTGCTAAGTTACTTCGACATATCAAGTCATTATTACATACGAGTACCTGCTAAGTTACTTCGACATATCAAGACATTATTACATACGAGTACCTGCTAAGTTACTTCGACATATCAAGTCATTATTACATACGAGTACCTGCTAAGTTACTTCGACATATCAAGACATTATTACATACGAGTACCTGCTAAGTTACTTCGACATATCAAGACATTATTACATACGAGTACCTGCTAAGTTACTTCGACATATCAAGACATTATTACATACGAGTACCTGCTAAGTTACTTCGACATATCAAGACATTATTACATACGAGTACCTGCTAAGTTACTTCGACATATCAAGACATTATTACATACGAGTACCTGCTAAGTTACTTCGACATATCAAGTCATTATTACATACGAGTACCTGCTAAGTTACTTCGACATATCAAGACATTATTACATACGAGTACCTGCTAAGTTACTTCGACATATCAAGTCATTATTACATACGAGTACCTGCTAAGTTACTTCGACATATCAAGACATTATTACATACGAGTACCTGCTAAGTTACTTCGACATATCAAGACATTATTACATACGAGTACCTGCTAAGTTACTTCGACATATCAAGACATTATTACATACGAGTACCTGCTAAGTTACTTCGACATATCAAGACATTATTACATACGAGTACCTGCTAAGTTACTTCGACATATCAAGACATTATTACATACGAGTACCTGCTAAGTTACTTCGACATATCAAGACATTATTACATACGAGTACCTGCTAAGTTACTTCGACATATCAAGACATTATTACATACGAGTACCTGCTAAGTTACTTCGACATATCAAGACATTATTACATACGAGTACCTGCTAAGTTACTTCGACATATCAAGTCATTATTACATACGAGTACCTGCTAAGTTACTTCGACATATCAAGTCATTATTACATACGAGTACCTGCTAAGTTACTTCGACATATCAAGACATTATTACATACGAGTACCTGCTAAGTTACTTCGACATATCAAGTCATTATTACATACGAGTACCTGCTAAGTTACTTCGACATATCAAGACATTATACAGGGAAAGACGTGAAAGTATGTGGATTTACTTTTTCACTACTTACTAAAACATATTGGGCCTAAGCAGGTCTGCCGGCAATACATTTATGATAAGAGCTTCCAAGACGGCATTAACGGAATCATACAGTATTTGGTTGGGTAGGGAGAGGAGAAGAATGGTGGATGGTGAGCGTATTATTGCGCTATAAAATAAAACGGGGCCTCCCTTGTATATCAGCCTATCGCAAGCCCGAGACATCATTCGTCTCATTTCCTTCCCACACACGATGGACCCGGCACCCGCACGGTGAATCCATGAAATACTTAGAAACTTGTTTTCCACTCATTTAGTAAGGTATCATCACGACCATTTTCCTTTCGGGGTGGTCAGAAACCACGCTTATAATGCCAATTCACATTTAGCCAACTTTAGTATAGGCCAATCATGACAAGTGACAAGCTCGTCGATGTCTCTAGCGTACCAAACTCGGAAAATATCACAAATAAATTCAATATTAATTAAATCTATTTATTTACATCAATCAATATTTTTGTGTCCTGAGCAGGAATCGAACCCGGTACGTCTGAGTCTAAGTCCACGGACTTCACCGCTAGACCACGGAGGCAATTTTTATTTATTTATTTTTTATTTATTCAGGAAACATACAAATCTTAAAACATTTTTACAACAATTAAACAATCCAGCAGCCCTATTCTGTTTTTTTAGTCGCAAACGTTATTACTGGATTTCGTTATTAACGTCAGAGCTTGCGACATAATTACAAAATATTATTTAATTCTCAACTCTATAAGCGCTCGGCCATGACAGCAGCCGTTGAAATATTTTCATTATGTATATATATTTTATATAATATGTTTGGTCTGTTGGAAGGCTTGTCAATTCCCACCTTAAGGCTAGTGGGCCACACGTCCGTGTCGGGCAGCATCACAAGAAGGACACAAATGGGTTAGTGAGGAGATTAATCTCTTATCATAGGTATAAATCACTAGTGAAATAAAATCGCAGCGTAAATCTCATGTAACGCCAGTAAATGTCCGTTTTGTTATACTACCGGGGTGCTATTCTTGAAACTGGACCGATTTAAATATTAATTAAATAAAACAAAAGTTATAATTTCGTACTGATTAAGAGACAATATAGGTACAAAGGCGCTTCATCGAAGTGTAATTGATTTGAGCGGAGTGTAGAGAGAAGCTCAAAATAATAAATACATGGTACAGTAAATGGGGTTTCCTATATTTCAGTCATAAACTCGAAAGCTCTATGAACTCCGACACAACGAACCAATTATTTAATCTATTACCATTTGTCTCCATAAACCATCTTTTATATTTAGGTTTCATGCCGAACTAGCAAGTGTGCTGTCAATGATCTGTCTCTATACTTTAAGAGGGTTTTTCGCGTTTGCATCTTTCTCGCTCGCACAATCCAATATTTTTGATAAATGTAGTCTATTAACTTTATTGTAGGAAATAAAATTACGGACATTTTAGAAATATACATATTAATCATATGTGTTTTAGTAAAATAGAGCAAAATCGTTATAAATGTTTTTGCTATATGTCTCTGTCTAACATTAGGTATTTGAAAGTAAAATATGTCCAAAATGTGCGTAATTTTATTTCCTAGAAAGTTAATAGACTACATTTCTCAAAAGTACCTACACTCAGACTTGAAAAATGTTTGAACATGTTGGTGCGAGCGAGAGAGGTGCAAATACGTTTACGATATAAAATTTTATTAATTAAACGTTAGCTCTCCGTGCAATCAGTACACACAGGTTATCCCATAAGTCAACTTAAACCCCGAATTAATAGGCCAGGTAGTGCCACGTGTAGGTACCTTTTAATGTACATTTAAATTGTTTTAAATATATTTTTTTAATCCTATAATTTAGATTTTATTTTATAATATAATTTTACGTATGTTACATGGGTACTGTAATAATATGCAGACTTGAATCATTCATCATCATTACAGCCCCTAGAACACAGCATCCTAGACCTCCACTGCTGGAGATGGGCCTTCCAGAACATATATCTGGAGAATTTGGCCTACACTCGCCACGCTGGCCAGACGGCTTGGCGAGGATATGATGCAAACTTTTATTGACAATTTATTAACGATTCCACAAGGTGGTATTAGTGGACACGGGACCGACGGCTTAACGTGCTCTCCGAGGCACGAGAACGGTGGTGTTGTAAATCTATGACAAATGTACGTAAGAAAAGTGCATTTCTCATTGGTACATGTCGGGTGGGTTTGAACCGACCTTTGTAGGATATAAGGAACGCGTTCTTACAACCGAGCCGCCACCGCGCCTTGAATACTTACCCTAAAATACAAACATTCAAAGTAATATTAATTCAATTCGAAACGTGTTCATATTGATCTCGATTCAAGAATAACTTGTTCTATAAATAAATACTCGGTTGCCACCCTTAAAATTAGTTATAAATTATCTGTAAAGACGCCCCCGCACGATAAAGGGTGCTAATGAAACCGCAGGGGTTGTTTATAGGTGTCGTGTGTGTGCTAGACTTTTTATGGTTTAAAAAAAAAACCTGTTCGGAATATTGTACTTTTATTGTTTGAAACTATTGTTGAGAAACAGAAAAAGTGATGCAAAAGTCAACAAAATGTAACAAATGGTTATACAATTTAGACGTATATTAAACTGTTTTGCTTTGTTTGTTAACTAAACCTAATCAGCGCTGTTTGTACAATATTTTATGTGACTTGGTTTTTCAATAATATCATCATCACGACCGTTTCCCTTTCAGGCTGATAAATAAGCGGATTCACATTTAGCCAACTTTACTATAGGCCAATCATGACAAGAGGCAAGCTCGTCGATGTCTCCAGCGTACCAAACTCGAGAAATATCACAAATAAATTAAATATTAAATAAATGTATTTTATTTACATTAATAAATATTTTTATGTCTCGACCAGGAATCGAACCCGGTACCTCCGAGTCTAAATCCGCGGACGTAACTGCTAGACCACGGAGGCAACTGTCTTTAGATAAAGTCAAAGTCATCCAAGCTGACATCCCCAGAAAGACGTTTCCCCAATAAGCGCTGTTTGTATGACTTGGTTTTTCAATAGTCTTATCTCTTCTTACAGCCTGACGAGCTTGCCAAGTCGGTAAAGCTGACATCCCGAGAGAGGCGTTTCATCAAATTTTCCAGCGTGGAGTTCAACGGACAGCTCTACATGTCACCGCAAGACTTCCTAGAGTCCGTGGTGGAGCAGGAACCAAGACGTAAGCTCTTCATCATTACAGCTCCTACAACAGTCATTGATTTTGTTAATTATTTCGTCTTTATTAATAGAAATTGTTATTTAAATGAGAACAAGGTCTTCTGGAACACGCTCAGTTTATTCAGATTAGTCCAGGAGACGGAGCACATTCATATTCATCACAGCCCCTAGGACACAGAGTCCTAGAGCTCCACTGTTGGAGATGGGCCTTCCAGAACGTATATCTGGAGAATTTGGCCTACACTCGGCACGCTGACCGAGGTTTGGCGAGGGTTTGATGTCAATTCTAATGTTGGAGCCACCAACAGTGGAGGTCAATTACGCTGTGTTCTAGGAGCTGTAATATAAATCTGCTTCTATACAAAAACGTGGTTTCGGATCACCCCAAAAAGGATACGGTCATGATGATACTTTACTTTTTTACTTATGACCTGTAATATGATTTGTCATTGTTTTCACAGCTCGTCTAAAACGCAAGATTCTGACTGCTAAAGAAATCGAACAGTTGAAAGATAACACGCCGGCTCTAAAGAAGGGTTCTCCTCAAATGTTCCGCAACCTTAGGGATAAAGGTGAGAAATAATGACTTTGTGCTTCCCTCTCGCTCGCACGATAATGACAATAAAAAATTTAATGCACACAAAATATAAAAAGTTGTACATAGGCGAGCATAATATCATAAAGGTATTCTCTACCAGCTAACTTTTGGGAGAGCGACAGAATGAAATTATGGGTCAGAAAAATAAAATGATATAGGTATAATAAAAATAAAAAAAGAGAAAAATATATTTAAAAAAATAAACGATACATTTATTAGATTATTAGAGTGTAATTTGAGAGAAATGTAGTCTATTAAATAAATAATTTTTTTGGTGTACATTTTTTCTTTTGTTGAAAGTTTTAGAAACACTGATATTTTTTTTTACATTTTGTCTCATGGTACGATATACTCGTAGATATATAAATTATATATTTTTTTATGAATAATTATTGTTTTTCCTTTCCAGGAATCATATCATACACGGAGTACCTGTTTTTGTTGTCGATATTGACAAGTAAGTTTTCCTTTTCAACAAATACTAAACAGACAGACAAACAGTAGTTTCGTCCAGGCCCGGGTGGCTAATGGGCCTTGGTTGGGGATGGTGAAATTCCCCTGTTTTCCTCGGCAGGATCTCAGTTGAACCACCCGCTGGTAATTCATACACTTGTGGTGCTGGGCGCCGTTACTGTATATCAGTACAGTGCACAAGTGGCACACGAACCCAGGGGATCTAGGTTCGACTACTTTAGCTCTCCTACAGGAGCACTTCTCTCTTACGTAATACTGGATTATTTACATGGGACTATGCTGAGTTGCATCAAAATGTGGTCTATGTAATTTTAAAGATTGAAGTACCAAATGAATCGATGGTACCAACTGACGGCCTTCGAATATACTTTATTTGTTGCAACTTAGACTTAGTTATACTGCGTGGAATTTATAAAGGAGCAAAACTTTTTATATTATAATCTAGAATAAAAATAAAGAACTACGTATTTTTATTTTAAATATTCAATAATCAAATCTTAAGTTACGATGCAGAGAAGTATTCCTAAAAATATCACAACTCATACTGAGCCTAATCAAGTAGGTAGCGAGAGGTCGACGATCGCGCGAACGTTGTCTTACGTAATTCTTTCTCTCTCTATTTCGTCTTTCGGCTGTGGGAGAGATCAATTAATAATACGGTCAGACCTAAACCACAGAAACTACATTGAGAGCATCACCAAAACAGCGTCCAAAAAACTTGGGATACTGAACAAGGTGAAGCGGTTTTTCCCGCCTGCTCTAAGACTTATGTCGTATAAAGCACAGATAAGGTCATGCGTGGAATACTGTTCTCACCTCTGGGATGGCTCCGCTAAGTATCTTACAGATGCTTTCAATGTCCTGCAGAGGCGGGCAATTCGGTTAGTGGACGACACCACAGTGTCTAAAACTCTCGAATCACTGCAGCTTCGCAGTGACGTTGCCTCTCTGAGCGTGTTCTACAAGCTATACCACGGCGAGTGTTCTGAGGAGCTCCATAACCTTATCCCTTCTTCTCTATTCCGCAACCGAACCACACGCACAGGCCAAGATATGCATCCACATACCTTACCCACTATCCCTACGCATACTCATAAATTTGGAGACTCTTACATCTGTCGCACGCTGAAGATGTGGAATGCTCTCCCAGCCAGTGTGTTTCCCCACTCTTATAACCTGGAGTCCTTCAAGCGAAGTGTTAAAAAGCATCTTGTTAGGCCGGCATAGTGGTAGAGACTGATGTCGGTCGTGTTGACCGGCGTCAGTTGCACCCATTCTCTGACCTCGCGTACTGCTTACCATCAGGGCGCGATGTCACATATCGTGTTCAGTATAAAATAATAATAATAATAATAACACTACCCAGCCTTGTTCACCATGCAGTAGTGATTTGTTTTTCGGATAATCATTTTTATCTTTAAAAAAAGAGACCTTTTTTATTTCAAATAGAGGTTCTACTAATGACACCTAACCTAAAAAAAAATTGATCTTTTTACAATTACACGCAGTATTAATAAAATTTCAATGAATATCCTTAACACTTGTAGAGCCTGCATCAGGTTTCCGTATCGCCTTCAATATGTTCGACACGGACGGCAACCAGCGAGTCGATAAGAACGAGTTCCTAGTTGTGAGTATAATCCACCCTTAACTACACAATAGTTTATTCCATAGCCTTCATTACGAACTATTATTTATATTTAAGTTTTTTATCGTAGATTAAAAACTCTATGAATTTATTTGCACCCTGTATAAGTGTATTCCTAAAACCCACTATGTCTTCAATTGTCTCTCTTAATAATTATAAATATGCTAGCTGTTTAATTCGGCTTCGCCTGTGCGATCAGATGGTCATCAATAAGGGTCTCGATTTGTTAGATACAGCAAATGACATCAAAACAGTGTATTTTTTATATAGTTATTCTGATAGTCCAATAAGTCAATGATATGGTATGTATATGGTTTTTTAAAGATTATAATGGGTGTTGAGAACTTTAAATAATAAAGGACAGAAATATTGTTGAAATGTTTTTTTTTAATATTATCTGGTATATTAAATGGCATTTATTTTTTAAATATGATTTCCGGCATATGTCCGCCGCGGCTACAAGTTACATAGTCCATTCGATCAGTCCAATTTTTTACTATTTTGCGACGAATCGACACTTCGCGCCACAGGAACAATACGGTACAAACATTTCTTTGTCTTGTTGATGGTTTTGAATCGAGAAGAGTAATTACTTGCTCACTAGGCCGATTATGTTAACAGTAAAATGGCGAAGTGCTCTATTAACAGATTTATTTTTTAATAGTAAATTTCCACAATTTGAAGGCGTTGTTCTGGCGTTAAACAATTCATAATAAATTGCCTAACCAAGGAACGTGCCAAACCTTACTGGACATAAATGTCAACACAGTTTGACATTCTCAACTGTCAAACCATAGACAACAACCATCGAAACTTGTCATGCTGCTAAAAACACCCTATTTATTGCACTTTACTCTTTCCAAAGATATGTTAAAGTTGATATATGTAATTAATTTTACCCTTAATTTGTGCATTCTTAATACGTACTATATTTGTCACTATTATTATTTATATTTATAGATTATAAAATCTACAAGATTTATAATTTATTATTATTTATATGTTTTATTATTATTTTAGATTTACTATTCCCTTTTTTTTGTACTACATGAGCACATTTAAAATCACAAAAAGGACCTCTTTATGCGACAAAGAACCAATATTTAATTTATTTATTATTATTTTTTATGCATGTTGTTTTTTTTTTAATAATCATACTTTAGATCCAACGTCTCCTTGGTGGTACTATGAAGACGAGAACAGATTTAGACGCTCAAAGTCGACAGGCTGTAAGTTTCGGTTTTGCGATAGGGTCTCTCATTCGTTCTGCGTATGCCTAATAATAATAAAAAAATATAATAATGGAAGAATATAGCATCTATATATATATATATATATATATATATATTAACACAATAAATTATTTTATATATATATATTTATATAATAGAAAGTCACTAAGAAATTCTCGCCAACCCGGCAATGCCAATGTCCAACAGTGGAGGTCTGGACGCTGTGTTGTAGGAGTTGTATTGATGATGCTAAGAAATAGACATGAAATAAGGCTTAAATATTTATATAAATAAATTGTATATAATTTAACCTTATTATGCATTTGTTCAGATTTTATGCTATTCTTTTGAATGGTGTCTGTAATTAATTAGATTTTTTATGGTGAATTTTATACGAGTACAAATAATATAAACATTTTTATAATTTTTATTTTATTTATTTTTATTTCCCATAATTTTAAAATCTACTATTATGTTTATTATTGGGCATATTTTGTTGATGTCGTCAAACGCTAAAATTATGTTTTCAAACTATTTAAATTGGCTTTATTGTTACAAAAAAAAAAAACATTGCTACTCACCTGTGGTAACACACTTTTACACTAATAATTATTTATTTCTTTATATTCATGTACGTATTTAACATAACTCATATTTATAGATATTATTTATGTTTTACAACAGTAAAATACCCTGTGGCTTCTTAAAGGAAACCCATAAAAACTATTATATATTATCATAGTTAAATTAGTATTATAATAATATATGCTTGTCCTTTTTACAAAACATAGTAAAGTTATGGCCGGTTGCAGAAAGTCTGATTATTATCTTTAATATGTTTAACGTATGCCTATGAGGCACGTCATGGGCTGAAATGTACAAAGTGAAACGCTAACTACCAATCAAAATATATCTATCTATCTATCTATATCAAAATATTGATCATATATTATTTTAATCAGCCTAATCTACAATCGGTCGTTAATTTATTAACTAATTGTAAATTGGTTTATTCTTTACAACTTTGTTAAATGTATTAATACAATGCAAGATGAGGGTTTTTATCTTTGGATATCACAGGAAATTTTACATATTTAATAAATAATGTGTCTCCACAATATGCTTTTTAAATGTAAATAATAATAATTTGTATATTTATATTTATAATATCTCGCGTAGCTGCTTTCATTAGTATCTACAAGTGCCTTGAAGAACTCTATGGGGTGTCCAGAAAAGAAATTTTCTACAGTAAGTTCGATGTTGAGGTTTTGGATTTGCCATATCGATGTCATTTTTATTCGTTTTTAACTATAATTTCGATACATTTACATTTAAAACTATGTATTTTGTTTTAAAGAAGTTATTTATGAAAATATTTTGTGTGTAATTAAAATGTTAAACAACATTGTGTTGATGTTTGATAGGTGGTAGGCGGACTGATGGTGGCCATTTGCCCAGTCTGACGGGGCACCCGTTCGTGCCTATAACCCTGTAGAGTGTATCCACACGTTTTGGGATCAGGCTCGAATTGCCGTCATGCTCAGTCAAGCCAGCAGTGTTGGCGACTGATGTCAGTCATGAGTGTCTAGAGTCTAGATGCTAACATTCATGGAAGTCAAGGTCACATGTCGTGCTAGTATCCTCCCTTCTCCTTAGTCGGTACCCCGCTGATGGGGATCGTGACTCCGTCGCAGACGCAGCTCATCCACCAGCCGTCTCCAACGGTTTCAGTCCTCGGCGTAGTGGATGGCCTGGTGTACAGGCATGTTCAGGTGGTCAGTCACCTGACTGGACCATCGCTTGGGGCTTCTTCCTCTTGTTCTTTTAGTCTACCTTGCCCGTGATTAGATGCTAGTATTATTTTAAATTTAAATAATAATATTAGAAAAAAAAAAAAAAAAAAACCAATGTTGTGTAAAACTTTGTATCGAAATTATTCCATCATTTACATTATGAATTGGCTTTAAATTTAAATGGATGGCTCTCTCTTGCATTGGTCAACATTCATTTTTTGGAATTATTCAAATTTTTTGATGGATTTGGCTTTCCTTTTTGTAGATTTTGGAACTGCAGGTATTTGATTTTTTACTATTTTAAGATATGTATGTATGCAGAGTTTAACATTTTATTTGTTTACTAATAAATGTCGTTTTATGATGTACTGACTATTGTTTTATTTTGACGTGTTTAATTAATATTATTTGATTTTGAATAATTATTGTTATTATTAATTTACATATGTGTGCTACTTTATACATTCTTCGTGTACTTGCCTAATTTTATAATAATATAGATGTTGTTTTCAGTAACTAATCCCCAGTTTCTCAAAGGATGAATAAAGTTTAGATTTTTGATTTTCAGACTCAGGTGTTTTTCTTGATTTGTGTTTTAAAACTATTATGTTTTATTATATTATTATTTATAATTTTATTGACAAGACTGCTTCCGTAGGTTAGGTCCGTGGATTTAGTTGCGGAGGTACTGGGTCTGAACCCTGGTCAGGACACAATAGTTTATTTATAATATTTCTCAAGTTTGGTACGTTGAGACATTGCCGCCCTAGCCACTTGTCATGATGGGCCTATAGTAAAGTTGGCTAAATGTGATACCGCTTCTTTAAAAGCGCGGTTTCTGACCACCCCGGAAGGGATACGGTCTTGATGACTACCTCTGTGATCTAGCGGCCCGTGGATTTAGACTTAGACCACAGCTCGCATGCCCGAATCACCGTGGGGCCTCATAAAGAGACCTCAAGGCGCCCTCAGCTAAGTCTCAGTCGTAGCTACGGAGTGAAGGCACTCTTTCGCCGCGGAAAGGGATATGGTTCTGATCATACTTTACTTTTTTATTTACAATTATTAAGTACTTGGGTACGTAGGTATTAGTTTTCAGTTTGATTGTAATACTCGTATATGTGTGTGTATCTTATTGATTTCAATTTATTTGAAATAATTCTTATATATATAGGTAAAGTATAAATCTGTGGCATTTATTTGCTAGTTTTAATTTATTCATAATAATAATTGTAAGCAGAAGGTCGTCTTTTTCATTAATAAAAAAAATACCATATTAAATATTTATATATGCATTCTGAATTTGTAATTTTGTTGGACAAAATAAAGAAATAAAATAAAATCAGACACCATTACCTTAACTAAGAAATTTACAAGCAATATACCAATAACAAAATATATATTTATTAAACCTTTGTTATTTTATTTATCTTTTTAGAAACTGGCGGTTAATCATCGCTTTTTCTACCTTTTTATTATTCTGTATAAACTACTGTAATATTTTTAAAAAATGCTACTATTCAGTAACAAAATAAATTTAAAAATACTTAAAACAAACGGTTAACCTTCAGATGGAGAAGATCTTCAGCTACGCGTGGAAAGACAAGAGGGGGTTGAAGGAGGATGGGGTGAAAACCGACGCGTCCGCGAACGGGGCTAAGGCCGACTCGCCCGCCGACGGGGTGAAGACCGACATGACCTCAAACGACACGCCCATGGATTCGTATGTCAACGACGATCAAGGGCTTCAGAGACGACACAATGTAGATACTTTGCTCCAGGTATACTCATGACAAGGATAACTTTAAATTTTATTTAATATCCTCCTCTTTGCGTCGTTCTCCTCAATTCTGAGGATCGTGACTTCCACCACGGATCAATTTGTCCCGGACGATGCTGCACTATCTAGGTCTGCTCATGAAAGCGTGTCGGCCTCCGGCCACGGGGTCTCTTTAATTTTTTGAACAAAATACCCAAGAACTCGTTGCAGGATGATGGAAGAAAGCCTGGTCGTGACTTTGAGCTGCTTAAATATGATACGTTTGTTCTCCACGCTGTCCAAGGACTGCATAGCATACGATTCCAGCACTACATTTTAAAGGCGTCGACGCGGCTTTGGTCAGGCTCTTGATCCAGGTTTCGTAAGTGCACTACGGGCAAGTCTAGTTTTGGTCCTGATAGTAATGTTTCGATCTCTCCAAATTCCTTTCATCTGGCTCATAGCGTTCTTGGCCATGCCTATTCTTCTGCGTACTTCTGCTTTCCATGACCCAGTTTATAGCCTAAAATTAAGATTAAAAATACCTTCACGTGGCCGTAGGATCACATGTTGCGCTTATATGTCTTTGGTTGCTCTCAGGATCAGGCAGAGCACTTCATCTAAATCGGTCAAGTAATATATTGTTACAAAAGTAGAATGTCAAGAAGAGGTAGGCGTGACATGAGTCAAATATAGACAGACGATAAATAATAACAAAGGGAAAAGGTTTGGAAAAGTGAATCAATTTATTATTTCGTTTCACTGGTGTCAGAAGTGGGATTATAATGGACAGAGGAACGAGATCGCAAACCGCGGCTGCCGCCGCCTTGCTATCCAGACCACGAGAAGAGTCCACGGAGGGACTGACAGCCGGCGATTCCGACTATGTTCAAAACTCAGTCATGCAGCTGGTCCGCGAGGTTTCCGCCGTCAATTCTAGACTGGATATGGTGATGCAGCATTTATTTGTAAATAATAGCACTCTGGAAGATGATGTAAGTAGAAATAGCGTACACCGGGTTGAGGGCAGACAAGCTCCCCTGATGCCCTCGACGACTGAGAAAAACATCAAAACGACGTTATACGATGGCGTGACGCCGTTCGAAGACTATATGGCACAATTTTACATAATCGCGAGTAACAACCGCTGGACTACCACAGAACAAGGGTGTCAATTGGCTGCTGCGTTAAGAGGTCCTGCTTTGAGTGTACTGGCGAGCTTACCCACGGAACATCGTGCCGACCTTCACCTGCTTAAGGACAACCTGAAGCTACGTTTTGGGTCCACAAGGACAGACAAACTACATTACGCACAATTTCATAATCGAAGGCAACGGGTTAATGAAGATTATGCCAGTCTCGGTAACGACGTGCGCCGTCTAGCCCATTTAGCATTTACTGATTGTTCTTTGGAGACACAGGAACGGATTGCAACTCAACAGTTCATACAGGCTATTTATGACAGTTACGTCCGAGAACAGTTGATTATGCAAGGACCTACTACTATTAATGTCGCAATAAAGAAAGCGTTAGAAATACAGGCACTTAGATCGCCATCACTAACACAGCAATGCCCACAAACAGTCCCCAATCAATATTTGGCTGTTGAGGAAATTGTCGGAAGATTGACAGCAAGAATGGATGAGAACTTTCGACAATGGAGCGCTCATACTGGGGCTAGGCGACCCTGGAACAACAGACCTATTCGATGTTGGAACTGTGGCGGCCTCGGACATGTGCAGGCGCAGTGTTGTAATGGCAGCTATGAGCAGGGAAACGACCAGAGGCCGAGCTAGAGAGGCATAGTTCGGCCGATAACTGTCCCGGCGCTTCTTCAGTTCTTGTAAATGCACTATCCGGTGGTGCACATGCGCTAGTTGTTCCTGGACTAATAGAGGACGTTTGTTGTGATATTGTGGTAGATACGGGAGCTAGTGTTACGTTAATACACCCTAGGATAATTCAAACGGCTACACTCCTCTCATGCCCTGGTGGTCGAAGCAGCAACTTCATGGTTAGAACTGTGACAGGTGAGATCGCTCCTGTCATAGAACAGCGAGACGTTGTTATTCAAATAGGGCACCAAAGGTTCACGCATTGAGTTTTGATAGTAGAGATCCACGATGAAGTAATTTTGGGATTAGACTTTCTAAATAAATATAACTGCATTGTAAATATAGGTAATAAAACTTTAACTGTAAATAACGAAGACATATTTCTCAATGATAGGGGTAATAAATTGTGGGAAAATTGTAAACTTTTATGTGCAGAAGATACGGTGATTCCAGGTATGACTGAGAAAATTGTATTATGTGAAATACCAGAGGCACCTACTTGTAGCAACGTCATGGTGTCACCTATGTATGAGGAGGATAGATATGACAGAGTCCTGTGTGCGCGCGCTATTATTAATGTAAGTAATTCCTGTATACCTATTCGAGTGATGAATGTGTGTGAGTGTCGTAGGTTAATTAAAAAGGGAGAAATTGTAGGAGAATGCTTGCCTATAGTATCTGCTAGAAGACTGTATGATAATGTAAATATGGTAGGCAATGTCGATCAGAATGAATCACTTCAACCCCATTTAAAAGATTTGTATAATCGTTCTTGTAAAAATCTAAATTATATAGAAAAAGCTAACCTTATGAAATTATTATGTAGTTTTACAGACTTATTTTCAAAGGACAAGAATGATAACGGAAGGTGTGAGTTAACCGAGCACACTATAGATGTCGGCGATGCGACTCCAATCAAACAAGCAGCTCGCAGAATGCCTATAACAAAGAAACAAGAAGTAGAAGAGTTAGTAAAGACAATGGTAGAACAGAAGGTCATTGAACCGTCTAATAGTCCATGGTCTTCCCCCATAGTATTAGTGACTAAGAAGGATGGGAGTACTAGGTTTTGCGTGGATTATCGCAAATTAAATCAGGTAACTAAAAAGGATTCCTACCCATTACCACGAATCGATGACACGTTAGACGCTGTGGCTGGTTCACAGTGGTACTCCACATTAGATCTGCAGAGTGGATATTGGCAAGTACCCATAAAGCCAGAAGATAAGGAGAAGACAGCGTTTGTTACCCCTGGCGGGTTGTGGCAGTTTAATGTCATGCCCTTTGGCTTGACGAATGCACCCGCTACTTTCGAACGTCTTATGGAGTTAGTACTTAAAGGTTTACCGTGGCAAACTTGCCTTGTCTATTTGGATGACGTTATTATTCACTCTAAAAATTTTAATGAACATATTCAAAATTTAAATAAGGTTTTTAATAGGCTGCGTGAGGCAAATCTTAAACTTAGTCCGAAAAAATGTAATTTATTTCAGAAAGAAGTTACGTACTTAGGTCATGTTGTATCGTGTGATGGGATTAAGACAGATCCGGCAAAGGCAGATTGTGTCCGTCAGTGGCCAGAACCGAAAACGTTACATGAACTACGTAGCTTCCTGGGATTGTGTTCTTATTATCGAAGGTTTGTCAAAGGATTTTCTACAATAGCGAAACCTTTGTTTAGATTAACTGAAAATAAGAAGCCCTTTATTTGGACAGAAAGTACAAGACAGTCGTTCGAAGAGTTAAAAGAAAGACTGACTATGACACCAATACTATCACATCCTGACTCTATCAATGAATTCGTATTAGACACTGACGCGTCTCAAACTGGTATGGGAGCAGTCTTAGCTCAAAATCGTAATGGAATCGAACACGTTATTGCATATTTTAGTAAAACTTTAAGTAAATGCGAACGAAATTATTGCGTAACGCGTCGAGAACTTTTGGCCATTGTGAAATCTATTCAACATTTCCATCATTATTTATATGGGCGAAAATTTAAACTTAGAACTGATCACGCTGCGTTAACTTGGTTAATGAGTTTTAAGGAACCAGAAGGGCAATTAGCTAGGTGGATCGAGAGATTACAGCAATATGACTTCACTATCGAGCACCGCGCTGGAAGATTGCATAACAACGCAGACGCTCTTTCCAGAAGACCGTGTTTGGAAATGAAATGCAAATTTTGTACAAGAACTGAAATGTCACAGGAAATTGTTGCTATAACAACTGTTGAAGCTATAAATAATGAAGAGAGCAACGATGGGAATATTAACAGACTTGATTAGCGAAATTTACAAAGACAGGATCAGGATATTAGTATAGTGTTAGAATGGTTAAATACGGGCGAAAGACCAGAATGGCAAACTATTGCAAGTAATAATACTACAGTAAAAGGTTATTGGGTACAGTGGAACTCGTTGGTCGTTGAAGATTCTGTTTTATATAGACATTACGAAAGACCAGATGATAGTATAGTTAGACAGATTGTAATACCTCGAAATCTTGGTTCTAATATTATACGAGAACTACATGATAATAAAACGGGAGGTCATTATGGCATAGCGAGAACCTATGAAAAAGTACGACAACGTTTTTATTGGATTGGTTGTCGATCAGACGTAGAAAGGTGGTGTACTCAATGTGATGTTTGTGCGGCACGGAAGGGGCCCCAACGAAAATGTAAAGGACCTTTGCAACAGTATGTGGTAGGGGCACCGTTCGAAAGAATTGCTATTGATGTATTGGGACCATTGCCAGAAACATCAAATGGTAACAAATATTTACTAGTAGTAGTGGATTATTTTACAAAGTGGCCAGAAGCCATTCCGATACCAAATCAAGAGGCTGTCACAGTTGCGGAAGCTTTATTGAAGGAAGTTGTCAGTAGACATGGAGTACCGTTAGAGTTGCACTCAGATCAAGGTAGAAACTTTGAATCAGCCGTTTTCAAAAGTTTAATGTTCAAGTTGGGTATAAGAAAGACGAGAACTACACCCCTACATCCTCAGTCAGACGGAATGGTCGAGCGATTAAATCGTACGATTGTGCAATATCTTTCGAAATTTGTATCTACGCACCAAAGGGATTGGGATGACCTTACACCTTTATTCCTATTATCATATAGAAGTTGTGTTCATGAGACAACGGGTGAGACACCAGCAGCTATGATGTTCGGAAGGCAGTTAAAACTTCCTATTGATTTAATTAGGCCTAGGCCCCCTTTAGCCACAATGGACTCGGACACAGCTAATGAATATAGTCATAAATTGCGAGAAAGGTTAGAGAAAATACATAATTTTGCGAGAGAGAATACATGGAGATCGAGCGAAAGGGTTAAGAATCAATATAACATAAATTTAAATAACGTAAAATTTGAAAGAAATCAATTAGTTTGGTTATATAATCCGGTTAGACATTTAGGTGTTTGTGCTAAACTGACACCAAAATGGGATGGTCCATACACTATTGTAAAACAAATTAATGATGTAATTTATAAAATTAGGAAAGAACCACAACATAAAGGAAAAATTGTACACATGAACCGGTTGGCGCCCTATCGCGGTACAACTTCGCGTACGTTTCACGCCAGTCGACCTCATACTGGTACTCAGACTGATGCTGTTCGGGACGAACAGGTATTGAGAGGGGGGTAGTGTTACAAAAGTAGAATGTCAAGAAGAGGTAGGCGTGACATGAGTCAAATATAGACAGACGATAAATAATAACAAAGGGAAAAGGTTTGGAAAAGTGAATCAATTTATTATTTCGTTTCAATATGAATAAGGGTGAATTAAAGAATCAGACAGACAGATAAATGGCATTGGAGTTACATGTCATAACCAGATGATGACATCGCATATAGCCGATGTCCGTCTCAGAGTTCAGAAATAGGAGAGACAAACATACATACCCTTTCAAACAAATCTTTTTCATATTTATAATATTAATATGGATTAATAAAGTAATGTAAATATGTGCCTAATTAATAAGCGAGGTATTTATTTTACACAAATACCTGTTTTAAAACGCGATTTGGATTAAAACTATGAGACCCATATAATGACATTTGGGGCTCTATAGAAAAATTATGTATTATTTTGGAGTTGAATTTTCAATCGTCAGATTTGACTTGTGATTCTAATATATTTATTACTTGTAATTAATGTGTATATTATATGGTCAGGTCCACTTCTTCGGAAAGAAAGGCACCAACGAGCTGAAGTTTGAGGGCTTCAAGCAGTTCATGGAGAATTTGCAGACTGAGGTCTTGGAGCTAGAGTTCCACGAGTTCTCCAAAGGTTAGTCTATATTCAAAGTAACCTTAGTACAAAACATATTTGGGTACAATAAAATTTAGAGAAATACAATATTGCTACTCCACGTTTTCCAGGACACGAGACGATATCAGAAGTGGATTTTGCAAAGATACTTCTCCGGTACACTTACCTTGACACGGACGAGTACGACATGTACCTCGACAGACTGCTCGACCGAGTCAAGTACCAGAAGGGAATCACCTTCCTCGAGTTTAAAGTCTTCTGCCAGTTCCTCAACAACCTCGAGGATTTCACCATCGCTATGAGGATGTACACTCTCGCCGACCATCCTATTTCTAAAGGTAAGTGGTCAACACATTCGCGGACGAGTCCATCTTTACCCCCGCGGTGGATTAGGTTATCACCTCGCTCGCGGTCGAGTCGGTTATTACCCCGCTTGCGGATGAATCGGTTATCACTCTGTATGCAGACGAGTCGGTCTTTACCCCGCTCGCGATCGAGTCGATGTATACCCGCTTGCGGAAGAGTCGGTTATCGCCCCTTTTGCGGAAAAGTCGAGTTGGTCTTTACCCCCTTGCTGTTGAGTAGGTTGTCATCATGCGCTGGCGGATGAGTCGGTTTACACCCCGATCGTGGACAAGTATCACTCCTCTTGCGGACGAGTTGATCTTTATCCCGCTTGCGGTCAAATCAGTGTATGAATTGGTTATCACACACCATGCGGACTAGTCGGTTATCATCCTGCATCTCTTCTCTATTCTGCAACGGAATCAAACCCTGTGCGGTTATAGTATGTAATGCACCCCCATACCACCATAGAATATGTGGAATAATCTCCCAATCAATGTGTTTCCCTATTCCTATAACCTCGAGTTCTTTAAGCAAAGTGTAAATAAGCATCTATTTAGGCCGGCATAGTGGTAGGCTAATGACGGTCGTCAGTTGGCTTATCACACATCGGTGTTAGTAATATTATTATCTTGTGATTATCAGACGAGTTCCATCGAGCCGTGAAGATCTGCACCGGAATCAGTCAGTCAACCCACTTGGTGGACACGGTGTTCGCCATCTTCGATGCGGATGGAGATGGACTGCTGAGCTACAAGGAGTTTATCGCCATCATGAAGGACAGGCTCCATAGAGGATTTAAGGTACACATTCATTATTCAGACGGTCTAAACGTGTTTGTTAGTTGACTATAATTAAAAAACATGTGTTTTTAGTTTTATTTCATCAGAGTACCTAAAAACACAATTATTTTCATTTGACAAAATCAATATTTTTCCAGGAATCTGTAAGAACAATTAAAAACACACTTTATAAAATTGATGACGTCCAATTAATTGTTTTTTGTTACTTACTATAACATATTACTTTATGTTTTTATTATTTATTTAATTGTTGTACAAAGGCGGACTTACTCGTAATACCCGTAGACATTCTCTGACAGCCAAAGCTTGGGGACAAATTTGAACAATTATAGATGCAATTATAAATATAATAATAATACTATAATTATAAAAGAAAATTTAATATACTTACATATCTTAATATCAATATACTAAATACTAATAATACATATTCATACATAAACATAAATATATACTAAGAACTTACTAACGCTGTCAGGGGCTATTTAAGAAGTGTGAATACAACAATTTTTATAAAAAAGTTGTTGTAATAAATATTAAAAAAATTGGTAGTGGACGTTACATATTGCACTATAATTATTATAATGATTGTTTGTTTCCAGTCGTACGCCAAAAATGAAGGCTGGGAAGCTTTCAAGTCTTGCGTCAAACAGGAAATGAAGACCGCAGTCTAAGCTATAGGAAAGCCACAACATCACACTCCTACACCTCCAATAAAGATTGACCTTTTATTGGCCAAACTATGTTTCTTTAAGCGCAAACGTTAAATGAAAAAATCTTTTACCAATGGTTACTATCAATCATATTTAATGCGTCATGCCTCTTTATACCGCGTGTAATTGTCAAAATAGCAAATATTTTTTTAGGCTTTAGGTATTAGCAGAACATCTATTTGAAAAAAAATGGTCCCTTATTTTAAAGATAATAATATTTTCCGAAAAACAAAACACTATTGCATGGTGAATAAGGTCGCGTCTGAAAATCGCGATAAATACCTAAAGGCTGAGAAGTATTATTATTAATTGATCTCGCCCACAGCCGAGAGACGAAGTAGAGAGAGAAAGAATTACGTAAGTCAACGTTCGCGCGATCGTCGACCTCTCGCTACCTACTTGATTAGGCTCAGTATGAGTTGTGATATTTTTAGGAAAACTTCTTTGCACCGTAACTTAAGATTTTATTACTGAATAATTAAAATCAAAAATACGTAGTGATTTATTTTTATTCTAAATTATAATATATATAAAAAAATGATAAATTCCACGCAGTAGGTATATAGCGAAATAGCGCATAGCGATAGTGGCTCATTTGTAAGAACGCTTCTCCTTAACATCCTAAAAATGTTGGTTCGAACCCCGGCATGTACCAATGAGAAATACACTTTTCCTACGTACATTTGTCATAGATTTACAACACCACCGGGGAGCACGTTAAGTCGGTCCCGGTTCTTACTACTAATACTAACTTATGAAATAGTTAATAAATTGTCTTTAAAAATTGACATCAGATTCTCGCCAATCCTTTTGAGCGTCTGTTCTTTCTGGAAGACCCATCTCAAACAGTGGAGGTCTAGGACTTTGAATAAATGAATAGAATTTTGAGGAATATACATTTGCGTCTTCCTTTTACATGTGTAAAGGGATTACAAATTTAGGTCAAATAAAAAATAACAAAGTGAAAAAAAAAAAACATTTTGTTCTCACAACTGGAAAAAAATAAGGAAATTCATAAGACTCACCAATTTTAGTATTTTCACACTTAACACTGTTTTTAATAAATAAGAATTTCTTTTAAAAAAAAAATGCCGTTTATTGCAATAATTTCGATGAATGCACGCACATTGCTCGGAAAGCGAATAGACAGCCGACCTTTTTCGGCGCGGAGTTCTTCCCACTTTTTTCGTATGTAAGTTTTGTTTGGCGTTCGGAAATTGGAATGTGAGAAACCCACTTTTGTAACAATTTAACGTTTGTGTATAAAAAAAACAGGACTAGGAGCCACAGATAATATTTCTGAGGTACCAACACTGATGTATGGAAGCGAAACGTGGATATGTCAGAATACGCATGAGAGTAGGGTTAATGCAGTAGAAATGCGGTCGTTGCGGCGGATATGTGGCGTCACTTTGGCGGACCGCATACGTAACGTCGAAATACGGAAAAGGGTTGGTATGAAGGAAAGCATAGGGACAAAAATAAGGAAAAGCATGCTACGATGGTTCGGGCATGTTGAAAGGATGAGCGAAGAAAGATTGACGAACCAGGTATATAATGCGAAAGTTGTGGGTAAAAGAGGCCCTGGCAGACCAAGACACACGTATCACGATCAAATAAATAAAACACTAGCTGAAGGAGAATTAAAAAGCCTTCGTAACAAAAGGGCATGTATGAAGAGGTTGATGAATGTCGATGAAGCGAAAGAGGTATGTCGTGATCGTGTCAAGTGGCGCTCAATTGTCTCTGCCTACCCCGTAAGGGATCTGGCGTGAAGATATGTATGTATGTATGTATTTGTCCTACTCTAGCCAAATCTTTTGCATTTCATTTATAGTGCAATATCTTTTTCCAGATTTACAAAATATAATAATAATACTTATTAAAGATGCAATTTAAAAAAAAAACTGGTCTATATTAAAATACTTTTAATTTAATTTAAGTCGTTATTGTTTGCCATATTTATTCGTGTTTTTAATTAATATTAATTGTTGTAGTGACTTGCCAATTTGTTTAGGATTTAAGTATTTTAAGATAAATTTATTTATTATGTTACGTATAGCTAGATGATATTCGTCTTAAAATATATTTATTATTTATAAATATTATTTGATATTTATATTTAAAAAAAACGGTATTTATTCTTTTTTGGTTTATTTCATACTAAATAAAAGACCAGTTTTAAAATTTTATTAGTATTAATGAACCGTTTGCAAATGCGCACCGGCCACTTCTTCGCACTCGTTTAACCTACAACTAAAATTCTAAATCACACGCTCTGGAGCATCGACCAGGCTTTAATTTTGCCTGTGCTTCTTTGCTTCGACTACAACCGTAACACATTTTGCCAGCAAGATTTCATATGTTCCAAATGAGAAGACATTAACTGTCCACCAAGGAGCCCAGACTTAACTCTTGCTGATGTTTTCCTATAGTATGGCTACTTAGTATGAAACCCTTTGCCATCCAATTTGGATGTTCTAAAACAGAGAATTACAGGCGAAATCAAAGCTATTCCTAGGTCGATGCTCCAGCGTCTCACAGAGTGATAACTCGGCGAGCAGACATTAACTGGTCACCAAGGAGTCCAGACCTAACTCCTGCTAAATTTTTCCTGTGGCGCTTTTTAAAGAGTAGAGTCTAGAACCCTTTGCTTTAGATGTTTTAAAGCAATGAATCACAGACGAAGTTAAAGCTATTTCTAGGTTGATACTCCAGAGCGTGTGATTGAGAATTTTAGTTGCAGGTTAAACGAGTGTGAAGAAGTGAACGGTGCTCATTTGCAAACGATTTGTTAGAAAATACAGAACTTGGGTTTAAAAACCTGAAATGTAGACGAATATCAACTAAACTATATGTCTGTCATAATCTAAGTCATGTTACCAAAATGGTTGTTACACTGAGATTTACTATTAATTTTGTTAATTTATAGTCAAATACCCCTTCAATTCATTTATTACCTAAGATGATTTTCGACAGTTTTAAACTCCCTGTAAGAAATAATAAGAATAGGCTGACCCTGGAGTTGGTTAGTCTTCGTCCTGCATCAGACCAGTTGGTCTTGTTCTTGCGCTCCCAATCTTGGTTTCGCGGAAGACTTGCTCTGGCTGAAAATATATATTTGTTTCTAGCTGTAGTAAGTGACCTTGTGGAACTCTATTGTCTGTCCGCAAAATAGTATCTCGAGAGCTACTGGTCTGATTTACTTGAAATTTGGAATGGTTATAGATCTTTTTGACCAACATGTATTCAACAATGTATACAAAGGTAGTTTTGAAAATATTTTACGAGTACAAAGGTAGTTTTGAAAATATGTTAAGTCATCTACTATTCTTACCTCTAAACCACCCTAAAAAGACAGTTACTATTGAAAAAAAAAAAAGCCTTAAAAAGCACTTAAAAACCTTGTACATAGGCGAGCTATAACGCCATAAGGCATTCTTCACCAGCTAACCTTGGGGATCATGTAAGGTGATGGGCAGGATGAAGAAAAATAATAAAATAACTTAAATTAGTATAATAAACATAATTACGCATTTATAGCACTCAAAAATACATATACGTGCACAATATAAAGAAACAATACACATACATACTATATAATACATATATACATAAACATACACTATAAATAAATAAATAGATAATATATAAATAAAATGTCAAACAACTTCGTTAGTTCGAGAGAATTAACATACGTTCTGTTTCTCAAGAAATAATCTGGTTAGAAGGTTTTTTTAAAAACGTTGACTATATGAAAATATGACCTTTTTTCAGCAAAATAAGATAAAGATATCTGAGCACGAGTCTTACGCAAGACCAAGACCAAGATTGAGCAACAGTGACCGACTCCCTGCCTCCCTGTCTAATATTTATTACGTAAGTATCTAAAGGAATGAACGAATACATGTGTATAATTAACTCTAGTTTTGTTTTAAAGATTCCTTTATCATTAAAATCATTTCATATATTATGAATTGTATTTACATACATAAAGATTTTCTTCAGTCCCCAGGGATGCCACTGGAATAATCTTAACTTTGCGCATTTTTGTAATTTTACGTAATAACTATTATAAGAAAAAATAAGTCATAGTTAACTCCCTTACCCTCTAAATTGTCTTACGTAATAAATGAATCCATGCACAGAAGCCACAGACGCATTTAGCTAGCATGAGTGGCATTTGGGAAGCTGCGCCACATTTTCCTATCAAACATACCCTAGTATTAAAGACGAAAGATTTTCCTATGCGTTGTCAGTACTGTTGTACGGAGCAGAAACGTAAATACTTCCAATGGGTCTGGTCCACAAATTTCAGGTCGCTCAAGGGTTATCGAGAGAGCTATGCACTGTTTTTCTTAGGTCATCCTTCCATCTAGCAGAGGGTGGTTCAACTCTGCGTCGTCCCGTACGTGGTCTTAATCCTAGACCCATCTATAAGTATCAAACCTATTGCCAATTCAGCTTACTAATTTATAATAATATTTCCAGACAGGTCACACAGCGCCATCTAATTTCCGTGGTAAGCTACGAGGCTTGTGTTACGGAAACTAGATGGTTGATAAACTACATATTATACTTTTTTTTTTGTAAATATATACATATTATACATATAAACACCCAGACCGAGACAAATTATACAATGTACAACTTGCCCCCGGTGAGAATCGAACCCACGACCTCCCGAGTTCACGGCAACGTTTGTTACCACTAGACCACGGAGGCGACCATTTTGAAGGCTATATCGGTTAGGTACTTTAGTTTTATGGCCACGTTTCGAAGTTTATCGATTCTTTCACCATAGCTCGCTGAGCGACCATAAATTTGTGGATCAGTGTACACGTTTCTGCTCCGTACTGGAAGAACGCTCCGGTTGAAAACTTTAGTCTTAAATATTGGGGTAGGTTTAATAAGAAAATGGGGGCTGGGTGAGGGTGGCAAGAGATCGTGTGTGGAGGGCCCTTGGGGGAGGCCTATATCCAGCAGTGGCCCCAGTTGGCCCCAGTAGCTCTAGCACCGCTAACTAGCTTAGCTAACCTAGAACATCAAGTAGGTATATGGGATTTTAGACAGCGCCTGGAGGTGCAACTCAACTAGTTTGACAGTTTGGAACTATACGTTTATGCGTGCTAGAGCTACCATTGTGTCTATCTTTTAATTTAACTTTGGTGCTTATTTTGTGTTTAAAATGGATCTGAAATGTATTAAATGCATTTTAAAATAACTTTTTAGTATTGTTCCTTTCATTTAGGAATTTAATAAATATGACATTGTTCGTTTGTATTTAATTTTAAGTAAAATTTTGTTGTCGCTTTGTCACCATATTTGCTCATCATTATAAATGTGCTAGTAAAATGGACGAAAAACGAGGACAATATCCACCAATTGAGATGATGTTAAATTCGTTGCGCGACCTATATACCTATAACAAATTGTTAAATGCCCATATTTTTAAATTCATCGGCTAAAAGGTGAAACTCATTAAGTGCCATCCAGACACAGTAAGTCATGTTTCAAGCGATGTTATTTGATATAAATATCACCATGGCAAGCTAAGCGATATTAGTAATTCTCCTTGAAAGTAAATAAATGACCTCATTGCAAATGGCACGTACTAACATCAAATATGTGGTAGGCGGACTGATGGTGGCAATTTGCTCAGTCTGCCGGGGCAGGAAAATATCCACCGTTCGTGCCGATAAACCCAGTAATAAAGGCTCGAATGGGGTGTATCAGGCAAAGCTTTTTGTAGATGTCGCTAGCGGCACTGGTATTTACACCTATTATTTATTTGTAGTTTTACATTTTTATAACAGAAAAATGTATTTTAACTTAACGTTAAACGACGATTTAAGTTAGCAAACACCGTCAATTTTGAGGTCACCATATATTTGCTTTCGCTTGGAAATCTCGATTTGTACACTTAAAAGCTGCTCACTTCTATATAATATCCGGAAAATAATAAATTTCGTAATAAAAATACAAGTTTTCTATGCAAATGACAGTTATATTGGGTACCATCTATCATGCGCCATCTATCGTGATAAAAAGTTAGTGACACACCCCATTGCCGTAATGCCCAGTCATATTGTGTGATGTCAGTCAAGAGTGTCTCGATTCCATTTGCATTCATGGACCTCGCGCGCCACCTACTATCAGTATATATATATATATATATGTAGATAGACTAATGTAGATAATAAATTAGCGACGTAGAGCAAAATAGTTTCAGTATAAAGCAAACGTAGAAAAAAAATTCACGTAATGATTTTAATATTTTAACCGCGACTTGTTAACCTTGTTGTGTCATGTTTAATGGTTACAATATTTAATCCAAGTTTAGTTTTGTGTGCTTTTGCAATCTTATTGCTTCAAATTAATCATAAATTTCTAAAGTAATGTTATATCCAAAGATTATTAGAAATTATAGTTGAATCTTAGAATTAACTCTAGTCAATGTTTTGTATTTAATAGTTTATCGTTATAACATTAAGGCACCGCTCACGACTTAAACTATTATTCTAATGTGCATTTTGATTAATTAATAAATTCAAAGGCCGGTAATTCAACACTTAGTACCTAAATATATCTACTGAAGTGGCCGCCGTATCACATACAATGTCTGGATTTGAGATAGACTTAAATATTAAGGAAGACAATATTACCGGCCCTTAATTTATCAAAATTACACTTTTTTTAATTTAAAACAAAGGAGATCGAACATTTATTCCAGGATCAAATATTTTTTTAGAAAACCCATTAATTCGCATTGTTTACTATTTAATAAAAAAGGAAAATAACTTACGGAGAAAAAAAATAGGATCCATAAAAAACCTATAAAAATATAATTCTACATTTTTTTTTTAAAACGTTATTTTTTGATTGAAACACTCTTGATTAAAGCCGGCTAGCTTTTATATAGGTACATACACACTTTATTATATATGTATTATATTAAGGTAAAAAAAAACATTTTTATAGGTTATTTGTTTCTTTGTATCCAATTTTTTTCTCCATAACTATTTTGACCTTAATAGAAAAAGTGTATACCTACGTTTTCCGATAAACCAATCAATGTCCACCATATGGACAGACTTTTTCGATCTCCTTTATTGAGCAAATATCTCTTTAAAAAATATATATTTCGGCCTATCGTAGGTATTTAAAATATGCAATATTTAAAACACATTGTTTAATATTTTCATTGTAAGTTTTGAATTTTAATAAATTATTCCTAATTCTTACTAACGCATTTTTATTTTTAAATAAGTCCTACCAATTTGAATTAACGCTTCTTTATCCTCTGCAGAGTAACCCCATTTTCTTTAACGTTTTCCGTTAACCTTAACGGTTCCTCCATTCGCTGTCAAACGCCCTCTCTCGCGCGATCCTCGAATTAGTTGTAAAGTCATAAATGTTACCAATTTAAATATTTCTGGCAACATTGAAGATTGCGTTCTCGTATTCTAAATATCTATTTTGTAAAAGTTATTTGTCATTATTTTAAAAATTTTTTTAAGAAGTCTCGTCTCTTTCATATTATATTTATTTCAAGAAAAAATATTGTATTTTGGAATCAATCTGAATTCAATTAAATTTTAAGTAATTCTTAAGATATGTTTGTGAAACGCATTTCTTACAAAACCTGTTAATTTTTACTTAAGCAAAAATACATTCGAGAAACTGGCTGTATACCATGTAGTGTATAAATAAAAAAATGGCGCCGAATGTATAAGTTTTATTTTCAAGGTCAGTAGGTATGCCTAGTGTGACAGTGAAGTTTCGTAAACGCAACTATAGTAGTAGAGTTTTTTTACTGAATTTTCGATGTTCATTGCCTGTTATTATAGCCAAACTTGCAATAACACGCAATGTAAAATAAAAAACGTAACTACAGCAGTTACGTTTTCCGAAACTTGCATTTTACACTAAGCACACAGCTGTCTGCTGGCAAAATCGACGCCTTTTTAACTTTAATCGTTACAATTACATACACTTAGTTTTGGTACAACCCAGCGTTAAACCGAAACCTAATAAGGTTTAGGAGGCAAGGCAAGTATTTAAATAAAAACAATATCTAGATAATTTAAATAGTTTATTTAAAAATAAATTACATCTTAATTAATAAAATACAACGTTTTATTGTTTTAAATACAACAATATTTACGAGTCGGTAATACAACTCGATTAAAGGTAACGGCTAGATAAATAAGACCACAAAATAATCGTGTGCTCTTATTTCCGACAGTATGGCCCAACCAAAGCCTAAACTATTTGAATTCCATTTATAGTTGAAAATAGTTAAAAATGTATACCTCTGGCCTCCCCCATTACTAGATTTTAATGATTTTATGACCAGATAATTTAAATACGTGAGCCATTATGTTTTTTTAAATATGATCATATACAAATAAAGTACTATTACGACCGTTTCCCTTTCGGGATGGTCAGAAACCACGCTTATAAATAAGCGGATTCACATTTAACCAACTTTACTATAGGCCAATCATGACAAGTGGCAAGCTCGTCGATGTCTCCAGCGTACCAAACTCGAGAAATATCACAAATAAATTAAATATTAATTTAATGTATTTATTTACAATAATAAATATTTTTGTGTCCCGACCGGGAATCGAAACCGGTACCTCCGAGTCTAAATCCACGGACTTAACCGCTAGACCACGGAAGCAGTTATGATCATATGCTTTTATAAACATCGAAACATATTTTATCAAAATACACTTCAATTTCGAAAAAACGCAAAATACTACAATCTACCAGAAACTATCCAGTAACACCACCTGCGTCTGATAATCAAGACCAACCTTCTCCACAAAACAATATCGCTCTGGCTTCTAAAAAGCGTTTAGAAATTTAGCGAAATCTACGAAATTAACTTAAACAGTTAAAAAAATGAAATTAAACAGTTACGTCAACCTTTTGACAACATGACTGTCAAAATAAACTATGGCGCTTCGGAAAACAGAAAATGACTCCAAATGACTCAAAAGTGGCCGATCTTTTACAGAATAATAGTAAAGAGAATGTAGAAGAGGTGAAATATATTTAGTGAGGTGATCCAAAATCAACTCAAAGAAAATATAAATTTGACAACGAATGATAATGAAAAGAAGATATTTAAAAAAGTATTCAATGGCAAAATTGTCAAGAAGTATAAAGTGTTGAACCAAATTAATATGAAACCTATAAGACAGTCATCTACTGCAAATAAAAAATTGTTAGATATGACACGGAAGACGAGAAACAATAAAACTAATTTGAAATTCGAGAAAATAGGCGTATAATTTTTTGAAGAAGATTGCAATAGGAGTATATTTCCAGGTAAAAAAGATAGCATTACAAAAGGTAAAATAATAAAACAGAAGAGATTGTTACAGGACACCATGAAAAATCTACACACCAAGTTTTTAAAAACAAAAAATATAAAGTTAAGTTACACTGTTTTGCCACCTTCGACCTTTTTGGGTTGTAACCTCAAACACCCACCAAAGAGAAACTTGTTTATGAATAACTCATTCTAACAAACCTTGGCTTCCCTAAAACAGGCAAACGTCATAGATTTTCCAGAGTTATAAAACTGTACAATCCCGAAGACCACGAACGGCTCAATGGCCCAACAAGCAAATTGGAGACCCTATGATGTAGAGGTATCCAATAGGAAGCAAAACTGCGCCTACACTGGATGCTTGACGATGACGATGCACGAACAACCATACCATACTATCAGAGTTATTAACATTCATGTTGCGACCGATACAATGAAAAATGTCTTATGCGAGAATGTCTTAACTGCAAAACTCGTTCCTTATGTTATCATGAGTTCGACAACTAGGTTTTGATCAAATACTCTTCATGGCAATGTATTGCAGAGGACATTTTATATACTAAAACCAAGAAAAATCGCAGGGTTCGAAAATATAAAAAAATAACATTAAACTGTGCTCCAAAAGACATCGTGATGGAACTTGAAGAAAATCTTGATATTTTTTTAAAGCATAAAGCTAATATAAAGCTTCAATATCAACCATTAAAAGTCTAAAAGATAACTGAAAAAGATGCTGTGATTATCATATGGACTTTTCCGAAAATTATAATACTGTGTACTGTGATTTTCATCTAGATGAGACTAATAAGCAGAAAATATTAATTCTGTTATTTGATACGGGTAATTGAAACTTAAGCATCAACAAACCATTGATATTAAAAATAAGCTTGATTTAGAAACTGTATGTATCTTGTATATTAAAAAATATTCAAATACTATAATTTATATATGTTTTATTGAATATGTGTTCCCTTTTTTAGCTAATAATCAATGGCCTGTCAGTTAGCTGCTTTAATTTGTCACTACTCTGCCAATAGTGTCACTCCTCTATGCTATAAATCGTCTGTCCCACATCATTAAAAATTTAAAAATATTGTCAAATAGAGAATATATTAATATTGAATAGATAGATTGCATTTCCTTCAGGGGCACAAAAAAATCAAATACAGTATTTTGAACCATTTATCACAAAATAATGTAAAACCCTACATTCGTTCGAAATATTGAAGGATTTGTTTCCTTCAATATCAAATCAGTGCCGTGGACAGTAGTTGATGTACAGTTATCAAGCGCTATCATCAGTGTTTTACCAGTTTAGTTATCAATGAGCTCGGCTCTTGAATTAGCAATATCAAGGAGTCACGAGAATCGAAAGTGTATATATATATTCCAACTGTAGTTTCCCTATTTTAAGGGAAACCTTTATACCTGGCAACACTTTAACTGTGTGTCAGTGCCATTATTTTTGGCAGTTGCAATATGAAGTCGTTGATGAGAGTTCAACGCTGAACACTGTAGTCTGTAGATGTCATTGTAGACGTCCTCTCTGTATTGTGTCGTTTTATGCAAAACTGTAGCTCTTCAAGCCCAAGCAAGTGTGAAGTGTGCTAGTGTCCTTCCTATTCCTGGTGTTGTGCAAAGTGTGTTCACATCAAGAAAGAAGAAGCGGCGCCGCTGTAGTCTTTGGGATAGGAAGTAAGAGGAGTCCGAACCACCCTGCACGTGAGTCTTTCATCATCCTGTATACCTTCCACCCCTGCATCCAGGCAACCAACTTAGGACCTGGATGCACCATTCCTTTTGGTCCTTCGAGCCGGATTTAAACCAGCGACCTATGGATATTTGTGCACAGTCTGCGTGCGAGGATATCGACCAGCGGGAAGAATTCCTAGTGCGTGCGCAAGAAGTCGACAAACTTTACGATATTTTTTTCGACTGTCACGTATCGGTTGAAGCGGTAAAGGCTGAATTCGATGCCGCGAAGCATAATGAAGAATATTGTCGCTATAACTTTGCAGTACATCAGATAAAGGTCATTTCTAAAACATTATCGCCTGTATCTGTAAAAAGGCAATCCTGTGGGGTAAATACGAATACGAACTTACCAAAAATAGCTTTACCACATTTTGATGGCACCATTACAAAATGGACAAACTTATATAATCTGTTCAAAAGCTTAGTAAGTAATAGATGATGATTCTGTAAGCGAGGTTTGCAAGCTCCACTACCTGTTGACTTGCCTCTCTAAAGAACCTCTTGATCTCATCAAGCACCTCCCAATTACTGAGCAGAATCATGCTATCAATCTGTTAATTATTATTATATATATTATTTTATTGCGAGTAACCATCTGGAGTCACTGTTGTCACTTCCTGTTATAAGTAACATTAAGTTCGACTTGAGAGGTTGTCTTAATGTTATTTATGAGAATACTGAAGCTCTCAAGGCCTTATGCTTTGAAGTTAAGAATTGGTCCTTTATTCTACTGCATATTTTCCTTAAGAAATTACCTCTTCATATTCGAAATCAATTTGAATTAACCTTAAATCTCCTTTTCCAACCTATGAATTTCTTTTAGATTTTCTGGAGTTACGCTGTAAGGCTTATGAGTTCTCTGTAACCACACCTTTCCGGTCTAACCCGTCTGTACATGGCAAGGTGCTACCGAGTAGGAACATTAAAACATCTCACCATGTGATTGCTGCGGAGTGCCCGTGCTGTAGAAAGGAGCATGTGCTTTATGCATGTGATAAGTTCAAGGCAATGCCTCTTAAGGAACAGAACTCTTTCATTAGAAGCAAGGGTATGTGTTTTAATTGTTTTGGTGATCATAGGTATTATGAATGTACATCTGTATCTAAATGTAAGGTCTGTAGAGGAAAACACCATACACTTTTGTGTTTTAAAAACAAATCTGTAACCATTAAACTTTTTAAACTTTCGCGCATATTCATAATAGTTTTTTATAATTTTAACGGGTCTTTACGCGATTTACCTTAGAGACATATTTCTCCCGACGTTTCAGCCAAGGAGAAATATGTCTCTAAGGTAAATCGCGTAAAGACCCGTTAAAATTATAAAAAACTAAATCTGTAACCAATCATGTGGTAAGTTCTCCGAGCACCTCGGATAACCCTGTAGCTCACTGTAGTGAGGGTCCTTCAGTCCTTCAGACCTGTTACCTGCTGTATCTGTACCAGCTGATAGCATTCTATCTGCTGTAGTCCCTCTATACGCCAAGGAGCACAAGTCATCGAATGTTCTTCTTGGTACTGCTGTAGATCTGAAGTCTCGTCTCTCTGAAGATAGAGTCACTGTATCGGCTATAATTCTAAAGTGTATTACAGGCATATTCTTTTGCTATCTCTTCTGAAATGCTCAAGGAGTATAAGAACGTCCATTTAGCTGATGATATTGTTACAAAAGTAGAATGTCAAGAAGAGGTAGGCGTGACATGAGTCAAATATAGACAGACGATAAATAATAACAAAGGGGAAAGGTTTGGAAAAGTGAATCAAGTTATTATTTCGTTTCACTGGTGTCAGAAGTGGGATTCTAATGGATAGAGTAACCAGATCACAGACCGCGGCAGCCACCGCCTTGCCATCCAGCCCGCGGGAAGAGTCAACGGAGGGACTGACGGCCGGCGATCGCGACTATGTCCAAAACTCGGTCATGCAGCTGGTCCGCGAGGTTTCCGCCGTCAATTCTCGACTGGATATGGTGATGCAGCATTTATTTGTAAATAATAGTACTTTGGAAGATAATGTTAGTAGAAATAACTTAAACCGGGTTGAGGGCAGACAACCTGGTCTGATGTCCTCAACTGCTGAGAAAAACATCAAAATGACGTTATACGATGGCGTGACGCCATTCGAAGACTATATGGCACAATTTTCTATAATCGCGAGTAACAACCGCTGGACTACAACAGAGCAAGGGTTTCAATTGATTGCTGCGTTAAGAGGCCCTGCTTTAAACGTACTGGCGAGCTTACCCACGGAATATCGTGCCGACCTTCACCTGCTTAAGGACAACCTGAAGCTACGTTTTGGGTCCACGAGGACAGACAAACTATATTACGCACAATTTCACAATCGCCGACAACAGGTTAATGAAGATTATGCTAGTCTCGGTAACGACGTTCGCCGTCTAGCACAGTTGGCCTTTAATGATTGTTCTTTGGAGACACAGGAACGAATTGCAACTCAACAGTTCATACAGGCTATTTATGACGCTGATATTCGAGAAAAGTTGATTCTGGAAGGACCTACTAGAGTTAGTGTGGCAATAGAAAAGGCGTTAGAAATACAGGCAATTAGATCACCATCACTAACGCAGCAATGCCAACAAACAGTCCCCAATCACCATGTGGTTGTTGAGGAAATTGTCGGAAGATTGACAGCAAAAATAGATGAGAATTTTCGACAATGGAGCGAGCATCCTGGGGCTAGGCGTCCTTGGAACAATAGACCTATCAGATGTTGGAACTGTGGTGGCCTTGGACATGTGCAGGCGCAGTGTTCTTATGGCAGCTATCAAAAGGGAAACGACCAGAGGCCGGGCTAGAGAGGCATAGTTCGGCCGATGACTGCCCCGGCGCTTCTTCAGTTCTCGTAAACGCACTATCCGGTGGTGCACATGCGCTAGTTGTTCCTGGACTAATAGAGGACGTTTGTTGTGATATTGTGGTAGATACGGGAGCTAGTGTAACGTTAATACACCCTAGAATAGTGGAAACGGCTACACTCCTCTCATGCCCTGGCGGCCAAAGCAGCACCGTCACGGTTAGAACTGTGACAGGTGAGATCGCTCCTGTCATAGAACAGAGGGACGTTGTTATCCAAATAGGGCACCAAAGGTTCACACATAAAGTTCTGATAGTAGAGATCCACGATGAAGTAATTTTGGGATTAGACTTTCTAAATAAATACAACTGCATCGTAAATATTGGTAATAAAACTTCCTATTGATTTAATTAGGCCTAGGCCCCCTTTAGCCACAATGGACTCAGACACAGCTAATGAATATGGTCATAAGTTGCGAGAAAGGTTAGAGAAAATACATAATTTTGCGAGAGAGAATACATGGAGATCGAGCGAAAGGGTTAAGAATTAATATAACATAAATTTAAATAACGTAAAATTTGAAAGAAATCAATTAGTTTGGTTATATAATCCGGTTAGACATTTAGGTGTTTGTGCTAAACTGACACCAAAATGGGATGGTCCATACACTATTGTAAAACAAATTAATGATGTCATTTATAAAATTAGGAAAGAACCACAACATAAAGGAAAAATTGTACACATGAACCGGTTGGCGCCCTATCGCGGTACAACTTCGCGTACGTTTCACGCCAGTCGACCTCATACTGGTACTCAGACTGATGCTGTTCGGGACGAACAGGTATTGAGAGGGGGGTAGTGTTACAAAAGTAGAATGTCAAGAAGAGGTAGGCGTGACATGAGTCAAATATAGACAGACGATAAATAATAACAAAGGGAAAAGGTTTGGAAAAGTGAATCAAGTTATTATTTCGTTTCAAATGTTTTATCAGCCTCAATCTGTAGACATTTTACTGGGTAGTGATGTCTACAATGACATTTACCTCGGTAATAAGATCTCTATGCCAAGGGAGCTCCCTTCGGTATTCCAGATTCCAGTGGCCGCTTTGTGGTGTGTCTGCCTTTTAGGGAGAATGTGATGCTTGGGCATACACGTGACCTGGCTGTCAGGAGGTTCTATGCCCTGGAACGTCGGCTTTCCAGGCAGTCTGCTCTGAAGGAGAAGTACTGTATGGTTGTATCATATGGCCAAGTACTAAATTCCCCATCACTGTGTGATAAAGGAGGAATCCACCACTACCAAAGTTCGTGTCGTTTTTGATGCTTCTATGTCTTCGTCATGTGGTACATCTCTTAATGATGATCTACTCCCTGGTCCTAAACTTCAACAAAATATTACGGATATTCTTATTCGTTTCCGTCTGAATGAAGTCATTTTGGAGTTCAAGCAAAAATCGTTGGGGTGTCTCCACTGCCTTTACGGCACATGCGAGCAAAGCCTACCTAGCACACCTAAAATAGAAACCGTTTCGCTGTCCCGGGGAACTAACAGCATTCTGGACGAATCGTTTTAAAAGCAGTATTCCAACTTCAAAGCACTTTCTAGAACAATAGGCAGCATTTCGTTAGATAGCATATCTGATGTTGAAAAACGATAAAAATAGTTTGTCCATGGTGGGACGTTAAAATAAGATTAAGAAGATTTTAGATATAGTTTACGGTTAGAAGTGTCTGTAGAAAAATAATGGAGATTGATACGTGTTGGTTTTGTGGTTAATTTGGGAAATAAAAATATTTGAAGAAAGCTGCTGTTTAATTAAGAAATTTATTTCATTGGGGTTATGGGCCTACTTACGAGCGAAAGAATAATATAGTTTTGTTTCAAGTGAAGAATGTTATCTAGAAAAAAGTTTAATCTCGTTCCCTTTGCGGGTGACAACTTTGCATCGTGGGCATTTAGAATAAAAAGTATATTACGCGAAGCCAGTGTGATAAAAGCAATTGAAGAATCCCGTTTCAGTGAAAATAATGCAAATTTAGATTCGAGGGCGCAAGCCATCTTAATTGCGGGAGTAGCAGACAGGCACGAGTATATAAAAAAATGCGGGTCGGCGTATTCTATGTTCAAAAGTTTGGAGGAAAGTTTATAACTAAATGATTTTTGTCTTTACATAAAGGGAAAATTATATTTGCTATTGTATGTTGATGACTTGTCCTAATTTAATAGAGTCAGTAAAAATATTTATCATTAAAATTCAGAATGAAAGATATGGGTAATAAAAAAAAAATATATTTAGGAATGAAAATTAATAAAGAAGGCAATGATTTACTCATAGATCAGACACAATATTTACAGAATGTTTTAAAAAAATATGGTATGGATAATTGTAATCCAATTGACTCGCCAATGGATGTTAATTTGAAACTTGATTACAATTGTATTGTTGATCACTCATATGAAAGTAAATGTTGATCTCTTGTAGGTCACTTAATGCATGCTACTGTAGGTTCTAGACCTAATTTAACTACTTCAGCATATTATCTTAGCCGGTTTCAATCGAGACCAAACGAAGAGCTATGGAAAGCCCTTAAGAAAATTCTAAGGTATATCAAAGGTACCATTAATTATAAACTAAAATACTCGTATATTAAGGAGAGTAATAGTTCACCTCTTATAGGATACGCAGATGCCGACTGGGCAAGAGATACAGATAGAAAATCCACTACTGGATATTTGTTTAAAGTTTATGATAATACTGTTGTGTGGAAGTCTAGAAAGCAACTCACTGTTGCTTTAAGTTCCACTGAGGCTGAATTTGTATCTTTGTGTGAAGCATCAGCAGAAGCTTGCTGGATTAAAAAGTTGTTATTAGATTTAGATATAAATATAAAGGCAGTAACAATTTTTGAAGATAATCAGAGTACTATTAGGTCTGTTCAAAGTGCAGATCAGAAAAGCTTAAAACATATGGAAATTAAGTTTAATTTTGTGAAACAGAAAGTTGAAGAAGGTGTTATCTGTGTAGAATATATTTGTACTAAACAGCAGTTGGCTGATATTTTAACAAAGCCGGTGTCTAAGAAGCAATTTAATTATTTGTTGAAAAGTTAGGTCTGGTTGACAAAACTATTTCTATTGAGGAGGAGTGTTGAAAAACAATAAAAATAGTTTGTCCATGGTGGGACGTTAAAATAAGATTAAGAAGATTTTAGATATAGTTTATGGTTAGAAGTGTTTGTAGAAAAATAATGGAGAATGATACGTGTTGGTTTTGTGGTTAATTTGGGAAATAAAAGTATTTGAAGAAATAAAGAACTTGATGACAATATCAAGACTCTAAAAGCTAGGTCGACAACAATAGACAATCTTCATTGGGAGATAGCCAGCGAGTCAAACGGGGATAATGAATACGAACAAGCGTTTTCATTTCATGAGAAACAGTATCAATACAATCAAAAGGCAATTAAATCTTAAACTATGGTCTATCTCTCATCGCGAGAAATCAGTACCGCAAATGGAGATTCCGGTATTTGATGGTACCCATAGCCAATAATCTTTTAAATATGAATTTATGGAGGCTAAACACGTTAAGAGTTTTATATTAAGCGCGCAGAAAATGCAGCATTTAAAAAGTAAAGATAAAGGCGAAGCAGAACGCCTGATTCAACATTTACAGATTAAGTGATGCAGTGATTATCACGAAGCATGCGAGTGGTCCTTCGAGCCGGATAAAACTTTGTGAACGTTCTGGATTCTTTGGATGAATTTCTATTAAAAAAGGCGGCCATTATTTGACGTGCACTGTATATGCGCTGGTTACTTGTACGGTCTAGTACAAATTGGTAATCATCGGCGTCGTTGGTAAGTACACTAGACGATCTGATAAAATATAATGAAGACATAAAAAGAACGGGTCCAGCCCAAACACAGCAGTACGGAACTTAATGACACTTGCAGACAGGGTTTACAGTAAATAAAAATGGAATGATGTTGCTACACTTAATTTTATTTACATTTAGCCAACATTATTGCCAGCCCATCATGACAAGTGGCCAGCTCGTCGATGGAACGGGGAAAAATGTTGATGTTACAAAATATATTTTTTTTGTCTTCACCTGGGAATCGAAACGGGTAACACATCTAAATCTATGGTCTTTACCGCTAGACCATACTAGTGCACCCCGCACTGAGGGAATCAATAACATTTCGAACGTTTAAACTGACTAGCCAATTACCTGACATATAAAAATAATACAATTCTAATCTTTTTGATCCTAAGGAACCCAGCATTAATTGCACGTGTGGTATTCCATTGTGACCTTTGACATCAGAATTCATTTCACTTTGATAATCTCATAAACGACATAGATAAAAGTAAATTTTATTGTACTTCTTCGAGAAAAACGCCAACAAATCTATATATCGTCTGTGTACCTGTAAAATGTCTTACGAGTCTATTGACAACTTTTCTGGACGGAAAGAAGCAAGATCACGTTCTAATTTATACGTATGATTTTTGAATATATGCGATTTCGTAGGTTATGTCGGTGTGGTAAGGTAAGTAATATAACATACTAGAATCTGATAAACATATTAAATTTGTGACATTATGCAGGTACGTAGTCGATATCCTATGTCACTATTGTTTAAGAGGGTTCAACGGTCTTGGATCCCTTTCGCTCGCACAATCCAATATTTTCAAAGATTTTCCAAGTCTGAGTGTACTTTTGAGAAACGCAGTCATCAAATTTCTAGGAAACAAAATTACGGATATTTTGGACATATGTTTACTTTCATATACCTTATGTTAGACAGAGACAAATAGCAAGAATAATAATAACGATTTTTCTAAAACAAATATATGTTTATACAGTGTAAACTCTATATAACGACACTGAAGGGGCTGTGCATTTTATGGCGTTACCATGGAGAGAACAAAAATCAGAATTGGAAGGCAAGCTAAACCAACCGAAGCAAATTGATTTCGACGCTTTAGGGAGTTTGTCTGAGTCTGTGTGAGCAGGTAAATAGAGTGACGTTACATGGAGTTTACACTGTATATCCAAAATGTAATTTGATTAATATGAATTTGAATAATTTGATTCCCTAGATAGTTGATAAACCAAAAGCGTTAAAACCTCTTAAATAATAAATACATTTTCAGTCGATTATACAATAGTCGTGTGTTAAAAAATTGGTTTCCTGTCGGAGCCGGCGGAACTCAATAGTGTGGTAGAGAGAGCGCCGAGAACTGTGGAGCTCCCCCCACCGAGTGGGTGAGCTGGTGTCTCATGAGGAAGGCGGACAGCACCTGCGCCACCTCCCCGGGACTGTCCTCCTGCACGGCATGTCCGCAGCGGGGGAGCAGGCGGAACTCAAATTTACCTGAACACAACGAACATTAATATAATATTGTTTTTGTTAGTGGCGGCGACATGTTTTGTTTAACAATTTTTTTTTTCACAAAAAATGCGGGTACCTAAAAAAATTTTTGGAACATATTTGATTCGAAGCTTCTAAAGTGTAGCGGTTTTTTGTATACCTTGCATCTGTCCCAGAGTGAGCTGTGTGTCGAGTCCGTCGATGGAGGCGAGCAGCAGCAGTCTGGGAGCGCGGGTGGACAGAAACAGAGCAGACAGTCCGCGGAACCAGCCCGCCCAGTGCTGCTCCGTGCCGGACAGATCGATACGCCATTTGTACCTAAGTACGATATCATCAGACTACTACAGTACAACTCAACGCGTCTCCAACAAAATGGAAACGAGCTTCAATGGACTGGAATGGAGCAGCCTAGTGTTCTTTTACTAGTTAACATTAACTCTTTTATTCACATTTTATACGCGACTTATTATTTATAGAAAAATTGCAGTTTATAACTATGACATAAAAATATTATTATTAGATCTCAAGCTAAAATATTTTCCAATTCTCCCAGCTCCCGAAATAAGATCAGACCAGAACAATCGCTTTAACTTAAAATGTATAGATAGAACTTAACTGTTTTTCCCTCTCGTTTTTCGATCACGATCATTGATGCTGAATAGTTATAGTACTATAGTTGTTCTTATAATTTGTTGAGTTGTCTTGTATATTGTTATTGTAATGCAGTCATGTTTATTTTTATTATTATTTCATTTTAAAACGTAAATGTTATTAATTATTATTATCATTAAAGGTTATTAATAGTTCTTACGACGAAATAATGACATCCAGATGCCGGCTGCCTCCACCACTGCAGCTTCGGGGACAGAACATCGAGTGGACTCCGACCGTCAAATACCTGGGCTGCATTATTAACAGGACGTTGACAATGGGTGAAATGGCCTGCCACGCCGTCAATCAGGCAAAGGCGGCCCGAGCCATGTTACGTCCTGTTATGAATTCCAGCTTGCCGCTCAGGTTGAAGGTCCGGATCTACAAGATGTTCATCCGTTCTCGTCTCACCTATGCTGCGCCAGCCTGGCACCACCTTCTGGCCAAGACCAACAGGGACAAGATCCAAAGTCAGCAGAACATATCGCTCAGAGTGGTTTCCCGAGCGCCATGGTTCGTGCGTAATTCCGTCTTAGCTCGAGATTTGGAGATGCCTACTATTGAGGAGTTTGTCGTTGGCCTGACTAAACGTATGTTCTCTCGGGCCGACAACGGACACTTCAAGCATCTCCAGAACATCGCTCCGTCTTGTGCACGGCCCCCCAACGGGAGACCACTTCCTAGAGAAGTACTCCTGGAGGAGAGCTGAAGCAGTCGAACTTAGCCCCCTGGGTTCGTGAGCCACACGGGCGCTGTTATACTAGTAACGGCGCCCAGCACTAAACGTGCATGAATTACCGGCGGGTGGTTACCCGCTGAGATCCTGCCGGGGAAAACGGGGGACTGTCCCCATCCCCAACCCACGCCCATTACGCATCCGGGCCTGGACGACCCCACTGTCTGTACGACGAAATGAAAAAACCTTTATTGAACAACATAAACACAATACACTGGAATGAAAGATATTAATTTAGCAAATAACAGTACAGCAACAATTATATGTGTAAAACAAAATATAAAGTACTAAGACCCCTAAACTAGGTGAACCTGAACTACAGGGGTCAAACAATAATATGATGTGAGAAAGTTGCATGGAATTTAATGTATGGAAATGTATGGAATTAGATGATATGTGCAGATTGTGATATGGGCAGGCAGGTCTCAAATAATAACGACAACTTCTTGTTTCCATAAAATGTGTTTAATGAGGTACAATACATGTGTCTAGTTTCGTGATTTAAAAATGTCTCGTCTAAATTAAACATGAAATTTAAACGTGTCAGTTGAGCCGACTGCAGCGCCCTCCTGTCTCGAGCGTCATCTAGTGAGTTAACTACGAAGTTGTGCAATTAGTAGGCAATGATTCCCAATAATATCGCTAGATAGCGTTCTCCTTAACACCATCTATTTGAAATAGGGTAGTTGGCTATTGTAAAAAATATGTGTTTTTTGTTTTTATCTTTATTTTATCAGTGTACGAGAACCTAAAATCACACTTATTTTCCTTATAATTATCTAAATAGTTATTATTTTTATTAAAATAAATACATTATTTTAGATTTTTAAAACGTCACTTAATAATACGAAGACTGTGTTCCACTTTAAAGCAAAGTAAAGCGCGCTTTTCTTGACTGAATTTTGCCTTAAGGAAACAGCCCTCGAATGACTTCCAAGACAAAATAAAGTAAAAAAAGCGCTTACAGTGAATGTGAAGTCATGCGGCAGCCATTTGCAACTGCAGCGTTTCCGAGCGAAAATTCAAACACGATATTTAAAAGTAGATTTTGAGGCGATTTAGACCTCATAAAAAATATTAAGTATTTTTTCAGTAATCCGTATTGAAAGAAACAATTGTCTCGTAGCCTGTTATCAACAGTTGGTTTTACAAAACTAATGAATGAATAAAATGCATAGATAGAACTTATAATGCATGAATATATAAAAGTTTTTTAAGAAGAAGGCAAACTACAGATTCCACATTCCATCGTGTGCGAGGAAGTCTTGGGCTTGTGACCGACATAGGATAAGTTTAACTCTTCGTTCCGAGACGCGATAATAGTAACCTAAGCACGCTTAAGGTGTTCCGAGACGCGCTTAAACTGTTTTGCCAAAGCTATGTGACGTCACAAATGACATCCGATATCGAGGTAGATCGCTCTGAGAGCTGTCACTTGTTTGTTTTAGGTTTTCTTTTAAATTATTTAATATTTTAATTCGTTTATACTGTTTGTATATTACTTCTAAAACAAATCTATAATTACTATTTAAGTAGAAAGTGAAAAAAAAATGTCTGTAACACGGCAAGTTATTTTAAAAGACCAAAATAAGTTAATAATATTAAACTTTACACATATAAAGATGAATAAACCGAGAGATGTATATTTGTTAGTATTCATACTCAAAGATGTGGAATCCGCAATTTATATTCCATAAATTTAAAAAAAAACTAACATTTTATGAATAAAAATGTGATTTAGACCGTTCCGAATTGATATCACGCTCTGAGCATCCAAATCGCGATATTTGATTCGGAACGACGCATATTCGTTCTAAGCGCTCTGAGCGCGATTCGGAATGAGTAAATGATGTCCTTTTTATCATTACGCAATGACCCTTACCAAATATTAGTATGCTACCCTCTGTATCCAACCAAATACATTCTATATATGTATATATATACTTGTGTATTATGTTTGTGCATTTTTATCAAATTATAAGTTAAGTAATGTACGACTACATTTTTGTTCATTTATACTTGACATTAACATTGTATTATAATAATTCCAATAAATTTACAAGAACAATATTGGACTAAAAAGTATAAAAAAATAAAACTACTTAAAAGTAAAAACATAGCTGGGCACCGTTAATCAAATAGTTAACTTCGTTAATCGTTAATCCGCTACAAAAAAAGTTAGCTTCGTTAAACGTTAAAGCGTTACATTTCGAAAGAATTAACGGAAGTTAACTTTAATCGTTAATCCGTTAATATGTGTAAAATTGCATTTTTATATCGTTGCGTTAGTGAACTTATAAAACCTGTTGGTTTAGGTTCTGGAAGTTAACAGGTTAATATATAATATTGTCAGAATGAGTTCTCTTTTTTGGCTTGCCTCGGTTAGAGCCCGCCTTAACAATCTCTTCAAACTGTACGTATTGTGACTCATGTGCCCTTCTTACATGCTGTTTTAAATTATTCAGGCTTGATACATGAACTTTTATTTTGGTCTTTCGGCAAGCAACGCTTACAAGCAAAAAGTATTTGCTGGCCCGATCTGGATACAAATTCCACATACTCAGTCAAATGTGGCCAAGGATTCTCATCAGGACCGCTGAAATCCGATTCCATGTCTTCCATGATATAGTTTTAATTACTACACTGCACAGTACACTTTTCTATCTAACTAATTACACTGCACTCTTCTTTATTAACACGCAAATTATCACTGACAGTAATTTATAATAACCACAAACACAACACTTGTCACTCTAAGCACTGGCGCTAGTACTGCGCAGTTTTCTTACTCGCACGCGCCGGCAAAATATATCTAGTTTAGTTTTTGTCTCACGCGCCGCCGCGCCCGGCACTTGTCGTTTCATACTTGTCTGAACCTGTTTTTCGCGCCACACCGCGGTGCCGTGCGGTAAATAGTGGCATTGGATTAACGATTAACGGACTTCTGCATATTAACGGAAGTTAACGTGTCCGTTAACATTTTTAAAAGTTAACTTAAAAGTTAACCCGTTAATCAAAATGTTAACTTCGTTAATTAACGATTAACGGATTAACGCCCAGCTATGAGTAAAAATTAATATAAACTAAACCTAATAAAAAATAAACTATAAGTAAAAAATGTCTTCTAGACACAGACAGTGATAGTCCCAAGAAGCCTGGCAACATTTCCCCTCTGTATAGCTAAGCTAATTCGTTTGCAGAAATAATTGCCAGCTTTCCTACTTTCTTTATACTTTGAACAATACTTACTTCATTTTATTTTCGACAGCTGGCACAATAAAATTATCTGTTACTGGTGTTTCCAGTATGTCCTGGACATCTTCTTCTTCTGCAATGGAGTCTGCGGAGAGTGCAGTGAGGAGCTCCCGGGTGGGCAGCGGACTGGAGGACTCCGGGGTGTAGGACTCCACTTCAGTGGTCGCCAGCGACATTGTTTCGCAGCTAAAATTAATTTAAACAGCTTCTTATAAGGTTTGGGTTCCATTTGAATAGTTACGCCTCATCCTGGTATCTATTTATTTATTTAATACAGTCGTCGGCGTTAATGGCTCAAAAGGTCGGTTGAACCCCGGTGGAACCAATGAGAAATACACTTTTCTATCGTACATTTGCTATAGATTTACAACACCATCGTTCCCGTGCCTCGGAGAGCACGTTAAGCTGTCGGTACCGGTTTTACCAAATTGTGGAATAATTGGCATCAGACCCTTGCCAAACCTTATGTCATCGTGGCGAGTGTAGGCCAGATTTTGCAGATATAATTGTATGTTCTGGATGGCCCATCTCCAACAGTGGAGGTCTAGGACGCTGTGTCTTTGATAATGATGAAGATTCTTCCAGTACTGCAAAGACTGGCTTCACCCATTTTTTTATCAATTGTAAAGATGACGGATATAACCCAGCTAAAACAAAACAATAATTATATTTATCTACTCTCATATCGTAAAATGCGACTTACAAACTTCAAAACGAATTTATATTGACATACTTTATAAACATACTGCTGAAATTTAAAAATAGAATAACATTATAACACTTTTTCTCTAAGAAAATAATGTTATAATTCATTTTAAAAATAATATCTTACATATTATATAACACTTATTTTTTTTAAGACAAAGGTTCCATTACAAAAAAGTTTTGATTCCAATTTTTACTTGTCTATGGCAGCGCCCGCCATAGCGCGTGCGCGGTCAAAGCTAGGTTTTGGCGCCATTTCATTGTTTAGGACTTATGTATTCTGTACCATGGTCATTTAAAAAAAAAAAAAAATTGGCGCTATCCAATACGTTTTGTTGTATAGCATTTCGTGTGATTTTTCTTACTCTTTTATCTTTTATCTAGTAGGTTCAATCCCAATGTATGAGAGTAGATAAATTAGTGTATGAAACTGCACATAACTAGGTATTAAAACACTCTGTTATACTATTAAAAACCTCGCCTACAGCTCGGATTTTAAACACACACTCGTATATAATACCCCTTATTATGCAACAGTTTCATAAACTACTATTATAGTTTACACTTTTGCAACCCTCTCGCTCGCAAAGTACAATATTTTTCAAATATTCATCAAATTTATCGTTATAAATGTTTTTGCATTTTTTCTGTTTAAAATTAGGTTTATTTTATTTATTAGTTTTATGTTTGACTACATTTCTCAAAAGTACACTCTGACTAGGAAAATGTTTGAAGATATTAGTTTGAGCGAGCGAGACGGAAGCAAAAGACTTACCCGCTTGCACAGCAGCACATCTTTATTTGTCAATATAAAATATCTTTTTGGTGGCTTGTTTAATTTAGTCTCAGCGCTCGATGAATACCATATGGCCGACTTAATCTAACTAACACTAATACAGGGTTAAACATAAAAATGATGATTTCCAGTTCTTACTTTATAATCTGTCCGGGCATGGACACTCGAGCTGAATCCACATTCCGCACTTGTCCACTTCGTACACTAAAATAAAACATAATACTTATTTATTTATTTATTCTTAGGGAAATTTACAGCCTCTAAAATATTATTAATACAAAAGATATATGTCATCTTAAAGCCTTACAAATTTTTTGACTCTTAGCTATAATGACAACAAAATCAGTACAATAACCATGAGATATGAAATTATATTTGTATTTGTATACTCATTCCGGTTTACAACTAAAGAATTATACAATATGAGCATTGATAAATAACATCATAAATATTAGATCAATATGTAGGTACTCAAATAACACTTTACAAATTTTGACAAGAAACACAAATTAAACAATACGTAGGTAATAGGAAAAAAACATAATCTAAAATACTAAAACAACGATAAAATAAATATTAATAAAAAAAAAAAGTAATATTCAACATTTTAAGGGACATCTACTCAATATGCTCAACTCCAACTGCATAAAGCTGACTCTTAAATCCATTCCTGATCATTTCTGTGAGTTCATAATATCTGTTCGACTTCGTGTTGTGGTCTTTTGGAAAATTTAATTTCTACTAAATGATTGGGACTCTCAAAACACTAAGATGTCTGGCCTATAGCTGTTACAGCTAGGTCATCTGGGATCCTATAATGATGTTCAAATGTTTCCATGAGAATTCCCCAGTCTCATGCAGCACCAAGTTTCGAGGTGGGCTTGCATTGAGTTTTCGTACACAAAGCTAAGACTAATCTCAAGATAAAAATCAAACTTGAGATCAAGTTGTGTCCTTCATTCATTATTGATTTGACATTTGATAATCGTATTTGTGTTAGTATGTGTTGCATCTGTACTGGGATAAGGATATTCCCCCGCTTATCCTGGTAGTATGCTGCCTGGTAGGCAGCTGGCAACCTCCCGCCGATAATTCATGCACTTTTGGTTTTGGGTTACTGGGTCTAGGTTTGACTACCTCAGCTTTCTTTCAGGAGCACTTCTCTGGGAAGTGGTCTCCCGTTGGGGGGGCAGAACGCAAGACAGAGCGATATTCTAGAGAGCGGACTTACCATACGTCAAGTCAGGCCGACGCAAACTTCTCAAGAAAGACCAAGCAGGGTGAATCGATCCCTCCACAGATGGATGGATGATCTGAAGAAGGTTGCGGGTAGGAGATGGATAAGGATTTCAGAAGACAGAGTGCAGTGGAAAACCTTGGTGGAGGCCTACATCCAGCAATGGAGAGAGACTGGGTGATGATGATATAGATTATAGCTTGAGGCCGGCAGAACAATAGGCTAGTCTAGTCCCAGTACTTACCACCACTCTATAGCATGTTCTATGGAGCGGAAATATGTAGGTCTGCAGCGGAGGAAACTCTGCATGCTCGCCAGACACTCCATGGCTGTGCCTGTCACAAAATACATACTAATATTATAAGTGTGACAGAAGCTTTGTATGTTTGTCTTGCCTTCACGCCTATATTACTAAACCAATAATGATAAAATTAGGCAAATATGTTCCTTAGAATCCTGAGACGGAAGTAGGCTATATGGTAAAAATCTAAATCACCTTAAAATATACTTTAAATATAGTGATTTTTCGTTGCAGTTGCAAACGACTGCCGGATGACATCATCTAATAGTAAATACACAACTAATTTACGACACTAACATAACTATTACACATTTGCTTTTAAAAAAGTAGGTTCCAATTGAATAATGTATCTTTGCTAAGATATTTAAAAAAAAAAACTTATTTAAGTAGATTTACTTGTGTTACAATATTTACTATTAAGTGACGTCACTAATGCATGTACTTTATTACAATATAAATAATATTGTTAAGTGTGATTTTAGGTGGTCTGATAAAAAAATATAATAAAATAAAAAATACATTTTGTTTGTCTTACCTATTACTCGGGAACGATTTTAATAAAAATTGGATATAAATATTCAATTTAAAACATTGTTAATTAGACCTGTCAATTTTCAAGGAATATAAGTTTATTTTCTTCTTTCTCGTATACTCATAGTTAACAAATAAAAAGAGTGTTGGCCGGGAATTGCGTGGAGACCGATTATTGGTTCCAGAAGCTTCGCCTCCTTAAAAGGTAGTTTTTAAGTTCAGGACACATGTATTTTGGTCTTGTTATATACTTTTGTTATAGTTAATTATTAATTAGCTATTAATTTCTGCTTTGAACTAATTGTAAAATATAAAAATTTAACCAATGCATGAAACACTTTTACCAATGTTCAAATATGCTTCACCCACATTTTTTTTATTTGCCTGTACATACCTTCGACCACATCTATGACGGCAACCCCCTGCACGGCGTGTTGTATCCGTTCCCCGTGTGCCCCCCGGACGGCCACCGCCCCTCCCATGGAGTGTCCCACCAAGACCAGAGGAGGCAGAGAAGGGAACATTGCCAGTAACACCTCTTCCAAATCACTGAAAATTGTAAACATCACATGTTTCATTCACATTAATCTATTAATCCCTTCTCTACGGCCAGAGAAGAACTAATTATGTTAAAAGTCGCACTAAACTCAATATTACAACTATATTGTAGCAGATAGATTATTTTTAAAGGACAATGGGTAGTTGCGACATGCATATAACAGAAATTTATATTCCTTGACATAGATAGCGTCCATTTTCAATCAATAATACACCTAGATTAATGGTGACTGCTCTGAAAACAACCTGAGAAATAAGAGAATAATTTTATACTGTTTAGAGCATTTTTTTTCAAGTTTAATAAATGACAAATAAGTATAATGAACACAGACAGAATGCATTTTGATTTTGTATCATCATCAACAGCCTGTGTCTCTCCACTGCTGGATATAGGCCTACCTCAAGGATCGCTACTTTAAGTGGTCTCCATTGGTCTGCAACAAACATGTCCGACCCATAGCCACTTCAGCTTGCTAAATTTGAATGTCCTTTTTTTGTTCTGTGATGGACATTCCATAAATCCAAAGCAAAGCACTCTCTAAAGCTTGCTGAGTGACCTTGAACTTGTGGACCAGACCCACTCAGCGTCCACATTTCTGGTCCATACAACACTACTAGAAGAATGCACTGGTTGAAAATAAACCCAAATTTGTATGAGGCACAGATGATTTGATTTAGGGTATATTAATTTAGCAATCAATCTGTGACTGCTGTGGTATGCAAGGTTACAATCAGTTGCTGAATGAAGTCTCATTGCACGCTAGCATTGTGGAAGCCTATGGGGGCGGCCCCGTTTGGCTGCAGTTGACTCTACTTTTTTACGGTTTCTACTTTTATCCTGGCCTGAAGGTGGCCAGGGAAGGGACTATGGAAGGGGTGTAGCTTCTTGTGAAACAGTGTGATGTTGGGTTGATCACGGCACGGGCTATGCCCCAGCACCCAGGATCTCCTGCGGCAGGTGTGTTCAACAAATTCATCCTGCACTATGACCATCGCTCACCGTGGCCGCAGACTAATTGCAAAAGTTTGAGCGTAGCTTTAAGGATTCATTTATATTATAATGTTTACAGTTGGAGAATTTAGCTGCTGGGCTTAACTCACTTAACCAGAGTGTCACTGCTGAGGTCATCTGGGTTGGTGACCTTTGTTTCTCCATGTCCGCGGATGTCCATAGAGATCACCTGACAATGCACCAAGCTTGTAATTTCTTCCTGAAATTAAAATTACTTACATTAACAACATACAACATAATGAGCTGAGTGGTTGCTAATACAATACATAAGACCACATCTTTCACAGTACAATGTAGTAGTCAAAACCATAGGTTTAGACATAGATATATGTCTTAATACTCTTCAGGTACCAAGTTTGATTCATACATAAGGATATTTGAACAAAACATATATATATATATTTTTTTACATAACTCATATCTGGTCAACTACGAACAAAAATAAGATAGGAAGCCCGATTCTATTCCTTTCACTTCCCCACCCAATGGTCCTGGCATAGTAAATCGATAAATTGGTAAGGAGTCTTTATTCAAGTGAAAAAATTGTCTTCTCTACACAATGATGTAAAAAATATAAACATCTTAAAATCCATACCACAAGATCAATTTAAGACTTACAGTGAAAAGAGCCCAGCTTAGTGCAGAATATCCTCCTCCATGTAACGTGACTATCCTGGGCCTGTCCGGAAGATCGGGTTCCGCCGACAGGTATACCCTGAAGGTGCCCCCGCTGGTCTCCACGTCCTCGTATTTGGCGAAATATTGCTTCCAAGACACTGGGGTGTAGTCCTTGCGCCGGGAACCACCAAATGGCGCCAACCTAAATTATCCATGTTTTAAAACCACTAACACAATATATGACGAATTAAACACAAAATGATCATAAACTTGAATGTTATTAGCAAAAAGAGGTTAACGAACTTCTTGGCCGCGGTTCTCGGCATGCGGGGCGGCAATTTGGCTTTCAATATATTTCTTTGTAATTCAGACATGTTAATATATTATAGGCAATTTATGCTAAATTTTTAATTGTTTTGTTTGTTTGTTTATTTGCAATTGCGTGCGTGCCATGAGATGAAGTTTTGTCGCACTTAAGATTTGTTCCAAAATATTTATATTTTCATCCTAAAAACGAGACAGACGTATGTGTTCTGTTTAGTGCTAGAGTGAATGAGTACTAATTATATTTCGATAGGATTTTTTTAAATACTGAAACACAATGTCAATTACCCTGACAGTCAGTCATATTTTACAACAGTTGAATCCTGAATGACAATAGATGGCGCTGTTGATTCTTAGGTTGTGTTTTATGATGAAATTATTTTACCTGACAATAAAATATTTTACAATAAAAAAAAATATTATACAAAATAACGATACAGACTTATGGCAGTCACAGAGATAGGGAAGATGGCAGTAAATAATGCTAATATAATCAGATTCATTGGAATACTCATTAAATCTAGGCCAAACAAATAATATATTTTTAAAAAAATGTCTGTCATTTAGCAACGTAAACAGTGTTTTAGAATTATATATTTATTTTTTTATCGTTTTTACAGTTAAAAATATAGTTTATTATCGTATATTTTGTAAATATGTCTTTGGACTTTGACGTAATATGCAGAGTTTGTTTAGAAAGGAAGCCAGCGAACTGCGACATCTTCACAAGTTATGATTCCAACTGGAATGTTTTATATTCTCAAATGTTGGCTATATGCACTAATTTAAATGTAAATATTTACTACACATGATCACTTATATGGAACACCTTAATTCCCCAGTACCATACCAGTTGAGAATGGTGTATACCGATATAAATTATTTTGTGTCTTATACATACATATTGTTCTGGCTTTAACTAAAATCATAAATAAAAGCATGGTATAACTACCCTGCAATAGATTACGGTTGTGATGGTACTTGATTTAATGACTCGCAAACCAGAATGACTCTTCCCCACACAAAATCAACTCTGCACCTGCCATGGCTTGCTAAGTAATTAGTTTTCTAAAAAGGGGCCCCTATAGTTTTGTTTAATTTTTAATATAATGAAAGGATTTAAAAAAAAACTATATTAAGGTTTTTTTACTTTTTTTTTGTTTATATAGTGTTAAATATTTATACCTATGCTTAATATAAATAGTTATTTATTAAGAATAAAAAACAGTATAATGATTTAAATGAAAATTAGGCTAGTAAAAACGTACATCGCGACGTACCTTGAAACCCCTTTGAAGCATGTTTATGTAATTTTAGGGTAATATATTATTTAAATTTGTATTTATTATTTTTTATTAAAAAAATGTTATTTATATAACTTTTTTTAACTTAATTGTCAAACATATCCAAATTATGAATAAATTTCGTGACCCATTAATATTCATAATGTAAAAGAGACGAATGGATATCAATAAAGCTAGAGTATATAGTAAATCAAATAAATAAAACAATAGCTGAAGGTGCATTAAAAAGCCACCAAAATAAAAGGGCATGTATGAAGAGGTTGATGAATGTCGAAGAAGCGAAAGAGGTATGTCGTGATCGTGTCAAGTGGCGCTCAATTGTCTCTGCCTACCCCGCAAGGGATTTGGCGTGAAGATATGTATGTATATAGTAATTCTATAAAAAATAATATTTATAATTACACAAAATTACAAATAAAACTAAAATCTAATCTATATATAAAAATATTCACCCATGTGGCAGTGTCCCAAGAACACTCGCAGTATTCCCCCGATGAGTTGCTGCGCGAAATATCTCATATTTACATAAATGATTTACTTATATGTTTTGTATGACCATCAGACAAACTCCCTCTGTTTACATCTTTAAACAATTACTCACCACACTTTTTCTAAATAAGCAGAATAGTGTCCTCTAGTTCAATTTATGTATTTATTTTTCTAAATCTTCTGTTACCATAACCATGTCTGTACTTATTTTAAACGTAATATATATATATATATATATATATGTACATATATTATAGGTATGTAGGTTTTTATGGTTATATTTATTCAGTATATGTAATATTAGTATGTAAGTCTATTATAATAAATTGCACCCTTTGTTGAGGTAACACTCCCAAAACTCCCAAAGGTTGGTTATTAGAAAATGATTAGTCATTAAGCTCGCCTATGTACAATTTTTATTAGTGCAATAAAGAATTATTGAATTAAATTGTAAGCTGACTTGGCTCTTACAGCTACAAAATTATATTTAGTTTAAACGGCCAAGGGCGCCAGCAGTGGGGTGCTAGGGGGTGCCGACCAACAGTCAGCTTAAATGTCATAAGAAATTTGTCTTGCTTCTTCCAGTTATATAAAGGAGACAGCCTTCCTACCTTAATATGCATGTCCTGTGTCCAAGAACTGAAGCGGGCTTACAAGTTCAACATTAGGTGTATGGAAAGTGACCAGACTCTGCTGGCTATAGTCAAAACCAAACAAAATGATGAGGAAATTAAGAAGGAAGATAAAAATGTAGCCCTCAATCTTTTTGATGTTAAGGATGGTAATATATCAATATTTTTTTAAAGAGTTTTAATAAGCCAATTCGCGATAAAAATATTTTTTTTTATTTATCCAATAATAATAACTTAAATTCATATCAAGTCCCAGTTCCACTAATACCATGTCTGTGAAGGTGATTACGGTAGCTTATCCGCACTTAGTCTCTATTAGACCATTGTGTGTGACCTTTACTCCATTAGTGGAGCCATCCGATCTTCAGTAAGGCGAGGAGACCTTGCAGTCTGGAGGAACTTCAGTCTAAGCGCAGCCACACTGTCGCACTCCAAAAGTACATGCGCTGCCGTCTCCTCCTCTGCCATGCATCCTCTACTCAGTTGGCTTGAAGCTCAATGACTTGTTGAATCATTAATAAATTGTCAGTAATATTGACATCAGACCCTCGCCAATCGGTCTGGCGAGTGCATACCAAATTCTCAAGAAATGTATATATTGCACTAAGTGTCTAGAGGCTGGGATGCGATGTGATACTTAATAATGCATTAAATTAAAAAATACTTGGCAATATATCATTCTATAGAGAGCCCAAATAACTACTAAACTACCCTTGTCCTTGAAGTCTAGGGGCTGTGATGACACCTAGTACACAAGAGTCTTAGATCTCCCCTGTTGGAGATGGGACTGCCAGTTGTCTGGAAAATTTGGCCTATTAAGGGCGAGGGTAGTTGGAGGTCTTATTAATACTAATAAATTTAGTAGTTATAATTTTTTCTTAATAATAAATAATGAATTGGATTTAGTTGTTTATAAATCATCCTGAATTAATTCAAATACAACTGCTACTGTTATCTAGCGGTAAAGTCCTTTTATTTACGCGCGGAGGTGCTGGGTTCGATTCCTGGTCAGGACACAATAATTTATTTAATTTGTGGTATAACTTGAGTGCCCCGGAGAGCACTTTAAGCCGTTGATCCCAATTCCACTAATTCCGACTCGTAGAATCGTTAATTAATTGTCATAAAAAATTGACATCAGATCCTCGCCAACCCGTCTGGCCAGCGTGGCGAGTGTAGTCCAAATTCTCCAGATATATGTTCTGAGTGGAGGTCTAGGTCACTGTGTTCTACTAGGCGCTGTAATGAATATCTCGAGTTTGGTACGCTAGAGACATCGACGAGCTTGCCGCTTGTTATGATGGGCCTAAAAAAGTTTGCTAAATGTGAAATTAGCTTCTTTATAAGCGTGGTTTCTGACCACCTTGAAAGGGATATAATTATGGTTGTAATAATACTTTACTTTTACTTTTAATAGATAACTACTATGCTCATTTCAAACTGTATGTCATTTTAGAGCCAGGATTGCTGGATGATCTTTGGCAAGCGGAGGATGACAATACCATGCTGGCTAGTCTCAAACCCAGCAAATCAGGTATTACTTGAATACTTAGATTAAAACAAATGGGAAGATTTGGTAAAACTTTATACATGCGCAAACTAATGTCTAACCCATGTTCAACGGATGCACTTCAATGAGGTGTGTACTGCCTTTTTATCACGATAGATGGCGCCTAATAATGTCAGTTGCAAAGAAAACTTGCATTTTTATTAAGTTTTTTTTATATTATATTATGCCACCACACTTTTAGGTGTACAAATCAATATTTCCAAGCGATACCAAAAATATATTGATCTTAAACTTGCCGTTTATAATTTGAACTATTTTTTTTAAGACGGTGTTCGCTTTCTTAATTCGTCTTTTAAGGTAGCTAACGTTAACTTATGTTTAATTTTTAAGTTATGTATAATAACAAAAAACTCCAAAATAATTTACAAAATGATACGGCAAAGGTGTAAACAATACACCCTATTGAAGTGCGCCTTTATGTGACAAATTGTATCTCATACAACGGTGATGCAACCGTGAGTGTGATGTAGCGAGTAGTTATATATATTATTAGTTTAAGTGTGAAAGATGCTTTGTCTGTTTGTCCATCTTACACTTGCACTGCAATGGTTTTGATGAAAGGATTTGGGCTATTTTTGTACTACTTGTGCTGTGTACAATGATAGAACATTTTTAAATAGTTGATACTTTTATTTTTATATTTTTAACTTTTATTTTATAAGACTAATGTTATTTTCACTATCAATTGTAAAAAAAAAACAATACATTTGTAAAAAATATAAGAATGTCAGCAAATGCTTGACTGATATTTATTAACAGTCAAATTTTGTATTACGAGTATATACATTTAGTACTAGAGTTGTCATGATGATATCAAACATTCTGCACACCTAAACTAAAGGGTATTTCCTACTCGAATTGTAAGGTTGTTAGAATAATTTGTCTCGTTAATAAATACTATAATTATTACAGAATTAAATGGTGACGAAGACAACCTGAAGTCGGAAGATGATCTGAATGTTGATGATGAACCTCAAGGTATAAGTTTCGATGATGCCGACAGTACGTTATCGCAAAGTAAAATCACTTGCAATCCCTCTAGCACTTTCGACAGATATTAATTACATAATTATAAAAATTATTTTCAGAAATTATAACAGATGAAGTCAAGAAAAAAAGAGGACGACCTAGAAAAGGTATTATTTCTTATAATTACATGACTTAATTAAATCCTTACAATAGGTACAGGTCGCGTGATGAAAAATGAGCACAATACATTGACTACTCTATTTTTGCGAGAGTAAAAAAATATGTAAAGAAACAGCTGTCAGAAATAAGGTTATTAAACGGTCGGATTTCTGATGGAAACACACACATATTTGACACAAGTATTGTGTCAAAAAATTGAAATCATCACTCCCAAATCCCCACTCGTAGTAACCTGTTGTGACATATCATACTATCCAAACCTTTTCTAATTTAGTGTTTGTGATTCATCGCATCCAGTTAAAAGTCAAAACAATTTCACAAGATAAATACTTTTATTTAAATTAACCTATACAAACGTGATGTTGGCACAAATGCCTTAGTGGCGATTGCTTTGATTTTTAGTTTTACTAGTACTAAAGAAAAGAAGTTTTAAATATTAATTAATCGAATGTGTAAAGCATACATTAAAGTCATAATATAGCTACAACTAAATATAATTGATATTTATTAAAGTATTTTTAAATGTTTGTAATCAATAGCAAAAAGCACTTAAAACAATGTTTTTTCTTCTTACCTATATATATATATACGAGTATATAACGAAAACCGTTTGAGAACCACTTGTTTTCTCGTTTAAATATGTATATTTTTTTGCTATCTTGAATAAGGTTATATGTTTTTTCAGTTATTTTTTTATTTTGTAATTAGGCATAGAACAAAAAGATAAGTATTTTGCGCTTTTACAAGTCGTTGTTTATTAATAATACAATATTTTGTGAAACGTGAATACGCCGTTGTTCTAATATTGTTGCGATAACTAGATTTATCTCCCTCCAGCTCACACGGCCTTATTGGAAAAAAAGAGATAGCAAAAACGGTGGTTTGCTTTTTATCGTAAACAGGCTGTTCTTACTCAATTCGTTAGTTTCAAAGTCCATTACGTATCATCATAACCAACACCCTGTGTCTCTCCACTGCTAGATATAGGCTTGCTCCATTATACGCGGTCTTTTGCAACTCTCACCCATCTCCAACAGCGATATTCTTCAGATCATCAGATCATCTGGCGGGGGATCGTCCCAGAACACGTTTGCTCCATTAGTCGGCCACTTCAGCTTGCTAATTTTGGCGAATATCGACGATATAGGTAACATAAAGAACACTATAACAACTTTGCACTTAATAAAAAAAAAACGTTTTTTGGATCAAAATGAGCTCTGCCTTCTGGAAAATAAATTCTGGGTTCCAGAAGGCAGTTTCCCTATTTTTGACACAATTAAACTATACTTACATAAGTAATAACACAGTGCATTCCCATCCTCAGTAAACATTGTTTTACTGTAAACAACTCGGAAACTATGTGCTGCCAACACCATTTGTTTTTTCATCTCGGTCAAACTATATATATATAATTTAATTGTTACAAACTATATATATACCTTTGGCTGAGAATCGGTAAATTTGACACAAAGACTATCTTATACTTGTGTACTGTGTAGTTCCCACCTTTGTCCGCGCCACCTGTACCTGTTTTATCTGACAAAATAAACAGTGTTTTTTGTCATTCTTGCAGGTTCTTTAATTTTGACAATTTCTAGCAAGGAAAGTAAAAAAAGAAGAAGGTCGACTAAAGGTAAACAAATACATACTTTCTTATAGTTATTTGAATTAATTTTCACCTTTCAGTTATTTTTACAAAATAATATTTATTCTCTGCTAGCTTTTTTTACTGGAATAATTTATTAGTCTTGTTTTTTTTATACTGAGCACGACAAGTGACACCGCGTCCAATTTGTTGTGTTTTTATCAATCAAATAAATTATTTAACCAATCTTGTAACAACTTGGATATTGTAAGCACTAAAATAATATAAAACGAAAACATGAAAAATATAAACAAACACAAGTTAGGTAATCATGGTTGGACCGTAACAGGTAATAATCCAGATTTGTGTGTGTTATAATAGCATTATTGTCAATTGCAAGGTAATTGTAACTTAATAACTACTTAATATAAGATCGTGGCTGTAAATAGGCCGTGTCAACGAAATATAAATTCGTGGCTGTAAACGGGCCGTGTCACCTTACAATGTAAATAATAATTTGTCAATTAAACATATAATCGTGGCTGTAAAAGGGCCGTGTCATCTTATATTCTAAATACTATTAACAATAATTTATATTCGTATCTGTAAAAAGGCCGAGTCAACTAAATAATTAACATTAACTTTTAACTAGGTATATAATATTATATGTTTATTGTATATGTAAGAAAAGACTACAGTTGAGTTAAATTATAATACCATTACAATGGTTTCAGAACTGAATGGCGATGTAGTTGATATTAAATCCGAAGATGATCTCAATGATGACGCCAATAAAACTGAAAGTAAGTAAATTATCCTACTATTACTATAAATGCCAAAGTTTGTGAGGATGGTAATTCCTTTGTTACGCAAAAACTTCTCAACAGATTTTACAGGAATTTTCTTTTAAATTGGAGGTATTGAAATAAATAAAGAAATGAGAATGCCCATTTTTCTCAGATAAATGGGCCCAATAAAATGTTCTCGTGCCATAATGATATCCTTTTTATTTGATAGTTAATATATTGTGCTTTCATAATCTGTAATTAATTTTATCTACTCTCATATCGTTAAATTCGAATTACAAATTCAAAACGAATTTATATTAACATACTTTATAAACATACAGCTGAAATTTAAAAATAGAATCACATTATAACACTTTTTCTCAACAAAATAATTTTATATTTCATTTTAAAAATAGAATCATACATATTATGTTCCATTACAAAAAAGTTTTGATTCCAATTTTTACTTGTCTATGGCAGCTCCCGCCACAACGCGTGCGCGGTCATAAGCTAGGTTTTGGCGCCATTTCATTGTTTAGGACTTATGTACTCTGTACCATGGTCATTTAAAAAAAATTAAAATAATGATTGGCGCCATTCAATACGTTTTGTTGTATAGCAGTTCGTGTGATTTTTTTTATTCTTGCTTAAAATTCTTACTCTTTTAACTTTTATCTTTTCTTTAGTAGGTTCAATCCCAATGTATGAGAGTAGATAAATTAGTGTATGAAACTGCACATAACTAGGTATTAAAACACTCGTGTATAATACCCCTTATTATGCAACAGTTTCATTAACTACTATTGTTTATATTATTGAATTTTAACCAATTGACTATTTAATTAAATTAGATTTTAATGCTGAGGTAATAGAGATGTTGTAATTAAATTTAAAAAAAAACAATTGTTTTGATTATTGAATTGTATTTAGTTGAGGCACGCTGCAATAAAGTTGGGGCCTGGTTGCCCAAAATCTCTTTTAAAGGTCTAAGGTTTATTATTTTATTTTTCGGATAACCGTCACTACCCTGTATATGTGTTTCTGATTAACAATAAAAAATATTTCTCTTTTCAGATAAAACTAAAGTCAAAAGAAAACAAGGAAGGCCCCGAAATGGTACGTTATATTTAGAGGAGTGTTGTTAAGCTCTGCATCCCTCACGCTCGCACACTTTCAATCAAGTCTAAAGTTTCCATGAACAATCTCTTCGGCCATCGCTTAACTCAGTCCTTGCAATCCCCTCTCATCACACAAACTTTGTATCAAAGTCTTTTGTCGTCATAGCGTCATCTCTCTGGAACAATCTTCCGGTCTCCATCCGACATACCACAACTAGACTAACAAGTTTATAAGTATTTTGTGGAGCCAAAATAAGACCTCCACATAAAATTAAACATGTTGTTTTACGATTGTGTTTATTTTATAAAATGGTAAAAGTTACTTTTTGTCATTGTCATTGTGTAGTTGTTTTGATTTATTGTATCGCATTTATGACATTGTGTAGTTTTATTAGTACGTATTTATTATATAGTATTTGTATGTAGGTATATTATACTTATATTAGTATATTACGTAGGTTCTATATTATTTCTTAGAATTAAGATAGTAAGTAATGTATATTTTTCAATCATTTTTATTTCTTATATTTTGTGCATCTACGTCCACGACCCCCCGACAGATAGACCTGGTGGGGGCTGGATGAGGCTCCCCTTGGAGGAGGCTTATATCCAGAGCAGTGGAGAGACACAGGCTCATGATCATATTGAGTGTACTTTTAAGAAATATAGTCGATCAGCTTACCAGGAAATAAAATTACGGATATATTAGAGATACGTATGATGATCAGGAACGGGTCCAAGACTCAGCTTTACGCAGTGGAAGTTGGTGCGAGAGGAGATCCAGGAAAGGATCCAGAAAGATCCAGCTTCCAAGACGGCATTAACAGAATCATACAGTATTTGGTTGGGTAGGGAGAGGAGCAGATTGAGATTAGAGCACGTTCAGCCGTCGGTCCCGGTTCCATTAATACCAATCGTTAATAAATTGTCATTAATTGGGCAGTGTGGCGAGTGTAGGCAACATTCTGCAGAAATATCTGGAAGGCCCATCTCCCAACAATGGAGGTCTTAATTTTTTTTTTTTTAAACTTTATTGCACATAAGTACAAAGGACTAACATAATATCATTAGACATTCTCTGCCTGATAACCTTAAGGACAATAAGAGAGTTTTAAGTGACAGGAGTAGGTGCACAAAATATAAAAAATAAAAATGATTGAAAAATGTACATTATTTACTATCTTAATTCTAAGAAATAATAATAATGTAAGTGTAATTTTTTTGTATTGCAGAACTAAGTGGATTGCAGCAGTGTGATGTTTGTGGGAAGTTTCTTAGCAACAGCTGTAATCTGAAACAACACCAAGCCTCGCACACCTCCCACCGACCTTACCACTGTGCCGACTGTCCCGCCACCTTTAAGTATGAATTTAAAGCGCTTTTTAGTATTTTTTTGTACTTTAGCCTGATCCCGAAATGTGTGAGTACATTTTACTGGATTTATCAGCACGAACGATGGATACTTCCCCGCCCCGGCAGACTGGGGAAATTACCATCCAGTCCGCCTACCACATATTATAATTTATTTATTTTTGGGAAAATTGGCTTTAGATAATATATGTTTGTCAAAAACATTTAGTAAACAGCTTGTGTTCGACTCTTAATTTAGTAAACAGCTTGTGTTCGACTTTTAATTTAGTAAACAGCTTGTGTTCGACTCTTAATTTAGTAAACAGCTTGTGTTCGACTCTTAATTTAGTAAACAGCTTGTGTTCGACTCTTAATTTAGTAAACAGCTTGTGTTCGACTCTTAATTTAGTAAACAGCTTGTGTTCGACTCTTAATTTAAACAGCTCTCTTATAGTAACTGGAAACTTATTAAATATATTTGTTGCCATTGCATAATTTTTACTATATTGGGTACTTTTATAAACTGCCTCCGTGGTCTAGCGGTTAAGTCCGTGGATTAAGACACAAAGTTACCGGGTTCGATTCCTGGTCGGGACACAACAATATTTATTAATGTAAATAAATAAATTTAATTAGTATTTAATTTATTTGTGATATTTCTCTCCTTTGGTACGCTGGAGACATCGACGAGCTTGCCACTTGTCATGATTGGCCGGCAGTAAAGTTGGCTAAATGTGAAATTATTTATAAGCGTGGTTTCTGACCACCCCGAAAGGGAAACGGTCGTGATGATACTTTACTTTTTACTTTTTTATAATTGGAATAGTTATTCTACTCGTATAACGCGTTTAAAATTTGCTATTATCGTCAGGAGTTAAAGAAAAATCCTGGTTGCTTTTTGCAAATAAACAGCATTCAAGTATTTAATATAGAAGGAACAGTCAGTAAAATGTAATATAGTCATGACGGCGAGACAAACATACAGACAGACACAAAGCATCTTTCACGTTTATAAGTGTAGCATCGATTTCCAGAGGATACAGCGCATTATTCCAGCACAAGAAGATCCACAGCGGAGAGACGCCGTACCACTGCCACTTCTGCCCCAAACAGTTCAGCAGGCGGACCACACTGGTCTACCACATCAAGACCCACACCGGTAACTATACAATCTTTTAGATAGCCGTTAATTTTTATATTTTTAGAAATGAAATGAAATAATTTATTTCCCTATGGTTAATACGTAGCACTTGGATATTGTCAATACATGTTTTACATGCAAAGAAATAATAAATAAATAAAAAATATACCACCATTGACTATGGCTGGGACCGAACCCAACATCAATTCAATAATTATAACTAAACATTGTTGCCATAAACGAGGAATTTGTTTTTACTTACAGCTAGATACTTAATATTAAATTCGTGGCTGTAAGAAGGCCGTGTCAGCTTACAATCTAATAATAATTATTATTATGTCCATAAATATAAATTTGTGACTGTAGAAAGGCCGTGTTAGCTTACAATCTAATAATAATTATCATTATGTCCATAAATATAAATTTGTGGCTGTAGAAAGGCCGTGTTAGCTTACAATCTAATAATAATTATTATTATGTCCATAAATATAAATTTGTGACTGTAGAAAGGCCGTGTTAGCTTACAATCTAATAATAATTATTATTATGTCCATAAATATAAATTTGTGACTGTAGAAAGGCCGTGTTAGCTTACAATCTAATAATAATTATCATTATGTCCATAAATATAAATTTGTGGCTGTAGAAAGGCCGTGTCAGCTTACAATCTAATAATAATTATTATTATGTCCATAAATATAAATTTGTGACTGTAGAAAGGCCGTGTTAGCTTACAATCTAATAATTATTATTATTATGTCCATAAATATAAATTTGTGACTGTAGAAAGGCCGTGTTAGCTTACAATCTAATAATTATTATTATTATGTCCATAAATATAAATTTGTGACTGTAGAAAGGCCGTGTTAGCTTACAATCTAATAATTATTATTATTATGTCCATAAATATAAATTTGTGACTGTAGAAAGGCCGTGTTAGCTTACAATCTAATAATAATTATTATTATGTCCATAAATATAAATTTGTGACTGTAGAAAGGCCGTGTTAGCTTACAATCTAATAATAATTATTATTATGTCCATAAATATAAATTTGTGACTGTAGAAAGGCCGTGTTAGCTTACAATCTAATAATAATTATCATTATGTCCATAAATATAAATTTGTGGCTGTAGAAAGGCCGTGTTAGCTTACAATCTAATAATAATTATTATTATGTCCATAAATATAAGTTTGTGACTGTAGAAAGGCCGTGTTAGCTTACAATCTAATAATAATTATTCATTTTTTTTTTTTTTTCATTCATTACAGCCCCTAGAACACAGCGTTCTAGACCTCCACTGCTGGAGATGGGCCTTCCAGAACTGGAGAATTTAGCCTACACTCGCCACGCTGGCCAGACGGCTTGGCGAGGATATGTCAATTTTTTTTTTATGACATTCTATTAACGATTCCACAAGTTGGCATTAGTGGAACCGGGACCGACGGCTTAACGTGCTCTCCGAGGCACGAGAACGGTGGTGTTGTAAATCTATGACAAATGTACGTAAGAAAAGTGTATTTCTCATTGGTACATGCCGGGTGGGTTTGAACCGACCTTTGTAGGATTTAAGGTACGCATTCTTACAACCGAGCCACCACCGCATGCATGTCCATAAATATAAATTTGTGGCTGTAGAAAGGCCGTGTTAGCTTACAATCTAATAATAATTATCATTATGTCCATAAATATAAATTTGTGGCTGTAGAAAGGCCGTGTTAGCTTACAATCTAATAATAATTATCATTATGTCCATAAATATAAATTTGTGGCTGTAGAAAGGCCGTGTTAGCTTACAATCTAATAATAATTATCATTATGTCCATAAATATAAATTTGTAGCTGTAGAAAGGCCGTGTTAGCTTACAATCTAATAATTATTATCATTATGTCCATAAATATAAATTTGTGACTGTAGAAAGGCCGTGTTAGCTTACAATCTAATAATTATTATTATTATGTCCATAAATATAAATTTGTGGCTGTAAAAGCCGTGTCAGCTTACAACTAAATATTTTTTTTATGTATATGATGTACTCACGAACGATGGATACTTCCTACATAAAAATTTGATATAAAAAACTAATATAAAAAATTGATGCGTGTCTTTTCCAGGAGAGAAGGGGTATGAGTGTGAGGTGTGCTACAAGAGTTTTGCTCAGAGCACGCAGCTGTCCACACATATGAAGAGACACAACGGGGACAAGAGCTTCCTCTGCCAGGTCTGCGGGAAAGGTAACCAAATTTATACCTCTGTTATATTTCCAGCACAAAGACGGCAACTAAATAAGGTAATTTATTCATTTTCATTTCATTACAGCCCGAGGAGGTACCGGGTTCGATTCCTGGTCGGGACACAAAAAAAAAATGAATGTAATTATTTAATGAATATTTAATTTATTTGTGATATTGCTCTCCTCTGGTACGCTGGAGACATCGACGAGCTTGCCACTTGTCATGATTGGCCTATAGTAAAGTTGACTAAATGTGAATCCGCTTATTTATAAGTGTGGTTTCTGACTACCCCGGAAGAGAAACGGTCGTGATGATACTTTTTATTACAGCCCCTAGAACTTAGCGTCCTAGACCTCCACTGCTGGAGATGGGTCTTCCAGAACATATATCTGGAGAATTTGGCCTACACAGGGTATGATGTCAATTTTTTATGACAATTTATTAACGATTCCACAAGTTGGTATTAGTGGAACCGGGACCGACGGCTTAACGTGCTCTCCTCCTCACGGGAACGGTGGTGTTGTAAATCTATGACTGCAGTACGTAAGAAAAGTGTATTTCTCATAGGTACATGCCGGGGGAGGGTTTGAACCGACCTTTGTAGGATTTAAGGAACGCGTTCTTACAACCGAGCTACCACCGCGCCTAGTTTATTATTTTATTTAAAAAAAAAGGAGGTCTGGGTGTTTATATGTATATATTTACAAAAAAAAAAAGTATAATATGTAGTTTATCAACCATCTAGTTTCCGTAACACAAGCCTCGTAGCTTACCACGGAAACTAGATGGCGCTGTGTGACCTGTCTGGAAATATTTATTTATTATTTATACAGCACGATCTTATTGTTCAAAAAATGTTTTTTTTTCGATTAATTCCTGATCATTTCTGTAATATTTGTTCGTTACTATTTGAATAATACCAGCGTTTTTGTCTCAGGGTTTCCTGTGAAGGCGGACCTGAAGGTACACGAAAGAGTACACAATGGGGAGAAGCCGTATGTGTGTCAGATCTGTCCCAAGACCTTCGCCACCGCCGGAAACCTGTCCATACACGTGCGCATACACAGGAAGGACGTGAGGTAACTTGTCCCAAATTATTCATCTATACTTTGTGAACAATCCTCGCTTTTTTGGGAATAGAAAAGTTTTACTTACACGACCGTATGCCTTTCGGGGTGGTCAAAAAGATTTAATAAATTTATTGTGTGTACATTTATGGTGTTGTATGTATGTCTTTCACGCCTAATATACTGGACCGATTTTGTAGATATATTTTTTTTAACCCAGGGATGGACATTAGCGATATGACGTCATCATATAAACCGACAGCCATATGCCTGCAGTCTGTTTAATTTGCATTTACAACTTACAACACCACCGTTCCCGTGTGAGGAGAGCAAGCTAAGCCGTCGGTCCCGGTTCCACTAATACCAACTTGTGGAATCGTTAATAAATTGTCATTCAAAATTGACATCATATCATCGCCAAGCCGTCTGGCCAGCGTGGCGAGGCCAAATTCTCCAGATTCATACAGTTCTGGAAGGCCCATCTCCAATAGTGGAGGTCTAGGACTATGTGTATGAATGAAAAAAATAAAAATTTTTAAATAATAATTATTATTACTTAGGTACCTCATACCCATATTTTTTGTTTAATTCTATAAATCTTTCTTTTAAACTTCCATCTACCATTGTATATTCATATGTGTAATAATATACATATAATGTATATTAAGTAGTATATATATTTAATATTAGGTTAAGTATTAGTTATAGCAAAAACTGTCTTTTTTAACTCTTATTTTTGCACCGTCTCATATTTCTATTTGATATCTCCTTTATCCTCAAGGCCGACTGTCAGAGAATGCCGAACGGCATTAAGCTTCGCCTTTTGTGCATTGTGCAATAAAGTTTTAAAATAAAATAAATATTTTTGTTATAGGATTCAATTTGTTTATATAGCTTCTTCATTATTATGGTAAATCTGTAATAGTAGTTTATGAAACTGTTGCATAATAAGGGGTTACGGCGAGGTTTTTAATAGTACAACACAACAGTGTTTTAATACCCAGTTATGTGCAGTTTCATACACTAATTTATCTACTCTCATACATTGGGATTGAACCTACTAAATAAATGATAAAAGAGTAAGAAAAATCACACGAAATGCTATACAACAAAACGTATCTAACGAATTGAATGGCGCCAATTTTTTTTTTTTTTTAAACGACCATGGTTCAGAATACATAAGTACAATAAAATGGCGCCAAAACCTAGCTTATGACCGCGCTATGGCGGGCGCTGCCATAGACAAGTAAAAATTGGAATCATAACTTTTTTGTAATGGAACCTTTGCCTTAAAAAAAACAAGTGTTATATAATATGTATGATTCTATTTTTAAATTGAATTATAACATTATTTTGTTGTAGAAAAAGTGTTCAAAGTCAAATCATTTATTACAATTTGGCCTTCTCGGGCTCTTTTGTATTGTCACATCACATTGTTATAATTATTTAAATAAATTATATTAAATTTATTACAATACAATTGAATTGACCTAAATATAAACATACACCAACAGTAACAGGTGTCCAAAATATATTAATAATATACATTTGCACATCTACCAGGCATTTTTGTCACTAATAAAATCATTTATCTTATAATAGGCCTTGCCTAAATGTTAAAATATGATTCCATTTTTAATTTTCAGCAGTATGTTTATAAAGTATGTCAATATAAATTCGTTTTGAAGTTTGCATTTTACGATATGAGAGTAGATAAATTTTGTTATAATATAAATAAATAAAAATATCGTAAAAATGACTCAAATTCACTTTTTTCTTTTTAGATATCACTGCAAAGAATGTCAGCGAGGTTTTGTCACATGTAGCTCTTACAATTTGCACAGAAAGCGACATTTAGGTCAAAAAGATTATGTTTGTGAGTGCGGGAAGGCATTTTACACATCTTCTGGTCTGAAACAGCACAGAGTGGTGCACACTGGGGAGAAGAAGTACCAGTGCAAGGCGTGCAAGAGAAACTTCTCCCAGGCGAGTCACGTGACCAGGCATTATAAGAAGGAACACAACAAAACTAACCACTCACTCAGTGCACCCACTTACTTGGTGGTGCAGAACGGAGACACTACTGTGGGGGCATAATCTCTTACCATTCCTCGAGACAGATTAATAAATCAGGATTTTGACTTGACTTGGCCAGAACTTGTCTAGAAATTACGACGTTTTCAGTATAAACTTACGACTTATATGTCTAGAACTTATGACGTATCTGACTAGTACTTACGACGTTTTCAGTATAAACTTACGACTTATCTGTCTAGAACATATGACGTATCTGACTAGTACTTACGACGTTTTCAGTATAAACTTACGACTTATCTGTCTAGAACATATGACGTATCTGACTAGTACTTACGACGTTTTCAGTATAAACTTACGACGTTTTCAGTATAAACTTACGACTTATCTGTCTAGAACATATGACGTATCTGACTAGTACTTACGACGTTTTCAGTATAAACTTACGACTTATCTGTCTAGAACTTATGACGTATCTGACTAGTACTTACGACGTTTTCAGTTTAAACTTACGACTTATCTGTCTAGAACATATGACGTATCTGACTAGTACTTACGACGTTTTCAGTATAAACTTACGACTTATCTGTCTAGAACATATGACGTATCTAGTATAGTACTTACGACGTTTTTAACAAGTACTTGCGACGTTTTTGACTGACACTTACGTCTTTTTTGGTATAAACTTGCAACTAATGTGTCTGAAACTTATGACGTATGTAACTAGTCTAGAACTTACAACGTCATTGACTAGAACTTACGATATATTTGACTAGTAGGTACTTGCGGCGTATTTGGTATAAACTTCGGACATATATTGTATCTAAATATATTATATTTATGTATCTATTTATTATTCCACACAACACTGACACAATTCGTATAAAAAGAGCGGGGCACCCTGACACACCGGCATCACGCCAAGTTTAGGGGCCTTCGTAAAATGTAAAAGGTACTATGAAAAATAAACGTTTATTTCTTTTTTATTTATTTATTTATATTCGGACGATTTTGACTAGAATATATGACTTAACTAAGCTTAAGAGAGAAATCATGACAAATGGCAACAAAGCCATACTAAAGAAAGTTACATGTACCAACCGATATCAAGTCACAATCGAAACAAACTTCATATTATGAAGAACGACCTTTCCCTATTATCCTATTAAGGAATCTAACCCGAGGTGCGATTCCTGTAGTTTTCTTATGTTTAACGTTTGTCGTTAAATGTTATTAAATAACCCAAGTATTTAACATATTTTACATTATTACATAAAAATAGATCTCATTCTGATACTTGATCGGTGAAAGTCGCTACGGATCTTGGACTATAATCACTGAAGGCATTTTTGTTACCATATTTTGAGAAACATATTTTTGTAATGAATAATGTTAATAACTAATTTATTGTCGCACTAACAATAAGTACTTAAATATTAATAGAAATATATTATGTTTATAATTTGATGTTTTATTTATTGTGTATAACACGGTGCGATAAGGTAAGTAACGATTCAAGTTAAAAAAAGTTAATTGTAAAATAACAAACTCGACTGTTTAAAAAAATAGCTTTAATTTAAAACTGAAGAGAAATAAATGAAAACTAAAAAGAAAAAACACTGATCGCCAGCCGAGATGTCAGTGACAAAACTCGGCTCGCCATACACAATACGCCACATACATACGAACCAGACGTAATGCGAAAGTTGTGGGTGAAATTGCTTCAGCTGTCCTCTCGGAGCACTTCTATATAAAGTGGTCTCCCGTTGGGGGGCCCAGCGTAAGAAGGAGCGATATTCTGGAGATGCTTAAAATGTCCGTTGTTGGCCCGAAAGAACATACAAAAACAGGCCGACAACAAATTCCTCAATATCTTCAGATCTCGAGCTACGACGTAATTACGCAAGAACTATGCCGCTCGGGAGACCACTCTGATCGAAATGCTCTGCTGTATCTGTTAGTCTTTGACAAGACTCGTCAACAGGTGGTGCAAGACTGGGACAGCATTATCAACATTTTATTGATCCGGACCTATTTAACCTTTGAATGCGAGAAAAACCAAGGTACTAGTGTTTGAAAGAAGAAGGATGACAACCGTGACGATAAAGATTGATGATGAAACTCTAGAACAAGTAAATGAAATTATATATCTGGGCAGTGTTTTCACTGCGGATGGGAAGTACGATAGGGACGTTGAAAGAAGAGTGAACGCGGGAAATAGTGTTAACGGTGCCCTGGGGTCACTGATCGGCAGTCGAAATGTCAGTGACAAAGCTCGGCTCGCCATACACAATGCCATGTTGGTACCAACACTGATGTATGGAAGCGAGACGTGGATACGTCAGAATACGCATGAGAGTAGGGTTAATGCAGTAGAAATGCGGTCGTTGCGGCGGATATGTGGCGTCACTTTGGCGGACCGCATACGTAACGTCGAAATACGGAAAAGGGTTGGTATGAAGGAAAGCATAGGGACAAAAATAAGGAAAGGCATGCTACGATGGTTCGGGCATGTTGAAAGGATGAGCGATGAAAGATTGACGAACCAGATATATAGCGAAAGTTGTAGGTAAAAGAGGCCCTGGCAGACCGAGACTCACATATCACGATCAAATAAATAAAACACTGACTGAAGGTGCATTAAAAAGTCTTCGTAACCAAAGGGCATGTATGAAGAGGTTAATGAATGTCGACGAAGCGAAAGAAGTATGTCGTGATCGTGTCAAATGGCGCTCAATTGTCTCTGCCTACCCCGCAAGGGATCTGGCGTGAAGATATGTTGTTGTTGTTGTTAATGATGCAGCCTAGGTAATTGACGGTCGGAGTTCGAGCCACAATACAATTTTCAAATTCGTGTAGTGCCATCTATCGGCGACTACGATAATCACTTATTCAACTGGTAGCCTAACATACAAAATAGTTCCATTGTTAAATAACAGATGGCGCCAGATGTAACTTATTTAGGAATTTTCCCCTTCATATTATCACAGATTATTATATAGATGGCCTGCTAAAATCCCATATTAATTTCTAGGGTCGGTTGCACCATCCGTTTTGACAAATACTTACGTTTACATCAAGGAACATAATTGGTTTACATTTTGATTTAGGCAATTCTTACATGAGGCAACCATAAAAAAAACGGTTTAGTTATTTTTAATGTACCAAAAACTTCTATTTATATTACCTATGTCTTAATAAAAACAAAATATCCTTAACATCACTATAATATTTAAATTTATAAATTGCACAAGTAAAAAGTGCAGTTGGTACGTGAAATTATGATAGAAATGTTACAACTTGGGTCGCGCCGTGTGAGAACATTGGTCGCATTTCAGTTGCCAACGCGTATCACACGACAGTTTTGATTTGTTTTTGGCTCATGTACCTACAGATGCTTTAAAAAATATACAAATTTGACGCCTACATTAAACTACTGTAGTCGAATTTTGACTGATCAATGTTAAAGTTACAGTAACAAAATTGTCTGTTCCAAATAAAATGTGATCCTTGTTAAACGAAACCACAAGTAAAGACGGGGTCATATGTAGGTTTTATTCTTACTTTGGCGACTTTCTTTACATGTGCGGTAGACCCCAGAAAATATCCATATTATTATAGTGGGATTACTGTAAAAAAAAATAATGTAACTGGCTGATTCTACAAATGTAAAATAAAATAGGACATAGATGGCGTGACGCAGGGTGTTTGAAATTTTTAAAGACGTCGCAATGTTTGCGTGTCGTGGGCCGTCCACATCTCCGTGTATGCATCCGACGAGTCAGCCTTCAACGTTAAACCAAACTACAGGTGTTTAAATAAAAATATCCATTTGAACATTTCAAATTGTTTATTTAAATATTCAATAAAAAAAATCTAATTTAATACATTTCACTACAAATAATAATAAATTACACAATATTATTAACAATTGAAAATGTAATATGGTCGATTTTGTGACTACAACTCTTTTGTGTAAAACTATATTTTATCGCAACGGATATAAAGTTTAATTTCCCATAAACCAGAATTTCTTTAAATGGCTTCTATAATTTTGTGGCTACTTCAGATCCAATATATTCAATGTATTTCTGAATGTAAATTTGAGAAATGTTTATTAACTTTGTAGGAAATAAAATTACGGATATTTTAGAGATGTATTAATCATAGATTTATTTTAGTTAATCGATTTTGCTATTTGTCTATATGAAAGTATTGAAAGTGAAAGTTAATAGACGAAATTTTTCAAAAATACATTCGGACTTAAATAATATATAAAAATGATGTATGGTGCGAGCGAGAGGTATGCAAAAGTTAAACCACAATAACTTTAGACAGAGAAATAGCAACAACATTTATAGAGTCTGGCTAATGAATGTAGATAATCGAATTATTTGGAAACTTTCAAATGGTAACACTATTGTGACAGTGTAAATTTTTCAATATGGCTGTTGTTAAACATTTGCTTTGAATTGCTTGGTTGGTAATTCCTCATGTGCGTTGATAAAAAAAATATAAATAAAACTATAGTATATATATATATAGGTATAAAAGTGGAGTCCGAAAGATATTGTTTTACATGATGTCCAAATTCCAAGTAAAAGAAGCCGAATTCAACCAACAAGATTGTCTAAGTGTGTTGTTGAATGTTTTGGGTTAGTATGATTTATTATTTTTATAATTGCAACAAATAATCCTCTGAGTCAAAGCAGTTCACTTTCGCAAAATAATCCGAACATAGATGATCGATTGTTAGATAGGAAATTTTGAGGGATACCATACTAATATTTTCTGAATTTGCCGCGATTTTTTGATATCTATTTTCATTAGCCGGACTCTAACGATTTTCCTCTATTTTATTTACCAAAAAAGTTTATTATATTGTTACTGGTAAGTCAACAGGAAACCTTTATCGTCAAAATATTGTATAAAAGTATTGTAACAAAATTATATTAAAATAATAAAAAATAGAAATTCTAATTATGATTACATTGTACATGTAATCTACTCCATTAATGTAAAACATTTTTACAAATGAGCTAAATTATAAAATAATCAACAAAATTATTTAAGGTATTGTTCTAAATTACAGTAATTATATTCGATTCTAATAATAAATTCAAATAATTAAAGCTTAATAACATTTGAATATTTTAACTCTGAGGGAGAGGGTTCGATTCCTGGTCGATAACACAAAAAAAAATTGGGATATTAAATATACCTTGAAGTCTGTGACAGCTGTCAACTGTCAGTTTTCATTGAATAAAAACGCTTTTCTTACAATCCAAAAAAAAGGTTGGTTCGAATCCCGGCATGTAACAATATGAGAAATATACCTTTCTTACGTACATTTCTCATAGATTTACATTACCACCATTCCCGTGCCTCGGAGAGCACGTTAAGCCGTCGATCCCGGTTCCACTAATACCAACTTGTCGATTCGTTAAACAAGTTAGTTAAATGTCAATCCGTTTTTCTAAAAGCATGGTTTCTGAGATCCCCGGAAGGGCTTGGTGGTCGACATGATACTGACAGTGATGTTACGTTTTGAACGCGTGTGCTGTGGTAAAGTTAGATGTCAATTTTTGGTCTATACTGGAGTCGAAGGGGCGGGTCTCGGAATCTCCAGCGCGTGACGTACACGAACTTGAGCGTGTGGTCTTTCCCCAACAACTCGTCGTTACATAGAATGTCTAACTGTTGACAAAACAAATACAATTTAAATTAATGGTACTTAAAGGTCACGGTTCGAACCCCGGCATGCAACAAATAGGAATCTACTTTTCTTACGTAGCAACGTCATAGATTTACAACACCATCGTTCCTGTGAAAAGAGTACCTTAAGCCATCGGTTCCGGTTCCACTAATACCAGGTTGTGGAATCGTTAATAAATTGTCATTAAAAATTGACATCCGACCATCGACTACATGTCTGGCCAGCACGTGGCGAGTGTAGGCCAAATTGACATCCGACCATCGACTACATGTCTGGCCAGCACGTGGCGAGTGTAGGCCAAATTGACATCCGACCATCGACTACATGTCTGGCCAGCACGTGGCGAGTGTAGGCCAAATTGACATCCGACCATCGACTACATGTCTGGCCAGCACGTGGCGAGTGTAGGCCAAATTGACATCCGACCATCGACTACATGTCTGGCCAGCACGTGGCGAGTGTAGGCCAAATTGACATCCGACCATCGACTACATGTCTGGCCAGCACGTGGCGAGTGCAAGAAGATTTTCTCACAGTTTAAATGTCAAAAAGTGATAAAATTTGGAGCATAGCCCCCCTGGCATAGGCTGTGATATATCTGCTAGGTTCGACTTGAAAGCAAAGCTTTCAACACTTTTTTTAACAAATTTTGATTAAAAAACCATAGAGGAACGTCAAGTCGAACCACTTTCAAAGCGAAAAAAGCCCTAAAGCGACAAGTCAGACTCAGTTATCGTAAGTCTCTAATTTGTGGCCAAAATGTAGCTATTAGCTTTAACCATTGATTTCTCAAAAACCGTCCAAGGCCGCCAGTCTCGACGAGTTCCGTATTAGTGTATAAACTATGGTCTCGACAGAGAGCTTAGGGATTTCGGACGGTATCTCATAAAAAAATGTTGCCCGTTACAAAAATAAAAAGCCTATTTATATAAGTAATAAGTATAAAATATAAGTAAGCGATCGTTATGTATTGTGGAGCCTGCTGCCCCAGCAGAAACGGATGTATTTTTGTATAGTTTATCTACTAAAACAAGAATTTTCCTCAAAGGCAACCGGTTGCTACCTAGCATTTTTTTGTTTTAATTTCAAAATATCCGTTCGCGCAATCCGCGTCCGTTCGTTTCAGAAGACAATAGTACGCGTGCTTTAATGCTATATACATTTTGACCCCCACACTTTTTTACATTTCGACTCACTCTCACTGGATATCCAGTGCAGTTTTGTAAATATAGACATCGCTAATGTGATTACAAATTTTGCATCGTATCTCATCGCCGAAATAGCTCAGTTGGGAGAGCGTTAGACTGAAGATCTAAAGGTCCCCGGTTCAATCCCGGGTTTCGGCAGAATTTAATTTTGTTTTTTTTTTACATTACAATAAATATTACCCTTATTATAATTAAATTACCCTTTGTTGTTAATTATTGTTATGTTTTTTTTTATAAAAATATTATTAAACCGTTTTATTTTGCTTTAACATTATAACTAAACACTTAATGTGCATATAAATGTTTAAATAATTATATTAATATATAGGTTTTTTTTTAATTGTCAGAGAAAAGATTCTCCTCAAATAAAATGTAAGTAATGTAAATAATTATTTACCATAGTAGAAAAAAAAAAATACCATAAGAGATACTATTTTTATATTATTATACACTGTTTATTCCAAATTTAGATTAAAAAAATATAATTATTGCTAGTTTTTTAAATAAAGGCATCGCTAATGTGATCACTTCTTTTGCATCGCATCTCATCGCCGAAATAGCTCAGTTGGGAGAGCGTTAGACTGAAGATCTAAAGGTCCCCGGTTCAATCCCGGGTTTCGGCATTCTTCTTTTTGTATTTAATTTATCATTTTTTATTATTTAAACCTAATTATTCCCAGTTTCCGAAAAGATAACTAAATAATTCATATTTTTTTATACACTACGTGAGTTTCGTGACATGTTTAGCTACACCCTACAACCAAAAATATTAAACATGCTTTAATTTAATCCTGCGGGAATAACGATAGTACAAATAATTAACACTAATCATATAAATTATATAAGTATTTATTTATATTTATAATAATTATTGTTTTACTTTAACTGAAGCAATATTTAAAAAAATAAAAAAATTCTAAATAATCGTGTTTTAATTTGGAAAACAAAATCAACCTAAAAACTGTAGTTTTTTTTTTTGTAACGCTACGGTATGATCACGTTATTCACACTGGCACTCATCGCCGAAATAGCTCAGTTGGGAGAGCGTTAGACTGAAGATCTAAAGGTCCCCGGTTCAATCCCGGGTTTCGGCAAGTATCCTTTTTTTATTTTTTTTTATTAAATTAATAACAATGTTTTTTATATTAGCACATGTGATCTAGTGGCCAGCTCATGGATATTTATTTTACTAGTAACATCACTTTATTCGGCTGTGAAGAGTTTTATTGTAAATTTATTTCAATGATGTTCATCTCGCAATGGTCTGTGCCAGAAATTACTGTTAAAATGTCAAAAATTTACATTTAGGTATAGACATCCAAATTCCGGGCATGGGACCTATCCCAGCAGCCTCATTCTACCAATAGTTTTATTTCCAGTCTATTTTATTTTAAAGTTAAAAGCTGTCAAAACATGTTTTGGTATTTCATTTCATTTATTTATTTACCATTTCATACATTTGATTCCATAAGTAGAAATAAAATAGAACTTTTGACAAATCTGTATTCTACTATTTGCTTTAGTTTAGTTATTTAAACCCTATTATTGTAATAGTTTTAGAATAAAACTGGTGGATGTACTCGTACTACAATACTTATTTTTTTTAATCACTTTTAACTAATCAAATAATCTAAGGAAAACTTTACTAGTTTTTTAATAAATGTTTGTTTTAATTAGATATATTATTATATAAATAGTTATAAGTATATTTGTTGTTATTAAAATAATTTGTAACATATGAGAGATTATCTGGGCCTCATAAAATATTATTCCCACAATTATTCCATTCAATTTGTTTTACGATGTAACTTCAGTTCCACTTTGTATGTAAGTAGAATACCGTATGGGGGGACAATAACAAATGTGGAATGGGAAAAAAAAAATACTTAAGTTTAATTGACACAAAATTAGTAGAATTTGGCTGCAGGTTTTTAGTAATGATTTCTTACTATACCAGCCACCATAATACGTACATCTCGGTAGCTGTCCACTCCAGTGAGCACCTTCTTGGCCACAAACTTCTTGAGGTGTGTGACGGTGGCCTGAGAGGAGCAACGGATGAAGGCTCGGCGGAGAGACCGTAGCGATGCAGACACACATTCCAGGCAAATGTTGACCTATGGGGAACAAAATAGAGGATATTATCAGAATAAATAGTTTGTGTATGCAAAACTCATTGAGTACCATAATTAACTAATGTAGAGAATTAGTTTTACCTGTAAAGCGATCATAATTATCCCAATGGTTATGATGAAATGTCTTGCGGCATTAAAGCCCGCCTTTGTCTTTGTGCAATAAAGTATTAAATAAATAAAATAAATAAATTATTTCTACTGAATTAGTATTAATACTTAAAACTATTCTGTATAAGACAAAACCCAAGTGCTGCTGGCAAAAAAAAAACATATTATTAACATGAAAGACTTTATCTTTGTTTATGTCTGTTTGTATGCTCTCACTGGTGCAATTTTGATAAAATTGGCCAGAAATGTTTCTTGGAACTCAGGGACGGACATAGACAACATTATCTGACCACAATATGTGACCCTACAGCCATCTATCTGTCTCCCTGTTTAATTAGCCTTTACAACTATAAAAATGAACCAATTTTAATGAAATAAATATGTATACCAATTTTCGCCAACTATTATATAACACAGGCTACTCGTTTTTAATTAATAATTTGTTATTTTGCTTACATCAGTGTCAATAACTAAAAATGCATTAACAACAACTTCCAACTCACCTGCTCATCCTTCCTGTGACAGTCGGTGTTGTCTGGCACGTCGGGCTCATCTCCTCCGCTAGGCTTGTCTCCCAGAGCAGCGTCCTTGGGACACGGAAGACCTCGGGCCCGGTAAAAGTCTCGCTCACGTTTCAATTCATCTGCCAATTCATTCATGATTCAATTAGAAAAACTGACAAACTTATGTAATGATAACGTTCAAAATTAAATGCTAAAAATATGTTTAATACAAATGTAAATAATACTGCATTTACAACATCAGTTATAATTAATATTGGAGCTAATGAATTTACGATAATACTGACTGTCCATGAGGTTGGGCACCAGTTTGTAGACCATGTCCTGCATGGTGCGGTCCAGGCTGATGTACTGAAGCGGGTGGGACTGGTGGATCACAATGTCGCATGTTGGACATGTATGCGAGTCCTCCAGGTGCTTCACCAGACAACTCTTGCAGACTGCGGAAATAAAAATCATTATATATATCAAAAAAAACATTGCATATGTTCAAAATACAAGTACAAGAACTGTTTATTTATTCTGTTAAGTGGAAGATAAGATGGCTTTTCTATTAATGTTATGTATTGAATAATGTTGGACATGTATGCGAGTCCTCCAGGTGCTTCACCAGACAACTCTTGCAGACTGCGGAAATAAAAATCATTATATATATCATAAAAAACATTGCATATGTTCAAAATACAAGTACAAGAACTGTTTATTTATTCTGTTAAGTGGAAGATAAGATGGCTTTTCTATTAATGTTATGTATTGAATAATAATTAATGTTCTGTCATGATAGGTTAACAATATAATGTTGTTACAAATCTAAAATCTACTATTTCAATATCATTTATTTTAGGCATTACCCATATAAAATACAATTTACAATAAAAATAAACATTTTAAGCCTAAAACTACATAATAAACTTAAAACTACTTAACCTATACTGACGCACCTAACAAAATCTTAACCCAATGACTATATATATACTATTGAATAAAAGTAAATTTCAGAGAAATTCAACTAAAACACATTTTCATTTTGGGGATTGTTACAAAAGATCAGACATACCAACACCTTGGGGTAGAAAGTTTGTATAAACTATTATACCTAAAATTACTTATGAATGCAGTCTTTTTAGAATTCTCCACTCTACTGATTCATCTTTGTACAATAAAATAAGGTTTTCCGTTGCAAAGAACATAAAAACATATAAAAATCTTACTTAATAGGGTCCAAATACCTATAAAAACAAAAAAGTTATTAACCAAATTGTTTTTAAAATTTTGTTTTTTGTTTTATTCTTAAAGTACCCCACTTATGGCTTGCATGATCTTTGTACCCAAGGTAACAACCTATTTAACTCTAATCAAAACCAGTTATCAAAATATAAAAAACCATATGTTTTTATGATTACAGTACACACTCACTAATCATCTATTTGTTAATTAGAAAAGTTTAGTAAGACATATATTTTTTTCTTATCTAACACACTGTAAACATTACCAAGTAAACAAACTCCATCGACTCCCCGTGGTTAGCATAACTATATCCACACATGTTTTTATGTATATGTTCAAGATTATTAAATACTGGTGTTATAAAGATTACCATATTTTTTTATAAAATATATAATTATTTACATTATATAGTCTGAGCTGAACAAATGCCTTGGACTGTGCCAACTACCGAGCAATTAGTTTGATCAGTTTGGCGAGCAAGATGTATGGCAAGATTCTCACGAAACGCCTGCAAGAGAAGACTGAAGGTCTTTTATGGGAGGCACAAGGAGGCTTTAGACCTGGAAGAGGATGCACTGACCAAGTCTTTTCGCTCCGCAATATCACAGAGAAGTTTTTGGCCTTAAACCAGAGGGTTTTCTGTGCTTTTGTGGATTTGGAGAAGGCTTTTGATAGAGTTGTAAGAAAGAAGCTTTGGGACATTTTGCCGGAGTATGGAGTTGATGACAAACTGCTACAAGCTATACAGTCCCTGTACAAGGACTGTAAAGCTTGTGTGCGGGTGGAGGGAGGTATGTCTCCTTGCTTTGAATCCCAAATGGGCGTCAAACAGGGCTGTGTGCTTTCCGCCAGATTATTTACTCTATATCTCGACAAATGCCTAAAAAGAGTGAGAGAGAGTAACTGTGGGATAAAGATGAGTGATTTAGTGGTGAACTGCCTGCTTTATGCAGATGATGCTGTTCTCATGGCATCGTCCGAACAACAACTGCAATCACTAGTCACAGAAATGAAAGAGGGATGTGCAGAAAAAGGACTCCGTTTGAATGCGAGAAAAACCAAGGTACTAGTGTTTGAAAGAAGAAGGATGACAACCGTGACGATAAAGATTGATGATGAAACTCTAGAACAAGTAAATGAAATTATATATTTGGGCAGTGTTTTCACTGCGGATGGGAAGTATGATAGGGATGTTGAAAGAAGAGTGAACGCGGGAAATAGTGTCAACGGTGCCCTGGGGTCACTGATCGCCAGTCGGAATGTCAGTGACAAAGCTCGACTCGCCATACACAATGCCATGCTGGTACCAACACTTATGTATGGAAGCGAGACGTGGATATGTCAGAATACGCATGAGAGTAGAGTTAATGCAGTAGAAATGAGATCGTTGCGTCGGATATGCGGCGTCACTTTGACGGACCGCATACGTAATGACGAAATACGAAAAAGGGTAGGTATGAAAGAAAGCATAGGGACAAAAATAAGGAAAGGCATGCTACGATGGTTCGGGCATGTTGAAAGGATGAATGCAGAGAGATTGACGAACCAGATATATAATGCGAAAGTCGTGGGTAAAAGAGGCCCTGGCAGACCTAGACTCACATATTACGACCAAATTAATAAAACAATAGCTGAAGGTGCGTTAAAAAGCCATCGAAACAAAAGGGCATGTATGAAGAGGTTGATGAATGTCGAAGAAGCGAAAGAGGTATGTCGTGACCGTGACAAGTGGCGCTCAATTGTCTCTGCCTACCCCGCAAGGGATTTGGCGTGAAGATATGTATGTATGTATGTATGAACAAATGCCTAGCTATGAACACAATAAAGAATAAAAACCAATCCTGGAACAACAGATACAAGACAAATCATCCTAACCAGCCTGCTGTTGACCTCACCATCCCTCAACAAGTCGGGCATTGAAAATTTGAAGCAAAAAGTCACAAATGCTGGTATCAACCACAGTCCCTCATGTGTCTTAATGTAAGTCCTACACTGTGAGACAATGGTAACAGTGATTACATAGTTATTGCAGTTATAGAATAGCAAATTGTATTCTATTTATAAGAAATCAATAATACCAACAAATGCATCCAATATGACCTACTTGTGTATTAGGCTAGTACTAAGGTACCTTCAGACATTTTGTAGGTGTATTACAATGTTTATTAGGAACTTATTAACAGATATAATAGAATAATAACAATTAACTTACACGTATGGAGACATTCGGTCACTGTGGTGGCATCGATGAAGTATCCACGACAAATCTTGCATGTTATATGGCTATTTAATGTTTTTAACTTGATTCGCCTGTCCATTGTCATTGTAACTTATTATACACCTACTTAACTACTAATTTAATACTAAAGTAAATAAATAATAATGAAAAAGAAAATTCTGAGACCACTGTCACGAAGATGCGATAAATGACTGATTATTAAACTGATTGCGTTTTGTTATTATTCTTCTATCTCATGATTTAGTAGAATTTGTTAAATTAGAGCAAATATTTTATGATTATTTAATATTAGGTGTATTATTACTTTTGGCTATATGTTATGAGGATAAAAGTCACTCAACACAATGTAATTTTAAGAATAATTAATCAATACACTTTTTTAGGAGATGGAGAAACATAAAGCAACGGCAAAGATTTTTATTTATGAATCCAACGCAATATTATTTACTATTTGTTAATTTATTATTGATACGGTACTAATAAAATAGGTATAAAAAACGGGCTGCATATAATAATTGTGAATTAAATAAAGGTTAAGCACTTAATATATTTATTTATGTCATAATATCTTAACACAATCACAACTGTCCTTTGTGTTCAGATAGTTTGATAATAAGCTCTTATATTTATAAATGTCGTACATTGCGTGTTTATTTTAAGCTCGGTTAATATTATTTTGACAAAGTAATCAATGACCAACAATCAAGAGTTATTAAATTAGATGAGAAAGCTTTTCGAACTAAATATATTGTGAAAATTGAAAATGGACGGCTGATTCTCGCTTTTCTTTTGGCACGTGAATTTATTGTTATTTTTTAGGTAAAGCTCCATATTATCGTCAAACTGGGTGCCAAAAACGTAGAACGGTTCTTTGACCTTGCGGACTGTAATTTTCTGGACGATGTTAACGACGACTTGAAATGTTTTTTAGCAGAAAAGGACAAAAGCAGGTAAACAATTTCGTGCTTGAATGACTTATTTCCTCTAGCAAATATTATACGCAAACCTATCGTAGTCGGTTTTACTGGAGAATATTGGTTAAACATGACTTGTAATTTTGGCATTCATTGAATTGTTGTTCAAGGTTAATAAATGAGTCAACAACGCGTTGGTAAATCGAGGGAAGATGACACCTTGAAATGCTAATAAATATTCATAATATGCACAAAAAACCGCTGTTGCTATGTGGCTACGAGAGTAAAAAAAAACAATTCGTGTAATATATATAAACAGATTTATTTGCTGAAGTAAATATATAGGTGGAAATTGTGTAATTAATAAAATTACACTGTTTTTATTATTATTAAATAAAACATTCTAGTTAGCCCATTTCCACTTTCCTAATTTCAGCATAGGAGATAGAACAATCTTGTATTAGTATTTTTAAATTTACTTATTTTATGTTAAGATAAAAACATCTTATTATTTTATTTTAACTTCTAAATTATAAATCAACTTCTTTTAGCAAAAACTGGGCACAAAGAAAAAAAGTATAAAATTTACATAGTAAATGGTTGCTTTTCTAGGGAGCGAATGTATTAAGTTCTCCTAAAACATTAAAACAATTTGCAATGGTCAATAAATACAATTGGAGGTTCCAAATTATGAATGAATTGTTTATTGATGCTCTGATTGAAGGTGTATCATTCATACATGCCTCATTCACTGATGCTCTATATTAAGAAAAGTGCTATCAATTTGTTTCTTGTTATCAGTGTGCTAGTGTTTCCGCCTGTGAGCAATTACCGGCGGCTTCTGATCCACAAGAGCGTGGAGGCACTCAGCCGCCCAGATGTGGCCACCTTCTCCATCGGCACGCAGGACCAGAGGCGCACCGTGGTCTGCTATTCTCATACTCTGTTGAGGTATAATTTACTACAAATAATCAAATTATTTTTTTTCTCTTTTCTTTGTTTATCTTCAAATCAGTCATAAACTTGAAGCAAATGAGTTCCGAGTAATATGGCATGTGGAGCCTATTCCTCATTGGGAATTTCTCCTGGTTTGCATAGCAGCTTACAGCTAAAATTACAATTTTAAACCTAGAAAACTACACTACAGTCTGGCTGCTGAGAGAATGCATTCCCAAAATAGCCTTGCCAGAAATTCAAACATATGGTAATTTGATGTATATCTGTCAGAAGGTGATAGGGGGACAAGAATTAAACAAATTCAACCCCCCATAGGTATGACTGAAAATCAACCATGAATTTTTCGATATTTTACATAAAATAAAAGTAATTAATTCAACAAAATGATTAAAATAATTAGCAATGTAAGAAAAATAATTTAGCATTATTTTAATAATATATTAATGAATGAATATCATTAATTAATGTGTCAGATCAAAATATCAAACTAATTGATTCAGCTGTAACTAATAATTGTAACACTACCCACCAGTTGCAGAAAGGCTGATTATCTTTGGACATGTTCAACATATGCCTATGAAGCATCTCACTTAAATAATCAAAGGGACAATCTATCATAGATTATTTTATCATTCTTTCTGCAAGTATTCATCATACTGGTTTATCAAGTGAGGTATACTAAACTAACTAGTTAAGTTTACTATTTCATTACAGTATGAATGAAAAATATTTCGTTACAATAGGTACATTCTGAGTTTTCCTTACTGATTCCTTTCTCAGTCAGATTACACATTAACAGGTCACTGGAATCTGCTCAGCTGCTAATCTTATAGTATATTAGTGTTTAGTATATTAATATTATTTACTAGTAAGTAGTTTAGTTTTAGTAGTATTTAAATTTCTCCCTTATATTATGTTCTATAATTTGCGCGAACATTCCACATACAATGTTCGTAATGTCCCTAAGGTTGACCGAGTAAGAATGACTAGCGGCATTAGGTCCGACTTTGTACATAGTGCAAAAAGTTTTAAATAAATAAATAAATAATGTTCTGCAAATCCAAAGAGTAAGTCTTTGGATTTCTTTTCTGCTTACTCACTAGCAGAAGTAAAATAATTTAAATAAAGACATGTCACAAATTTCTGTAATAAGTTTATGTGAACAAAGAAATTTAGATTTTTGACATTTAATACTGGTTACTTTGTTCCAGTGATGAAGCGTGCGCACGACCAACCATGGGTTTGACTTTACCAGACTCTGACCACTGTCTCCCAGGTCAGTATAAGTAGACTGCAATTATTGGAAACTTTACAACCGTTAAATAACAAAAGGTGTTCTGAATTTTTGTACAGAAAGATAATGTATCACGACTGTATCCCTTCCCTTCGGGGTAGTCATTAACTAACATTATTTGAATAAAGTGGATTCACATTTAGCTATGGGCCCATTATTACAAGTGCAAGCTCGTCAATGTCTCTAGTGTAACAAACTCAAGAAATATCACAAAAAAAAACTTGTGTCCCACCCAGGAATCAAACCCTCAGCATCTAAAACAGGACTTAACCGCTAGACATGGAGGCAGTCTTTATTCATTTGTTTTTCGTATATTTCTGCAAAAAATATGAAAAAATGAGTCCAGCTGGTCTGCTGTTTATACATTTATGAAACGAGCTTCCAAGACTGCATTAGCGAAATCATACAGTATTTGGTTGGGGAGGGGGAGGAGCAGGATGGTGGATGGTCCCCTTTTGTAAACCAGCTTATAGTCGGCGCAACCGTGATACACTGTTTTTATCCTCTCTTCCCAACACATAATGGAACCGTCACCCGCACGGCGAATCCAAGGAATGCTAAGTAATTGGTCTTTATTAGTAATTGTGATAAATAAAATACATATTATTTCATGTTGAGTCTATTTATTTAACTGACATTTCTTGCCCACGTCAAGACAGACAATTACATTTTTATAATATACGACAGTCTTCAAACATAATCCCTATGTTCATATTTTTAAATGCTTACTCACCACCTTTCTACACAAGCAAAATAGTTTCGTCTAAATCAATATATATATATTTGTTTTATTATTTTATATTTATGATGTATTATTTACTGTTTATTTGTTTGTAGCCTTCTTTTAGTATTTTAGTATGTAGTTGATCATAATAAATTTATTTTAATTTTTACTTTTAAGTAGTTTTAATTATTTCTACTTTTTAGTCCAATAAATAAATTTCCACGTATACATAATTTTTTCACTTAGGTTTGTTAGAAAATGCCTGGCCATTAAGCCCGCCTATATACAATTCTTATACAATAAAGTTTTTAAAATAAAAATAATAATATGTAATACTATTTGTTAATTTATTTGTTTTTTAATGCACTTGAAAATAGTACAGAGGCGAGCTATAATGCCAGTAGGCATTCTTTACCAGCTAACCTTGTGGGTCGAGTAAGGTGATAGGCAGGATGAAATATAAATAAATAATAATCATTCAGTTAATAAATTAACTAATTATAATATACTACACATTATACCTACACACATAAACATACATAAACTATACATACAAATTGTTAGGCGACAATAATAATCGGAATAGCAATTTTATAACTTATAAAGACCCATAACCGGTTTTATTTTGAATAAATCACCAATTATTTGGTATTCAGCACAAAATTATGCATTATGTCATATGTAACGCTTTCTAAGTAAAATAAATTTTATTCGCGTGTTAGTTTACAAACAACTACACACTCTGCATGTATTTGTTTTCAATAGTACCTAACTCCTTCACTAAGAAATATTAGATGTAATGGAAAATTGTCGGCTAACTGATAACGAATAGGTAAGATACCGTTAAACTAACTCATGTAATTACCATCACGATACAAGGGGTGCTAGCATCGGTCAGGAATCAACTAGATTATAGATGACGGCATTATAGATGCGGTGGTGGCTCGGTTGTAAGAACGCGTACCTTGAATTCTACAAAGGTCGGTTCAAACCCACCCGGCATGTACCAATGAGAAATACACTTTTCTTACATACTGCAGTCATAGATTTACAACATCACCGTTCCCGTGCCTCGGAAAGCACGTTAAGCCGTCGGTCCCGTTCCACTAATGCCAACTTGTGGAATCGTTAATGAATTGTCATAAAAAAATTGACATCATATCCTCGCCAAGCCGTCTGGCCAGCGTGGCAAGTGTAGGCCAAATTCTCCAGTTCTGGAAGGCCCATCTTCAGCAGTGGAGGTCTAGGACGCTGTGTTCTGGGGGCTGTAATGAATGAACGAATGAAAATAGATGACGGCTCTGAAATCGCCGAAATAGATATCAGCATAAAATAATCGTGTGCTAATATAAAAATACGGAGGGTTGTCGAGGCAATTTATAACTTAGGTTTATATGAATTAGGTTGATTTTGTGATAAATATTTCATTGCATTTATGTTATTTTATTTCTGACCGATCGCTTAGTTTGGCGTATATTATTTAGGGAAAAAGATAGCACGTACGTAGAGGTCCGTTTGCCAGGTTCTCGCAGTAATTTTGTAAGCGACTATTAATCTAGTCGAATCCTTGATCGTAGGGTGCTAGCTAGCTAGATTATTACCAAGAAAATTAATACGGATTAGTTTATTAGTTAGGACGACTAGTCGTTTTTTAACAGGTAACTCTTACCGAACCAATAATTCATCCGTATTCCTTTCTCAGTAATGAGTTGTGATATATTGTCACTTCGTGGTATTGTGATAGTAATGCCACACAAACTTAGTTAAACACTAAAGTTATGTCGTTATATGTTTTTAAAATAACAAATCGGAACCGTTATCCGTTTTCAAACAACGTTGCGAAAACTATCTAGTTCTACTTCAAGTACGTCAGTGCATAACTAACTTATACTACACAAAAGAATGATTATCCTTAGAAACGTCAGGGTGACTTCCATGCAACTTTTTTACTCGCACTCGAGCGAATGTGCAATGCCCTAACCTTTTTTTAACCCTATTTATACGTACACAACCCAATGCTTTGCAGTTTGTCCGTTGTGAGGTCGCTATACCAATCGCTACGAAGCTATTTCAAGTAAATTGTTACCTATGAAAAGTACATAAGATTTTATTTTGCTATAATAATAAATCCAAGACGGTATTAACGGAATCATACAGTTGGTTGGGTAGGGAGAGAAGTAGAATGGTGGACGGTGAGCGTATTATCGCGCAATAAAAAAAAAAAGGAGGCCTCCTTTTCTTAAACCAGCCTATTGTCGGTCGCAAGCCCGAGACACCATTCTTCTCATCTCTTACCTACACACGATGGACCCGGCACCCGCACGGTGAATCTATGGAATGCTTAGAAATTTGTCTTCACGGGCAACCGTTGTAAAACTCAGTAAATGGTTCGATCTATTTCAACGAACATTTATTGCGCTGGTAAGTAGAGTGTTATGAAAAGTTGATAGTTTTATTTTGCTAAAAAACGAGCAATCGTTGAGAAGCTCCGTAAATGGTTTGGTCTATTTGAACTAACACTTATTGCGCTGTCGAGTTTTATAACAGTAGATAATTTCATTTCGTTGGAAAACGAGCAATAGTTGTCAATCTCAGTAGATAGTTTTTAAAGTATTCGTATAGACTGATCTTATCGGCGTAAAATTACCTTCCGGGGTGGTCAGAAACTATGTTTATAAAGAAGCGTATCACATTCAGCCAACTTTAATACAGGCCAATCAAGACAAGTGGCAAGCCCGTCGATATCTCTAGCGTACCAAACTCGACAAATATCACAAATTAAATATTAATTAAATGTTATTTATTTAAAAAAAGTATTATCTCGACCGTTTCCCTTTCGGGGTGGTCAGAAACCGCGCTTATAAATAAGCGTATTCACATTTAGCCAACTTTACTATAGTATAGACCAATTAAGTGGCAAGCTTGTCGTTGTCTCCAGCGTACCAAACTCGAGAAATATCACAAATTAATTAAATATATTTATTTACATTAATAAATATTTTTATGTTCCGACCAGGAATCGAACCCGGTACCTCCGAGTCTAAATACACGGACTTAACCGCTAGACCACGGAGGCAGAAAATAACCAAAAAACTTGTTATGTAGTTTTTAGTCTAGCCAGCTAGTAATTATAATAAAAAGGAAAACAAAAAGCATTATACTAAAGTATGTAACGAATCCCAATTAAGGTTATGTAATAGAGATAAAGAAGGCATTGTTAGAGGTTAAACTAAACAACAACAGCGTGCCACTGACACCAATCTGGGTGACATAACGACGCAATATTGCAAGGGGGGATAGATGCCATGTTCTACTCTGCTCTGTAAGAGATAATGTTGGATTGTGCGAGCGAGAGGGAAGCAATAAACCCTCTTAAAGGACTAAAGTTACCTATGCCTTAGATATTGTTTATTTAATAATTTTTATTCCATTATTTGATTCAAGCACTATAATAAATTTGGATTGTAACTGGTAGTTTTATTTGCCCTGTTTTCAGTGCGAATTACATTAGAGTACTGATTCTATAGTGTGTCCTAATTACTTTAATTACTGCCTCCGTGGCCTAGTCGTACAGAAAATAAAATTTAAATACAACTAATGTCAAACTATATTAAAATAAATATGTCATACTACAGGGTACTACTATAATCTAATATATACATATATTGTATACAACACTAAAATATATCAAATAACTAATATTATTAAACATAGAAATCTGCCACAAGGGCATCGTCATTAAAACTAAATAACAAAAAAAAATTGCGGTTGCCAGTCATGATTGTCTGATTCCAGTTGCCCTTGCGCGCCACTTACCATCAGGTGGTCCTTTAAATCCAGGTTATCAAAATTTGGAATTGGCAACCCTAGTATAGGAGAATGTTGGGGCAAAGCGCTCTGTAGAAATGTCTAAAATGTTAGTTGTTCGCCTTTCCCTTATCAAAGTACGTACTGGGATAGCTACACCATTATGTAAGGCTCGTCTAACCGCTCCTCGACCAGGAAGTTCCCGGTTCGATTTCCGCCTATACCATTACAAGTCTACAACATGCGCACGTAATTTAGAATTAACCGAGGTAGCTTTAAAGACTAATTTCACTGACATTTCTGTAGCATACGAATAAACGGAATCTTACAGTATTTGGTTGGGTAGGGGAGGAGTAGAATGGTGGATGGTGAGCGTATTATCGCGCAATAAAATATAAAAAGGGAGGCCTCGTTTTCTTAAACCAGCCTATCTCTTACCCACACACGATGGACCCGGCACCCGCACTGTGAATCCATGGAATGCTTAGAAATTTGTCTTCTTTCTGTCTTCCTCTTAAGATCTATTCTTATATGTTTCCTCGACGGCTCTTCCACTCAATTAGTTCTTCCAGATGTCAAACGGAGCGACGACGCCTCGGCACATCACATAATACGGTCGAGGAATAGAAATGTCAAATTCAAGGCTTTATTTCCGGCTAATAATTCTTTTTTTTCTGCCTTCGTGGTCTAGCGGTTAAGTCCGTGAATTTAGACTCGGGAGGTACCGGGTTCGATTCCTGGTCGGGACACAAAAATATTTAACATTTAATTTATTTGTGATATTTCTCGAGTTTGGTACGCTGGAGACATCGACGAGCTTGCCACTTGTCATGATTGGCCTATAGTAAAGTTGGCTAAATGTGAATCCGCTTTCTGACCACCCCGAAAGGGAAACGGTCGTAATGTTACTTTTACTTTTTACAATTATATTTCTTATTTCGTAATTCTTACTTTTTTATTAATAATTAGTTAAATTATTTAGTTTAGTCGGCCTATTATTACGTAGGTCTATAGATCTCGATCATCATTATCATTTTTTTTTCTTATTCGAATTGGGGCAACTCTTGAGGCAACAAGGGGGCAATTTCCGAGCTGTAGAGATATTGTCGCAATATAGGTAATGAAATGAAATAATGTATTTGTCTGAAACATGATAGGTACAAGGAAGTAAATTGTTATATGTAATTATATCACATGCTTTGCTATTTCTACCATACAAATATTTTTTTAGTCACATGACTTTGTCTTAGTGTCTAGGTATTCTTTTGTCGAATAAAAACATTTATTAACCAGCATTAATTTGTTTGCCTAATAATTTTATCAGTTTTAGTGGCAGCTCCTTTATAGTACTCGAATCTCATTAAATGTCTTTGTTGCAATTGCATAAACAAATTGGCTATACTTTTATAGTATGTACATAAGAATTGCCAACAATTTTGGAAGAACTGAAAATAAAGCAACGCCTTTCCTCAACTGTACAATCACGTATTCTTGTTTTGTGTAAAAACATAACATAGATGGACTGATCAAGTCGAGGCTGCAATGGATCATTCTCTAAATTATAAAATGACGACGACGTACACTCTCCCAAGAGTGTAACGAATCAGAAGACGGTATATCGAGTTAAACCATATGCCACATACATCTCTATTGCTTGAGTATTGCTCCCCAGTTCCTACCACCAAGTCGTCTTTTCATGTAATATACGAGGGGCGTTCAAAATATTCTCGGTATGTGGATAAAAACAAACAAGTACGAAAAGTTTGATATTTTTATTTTTCAATATACTCCCCCCCTATGTTCATACACTTATAAGATCGATCAATTATTTTTTTTAATCCCTCATAAAAATATTTTTTATCTTTGGTGTAAAAATGCTCCTCCACGGCCGTCTTCAACGCTTCATCGTCAGAAAATTTATTTCCACGCAGATCCTTTTTAAGATTGGGAAACAAAAAGAAGTCGCTTGGGGCTAAGTCCGGACTATAGGGTGGATGAGTAACAGTTTCAAACCCACATTCAACAATAGCTGCCTTGGCAATATGAGCAGTATGGACAGGGGCGTTGTCATGCAGAAGCAGAACACCTTTGGTTAACTTTCCTCGCCTCTTTTCTTTGATCGCATCTCTTAATTGACGTATAACGTTAGCGTAGTACTGCCCTGTGATATTTACACCTTTTTCTTTATAATCGATAAGCAAAACTCCTTCACAATCCCAAAATATTGTGGCCATGACCTTGCCAGCTGACGGGATTACCTTGAACTTCTTGGGATGAGCTGAACCCTTAATGTGCCACTGCATGGACTCCTGTTTGCTCTCTGGGTCATAATGATGAACCCAGGTTTCATCTCCAGTAACTATTTTTTGCAGCACCTCATCGGGATTTTCACCACACAGCTCGATAAAATCTGAACAGCAAGCCACACGCATATCCTTTTGAAGAAGCGTCAGCATTCGCGGAACCCATCTTGCACTTACTTTTGACATATTAAGATGGTCATGTATAATGTCATGTACGGTACCAATAGAGAGATTGGTTACTTGAGCTATAGATTTTACCTTCACTCGGCCGTCTTCCAATATAAGTTTTTCCACTTTATCAATATTTTCTTGTGAGGTAGCCACTACAGGCCGGCCAGGTCTAGGGTCATCTTCAATACTCTCCCTTCCACGCTTAAATTCGCTTGACCATTTTTGAATAGTAGATAAAGAAGGAGCAGACTCACGGTAAACACAATCCATTTCCTCTTTTATGGTTTTTTGATTTTTACCCTGTTTTGTCAAGAATTTTATGACGGATCGGTGCTCTAATTTCGTTAAAATTGTTAATTCGCTCATGGTGTTCATGTTTGTTCGGCAATTGCAGAAAAACAAAAGAACATCTCGGTTCCAATTTTACTTTTTTTTAATGTCAATGGATGAATCTTAGCGGCCAGTAAGAAATATATATATAAAAGAGGTTGTAACGTATCAATACCGAGAATATTTTGAACGCCCCTCGTAAGATGTTCCTACCTACCTATCATTTTTTCTTAATAAATCAGGGCTTTGGACATCATAATGTTCATGTCATCCCTATTGTAAGATCCCGACAGCTTACATCCTGCAGAGACGGAAGACCCGCGCCAACCCGCAGTCGCAAACTTCCAAACCTACAGCTACTTAAATACTAATACCTAACTATATACAATTACTTATATCTACCAGCTACATAAATATTTTCAAAATTTAATAGCCTTCTAGCTGAAGCACTCCTAAACCAAGCTTCGATAAAAACTTTTCTCTGAGGCTCGCATCAGTCACATTCCCACAACAAATGCTTACTTATTTGCATAATGACTTCCTCGACCTGACTGTCTCACAATTAGAGGTGTCTTCTTTTTTCATCATGTGTGCAAATTTGTTAAAAGAAATGTGACCGGTCCGAAGCCTGAAAGCATTTACCAAATTAACTCAATAAGATTAGTTTGAGCAAACCACTTTGAGCACTCGAGGGGGCTCACAAGACCTTTATCATAAATAAACTGAAGTCCGGCTATTCGTAGGCTGGTACTGCAAAGCGATATTAACTGCATACCAGTTTTTACCTATGTATTAGATTATAGATTGTTTAAATTTATTCATAAAACCTTACATTTTCAGTCTTTTATAATACATGCAATGCTATCGCGAGGTGGTCAGAAACCACGCTTTTAATAAAGCTGATTCTCATGTAGTTAACTATAACAATGTGGCATGGGGATTATTGTAGATTTTTAAATCTTCTGGATCGTATAAGTGTGTGTCAAGCCTAACGCAATACTTTGATTGTCTAAATTTGGTAGTATTTGTAATGTTGCATCGCTTGCAGTAAAGTGGTAATATTGTTGCGCAGACGCAGATGGAGGGGCTAACGACCGCGCGGAGAGGGAGCAGCGCCACCAAAACGCAAGGTAAATACCCACTCTTTACTTCAAACAATTGTAACTCGATCCAATTTTAAGCATTTATTTACTCTTCTATTGTATGCTCTTTGTTCTCGTTCTCATAAAACTATCCCTGGGTTATTATGTCATAGTTACAATTGTTTATGATTTATTAATTATCCGTAGGAACCTATGGAAACGTTTGGATTTGTCATAGTTTTCATTGTTACCTACATATGTAATGTAATTAATAAAATGCCAACGTAGTCTAGCGGTTAAGTTTTATTTAGATTGCGGAGGTGCCGGGTTCTATTACTGGCCAGTAATTTATTTCTGGTATCGTTGGAGTTTAGTACGCTAGTGACATCGACAAGCTTGCCATGCTTGGCCTATAGGAAAGTTAAATGTGAATCCGCTTCTTTATAAGCGTGGTTTCTGACCACTCCGAAAGGGATACGGTCGTGATGATGCAGAAACATTGCTGGACAAGTAACCTAATGAACTGTATAAAATAAAAACAACAAAATTAAAATATGTATAATAATTTTTTTTTATTGTATAAAAAGTTGAATCGGTTCTTTATCGCACTCCCAAAGAATAGTTAGTATAAAATACCGAAATAAATTGTGTTCGACTTGTACATAACTATTAGTTAAATTAATAAATAAAATGTTAGAGCGAATAGGATGGGAAGTGTAACAACCGCCTTAAACGCTATAACGTAACTTGACCCACTTAGATCTATTTTCGATAAATTGTATTTATTTACAGAGTAACTTCTGATGTTACAATATTCATTTATGTAACCTGTCTTTAGCACTTTCAACTTTATTCTCTAAGCTTAGAATTTATTTCGAGTTGTGCTATTGGTGGGTTTTTTTATCACAGCAGTGTTCCTTCCTTGTATCAGTGTCCAAGTGTGTCGGTGAGGGCCGCACGTGTAGTGTACAATCTGTGTAGTGTTTTGTTGTGATCTGTGATAGTGTGAATGGTTGTTGATACGGATCTGCATTTGTAAGTTTTGATCAATTTTTTGTTGTACCTAAATATTCTTGACGAGAAGTTTGATAAGCGAAAAATGTTCCTTTATACTGTCAAAATGTTCCTACCCACTTGTCAGAAGTACTACTAGTACCAGTATGTACCAATAAGAAATGCACGTACATGTGTTATATATTTATAACACATGTGCCTCGGAGAGCACGTTAAGCCGTCGGCCCCGGTTCCACTAGTAGCAACTTGTGGAATCGTTAATAATCGTTGTCCTTTTTTTCGTAAATTCTTCTATTCAAAGGACAAAGCGATGTTGAAAATGTACATTTTTCTATTGTATTTATCTGTAATAAATATCTGCTTTATGTGAGTATCTGTATAACTCCAGCTGAATTGTGTTACCTGCTTGTTGTTATACTTTGCATCCATCTCGCTCACACACTCCATAATTTATTTACAAAAGATGTTCTATAAAAAAATCTAGTTTTTCTAAAGAAATAGATTTACGCGTTTTTTAGTTTATTTATTTATATACATATAATAAATAAAATGTCAAAACAATTTCGTTAATTCGAGAGACATACATTCTGTTTCTCAATAAGTAATGTGGTTAGGTTTTTAAGTACGTTGACGGACGGTGCGCGCCTTATAGCCAGGGGTATTCTATAATATAATTGTTTTAATAACGCAATCCTGCGTACCAACAGGTAGGCGTGAAATCACATGACCAATGACACCAAAACCTTTTTTTTTACTATAGTAACTTGTGATACATGTAAAAAGAAAATCTAAAATAAGTACAGGATTATCAAAATAAATATTTGTTACCTTGTAGAATACATTGAAATAGGTACTAAATAAACGTAGGTGTTATTCGAATGAAATCCAATATGGTCAAAGGTATACACGGTGATTTTTTTAAGTCGGCGATGAAGTCTTAACTACGAGGGATATAAAAAATACTAATAGGAGTGTCCGGGCAGATTATATTAAAGAATTAAACTGAATCATAAAGTTTAAAAAAAAAAACTTACGGTCAGTTGCAGAGACGATAATTAAAATATTCTATGATTGATATTTTGATATACGCCACATGATTGGTAGTTAGCTTCTCACTTTGGTTATATCAGCCAATGACGTGCCTATGTAGAGATGCGTTAAATATGTCAAAAGATATCAGCCTTTCTGCAAGCGCCTGTTATTCTAACCTAAAATGGGACCCAAACATTTTGACAAAAGAGTTCGATTCATTAACATTCCTTAATTTTGACGTTTAATATTACTTGTCAAAATCTGACCCTTTGACACTATCATCTAGTGTAATAATACAGAAAAATATTATTAAAAAAAGATGGCTGACCATATTTCGTTAGGCAACCCATCACCACTGCGTTTACAGACATACATATCTTCACACCAGGTCCCTAGCGGGATAGGTCGAGGCAATTGAGCGCCATTTGACACGATCACGACATACCTCTTTCGCTTCGTCGACATTCATTAACCTCTTCATTTTGTTACGAAGTCTTTTTAATTCACCTTCAGTCAGTGTTTTATTTATTTGTTAGCGTATTTTAGATTTTATAGAAAATTGGATTCCATTTGAATAACCGATCGGTGAAGGTGGCTTTTCTACGTAATTTAGACTATAATTAATAGAAAGAATATTGTACGGATGGGCCACTCCTTAATTTTATGTATGTTTGTATGATTGTAGAAAAATAGTAGATTAACAATGTTATGAATTACATTTGTATGATACGTACCGATAACAACTGTGTATATACCAATTATTGCTTCGTATAGATAACAATTTCAATTAGGTATTATATCATTAGGTAAGAATTTTCATTTAAATACACGCGAAATTACACATTTAGTACTAATAATAGTCATTATGAAATATATTTATGGTTTAAAGTTCGATTTGATTTCATAAGAATTAAGTTTAATTCCTGCCTAAACAGCCAACTGAATCAAGCCTAAGCGATTAGCACAACATTTGGATATAGTCAAAGCTGCTGGTCTTCTGCTAACAGCTTACTCTTTGGGCAGCTTTGCTGTTTAGTCTATCACAGGCGTAGAATCATTCAAAACAATTTAATAATGATTTAAAAACTGCCTCCGTGGTCTAGCGGTTAAGTCAGTGGATTCAGACTCGGAGGTACCGGGTTCGATTCCTGGTCGGGACACAAAAATATTTGTTAATGTAAGTTAATATATTGTGATATTTCTCGAGTTTGGTACGCTGGAGACATCGACGAGCTTGCCACTTGTCATGATTGGCCTATAGTAAAGTTGGCTAAATGTGAATCCGCTTATTTATAAGCGCGGTTTCTGACCACCCCGAAAGGGAAACGGTCGGGATGATATATTTTTTTAATAATGACAAATGCCAGAAATTGGCAATATGAAATAGGTAATTTTAAACTGCCGATTTAAACTGTTTATCGCAAGCTTTAATGGTAACCACAGGTTACGAGTATTGGAGGTCAAAGGTTATTACTGCTGACCTTCCTCATAGCTGAAGCTAGTTTCTTCATATTTCTTCCTTACTATAGAAACTTATCTTTCATCTTGATTTCCACATTCTCTAAGCATCATTGTAAGGTAGGGTTCAATTTCCGCTCGTAACAAAAACATTCACTACAGCCCCTAGAACACAGCGTCCTCCACTGCTGGGGATGGGCCTTCCAGAACATATATCTGGAGAATTTGGCCTAAACTCGCCACGCTGGCCAGACGGCTTGGCGAGGATTATTAATAACTAGCTTGATTTGATGAATAACTCAGATGTTGAAGATGGGCCTTCCAGATTTTTTGGAGAGTTTGGCCTAAACTCGTCACGCTCGCGCTAACCAGACGGATTGGCTAGAGACTGATGTCAAATTTAATGACAATGTATTAACGATTTCACAAGTTGGTATTAGTGGAACGGGGACCGATGGCTTATAACGTGCTCTCCAATGCACGGGAACGGTGGTGTTGTAAATGTATGACAAATGTACGAGTACGTAATAAAAGTGTATATCTCATTGGTACATGCGCCAGGGTTAAACCCATAGACGCAAAGAAGTTATTTTATTTTATTTTGGCTGCTGCTTCACTCCCCTGATAAATAAGTCAAATTCACTTATATATTGTTTGCTAAGCGAGACTATATATTATTTATGAATATCATCATCATCATCAGACTGTTTTTCAACTGCTGGATTTGACCGCCTCCGTGGTCTAGTGGTAACAAACGTTGCCGTGAACTCGGGAGGTCGTGGGTTCGATTCCACCGGGGGCAAGTTGTACATTGTATAATTTGTCTCGGTCTGGGTGTTTATACGTATAATATGTATATATTTACAAAAAAAAAAAAGTATAATATGTAGTTTATCAACCATCTAGTTTCCGTAACACAAGCCTTGTAGCTTACCACGGAAACTAGATGGCGCTGTGTCACCTGTCTGGAAAAAAAAAAAAAAAAAAAAGGTCTTCCCCAAGGTTTGCCACTGCACGCGTTGTTTCACAACCCTTATCCAACCCCCACCAGCGACCTTCCTTGGGTCATCCGTCCATCTGGTCTCCGTTTCCCCCATCGGTGTTTGTTTCTGCGGCAGATTTGCCCGGCCTATTGCCATTTCAGTTCACTTCTCCGACGAATATTAATGATTGGAATTCTATCCATCAGAGAAATACCAAGCATAGCTCACATTTGTGATTCTCATTATTCCTAAATCCATAAGGTCAGGAAGGCTTTGCATGCGCCTGCGCTGCGCATTGAAATTGAAAGTAACATGAAGTAGGGCGCAGTGAGTGGCCGATTGAATAAGATACTACAATCACCCGCGACCTTGTAACCGTTTGAGTTGCGTTATACATGTTATACAAGACATACCAAACTATCAGTCCTAGATCTTCACTGCTTAAGATAGCCCTTCCAGAATATACTTGTATTTATTTATTTAATACTTTATTGCACAAAGACAAAGGCGGGCTTTAATGCCGCAAGACATTTTATCATAGCTAACCATTGGGATAACTTTAAACACTTTACTGAAAAGTAGGTGCAAAAATAAAGGATAATAAAAAAATATATTTAATAACTAGATGTATAAATATATAATATACTACGTACTAATACATACTTATATACCCGTATAAACCTACATACATACATAATAATATACTAGCTTTATTGCGATAGGAAATGCGAATAGACCATTTTTTTAAATAGCGATCTGGTGGTTACCTGCCTGGTGCTAAGAGGCAAATTGTTCCACAAATTAGTGGCGACAACGCGAAACGAGTTTGAAATGAAACTAGAATTATGCGAAGGGATAGAAAGAAGAGAGTTATGAGAGGAGCGTAAAGATCTATGTTATTCTATTGTATCGCAATTTGCGAATTTTCAAATTATGTTTTGAATTTGAATACTTATATACTCGTATGTAGGTATATCTACAGATCGTGTTTGAATTATCTGAAACTTAATAAATTTATTTAGAAACAGCCAATACTCAGACAAGAACAATAGCTTGCAAATAAAGTGCCTAGGTAAAACAAAAGGTTTCTCAAGTTGATTTTTTGCGCGTTAAGCAGCATCAAAACCACTGTGGACATAGCATTAGTAAATAGTTATTTATTTATTAGCGTCGTCAACAGTGTCAGCAACAATACATACATTGATTTTCACTCACAACTAAGACAGACTCCAGATGCTGCACCAATTACAGGCAACCACCACATGCTATTACAGTATCCATTAATTGGGCCTTTGAGTAGCTAAAATAAAAACAATACAATAACAAAATTAAATTGAGTAAAATCTCAGTAAAAACTACAACACCATGCAACATAATATAAGAGGTTATAATCTCTATATAATCTAAGATATTCACTTGGGTTTTTTTGTTTTGTGCAGATCGGTACCCGTTCGGCCCCGTCGTCCCGACCGCGCGGTGTATGTCCCGCGCGCTCTCCGCTCGTCCGAACCCGAGCACCGGAGCTCTCGGAAGAGAACCCAGGAACCCAAACACCCTAGAGATAAGTCCCTCCCCGAGACCCCCAGGAGATCCATCGACAAGACCTACTGCAACGTCTATACCCCACCGCATCTAAGAACACAAAAATGCTCAGAAACGACCCCAAATTCGACTTCGACAAGTCCGGTGCCAAATAACGATTGTGCAATATATGACGACGCAGATGTAGAAGAAAGTGAAACTGAGAACTTCTACATCGGGGACTATTTTGCTAACGGACAGTTAGGGTTTTACGCCCCGACTTATTTTAATAGTGAAGATAATTTTTATGACGGTCATCCGGCCGACGAAGTCGACGCCATGGCCGACACTAACATAATTAGCGATACGTATTTAGGTTATAGCAAGGATGAGGACTACGAGACCGAGGAGCTCAAACGGGCTTCTCAGGAGATGGTCCGGGGGAGCAAACGGATCATGAAACAGAGTTTCAACAGTGACGTGTTAGTCATTTCCGATCCTATAGAGGATAGGATCGAGCCAAAGAAGGTCGAGGTTATCGACGAGGTGGAGGCTATCGATGAGGTGGAGACTATCGATGAGGTGGAGGCTATCGATGAGGTGGAGGCTATCGATGAGGTGGAGGCTATCGATGCGGTCGAGGCGGAGGAGCCGAAACCCAAGGAGAAGCTGGAGGCTCGAGTGTCGTTAAAGAGGGAGGAGAACGATTGGGATGCCGTGTTCGACGACAGCGGAGAGTGTTTGGATCCGTCCTTGTTGGAAGAGCTGACGGCCACCGTGGGTAAGGTCAACATCAGCAAGGCCAAGAACAACTACTCGAGTTACCAGACGAGCGCACAGGCGCTGTGTAGCGGCAGTTATGATGAGTCGTTTGGTCACGTGCTGGAGGTGTTCGACTTCCCCAGCGAGTTCAAGACCACGGACCTGCTGTCGGTGTTCTCGGACTACAAGGACACCGGGTTCGAGATCAAGTGGGTGGACGACACGCACGCGCTCATCGTCTTCAGCAGCGCCAAAATTGGTAAGTCAAATCTTCAACATCATTACAAGTTAGCACTAAATCTAGGAATAGTAGTTTATGAAATGAATGAAAAGTGTTTTAATATCTACTCTATAATTGCTTGTGAGGATCGAGCTTTATGACCCGGGGCTGAGTCTTGCTGAAAGGACTATGAAACATGGTGTTGTTAAGAGGCTTAACCACCTTCTTATGAATCGTGTCTTGGTATACCTGGGCCGATGTTTTAATACCATTTTCTCATAAATATGGCTCAAAAACTCCTTGATAGCTATGTAACACTCCACCAAACCATACTGACTAATTGCGAAGTTTCTCTAGAGCTTTCAGCATAAATTCGATTATTCTGCTTATTTAAATGTCGCTCAATAAATAGTAATTAGTAAACATATTGTTCTCGTCAGTAAATAAAATTATTCCTTGACCTCCCTTTGCGCTCCGTCTAAGAAGTTGTTTTGATTTTCCAAACGTATTCATTTTTACGCGACTGCGACGCAAAGAAGGGTTATATGTTTATTAGCCTGTATGTATATGTATGTATGTATGTATGTTTGTTCCTTTGTGGGCACACTGGAGACCAAACACGTCAATCGATTCGGCTTCATCACGCGAGTGTCACTGAAGATATGACATTAATCAAATTGACGACGGAACCCTCAGGCTTCTTTTTCCTTAGTTTTTATTTATTTCTTATATTTTTTTTTTTTTTTTTTTAGTAAATTATCAGTTTAGTAATGTCCAGCAGCCCTATTCTGTTACTTAGTCGCAAACGTTATTAGTGGATTTCGTTATTTACGTCAGATCATCATTCATCATTACAGACCTCCACTGCTGGAGATGGGCCATCCAGAACATATGTATACCTGGAGAATTTGGCCTACACTCGCCATACGGATTGACGCGGATTAGTTTTACGTCAGATATTGCGTCATAATTACAAAATATTATTCAATTCTCAACTCTATAAGCGCTCGACCTTGACAGCGGCCGTGCAAATATCAAACTTAATAGCGTGATATATATATAGTAAACGTATTTCGTAATATAACGTTTGCGACTAAGTAACAGAACAGGGCTACAGGACGTCTCTTATAAGACATCTTTTAAAATTCGCGATAAGGTTCTGGGTGCTATATTATTTGTCTAGATTAAAACTTATTGCTCACGGACAGGATTTTTTCCCATTTCCTTCACTGCTATGACGTCTTTTTAGTACGAATACTACGTGGACAACCAGATCTTTTTCTGTCACAAACAGAGGACTTTTCACTATACCTATTAATAGCCTGTACACTTGCATTTAGCTTCACACTGTGTAATACTATTACAGGAATTCGGTTCTTCTTATCGCGCCACTTCATTTTAAAATAACAAGAATATTTAATAAAGATTGGCGCGGATAACCAGAATACAAAATGAATATTCATATGAGAATGACAGGTTCCAAATTCAAAATTAAAATATTGTTTTTTTTTTTAATATAACAGTATTTATGTGAGTTTTTCGCGCCATTTTGCGCAGACATGTCAAGTTCAAGTTTTTTGTTTTGTAATTTAGTTTACTGTGGATATTGTTAGTCAAAAGTGGTGTTATTTTGTTTAATAACGTGCTACAATGTGAATAATTATGGAAAACGATAAATTTTACTATATATATCGGGCCTTAGTAACACTTTATTATACCCGACGTGTATGGGCGTTATTGACGCTAATTACTCCATTGAAAGCATCAAATTCTGCCAACACTTGAAATTTGATGATCCCCAATGATCCCTGGTGTTGCTGATAATTATACTTGTATTTGATATGGTTATAGTTAGTATTACATTTTATTTTATATGTATGTATTTGCATCTAGTATTAGTATGTAGATATGTAAGTATTATTTATTTAGGTATCTAAGTATGTATTAATTTATATATGTCATTATATTGTCTAATTAAGCCTGTAATTGCACCTACCTTTCATTGTTTAATTGCTCTTGTTGTCCCGAAGGTTTGTACTTTGTGCAATAAACATTTAAATAAAATAAAATAATTTGGTTATGAACAAATATTATGTGAATAAATTACGTGTTTTGGACTATTGAAAAATGGAAAACTAGCTATTTATTACACAGTGTGATTTTGTTGCTATTGTGACGTTATTCTATTGATAGAAACAAACAACTTTTTCTAAGAAACCATATACTTATTATTCATATTCAGATTTTTCCTTAGTTAATTTGTTTGGAGAAGCCAAATAAAATGTGATTTCCGATTTTATAAAATCATTAGAAACCTATTAAACACTAAAGCAATTAAAAACAATAAAAATAGATTAGGAAATAATCGATTCTGTTCCGGTTTCTCAGAAGTTGTTGTAATTTGGACAATGCGAGGTAGTATGACAATGAGAGTGTTCTCACCGTCTCATCTAACGATGTATTATTCAATTGACTAACTTCCGTTAATATTGAAAAATAATGTAAAGTCTCACACAAACTACTGACAAAATGAGGCTAATCATCATCATCATCACATCTCCTAAAACGCAGAATTCTTAATAAATAAGAATTAATTAATATAAATTAAAAGCTACCTAAATAATAAAATTAAATATAAACTAAACTATAAATAAAAATATCCTCTAGAGACCGAGATAGTCCCAAGGAGACTGGCAACATTTACCCTCTGTATAGCGAGGCTAATACGTGGCAGAAATAATTTCCAGCGTTTCTCTCTCCAGACCTTTTCTTCAGCCGCTTTAAAAACTCCTTGACCAAGCGTCTTGCTGAAGGTCCCCATGGGCCCTTCGTCTCGACCCCAAACGGCGCAAATTCGTAACCGGTACCAAGGTTGACGTATTTGTGCAACTTGAGGTTCTCAGCAAAGACGCCGGCCGCACTTCCCGCGCCTGACGAGATCGCCTGGATGTGAGATGGAGTTAATAATATTGAATTATGTACATTCAAAAAGCCAACACTTTTATTTGTTATGCATGATTTTATGATAAATCCTAACAGGGTCTCATGATGGATGTAGCTCATTGTAGAATTTCGCTATATATTTTTATTTTAGTTCTTTGAGTCTTCAAAATAAAATAAAAATAAAAAATAACGTTTATTGGATCATAATCAAATAATTTCAGTTAGTGAGCACTGCCTTCTGGAAAAGAAATTCTGGGCTCCAGAAGGCAGTTTCCCTATTTTTGACACAATAAAACTATACGAGTACTTACATAAATGAATAATACAGAGCATTCCCATCCTTAGTAAACATTGTTTTACTGTAACCAGCCTCTCGGCAACTGTGCTGCAGTAGCAGCAGCAGCAGCAGCATCACCAGAGATATTGTCTATTGTATTTATTTATTTATTTCAAAACTTTATGCACTAGGTACACAGGCGGACTTAATGCCGCTAGGCATTCTTACTAGTCAACCTTAGGGACAATTTAGGGCATTTGTTATGTGAGGCAGGTGCAAAATATAATAGGAGCATTAAGATTTGTGAAAAAAATAACCAAAAAAACAAAATAAATCAAACTTAAATACTAAATCTAATATACTATATACAAAACTATATATTAATCAGTAGGTATACACTAAATAGACTACATACTATGATTATACTCGTATATAAATAGAATACATAGGTACATATAAATAACATTACATACATATTTATATAACACAATATCATACACTTACATATCTATGTAATGGAGCTATTTAGGAAACGTGTAAAAACCATTCTTTTAAATAACGATCTGTTTGGCGCTTGTCGGACATCTACAGGCAGGTTGTTCCACAAGTTTGCGGCAACAACTGCAAAAGAGTTGGACATAAAGCTAGAATGATGGGAAGGAATAGAAAGAACACAGTTATGCGATGACCGCAACGACCTGTCGTGTAGAGAAGAAAGATAGGCGAATTTGTTCTTGAGGTATTTCGGTGTCGCAGGCTCATTAAGTACAGAAAATAATAAACAAAGTGTTCTAAGATTTCTGCGACTACGAATTGGCAACCACTTCAACCTGGCTCGATACTCGGAAATGTGATCGTATTTACGCCAACAGTAGATAAAACGAATACACGAGTTGAGCATCCGATCCAATTTATTGAGCAGCACTTCCAAAATATCGACGCTACACACGTCACCATAGTCGAGGAGAGGAAGGAGAAGGCTTTGAGCAAGGGTTATTTTAGCTTTTAACGGCAGAAAATTCTTTAGTTTATTGAGAGAGTGCAGAGAAGCAAATAGTTTACGACTGGTATTAGTCACGTGAGCAGTCCAGTTTAGATTAGGATCCAGGTACACACCTAAATTCTTCACCTCGCTACAGTATGGAATCGGGACGTTATTAAACCTAACAGGGTCAATGGCGAGTGCGTCAAACTTACTCAACTGTCGAGAACTACCTATTATAATTGACTGACACTTGCTTGGGTTAACAACGACCCCGAATCGAGTTGACCATGAGTGTTTGAGATTGTACTCGTATTTATTATTGTCCCAAAGTTTGGCTGCTAGACATTGCCTAGGCATTAGCCCGCCTCTTGTACATAGGTGCAATAAATTTTTAAATAAATAAATAAAGAATATTTTTTCACATGTAAATCCACGAATGAAAGCATTAATATGAACGTGTCAGTACCATGGTAAACAAGTCAAAACAATAATATAAAGTTAAACATAAACAAGATAGTTGATAACGTGCCGCAAAGTTACATAACGCAGTGACTTGCGACATCGCGGTCAAGGTAACAATTCGGCCAGAAGAAAGTATCACAAACGATTGACCGATGCAGCGACCAATTGAAAACGAAAGTGGCACGCCTGGCTTAGACATAAGCGTTTAGCGGGTGAACAAGCGTACCAGCAGCCCTATTCTGTTACTTAAGCGCAAACGTTATTTAATGGAATCCGTTAACTATATATTTATCACGCTATTAAAGTTGATATTTGCACGGCCGCTGTCAAGGTCGAGCGCTTATAGAGTTGAGAATTGTTTTTTTTTTTTTGTAATTATGACGCAGGCTTTGACGTAAATAACTAAATTCACTAATAATGTTTGCGACTAAGTAATGGAATTGGGCTGCAGAATCCTTTCAAACTCCTTTCATATTGAAATTTAATAATCGAAGCTGACATACTCGTAGGCTTAGCTGTTACTATGCGTTACCAAGTAATTAGGGCTTACGAAACCAATATCACCGTAATCCGCGTTACCAAACTTATTTGCAAGATAATATTTTTACTTTTATTAATTGGTTGGTGATTATTCGCCAAAATCAATAAATTATAGTTATTAATTTCTCTTTAACTAATGTCTCTTTAACTTAAATCCCTACTTCTGTGGAAATTTGTTACCTTTTCTATATTTGTGCTATAGTCATCAGTAAGGTAACCAATTAAATAAAGATAAATACAAAACCGATTTTAAATCCATAACCTTACAACTCTAGAAAATATTGTTGTTTATTGATGTTTTTATTATTTACCATCACTGCCAGCATCACGAGTCTCGATCTGATACTTTTCTATACTTTAAGCCGCTCCGCTTATCGCACCCGCTTCTACAAAGACATGTAATTCGACTATTACATTTAACTGGCGAGTAGCCGATTACATTCTCGATCTTGATTTTATTTAGAACACATTAAATACTATCAAACTTTAATTTTTTGTATGACTTTATTTGTATGATACCACATTTAAGTGGTGTCATACAAATAAAGGTCGCAGGTATCGATGATATGTCTTTTCTTTATTTACTGTTTAGCCGAGCATAACCAAGCTTACATCAAAATTTGTGTTACCCAATATTCGTCTTGCTTTTTTGCTTACTAGACTAACCCTAGTCTTGCCCTTCGTTCCGAGACACGATAATAGTAACCTAAGCACGCTTAAAAGTGTTCCGAGACGCGCTTAAACTGTTTTGCCAAACATCATTTCTCGCGCTTAGACTGCTCACGATATCGAAGTAGATCGCTCTGAGCGCTGTTAGTTGTTTGTCATAATGTCCCGCGCCATTTTCAAGTTAAATTATTCAATATTGTAATTCGTTTATTCTGTTTCTATATTACTTCTTAAGCAAATCTATATTTAATATTTAAGTAGGAAGTGAAAAAAAATGTCTTTAACACGGCAAGTTATTTTAAATTACCAAAATAAGTTAATAATATTAAACTTTACACATATAAAGATGAATAAACCGAGATATGTATATTTGTTAGTATTTATACTCAAAGATGTGGAATCCGCAATTTATCTTTCATACGTTTAAAAAAAAAAAACAACATTTTATGAATGAAAATGTGATTTAGACCGTTCCGAATTGATATCACGCTCTGAGCATCCAAATCGCGAATTTTGATTCGGAACGACACGGTCAGTGTCATATTCGTTCTAAGCGCTCTGAACACGATTCGGAATGAGGGGTTGGTCTTGCGAGACTCTTGCTCAGACATATTTTTCCTAATTTTGCTAAAAAATATATCCTTGAGCAATAATGTCAATCGTAATTGCGTTTTCTGTTTTGTTTAGGGTTCCAAGTAAAAAAAGCGAAACCCTGTTTCACGACTCTGGTGTCTGTATGCCCTCATGAAATACCTCCAAAACTACCTGCTGTTCCGATGTGGACCGGACCTTTTTTTTTCGCTCTGACAAAGTTGTTTGTATTGAAGAATAAATCGTAAAGTTTATTAAAGTTACTTAAGGCACGCTTTGGGTACACTAAAATCATTTTAAGTAAGTTAAAAGAAATTGATAGAAACTGGTTTTCTTTTGAAAAAACATCTTTTTTTTCCAATCTAAGAAATAATGAAGTAAGTGAAGTGTTATCATGACAGCCTCTAGACCATTGCGTCCTAGACCTCCATTGTTGGAGATGGGCCTTCCAGAACATATATCAGGAGAATTTGGCCTACACTCGCCACGCTCGCCAGACAGGTTGCGATGATCTGATGTTATTTTTTAATGACAATGGGCCCGACAACTTAACGTGCTCTCCGAGGCACGGAAACGGTGGTGTTGTAAAATGTATGGCAAATGTACGTAAGAAAAGTGTATTTACTCCTTGGTACATGCCGGGGGGGTTTGAACCGACCTTTATAGGATGTTAAGGAAAGCGTTCTTCGAGTCACTACCCCGTGTTGTTAGAAATGTTAGAGACTGATGTCAGTCATGAGTGTCTGATTTCAGTTGCTAATATTAATGCACCTCGCGCGCCACTTACAATCAGGTGGGAGCAAGGCCATGTCGTGCTAGTATAAAAAAAAAGTGACAAGCTGAAGACAGAAACTGCCTCCGTGGTCTAGTGGTTAAGTCCGTGGATTTAGACTCGGAGTTACCGGGTTCGATTCCTGGTCAGGACACAAAAATATTTATTAACGTAAATAAATACATTTAATTAATATTTGTGATATTTCTCGAGTTTGGTACGCTGGAGACATCGACGAGCTTGCCACTTGTCATGATTGGCCTATAGTAAAGTTGGCTAAATGTGAATCCGCTTATTTATAAGCGTGGTTTCTGACCACCCCGAAAGGGAAACGGTCGTGATGATACTTTACAAGCTGAAGCAGAGTTGGCTTAGAATTTAAGGTTACGGAAGTATAAAAAAAGGATTACATGTCATAATAAAAAAACAGGAAATAATTAAAAGATTTGTGTTACAGGAGTTCAAAAATCATGTGTACATTTTATCGAATTAAAAATAATGCAATATAATTTGATAAATACAAGATATAAATTTAAAAAATATATACACGAGGACTATTATGACTATCACCCGATTCCGGCTTCACGTCGACTCCTGTGACACCCTACAATTATATTGTGGTAGTTCTAATAAGTGTTCCTGGTGAAGATCAAAATGTCGGAATCACGTAAACGTTGGCCAATCAGTTTCTAAATTGCAGTCGTGAGTCGCGACTCACTGCAAATTGCACAAACATGATGCAAGCCAGCCGCGACCCCAGTGTTAAGGCCTGGCCACACAGTGCGAGATAGCGTCCGAGCTGCAGCCGTATTCCATTACTTAACAGGGTTTAACTTTTGCATCCCTCTCGCTCGCACAATACAATATTTTCAGAAGAATGGGTGTACAAAAGTAAAAAAATCTATTAACTTTATAAAATTTCAAATATTTTAGAGATATTACTTAATTATAGATTTGTTTAAGTAAAATAGAATATAATAGTTATACCTAAATGTTTAATAAATATATTATATATGTATATATTTGCCCCCGTGGTCTAGCGGTTAAGTCCGTGGATTTAGACGGGAGTTTGGTACGCGAGACATTGACGAGCTTGCCACTTGTCATGATTGGCCGGCAGTAAAGTTGGCTAAATGTGAATACGCTTCATTAAAAAAAAGCGTGGTTTCTGACCACCCCGGAAGGGATATAGTCGTGATGATACTTTACTTTAGTCAATAAAATTAAAAAAAAAAACATAGTATTATCACAACCGTATCCCTTTCGGGGTGGTCAGAAACTAGCCAACTTAACTATGGGCCAATCATGACAAGTGGCAAGCTCGTCGATGTCTCCAGAGCATACCAAACTCGAGAAATATCACAAATAAATTAAATAATAATTTAATGTATTCATTTACATTAATAAATATTTTTGTGTTCCGACCAGGAATCGAACCCGGTGCCTCCGAGTCTAAATCCACGGACTTAACCGCTAGACCACGGAGGCAGTTAAAAAAAACATGAACGCATTAAAACGTTATTTGCTGTAATCGTCTATAATGGAAACCTTTATGCGAGTGTAATTATTATTAATAATTAAATAGGTATTAGAAAAACCCGTTTAAAAAAAAAGTCGAAAAAAAAAGATCATTCTATGAGTAAATATCGCATCTTGAGATCGATTTATTAATACGGATGATAAGTTGTTACCATGGTTACGGCGAGGTTGTCGCGCTACTTGGCCGGCGCGAGCGTGTCGGGGACGGTTGTTGACCGCAGAAACTGGGCTACGCGTTAGGCAAGCGGCTATAACTGCCGTTTCCGCACATTTCTGCAGACAACTTATTCTGTAACATGTTACCTTATTAGGAGGTACTTAGAAGATCGAATAATAAAGACATTATTCCATTGCTTTATTACTTGTGCTCTGCACCATCATAATTTTTTTAATGGTTCTTGGGAAACTTTTATTATTATTATTAAAATACTTTATTGAACTTTAACTTAAAAGTATATACAAAGGCGATCTTAAACCCATTTCTTCGACGTGCGCTTTCAAATTTATTTTGTACAAGTGAGAAATTTGACCTCTGTTCGTGCGGAACGTCCGTTACTACGGAATACGAATACGAGACGCACGAATTCGTCCAGTATTTTCATACGCAATTCACGAAGGATCACATCAATTCTCAGGTATCGCGTTTCGCCGACTATGGTACGCAGCGCAAGGGTTTGCTGCGCTTGCAAAGGCGTACCAAGCGTACGTGAGACGAGAGAGGACGTATGCCTTGTATATACACAACTTGGTGCTTAGGGCCATTGTGGAAACACTGGACGAAGTTTGGCTCCAAGGATTTTTTTTTGCTAATTTCATGAAAATAGATCGAGTTTTTTTATTTATTTAAAACTTTATTGCACAAAGTACAAAGGCGGACTTAGTGCCCGTAGACATTTTCTGACAGCCAAACCTTGGTGACCAATTTGAACTATTATAGGTGCAATGAAAGAAATATTAAATAATTAGGAAGAAAAAATAATAGCTTAATATACACTTACATATTATATTGTTATATATACTATAATATCAATATACTAAATACTAATACATACATATATACACTTACTAATATTGTGAGGAGCTTTTCAGGTAGTGTAGATATACGAGTTTTTTAAACAAAGATCTGGTAGTTGCTTGTTGTTGTTTACAGGAAGATCTTTCCATAAATTTGTGGCGACAACGACAAAAGAATTTGAAACAAATCCGGAATGATGATATGAGGGGACTGAAATAAGTGAGTTGTCAGAGGAGCGAAGAAATTTAATTTTATAGTGGAAAAATGAGAGATTTGCCTATGTCTTATTAACTGTCCTTGAGGTATCGCGGTGTTGCAGGCTCGTTTAAAACCGAAAAAAGCATACAAAGAACTCTGAGATTTCTGCGACATCGAATAGGTAGCCACTTCAACTTAGTACGTACGAATATAGGCGTGAAGAACAGACAAACATACATACTAAGTTTCTTTCACATTTATTATGTTATGGTATCGATAGCAGTGGTGGCGCGGTTGTAAGAACACTTTTCCTAACATCCTAAAATGAGAAATATTCTTTTCTTACGTTTATTTGTCACATACGGTGGTTCACGTGCCTCGGAGAGCTCAGAGCACGGTAAGCCACTAATACCAACTTGTAGAATCGTTTACCTTTAATAAGGCAAAAGGAAACTATTTCCCACCACAATCTGTAAACAAAAAAATCTACTAAAAATCAAACAATGAATGATCGAAACCATAAATTTATAGTAGTATTTAAATTTGTCACCTGGCAACACTGCTTGCTTTATGGCAACATTTGAAATATATTTTTGATCTCAGTGTCAGTAGTATTTTGTAATTTTGAGAGACAGAAACAGTCGTTTTTCGATCAAGACAGAGAAAAAGCTAGTTTTTATTTGGTAAAAAATCCTGTAAGTTGAATTTAGCTTTATCACGTGATTGTTGATTTATTTTGCGTCTGTTTTATGTTTGTTTCCATTGATTTATAATTTTTGAATTCTATGGTAGTTATTTACCCTAAAACCACTTCAACTTTTGCATTTAAAACCCTATTAACTCGTGCCTTATTAAGGGTTAATAAATTGTCATTAAAACTTGACATCAGACCCTCTCCAACCCAAATAATCCATAAACTTCTAGAAGGCCCGTCTTCAACAGTGTAGGTCTAGGACTCTGCGTTCTACGGGCTGTGATGTGATGGTTATGGATTTATATTTATAACACGTCGTAACAATAAATTAATTTAAATCATATTGCACTTGCAGCGATATCGCGGTTTTTGTTTTAAGTATGACATTAATAACTTTCTCACGTCCTCCAATGCGCATTATTAATTAATTTCGTCGTTTTTATTTTACATTCATCATTTCCGTACTTTTGCTGAATTTACTTAAGTATATTTTATTATCATAAACTGCCTTTGTGGTCTAGCGGTTAAGTCCGTGGATTTAGACTCGGAGGTATCTGGTTCGATTCTACGAACTTTACTGTCGGCCCATCACAAGTGGCAAGCTCGTCGATGTCTCTAACGAAATAAATTAAATAAATTATTGTGTCCTGACCAGGCATCGAACCCGGTACCTCCGAATCTGAATCCACGGTAAAACCTCTAGACCACGGAGGCAATTCAATATTAATCTTAAAATAATAGCTGCTGTAAGTAGGCATTGTTATATTAATAATTACATACACAATTATATAGATGTCACTTCCGAGTGCTGCTGTAATGAGGCGTTGGCATACTATTCATAGAGTAAAAACAATTATAAAGTTGTCACTTAAGATTATAGCTACTGTAATGATGCGTTGGCATACTATTTCTAGGAGAAACACAATTATATAGATGTCACTTGGGAGTATAGCTGCTGTAAAGAGGCATTGTCATATTATAAAATACACAAACATTGAGATTACATTTTTATAAATATTAAGGCTAAGCCCGTATGTCATCAAGATATTCACTGACTCTAGGACAAATGTTTTATAACGTTTTGTTTGTATACCTTCCAGCTGCGGATGTGCTCTCCAGTGATCTGTCCATAGTGCGGTGTCGCCCCCTGGCGGCCGCCACACTCGAGTCCAGGAACAAAGCCAAGAAATGTGCAGAGTTCTTACAGCCTTACAGGTAAACTTAATAATACACCCTAAGCTTATCCCACTTGTTGCGGCTCGTCTGACCTCTTTTGACAGACTGACCTCCTTTTTAACCGACACTATCGGAGGACCTTTCTATTTGAATGGTTGTTGGACTATGACATTGACAGACAACTTTTTACCCGCGACGCAAAGAAGAGTTGTGTGTTTACCAGCCCATGTACATTTTGATTATTCACACGTTAATCTATTCGTCTTAATAACGCTGAGTGTCACTGAAGACATGAAATTATTCAAAGAGATTGCCCAGAACCAGGCGTCAACTTTTTTGCAGCGTACCTCAACAAAATACAATTGAATAATCATAACAATTAATTGTGTTTTTATTAAATTTAATTACAACATATATTTTACCCCAGCATTAAAATACTATTTAATTAAATAGACAATTGATTAAGATTTATGTATGAAATAGTTACAAAACACTATTTATACGATTAGGTTATTTATTATGACCAGGTACTTTATTACAGATAAAATACTGAATTTTAAATTGGCGGGTTCGAAACTATTTAATTATTAAGGTAAAAAAAGTATTTGTCAATTGTAGTTATGTAGTTAAAATAAATAAAATTAATAATATAATAATAATAATACACAATATATTAACTATGATATAAAAAAGAAATCATTATGACACGAGAACATTTTATTGGGCCCATTTCTTTAAGAAAAATGGGCATTCTCATTTCAGTAAGGCGACAAACAGACGCCATTTATAAAAAAATTGAGGTTTCACTTTTAATTTTTTATTTCGAATAACTATTTAGAATCTATAACGATTTAAAGTTGGTTAGCAACCAATATCATTTACATTTACAATATATAGTCCCTACCTACCTATATATATTATATGTTCATATAATCGCATTATAGGTAGTGTGGATTAATCCATAAAGATTTAATGTAAATTTTGTATAGGTAGATAACTTAAAAGTATAAATTCAAACCCGACTGCGTAAAATATAACTTTAATTCCTTGGCCGGTCTTTTTTTAGTGGGTCCTGACTGTTAAAGCCACTATGTAATAAAATTATTTCAATGGTATAGTTAAGCGGTAATCAAACTTTTTGGCGACGGACACCTTGGACTTGTTTTTTCTTTTTAATTTCAGATTATTTTTTAATTTTTTAATTAAAGTATTTTTTTTTATTACTCTATTGTTACTGTTTATTTTATTCACCAAGACGGAACAATTACAACTATTTTTATTTACACCGAAGACACTACTCGACACTAATGTGACGACAAATTTATTGACGGTAAACCGCTATACACGATTCCGACATCAAATTTTAAACTATATATTTGTATTATTTTTTAATACATATTACTGGGTATCATCATTAATTATCACGGCTGTATCCCTTTTGGGGTAATCAGAAACCACACTTTTTAAAAGCGTAAACCCGTATTTAGCTAACTTTACTGCCGGCCCATCATGGCAAGTGGCAAGCTCGTCGATATGTCTAGCGTACCAACGTCGAGAAATATCAAAAATAAACCAGTAATCTAACCCGGTAGCTTCGAGTCTAAATCCACGGACTTACCGCTAGACCGAAGCTGCTGGTCTTCTGCTAACAACTTACACCACTTTGCTTCTTAGTCTTCCACTATCATTTTTTCATCATTACAGCCCCTAGAACACAGCGTCCTAGACCTCCACTGCTGGAGATGGGCCTTCCAGAACATATATCTGGAGAATTTGGCCTACACTCGCCACGCTGACCAAACGGCTCAGTCTAGCAGGAGTAGAATCATTCAAAAAGAATTAAAATAAGTGACGTTTCATAAATAGCTTTAATAAGTTTATGTGAAGAAATATATTTTGACTTTGACCACGGAGGCACATACTCGTATACTGGGTGATGTTGTAGTCTTCTTTAGTTTGATTCCGTGATGTATTTACGTTTCCAGACAGCGTCCCGAGACCTGCACCGCTCTAGCTCGGCGTCTGGTCTCCACCGCGCTCGGAGTCAAGCTCAGCACCGCGCGGGAGGAGAGGGACGAGGAGAGGAGGCTCATCACACGAGCCAGAGGTATTATATGGGACCTGGATAAGGGACAAACTCAACTCCAGCTGTCAAACGAAGGGACGCCTCGACACGCGAGGACTAGAACTAGCTAGGACTAATACGGCATTAACGGCATCATACAGTATTTGGTTGGGTAGGGAGAGGAGTAGAATGGTGGATGGTGAGCGGCTTGTTGCGCTATAAATTAAGGCCTTGTTTTCAAACCAGCCTCTCCTCGGTCGCAAGCCCGAGACACCATTCTTCTGATCTCTTACCCTCACACGAGACCCGGCACCGCAGAAATGACGGAGAGCGGCGGTGGCTCCGTTTCTAAGGACGATTTCCTTAGAGATGTGGGTTCGAACCCCGGCATACATAAATACACTTTTCTTGAGTACAACACCACCGTTCCCGTGCCTTGGAGAGCACGTTGAGCCGTGTCGGTCCCGGTTCCACTAATACCAACTCGTGGAATCTTGTCATAAAATAGATGACATCAGATCCTCGCCAGCCCGTTGGCCAACGTGGCGAGTGTGGGCCAAATTCTCCAGATATATGTTCATCTCCAACAGTGGAGGTCTAGGACGCTGTGACCTAGGGGCTGTAATGAATGAGAAATGACGTAACAAACAAAAAAGAAACCTAGTACAGTCCAGTTGAGAATCTTCTCCTATTTTCAAGTCGGTTAAAAAGATAGGAAATAATTAAATATTTAAACATTTCCTCAAGGGCTCCTCCACGTGTGCAGAAGGTTACAAAGAAAACAGAATAAAAATAAAGAACCACGTATATTTTATTTTAATTATTCAGTAATAAAATCCTAAGTTACGATGCAGAGAAGTTTTCCTAAAAATATCACAACTCATACTGAGCCTAATCAAGTAGGTAGCGAAAGGTCAACGATCGCGCGAACGTTGACTTACGTAATTCTTTCTCTCTCATATTTTCTTTCGGGCTAGATCAATTAAAAATAACACTCCCAGCCTTTAGGTATTTATCACGATGGATATCACAATTATCAGACGCGATTCACCATGATGTAGTGATTTGTTTTTTTGTATAATGTATTTTATCTTTTAAAAAAAGAGACGTTTTTATTTCAAATAGAGGTTCTACCAATGACACCAGCAGCCCTATTCTGTTACTTAAGCGCAAACGTTATATAATGGAATCCGTTAACTATATATACATATATCACGCTATTAAAGTTCATATTTGCACGGACGCCGTCGAGGTCGAGCGCTTATAGAGATGAGAATCTATAACCTAATTCCTCGCTCTCCATTCCGCAACCGAACCACACACAGGTCAGAATATGCACCCACATACCGTAGTCACCATCCCTTCGCGTACCTATAAATTTGGGGACTCATATATCTGTCACACAATAAAGATGTGGAATGCTCTTCCAGCCTCTGTGTTTCCACTTTCCTATAACCTGGACTCAAAGTCAAAGTTCAAATCATTTATTACAATACAATTGAATTGACCTAAATATAAACATACACCAACAGTAAAAGGTGTCCAAAATATATTAATAATATACATTTGCACATCTACCAGGCATTTTTGTCACTAATAAAATCATTTATCTTATAATAGGCCTTGCCTATAAGTCGACGTTTGATATGAATTTTTAGTTTATCTAAACACAAGCTAGTCTTTGGGAGTGTATTATAAAAACGAACACCAAGTCCCAAAAAAGACTTACTAGTTTTTTACTCTTGTTACTTACTCCTTCAAGCGAAGTGTGAAAAGGCATCTAGTCAAGCATAGTGTTAGGGACTGATGTCGGACATAATGGTCTGATTCCAGTTGCTAACATTCATGGATGGTATGGCCCACCTGATGGTAAGTGGCGCGCAGGGTCACATGTCATGCTAGTATTAAAAAAAAAAGAATTGAATAATATTTTGTAACTATGACGCAATCTTTGACGTAAATAACGATATCCACTAATAACGTTTGCGACTAAGTATAAAATATTTTTTTCTCTTTTGACAATTACACGCGGTATCAAACTCATGGAGATGCTAAGCTTACATTACTAACCCTGTTAAGAGTTATGACGATGGTTTAGTTGAGTGTTGTAATATTTCAGAGAAGAAACGTCAAGCCGCCATGCACAAGGAAGCCGCCTGGGAGGGATCTCTCACGTCGCAACACTCCTGAGGTAAACACAATGTTACAACTACAACACACATGCAATAGTCGTTCTCAGGTACATACGCGGGCTTAATGGCCAGACAGTTTCAATAACGAACCTTTATAACGATAGCGAGATATTTTTGATAAAATTTAAAACGTCTTTAAAAATAAAACCTAAAAAAAAACTGAGCTTTAAAAAAATAATGACGTTTCCCAACGACAAAAAAAAAATGAAGATATCTTAATGTCAATTTGTGGAATATATTTTAATAAAAGTTAAAAAATAATGAAAGCCTTTAAAATAATTTTTAAAGTTTTTTTTTAAATATCATACATTTATTTGAAAAAAAAATTTACAACATACAAAATAATATTAATATTAAGGATTGGGATATAAGTCCCGTCGGCGTGGAATGGTGGCAAGAACGCTGGCTGCATTTCCCCGCTGAATTGCAATACTGATTCTCTGGGCGAAGAAAGTAGAAACTTCGAAAGTAAAATATATTCCACAATTGTTCCCAAACCTTTAATATTTTTTGATGTAAAAACGTTGGAAATTTTAGTTCAAGAAATTATTGTATAATATATGTTCTTTGCGAATTGGTACAGTCATGGACAAAAGTATATATGCATAATTGATGCATTATTATTTTATTTAAACACAATAACTGCAATCTGTTTCGTCCATTGTTTTTTTTTCCATCTTAATTCCCTTTTTCATTAAATAATATACTTATTTAATGAAAAACGGAGCTAAGATGGAAAAAAAAGTGTGTTTTGAAGACGTTTAAAACTGTATTCTTTAATTTCAATAATAACCTTAAAGTTAAGTTAAAAAAAAGACAAAAAAACATGTGTCCGCAACTATACTATTTAACGGGGCGCGTCAGGAACCAATCCGGTTTTTGGGCAACTTCCGCTTAGCGCTCTTTTTATCTGCCGGTAACTATACTGCAAATACTAATCGGTTCGTGCAAATCGTTTTAAAGCTATCACACAGCAATTAATTGCAAGTGTGTTTTAGCTGTAAGTCGAGTTGACAGACATACTCGTACATGGATTAGTGAGGGTTGTTACAATAACGAAGAGGTTTTGATGGTTACTGTCTGTGTCATAATATTACTTTAATATAACTAGTGTTTACTAGTTTCGTGTGCAATGTCTCTCTAGCGCAAGAGGGCTTAGAGCCGGTACTTCAAACCTTACTTAGTGGCTTCGATCACATAAATAGCCGCTGATAACATTCTGTACCTTAAGTAAGCTTTTCTCCGCCCCAACATTTTTAAAGATATTCAATCTGAGTGCACTTTTAAGAAATGTAGTCAATCTGCTTTTTAGGAAATAAAATTACGGAAATTTTAAAGATCATAATTACAACCCCTCGAACTAATAAATTTTGCCACTCCTCGCAGACGGATTGGCGAGGGTCTGGTGTAAATTATTAACGATTCCACAAGTTGCTATTAGTGGAACTGGGATCGATAGCTTAACGTGCCCGCCCACACGGGTACGTGGTGTTGCCAATCCATGACGAATGTACGCAAGTAAATTGTATTTCTCATTGGTACATGCCGGGGGTTAAACCGACCTTTATAGGATCTTATTACGACCGAGCCACCACCGCTTTAAAAAATATATTAATCATAAATTTGTTTTTAGTTACGTTATAATTAATGTTTTTGAAATTTTTCTGGTTTATAAAAGTAAAAATAAGTCTCAATAATTTAATTTCTTTTCATTCGAGTTCATGATTACAATACTTAAAACTACACTCACACCCGTATCCTTAAACGTTACCTCAACGGCTCCCTCACTCAATTATTCCTTCCAGCTGTCAAACGTAGGGTCGCCTCGACACATAGAACTGTCAAACTCAAGATTATTTTTTTTATTTATTTAAAAACTTTATTGTAAATCTATACAAAAAGCGAACGTAATGCCGCAAGACATTCTCTTCCCAATAACCTTTGGGACATTGGGATTTAGAGATTGAGTCCTTGCGTCCTATAAGGATCTATATGTGTTCTCTAATAAAAGATAACTAAACTTTGAATAATGTTCATTTAAGTTACAAACACACACGTTATTATTGAGGGCAAGCCTACGTAGCGTATTTGCTACCGCGAGTAATACCTGATCTCGACGGTATCTCAGAAACGACTGATGTGCTTGACCGGGCTCGTGACTGTCCCTCCAACTAGGTGACCTGGTTTATCATTGCATCAGCCGATGATTTCGGCCAATCAAAATCGTTATTACCATATATGGCGATGTAGACTCTGGTGACCTAGTTGGAGTACATTTGCCGAGATATTGTTATTTATTTAATGACTATGCAAATGCACCCTCATGTCGCTACATAGGTTTCCCCTTTAAAAAAATTGAGATTAAAATTTATAAACAAAAAATACAATACACAACCCTAACAATTCGTGGCAGCCCTGCGGTAAAACACTGACCTGGCTAGATCTGTGGCGTATGAATGAGCATGCCTGCGGCAAGTAGGTCAGCCATTATCAATGCGTAATGATAAACAATAATAAACAGGTTTAATGCCATGTAAACAAAACAATAAAATCTAAATTATCCGATATTAAAAAAATATATTCACCACCTTATACAATATTAATAAGCTACACCACGGTGAAACCAACCTGCTGCGGTGTTGCTTGCTGCCCGGAAGCTTCGTAGTGCGGCTTTTCGAAATCCCTAAATATTTCATTAGATGCCTAAAAATGTTGCTCTTGAATTGTCTACCCTGGTCGCTAGTAAGCTTAAGAGGGCATCCATAACGAGCGATCCAATTTTCGAATAATACCTTAGCTACCGTAGTCGCACAAATGTCGCGAGTCGGAAAAGCTTCTATCCAGCCGGTCTTTCTATCTATGATAGTTAGACAATACCTATAACCTTCCGGTGACGTAGGTAGTGGGCCTATCAAGTCTATATTTATGTGTTCGAATCGTTCTGCTTGTCAATATTGACCTGATCCGGAAAGAGTGTGCCGTTGCACTTTTGAACGTTGGCAGGGAACACAAGCCTTAGTCCACATTCCTATATCTTTGTTCATGCTAGGCCAAAAAAACTTATTACTAACTAACCTACGCGTAGTACGTATGCCTGGATGGCTAAAATTGTGTAAAAATTGAAAAGCTTTAAACCTAAATATTTCTGGTAAATAAACTCTAGCTGTATCGGTTGACATTTCACAAATTATTGATTTACTGCAATTATATAATGAAATCATTTTAAAAACTAATCGCGAATGTTTTGAGTTCATGAGTGCATTCAACTCTAAATCGGCTGTTTGGCCGTCAGCTATTTCCTCAAAATTCAGTGCGCTTGGACTACACGCAGTTTCTACACGACACAGGGCGTCAGCAACTTCGTTATTGGCGCCACTAACATGTCGTATGTCGGTAGTGAATTCACTTATGAACAACAATTGTCTAGTCCTTCTCTGTTTACGCCCATACGCTATATCGCGTACATGATCTGCGATACCCCTTGGTAATCAGATGTCAGGACGTAGTTTGCCATTTCTTCGCTTCTGCTGGCATATAGTGGATATCGTAAGTTCGACGCCACTGGGTATTCGCCTAGCAGGTTAATCTGACCTTCCAACCTTTCAGCCTGAGTCAGGCTCGAGAATGAGAAGTCATTTCTAACATTCCCAACTAGAATGCATCTCCTGCAATATTCATCCAGTGATTCTCCCACTCCGCGCTCCGGCGCGTGCAGGACTGACATTTCGTTAGAAACAAGCAACGAAGGTCTACCGGTTGACTTGTAGTCCAGCACTCCAACTAGCTTCGGGACATACTTCTGCAGGTTTGATAAGAAAGGCATAACCAGCCTAGAATCGGTCCTGAAACTTTCGACCAGATCATAATTAGGTGGAATGATCTCGTCAGGATTTTGTAGTACATCATGATTCCAAATAGCTCCTGGTATAGGACTTTGTTCTCTAAATCGCCGTCTAACTCTTATTGGACACTCAGGGTCCGCTAGTCTCTCCACAACTTCTCTTAAGTTCGACAACAACAGGGACTCCCGTCTCGGAATCATCCTTGGTGTCTATCATGCACCTTCGCAGCTACAGCGGGCAAGAACACCCTTTCCCCATGTTTCAAAATTCCGATGGAATTTATCAAAGTCAAAGTCAAAGTCAAAATATCTTTATTCACGTAAACCTATTACAGGCATTTATGAAACGTCATTAATTTAATTATTTTGAATGATTCTACTCCTGCTAGTAGAAGACTAAGCAGCAAAGTGGTCCAATAAGTAAGCTGTTAGCAGAAGACCAGCAGCTTAGCAAATTCCAGTGACCTGTTAATGTTTAATCTGACTGAGAAAGGAATCTGCAAGGAAAACTCAGCTATATCAGATTTACAAAATAAAACATATACAGAACTGCACCACAACGATCAATTATTAACCTTTTAAATTTAGTTAACAGTACCTATGAAAATACAATACCTGGTACAGCAGTAACCCACCTGGCAAGTCAGAATTTAGGTAGACTACATGCCTATGTGCAACCCGAAAGTCGACAAAACGCTAAAACCTCTGTTAATTTAAGAACAATAAATTGAACGTGTTCGGCCTCGGTCCCAGGCCCCCACAGCAGCACCCGATCACGGACATAATGCATGTGCCCCATCCCCCCGCTCAACCAGGCCCTTAGGGTGCGGACCGGGACCCGACACACGTGCCACCACTGCAATGACCTTCTAAGGAAGGGGCGACCACCGGACACGCCACACCATGAGAACCTGAACACTAAGAATGACCTTCGAGACACACACAAGCATAAACATAACAATTACTTCCTAAGTACCCAAATGTTGCCATGCAATTCCGTTAACAAACTTATATATTAGTTAATAAAATAATAAATACATAATAGTAACTAAATGTTACATAAAAAATAATTATATTATAATAATAAGGTAATAAAAAAATATTACTGTATCACAATAAACAGTATTTACTAATTAGTCAATAATGTATTAGTAACTAATTGTTACATTCAAAATATTTCTACATAATAACTGTAAAGTTAATCAAAAATAAAAATAGATTATTAAAAAAGAACCTAATGTGCTATTAACTAATTCTCTAATCTTTGCAGAGCGGCAATATTCCACACATCTTTGTCATTAATAAAATCATTAATTTTATAATATGCTTTTGCAATTAGAATTTTCTTAATACTACTTTTAAATTTAGTTTCTCCTAATTCTGTTACAGGTTTTGGTAATTTATTATATAGTCTAATACTATTAATCACAAAACTTTTATTTGTTTTTTGAAGCCTAAATTTAGGAATATAAAGCTTGTCAGCATTTCTTAATTTGCGAGACTGCATGTCTCCATTTTTTTTAAATAACTTTAAAATAATAATGCTGTGGAAGTAGGCGAAGTATACTAGTCTTGCTGTTGCCACATCAGTCAGCTGCCTAATCTTTCTGACAGCATATGCAGCTGAGCTCAACCTATTGGATAAGGTATTAATGTGAGCTCCCCACTGCAGTTTGGGATCAACTGTGATGCTCAAGAATACAGTGGATTCAACAAATTCAAGAGCAGAACCGCCCAACATCACACTGCAGTCGATTTTTGGCACAATCATCATCAATCTTCTAATGGGTTCCGGTGCTAATGTGACGCACTGCGCCACACGAATCATATCGGAATTGACCGCCAAAGGCGCGGTATATTCCGTAAGCTGAGGGACCAAAGGATAATCTTTCTTTATATACTCTAGTTTTGCCTCCAACAACCCCAGGAACGTTCGGTACTGTGAGTAAATATTAGGCACTCGTATAGTCTCGGTGTAGGATAAGGAAATGAAAGTTAGATTGCATACGCCGAACCCTATTCCTCTAGTAGTGATACTTAGGGTGATGGCTTTCAAGGTCTGGCTTTTGGCCAGCCTAGCTAGTGTCTGGTCCTCCTCAGTGCCGACAAACAACTTCTTTTTAATTTCGTCGTGCAGGTGTGCCATTGTTATGGCTCCTCTATCTATTCGCATCGCGTTGACTCGCGCGCGCGGGTGTGTCTGGCGGCTCGGTCCGCCTCTTCTACCACGGCCTCGTCCACGCTGCCGCTGCTCGTGCAGATCATGTTTTTTGATTGTGGTCTCATCCATCATATTATTGGTGAATGCAGCCCTGCGATCAAAAGCTGAAAAACCGACAAAACTGTAGCGACATCAGGGTGCATTTGCATAGTCATTAAATAAATAACAATATCTCGGCAAATGTACTCCAACTAGGTCACCAGAGTCTACGTCGCCATATATGGTAATAACGATTTTGATTGGCCGAAATCATCGGCTGATGCAATGATGAACCAGGTCACCTAGTTGGAGGGACAGTCACGAGCCCGGTCAAGCACATCAGTCGTTTCTGAGATACCGTCGAGATCAGGTATTACTCGCGGTAGCAAATACGCTACGTAGGTTTGCCCTCAATAATAACGTGTGTGTTTGTAACTTAAATAAACATTATTCAAAGTTTAGTTATCTTTTATTACTAATTTAAATCAGATTTCTTTACAGAACTATAAATAATTTTAGTGACACATAACTATTCATAACATGAAAGAGACAGACTTATAGATGTCAAAAGTGCTAAAGCGTGTAGCAATTCTGACAAAAGATTTTTTTAGAATATGGGAACGGAATCTTCAATCAACCTGAAATATTTAAAATAGTAACATAAATCTCATTCGAGGTTTGGCGAGTTTTTGAGGATCACTCGAGGGAACCCGTTTGACAGCTGGAAGGAATATTTGAGTGGATGAGCCGTTACGGAAACGTCTAAGAATACGGATGTAAGATTTGAAAAAGCTTTGAAAATATTGCAGTGTACTGATGCAAAGCGGAACACCATTTTCAAGTAAAGAAATCCACTTAAATGAGCAATGAAATACTGGCCCTTAATCTTTTGTGACTTCAGTCCGATACCTAATAGACAAGCTTTTGCTGTTAAAAAAATACATAATTTATTGTTACAGTTTGGCTCTAGTCTGTTTGTTTTTAGTATCATCACGACCGTTTCTCTTTCGGGGTGGTCAGAAACCAAGCTTATAAATAAGCAGATTTATATTTTAGCCAACTTTACTATAGGCCAATTTACAATGACAAGTGGCAAGCTCGTCGATGTCTCCAGAAACTCGAGAAATATCACAAAGAAATTTAATATTACATTAATATATATTTTTGTGTCCCGACCAGGAATCAAACCCGGTACCTCCGAGTCTAAATCCACAGACTTAACCGCTAGACCACAGAGGCAGTTATGTTCTGTCTGTTCTTAACTGCGGTTAAGACCATAGATTTAGATGCTGCCACAATAATTTATTTGTGATATTTCTCTCCTCTGGTACGCTGGAGACATCGACGAGCTTGCCACTTGTCATGATTGGCCTGTAGTAAAGTTGGTTAAATGTGAATTGAATACGCTTATTTATAAGCGTGGTAATAATAATAATGAAATACATTAACAAAAGCGGCAGTAATGGGTTGCCTAACGATATATGTTTATGAGCTTTTAATGCTTGTCCTTCCCTCTCACTCGCACAATACAGCAATTCTAAAGATTATTAAAATACTACCACTTTCATATACCAAATTTTAGACATAGAAAAATGACAAATGCATTTAAAATGCTTTTACTAAAACAAATCTATGTTTAACATACAGTGTGAACTCTATATAACGACACTGAAGGGACTGTGCATTGTATGGTGTTATAGAGAGTTGTCGGTGAATGCAGATGGAATCATTGTATGGGAGACATCCTAAACCAACCAAAGCCAATTGATTTTGACGCTTTAAGGAGTTTGTCGTTAAATCGAGTGACGTTACATGGAGTTTACACTGTATATCAAAAAATTCCGTAATTTTATTTAAAAATGTTGTATTGTGCGAGCGAGAGAGAAGCGAAAGCGCTAAACGCTCTTAATTGATTTGATTATTATTATTTTTAAAGCAATGTCTTGTCTTTTATCAAAATAAGGTCTCTGACTGAAGTTAAAACTTAAAAATGTGTTAAATATATCTCATTAAATATATGTATAGTATAATATATCGTATTCTGCGACCAAATATTAGTTTTATATATTCTATAATAGATAAATGAGAATTTTAGTAGTCATTTTATATGTTTATGATTTTTCTACTTAAATGCATGGCTCAATGTTTTTATTAAATTAAAATATCTCTATCGTAATGGAAAATGTTTTAAGTAAATTACTAGCCTTAAAAATAATAATTTAGATATGTTTTCGACAGCCGCAAAAGATCTAAATTATAATTCTAAACTAACAAACAAACATAAGTATTTTAATTAGAAAAATCATCCGTCGCCATTTTCTTGTAAAATGCGGTACCTTCATTTTATTGTTATAAAATTCGAGTTACACTTGTTATTAAACATTCTTGTTTATGTTCTTTTATGCAAATATTCTTGGAATAATAACGTCTAAAGACGATGTACTTACTCAGCTATAAAGGCTCGGTTACTAAACAACCTGTGTCAATCTCAAAGTCAAATTTATTACATTTTGACTGGTTTTGTGCCAATAAAAGGTGTAACAATGCATCAGAAAAATATAGGTTGTAAATTAATTTGACAGTTTTTTTTCTATGATATTTCCGTTCTATGTTATTATTCTAAGAAAATATTGCTACATTTATGTTTTTATGAATGTTTTTGGCTTCCAAGGCGGCGGCATTATCCGAATCATACAATATTTGGTTGGGGAGAGGGAAAAAACATGAATAGTGGATGGGGAGGGTCCGAAATTCTTCCCCACACACAATGGACCCGACATCCTCGCGAATCCATGCTAAATTGTATTCAACTATAGCAGAGCTGTGGCCGAAAATTGTACAGAACCCGAATTTAGTATCCTGAAATTTTAATGTTTCATCTCTGCATCAATTTTATTATCATATTTTTTCCTCAAACTATTTTTCTTTTCATAATATTTACATTCTCATGCTTTATCTATCCATTCCTTTTATAGATCCATTAGCATCAAAAAATATTGTGTAAAATAACTATTTTCTTGCCGACTTCACAGTTCAGCATATCTCAAAAAGTTATGGATGATGTCCTAAGAACGTTTTCCTGTAACCATAACGGTTAAGGTACCTGTCTCAAAAATCCATTCTGTATCAGCAATAAGTCTAACAAGGCCAAAAATCCACCCTGTATCCGCTGTAAGTCTAATGAGGCCAAAAATCCAACAAGACAAAGTCAAAAATATCTTCATTTACCTATTACAGGCATAAAACGTCATTAATTAAATTATTTTGAATGATTCTACTCCTGCTAGTAGAAGACTAAGCAGCAAAGTGGTCCAATAAGTAAGCTGTTAGCAGAAGACCAGCAGCTTAGCAGATTCCAGTGACCTGTTAATGTTTAATCTGACTGAGAAAGGAATCTGCAAGGAAAACTCAGCTATATCAGCAATATGTATTCGCAGTAAGTCTATCGAGGCTTAGAAACATGTGTCCGCGACTGTACTTTTTAGGAGGCCCGCTCCGCCGAACTAAACATTCGTTTCTGACCAATTTTTGGCTAGAGCTATTATTGTCTGCTATCCTATAATTTAGCTGACAATGCGTAGATTCGCAATCTATATTTTTAATATGCGTTTATCGTTTTAATATTACGTGTTTGTGCCTTAATTAATCTAGTCTTTACTTATCGCCTAGTGAATATATATGGAGTTATCAAAACCTCTCATGTCCAAATAAACGCGGGTAACTTATGGCATATCGGCCCCAAAAATAGACGGTTGCAGAAAGGATGATTCAAGTAATCCATATGATCAACATTTTATAACATGACCGGCTGTTACCTTAAGGCTGAGTTTCACCAAACTTAAGCGTCTTTAATTATAATGATTGAAGTTATTTCGTTTCATCCTGTTGGTAGAACTTAGCCTAGCACTGTCAGTGTTAAATGCTATTGGAGTTGATATTTGTATGTTATATTGTAATTTAGTAAGGTCGGCTACACACAAAGCTAAGGTAACTCCATCCTTGTTCGACGTATTCAGAGGGTTTAACGCCTTTTCAACGTTCTCGCTCGCACAATTCAACAATTTAAAGTGTACTTTATAAGATATATAATTCAAATTCAAATGATTTATTAGCAATGTAAGGTTTTACAATATATGTTAACAAACAATCGTGGAACATTATTACAGGATTTGCAAAAGTATTTTGGTGATGGTCCCACACAAGGCAGTTAAGCCTGACATGTGGGTCCCAATCTAAGATTACCAACTTAGAGATTAAGAAAAGTAGCAAAAATTATACGAAATAAATAATTACATACATATATATTATATATATAGGAGTATACAATAATTAAAACAACGTATAGTATAGTCTATCAACTTTCTAGAAAATAAAATTTCTTTATTGCACTTAACTTTACAGTTGAGTACAAGGGCGAACTTAATGCCTCGACACATTTTATACTAACTAACATTTGGGAGTCATTATCATTTCATCATTACAGCGTCCTAGACCTCCACTCTTGGAGATGGGCCTTCCTGAACATATATCGGGATAATTTGGTCAGACGGGTTGGCGAGGATATTATGTCAATTGTTTATGACATTTGGGAGTATGGTAGACGAGTGACATACAAATACCAATAATATATATATATATATATATATATATATATTAACTATATGTATGTTCGAATACATAACAAAACTAAATGAGAAAAAGTCGTACAATTTACACAACTAATAAAATAAGGCAGAGATAGATATTAAGAAGACGGATTATTCGTTTATTTAATAAATAAGCAATGAGAATTAAAAAAAAAATATTGACTGCGCCCGTCATTATTATTATTATTATTATATATATTAATCATCGATTTGTTTTTAGTAAAATAGAGGCATTGCTAAGGTGGTGGCTCGTTGTAAGAATGCTTTCCTTAAATCCTACAAGGTCGGTTCAAACCCCCCGGCATGTACTAATTACTTTTTGACTTTTCTTACGTACATTTGTTGTAAATTTACAACACCATCGTTCCCGTGCCTCGGAAAACACGTTAAGCCATCGGTCCCGGTCCACTAATGGATAATACCAATTTCTTCAAATCGTTAATAAATTAAAAAATTGACATCAGATCCTCGCCAACCCGTTTGGCCAGCGTGGCGAGTGTAGGCCATGTATGTTCTGGAAGGCCCACCTCCAACAGTAGAGGTCTAGGAAGCTGTCTTCTAGAGGCTGCTAATGATAAAAATAGAGGTTAATCGTTATAAATGTTTTTGGTTTTTGTTCGTGTCTGAAATCTTTCAAAATTGTGCGAGCGAGAGGTATGCAAATCTTTAAACCCTATGTAATTTAGATACTTCGCGTTTATTTAATTAGACATTAAAAATTGTGTTCGAAATATGTTTTATGCACGACTTTGGGTGGTTTAGGGTGGCCAGCGGAAATAAATTAGTAACAATTTGCAAACTTATTTTAATAATGCTTTGACAAGCTATTTAAAGCATTATTAAAAATAGCTGCAGGATCATTATTTTCTATAATAATAGTCGTGAATGACAAACATATAGATAAAAATACAAGGTTTCTTCCCCATTTATAATGGTAGTATTAAAAACTAGTTATTATTTTCAAGTGATCTCTGGTCATCCTAAAATTGTAATTTTAATGCTAAATTAGAATGATTCTCTATAAGTAGCGAATAGTGATTTAAAATTAAAAAAAATAAAATATTTTTGTAATAAGTGGAAGGAAATCTACGAAAAGATGTTGTGATTGTTAAAATAAAGATGTTTTATTGTATAGATTAGTTAGTATAGTTATGCCACTTTGTCTCGACTGATGTTAGCTAAAGTCCAAGTACCTTTATTTACATGCTACAGACATTTGAAACACGTATTTGTTATACGGGGTGACTTTGTATGGTCTTAAAACAACAACTTTCCTTAAGAAATATCGAAAAAAAAAATTTTTTTGTTTCTCCATACAAATTGATTTTTTTTTAATTATGAGTCTGTATGAAGAGGCCATTTTCTTTGTTGTTTCTGTCATATGGATTCTTAGGAAAATTTGTTTCCATCAATAGAATCACATAGGTCTAAAGTAAGAGCATATAGTCACATGGTATATGTATATATAATAATGATTTGTTTTTAGAGTAAAATTAGTTAAAGAAAGTTACAATATTAAATTACAACAGAGGAATTAATTATGATATAAAAAAAAACTGACGAAACCTAATTTAAATAGAGGAATTAACATAAAGATGCGTACAGAATTGAAACTACACATCTCCACGTTAAGGCCCAAACCAGGAACTTCTAGAACGTTCCGTGTATTTTTTTAATACGCACATTAATTTTTATTGAAATAATATACAAACAGTATAAAATTATTACAATATAAATTAAAACTACTTAAAAGTAAAAATTAAATTAAATATAAACTAAACCTAATAAAAAATAAACTATAAGTAAAAAATGTCCTCTAGAGATAGTCCCAAGAAGACTGGCAACATTTCCCCTCTGTATAGCTAAGCTATTACGTTGGCAGAAATAATTGCCAGCCTTCCTGTCTCCAGACTTCTCCGTTAGCCGTTTGGACAACTCCTTGGCAAACATGTATTTTAATTGTAATCATAAAATATTATTAGTTCCATCAACATTTACTTACGAAAGTGTTTTACACTTCCATAGCACCCAGTAGCCCCATTCTGTTACTTAAACGCCGAAGTTATATGGTGGAATGCCCTATATAACGGAACTGCCAGTGTAAAACGCTATTAAAATTGATATTCTCGTATAAAGGTTTCCACTACTGATGACAGCAAAATAACGTTACGATGCGTTCATTTAAAACAAAACTATTATTTATTTTAGTATTTGCCATATTTTTGATGTATCACCTAATGTGTGATATAAAACTATGGTTAATGTAAATATATAATCTTAGTTTAATTAATATAAATGTTGTTAACTTTAATATAAATTCGCGGCGGACAATTTAAGTATTTAATTTAAATATAAATTTAATAAAGACAATTTTGAAGTTGCAATCTCATGGGTGACTTTTGAAATAATGGAAAACGCTATTTTGACGTAAGATATTCACTATTTTGACAATTTCACATTTGCGACTAAGTAACGATAATAGAGCTGCTGGTTAAGGAATGGGGAAACACACTGACATCTTCCGTGCTACAAATGTAAGAAGGGATAAAGTTGTGGAGGTCTTCAGAACACGCTCAGGGAGGCCACATCTAGGTGAAACCGATTGGAGAGTTTAGACACATCCTCCGCCTTTGCAGGACTAAGCGGAGCCATCCCAGAGGTGAGAACAGTATTCCAGCCATGACTTTATTTGTAATTTATAAAGGATAAGTCTGAGTGAAGGCGGGGAAAACGTTTCGTAAAAAAAAAGTTTCTGGCTCTGTATTGTTATATATCTTAGTATATTTAATGTCTCTGTGTGTACTTGGTCTGCTGGCGATATACTTGACTATATTGCCGATATATTGAAGCATCTACTAAATATGTGTGATGAAGTTTGCTCTAAAAAAGATAATAAAAAACATATTAAAAAAATGCGTGTTAATTGGTTTTTGGTTACCTCAGTTAAATACTTGAATCTTTGACAGGACAGTGGCAAAACTGTAAAACTGTTTATCTGCTAGCGATATGCTCCAATCGGACGATAAATAGGAAAGTGACACTAGATTATAGTACTTTTCTATAACAAAACCCACAGCACATTAAAATATAAATTATACAAATATATTCCTTATTTTACAGATTGACCAGATATGGATATTTTTTTTTATATACAAAATGTGCATTAGTATAAATTCAAAAACAGGAGACTGTCCTTGTTGTAACGATCTACCTTTAAGCCCGAGTTGCACCAAAACGAAGTCTTTAATCGTAGCGTACCTGTCGTAAACTTTGATTATTGTTAAATGGTGACTTGTGACACTTTTCTCTTTAACCGACGATCTCCGAGTGAAGCACAAAATAATTGTACCTAGCCTAACGAACTATTTGTCACTAAATATAAAATAAACTACGCAATATATAACTAACTATACTTAAATATTCCTTTATTCAATTAACAAAGACAGTTATTAAATAAAAACTACAATATTACAGAAAAACAAAATTAGCACTGGCATTCATTATAATCATCTAGTTAGATATCATCTACATAGATGAAACTATAATAAATCAAAGAAAATAAAACTAGTAAAGGTACTGTAGTATATGGTATCCTCACTTGGAACTTCGTTCTTTATTACGAATTTTGCGAATATAAAATATATATACCGCGTGTAATTGTCAAAAGAGCAAATTTTTTTTTAGGATTCAGGTATCATTGTGAATAAGGCCTTGTCTGAAAATCGCAATATCTATCGCGATAAATACAACGTTGGCGCGATCGTCGACCTCTCGCTACCTACTTGATTAGGCTGAGTATGAGTTGTGATATTTTTAGGAAAACTTCTCTGCACCGTAACTTAAGATTTTATTCCTGAATAATTAAAAAAATAATACGTAATTCTTTATTTTTATTCTAGATTATAATATAAAAATATTTGCTCTTTAATAAATTCCACGCAGTATATACGATCTATACAGATATAAAAACGATCGTAGCGACTTCTATGACGACTGCTGCTGGTTATATAGACGTTGCTCCTCTTCAATGCGCAAGCGCCGGCCTTTGGACTGGCGTGAGCGGGATGGGTAGTGTAGAAAGGAAGCGGCGAGAAAGAGATAGGACAAGGTATAAGGGTAACAAATTAGGAATGTCTGTTGATGCACCGACGAATCACAATATTATTTTATTTAAAACTTTATTGCACTATGTACAAGGGGCGGGCTTAATGCCGCTAGACATTCTCTGACAGCCAACCTTAGAGAGTGAACGGTAGGTGCTAGTAAAAAATAAATATATAACTAAACGATTACATTGTAAGCAATATACAATATATACACACATAAACGTGTGTGTGTTTATGTGTGTATATAATTTATATATTGTTGATTGCTTACAATGTAATACAGTAATACATACACACAATATCGCCTAACTATTTAGTTAATTAATATTGGTCCTCTCAAGACTTTGACCGGCAAGTAATGAGTTTGACCATCTATATACCAAATTAATAACAATAAAAAACATTGAGAGCTAAATTTTTTTAAATAAAAAATCTAGGTCAAGGAAAAATCTAACTAGTTACGTAACATTATTACTAGGTAGATTTTGTTACAATATTTAGTGACACTATTTCGTTGCGTACATTTATTTTGATAGTTACTCAAATTATATAATATGTTGTAAATTAGATAAATATTTACATAATAATATATTTATATAGATTTTTTTCTTATTAGACGATTGTAGAACTGAGGTAGGTCACAATGAGTAGAGAATGGGGAGCGACAGACATGCCGCTCTATCTCTTATAGAATGGGGAGCGACAGACATGCCGCTCTATCTCTTATAGAATGGGGAGCAACAGACATGCCGCTCTATCTCTTATAGAATATATTGTATTATTTACTTAAATAAAATCTTTCTTTTACATAGGGTATTTAAGTGAGCTGGTAACATTTACTTAGATCTAATGTTACCAGCCAAAAACATTATCACTGATGAATTCAGACAGTTGTAATAATTGGGTATCGTACGGTGGGTTTCTTTGGGGATCAATAACATATCGCACATTTAGCTTTTTTGTTGTACGTCAAGCTAACTTATTCAACTTTCATCACACAATCATAATAGATTTTATAATTAAACGGGTTTTATGCTTATTACATCAGCTGCATTGACCGTGGTGACAGGTCAAGCTCGGCAGGTGTGACCTACGTACATAATATGTAGAACTACTCAAAAACTCAATATATTTATTTACATGACATGGGATAGTAACAATGGTCTTCTTAAATCTATATATAGAAAAATCTTTAACATCATAATAGCCAGTGTTTAATAAAATGTCAAATAGTATTTTTTTAAATTTAGTCAATGTTAGTGTCCGGTAGATGATTATATATTGTGGTGGCCATTACAAATATATTTCTACAATAGAAAGATGTTTTAGGTCTCTTTTGCGGCGTTACCATTATTTTATTTTGTGTTAGTATTTTTTTTTCAATTACCTTAAAATATTGAATATATTCTGTAACAAAAATGCTAGCTTCAAGCATGTATAATGAAGGTAACGGTAAAACCTTTAACTTTTGACCTACCTACTACCTAAGTGATTAGTTTTTAGAAATCGCTACACACAACGCCCACAATATGTTCGACCAAATTTTTAATTTAAAGTTTTTAAGAAAAGACTAATATGAAATGAGAATATTGGATTGTATTGATTATGACAATTATCATAGATTCTAAACCATTATATTTTATATAAATAGTTATATTACATTTTATATTTGTAGATGCCCTCTTTATGCCAAAGTTTGTGAGATGTTTTCTTTTTGAACATTAAGCAATTGCAACTTTAATAGTATCTACATATCGCCGTGTTTGAACTAAAACCAACTTGGCCATTTTTGCACAAACGTATTATGCACATTCAATTACTTTACAATTTGCGTTTTCGGCTAAAACCGTTCATTTAATTGTTTTTAAAACCCACTTTCTTCGAAACTAATCGTCACAGTGCTTAGTTAATTATCACTGTAACCTACATGTACCCGTTACAGTTCCGAGAAAGGGTTATCGTATGATATCTTCGTATCTATCCATAGAATTGGAGCCCTTTTGCACAACTTATATATTACTTTCAGAGGGTACAAAATGTAGATGTGATCTACAAGTAGCTTCTCCTATAATAATTTTTATCTTCTCGGCTAGTTCTGGCTGTGATGTTTATCTACAAGTAGCTTCTCCTATAATATTTTTTATCTTCTCGGCTAGTTCTGGCTGTGATGTTTATCTACAAGTAGCTTCTCCTATAATATTTTTTATCTTCTCGGCTAGTTCTGGCTGTGATGTTTATCTACGAGTAGCTTCTCCTATAATATTTTTTATCTTCTCGGCTAGTTCTGGCTGTGATGTTTATCTACGAGTAGCTTCTCCTATAATATTTTTTATCTTCTCGGCTAGTTCTGGCTGTGATGTTTATCTACGAGTAGCTTCTCCTATAATATTTTTTATCTTCTCGGCTAGTTCTGGCTGTGATGTTTATCTACGAGTAGCTTCTCCTATAATATTTTTTATCTTCTCGGCTAGTTCTGGCTGTGATGTTTATCTACAAGTAGCTTCTTCTATAATATTTTTTATCTTCTCGGCTAGTTCTGGCTGTGATGTTTATCTACGAGTAGCTTCTCCTATAATATTTTTTATCTTCTCGGCTAGTTCTGGCTGTGATGTTTATCTACGAGTAGCTTCTCCTATAATATTTTTTATCTTCTCGGCTAGTTCTGGCTGTGATGTTTATCTACGAGTAGCTTCTCCTATAATATTTTTTATCTTCTCGGCTAGTTCTGGCTGTGATGTTTATCTACAAGAAGCTTCTCCTATAATATTTTTTATCTTCTCGGCTAGTTCTGGCTGTGATGTTTATCTACGAGTAGCTTCTCCTATAATATTTTTTATCTTCTCGGCTAGTTCTGGCTGTGATGTTTATCTACAAGTAGCTTCTCCTATAATATTTTTTATCTTCTCGGCTAGTTCTGGCTGTGATGTTTATCTACGAGTAGCTTCTCCTATAATATTTTTTATCTTCTCGGCTAGTTCTGGCTGTGATGTTTATCTACAAGTAGCTTCTCCTATAATATTTTTTATCTTCTCGGCTAGTTCTGGCTGTGATGTTTATCTACGAGTAGCTTCTCCTATAATATTTTTTATCTTCTCGGCTAGTTCTGGCTGTGATGTTTATCTACAAGTAGCTTCTCCTATAATATTTTTTATCTTCTCGGCTAGTTCTGGCTGTGATGTTTATCTACAAGTAGCTTCTCCTATAATATTTTTTATCTTCTCGGCTAGTTCTAGCTGTGATGTTTATCTACAAGTAGCTTCTCCTATAATATTTTTTATCTTCTCGGCTAGTTCTGGCTGTGATGTTTATCTACAAGTAGCTTCTCCTATAATATTTTTTATCTTCTCGGCTAGTTCTGGCTGTGATGTTTATCTACAAGTAGCTTCTCCTATAATATTTTTTATCTTCTCGGCTAGTTCTGGCTGTGATGTTTATCTACAAGTAGCTTCTCCTATAATATTTTTTATCTTCTCGGCTAGTTCTGGCTGTGATGTTTATCTACAAGTAGCTTCTCCTATAATATTTTTTATCTTCTCGGCTAGTTCTGGCTGTGATGTTTATCTACAAGTAGCTTCTCCTATAATATTTTTTATCTTCTCGGCTAGTTCTGGCTGTGATGTTTATCTACGAGTAGCTTCTCCTATAATATTTTTTATCTTCTCGGCTAGTTCTGGCTGTGATGTTTATCTACAAGTAGCTTCTCCTATAATATTTTTTATCTTCTCGGCTAGTTCTGGCTGTGATGTTTATCTACAAGTAGCTTCTCCTATAATATTTTTTATCTTCTCGGCTAGTTCTGGCTGTGATGTTTATCTACGAGTAGCTTCTCCTATAATATTTTTTATCTTCTCGGCTAGTTCTGGCTGTGATGTTTATCTACGAGTAGCTTCTCCTATAATATTTTTTATCTTCTCGGCTAGTTCTGGCTGTGATGTTTATCTACAAGTAGCTTCTCCTATAATATTTTTTATCTTCTCGGCTAGTTCTGGCTGTGATATTTATCTACGAGTAGCTTCTCCTATAATATTTTTTATCTTCTCGGCTAGTTCTGGCTGTGATGTTTATCTACGAGTAGCTTCTCCTATAATATTTTTTATCTTCTCGGCTAGTTCTGGCTGTGATGTTTATCTACAAGTAGCTTCTCCTATAATATTTTTTATCTTCTCGGCTAGTTCTGGCTGTGATGTTTATCTACAAGTAGCTTCTCCTATAATATTTTTTATCTTCTCGGCTAGTTCTAGCTGTGATGTTTATCTACGAGTAGCTTCTCCTATAATATTTTTTATCTTCTCGGCTAGTTCTGGCTGTGATGTTTATCTACGAGTAGCTTCTCCTATAATATTTTTTATCTTCTCGGCTAGTTCTGGCTGTGATGTTTATCTACAAGTAGCTTCTCCTATAATATTTTTTATCTTCTCGGCTAGTTCTGGCTGTGATGTTTATCTACAAGTAGCTTCTCCTATAATATTTTTTATCTTCTCGGCTAGTTCTAGCTGTGATGTTTATCTACGAGTAGCTTCTCCTATAATATTTTTTATCTTCTCGGCTAGTTCTGGCTGTGATGTTTATCTACAAGTAGCTTCTCCTATAATATTTTTTATCTTCTCGGCTAGTTCTAGCTGTGATGTTTATCTACGAGTAGCTTCTCCTATAATATTTTTTATCTTCTCGGCTAGTTCTGGCTGTGATATTTATCTACGAGTAGCTTCTCCTATAATATTTTTTATCTTCTCGGCTAGTTCTGGCTGTGATGTTTATCTACAAGTAGCTTCTCCTATAATATTTTTTATCTTCTCGGCTAGTTCTGGCTGTGATGTTTATCTACAAGTAGCTTCTCCTATAATATTTTTTATCTTCTCGGCTAGTTCTGGCTGTGATGTTTATCTACAAGTAGCTTCTCCTATAATATTTTTTATCTTCTCGGCTAGTTCTAGCTGTGATGTTTATCTACGAGTAGCTTCTCCTATAATATTTTTTATCTTCTCTGCTAGTTCTAGCTGTGATGTTTATCAGTTATGTCACTCACACTAGCTTAATCTTTTTATTTGACTATTTTTGAGCCTCACAGTCGTATTTCAATTGTATATTGCTAATGTACTCATTATAGTAGGTATTTAGCCTCATCAAGGAGCCTACGACGATCTATTTTCAGGGATACATTCCTTGATTTATACACGTTACTACGAAGTGTTTTTTATATAAGTTTAACTATCCTAATATATTTCTTAGTACTAATGGAACTAACTATCCTGGTACCTTGGTACTTGTACTTTACCAACTTTTGGGTGCTCATCGATATATATAGATAGGCCCACACTGATATAAAAACGTTCCCTCAAAACCAATCGAAGTCATGTAGCTGCACCAACAGTCGCGAGCGACGCAAAGCAAGCGTCGAGAGCGAATAATATTAATATTTATATCGAATGAAAATAGTCTTTTTGTTTGCATAGTAACAGAATTTTCATAAAATATCATTTCTTGAGAATTAGCCCCCAAAGATGGTAGGTACACGTGGCAAGCGGCACGTTTTTAGAGTGCGTTTTGTATTGAATAGGCCTATCTATCTACATCGATGGTCCCACTTGACTATAATTTGTCTCATAAACATAGTGTTTGTTCAAATCCCCAAATAGCAAAACGCTTTTAAAACTGGTATTCTCGTATAAATGTTTTTACTACCCCAAAATTTACGTATAAACAAAGGCTCACTTTTTTTTCACTGAATTATGCTTTAAAATGAATGAAAACCTATCGCTCAGTCTTGCGCATGGCCCCCCAACGAGAGAATACTAGAGAAGTACTCCTGGAGGAGAGCTGCAGCAGTCGGACCTAGCCCAGAGTTCGTGAGCCACACGTTATGCTAGTAAAAACAGCACTTAAAGCGACAAGTCAAACACACGGTTAAAATAGTCTAAAAGTGACAGTAAATTACAGAATCCACTATTTTGACAATTTAACGTAATATAATACTCCTCCAACAATCATATTGTCCTGTGAGCTTTATTAAGTTTTCGCTCCAGGCGGCTGATACGATCCAGATTGCTCATAGATATTGCTGCATTGGCTGATCGCTGTTATCTGCTGTTGCAGTTGGTCGTGTTCACTGCAAACAATGAATATTGAGCTCGGCCAGTTTATCTTTCAAATCATTATTTTTTCTGATGATGTTGACGAGCTCTGCCTCGCCATTATCTCTCCTTGGGTTTTTTCAGTTCATCTAATTAGACTTTTAAGTTTAGGCTCTATATCCAGGAAACTTCTCTGCCTTGTGGTCATAATTGCTCCATCTGGATACACGAAAATGCAAATCTTTACTAAATCATATGTAAGACTAAATGGACAATACTATACCTACAAGTAACACCAAGATAAATTATTTGTAACTGTCCTCTGTGTGGTGTAGATATGGATTGATAAAACAATTTAGGAACACATAACCTTCTCACATACCTCTCACTAGTTTATATACCTAGTAAAAAACAATTTTAATAATAAAATAAAAATAAAACATAATTGAACTGCGATCTAGTTTTCTTCAGGATCAGTTTCTTCGTCAAGATAACATTAATTACAAATGAAAGTGGTGTGGCTTCTGCAAATATTTCTCTGACATGATGTACATTGTGTCTTTGATTGTCTCCTTTTTTTTGCTGGACATATTTTGCAGCTTCCTTTGCATGTACTGGAACTACTGCTTGCTTCATTACCAGCAGCATCTTCAACATCCAAATTTAAATGCAAACATAAGGGAATGTTTCTTTTTAGTTTTCTTGGAAGGCTTACCATTATTACTCTTCTTTGGATGTCAATTCACTTAAATACTTTCGCCGTTTCTGCATGATCACTTTATTTGCCCTCAATATCACCATAGCATTTATTCCAGCAATATCTAGAAGATGAAAGAAGAGTATCCACAGCAATATCTTATTCTTTCTTGATGTCGAATACATCTTTACTCTTTTATCGACTTTATCGACACCACCTTTTGTTTTGTTGTAAAAAGTAACGATGCTGGGCTTGCGTTTTTCATTTGTACTTTGATCAATTTCAGCAGCAGAATGAAGTGATGATATTAGAACCACAGATCTTTTCTTTTTAAACACGTAAGATACCAGCGTAGCTGTATCGGAAAATCTAAATTGACTTAAATATTTAGGTCGGTTTTTTACCTTGAGGTATTTCTTTTTTGTTTTTCCGCATTTTACTCACAACAGAAATCTTATGATTTTTGGCCAGAGGTGTTTTTTTTTTTTTTTCTAAATTCTTGGTTCCCCTAGGGTTGTAGTATAGCTGCACTAGATAATAGTCTTTTAGAGAACCTCAGAATGTCCAGCGGTCGTAACACTTTCCCTCATTGTATAGGTTCCTTAAGTCCTACCTCAACACAAAGCTTCTTCAAGCCAGGCCCGGGTGGTCAACACATCTGCAAGTTGGTTGGCAGAACTTATTTTGAAGAGATTAATGCTGGCATCCAGAACCAACTCTCTCACAAAGAAATGTCTTATGCGAATATGCTTTGTCCGGCGATGAAACTCGAGATTATGTGCAAGTCTTATAGCTTTCAACGTTTTTTAGTGGGCCTGAGCCACCATCGGAACGGATCTTACCGTTGTAAATATATAAATAAAGCTGTGGATATTTCTTTTCATAACGTTTTAAATCATTAGGAGAGGTTTTCCATCTCAAGATATTATGACAACCTTGAGACTTTATGAATCTACTTGTTCAATAAAGGCCGAAATAAACACTGAACTGTTACATATTGTCTGTCTGTCTCTATGACAACCTTGCCATAGAGACTTTACAAATCTACTTGTTCCGCAAAAGACTAATACAATATTAATCTTTTAATTATAGCTGCTGTAAATTGGCATTGTCATATTACAAGCTAAGACATTCACAATTATAAAATAAATACACTGAGGATCATAGCTGTTGTAATGAGGCATTGTCATATTACAAGCTAAGACAACGTAAACAACGTTTGACATAATTGACCCTACTCTCTGAGGTAGATCAATCCGTTTAATTATAAATATCTACGTAATGTGATTTATTAGTTTACTTAGATTTGTGAACCAATCACGTGCCTTATAAACAAAAAGATAAACGTTGGATATCTTATTGATCTCAGAAACACTATAAAGCACTAATTCATTATTATTCACATTAATATAATAAATGAATAAATAATAATAATTGACAATCAAAGTTTTAGTTACTCACGTGATAATTTATTATAGTCCGGTGCCTGTGAGATTGCGTCCCGAATTCCAGTAAAACCAGTGATTCCGAAACTTTAACAAACGAAATTTGACAGCAACCGCTTGGTCTAGGTTAACTCATTTTATAAGAATAAACTCAAAGGACAGCGGTGGTGGCTCGAACTCGAAAAAGGTCGGTTCGAACCTCGGCATGTACCATTGAGAAATACGCTTTTCTAACATTGCCATATATTTACAACACTACCGTTACCGTGCCTCAAAAAGCACGTAAATCCCTCAGTCTCGGATCAACTAGTACCAACTTGTAGAATCTTTGATAAATTGTCATTAAAATTGTCATCACATCTCTGGCCAACCCGTCTGGCAGGTGTAGGCCAAAATTTCTAGAAGATCCATCTCCATCAGTGGAGGTCTAGGACTCTGTTGTCTAGGGACTGCGATCATTACAAAGTTAAAGATTACAACCAACAGTAAAAAAATAACACATGCATTAAACTTAAGACTAAGGAACGTATTCTCTCAGCGACCGGACTGTAAATGTATGTTAATTAATTTAACAGTGTTGTGTCTTGCCGTCCGTACTGTAGTATCTCTTCATTTTCATGTCAGTCATTATTAACATAACATTAAATTTGATGTTTTTTTACGTATTTTTTGCAACATCCGTCAAGACATTAATGGAAAAAGCTTCCAAGACGGTATTAAGTTTCGAATGACAGCTTTAAGAGGGTTTAACGCTTTTTCACCCATCTCGCTCGCACAATCCAACATTTTCAAGTCTGCTGTACCTTTGAGAAATCAATAAAATTAAGGATTTTTTTAAATCATTGTACCTTATTTTCTTCGTATAAAAAGGATGTTTTAGAGATCATAGATTTTTATTTAGTAAAATATTTATGTTTTTGCAGTTTTTCTCTGTCTATACTTAGATACATATATGAAAGTAAAATATGTCCAAAATGTCCGTAATTTTATTTCCTGGAAAGTTAATAGACTATTTCCTCACACTTGAATAATCTTTAAAAATGTATTGTGCGAGCGATGCAAAGCATTAAACCTTCTTATTAACACACCGCTTACCATCAAATGGGCGCAATATCACATGTAGTGTTTATTGAATTAAAAATTAACTAGTATTCGAATTTTGGGTCCTAACATAGAGGGGCTGTTCCATTGACATTAAAGGGGCTAAAATACATTCGAATTTTGGATCCTAACATAGAGGGGCTGTTCCATTGACATTAAAGGGGCTGAAATACATTCGAATTTTAGATCCCAACATAGAGGGGCTGTTCCATTGACATTAAAGGGGCTGAAATACATTCGAATTTTGGATCCCAACATAGAGGGGCTGTTCCATTGACATTAAAGGGGCTAAAATACATTCGAATTTTGGATCCTAACAGAGGGGCTGTTCCATTGACATTAAAGGGGCTGAAATACATTCGAATTTTCGATCCTAACATAGAGGGGCTGTTCCATTGACATTAAAGGGGCTGAAATACATTCGAATTTTGGATTCCAACATAGAGGGGCTGTTCCATTGACATTAAAGGGGCTGAAATACATTCGAATTTTGGATCCCAATATAGAGGGGCTGTTCCATTGACATTAAAGGGGCTAAAATACATTCGAATTTTGGATCCTAACAGAGGGGCTGTTCCATTGACATTAAAGGGGCTGAAATACATTCGAATTTTGGATCGTAACATAGAGGGGCTGTTCCATTGACATTAAAGGGGCTGAAATACATTCGAATTTTGGATCCTAACAGAGGGGCTGTTCCATTAACATTAAAGGGGCTGAAATACATTCGAATTTTGGATCCCAACACAGAGGGGCTGTTCCATTGACATTAAAGGGGCTGAAATACATTCGAATTTTGGATCCCAACATAGAGGGGCTGTTCCATTGACATTAAAAGGGCTGAAATACATTCGAATTTTGGATCCTAACATTGAGGGGCTGTTCCATTGACATTAAAGAGGCTGAAATACATTCTATTTTTTTGTGATTCGTGTGTAGTTTGTGCGTGGGTTGCAATAGACGTTAGTTCATATGTAGGTTGCAGAAAAACAAAGTGTCTGTAATTGTTACGATTAAAATTAAACATTGTCATCTCTCATTTCGTTTTGGTATAACCAAGTCAATCAATGGAATAGCGCCTTTAGTTAATTGCGTAGCGTGTGTGCAATTGTACGTTGGTCCTAATCATTAATAGGGCCAACGAGTTGTATTGTAAATTGACCAAAGTTAGACATACTTATTTCGTATTGTACTTGTACTGGCATCATATGCTTTTAATAATAGTTGATCAACTTTAACTTATCTCATATTTTTTTGTATCAATAAAAGTTGATCGACCAACTCGGTAAATCTGTCTCGTCGAGTCATGATTTATTTAAATAATGGAACCGATGCTTCCAATAAATTAAATGTTATAATTAAGATTTATGTTTAGTTAAACGAATGTTTTTCATAGATCGAATATTTTGACCAAATGTTTTGGATGATTTCGAGCAATAAAAACAGTGATTTTATAAGAAGCCTGTTGTTTTTATTTACAAATCGTTCCCCTTTTTCTTATAATTACTACTTTTTTTGAATGACTACTTTGACTTAGCGCCAGTTTTCGAAATAACAAGGTCACTAGCTACGTAGCAATCACGTGGTTTTTTATATTAATCATACTGGGTTGTTTTCTGAATAAGTATTTACCTTAGTAAAGTATCATCACGACCGTTTCCCTTCCGGGGTGGTCAGAAACCACGCTTATAAATAAGCGGATTCACATTTAGCCAACTTTACTATTGGCCAATTATGACAAGTGGCAAGCTCGTCGATGTTCCAGCTTACCAAATTCGAGAAATATCACAAATAAATTTAATAAATAAATATTTTTGTGTCCCGACCAGGAATCGAACCCGGTACCTCCGAGTCTAAATCCACGGACTTAACCGCTAGACCACGGAGGCTGTTTACCTTAGTAATAAAGTAATCCTACTTGTATCTAACAGAAACTAATCATTATGAATGCAGCGATAGTCTTGTTATTATGACTGCAATGTTTTTACTTTCCACATCCGTTGATGCGAACACAGAAATTTTCATCGTTACTGCAGGATTTTGATCAATAAAACGATTGCACGGGGAACTCTGCTCTGAAGTAAGTGTGTACGAGCACTCTTTTTTTTTGTACAATTAAGAAAACTTACAGCTAAACCATATCTAAATATATAGAAAAAACATAAAGAAAGGGCTAATACTAAGTTTTCACAGAAATAGATATTGAAACATAGATAAAAACTAAGAGTGGACCATTACAAAAATAATGGTGAGAGGCAGAATAAGACAAAATAACAATAGAAATAGAAGACTTATATAGATCGATTTAAGGCATTTGAAAAAGTAGTCCTGAGTCTAGCTACACGCTAGCTCGCACACTAGCGGCTGGGGTACTACATGATGTGTCAATATGTGAGCAATGTTTATTAAAATGATCAGATGTACTCCAGATGAAAGCATTCTGCATATAATTATTAGATACAAACGGGATGTAAAAGGTGACGTGTTTTACAGAGTGTACTAAAAGGTAAATTTCCAAGAATATCTGAACAGCCTCTACTCAGCAAATAGTTTTCTCTTATTAATAGTTAACTTTAGCAGACGCGTGCTTAATTTTATTTGACTTGCAATCGTAGCTACTGAAACAATCATGTATCAGTCAAGTACTCAGATAAAGGATAACTGACAATTTCATAAGTCAAATGTAAAGGTCAGAAGTTTAAGAAATGTGATTCCATGATGTAAAATCTACCTTCGAAGAAAGACACGTTCCTTTAATTAAATCAACACACCTGGCATTATTATACACACGAATCACAATGTTTACCTTCACTAAGAACTACGAGTATATTTTATTCAGATTATTCATAAATTGAATACTTAAAATACTACCTAGGCTTAAGCGGTTACTAGACTTACTATGCCGTCTGGTCAGCATCCAGATTCCACCGCCAACAGACCGCGACGGCTCGGCTAATTAAAAACAAACAGCCTCAACACTCAGACATTGTAACTCTAGGATATTTCCCAAGATAATCCCACTGACCTGACCATTGTCGCACAAACAATAGCTCTACTCAAAACGGAACTAAAACAATACATATAAAAGGGATATCGAACGCTCATTTCCAGTTTAATTCTATCGAAGACCAAGATAACAATCATGGATTTAATTTTAGGTTTAAATTTGATGTTCTTAATGGTGCTAGTGAATTCGGAAATGTCAGTGAAACACGTGCTTATGACGAGAAAAGTTAGATCCAATTCTGGGCCAATACAGACTGGTTATGTCTACACCCAAAGTGATAGTAAACCTGCCAGCTTCAGTACCTATGGATATGGAGGTGATTATGACAGCGATAGCGAAATCTCAAAGCACGATAATGATATGGAGAGATTAAGAAGTTTGTCTAATTATGAACTATCAAAAAACATAGGTAAAACCAACGCAATGTTTGATTCATCAAAAAAAATTGGCAATTATGATTTTGGAATGAATTATCAAATGGACGATGAAGATGTAAGAACTAATTCCCGAAACCTGTACGACTCTTGGCCATATCATTACAACAGTCCATATGAATACATGTACGATGTTCACTCGGAGACCGTTAAAGACAAACGTTATGTGGAACCTTCAACTGATATCAAACCTGTGCATGAATTTGTCGATGAAGAAATGCCGAATGACATGACAGCATTTCTTCATACAGACAGATATTTAAGAAATGTTTATACCACTCCGATTCCGTACACAACATTAGAACATCTACATAAACAACCATATTCGCCTCATATTACAAATGATTATTACGATAAAACGAAATATAATGACGAAGATACATTTACGTTCAAGGGTTTAGATAGTGATTATTTTGGGGAGGTTAACCCTAGACATCTTTTTAATGGAGACCTGGACAGCATTCATTATCACAAACCCATGGGAAACTCATATAGTACAGACAATAATGGAAATTTATTAAATCAAAACATTGGAAAGTATGTGACTGAAAAATCTTACAATAAAAAACATGAATTTGATAAACACAATGAAGGGAAAAAGAATAAAGAATTTCATAAAGGAGAATACGAGAACGGTGGACAAAAACATAACGAATACAAAAACATTGTCGATGCATTTGGCAATAAATTTGACTCTGGAAATACACATAAGGACGCCAAGTACAATTTAGAGAATAACTCGCATAAGGGAGAGAAGAAAAAAGGATTCCACCGAGTTTATCATAAGAACGAGTACCAGGAAGATAACGAATTCTTTGACAACAATGAGAAAAAAGCTAATGCTTTGGAAAATGCCGGAACTAGCTTTAATGCTGGTCATTCTAACGGTCTTCTTCATGCTCAAGCTGCAGCGTCTCTCGGTAACGAAGATATAGGCTTCCACAATATTGGAGGCGTAGATAAGGAGCACTATGATAACAGTCACAGTGGATATGATGGAGTCAAAGGCCTAGACGTAAATTCTTATGCTAACGTAAACAAAAATGTTGGAATCAATAACTTTAGAGATCACGTTCAATAATAATAGTTTTAATTGCCTACTTAATGACTGTTTAATTTTACAATTTTTTGTATTAAATCTTTGTAATATTCGTTTTTACTTGCTTTATTTTCTCCCATAAAAGGTTAACAATTAATTTTATCGGAATACTTAAGCGTTATTAAATAAGCAGTTTTAGTCAGCGCTGTTACTCTTCACCAAACAGCGTTAATATTCTGTGTAACTATTGTATTCATTGTTTATCTTGAGAATAACTAGAGAGTGCATATTTACTGTTTATATTAACAAAAATGTAAACATGTTGGTGACATTAAATTTATTTTGTAAACAAAAATAATATAAACATATTTATGATGCACATAAATACTGCGATACTCGGTACTTTGTCATTAATCAAGATGTACACCCTGCTTCAAATTGTAACAATTTTAACCCTCACTTCAGCAATTGCAAGTGTAAGATATATTTATGGAGACAAATTGAACGGTGGATATAACAATGATATGTATATGGTAAAGGAACAGGCAGTTTTAAGCCCAGACATTCATAAAAGTAGAGTTAATTACCATAGTACTGCAGACGATATACTTGATACTCATTATAACGTAGTGTCGAAAATCAACTCTAGGCCTGTTAAATATGAACCGAGGAAATTTGAAACAAGAAATGATCGAGCTAAAGTAGATGAAGATAATCGTTCTAATGAAAATCTAAATGAAAAAATGTTTGATGAAACAACACTCAAACCAAGACAAGAAGAGGCAAATTATAAGCTCAATTCATTTAATAACCTGCTCGGAAAAGAACGCTTAGAACAAGATGAAGCCAACAATAAAAAATACTACAACGGTAAAAACCGAGATGTGCTCGACAACAACAAAGGTCCATTTAAATTTAACATTCACAAAAAGCATATTTATAATGATAATAAAGTAAACAATATTATTAATAATATTCACCCGAAGCAGTTAGATTCGCTGAATGCTGGTAAATCGGATAATGTTTACAAAAGGATGCCTACCTCGTTGTTTATAGACAAAACATTGCAAAGAAACTATTTCACAAAGAACAATAACAATCTCGGTATAGGATACATTGCTAATCGTCAAAACTTACACAGTTCAGTGGTTAATAAAAAACATTTTATTAATAAAAGATTATGCGAAAGGTCAATACTGAAAGGAGAAATCTTAAACAAAAAAAAATTGTTAATTTGAACTTTACTAATATGATTTGAAAAGTGCACACGTCTGTACTGTTAGTTTTTACAAGTTTCAAAACCTCTGCATATACCCTTAACCTAAATCTAAATTAGAACGCGTGTCAATAAGAATTCAATTACACTTTACTATTATTGTTAATGCATGACCAAAATAACTTTAATTAGGCGTAACGTTATAAGAATGGGTCAGTGCTTGTCTGCGCCGGTTCACTGACTCCACGTTAACTCCAGCCAGACCTTCAGCGTAGAGGTTTTTTTTTGTTCAATTACGCGAAGTTATGCCCCGTATAATAACAAGTTTTTCATTATCATTGACACAGAATTTCACAATCTTTAACTTATATTATGAATGTCAATAGAATCTCTTAACTATATAAAAGTATTCGAGTTGACCTTTGTCGTTATAGTATAATCAAACGCAGGTGTGATAACATCTAGCAATCATGACTAAGCTAATTATATTTCTTGTTTGTTTGTACTCCACTAATGGGATGGAAATGAGAGAAACCGTGGAGAGGATGGTGATGGTCAGAAGGACCGGGAGCGACCTGCAGCCCGCGGCCACCGGATTCATCTACAGGAGCGACAACAATGGTCCAGCCAGTGTCATCAAACTTGGAGAAAGCGATATCAACAAACATTTAGACAACCTTCCAGAAAAGCCCAAGGCTTATTCGGCTCCCATCCCTGTAGCTGTTAAACTTTTGAACAAAGATGATGAAGCCAAAGCTGCGTCACAGGCGAGCGAATATATCATCCCAGTTGTGGAAATTGGGGAGAAAGACGACGTGCAGCAAGAATCAAAGTCTGACGAAAATGAAGATTTAGGAGACTACAAAAAAGACTTTGATGATTACATCGCGAGGCATTACGGCATTTACGACGACAATCATTACGACGAGCACGGTGACGGGAGCGACTATGGAGAAGCTAAAGAGTCTGCTTACGGGGAAAAAGGGCAGAAGGGTTACAAAAGCAGCCATAATTTCGCGAAGGGAGGAGCTGGAGACTACGCCTCAGAGAAACACGACAGTTTCTCCATCTCCGGCGCAGGACAACATAAGAAGGAGTATGACGAAGCCGACAATCACGGAGCTGAGCACGCGCACGGGCACGCCTACTCCGGAGGAGACCACGGACACAAGTCATACAACAGCAAAGGGGAGGAGATCGATGGATTTCATAAACTCTTCAACAAAGACGAGTTCAAAAAAGATCATGACTTTTACGACGAAGAAGGTCTCAAAGGCGGGTTCCATAAATTCAGTAACGGACATGTTCAGCATGGATCTCACGCCGGAGGGTTCAAAAAGGGAGGTGATCATGCATCAGGTTACGATGCGGCGGATTTCGGGAAGCATGGATTCCTCGAGCACGGAGCCGAGGACGCCGAGCATGCAGCCCACTCGGCGGAGAGCGGAGACGAGAGCCACCACCACCAAGCGGCAGACTTCGGCTCGGCAGAGTCCTACAACGACGGCAAAGGCTATGGCTACCACATCAAGCACTGAATGTTTAGTTATATGTGTTACTGTTTTGGTTGTTAATGTTTTTTAAAGATACTTTTGTAATAAAGCCATAATTTTCTGTACTATTAAATGTTTTATTTATGTCGTGTGCGTAATAGATAGCGGTAGCGTAATTCTGTTTTTTTTTTTAACATTCTCTCCTCACTCTCCCAAAGGTTAGCTGTTAGAAAATGCCTAGACATTAAGCTCGCCTATGTACATTGGAATGTTTTTTTATTTTTTTTTGTGCAATAAAGAATTTATCTATCTATCTATCTATTCCCGGTTCGACATTGACTTATAGGACACCCTATCTTAAGGACACTATCAAATATTAATTCAACTATTAGAGTTGATATTCGTACAAACACTGTCAGTGTCACTTAACCGCTATTAGAGGTAATATTAATATATTTTATTTATAACTTATGACACAAATTTGGCAAAACTGACGTTAGAACTGACACCAAAAAAAGGAATCCACTATTTTCACATTCTAAAATTTGCGCTTAGGGAAATAGAATCCCGCTTCTGATCTTAAAATTTAATACTTGTGGTTGTTTTTAATAAATGACTCGTAGTAAACTAATTTCCTCTAATAAGGACAAGGAGGATTTTTTATTAGCATTCATGGATTCACCGTGCCGAGTCCATCGTGTGTGGTGGTGTCTCAACTGCGGGCTGGTTTAAAAATTCCGAAGATTCGAACTAGCTCGGTGCCAATAAACATAGTTTTAAAGTTATCGGAGAGTCAATTAAGATCATACAGACAGTGGGATTTGTGCCGCGGCCAGACGGATTGCCGATGGTATGATGCAATTTTTTTAGGCGACCTCTTCTAAGCATTCCATAGATGGACTGTGCGGATGCCGGGTCCATCGTGTGTGGAAAAGAGGGATGAGAAGATGGTATCTCGGGCTTGCGACTGACAATAGGCTGGGCTCCTCTAGGGATACCCAACCAAATACTGTATGTTTTCGATATTGCCGCCTCGGAAGCTCTTTCCATAAATGGACCCGCTTAGGTCCAATTTTTTCAGTAAGTGGTGCAAAGATTTTGTAGGAATTTCTCTTGCACCAACTTCACTGCGTAAAGCTGGGTCTTGAATCTGATCCTGATCATTTCATCTGTGCGATCAATATATTTTATTTATGACAAATGTACGTAAGAAAAGTGTATTTATTTATTGGTACGTTCAGGGTTCGAAACACGTTCTTTTCATCATAAGGAAAGCGCCCGAACCATAGAATTCTCTTTATTCCTAATTATTACGGCGAGTAGGTACCTACCATATATAATCGATTTCAATCAATGTGGTGGTAACTAAGTATTATAATATGTTCGGTACACAACCCAGTTCGGGCACTACAATATTTTTACTTACAAACTAAGGTTTCACATATAAATTATTTAAATATAATTATTAATACATATATAGGTACATAATATTTTTATAAAAATACTCCAGATGATACTACTATTTATATCATTCATCATCACAGCCCCTGGGACACTCTTAGAGAATTTTCTGTGGAATTTTGCCTACACTCGCCAAGCTGCAGCTGGCCAGACGGGCTGGCGAGGGTTTCTATTTATATAAGAAATAATCAAAAAAGTATAAGTAGATTAAACTCCGTCATCACATCGAGAACATGAAGTGTGCGACATGGGGTGAGACGTAACGGAACTACAAATTGACAGCTACCAGCTGTCAACCTTACAATACGGTGCTAAACTGGGGGTTTGTTCGGGTCTGGGTGTACTTGTAGGGGATGTAGTTTGTGAGCTTTCTAGGGCGTAGGAAATCGAACATTTTGGAGATGTATTAATTACTATATTTATTTTGGTAAAATAGGGGAAAGTTAATGTTGTGAAATGTCGATACTATTTTTCTCTGTCTAAAATTTGGGTATTGTTTTATATCCTGAAGGGTCGATGGACTGCATTTCTGGGGGTTGCACTCGGGATTGAGGAATCTTTTGAGGTGTTGGATTGTGCGTGCGAGGGGACATGGGCGTTAAGTCCTCTTAAATGTAATATATATATATTTGTAAATTAGGTTAGGACTATAAGTTTGTTTGTTACTAACACAATGAATCCTGTTATTGAAAATAAATAAATATTATTATTAAACACAGCTTATTCGGACACTATAGGGCCGGTAATTGAATCCTTGCTTATTTATTTTATTTTAAATTCTTTATTGCACCAAAATTTAAAATTAGGTACATAGGCGAGTTTAGTTACCTTTGGGATGGTGAGAGACTATGGGCAGGGTGCAACAATCTAATTATATGTATGTATATTAACATATATATGTATGTATATGTTCATAACAACTCCTCGCCAAGCCGTCTGGCCAGCGTGGCGAGTTAGGCCAAATTCTCCAGATATATGTTTTGGAAGGCCCATCTCCAGCAGAGGAGGTCTAGGACGCTGTGTTCTAGGGGCTGTAATGATATGTTCATAATACTTGCATATAAATAAACATACATAAACATATTGCGTGCCAAATATTCAATGTGTACTGGATGCAGTGTGCTCCTGCTTATCAAGAAACAAGTTAGAGACTAATTATTTTAAAACATTCACAGATGGTGCCCGTCTAATGGCCAGTGGTAGCTTGTTCCACTGGCGGGCTGCAGACACAGTGAAGGAATCTGAATATGTGCTAGAGTGGGATGGGATTTTGAGTTGTTTGTTGAAGAGTGAGGTTGTGCGTATCGCACAAGAACTCAAATCGGGTTTTAAAGCCTCAAAAACAGGTGCACGAGGATTTTTCAGGATACCATACAAATGGACAAGTAGATGGGCAGATCTGCAAAAGCGGATATTGAGCCTTTTTAACTGAAGTGGCATTTCTGCACTTAAATACAAAATAATGAATGGGAACGCGGCTATTTAGGTGAAGAAATGTCACTAAGGAAGTATTCAGTTACCGGCCCTAAAGGGTTTTGATTTTATTTCCTTATTAGAGTAGAACCCAATAACCTCTTGGCATAGAAAATTAAAAACGGAAAATATTAAAGTATCATCAAGACCGTTCCGGGGTGGTCACAAAACACGATTTCAAGAAGCGGATTCATATTTAGCCAACTTTATTGCCGGCCCATCATGACAAGTGACAATCTCGTAGATGTATTATTATTTAATACAAAAAAAAAACGATAGCAGTGCAACGTGAGATGCAGCCCATGTGTTCTTTACTCGTTCAAAGTGTTCTTGGTACTTTTAATCATAAAACTTTCGTTGGTAGAGATTTTAAAGATTATTTATCTGTTATAAATATTTTGTACTATTATAATTATAATAATTTAAAAAAGCGAAAATTATAATAATAAAACATTTCACTTATAATTTGCCTTCTCACACATGACAGGTCTGCACGCACGATGAATCCCTCAATTTGTTTAGCTGCACGTGTTGTCAAACTCATTTTGACCTGCACACGGCGCGCGGCGACAATACTAAGTTTGACCCTTGAGCTTTTTTTTACCAAGCACAACCTCGTTCACGGTTACTTGAGAAAGGCTTTTGTCTCTAACTATATATATTGCGCAATCGTTACATTAAACTATCAGTGCATAGCTACTTGGACGATATACAACACTAAACTGCCAGAAAGTTCAGCCACAGAACCAAAAATGGAATACATAATATTTTTGTCTATTGTGGCCGCGTCAATGGCTCTTCCATACGGAGCCTTGCCTCAAGCGACCTCGTACATCTACCGAAGCGACAACAACGGTCCAGCAAGTTTGATCACCGTCGGACCACAAGTAGCTCCACAGATTTGGGCTCCTCACGTCCCGATACAAGAACCAGTACAATTCGTCCACGCACCGATAGCTCCATTGCCATACATCGTTCATCCTGGTCAAGAAATAATTTTGGAAGACAAGGAAGGAAACGATTTTGCAGAGGAACATGAATCTGCACATGATGAGGCCGGAAGTAAAGGCTACAACAATCATGATGATCACGACAAGGCTGACGAAGCTGAATACAGCGATGAAAGTGACGAAAGTCATGCGAGTGACGAAGAAAGTAATGAAGCTAGCCATCACGATGAGGTCGATGCCCACGGGTCAGACTCTGAGGAGAGCGATGAAAGCGAAGAGGAAAATAATGGTAATGAGAAACATTTTAGCAACGGAAATGACATCACCGGCTACCATAAGGTATTCAACAAGGAAGAGTTCAAGAAGGATCATGATTTTTATGACGTAGCTGACAAAAGTGGACATTTCAATAAGCACGCTTATGGTAACGAACACCACGGGTCTGAAGAAGGTGGTCACAAAAAGGGAGGAGCCCATGAGTCCGGGAAGGAGGGCCAAGACTTTAGCGAACAGGACGATCTTCTGAAAGACGAGCATGACGAAGCAGACAGCGGACACGAGGCCGAGGAAGGAGAGGAAGGTCACTACCACGCTGAGGAACGCCACAACCACGCTGGAGAAGAACACCAGAATAAGTACCACAAATATGAACCTGAAAATTCCTACGAATACTAAAAAGAATACAAACCGTCATCAACCAGTCTTTAGATAGGTACATATCATTTTTAGTTGTTATATTTATTTAATTTTGTAATGTTGTAAATATTGTGTACTTTTTTACATGTGTTTAATAAATTACTTACATTTCTAAAAAATCTTTACTTTTATTTAATAATCTGCCAAGTCGCGATTTTCTGAGTTAGTACTACAACACACATGTCCTTAGTAATAAAAATTGTTATATTTAGCAGGAAACATTACCTACCTACTTACCCTATGTTCAAGATGTCACTTTAAGCGCTTTCTTCACTTTATTTCGCTTTGAAAGTTGTTCGACTTGGCGTTTGTCTATGGTTTTCATCCAAAATTCGCTAACAAAAAGCTTGCTTTGTTTTTTTTGCTTTCAAGTCGAATATAGCATGCTGAAAAAAGCGCTTAAAGCGACAAGTCGAATACAGAGTTAAGCTTAAAGGCCTAACAAAAACCAAAGTCTCTTAAATTTTATTTATTTATTCAGTTACAGATTCAACAGCGCAAATTAAATCTACCCTACAAAATGTTTAGTTTAGTTTATTTATTTTGTAAGTAGGCATATAATGTATTCTGCGCTTTTATTTGTCAAAAAAAATATTAATATAACGAAAAGCTTATTTTCGGGGAAATAGTTTGTATTAGGAGCAGCACATTACAACCCAAATATACATAATTATATCTGAATATTATAGCTCCTGTAAATAGGCATTGTCATATTATAAACTAAACTTTAACTTAACTAAAGCCAATTAATAAATCAATAATAATATATAGTGAGCGAGCTTACACAAAATTAAAATGAATATAGTGAAAAGAAAATGGAAAGATAATATTTAAAAAAAAACCCTTCTAACATGTATATATATTATTTTAAATACTTTATTGCACTAAAATTGTACATAGGCGGGCTTAATGGCCAGGCATTTTCAACAACCAACCTTTGCGACTTCTATTTGATTAAACTTTCGCGCACAATCTATCCGATCACACAAAGACATTAAATTTAACAAGACAGGAAAATAAGCCAATGAGAATGAAAGCTAGACCAATTAGTACAGAATGAATTAATGTATGATTGTCATTGCCCTTATAAATTAGACCATTATTATTAGATTGTTGCACCCTGCCCATAATCTCGCCCCATCCCAAAGGTTAGTGACTAACAGGCATTAAACTCGCCTATGTACCTAATGTTAGGTTTTGGTACAATAAAGCATTTAAAATAAAGTAAAAATTGCCGGTTATGGGTTATTTGTCGTGCACTTCCAAATTGTATTTTCGCTTTGAAAACCGTTTGACTTTTTGCTCTGGTTTTCATACAATTTACGCAAAATTGGTATGGCAAAATGATTCGGTAGAAAGAAAGAACAAAGCTTGGATAGATTACGTTGCTTCGCTTAATATGAATAAAAGTATGAAAAGAGAAAAAAGGAATTATGAAAGGAAATGATGGTACATTGCAAAAATGAGAGTAAATATTTGGTTAAAAAAAAGCGTGAAAGATGTAAGGAGATCGGTGAAAATAGGATGACGAGAGATAAGGAGAACTCCAAACTTTTCTGGAGGGAAGTTAGGAAGGCCAAAGGTGGTTTGTCATCTTGTCGAATGAATACAGTAAACACAAATGAGGTGTTGGAGCGATGGAGTGAATATTTTAGCGAGATGTATTTAATCGTAACGACGTTACGATGGGTACATTACCTTTAGAGCTGTATGGTAAGATTCTCACGAAACGCCTGCAAGAGAAGATTGAAAGTCTTTTGTGGGAGGCTCAAGGAGGCATTAAACCTGGAAGAGGATGCACTGACCAAGTCTTCTCGCTCTGCAATATCACAGATAAGTTTTTGGCCTTAAACCAGAAGGTTTTCTATGCTTTTATGGATTTGAAGAAGGCTTTCGATAAAGTCGTAAAAAAGAACCTTTGGGGCATTTTGTATGTATGATGACAAACTGCTGCAAGCTATACAGTCTCTGTACAAGGGCTGTCAAGTTTGTGTGCGGGTGGAGTGAGGTATGTCGCCTTGGGCAGTGTTTTCAATGCGGAAGTATGATAGGGATCTTGAAAGAAGAGTGAACGCGGGAAATAGTATTAACGGTGCCCTATTCTGCCACTAAGTAACAAACACAAACGTCAGATTGTCAAAATAATTAATTCTTTTATTTACTACCACTTTTAGCCCGAGTTTCTCCGATCATTGCCGACCTTACGTCAACATAGCGTTTTCCACTATTTCAAAGGTGTAGTAAATCGTATATTGCCGCCAAGAGTTGCGCGTGGTCGACTTCCGGCGCGGTACATCGTCGACTTGTAGATTTACTGCGCATGCGTGTTGTCGCTCTCGCTCTCACCGCCGTAGGCAATGTGAGACGCCAAGAGTAGCCTATTTGAGACACACCACGGCTACATCGCCGACGACGCACGCGCGCGCGCCATTCGTAACGTTTAATATTATTTTTGTTTATTTGTTGTAATTGTGAAGTTGTGAAACTCATTAAAATAGTTTGGTATTGAACTTTATCGTCTATAATTCATCCCTGAGCAAGCTCTACCATAAAGGTCATTAATGGGGTTGCAACTTTTAAAAATCATTGGGAAAACGTGAATTAAATACTTAAATTGTCCGCCGCGAATTTATATTAAAGCTAACAACGTTTATATTAATTAAAATAAAATTATATATTTACATTTAACATAGTTTTACATTATGTAAAAAATAAAAAATATGGCAAATACTAAAAGAAATATATCGTAGTTTTTTTTAAATTATTTTGCTGTCATCTGTAGTGGAAACCTTTATACGAGAATACCAATTATAATAGCGTTTTACACTGACAGTTCCGTTATGGAAGACCTGTATATGTCGGAATATACATGAGAGTAGGGTTAATGCAGTAGAAATGAGGTCGTTGCGTCGGTTATGCGGCGTCACTTTAGCGGACCGTATACGTAACGTCGAAATACGAATACGGTAGGTATAAAAGAAAGCATAGGAACAAAAATAAGGAAAAAGCCTTCGTAACAAAAGGGCAAGTATGAAGAGGTTGATGAATGTCGATGAAGCGAAAGAGGTATGTCGTGATCGTGTCAAAAGATATGTATGTTTGTTAAGCAAAATTCGGTAAAAAAAAAGCAAGCTTTGTTTTCAAGTCGAACATGGCACAAAAATACTAGCCACATCTTTATTATAGGTACCTACTTATTGAAAATTATTGATAATGGTTACTAACCAAATTTATTATGTTATAAATCCTAAATGGTCATTCGAAATGAAAAATGATAAGAGAAACCTCAATAAGATTTTCAAATAGGTACCTAAGTATTCGATGATATTATTTGAATTATAGATCGTCGACTTATTTTTTTTTCTTTTCCTTAATAGTTGTCGCCATACTGCAATTTGATTACTGTCATGTCTTTAGTAACACTCGCAAGATAAACGGCCAGTTGTACAAAGGTTGATTATTATCTTTCGACATGTTTAATGTTTGCCTATTGGCTGAACCAATCACGTGTATTATTAAGTGGCGTGTATTATTATTATACATTCATAAATATTTTTAATTTTTGACGAATAGTATTAGTCGATTGACGTGAAAATGAACAAAATCGGCCCACGCCGTTGGTCTCTAGTGTGCCACAAAGGTACAAACCATACATAGGTTTTATTAAACACTTCTTTGCGTCGCGAAGTCGTCGGGTAAAAATGCGGATTTAAAGTGAAGCCACTTAAATTGTCCCCATTTTTCTGTGATATTTTCAGTAAAGATGTCACTCGAACTCGCTTATATATTGATTATAGAAGCTGCAAGAGTTTTAGACACCGTGATGTCGTCGACTATCCGAAATTCTAATTTGGAGATAAGAACTGGCACAGTACCTTGACTTGCCGTGCTACGCCTGCAGAAGGACGCCGACTAGTCAGAAAGCAAATACTAAAACAACTGCCACTATTATTTAATTAGTTTTTCAATGTAAGTTATTAATGTAGGTAATCGATTGTAACGAATTGATTAACTGAATGTCATTTAAAATAATAACTTTGATAAAAGGTTAACCAATAATAACACACAAATATAACATGTGACTTTAAGACTTTATAAGATGTAGTCAAAACGGCTTGAAATTAGATATTGTAAAAAATATGTTAGACATAAATGGTAACGTTACTTAGTTACAGAGATCAAATAAGATACAAGCAGGCATGGGTTGCCATTTTAATAATAAACTAGCTTGAGGTTTTCTTATCGAACAAGAGCGTCCTTTACACTTCCGTAGCATGCAGGTAAGTATATTGCACAGGCATATTGTCCGTGAACCAACAAAATGATATAATCAGTTTAAAAGTGCGTGCCTAACATGACCATAACCGCCATAATGCTCTGTTATTGTTATTTTTTATTCATTTTGTGACAATTGGCCTAGCTTTGATTCTCACACCATTTTGCTTCTTGCCCTGTAGCCCTATTCTGTTACTTAGTCGCAAACAGAATGTCGTGGATGCCTGCCTCCTCAATAAGATTTTAAATAATAAAGTGAACGCCCCTTCACTACTTGACAGTGTTTACTTTGGGGTACCTGCTAGGACAACACGTAATAGGGATTTGTTTTCTGTACCTCGCTCTAAAACAAGGTATGCTCAAAATATTTTTCTGCGTCGTGCATGTAGGTACACTTTATAATAGCAAGTTTGATATCGATTTGTTCAGTAATTCATATGTAGTCTTTAAGAAACGACTTCTGATACACTTATTGTAACTATTATTTCTTGATATTTTAGTTATGATAATTTTACTTATTTACCTATTAAAACTGTTTTTCTTTTAAATCTGTCATTATTATTTATAATATCGCTTTCGTATCTTCTCCATCCTTATTATAAATATATGTCTTGATTTATATATATTATTTTTCTAATGGTTTGGTGGAGACGATGTGTTAGCAAAATTGTTAATTATTAAAACTCTAGGTCTAATTTTGCTTTATGGTTTGTAGTTAGTATGGTTTGTTTCATGTATATTTACTTTATGTGACTGTTTGTTTCAAAAATAAAATAAAATAATAAGATTAATGTCTACTACGTTGTAAATGCTGAAATACGGTAGTTGATTACAGTTACGGGCCACTGCCTACAATTAGTCTTACCTCTGCCCATTGACCGACTCATCTTAAAAAACCAAGACCTTGGTCACAAATAACAACAAAAGACTATATAAAACAAATAATTTACTTCATGTATGTCAGTGTCGCAACCTTATTTCGTTGCGAAACAATCGCAAAAAAACAATAATGGCAAACAAATTAACATTTGCGTTAACATTGGTCGCGGTCTTAATAATAATTGATGCATCACCTGTCAAACTCATCTATGAAGGTCTCGGAACCGATTCAGAAGAATATGACATCGAAGAAGAAGACTTAGATGATTTCGGAAAACTGCTAGATGCTGCGGATGATAAAACACAATTCAACACTTCTGGTTACAAAAAGAAGAACACCGAGAACAAGGGAATAAAAAGTAAACACAATATTAATGACTTAAAAAAGTTTTATCAACTAGTTGGGGCTCACAATCGAGGTTCTGATGAAGATTTCAACATTTATGCAGACGTAAATGCAGCGGCGGTAGGCGCAGTTGGTGAGAATGTTAAAAGAACAAAGAAGTTTAAAAACGGATCCAAAACTCGCGGCTTTCACAGAGTCCATCACAAGGACGAGTTTAAAAAAGATCGAGAATTTTATGAAGACGATGAAACTGCCGGAGATGAAACGAAATTTGGAAAAGGTGGTTTTGCTTTTCTAGGTAAAGCTGGCAATAGCCATCATAAAAAACATTACCACCATAATCGACAAAAAGGCATTCATGGAAGACAGGGTTATTTAGATAATGGGGCATTGAGTAAAGAATTCAACGGATATTCAGGTGCAGCTGGATTCGAAGGATCGTTTAGCAATAAATAAGACGTACGTGTTTAATTATCTCGTCATTATTCTGAGGAAATTAGACATTTAAACATATATTCATTTTCAAAATTTTTATTTTGTTGGCTGAAATATTATTATCTGTGCTTGTAAGAATAAAACTGTAAATTATCTATGGAAATTCAAGGTGTCATTTGGGGGCTGTCATCGAAATCGTTTATTGTCTTTGTATGGAATGAATAAAGTGGCGAAGTGTTGTAAATGAGTGCTAAACAAAGGCGTACAAGCGAATTAAATGAGGCACAGTAAAGATTCCAAGTTTATCCACACTCATGAGTACGGAAGGGACCCTGTTGAATATCGATTTCGACAAACCGAGTTCAGTAGCGGTCGAGGCGGATGACGGTGTGATATCGTTGTCCAGCAGCGCGGAAGACATTTGTTTAGTGCCCGACATAGGGTTCGAGGGCACCGTGGATTCCCCAGGCCTGAGCCGGGAGTCGCAGCCGCTGCTAGGCGGCCGCGGGGACTATGAAGAGAGCTACAACAGTTTCCCAGGTACGCGAGACGTTATCATGTTATCGTGACTCATGTTTATTCAATAATTTAGACAAGGACGATGTTTACAGCATATGGTAGCGCCTGTGTTGTTCTGAAACGACACGGCACAGATACGGCTTGCTGTTGTATGGCTTCATGTGTGAGATTCATGAGATATTTGTCCTTGAGCGTTTAATTAATTTTACATCATTTTGGTTGATATTTGTATTGGATCTGTTGGTTGTTTAAAGAGCTAGTATGTATGAAGTAATTGAGGTCTAATTAGCTAACAGCATGAACATAGTTTTAGTGTAAATTTTCAGCAAGTAGTGTTTGGTAGTTGTTAGTGGTTAAATATAATTGTATGTGCAATGAATGAGCCTTTTGAATGTGAGTTAGTTATTGTATTATTTATATTATCAACACTGAATTGATCATGTTTCAAAATAAGTTCTAATTTGGTACTATATAATTTGAGTTTTTTCTAGATTTAGTGATAAATTTTATTAAACAATATAATTAGTGTGAATTGTGTTTTAATGGTTATTAGTCAGTAAATCAAAATATAATTGTTTAAATATTTAACTGCACTGACCTGTTTTTGTTAAACTTTTCCTTTGTATGCTAATTTTGTGTTGTCTACAAACACATAATCATTATGACATTCAATGTATTGGCAGCAAGGTAATTGGTTGTTACCTACATTTAATTTTTACATACTATTGATAATTTTTACTACTGTGTCCTCATTTCAATATTAAGAATTTGCTGAGCATTATTGTATTTTGACAATTTTGTCATAATGTATTGGCACATAACCCCCCTTTGATGTTATCTTCTTCAACTGTATGCATTCTCAGAATTTATTCTTAAGACATGCCAATAGCCTAAAGCTGTCATGTTCTACAGCAGGTAAAATATTGCCCAAAAAGTTTGGTGAGAGAGGAATTCCATCAAAATTTATAAAAGCCCAAGGTACATTACAGGAATAAGCTTCCAAGAGAGGATTAGCAGAATGAAACATTTGTTTGGGTAGACAAAGGAGCCACAGTACCAAGCATGCATGCATTTCTCCATACAAATCTCTTTTTTTTTTTTTTTTTTTCTTTATTCACGTAAACCTATTACAGGCATTTATGAAACGTCATTAATTTAATTATTTTGAATGATTCTACTCCTGCTAGTAGAAGACTAAGCAGCAAAGTGGTCCAATAAGTAAGCTGTTAGCAGAAGACCAGCAGCTTAGCAAATTCCAGTGACCTGTTAATGTTTAATCTGACTGAGAAAGGAATCTGCAAGGAAAACTCAGCTATATCAGATTTACAAAATAAAACATATACAGAACTGCACCACAACAATCAATTAATAACCTTTTAAATTTAGTTATCAGTACCTATGAGAAAACAATACCTGGTACAGCAGTAACCCACCAGGCAAGTCAGAATTAAGGTAGACTACATGCCTATGTGCAACCCGAAAGTCGACAAAACGCAAAAACCTCTGTTAATTTAAGAACAATAAATTGAACGTGTTCGGCAGAGGTCCCAGGCCCCCACAGCAGCACCCGATCACGGACATAACGCATGTGCCAGCCATCCCCCCGCTCAACCAGGCCCTTAGGGTGCGGACCGGGACTCGACACACGTGCCACCACTGCAATGACCTTCTAAGGAAGGGGCGACCACCGGACACGCCACACCATGAGAACCTGAACACTAAGAATGACCTTCGAGATACACACAAGCTAAACATAACAATTACTTCCTAAGTACCCAAATGTTGCCGTGCAATTCCGTTAACAAACTTATATATTAGTTAGAATCCGCTTATTTTAAAAAATAAGTGTGGTCCTTGACCACAGGAAGTTTTTTTTTTTTTTTTTTTTTTGGCGCGCAGGGTCCATGAATGTTAGCAACTGGAATCAGACCCTTATGTCCGACATCAGTCCCTAACACTATGCCGGCTTGATTAGATGCCTTTTCACACTTCGCTTGAAGGACTCCAGGTTATAGGAAAGTGGAAACACAGAGGCTGGAAGAGCATTCCACATCTTTATTGTGCGACAGATGTATGAGTCACCAAATTTATAGGCACGCGAAGGGATAGTGACAACGGTATGTGGGTGCATATTCTGACCCGTGCGTGTGGTTTGGTTGCGGCATGGAGAGGAAGGAATTAGGTTATAGAGCTCTTCAGAGCACTCACCATAGTATAGCCGGTAGAACACGCTCAGGTATAAGGGATAAGGTGATGATGGTCTTTACTTTTTAATCTCCTTTGATCCTAATATATTCTAGTAATTTAACCATTATTTATTGTGTGTGAATTTTAGATGACCCACAGTTCTCCGAGTTGCTGTGGCAGGCGGAGCTGGCAATAGACAATGGCATTCTACCAGAGAGAATATACCAGGGCTCCAGTGGGTCCTACTTTGTCAAAAATCCTGGAGCTGTATGTATATTTCTTTTTACACAAACAAGATATGTGACTTTGTTCCCAACTGATGGGGAGCAGGTTGTGAGTTCGAGGAATACCACTATAAATAAAAATAACTATTTAAGATTTCTCCTATACAATAAACCTGTCATCTGTAGTCATTTTCTGCTTTCAAACCTTTAAATAATTTATAAACCTTCGTAACAAACAAAGTATTCCATATTTTTATAATGTGTAAAACCATACATTAAAATTAGTTCTTACGATTATCTTAATAAGGTTCAAAGGTGTCTAGAATACTATGTTGTCTGTTAACTAACTAAACCACGTGATCCTTATCTCTAGGCATTAATATTATAATAACAATAAATAGATCATATCATTGGTTCTCAAACTACGAGTATGTGGATTTTTTGTTGTAACAGTGCAAGAACATGGTGCAAGTTGAGGCTCGTACTGACTCCAGTAACTTACACTGTGTACAAGCACCCCAAAAACTTGCAACTACACACTTAATTACAGACACCAGAAAGAATTATTAAGTATTTAGGTAAAACAGCTGTGCACAGACGTTTTATTAAATTTAATTTAAGGAATTAGAATTTTAGCAGAATGGTGGATGGTTAGAGTCTGTTGGCAATAAAGCAGGTCATCTTTGTAAACCAGCCTATAGTTGGTTGCAAGCCCGGTAGCCAATGTTAAAAATATATTGTGTGTTAAGAAGGTTGAGAAGCATAGATCGATTAAATGCTATAAAGAGGTTATTCACTCCTACATGTTCTAGTAATAACCTATTATCTGAAATTAAATAAAAATAATTATTTTTATGAAACATGATATGAAAATATAGCAGGGTGAGGTGGAGTGCACAATCGTCCGAAAACGCATTGTCTAAGATCGATTACGTCTGTCAGAAATCTCAAAAAATTCTGCCTAGCTTTTGACATTTCTGACAGACGTAATCGATCTTAGACAATGCGTTTTTGGACAATTGTGCACTCCGCCCCACCCCACAGGCACAAGGCGTTCGACCGAATGTGGCACACCGGCCTCCTGTCGAAGCTCCTCGACGCCGGTCTACCACCGATGGCAGTCGTAGCTAGCGTCCCACAAGGGAGCTGTCTGACTCCAGCGCTCTACGCCACCTTCACTGACGACATCCCCACCCTCGCCGGACACCTGAGGAGGGGGGAGAAGGATGCCGTCTTAGCGCTGTACGCCGATGACAGCGCGTACTTCACCTCGGCAGTAAAGGCCGTAAACGCCGCAAGGAAGATGCAGAAGTTGCTGGACCTATTGCCGCTATGGTTGGACAGATGGCAAATGTCGAAAAGACCGCCGCCATTCTGACGTCCTCCCGCCGACCGCCGGACCCGCTGCTGCTTCGTGGGAAAAGAGTGAGCTGGTCGGACACCGTCACCTACTTGGGGTGCGTGATCGATCGCCGCCTTCGCATGGGCCCCATGGCACGCCACACCATTAACCGCGCGAAAGCCGCTCGGGCCCAGTTGAGGCCACTGCTGCACTCGTCGCTACCACCCCGGGTATAGGTTAATATATACAAGACCTTCGTCCGATCACGCCTCACCTATCCCGCTCCGGCGTGGCACCACCTGCTGGCTCCAACCATTAAGGCCAGGATACAGGCCCAGCAGAACATCTCCTTCCGCGCGACCGTCGGGGCCCCCTGGTTCGCGCGCAACACCGTCCTCCACGACGACCTGAAGATGGAGACCATCGAGCAGTTTGTGGCCAGGCTCTCGAAGTCCATGTTCGATCGAGCCGACCACAGCCGCTTCGACCATCTTCGGGGAATCGCGCCTCTCCACGCACGGCCACCGGAAGGCCGCCGCCTGCCCCGGGAGATCCTGAGGACCGAGGCGTAGCCCGTGCCGTTGTTACCACATAGACACCGCTCACAAGGGGCCACACCTTTCGTAGCCCCTTCCTTGGCCACCCTTAGGCCAGGGTAAAAATAGAAACCGGCGGGTTGTTGCCCGCTGAGACAAACTGCAGCCTAACTTGGCCACCCCATAGAAACCGAAAGAAAAGGCGGTAGCATTAAAGTAAACGTACTCGCTATTGTTTAAAGAAAATGTCATCAGAAACGTCAACAGAAGGCGTGCCCTTACGTGTGTTAGCGCGAAAGGATTTTTTCTTTATGTAAAAATATATCTATAAAAAAATTGAAATACATTTATGCTGGACTGTTATATTACAGATTACATTTTTATACATGTTCACAAAGGTCCAACTATGATATGTATCAATATCATCCGTTTATACAACATAAAACCCCATTATTGTGATTGAAAATATTATTCACTATCCCCAAAGCATGTCTTTCCTTTTTCTTTTAATCTAAGATAACATTACGTCGTCGATTTTGCTCAGAATATTTTTTGCTCTGTAATATTTTCTATTGGTAGCAGTAGAAAGTGTATTATTGCAGAGCTTCGTTCCGAGCATATATTAACTCCGACATTATGGGGAGAAGTTATCATTAGACTTTGATAATATTCTTTGGTATGTTGGACACAGGTATAATTACATTTAGCTGATAAGAAATATTTAGTTCAATATTTGTGCGGATGCCGAGCACTTTGGGTTTTGGCCGAAAAGCTGGAATCGCTATCTGTCATTATTTTTTATTTCTCTCTACCATTAGAATTATACATAATAGATATTTCGAATAACAATACTTATATTATGCTCATAAAAAAATAAAATAACTTATAATTGTTACAATCCGTCTTGGTCAGTCAATGTTATATTCTAATAATCTGTCAAATAATTTGAATATTTTATTTCAGAAAATAATAGGTGTATTTAAACCAAAAGACGAGGAGCCGTACGGACGACTGAATCCTAAGTGGACCAAATGGATGCACAAGTTATGTTGTCCGTGTTGTTTTGGACGGTCCTGTCTCATCCCCAACCAGGGGTACTTGTCGGAGGCCGGGGCCAGTCTCGTCGACTCCAAGCTAGGACTCAAGATTGTGCCCAAAACTAGGGTAAGAAAATCCAGCTCGAAAGACCAAAACCTAAAACATTAATTACTAATATATTCTAGTTATAGTATTATTATAGATGTGAAAGAAGCTTTGTCTGTATCTATGTTTGTCTCGCCGTCACGCCTTTATTACTGAACCGTTTTTGATGAAAACGAACAATTGTTCCTTGGATGGACAGAGGCTATATGAGGTTTTCAACTGCCCGCGACATGTGGCTCCACGGCCATATATCTGTCTGAAGTAAGAGTAGAGAAAAGTATCATCACGACCGTATTCCTTTCGGGGTGGTCAAAAACCACGCTTTTTTAATTGCTAATCTAACAAGCGAACATATGAACAGATTACACAAGTGGCGCGGATCCACTTTCTGAGTAGGTTTTTAGCCCCTGGACTAACCAAAATTTTTAAACTACTATCATCACTACCGTACCTTCATCCCTTTCGTGGTGGTCAAAAATCGCGCTTATAAATAAGCGGATTCACTTTTAGCCAACTTTATTGCCGGCCAATCATGACAAGTGGCAAGATCGTATGTCTCCAGCGTACCAAACTCGAGAAATATCACAAATAAATTAAATATAAATTAAATGTATTTATTTACATTAATAAATATCTTTGTGTCCCGATCAGGAATCGAACCCGGTACCTCTGAGTCTAAATCCACGGACTTAACTGCTAGAACACGGAGGCAGTTAAATTATAGATACAAAAAAAGTAACTCGCCTACTGTAGATGTGCTATAGTGTCGCTTTACACTTTTTTGCTGACAATGTATGTTTTCAGGTAGTGAAGTTGGTATCGGAGACATTTAACTACCTGCGGATAGACCGGGAGAGATCCAGACTGAAGCGAGCCATCACAGAACAGTTTCCCAATCTCAGGTTTAACAGAATGGGACTACCTCCAAAGGTAAACTTTAATTTATAATATTGTTAATAATGAGCTGTGGTTGCTTCTTTGTAAGAATGCTTTCCTTTAAATCCAAAAAGGTTGTGGTTACAATTCTTACCTACTGACATCATAGTTTTACAACATCTTCATTTTCGTGAGGAGAGCATGTTTAGTTTCTTAAAAAATGCCCAAAAAATTAAATAAAAAACCAAACTTTTTAAACGTTCTGGAATATGTTCTGGAAGGCCCAGGGGCTGAAATGAATAAATGAACTTCTTCTTCATCAATCATCTTTGTTTCCTACTAGTGTTGCCCAATCTTGGTCTTACGAAGAAAAAAAAAAATAATTTTGCTAAAAATGTTTACTTTGTTTTCAATAAATTTTAATTGCGTCGTGTCCGTAAATTTTAATATATAAATTTTTCTAAGGAAAAAAAATACGTTTAGGTATTTGGAACTTGGGAGAGCTCGTTTGCAAATAATTTTAGTTTTTTTAGTAGTAACTAAATAAAAATCCATTTTAAATTTCAAGTAAATCAGACCAGTAGTTGTCGAGATACTCGTAGTAGTTTGCGGAGAGAGATTTTCTTAGTACAATTGAAAAATAGAATATATATTTTAAGATTAAGAGTCTTGCAGAAGTCTTGCGAGATTCTTGCGCAACACCAAGACCGAGTCCAAGACCACCTATTTTAAAGCAAGACCAAGACTAAGTCTTGCTTTGGGCAACACTATTTCCTACCTAGAACATAGAATCCTGGTCCTCACAGGTATAGTGGTGTACATACAACACTATGTAAGAAAAGTGTATTTTTTATTTCTTCACAAAATAAATCTGTAAAATTCATTCAATTTATTCATTAAGAAACTTTGCTTCCATTAAAAGGTTGTTGAGCTTTGTATTCTTTTCGCTTGCACACTCGCAACAATTCCAAAGATTTTTAGTCCGGGGTGTTCTTATAAGAAATGTATTTAATCAGTTTTCTAGGAAATAAAATTGAAGACATTATAAACATCTAAAGACGGTCATAATGATACTTATGGTTATAATGTTCCAGGTGGGGTCATTCCAGTTGTTTGTGGAAGGTTACAAAGATGCCGACTACTGGCTGCGGAGATTCGAGCAGGACCCTCCCCCGCAGGCCACCATGGACAAGTCAGTATATTATCCGCCTTCTGAAACCTCCGAGACCTGCTCAAAACTATTGTCACAACCGCTGCTAAAGATAGGCCTTATTTTGACAGCGAACATATTTCTGAAGATTTTACTGTTCAGAATGCTTTTGTTGGACGCAAGGTGCGATTTTAAACTTGTCTCTTTTTGTTTGTGTTGTTTGTATGTCATGATCAAATTAAGAAAACATGAAAGAGACAACATGATCTTAAGTTTGTCATAGATCTTGAGATCTATTAATTAATATGGACCCTAGTTACAACATTGCTAATAGCCAAAAAAGTCTTTTAAAAAGTTCGACTTTGATTGGATCGGTTTTTTAGAAAGTTTGGTTTGGGTCGTATTGTATGCGTGACAAATAACGTCTACATTACCAGACTGTCCTATTATCACTGTCAGGGAGTCTTTTCCGATAAAATGTTACAATTTAGGACCCACCTTTATGTTACAGGTTTACTATGACAATAATTGTATTTATTGTAGATTTCAGTTGGAATTCGAGCGTCTAGTTGTTCTGGACTACATCATCCGGAATACTGACCGGGGGAACGACAACTGGCTCATCAAATACGACCCTCCTGGGGACAGCGATCTTGGAGAAACAAGCGTAAGGAAATTGAACTTACCATTCTGTGGGAATACAAAATTTATAAATTTATCTGTTTTTTTTGTTTAATAATGTGATATATTTCCAGGAGATCCACATAGCGGCCATTGACAATGGTCTGGCGTTTCCCTTCAAGCACCCGGACTCCTGGAGAGCCTACCCGTACCACTGGGCCTGGCTGCCTCAGGCCAAACTACCCTTCACACAACACACCAAGTCAGTATTACTCACAAATTACCCTTCGCACAACACACCAAGTCAGTATTACTCACAAATTACCCTTCACACAACACACCAAGTCAGTATTACTCACAAATTACCCTTCACACAACACACCAAGTCAGTATTACTCACAAACTACCCTTCACACCACACACCAAGTCAGTATTACTCACAAATTACCCTTCACACAACACACCAAGTCAGTATTACTCACAAACTACCCTTCACACAACACACCAAGTCAGTATTACTCACAAACTACCCTTCACACAACACACCAAGTCAGTATTACTCACAAACTACCCTTCACACAACACACCAAGTCAGTATTACTCACAAATTACCCTTCACACAACACACCAAGTCAGTATTACTCACAAACTACCCTTCACACAACACACCAAGTCAGTATTACTCACAAACTACCCTTCACACAACACACCAAGTCAGTACTACTCACAAATTACCCTTCACACAACACACCAAGTCAGTATTACTCACAAATTACCCTTCACACAACACACCAAGTCAGTATTACTCACAAACTACCCTTCACACAACACACCAAGTCAGTATTACTCACAAACTACCCTTCACACAACACACCAAGTCAGTATTACTCACAAACTACCCTTCACACAACACACCAAGTCAGTATTACTCACAAACCACCCTTCACACAACACACCAAGTCAGTATTACTCACAAACTACCCTTCACACAACACACCAAGTCAGTATTACTCACAAACTACCCTTCACACAACACACCAAGTCAGTACTACTCACAAATTACCCTTCACACAACACACCACGTGTTGGTGACTATTCCATTTTTTTTTATTCCATATTCGATATTTCGAAGGTTTTTTAGCTGAACAAGATAACTGTACAATATGTTATTATTATAATTTTAACGGGTCCTTACGCGATTTACCTTAGAGACATATTTCTCCCGACGTTTTATAACAAGAATTAACGAGAATTATCAATTATAACATTTAAAACATTAAAAAAAAATTATAGCATATTTTTTCTTTTATATTAATTTAAGTGAAGAGAGAATTGCGAGCTGAGCTGTTACCTAGTAAGGGATATATTGGTAGGATAAAAATAATACCAGAGTACAAACAAAAAAAATTAGCATTTATTTTACAAGTTATCTTATCTAAAAAAAAAAAAACAGTTATTAATTTGTTCTGCACTCTTAAGGAGTGCAGCTTTCAACAGCTTAGGAGTGGAATGTGCTTCCAGAGAGTAGGTGAGAAGGTGTGGTGTGAGAAGAGGTGTGTATGTGTGTGTGAGTTGCACTGCCAGCGCTTCAGGTTTAACCATTGAAGGTCCCTTTCACGTTGGCAGGATCCTTTTTCTGGCTCTTACAGAATCCCTGGATCAAGTACACGGGAATGGTGACAAGTGTATTCTAAAGCCGTCACCACACGGCGAGAAGCACAAACCAGACAGCAGGCTACTGCTGTGAGTAGGTAATCTGCAGAGGGCAGAGAGTACCGTTACCCAACCAGTAGTTTAAACAAGTTAAATTAAGCTATACAATATATATTTAAGAGAGATTAGTTAAGTAAGTGGGTAGGTAGTTTTGGAAATCAGTCTTTCCGATTATAGGTTTTCTTAAATTTTTACAGTCGTGTGAGCACAAGCAGAGAGGGTTCGGTCGTGGATTGGTGCTTTTAATCCTCCACACAGCAGTCTCTCACAGCATAGTTCCGAGAACTATCACACAGGTTAGATAGGTGGGCGCCATGCACTTTGTGGTTAAGATTTAGTAGCGCAGATCGTTAAAATGCAAAACGCGATCTGGCCTTTAAAGAAAAACTAGTAGTTGTGTTTTAGGTATAAGATAGGATACACCTGGGATGTAGCGGCTGTGTTGAACGCGGCGGAACCGTGAGGGCAGCAGACCCTCGGCAGGGCTCCTGACGCTTCCCTGGCTCAGGATGTGTGACGTGTGTCGTACCTCTAACGGAGCAGTCTGTGCAAAAGAATTGCACATTAGGATTTTGTCCGAAAGCACACAAAAGGGTTGCACTAATTGTGAACTGATAAAAAAAACTCACCGATGAGGTCTAGTAGAAGTTCGCGGAGTACTTTTAGAAATTAGTAGCTTTGTGGAAGGTCACGCGCAACACGAGGTGTGGATGGTTCAGTCGCCAAGCAGCGCATCCGCGTGTCAGTTCTTCAGGTGAAGTTTTCGGAGAGGATGTTAAATTTCGCGTGTCACCTTTTATAGGCAACTTTCTATGTCCCTACCCACGAGTTAAAAATTGAAAGAATACAAAAAAAAATCACTACTTCCTTCCCGATGCAAAATCTTGTCTAATAACGTCAAATGTCAGACTGACGTTTTGTATTTAATTAGAAGCTGAGACGTTGGCGATGACGTCCCTAAGTCCTAAGTAGCGCCACAGTTTTTGAGGCGTTACAGTTTCAGCCAAGTTGCATTGGCCGTGGTCACGGGTCGACTGTGCAACTTGGCTGAAACGTCGGGAGAAATATGTCTCTAAGGTAAATCGCGTAAAGACCCGTTAAAATTATAAAAATCTATTATGAATGTGCGCGAAAGTTTAAAAAGTTTAATATGTTATTATTCCATAAATTCAAGGTCGCTCAGCGAGCCATGGAAAGAGCTATACTTGGTATATCTCTAATGGATAGAATTCGAAACGTTGATATTCGTCAGAGAACCAAGTTACTGACATAGCTTTTATAATTAGCAAGCTGAAGTGGCAATGGGCCGGACACATCTGCCGCAGAACCGACGACCGATGCGGGAATCGGGTTCTGGAGTGAAGACCACGCACGGGACGACGCAGAGTGGGCCGGACACATCTGCCACAGAACCGACGACCGATGCGGGAATCGGGTTCTGGAGTGGAGACCACGCACGGGACGACGCAGAGTGGGCCGGACATATCTGCCGCAGAACCGACGACCGATGCGGGAATCGGGTTCTGGAGTGGAGACCACGCACGGGACGACGCAGAGTGGGCCGGACACATCTGCCGCAGAACCGACGACCGATGCGGGAATCGGGTTCTGGAGTGGAGACCACGCACGGGACGACGCAGAGTGGGCCGGACACATCTGCCGCAGAACCGACGACCGATGCGGGAATCGGGTTCTGGAGTGGAGACCACGCACGGGACGACGCAGAGTGGGCCGGACACATCTGCCGCAGAACCGACGACCGATGCGGGAATCGGGTTCTGGAGTGGAGACCACGCACGGGACGACGCAGAGTGGGCCGGACACATCTGCCGCAGAACCGACGACCGATGCGGGAATCGGGTTCTGGAGTGGAGACCACGCACGGGACGACGCAGAGTGGGCCGGACACATCTGCCGCAGAACCGACGACCGATGCGGGAATCGGGTTCTGGAGTGGAGACCACGTACGGGACGACGCAGAATGGGGCGACCCCCCGCCAGATGGACAGATGACCTAAAGAAGGTCGCTGGTGGGGGTTGGATGAGGGTAGCGAAAGATCGCGTTAAGTGGCGAGCCTGGGGGAGGCCTATATCCAGCAGTGGAGAGATGATGATGTATCACCTAGTTTATCCAGTTTATAGGGAGTGCTGGAAGAAGTGTTAACACTTCTGTAATTATATGATAAAATATTTGAAACAATTGCTGAAGCTATTCTGTGCAGTTTGTATTCACCAATACACCGGCCTGTAAAGTTGTTAAGTAATTGTGTATTTTTAAGCATAGACCGACTAATTGAACTTGGGTGTACAACGCTAAATGTGTTAAAGCCAAAATTATATTTGTCTGCCATGTTGTGTCCATAACCTGCGAGAATAATATCGACTTCATACAATTGGTGTGGTGAGATCAGTGAGCCGCATTGTGTGACACCTCTGGTTTAACCCGATACGACACAATACAAGTTATAAATGTAAAAAAATAGCTGGTATACCCCACATTTTAAAATCAAAATCATATTGACAGTACTGTTTTTTATTAACAAGTTAATAAAAAAAACTAAGAGTTCTTCGCGCCATTTTGCGTGGACATGTCAAGTGCAAGTTTTTGTTTTGTAAATTAGTTTACTGTGGATATTATTGGTCAAAAATAGTGTTGTTTGGTTTAATAATGTGCTACAATGTGAATAATTATGAAAAACGATAAATTGGACGTTAAATATGGGGCACAAGTTGCAGTTAATTTTTTGCGGTTTTCCCGCACTGTCAACTCCCATATTTTACTCGGCGTGTTTGAGCTATGATGCCGCGAGTGACTCCAAGAAAAGCATCAAATTCTGCAGCATCTGGAATTTGATGATGACCTCATTAACTCATAAATAAATAAAGATATATTACGTCAGACTTGGCTGTATGGCCGACCCTTTGCCTTCCCTATCATCTCATTCATCATTCATCGGAACCAAAAAAAAAATTTAAAAAACTAACATTACATATACAAAAAGGTCCCATAATGGCATCCGTGTTGAGTACAGCAACTGCTTTTGACAGCTCTTCGGTCTAAAACGATCATGCAGCACTTCTGGCATGTTCTTTGAAGCCAGAGTAAACACATTCGATGCTATTATGAGACAAAGAGTTGCGTCATTCCCTGGCCGTCTTCGCAAATCTGATACAAGATCATACAAAATCTGTATGACATGTTGCTCCCGACGGCAATGTACAGGTATTGGGTAGAACTGGCCGCATAGTGTACTGCGTATGGGTTTTACTTGGCGCTGCGCTGTGCGGTCGTTATGATAGGCTGTGACGCTGTGTATAAACATACATATATTATAGTTAAATTTAAGCACCTTTATTTGTAAGGTATAATATTTTTTTAATATGAATCCTAGTGGCTTGAAATAAACGAATTTATTATTATTATTATTATATTGTGTAACAACTGATAGTGTCAATCCTAATAATACTAAGTGAATAAAAAGCGTGTTTGTTTTAGAAACGCGATCCTCCCGCTGCTGTCAGACATGAATTTTGTACAAGAACTATGTGACGAGCTACATTTATTGTTTAGGGTAAGTCTTTAGAACTCTTAAAAGAACTAAAAATTCTTAATGAGTTTATTCGCAGCATTTTAGGGTACTAATTAAATTAATTTTGTGTGATATTTAGCAAGACAAAGGTTTCGATCGCCATCTATTCGAGAAACAGATGTCCGTGACTCGCGGTCAGCTCCTCAACCTCACGCAGGCTCTCAAGGACAACAAGACGCCAGTCCAGCTCGTACAGATGCCCGCAGTCATCGTGGAGAGGTAAGGAAGGTTTAAGTTGAGAGATGTAAGGTTCAAGTTGAGGAATGTAAGGTTCAAGTTGAGGAATGTAAGGTTCAAGTTGAGGGATGTAAGATTTAAGTTTTAGAATGTAAGGTTGATGTTGAGGAATGTAAGGGTCAATTAATGTTTTGTTCACTGTGTTAATTTTGTAGGAAACATAAATTAGCAATAAAATGATTTGTTTTCCAGATCTAAGAGTGGGTCTAGTTCGAGTCGTTTCTTTGACTCGTTCCAGCAGAGATTCCAACACAAGTCACCCTTCTTCTCCTGGTGGTGAACGTGAGGTGAGTCAGGGGAGTAACCCAACTTAGGGCCACTCCGTCTACTTAAGTAACTACAATTTTTGTATATAAGTTGCGACTTTCCAGCTGTATATGGTACATGTTGTATAGCATATGTCCGTCCGTATGTCAGGGTTCAACATTTCTGGCTAATTTCATTAAAATTTGTCCAGTGTTATACATATAAATAATAAATAAATAAATAATAAATATTTCCAGACAGGTCACACAGCGCCATCTAGTTTCCGTGGTAAGCTACGAGGCTTGTGTTACGGAAACTAGATGGTTGATAAACTACATATTATACTTTTTTTTTTTTGTAAATATATACATATTATACATATAAACACCCAGACCGAGACAAATTATACAATGTACAACTTGCCCCCGGTGGGAATCGAACCCACGACCTCCCGAGTTCACGGCAACGTTTGTTACCACTAGACCACGGAGGCGGAATATGAATGTATGACAAACATACATTAATTAATACAAACAAAGCTTTCTAAATTCCGCTGTATGAGATGCCGAACCGGCCTTTTTAGATGTAGAGGAAAGGAAATGTGGCAAGCGGCAAAGGTATTATTACCATATATTAGATATTATTATTACCATGACAACGCCCTTTTACAGCAGCATCTATTGGTGTAGGTAGTACTTATCTGGTAACGACGAAGGCTGTTCTTTGCTGATATTCATTCGCTATCATGATTAGTAAAATAATTAATTTGTTATCTAACGTAACCGAGTGTACCAAATGTATGAAATGATTATTTAAATTAATAAATATTATTGTGTCCCGACCAGGAATCGAACCCGTTACCTCCAAGTTTAAATCCTCGGACTTAACCACTAGACCACAGAGGCAGTATTATATAATATAATATTATTTATATAAAATATTAATTCTAGTTTTATTATTTCCAGTGCAGAGCTGCAGGTGTGACCACGTAAAGTCTGGCGAATGAAAGCGCGCACTTTATACTTCAACAACATTCCATTTGTGAAGTTTCCTCTCAAATCCGAAATGAATTGTGCACGCTTTTATACGTCAGACTTCAACTATATTACAGGATGTTTGGATAATTAGGAAAACATATTCTATAATATCAGTTATTATATGAATGGAGCGGGTGGTACTTGGGATCGATAATTACGGTTACGAAATAGTATACAGGCAGCTATAATATTTCTATTTGTTTATTTTACTTTTGACATATCCTTAAAACATATTAAATAAATTATTATAGCATCTGTTAATTTAAGTATCTTTTATATCATGTTTGCGTTGTTTTTGATTCCAGTTTTTTTTCCATAGTATTTGTGTTTAACTTCTATTATGTATAAAAATATTTGTGTCTCCCAATGTCTTCTTATTGTTATTAATTTATTACACAGATGTTGAAACTTGTCACGTGCCGGCAAGCCTTCAAAGGGGGCCCCTTAGCGGTTCATATTATTTATTAGTTTTAAATTTAGTATCGTACAATGTACAATTGCGGCAGTGACAATTTTGTTCATCTGTAATATTGTTTGTGATGATGACTGTTTGTAGCCTAAATAAATAATATAACCTATAGAATATAAAAATGTATACAGTGGTGTACTTTTGAGAAATGTAGTCTTATTTTGGATAAATTTTGAAGATATATTAATCATATAATTAGGTATATAAAAGTCAAAATATGTCCAAAATGTTCATCAAATGATTTGCTAGAAAGTTGATAGACTACATTTCTCAATGTACCCTCAAATTTGAAAATCTTTGCTTAATTGGATTGTGCGAGCGAGAGGGAAAATACGTTAGACATTAATTTTTTTTTTTTCTTAATAGTTAAATATGATTATCTACTTATCCAAACACGCTGTATACTTATTAATTTAGTTAGCTATAATATAATAAAAGGAAACTATGAGATACTTATTTAAATGTTAATTCACTTATTTAGTCAATTTATAGTTACCGGCAGATAAATAGAGCGCTGGATAGTTGTGGGCGGAACCAATTCGCGCATCGGTACAGTCAAAGACATTTTTTTTATTAATATAATAGTACAAATATATTTTTTAAATAACACAGTTTCATGCATTTATTTCCATATCAACTTCCCTTTTCATTGAATAATATAATGTTTTGAATAAAAACGAATAGTTGATTTTTTGGCCGGCATAATGGTAAAGAGTGATGTCGGTAGTCAGTGGCTTCAGTTACTCCCATTCTTGGACCTCGCGTATCGCTTACGTGCTCAGTATAAAGAAAGGTGTCAAAACAGAAATTACTAACCGAGACGATTAATAAAACTTTATAACAAGGCCGAAATACATGTCTTCGTGACTGTACTTTATAAGGGGGCGGGACTTCAGGAACCAAAACTTACCATCATCATCAGCCTGTGTCTGTCCACTGCTGGATAGAGGCCTCCCCAAGAGAAGCAATTTCACACGATCTCCTGCCACCCTCATCCATCCCCCACCAGCCTCAAGTCGTCTATTGGGGGGTCTTACTCTGCGTCTTCCAAACGTGGTCTCCACTCCGGCACGTTGTGCGACAGATGTATCTGGCCCATTACCACCTCAGTTTGCTAATTTCGCTATGTCGGGTAGTTTGTTCTCTGACGGATGTCCACGTTTCGGACCTTATCCCTTAAAGAACTACCAAATCTTAACTTCTGCGCAATTTCCGGCCAGCGCTCTTTTTATCTGCCGGTAACCATACCAGTTTTATACAGGCTGTTTTTTTCAAGTGGACGTGAATACCTAGACTTTGTAAACTACGAGGAATTGCTGAAAATAGTCTTTTCATTATTTTATTCTTATTGACTCTAAATAGTGTAATAATCCGGGGACAGCGGACTCGGCATTTCGTTATTCAATCAGACCAAATCGCGTGGCCACTTTTTAAAATTTGTTCACCATTGTCAAAAACGTATATTGTTTTTTAAACGACATCACAGCTTTGGATTACGTCTACGTCCATTCAATTTATTTTGCGTTACGCCGCCGCATAATGTTTTTGAAAATGGCATCGCCAAGTGACCCAATATATTTGATGACCCAGAATGTTTTGTTTTTTTACAAAGTGTTGATACAATAATATTTGTTTAAAAAAAACAATATATTTCAGCTTTGTCTTAAAAATAATCAGCCCCGAGACTCCTTTCAATAAATTTAGATATTTATTTCTTTAAAAACTTTATTATTTAATTCATAATAGCGTATGTAATGCTGCTTTACATTATCTTACCATCATTGGTTGATTCAGGACAAGAAATGGAAGTTTAGGAAAAATACAAATAAATTAAAACACTTATTAAAAGTACTTATGACTAGCTAACTTAAATATATAGTAAACATCACAAGAATAATAATACTTAAACTACATAAATATAATAATAATATAATACTTACATACACTACATAAACGGGCAATATATACTTATATACACAATAATACACGAACTATATTTATTTATTAGGGTCGCCAACAGTGTCAGCAATACATACATTCATTTTCACTCACAACTAAGACAGAAACCAGATGCTGCACCAATTACAGGCAACCACCACATGCTATTAAAGTAAACATTAATTGGGCCTTTGAGTAGCCAAAATAAAAACAATATAATTACAATAATAATTGAGTAAATGTAAGTAAAACTACAAGGTCAATCAAATTTGGTCAAACAGCAGTTCAGTTTACAGTCCCAGCCAGTAGCCCTATTCTGTTACTTAAGCGCCAACGTTATATAGTGGAATCCCTTAAATAACGAAACTGTCAGTGGAAAACGCTAATAAAATTGGTATTGTCGTATGAAGGTTTCCACTACAGATGACAGCAAAATAACGTTGCGATGCGTTCATTAAAAAAAAAAATTTTAGTATTTGCCATATTTTTGATGTATCACCTAATGTGTGATATAAAACTATGGTTAATGTAAATATATAATCTTAGTTAATTAATATAAATGTTGTTAACTTTAATATACATTCGCGGCGGACAATTTAAGTATTTAATTCACGTTTTCCCAATGATTTTGAAGTTGCAACCCCATTCCATTGAAATAGTGGGAAACGCTATTTTGACGTAAGAAATGAAATAATTTATTTGTCAGAAATATGGTAGGTACAGGGCTGTAAATTATTATTATATGTTATATCACATGCTTCGCTATTTCTAGCATACAAATATTTATTTAGTCACATGACTTTGTCGAGCTTAGTGTCTAGGTATTCTTTTGTCGAATAAAAACATTTATTAACCAGCATTTGTTTGACTCTTAATTTGAACAGTTTTAGTGGCAGCTCCCTTATAGTAACTGAAAGCTTATTAAATATCTTTGTTGCCATTGCATAACAATTTCGGCTATGATAGAAAAAACTCGGGCTAAAAGTGGTACGGAATTCACTATTTTGACAATCTAACATTTGCGACTAAGTAACAGAATATTAGTGACAATATATTGCGCCTTAAATCATGCAAAGAATTATTAAATATGTCTAGACTGTCATTCTTATTTTTTCGTGAAAATCTGTTGTATTGACGACATGTACGGTTTAGTAATGAGTGGTTGGATTTAGATTGTCGTAGAATGAATAGATCATATTTGCCAACCCTTGGCAGCCTTCCTTGTAGTTTAAAAAGTATCCTGCTGGAATAAATCAACCTGTATATTTGTAAATATATCTAGTTTGTATGTATCCCTGTTTGTCAATAACTCGAAAGATAACCTCAAAATTTTAGTCTACATTCAATTTATAGTGGCCATATTTGTATATGGATTTTATCAAGTTTAATTTTGTCACATGTCACATGTTGTGTCTTAGATAAAATTCAGATACAAATACAATACCTAATCTCAGATTAACCTACATTTATCAATAATCCTATTTAATTAATTGTAAAAACAATCGATACTTATACGTCAAAATGAAGTATATGTAATCGTAACGATCAAAGTTAAATATGGCGGTTTTATTTTGAACGTCAGCTGTAATCTTGTATAATCGATGGTATTTTTAACTTCAATTGTTACATTTACGGTTCGTTGTGGTACAACCTAGCTTTAAAAAAATATAACTGGTAACTCAATTAAACCGCAATCGTTAAATTGTTAAAACAATGGAGTACTGTCAGTTTTAAATGTATCATCACAACCGTATCCCTTGAGCGGTGGTCAGAAACCACGCCTTTTTTTTAAAATAAATTTTAAGCACATTTAGTCAACTTTACTATAGGCACATCATGACAAGTGGCAAGCTCACGGATGTCTCTAGCGTACCGAACTAGAGGAATATCAAAATAAATAATTAAAAGTATGACGACCAGCAATCGTACCCGGCACTTCCGCGAGTATATCCACGGACTTAACCGCTGGAAAGAATTCAAATAGAGGAAAATCATTATTAATGTTTTTGCTATTTTACTCTGTGTAAAATAATTTATATGAATGTGAAAATATCTGCAAAACGTCGCGTCATTTTATTTCCAAGAAAGTTGATGACTATATTTCTCAAACGTACATTCAGACTTGAAAAATCTTTAAAAATATTGGATTGTGCGAGCGAGAGGGCGTTTTAAAATGTGAAGGAATATGCAGCTGTAAAGGGGCTTTTTCCTATTTTATTTTGTTTATTTTTGTATTATATAATGTGCTTTTATCAGACATACTTTAGTTAATTATAAACTTTGGCTGGTAAAGCTGTGATTACGTGTAATTTAAAAGCGAGTCTAGTTTTAGTACCTATTGATTAATAGTAACCTAATAATTCATAGATTACATTAACTTACATTACATAGATTACATTAACTTTAAAATAAGTTAGAACACTATAGAAGGAGTGCCGCAGCTATCAGGAAATTAAAATGTGTATTCGAAATTCTAGGGATCTTAAATAACATCCCCCCCACCTTCACGTGTGGTACCTACCTATGTGATAGATACCTAATTTCGGCATTAATTAAAATAGCATGTCTATAAGGTTAATCGCGTGAAGACCCGTTTAATTATGAAAAACAACTATGCAAAAGATAACCAAACATAAATTTATTTATTTTAAAACTTTGATGCACAAAGTACAAAAGGTGGACTTAATGCCCGTAGACATTTTCTGACAGACAAACCTTTAGGGACTAATTAGAACAACTGTAGGTGCAATGAAAGTATAAGTGACACAACAAATATTAATTCCTTCATTTGTTTATTAACGTTTTATTTATTTCATACAAAACCATAAATTAAATAAACTACTACAACAAAATCTAAATTTAAACATATAAGTAAAATAAAATTTTAATACTTACAAAAAAAAATAGCTCCTCCAAATCGCTGTCTTGTGGCATGGTGCCCAATATACTAGAAGCATTTCCCCTTTGAATACTTAATTACTTAATTTTTGTGAGAAAACCCTATTGTCACCAGAGACATCAATGAGCCTTGGAACAATTTCTTTATAGAATGCTTTCAGTTTCGATCCCCACGGGCCAAACGTTTCTACAACAAATACTTAGATAATAAACTTATTTATATATAATATACTAAATACTAATACATACACAATAATAAAAAAAGTAAAGTAAAGTATCATCACGACCGTTTCCCTTTCGAGGTGGTCAGAAACCACGCTTATAAAGAAGCTGATTCACATTTAGCCAACTTTACTATAGGCCAGCGTACCAAACTCGAGAAATATCACAATTAAATTAAATATTAATTAAATATTTTTTTATATACATTAATAATGATTTTTGTGTCCCGACCAGGAATCGAACCGGGTATCTCCGAGTCTAAATTAACCGCTAGACCACGGAGGTAGTATAAACATACATATATACAACTTACAAATTTTGTTAGCTATTTAAAAAATGTGAGTAGACCAGTTTTTTAAATGATGATCTGGTAGATGCCTGCCTTATGGTAATAGGTAGATTGTTCCACAGATAAATCTATGTGTTACAATAATATAACACCAAAACTAATTTTATTTGACGTTTGCTAGTTAAGAGGTAATTTGATGCGGGTTTTTGAACAATTTTATTATAGAAGTAGCTCTAGTTTTCTTACAGCTACTTTATAGTTCTTAATAATTCTTCCTATCTACTCGTGAAGGTATACAAATTATATTTTTGTTTTGTATCTATTATACGTTACTTAATTGTTCATATACCTACCTCGACTACCGCGCCTAAGGATATCAAACGTTTTTGTTAGATATAAGGCTAGCTCGGCACTTGTTGTCCCAATCACAATATCAAACTGACACGTTTGATATTTTTACCTAATACTTTATTTTTTTTAAGAAAGTTCCTAATTTTCTTATTACACTAAAAATCTAGCTAGCTAGCTAAATTCTGTTTGACGCTCTGAACGGCCTCAATACGAGTAGTTCGTGCACTCATCTAGCTTAATTATTTCCATTGTATTACCCAACGTAAGATAGTTCGCTAGTGCAGTATGAAAACGACAACGCACGAATTTGCGAAGGGGGTTTTGTAGAAGTCCCTAAAAGATTTTTTTTACTATTTATATGAGATATTGTAGACCCCAAGGATCTTACAGTTATCATTAAGCCCTTTAATTTACAAAATATTTTTGTCGTGTTGAAAGGGTTATAAGTGACATCTGGAATTTTGTGTAAAAAAACACTTAACTATCCATGTTTTTCCCTTTGAGTATTATCCCGCATTTTGCCTGGATGTCAAGTGTTTCCCCGAATTCTAAGACATTACCTCAACGGCTCCTCCACTAAACATTTCTTTCCAGCTGTCAAACGAAAATTAAGTCTCTAATTGAGATTAAAATTAAGAATAGCGTCTAATGTACCAAAGGTTAAGGCTGACCTTCAAAATAAAATAGTTTTTAGCTTTAGGTAATCGTAACTATTACAGAAACTTAATTTTCGTTTGACAGCTGGAAGGAAATGTTGAGTGGAGGCGTTGAGGAAACGTCTTAAAGTACGGGGGTTAGTTTTTTGTTTTGTAAATTATTTTACTGTGGATATTGTTAGTCAAAAGTGGTGTTGTTTTGTTTAATAATGTGCTACTGTTTAATATGTGAATAATTATAGAAAACAAAAAGGCTTCACCATATGTATATGGCGCAGAAGTATTCCCGCGCTCACACCATGAATTATTTAGACGTAGGTACCGGGTACGATTCCCGGTCGGGACATAATCATTTATTTGTGATATTTCTCGAGTTTGGTACGTTAGAGACATCGACGAGATTGCCACTTGTCATGATGGGCTGGCAGTAAAGTTGGCTAAATGTGAATCCGTTTCTTGAGAAAGTGTGGTTTCTGACCACCCCGGAAGGGGGGATGTAAAAAAATGAAATGAAAAATAGCTGCCATAGGAACTTTCTTAGAAAAATCTAAGTGCAGTGTAAACTCCATGTAACGTCACTCGATTTAACGACAAACTCCCTAAAGCGTCGAAATCAATTGGCTTTGGTTGGTTTGGCTTGTCTTCCAATTCTGATTTTTCTTTTCTCCATTTAACAACTCTCTATAACACCATACAATGCACAGTCCCTTCAGTGTCGTTATATAGAGTTCACACTGTATTTTCACTTTGTTGTAACTGTAATATAGACTCATAGACGTTTCTCTAAACTTCACATATTTCTTCTAGTAAATTGACTGAAGATATTAAAACTAGCCCAGTTGTAGTCAGACGTTATACTAAATTATGTTTCTGATGTTATTTGTGATACCCTAATTTGTCGATCATTACTAATGATAAATCATTGACTTTATATCGGTCTAAAAGAGCGAAATCTCCTTTTGTAGTCGGATATAGAAAGATACGCTAACAAACAACGGTGATGGGTTGCGATGGGTATATTAAAACGTATTTATTTCACGTGTTGCTCATACGAGTAACGCAAATTTTGGGAATAATGTCAAACTTAAAAACATCTTAGTTTTTTTTAAATTTGATTTATCCAAGGTGATACTTTGCGAAATTTTGTATAGCACAATGGGGTGTATCAGGCAAAGCTTTTTGTAGATGTCGCTAGCGGCAATGGTACCTTGTTTTACACCTATTCGCATAAATTTTTAATGTTTTGGTAGTTTTTTATTTTTATAACAGTAAAATGTATTTTAAATTAACGTTACCTACCTTAAAAGACGAATTAAAAAAGCACACACACCGTCTTCAAAAAGACAAAAGGTTATATTAATAGAACGGCAATTTCGAGATCACCATATCTTTGATATCGCTTAGAAATCTCGATTTGTACACTTAAAAGCTGCTCACTTCGGCATAATATCCAGAAAATTATAAATTTCGTAATAAATATACAAGTTTTCTATGCAACTGACAGTCATATTAGGTACCATCTATCGTGATAAAAAGTTAAGTGATACACCCCATTGTTCACAGTGAGAAATATTTTGATGGCGCGTATAATTTTAATTGCTTCAACTCTGTTCACATCTTGCCTGTGTCTGCCCTTCTCTTGGAATAAATTAATAATTAATGCAGCTTTATCTATCGAAATTAGTCTGAAAACATATTTAAGTATTTTTTTAGATATTCCTCGTAGTTTGGACAGTAGCCATCCAAGCCCAATTAAATTTTTTTACATGTAGGTATAGAGCCCTATACTGTTACTTAGTCGCAAACGTTATATGAAGGAATCCGTTAACTATATTGTTATAAGTTCCTTTAAATATTAATACAAGTATCATATTTTCTCTTATTTATTTCCGAATGACAATGACATATAATAACAATCTACACATAATACTTTTTATAAGACAATCATAAAACGTACTATCCAACATATATAAATATCACGCTACTAAGGTTGATATTTGCACGGCCGCTGTCAAGGTCGAGCGCTTATAGAGTTGGGAATAGAATATTTTGTAATTATGACGCAATATCTGACGTCAATAACGAAATCCATTAATAACGTTTAAGACTGAGAAACAGATTAGGGTCACTGAACAGATAAAATACGCTAATTTCATTAAAAAATAGTGGATTTCGCTCTTCTACGGATCTTGGACTACATCATGTTAGTTTTATGAACAAATAATTCAATAAAGTAAATGATTTATCAATACTTTTCGTTATAACTTTGAAACCTGTACCTATATAGTTTGTTTTAGTGAAATGTACAAAAATGAAACACATGTAAATATATTATTATAAATTTATTTCATGTTTATATTGTATGTAGGCATTATTTAATTTGTGAAGATAATATAATCACCATTGCATTTTAATTTAAGCTTTTATTTTTATCCCCTTCGTTATAAGTTACTGAAGAAGACATCACGACATCTTTCCCTACTCTAGGGGCCCGTCATTAATCACGTGAGGCTGGAAAGGGGGGGAAGGGGTTCGGCAAAAATCACGAAATATCACAAGGGAGGAGGAGGTACACCCCTAAATAAAAAAAATATAATAAAAAATATCACGTATATTTATTTTTTCGTCAAAAGCGCGATTTCTAAACCAAAAAGCGGCGTGTAGTGTGACCTTGACTCGCCGTGATGTGATTGAATGATGACGCCGAGTGGCTTGATGAAACCAACGTTGAACTTCAACAAAGCACAGTACCAAGAACTGACTTGCAAGATGCTTATCCAGTTGGTGTTGAAGAAAGTCTTACTAATCCGTGGTCCGAGGACAATGTACATTCAATATGTTTATGTCTAGCACAATATGTTTTTCGAAAGATATTTCTATAATATTTTTATGCCAGTCAAAGACAACCTGCAACCTTTCTGTCAAGACATTTTTATCATGATCCTTAATTGAGTATACTTTAAACCTGTATTATATACATATATATATACACGTTTAAGGATAATAGTATAAAAATAAATAAGATTCTTTGTAGGTACTAAATATACACGTGCTATGGGGGGGGGGGGTAGTCTTCAATCTCACCAGAGGGGGGAGGGGGGAGAAGGTTAAAAATGCTTAAAAAACATCACGTGATTAATGGACGGCCTCTTAAACCTAATTCAATAATCTTAGTGAAAATTTGTGACCAGATCATAACTCGTTCTACACAGAAGCGGTTTAAGATGCCCTTTCCAGTAACTTATTGGTCCTACACATCAGATTTTAAGAGAGTTGTGCAAGCTTTGCATCCCTCTCGCTCGCACAATCCAACATGTTCAAAGATTTTTCAAGTCTAAGTGTACTTTTGAGAAATGTACTCGATCAGCTTTTTGAGAAATTAAGTTTAATACTGAGAAAAATTACAATAATATTTATATCGAAACAATTTTTAAATAATATTATAAATTTGGAATGTGCGAGAGAGACGGATTCTAATTCAACGTTCTTAAGATAGCCTAATGTAAATGTTAATTCAGAATTATATCGTAATAAAAACATGTGACTTTTAAATTTACCAAAAAATAATATTGAGTTTTAAATAAATAATAATAATAAAGAATATAAAAAAAAAAATAGTTTATAAAATAACTCAGACAACTGTCTGTATTTTAAATAAATACTGGCCGCAAAAATAGCAATAAAATATCTATACATCATTTTAACAAAAATATTGCACCGCATTTAAGCATTAATAACATATAAAATTAACTTAATTACAATAATTTAATAACACTAATAAAACAATAATAACTTATTATTTCATAATAAACCCAACAAAACTGTAACAAAATACATTTTATCTACTCTCATATCGTAAAATGCGAATTACAAACTTCAAAACGTATTTATATTGACATACTTTATAAACATACTGCTGAAAATTAAAAATAGAATCACATTATAACTTTTACATTACTAAAAAGTTTTGATTCCAATTTTTACTTGTCTATGGCAGAGCCCGCCATAGCGCGTGCGCGGTCATAAGCTAGGTTTTGGCGCCATTTCATTGTTTAGGACTTATGTATTCTGTACCATGGTCATTTAAAAAAAAATAAAAATTAAAATTGGCGCCATTCAATACGTTTTGTTGTATAGCATTTTGTGTGATTTTTTTTATTCTTGGTTAAAATTTTTACCCTTTTAACTTTTATTTAGAAGATTCAATACCAATGTATGAGAGTAGATAAATTAGTGTATGAAACTGCACATAACTAGAAATTAGAACACTCGTGTATAATACCCCTTATTATGCAACAGTTTCATAAACTACTATTATTGATCAAAGCATAATCAATCTTTATCGGTAAAAACAAGTTACATTTCGACTAGTTAACTTAATTTGTGCCTAAAACTGGGTAAATAGAATACAATTCTGATCCTAATAATAAAATAGGTCTAGCAGGCACACGGGTCTAAAATGACAGCCCTACCTACAAAAACATACAGTAAAAAGTATAGTTAAGGACAAAAGTATAGTTGGCTAGTTAAGGACAAACGTAATTGCATTTTGTAATTAATGATATAATGAGCCAGTGTTTTATTTATTTGATCGTGATACGTGAGTCTGCCAGGGCCTCATTTACCTTAACTTTCGCATTATATGTCTGGTTCGTCAAGCTTTCTCGCTCATCCTTTCGACATGCCCGAACCATCGTAGCATGTCTTTCCTTATTTTTGTCCCTATGCTTTCTTGATACCCACCATTCATTACTTTCATGCGTATTCTGACATATCCACGTCTCGCTTCCATACATTAGTGTTGGTACCAACATGACACTATGTATGGCGAGCCGAGCTTTGTCACTGACATTTTAACTGACGTTTAATTTCTGTTATCAACTAGCCAGTTAAAAAATAACTTTTACAATTTTTCTGTAACTGAAGCAACAGTCTCGATCTTTAATAGCGATCGCTTAACGATTTAAGGCAGAATGACGAGCCTCCCAACAGACTAAATGGCGTGGCTACATTCCAAAATCAGTGAGACGCCAGCTTGATAATCTTGTTGAAACAATAATCAATCTTCAGTCATCTAAATAAGACCATTCTGATAGTTCGACTAATACGGCTTCCGTTTGGATGTATGGTCGGTGCCTACCTTTAGTCATAATAATGCCGGAACCATATCGAATTAATTTTCCAAACTAAGGACGCAATTTGAGATCCCGTAAAGTTATCAAATGTTATTGATACATTTACCGTTTAACATTTTGGCTTTTGCTATTAGTGTTGGAAAATAATATTTTATTATTTATTTATTTTATACAATTAAGCTAAACAATACCTAAATACATAAAAAAAGATAAAGTAAGAAAGGGCTAATAACAAGTTTTCACAGAAATAGATGTTGAAACATAAAAACTAAACACTGAGTGGACCACTACAAAAAGAATGGTGAGCTAATAATAATAATATATAATACATATATGAGGCAGAATAAGACAAAATAATAAAAATAGAACACTTATACAGATCGATTTAAGGCTTTGTAAAGTAGTCCTGAGTCTAGCTACGTCGGCCAGCGGCTGGGGTAGTACAAGATGTGTCAATATGTGAGCAATGTTTATTAAAATAATCAGATGTTCTCCAGACGAAAGCATTATGTATATAATTATTAGATACAAACGGGATCTAAAAGGTGACGTGTTTTACAGAGTATACTAAAAGGTATATTTCCTAGAATATCTGGACAGTGGACCTTACCTCTAGGACTCCCATAAGGTATGACATATATTATGGCGTATTGATATACACACACATATTAGGGCATAAAAATTGTTAGTATGAAGCTGCATGAGTTTTAAATGACATAAGTTCTCATATTATAGTATTACCGTCTTTAAAACTAATGATATTGAACAAAAAAAAATTAGTTTTTGTAAGTAGCATTTTTTAAAATATGTTACCGACCGAAGTCGTTAAGATAGCGATCGTTATCAAATATGGTGACTGCAGCCCCTGGTGCAGTAGGTAGCTTGCGCCTTCCTAAAATTTTCACCTGTGTAATATAAGGCAAGTATCCATGTACAGTCGGTAAAATTTAATTTTGACCATCCTCGGCTTTGATACAAAATTGCTCTAAAAAACTGACAATTGGATCTCTACCTACATGCTATTTCCTTCTTTCATTAATATAAGACAAACATATAACACAAACTTCAGATATCGGCTTCACCATAAGCAATTCTTTTCAATATTTTTTACTAAGTCAATCTAACTACAGTGTAAACTCCATGTAACGTCACTCGATTTAACGACAAACTCCCTAAAGCGTCGGAATCAATTGGCTTTGGTTGGTTTAGCTTGTCTCCCATACAATGATTCCATCTCCATTTACCGACTACTCTCTATAACACCATAAAATGCACAGTCCCTTCAGTGTCGTTATATAGAGTTTACACTGTACTCGTATGTATTTTAAAAATTTCCTGGACCGTACTGCCAGAAATAACTGCACACAATCTTTTATTATTAATCTAATTATATTTTTGACTTCATTAATAAAAAAATTGATTTTATCAATTATTTTAATAACGAAGGCATATTTATTAAAAATAATAAGTTTACCAACATTTCTAGCAATCCGTAGATTCACCCCAAATATTGTATTACGTTTGTGGTTAAAATAAAAAGTTAAACTCGTAATAAATAATTTTTTTTTGGTTCTCTTCTCCCGATGGATGATGAATGAGATGATAGGGAAGGCAAAGGGTCTAGCCCATACAGCCAAGTCTGACGTATATATCTTTCTTATTCATGAGTTAATGAGGTCATGATCAAATTCCAGATGCTGCAGAATTTGATGTTTTTCTTGGAGTCACCCACGGCACCATAGCTCAAACACGTCGGGTAAAATATGGGAGTTGACAGCGCGGGAAAACCGCAAAAAATAAACTGCAGCTTGTGCCCCATATTTAAAGTCCAATTTATTGTTTTCCATAATTATTCACATTGTAGCACATTATTAAACAAAACAACACAACTTTTGACTAACAATATCCACAGTAAATTAATTTACAAAACAAGAACTTGCACTTGACATGTCCGCGCAAAATGACGCGAAGGACTCCTCGTAATAAATAAATTGTGACATTTTTACAACTTTGAGATTTTATCGACTGTACATAGGATAAACTAAAGCAATGTTGGCACCCCCCCAATGTTTAGCACACATGATCATAGTATATTTTTACAACTCCTAATTACATCATAAACATGCAGCACTGCCAACGAATATACCTAACTCATGGCGCCAATCATTGTATGGTTTACCCTAACTGCTAAATTAATACAAAGATATGTGATGATGCTATGTGGTGGGCACGGGGGTACCGTGTTGGTGCTTCACCACAGCGATGGCGGCCAGTTCCTTACAAAATTCTTCCATCACAATCAAACTTTCGATCAGCTGATTGTGATCACCACTAGAACAAGTGATACAGTTTATGGGCATATTAAAACGTAATTGACACCAAAATAATATAGCAAATATATGAGCTTTCATCCACTTCAAATCCCGTGAACACGCTGGAGTCGGGACCACAGATTAATCTACTGAAATCCGATAGCCTTGTGTAGCGATTGTTGCTATGTTTGACTTAGTAAAAGTAAAATATCATCACGACCGTTTCCCTTTCGGGATGGTCAGAAACCACGCTCATAAATATGCGGATTCACATTTAGCCAACTTTACTATAGGCCAATGACAAGTGGCAAGCTCGTCGATGTCTCCAGCGTACCAAACTCGAGAAATTTCACAAATAAATTAAATTTTAATTAAATGTAAAATAAAGTAAAAAAGCGCTTAAAGCGACTAGTCAAACACAGGGTGTGTAGTAGCATTTTAAAATGATACCAATGGAATGTATTTTTCCCCACATTCAACATATTAATATATTTTACTTATTTACTTAAAGGCAGACTTAATGCCAATTCTACGAGTATGACAGTCAAACCTTTGGGACAACAAAAGCAATCAAATGATGAAGATATTTTAATTTTGTAATAAAAGTCAATTATATAAAATATTTCTATTTAGTGTTTAGTACATGTAAGACGTCAACTTTAGTTTAATCAACAACAACTAGCATATTATAAAACTTGGAATATTTATAGTATGTACCTAATAATAATATGAGTTGGTTGGTGGTTTTAAATATGACAAAAAACGTAAACACGGGAATCAGCTGCAGAGGGTTGCGATTTTTTTTTAGTAAATCTTTTTGATGTAATCGCTGAAAGAGATACTAAGAAAGTGGAATGTTATGTTTGGATGAAGAGTACTTACATGTCATCATAACAAGGGTCGTCACTCATGAGGCGGTACCTCGTGGTTTCTATCACAGTCTTGTAGTTTTTGACCCTCGGCACTTCGAGTGTCAATCTCTTAGCCAAGTCTTGCAACACTTTGAACAGGGTCTTGGTGGTTTTAGCGACTGGCAACATCGGGTTTAATAGGTACTCGTGTAAGTATGGATGTGGCAACATTGCTAGCTTTGAAAATATTGATGTTAAGTGCAAGTTGACGTGGTAAGGTTGATCTGAAAATAATAAATTATTTTTGTATAATTTTAACGTTATTTGAAAAAAAGGATGCATTTTTTTTTTTTTTAAATGATAATTTTCTGCATAACCTGAGAAGGGACATTTTAATATTATTACTATTTAAATAATACGACTATCTATTGTAACTTATTTAATATCTTTGTGTAAAATTGTACAATATACGCGTTCCGTGCTAACATTTTTTGCATTAACTGTGACAAAAAAGAATTGCCAACTTTAAAAAATATAATTTTAACAGTGGTTAGTTTTTTTACATATGTCAAAACTAAATTGTGCAATTTAATTGTTTGAATTTTTACTTAACAAATAAAAAACCAAAACCGTTCCATTAATGAAGGGTAACAAAGCTAAAAAAAGTAACATAACTTAATTGAACCGGTTCGTGGCGCTGGTTTATTATGTTAGCATGGCTTATAACTGGAACGCCTAAATAAAAATAATAATCAGAGAACGTCAAATATTTTATTAGGTTAACTGTCAGATAAAAAAAAAATGAACAAATATTACTGATATAGATATAAGAAAAATAATAATTATATTAGATTTAATAGTAGCAAAACAAAATAAGAGAACTCACCGGGTAGATTAGACAATAATTTGAAAAGCATGTTAAAGAAAGGTCCTTCATTAAATTCCGGTTCTTGAACTGTTTCGTCCCGACTTCTTCTGACGCACCTCTGAAGGAAGTTGTCTTCATAGTACTGCGGTCTGTCGGATGGGTAGTCGGTTCGGTCCGCTTCCGGCCGACTGTCGCAACTGTGGGTGGACGACGACGTGTCGCAAACGTCAGATAACCACTTGAAATTTGAGGTTATGTCCAACCAAGCCTAAAAATAGCATTATCATTATCTACAGATCCTGGACCTCAGACTGAGCTGATCTGAATTTATCGTCATCATCATTATCGGCCTGCTGGAAGTAGGCCTCCCCTACTACACGTAGTGTTGCCCAATCTTGATCTTGCAGTCTCTTGCAAGACCAAGACTACCCTAGTATTGGTCTCGGTCTTGCGCGAGTCTCGCAAGACTTTTTTTCCAAATTTTGCTCGTGTTTACTTTTTTTGGGGTAAGGTTTTCAATAAATTTTAATTGCGTCGTGTCCGTAATTAAAAAAAAATATTGTTCCTATGGAAAAAAATAACGTTTAGGTATTTGGAACTTGGGAGAGCTCGTTTGCAAATTATTTTATTTTAGTATACCTAAATCTTACCTATACCTAATGCCTCCGAGGTCTAGCGGTTAATTCCGTGGATTTAAACTTGGAGGTACAGGGTTTGATTCCTGGTCGGGACACAATAAATTATTTAATTTATTTGTGATATTTCTAAAGTTTGGTACACGAAAGACATCGCGGAGAGAGATATCCTTAGTACAATTGGAAAATAAAATATATGTTGAGTCAGAGTAAGAGTCTTGCGCAAGACCAAGATTAGGAGTGCCAGACCGAGACCAAGACCACCTATTCTCCCCCCCCCCCTCCCCGCCAGCAACCTTCCGTACACGGTCTCCACTCTAGAACCTGTTTGCCCATCGATCATCTGCAGCAGATTTGTCCGTCCCATATTGCCACTTCAGCCTATTAACTTTGGAAGATATATCAGTTACTTCGGTTCTATGACGAATATCAACATTTCTAATTTTATCCATCAGAGAAATAGCAAGCTCTCTCCATAGCTCGTTGAGCTGAACCACGAGTACTTGTGGAGCTGGGACAGACTTCCGAGGGGTCTTCAGTTGTCACAAATAATAATATATATTTTTCAATAATGTCCTAATTATCGCCGCAGGGAGTAATATTAAGGGGTTACGTTTTATCAAGACGATAGCGGTGCGGTCAGAAACAACGAATTAATTCAGGAACGGGTTTACATTTGGCCAAATTTTTCTATAGGCCCATTATTGCAGAGGAGAGAAATGTAACAAATAATGCGTGTTGATTAAATGTCGAGATATCTAATAAAAAATACTTTTAAAGTGGGTAGTTTTAGATCTATCGACCAATATTACGTTTACGACAAAACGTTAGATTTTGACGCTTGACAGCTGGGATAGATGCTAAATGGCGTGTATGTGGTAACAATTGGGTTTGTTTCGAAATGTTAGTTTCTTTAACATAAATTTAAATTACTCTAAGGATCTGCGGCACATACAATAAGGTGCAGAAAGGAAAAAGTGGAAACAGTGCGGAGAAATTATAGATATAAATTTGTCTCCAGGGAAAGAAAGCGTGGAATAAACTTACACTATCTATTTCACGACACATTATATGATAAGAAACGTACACACTAACACAGAGTGACGCGTAGCTAACGGCAATGAGGATACAGAATGAAATATTAAAATTTTGTCAACTACTAGGGTAGGTATTAAAGAAAGGGACACAAATAAGAAAAGGCATGCTCCGATGGTTAGGGCATGTTGAAAGGATGAGCGAAGAGAGATTAACAAACCAGGTATATAATGAAAAATTTATGGGCCCCGGCAGACCGAGAGTTACCTATCACGATTCAATAAATAAATCAATAGCTTTGTGCATTAAAAAGCCATCGAAACAAAAGGGCATGTACGAAGAGGTTGATAAATGTTGAACAAGCGAAATGACAAATATCCCATTCAAATAAGAGAACACAATGTGTTACCTGGTAGTGTTTATGGGCGTCCTGTATGTACTCCTCGTAGTCTCCCCCCACCGGGTCAGACAAGATGGCGCGCGGCAACAGCAACAAGAAACTGCAAGGACAGGAACAAATAAAACTACAATATACTCCCAAAACATTTAATATACATCTTAAGTCTACTTAAAAACAAAATCACAGGTTTCGATTCTCGGTTTTTGAGATAAATTTGGATTCGTTGTGATTTTAAAACGTCACTTAAACACAGGTGGTTAAACATTGTTTAAGAAATACTTTACTTAGGTATATTTTTGTGACAAGACCGATATGAATTTATAACAAAATCAATAATTACAATATATTTTTAAAATCACAACTTTTTTATGTAATCTATAATTATGGCAAAACAATATTTAAGATTGTATTTTCTATAAATTTTATTATCATAAATATTACAATATATATATTTTTATTATTAGAGATGCGCCGAGTAGTGATTTTACCGAATAACCAAATACCGAATACTGTTCAGTTTAACCTTTACCGAATCGGATATTCGGCCGAATTATTCGATTTACCATTTCATTGTTTTGCCACAGGTTCTAACATAAAATATGTATATAATGTCTCTGTCTCATCTCTATATAGAGACAGAGAGACATATATATATATAGAGAGAGATATGTATATCTCTGTTATAGTGTCTATTATTGTCAATTTGCCACTAAAATGTGTTCATTAAAATTTGAAATGTTGATTTGAGGTTTTAAAATAAACGTTGATTTGATTGCTTTATTTTATTACATGTATTGTCGTTTAGTTCTATACCATGTCATGTAGCCAAGAAAATAGAAATACACGAACCGAATATAATCGGCAACAACCCCGAATAATTCGGCAGAATACAAATAGTGGAAAAGATGCCGAATACGCCGAATACCGAATATCAAACGAATATTCGGCGCATCTCTAATTATTATATATTAATATTACATATTGTTTTGCTTCCCAATATTTTGTAATCTTTGGAGTTAATCTCGCAATTAACTTAATATAAAGTCGGTGGATATAGTCGAAATAAATTTAATTTTCTTGCTATAGCAATAAAGTAGAATGTTACCCTGAGACCAAAGATATACAATGTGTTACAAAATACCCCGTAAAGCCGAAAGGAGGTTAAATGGGGCCTTATAACGAGTACATTCACAATATTTAAAAACCGTAGTAACGCTGTATACATACCCAAAAATATATATATATATATTTACTCTATAATTTTACTGAAATAGGGTTTGCACAAAAGAGAATTAAATATATATATATATATTTTTGGGTATATATATATATTACGCAGACTGGTACAATGGCAGCCGTCGCTGTTTAGTGGGGGGGCTACCATCGATAAATCATTGCTGATACAGTTCGCGAGCACGATTTAAATGGGGTGTATCAGGCAAAGCTTTTTGTGGATGTCGCTAGCGGCAATGGTACCTTGTTTTACACCTATATCGCATAATTTTTCAAATGTTTTTGTAGTTTTTTATTTTTGTAACAGAAAAATGTATTTTAAATTAACGTTACCTATCTTAAAAGACGAATTAAGAAACACCGTCTTTAAGCAGGATAAAGGTTTTATTAATAGAACGGCAATTTTGATATCACCATATCTTTGATTTCGCTTAGAAATGTCGATTTGTACACTTACAAACTGCTCACTTCTGCATAATATCCAGAAAATAATAAATTTCGTAATAAAAATACAAGATTTCTATGCAACTGACAGTTATATTAGATACCATCTATCGTCATAAAAAGTTAGTGATACACTCCATTGCTATCTTCATGGCTTACGCATAACACATATCGTAATATTCCGAGTTAGAAAGCATCGTTATTTTGCAAGAAATATGTTAGAAAAAGAACTCGAAACAGTTGTAGGATATCGATTAGAAGATTTCAAATTGACAACGTATTTTTTTTTTCCAACTTGAATTTTTTTGAAGCCAGTACTTGAGTATAATGACATCCTTGTATAGAGGTAGCAAACATTTATGAATGAAAAGTAGAAAAACTATTAAAGTAGACAATTATTAGGTAAAAAAGGTACGTAGGCCTTTCTGTTAAATAATCTTGGTTCCCAGACATGACAGCTTACTAGGGTTGACAAAAGATAATTAATTATATTTTTTACGGAGTATTTTGTAACACGTTGTATAATATATCAAGTATAAACATAAATTTTAACCTAAATTTAGTCCAAAATAATATTTAATATATGGCCAAAAAATATTAATGGCACTTTAAATCAATAATTATTAACTATCATTTCATCATTACAGCCCCTAGAACACAGCGTCCTAGACCTCCACTGCTGGAGATGGGCCTTCCAGAACATATATCTGGAGAATTTGGCCTACACTCGCCACGCTGCTGGCCAGACGGCTTGGCAAGCAATATTAACTATAGTAAAGGTAAATTAAGTAAAATTTTATAAACTAAAATATATTATATTATCCGAAATTGTAAATGGCTTGTTCATTGTACTGGTCGGTTTTTGATTTGTTGAATATTCTCTTCAACTGTAACTTTTAGCGCCTCTAACCTAAAATATATATTAATTTTATCGTGAACTATTCTTAAATGATTGGGAATTGACAAGATTTTAAGTACATTCGATATGAAATGGGAATTCAAATCTTTGCCATCAATTAGATCAGCAATTTAGATAGCATTGTCAATTAATTATTTCAAATATTAGAAACATTTCATATTTCTATGGGTGTAGTGCATTTGGATTTCTATGGGTTTAGTGCATTTGGATTTCTATGGGTGTGGTGCATTTGGATTTCTATGGGTGTAGTGCATTTGGATTTCTATGGGTGTAGTGCATTTGGATTTCTATGGGTGTAGTGCATTTGGATTTCTATGGGTGTGGTGCATTTGGATTTCTATGGGTTTAGTGCATTTGGATTTCTATGGGTGTGGTGCATTTGGATTTCTATGGGTGTAGTGCATTTGGATTTCTATGGGTGTGGTGAATTTGGATTTCTATGGGTGTAGTGCATTTGGATTACTAATTGTGTAGTATATTTGGATTACTATGTGTGTAGTATATTACCTGTTGATGACCTTGTGTATGTAGTTGGAGTCCCCCCCCGGCACCATGTCTGCCAGTTGGGAGCTCACCTCCTGTTCATGTCGTAACTGCTTCATCACCTCTCTGACAAAACACATTTTGAGTTTATTAAAGCAAATATTATATACTAAATTAGCTAAAATAAGACAGTTGTTTAAAATAAATATAATAAGTGTTTATTTTCATTAACCTTGGACAAAATTAATAATTTTTTAATGTATTTATAATTCATAAGTTTTTTTGTGTATTTTATTTTATTACAAAATTGCGTTTAATAAATATATTTGATTCGGGCGTTGACCCACGTTTAGAGCAGTGATATTACCTGCAAACATGTAGATACCTGTTCATCTCCCTCTCCCTGCCCAGAGACACGTCGTTGAGAGAGTGGTCGACTTGTGTCCCCGCGCCCACATAGCGCCTGTCGTTGACCCGAGACAGCACGAGCCGCTGCAGACTGTGCTGACTCGGCTTCTCGATCAGACTCTATACAACACGTAAACCTATTACAGCTATTTCAGACTCCTCATTATTTTACTAAAATATACTATTTATTAAATCGAAGTAATATACAAACAGTATAAAATAATTACAATATTAAATAATTAAAAAGAAAACCTAATAGCAAATAAACTACACTACAAATAAAATTAAAAACTAAAATTATAAACGCCCGATGGGCGCAGTGTTCCGAGGACACTACTTAAAGGGTCACCCGTTGCCAAGCGGAGTTTTTCCCCAAGCTCGCGAGAGCACGCCAGAGCCTCCTCGGACCACTGACCCGTCGTATTTGTTGCGTTTGAGGCTTCTTCTGACTCTGCAGCGGCCCCGGGTTTCTTATGGCTGGATGTCACATGTCACGGACTAAATATACTTGTAATATGGTAAATTTAAGTTATTCGTAAAGGCGCCAGAATATTATTATTTACTGTTGTATATTAAATCAAAAAAATAATTGTAAAAGAAAGTATGAACATTTCTGGAATATCTGATGTCAATTATTTATTAATTTCTTAACGCTTCCACTTGTTGGTACTGTTACAGTTACTATATCCATCAGGATTCAAGACTCAGCTTTACATGATGGAAGTTGGTAAGAGAGAAATTCCAAAAAAATATTAGCACTATTTACAGAATTCAATGTATTTATTAAATGAACTTCCAAGACTCCATTATCTTCCCTCTTCTGAAAATAAATTTGTCTTCAAACTTAAGTAATATATATTTTGATGATAGTGGCATGTGTGGGTTATGTGTCACCTCTATAAACTTGAGTGTGGCGAGTGTGAGGTTGTGATGTTGAGTGAGGCAGCCATCTATGAGTCCACCCAGTAGGGACCACTCCCCCGCCTCGTCCTCTCCGACCAACCACATGGCGAACTCTGAAACATTCACATCTTCATTGATTTCTTCAACAGACTTTAATTAAAGCATGGTAGGTGGAATACATAACAAAAACAGTATCCAGCCCTGACATAGACTTGTGTTTATTAATAATATTAATATGTGATGCTTTTAATATAAGACTTGTAGTGTTATTAATTCATATCCTGTTAAGATCATCCAGGCGGTCTTAGGTTAACTTATGTTCATTGTTTCACTTACCATTAAGAAATTCCGGAGAGTCAACCATCTTTAAGCATTTGGTCAGGATAACTGTCATCATGATGGTCGCATTGATGTCCGGACTGGGCAGGTAGGCTTGTACTGTGTCTAGAAATCCTAAAAGCATAATGATCGACTTTAATCGTATCCTATGAGTGGACGTGTGTGCACGTGTGCACGTGCCTGCGGGACTGACCTAGCCGCAGTTGGCCGGCCAGCTGCACGGAGATGACGGGGTGGCTCTCCTTCACCAGCGTGTCGCAGTAGTCCAGCCACGAGAAGAGGGCCCACACCTCCCGCGAGCCGGGGAACTTGTCGCATTGCTCCACACACACGTGACTGCCGACAAACTCTTGTTAAGTTTACCCACATCCTCGGAACAACAAATATTTAGGTCTTAGGTGATAGGATTCCGATGAATCTGATATCATATTGTACATAAATTATTGGTTTATCTAGACATAAATAGCTGTAGAGTTCATTAAGAATGCTACTACAAATTTGGGTGTACCGCACGGTAGTATTCTTGGCACTATATGGCCTTTGTATTATTTAACATAATTTATATCAATTAAAATTTATTAATACGCCGAATGAAGTATTATCTTAATTTAAACAGGTTAAGCATAAAACTACCTATGTGCACATAAAAAGTTTAAAAAAATTTTTTTCTTCCTTTTTCTTACCCCCACGTGGTAGAAAAGCACTCTATATCTGCGGGGTCCACGTCGCTGGGGATGGCGGTGTAGGAGTCGTAGAGTCTCCGGATGAGTCTCTCACAGAGCGGACTGCAGTTCGTGATGAGGTGAGCTATATCGTCTTCGGAAAGGGAACACACAATCATGATGCCTTCACAAGCTCGGAGGACTACCTGGTTGTCCTGGGTAAACAAAATTATATATCTTGTGAATCTGTTAACAAAAAAAAACTGAGAACTGCAATTAATCAAATATGCTTATCAATGAAAATGAGATTGCATAGCTATTTCGCAAGATCAATGGATCAGATTAACACTTTTTTGCTGATTCCTACAAATTGGTGTATACTCACAGCACTGTTAAGATAGGCTAGCAGCAGGTCCACTAGCAGGAACCTGTCCTGCACCTCATCCTTACAGCCCGACCCCTCCGACTCACTATCCTCAGAACGAAGAATACACACAGATTTTAACCCATTCTTTGGTGTATCCACCTACAAAATAACAAAATACCATATTTAGATTACTTTCCAATATTAAAGTCTTCCAGATCATATAGAGGGGTTATTATAAATATTAAAGTATATTTACCCTGTCAAGAATATTTGTCAGACATATATAATAAGATTTTAGATTTAACCTTAATCAAATAAGCATAAACAGCAAAATTCTAAACTACTTTAATTACAAAAATTAAAACTGCATAATTTTCCAAGTAAGAGTCGGAAATTGCCACTCAACTGTAACAAGAGTTCTCAGCGGTGTCCCATAAGGATCAGTGCTTGCTCCAATACTATTTGGAATCTTTGTCACCGACCTCTGCTCCGTCATAAAATCTGAGGCATGTTTTTTGCAGATTATGTTAAATATTTTGGAAATCCCTTGGTCAGTAGCGGAGACCTGAGAAAAGATCTGGAACTGTTGGTGGAATGGACAAAAGACTAGATAATCAAGCTCAACCCATCCACATGTACAGTATTACCCATGGGCCAAAACAATCCTAACATTAAATATATAGTTGGTGATGTTCCTATTACACCAGTCCAGGCCCAAAAAGATCTTGGTATCACAGTAACTGCCAATCTAAAATGGGCTGAACATATAGATGGGATTGCAAAGCTAGCCAACTCAATCCTTTATGCAATTAAGAGATCCTTCCAGCAAGTCAACCCCAACACTTATAAAATTATATAAAACATAGATAGACCATGGTATGGAATCCATACTTCTTAAAAGACATAGAAATTCTTGAAGGCGTACAAAGGCGAGCAACTAAACTTCCACACTGCTTGTCAGTCCTATGACCAGAGACTTAGATATCTAAAGCTGACAAGTCTCAGAGATCGCAGAATAAGAGGAGATATAATTGAGACATTGAAAACTCTACAGGACGGTATAACTGCCCCCAACTAGCCAAAATGTTTAGGTTTAACACTTTCTTTAGGCTTCCCCGTCGAGATCACAGAATAAAAAAAAAGAGAAAATCCAGCAATACAAATGTTAAATATCACTTTATGAATAACAGAGTTGTAAACATGTAGAACAAAATACCAGAAGACATTGAAGTCCCCAACTGTAAACACTTTTAAAAACCAACTGGACAAGTGGCTAGTGACTATAGACATAGACTATGGTGATAACTGACTATTTTATGAACTCTGGACCAGTGCTTAATATAGGCATCCGCTCTCCTATTAATCAATAATAATTAATATTTAAAAAAAAAACAACCTAACTTATACTTATAACTTTTACTTATAGTTTATTTTTTATTAGGTTTAGTTTATATTTATTTTAATTTTTACTTTTAAGTAGTTTTAATTTATATTGTAATTATTTTATACTGTTTGTATATTACTTCTTTATTAGGCAATAAACGATTATAAAAAAAAACATCTATTACAATTCCTAATAACTTTTCTGGGTTATTTCATCCAAGTACAGAAAAAAAATAGTTTCAGTTGATCGTAAGTCATTAACTTTAAGCAGATGAGTATTATTCTCAATATGGCATGTAGAGATCATTCCCTATTTTCTGGTTGTCTGTTTCCAAAATTCTGTATTATCATATGTGTATCCTGACTTGTTGCGGGATTGTAATATTGATGCTGAAAAGAAGAAATAAATAATAAGAGTAGTATATTACCTCAAAAAGTTTATTCATTTTGGGCGTTTGTATTTTCTTGATTGGTATAAGTTGCTGTACGTCTGGTGGTATTGTGAGTAAGGTGGCATTGTCCTCCACAAAGGGAGAGGTGAAGATATTGGCCAGTCCTGGCTCCCTGCGGACCAACCCACACACTGTCAGTAGTAACTCCACTTCCTCCTTCTCAGTGGGAGACGCGCAGGTCTCTGCACATTGTACTAACATACGCTGGAATACAAAAAAACAGTTGGTACGATTCACCTGAGAAAATAAGCTTACAAGAACAATACTAAAGGCCACAACATAAAGTTTATCAAATAATACAAACTCTCACAAGAAATTATCAAGAATGGGTTCAAAACTTGGCTTGATGTAGTAGAAGTTAGTGCCAAGGGAATCTCAGAAAAAGCAATGTGGTGCATTGCTTCTTAAAGAATTTGGGTCAACAGTCATTGAACTAGTGTCAAAGGTGCCGGATCCATTGTTTATACTAATATTATAAATGTGACAAAAGCTGTTTCTGTATGTATCTTTGTCTCGCCTTCACGCCTATCACTTGGCAAAATTGTTCATTGGCACCCTGAGACAGACATAGGCTATAACTGCCTATTTTTCAGTAATATATGCAATTACTGAACTGATTTTGTTTTTGAAAATTTGGCATAGATATTCCTGAAAGAGTTCAAGATGACCTCAATATCTGAATATAACATGGGACCCTAGGTTCACCTGAAGCTTTTTTCCACTGGCGACATAATACAAAGCAACGCCAGGTCAAACAGCTAGTATACCATATTATTAGTAGCAATGCCAACATAATTTTATAGCAGTATCTATTAGTGTAGTGATATTTGATAATGATAAAGGCTGTTCTTTGCTACTAACAGTCATTCCTTTGCTTAAGAAAATTAGTTTTATAATCCGACAAAACTGAGTGTACTAAATGTATCTAATGGTGAATAAATAAATTAAATGGGTTAAGCAATTTAACGTACTCACCTGCAGTGGTCTATAAATGCTGACATTATTAAGCAGCGGTTGCCTCATTCTCCGCAGCAAAGCTGTGCTGACTGTGAGCACCATGGAGCGTGTCCCCGGAGGTCGGTCCTGGGCCCACAGTGATGTCAATCCGTCCAACAAAGGAATGGTCCTCTGCACCACGGACTCCAGACACGGGCCTACTGTACCTCCTTGCTGCTCAGATTCTTCTTCTACTATTAACTAGTGCATCAATAAGAAGAGATTTTGGATAGAATAGTTGTTATAAATTATCATGTTTACGAGTTTTAATAGTACACAGCCTCGGTCGGTGGCGGACATCAACAATTTGTGTTTTGGTGACATCAAAGATGTGTGCTCAATTTTGGGTGCTGCAGCAGTGTCTGCTGTACATGTGCATGTATTTATCAGTTGGAACTGTTACTTGGATTATTAGTTTTATGTACAATGACATTTGTGTAAAAAAGTTTTAGCACCAGAAGAGCTGGTCTTCTTCTGGAACCTGGGGTCGACTCCGCTGAGACGTTGTCAGCTGCTGCTGGAAGAGGTAAGTGCTTCTCCCTCTTTGGACTACACGGAGCTAGCTTGCCATTACACCCCCCTATACCATATACAGTCCACTTATCTACCACCCTGTGAAGGAGTTGGAAATGTCCCCCACGGAGTATATATCAAAACTTAGATTTGCTTTGAAGACTGTCCTTTGACAAACTAATAAATACTGTTAAATGCTTAATGTAATGGAAAAATTAATCAACTAAAATTCAGGTAACAATCACATTTGTATTATAAAGTCCTATATTAGTAGTTTTGATTCTTAGTAGCATTACCTGAAGCATCTGATTAAGATGATGCGGTACTCTGGTCTCCTCGATATGGATTTTACTGGATACATCATAGTTCTGGTAAAAATTCACAACTAGCTTCCAATGATACTCAAAATCTTCCAAGCGAGTAGCTGGTGGTGCAAGCTGCAGATCAAAACAATTATTATTGTTAATTCACATAAGTAAACTAGTAAAATAATCAGCAAAATACGCACTACGTCGGCTGCCGTCTGTAAAACATCAGAAAATCGACTCAGCATTTTTATTTATAGCAATTAACTCTTTTCACAGATTGCAAAAAACATTGTACAGTGTCTGTAAATGAAATAGCTTTCCATAAAACCCATCAACTTGTAAATAAATAAATCTGAAAAAATTATCCAACACTCGTGATTGACAACCAATAACAAAATTAACAACTGTCAAAGTGACAAGAGTCAGGTAAGATATCTCTGTGGGTAAGATATCTCTGTGGGTAAGATTAGCTGGAGGAACAATTAACACCTAAGAAGAAGAAGAAGAATTAACACCTTCTTATTTTTAAGAATAAAAAAATATGATGCTGTTATATCGAAATATTTTAGTTAATCTATTTTATATTAATATATTATTTATTAATATTTTATATTAATATATTATATATTAATTTGGTTTAGCTTGATAATAATTTATATTAATTCCTACGTCTATTTAGAATGCAATAAAAGATCTTAAACTCTGCATATCCCACAAAAAACAGTATTCAGTCATAATGCTGATATATTTTAGTGGTTAATCTCTGCTTCTTTTTCATTGCTAATTGCTGTATCAAGTGGTGAATAGCTGTGGATTTTGGACTTTTATAAGTTTTTATTGCTACTTTTAGCAAAATTCGGTAAAAAAGCAAGCTTTGCTTTGCTTTCATGTCTAACCTTGTACTCTTCATAGTCTGTGTGTCTAACATAGCTTAAGCAAAATTCAGTAAAAAAAGCGAGCTTTGCTTAAACAAATTAATGCAAGTAAAACTAACCAACTTAGGAACTACTTAAATAAGATCGTAGCTGTAGAGGCCTTGTCAGCTTACATTCTAAATACTTAATTATGTACCTCTTAAGTTAAATATATTATTTTAAGTTAATGGGTATAAGATAAGTTAAGTTTTAGCCATATTTTTATGGCGAATACTGTCAGTCAACAGAGTTTTGATCGTTTGTTGGTGTTTATTTCATTTATGAAAAATACATTTTACGCAATTTAAAAACGTTAAAATGTGCGTACAATAAATTAAACGGTATCTAGTTTATTGGTAAATAGTCTAATTCAATAAAATTAAAGGTAATTTAATTTGAGGTTATGTTGTTATACTATTTGTAATATCCGTTTTATACCGTTTAAATCTATATTTTATTTGTAGAACGATGTCTGACGATGAAGTGATAAGGTTTGAGATCACAGACTATGACCTGGAGAATGAATTCAACATTCGGGGCAGGAGGGCGACGAAAGAGCAGCAAATATATGGTATGCATATCTTTATTTAAATATATGACAAATCAGAGGGAGACTACCATAGCGACCCTCGTTAGGTCATCTGGCGGGGTTGGATGAGGGTTGCAAAATACCGCTTGCAGTGGCGAAGAAGGCCTATATCCAGCAGTAGAGAGACACATGCTGATGTAGATGATCTTAAAAGGGATCTAACCCCTATGTTGTGATCACAAGTCCAAATTACTATATATAATTCATATACAATAAAATACTATCAAGGTCTTACAATAATTAAACTGTTTATTAAACCAATGACGGTTTAATATTTTGTACACAGTTGGTAGCAGAAAGGCTTGTTATCTTTTAACATATGCCTATAAGGCGGCTGAATAAACCAAAGTAAAAAGCTAACTACCAATCACATGGAGTATATCAAAATGTTGATAATTGATTATTTTAATCAGCCTTTCTGCAATCGGCTGTGTATCTCTTTCTTAAGATAAATATTAAACTGTCAGGGAAAATATTATTTGTTTTGGAATGCATCTGGAATTTAGTTGGGGAAGTTCACAATTTTTGCACTGTTATGTTTTACTAATTTGAGTGTGGAAAGTCATTATATATAGAGTTGTATATTACAGGAGTGTGGGCTAAGGACAGTGATGAGGAGGACAATGAAGACAACATGAGACAGAAGACTCGGAAACCCAAGGCCTACTCGGCTCCTATTGGGTTTGTGACCGGGGGGGTGCAGCAGGCCGGCAAGAAGAAGGCTAAGCAAGACAAAGGTAAACTTATCTTCAATAATAATAGATAGATTTTTTTATAATAGAGAGAGAGGAGAAGAACTGTTTCTCGGCTTGCGACTGCTGGTTTGCGAAATGGATTTTCTCTTTTCATTGAGCAACATAGACGCATACCATCTCATGTGAATATTATTAAAGGTTTAGAAAAGTTTAAAAAAAAAATGATTTATTTGTCTTAACGTTTAAAAAAATTGCAAACTGCTTGTCAATATAATAATCAAGTTCGCTTTTGTACATACTTTTAAGTAAAATGCAATAAGGTATTTTAATAGTAGTTCTAAACAACTTATAGAAAAATGGATTAAATCAGAATGAAAATCTTGTTTAGTAGATATAGAATTCACCAATATCATAAAGTCAACCAAGAACATTTAAAAATAACTAAACTGGAACAAATCTACATTTCTCGTTTAAGTACTGCATTCCTAGAAATCTGTACGGGTACAATAGGCCACCCTTTTGTTTGATATCTTTATTAATGTCTGTATTGGAGGGTAACTCATTGGTTCCTTCCTTAGTCCCTGCTGAAATTGATGCCAAGGCAGGGACACACTTTCGTTTCAACTTGCGGTGTGTGACGCTTCCAGATATTCTCAGGTCTGAGGCGAGTAGTGTTTAGCATAAGCAAGTAGTGTAAATTTTTTAGGCTTATCCCTAAATCATAAGTTAAAAAAGTACATTTAACAAAAAAGATTTGTGGTGTTACAAAATTAAAACATTAAGCTACACTCTATGTATATTGATTATATTATTATTATATATTAACATGCTTGCTAAGATCTAAGAGGATCTGCCAGCATCACACACCACAGGCTCCAACGAAAGAGTGTCCCTGGCCTTGGAGCTTTAGCAGAGACTGAGGAAGGAATCAATGGGTTCCCCTCCAATACTGACATTTATAAAATAAATATAAAAAAAAAATAATAAAAAAAATATTAATAGTGTGACAGCATACCGCTGAGCGATGATATTCCACTGGCGGTGTCCACGTCTCTGCACCGTTCGACTATACAGGGAAAATGCACTGGTTGAATACTTGTATATGTTCTAGAATTGTTGGCCCCTGAGCCAGTGAAACCTCTATCGGACTCGTCAGACTCTGACACTCCGGCCCCTGACGCCCAGGACACGGCCGGAATACGACAGGGGGTCCGGGCCAACCTGGGGGGCAGTTTGGGCCACTGGGAGAAACACACCAAAGGTATAGGTGCCAAGCTTTTGTTACAGGTGAGAATTATAATAATGTATTTCAGACTGTTTGACATAATTATACAACACCACCGTTACAATGCTCTCTCTAGCATACCAAAAGACAAAAATGTCACTAATAAATAAAATATTTTTCCAGGATGACCAGGAATCGAACCAAGCACCTCTTGGTTAAAGACCACGGAGGCTATTACTAAAATATTACTACTAATAAATATTACTCCATATAATCATTGTTGAATGTTTTAATTACTGTCATGATCACGGAATGAAACTGATGAAAAAATCCAGCAATACAATCATGGGATATCATTTCATTAAAGTTGTAAATATGTAGAACAAAATACCAGAAAACATATGGAAGTTCCCAACTGTAAACACTTTTGAAAATTAGACTACAAGTCGCTAGTGATAATAAATAATAATAAAATAAAAAATATATTTTATTGGCGCCAATTTTATCACCTTTATGCATATAAATTACAAACTTAGAAGTTATATAATTTATTAACGAAAATATATATATAAAAATACTATGATAATAACTGCCAATTTTATGAACATCAGAGCTCGATATAGGCATATTTGTTAAAGCAATGGTGCGTAACTTCAGCTGGAAAAAGCAACCAGATGACTCTTGGTATATCGCCGATTTTTATTTTAACCACGGCCTAAGGGTGGCCAGGGTAGGGGCTATGGAAGGGGGCGTGCCCCCTTATGAAGCGGTGTGATGTATGGTAATAACGGGATCTCCCGCAAACTTTTTTGTAGAGTACCTCAAAACCCCAAATGGACAGAATCGGAGAAAAAGGGTGGGGGTTAAAATGTAAAAAAAAAAGTTTAGAAACTAAATGGTAAGACGGTAGCATTAAAGTAGGATAGCGTACAATATTATCAACCAGTTAAGGGGTTGAAAAATGGGGTTAAATGTTATATGAATGGATAACATTGATGTGTGTGGTTCAGTTGCAGAATAGAGAAGAAGGAACACTCACCTTACTTATTGTATACTTGTTGTAGATGGGGTACCAGCCGGGCAAGGGGTTGGGGAAGGATCTGCAGGGTATCTCGGCCCCCGTGGAGGCCGCTCTCAGGAAGGGGAGGGGCGCCATAGGGGCTTACGGACCTGAAAAGTCAGCTGTAAGTATCAAAATATACCGACAAAATAAGTTCCTAGATTTTATTTTATTTTTACAATTATTAATAATTACTTTATTGTTGTATTAATTATTACATTGTTCTTTATAATTAAAATTTTATATATGTTTTAGGGCAAAGAGCAGGCAGCTATATATTATAAAACCGTTCTCTGGGTTCCATTAAAATGTTAGCACATAGTTTTTTACAATTATGAAATACCCGAATGATTGCTAGGTCAAACCCGAAATAATATGTAGGGTATTTGAGAATAAAAATAGATATTCTGATTTTTTATTAATCATAATGGTCTTTACCCATTGATATATAGATAGATAGGCCCTCACTGATATAAAAACGTTCCCGCGAAACCAATCTAAGTCATGTAGCTGCACCAACAGTCGCGAGCTACCTCGTCGAGAGCGATTCATATTATTTTTTATATGAGTGAAACTAGTCTTTTTGTATGCATTGTGACAGAATTTCCGATAAATATCGCAAGTGACATTATCATTCGTTGAGAATTGGCCCACAAAGTTGGTAGGTACACGTGGCAAGCCGTACGTTTGTAGAGTGTATTTTATCTATATACATCGATGCCTTTACCCTATTAGATTTGCTTTATACGCATTCACGGCGTATACATAAAGAATGTTTTTCGTTTGTTTGTTTTTAAAAAGACATCAGTATTCTAATTCGGTTTATTTAATAATAAATAAAATATTCGTTTTTAAAATTTATATGGAAATAACCGTATGCAAATGCTATTCACTTCTTAACAGTAAGCAAAGGGTTGTTTTTCACAAATAGAGTAATACAAATCGTTTATTAACACAAAATAATTTTGGTTCGTTATGGTGAACGCTGTCTCCTGCATAAGCTGTACTGTATAACAGGGACAGTGTCTTCCAATAATGATCATACAAATAAAGTATAGTATGTACAGTATTCCCAAATTAATAATGCACATACAGATCTTCGCTAATTGTCGTATTCCCGGAAACACCCGAATCATTGAATCAAGAGCCTAAACATTGCACTTTCATTTTGCACCTTGTTCGAAAGAAATAGAAGTCAATATCATGTGTACACAATCGAAAACAATTCGGGCGGTCGGTGACTGCATGTGTTCTCTCTGAGTGGAATTATATAGAGCTGTATTACACACCTTGGTTTTGTTTTCAAAGGTGAATTTAATTTCAACTTTAATTATCTTAAAAAAAAAAAAAAAAATTAAATAGTTTATTTGACAATTGCTTGTCTGTCTGACACAGGCAGAGATTTTATATTTAAAGGAGGTCACTACAGTACTATAAAATTTTCGAAGTAAATCAATCCAACAAAGATTGTAGCATATTCTCAATCGTGTGGTTTTCCTCGCTATTTACTTACATGGAATTATCGAATCAAGTTTCGTTACTGATAAATCAATATTTATCTCTTTTAGCACAAAACACATAATTCTACTAAATTATGCATGAAGAAAATGCACTTAACCACTCTATATACATATCGTCTTCCGACGCTCGGGGAATACGACCGTTGCCGAACAGTGACGAAGATTTCTATGCGCATTATCACTTTGGGAGAACTGTAAGTGTGTGTGTGTGCGTGTGTAGATAAAGGGACTGGGGAAGGGTGGAGAAGGGAATAATTAAAATTGATCTTTTATTTAGTATCTAATAAACCGAATTAGAATTAATACTGGTCTTTATTATTCAAAATCAAAAACAAAAAGAATTTTGACACAACCTTAACCTATAAATTGTATTCATAAATGTTTCGTGGTACTTCAGTTCAGGTAATTTAGCAACTAACGAATGGGGTGTATCAGGCAAAGCTTTTTGTAGATGTCGCTAGCGGCAATGGTACCTTGTTTACACTTATGACGAATAAATGTTTTCTTAGTTTTATAACAGAAAAATGTATTTTAACTTAACGTTATCTACTTTAAAAGACGAATTAAGAAAGAGAAATGGTTTAATTAATAGAATGGCAATTTTGACATCACCATGTCTTTGATTTTACTAACAAATCTCCATGTGTACACTTAAAAGCTTACTTCGGCATAATATCCAGAAAATAATAAATTTTGTAATAAATAGGTATACACATTTTCTATGCAACTGACAGTTATAATAGGTACCATCTATCATGCGCCATCTATCGTGATAAAAAGTTAGTAATACACCCCATTTTTTGATAAATTATTATTTTAGCAATTAGCTAAGAAAGCAGAAGAGAAGAGACTAAAAGAAAAAGAAGTAAAAGATGAAGGAGAAGCCAAGAAGTCGTACCACTGGAAGAAGTCGCACAAAGGAAGATACTTCTACAGAGACGCCGCCGATGTCATACAAGAAGGAAAACCCACTTTACATACTATAGCAAGGTAAGTAATGATTAATTAGTACAAAATAGCAATAAAATTAGATCCGACCAATGATAATCTCAATTCATCACGTGATACGATTTCTGGCATCGATTGGACAATTCGCCCTTGTTCTATACTATCCTACGTAAAATGTCCTTAAGTATTATCATGACCGTAATGAACTGGGTGAATGGGCCTAGATAGCTGATCGACTACATTACTCAAAAGTACATTTAGACTAGAAAACTCTTTGATATATTGTAGGATTTATTTTTATTATAAAAAAATGTGTGATCAAAATCCGTCATATTCGACTTTCTCCGATTTCCGACACACGTAAAGTGTGTGGGTTCTTCCATTATGTAAGAAGATTCAATCTCATTATTTTTTATCATTTTTTAAAATAACTTTATTTACATATTTGTTTCTTTTATTTATGACATGTTATATATGTGATTATATAACATATATACCCATAAAAAATAAAGGGTGTCCGGTTGTCGACTGCAATAATAATAAATAAATAAATATTTCCAGACAGGTCACACAGCGCCATCTAGTTTCCGTGGTAAGCTACGAGGCTTGTGTTACGGAAACTAGATGGTTGATAAACTACATATTATACTTTTTTTTTTTTGGAAATATATACATATACATATAAACACCCAGACCGAGACAAATTATACAATGTACAACTTGCCCCCGGTGGGAATCGAACCCACGACTTCCCGAGTTCACGGCAACTTTCGTTACCACTAGACCACGGAGGAGGTCAATGGTAATAGTTTGTTATTTCGCATATATATACCGAATAAAGTTTGATAAATAAAAATTGTATTGTGGTATAGAGAGAGTCGTGTTGCAGCAACTCGTTGTCGCAAGTCCCCGTGATCGACATGACGGGTCGGTCCCGGCGCGTGCTGTCCGGCTACCACGCGCTGCTGGCTCGCGCGCCGCGGTACGAGCACGAGCCGCGCCGGGACTGCACGCACTTCAGCGCGCCGGAACTCACGCACAACCTACATCTCTGCGTAGACCTCTGCGAACAGGTACACACATCCACTAACAGGTACAGACATCCACTAACCGGTACAGACATCCACTAACAGGTACAGACATCCACTAACCGGTACACACATCCACAAACAGGTGCAGACATCCACTAACCGGTACAGACATCCACTAACTGGTACAGACCACTCTGGCCAGACGGGATTCCACAAGTTGGTATTAGTGGAACCGTGAACGACAGCTTAACGTGCTCTCCTCACGGGAACGTACCTACGGTTTTGAGCTTTATTCATTTGTTACAAGAACTGTTAACAATAAAAACTTTAATATCAATAATTGATTCCACCGGTAGGTATATGTTTTTTTTTTCAGGACATAATTCAGAACGCCCGAGAGCTCCAAAGTGCTGAGGATGAGATAGTGGTGCTGGAGCGAGATCTCACAGAATGTACTGTTTCTATAACGGAACACGATGCCATTATAGGTGAATATTTTTTTAACCTATATGCAGGGGCCGAAACTCGACAAAGTCAGTTTTTAGTAAATTGAATTGATCAGAAAAAGTAGGTTTTTTGTACATTGTCTAGGTCAGATAAATACAGATTTTTTGTATATATATTGCATTGGTCAGAAAGAGTTAGTTTTTTGTCCATTGCATTGGTCAGAAAGAGTCAGTTTTTTGTCCATTACATTAGTCAGAATTCAAGTCAAGTCAAGATTTTGTAAAAAAAAAAGTTTAAAAAAAAATGGTCACGTTTTTAAAAATAACAAAATTGAAGACGTGGACAATGATCAGCAAACATTACATAAAGCAAAAAATACACTAGGAGTTCTACAAGAAATAATGTATGTAAACACACTGTTTATGTATTATGTTTATATGTTCATGTATATACCCAGTGATGATTTGTGGCCAACAACTAATGATGCTTTATTATTGTTTAGTTTGGATTATAATGGTACATTCGTTATAATGATAAATCAGGTTTCGAATAAAAAACTCATTTTATATTTGTTTAACCTTTGTTTTCCGAACACGAATCCTATTTAATTTGTTAGTTGAAGTAGTTAGCAAAATTTTGACTATAATTTTGTTTCGACTGGATATGATTTATTTACTTTTGCATTTGTCCCTAATGTTCAGCTGACATAAAATCTGTCAAATATTAACTTATATTATTATGCATTACAGACACAATGCAGGTCATCATACAGAAATTGGAAGAATTAAATGAACCAGACGTATCGCTAGAAGATGTTTTCCTTATACTTGAGGATATGATGGTACGAATTATCAATAAAACTCGTTTTGTCAAATAGTAAATCTTTCCCGTGTGAACAGTAGTAAGGATTCGGATGCAATGTATAATAATGTGGTTTTCAAGCATTCCATGGATTCACCGTACAGGTCCATCGTTTGTGAGTAGGAGATGAGAAGAATTGTGTCTCGGGCTTGCGACCGACAATAGCCTGGTTTAAAAAGGATACACTGACCATCCACAATTCTACTCCTCACATAGCTTCTATATTATATCTGAAATTTTGAGCCGACAAACATTTAACTGCGCGTGAAAATTTCAAAATATTGTGTTTTTGTTACTAGTTTACCATACGATACATAAAAGGTACTAAAATATTTTTTTTATTAATGTTGTATACCTAGCTTGATGACAACATTGGCCGATATGTTGAATGAATTGAACGAACCGATTGAATTAATCAATGAATGAATAAACATTAAATTTAGTACCCCCTACCGTCTCCTAGGTCCTGATCACCTGACATATTATTAGTACCTATATATGACGGCCTCCATGGTCTAGTGGTAACAAACGTTGCCGTGAACTCGGGAGGTCGTGGGTTCGATTCCCACCGGGGGCAAGTTGTACATTGTATAATTTGTCTCGGTCTGGGTGTTTATATGTATAATATGTATATATTTACAACAAAAAAAAGTATAATATGTAGTTTATCAACCATCTAATTTCCGTAACACAAGCCTCGTAGCTTACCACGGATACTAGATGGCGCTGTGTGACCTGTCTGGACATATTTATTTATGTATATATAAATATTTATCTTAATTATGTGTTTTTATTTATCTGTTAGGTATTATAGTATTATAAATGTATATATTGTATTTATTTACATATTTTAACTCAGGTTTTTACTATATTATTTCCATTTTCACACTCTGCATCCATAATATTAATCTCTCACTCTCCCAAAGATTAGCTGGTAGAGAATACCTTCATGGTATGCTCGCCTATGTACAACACTTTATATTGTATATTTTGTGTGCAATAAAGAATATTATTATTATTATTACTAGGCGCCACTTTCTATAAGATCCGAAATTTGACAATTGCTTGTTGTAAGTTTGTCGTCTGTGTAGGAGCGGTTTCCGTTAGAGTACGGCACGTTCGGAGTGGGGGCCGCGGGCGGGGCCGAGCTGGGCGCGCGCGCGGTGCCGGCGGGGTGGCGCCCGCTGGCGGCCCCCGCGCTGCCGCTGCCGGCCGTGCGCCGCGCGCGCCCCCTGCTGCCGCCCGCCGCGCTCTCCGCGCTGCTGCACCGACACGTCCTCTCCGCCATCCACACAGACGCCGGGTACTGCATCTCCCTTATCATAGGTACACGTTCGGAGTGGGCGCGGCGGGCGGAGCCGAGCTGGGCGCGCGCGCGGTGCCGGCGGGGTGGCGCCCGCTGGCGGCCCCCGCGCTGCCGCTGCCGGCCGTGCGCCGCGCGCGCCCCCTGCTGCCGCCCGCCGCGCTCTCCGCGCTGCTGCACCGACACGTCCTCTCCGCCATCCACACAGACGCCGGGTACTGCATCTCCCTTATCATAGGTACACGTTCGGAGTGGGCGCGGCGGGCGGGGCCGAGCTGGGCGCGCGCGCGGTGCCGGCGGGGTGGCGCCCGCTGGCGGCCCCCGCGCTGCCGCTGCCGGCCGTGCGCCGCGCGCGCCCCCTGCTGCCGCCCGCCGCGCTCTACGCGCTGCTGCACCGACACGTCCTCTCCGCCATCCACACAGACGCCGGGTACTGCATCTCCCTTATCATAGGTACACGAACGGATCGCAGGCAATTCGATAAGGTCCACATTGTAATCCTAAAGCAGTGTACATTTTATTGTGTATATCCACGACATTATCATTTCATTCAAATTGTAAAATCACAGCCCCTAGACCTCCACTGTTGGAGACGGCCTTCCAAAATACATTTCTGAAGACTGAATTTGGCCTACACTCGCCACGCCGGCCGGGCGGGTCGGCGAGGGCCTGATGTAAATTTTAATGGCAATTTATTAACGATTCCACAAGTTGGTATCAGTGGAAACGGGACCGACGGTTTAACGTGCTCTCTGAGGAACGGGAACGGTAGTATTGTAAATGTAAATTTCAGACAAATTCGTAAAAAAATATTTCTCATCGGTACATGTTCGAACCGCGTACCTTATTGGATTTTAAGGGAAGAGAGTTCTTACAACCGCACCAAATATGTCAAAACACTACCATTTTAAACATTATTTATAGATATCTTCAAAACGTCTGTAATTTTATTTTCTAGAAATTGGTTGACTTAATTTGAACTTGAAAAATCTATGAAAATGTTTGTGCGAGCGAGATAGATCCAAAGCTTAACAATCCTCTTAAATAATGTCTTTTGTTATTAAATTTAAAAGGTTATTAATTGATCGTTGTGGTGCAGTTCTGTATGTTTTTTTTTGTAAATCTGATATAGCTGAGTTTTCCTTGCAGAAACAAAAAAAATGAAGTGAATAAAATATTTGGGTATATACGATATGAATACTCGAGCTTTGAAAATATTATGCATGCAAATGTTGTCCACAGCTACGCATCAGGGTCATTCCATAAGTCCAATTTTGGCACACTTTTTTAATATTTCGGTTGATGACACGTGTTATGTCTCAATTATTTACAATACAAAAATAGATTATTAATAATATAATCCTTTACTTTTACGAAGTGCCTCCGTGGTCTAGCGGTTACGTCCTTGGATTTAGACTCGGAGGTACCGGGTTCTATTCCTGGTCGGGACACAAAGATATTTATTAATGTAAATAAATACATTTAATTAATATTTAATTTATTTATGATGTTTCTCGAGTTTGGTACGCCCATTTAAAGCATTATATTTATACAAATAAATAGATCCTGGAATCCTCGAATGCCGGAGCCGATGCTGAAAGTGTACGAAGTGTGGTCCGAAGTGGTCCCAGAGCCTGAACTGCGACAAAGTGTGGCGCGCTCCGTCCTGCCCGCACTGCACGAGGCGGTGCGACAGTGGGACCCCACGCGGGACACGCAGCCTCTACACGACTGGGTGCTGCCCTGGCACCGGTACATCGGTGAGTGGGAGCGACAGTGGGACCCCACGCCTCTACACGACTGGGTGCTGCCCTGGCACCGGTACACCGGAGGTGCCTGTCTGACTGTATGTCCCGTCCCCCCCCAGGGTTGGAGCTGTCGGTGTCGGTGTACCCCCTGATCCGGTCGCGGCTGGCGGCGGCGCTGTCCTCGTGGCACCCCGCGGACGGGTCGGCGCGGCCCCTGCTGGAGGTGTGGCGCGAGGTGTGGGGAGGAGCCCTTCAGACCCTGGTGCAGACCCACATCGTGCCCAAACTTGAAGCGTGCCTGCAGGAAGCCCCCATCGAACTCGTCGGACGAGAGAATTGTGATTTTATTTTTTATTGCATTTTATATTTGTCACATAACAATGGCTTAAATAACGATTACATCGCGACGTGTTTATCTTATTACCCCTTGCTCGGTACAGATAATGAGGCACATTCTTTGCAGTCTTTTCACTAGTGAATGATCCTTCCTTGAAACTTGTGACGCAATCTAAATTCAGAATTACAAGATACTCTTAATATGTACAATAATATATGTAAAAAAAATTGTATGTGTTATTTATGTGCTGACCGTACACTATTACAAACATAAAATGTCTCCAAGTTGATTGGTTTCGTGTAGATTGTTTCCTATAAGTATTTGTGTATCCCAGCGGCGTGGCTGTGGTGCGTGGAGTGGTGCTCGCTGGCGGGCGCGGGCTCGCTGGCGGCGGTGTGCGGGCGCGCGCTGCTCCCGCGCTGGCTCGCCGCGCTGGCCGCCTGGCTCAACTCCGGACCGGAGCACTCCGCCGTCATCTCCAGCTACACAAACTTCCGGGTAACTATATGCCACCCTCTCTCACATCATCCCCAACTACACACACTTCCGGGTAACTATATGCCACCCTCTCTCACATCATCCCCAACTACACACACTTCCGGGTAACTATATGCCACCCTCTCTCACATCATCCCCAACTACACACACTTCCGGGTAACTATATGCCACCCTCTCTCACATCATCCCCAACTACACACACTTCCGGGTAACTATATGCCACCCTCTCTCACATCATCCCCAACTACACACACTTCCGGGTAACTATATGCCACCCTCTCTCACATCATCCCCAACTACACACACTTCCGGGTAACTATATGCCACCCTCTCTCACATCATCCCCAACTATACACACTTCCGGGTAACTATATACCACCCTCTCTCACATCATCCCCAACTACACACACTTCCGGGTAACTATATGCCACCCTCTCTCACATCATCCCCAACTACACAAACTTCCGGGTAACTATATGCCACCCTCTCTCACATCATCCCCAACTACACAAACTTCCGGGTAACTATATGCCACCCTCTCTCACATCATCCCCAACTACACATACTTTCACATCAACACCAGCTACACTCTCTTACATCAACTCCAGCTACACTCTCTGACATAAACCTAGCTTTAATGAACACAGCTGGGTTAGCTAAATATAAACCCAGCTAGGTTAGCTAAACATAAGCGTAGCTTTAACTAGCGTGGTTACTGGCTGATCTGTCTTGATAAGGATTTTGTAACACATCTTTATTTTTGAACAGAAAACGTTTCCTGAAGAGATACTAAAGGAGCCGGTGGTTCGGGACTCGTTCAGGAAAGCGCTTGACATGATGAACAGGAGTGCCGATATCGAGACCCCCCTGGAAGCTCCTCCTCCTCCCAGAATTAGTGTTCCAGAACCCAAAGATATCTCCAGACTAGCTGAAGCCATCGCCAGTGGAAACACACAGAAAAGCTTCTCTGAACTTCTAGAATCAAAATGCACGGAAAAAGGCATAACATTCGTACCTATAGCGGGGAAATCCCGGGAAGGAAGACCGGTTTACAAGATTGGTGCAACGATGCAGTGCTACATACTAAGAAATGTTATAATGTACTCTTCGGATTCGGGAAGAACCTATATACCGATATCTATGGATAAATTATTAAAAATTGCTGAGGATTAAATTATTTGTTACTAACAAAGTTTTTTTATTTTAAATTCATCGTATAAATTCGCCCCATTGGACTTGTCCCGGGGCGAGTTAATTTAATAGTTAATTGTTTTCTGAATCTGAAGATTTTTAGAAAAGCCAAATATTTGAAGAAAAACTATTTATGTGAATAAATATCCGAATACCTAACGTTATAAAAAGATTAACTTAAAAAAAGTAGGTACATCGACTACACGATTATTTCAATAACCTCAAAATTTAACAGTTCTAAATGATTAGGGATGGTTTTTCTATTGTCAAACACTCCTCGATATATTGAAATGGTGCATACTTTCAATCTGGAAAAAGCAACCGCTTTCATCATATCGGTTTCCTTTAAAATCCTACAAAGGTCAGTTCAACCTCCTCAGCATGTACCAATAAGAAATACACTTTTCTTACGTACATTCGTCATAGATTTACAACACAACCGTTCTCGTGCACGTTAAGCCCTCGGTCCCGGTTCGACTAAATACTTTATAAAATACTTGTGGAATCATTAATAAATTGTCACTTAAAATGAACATCAGATCCTCGCCAATCCGTCTGGTGGTCTGCGCAGCGTGGCGAGTGTAGGCTAAATTCTCCAGATATATGTTCTAGAAGGCCCATCTCCAATAGCGGAGGTCTAGGACGCTTGTAAGAGGTCACTTAGCAAACTATACCGCCCAGACATTTTTACAGGGGTTTTTTGTTTTTTATAATTTCAATAAGTGTTTTACTCCTGTGTCAAATTGACTTGCGCGGTATTAGCTAAGCGACGATTTAATCGTTAATCACGGAAGGGATTGGTCCAGTAAACTCGACCCAAGTGTATATTCTACACGAGCCTTGTCGACGGGTCGAGTCGACATTGGGTCATTGGGTATTGGAATTAAAAACATTTGTATAGGAGTATGGCACCTTTATTTAAGTACATAGTATCAAAAATAAATTTAAGTAAATTCGAACAAACTTAACAAAATATTGATAATATAAAATTACCACGATGGTAGCAAACAATATTCTAAAATACTAACAATATTTGTGACTTATTTTTTATAGTGGAGTTATAATAAAAAACAATAATAATAAACACTATACAACAACAATACAATATAAAATGCAACAAATATTAATAATTAAATGCTTATATGGAATAAAATAAAATATAGGCAAGATTAACAAAATGATATTTAAATAACATCACAACTATAATTTTGTACGAAACTACACAAAAAATACATTGTTTTAAAAATATAGTGAACCCTGTATAATATTCGATAAGTACCTATTTAAACTATTAGCCTGAGTTACAGCAAAAATGTAGTCTTTGTAATCGTGACCATTAAAGTTAAAAATGGCGTCGAATATAACAATTTTCATTTGGCAGTCATTTGGTCAGCCGTCAGCTGGTACTTTTATTTATTTATTTATTTTATTTATTGTTTTGAGAAACTATTATTTTTGTAGGAAATAAAATTACGAACATTCACTTTCATATACCAATTTTTTTACAGAGAAACTAAAAGTAAAGTATCATCACGACCGTTTCCCTTCCGGGGTGGTCAGAAACCACGCTTATAAAGAAGCTGATTAACATTTAGCCAACTTTACTATAGGCCAATCATTACCAAATCGGGGAAATATCGCAAATAAATTAAATATTAATTAAATGTATTTATTTACTTTAATAGATATTATTGTGTCCCAACCAGGGATCGAACCCCGTACCTCTGAGTCTAAATCCACGGACTTAACCGCTAGACCACGGAGACAGCTTTGACAGAGAAAAATAGCAAAAACGATTTTCCTCTGTTTTGCTAAAACAAATATATGATTAATATTTTCTTAATTTTCGTAATTTTATTTCCTAGTTGATAGATTTCTTTAAAGTACACTCAAGACTTGAAAAATCTCAAAAAATAAGCAACAATTTTTGTTCAACCCTCATAACTTTAATCGTCACAGAGACTTCGTTTTGGTACAACCCAGCCTTATATGACCAAATTGAGTAAATATATCACAAATTATTAATGGCAAGAATTTTTATTTACTGGGAAAGTTTTTTTTTTTAAGTATAAATTTTATACAAGACTAGGAGCTACTGATATCACTCATAACCTGATATATTTTTTGTTCGTCTAGCTACTATTCTTGGCCAGAGTTTTGAGTCCGGCCTGGTACCTGAAGGCCCGTCCACATTGCACGGCGTTGGCCAACCCCAGCATGAAGTTGCAGATGGAGAGGGAATAGTTGATGGGACGGATAACGAGACAGTAACGGGTCCAGATGAACCCAGTGGCTGCTAGACTAGCCGACTGGCTAGTTGACACCTGTTGATTAAAAAAAACTTATTACCATGGTCTATGGCAGGGTTGCACAGACTTATTAATACTAGGGGCCACTCGGCCAAATCATGAACTGATAGCGGGCCGGCCGCCAGAAGTAGGTATAGGTAGTTAAAGACAATAAAGAATTGATAAAAAATTATTAAAATTAAAAAAGAAATTATTAATTTGAAGCGTGGCACTGCATAGTGCTTACAATCTTTTTTATATTTGGCTCAAATTTACTTGTAGCAACACGTAAAACTGCTTCCAAACTTTCATTTGCAAGGCGGTTTCGATTTTTTGTTTAATTATTATTTAGTATTGAAAAAGTTTGTTCACATATATAGGTAGAACCAAATAAGCTGGCACATTTCAGAGCGTTTATGCGCAACTCTTCGTACATATTTTTATCAATGCAGCGGTAAAAGTTCAGCAAGTCTCCTTCGTTGAATTTGTTGCGTAAATCTTGGTCATTTTGAATGTCGATAATTTCTAACTGCATTGACTCTGGCGCATTTTCAACTGAAATAGTGAAAGGATTGCTGAATATGTCCAACAGAGGTTTCACTTTTTTAAACTCCGAAAATCTGTCTTCAAAAGATTGAATCAAAATATCTAGCTTTTCTACATAACTGAAATTAATCGCAGTTTTGTTGAATTTTTCAGCCATTTTCTTATAATTCGGAAAATGATTATAATTTCCAGAATTCAATTGTGATCTGAAAAGTGTCAGCTTGCATTGAAAGGATGTTACATGAGCATAGAGCTGGGATATCAGTTGATTTTTGCCTTGAAGCCGTGTGTTCAAGACATTCAAATGATTTGTAATGTCAACTAAATAAGCTAAATCACACAACCAATCAGGATTTTTAAGTTCCGGGACATCCCTTTGCTTTTCCGCCAGAAATATTCCAATTTCTTCTATTAAATTTAGAAATCGTTCCAGTGTCAATCCACGACTTAGCCACCTTACTTCTGTATAATACAGTAAATCTCCGTATTCGCTTTCGATGTCATCAAGGAATTGTTTGAATTGTCTGTGATTGAGTCCTCGTGATTTTATGAAATTTACAGTCGAAACTACTACTTTCATTACATTTTGAAATTCATTTTTTTTAGAACAGAGGGCTTCCTGGTGTATAATGCAGTGAAACTGCATGAGATCTTCAGTGTTTATGTTTTTTTCTTGCAGGTGCTTTTTCAGCAAAGTAACTAGCCCGGAATTGATACCAATCATGGAAGGAGCACCGTCAGTCGCAACTCCCGATAACTTAGATAAGTCCAAATCAGTTTTTGAACACTCGTCCAAAAGTCCATTGAGTATATCAACTCCTTTGGTTTGACCTTTCAATGAACACATTCCTAATAACTCTTCGAAGACTTCAAAATCTTGAGTAACACCTCGTATGAATATGAGAAGTTGAGCTGTGGAACTAATATCAGTCGATTCGTCGAGTGCTAATGAAAAAAATTCCATGATCTTAGTTTTTTCAATTAATTGTTCCGCAATATTACCTGACAAGGACATAATTCGTCTTTGGATAGTCATACGATTCAGTTGAATTTTCTCAAACTTTTTTGCTGCTTCTGGACACATTTTCTTAGCGGCAATTTCCATGCATTCTTTTACAAAATCGCCATCATTGAAGGGGCGACTTCGCTTTGCTATCATTCGAGAAATTTCATAACTAACTTCTGTAGCCGTTTCTGAATCTTGAATGTGTTTTGTAAACATAGCTTGCTGACCAATAAGCTCCCGTTTTAAAGACAACATTTTTTGCTTTCTTAATTCGCCTGTAAACTTGGTAAAAGAAGGATGCTGCGTTTCATAGTGCCTTTTTACATTATAATCCTTTGCAATCGCAACAGAATTCTTGCAAATTAAACAAACGACTTTGTTATGCGACCATACAAAAAAGTATTTCTCAGTCCAAATTTCTTGAAACTGCCGATTTTCATCTTTAACCTTACGTTTTTTACTAGGTCCTGGCTTCTCCATGTTGCGTTCTAATCCTGGCTAGGATTAACACAGCACCTAAAAACAATTACAGTACCCACTTAAATTACCTATCCTTTTTTAAATTATCAAAAATAATTGATTAAATATTATTTCTCAGAAATTTTAAGATTTTTATACAGATTTTATCTGAAATAATGACGTAATTATTACAGTTAGAGAAATTCTTATAAAAATAGTAATTTCTTTGTTTATTTTAATATTTAGCCAACATTAAAGCTAAATTTGATTAAAATTGATTAAATAGGTAGGGAAACACTTATTAATAACAGAGTTTTACTTACGTTTTCACAACACAATTATACACGGCACTTGACGGGTTAACACTGCAACAGGAAATCTACGTTGAATGTGGATCAAAATATATGACACCGGCTAGTCGAGTTAAAATCTACACTAGAACTATTGCCTCCCAAAAACACTAATAAACTGCACTTATTCTCAATCACTTATTACTTCGCTTTGTATTTTCGCGCTTATTTCTTTCTGTTGTTGACACTTCACTCAAATGAAAAGCGAACTGTTCGGCCGCTGCGGTTAACGTGATTTTTATACCGCGCAAACGACTCTGGAAGCTTCGTGTAGATACGCGAGCAATCGGGAATACGGGACTATATCTATCTCGCTTGCTCACCGCGCTAGAAAATTCTTGATTTCTATAGCGAGCGATGTTACTTGACTTAGCAATTTTGGGCGCTAGATTCAAATTGCGCGCGCGCGAGTTTCACATTACTTTTCGAACATATTTTTTTTTTGTTTTATTCTGGAATAGAATTCAATATTTTTCGAATGCACGAGAGTATTATTTTTGCTGTCGGCGGGCCACCAGTATTCGACCCACGGGCCGCATGCGGCCCGCGGGCCGCGGTCTGTGCATCCATGGTCTATGGTGATCATTAAATAGGTGGCAGGCGGACTGATGGTGGTAATTTGTGCCGATAAACCCAGTTAGGTCGAAGTATAGCCGAGTCAAGCCGGCATAGTGATAGGGACTGATGTCAGTCATGCGTGATTCCAGTTGCTGACATCCATAGACCTCGCGCGCCACTTACTATCAGCTGGGTGCAAGGACACATGTGTAAGTATAAAAAAAATGCATTTCGGTTCTTATAGAATGTGGCGCCGCCGAGTAGACGGTAGGGGGTTACTAAATTTAATGTTCATTCATTCATTCAATCAGTTCGTTTAATTCATTCGACATGTCGGCCATTGTTGTCTACAAGCGAAGTATATAATGTTAATAAAAAATGTATTGTGAAACTTTTAGTACCTTAGGCAGGTATCGTATGGTAAACTAGTAACAAAATATACAATATTTTCAAATTCCACGCGCAAATACATGTTTACGGCCGCAATAATTAAATTTCAGATATATGTATATAACATATCTATTATATGTATGGCACTTTAGAGCGGTGGTGGCGCGGTTGTAAGAACGCGTACCTTATATCCTACAAAGGTCGGTTCAAACCCAAAGAAATACACTTTTCTAACGTACATTTGTCATAGATTGACAACACCACCGTTCCCGTGAGGAGTAGAGCACGTTAAGCCGTCGGTCCTGGTTCCAATAATACCAACTCGGGGAATCATATCATATCCTCGTCAAGCCGTCTGGCCAGCGCGGCGAGTGTAGGTCAAATTCTTCACATATATGTTCTGGAAGGCCCATCTCCAGCAGTGGAGGTCTAGGACGCTGTGTTATATCGTCCACTGCACCAACTATGGAGAGACTATCATATTCCCAGTATGGATGTATTATTTTGGTTTTATTTATTTTCTTATTTTATTTTACAAGTATATACAGCTCTCCCAAAGTGATAATGCGCATAGAAATCTTCGTCACTGTTCGGCAACGGTCGTATTCCCCGAGCGTCGGAAGACGATATGTATATAGAGTGGTTAAGTGCATTTTCTTTATGCATAATTTAGTAGAATTATGTGTTTTGTGCTAAAAGAGATAAATATTGATTTATCAGTAACGAAATTTGATTCAAAGTAAATAGCGAGGAAAACCATACGATTAAGAATATGCTACAATCTTTGTTGGATTGATTTACTTCGAAAATTTTATAGTACTGTAGTGGCCTCCTTTAAATATAAAATCTCTGCCTGTGTCAGACAGACAATAAACTATTATAATAGTTTATCAAATAAACTATTTAAATAAGATAATTAAAGTTGAAATTAAATTCACCTTTGAAAACAAAACCAAGAAGGTTGTGTAATAGCAGCTCTATATAATTCCACACAGAGAGAACACGTGCAGTCACCGCCAAAAAAACAAAAACAAAAAAACACTGCCCGAATTGTTTTCGATTGTGTACTCATGATATTGACTTCTATTTCTTTGGAACAAGGTGCAAAATGCAAGTGCATTGTTTAGTGCTCTTACGATTCAATGATTCGGGTGTTTCCGGGAATACGACAATTAGCGAACATCTGCATGCGCATTATTAATTTGGGAGTACTGTACTTAGTTTTTAGTTTTTACTGTTTTCTATTAGTTTTATTAATTGGATTGTATTTAACTGTGTAAAATCGATCGGGGAAATAAACGTTATTATTATTATTTACTCTTTAGCGTTTACTCTGGCTTCAAAGAACATGCCAAAAGCGCAGCATGATAGTTTTAGACCGAGTAGCTGTCTAAAACAATTGTGGTTTTGAAGACGATATTTTACAAAATGTGTTATAATAAAGCATTGTATCCTAACCTTGTCGAGCGGACGTCGAAACTGCTCCACACTTGCTCCAACGAGCGCCTGAAACATTATAAGAAGAGTATTTTAAAAAATCATACGAATACGATCTAATTCGTAGCCAAGTTAACAGAAAGATTATGTTAAGTGTGGCCGTCGAATTAAAAGCCAAATTACTACCCTTGGAGACATAACACCGATAAGGTTAATAATGGCTCTTGCTTTTAATTCCGGGTTTAAAACAGGAGAGAAAGGATATATAACTTAGTCTTCTGCTAACAGCTTACTTTTTGGAGCACTTAGCTGCTTAGTCTTCCACTAGCAGGAGTAGAATCATTCAAATTGAATTAATGACGTTTCACAAATGCCTGTAATAGGTTTACGTGGATAAAGATATTTGACTTCGTCAGGCCATAATCGTTTTGAGTTTGTATTTTGTCTAAGCCTATCTGGATGTTATTTTTTAAATTTACATTCTGCCTAATTAGAGAATTTTACTTAGGCTGGAATGTATAAAGCTGGCCTTCTGCCTGAGTCCTATATCTCCAAGGGGTTCCCAACGCATCCCATATCTACAGCAAGCTTATTACAGTCTAGCTGCTAAAAGTATGCGTCCCTGACCGCTGAGGACAGCGACAGAATTTAACTGTGGATAATTAGAAAAAAAAAACAGTTACACAAAGTTATATTGTTTCGTACTTTTTATGTATTTCAGGAACGCATTCTCAGCACCCGCACTGTAATGCTATTACAATTCCTTAATGCATTAATTACACGAAATAAAGTATAGTACAAACGAAGATGTGTCGTACGAACTAAGGCTGTGCTGTACTGAAACGAATTTTATGTAAATGTAACGATTAAAGTTTAAAATGACCTTGTATGTACCAGCTGAGGCAGACCTTTAAAATGACCTTGTATGTACCAGCTGACGGCAGACCTTTAAAATGACCTTGGTATGTACCAGCTGACGGCAGACCTTTAAAATTAAACTAGTACATTCGACGCCATTTCAACTTTAATCGTAACGATTATAGAGACTTCATTTTGTTGCAACTCCAGCCTAATTTTAGTCAGACTGACAAAATTCTGTATAAAAGTAATGCCAGTTCTAAATGTTAAGAGCTCTATAAGATATCGTCATCGGCCGTGACATTTCTCAACTTAGGTAAATACGTAATGTTTTAAGCGAAATACAAAAATGCCAAGCCGACATAGTTTTAGGGACTGACGTTAGCGTTCAATGACTGAAGTCAGTTGCTACTATTATTATTGGACTTTGTAACGAATATTCTAAAAATCCAATTCCTTGCGCGTACGCTATACACTATAGAGTCAATAACATGTAAGAGTCGGCGTTTTCAATATTTTGAATAGTTAGTGGATCTACTGTAATAAATGTAAGCCATATTATGGCTTAGACACATATTTGTGGTTTTTGTGAAAGCACTTTGGTATTTTTACTGCACCAACAATAAAAACATTATTTTCTACAATTGAATAGTGAAAATACAATTGAATTTTTTTAACAAAATAGCGAAGTTACCCGCAAAATATTGTCTTCCCATAAAATTCAAAAGCTTATGCTAAAAATACAAACCACACAGTAATTTCCAAACAAAAAAAACAATAATTTCGATTTTTCTAAGAATGTTCCTGATTTTCTAATTAATATGGCCGTGTTTGACTGGCAAATTTATTACTTTAAAGCGCAGTGGGTTTTATGCCAAACAGTCGTTCGACTTGCATAAAGCGAAGCAAAGTGTAGTGAAGCGATTACAGCGTTTCAACGTTATGCGATCGGTATTTCGTCTTTCTTCTCTTTGTGAAGTTATTGTCTGTGGTTTCATTAAAAAACCCCAAGAAGTATTTAATATAATAAAATAATACGTGTGGCACTCGGGGACTGCCGCGGTAAAGCTGTGGCACTCGGGGACTGCCGCGGTAAGGCTGTGGCACTCGGGGACTGCCGCGGTAAGGCTGTGGCACTCGGGGACTGCCGCGGTAAGGCTGTGGCACTCGGGGACTGCCGCGGTAAGGCTGTGGCACTCGGGGACTGCCGCGGTAAGGCTATTGCATAGCATTTTTTTTATCAACTTATGCAATTATATTTATTTATTTATGCAGTATTTTTTTTTCTTTGATATTAATTCAAGTTATTGATATTACTCGTGGACGCGACCAAAAAGCACGCTGTCTCACCTAGCATTGTGTCTAAAAGTGATAGAATCAGTTATAAGCAGTTAGTCGCAGCAGGTACACGCATACGTCTAGTCGCACGCACATAAACACCGTGCCGAAGTCTGCCGAACTGAAACGAACGTTAGACGATGCGCGGCTTTCAACGCCGCACCGCTGTGCCGGTCGCAGTGGGGGGTGTTAGGTTCATTTTCGTTATAGAATTTCTTGATTCGGTCGCCGCGCTCAAAGACCGCGATAAAAGCTATGCAATGGCTTAACAATATTTCTAACCACGGCCAATTTGCTTTGATTTAAAAAATTGGTGACATCATTCGATGTGAAACCAGCGTCTTTGTCTTTGGTTATTCCACGTCATCAAAAACTTAAGCGCTTAGCCAAACGCACAGTCAAAGCTAATTTCAGTAAAAAAAGGCTTCAGCGCCAAGTCGAACACAAAAACAATATATACTATCAATTACATAGGAAATAATATTTATTAGCTGTCATAGGAACATTCTTAAAAAAAACAAACTATAGGTACTGGTATTAGTCAATTACAAAGCTTAAATCATCTTCATGAAGCATAAAACATAAAACACAACGACAACTAAACTACAGCGTGCTCTATTATTTATTAAAGCATTTCTATAACTACATTCTATATACATATATGTATAAATACAAGCTTTTATAAAACTGCATGCAATATATAAAACTTAGGTATTTACCATTTCGACGAACTTCCTCGCATTTCAATAAATCTTCATACATTATCAATGTCACATGCATATTAAATTATAGCCCGCTTTGTTTAGACTGTGCACTTGAACATTGACAAATATTTAAACTTTCAAATTACTTTAAGATAAACATATTTTTAAAAGCATGTTGAAGCTACCAGTATGTCTCATGTCAGCGCCGGCCCTAGCCCTTTGTCAGGGTACAACGAGATTATCTTTCAGCGACCTTTGTCGACGCTTCCACTAAACGTAAATCGTACTGACTCAAAAATACCAAGCATACCTATATATTTCGGTTGAGCGGTTATACTCGTATATTGTTAAAAAAATATATTTAAAAAAATACACAATATGACGAGGGTCATTAGAACACAGCGTCCTGGACCTCCACTGCTGGAGATGGACCTTCCAGAACATATATCTGGTGAATTTGGCCTACACTCGCCACGCTGGCCCGATGGCCTGGCGAGGATATTATGTCATTTTTTATGACAATTTATTAGGTTGGTGTTAGTGGAACCGGGACGTTTGGCTTAACGTGCTCTCCGAGGCACGGAAACGATGGTGTTGTAAATCTATAACTGCAGTACGTAAGAAAAGTATATTTCTCATTGGTACATGCCGGGTGGGTTTGAACCGACCTTTGTAGGATTTAAGAAACGCGTTCTTACAACCGAGCCACCACCGCGCCTTTCAAAAGACAACAAATATATTGCGCTGGAAATTGTTTTTCACATTTGGCTTTTTGGAGCCCTGCGCCACCCAGCGCTCCTCTCGCTTGCCCCTAGGGCCGGCGCTGTGTGGTATTAAAGTTTCAGAAACGCAACTACAATCGTAGTAATTTTACTGTTTGAATAATAAAATTATAGTGAAATAATAAATAAAAAAACTAAAGCGGTTTTATTTTACCTAAACTGGAATGTCACACTACGGTCACAGCACTACTGCGATTTATTTGACGTGATCAGATGCACAGTTAAAAACGGGCTATACAGGTTGGTTTTTTTTTTGACGTGACAGGCAGTAGTACTTAACTGTAATAGCTACATACTTTTTGGGAAAAAAATAATGTTTTAGAAAAAAAACTTTCAACTTGCTTTTTACGAGTATAAGGATAAAAATACTATAGGACCAACTGAGGTTAGAGTACTAGCCCCGTCATTAAAAAACAAACCTGTTTGTCCTAAAAGGGCTTTAAAATTTGTATAAAACATAATGTTAGTAAAATAGAAATGAGAGTTAAAATGGAAAATGAAAGAAACAAAAATAGTAGAAATTTTAAATAAATATATTTATCCCTAAATACTAAATAAATAAAAAAGGTTTTTATTACAAAAATAGACACTTTTCTTTTTACATACTATTTAATGAATTTAAAGAGTACACTAATGTGGAATACCCAACAAGGCAAATATACAAATCTATACAGGGTGTAAAACAGACATACATATCGGTATTGTGATTAAAAAAATATAACATTAACTATGTCGTATATAGTGAGAGACAGGATTTTAGTTGATTGAACGAATTCAATCGAGACAACACTGGTTGAGAGGACAGCACTACTCGGTCGGGACTATCAAGCGGAAGATTGTATTTGTATTGATATTGTGAATATATTATTTATAAATCATCAAAGAAGCTTAATAATTTATGTATTACCATATTTTTTATTTGATATATTAATTATGTTTTCTTATATTTAAGCATAGTTCCAGAAGGGCTGGTTATCTTTTGACGTATGCCTAAGACCTGAAATGACCAAAGTGTAAAAGATAACTAGGTACCAATCACGTGGCGTATTTAAAAATATTATTCATAGATTATTTTACATTAATAAATATTTTTGTGTCCCGACCAGGAATCGAACCCGGTACCTCCCGAGTGTAAATCCATGGACTTAACCGCTAGACCACGGAGGCAGTTAAATAAACTATTCTGAGATTATAAACCAAAATACAGTAGATAAAACAGAGCTTTTTGAAGAAAAAACCTTTATCTTACTGGTGTCTGTCTGGCCATTAAAACTATACTCGTTTACACCCTGTATACATATAAATATATATGGAAAACATGTACCCCACTTTTCTATCACAGTTGTTTATACCTAACAATGTATAGTATATCACATACTGATATATACTCATTTTGAGCGACCTTTATACATAATAAGTTAAATATTACATTTAACAAGAAATAATCACATTTTACCAATACATAGCATAGTATTGTTTTTATTTTAATAAAACATATAAAAACTTGGAATTGTTATTTTTTGTAGGATCACTATTACTACCTATATATCCTTCTGTCTTTTTTGGAACAGTACAAGCGACATCATTATAAAAACTGTTTCTAGGAAATTAAGTTTTTTTTACTAAAGAATTATGAACTAAGTTTAGTTTGAAATAAACGTGTTTATTATTATTGCAAAAGTTTAGTTTCTATAAATATATCTAATGATTTATATATTTAATTATGTATTTTTTTAACATCTTGTGCCACGGAAAGAGACCTGCAGCCCTATTGTATTGGAATTACTTAAACGCAAACGTTAGATTGTCAAAATTCTGTTATTTCCTACCACTTATAGCCCGACCTTACGTCAAAATAGCGTTTTCACTATTTCAAAGATCACCCATGGGGTTGCAACTTTAAAATCATTGGGAAAACTGAATTAAATACTTTAATTGTCCGCCGCGAATGTATATTAAAGTTAACAACATTTATATTAATTAACTAAGATTATATATTTACATTAACGATAGTTTTATATCACACATTAGGTAGATAAAACAAAAATATGCCAAATACTAAAAGAAACATATAATAGTATTTCCTTTAATGAACGCATCGTCACGCTATTTTGCTGTCATCTGTAGTGGAAACTTTTATACGAGAATATCAATTTTAATAGCGTTTTACACTTGACAGTTCCGTTATTTAACGAATTCCACTATATAACGTTGGCGCTTAAGTAACAGAATATTGCTACTGCTAGCAGTTGTTGTAAAGCTTTTAGTTTAGCTAGCAGGGACACAGTTGTCTGATATCACTAGATTTGATATTATTTGTAAAAGTGCCTACCTACATCTTCTGTAGGATTTTTTTATCGTGAAACCCTAGTAATAAGTATTTTTGATTATTAAATAATTTGAATTGAATTTAAATTTAATATGCGCCTTACCGACTTAACTAAACAAAATTTTAGGCCGCTTTTCAACTATACTTTTTGGTCTACTCAATATATAATTCGTGTAATAATGATACATCCTCCGTCTCTAGCCATTGTCTAACACGGTTACAACCAATTTATTTATGGCCAACATGATAAAATGTGTGGTAATAATAAATTGTATAACCGAGTAAATAAATTACCCATGAAAATTACTAACTAAAGGTAGGTAATACATTTTAGAAAATTATTTGGCTTTTTGGCCTTGCTGATGTTTGATAGCCCGGCTTATTTGGTATAAGCTAGTAAGCGCAACGAATACGTTAACAGCAAAGAGGCTGTAGTTTTTGGGTATGATAACGAGAGAATAGCGGGACCAAATGATACCGGTGGCTGCGAGGGACACCGACTGGGGGACCGACAGCTTCTCCACGGGCCGAGAGAGGTCGCCCAGACCGGCAATCACCAGGCTCTGAAATAATGATGCCCGGTGATTGGGTGTTTTTGCTGTGTGGGTTTGTGGTATTTAGGCAATAACTGACAGACTATGGTCGTATTCTCACAGAACTTCTATGGACTAAACAAGACAGCATTGCATAGACGTTTACCGAGTAAATGTGTTTTGTGCTATGTCAAAGTGATTATGAACATATACTTATGTACATATGTTTGGAAATTTATAGCGCTTTTGTAATTTAAATAAAATACACTAGTTAGTTTTTTCACAAAGTAACCATTTATTATGCCTTATATATTAGGTATAATTTTATATCTTAGGTAAGTTTTTTTTCAAGCAATTTTTTTTTTTTATAAATATCACCACAGCAATCTTACAATATTAGATCTCCTTGAAAGTAAAAATTGGCATTTGACATCATTGCAAATGACCATACTTTCAACAAATAGGTGGTAGGCGGACTGATGGTGGTAATTTGCCCAGTCTGCCGGGGCGGGGAAGTATCCACAGTTCGTGCCGATAAATCTAGTAAAGTGTATCCACACGTTTCGGGATCAGGCTCGAACTTCCGACATACTCAGTCAAGCCGGCATAGTGTTAGCGACTGATGTCAATCATGAGTGTTTGATTACAGTTGCTAACATTCATGGACCTCGCGCGCCATTATCATCAGGTGGGCGCAAGGTCACATGTCGTGCAAGTATAACATATATATAAATAAATATTTCCAGACAGGTCACACAGCGCCATCTAGTTTCCGTGGTAAGCTATGAGGCTCGTGTTACGGAAACTAGATGGTTGATAAACTACATATTATACTTTTTTTTTGTAAATATATACATATAAACACCCAGACCGAGACAAATTATACAATGTACAATTTGCCCCCGGTGGGAATCGAACTCACGACCTCCCGAGTTCACGGCAACGTTTGTTACCACTAGACCACGGAGGCGGAGGCGGTCGTAGTACATATAAAGTGTGATTTTTCAAAAGTTAAATAAATACTAGGAGGTTGTTAAAATGATTTAGCGCATATCTTTCTGCAAAAAAAATGTGGAGAACGCGTCAACATCGGTTTTAGAGTATATGTATTCGAATGCCATATCTAGTTCATTGTAAGTTCTGTGGTATATTGAGAAACGTTGCCAACATCCGGTGGATCAATGGCCTCTAACAGTAATAGTTCGTGTTGCTATAAGTGTTTTAATTAAATGTATGTGTTTATTAACAATACCCACATTTTAATAGAATATCGAATTGATTTACCCACAGAATGTTTTGTCTTTTATTGCAAATATTAAGATTGTGTTCCAATACATATATACCGTCTGTCTGGTACATAATATATTTGTCGTCATATTAGTGTCGTCTCCAGTGTAAATAAAAGGGTAAATTAAATAAAAATACTTATAATTGTTTCGTCTTGGTCAAGTCTGAGTAAAAAGTCGTCTGTCATATTCTAATAATCTGTCAAATAAAATAGTCCTCCAATATTGTCAGTCAAAAAGGAGGTTATAGTCTGTCAAAAGAGGTCGGGCGCGCCGCTACAACATATGATTCATATATCTAAGCCCGAAACACCATTCTTCTCATCTCTTACCCACACACGATGGACCCGGCACCCCCACGGTGAATCCATGGATTGCTTAGAAATTTGTCTTTTTTTATAATTACTTAATATTCTGTAAGATCATTTATAAAAAGAAAAAAAAAAGAAAAATATAAAAAAAAATAGTTGAACCATCACGATCGTAGCGAGTATTTAGCCAACTTTACTATGGAAATAAATAATATGGAAATATCAAGCTGTACCTAAGGCAAGCTCGTCAATGTCATAGTTCTCATTATTTTTATTTTTTAAATATTGTTACTATTATTATTTAAATTTCATAAACATATAATGTATCATAATTGAATGTAGTTTGACATGTTGTGGTCACCTGTTACTGGGGTACCATTCACTAATGTTTTTTTTACTGTTTGCTTCAATTGATAGAATTGGATTCAATGTGTACTCTGTTGGTGATCCTAATTAAATAAATAAATAAATGTCTCGAGTGTACTAAACTACACTTGCAAATGCTACCTAAATGCGTAATAAAAGCTTCATGTAAAACATCAAATACTTGATGAAACTCAACTCAGGCTAAAAGTGTTGTTAGGATAACAAAAACAATGTTACGTCCTCAATTTCAAATCAAACCATGACTTTGGGTAAAATAGCTTGGCACAACATCAAAATTACTAAAATAAACGTGGTTTAATATATATTTATTTTATTTATTATTTATTAAAACTTTATTGCACAATATATACAAGGGGCGGACTTAATGTCGCTAGACATTCTCTGACAGCCAACCTTAGGGACATTGTAGAACATTAAAGACGTAAGGTAGGTGCAATTAGAGAAATATGATTACGTAATAAATATGCAATATTATCTAAACTACAATAATAAATACTATAATAAACTAAATACTAATAATACATACACATAACGTTTTATTAATACATTAGGTACATACATTACATAACAATAATACATACACTACATATAATAATATAATAAATAAACTAAATGAGTTGTTATGAGCCATTTAAATAATATGAATATACCATTTTTTTGAAAATGCTTCGGTTGGATGCTTGTCGTATATTTACCGGCAGCTTGTTCCACAGGTTAGCGGCAACAACAGCAAAAGAATCGTTCATGAACCCAGAGTGGTGCGATGGAATAGACAGAACAGAGTTGTTTGAGGAGCGAAGAGACTTATCGTGAAATGAGAAAAGATAGGCAAATTTGTCCTTGAGGTATTTCGGTGTCGCAGGCTCGTTAAGAATAGAAAAAAGTAAGCAGAGGATTCTGAGATTCCTGCGACAGCGAATTGGTAGCCACTTTAACTTCGTTCGATACTCAGAGATGTGATCATATTTGCGAAGGGAAAAGATGAATCGGATACAACAGTTAAGTAACCGATCCATCTTGTTGAGCAACGCCTCTGAGAGATCGACACTACACACATCACCATAGTCGAGAAGAGGAAGTAGAAGGCTTTGAGCGAGGGTAATTTTAGCTTTTAACGGCAGAAAATGTTTAAATTTATTGAGAGCGTGCAGTGAAGAAAATATTTTACGACTCGTGTTATTAACCTGGGTAGTCCAGGTTAGATCAGAATCTAGATATACACCTAGATTCTTCACTTCGTGACTAAACGGAATTGGCGTGCCGTCAAACCGAAGTGGGTCAATACTATTTAAGTCAACTTTGCTAAGCAATCGAGAGCTCCCAACAATGATCGACTGGCACTTATTCGGGTTGACAGCGACCCCAAAACGTTTTGACCAAGAGTGTATGTTGCAAAGATCTGAGTTTAGCCAAGCTATTGCACTATTCAGTGTGGTGATATCTGTCTGCACATAAAGCTGCAAATCGTCTGCATACAGGTGGTAATTAGAATGGAGAGATAGGGTGATGGCATTAATAAATACGGAGAACAGTAGAGGAGAGAGAATGCCACCTTGTGGGACACCTGTAGTCAGGTCGCACCAATCCGACAACACCTGATCAACTTGAACCCTTTGTTGGCGACCATGAAGGTACGCAGAAAACCAGTTGAGGGCCTTGGGCGATATCTTAAGACGAGACATTATGGTGATAAGTAAATCAGGATCGACTGTGTTAAAGGCATTTGTGAAATCAATTAGAACAAGTACTGTCACCTTGGTTTCTTCCATGCCACATCGGATATCCTCAGTTACTTTAAGTAATGCTGAGGTTGTGCTATGACCGGGGCGGAATCCAGATTGGAAGGAGTTAAGAAGATTATTTGAGTCAAGAAAATGAGATAACTGTTTGTGAACGACCGACTCAAGGACCTTGGACAGGAAGGGTAAAATAGAAATAGGACGAAAATGGGTGGGAAGTGTTGGTGATGTAATTTTGGGTAGCGGGATAATAAATGCTTTCCGCCATTGGGAAGGAAATTGGCCAGAGGTAAGGGAAAAATTTATTATGTGAGTGATGATGGGTAGGAGAATGTCAACAATTGTAACGATCATAACACGACTAACGGAATCACATCCTGTTGATTTCGAAGTTATTGAATTTATCGTCTTTAAGATCACATCCCCAGACACCTCTGTCAAGACGAACTGCTCAACAATATTAGGTACAGTCATCTTCATAATCTCACCAATGGTATTTAATTTTGTGTTTTTATCTAAGACCGGTGCAGAAGTGAAATGAGCGTTCAGCTGATCAGGCGTAACAGAACCAAGATTGACCTGATCACGACAGCGACCCAACCCTAAAGAATTAAAGAACTGCCAGATTTTCGCTGGCGTTTTATTATTAATGTTGTCAAAGAAGTGGTGACGCTTGGCTATTCTACACACCTGGTTACAGCGATTCCGGGCAACCTTATATGCAGCCCAGTCACCATCACAACGGGTTCTTCTGTATTTTCGGTACGCACGATCTCGCTTCCTCATTGTCATTCTTACATCTTCGGTTATCCATGCCGCAGGTGCTCGCTTTACTTTGGTAGGACGGAGCGGAGCATGAGCATCATACAGTTTTAGCACCTCTCCATTAAAATTGTCAACCATGTGTTGTACGTTAGTGGCTTCAAATACGATACTCCAGTCGATGCGTGCTGCGTCGTTTCGTAGTTCGTCAATGTTCATACGACAATAATGACGCATAAGGACAGTAGGCGGACGATACCTCGGTGGCTTTACTTTATATGAGGCGAAGACGAGATCATGGTGAGAGAAGGGAGCGAGTAGCTGACCGTGGCTGGCAACAATATCTGGGCGTGAAGTTATGATAAGATCGAGGAGGGTATCAGATGTACTAAGATGGTGAGTAGGCCCAGACGGCAGAACAGTCAAATTAACTGACGAGATAATATTGCGAAATTTGAGCGCCCTAGATTTGCCAGGTTCACGATCATCCAACAAGCAGGTGTTAAAATCTCCCATGATGACGTGATGGCTATAAAATGGTACTACCTCCTCAAGAACGCCTTCAAAGTCAGAGAAGTAGTTTAAAGATGGGGGACAGTATACTACACCGACAAGCAACTGAGAACCCGCAAAGGTAACCTCGATGAATAGATGTTCCGCCGATGCCGCATACTGATGGGGTGAGCAGGTAATCAGCTTGTACGGAAGATCAGCACGTAGGTAGATGGCAACACCACCCCCTCTAGAGCCAGTGCGATCATTCCGTATTAAAATATAACCAGGAAGAGAGTAAGAAGTGGAAGGTAAAGTAGGCTTAAGCCAAGTCTCTGAAATAAGTATCGCATCCACTACCCCTGGGGAGGAGAAACTATCAAGAAGATCCGAATAATGTGCCGGAATACTTTGCGCGTTGACATGACATAAGTTAAAATTCTTATTGCATTGTGAGAACTCATTTTTCAACAAAACATCCAATCCGACTATATCATAAAATGAGTCGGTCGATGTGCTACTAGTTATGGTATGGAAGGAATCATCATCACTGGAATTGTTCATAAATATAACAATAATAGTTTATGTTTTTATTAAAATATAATACAATAAAGATTTATAATAATAAGTATAATAAATATATATACGTATATATTATATAAATATACAAGTATAATATGGTATAAATTAAATTATTTCGCTATAAAAAAAAAAAAAAACTAAAAATATACAAATCAAAAATAGAACTGCATGTCCTGCCAGCTATGTTGTCTACAATATGGTTACATAATACAGTAATACTGTTTAAAGCAAAAATAAGGTTTGGTCTTTGGCTTAAGCCATGGCCCTAGGATGCACAAACATGCCAGATCCATGGCTGAAACCAACTTGAAATGTCAAGGCATTAATAATGAAGAAAACAACTAAAAGAGAAATGTAAAAATAAAACGGGCACTTAAACATGAGCGTAAAAATAAAAAAATACAATTAATGCCTCAACAGTCATTGCTTAGAAAAAAAAAGAACTGTCACATTGACGTTTAGCCTGTTGACTGACATCATCATTCATCACTTCTGCGGATAAAGAATTACTTGTACAAGATACCCTGTTTCCTGCTTATAAAATTATCGAAGGGTACTATTATATAATAAGTAAATATAATGTATAATTATGCTTGCACTTACGCACGCAATACAAAAATAGTACAAACAATAATGTCAGGTCATCATACTACTTTAGTTTCTCAGCAATATGACATCAAACCTAAGACAAGATTAGCTATACCTTACATTGTGCATCACACCAACAAATCCTGCGCTTCATGAGGGACAGTGCAAGAAAATGTTAAGCCAGTAAAGTAATTAGTGATGGGTTGCATGAAAAGTGAATGGTTATTGGACAGCTACTTTTTTGTTGAGAGTAGGACATTAGATGTTGTAATAAATCACAGTCTGCATCATCAAATTCATTGAATGCAGCAACCACCAACCATTAGTTTAAACTGCCGTATTTTTTGAAACAATAGTGAACCATGGGGAAATGAACTTGCTGATATATTTGGCTAACATCTGGCACCATCGCCAAAATACAACATAATAAACTGACACTAATACTACCTACCATTCAGACCACACATGCACAAAATCAACACCTATTAATTAAGTAATCAACACAGAGTGGTCAATGATTTATATCTGTTCACCACTGTAGCACAAAATGTAACCTCACGCCAGCCCAAAGGTAAGTGGAATGCGTCCGTGCATTAGGAATAGCAGTAACGGACTTAAGGTCTCCAACTCCTAACATAAATACCTAACACTAATTCTGAAATGAGCAAGGCGCTGCTGAAAATAAGCTTAAGTAGTTTTGCAGGTTTCCTTTGTAGTTCCTATAACACTATAAGTTACTATAGTTTATTACCTAGAGATTTAGGTGGGTGTCAGAGCGCCTGTTGAATCACTATTTACTGGTATGACAAGATTATGTAGAATAAGAACTATATTATTAGAAAAAGTAATGTATCATCGACCGTTTCCCTTTTGGGGTGGTCGCACACGCTTGTAAATAAGCAGATTTGCATTTAGCCAACTTTACTATAGGCCAATCATGACAAATGGCATGCTCATCAATGTCTCCAGCATACCAAACTCAATAAATACCACAACTAAATTTAAATATTAATTAAATGTATTTATTTACATTAATAAATATTTTTGTGCCCCGACCAGGAATTGAACCCGGCACCTCCGGGTCCAAATCCACGGACTTAACCACTAGACCATGGAGGCAGTCTATAACTATATTATTATTTATGTATATATTAAGGAAAGCTAATAAATTTAAAAAAAAATATTAATAATAATAATGACTTGCCATAACCATTATTAGTTAGTGCAAGCCATCACAACCACCCATTGGACCCGGAGGTACAGGGAACGACTCCCGGCCGGTACACAACAGTCCATTCAATCTTAAAATCAATTTGTGTAATTTAACCCATTCAGTTAAAAAAACATAATTAAAATAATATTATTAAACAAAACAAACAAAAAATAATAAACATTTGACCTTGCATCCATCTGTAGGTAAATGGAATACAGGATAAAAGAATAGGAGCAACTGTCAGCAGTCGGTGACAACATACAGGCATTGTAGTCCATATCCCTTACGGAGTGGTCAGGAACCACATTTCTGTAAGCAAGTTCACATTTAGTCAACCTTAACATAGTCCCATCATGACCATTGGCAAACTCAAGAAAAACCCAAAAAAAAAAAAAGAAAAAAGAAATAAAAAAAATAAACAAAACTACTGCGCTCCAACCAGGAATAGAACCCTACACCTCCAAGCCCGAATCCACGGACTTAACCACTAGACTATGGATGCCGCTAACATGCCTAGCTATCTGGAAACAATTAACAGTAATATCCTGCTATGATGGCATCCTTTAGGCAGCGGGGTCACTCACTATAGGTCCAAATTATTTAATCATTTAAAGAAACAACAGTATTGAGGCATGTGTGGACTGACAAACAACCAAAAGCAGAAAAGATTAAAATGTATATGTATATACACAAAGCGCAGATCCCTGTTAATTTTAATATGGCACTAGTTATCACTTTTGAACCGGTAAACACAACAACACTGTTAAGCACTACTTTCTGGATACGGCTCTTCTGTGACGCTCCCTGTGCACCTGCTGTATGCCTTGTGGTGGAGCTGGATCATTCCTAGGATGTGCCACCACAGTTAATGCGGTGAGGTCGGCCTGCATGAGAATTTTGTCGGGAAGCTATATTACTACACAGCCATCCTGGGTCCAACTGTCACGCATCCCGAACGCCTTCCTTGCCTCCACAAATAGCAAGTGTCTATCTCTTGTAAGAAACTCTGTGCAGCTGATGGAAGTACCTTTGAGTTTAGTCTTGCTGCGCCAGACCAGCTGACGCAGCCTGTAATCAAAGAACCGCACCATGATGGGCCTGGTAACCCCTGTGCTTCCTCTTCCCATACGATAACAGGCACGAAGACTTTGCTCTGAAACATCTGTAATGTTAAGTTTCTCCCTCAGTACTTCCACAATAGTTTTGGTAACATTCTCCTCCATTTTCTCCGGGATGCCCCTAAGCAGCAAACAATCCTCACGGCTGCGGGCTTCCAGCTGGTCAACAGAGACCCGCAATTGAGATATCTGTTGTCTCAACAGCGTAAACATCTCCACGGAGAAAGTTTTGAAGTCCAGGTACTCTCGTTCTAGTGTTTCTATTCCCAAATTCTGTGGTCCCTTCTTAATCCCAGTAAGTTGTAGCTCAAATTCGGCCATTCTTTTAGCCATTTGCTGTTCCAGTGCCTGTTGGGTATGCTCAATTGCGTCAGCTGTTGCCATATAATTGAAATTTTTACTAGGCAGGGTTTATGCAAAAAACGTCGAAAAACTATTAATTCATTTACTATAGTCACAAAATCAACTAGTTTTAACAAAAATATACGCTATTTATCGAATATTTATAATTATTATACACCACGAAAATATTAACTTGTTATCTTGCACACTACCCGCACGAAAATTCCAATTATTATTAGATTATGTTATTTACTAAGTTGGTTTCCATTACCACAACTTGTTATTGTTCAAGGAATATTATTTATCTTATTGTAAAATATTCATATAGGTAAATTAGTCATTAATTTAATTCTTATAAAAAATAAAAAAAAAGAATTAGATTTTAATTTTTAATAATCAAAAGAAAAGGACTTGCAACTCATGCATGCATTTCACACACAAATTCAATGTTTATTTAGAGTTTTGGCAGTCAAAATAAACTTTTCTAGAATAATATTGAATTTTGAAATACATATAAATACACACTGATAATTAAAAATCAACTAATTTTTGCATTTATTTACATTTTTAAAGTTCAAGGCTTAGTAAATGAATATATTCAAGATGGACAATGGACCGACATTTTTCGTATTTGGCTTGAAAGCAAAACAAAGATTACAACATTTTTTTTACTAAATTTTGCTTAAAGTGAATGAGATCCATAGAGCAACACCAAGTTAAATGACTTTCAAAGCGAAGTGAAGTGGAAAAAAGTGCTTACAGGACTTACAAGTCAAACACAGGGTTTATGTTGATATATTATTAATTATTATTATGATAATTTTTCTATCTTTCAGGCTTAAAAAAAACCTCATTTGGTAAAAAGAATCATTATGACCTTAACTCATAAGGAGAGAGTAGAGACCATGTTTTTTATAATAAGTCATTTTACATTTTGCTATAGGCACGTCAAGACAAATGGCAAGTTAGTAGATGTCTCTATCTCTGTCTCTATTTTAGTGTTCTTGACCAGAAATCAAACTCAGCATCTCCGCAGTCTTAACCTCTAGACCACAGAGGTAGCTCATTTGGTTTAGAGTCAAATGTTTATAAGATAATTGTTACTTGGCCTTTATTATGTTGATTTTTGACCTTGACCTAGAAAATAACTATCAAATGGTTAGATAGTCATCATCATTACAGCAGTGCCTAGAACTCTACTGCCAAAGATGGGCCTTCCAGAACCAACCAAGGATTTGGCCTACACTTGTTACAATTTATTAACAATTCCACAAGTTGATATTAGTGGAACTGAGACCAACAGCTAAAAGTGCTTGAAATGGTGGTATAAATTTATAACAAATGTATGTAATAAAAGTGTATATGTTATTGGTACATGTCAGGGTTCAAACAACAACCTTTATGTTTTTTAAGTAAGCAGTCTGGTTGGGACCACCGCAGTGGTGAAAAGTAAAAGTATTCATCCTCTAGAATTCTAGAATTAAAGTCCTAAAAGGTAGTAACATAGCTGCCAAATATCTTGGGACAAACCAAAAACGCTATTGTCAAGACGAGTACCACCATGCACCAGTTTGCAACTTGGCTAAAAGAATTAATAAACTAAAGTAATAGAATTTATTATTATAAATAAATAAATAAATTCTTGAATTCTTCATGAATTCATTACTCAGTTAAGTGGTTTGCACAAGCAGTATGCACAAGTAACTTGCACAAGCAGTATGCACAAGTTCAAATTAAAATCGAAAACATATCCTCACTCATAGAAGCACTCTTAATTAATAAAACTCATTTTATCTTTGGTTAGTGTAGTAAATGTATGTGTGGTTAAACAATATTATTCTATTAAAGTGTAGGGCTTCTTTAGCATCAATAAACAACCCACTCAGCAACAACACCCAAACTTATTGGTGCTCACTTCAAACTAAAATGTTACTGAAATGATTATGAATATATTATATAATAATACATAAACAATACAACTATAGTTATAACCAGGGCCGTCTCTACCAGAGGTGCAAGGGGTGCATGGCACACCCATTTCCATACCTATGCCTTTACAAAACTATACATTATCTGCTAATAAAAAAAAACAAATTTAATTCGGTTTAAATATTGTACAGTTTAATTCAGTTTATAAAGAGCACCAATATTGTTTATAAATTCGCCTTGCTTAATTGCGAGTTCCGAAACTCAGGTAAGTTAGATCTTACTATATTAAATTTAATTGCTATTCATTTCAATCTATTTTAGATTGAGATTGTCAAATGGAACCTTCTTTACTGCAAAGGTGATTTTTGCACCTAATATGGTTAAGACAGCCCTGGTTGTATATAATAAATAGTATCACCTCCTAAACATAAATATAATGGTTTATAATAAATCATGCAAGCTCCTTAAAAACCTGCAGTTTAAATTGATTAATTGCTGTATTTATATTACAGCAGAAACTACACATAATGTGCATTAGAGTATATAATAATATTCCTAGAGAGACACATTTTACTATTGAATTAAAGAAAATCCTTATTGAGAACTATTTTAACACAATAAATATTTTTTTAGAATGCAAATTTTGACATTAATTTGTATTGTATTATAATAGATTCCAATAACTAGACAACAAAAATGTTAGCTATATATAAATATCTATTGACATAAGCATATTGTATGCCCATAATATGGACATATTGCATGATCATGACATGTACATCCAACTGTAATTAGAATAATAAATCTATACAATAAACAATTTAGTTTTTTTGTAATTGCCTCTTTCCCTAAATGCCACAGAAATCTAAAGCACCTTAGCTTCCTTGAAACTCATTCTATAAACTTATTAAAATTAAAAAAATATATTTAGTAATAATAACCTTATCTACAAGATATCAAATACAGTTATCTCTGCCCTTACGCAAGGTCTCCGCACGCAAATAGACTGGCCTTGACTAATAAATTTATTTCCGCATCATGTTTTATTACAAAAACTTACCCATTTAAATGCAGGAGCCCAAAAAAACACTGTCTTAGGTCCTGAAATGTTTTACACAACACATCAGTTACAAGGAATTAAAAGAACAAATAGCAATAAAGTGATAAAACCACTTGCCTGCTTCGTGCTCCCATAATGGGCGCAATTTAGTTGGCACAAATCGGTCTGCTGAAGTAATCAGGGCTCTGTAAACTCTTGACATATTGTTTTTGTATGGACTGGGCGTTTGGACTTGAATGAATAAAGGGATTGAAATAAGGGAACTAGCCAATTTACGTGTTTAAAATGGAATGAATTTACATATTATTCATTGGAAGCAACTTGATTTGGCCGTGTAAAAGTGACATTTGATGATAACGAACGTCATAAGAAAATGACGTTATTTCTAATTAAAACATTCAGTTTCCATATAAGTCAGTTGCAATAACGAAACGTAATTTTGAATGCGTTCTAAATAAAACTGTCAAAAAGGTCAATTGTATAAAATGAACGCAAAGGTTTTCTCAAAATGAATGCGTGTTTGTGTCAGTCGCGGAGTATTATTTTATAATTTTTCTTTGTTTATTTAATTAAAACTGTGATTTTGTGTGCCTTTAACGATGTTAGTGAGTTATAGACTGATATAATGTTTGTGTAAATCTCATTTTAATATGGGTACGAGCACAATGGGCAGTGATTTACATTCTGATAAACAAGACAAGATTCTTAAGTTACAAGCTCGAAGGAAGGAATTGGAGACTTTATTGGCCGCCAAGAACGAGGAGTTGTATAAATTATGTGTTCAGGAGGTGCAATTTACGGGGGTTATGCCTCCCGAGGCGCCTTTAAGTCCCGATATGCCACAGCGAGAGAGATTGGGGAGTGTGAGAAGCGTCGGAGGTAACTCTGCTGGTGATGATGTTCGGGACGGCTCGGACTCCGGGTCCAGGAGGTTACGGCCTGGCCCGGGAGACAGACTGCACGATTCGGACCAGAATTTAAGGAAAAACTCACACAGGCTATCAACACCTTCCATCTCTGGTATTTCCAATAGAAGAGCTATTTTAAAGTTCTTGCGGACGAATAATCACGTGTCTCCTCCTCAAGATCGCTCAGACAGCCACTCCATGCACACTATTCCTACGTCCCACACATACCCTGCCCTAGCCAGCCAGAGTAATCCACCAGAAGTTGTTCATTCCGATTCCCAGCCTAATTTAATGTACCGTCAGCAGATTACAAATGAATATAACAATAAGATTTATTATACTAATCCTGCCGAAGCTTACAATGTGTCTCGCCTTAGAGAGACTCACTTTAGTTCAAGTCACCCAGACATTCCCCAGTACAGCCATGCTGCCCCTCCAGTGCCCTCTTTAGAAAAAACTCCTTTACTGTACCAGTATGCTTCACAACTAAAAGCCCAGAGTCAACACCTTGCTGCCCTCGGCCATCACCAGCCCCCTCCCAAACGCCCTGAAGGAGTCCGGAGAAACACCTTACAAAGAACCCAAACTTACCACTTGACTTCGCACAGTGATTACAACCAGCATTTGGAAAACCTAACTGACTACCGACCTCACTATTCATACCACATACAAGAATCAGATCGTATCCATGTGCCTTTAGACCGAGTTATGAACACAATGGGTGCTCGAGACCGCAATGTCCCTCGGAATCTCCACTTGCCACTACAAGTGTCTACAGACGACTATAAGGATGACCGTAGAAGCTACAATGATACTCTAAGTCCTATAAGCCAAATGTCGGGTTACTCTCAAGATAAATTCTCACCGCTATCTCAAGCTGAAGGAAAGCCAAAAGAGAAACATTGGTATGAGACTTCGCTAGACTCCCCTACTAAACCTGAGGCTCCTGTAAAAAAGAATATAAATATAAAGAGAACTTCTAGTTTTGGTAATTCTCAGACTTATGAAATTATGATGTCTATGGGGCGTAATTCATCTTTGCAGAGTCCGAGTCAGTCCCAAGTGCCTCTGAGTCCACCTGTATTATCTCCGAGCGGTGTATCTTTGGATTCCCCCACAAACCTGACAGTGATAGAACAAGGGAAGTGTATTCCTTATCGGGAAGAATCCAAACCCTTTGAGATGTCAGACTTCTACAAGTATTCTACTAAGTTTCGTCAAACGAGTGCTCCTAAGCCAGTAGCTATGGGCTACAATAAATTGCCAATGGAATTGCCTCAGTATACAGATCAAAAGCATTGGCATGGCCATTAAAAATATAATTTCTATTGTCTTCCACCATTTGGTCCTCCTTGAGGATAATGGGAAAAAATAGGAGCATTGATAAATGAAATAATGTTTGTGCCATTGGCTCCTTCTGTTGGACATTACTACTATACATATATATTCAATATAGCTTAATTCTTATGACAGGTCACTTTTTCTGTTTTTTTTCTTAACTGCATGAGGATTATAAATCTTTTGCATCATAGCTTGCTATAGTTTTGCTGATGTCTATTCACCAGTAAGGACCTATAGTACAAAATTTGTTTTTTTTGTCTCCGTGTGTTAAACGCCTCTTTTCCATTATTTTCAATATCTGCTGCCAATTGATAATGGGGACAAGGGGAATAGAAAATAATGGACAAATATAATACTGTTTTGTTTAATACCTTTTGGTACATTAAGGGTTGCTAATTCAATGCTTCTTTAAGATTTAAGCGCTACTAATTCATTCAATATTATAAGTGCAAATTTTAGTAGGCTGCAACAAATACTAATTTGATGGATACAAATATCAAAATTACTATTCGGCGAATATAAATATTGAGTAAATGTCTACTATTAGGGGAGAAGAAAGAAGAAGACAAATTTCTAAGCATTCCATGGATTCACCGTGCGGGTGCCGGGTCCATCGTGTGTGGGTAAGAGATGAGAAGAATGGTGTCTCGGGCTTGCGACCGACAATATTCTACTATTTGGCGAATACTATATATATATATACTATTCAGGGAATAGTAATATTCATATTCGTTGCATCGCTAGTTTTTAGTAGATTCCGGTATTTATAATAGTACTAATGATGCAAGCTCATCAAGATTACAAGTTTAGGTTAGGTTGATGAAGCATTGAATTAAAGTCCTTAAGTTGTAATTTTTAATAATTTATCACTATTTATTTGACAATAAATTAAATCTAAATAGTGAATTATAATTTTATAATCCAGTAATGATATTCAACAAATACTTATAAATTAGTTAAGAATTAAATCTATCAGCAGGATAAAGTGTTCAAAATATAATACTGTGATGAGAATATATGAAACTTGTTGATCAATATAATGACAATATGGAAGCATTTAAAGGAACTTTGTGAGTCCTCAGAGTAAGGGTGTTCAGATTTTTTAACTCTTTCTATTTTTTTAGGTACTAATTGATGTTTACCGTGCTAATCATTCTAAGAGTTATCACTAAACCTAGCCTTGTAGGAATTCCGTTACTCAAGAGGGTTTACGACGTCTTGAGCTAAAAATATTTTTGTAATAAAATTTATAGGAAATAAGATAGATTTTATTTGAAACTATCTAGTTGCCTTATTCTGTTTTAATAGTGTGTAAATTATATTTGATCGTTATAAATACGCAAGCTTAAAAATAGCTAAAGGGCCTTATTCACCATCCATGTTCAGACTGTCATCAAGATGACAAACTTGCAGCAGTTACAAAACCAATGTCACTAAGGTACTCATTAATGATCAGAAAAAAATGTTAATTAAATTATTAATGTAATTGCTAAACCGTAACGTTAATTGTGGTTGTTATTATATACTTGTATAGGCTCAACTCAAAGCTCATAGTTATTATTATTTGTTTCCTGGATTTGCATGATCCAATTTTGATTCAGCGAGAACCCTTTCTACTACCCCTATTTTGTTACTTAAGCGCAAACGTTATATAATGGAATCCATTAACTATATATATATATATCAGGCTAATAAGGTTGACATTTGCACGGCCGCAGTCAAGGTCGAGCGCTTATGGAGTTGAGAATTGAATAATAAATAACAAAATCCGCTAATAACGTTTGCGACTAAGTAATAGAATAGGGCTGCTGGATGCGTTAACATTAGTGTTAACTACGTGCAGCACAGCGGCTTTGGCAGGCTGTACTGTAATATGGATGGCCAATAAGGCATTGTTTGACATTGATACTGTCCTTTCTTACACTTATCATAGTTTTTTTATATTTATTTATTACTTACTAGTAATATAACATTTGCGCTTAAACAGAATTTAGCTATAATAGTTTTACTAAAAAGTTTGTGACAATATTAGAATTATTAATATAATAATAAAATTAAATAACTAAATCAATTTACCCACCGTTAGTTAGAAATTGTTATACCTTATTGGGAATATAATAGCTATATTATCAAATCAAATCATATATATATATATTAGCTTGCACCTGCTTTTGCCTGTATTGGGGGTTATCTAAATAATCCATGTTTAGCACTTGGTCATTAACCGCCAGTTTCTGAAAGGATAAAAAACTATTTATTTATTTTATTTTGTTGGAAAACAGTACTTAATAACTAATTACAAAATGAATATACTCGTTTACCTACAGACCATAAATTGTTTTCACATATAGGAAATTATGAAAGCAAGCTAAAAAAATTAATAATAAAGAAAGCAAGTACTAAGGAAATAAATTAACTAATATTTCGTGGATATTCTGGCAGAACCTGATAACTCACAATAAGTAAAATCATTTTTTACAATTTGGCCTTTTCGGCCTATTTTGTATTGTCACATTACATATTTTAATAATAATTATTTACAATACAAATGAATTGACCTAGATATAAACATACATTAACTAAAGGTGTCCAAAATATAATAATATTTTTTTTCACACATAAAATAATTGCTTCACACACATAAAAAACTGTAGTAAAAATTTCTGCTGTTATACAGATAAAATAATTGCTTCACACACATAAAAAACTGTAGTAAAAATTTCTGCTGTTATACAGATTTGCTAAAATATATAACTATTAAAAATAAATAAACACTTATTCGATTCAGCCATAACACCATTGGTTTATCTTATTTGTTACCATGCCATCCGACTAAGAATGAGACGGAACCTTGTCACAAAAAAGGGAAAGATACGGTACGAAGACATTACGCGTGGAACTAGCGAACTACGTCTAACTTCTTACTTTAACTTTACGCCACTTCTATGATTTTGTCTCGCTTGCTTCTCACTGTGACAATTGTTTCAATCTCATTCGCTGAGTGTTGTCTATTGGTTCCACATTTTGTAGACACCAATATAGCGCGTGCCGTATCTTCTCCTTTTATTTTAATGAAAGTTTAGATAGCATTATACTTCTGGTAATCGGTAGTTGGTTGTTAGTTGAGCCAATCATGTCCCTTATAATAAAAAATACACCTTTCATATTTTATTCATTCTTTGACAAACTGGTGGTAAATGATTCAAGAACTGGGATTAAATTTATTGCGCGATAATGCGCTTACCATCCACAATTCTACTCCTCTCTCTACCCAACCAAATACTGTATGATTCCGTTAATCCTGTCTTAGGCCCAATTCTTTCAGTATTTGGTGCAAAGATTTTGCTGGAACTCCTCTCATCTAAGAATCAGCTTTTAGGCATTGATTGCAAAAATACAGTATTTTTAAACGACTAATAAAGAAATTGTTATAACTTGTTTAAAAGTTGATATACAAATATTGTGATAACATTGCCTTCATAAAATCTCTTTACTTATTATAAATTAGATAGAGATTTAAATGCCAAAATTATATTAATCTCTTAATTTTTATTGTAAAATGTATTTTTTACAATTTTGTAGCGCTTTCAATATAGGTACCGTATGTAATTATTAAAAGGGCAAATATTTTTTTTATGCTTTAGTTGTCATTGGTAGAACTCCTTTTTCAAGTAAAAACGGTAACTTTAAAAAAAGTAAAAATCATTTTCCGAAAGACAAAACATTGTTAATTGATCGGGCTCACAGCCGAATCACGAAATAAAGAAAGGATAACTTACGTAAGTCCACCTACTTGATTAGGCTCGGATGTGGCAATATTTTTAGAAAAACTTCTCTGCGCCGTAACTTAAGATTTTATTACTCAGTAATTAAAATAAAAAATACGAAGTTTTTTAATTTTATTCTAGATTATAATATAAAAATGTTTGCTCTTTAACAAATTTCACGCAGTATGGTACAATAACAATTTTTCATTTTATTTTTATGTAGGTTATTATTATTTTTATTTATTAAGGCTGCCTATTCATCAGAATGTGCGAGTGGGGGTGCACCAAAATCTATAATTTTTACGATTAAAGTTAAAAAATGTGCAAGTTTTATTTTGAAGGTCAGCCGTCAGCTGGTTCATTCAACGCCATTTTTAACATTAATCGTTACTATTACAGAGTGTTGTGTGTGTTGACCAGTGTTATTTATGACCATTTATTGTAATAGTAAAGTTTATCATCATCATCACGACCGTTTCCCTTTCGGGGTGGTCAGAAACCACGCTTATAAATAAGCGGATTCACATTTAGCCAACTTTACTATAGGCCAATCATGGCAAGTGGCAAGCTCGTCGATGTCTCCAGCGTACCAAACTCGAGAAATATCACAAATAAATTAAATATAAATTAAATGTATTTATTTACATTAATAAATATTATTGTGTCCCGACCAGGAATCGAACCCGGTACCTCCGAGTCTAAATCCACGGACTTAACCGCTAGACCACGGAGGCAGTTTATATTGTGTACAATGATGTTGAAATTATTGACCTAACAAATATAAAGAAAAATATACAAATACAGAATACAGATTTTCTAGCATGTCTGGTAAATAAGCAGCCTAATAGTGTGTGAGAAAACAAAATTGCTTTAGCAAATTATTCTGCATCTTATGAAGTAATTATTTTAAAAAAATAAACAAAATAGGTTTTCATGGTGTAGCAATATAATTGCCAAATCGTCCCCTTATTAATATGTTTAGTATGGCTAATGTTAAATAATAAATTAATATTTTTGTACGTCGTTTATTATCGTGCCACAACACATTTATTTGTAAATATATTATAACAAAATAACTTGGTTTTTTATTTATTACTAAGACGAGACAGATGTCATTACCCCCTAATATTAACAATATTAGCTCGATTGTTGTGCCAAATCAGCTTGAGTTGCTGTAAATGTAACGATTAATGTGATTTCGAATGTGCCAGTTTTATTTTAAAGGTCAGCAGCAGTACAAATCGACGCCATTTTAAACTTGTAATCGTTGCAATTACAGACTTCGTTTTGGTACAACCCAGCCTTAGTAAAGTATTATCACGACCATATCCCTTGCGGGATGGTCAGAAACCACTTTTTTAACGAATAAATGTTGATGCTTGTGTATCGACAGACGTTGTTATTGTTCGGTTCTCATGTTGTGGTGTGTCCGGTGGTCAATCCTTCCTTAGAAGGTTGCAGTGGTGGCACGTGTGTCAGGTCCAGGTCCGCACTGTGTGATGTGAGGTGTAGGTATACCGTAAAGTTGTAAACGGGATGCGTAACTGAACACACGTGTACGTGTTTGATTTAGCGTCCAACTCCATAGGGGGATGCGTAACGTCCGTGATCGGATGCTGCTATGGGGGCCTGAGACCGAGGACGAAAACAAAGCAAAATAGAGTAAAAACCCGCTCTTAGAGCTCCAAGTTGGACATGAAAACAGAATAAATAACTTTATTACGTCATTTATATTATTAAAATAGAGTTTACCAGTTTAATTAATTTAATAAAGACATGTCCAACAACCCTGCCAGTGTGTCAGGATCTTTAAAAGTTGCGAAGGTAACTAAATAAAAATATCTATAGCTTATGCGTACTATAGGGGAAATCTTTCGATTATATTCTATTGAAGACTTATTTTTCGTAGTTGAAATCTTAGACGAGAGAAAACAAGGGAAAAATAAAATGTTAAATTTTGGCAATAAATAATGTAATTTATGTTGTGATGAGACTAGCTGTGCTGTACATTACTTAAGATTATTGTAAATAATAAATGTTGTAATTAATAATTATTGTTCAACCGTTGTCGCTGGAGCTTCAGCAGCAGATCCTGGATGGACCTCTTTCCAGGGTTGAAGCCACCATTTAAATAGCCATCATCGCCTCCTGTAACATCAAAAGTTGTTTGTTATACTAACAAATTTTTAAAAGAAATGGTGCTATATCGATGAGGTCATCAAACTTTAAGCAGAATCATATAATACCATACCTAAAACGTACTAAAGCTTGAAACGAAGTACGCGTACGATAAGTGAGGTCAAATTTACTGAGCTGAGGAATTTAAAGCTTGCCTAAATGATCCCTAAACTGATATTGATAAAACACAGCGGAAAGATAGGCAGTATTTGTAAGAATACTATAATAAAGAAATATTAACAAGGCATAACAAAAATATAAGTTTGAGTTCATTGACTTTTAGTTTGACACTGACTCACTAGACAATAGTCTTCTAGAGAACCTAAGAAATGTCCAGCGGTCGTAATACTTTCCCTCATTGAATAGGTTCCCTAAGACCTACCTCAACACAAAGCTTTTTCAAGCCAGGCCCGGGAATGGCCTTGGTCAACATATCTGCAAGTTGGTTTGCAGAACTTATCTTAAAGACACTAATGCTGCCATCCAGAACCAACTCTCTGACAAAGAAATGTCTTATTCGTATATGTTTTGTCCGGCGATGAAATTCGGGATTATGTGCAAGTCTTATAGCTGCCTCATTGTCTACTTTTAGTGACGGAATATCATCCACTCTCGTCATATCGTCATAGATTCGCTTAAGCCAAATAAGCTCTCTAGCTGCTTCACTTGCTGCAACAATCTCGGCTTCTGTCGTAGATATAGCAACTGATGCCTGTCGTTGACTGAGCCACGACACTGCTCCTCCAGCGTAACAACAGACTACACCTGTGGTAGATCTCCCTGTGGACTGATCTCCTCCGTGATCCGCATCGCTATAACCATCAATAATTTTGACAGTACAGTTAGCTTTATATGTAATACCGTGAGATATTGTACCTTTTATGTATCGCATAATACGCTTCACCTTCAACCAATCGTCCTTAGTAGGGTGTTCTAGATTCCTTGAAGCTACTCCTACTGCAAAGGCTATATCTGGTCGTGTGCTAACCATTAGGTATGCTAAAGCTCCAACTGCTTCTCTGTAAGGGAATTTCTCATCTGAAGAATTCACTTTCCCTGATTCAATAACATTCTCCCTCTGAATGGGTGTGGCGACAGGATTACAATCACTCATTCTAAAACGTTCAAGAACTTTCCTTCCATAAGCTTCTTGATTAATAGTAATAGAAAAGTCTTTATGCTGACGTATTTCTAATCCTAAATAATATGTAGCTGGCTTAGCAGTAATTTTAAGTTTACATTGTAAATCTTTTAAAAAATCATCTACCAGCTTTGCATCTGTCCCTGCTACTAGTCCATCATCGACATATAATGTTACTAAAATCTTTTTATTATCTATAAATTTTGTATATAAACAAACATCAGCATCACTCTGTGTAAAACCTAGTTCTAAAAGTATATCTGCAAAACATTCATTCCAGCACCGGGGTGCCTGTTTTAATCCATACAAGCTCTTATGAAGTTTACATACTCGTGCAGTACCATCCTCAAAACCATCTGGTTGCTGCATGTAAATTTCCTCATTCAACTTGCCATATAGAAATGCAGTGCAAACGTCGAATTGCTTTAAAATTAATCTTTCACTAGCTGCGACGCTCAACATTGACCGTATAGTCGCCAGTCTAGCAACAGGACTAAAAGTCTCTTGGTAATCAAACCCTTTCTTCTGTTTAAAGCCTTTTGCGACTAATCTTGCCTTATACTTATCCAGTGAGCCGTCAGCATTTGTTTTTACTTTATAGACCCACTTGCACGGGATAGCTTTTCTATCTTTAGGTAGAGCCTGAAGGGTGTAAGTACCATTCTCTTCTAGTGACTTCATCTCATTCCTCATAGCTACTATCCAATGTCCTTTATTTATACTTCCCATTGCCTCTCTAAATGTGGTGGGTATCGGCAACAGTGTATCGTCATGCAGGGTGGACATAACATAATCATTAAATCTGACAGGACGTCGTAATGTAGATCTGTCTCTTAAATCATATCTCATTTCATTGGAATCATCAACATCAGGCTCATTTTCATTATCTGTTACCTCTTCATGTTGTATAATATTCTCAACGTCATCCTCATTTACATCATTGTCATTGTCATCTCCCTCACATTCAATCGATTCTTGTATAAATTCATCTAAAATATTTCGCTGTATACCTCCTGCATTAATGTTATTTCTATCTATAGACTCAAGCATAGCATTCTCCGGTGACACTACAAACCTTTTGCAGTAAAATTCTGACATTGGTTTTGTGTCTGTCATAACTACATCGTCTATAATATCTGATTCTACTTTATCTGGATCTAAAGTTTTTTCATCAAAAATAACATCTCTTGAGCGAATAAGCTTGTGTTCGTTTTTATTTACGTGCCAAATACGATAGCCATCATTGTCATCGTAGCCTATCAGCACTCCCTTAACAGCTTTTTTATCCAATTTCTTCCTTTTCTGCTTAGGGACATGGGCATAGCATGTGCTTCCAATAATGCGTAAATGTTTTATGCTAGCTTTTTTACCAAACCATAGTTCATAGGGGGACTTTCCTGGTACTTTTGTCGCACCCGTTCTATTGAGAATGTAAGCTGCAGTATTTACTAGTTCCGCCCACAAGCATTGCGGTAACTTTACATGTGCGTGCATCATGCATCTAGCAGTTTCAACCAAAGTCCTGTTCTCTCGCTCACTACACCCATTTTGTTCAGGAGTGTATGGCATTGTCAGTCGTTGTCTTATTCCATTGTCATTCAAAATATTCTTCACATCATTATTATCAAACTCGCCACCATTGTCGCTTAAAATAGTTTTAATAACGTGTCCAGCTACTCTTGTTTCATTAATCATCTGCTTCAATTTATCTTTAACTTCGCTTTTGCTTTTTAAATAATAAACATGTCGGTATCCAGAATAATCATCTTTAAACAGTACATAGTAACAATATTTTAAAATAGAATTTGAAAATGGACCACAAACGTCTGTGTGAATCAGCTCACCTGGTCGTGTTGCTCTCTCTCTTATGCCAAACTTTAATCTGTGCGCCTTTCCATATACGAGTACGCAACCTTCACAAAGCTCCTTGTCTAAGGGTAAATTTAATCCAAGTTCTTTCTCTACTACAGCCTTCACATGCCTCTTATTTTGATGTGCTAATCTCTCATGGTACAACTGCATCATATTTGTCGCCGTCATCGCATTAACTTGTACAGCAGGTAACACATTTGTCACGTTCAGCCTGTAAAGTCCTCCATTACGATTACGCTTGCCAACAACTTTCAGTTCTCCATTTACTTTGAAATTACAGGTATTTGTTGTAGATTTAAACTCGCTTTGTGGATTCTTATCATGAGCAGCTAATACAGAGAAAAGGTTCTTCTGTAAAGATGGTACGTACCATACGTCAGTTAGTGTAATTTTCTCCAGCTTACCTCCAACATTCGACTTCAACTCAATAGAACCTTTTCCTTCAGCCTTAATACAGTTTCCATTAGCGGTAGTCACTGTATGAGTAATATCAAAATGTTCGTACTTCTGGTATAAGTCACTTCTGTTCGTAATATGGCTTGTCGCTCCATTGTCTACAAACCAATTTTCATTGTCAAAATGAGCTGTCACGGTACATGACTCAGTTGTCATCAACGTCATGTTGACTCTTTGATTTGATGACGGTTGTGCACTATTCTGCTTCTTAGGTTTACCATCTTCTATCCACTTCTTGCAGTGTCTTACACGATGACCCTTCTCAGAACAATAGTTACACTTTTTCCTGTCATTCTTTCTCTTAGAGTTTTGATATTGCGTATTGGTGATTAGAGCCTCCTCTACTGGTGCACCAACCTTGAAAGCAATAGCTCTCTCATACGCACATAAATGGCTTGTCAGATTGTCTACAGTTCTGTCTTCTTTAGATGTTAACAGCCAACTCGATCTGAATGAAAAATACTGCTCACCAAGGGTATCGAGTATCTTGCAGATCAACAGAAGTTCGGGAAGTTCCTTCGCATCGTTATCGCCTTTGATAATCTCTTGATTCAACTCGTTCCAGATATTTTTCAGTTTAGACATATGAGTTGCAATGTCATCTGCAGAATCTTGCTTATAACCGAAGAATTGCATACAGAGGTTGTAAGTTCTGTCTTCGCAAACTCCGTCAAACAATCTATGCAGTTCCAGCCATACCTCACGCGATGTCGTGAAGCGCATGATCTTCTTGAGAGTGTCGTCACTCATGTTTGTAGTTATTAGGAGCAGCGCACAACTCTCTGCCTTCATAAAATTGGCTAAATCCAATTTATATGCGGAGACATCTGCGTCACCTGCTCCGTCAGCCAAGTCTGCTGGTTTCTTTAATTTACCTTCGACAACATCCATTGCACCGATCGTACCTCGCAGCAATATGGATATTTTGTACTTCCAAGTCGGCCAATTCTCTTTTCCTTCGAGATTTCCGATTTGACATTTTGTCGAGAAATTTTCCATTTTTTCGAATTTATTGCGGGACCATAACCTGATATTGATAAAACACAGCGGAAAGATAGGCAGTATTTGTAAGAATACTATAATAAAGAAATATTAACAAGGCATAACAAAAATATAAGTTTGAGTTCATTGACTTTTAGTTTGACACTAACTCACTAGACAATAGTCTTCTAGAGAACCTAAGAAATGTCCAGCGGTCGTAATATAAACTTATATTTCACTAGTATGTGACCTGACATAGTATCGGGGAGAGAGATTATTTTAAATGATTTTACTCCTGGTAGTGGAAGACTAAATAGGAGAGATATCCACAGGTCAATCGGCTGCGCGCGTTCTTATCATATGTGAAGAAAGTAACGGATAAAATTGGTACAGCTTTCAAAAAGTTATCTATCAATGCTGTGTACACCCCATTCTCCAAAGTAGCAAAATGTAACAGTAGGTACGCACCCCAAAAGATGTCATTCCTTTCCAAACGCCTGGCTTATATAAAGTGGTTTGCAGCATATATTGGCCAAACTAAGCGCATGATAGCCGAGAGGGTCAAGGAACATATCGCAGCTGTATAAAACTGCCAAATACACAAGTCAGCAATAGCAGAACACGTAATGGATAGCACAAACCATTGGATTGAGCTGCATGACCCAAATATACTCTCCATCGATCGTCACTATTACCTTAGAATAGTACATAAAGCGATCGAAATAAAGAAACACAAAAAATTCAATCGAGAGGGGGGTTATAAGCTATCTTTGTCGCGGAATCCAGTAATCAATAGGTTTCGACGCGGGAAAAATCTCCTGGTGTCGTCAAGGATATTGTAAGTGCCGTGTGTCGTGATTTCTAAAAACTTTTAAAGTGATAAGTGGATAGGTTTACATCTACCGCCCAGTATGTACGAGACTACACCACATAGCTCCAGTCGACCCGTGACCACGGACAATGCAACTTGCTGAAACGTCGGGAGAAATAAGTCTCTTTAAACCCGTTAAAATTATAAAAATACTAATTTACCCAACAAATATATATAATATAAATCTTTCATCTCAAAATTCACCTATAAGTAGCTATGAGAATACAGTAGGTACCTAGTACAGTTGCACTCTACCAGGTAAGTCAGAATTTAGATATCACTCAATGAAACTAACAATTATTGTAATGTAAAATATCTTATTTTATCTAAAATATTTAATGATTATTCTTTTTTTTTTATTAACCTATATTATTATTATTATAGTATTAAAACACGAAACTTTAGGTAAACTGAAAACTTAAAAATATCTAAACGTACCCAAATATTTTTAATAAGTTGTGTTTATAATATGTCACATGATTATTTATGTCACACCAGAGACAAGGACGAGGTGTAATTTCGTTACATTTCAACTCGGTTGCAAAGGAACATTAGGCCAAAAAGTACATGCAATCAGGGCGTTTGTGTGAGCTAACCTGATCCTGGAAGTTGTCCATTGATACATCCTTCATCCCACATGTTAACACATCTCTTGCCAGGGTTGAAGCCGCCGTTCAGATATCCGTCATCACCACCTGTAACCATTAATCGAGCTAACTAACAAAGTGACAAGCGAAATCACCTGACGTAAAAAATACTTTCAAATTCAAATTCAAATATTTTATTAATCAAAAAAAAAGCTTAATACAAAATAGCTTAAAAATAGTACTTGTTACATAAAATAACAAACAATGAAGCAATAGTGTTGTATACTACTTAAAAAAAATAATTATGTAAGGGGCAGGCTAGTGCTTTAACTAATAATATGCCCTGGGCTCCAAAATATGGGATCTGTGCTATGGAGACCCAGTGCTTTCCCATCTTTAATGGTGATATTTATTTTATTTATTTTTTCATCTATTTTAATTTTATATGCATAAAAGCTTGTGCAAGAGGGAGAGGAGAAGGTATGGGAAGAAGGAGAAGGGTTTATATAATAATACTATAATACATACATACACATATACATATATTATACATACATACATAAAATACACATAATATATATATATAACAGATACACCTTATAGAGTAGTGCGATCCAAGGATAGTCGTTTCTATACGAAACTATTGTACTACCTTTAGCAAATCTTCAGTAGTGAGGTAGGACTTTAGGAAAGTCGCTTAGTAGGCCTGGCCTTATTTATACTGTCTACAACTAGGTATTGGAAATTCTAAGGATAAAAAAGACCGGACCTAGATTTAGTCAAATGAAGCCGGCTACAACTTGTATTAAGCAGGTGTTATAGAACTAGGTGTAACGGCACTTCGGACAGCCGGCATAGTTGTAGGGTCTGGACTTACCTGAACCTGGGAGTTGTCCATTAATACACCCTTCATCCCACATATTGACACATCTCTTGCCAGGATTAAAGCCACCGTTCAGATAGCCGTCGTCTCCACCTGGAGGACAATGATCATTATTGACCGATTATGACCGTTGTAGTCGACAGCATAAACTGGAGCGTCAAGTAAAATAATAATTATTATAAGTAATGTTACACGTTTTACAGGTACGAGTATTTTAAGTAAAGCTACGCGTTTTACAGGTACGAGTATTTTAAATAAAGTTACACGTTTTACAGGTACGAGTATTTTAAGTAAAGCTACGCGTTTTACAGGTACGAGTATTTTAAGTAAAGCTACGCGTTTTACAGGTACGAGTATTTTAAATAAAGTTACACGTTTTACAGGTACGAGTATTTTAAATAAAGTTACACGTTTTACAGGTACGAGTATTTTAAGTAAAGCTACGCGTTTTACAGGTACGAGTATTTTAAATAAAGTTACACGTTTTACAGGTACGAGTATTTTAAATAAAGTTACACGTTTTACAGGTACGAGTATTTTAAGTAAAGCTACGCGTTTTACAGGTACGAGTATTTTAAATAAAGTTACACGTTTTACAGGTACGAGTATTTTAAATAAAGTTACACGTTTTACAGGTACGAGTATTTTAAGTAAAGCTACGCGTTTTACAGGTACGAGTATTTTAAATAAAGTTACACGTTTTACAGGTACGAGTATTTTAAATAAAGTTACACGTTTTACAGGTACGAGTATTTTAAGTAAAGTTACACGTTTTACAGGTACGAGTATTTTAAGTAAAGCTACGCGTTTTACAGGTACGAGTATTTTAAATAAAGTTACACGTTTTACAGGTACGAGTATTTTAAGTAAAGTTACACGTTTTACAGGTACGAGTATTTTAAGTAAAGTTACACGTTTTACAGGTACGAGTATTTTAAATAAAGTTACACGTTTTACAGGTACGAGTATTTTAAGTAAAGTTACACGTTTTACAGGTACGAGTATTTTAAGTAAAGTTACACGTTTTACAGGTACGAGTATTTTAAGTAAAGTTACACGTTTTACAGGTACGAGTATTTTAAATAAAGTTACACGTTTTACAGGTACGAGTATTTTAAATAAAGTTACACGTTTTACAGGTACGAGTATTTTAAGTAAAGTTACACGTTTTACAGGTACGAGTATTTGGGACTTTATTTTAATTATTTAGTGACGTGTATTTGTACACTTTACTTTGTAACGTTGTACTTTGTACAACTAACAAATAGCCTTAAGTACTGTATTAACAAAGTGTATCATTATGAAACTGGTGTACTTAAGCAATAAAATTATTATTATTATTATTAGTTATTATTATTAGTGTTAATGTTTGCTGCTAACCAAATCAAAATACAACCTTTGATAGGAGATAGTTACTTATGTCACTCGAGAAGACGAAGAAGAAGAACAACAACAAGAAAAACAAGAAGAAGTAGGTACTGTTTTATCTGACGGATGGCGACTTGGGCCAACGTTATTCGACAATAGTATCGCGTCATTTACTACTGATTAGTCAAAATTTAGGAACAAACAAGGACTAACTAATAGGTAGGCAAAATAATGTTGTCAAATTGGTGGCGCAATCCAGAGGAATCTGCAAGGTCTAAACATCATGAGGGGTTATTGCTATTTTAATAGGTATTTTCCAGTGGCAGATTTAAATTTAAAAAAAAAAAACTAATTTTGAAGTCTAAGTATGTCGGTAACTATAATTCTTTGACGGATAAGATTGGAATTCATTGTAATTCTAGCAAAATATTTGCACCATTTACTAAAAGAATTTAAGTAGTATTTAATTTAATTTAAGTAGGTCTGCAGGAAATACATTTATGGAAAGGGCTTCCAGGACGGTATTAACGGAATGATACAGTATTTGGTTGGGTAGGGAGAGGAGCAGAATGGTGGATAGTGAGCGTATTGTTGCGTGATAAAAAGAGACCTCCTTTGTAAGCCAGCCTATAGTCGGTCTGTTTTGTCTTTATAGTGCAGCGACTATGACCGTCCAGATACAAGGCCAGCATACAAGACCGATCCAACTGCGCAGAGGTGTACAACAGGGTGATGTTATATCGCCGAAACTGTTTACCAACGCGTTGGAAGGTGTCTTTAAAATGCTGGACTGGAAAAACTGCGGCATAAATGTTAATTGTAAATACATCTCTCACCTCCGGTTCGCGGATGACATAGTTATAATGGCTAGCTTGCTGGAAGATCTTAGTGGAATGCTAAATTGAATGCTAAATGAATGGGGGGCATTCGGAAAGTTACGCCACATCCTATTATCAAACATACCACAGTGTTTTAAAACGAAAGTTTTCAACCAATGCGTTCTTCCAGTATTGTCGTACGGAGCAGAAACGTGGACACTGACGGTGGTTCTGGTCCACAAGTTTAAGGTCGCTCAGCGAGCTATGGAGAGAGCTATGCCAAATCAGAAAACCAAAGTTACCGACATAGCCTTCAAAATTAGTAAGTTGAAGTGGCAATGGGCCGGACACGTCTGTCGCAGAACCGATGACCGATGGAGTAGACGAGTTCTGGAGTGGAGACCACGTACAGGAAAACGCAAAGTGGGAAGACCCCCAGCCAAATGGACGGATGAGCTGAAAAAAGTCGCTGGTGGGGGCTGGATGAGGGTGGCAAAAGATCGTGTGAAATGGCGAGCCTTGGGGGAGGCCTACATCCAGCAGTGGAGAGACATAGGCTGATGATGATGACCATGATACATAGGTGCATAATAATTAATATATAGGTGCATATTGAGGCGTTTTGTAAACATTACCTGATCCAGGTAATTGGCCGTTGATACAGCCTTCATCCCACATATTGACACAACGCCCAGCAGACTGCAGTCCTGGAAATTAAAAGCGTTAATTAACGATTAACATAAATAATACTATTACATATTAATACACTGTAACGGCCGGTTGCAGAAAGGCTGATATCTTTTAACATGTTTAACACAATGTTATTGAAGGCTGCAATAAGTGACAAGCTAACTACCAATCACGTGGGGTTGGTTTATTTTAATCATCCATGTATCCTGCTTGGTGCTGGCTGAAAATTCTGGCTTCTAGTTTTATCCACAACAATATTGGGGGTCAAAAATGGCCTGAACGAGAAAAGGATGGTACGGTAATGCCGCTTGTTTGCTCGACTTGGCGGGGTACCGTGCCCCCAGATGTAACCGACCTCTTGTCTTAAATAAATATTAACGAATAAAATATACTGACTTTGGAATAACGGAGGAGGGTTTAAATTTTTCGCCGCCACAAAACACACAACACTGGCCAAAAATATAAATAACCTCATCTTTAAAGAAAAAAGGATAGATAGGTATGAATTACTAACTAAATATATTGCCAATGAAGGTTATTAATTTTTCCCAGCTTTTATAGTAAAATTTCCACACAAGAAGGCACTTCATGAATTAATTAATTCGGGTAAATATTTATTTAGTCATATAGGTGGCACTCGAGATTGATTCGTAAATAATTAAATTATTTTATTAGATAGATAGCGTCATAATAATTCGTTAGGCTGTAATACTCGTATACTGGTGCTAAGAGCCAGTAATACTCGTATACTGGTGCTAAGAGCCAGTAATACTAATAACTTAATAAAAATACGCGTGGAACTAGCAAACTACGTCTATCTGACGCAATTAAATCAGTAGCAAGTCAGTAATAGGGTATAAGGAAGCTTATCAATACAAAAAAGGTTCGAGGTTCGACTCCAGGCATGTACCAATGAAAAATAATATTCTTACGTAAATTTGTCTTATATTATCAACACCACCCGTTTCCGTGCTTTGGAGAGCAGTCCGTCCCGGATCCACTAATATCAACTTTACGTGCTCTCCGAGGCACGGGAACGGTGGTGTTGTTAATCTATGACAAATGTACGTAAGAAAAGTTCATTTCTCATTGGTACATGCCGGGGGGGTTTGAACCGACCTTTGTAGGATTCAAGGAACGCGTTCTAACAATCGAGCCACCACCGCAAATATTTACTATTTCTTTTATGATTTAATGATTATTTTTTTAGTTTTTAATTAAAGTTATTTTATTACGCAGTCGGGTTTTTTTATTTTATGTATGTACGAGTAAATATTTTTTTAGTTTTATTTGTAGTGTTGTTTATAAATTTCCTAATGAAATAAAAAAATATGGATATACTCGTAGTGTGGATTATTTTCCTACCCTCAAACATGACTCAGACAACCCTATGGTGTGATAACGACGTGGACTTTCCTTTATCAAAGAAAAAAGAATAAGATATGTTAACTTTGAGAATATTAGAATTAGATATTAAAAATCCTATGTCATGATGACTGACTTCGCCCTTTATCTCTATATCTATTTAATTACCTTTTGATAGTACAACCATTATAAATTTAGCTTCAATGTAAATTCACGCGTCGAGTAAAAAAATCCGAACGTAAAATGTTGAAGTTATTAGTTTTAGCTTTGTGTTTGATCGGGGTCCGTAGTTATAGGATCCTGTGTGTGTTTCCCATGCCTGCTCCGAGTCACAATATTTTGGGACATGGCTACGTTAAACATTTGTTGGAAGCTGGTCATGAGGTCCGTGTAACTATATTTTAAGATCAGCAGTAAGGTCGGTAACTGAACCCTTCCTTAGTGGCATTCGTTCACTTAAATGGTCGCGTTTTTTCGCGTAAAGTATTTCAGTATTTAAGTGAACAAATGTCACTAGGACAGTATTAGTTACTTGCCCTTAGTCATCACCCCACGCGAGTTGGTTCACTTGTAAAAAAAGTAAAGTATCATCACGACCGTTTCCCTTTCGGGGTGGTCAGAAACCACGCTTATAAATAAGCGGATTCACATTTACCCAACTTTACTATAGGCCAATCATGACAAGTGGCAAGCTCGTCGATGTCTCCAGCGTACCAAACTCGAGAAATATCACAAATAAATTAAATGATAATTAAATGTAGGTATTTATTTACATTAATAAATATTTTTGTGTCCCGACCAGGAATCGAACCCGGTCTAAATCCACGGACTTAACCGCTAGACCACGGAGGCAGTTAATGGTTTATTTGTGCTACCTACATATACCAGCGATGGTCAATGGTAGTATTTTTTATTATTTATTATTAAAACATGTATTGACAATATCCAAGTATTATTTTGATTCTTTTTTTATTTTTATGCCGTTTTGACTTGAAAGCAAAGCAAAGCTCGCTTTGTAACTGAATTTTGCTTAGGACATACAGTGGGGTCGTCCAGGCTCGGATGGGTAATGGGTCTGGGTTGGGGATGGGGCATTCCCCCGTTTTCCCCGGCAGGATTGTGAATGAGAACCATAGAGCAACGCCAAGTAGAACGACTTTTAAAGCGAAATAAAAAGCAAGTCACACTGGATTAGTTAACAACATTAAATATTTTTTTATACATTGTCACCGCTCATTACACGTGCCGTGTCATATATCTGAATAGTTTTGGGTATTCAAAGTTTATGCCACAGTTGTATTAACATGCTCCTGATAAGATATTGGATAGATAAAGATAATTAATTAATTTTATTAATATCATTGAGTTAATCCTCGCGTGATGCCCTGGTGGACATCGTCTGATACAGAAGTGTCTGCCGGGTCCACTATCAGATTTCTTTGTTATTATTTATATGTTAGTTATAAATAGGGTTGTCAACCGTACCGCGTGAGGCGCGACTACCGCTTTCATAGCTCAAATTATGCGTCCCGCGATACGTGAATGCAATTTTCTTACCAAACATGTAATATTTTTATTTCTATTATTTGATTTTATTTAAACCGTAAGAAAATATACCATTTTTGTAGTAATTAGTTTTATCTCGCACACAGCCCATGCTAAGAAGGTTGCAGCCGCATTCCAATCCAAAGCGCAAACGTTAGATTGTCGAAATGGTGAATACTGACACTTAAAGTTTTGCAAAACGTTTCGAAACAGTAAGAGTACCTATATTATAACTATACCTATTGTTTTCAGGTGACCTACATAACCTCGCAACTGTATTCAAAACCTCACCCGAAACTGCAACAGGTTGACATATCCTCCCTGTATGACCTCATGATTGGTAACAAAGTCACTTTAATAAAACATACTCGTACCTATGCGAAAGACATTTTTTAAAATAAATATGTACTCATTCATCATCATCGGAATCATTACGGGGCGGTCTTCTGGTTTCTACCACGCTTTTAAAGAAGCCAATTCACATTTAGCCAACTTTACTGCCAGCCCATTATGACAAATAGCAAGCTCGCCAATGTCTTAATTACCAAACCTTATTCTTTATTTTGTCACCGTACATTCCCATTGGAATTTGGTTTAGTCACAGAAGTCACTCGAGAAATATCACAAATAAATTATTGTGTCCCGATGTGTATGATTGAAACCGGCGTCTAAATCGGAGGCAGTTGACAGTCCTCCAGACCCCTCAGAATACATACTGTTAATAGTAAAATAGACAATTTGTATGGAGAAGACAAAAAAATTAGTGACATATTTTTATAAGAATCAATAATAGGTAAGTAAAAAGTTAAGTATATACTTAATCCCTTCCGGGGTGGAAACCACGCTTTTAAAGAAGCGACAAGCTTCTAAGATGTTTTTTTTATATTTTTAAATGTCTAGCGGATCGCACTCTAGAAATATCACAAGTTAAATAAATTATTGTCTATTGAACTCGGTACCTCCGCATCTGCCTCTGTGGTCTGGCCGTTAAGTCCGTGGATTTAGACTCGGAGGTACCGGGTTCGATTCCTGGTCGGGACACAATAATATTTATCAATTTAAATAAATACATTTGGTAATATTTAATTTATTTGTGATATTTCTCGAGTTTGGAACGCTAAAGACATCGAGGAGCTTGCCGCTTGCTTCTTTATAAGCGTGGTTTCTGACCACCCTACAAGTGATACGGTCGTGATGATACTTTTTACCTCCGCGTATAAATCCACGGACTTAACCGCTATACCACGGAGTTGCCAATAATGAGTATCCAATCGAATATAATCTGATTGAAATATTGTTACAGAGGATTTTGCGAACATAAATCTATTTATCGAGAAGCAAACATTCAAAATGAATGAGGCTAAAGAAATGCTTGACTTTTCCTTCTATATAACAAACGTTACCATTTTTCATGACAACGTACAAGCTCTGCTCAATGATGACAAACAACAGTTTGATGTCGTTATATTGGAATGGCTGTATAATGAGGTTTATACTGGGTAAGTGGCTAGTCATAGGTTTAAAATATATTTCAGTCTAAGATCCGTCTAAAAGCGATCTTCGACGATCGGTTAACCAAATAAAATCCACTTTTCATATACTAACAAAATATGTTCAAGGATTTTTTATTTTGATCAAATAAAAGTATCCTTAATTTACACTAGCTTATAGTATAAGATATTTAGGAAGAAATGTCAAACGCCAAACGTAACGAAAATGCTGGAATCGATCTTTGCAAATCAGCAAAACATGTTGGTACTTCTGTAAGAATCGATCAAATAAATTATATTTTTATTAATTGTTTCGTTGATGTTTGTGTGTGTCTCGAAGGTCGTTGTTAGTGTTCAAGTTCTCATATTGTGGCTTGTCCGGTGATCGCCCCTTACTTAGAAGGTCATTGCAGTGGTGGCACGTGTATCTGGTCCCGGTCCGCATTCTAAGGGCCTGGTGGCACATGCGGGGCCTGGGAAAGCGACCGAACACATTCAAATTTGTTGTTCTTAAATTAGCAGAGGTTATTGCGTTTTGTCGGCTTTCAAGTTGCACATCTATCTTAAATCTGACGTACTTGTTAATGTAATTTCATGGGTACTCATAGCTAAATTTAAAAGGTTATTAATTGATCGTTGTGGTGTAGTTTCGTATATGTTTTATTTGCAAATCTGACATAGCTGAGTTTTCTTTGCAGATTCCTTTTCTCAGTCAGATTAAACATTAACAGGTCACTGGAAGCTGCTAACAGCTTACTCTTTGAACTACTTTGCTGCTTAGTCTTCCACTACCAGGTGTCGAATCATTCTAAATAAATTAACTATGACATGAATATTTTGACTTTAATAAATCGCTTAAAAGCTTTTCGAAAGAGTGGTATAATTGTTGTCATTTGTGTTTTGATTGAAGATGGTATGTTTTCATAATAATTCATGTCCATCATTGTTGTTAAAATAATTGTCATTCAGTATTCATTTGTTTTACGTAGATTATATTCTATCATTAATAAAGTGCATTACTCAACTCATATTGCATTCATATTAGATAAGTTATACGGTCATTATTTTAAATTGTATTCACATAATTAGTACATATTACACTGTCGGTGTAAAGCGCTATTAAAATTGATACTTTCATATAAAGATTTCCACCACAGAGTTTTTTTTTAATGTCTACCATAATTTTGCATAATTAATTAAATGATGTTACTATCGTATAATCTTATTTTAATAAATATAAGTGTTGTTTAAGTTATAAACGAGTCGCGGATAATATTTATTTTACGTTTACCCACTAATTTTAAGGTTGCAACTCCATTGTCTGCAACCTTTGAAATAGCGGAAAACGTTACTTTGGTATGATTGGCAAAACTAGGACTAAAAGTGTCAGTAAATAACTATTTTGACAATCTAACGTTTACGCTTAAGTATTTGAATACGGCTGCTGCAGATATAAGCTTTAGTACTTACACAGGCAGATTTAAATATTTATATATTGTTAAAAACCACATTGTTAAAAACTATGAAAGAATAAGATATCGACTGCAATGTTATTAAACACTAATAAAACTAATTGAGTTAAAACTACTATAAATACTTACAATTAAACAAGCTTTTAAAATATTATAATTATAGCGGATCATATAAACATGAAAATCACACAGACAATATAGTTACATATACCAACACAACGATAACACTAACAAAACTAATAAAGTTACAACTACTAACAAATAAAAAGCCTTACAAAATATGATTAAACTTGCAGCCGATAATATAAAAATGAAAGAACATCTGGAATCAAGAACAGTTGAAACCAGGAGTCCTCGTCACGTGTGGGTGCGAGCTGGTGTTTATGTTTCATTTTCACAATGCTACGATATTCCATGAAAATGTTCAGGCTTTTATTTATAAAGACGACGAGGAATTCGATCTTGTTATCGCCGAATTGTGTTGGGGAGAAACTTATTCGGGGTAAGTGACCTCAATTAATAGGCTATTATGAGCTAAGAAAGCTCATTGGCCTTAAGGTAAGCTGGATAACTGACTATTATAGTTAATTTTTGACCGGGCGTCGGTATGGTAATATAATGGTCAGCGAAATACCTTCAGTTTACCGAAGGGTCACGTGTTATATTTAGATTTTAACATCTTATACCCATTCCTAAATTTCAAGGACCATTTCTGCCAAATTTCATCAAAATCGGTTTATTAATATAGGCGTTAACGCGAATTTAATAGACAGATAAATATATTGCTGTGGGGATTATATGTCATGGTCACATAATAACGTCATTCCGTCCCAGGGTTCCAAAAAATATTTCTGCCAAATTTTATCAAAATGGGTGTGGAAGACAACCAAACTCCGTTACTAAATCAAGATCGACTGGATAATTTAAAACTTTCGTGCATGAGTACTGTGAATTGAACTTATGTCGCACCTAATGTCGCTGTTTAAAATCCCATATTATATGTTCTCGATTTGTATAAAAATAAGCGCCAAAGAAGGACAAACATACATACACGGTACACGATATACATTACATCCAAAGTTTCTTTTACATTTATCATATTTGTACGGATATGGAAGCACAGGTCTCGCTGATCTGTCCGGCCAGGTTGCGAAGTACGTCGAATTCTCCAGAAATATCTTTTGAAATTACACCCAAAGCAGCACTAATATAAAATTTAGGTTCATTCAATAAAAATTATAATCTTTAACTGTAGGTTGTTGCTTAGTTATGCAGGTATGTGCTTTTGTCTGTCTATAATGTGCTATTTACACTTTTATCTATTATGATGTTTTGATATTGTTGTTTTCCTATCCATGTCGTTCTTTAAACTTTTTAAGATCCTTGCATCAACTTCAACAAAATTTCCAGATTCGCAGCAGTATACAATTGCCCATACATTTGGTCTTCTACTCTGGATCCTCACTGGAGTGTCCTGAGGCTGGTGGATGAGGCCACGAACCCGGCCTACACTAACGACATTTCCGGAGCGAATATACCTCCGTTAAACTTTTGGCAACGTATTTCTGAGCTGTGGGTCCAGATCGAAATGACGGTGGTTGAGAAGTGAGTTACATTACATTTTTCAATATTGTCAACTTCGAACATCGATATTTCTAGCGTACCTACCAGACCCAAGATTATACAAATAAATGAAATATTTTCGTGTTTTCGACTAGGATTTAAACCGAGCAACTCCTTTAAATCTATGGTCATAACCGATAGACTATTAATAATTATATTTGTGACATGGTATGCATAGTAGTATGCGTGGTGGTGGCACGGATGTAAGAACGCGTTCCTTAATTCCTACAAAGGTCGGTTCAAACCCACCCGGCATGTACCAATGAGAAATAAACTTTTCTTACATACATTTGTCATAGATTTACAAAACCACCGTTCCCGTGTCTCGGAGAGCACGTTAAGCCGTCGGTCCCGGTTCCACTAATACCAATTTGTGAAATCGTTATTAAATTGTCATAAAAAAATGACACCATATCCTCGCCAAGCCGTCTGGCCAGCGTGGCGAGTATTGGCCAAATTCTCCAGATATATGTTCTGGAAGGCCCATCTCCAGCAGTGGAGGTCTAGGACGCTGTTTTCTAGGGGCTGTTTTATGATGCATAGTTACTGAAGAGCGGTGGTGGCTCGGTTGTAAGAATGCTTTCCTTAAAAATAAGAATTACACTTTCTTTCCGCACATTTGTCATAGATTTACTTTCATCACTACCAAATTGTCATTTTAGTTAACATCAGACCATTGCCAACTTGTCTGGTCAGCGTGGCGATTGTACACTAATTTCTTCCTTTATATATTCTGGAAAGCCTATCTTTAGCAGTTAATATGATGCATATTATTGCAATATGGCTCTGTGTTATCATAAGGTAAATACATAAACAAAGTTAATCTAAAGACTGGTAGATTTCTCCTGTTTTAAGACATTTAGTCAATAGTAGAAATCTTATAGATTGTTAAAATTATCATTTTCAGGTTCTTCGTATCAAGAGACAACGAGGTGTACACCAAAGTATTCGGCTCAGCTGTGGCTAGGAGAGGTGGGGTTCTTCCTCCGCTAGAAGTCCAGAGATACAATGCGTCCCTTATGTTGGGCAATTCTAACAAACCACTTTCTCCTGCCATAAGGTTGCCGGCCAATTACAAGGAAATTGGAGGATACCATATTGATGCACATGTTATTCCATTACCTGATGTACGTGAATTTGTCAAACCATAATATCTCACCGTAAGGCAAGGGTGGTCCTAAATGTACATGTTATATTATTGTTACTACTTAAAGAATAATAACCACACGTTTAAAATTTACATTGCACATAATTATAAGGCACATAATTGGCTGCAATGACAAAGTGATAACCAAAGAGCTAACTAATCACGAGGAGTATAATAATATGTTAATAATGCTGTGGATTACTATAATCATTGTTTTAAAAACAGGGGGTTACTTATAATGATGATGTTTTAAATAAACCTAGAAACACTTCAATATTCTAGAAAGTCAGTTCAAAAGCGGGTTTTGTTGTGTCGTCCCCTTTTCGCCTGCACTTGTAGAAAAAAATCACATGGAAATTGACATGTTAAAGTTGGCTTGGAATCTGTAGGTTTATCTAATCGTAGTCACGTCTGCAAAAAGAATTAAATGAGGCTGGTTATAATATAAAACAAGTTATTCTTTTACAGAATTGTTATGTACTTATGTTTTTTCAGAACATTAAAAAGATATTAGACGAATCAAAGAATGGAGTGGTGTACTTTAGCATGGGATCAAACGCTAAAAGCAAGGACATGCCTAAAGAGATGAAGATGAATTTACTGAAAATGTTCGGTGAACTGAATCATGACGTCATATGGAAATTTGAAGAACAACTCGAAGGGTTGCCTAAGAATGTGCATATTGTACATTGGGCACCACAACCTAGTATATTAGGTAAAACAATTTAAATTATTTGTACTATAGTGTATTGTTTGCTTAACCTTACCAGATTAGGTATAATCTAGAAAGTTGTCACTTTCTGATTTAAGTAACCACAAACTCTGAAGCGGAAACTGTACTATACATAACAAACGATTTGGCTTCTTATTTTTTAATATTTGCTAAAACGATTGTTTCAACGAGGATGCGTATGTTTCTAAATAACTTGCTAGAGTTAAGTCCTAATTTAAGACCAATAGTTTTTTAGTAGACAAATATAACATGACGGCAATTCAACCCTGATCCCGAAATACAAATCGTTTATTAACACAAAAGGATGTTGGTTCGTTATGGTGAACCCTGTCTCCTGCATGAGCTGTACTGTATAACAGGAGACAGATGGAAAATGTATGGATACACTTTACTGGGCTTATCGGCACGAACGGTGAATACTTCCCCGCCCCGGCAGACTGGGCAAATCAGTCCTCCTACCACCTATTGAATGTCCTCAAGACACGTCCCATCAGTGATAGCCCCAAAAAGACTGGCAACATTTCCTTTCTGTAAATAAATAAATTTGTGACATCATTTAGTGTAATACACACAAAAACCAAGCACAATTCAAAATTATATAAGCATTACAAAAACAATAATAAAACTACAGAATACAACAAAAAATATATCGCATAGTGCAGACATTATAATCTACTAGTAAATATGAATAATTGTAAATTAACACTAACTGACACAGCCAATCCACAGTCACCAGCAGTGCACAACAACAATAATAAAACTACAGAATACAACAAAAAATATATCGCATAGTGCAGACATTATAATCTACTAGTAAATATGAATAATTGTAAATTAACACTAACTGACACAGCCAATCCACAGTCACCAGCAGTGCACAACAACAATAATAAAACTACAGAATACAACAAAAAATATATCGCATAGTGCAGACATTATAATCTACTAGTAAATATGAATAATTGTAAATTAACACTAACTGACACAGCCAATCCACAGTCACCAGCAGTGCACAACAACAATAATAAAACTACAGAATACAACAAAAAATATATCGCATAGTGCAGACATTATAATCTACTAGTAAATATGAATAATTGTAAATTAACACTAACTGACACAGCCAATCCACAGTCACCAGCAGTGCACAACAACAATAATAAAACTACAGAATACAACAAAAAATATATCGCATAGTGCAGACATTATAATCTACTAGTAAATATGAATAATTGTAAATTAACACTAACTGACACAGCCAATCCACAGTCACCAGCAGTGCACAACAACAATAAACAAAACTTAGACTTTGACTTGTTAATGAATTTAAACTTTTTATTTTAGCTCATCCTAATTGCATACTATTTGTATCCCACGGAGGATTGCTATCTGTGACTGAGACCATCCACTATGGAGTGCCCATCGTGGGTATCCCAGTCTTCGCAGACCAGTTTTTGAACGTCAACAAGGCGGTGAAGAGAGGGTTCGCCAAAAAAGTGGACCTCGCCGTCGATATGGCAACACCGCTCAAGAAGGCTATACAAGATATCATCCAAGATAACAGGTTTGTTGTTATTCATCTAAATAACGCAAGTCATCGTGATTTACTTATAGTAATTGGATAATTACTAATATTTAAATGTTAATACTTTGTGGTATAGATGTTTATGTCGATTCGGGGATAGATTGATTTAGGTTAGTATTGGTACTGTAAAGTTTGTTTTTGTAATTGAAAAACTTTGATTATTTATTTATGATAGGGTATCCAAATTGCTAACATCACACATGTACTCGTATTTATACTTAAAACTAAATCAGAAGTTTGATCCTACACCTTAATGGTTTATAAGACATAACAATAGGTACCTATTATAAAAATTACAAAAAATATTAAAAACTAAATGTTATTCAAAAAACTAAAACAGTTTAAAACTTCTAAATTATATTATTTAATCCCTTTTAGAAGAAAACTAAAAAAAAAAAAAAACTTAAATCTAACCTACTTTAAGTAATAAAATAAAAATATAATAATATATTTTATTTTTAATGCCATTACCTATTTTGAAATGAATAATAAAAAATAATGATATATATTTTTTATTGTTGTGTTCTCTTCTCCCGATAAATGATTGAGGTGATATGGAAGGGAAAGGGTCTAGACCATACAGCCAATTATGGCGTAGTATATCTTTCTTTGAATGAGATAATGAAGTTATTATCAAATTCCAGATGTTGCAGAATTTAATGCTTTTCTTGGAGTCACTCGCGGCATTATAGCCCAAACACGTCGGGTATAATATGGGATTTTACAGCGCGGAAAACCGCAAAAAATAAACTGCAACTTGTGCCCCATATTTAAAGTCCAATTTATTGTTTTCCATAATTATTTACATAATAGCACATTATTAAACAAAATAACACCACCTTTGACTAACATTATCTACAGTTAATTAATTCACAAAACACAAAGTTGGACTTAACATGTCCGCACAAAAAGGGTGCGAGGACTCACATTTTTCTCATTTATTTCAGTTACCGCGTAAAGGCCAAGGAGTTATCAAAAAATTACCACGACAGACTGGTCTCCCCTGGTGCGGAGTTGGTTCACTGGGTGGAGCACGTGGTCCGCACCAAAGGTGCTCCACATCTCCGCTCCCCCGCACTCATGGTGCCCTGGTACCAGAAGATATATCTAGACCTTATAGCTGTCATACTAGCCATAGTTTATATTATTGTTAAGGTTGTAAAGAAAGTATTTTGTAAAAAAAGTGGTAGAAAGCAAAAATTTGATTAAGGTCAAATGAGCATGGATGATTACACAGTCACCCATAATAATAATGTGTCTTTGGAATAAGTTAATATATTAGCTGAATTCAAAAGTCAGATTTATCATCCTTAAAATAAAAACTCGGGACAGAAATATTAGAGGAAGTAAGGGCCTGAACTGAATCCTTCCTTAGTAACATTTCTTCACTTAAATACAAAATGTTGTATGGAATACTTGTATTTAAGTGAAAAAATGCCACTAAGGAACTTAAACATAAAATGTTATATGGAATACTTGTATTTAAATGAACAAATGCCACTAAGGAAGGATTCAGTTACCGGCCCTAAGAGTTTCTTTAATTTTATAGCCACTAAACTGCGTTCTAGACGTCCACTATTGGAGATGGGCCTTCCGAAACATTTTCGAGAATTTGGCCTACACTCGCCACGCTCTACCCAGACGTGTTGGCGAGGATCTGATGCAAATTTTTATTGACAAATTATTAACGATTCCACAACAAGTATTAGTGGAACTGGGACTGACGGCTTAACTCTTTGAGGCACGGGAACGGTGGTGTTGTAAATTTATGATAAATGACGTAAGAAAAGTGTATTTCATTGATACATGCCGGGGGGGGGTTTGAACCGACCTTTATAGGATTCTTAGGAACGTGTTCTTACAACCGAGCTACCACCGCGCACTACCACCCTAAATAGTAGTCAGGTATCTGTTAAGCATAATGTGAAAAAGTACCCAAGAGAATGCAATTTTTATATAAATATAGTACATATGATTTATATTGTGTTTTATTAATTGATGATTACCCTTACTAACTCGTACTACACTGGACTATTAGTGGAAAATGATTCTAGTAACTACCTACTGGAAGGTATTTTTATTGTGTTCTTTAGATAAGTTTATGATCATGTTTTATAACTTATAATACTTTGTACCGCAATATAGTTAAGATTGATGAGATATATTTTTTCTTGATACGACAAAAACACCAATTCAGTGTATCTCCAATCATCATTATCTACACATGTAGTTACACAAATACAATTTGAAATGTTATTAAAAGTGGTCAGTGTATTTATGTTAGTGTTAAGTGTTAGCTCTTATAGGATCCTAGTCGTATTTCCGGCTGCTTCTAGAAGTCATGCTATACTTGGAAATGGATACGTTAAACATCTGCTTGACGCTGGACATGAGGTAAATTATTAAATAAACTACTCAGAGTGATTATGACATAAATTCATTAGCCAGTGTCTCTTCATTGGTGGAAATAGCCTTTGCATGTATTCTTTTGCCACCTTCACCTAACCGCTACAACTGGCCTATGTCGTGCATCCATTTGAAAGTCCTAGATAATAATAAACTTTATTGTCTTAAAAACTATACAATATACATTTGGAACAGTTAAATTGATAAATTTTAGCAAGCTCTGATACCCGAACTATTTCGTGTTTGTTTTAGGAGTTAGTGTCCTCCATGGATTTACATAAATGCTTTTATCCAGACTCAATATATCTGCCAATATATATACTATTATAACATTAACCCTTTGCTATTTCTTGTCTACATAGACCACTTATGTGGTCTAGAATCTACATCCAAGTCTCATACTGAAACCTATACAAACGTTACTAGATACACAAGTTTTTTTTTTTTTATAAGAGGAACTCTCTCGCTCACACAGTGAAATATTTTCAAAGATTTGTCACGAGTGTACTTTCGGAAATGTGTACGAGTATATATCAACTTACTTGGGAATAAAATTACAGACATTTTATTTTACATCATATATTTTTGCAATTTTTCTCTAAACTAAATTAGGTATATGAACGAAGAAGACAAATTTCTATAAGCATTTGCATTCCATGGATTCATCGTGCGTTGTATTGTGCGAGCGAGAGGGATGCAACGCGTTAAACCGTCTTCAAAATTCGTAAACTGTTTACATCAAGGCAAACAACTTCTGTGTTATACTTGTTGTTAACAGATCCGAATTTGTACTTGTTACTTGTAAATGTATTAATCTTCTTTTCAGGTGACATACCTAACTACAGAGCCAATAAAAACTCCACATCCAAAACTAAGCCAAATTGACGTTGGATCCAGCTTCGATTTTATACCTAGTAAGTACTTAATTATGGATTAAATTATTTAAACGAAACATAATTACAGGAAACATAATTTTAAATAAAATTTTACATAGTTAGAACTGGTTTATATTTAGTAATCCAGACTATCATATTTTTAGAGGACATGATCGACATCAAGAATATTATGAAGAAAACTGAAGTTTTAAGCGTAGTATCATTATTGATGTTCACGTACACAATGGCCAAGAAGACGATACTGCACGAGAATGCCCAAGCCTTGCTACACGATACCACCCAAAATTTCGACGTGGTAATCGCTGAATGGATGTTTAATGACCTAAATGTGGGGTACGAAAACTCAATTTTGATTCAATATTACAGCATCCAGACGGGTTAGCATATTTCGAATAATAATTGGAAAATACGCCTAAATAATTATAGCTTTGCAATTTTCGCATTATTATGCTGACCTAACGAAATTATAATTTAAAGCCAGCGAGAGTAAACAGTCTCTAAAAACCAAATATATTGAAAATCAAACTACTAAACATTGTATGCTTTAATTTTTTAAGGTAAAAGGCTATAATCTGTTTTAGGCCTTCTTAACGAAATAAATGCCAAGCAATTGAAATTGTGCAAGCTCATAAAAAGAATAGCTAAAAATGTTACGAGGAGGTGTTAGGTGGAGGCTTTACTAAAATTGACTTAGCTTTGTCCACGATAAGACATTTTTTTATTATACCCTGCTCTTTTTCTCATTGTATTTTCTGTCATATTCAATTTAAATATGAAGTTCGTGTGGTTTTTGAAGTCTTTGTAGGTTAGCTAGCGTAAATATTTCTTTGATTTCAGTTTTTCTGGAGTGTTTAATTGCCCGTACATTATCTCGGGCTCCTTGGACCCCCACTGGACTATCATGAGACTGGTCGATGAAGCCACGAACCCGGCCTACACTGCAGATATGGTCAGCAATAGTATACCACCATTCGATTTTGGACAAAGAGTCTTTGAACTTTGGCACCAGATTAAAGTTCGTTTTAGCACATTGTAAGTAATTTGGCAATGAAAAATTTTCATACTTTATTTTATTGTTTTATTATATTTATATGTCTTATTGTTTTATACTAACCACTATGGCCTTTGCTAGTGAGTAAGATAAGATCCCTTGATTTTTTTTTAAAACCCAACTGTCGTCTTTATACCAGTCTAACCAGATTCTAATTTATGCTAAAAGACTTCAGTGTGTTGAATGGAGAAAACAAAACAGGCATCTTCAGCGCTCAACAGATATTTATCATAATTTTAATTATTTTAAATAATTATACTCCTGCTAGTGGAAGACTAAGCAGCAAAGCCATTGTTATGTATGTATAAACACTGTTAAGAATAACTTAATTGATGATTGCACCTACCATTTATACTGTCTAAATGTCCTAAGGGTTTGGCTGTCAGAGAATGCCTGGCGGCATTAAGTCCGCCTTTATACATAGTGAAATTCAGTTTTTAAATAAATAAAATTAAATAAGGTAGTCGAATTAGTAGGCTATTAGCAAAAGACTATCAGCTTAGCAGATTCCAGTGACCTGACTTGGTAATGTTTTAATTTATTGAGAAAGGAATTTAGAAGACATTTATAAATTGATTAAAACTATTACAGAATGCTTGCTCCTTTTGAAAACTCAGTATACAATGAAGCTTTTGGACCAGCGGCAGCTAAGAGGGGACATACATTGCCACCATTAGGTGATGCACGTTACAATGCTTCGATGATTTTGGGCAATTCTATGAAACCACTAAGTCCTGCCATTAGGTTACCAGCAAACTACAAAGAAGTGGGAGGATACCATATTGACAGTCACAATGCCCCATTACCTGACGTAAGAATCTACAATTTTTTTTTCCAAATAACGGATATTTACGCTATTTAGATACATTTTTTCCTACACGTTTAGGTCATGTCCGTAGTAGTCACGAGAGTGTTCATTTAATATTTTTTTTTACCGAAACTATTTACCGCTATTAAACCTAAGTTTATATCCAGCTCATTTAGCGATGGGCTGTTCCTTGCTAACAGTCATCCAATTATTACTTTTGATTATCTATTATATAATTAAATCTTTTTTTAATTAGAAGGAATAAATAAGTAAAATTGATAATGTTACAAATTCAGCTGTTTTCATAGGCTCGAAAATAATTAATGTTTGTGTAAATGTTCAATGTCTTTATTAAGTTTATGCCAATAATGTTATACAGAATATCAAGATAGCAATGGATGAAGCTAAGCATGGAGTGATATACTTCAGCATGGGATCAAACGCAAAGAGCAAGGACATGCCAGACGAGATGAAGAGTTCTTTACTAAAAAATTTTGGCGAACTAAAGCAAGTTGTTTTGTGGAAATTCGAAGAAGAACTCGAAGGACTACCTAAGAACGTCCATATTTTAAAATGGGCACCACAGACTAGTATATTAGGTAAGAGAATGCACTTTTTAAGAAATTTTAACCCAACAAAAACCAAATATTTATTCAACAAGTTTTTTTTTTTTAGGACTACATCATAAATTTTATCATATTTATATTAAATTTTCTTTCAAAATTAATTAATAAAGAAAAAGCGTGTTGTGTTTTTACCAACTCTTGAAGTACATTGCCTTATCTTAGAGAAAACAACGTCAATTTCAGTAATACCTACTCTATTTATAAATAAATAAATAATAAATATTTCCAGACAGGTCACACAGGTCAAGTCAAGTCAAGTATCATCACGATCGTTTCCCTTTCGGGGTGGTCAGAAACCGTCTAATTTCCGTGGTATGCTACGACGCTTATTTATTTAACACCTTATTGCACAAAGAGAAAGGTGGACTTTAATGCTGCGGGACATTCTATCATAGGCAACCATGAATAATATTTTATAACTAACTCCATATAAATATATATTATACTAAATATTAATAAATAATTAATACCTAATTATAGATACTCGTACATACATACTGGTATCTAATAATATACTTACAACCGTTGAGGTTATGTTGTTAATTTGAAACGAAACTAGAATTATGGAAAGGGACAGAAAAAGGTGGATAGAAGGACAGAGTTGTGGGAGGAACGAAGATATTTTTCGTGAAAAGATGTGGGAAAGGCCTTGAGGTATTTTGGTGTCGCAGGCTCGTTTAAAACTGAATAAAGAAGACAGAGGACAACCAATTAGCAGCCACTTTAACTGAGAGATGTGATACCCTCCACCTAAATATATATATATATATATATATAGATTTCGTATTTTTCAGGTCACCCCAGCTGCATCTTATTTATATCTCATGGAGGATTGCTTTCGATAACTGAAACTATACATTTCGGAGTACCTATAATCGGCGTTCCGGCATTTGCTGACCAGTTTATGAATATAGATAAGGCCGTAGTCAAGGGCTTCGCTTTAAAAGTAGACCTGGCTGTTGATATGGCGGAACCACTCAAACGCGCTATACACAAGATTACTAGTGATAAGAAGTAAGTAATTCTAAAGAGATTAGATACACAAATACAAACAATAAATATAAATTAAAGCTACCTAAACAATAAAGTTAAAAATAAACTAAACAAAACCTTAAATTAAATAAACTAAAAGATAAACCTAATTAATATAAAAACTAAATACTTACAAATATCTTGATTATAATCTACATGTCATCGAATCCAGGAGAAGATGAACCCAATGTTCCGAGGACTCCGGCGACGTTGCCTCGTTGGATGGCAACACTGATCCTTTGAATAAGATATTCCCTACTCAAAGGATCACCTGTTGACGCTCGGATGGCAACGCTTATGTCGCGTATTAACGATTTAGCGTCCTCAGACCAAGGGCCCATCGTCTCTACGGCAAACGGCACAAAATAGTAACGATTTGCCAACTCTATGTACTTATTGCGTTTGCCGTTTGCAGCCAATTCAGCCGCTGCACCTGCTCGTTTTCGTGTCGCACCAACACGACTAGCACAAAGGGTGTCAGTACACGTCGCATCCCAAACCAAAGACTTACCTTGTTTATAAGGCACGAGGGTTAGCCCATCTGGTCTTTTCCCATCGCTGCGAAATATACCAGTTGGCTCTAATGTTGATGGGTAATTTGCAGAAGATAGTGCCTTTTGAATGATTAAATTTAGGGATCTATGGCGGGTGAAACGGCCTGCACTTTTTGAGCATGATAAGCCATGGTGACCAAACGGATCAGCTAATTCGCCGCAAACGCACTTATGGGCTTCATATAGTTGGCAACCTAGTCTGAGTGAAACAGCGATGCGAAGTGAGGTGGGATCAAGTTGCGTGCCCGTGTTGGGTGAGGGAATAGCACGCAGCCAGGCCCCAGACTCGCTTTCGCAAGATGCCAAAAGACGTGATTCGTCAGTAATTGAAAATTTAGGGAGAGACTTGAAAATTGTTTTTACTATGGGTTTGTCGAGTTCATGCTGAGTACAGACTGTGGGTAAATCTGTGAGCATGGATTTTGTCTTCCATAGAGCAATAACTTCGGATTCCCTGTATAATTGAGAAATATTATTGTTACTTTTTAACAAGATTGATTGACAAAGGTGTTTAACATTTGAAATAGAACCGAGGTATGCAGGTATTGAAAGATCTGAAACTCTTCTAACTCCCAAACCACCAGACCATATTGGTAATGAGGATTGAATGAATTGGGAAGACGACAAGTTAATGTTAAGGACATCTTGTATTGTTGTTTTTAAAATGCTGTCTACTTGAAATAAAATGTCACTGTCCCATGTAGGAGCTGTCCGCAAGTTGTAAATAAAGCGTGGTGACGCGAGACAATTCTTAAGCAAAAATAAAACAGTATGTGGGTCGACATCTGCTAATCTTGAACATGCAAGTTTAAGAGATGTTAATTTAGAGTCCAGCATGGAAGGGATGCCGTCATCTGTTAGTGGGGCACCAAGAAGGGAAGGTTTGCTGTTAACTAAATGTATACCAGGAGCTATGTTATTGAAGGAATCAAATACTTCTTGGTCAAAATCACCAGGAAAATACAGTTCACATTTATTTGTATTTACGTCTAAACCGATTTTCTTAGACTCTTTAATAATTTTTGAAAAATCTTGGAGAACGGTTGAAGGGTCACCGCCTAATGTACCGTCATCCAAATACCATATATTTAATTCAGATGCTAGTTGGCGAATTAGCGGGTGAATACTTAGAGCAAATGCTGCAGGACCCATTGGGTCACCTTGCTGACATCCGACTACAGATTCTATCATACATTCGCCAAATAAAAGTAAAGATGAACTCGAGTAAGATTGCCACATGTAAGGAAATATATTTGGGCATATGTCAATGATCTCTTTTAACATACAGTCTCTTTCAACTGAATTAAATGCATTTTTGTAATCAATTTTTAAAATTATTTTTGAAGTATCTTTATTTGATTCAAGAAAAAACCTTGTGGAGTGTACAGCTGCCTCGCATCCATTACGTACTGCAAACCCAACTTGTATTGGACTTAAATAAGTACTAACCGATTCAAAAATGCTTGCGCATGCTATTTTCGACGCTATACGGCGAAAAACGTTTCCAACAGCATAGTGAAGCTCCATAAAGATATTTTGTGAAGGAAACATTTATAGAGCCGGACAGCATGAGATTAGTTAAACCGAAAATGGAATCGAGTAGTCTATGACCCGCATCACCAGACGAAAATGATGTTAAATCCTTGAGAATCTGGGGTCTCAAACCATCTAGACCACCAGCAGAGCCATTTGGAAAACTTTTAATGGCTGAAATTATATCTTTTATCTCTGCTTTAAGGTGAGTAGCATTAGGTGCTGGCTCTTGGGGAAAGTTTAGAGGTCTTGAGGGAAGTGGATGTTTCGACTGAAGTGATGCGACTGTTGACACGTCAAAAGGTGCTATATCATCAGTTGATAATAACAATCGAACTGCCCCTCGAACATCACCGTCGGAAACTTTAGCTTCAATCCGTTTTGAAAGTCTGGATGGTGCATGTCCTGCAAAAACGTTACTTATTGGGGGTGTATTGTAGCTATAAACATTTTCTTTAATTGATGCAGTTAGAGACTTTTTTGATTTATTCGGCACACGTAACGCAGTGTAGGCAAAAGTAAATAGATTCTCCCAGTCTTGAATACCATTATTATCTACACATTTACGTATAAGAAAAGAAAGTTTGTCAGCAGCACAATAGCGAGCACCTTTAGGGATGCGTTTTAAAACTTTAATTTTATTTCTCTGATAGCGAAAAAAATCTTCAAAGGAAGCTTGGAGTGGAAACACAGTTGGCGTGTCTGAACTGACTGATGATGGGAAAACATGTTCCTTATGAATGCGAGCGTAATGTATACGTAAACCTCTAGTTCCTTTGAAAATTTTGTTACAAATGTTGCAGGTAGACAGATCTGAAGATGATTGTTGTAAGTCACTGAGTTGGGAGTCCAACGTACATGGATCATCTTGTCTATTCGGTAGACTAATATTAGTGTTATGTGTTACCGGAAGATTGCTCGAGCAGGCGGAGTCCGTCGGATTCGATGACATATGGGAATAGAAAGACTATATAATAATTGTAGAAAAAAAAGGATAGAAAATAGAAAAAAGTCAATGACTGTTGTCCTGTGAGAAATGTTCCATTTTGTTGTTCGAAGTGGTACTCTTGACTAGACTAACTAACAGTAGTCGCACTCCTTTTCAAATGCAGGTAAATCCAAAGAGCATAGTTGGGTAAATCCTTTAATTTGGTTACTTATGCTGTCGTTCTTTGTCCGTCTTCTGTCAGTTGAACGATGGACCATAAAACTGAATTATCTTCTGTAAAATATATATTTTGGATTCCAACGTCGAACGTTTATGCATCAGTCGTACTTTACTAGATAATTTAACCGTATAATTTTGGGAATATATCTGAAAATGTATTAAAATAATATTGCAAATAAGAGATTAGAAATAGAATTTCATGATGAAATTCAATAAGCAATTAAAAATAACAACAAGATAAGTAGATTGTAAAAATTGTCGTTAACTGAAATTATAAAACCAAACATTTTAAAATCGATTTTAATGGAGATGATAATTATAATATCTTAGTATATAAATTAAGCTCAAATTAATCGTTTTAGATATCAAGAAAAAGTGAAGGAGCTATCAACAATTTACCACGACAGACTGGTCTCCCCTGGTGCGGAGTTGGTTCACTGGGTGGAGCACGTGGTCCGCACCAAAGGGGCCCCACATCTCCGCTCGCCAGCCCTCATGGTACCCTGGTACCAGAAGATGTATCTGGACCTTATCCTAATACTGGTTGGATTGTGTGTTGCAGTTGTAAAAAGTGTAAAGCTATTGTGGCCCAAGAAGAAGGCTGTGGGTAAAGTAAAGAAAAATAAGTAAAAAACTCTTAAAAAATATATTTATTAATGAATAAGGGGTATCATTGAAATACTCGTGCGCAAGTTCCATTATTGACTTCTATTTTTATACCAGTACCAGTATTTCTATTTTTATGATTAAACTAATATTGAAACCTAGTTTTTTGTTTATTTATTTCTGTTACCAAGTTGGGGCTGGTAATTTAATCTTTACCCATACAAATTGCTGTAGCATTTGAATAAACCACGCTTATAAATAAGCGCATTCACATTTAGCCAATTTTACTATAGGCCAATCATGACAAGTGGCAAGCTCGTCGATGTCTCCAGTGTACCAAACTCGAGAAATATCACAAATAAATAAAATATAGTTATGTGGTATATACGAACAATACTCGTACCTCCTTTATAAATATATTACCTTGAGTAACACACGTATTGTTAAGTACTAAACAGTACTAGAACATAAAACCTTTTGAATAATATGCACTTAAAATAAGTACTTACTTATTTGTAGTAAACAATGTAATTAACTAGTCTGTTTTAATACTAAAAAGGTACTTACATGATTCTACTTAGGTAATATATTTGTAATATGCCCTAAGTTAAGGAAGGATTTTAAAATATAGAATATTTAATATATAGATTCCTCTTGTTTTACAATGCAATATATATTGCTGAAGATGTTGATGAAACATTAATATAAAAGTCTAATAAAATAACCATTAAAAAAAACAAAACAATTTTAAATTCATTTATTAAATAACACGTAACTTAATCTTGCTTAATTTTATTAGCACTTGCACCCAATAATACTATTTTAACTACAACTAATACTAAAACAATTAGAATAAATACTATACTGAATAGATCTAGGTAGAGTTTCTGATACCAGGGTAGCATCAGTGCTGGGGATCTCAAATGATGGGCTCCTTTAGTTCGTATAACGTGGTCCATCCAGTAGACCAGTTCCTGTCCAGGGGTGAAAGGACGATCGTGGAAGAGGGATGAAATGTATTTCATTGTTGTGTTGTACCTGAAATTATATATGAACACATTAAAAATTAAGTCCTAAGTACAGCTCCATCCATCCAACCAACGCCCATCTACAAAAGTAAAAATTACATCAACAAGTAAGAGGCAAGAGTAAACTAAATTCTCCATATGTTTATCCATACGTATTGTAGCAATGATAATGATCTTAATCATACAAGGTTTAAGTAAAGCGAATAACTTATTGCAGTTAAAATAGTATTACTATATTAAATTCTGTAAGAAACGGCATTATGTTTCTTAAAGCGCAAAGTAAAAATTTTCACAATAGGGGAAAGTTAACTACGCTCTCTATAAATATAATTAATACATTTATACCTATCTGAACAATGTTTTACTCTCTAACCATCGACATTAACATCACTAATATTATTAAACAATCTCAGGGTCTTACCTGCTGTCCGTTAAAATTTCATTTATTGCTTGATGCAGTTCTGTTGGCAGATTATAAGTCATATCTACTTTCTTGGCGATTCCTTTGAACTCAGCCTTTTTAATATTATTAAACTGGTCAGCAAACATTGGTATACCGATTAGGGGTACTCCAGAATATAATGCTTCGGTCGTAGACAAGAGACCTCCGTGTGTTATAAATAGGATACAGTTGCTGTGATCTAAAAGGTTTAAAAAAGTATATTTAGTCACCTAAATATAATATTAGCGCAATAAATAATCTATCAATTATGCGAGAACTTAGGAAATTAGGAATAATTAGTGGGTTATTATAAAATAAAAATTAAAAACTTTGCTGTAAAAATATCGCATCAATATTTCAAGGTAAAAATTAAACAACTCATTACAAAATAAACTTCTTAGACAGATATTAGTTCGGTGTTAATACTAATAACTTTACACATGGTACGCAAGAGTCATTGTTGAGCTTACCACGGTTTACTGCGGCTAAAGTACCATGGATCATTTAAATCCATGCTCCTAAGTATGATTGTTTAAAAAACAAGTTCAAAGTAATACTTACCTAATATACTAGGCTGAGGTGCCCATTGTATTATATGAACGTTTTTAGGTGTATTGGGTAACATGTCCTCAAACTTCCAAATAATAGTTTGTTTAACTTTGGAGAACATTGTCAGCAGCCCAGACTTGAGTTGCTCCGGCATGTCCTTGCTCTTCAATATTGAACCCATGCTGAAGTAAATGACGCCGTGCTTAGCATCGTCCATTATTTTCTTTAGGTTCTACAAAATTTTAAATTATCTATCTGACAACGACAATGGTAATGGCCAAATTTTTCATTCAACTACCCTAAGAATTTACTGAGTTTCTCTCTAAATAGCTCTACGAGTATGTAATAGGTTCTCAGCGTATCTCTAAACATCCGTGTACTTAACCTGGAATCGAATGTAATTTGGTACATGTTAATATAATAGAGAGATCTGAATGAACTCTGTTAATTTTTTTTAAATAGCTTATTAAAAGTATTTTGCCAAAGTCTTTGTTATCAGCTTAATTAGTATTAAAAATAATAATATTCATAAATCTATTTCATTTAATTTGCTAGTATTTATCGTCATTGCCAGCCTGTGCCTCTCGAATGCTGGATTTCCTTCCCCAAGTTCTCTATTATACGCGATCTCTTGCCTTACATCCTGTTTAAATAATTTTACTTTTATAATTTACTTTATTACCTGTGGCAAAGGTTTAATTGGCGTCTCAATATGATACCCTCCAATATATTTAAAGTTATGTGGCATACTGTTAGGGGCACCAAATGAGACGTGCGAATTCAGAAACATTAGTGAAGCATTATGGCTGACATCTTCGTATTCCGGTAGTTTTTTACCAACCGCTTCAGCTGCTGATCCATATAGTAATTTATATGCATGCTTAGCTCTTGGTAGTATTTTAAATCTGTAAAAAAATGTGTATCATTATGGTAGAGAATCACTATTACTCGTACTTCAATATGGAATATTGTTAACAGAAAACCCAAAATTCTTTAAACCCAACTTGACCATATATTTTGGCCCCGTACATCCATAAAGTTACCTACTAGGTAATCACAATGCGGAAAGTTTGACTTCTCTAACACTAATGAAACCTGTAAGCGGCCGTAATACGATGCTTCGTCTATTTCCGGTCATAATAGTTATTAAATTACTGCATTAAATTGGCTAAGTTTAAGAAACTTCTGCATCATACCTACAATGTACAATTTTAATCAGGTTATGGTGAAAAATACCATATTAAGTAATTAACTATTTAAAGATTTTCCGTTTCTGAAATAATAAAGTTAGGATCAATGGGATCCCTCTAAGACAAGAAGTTATTTATGGAAGATCTTTTCTCATCAGTAGAATAATGGGGTAGTAGATGAAAGTGATTCATTCATTTGTGTTTATTTGCGACATTTAGTAGAAGTCAATTACAAGATCCAGAAGATCTAAATATGAAAATACCTTAAAATAATTGTAACTTTAATTTGGATCCATAACTCTTCAAGCCTCTGCATGAACGTGAATGGTGGGATGCTGGTGGATGAGTAGTCGGCTGTAAATGCTGGATTAGTAGATTCGTCCATTATCCTCCGAACCATCCAGTGTGAGTCGAGAGTGCTTGACCATATTAAAGGACAGTCGAATATCACGCCAAGTCTGAGGATACAATAAAAAAAAATTTACATAAATAATGACCTGTTATCCAAGTTTTTATGTCTCAAATGAGTACAAGTTTTAATAACTACAATTTGGTAATAAATAGAGCGGCAGTCCTTTTCTTAAGATTTAGAGGTTCACTTACCTTAACCTTGGGTATACTAACAGTATATTACCCAAGCTTGTTATCATGTATATTAATGTATAGTTTACCCAGAAAACAGTTCGCTAAACATCCACTCGGCTATGACAACGTCGTACTTTTCCCCTGGGTTCGTCATCAGCTCCTGTACTACTGGTGCCTCCAGAGTGGCGATATTGATGCTCTCACAAAGCAGGAGGACTGACTCAATGTCCAAGAAGAACTGTTTGTTAATTATCTTCTCTATGTTTAGCGAAGAATCTAAAATGAAAATTTTTGAATAAGCGCTTCGAGAAGCGAGCACGTCCGAATACGCAAGAACGGTTTAAGGAGCTGTTAACATCAAGCGAGCGAACATTCTTATAATATTTCATAGTTTTTTTGCGAGCAAATGTCGAAAAACAAAAGAATCTCTTGTCTCTGTTTACACAAATAATTTCGATAAAGGGCAGAATGAGCATGCGTTTTGTCTAAATCCATCTTCAGATAATTTGTCTAGTAATTTTGTATTCAATAAAGTTGCGCTAGGCTCTAAAACAAAATATTTAAGTACCTTTCTGTTGTTCCAAAATTTTGAAGTTATTACTAACATCTACTTGTTGTAAATTGACTGGTGTATTACTCCATGGACACGGTGTCACGTAAGTTATCTGTAATCATTTTAGTACGTTAATATTTTGATTATTCCAATAAATATTTATCCTATAAATATTTAATACTAATAATACCCAATTTACTATTATTAGGATCATCATTATTATCAGCATCATGTTCTACTAACTTCATTAAAAATAATGTTAATTTAGTAGTCGGTCTACCTCATTGTGCTGTCTTTTATTTATTTATTCGGAGAAAAAAATAGAAATGATACATACAAATAGGCAAAGGATACAAAAACAAAAATCATAAGTTACATTCCAATCACTTCCTTTGATATTTCTCACTAAGAACATAATCTTAAATCCCATACTTCATGTTCTCGATTCGATACGGAGTTTCTTCGTGCTAGAGCTACCTAGACTTCACCTTGCAAATTTTGAGAGCGGTCTGTAAGTGAATTTGGTTATCTGACTAAAATCAATAGTGTTTTCACTTAAGACTAGTACAAAAAATGTGAATTGAAAATTATAAACAGTACATATACTCATAGAATTAATAAGAAAAGGAAAAGCTAAAAATAAAACTGGAAAATATTATTTTTATTATTATTACCTCTAGGTATTGCAAAAACACGTTGATATTTTAAGAGTCATGATCTGACACCCATAAGAAGACTCCGCAAGGTAAATACTCGTATCATCTAGGTAGGTAGTAGTGTTACCTTGGTTTTAGCCAGAACTTACTCATACTTCGCCTTCTCTACGCAGGACTACTTAAAAAGTTGTTAAATTCTTACCTTATGCCCTGCTTTAAGTAGATGTCTTACGAAGCCATCTCCAAGATTGCAATGGCTTTTGGATGGGAATGGAAACATCACTAGAATGTTGTGGCCATTGGACACATTCAAATACACCAAAAATACTATCAAATAGGATACTAATATATTCATTTTTATTTCCTACAAACAATTAGTAGATATTCTAGGAATTTCTGGAAATAACTAATCCAAAAAAAATACCCAAAATATTTTAATATTTAAAAGAACCAAATAATCAAATGGTTTGTTTGGGTAATTTAATGTTTTTTTTTAATCTTTAAATGTAGCAATTTATGTAGGTCAGGCATACTTTAGAAGTTAGAGGGGTTAACGCTTTTTCATCGCTCTCGCTCGCACAATCAAATATTTCTTTCTAAGAAATAAAGTTACAGAAATTTAAGAGATATAATGTATTCTTCTCATCTCTTACCCACACACGATGGACCCGGCACCCGCACGGTGAATTCATGGAATGCTTAGAAATTTGTCTTCTCTTTTCATATATTTATTTGTTTTAGTAACATGGAGGAAAATCGTAATGTTTTTGCTATTTTTCTTTTTAAATATGAAAGTGAAAATATGTCCATAATGTTCGTTATTTTATTTCCTTAAAAGTGAAGAAACTTGTAAAATCTTTAAAAATATTATTTTGTGCGAGCGAGAGGCATGTTAAACCCTCTTACGCAATAATTCATTTACTATAATTAACTGAGGTAGAACAACATTTAATTAAATTTAATATAAAGTAAAAATTTCAATTTTTTTAGAAAATAATGTAAACTATTTTAAACACAATACATAAACTATTATTAAAATCTCTCTACGTGCGTTGTGTATAAGAATATCAATACAACTAGAGTTTCAAATTAGTAGTTGAATAATGATTTGCTTGAGTGTGTATTATAAGTGTATTATAATAAGTAGTTAGTCAGCAGATTTAGTTTTACACTAAATGAGCTTAATTGTAATATAATAACAGTTATTCAATATCGTGTTGTCATGTTCAATGCGAAGCTAGGATTCTGTGAGATACATTTGGAAGAAACTATGAATGACGTTACTGTTGAGCAATCTGTATGGGACCAAAAATATTTAATACTATTAACCTGGTCCCTGGTGTGGGATGCGACATGTGTAGACACATTAGCCCCATCACACATCCAGGCGACATCGTCGAGCGCGGGAAGTGCGGCGGTTTCTGCTGAGAACCTTAAGCTGCGCAAATATGCCAACCTCGGTTACGAATTTGCGCCGTTCGTGGTCGAGACGATGGGCTCATGGGGACACTCAACCAAACGTCTGGCCAAGGAGTTGTCCAAACGGCTAACTGAAAAATCTGGAGACAGGAAGGCTGGCAATTATTTCTGCCAACGTATTAGCCTCGCTATACAGAGGGGAAATGTTGCCAGCCTCCTTGGGACTATCCCTGAAGAGTCGTCTCTAGAGGTCATTTTATATTTATAGCCGTCTCCAAAAAGTTTGATAACTGCGTCACTGCACTATTGCTATAATTTTATGTATTTTATTACATAGTGGCTTGAAGTGGCATTTGGAATTGTTTTTTTTCTTTTTAGTTATTATTTATTTCTTTTCAGTTTTTAATTAAAGATATTATTTTATCAGTTGGTTTTTTTAATTATAAAAATTAATTTTTTATTATAATTTTTAGCAGTAACTTAATTTGTAGGCTGTAGCACTGATTCTGGTTTGATATCTAAAAATTTACGATATAGCTTTGAGTACTTGTAGTACATTTTTTTCATTTGTAGACAAATATTTATTCAAATAATAATTACAAACTGCTTAAACAAAATAAATAAATACTTATACACTACCCCTAACAAAAATAAAACAAACTATTTATAATTAAGAAATGTCCTCTAGAGACGTCCTATCAAAGATGGTCTCAAGAAGACTGGCAACATTTCCCCTCTGTATAGCGAGGCTAGTACGTTGGCAGAAGTAATTACCAGCCGTCCTGTCTCCAGATTTCTCCGTCAGCCGTTTGGACAACACCTTGGCATATTTGCGCAGCTTCAAACTCTCGGCAGAAACTACCGCACTCCCCGCGCTGGACGAGGTTGTCTGGTTGTGAGATGGGGCTAATGTGTGTGACACATTTCGCAGGGTATTTTTAATTAAGGAATGATCTATCTGTCTTAAGATTGTGATTACTTGTAATTATTCTAGGGATTGAGATTAATAAAACAAGATTTATAACATAACAAAATAATATATTTTCTAATCTTTCAATTTAATTCCTTTTGGACTTGGTTTTAGTTTGCTTTTTACATAACTTACATTTAATTACTTTAACAAGTTTGTATAGTATGTAAATTACGACTAGAATGACAGCTATGAGGTCTAGATACAGTTTCTGGTACCACGGCACCATGAGTGCGGGGGAGCGGAGATGTGGGGCCCCTTTGGTGCGGACCACGTGCTCCACCCAGTGAACCAACTCCTGTCGTGGGGTTACAGGCACGTCGTGGTATATCGTCGACAGTTCTTTGGCTCTATTGGTGTATCTATAATCATAAAAAAACCTACTGTTACTTAATCAACATATTATTATCTTTCTAGGTAAAGTAGCTGTTTGAACTAGTTTGGAATTTTTGTTTTTATGTTTGGTTATGTCGCTTGTCGGGTAGGAAAAAAGTTATATTTGACGTTTGGCAGCATAGGACCGGGCTGATTTTGTGTTGCTGACTGAAGTATGTCTCCCAGGTAAATCGCGTAATTTTTGCTTAAATTTGTACGTTCTAAGGAATCATCTAGGTATGTCAAATTTAACTAAATCATTCTAGTGATAAAGGTGTGAAAGATGGTCAAACAGATAAGCATAGTAGAGACACAGCTTATTTTAAAATTAAAATATTATTATGGATGTATTGATACTGGATAGGTTATTACTTACAGTGGATTGTTGAGAACCTCTTTTATTGCCTTTCCTAGTCTAACTGGCAGGTCATCTCCAAACTTGACCGTTATTGCGTACTGCAGAGATTCTGCCATATCCATGTTGGCGTACTGGTCTCCAAAGATTGGGATCCCAATGATGGGGACTCCGTAGTAAACGGTCTCCGTTGTGGACAACTTGCCGCCGTGGGTGATAAACAGGCGAGTGTTGTTCTGATCTGGGATGATAAAATATATGATAATAACAAAAAAACATATATATTTTATAACAGTCCGGGCGTCTATGGTCATACGTCGATATGCAAGGGTTTTAATTTTTTTAAATTTTTTTTTTTAGATATTTTATGGCAACTGGACATGGATTATGGCAAACGTGGATCATACATTCAAAAAGTCCTACGCATTAATTAGGATATTATGATTTAAGAGTGATAAAAAAAATATGAAACAGATTTATCAGCGACTAAACTACTATTTTCTCATGTTATGTTCTTGTACAAGGTCCTCGATGGTATCGTCACAGACCCTAGGACACAGAGTCCTAAAAGACCTCCAGTACTTGCAAAACATTTCATTTATAGCTCCTAGCACACAGCGCCCTAGACCTCCAATGTTGGAGATGGGCCTTCCAGAACATCTGGAGAACAAATTTTTAATCACAATTTATTAACGATTTCAGAAGTTGGTATTAGTGTAACCGGGACCGACGGCTTAATGTGCTTTGCGAGGCACGGGAACGGTGGTGTTGTAAATCTAAGACAAATGTACGTAAGAAAAGTGTATTTCTCATTGGTACAGGTTGGTTTTACCCGACCTTAGTAGGATTTGAAGGAAAGTGTTAGAAGGTTGTTTATCCTGAGGATGACAATTTTTATACATCTAAAAACTATTGGATCGAACCAATTGCAAATCATGCTACAGAAGCGCGTTTCTGCTGTGCCTTATATTCCAGCTAAAACGGAATTTGGTAAACGTTTTGGTTACTTTCTCGATCCTTTCTTCTACAACATGCTTTTTGGTATGTGTAGTCTCAAGGACGCCAGTGTCCGCGAAGCTAGGTCCAGACTCTCAGGACTGTTGCGAACATGGGACTATAGAGAACAATTTTTAAGAACCATCAGTTGATTTGAAGAACACAACAATTTGTTTATATTTTTTATGCTTTTTAACTTAGATTTTATTTATTTATTTTTATTTGTATTTTCCTTTTAGTAAACTATTATTGGTAATTCGACTGCATAGTCCTATAGTTGGTCAGGCATTAAAGTGCCTTGTGTGGGTCCACTACTAATCACATTTGAAATTTTGTTGCAGTATACTTACAATTCGATAAATATTTGTTTGGAATAAGTGTAGATTGTATTTTGTAAGTATATTGGTAATTAAACATATTATTATTATTATTAACCGAGCCACCACTACTCTAAAACATATAGAGATAAGTTGGCCTACATTTGCCACGCTGGGCCGGTCAGGCGGGTTGGCGAGGGTCTGGTGTAATTTTATTGATTTTTTTTAATTATTCCAGAAGTTGTTGGTTTTACCGACCACGGGAGCGGTGGTCTTGTAAATATATGACAAATGTACGTAAGAAAAGTGCATTTATTACTCGTATTGCTACATGCCGGGGTTCAAACCGCTACCTTTTGGATTAAAGGAAAGCGTTTTAATCACCATCGCTTATTTAGATACTCGTAGAATGGCTAAAATAAATAAATAAAATAAATATTTCCAGACAGGTCACACAGCGCCATTTAGTTTCCGTGGTAAGCTACGAGGCTTGTGTTACGGAAACTAGATAGTTGATAAACTACATATTATACTTTTTTTTTGTAAATATATACATATTATACCTACATATAAACACCCAGACCGAGACAAATTATACAATGTACAACTTGCCCCTGGTGGGATATGTTAATTAAATAATTATTTCGGTGCAAAGTAAAAACTTACTTAAAATGCTAGGTTGTGGTGCCCACTGGATAATATGCAAGTTCCTCGGTAAGTTAGGTAGATCTTCTTCAAACTTCCAGAGCACAGTTTGTTTCAGTTCGCCGAACATTTTAACCAGGTCTACTTTCATCTGCTCCGGTAAATCCTTGCTCTTTAAATTCGATCCCAAACTGAAGTAAATTACTCCGTCTTTAGCATTATCGAAGATTTTTTGAAGGTCCTGTAATATTTAGATAAAATGTATATTTTTTATGTTGCACAGCTGAGCTTAGTACGCGACGTCCAAGAGTAGAAACAACTGACGACCGTTATCAGTTCCAACCACTATGCCTGCGCGTATAACTCTAACATAAAAAATCATATATACAAATGAATATCTGTGTGTATGTATGTTCCTTATGCATTTCAAAACTACTTGACCGATCGGGATGAAACTTTGGACATATGTTGTGTAAAGAGGTTTCTGACATAGTATTACTGTTGTCCGATAGGTGGCGCGCATCAGCGCTAATTTGTGGGGCATACCGACCGAGGGCACATTCATTGGCTGTCAGGCGGTACGAGCGGTCTTCGGGTCAGCTAATTTTTATTAATATTAAACACACAAAAAAAAAACTTTAAAATATCTATCAACGATCTTGATAAAACGTCCAAGTACACTGGCTGCTCCTCCCCTGCACTGCTATATATTTTTTTTTATTTAAATATTTTTTAGACTGAGCAGAAACTTTATTTCATTATTTCCAAGTTTCTCAATATTAAGATTTGCTACCAAACACAAAGAACCTAATGTCTCCATTGCGAAAGGAAGGAATATATAATAATTTGTTAGACTTGAATATTTATTGTGCTTTAGTTTTTCTGCCTTTTCGGTGGCGGAGCCTCATCCAGGACGAATGCTCGTAGAGTCAATATACATATGTTGCAGCTAAAGTATCGACAATGACATGCCTTTAGACTAAGGTATTAACGTTATTCCATCTGTATTCATTAATGTAATATTAATAAATTCTTTATTGTACAGTACCAAGAAAGTGTGGGTACAGACGCGAGCAAAGAAGCAAGAGATTTACAAAATTATTATTATATATTTTCAGTGTTTACATCTACTGAGCAACTCTTTGGCCATGTAACACGTCTAAGTCCTAAACAATATTCAACACCATACGGAGAAATAAACTCAGTGGAAATTTCCACATGTTACATATTTTTGTTTTGGAAATCTCTTATACGTTTAGTGCATAATTCGCTTTTAATTTATTATTTAACTCTTTGCTTCTATTACTATAATTATATTTAATGTGTAGAGTATACATTGTTGGTTATCCTAATTAAATACATAAATATCCACTGCACTGACGCATCAAAGTTATAGTATCTTAAATCACGTAAACCTATTTATTACAGGCATTTATGAAACGTTATTAGTCAAAGAGTAAGCTGTCAGCAGAAGACCAGCTACTTAGCAGGTTCCAGTGACCTGTTAATGTTTAATCAGAGCAAGGAGTGTGCAAGGAAATTTCAGTAATGAGAATTACAAAATAAAACAAATAAAGATCTACACCACAACAATCAATAAATAACCTTTTAAATTATAGCTAAGTACCTATATAGATTACAGTACCTGGTACACCTGTTCTCCACCACGCACGTCAGATTTAAGATAGACTAATTGCCCATGTGCAACCCGAAAGCCCACAAAACGCAAAAATCTCTACTAATTTAAGAACAATAAATAGAATAGTGTTCGGCAGAGGGTCCAGTTCCCAGGCCCCCACAGCAGCACCCGATCACGAACATAACGCATGTGCAAGCCATCTCCCCATTATTATCACTATAGCTCAGTGAGAAAAAACCGAAGATAGAATATTTTTTAATACGGATATTAAATACCTTTGGTAAAGGTTTAGTTTCAGGGTCAATATGATACCCTCCGATATATTTGGCACTCTGCGGTAGTTTGAAGGGGGTCCCGTAAGATGGGTGTCCATTGATGAACATAAAGGAACCATTGTAGGCGATCTCTTTTAAACTTGGCAATGGACGACCTCGGACTTCGAAAGCTGCTTTATACATGCTCTTGAAATTCGGTATCTCCATGTAGAAGTAGAAAACGCTAAAAAAGACAATACAGTTAATAGCTGATATGATTTAAAATATCTGTTAGCACGCAAAGCTTCAGAAATCAAACAAAAATATTTGCAAAATCCTCGCGCGCTCTCCACGCTATCAATCGGCATTTGTCGCTATATTTTATTCTGTTCATGCGATGAATGGACAAAGGCATTCAATAGCATACCGCCTTTTCTTTTTCTTTCAAAATAATGTGATATTGCAAGGATCTCTCTTAATTTTGTTAAAACTTAATTCAGATAAGCATAAATAATATTTTTATTTCTGCATAATGTGGACGAAAATATAGAAAAGGCAGAAGAATGAGAACGTTAAAAAAAACTAAATTATTAATTACACTAAAAACTAAAATTTAAAAACATAAATTAATATTAATAATATGTATATATATATATATATATATATATATATTTACTTATTAATTAAAAATACAACCAAAAACTAAAATAAAGAAAAATCAAAATTATTATACATAAAAAATGCTCCAAATCGCTACCAATGGGCAAAGTGCCAATGATACTGGCAGCATTGCCACGTTGAATGGCAATGCTGATCCTATGGCACAAATATTGCCCAGGCCCCTTGTCTAATAAATATGAATGGAAAGGTCGGTAATGAGAATAAACTACATAAATATGTAAGTAAAGATAATTAGGATATAGTTACTGACAATTGTAAAATCTCGGTATAGATTTGCATCCATAGCTGGAACACCCTTTGGAAGAAGTTGAGCGGCGGCACAGAGTCGGTTAGCAAGTTGATGGTGTAGGCTGGGGAGCTGTTCTCGTCGATAATCTGCAGCACATGGTGATGAGGGTCAGTGGGACTCAACCAGATCAGGGGACATTCGTAGACGGCGGCGAAGCTAAAAACATAACAAAATTAATTAATTAACACAAGAGTCCTAGTAATTGCTTGTAAATAATAGGATGTTAAAATTGATGTCAATAGTATATATTTATTTTATTATTATAAGGAGATAATTGATGAAATGCAAAAGGATTAGATACACATACAGTTTCCGTTACTACTTACCCCGAAAGAAGTGGCGAGAAGAACCACTCTGCGACAACCGCGTCAAACTTTATATTAACATCGGCCAACATTGCCTGGACGTTTTTATGTTCCACACTAGTTTTGGGCAAGCTACCGGAAATTCCAAACATCATGAAAAGAGGAAAATTTGATTTTGCCACCTCAGCTATGTTCTGCAATCTGTCAGAAGCTGAAAGAGGCAATTAATTTAGTACTAAATTATACATTCTTGGAGTTATCCGAGATGATGGTAAGAGACCCGATGGTATGCAGTTGGTCCCCTGCGAACGTGCTATGGTGTGAGAGGCCACGTGCGTCGACCGACACCCTCGCCGCGTCGCATTTCAGGGGGCCAGCGCTTAAAGCGGGAGCTGCGGCGGAATAGGCGGAGTCCAGCAAGTGGTGCAAGTATGTAAGTATATTAAAAGATTTCATATTTGTGCCGTTTGCTGTAGAAACTCTGGGCCCATGAAGTCCAAGTGCAAAAAAGTTTTTAAAAGACATTACACCGCGTGTTGTCGTCTCCTCCGGTAACAAGAGGGCTGGCTCTTTCTTCGCCCTAAGAATCAGTATTGCAATTCAGCGGGGAAATGCAGCCAGCGTTCTTTCCACCATTCCACGCCGACGGGACTTATATCCCTATCCTTAGTAATAATAATATTTTTATTTTATATTTGTATTTTTTTTTCGATTAATAAATAATAATCTTGAAAAGATTTTAGTTACGGGAAAAGTAGACGGTAAAAGAACTAGAGGAAGAAGCCCCAAACGATGGTCTAGTCAAGTGACTGACAACCCAGGACACTAAGCCATCCACTGCGCCGAGGATTTAACAGTGGAGTAACGACAGGCGCATTTATTATTAGTAAATATACTATTTACTATTACAGTCAATATTTTCGAAAGCTTCATGTGTTGAAAACATTTTCAGGGTTTCAGGGTCTAAGTAACTACAGATATTACATAAGTTTATTAGGATTTTACTATCTAAGCCTCTAAGGAATAAATATTAAGTATTAAAAATGTAATTACTTGGCATTTTGACATCGCTGATATCAATTTGGTTCACATTTTTTGGTGGATTCACTTTAAGAAATGGCGTGATTACGGTGACCTGAAATTAGGAAAAAAAAGACATTTTATATAGATTTTTGGTATCATTGCTTATTGCATATATTATTAACTCATTGTTAATTAATTGTAATATCATATTGGTTGGTACGAAACAAGTAAGTGCCTACTTTTTCGACGCATTTAATTTTGTATAAGGCAGCTATTGGCGCAATTATACCTTAAAACAAAAATAAAAATATTAATTTATCTAAAGCTTTTGTATCTTCATCTTCTTGTGGTCATAGAAGTACCTATCAGACACTGTGACTACCTTCGGAGGAGTACGAGAAGCTTCAGTGGACGGCGCCGGCGTCCCTGCTGGGGATAGTACAATGGAAGTAGGTGGTGCGCGGGGCCCAGGAACATTGTTGTTGATGCGTGAAGAATATCCACGAATGTATTTGCGGTACACAAGACCAAGCAGTCAGAATTCCTTCTTCAGGAATATTTTGAGGTTCTCTGACCGCGCACCTAAAGGCCTAGAATCCGGTGTCATCCCAATGGGAAGGTAACTCTTCGATCGCAGCGATAGCAGACGGGTATATCTCCGAGAACATCTTTCAACAGAACAACTTTTCCATAAAGTAGACGTATTCAATTTGACCTTGTCTTTAATTATTTTAAACAAAAAATGTTTGACGATTATGTTGGTGCGACTTGATTATAGGTAATGCTATATTTGCGGAAGTACCTAATACAATAGTGGCCTGTCATTATACTCTGTACAAAATTATAAGGTAAATATTGATAACAAATCAACGTTAGTTAAAAAAAACCGAGATTAAGATCATGCTTTATCTTATTAATAATAAAAACGTGTTGATTGACTTATAAACCTAGAGACATCAATCAGTAATTATACCAGAAGAGCACTCGTGGTTTAATATCTATTAACAAACTTTTGGAGACATATTAAAAAAAAAACTAATCATATTATACGGGGTGACTTGGTATGCCCTTACTCTTGATTAATATATTATTCTATTAAAAGAAACAGACAACTTTTCCAAAGAAACCATATTTCGGAAGTGTCAGCTCAGTTAGAATATTTTTGTGAAATAAGTATACCTACTTATAAAATTAAGATACGAGGTGATGCATACGTAGGTGATGCATACGTAGGTGATGCATATGAAAATAAATATAATTTAAGGATGTATCAAAAACCATAACATATAATATTAACCATTCACATTTTAAAAGTAAATAAACTTTATGATAAGTTCTTACCTCATGACCAGCAGCAGCCAAAGAATCAACCACTCCATCACCAAGAATGCTGTGACTCTTTCCAGGAATAGGGAAAATAACCAAAATCCTATAAGCACTACTTAAGCCTAATAACAATGTAAAAATAAACCACTTCATTTTAAACACGACTGACCACGGCAATACTACATCAATGACTAACAAAATATCGGTAGTGAAATTATCTCATACTATATGATAAGATAAAAACAAATAAATTAATATCATAATGACCTAACTATTACTAGTATTGATAAATAAGCTAAATCCTATATTATTGCTACAGCATTCTATGTTTCCATTACTCATAAGACTACAAATTGACACTAAATATGTTTGTCAAGGCCAAATAAATAACAATATATGACATTGAACTCAGAATACTTGCTAAGGCAACAAAGGATTCTAATGATATAATGTGGGACATGCGGTGACTTTACGATTTGCGTTACTAATACAAGAATACCTAGTAGGTACAACTTTAGGTCCTAATTTGACGAAATCCTAGTAATACAATAATCTATACGTCTTGAGGTCACAATAGATACTACTGGTCGCAGTGACTTGGTGACGAGTAGTCCCACCCTATTCACACATAATAATACATTCTTACTTAAGTTTGACTTAATACCGTCAAGACAGGGAACATTGCATAATATTACTCAATAATTTCGTCAATTATCAAATTAGGCTAATAATTAAATTTAGATTATTGCTGTAAGTTAAGGTTGATAGGTAATTTTTGTTTGCTCCAGCAACAGTAAAATTAATAACTAAAAGAAGCTTCTTCATTTTAAAAAATCTGGTAGGTAACTTACTGTATCCAACTTAAAGAGAATTAGACGAATCGATTGCTGAATGAAAAAGTTATGCGTAAACACATAAAAATATATTAAAATAATAGTTTAGTTAGTTAAATTTATAAGTGTAGCTATTAATAGCGTAGTAAATAAATAATCATAAGAAGAAGTTCAAGGCCTTAAAAATGATTTCTGGAGTTTCATCATCATCATCATATGTCTCTCACTTCACACGATCGTCTGCCACCCTCACCCAACCTCCAACAGCTACCTTCTTTAGGTTATCCGTTTATATGGCTGGTGATCGTCCCATGTATTCCAAACGTGGTCTCCACTCCAGAACCTGTCTACTCCATCGTTTATCGGTTCGACGACAGAAGTGTCTGGCCCATTCCAACTTCAATCTTTTTTTAAAAAAAAAAAGCAATTCAAGTATAATAGCATTAAACAAAGTTATAACTTTGTGGCATTTGGGGTTGAAACAATGGGGGTATATTCTCTTGATACCCACAAATTCATAAAAGAGCTGGGTAAACGAATTTTTCAAGAGTGTGGCGATCCCAAATGCCATAACTACCTAAAACAGAATATATTCATTATAATTCAACGAGTAAATGCGGTGAGCGTTTTAGGTACCCTCCCTGGTGGTAAGCCCTTAGTTTATTTTGTAGAATAGTTTTAATTTCATAGGTACCTATTGTTAGTTTAGTTATATTTATAATTAGTTTATTAATCTTTTTAAAATTATAAGTTTTATATATCGGTAACTTTGGTTCTCCGACGGATTTCCATGTTTCCGACTTTATCCAACAGAGAAATACAGAGCATAGCTCTTTCCATAGCTCGCGCTAAATTTATGGACAAGGCCCACGCCAGTGTCCACATTTCTGTTCCGCACCGACTTGACGTTCTGGAAGTACGCACTGGTTACAAAACGTTAGTCTTTAAACACTGGGGTTTTACATTTATATTGGGGTATGAAGAATATTATTACAGACGAAGTAGTTTATTTTTACATATTTATGGGTTAAGCATTTGCGTAGCAAGCTTCCTAGATCTTCACAAGACTTCAAGTCAAGTTAACACCTACAAGTAAAGGTAATAAAAAAAAAACTTATATTTTAGTTTATCTTAAATTTATTATTGTTTTTCTTAAATAACACATTAAATAGAGACTTTATTAACATAATACCAGTAACAAATATGACTAGAATGACAGCTATGAGGTCTAGATATAGTTTCTGGAACCAGGGCACGAGGAGTGCGGGAGAGCGGAGATGTGCGGCCCCTTTGGTGCGGACCACGTGCTCCACCCAGTGAACCAACTCTGCTCCAGGAGGTACTATACGGTCATGGTATATAGCTGAAAGCTTCTTTGCATTTATAGCATACCTGAAAAAAGGATATTATTAGTTTTTTTTATGGTTGATTACTTATTTATTCACCGCCTCCGTGGTCTAGTGGTAACAAATCTTGCCGTGAACTCGGGAGGTCGTGGGTTCGATTCCCACCGGGGGCAAGTTGTACATTGTATGTGTAATTTGTCTCGGTCTGGGTGTTTATATGTATAATATGTATATATTTACAACAAAAAAAAGTATAATATGTAGTTTATCAACCATCTAGTTTCCGTAACACAAGCCTCGTAGCTTACCACGGAAACTAGATGGCGCTGTGTGACCTGTCTGGAAATATTTATTTATTATTTAGTAGTTTTATTACGCAAAAATGTTGCGTAAAACTTTTACTTCCGAGATACGTTTTTCAATAGGGCGGGAAAATGTTCAATTAGCTCAGCGTCAATATCGATCCCTTTAATGCTAGTGCGGCATCTAATGATGAGACGGGCGATGACGAGTGAATACTTTTATATCGATCCCTTTAATGCTAGTGCGGCATCTAATGATGAGACGGACGATGACGAGTGAATACTTTTATATCGATCCCTTTAATGCTAGTGCGGCATCTAATGATGAGACGGACGATGACGAGTGAATACTTTTATATCGATCCCTTTAATGCTAGTGCGGCATCTAATGATGAGACGGGCGATGACAAGTTGATACTTTTATATCGATCCCTTTAATGCTAGTGCGGCATCTAATGATGAGACGGGCGATGACGAGTTGATACTTTTATATCGATCCCTTTAATGCTAGTGCGGCATCTAATGATGAGACGGGCGATGACGAGTGAATACATTTATATCGATCTCTTTAATGCTAGTGCGGCATCTAATGATGAGACGGGCGATGACGAGTGAATACTTTTATATCGATCTCTTTAATGCTAGTGCGGCATCTAATAATGAGACGGGCGATGACGAGTGAACACTTTTAGTCTATTTAGCATTTCCGTTATATTTTTTGTGGTTGCTGTATTGTATTGGTGTATTTCTTTTGTATTTATTTTTAGTTGTATCAGTTTCATTTCATTGTTTACTTTGCTAGCTTTCTTCATTGTCTGCCAGTAACCTCTTATTATTATTATCTTTATCGTATATCGTCCATATTACGTCAAATTTAGATTTTCTAAATAAATAAATTAAATAAATAAATAAAAACATACTTGCCTAGTATTTATATTGCTGTATATAATATAATAGACTGACCTTAACCTCCTATAACTCAGCATTTTGGTCTAAAGCTCGAAGTACCAAAAAATAATAGAATACTTTTTTTTTCTCCTATTGTTTTACCTTTGATTGTTCAAGACTTCATCAATGGCAGGTCTAAGGAGTTCATCCAGGTTTTCTTCCAAGTCTACTTTGGCAGCGAAACCTTTCTGCACAGCCAGTTGCATGTTAACGAACTGGTCTCCAAACACTGGGATACCCACAAGCGGCACTCCGAAGTGAATAGCTTCAGTTGTAGACAGTTGACCCCCGTGAGTTATGAATAATTTCAAATTCGGATGTGCTGTGAAAAGTAAATTTTGTAAATATTTAGTAGGTAGGTTTAAATACATACATACATACATATCTTCACGCCAGATCCCTTGCGGGGTAGGCAGAGACAATTGAGCGCCATTTGACACGATCACGACATACTTCTTTCGCTTCGTCGACATTCATTAACCTCTTCATACATGCCCTTTGGTTACGAAGACTTTTTAATGCACCTTCAGTCAGTGTTTTATTTATTTGATCGTGATATGTGAGTCTCGGTCTGCCAGGGCCTCTTTTACCCACAACTTTCGCATTATATATCTGGTTCGTCAATCTTTCATCGCTCATCCTTTCAACATGCCCGAACCATCGTAGCATGCCTTTCCTTATTTTTGTCCCTATGCTTTCCTTCATACCAACCCTTTTCCGTATTTCGACGTTACGTATGCGGTCCGCCAAAGTGACGCCACATATCCGCCGCAACGACCGCATTTCTACTGCATTAACCCTACTCTCATGCGTATTCTGACGTATCCACGTCTCGCTTCCATACATCAGTGTTGGTACCAACATGGCATTGTGTATGGCGAGCCGAGCTTTGTCACTGACATTTCGACTGCCGATCAGTGACCCCAGGGCACCGTTAACACTATTTCCCGCGTTCACTCTTCTTTCAACGTCCCTATCGTACTTCCCATCCGCAGTGAAAACACTGCCCAGATATATAATTTCATTTACTTGTTCTAGAGTTTCATCATCAATCTTTATCGTCACGGTTGTCATCCTTCTTCTTTCAAACACTAGTACCTTGGTTTTTCTCGCATTCAAACGGAGTCCTTTTTCTGCACATCCCTCCTTCATTCTTGTGACTAGTGATTGCAGTTGTTGTTCGGACGATGCCATAAGAACAGCATCATCTGCATAAAGCAGGCAGTTCACCACTAGATCACTCATCTTTATCCCACAGTCACTCTCTCTCACTCTTTTTAGGCATTTGTCGGGTTAAATACCTTAATATTATTTTACTACCATTGATTTAAAAAAATCCACGCGCATGCCCTTGCTAAAGAATACAAAGGGGTCGCCTAGGCCCGAATGATGGATGGGTCTGGGTTGAGGATGGGAACGTTTCCCCGGCAGGATCTTAGCGGGCAACCTGCAGGTACTTAATATAAACTTAGTGCAGGGTTAGCACTGTTACTCGAGTAACAGCGCTCGTCTGGCTCAAAATCCTACCCCTATTTAGTTTAGATTGGCAAGACGGAGCAATGTTCTTGAAGATTTGAAGTGTCCGTTCTCACAGAAGAAGCTTATTGTGCCCGAGAGGCCAATTTAGGTACGATTAAAATAGTAGCAATGTCTTGTTGACACATGTTTTTGGATACAAAAAAGTCACAATTCAGGCAATAAAGGAATAAGAAGGAAATTGTGCTTCATTATAGAAAAACCAGATTTATTCAGTCCTACAGGCAACACTTCAGGATTTTGTTATCGACCTGACGTAACTGACTGTTATCCGCGCCATCTATCTTCGCCCGTCGATACTATGAATCGATATCGATCTTCTTGTGTTGATATGGTGGTTCTAATCTAAGCTAAATAACATTCTCTAATAATAGGTAAGTAACCAGCTAAAAATTAAGGACATAAATAATCTCTTATGAAGTAGAAGAAAAGGGGTCAGATGTTGCGTGGGTCACGAATCCACTAAGGTAATGCAAACTAATTATATTTATTTTATTTTATTTTGACAACAAACATTCATTTACATCATATTACCAACAGAAATAACATGAACAAGACCTTGAGTGTCGAAAACTATGAGTAAAAAGCAAACACTTCAGAGAAAGTCAATCACTTTATCTCTTTCCTTCCTTCCTATATCCTGCTATTTCTATTCCTGATACTTAAACCTTGAAGCTGGTCATAAGAGAATATGATTGATATTAATAGGCATTAAAATAATTTAGCGTATTCATTCTGGCTTTGTTATCACAGTTGATTAGATCAAATTGTGTCTATTTGATGGGCGTAACTTATCTTATCCGGTAACGGTCACGTAACCATTATCTATCGCCAATATATTTTGTAAATATCACAAATTGTCGTAAAATTTACTTTTGCGTTTTTAAAATGAATTAGTATATTAATTGATATCTCTATTAATAATAATAATGCTTTATAACTGTTGAAATAATCTCAAAACTTTTTATGCTGCCTATAATAGGTGCAGCATCTAGATTATGTCTTAGATGTTATTAATCCAACTATGTTTTGTTGCTAGCACTGTTAAAGACCCTATTAATAAATAAACTTTTCATTTATCATTTGGGAAGTGATATTTTTGAAAGGCATATTTTAATATACTTTGAACACTTAAAAATACTATAGCTGGTGTCATATCCTCTAGTTCTAAATCCATTAAATAAATCGACATTTCTATTATCAATATAGGTACTATTTATAGCAACATAAATAGACAAATAAGTAACTGTAAAAAGCTATTTCTTATTACTGAAATATTGTTTGACAAAGATATATTCATCACTACTCATTTCTTATTACCATTTGTTTGTCAAAAATATACTTCAATATTTATTATAGTATCATAATGTTCCTATTACCTAATATGCTTTGTTGTGGTGCCCATTCCAACAAATGTACGTTTTCTGGTACATTTTCCAATTTCATCTCAATCTTCCAAATTACCAACTGCTTTAATTCGTTAAACATTTTTAGGAAATTGGTCTTCATTTCCTCTGACATGTCCTTGCTTTGTAAGTTTGATCCCATGCTGAAGTAAATTACACCATTTTTGGCTCTGTCCATTAATTCTTGGAGATTCTACAAATATAAAGTTTTCGCTGTAATTTCATTATTTGACAGGACGTTATATATTTACAATTCCACTGTTCCCATGGCTCGGAGAGCGTTTGATTTTGATTATGATTTTGACAATTCCACTGTTCCCATGGCTCGGAGAGCACGTAAACCGTCGTCGGTTTCGGTTCCACTAATACCTATTTGTCTGGTCAGTGTTGCGAATGAAGGCCAAAATTTTCAGACTTATGTCTGTTTCTTTCTGAATCTAACAAGATAAATTAGTTTTGGAACTAGTTAGGTGCGAATAATTAAAAGGGTTTTTACAAAAACTACATAGGTAAACGTGAGCTCGGATGCTCATCCCGAACCACCCCCCTGAGGTTTATGAGCATGATAGGACGTAGGACGTACGTGTTCTCCTCGGCCTTCTGCAATCTTGTATCTTTCCTTGCATGAGCTGCAGCAAGATATACTTTTTATTGCGCATGATGTGTCCTAAAAATTCTATTTTACTTTATTATTTTAAGGAGTTCCTCGCCTTTGTTCATCCTCTGCAATTCGCCTTTCATGATATCTTCAACCTTTTTCTGTACATCCACATTTCAAAACCTTTTAATTTCTAACTTGTTTATTGAAAAAAAAAAATGCCAATAAAAGTTATATTGTTTATGTACTCGTATTTAATTTAAGATTTACCTTTGGTAGAGGCTCAATATTTTTATGCAAATGATATCCACCAATATGTTTAGCGTTCTGTGGGAATCTGTAAGGGATGCCCATGGAGGGGTGGGAGTTGAGTACTATGAGCGAGGCGTTGTATGCCGCTTCATCATACGTCGGCATTGATACCCTTCTCTTTGCAGCCAGGGGTAAATACATCTCATTGAAAGCTTTCCTCTCCATAGGAATAATTTTCATCCTGAAAAATATGTCAATATTACATTACTAATAACAAAATAAATTCAAAACAAAAAAAACGGAATATAAAAAATAAACTTTACTATTTGTCAGTTTTTATAAATGTCATAGCTAAACTATTTGAGTTAAGTTGATGATCATTTAGGTCGCATACTACTACAGTATGTTACAGTATCTACACATTTAATATTATTTTGTTAAGATTATTGCATGATTTATATTATTTAGATTCTGTGAATCTAGTTCTGTTGGTTCAACTGAGCATCGACTTCAAATAGTTCATCTATTATAAATTGTTTATATATTTAAGAAAAAGTTAAGGTGATGAAGTATTAAGTTTATGTTTTTTTACTTTATTGTGGTTTTAGAAGTAGTTATTTATGTTATAAAAAATATTTTATTTTATTCTTTTTAGTGATTGGTATTTTGAACCTAAAGCTTCCTACGTTAATACTAGTATATGTACTTCTGTACCATAATTTCATGGTACCATCGAGTATGCTACAATTACTTGATGATCAATCCAAAAATAAAAAAAAAACCGATTATTAAATTATAATCATGCTGTTGGCTCCAAGTGGTATTTTCAGCTATATTTAATATAAGTACCTATATTTTTTTATTTTTGTTGTTGGTGTGTTGATGTTCCTATGACACTACCAGTTCTGTTCCTTGTCTTCACATAGCACTCTCCAGGCAAGACAGATATTTTTATGTTAATTTATATTTATGTACACTTTATATACAAAAGCTGTATAGTTAGTGCGAAATTAGTGAAGAAGTGGCTCTTCCAAGTAAAAAAAGTCATCTTAATACGAAAAGCGGTACAAGACAAACACGATTATAAAACTATGATAATCGCCATCAATTTGCGTATTTATATTCATAGCGTGTTAGAAGGAATTGATCATAGTACTTGTACATCTAAATCTACGGCTGCAACCGACATGAAGATAATATTCAGGATAATATTTCATCTAAAACTTACTGTAAAGTATACATTCTTTTAACAATGGTCCATAATTCTTGAGCCCTCTCCATGAAGGTGAGGGGCAGTTTGTTCATGGAGAAGAGGTCCACACTATGTGCCGGGTTCATCACTTCATCCACCAGTCTTAAGTTCATCCAGTGAGCCTCGGTCGATCCCACCCAGATTAATGGACATTGGAATAGTGGAGCCAGTCTTTAAACGCAAAAATATATCTGTTTGTAGGTATCTTTTAAATTCATTTTAACAAATTGGGTAGTATTTTAGCCAAGTTAGGTGGTCAAATATTCGGCTAACGGAAGACAATTCGTATATCTACTTCATGATAGGTCTCTCGTACGTCTCACAATTCTGTTCTCTCTATCTCTCCTCACCACTCTGGCTTCATTTCAAATTCATTTGCCGTAGTTGTTGCTGAGTTGTGAAACTTTCTGCCCGTAGAAATTCGAGAAGCGCCGAACAGAACACTTTTTAAAATAATGCTGTTTTAACATTACTACAATAGCTCCCTACAAACTATATAAGTATTTATTGTATGTAGTATATTATATATATTGTATGTAAATAATACAACAATCAATATGGAGGCATAAAATTTATAAATATTAAAATGTAACCAAGAAAGAAACTGATACGCAGCTTTACCCAGAAAATTCTAGTCTCTCTAGTCTTACAAAATGAAACTGTAATTATTGAACAAATAAACGTTTTTGTATTTTGTAGTATATATATTTTGAATGTAGCTTTAAACCTAATTATTTCAATATTTAACATATTTTATATAATGTGTTGCACCAACCATACACCTTGAACTTTGTACATTGTTTTAAAGGTTAGCTGTCAGAGAATGTTTAACGGCATTAAGCCCGCCTCTTCTACATAGTGCAGTAGAGTATTAAATAAATAAAACACAAATCAAAGTAGGACATTAAAAAAACTATAAGCGTACTTGCTTCCCAAGACGCCGAGTCCATTTGCTTGTGTTTTTGCGCCAAATAACAGATTAGTTAAGGTAATAACAATATGTTTTTTTAAATTAAGTGTAAAAGCAATTACCCAGACCATATTTCTGAGAAGAACCACTCATTAATAACAGCATCGAACTTCTCATTAGGATTGCTGGCGAACTTAACAAAGTCCGTGTTTTCTAGAAGGGACTTGCTGAATTCTGATATGAGTATAAAGAAATCTGGCGAATCAGCAAAATTACTCTTCTTTCCAACCAAATCTTTTATTTGTTTTGGGACAGCATCTGAAAAATCAAATTAAATATATAAATAATACATAAATAACGTTTTATTATTGTTTCCTATATGGCCGCGGCAGAAAATGAGGAGTGCGGCAAGCGGCGCGAGTATGTAAGTATAGAAAATATTACATAATCACGCCGTTTGCTGTAGAAACTCTGGGCCCATGGAGTCCAAGCGCAAAAACGGTTTTAAAAAACATAACACCGTGTCTTGTCGTCTCCTCTGGTGATAAGAGGGCTGGCTCTTTCTTCGCACAAAGGATCAGTATTGCAATTCAGCGGGGAAATGTAGCCAGCGTTCTTTCCACCATTCTACGCGGACTTATATCCCCATCCGTAGTATTAATTTTATTTTATATTTTGTAAATGTTTTTAGAATAAATGAAGATTATATATTATATGATAAGTTAACATAATACAATATCGTTTTTAGGCAATTCATTGAATGTAAAACACGAGGCATTTGAAACTAAATTCCAATACAACTTCTTTTATAACTATAATCATTTATAACTCATTCCATTTTAAGAATCCCATTTTTTTTTTTTTTTTTTTTTTTTTTATACTGGACTCGACATGTGACATCGCGCCCACCTGATGGTAAGCAGTACGCGAGGTCCAAGAATGGGAGCAACTGACGCCGGTCACTATGACCGACATCAGTCTCTACCACTATGCCGGCCTAACAAGATGCTTTTTCACACTTCGCTTGAAGGACTCCAGGTTATAAGAGTGGGGAAATACACTGGCTGGGAGAGCATTCCACATCTTCAGCGTGCGACAGATGTAAGAGTCTCCAAATTTATGAGTACGCGTAGGGATAGTGGGTAAGGTATGTGGATGCATATTTTGGCCTGTGCGTGTAGTTCGGTTGCGGAATAGAGAAGAAGGGATAAGGTTATGGAGCTCCTCAGAACACTCGCCGTGGTATAGCTTGTAGAACACGCTCAGAGAGGCAACGTCACGGCGAAGCTGCAGTGATTCGAGAGTTTTAGAGACTGTGGTGTCGTCCACTATCCGAATTGCCCGCCTCTGCAGGACATTGAGAGCATCTGTAAGATACTTAGCGGAGCCATCCCAGAGGTGAGAACAGTATTCCATGCATGACCTTATCTGAGCTTTATACAGCATAAGTCTTAGAGCAGGCGGGAAAAACCGCTTCACCTTGTTCAGTATCCCAAGTTTTTTCGACGCTGTTTTGGTAATGCTCTCAATGTAGTTTCTGTGGTTTAGATCTGAGCGTATTTCGACTCCGAGTATGTTAAAGCTGGGTTGAAGTTCCAGCACGGTGTTCTGAAGAGTAGGAATAGGAGAGTAGGGAGACTTCTTGACCGTCAACGCGCATGCCTGAGTCTTACTGGCATTAAACTGGACTAGGTTTTGGGCACCCCACGCAGAAATTTTGCGAAGGGTGCCGTCCAGTTCCGTCGTCAGGGAACGGCGCAACTCCTCTACTTTGGCGGCTCCCACAGCTCGCGGACTAAGGTATCGCCCATGAACCGTGCTGTCATCTGCATAGCAATGAATGTTTCCAAGGGTCAACATGTCATTGATATGCAGAAGAAACAGTGTTGGGGACAATACAGAGCCCTGCGGCACACCGGCATTCACTGACATGAGCCCAGACGCATTCCCATCCACAAGGACCCGAATGCTGCGCTCATGTAAGAAGCCGGTTATCCAGCCCACCAGCTGCGGGGGCAGACCATATGCCGGCAACTTGGATAGTAGTGCCTTGTGCCATACCCTATCGAAGGCTTTGGAGATGTCCATTTATCGTTTTCTCACTATTTAACCAAAATTATTATATTATAAATTATTATACTTATATTATTTAACAAAAGTTTTCAACCAGTGCGTTTTAGTAATGTCGTATGGTGCAGAAACGTAGACACTGACGGTAGGTCTGGTCCACAAGTTCAAGGTCGCTCAGCGAGCTATGGAGTGAGCTATGCTCGGGATTTCTCTAAAAGATAAACTAAGAAACGTTGGTATCCGTCAAAAAACCCAAGTTACCGATATAACTTTTAAAATTAGCAATTGGGCTGGACACATATGCCGCAGAATCGATGAACGATGGCGTAGACGGGTTCTGGAGTGGAGATCACGTACTGGAAGACGCAGAGTGGGACGACTCCCTGCCAGATGGACAGATGACCTGAAGAAGGTCGCTGGTTGGGGATGGATGAGGGTGGCAGAAGATCGTGTGAAGTGGCGAGCCTTGCGGGAGGGCTACATCCAGCAGTGGAGAGACACAGATGATGATGACGATGATGAACCAAAATTATTTAAAAAAAAAAATCTGCACCACATGCATCACGTGACAAGGTTTTAAATGACTTAACGGCAAATACTCTTAGAATATTTAGTGAATATGAGGGACTTTAGAAGCCCATAGATTATGATTGCGAAGTGGAGCGATAAAATCAATCATAAATCAAAAATTGGCTAAAGTGTGCCAGGAATTAACTAGCCCTGAGATTTTGTGATGTGCCTTTTAACAATTCCTATGTTAATTTGCACTTACTCGTATGACATATAATATTTTTCCTTAAACACCTGCAGATGTCGTTACTTTTTTAGCGGTAAAGTCCCGTTTACTAATTATATGTTGGTAATGACGTAATTGGAAAAAACTATAGTTGCGAAAATTTGTTAATGTATTATCATAAGATGCAGTAAAAAAGCAATGAAAAGAATTTGTTGGCCAAATGAAAACCCGTATAGAATGCTTTTATTGATTTTCTTGACCTTGAATAATAACTAATATTATAAACATGAAAGAAGAGTTATTTGTGTGTCTGTATATTTCTTTGTCTGGCCTTCATGCCTATATTACTGAACCGATTTGACAGAATTGATCTTTGGAACCCTAAGATAGGAATGGGCTATATGATCAGAGCGCGACCCATGGCCATCTATCTGACCGTCTACTTGGTTCGCCTTTACGCCTATACTAATAGGCCGATTTTAATGAAATTTAGTAAAGAGGTCTAATGGGCCGCCATGGTTTTAGCTGTTTAAAAAGTGGCAAGCCCCTATTTCACCACACCATTGTTTTTGAAAATATTTTTTTATAGAAATTCGTATAAACATGACATGAATTAGTAACAATTATAAAGTTTAAAATAATTGTCGTTAAAAATCACGACCGTTTCCTTTTCGGGGTGGTCAGAAACCACGCTTATAAAGCTGCGGATTCACATTTAGCCAACTTTACGATAGGCCAATCATGACAAGTGGCAAGCTTTATTAATGACATTTAATAAATGCCAGTAATAGGTTTACGTGAATATAAATATTTTGACTTTGAAGGTTATAGCCGGCTCACAACAGCTATAAATAATAGATATTAATTATATTGCACAGTAAATAATAACACATTTAACAAGTACATCATAGATTTATTATTGGTTATCGTCTATGATGTATACGTGACACAAATATTATGAACGGGTCTAGACTCAGCTTTACGCAGTGGAAGTAGGTGCGACAGGAATTCCAGCACAATCTTTGCACCACTTACGGAAAGAATTAGCTAAGCAGGTAAAAGTAAAGTATCATCACGGAAACGGTCGTCACCATGACAAGTAGCAAGCTACTCGATGTCTTCAGCGTACCCAACTCGAGAAATGTCACAAATTAATTAAATAAATTATTGTGCCCCGACCAGGAATCGATCCCAGTATTTCGCTGTCTAAATCCATGGAGACCTAAGCGGGTCTGCAGTCAATACATTTATGGAACGAGCTTTCAAGGCGGCATTAGCGGAATCATAAACCAGCCAGTCATCAGTCGCAAGCTTGACACACAATTCTTCTCATCTCTTTTTCCTACTCACGATGGATCCGTCACCCGCACGGTGAATCCATGGAGTACTTATAATCAAAAAGATAAAGTGGTAGTTACTTTGAGTTTGCTTTGACGACATGAGTTGCTGTATAATTGAGGAAACATTCAACTCCCTCAGGTTTGGAGGTAAAGTCGCGTTGTCTTGAGGAAACGCTGTTACAAATACAACCTGCAATAAAAAAGACTTCATAAAAACCACTACAAAGTAATAAACATTACTTAAATTACCATAAGACTCATAGTAAAGTATCATCACGACCGTATCCCTCCGGGGTAATCAGAAACCATGCTTTTTTTAAATAAAACTGATTCACATTTAGTCGAAATTCATAAACTTAACCGTTAGAACAAGGAGGCAGAGTTAAATGAACCTAACCTTTGGAGGAACAGACTTGAAAAATATCATAAATAATTTGACCAGAAATTATTTGAGCCTGCGATTCCGAAATACCACAAGGACAATTTTGCCTATCTCTCTTCTTTCCACGATAAATCTTTACGTCTTCTCACAACTCTCTTCTTTCTGTTCCCTCACATCATTCTGGATTTGTCTTCAACTCCTTCGTAGTAGCTGCGACAAAATTATGGAATGATCTTCCAGTAAACATAAGGCAGGCAACTAACAGATTGTCGTTTAAAAACTAGTCTATTCACACTTTATGAATCAAGCTCTAAACCACGTTAGTAAGTTGTATTTGTGTATGTTTATGTACAATTTTGTGTATGTATTAGTATATTGATATTCTAATACATATATAAGAATATATAAGTAGGTAATAATAGGTATCTGTTGAAATATCCTATAATTGTAAATTACTGTTACTTTCATTGTACCTATATTTGTTCAAATTTGTCCCTAAGATAACTTTGTGTTCTGTCTATTCCATTTTTGCGACGAATAATTATTTCCCTTGTTTTAATTACTGAACCCGACATGTGAAATTGGGCCATATGATTCATTTGAACTCCAGTCACTAACGACTGACATCAATCAATACCACTATGCCGGCCTAAACATAATGCTTTTTCACACTTTGCTTGAAGAACTCCAGTTGTAGGAATACGGAAACACAGTGGCTGAGAGAGCATTCCACATCTTGAGCGTGCGACAAATGTAAGAGTCGGTTGCGGAATAGAGAAGAAGGATTAAGTTTATGGAGCTCTTCGGAACACTCACCGCGTTTCGTGTTTTAAGTATTTCATTTACCTCATGTCCAGCGTCTACCAGATGGTTAACGACTCCTTTACCGAGCAGGTGGTGGCTTCGAGAGGGCATGGGGAAGACCACCAGGTACCTGTAGGCTTCACTTGTGCCCACCAACACTAGAAGCACCAGGATCACCATCTACAACAAACGTAAAGTTTTTTTTAAGAGTGTGCCAACCAATGCAGCCAGCGCAGCATTGTGGATTCGTTTCCCTTGTTTAGGAAAGATCGATTCGCATTCATCTAAATTGTTATGTTATACTCGTATACGGTTGATTTCTTTAAGTGGGCTAAATCCTAAATTCCTTAAGATATTTCATTAATAACTAAAACTTTTTTTACTAGCACGACATGTGACCTTGCACCCACCTGCTGTTAAGTAGGGCGCTAGGTCCATGAATGTTAGCAACTGGAATCAAACACTCTTGACTGGTATCAGTCCCTAACACGATGCCGGCCTGACTGGGCCTGATCCCGAATCGTGTGGATACACTTTACTTGGTTAATCGGCACAAACGGTAGATACTTCCCCGCCTCAGCAGACTGGGCAAGTTAAGTTACCACCATCAGTCCGCCTACCGCCTCCTATTAGTTTTTTTAAATATTTTTTGTTATTTAGTGGAACAAGGTACCTACAATATTAGAATTTTGAAAAAATACATATTTAGTATTCGGGAATTAATTCGGGTAATTCTGTGGTAAGTAACTTTAAACGGCAAACGAAAGTGATCATTTTTTTCTTTTTCTTTTTCTTATTTTACCAATAAATAAATATGATTAAAATGCTCTTCGAAAACCATTCTCATCAAAATCAAAAACCCTTTTTTTAATTAAAAGATTAATAAGAAGAGAATTAGAATTTACATATAAACACCCAGACCGAGACAATAAAATCATATTAAATTTATTAAATATATTTTGTTATAAATGAGTTAGTTTCTTTAGTTTGCCGTTTGAAGTTACATTCCACCATGTGATCCTTATAAGTGACACTATAAGAAACTATCCGGAGTAGTCAGAAACCAGGCTTTTTCCGAATGAAGCGGATTCATTTGGGCAACTTTACTACAGGCCCATCATGACAAGTGGCAAGCTCGTCGATGTCTCTAGCGTACCAAACTCGAAAAATATCACAAATAACTTAAATAATTTATTGTGTCCCGACCAGAAATCGAATCCGGTACTTCCGAGTCCACGGACCTAACCCCCAGGCCACGGAGACAGTTCAACACTATCAGCTGGCGCAATAATTAAGGATTCTTTTTCAAAATCGATCCCCGACTGGAAGAATTATTACTACAAAAATCCAAAGTTGCAGTTTTTATTTTTATCAAAATCGGCCCCGAGACGCCTTTCAGATTTTTGCTCTATTCCTTGTAGTTTAGCATTTGGCCACTTAAAAAAATAATTCTGTATAAAACAACTAGACCTATTTCACATTTATAATACCTACTTGTTTAGATGAATTTTATTGATTCGTCATTATCATTACAGCCCCTAGAACACAGCGTTCTAGACCTCCGCTGTTGGACATTATGTATATCTGGAGAATTTGGCCTACACTCGCCGCGCTGGCAAGGTTGGCAAGGATCTGATGTAATTTTTTAATGACAATTTATTAAAGATTACACAAACTGGTGTTAGTGGAACCAGGATCGGCTTAACGTGCTCTCCGAGGCAAGCGGTACGGTGGTGTTGTAAATCTATGACAGATTTACGTAAGTTGTAAAATTTCTCATTGGTACATGTCGGGGTTTGAAACGACCTTTGTAGTATTTTAAAGAAGACGATCTTACAACTGAGCCATCACCACTCTTTTTTTTTTATTGATTTATTTCTCATAATTGTACACCTATTGGTAATATTTACTATAATCACGCGTCATTTAAAAACAAAAACATGATAAATACCTTTTTATAGTTTAATAAACACATTTTAAAACAAAAATATTTAACATTTATCAATATATTTATTAAACAAAAACATTATGTCAGTGCTCGAAGACGTTTAAGTAGCTACTGACTTGATTCATGTGATTTAGTCTAAGGTCAAGAACACACTGACTGTGGTTAGCGATAAGAGGAAAAAATATTATTTTATAATATGAATTGCATACCCATTGTGGTGGGCACATGTCAGGCTCTGTATAAATAAAAAGGGGGAAGACCAATTTCTAAGCATTCCATGGATTCACCGTGCGGGTGCCGGGTTCTTCGTGTGTTGGAAAGAAAGATGAGAAGAATGGTGTCTCGGGCTTGCTGTTGGTGGCTTACAAAGGTGGCCTTTTTTATTTCGCAACAAGACGATCATTTTCCACCATTCGTCTGCTTTCTCTACCCAACCAAATACTGTATGATTCCGTTAATGCCGTTTTGGAAGGTCGTTCAATAAATGTATTAATTTCAATTAAATTAATATATTTTTGCAAGTAGTTAATAGGTATAGTATAAAAACAGAAGTATTCTGGTCTTTTACAAGTAAATTTTTACAATATTGATATAATACAATATCATTTTATAGTACCTAGTATCTGGAGCAGTACATGATAACTATTATTTGGGAAAAGAAGCAATAATATAACTAAAATGTTATAAAATTACAAAATAAAATAAGTTAACACTAAAAAAAATATAGCTGCTGTAAATAGCCATTGTCACATTATACTACAAGACATACAATTATAAAAAGGTCACTTATAGCTGATGATTATAAATGCATTGCTATAATAAACTAAACTAGACTATATTGAATTACAAATTGTATAAATAAATGTCACTTATTACTATAATATTAGTTGCAGTATCTCCCGCTTAGGCCTAATTCTTTCAGTAAGTGATGCAAAGATTTTGCTGGAATTCCTCTCGCACCAACTTCCACTGCGTAAAGCTGACTCTTAAAAATGTTTCGAATCATTTCTTCTTTGAGATCATTATATTTGAATGATATAGAACTTCCATGAAAACGTAAAATATTTTAACCGTAAGAACTAATTCCAAGATTTTGAATCGCCAAACAGGCATAGTTTTAGGAATTTACGTCACTATATCTGATGTCTGTTGATTCCTTATACCGGTTACCTTTATATTTTTTGATAGCAAACAACACGCGCTCGCAACTCAAATTTAATGAAGGGTTATTACACAATAATAACTTATATTATGTTATGGCGATAAAACCAAATTATCAGAATGATTTGTCGATTTTTGTTGAACAATATCTAGTTGAGATTACATCAAGTTTTGGCCGAAATAGTTACCAGACACATGTGATAAAGAATAATGATTAGAACTTTTACTTTAAAGAGTATAAAGGGGGGTTACGGCCTTTACATGCCTCTCGCACGCACAATCCAATATTTTCAAAGATTTTTCAATGCTAAGTGTACTTTTAAGAAATGTAGTCTATCAACTTACTAGGAAATAAAATTACGGACATACATTTTTGAGGTATATTATATTATACAAATTCTAGTCAAACGTCTTCCAAATATATCTCCCAAATCAGAGTAATGGAATATGGAAAAGTTATGGAAAAGTACTGTACATTGTGTGGTCCTGGCATAGGAACTGCATAACACACAACTATAGGGTGCGTTACTCTTCTAGAAAAGGGCTATCACTCCCGCCGACATCACAAAGGCCTTGGTGTTATCCGTGAAGCAGTAAGACTTACAAGAGCCAGAAGGGGACTGACTACAAATAAACAAAGGAAGGGCAAAGTATGGAAACTCAATGCAAGCCCACCTCGATCCTTGGCGCCAATCAGCCTGGAAAATTCTCATGGATACATTTGAACATCATTATCATCTCAGATGAACTAGGCTGTATCAACCTATAGACCAAACATCTCAGTGTTTTCTCGGAACTTTAAAAGTTATCCTTATTAAACTTACCGTTCCTTGGTAATCCAATATTCCAAAAGACCACAATATGTAGTTGAAAGAATATTATGATCCCACAGCAGATATGATCAGGAACGGGTTCAAGACTCTTTACGCAATGAAAGTCGGTGCAAAATCTTCGCACTAGGTATTTACTAAAAGAAATGGGCCTAAGCAGATCTGCCTTCAATATATTTATGGACTGAGATTCAAAGACGATAGAAATAAAAAAAATGAACAAACCAAACTAAAAAAAAACTTTAAATAATAACTAAAAAGAAAAAACAAGCCCAAGAGTTCCGTCGCATAAAAGTTTGATAACTGCTGACCTATTATACCATTGAAATAACTTCATGATAAAAAAAGACTCTCCTGAAAAGTTGACAAATTTGAGTTACGCTGTGTCAGAACTTAAGCGACGATATGTGGATCCAGCTTTGGGTTTAGAGCGTAGGAGTGCAGTTATTAAACTGAGCACGTGAGACCTTGTATACAAGAGGTGTACTACTGATACTTTCCTAAACAATATAAGTCGTCACAGAGTATAAATAGAAACATCGCGGCGGATTCAACTGTTACCCGACGAAATTATGTGGACATTTTAACAACTGCATGAGATTGGTCTTAGCGTTTAAAGCCAACCATACACGTAAAGATCCAAGCTTGTGATTTAGATGCACTATGATCTTTTCTATATTTGAATGTAAAATCTTAGCCAAGCTAAGACTTTTAATTAGAAGCGTCCGGGCTTTATATTCCTTAGAATAAATAATTAGTTACAACACAGGTATTTATAAAAAATGTACACTAAGATAAAATAAAGTGCATAGCTTGCAAATGTTAAATACAGATCAAAAACGGTCCAAATATTATATTATTATTAATATTTGGCATTAGTAACATTATGCCAGTGTCAAAGTTAAAGAGTTTTCCTTAGGCCAGCAGCTTGCCAAAAATATTCCATCATATTAACTTACGTCACAAAAAAACGAACCAATAGCGTGATGCGAAAGCCGTCTTGGACACATATGTGTCTATTTTTTGTATTTGAATATATGAGAACTACTTACAGCGGTGACAGCTCTTTTGTGCACCTGAAAGAAAACCTCAAACCCTGATCTTGATCAGGCCTTGGATTATGACGGGTGCTGTGTAGAGCCGTCTACTACAGAGTTCCGTACATTACAACTAAAGAAATGTAAAAGTAAAATATCCGTAACCCTTCCAGGGTAGTCAAAAAAACCACGCTTTTTTTAATGAAGCGGATTCACATTTAGCCAACTTTAGTGGCAAGCTCGTCGATATCTCTACCGTATCAAACTCGAGAAATAAAACAAATAAATTAAATAATTTATTGTGTCCCGACCAGGAATCGAACCCGGTACATTACAACTCATTAAATAACAACTCAAACATTAAAATATTTGAACTTTCTGTGGATTTTCGAGCAAATCTTCACAGACAAAATATTAGTTAGGCTGGCGCAGTCATGGCATAAGTCTGCACCTCAATACAAGCTATATTTGTTGTTCACTGCACAATTTGTATACTTGGATAATTAATTTAGTCGTGTAAAGTCTGTTGAAGCGAACACCGCTTCGTTTGGGGTCAAACGTCAATCGTTCTTAATTTAGGGCGGGAATTTTAGGTTATTATGTCAAAGTGGTGTTTTAAAACTAAAACTGTACAGGTGTTTTCAAAATGCGATGCGTTTCGTGATAATAGGATTTAAAATGTCCATTGTGCGTGAAAATACGACCAAAATAATATTAATGTTTTAAGGCAGTTCGTTTTCTGTGGTTTTTTTTTTCTCATCTTTTCTCGCTTTTAGATTCGAAAAAATATATATGTTTTAGATATTAAGTAATATAACTTCAGTAGATCACTATTTCAAATAAAGTCTTCAAAATAGTCATACAGATGTACTTCTGATGTATTGTTAGTTACCTACTAATAGATTGCAACGCCTATGATAATGACAGTGTTTTAAAAAAGTACCTTAGTGATAAATGTTATGAGGATGTGTTAATTAATTGTAATTAATGATATGTTCGACAAGATTTGAACCCACTGTAGTTTCCATGTATAATTAGGCCATCACTTTATGACTATGATGTTATAAAAAATATAAAAATCATTTTTTTATGATTACTCGAATTTTATTATTCATTTATATTATAATTTCAGTAGTAAGATAGATTATCAAATACATTTAAGTATATATTTTCATATCTATAGAGGCTGAGAAATAATTTAGTATGAAAAACGAACACCTTAAATAAATATTGTTGTAAAAGGGAATTTTGAGTGAAAATGAAAATGGTATTTGTGAAATTATTTGTTGTATTTATGTTATTTGTCGCGAGGATTTCGTGTTATAATATCTTGGTGGTATTTCCTGAACCGACGAAAAGTCACGGAATTTTGGGAGCTGGCTATGTGAGACATTTACTGGGAGCTGGACACAATGTAAGTCATTTTTATTTTATTTAGGAAATGTTACATTTAAATTATACGCTGGACACAATGTAAGTCATTTTTATTTTATTTAGGAAATGTTACATTTAAATTATACGCTGGACACAATGTAAGTCATTTTTATTTTATTTAGGAAATGTTACATTTAAATTATACGCTGGACACAATGTAAGTCATTTTTATTTTATTTAGGAAATGTTACATTTAAATTATACGCTGGACACAATGTAAGTCATTTTTATTTTATTTAGGAAATGTTACATTTAAATTATACATAGTACTCGTATATAGGAGGTAATATTTTTTTCTGTACGATTCGGAGATATGGATAGCGTTAGAAATGTGGTGCTGGCGTCGTTTGCTCAGTATCCCTCGGACCGGACGACGTACTAACATTTCTGTGCTCAATGAGCTTAAGCTTACCGGGGAGCAAAGACTCGCTACAACAAGAGGAAGAAGCCCCAAGCGATAGTCCAGTCAGGTGACTGACCACCTGAACATCCCTGTACACCAGGCCATCCACTACGCCGAGGACCGAAACCGTTGGAGACGGCTGGTGGATGAGCTGCGACTGCGACGGAGTCATGATCCCCATCAGTGGGGTACCGACTGGGGAGGAGGAGGAGGAGAGAATAGTAATACAATAAAGCCAATAATAAGAGATCACCTTTGTGACAAGAGAGTGCGTAGCTATGCAGCGCGGGAATGCTTTTGAATGTAAACAAATAAATTAAGACATATTTGACAGGGTAAAACGAGATTTTTTGTCCATTTTTGATGATAAAAGTAATTTAAGTGAAAAATCAAATAACTAAATAATAATTATTTAAAATTCAGGTGACCTACGTAACTCCATTTCCATTCGATGACATTTCTCCACTTCTCAGTCAGATAGATGTTAGCAGTAACTTGAATCTTTCTTCAGGTAAGTCTTTGAATTTCCGGACCTATTAGATCATTTCAACCTAGGTTTAAACACAATATCGTCGATGAATAAGTTCTAACACTGCGTAATTCATTTTTTTTAAGTAAGGCATTTACACCTGTTGTCTTGGTTAACTTACGCAGTGTCAGGTTTATTGAAATATCCGGTGCCACTGGGTAAGTCGGGACCATTCTTTGTATGATGACTTTTAAGTACCACCACTCAAGTCCTACGGCTAAAAGTGGAACTAAAAGTGACAGCATCGCTATCTTGTAGTTTTACAGAAGTAAAAAAAAAATAGGGTTACAAGGATATTGATTTTTGCCTAAATTAATGGATAAAACTTCTCATACATATATTTAATATAATCGTTACTTTTACAGGGACTTTATTTTCGTACAAATCAGCCTAAGTATCCAAAGACATTTGTTTGTATTTTATCAGAGTACCTAAAACCACACTGATTTTCGTTTACGTTTATTTATTCGAAAAATAGTGTTTATAAAATATAAAATAATAATTACGAACTACTTAAATAATAATAATAATAAACATTACATGACAGCCTCAAAACTATTAACGTAGACCAGCACACATATAGACAATTGCAAAAAGCTACAATCCTTAATACTTGCCGTATAGTCAGAAAGTTTGGAGTTAAAGAAGCATGATGCTCACTTGGCCGAGGCCCGTGAACGTCATTAGGTAAACCGGTTAACTACCGACATTCTTTAAGAATACACATTACATAATAATAATAATAAAATTCTTTATTGCACACAAAATATACAATATAAAGTGTTGTACATAGGCGAGCATAATACCATGAAGGTATTCACTACCAGCTAACCCTTGGGAGAGTGAGAGATTAATATTATGGGTGCAGAGTGTAAAAATGGAAATAATATAGTAAAAACCAGAATTAAAATATGTAAATAAACACAATAATAATATTAAATAACTATAAACTAGAACTAATAAAAAAAAAACTATAAATATAAAATGGCCTCAAGAGACATCCCATCAGAGAAGAAGACTGGCAACATTTCCCCTTTGCATAGCGAGGCTAAGATGTGGGCAGAAATAATATAGACACTTGTACAATTTAAGTTGATATTAAAATAATTAGGACCCACGTCTTAACGACTTATTTTGTAAAAAAATATTGACTTGTTTTATGTGAAATTCATATTATATTAAATATATCGAAATATTATCAATTTAGCTTATCAATAATTGAATACACGAAAGTGATTTTAAAGTTAGATTACGGGGAAGTAGAAGAATATTGTTGGTAAAATATTGGGGAAAAAAAACTATTCCATTGGTATCATTTTAAAATGCTACACAAGCGTCATGGCTATAGGACTTGAGTGGTTGTTCCGACTCTATCATTGTTTCTGATTATATATGATACGGTACGTCATATTTCTTGTACTGTACCCATATATTCTTACGAACTTCACTGAGTGATGTAAGTGCCTCTTAAAGCTTTGCATATTTGTGACAGCTTGCGGTGTAAGGAAGGTCCGTGGTAGAAATTGAATGAGGAAGGAAAGGGATCGCTATAAATTTATCCATATATTTTAATACACCAACATCTACAAAAACAAATTCTGTATAGTTTTGTTAATGCCATATTTTAAAACCTGCTTTCGTCAATATAACTACTGATTGCTGACCCATTTAAGTGCCAATAAGATGATGGTAATACCTTGTTTCAGGATTATTTAGAGAACTAAAAACGACATACACATCAGAGTCTTCGTTTCTGCTAATGTTGGGTCATTCGTTCGCCCGCATGTCGGTGGAACATACAGAAGTGCAGAGACTGCTCCGTGACCCCGGCAACAAATTTGACGTCGTCATCGCAGAATGGATAGATTCGGAAATTTACTCTGGGTATGTGATATATTCATGGCATTAACAGTGAGATAACAAATTACAAAAAGGAATAATAGTTAAGGAAATGTGTTGTTTAATTGTCATAATTGCTCTGGTATCTGAAACTCTAACTAGCTGTTTCTTAATATTTATGTTTATCTAAACTTAACTTTGTCTAAACCAGGATAAATAAATATATTTCACTTTTATTTGGTGTCAATGTGAAAGGGACAGAAAGTAGACTTAAATATAAACTGATTACCTACGCGTTTTTCAGTACCACCTAGCAGATTATTGTACCACTGTCTTTTACCAAAGCCACAAGTTGTACGTACCTACCTATAACGTTTATACGTGACTGAAAACAATTGTATTATTAATTATTTAAATCACATTGTCTTCATACTGTTAGGTCATATTTCATTTCTCAGATTCTCAGCAGTATTTGGCTGCCCCCTAATATGGTCAGTCTCAACCCACATGCATTGGCAGCCAATTCGTCTCATGGATGAGTACCCTAACCCGGCGTATTCTACTGATGTTAACTCGCCATACACTTCTCCTTTGGACTTCGCACAGAGGATGAAGGAACTCTGGGTGCAGATTGAAAAGAGCTGGATATTGTTGTAAGAGATTAGACATAATCTTTATCATTATCACTACAAGTATCTCATTCTGCTTGTATCATTGTTTGATTTCTTCTTTAAATAATATTGGCTAGCTGTAATCTCGGTTTACCAAGATTTCCTAGTTTCTTGTTTCATTGAATAAGTTAAGAAGCGTTTATACTATCTGCCCTTGGGTTGCGATTCCGACCTTTTAAATGATTGTAAATTTGTGCTTGATATGTATTAATTGTAACCTGTTAGTGTACCTTAAATAATAAATATATCTATAAGACACGAAACTATTGAAGCTCTTTGAAAATTATTAAGCGGTAAAGGGAATATCATTTTATTTGTAGATCAACTATCTTTATAGTCCCTTTGAATGCAACAGTTATTATTACCATATCTTCTCCATGCTGGTCCAATGCGAGTTGATCATTATCAAAAGATCTACTAATACTTTTCAGTTTTACAATAAATCCTTTAGAAATCGAAGTATATGACAGTCAGTTTCGACAAGCAGCTGAAAGCAAAGGTGCCACTGTTTCACCTTACGAGGAGCTGCACAAATCGTATTCCATGATGCTAGCTAACAATCATCCTGCTGTTGGGACTGTATCAAGGATGCCACCAAATGTAAGAGATATAGGAGGATATCATGTTCTGGATCCACCTAAACCACTTCCTGAGGTACTGTTGTGATTTTTATTTATTTATTTAAGATATTCATCAATTTTTTGTAGTCTATATTGGTAAGTTGTTGATGTGCCATTTTCGTGCCACAGTGTAAAATATTTTACTAAATTTACAAAATATTTAACTTTCCAATCACGCACGTCATTGGCTGTAGCTACTATCAATTACATCGTGTATATCTCAATGTTGATTATGTATTATTATAATCATCCTTTCTACAACAGGCCATTAGTAAATTTACTATATTATCTTATCATCATAGCACCTAGATCACTGTCCTAGACCTCCACTGCTGTAGTAGGCTTTTTCAGAACATACTTCTCCAGAATATGGCTTAATACACGCTGGCTAGACGAGTTAGTAAGTTATAACATAGTATATTTAAAGAAAGTAATTATTGATGAAGCTAAAATATATTTCAAAATATAATATTGATAAGATCTTATTCTATGGTAACAATAATAAGAACATGAAGAATTATGATGATAATGCACTTGGTGTCAAACAGGATCTGCAAATATTAATGGACAATGCGACAGATGGTGCTATTTACTTTAGCTTAGGATCGGGGTCAAATGGTGAAGATATGTCAAGTAAAGTGAAGAATGGGCTTCTGAAGCTGTTTGGAAAATTAAAACAAACTGTCATTTGGAAGAGGAAGGGGTCGCTTAATGATGTTGCTGATAATATAGTTCAGTTAAAATGGGCACCGCAGACTAGTTTACTTGGTAAGCACTATGTAATTCACATTTCTAACATGATCGATCCTGTAGTGTTTGATTATTTCGACTCGAGAGAATTCATCAACATCGTTACTAGAACACCACTGTTGCAGATGGGTCTTCCACGAGGTATATCTCGAGAATTTTGCTTACACTTGCCACGCTGGTCAGACGGATTGGGGAAAGTCTAATGTAATTTTTTAAGGATAATTTATTAACGTTTCCACAAGTTGGTATTAGTGGAAATCGGCTTTAACGTGCTCTCTGAGTGTTGTAAGAAATGTAAATCTATGACAAATGTACATAAGAACTGTGTATTTCTCATTGGTACCTACATGCCGGTGATCAAACCGATCTTTTTTATGATTTTAAGGAAAGTGTTCTTAAAACGGAGCCCTACCACTCTCAAAAATGTATTATTTAAAATTTTGAGGCTTCTATTTGTGAGACCAATTAAGATTGGTGTTAATTGCGTATTTCATCTGCAATCTGATAGCAGTGAGCGATCAATTGTTTGTTACAAATCTCTGCTAATGCCTTACTGATTTTGAAAACGCAAATAGCCAGGTGCAATTTGTTGCCGGCGCAATGGATGGCAGACACTTTTTGGCTTGTTGATGATAGAGATATGATTTCCCTAATTCCAGCTCATCCCAATATGAAAGTGTTTATAACTCACGGAGGTCAGTTGTCAGTAATAGAGACCATACATTTCGGTGTGCCAGCTATAACAATACCAATGCAAGTTGACCAGTTCGCCAATACTGATGCTATAGTCAAAAAAGGAGTTGCGATTCGGGTGGACTATAATAAAGACTTACCATTTAACCTGGAGAAGGCTTTGGATAAAATATTTAGGAATTCCAGGTTAGTATTTGTAGTTGTACTTTGTTGTCAAGATTTTAATGTTAATGTCGCAACATTCTCGCACAACTACATAGGTTTATTGTCTAAAATAAACCTCAAAACTTTCCAGTTCTGTCAAACTTTAAAGTTTCATTCTTTTATTCAATTAATTTATCGTTCTAAATAAGAATTCATACTCATATGAGCAAAATTGACAAAAAATTAGTGAGATTGGTGTTCATGTGAAGATGAACCTCAAGTAATATTTTGTTTAATTCTTAATTATTAATCCCATTTTCCCATACTAGTATCTAACATACTCAAACAAACAAACATACATCGGCAAAGCTTTCACGTTTTGAGTTTTACATTCTTTGCAACATACTCAACAGTTAGGCTTTCCGTGTATTTATTCCTAAGAGATAACGCTTTGCAAAAATTACTCAGACGTGATAAGTGTTTGAAAATCAACTTAGAATTGTTCGATGCCGAATTGCCAATAAAAACGTGTCCGTCTGGTTTGTAAATCTTTCATTGCTAATTTCTAACCATCTGATCATGTTTTTTCTTGGCTTTATTTATTGTTACAGCTACAGAGAATCCATGCAGAATCTATCAAAAGTATACCACGACCGTATAGTACCTCCTGGAGCAGAGTTGGTTCACTGGGTGGAGCACGTGGTCCGCACCAAAGGGGCCGCACATCTTCGCTCCCCCGCACTCCACGTGCCCTGGTTCCAGAAACTATATCTAGACCTCGCAGTAATAATTATAGCGCTAATTGCACTCTTTATAGTGATCTGTAAATGCATTTGGTATATTTGTAAGAAGATGAATTTGTGCTATTGTTAGTTTTAACAATATATTTTTTTTTAAATTTAGATGTTTTTTTATTTCCTCAAAAATCAAGGTGAGAAAAAATCAGTTTATTTTATATGTTATTAAAAATATACACAAGAATGATTCGTCGATTTACGATTAGTCAAGTTTCGATGTTTGGAGTTTGTGAAATGTTGTGTTTCCTAATCTTGGGCTTGCAAAAGAGCAAGACCCGTACCATGACAAACCCTAGTTCGCCAGACTCTTGCTCAGACATAATTTTCCTAAAAATGTTCCAATTTATTTTTGGTGTACTGTTTTTTCAATTGTAACTGCGTCGTATCTGTCTTTTTAAAGGTCCAGAGGGAAAAATATCGAATCCTTATAGATTACTCTGGTGTCTGTATGTCCCCATGAGATATCTCCAAAACTTCATACTGCTCCAATGTGGCAGTGAAGATTTTTTTTCACTCTGACGAAGTTGTTAGTATTGATGAATAAAAACTTCGTGTAAAGCGTATATATATAAGGTATTTGTTAAAACCTCTGTATACATTTTACGTTAAATGTTGGTCAACAAGATCAAATACTATTCCAAATTTAAAGTAAATCAGATCAGTAGTACTGGAGATGGTAGTTTGCGGACACTAAAATCTCACAAGGTTTTCTTACTACAAGAAACAAATATATATTTTCAGGCGCGGTGGTGGCTCGGTTGTAAGATCGCTTTCCTTAATGTCCTCCAAAAGTCGGTTCAAACCCACCCGGCATGTGTCACCAATGAGAAATACACTTTTCTTACGTACATTTGTCATAGATTTACAACATCACCGTTCCCGTGCCTCGGAGAGCACGTTAAGCCGTCGGTCCTGGTTCCACTAATAGCAACTTGTGGAATCGTTAATAAATTGTCATAATAAATAAAAAAAATTACATCAGATCCTAGCCAACCCGTCTGGCCAGCGTGGCGAGTGTAGGCCAAATTCTCCAGATATATGTTCTGGAAGGTCCATCTCCAGCAGTGGAGGCCTGAGCAGTCTTGGTCATGGTCTTGCTTTAGGCATCGAAACACATCCATTGGGATGACACCAGATTCAAGGCCTTTAGGATTCGTGTGCGGTCAGAGCACTTCAAAATATTCCTGAAGAAGGAATTCTGCCCTCTTGGTGTTGTGTACAGCACCTACTCCCTATGCACCACCCCCAGCAGGGACGCCGGCACCGCCCACTGAAGCTTCTCGTACTCCTCGGAAGTTGGACACAGTACCTGATGGGTACTTCTATAACCACAAGCAGATGAAGATACGAAAGCTTTAAATTAATTAATATTATTATTCTTAAGTTATTGTTATATGTATTTTATTTGTAAGGTATTTATTTATAGGCCATGTGTTGCCTGATAATAAACGTTTTATTATTATTATTAGTAAAATGTGACCCTGTATCTTTTATCAGGATAAGTCATCAGCCCCTAGAACACAAAGTTCTAGACTTCCACTGTTAGAGATAGGCCTTTCAGAAATTTCTGCAGAATTTGGCCTACACTCGCCACGCTGCTGGCCAGACGGGTTTGCGAGGGACTAGAATGAGCATATTTACAGAATTGTATGAGAGTAGGTATCATAAAACCTTCGACATTTTGAATTTTGATCTCCCCACGGCATCATCAAGTTTAGTTATAAGAACAAATAAAACAAATAAAATTTAAATCTTTCCAGACATTTGGTCTCATCCCGGCCATTTCCAACTTTTCGCAACTTATCAAGTTATACATTCTTAAAACCTAGTGGTTAAGGACAATTTTAGCATAGCAATTATAGACTGGCAAAAGGGAATAATTTTATTGGCCGACATAAAAAATTGCTAAAACTCGTAAAGCTTAGTCGATTGCTCGTAACGTGACGCGAATATCTAAAGGTATATTTTATTGTTACTTAAGAATACTTTAACATTTACAACTGACAAAATATTCCCCCGAGTTTTCGCTTGTACAGATTAAGTAATATAAATTTTTAATTTTACTACCTATCATCATGATTCCAGCCTCTAGAACACAGCGTCCTAGATCTTGGAGAATTCGGCATACACTCATCACGCCGCGCTGGCCAGACGGGTTGGAGACGGTCTGGTGCTATTTTATTTATTAACAATTCCACAAGTTGGTATTAGTGAAACCGGGAACGACGGCTTAACGTGCTATCTAAGGCACGGGAACGGTGGTGTTGTAAATCCATCACAAATGTACGTAAGAATAGTTTATTTCTCATTGACATCAGACCCTTGCTAACCTGTCTGGCCAGCGTGGCGAGTGTAGGCCAAGAAATTTTTCCAGATATAAATGGGAGGCCCAGCAAATGGAGCTCTGGGACTCTGTGCTCTAGGAGTTGTGATGATGATGATGACATGCCGGGGTTCGAACCCACCTTTATAAGATGTTAAGGAAAGCGTTCTTACAACCGAGCCACCATCGCTCCTTATACTACCTATATGTAGTTATAACTAATTATATTTGTCGTCAAAATTAACCATATTTATCTGTAAATATTGTATTCTTTATTATTTATGTAAAAAATGTCTTCTAGAGACGTCCTATGTGAGATAGTTGACAACATTTCTCCTCTGTATAGAGAGGCTTGATATAAAAATTGTTTTTTAAAAATATTTAGTTAACGCTAATTAGTCCTTCTGCCAAAAGCAAAATATGATAGTATTTAAAACTACTATGTTATAGTTTTTTTGGGGCCTGTTACATTATAATTTAGCTTGGCAGTAATGTAAGAAATTATAATTAAATTGTGGCTTGCTTTATTGGAATAAGAAACATGGGCGCTGAGATAGCGAGCCCATAATTCAGGTCTGTATGGATATAGTTTTGATTAATGGATGCAATCTACTTCGCCATCTTAAGGGACTTGCTATTGTTCGTAATAGAGTCGTGGTAATTGTTAACAAATCTCAAATGGCTTCACTAATATAGACAATATCACTAGGTATTCAATGTCAAAGTCTTATGTGAAATAAACCTATTTCAGTTTTATTTCTAATATATACTAGCACGACATGTGAACTTGCGTCCACCTGATGGTAAGTGGCGCGCGAGGTTCATGAATGTTAACTGTTAATGTTAATGTCAACTGGAATCAGAGACTCATGACTAACATCAGTCCCTAACACTATGCCGGCTTGACTGGGCATGACGGAAATTTGGGCCTGATCCCGAAACGTGTGGATATACTTTACTCGGTTTATCGAGGGCACGAACGGTGGATAATTCCACGACCAGGCAGACTGGGGAAATTACCCCCATCAGTCCGCCTACCACCTAGTTGTTGTTCTCGTTGAAAGTATCTGCCATTTGCAATGATGTCAAATGGCCATGTCTACTTTCAAGAAGAACTAATATTGTAAGCTTGCCATGGCGATATATATGAAACAAGACTAACTAAAAAAAGTAACAAAATAATTACCAGCCTCAAAGTCAAAGTCAAAATATCTTTATTCACGTAAACCTATTACTGGCATTTATGAAACGTCATTAATTTAATGATTTTGAATAATTCTACTCCTGCTAGTAGAAGACTAAGCAGCAAAGTGGTCCAATAAGTAAGCTGTTAGCAGAAGACCAGCAGCTTAACAAATTCCAGTGACCTGTTAATGTTTAATCTGACTGAGAAAGGAATCTGCAAGGAAAACTCGGCTATATCAGATTTACAAAATAAAACATATACAGAACTGCACCACAACGATCAATTAATAACCTTTTAAATTTAGTTATCAGTACCTATGAGAATACAATACCTGGTACAGCAGTAACTCACCTGGCAAGTCAGCATTAAGGTAGACTACATGCCTATGTGCAACCCGAAAGTCGACAAAACGCAAAAACCTCTGTTAATTTAAGAACAATAAATTGAACGTGTTCGGCCTCGGTCCCAGGCCCCCACAGCAGCACCCGATCACGGACATAACGCATGTGCCAGCCATCCACCCGCTCAACCAGGCCCTTAGGGTGCGGACCGGGACCCGACACACGTGCCACCACTGCAATGACCTTCTAAGGAAGGGGCGACTACCGGACACGCCACACCATGAGAACCTGAACACTAAGAATGGCTTTCGAGACACACACAAGCATAAACATAACAATTACTTCCTAAGTACCCAAATGTTGCTGTGCAATTCCGTTAACATATTAGTGAATAAAATAATAAATACATAATAGTAACTAAATGTTACATAAAAAATAATTATATTATAATAATAAGGTAATAAAAATTATTACTGTATCACAATAAACAATATTTACTAATTAGTCAATAATGTATTAGTAACTAATTATTCAAAATATTTCTACATAATAACTGTAAAATAAATCAAAAATAAAAACAGATTATTAAAAACCTAACGTGCTATTAACTAATTCTCTAATCTTTGCAGAGCGGCAATATTCCACACATCTTTGTCATTAATAAAATCATTAATTTTATAATATGCTTTTGCAATTAGAATTTTCTTAATTTTTTCCTTCCTTCCTGTCTCTAGCCTTTTTTGTGAGCCGTTTGGACAATTCCTTGGCCAGACGCTTGGCGTCTCGACCCCAAATAGTGCAAATTCCACTTGAGTACATATGTTCTCAAACCCGCACCTCGAAGTGAGATTTCAATTAAATCCGTCAAAGCTTACTTCCAGATGTCGGGGACAGAGGTGCGCAATTTCCAATACAAAATAGTTTCAACAAAGACCATCGGTTTACTCTCTTCGGATTCTGTAAAGTATCATTACGAGCGTAGTTTCTAAAAACAGTTAAAATTTAGCTAGATTTACTAGGTTCTGAGCCTTAACAAGTGGCAAGCTCGTCGATATCTTTGGCGTACTAGATTCGATAAATTCTAGAGTCAACCCTTCGAAGGATACATTGGATAAGGGTAGCAATTGAAAGGTTGATTTGTTTGGTTCATGTTTAACTGAATGTTATTGTAATAGTTTGTTGATGTAGCCACTATCCATACGTATAAATTTGGAAATTCTGTCGTTCCCTGAAGATGTGGTATGCTCTCCCAGCCAGTGTGGAAATGCATCTTCTGATGTCCGGCATAATGATCGTCGCGTGAATGGCATCAGTTGGTCCTATTCTTGGAGCACGTGTGTCTAATGCTTACCATCAGGTGGGTGCGATATCACATGTCGTGCTCAATATATATAAAAAATAAACTGTTAATAACTTCCTCCTTGGTCCGCTAGGTTAAGTCAGTGGATTTAGGCTCGGAGGTACCGGGTTCGATTCCTGGTCGGGACACAATAATATTTATTAATGTAAATAAATATATTTAATTAATATTCAATTTATTAGTGATATTTCTCGAGTTTGGTATGCTGGAGACATCGACGAGCTTGCCACTTGTCATGATTGGCCTATAGTAAAGTTGGCTAAATGTGAATACGCTTATTAACCCCGAAAGGGAATCGGTCGTGATGATACTTTACTTTACTATAAACTGTTAATCAGTGTAATAAAAAATACCTATATATATAAAAAAGCACGTTCGGAGAGCAAGTTAAGCCGCCCGGTTCAACTTATATAAACTTGTTTAATCGTTAAGAAATTGACAAATAATATATACTCGCCAACCCGTCTGGCCAGCTTGGCAAGTAAAGGCGACAATTTAGTCTCCAGAAATTTGTTTTGGAAGACCTAACTCCAACAGTAAAGATATAAAAATTTGATTCCCGACGAGAATTAGAAGCCAGCACATCCATAACCGTTACTGCTAGACAACGATTGGTTCAGTTTCTATAAAGTTGTAAAGTTCTCGACTCGGCTTTAGAATGCAGAACTACTTCTGCAATCAACGCCTAAAGTTTTCTTATCTACAATGCTATTTGTGTAGTTTAGTTTTTCTACAGAAATAAATATTCATTTGTTTTATAAACATTCGACAAAGCCATTTTACAGCCGCAACCTATGAACAGCACTCTACTTAATTTGATTAATTTTAGGACCAATATGCATGATAACTTTTCATCACCTTAACAAATAAAAAAAAGAATCATTATATCAATTCATAATTGGCGGAGAAATCGCGTAACAAACATACAAATTACCATACCTCTCCGCCTTTTTTGAAGTCGGTTAAATAAGAGCAATTTTTCTTTGTCTAAAATTATGTAGGTGGAAGTAAAAATATGCACCGATGTATATAGATAGGCCCTCACTGATATAAAAACGTTCCCATAAAACCAATCGAAGTCATGTAGCTGCACCATTAGTCGCAAGATTGCAAGCGTCGAGAGCGCCTAATATTAATATTTATATCGAGTAAAACTAGTCTTTTTGTATGCATTGTGATATAATTTCCGATGAATAAAGCATGTGGCATTATCCTTGCTTGAGAATTGCCCCCCAAAGTTAGTAGGTACACAAAGCAAGCCGCACGTTTTTAAGAGTGCGTTTTGTATTGAATAGGCTTATCTATATACATCGATGAAAATATGTCTAAAATGTACGTAATTTGATTTCCTTGAGAAATGTTTGAGCATGTTGGTTTGTGCGAGCGAGAGGCATGCATAACGTTAAATACTCTTTAAGTTTCTCTCTCGGTACTTTTATATTTTAAAAAACAATACCTCTAGTTTATAGCCCAGGAGCTCGTTACGGCGCCATCGGAGTCGTTTGTCATGTGCTGTCCGAGCGGCTATTAAGGCAGACCCTTGTGATTTATCGTGTCATCGCCTCAAGCGCCCAGACTATGCAACTGGGAGTTCCCTGATCTATGACCGGCTAATTACTGACCTGCTACTATTCATATTAATAGAGGGATAAATTCTGTAATGCAAAGTAAATAAACATATACATATTTAACACCAAACCATAACAAATAGTAATAGTAAATGTATTAGGAACAATCAATATTTAAAAAAACAAGTTATATACATTACCTATAGCCTCGTAAAATATAGGAAACGCAGTTACCTCAATAATAGGTGCCCATTTTGATAGTAGGAAAATTTTAATAAGTTCATTTACCTATTCAGCATTTTTTTATGAATATTCATATTTTACGCGACGTTAATTACTGATTTACATATAAAAAATTATCATAGCTAAAAAGTTTTTTATTTGTAAAAAGCTTTGAAGATAAATAAATGGAATATTTATATATATATTTTCTTAAGTGAAAACAAATTCCTTGATGGTTTTACATTATTACAAATGTAAGGAAAGGATACACTACTTCGTTATTGAGGACAAGAAGTATGGTAGTTTAGACAGCACACTAATGTCCCTATCCAACTTAAGAGTAAATGTTATATATTGGAATCCGTTAACTATATATATATCACTAGCTATTACGTTGATATTTGCTTAAACGCTGTAAAGGTCGAAGCGCTTATAATTATTCTGACAAGATTACAATTTAGTTTGTTGTTTATTGATACGAAAAAGAAATGTTTTATTTTTAAATAACTTTATTGTACAGTAATATATAGTAATAATAACGTTAGTTTTGTCAATAAAAGGATCGAAACTACTATTAACAAAATAGTCCAAAATGGATGGTATCATTTATTTTAAACTTTCTTAAATATTTAAACTGGTCTTCTGCTAACAGCTAATCATTGGACCATTTAAGTATTCCACTAGCAGGAGTAGAATCATTTATTTATTAAAATAATAACGTATCATTTTTTTTTTAATTTAAAAGCAATCCAGTGTGTCCAAAACTTTTGGTGGTAAACTTTTCAATACAAGACTGGAAGAACAAAAAATATATTATACACAGAAAGTTATAATCGATTTGTGAACAACTTTCGAGCCACTGATTTATCTTACTCGAGTTCTCGCAATGAAAAATTAGATCTGTGCTTTTCTAGAAGTGGTTCTGTAGATATTTTTTTACCGTGTCTGCAGCTCGTCTATGAATAGGCTAACATTATTTATCCCACAGGCACCGCGGACCCTACGCTAAACAGAAAAAAAATATTTAAAGCTCTGGAGATGTGGTGTTGGCGAAAAATGTTGGGCATATCATGGGCGGAGGGCACACGGCCTAGAGAAACATCCAAGCAAAGTCGATGGAAAAAGGATGCGAGGTAGGTCTCCGATGAGATCGACTGACCAGGCTGCAATTGATCATGCCCTACATGAGTGCACCAGGAAAGCTGCGATCCGAGAGGAGTGCCACTAGCACTCAAATTGCGACCACGACCACTCTCCCAAGAGAGTAGAGAGTAGAGCGACTAAGACGAAGAAAGAATAACAAAAAAAAAAAATAATAAAATTATTTTGAAAATTGTTTTGGAAACTAATTACAAAATTGCAATTGTTTAATTATTTGACACTCCCCTATTCAGTCTATCCGGCCCTCTATTTATTAAAAAGATTCTTCCACTAATCTGTCTACGGTATCCTAAAAATAAAATATTGTCTACGATATAAATTAGGGAAAATCAATTTATTTTGTGTTATTAAAGTCGCCCTCAAGTATTCATTGCAATTTCGGTTTGGTTAAATTTATTGTAAGTACCTACATTAAGTGGTGGTGGCTCGGTTTGTAAGAATAATTTTCTTAAAATCCTACAAAGGTCGGTTCATATCCCCTGCATCCAAAGAGAATTACACTTTTCTTACGTACATATATCATAGATTTACAACACCACCATACCCATGCCTCGGAGAGCACTGTAATGATGTAATGAAACTACATTATAATACTTAATTACTTTAAAAAATATATCAGATTTTGGTAAGTTCCAAGATTATTTGTTTTATTAAAATTACATAATATACGAGTAATAATAACCATCAAATATTCCGAAAGACCACAACATGAAGTCGAACAAATATTCCGAAAGACCACAACATGAAGTCGAACAAATATTCCGAAAGACCACAACATGAAGTCGAACAAATATTCCGAAAGACCACAACATGAAGTCGAACAAATATTCCGAAAGACCACAACATGAAGTCGAACAAATATTCCGAAAGACCACAACATGAAGTCGAACAAATATTCCGAAAGACCACAACATGAAGTCGAACAAATATTTTGAACGCACAGAAGAAATTATCAGGAACGGGTTAAAGACTCAGCTTTACGCAGGTGTTCACGCCATTCAAATTTGATTTATTTTATAATTATGTTATGAGCAATTTATTTTTCCCTCCGTCTCCGTTCCAAAGTATGCCACTAGATGTCGCCACACGTTTTGAAATGGACAATTATGTATTTTTATAATTATCATGACGTTTTGGTACCCTCAAAGTGGCCAGGATAGGTGTTCCGGAAGTGGTACGTGGTATACTTTCCCTAAATACCTCTCCGATTTACCGTTTCCTTATGAACTTTACCTCTGTGAACCGGATTGCTCATAACCATTTTTTTTAGAAATTAAAATACAGTCCACTGCTGCTTTTGTACGCGTTTGCGAAAGAATTTGGCCATACAGTATTTGGTTGGGTAGGGAGAGGAGCAGAATGGTGGATGGTGAGCGTATTGGTGCTCAATCAAAACAAAGGAGACCTCTTTTGTAATCCAGTCAGTCGCTAGCCCGAGACATTATTCTTTTCTTCAACAACACACGATGAACCTGGCACTGGCACGCTGAATCCATGTAATGCTTCGAAAATAGTCGCATTCTCTTCTGCGTTTAACACTGAACGATTTTGTTAGTTAAATGATTTATTTGTAAGACGTTTACGACGAAATAACGAGACTTCGGCTGCTGGTACTCCGATACTTGTATCTAAAACAACAGCTCTTTAGCAATTTATGCTAACAATAATATCTTAATCTATGTCAGTTGTTAGTTCATCAAAGCGATTTGGTTCGTCTTTCGTAATGGAATAATGAAGGAAACATCTAATTACGTATTATTATTATTACATTGAAACATTCTACAACAATTATTTACACAGATGGTAGCAGAGACGTACTTAGACTGCGTACACACAGGAGAATAAAAATACTAATGGTATAAATGTTAAAGAAGGTTGTCGGTTTGTCTTTAAGCCTATACTCATGTAAAGGTAATTTATAAAATCCAAATTTAGTATATAATGTTTTTTTTTCTTGTTAATGGATCCTTGAGTAGATTAAATCAAGTACGAAGCAGAAATATAATTAGAATCCTTATTTCATCTGTTTGTATTATGAAGTCTCTATGTCGGCTCCATTCTACATTACCGGGAGGACGCACTGGTTAAAGACTTTTGTCTTCAAATATTAGAGTGGATATGCCGGTATTTCCCAAATGCCGCCTAGTTGAATGCGTCTGCCGGCTTCTTTGCTGAAGTTGGCTGCAGCTAATGTAATCTGTAGTCGATTTAGTTAAATTCCTAAAAATACATCTGTTCACATCTTTAGAATCCACATCACTGTAAACTCTGTCACATCTGAACTTAGTTTCACCATGTCGTGCCTACAATTCACCATGTTTTACCTGTTTTTAATTCAACTGTGTCTTGCAGTGAGTGCACATAAAATGCTAGTAATAAACCACTTTCCTTTGACAAGCCACAATGAGGCTTCTGACAGTATTGTTCGGAATCTACTGCATGCTGGACACCAGGTAAGTTCATCACCTTTATCGTCATCATAATAAAAATCACCATTTTTTATCACATGTCATTTAACTAGTCTTGTCATTATTAAATACTGTTTATTGATAGAATAACCGAAATGATTCTCTTTATTTGACCGCCTCCGTGTTCTAGTGGTAACAAACGTTGCCGTGAACTCGGGAGGTCGTGGGTTCGATTCCCACCGGGGGCAAGTTGTACATTAATTATATAATTTATATAATTTGTCTCGGTTTGGGTGTTTATATGTATATATTTACAAAAAAAAATAGAGTATGTAGTTTATCAACCACATTATATTATATTATTGTGGTATATGTAATTAATGGTAGGTATATGCGATTGTCGATATGTTACTTCATCGATGCATTTATTCTTTTTATTTATTTCTTCTTACACACCCTCTCACAGACACTCATACACATTCACATAACACACAGAGAGGATACACGGAATTCCTAAAATACCCACCAACAGCCCTATAATACTATTTTATTATTATTATTATTTATTTGTTTGTACTTGGGTAAGCTTTACAATGTTTAAATAAATTGTATAAGCTTGTTTCTGTGTCACCTGAGAGTGAACTGACCCCTGTCATTCAGAAATATCTACGACAGGGGTCAGGACATCCAATCTAAATTTAAAGTGTAAAAACATATCTGTTAAATAGTGTCAATAAACGATTTTTATTTATTTATTTATTATCTAGTTTCCGTAACACGAGCCTCGTAGCTTACCACGGAAACTAGATGGCGCTGTGTGACCTGTCTGGAAATATTTATTCATTTATTATCTAGTTTCCGTAACACAAGCCTCGTAGCTTACCACGGAAACTAGATGGCGCTGTGTGACCTGTCTGGAAATATTTATATTTATTTATTTATTCGTCGCTATTTTGTTGTTTTAAAATATGATAATAACAAATTAAATGGTGGAACTCAAATTGAGCAACGACTACTAAATCAATTATTGCTATATTATTTCGTCTATTTATCCATCTCTCACCTTTTTTTTAAAGCGAGGTTCAGACCACCCCACATGGCATTAGGGCATTGATATTACTTTTTTAACTTTGTGTAAGTAATCTTATTAATTGTTTTATATTTTTATATTTATTGTTGACAATATACAAATATAGTTTAAAGTAATACTTCAGCAAAGGACTTACTAAGCAACGACTTAAATTATATGTAGACTACAGTTTAAAGTAATACTTCAGCAAAGGACTTACTAAGCAACGACTTAAATTATATGTAGACTACAGTTTAAAGTAATACTTCAGCAAAGGACTTACTAAGCAACGACTTAAATTATATGTAGACTACAGTTTAAAGTAATACTTCAGCAAAGGACTTACTAAGCAACGACTTAAATTATATGTAGACTACAGTTTAAAGTAATACTTCAGCAAAGGACTTACTAAGCAACGACTTAAATTATATGTAGACTACAGTTTAAAGTAATACTTCAGCAAAGGACTTACTAAGCAACGACTTAAATTATATGTAGACTACAGTTTAAAGTAATACTTCAGCAAAGGACTTACTAAGCAACGACTTAAATTATATGTAGACTACAGTTTAAAGTAATACTTCAGCAAAGGACTTACTAAGCAACGACTTAAATTATATGTAGACTACAGTTTAAAGTAATACTTCAGCAAAGGACTTACTAAGCAACGACTTAAATTATATGTAGACTACAGTTTAAAGTAATACTTCAGCAAAGGACTTACTAAGCAACGACTTAAATTATATGTAGACTACAGTTTAAAGTAATACTTCAGCAAAGGACTTACTAAGCAACGACTTAAATTATATGTAGACTACAGTTTAAAGTAATACTTCAGCAAAGGACTTACTAAGCAACGACTTAAATTATATGTAGACTACAGTTTAAAGTAATACTTCAGCAAAGGACTTACTAAGCAACGACTTAAATTATATGTAGACTACAGTTTAAAGTAATACTTCAGCAAAGGACTTACTAAGCAACGACTTAAATTATATGTAGACTACAGTTTAAAGTAATACTTCAGCAAAGGACTTACTAAGCAACGACTTAAATTATATGTAGACTACAGTTTAAAGTAATACTTCAGCAAAGGACTTACTAAGCAACGACTTAAATTATATGTAGACTACAGTTTAAAGTAATACTTCAGCAAAGGACTTACTAAGCAACGACTTAAATTATATGTAGACTACAGTTTAAAGTAATACTTCAGCAAAGGACTTACTAAGCAACGACTTAAATTATATGTAGACTACAGTTTAAAGTAATACTTCAGCAAAGGACTTACTAAGCAACGACTTAAATTATATGTAGACTACAGTTTAAAGTAATACTTCAGCAAAGGACTTACTAAGCAACGACTTAAATTATATGTAGACTACAGTTTAAAGTAATACTTCAGCAAAGGACTTACTAAGCAACGACTTAAATTATATGTAGACTACAGTTTAAAGTAATACTTCAGCAAAGGACTTACTAAGCAACGACTTAAATTATATGTAGACTACAGTTTAAAGTAATACTTCAGCAAAGGACTTACTAAGCAACGACTTAAATTATATGTAGACTACAGTTTAAAGTAATACTTCAGCAAAGGACTTACTAAGCAACGACTTAAATTATATGTAGACTACAGTTTAAAGTAATACTTCAGCAAAGGACTTACTAAGCAACGACTTAAATTATATGTAGACTACAGTTTAAAGTAATACTTCAGCAAAGGACTTACTAAGCAACGACTTAAATTATATGTAGACTACAGTTTAAAGTAATACTTCAGCAAAGGACTTACTAAGCAACGACTTAAATTATATGTAGACTACAGTTTAAAGTAATACTTCAGCAAAGGACTTACTAAGCAACGACTTAAATTATATGTAGACTACAGTTTAAAGTAATACTTCAGCAAAGGACTTACTAAGCAACGACTTAAATTATATGTAGACTACAGTTTAAAGTAATACTTCAGCAAAGGACTTACTAAGCAACGACTTAAATTATATGTAGACTACAGTTTAAAGTAATACTTCAGCAAAGGACTTACTAAGCAACGACTTAAATTATATGTAGACTACAGTTTAAAAGCTTGAGCAGATGCTAAAGGCAATTCATGCTGAATATTGTCCATTGGCGTAGAGTGCTCCTAAACCTTTTAACCGGTGACCGGCGATAGCACTTACCGGGATTCGAACCCTGTGCTTTTCCAACACTTCCGCAAAGACATAATAAAACCATGGACGTAATATAAACTTTAATATATAAACTCTGTAGTTACAACACAAAAAATCTTCCAGGCTCGGATGTCTAATGGGCGTGGGTTGAGGAATGTCCCCCGTTCTACCCGGCAGGATTTCAGCGGGTTAACACCCGCTGGTAATTCATGCTCTTTTAGTGCCGGGCACCGTTACTGGTATAACAGCGCCCGCATGGCTCACGAACCCAGGTGGTCTGGATTTCCCTACTATTGAGGAATTTGTCATCCTGATTTTCTGGAGATGCTTAAAGTGTCCGTTTACGACATGCGTTTAGTCAGGCCGATGACAAATTCCTCAATAGTAGGCATCTCCAGATATCGAGCTATCTGAGCGATATGTTCTGCTGACTTTGGATCTTGTCCGTATTGGTCTTGGCCAGGAGGTGGTGCCAGGCTGGCGCAGCATAGGTGGGACGGAAACGAATGAACATCTTGTAGATCCGGACCTTCAACCTGAGCGGCAATCTGGAATTAATAACAGGACGTAACATGGCTCGGGCCGCCTTCGCCTGATTGACGGCGTGGCAGGCCATTACACCAATTGCTAACGTCCTGTTAATGATGCAGCCCAGGTATTTGACTTTCGGAGTCTACTTGATGTTCTGTCCCTGAAGCTATAGTGGTGGAGGCAGTTGGCATCTGGATGTCATCAGTCCGGCAGTTTTGCCAGTATTTTATTATTGTATTTAGTTTTGGTTGTGTTATCAAGGTTGTAGATATTTTCAGGTCACATACATCGCAGCAATACCATTAGAGTCTGCTAAAAATTTGACTCAAATCAATTACAAAGTTGAAGACCCTTTGATAAACACAGGTACGTTTTTTTACATAAGGACTAAATAAATATCGGAGAGCACGTTAAACCTGCGTTTGACTTGTCGCTTAAAGCGATTTTTTTCACTTAAATTTGCTTTAAACATCGCGTCGTTCGACTTGGCGTTGTCTATGTTTTTCATATACTTAAAGTAAAATTCGGTAAAAAAGCGAGCTTTACTTTGATTTTTCAAGTCGAACACATCATAAGCCGACACGTCCCGGTTTCATTTTAATTTAATATAATTACTTGTGGAGTCGCTAATAAATTGTCATAAAAATTTAAATTAGACCCTCCCTACCCGTCTAACGAGTGTTCTCTAGATATACTCGTATGTTCTGGAAGGCCCATCTCCAACTGTGGAGGTCTAGGATGTGTGATGATTTGATGAAGAATGCTTGGTTATATTTCCGTCTACTAAAGGCTAAAGCCGCAAAACGAAAAACTGTCGTACTTTTTGCGATATTATTTACGTAAACTTTACTTGTATAAATCTGTCATATTTTTTAGGAAAATTAAACATCAGTAATTGGGCGTCTGACTCTGTGATAAGCCTCTCTGATTACTTGGATGTTTCTCTCAGCATGACAGCAAAGATATTGAAATGCAAGACGATACAACATTTTCTTAAAAATACGGAAAATAAATTCGATTTGGTCATCGGTTTCTGGAACTTTAACGAACTAATTTCTGGGTAAGTTTTTAAAACGATACGTGTTAGTTTCGCTATTTATTTTGCTCGTCATTGTTTTATTAAATTTTAGTTTTATTTTCAATAATTTATCTTTGCTATATAACCGCAGTATCTAAAGAAAATATCTGATTTAAAATACTGCCGATGGGCCCATGGGGACACTCAGCCAAGCGTCTGGCCAAGGAGTTGTCCAAACTGCTAACGGAAAAGTCTGGTGACAGGCAAGCTGGCAATTATTCCTGCAAACGTATTAGCTTAGCTATACGGAGGGGAAATGTTGCCAGTCTTCTTGGGACTATCACTGAAGGGTCGTCTTTAGAGGACATTTTAATGCTATTTAAAGATGAATTTAATTTTGTTAAAATACTGCCTCCGTAGTCTGGGTAGTACAGAGGTACCGGGTTTGATTCCTGGTCCGGACACAATAATTTATTTAAATTATTTTTTATATTCCTGGTACGCACAATCTAACATTTTCAAAGATATTGCAAGTTGTGAAAATACGGACATTTTGGAGATATTTCATTTCTTCTGGTCTCTTACCCACACTCAATGGACCCGGCACCCGCACGGTGTATGCATGGAATGCTTAGAAATTTGTCTTCTTCATATTATATTAGTTATAGTAAAATAGAGGTAAATCGTTATAGAGCGAGGGGGATGCAAAAGGTTTCACCGAAATGAGTTTTCTTATTCCATTATTTTTACAGTGTAGCTGCTCTGTTCGGTTGCCCTCTGGTGTGGGTTTCTCTTCACGAGCCCAACAAGTTGGCGTTCGACTTGCTGGTCCACCGAGACGACACCAACATGTTCTCGCAGTACCTCGAACCGGATTCTCTAGCAGAAAGCCTCGGCGCCATCATGCAAAATGTTAAACTGCATATCGTATTATCGTGAGTAATCTTTTTTATCATTCCATGACGGTTTACTTTTTTATTTCTATTTACTATACGAGTATAATGACCATTTTTCCGTAATAGAGATATTTAACACCTCACCAGCCTTTTAAGAGATTTATTCAAAATAAATAGAAACTGTTTACTAACTTACTGGTACAACTTTAATACCTACTATGCTTAATTAACTTTTTTTTTATTAAAAAACTTTAATTAATAAAAATAGTACAAAATATTATACTTATCTCGGAACCTCGGCACACTGCTTGACGACGAGAGTTTTCGTATCGCCGTTGGTCTTCGTTGGGGACATGCATTATGTGTCTTACATAAATGTCCGTGTGGAAAGTGTTCCAAAAGTGCGTGCAGATTTTCCCGCCACGGCTCCCTTAACGATACTATTTATAGCCACCATCGAGGTTCCAGCTCTTCTAGAGCCTGCTGGAGTTATGCGCGATGATGGCAAGATACCAAGATGGTATGACGGTTTTAAATATATGTCTAAAACTAGATACATGTAAATGAAAATATGTCCAAAGAGTACGTAATTTTATTTTCTAGACTCGTTTTTCCAAAAAAGTACACTTGACTTGAAAATTCTTTGAATATATTTGATTGTGCGAGCGAGATGCAAAAGCGTTAAAACAATTATATTTACAGAGACAGCAAGTCGTCTGAAGTCAAGGTATACAAGAAGATATATAAACAGGCCTCGACAGCCCACAACGTGTCTCTACCAGATTACTCCCAGTTAATATTTAACTCCTCGATGGTGCTGTTTGCTTCCCACCCATCAGTCGGTCTCAGTCACGCCATGCCTTCAAACGCCAAGTATGTTGGTGGCATACATTTTGATGTCCATTCTATACCGCTATCTAAGGTACACATGCTTTTACACAGATTATATTTTTGCAAACAGTTGCATTACGGTTAACGGTTTTGTTTTAAAATTTAAGCGAAAAAATCAATTCGGTATGCAAAACCTACAGACAACAGCAGCAATTTCAACTTCTTAACTATAGTAATAATAATGATAATAATGTATATATAAAAATAGAGAAGTTGAAATTGCTGCTGTTGTCTGTAGGTATTGCATACCGATTTAATTTATATATATATATATTGTCAGATTGATATGTATATATGGACTTACTTAATATTGCACCTACCATCTATACTGTCTAAGGTTTGGTTATACTGTGTAAGGTTTGGCTGTCAGAGAATGCCTAGTGGCATTAAGTCCGCTTTTGTACATAGTGCAATAAAGTTTTTAAATAAATAAATACAGATAATACAACAATCAATGATACCAAAATAACTGGTGATAATAATTGCTGGTATATCTCCTTGCGTCGTGTTTCCTTATTACGGAGGCTCGTGGACTCCCGAAGAATTGGTGTTATCTTGATGATAGCACGCAAGCAACTCGTTCCTGCACCACTCGCACAGCATCATAGACGCTAGTGTTGATAGTGGAACGAATTTGGTTGGACCAGGGTACCGGGCTTCGATACACCTTGCCAGTAACAAAGAGTTTTTCCAGCTTTTCTCGTTCTTTTATGGCAATGTGTTTATATATATCTAGATATTTTAAAATCGACACGTAAGTCCGATGCACAGTCCACGCATTCTTTTTCAACACACATCTTAAAAGCATCGATATGCTTTTGGTCGTTAGTGATTTGCAATCTTTATAAAAAATCCTGTCGGCTTTTTGTGACTTATGTTTCTATCTGTTGAAAAGGATCCATCCATTAGAAACAAAAAACAATATTTTCAATTTCAGGAACTGCAGAAGTCTATGGACTCTCACAATAATGGTATCGTCTACATAAACTTAGGCAAGGATATAGACACTAGCACTATGCCAAAGGAGATTGTAGATGATTTAGTAAAAATGTTAGGCGAACTAAAGCAGACCGTATTTTGGGAGTTCGAGAAGGAATTAAAGGACTTGCCTTCAAATGTTATAGTTAGGAAGTCATTGCCGCAATTACAAATTCTTGGTAAGCTGCAAAAACATTTAACTTTAATTAACATGAATTATTTATTACTAGTGCTGAATTGATCAAACCGAATATGAGCGTAATAAGTCCTAAATGATTTAAAGTCAATTTCAATTTGTATTTTGTTTCTAAGTCAGGATAAACTTATGCAATTTGGTCAGATCAGCTCTGGTTAGTTATGTTAACATAGGTTACGTAACATTGTTACTAACAACTAAGTTATTGATTATTATTATGTCAGAAATAAAAGTTTATAATTACTCAAAAAGGATCAAATCAATAATTTTTCAGAAATTTTATTATGAAATTTAATCAGATCCTGAGGATGATATATCTCATATTAAATACGAGCCATATAAAACTTACCGTTATGCACATATTTTAAATGTAGTATTCCTACAGTCCATCGATGTATCGATAGACTAATCTAAATTACAATTTTAATGGCCTATAACTTAAAATAAACTTAATGTGGATTGGATCATTTTTGCGTAACTACGTCCAATTAGTATTATCCCAATTTCTCAACTTTACATTTCTGATATTGTAGAACTGAACTTTTTTAGTTATTTACTTATCTTAAAATCCTCTTGTATTTTTTGATACACTGGACACGAAATGTGACATCGCGCCCACCTGATGGTAAGCGGTACTCGATGTCCAAGAATGGTAGCAACTGATGCCAGCCACTAATGACCGGCATCAGTCCCTAACACTATCCCGGCCTAACAAGATGGATGATTTTTCATACTTGCTTGAAGGACTCCAGGTGGGAAAACACACTGACTGGGAGAGCATTCCACATCTTCAGCGTGCGACAGATGTAAGAGTCTCCAAATTTATGAGTTCGCGTAGGGATAGTGGGTATGGTATTTAGATGAATATCTTGGCCTGTGCGTGTGGTTCGGTTGCGGAATAGAGAAGAAGGGATAAGGTTATGGAGCTCCTCAGAACACTCGCCGTGGTATAGCTTGTAGAACACGCTCAGAGAGGCAACGTCACAGCGAAGCTGCAGTGATTCGAGAGTTTTAGACACTGTGGTGTCGTCCACTTTTAATTTAATTTCAGTATCCAAATTTTTTTGTCTAGTTCACCTTGTATAAAATCACGTATTTTTTCTTTATTTGTGTTGGAATACTATTCACAATAAGGTTTTATCAAGTTTGTGTTTAATATTTACGAGCTGGATTGGTCCAGTAAAGTCTATCTGTTCAAGAGTGGGAGCTACTGAGATTGACTATTTACTACTGACTATACTGATTAAGCAAGCATTTCTAGGAATGTCTCAACTAGTCGCGCGGTAGTTTTGTGACTTAGAAATGCCGCGCTTTGTTTAAACACACTAGCAATCCCTACAACTATCGGGATTATTAAAATTTAATACCTTCCCTATGTACCACCTAAGTTAGTTGTACCACAGCCCCCGTGGTCTAGATGTAAATAAAGAAAAGAAAAGAAAAAATATAATTATTGACAAAAAACTAATTTACAAGCGAAACATATTACAGTGATCTCCACACTCGGCACTGCCAGACATGTGGTGATCTTGTAACTACATAATAAAAAAATAGAAGAAAATAAATAAATAATAATTGCAGGGGTATGCCGATCACAGTACAATCTACATAGTAATACCTATCTTGTCAACGCAGGGACTAAAACCAGGAGACTGTAATTGACATACACTAAACAATCGCTTCTTAATTAAAGTTATATAACAGAGATAAATACAAAATTTTAATCTAAAAAAAGTATATGAAATTAAAATGTAACATTAAATCTTAAAGTATCTACATAAACGATTTAACGATAACAAATAATTTTAAATATGTGAAAGTACCGTGTAAATCAGCTTCTTTTAAAGCGTGGTTTGTGATCATAGTTTTCTTTCACTTTATGTTAGTTCTAGGTAATGTAATTACTTGTATTTTCTCAATTTCAGCACATCATAACACTCTAGCGTTTATTACAAGCGGCGAATTGTCTTCCCTAAATGAGGCCATACACTACGGAGTCCCAGTGATAGGTGTACCACTGTATCTTGACCAATTCTTCAACGTCCATCTGGTAGAGAAGAAGGCCTATGGACTAAAGGTCAAGTTTGGAAAGAATCTAGCTGCTAAACTGAAGATTGCACTGCTAACTATTCTGCAAGACCCGAGGTTAGTTTAACCGTATTTTTTTCCTAATGAGAAGTTATTGAATTAATGAACAAAACTTACTTAAACAAAAAAAAAGGTACATACGTGTGTTACATGCCTCCACCGCCATCTCTTACGTGAAAGCGTTGTCCAGGGGAAAAAAATATTGTCAGCTGCCTCCGCGGTCTAGCGGTAAAGTCCGTGGATTTAGACTAGGAGGTACTTCGATTCTTGGTCGGGAAACAATAATTTATTTAATTGATTTGTGATAATTCTCGAGTTTGGTACGCTAGAGATGACTCTGGAGAATTTAGCCTACACGGGCCTGACGGGTTGGCGGGGAGAGCTATAGTAAAGTTGGCTAAATGTGAACCCGCTTTAAAAATGTGTGGTTTCTGACCACCCCGAAAGGGATACAGTCGTGATGACACTTTACTTTTTATTTTATTGTCAACTCTGTCTCTAATACTCTAAACCTTAAATGTTTTTCTCCAATTCCAGTTACGCAGTAAAAGCAAAATTTCTATCAGACGTATACAACGACCGTCCTCTCTCTCCTGCTGAGGAGCTCCTCCACTGGGCTGACCACGTAGCCAAGACCAGAGGGGCTCGACACCTAGCCTCCCCTGGCTACTCCATGCCCTGGTACCAGAACATGTATGGCGACCAGACCATACTCTACTTCGTCCTGACGGTCATAGTCACCTTCTGCTGCTACAAGCTGCTTAGGAAACACTGCTGCAAACCACGACGAAGAGGACGCACCGATTGAATGTTAATATATAGGGTAGTTTAAAATAAATATAATTTAAGCATTTTTAATTATAACCGCATCCTCTTAGTAATATAAATATATATACAGGGTGTGTCGTAAATAGTTGTCCAACGTTAATCTATCCATCTTTCAGGATTTTGATCATTAAGATTTTCAGCTCACGGTTCTCATTTTGTACATTTAGTTTAAGTTTTTTAGATTTAGTAGTAGGTAGTAGTATTTTAAGTTTCAGTATCATCATCACGACCGTTTCCCTTTCGGGGTGGTCAGAAACCACGCTTATAAATAAGCGGATTCACATTTAGCCAACTTTACTGCCGGCCAATCATGACAATTGGCAAGCTCGTCGATGTCTTCAGCGTACCAAACTCAAGATATTTCACAATTAAATTTAAAATTTATTTATTTACATTATTAAATATTTTTGTGTCCCGACCAGGAGTCGAACCCGGTACCTCCGAGTCTAAATCCACGGACTAAACCGCTAGACCACGGAGGCAGTATTTTAAGTTTCAGTTAATAAATAATCTTATCTTAATCTTTCTTTTTATACATGTCTAACTCAAATACCTCAACACAAACTTTAAATAGGTGATAAATGTAATTATTGCATTTATTACTATATTGAAGTTTAAATGCAAGTTTAAATATTTTTATAATGTATGTATTTTTTAAACTGCTCTCTTTGGAATTTTCATTCAAAAACTAAATTGTATATTGAATTGTACAACACCAAAAACAGACTTAAATAATAATGTCATTTGTCGAAGTTACAGTCACATTAATAAAATGGTTTTCGATTTTTTATTATTATTTAAAAATAAAATAAAAACCTATGTTTAAAATGGTTCACTATTTACGCCACACCTGTATATATGAAAACAAAACACGTGATATAGGTTACAAGTTTAAGTCATTTGGAGTCTACACGATGAGACCATGGGGACCTCCAGCAAAGCCAAGGAGACAAGGAGTTGTCCAAACGTCTGACAGAAAAGTCTGGAGACAGAAAGGCTGGCAATTATTTCTGCCAACGTATTAGTTTCCTGATATGTTTTCATTTATAGATAAGTTATTTTTTTATTTAACTAACTGCCTAAGTAACTGCCTCCGTGGTCTAGCGGTTAAGTACGTGGATTTAGACTCGGAGGTACCGGGTTCGATTCCTGGTATGGACACAAAAATATTTATTAATGTATATAAATATAAATACATTTAATTATTATTTAATTTATTTATGATTGGTTTGGTACGCTGGAGACATTGACAAGCTTGCCACTTGTCATGATTGGCAAATAGTAAAGTTGGCTAAATGTGAATACGCTTATTCATAAGCGTGGTTTCTGACCACCCCGCAAGGTCAATGGTCGTGATGATGATGATGGTTTTTTTTTTATTTAAAGAAAAGTTACATCTCAACCGTATCCCTTCCGGGGTTTCAGAAACCATGCTTTTTAAAGAAGCAGATTCAATTTATCAAAATTCACTCTTCATGACAAGTGGCAAGCTTATCGCTGTCTCTAGCGTGCCAAACTTGTAATTTATAACAATTAAATTAAATAAATCATTGTGTCCAGTAGTCCTATTTTGTTACTTAGTCGCAAACATTATTAGTAGATTTCGTTATTCTCAACTCTATCAGCGCTCGACAGCGGCCGTGCAAATATCAACTTTAATAGCGTGATATCTAGATAGTTAACTGATGCCATTAAATAACTTTTGCGCTTAAGTAACAGAATCGGGATGCAGGAAACGAACCCCGTACCATCCGCATCTAAATCCACGGGCTAGAACACGGGTGCAGTTACTGCATATTGTATTAGGTTTAATTTTATTTATTGACGATTATTTTGCTAAAATATCGCAGCTGTTTAAAAGTCCATTAAAGCATTTATTTTGAAGACGAAACCAAACTCATCTTTACATTTACTGCCGTACAGACATAAAAAATAAACGAACCATGCTGTATATCACCCGCATAATACAGTCACCGCTTTTTAACCCGCGATTTTAAACACCAATACATCTTAATGTTGAACTTAATAATACGCGGTTTAAATGTTGTAGGTTTTAAAACTATGGTTTATTTTGTTAGTAGAAGTAATGTGAGTCAGGTAATTCATGTATTTGGAATTAAAACCACTTTGTAGAGGCAATTGGTCAAGGTTAGTAAAGTACTTTATTTTCTTAACTTAGTATATATTTTTTTGTCTCAATTAGATGAGCAAAATGATCAACAATTACACAATCACCATCCCTAGGAGTACACATAAAGGAGATTGACAAAAAAAATAAATGAGAGTAAATTTTTAAAAAGAAGCTTTAAAATTGTGGTCTTATCCAAGGGATTACCTCTAAAAGCGGCGGTGGCGCGGTTGTAAAAACGCATTCCTTGAAATTATAAACGGTCAGGTCGAAACCAGCCATGTACCAATTAGAAATACACTTTTCTCACGCACATACACGTGCCTCGGAGAGCAAGATAAGCCTTCGGTCCCGGTTCCACTAATACTAATCGTAAATAAATTGTCATTAACAAAAACACATCAGACCCTCGCCAAATATAGGCCAAATTGTCCAGAAATTTTTGGAAGGCACATTCTGAACAGTGGAGGTTTGGGACTCTGTGTTCTAGAGGCTGAGATAATGGTGATGCTGAAGGAATTATTATTATGTAATGTGAATTCTTAAAAAAATTCGGCATTTAGCCGGTTAACCTAGTGCCTAGCGTCTATAAAATATTGAGTCTATGTCGCTGAGCATTGTTCTCGGCGAGTAAATAATTCGTGGTAATTAATTTATCGCGTACAAACAGCGGGCTCGGGTTACTCAAACAACGGGCGGTTGACTGATACTGGTGGGAAGGCGCATTTACACCTTACTATAGCAACGAATAAGACAAACAGACAGCGGAGTCATCCAGGCCCGGATGTTCAATGGGCCTGGGTTGGGGATGGGATAAACTCCCGTTTTCCCCGGCAGGATCTCGGCGGCTAACTACCCACCGGTGATTCAACGCACCTTTGGTGCTGGGCGCTGTTCCTACTACAACACCGCCCTTGTGGCTCACGAATCTAGTCTCCTAGATTTGTCTACTTTAGTTCTTCTCCAAGAGCGCCTCCCTAGGTAGTGGCCTCCCCTCCGGGGGCCGTGCGAAAGTAGGAGCGATATCCTGAAGATGCTTGTAGGATCCGTTGTCAGCCCGGTAAAACATACGTTTAGCTAGGCTGACAACAAATGCCTCGATAGTAGGCATCTCCAGATCTCTCGCAATTACAGAGTTTCGCACGAACCACGGCGCTCTGGATACCACCCTGAGCGATATGTTCTGCTGACTCTGGATCTTGTCCCTGTTGGTTTTGGCCAGAAGGTGATGCCAAGCTGGCGCAGCATAAGTAAGTCGGGAACGGATGAACATCTTGTAGATCCGCACCTTCAACCTGAGCGGCAAACTGGAGTTCATTACAGGACGTAACATGGCTCGGGCCGCCTTCGCCTGATTAACGGCATGGCAGGCCATCTCACCCATTGTTAACGTCCTGTTGATGATGCAGCCCAGGTATTTGATGGTGGGAGTCCACTCGATGTCCTGTCCCCGAAGCTGTAATGGTGGAGGCAGCCGGCATCTAGACGTCACCAATGCAGCAGTTTTGCCGACATTGATTGACATGCGCCACTTGTCCAACCACGCAGGAAGGAGATACGAATAAGAGCAGCCGTGCCATCAAAATTAATTTAAAAAATTTATAATACAGTTATATGAAGTGGGCTTTCCAGTTGTTCGACATTTTAATATTCCTATGATAAAAAGAATAAACAATGCTTAAAAATAACAAATAAATATCAACATCTGTCATCTACCTCTGGCTATCAGGGGGCTAATTCTGGCGCTGTCGGTTCAAAATTTTCGAATGAAAAGTGACAGATCTCCATAGAAAACTGTCAGGACCATACGAACTAATCGAATCGACATGCATGTCGAAAGCGGGAGAATCGGGGCCCAGGCACGCACTGTTCGTCAATCTATTTAAAAACCTTCTTACCACATTATTTTTTGAGATACTTTGAGATGCTTTTCGTGAATAAAACTCTTGACGTGACAGAGCTGTTTGGCATTTTTTTTCCTTATCTATTTATTTATATTGTATGTATTTGTATTGTATATGTATATTTGTGTGCATTAAGTAATTGTGTATTTTTTTTTTTTATCATTTTGGTAATTTGGCACCCAGTGACTTTTTGGCATTAGCTGAAAAGCAATGATGTTAATTGCTCAAAAGGCTATTTTAAAGGTTATAACAAAGATTTATGTTTTAATTTTAATAATGTTGTTTTTGATTTGACAGTCCGAGCCAATTTGGATCAGATTTATAGGTAATGTCTCTGATGCTAGTCAAGCAGGTTTGGGGTAAATGCGGCTAAGAAGTGAGACTTGTTCTCCACTCGTCATTCCGCAGATTTCAGAAATTATATCCTGACTTCCAACCTTACTATATTTCAAAGGCTACTTGCAAGATTTACTTTGTAGATATTTTTTCAAGTTAACAGTTTGACTTGTTCATTAGAAAAACTATTTATTATAAGTACTCGTATAATATAATTAAAACCTTTATTTCAATTTATTGCACAAAATTAATAAAAACATATTTCGTCCAGTTTCAAAAATTGCCTATTGAATTATTAATTGAGAGTGAACTGCGAGGCTGTGTCTGGATCGCGGGGATTAATATGAGTACAGATTTATATGATTCTACTTTACGAGTATAACAGTTAATCCAGTTAAATAAGACAACTTACATTTAATAATAATAACTAATATATTTTATTTATTTATCAAAAATATATTTTATATACACACAGAACTAATATTTTTTATTTGACCGCCTCAGTGGTCTAGTGGGTTCGATTCCCACCGGGGGCAAGTTGTACATTGTATAATTTGTTTCGGTCTGGGTGTTTATATGTATGTATATATTTACAAAAAAAAAAGTATAATATGTAGTTTATCAACCATCTAGTTTCCGTAACGAAAGCCTCGTAGCTTACCACGGAAACTAGATGGCGCTGTGTGACCTGTCTGGAAATATTTATTTATTTATAATATTTATTTATTTTAATTGTGACTGTTTGGCAACTAAGCACTTCTATAAGCCAATCATAACCGACTTGGTAGAACACGTGACGATATGGGAAACATGCAAGTTATAACTCATAATAAAAATATAGACTCATTACCAAGAAAGAAAATAAATGATCATATAAGTACTACAATTACGGTTAGATAGTTTTAATGTAAAATAAAGCACCTACTATAAAACAATTTACATACTCGTACGGTCTAGTAGAAATACCTCCTGTCGCATTGGTACCGGGTCTCCCGGGTCCCAGGGGATACTGGGAAGATTGCATCTCGGAAAACGAGAAAACATATTTCCAGATTATTTTAATGCATGTTTGTTCATCCGCATTGATCACAGCCCCTAGAACACAGAGTCCTACTCTCTATTTGGCCTACACTCGCCATGCTGGCCAGTCGAGCTGGCGAGGTTCTGATGTAATGACAATTTGTTAACGGGCTTAACATGCTCGAGGCACGAGAAATAGTGGTGTTGTAAATAAATAACAAATGTTCTTAAGAAAAGTGTATTTCTCATTGGCACATGCCAGGGTTCGAACCGACCTTATTACGTTTTTTTTTTCATTTTCAAGGAAAGCGTTCTTACAACCGAGCTACCACCGCGGCACCGCTTTCATTATTTTGAATGATTATATATGTTAGTGAAAGAATAAACATCAAAGCGATCTAAAGACTAACACCAGACGTGTTTGGGCTATAAGCATCAAATTGCAACATCTGGAATTTAATGATAACCTTATTAACTTATTCAAAGATATATTACGTATGGGGCCCCTTTGCCTTTCCTATCAACTCCACAACTTAATAATGAATTTTCTTAACAATATAATGTATCATAATTAAATGTAGACATGACATGTTGTGGTCATTATTTTTTACTGTTTGCTTCTATTAATATATGGATTCAATGTGTACTCTGTTGGTGATACTAATTAAATAAATAAATAAAAATAACTCATTCATCATCCATCGAAGGAAGATATCACAAACAAAATATATATACCTACCTATATGATTTTTTATGCATATTCTATTATAACACAAAATATATATTCTGAAATGCACACATATCTATTCTAATATTATAAATGCGAAAGAAGCTTTGTCTGTATGTCTCGTCGTTGCGCTTAAACTACTGAAACCATTTTATTATAATTTGGCTGTAATTTCTTTCAAACCCTCTATTCATTAGAACTAATCTTCTACGTGAAAAACTTAAAATTTATCCATTAGCAACTATCCATTTTTCTTAGTGTATTGTGTACAGAAACAAAGCAATAATTATAAGAGAACTTAGCAGGGTGGTCAGCATTCCACGTCAATCTAATTGAACATAGTGTACGAACAAAAGCATTTTTCCCGGAGTTCCGTGACTATTGTCATTTTGTCTGACTCTAATGGATCTACAACACAATGGAATGCCATAATTATACCAAATATCTACACGGTCATTACTGACGTGTAAAATAATATAGAACGGTGTTAAAATCATTAGAGACAACCTCCACTGCTTCCAGAACATATTTTTACAGAATTTTATTTTATACAATTAAGAAAACTCTAAGCTAAACAATACCTACATAAATATAAAAAAGTAAAGAAAGTACTAATTACAAGTTTTTACAGAAATAGATATTGAAACATTGATAATAAACTCAATTTAAAGTCAAAGTCAAAATATCTTTATTCACGTAAAGAATTATCTGCAACAAATAAAGTGTGTTAGATGTGTTTCTTACTTGGTAAAACGTATAAATTGAAGCTTAAAATTTTTATTGCCAAATATTTCGCCTCTCTTTGGAGCGGCGTCATCAGTGACAGTGACTGAAGGTCTTTGTCATAAATTTTGAAAACGTAATTTTAATTCTTTTAGCAATGGTAAAGGCAATGCACTATACAGTTTTGTATTTAATTTTTAGAAAAATATCATCATCACCTAGCGCATCATGGAAAACATCATCAGCATGTTATGTCCATTGTTGGTTCGATATTAATAAATTTACAAACAAGTTAGACAAAACCTAATGCATTACATTCAGACCAGGGCTATAGTATGCACCAAGCTGCCATATAAAAGAGCTTTCCCATGTTTTAAATCAATAGACCGAATAGTTTTAGGAAAACTCTTTAATACTCTTACTGTGAAACAATTGTTAAAGGTAGTGTTATGTATACGCGCATGGGTGGGCACAGGTAAAATATTATTAATTTGAGAATCTACTGAATGTCTGTGTGTCCCACATAAAAACTGTTACAAAATCTGCACTCCAGCATATATACGCAATGAGAAGTAGTACATTATGCGAAATTTTGAATTTTGATGACAACAGGGTTATGATGAGTTTGTATATTGATATCGGAATTTATTATGGGACATGTTTTGCAACGAGATTGGTTGCACTTGTGTGTACCTAACAATGTATTATTACTACGTGTATTTTTATTTTTTGCTAAAATAGCTTTTAAATTTTTATTTTGTTTATACGTTACACTAGGGCACGTTTCCAAAAGATTTCGTGTAATATTATTATTTTTAAGGATAGAGAAGCTATCCTTTAACAAATTTTGAATTTTGTGTGCCCCGTGTAAGTATGGTATTATAAGCCGAAGGGAATTTTGTTGTTGTGTGTGTATAGCGTTTGGAGTGTTAGAAGGCCTGTTCATGTGTTTGTGTAAAAAGTTTGGGGGATAATCGCGCCTACATAACCCATTTATTCACGTAAACCTATTACAGGTACGGACACGTCATTATTTAAATTAGACATCTGTTAGTGAAAGACTAAACAGTAAGCGGGCCAAATAGTAAGCAGTTAGCAGAAGACCAGCAGCTTATCAGATTCCAATGACCTGTCAACTCAGTGGACTATAACAAAAATAATAGTGAGATAGTGAAAAGGCAGAATAAGACAAAACAACAATAGCAATAGAACATTTAGTCAAATCGAATTAAGGCTTTCAAAAGTAGTCCTGAGTTAAGCTACACCGGGCAGCGGTTGTGGTAGACGATATGCCAATATGTGAGCAATGTTTATTAAAATAGTCAAATGTTCTCTGGATGAAAGCATTCTGCATATAATTAATACATACAAATGTATCCCTGTGACGTATTTTACAAAGTGTTCTAAAAGGTATATTTCCTAGAATATCTGGACAGTCGGTCGACCTTTCTTATTATACCCATAAGATTCTTATCTTCTATCGTTTCTATCCCACGTCTATTTAGTCTTTACTTCACGCCACGCTGGTTGCGATTCCCTTTTTATCACTACCAACTTGAAAAACAATACTCTACTGGATATAGGCGTTATTTTTTTTTTTAAAGAAAAAATATTATTTAGGCTACACTCCTTGACACACACGGAATGCCGAGGAGGGTCTGATGTCAATTTTAATGACAATTTATTAAAGGTTCCACAAGTTGGTATTGATGGAACCGGGATCAACGGCTTAACGTGCTCTCCGAGGCACGGAAGCGGAGGTAATGTGAATCTATCACAAACGTGCGTAAGAGAAAATAATTTCTATTTGGTACTGCTAGGGATTCCACCGCGACCTTTTTGAATTTTAGGGAAAGCGTTCTTACTGCTGAGGCACTACCGCTATGCGAGTATCTACTGGTACATATATACATATATAAACCTATTTAATACAAAACGTAGTCTACATTCGTGCCGCTATCGTATCGTAACGTATCAACATTGAAGGCTCGGTATAAATCAAATCAACCAATCAGGAGGTGAAGTATAAATCGACGAATCAGGCGCGGGTTTTAACTAATAGACTGCAATTTTCGTGCGAACGTTTTTATATCAATATCTCCAAAAAAATCTAATGATAATGTGCACCTGTCGTGTTTAGTGTTATAAAATAAAATACAGATCTCTTTAGCAAATGAGGAAAAGTAAAAAAAAACAAGATCATCATCATAAAATCTACATTCAAAGATTAAAACAAAAACGACAAAAAACGATGCATCAAATTTTAATCCACTCTAAATTTTCACGTGTAGCAACACAAAGCGCCTGGGGAATGTTATTTTTCATAGTATCTGGCAACTTTACAAGTACAGCTCGCAGGTTAAGAATATTTTGAACATTACAATTTCATTTAAAAGTCAGTACCATGGGACATGTCCAATCTTTAAAATGAGATATTTTAATAAAATATACGAATTAATTAAATTATTTATTTTATTTGTAAAATTGTTGTTAATTCATACTTGGCGCCTCGCTATGTTGTACGAGTAAAAGCTCATTTCAGCCTCTTCAGGTCATCCGTTTATCTGGCGCAGGGTCGTTCTACTCTGCACCTTCCAGTAAATGGTCTCTACTCTAGAACCCATCTACTCCATCGTTCATCGGTTTTGCGACATTTAAAACTGGATATAAACCTTTAGGAATTTTATTATCATCAGAGCAATACCAAGCATTTCTCTTTCGATAGCCCTGAGCGATCTTAAATTTGTGAACCAGATCCACAAATTGACAGTGGTACTGGAAGAACACACTGGTTGAAAACTTTCATCTTTAAACACTGATTTAAACACTTATAAGAATTTGTGGCGCAGTTTCCCGAATACCGTCCCAGCTCAATGCGTCTGTCAGCTTCTTCGCTGAAGTTCGCTACGCCACGCCACAACTTCGAGGGTGGCCTTACCCACGCAGTTTGATCTCGGTATGAATTGGTCGTTAAAAACACGACTTATGTCTTGGCCAAGTTTATTCCGAGACTTTAGTATTCTTTTAAGATGCTATAGCGATTTAGCTATTATGACAATGTCATCCGCAAAACGGAGGTGTATTCTCTGTTGACATTTTTATTAGTAAAAAAGATCGATTAGTATGTTTTACCGATAAAATGACAGTAAAAATTAAGTTTAAACGTTTGCAGAGAACAGAATAGGGCCACAGGCTCTTAACACGAGCTTCACAATTGAAGAGATAGTTCCTCAAACCTTTTTAGAAAATTGTGTTCTCAGTGAGAAGTGATAAACTGACTTACAATCACCTTTGACTTGTGGAAAGGCCCAAGATCACGGCATTCTCGCTACATCCGCAAGTGGTCCTCTAAATTTTTGTGATAACAAATCTAAAATTGTAACCCTTAATTAATAACCCTTCATAAAACTAGATAATAAACTTTTAACTAAATTATTATTTAAATGGGTTGTTTTCCAAACAACACAAGTCAATAATGACTATTTTACAGGTAATAAAAAAAAATATATAAATTATTAACTTTTATATGATAAGTGACCATTCTATTAACAAAAATATTAAGGATATGGAATGTGCATTATACAAATTAATACATAAAATGGTCCTAAGTTACACTTTTTTATACATCTAAATTTTTGACTTGTGTTAATTGGAAAACAAGCGATTCAATTATGTCTTATTTATATATTCTGTAATAATTATATACTCAAATGTAGAACAATATAGTAATTGCTGTCACACGTACTCGTATATCGGTGTAATTTGAATTGTATTTCTATTCGTATATGCAAAAGTTATAATAATAAAATTCGTAATATCCGACATGAAAGAAAGCATAGCGAAAAAAATTAGGAATGGGCTGCTCCGACCATACCTGCATATTGGAATGATGAGTGAAGAAATTGACGAACCAGATACATAATAAGTTATAGGTAATAGAGGCTGGCAGACCAAGATCACCTTTTACGACCAAATAAATAAAACACTGGCTGAAGTTGCAGTAAAGAATAACGAATCAAAAGGGCATGTATGGAAAGGTTAATGAATGTCGATGAAGCGAAGGAGGTATCTTGGACCGTCACAAATGGCGCTCAATTGTCTCTGCCTACGCAAGTTACGTTGATGAAAAAAAAAAAGGAAAATATTTGTCCAATTCTATTTATTTATTTGTCAATAGTTTATTTTGCAAAGTAAGATTTTGTAGTAGGCGGTTTGTTTCGCGAAAATCCTTAATCATAATAAAAAGCGCGCGAAACCAGTGAATGGTGTGGTAGCTATAGCATAGAGGCTTCTTTCCCACACATGGAGGGTATTTGATCGTATTATTTTTATTGCTAAAAGATAACCTCGGTATTCTGCGCTAAAAAGATAAAGCCTATTTTCTGATAAATAAAGATTTCTTCTTAAACCCGTATACCGTAGACTGAATGATTATTATCTCAGCTTAATGATGATGTATATTATTTTAAATCTTCTATAACGTCATATATCCTATGCCTCCTTCCCTGGTGTCCAATAAATGTTTTGTCTATACAAATTTTATCAAAATCTAAATTGTTTATAATCGGCTGTCAAAGGTAGAGATTTCCTCGCAATAATTCTGGAATATTCCACGTAAATCACGTGGCGTAGAGAAGCAGGTTCCGGCTTTAATTGAAGCTGCAGTCTTGAATGGTGTAATTTGGGCAACTGTTAATGGCCCAATTAGCACAGAATGGCTCTCGTTTCATTAGATATTGCCTTATATATTTTATGCTGACGATCTAACACGCTAATCATAGATATATGAGCAAATAAATTCCTAAAGATATTATATACTATACTATCTTAATGTACAGGGTCTGTCCCATAAGTCAACATCCACTTGGAATGCGTCAGGCCTATAGTTAATAAAAAAATATTGTTAAATCTTAGGCTGAGTTGCACCAAAAATCTCTATAAATATATCGATGAAAGATACAAAGCATCTAATCAAAGATGCATCTATATTATTCTGAAGGTCAGTTGGTAAAATGGACGCTATTTTAACTTAAATCGATACAATTACACAGACTTCGTTTTGGTACAACTCAGTCTTACGGCCGGTTGCAGAAAGACTGATTCTTTCTTGATCTTTTGAAATTTTTAACTTTTGTTTATTGGCTGAAATAACCAAGGTGGCATGCTAACTACTAACAACGTAGTGTATATCAAAATATTAATAATAGATTATTTCAATCATTCTTTCTGCAACCGACCAATAGTCATATAGTAAAAAAAAACTAGGTATTTATTTATTTTATTTATTTAATTATTAAAGGATAACTAACGACTAATAACAAATTTGGAAAAAATAAATGGAAACATAAAGGGTCAATTAGAAGTTACCGCAAATGGACTACAAACATAAAATAAAATGAAGAAAACTTACAAAAAATAAACAACAATAATTAATAAAAGCAGTTGTGGGTACACAGCTAAGGCATATGGGTTGTACAGTACAATCTGGTCAAGTAGCTGCGAGCAAACGTTGGCTTCGTATTAAACAAATCAAGTTCCGAACAGTTACAATTAAAATAGTTGCATGACCTCCAGAAGAACGAGCTTTGTCTGTAATTGGTAAAGCACATAGGGGCATGCAGAACGAATATTATAAATAAAAAAAGTAAAGTACCTATTCCCATTTAGCCACACTTTCCTAGATACCCATCATGACAAGTGGCAAGCTCGCCGATATATTACATTACAATATTACAATATTACAAATAAATTAAATACCTACATTATTCTATCCCGATCTGGAATCGAATCCGGTACCTCCGCGTCTACGGTCATCAAATCTAGTTGTGTGCAATGCACAATGTAAAAACTGTTTACACATAGAATCAGTGGACAAATAAAAAAAACCTTTCACAATCGTTGGCAAACAATCGTCAAACACGTCAAAGTAAAATCAATTCGTCAAAAAGCGGAGCTTTATAGGTTTTACCAGAACGACGGTGTTTTCACAATTTTTGAAATATTTCACAAAAATACAACAGATACAATTTGTTGTCAAGTTAATTGAATGCACTACACAACTGAAAACCAGGATAGACTTATTAAATCAACAACAAATCAGAATCGGCACGTTTTTAGGTCGCTGATTTTGACCTGCGTGGAAAAACCCCTAAAATAATGGATATTAAATATGTGACAGTGCAGAACAGATTTAAAACATATTATCTTCGTCTTAGTAGTTATTCACTATCCTTACGCGTACATATAAATTTGAAACCCTTGAATCTGTCGCCCGTCACAGATGTGGAATGCTCTTTTTCTTGTTGTTTAGTGTTGTTTGCTGACGACACTTCTCTTCTATTTAAAGTTAATAGGAAAGATAATATGTTGTTAACAGTAAATCGTACTCTGGCGATGGTCTCGGAATGGTTTACGGCTAATAATTTGGTTTTCAATTCTAATAAGACAAAATGCCTTAAGTTTTCATTACCTAACGTGCCAAAAATCGACTGCAGTGTGATGTTGGGCGGTTCTGCTCTTGAATTTGTTGAATCCACTGTATTCTTGGGCATCACAGTTGATCCCAAACTGCAGTGGGGAGCTCACATTAATACCTTATGCAATAGGTTGAGCTCAGCTGCATATGCTGTCAGAAAGATTAGGCAGCTGACTGATGTGGCAACAGCAAGACTAGTATACTTCGCCTACTTCCACAGCATTATGACTTATGGTCTCATAATGTGGGGCTCAGCGGCAGATTTAGACTCTATTTTTATTCTCCAGAAAAGAGCCATTCGAGCAATTTATGGCCTAAAATATCGAGACTCGCTCAGAAGCATATTTCCTGACATTGATATAATGACATTGCCTTCACAATATATATTTGAAAATATTCTATATGTAAGGAATAATTTAAAGTTATTTAAAAAAAATGGAGACCTGCAGTCTCGCAAATTAAGAAATGCTGACAAGCTTTATATTCCTAAATTTAGGCTTCAAAAAACAAATAAAAGTTTTGTGATTAATAGTATTAGACTATATAATAAATTACCAAAACCTGTAACAGAATTAGGGGAAACAAAATTTAAGAGTAGTATTAAGAAAATTCTAATTGCAAAAGCATATTATAAAATTAATGATTTTATTAATGACAAAGATGTGTGGAAAATTGCCGCTCTGCAAAGATTAGAGAATTAGTTAATAGCACATTAGGTTCTTTTTTAATAATCTGTTTTTATTTTTGATTTATAAATATTTTGAATGTAACAATTAGTTACTAATACATTATTGACTAATTAGTAAATACTGTTTATTGTGATACAGTAATATTTTTTATTACCTTATTATTATAATATAATTATTTTTTATGTAACATTTAGTTACTATTTTGTATTTATTATTTTATTAACTAATATATAAGTTTGTTAACGGAATTGCACGGCAACATTTGGGTACTTAGGAAGTAATTGTTATGTTTAGCTTGTGTGTGTCTCGAAGGTCATTCTTAGTGTTCAGGTTCTCATGGTGTGGCGTGTCCGGTGGTCGCCCCTTCCTTAGAAGGTCATTGCAGTGGTGGCACGTGTGTCGGGTCCCGGTCCGCACCCTAAGGGCCTGGTTGAGCGGGGGGATGGCTGGCACATGCGTTATGTCCGTGATCGGGTGCTGCTGTGGGGGCCTGGGACCTCTGCCGAACACGTTCAATTTATTGTTCTTAAATTAACAGAGGTTTTTGCGTTTTATCGACTTTCGGGTTGCACATAGGCATGTAGTCTACCTTAATTCTGACTTGCCTGGTGGGTTACTGCTGTACCAGGTATTGTTTTCTCATAGGTACTGATAACTAAATTTAAAAGGTTATTAATTGATCGTTGTGGTGCAGTTCTGTATATGTTTTATTTTGTAAATCTGATATAGCTGAGTTTTCCTTGCAGATTCCTTTCTCAGTCAGATTAAACATTAACAGGTCACTGGAATTTGCTAAGCTGCTGGTCTTCTGCTAACAGCTTACTTATTGGACCACTTTGCTGCTTAGTCTTCTACTAGCAGGAGTAGAATCATTCAAAATAATTAAATTAATGACGTTTCATAAATGCCTGTAATAGGTTTACGTGAATAAAGATATTTTGACTTTGACTTTGACTTTGACTTTGACTTTGACTTTCCATTTCTTTAACCTAGTAAGTATTTTAAGTCCTTCAAGCCAAGTGTAAAAAACATCTTGTTAGGCCGGCATAATGGTAGGGAGCGACAGATGTACGTCATCAGTGGCTGAAGTCAGTTGCTCCAATTTTACTACTGTCGCTACATGTCACAAGTCGTTCTCAATTATAAAATGGTATAGTTGTTGCTATGGAACTATATATATTATATCATACAAACAAGATATAGTACCAAAAATATACAGATCAATAGCATTTTAACGATTTATTCCTACCTTTCTCAATAGAAAAGTGGCATACAGTTATTTTCATACTATTCAAAATGACTATCACAAAAAGGAACGATCTCATTTCGTGGGCAAATCGCATTGACTTAGCAAAGTATGGGCATCAAACACATATTTTAATGGGTACGGTCAAAATCGCTGGCGTCATGGCTCCCTAAAAAAAAGGGCTCTTGGCACCATTGAGGTTCCAACTATTGTGGAACTAATTGGAATACTCCGCGATGATGGTATGACGCTGATCCCCTGAGAACTAAGGCTTAGTTACGTAATGCCACATGAGTCGACACTCCGCAAGCCGCAAGCGGCGCAAATGCGTATCTATATCAATAACTACGTGTCTGTGCCGTTTGCTGCAAAACCTCTAGTCCTCAAGTTCAAGCGCTAAAACATTTTAAAAAATATCACTTCTCGTCGAATTGTCCACTCCGGTTACAAGAGGGCTGGTTGTTTCTTAGCTCAGATAATCAGTACAGCTGAATCGCGAGGTAATGCGGCCATTGTTCCCACCAGCACCATCCCGCGCGGACACTATATACTTTTTGTATTTATATTAGGATTTGTAAAAATGTTTTTTAGGTATGGCTTACGAGTATTTAATTTTATTTTTAATGGCTGTGTAATAATATTTTTACATAAGGATTAATATCATAAGATTATGTACAATATGAATACTTTTTTAAAATATTTTACGGTGACATTACTATAATAATTAGACATTTCTCAGACAGTCTCATTGTACTTGTACTCACATATAAATTAAATAAATTATTGTGTCCCGACCAGGAATCGAACCCGGACCTCCGAGTCTAAATCCACGGACTTAACCACTAGACCACGGAGGCACGGGTAATAACTAAATAAATAAATAGCTATTTCAAGTAAATCAGACCAGTAGTTGTCAAGATAGTATATTGGGGACATCTGTCCCAAGTCACAAGATTACCTTAGTAAAATTGGAATTATATACATATATATGTATGTATATTGAATCAGAGCAAGAGTCTTGCGAGCATCTTGCGCAAGAGCGAGACCAAGTTAAGGAATGCCAAACCAAGACCTCTTCTGGTGCAGCCAGTCTTAGTCGTGGTCTTGCTTTGGGCAACACTAGTTGAGGTGTGAGGATTTTGATTCAATTAGGTTTAATATTGATAGATGTCACAGAGCTCAAGCTTTATTTTATGAACTTTTATACGAACCAGTATAATATTATAGTTCGGTCTGTAAATTAACTTAAAGCATAATGAATTCCGAAAGACAAATGAGGGCCCAGGTATATTGGCCGAAACCCTAATAAATTCAATACATAGTAATACCAAACGAAACACATGAAAACGTAAACAAATCAAGTTGTTCCTTTTTTAGTAGTTAGCTGGTAATTGTCAATCTATTAATAGACAAAAAATAAACTGCTATATGAAAACTGTTTCAACTCAAAAATCGCGCTTTTGGCTTGGATTATTAAATTTCTGATTCGAACAATGGCAAAAAAAGTATTTTATTAAGTTTCCATAGACTTCCCGAATAAACAAATCAGCAAAATCTTCAGTTTAAAACAGACTCGTAGATAAATAATTGTATTAACCGACTTATAATGGCTGTGGGGATATGATGTTAATGTCATATAGCTTATGTGTTATTCTAATATGAGCTGATCCCTTTAGTAGCTTTTGAGTGAAAGAGCAACAAAAATCTATCCAAACCCACATTTTATTGAGTTTAAAATATTAGCAGGGTTGGATTATGTAACATTCATATAAAAAAAGTACCATCACAACCGGGGTGGTCAGAAACCACGCTTATAAGAAGCGGATTCAGCGTACCAAACTCGAGAAATATCTCAAATAAATTAAATAATAATTAAATATATTTATTTCCATTAATAAATATTTTTGTGTCCCGACTAGGAATCGATAACGTGTCCTCCGAGTCTAAATCCACGGACTTAACCGCTAGACCACAAAGGCAATTTACAGTGATCGCCGTAGATCGGTGGATACTGAAATAATTTTGATGATGATCATCATCACAACCCCTAAAAGACATTACCTCCACTGCTGGAGATGGGACTTCCAGAACATATTTTTACACTCTGAACGCTGGCCAGACGAGTTGGGGAGGGTCTGATGTTTTCGTACTTTGCCCTTCCTTTACAAATGTTTATTTGTAAGCAGTTCTTGCAATAGTAATTCTTAATACTTTACGGTTAACACCAAGGACTTTGTCATGTCGGCGCGAGTAATAGCCCTACAACTGTGTGTCGGGTGTTGCTTTGGCAGCACAACGTACAGTTCTTTGATGTAGCTTTTCCCCACCTTACCAGATTACTATGTTCCAGGAGAGACATTTTAAAGGCGTTTAGGTATCATTTCAGCACAGCCAGTGACTAATGGTATATTATTTTGCGCCACTTCAGAGCCAGATGCAGAAATCGCCCAAAGTTAGCCAGCTATTTTGAACTTCTGGAGTTATCGTATGCACTCTGTATTCATGCTCTTAATATTGTCTGAGGAAGGATTTAATAAGCTCTTTGTCATTTAAGCTAATTCCTCATTAGTTAGTCTGCACACCTGTCATAATATTTTTGAAGAAGGAGCTGGTTTGTCTTTCATAAATCTATAACAATGTATGTCTACGAAAAGTGTATTTATAATTGATACCTTCATTTCGGGGTTCAAATCTTACAACCAGGCCACTGCTGAAATATATTTATTTACTTTTTAATAGTTTTTGATTGGTATACATTTTAGGCCACTATAGAATACCTACCCAATAACCTTCGATCTTAAATAAAACGCAAGGCCACACATCTAGTACCCAAGGAAGGGCCACATGGGGTTTTTTTTTTTAAATCAATGGTTGTTTGTAAAAAATGCCTGGTCATTAAGCCTGTCTATACTCGTATACAATTTTAAATTCAATATCATCACGACCGCTTCTCTTTCGGGATGGTCAGAAACCAATTAAATTTATTTATTTAAATTATTAAATATAGTTGTGTCCCGACCAGAAATCGGACGCACTAACTCCGAGTCTAAATCCACGGATTTAACCGCTAGACCACGGAGGTATTTTTTAGTTCAATAAAGTATTTAAAATAAAATAAAATAAACTGATAGTGTTCTGCTAAAAGCTTGACCATTCATTGGACCAATTTGCTACTTAGTCTTCCACTAACTTCGAAATAATTTAAATAATGACGCGTCTCATATGCCTGTAATAGGTTTACGAGAAAAAAATATATTTTGGCTTTGACTTCCGGCTAATAGTAGAACTTTGCTTTTGTTTACTGCAGTACAAATTTTGACATACATTCCATACAACAGACGTCAAATTTCATACTCCGGTAAGAAAAACCTCAGCCAGTAGCTCTGCAGCCGAAATCCATTATTTCGCTGAAACTGTCAATAAATTACAGATTTTTTTTCTTAGATTATTTGTCATAGATTCGATTTTTTTTTATTATACTAGCACGCCATGTGACCATGCATGAAAATACCACTATCAGTCCACCTACCACCTATTTGATTTCCGTCGGTCCCGGCTCCACGAAAACAAACTTGTGTAATCTTTAATAAATTGTCATTAAAAATTGGCATCGAACGCTCGCCAACTCTGGCCAGCCAGCGTGGCGAGTGTAGGCCAAATTCTGTAGGATTTTCCTTAAGACCAACATGATGATGATTGGATTTCTGACTTTAGGTCTATACTTTCAAAGTTAATCCTAATGAATCCGTACAATCTGTTACTTAGAATAAAGATTTTGCTAATTAAATAGCTCGGGACTGGCGACTTTTTGTCTCGGAAACGCAGCTGCATTGATATAGTCTAGGTGCTGACATTATATTTAACATTTAAATTTAAGGCCCTCTAATAATAAATAATATTAAATTTAATAATAAAGGGCAAGCCGGATCATAAATACTAAACACCAATACGTGCATTACGCCACGCCGCCGCCGTGCATCTTTCATAGAGTGCCTTACAACTCAGCGGCAAATGGTCATGTATAAAAGGCTCGATGAATGTCAAAAGCGAAAGAAGTATGTGGGATCGTTAGAAATAGATTATATCTGCCTACACTGCAAAGGAACTGGCGTTAGTGTTGCCTAATCTTAGTCTTGGTCTTGACCTTGATTTTTTGCAAGACCAAGACCACTGATATGTTGGTAAGACCAATACAAGGTCTTGCTTAAACATTTTTTCCTAATTTTGTCTATAAAGTTCCAATTTTTTTTAGCATATATTATTTAAATTCTAACTGCTGTAGATTTTTTTTACAAACTCTAAACGAGTATATATTCAATATAAAATTTCATGTAAGTGAGACCAGTAAATCTCTAGACCCAGTAGTCTCATAAGGTGTAGAAACTAATATATATTTTTCAGTCAGAGCAAAATTCTAGCAAGAGTCTTGCGCAAGACCAATGCCAAGACTAAGATTAGGAGTGCAAGAACAAGACCAAGACCGATTCTAGTTGTTCTGATGAAAGACCGAGACCATCGCGCGATCGTCGACCTCTTGCTACCTACTGCTTTAGGCCTAGTATAGTAAAAAAAAAATATCTTATATAAAATAAAGTACATAGGCGAGCTTAAAACCTTAAAAGCATTCTTTATCAGCTAACCTTTGGGAGAAAGAGAAAATAACTTGTAGAGTTAAAGGGAAAAATAAACTATATATAACTACAACTGTCACTGGGTATTTTATTTTAATTACAATTATGAAGTAGCTGATTAATATTCTACGTAAATATGCAAACATATAAATAATAATAAAAAACATATAAATAAATGAACTGAGTGTCGATATTTTCTTAAAAAAATATTTGCGTCGTAACTTCAGATTTTAGTAATGAGGTCTTTTAAAATATATTAACATTTATTCGAAAAACATATTTACAACATATAAAATTAAATTAATATTAATACTAAGGATAGGGATATAAGTCCCATCCGCGTGGAATGGTGGCAAGAACGCTGGCTGCATTTTCCCGTTGAATTGCAATACTGATTCTTTGGGCGAAGAAAGAGCCAGCCCTCTTGTCACCAGAGGAGAAGACAAGACGCGGTGTTATGTCTTTTAAAATAAAAAATACGTATAATATAACAATATTTGCTCGCTAATAATTTGAATGCAGGATATTTACTTTCTGGTAAAAGACCGCCAGCTCCTGGTGTATAGGTGCATGCGGACTGCTCAAGTAGATTTAGGAAGCTGGAAACTTTACATTTAATTTAGCATAGTTTTTCCAAACCAACTATACTAAGATACTGTATAATTAGACTATTAATTAGCATACCGACATACAACGCTTTACTTTGAGAGTCGGGATTCGAACCCTGGCACGGACATTTGTCATAGTTTTACAACACCACCGTGCCTTGAAGTACATGTTAAGCCGTCGGTTCCGGTTCCACCAATACCGGCTTGTCTATAGAATCGTTAATAAATTATCATTAAAATTGACATTAGACCCTCTCAAACCCGTCGGGCCAGAGTGGAAAGGGAGTCTAAATTCTTCAAAAATAAACACAATAAAGTAAGTCTTGTTTAAAGCGGTGTTATTTTTATACAAATATGAGCATGGCAAGCTTACAATATTCGTAAAAAGTGAAAGTAAAAGTTGGCATTTGCCATTGTAAATGGCACATACTTTTAACGAGAACAACAAATAGGTTAGGTAGGCGGACTGATGGTGGTAATTTCCCCAGTCTGCCGGGGCGGGGAAGTATCCACCGTTCATGCCAATAAACCCAGTAAAATGTATCCACAGGTTTCGGCATCAGGCTCGAATTGCCGTCATGCCCACTCAATCCGGCATAGTGTTAGGAACTGATGCCAGTCATGAGTGTCTGATTCCAGTTGCTTACATTCATGGACCTTGCGCGCCACTTACCATTAAATTTCCGCAATGTCACATTTTATTTATTTATTTTTATTTAAAAACTTTATTGCACAATGTACAAAAGGCGAAGCTTAATGCCGTTCGGCATTCTCTGACAGTCGACCTTGGGGACAAAGGAGATATCAAATAGAAATATGAGACGGTGCAAAAATAAGAGTTAAAAGAGACAGATTTTGCTATAACTAATACTTAGCCTAATATCAAATACATATACTACTTAATATACATCATATATAAACCTACATATACTCATATATACATAATACATACATACACATATAACTACATAATAATTAGAATAAACTAAAAACACACATTAAAATAGTATTATTTATTTATTGGGACTTAATTAAATGTGTAAACACAAGCCTTCTAAAGGTGGCTCTATTCGGTGCTTGACGAATACTGACTGGAAGGCTGTTCCAAAGGGATGACGCTGCGACTACGAAAGACTTTGAGACAAAGTTAGAGTGATGGGAAGGGATAGAAAGGACGGAGTTTTGTGAAGATCGAAGAGTTCTGTCGTGAAAGGAGCTGAGGAATGAGAAGAATTGTTTTAGGTATATAGGAGTATTAGGTTCATTTAATATTGAGTATAACAGGCACAAAATTCTAAGATTTCTTCGCGATCTTATTGGTAACCATTTGAGCTTAGAGCGATATTCTGAAATGTGGTCATACTTGCGAAGAGAATAAATGAACCTAATACAGGAGTTAAGAAGGCGATCCATCTTGTTTAGTTGTTCTTCGGTCATGTTAACACAACATACATCACCATAATCAATAAGTGGAAGAAGAAGGCTGTGAGCAAGTGTAATTTTAGTTTTTACCGGTAAGAAATTTTTCAACTTATTGAGCGAATGGAGTGATGCGAAGAGTTTTCGGTTAGTGTTAGAGATCTGAGTCACCCAACTAAGATTGGAGTCGAAAAACACACCGAGATTCTTAACGTTATTACAAAATGGTATCGGAGAGAAATCATACCGAACCGCCTCCAACTTGGAAAGGTCAATCTTGGATATAAGTCTATTACTACCTACTACAATGGACTGGCACTTACTGGGATTGACCACCACACCAAAACGCCTGGACCAGGAACTGATGTATGTTAAATCGGCATTTAACCACGCTATGGCACTATTTATCGTTTCAGTGTCAGTCTGCACATAGAGCTGCAAGTCATCGGCATAAAGATGATAGTGACAGTGTAACGAAGATGTGACAGAATTTATAAATAGGGAAAACAGTAAGGGAGAGAGGATCCCGCCTTGTGGGACCCCTGTGGTTAAATCACACCACTGAGACGACTCCTGGCCTACCCGAACTTGTTGGCGACGCCCGTGCAAATACTGCGAGAACCACTCTAATGTTTCCGATGATAAGTTAAGGCGAGACAACATTGCGATGAGCAAATCAGGATCAACTGTGTTAAAGGCATTCGTGAAATCAATCAGTACAAGAACTGTAAGTTTGGTTTCATCCATGCCATTTCTGATATAATATCTAAGTAAAGCTGAAGTAGTGCTATGACCGGGGCGAAAACCAGATTGAAAAGGATTAAGGAGATTGTATACACATAGGAATCTAGAAAGTTGCTTGTAAACTATATACTCAAGGACTTTAGAAAAAAAACGGTAAGATTGAGATAGGTCGAAAATGATTGGGAAGTGTAGGTGATGTTAATTTGGGGAGAGGTATGATGTGAGCTTCTCGCCACAAGGAAGGAAATTGGCTGTTAGTAAGAGAGAAATTAATTATGTGGCGGATAGTTGGTAGCAGTAAATCAAGAATGGGATCGATCATAGCACGACCGATGGAATCACGTCCTATTGCTTTAGAAGTAATTGATTTAATCGCCTTAGATACAATATCATCAGAAACTTCAGCGAAAGTAAATATTTCGATGTCTGGGGTTGGCATATCAGCTATTTCAATTAAAGTAGTCGTTTTAGTGGCTTCATCAAGCACAGGGGCTGAAGAAAAAAAGTTATTTAGATCGTCAAGTATGACGTTGCCAAGATCAACTTGATTTTGTGACCGGCCGAGCCCAATAGATTTTAGGAACCTCCAGTTTTTGGAGGATGAGTTATTTTTGAGGTTGTCAAAGAAAAAGCGCCTCTTTGCTAATCTACACATCTGATTACACCGATTCCTTGCAACCCTATATGATGCACTGTTTTCGTCATTACGTGTTTTCCGGAATTTCCGATAAGCCCTATCACGTTTTCTCATTGCTGATCGGATGTCTTCGTTAATCCAGGGTGCGGGTGGACGTTTAATTTTAGTCGGTCGAATCGGAGCATGATTATCGTATACCCTAAGCACTTCTTGGTTAAAGATAAATACTTTATTGTCAATACTGCTGGCTTCAAGAAGAGGTACCCAGTCAATTCCAGTCACATCGTTGCGCAGGTCATCCATATTTATGCGGTTAAAATGTCGCATAAAAATTGTCGGCGGCCGGAATTTTGGACGTTTTAATTTATAAGACACAAAGAGAAGGTCATGATGAGAAAAACAAGGAGCTATAATTTGACCATGTGAGGAAACTAAATCAAGACGGGAAGTAAGGATTAGGTCAAGAAGAGTATCAGACAGTGGAAGATGATGCGTAGGGCCAGTTGGAAGAATGGACAGGTTAACAGAAGATATAATATTAGTAAGTTTGTTTGCTCGAGATATATTGAGTGATTGACTACTTAGGAGACAAGTGTTTAGGTCGCCCATGATGATGTGATGTGAGTATAGTGCCACAGTATCCTCCAAGACAGTTTCCAGTTTAAAAAAATAATTGATAGTAGGTGGACAGTACACTACACCCACAAGAAGGCTAGACCCCAAACCGCCTATCTCGATAAACAAATATTCTGGTGACGCTGAGTATTCGCTTGGTGACGAGCGAATAACCTTATATTGTAAGTCAGATCTCAAGAGTATCGCCACGCCCCCTCCCTTAGCGCCAGTACGGTCGTTGCGGATAAGCGAATATCCAGGCACTGTGTATAGTGAGGAAGGCAAACTTGGTTTTAACCAAGTTTCAGATATGAGTATTGCATCAACGACATCCGGAGAAGTAAACGTGACGACAAGGTCTGTATAATGGGCCGGAATACTTTGCGCATTGATGTGGCATACATTGAAATTTTTTTTATATATGCCCAGTTTATTATTTATTATCACATTTAAATTATCATCGATGGTATCATAAAACGAGTCGCCACTACCAGTCGTCCCGCTGCTTATTGAATAAAAGGAGTCATCTTCATCTGTAATAGACATATAAGATAAGTAATTATGTAGTATCTAAAATAAGTATAATATAATATTAAATAAAAATATAATACATATAAATACGTTAAATAATAATAATTGAAACTGATGTTAATTGCTAATAAATAAAATCTTAATTATCTGCATTTGTCCCGCCGGTAAACGGTTTACAAATTTAAAACCTAGTTACAACTTTTACAACAAAAGAACAATTACAAAGTATGAGTGAATGTTTCTACATAAGGAGAAAAATTAAGAGCTTGAGATTGGAAATAGGAAAATCGCTAAGAAGAATGCGAAAATTAATGTGTAAGTATTCTTTACTTTTTTATTACCTCCACACTGCACAGTCATGGACATCGGACGCTGGGTTATTTAAGAAAATAATTGCTCAACAAGGAGCATAAAGTGATCCAGCGGTCTCTTTGCCGACCGTACACTTATTATGAGAATTGCATGCATTACGCTTAACAAACGAGATCACAATACTTCATGCATGAACCACATGGACTGTGATTATGAGCTGAATAGCTAAAAAATATATATATATTCACCAACTACTTAAGATTTAAACAAAATATGAAACCAATTTAATGCCACCGCCATCTATTATCGTTTATGGGAACTATGGATATAACTCGATAGTCCAGTAGACGTTAAACCTTTTTTAAAAAAAAAGTAATATATATAAATTTTGATGCTGACAATGGCTGAACAAATTAAAACCAGTGCCCGGTGAATATTTAGAAAAAGACATACTATCAAAAAAAAATATCTTAAATCTCCATTTACGTGACTTGCAATAGTTATAGTAAACATTGATTTATACATACTATAACTTGTGATTCGTGCGTGATCAGCGATTATTCCGACATGAGATATGTAGAGGAAAGAATAAAAAAATAAATAATCAATGTAAAAGAGAAACATTCACGTTGTATGGCAAATCATTATCTAACTCTGTGTACTCTTTTAGGACGTTCCTTGCGAGGATGTGGTTGAGAGGATGCAGCTACGGAGTCTGAGTCATTCGACAGTGCTATGAGTTCAGAAATATTCATCAGTTTGTGCTTACTACCATCTGAAGACTTAACCACTACCTTCCCATCCTGGGACCAACAATTCTTCATACCGAAGACTTTTCGGGCTTCCACCAACAAAAGTTGCCTGCTCTTTATAAGGAATTCTGAGCAGCTATGTGGTGTACATTTAAACTTTGTTTTGTTTTTCCAAATTAGCTGCCGCAGCCTGTAGTCACCAAATCGTACCAGAATTGATCGTGTTGTGGAATCATTTTGAGCCCCGAGACGGTAGCAGGAGCGAAAAGACTGGCCATTCACCTCAGAAATTCCCAGTTTATCCCGCAACACATCAACAACCATCTGAATAACATTTTCTCCTTGTTGCTCCGGAAACCCCTTAAACAGCAAGCAGTCTGATCTGCTTCTAGTCTCGAGACTGTCCACTGTTACCTGCAGGTCGCTTATCTGCTGCCTCATTAGACCAAACATATCCACTGTGAAGCGTTTAAATTCTTGAAAGTCCTTGGAGATGGTTTCAATGACCGTACTATTAGGTAATCCTTTAGCAGCAGCCAGCTGAGCTTCAAAATTGGCCATACGTTTATCCATCCGGTCTTCCATGAGCTGCTGAGACTGAAGTACTATATCAGCTGATGACATTTTTCCAAGTTGCAAGTTAGGTTATGTATTTATAGAAATATTTTAAATTACCAGCAGGATAGGTGCAGATACTATAATTCTATGATTGCATAAGTAATGGCACTAGAAATAACACTGAACTAAGAACTTTTAGTCACTTGAAGTTGTTTTAATTAAATTAAATATTATAGCAAATAAAATGTGTGTGTTTACTTTTACACCTACCCTCAGAATATCATGTCGTACATGAAATAATATATAGAACTACATATAGGTAATCGATCGAATGAGTTTTGCTTGATCCTTTGTTCCTAATTCGCTAATAAGAACGCTGTTATGCGACGTCTCACGTGGCGAACTTGATGCGAATGCGAAGCGTAAACAAAAAGGTTATTAATTGATCGTTGTGGTATAGTTCTGTATATGTTTTATTTTGTAAATCTGATGTAGCTGAGTTTTTATTTATTTATTTTCCTTGCAGATTCCTTTTTTTTCAGTCCGATTAAACATTAACAGGTAACTGGAATCTGCTAAGCTGCTGGTCTTTTGCTAACAGCTTACTTATTGGACCATAAGCGATTCTTTGTGAAGTGGCGTCACATCGCCACATTAGTACTGATCAAGAGCCGATTGCCGATGTACGATCAAGACCTGTGGGCATATCTTATGGTCGTGCTCAGTATTCAAACAATGTTAATTACCAACAGGTGGATTTAAGAGTCACATGTTGCGAGTTGTAAAAAACAGTATGTTAGAAACTTCTTCTTTACGAAAATAACCTTTGATTATTGGTGTGTAAAGCGTTTGATACACGAATATGCACATTAATATTTTTTGTTGAGAACTCGCTCGTCGGGAAAACAAATTCCTTGAATGAGTAACTCGCTCGAGAGGAAAATTAATACAATAATGTTTAAGAGGATATTCTTTACCTAATTTTAATGTACGACCTTTCTTTTGGAATTTATTTGTTAGTTTAGGGTCGGCTTAAGAAACAACTAGGCGTGCACGTGCACGTGCAAATGTATGAGATACATCACCAGACGTGAACGTGAAACTGTATTAGAGACACCATTAGACGTGTAGGTCGAACAAGCGGTGCAAACTTAATTCTATGCATTACAACTCACTAAAACCTACGTACATTGTTGCCCGTGTGGTCTGCGAAAAAAACCTTGGTAAATATTTAATATAGTAAAGTATCATCACGACGGTTTCCCTTTCGGGGTGGTCGGAAACCACACTTATAAAGAAGCGGATTCACATTCACATACTTTACTATAGGCCAATCATGATAAGTGGCAAGGTCGTCGATGTCTCCAGCGTATCAGACTCGAGAAATATCTGAAATAAAGTAAATATTAATTAAATGTATTTATTTACATGAATCAATATTTTTGTGAAATCGAACCCGGTACCTCCGAGTCTAAATCCACGGACTTAACCCCTAGACTAGTAGATTAAATATAAATAGTAAATTTCGTCATCTGCCTCTGTGGTCTAGCGGTTAAGTCCATGGATTTGTTCCTGGTAGGTAGGTACACAATAATATAAATTTTCTTCTCATACTTTTTACAAGTCAATTTCTATTTATCAAATTAAATAAATGTTACAGACTTGTTAAACTTGACTGGTAAATATGTAACTTGTAACTTTCGTAAACTGCGCTGTGTGTACATTGTTTTAGAAGCAATAAAAGCAATATGGCTGCGTTTGGAATCGAAAATGGGAATAATTTTAGCTTTTGGCTTTACAAGTTTTGAATAAAGTTGTCAAAATATGTACACAGGCAGATATTGTTGTTCCGAGACTCTAAACAAAACAAGTGCTGAGCCAACATTCTGGCGGACATGCTATGGCAAAACCAAGATCAAACATCTTTTTAATTATTTATTTTCACTTTTATTACATGTTCCATTATTTATTTATTTATTTTAGATTCCTTTCGTCAGATTATTTATTTTAATTATTTATTTATTCATTCATTTCTACAGAACATAAAGGTATACATAACATAAATATACATATAGGTAAGTCTATACATTGGCCAAATTGAGAACATACTTTTATACAATAATAAAATAAATTAAAGTTAACCAATATTAGAAATTAAAAATAAACATTTACTTACAGGTCACACAAATCTGATAAGCGGTTGGTCATCTGCCAACAGCTTACTCTTTGAACCACTTTGCTGCTTAGTCTTTCACTAAAGCAGAAGTAGACTCTATAGTCACACTGGCAAGGTGGAAGGAAAAAGACCGAGAGGCGGCTGGTTCGACGAAATTCGCTCCACCAACACTAGCGTCCATGATCTTTTGCATGCCGCCGAAGACAGGAACGGGTGTCGTGCTATCATCAAGACACACACCAATTCTTCGGGACGACACGATGCAAGGAGAAGAAGCAGATTCTAAATTATTTTTAATAATGACTTGTCTAAAATGCCTGGTTTACGTGAATAAAGATCTTTTAACTTAGACTTCCTTAAAAATACATAAATAAATTGATATTTAGTCTGTCTCAGTTTTTTTTTCGTACTGCTCGAGAATTTGTCCGAACTACTGCCACTTCAGAACAGATAAAATTCTAAGCGTTTCATGGATTCACTGTGCGGTTGCCGGGTCCATCGTGTGTGGAAGACATTAGAAGAATGGTTTCTCGGGCTTGCGACTGACATAGGCTGGATTACAAAGAAAACCTCCGTTTTATTTTATTTCGCAACAATACACTAACCACCATTCTACTGGTCTCCCTACCTAAATACTGTATGATTCTGTTAATGAGGTCTTGGAAGCTAGTTCCATAAATATATTGACGGCATCCCTGCTTTGCTCGCGGCATTCATTCAGCAAGCGGTGCAACGATTTTGCTGCACCAACTTCCAATATTACGAAAACTTCTCAGATTACGTTTTCAATAATATATTTTTTTGCCATGAGAGGGCAAAATTTGGGCTCCCCACAGAACTAGAAGTGGTAACTTTTGTCAAACAAAATATTATTCTTAACTGCTGGCGAATCCCTTTTATTATCTGATCCCAAATGTCAGTGATGTCCATTCTTATATTTTATCGAATACGATGTGATGAATTCCCAATGATTTTTTATCGCAGCCATTTGGGTGATTGCATAGTTACGATGACCAGGAGTATTCAAAAGCGTTGAATCCTCCATGCTAGCAGAACTAAAAACTTAACTATAACAGTTTCATAAAACAAACCACTGACGCAGATATGCTGGGATTCCTCGGCGACAAGTCTGAAATGAAGTCTCTTGTAGTCTTATGCATAATTTGCGACGTATTCTGTTCATAGCATGAAAATATTAAATATTTTATGATTTATTTATTTAAACTTAATTGCACAAAGTACAAAGGCGGGACCTAATGCCTACCGGCGGACCTAATCTTCGAAAAAATTCTTGTTTGAATAATATGCTATTTGTACCGGAAGATCAAATAACCTTCGAACTTCGTTATAATCTCCGACTCAAAATTATCCGGGTCAGAGTCGGAGGTGTAAAATCAATCGGAAGTTGTGCCGTTTCGGAATAAGCTCCGTAACATCCATAGTTTCTTATTTTATCGTTTTATAGTAAAACAAGTGGTGGGGAAAGTAGTGTAATTTATGTAAATTTTGTAACGATTCCACTTGTTGATATTAGTGGAACCAGAAAAAAATATAAATAATGGGAAGTTGTGTAAGTATTCTCGGATAATATTTCAAAGGTTTTATTCCGCAGGACCAGCAGCAGGAAATGTCAAATAATACATTTATATATACTATCTAACGGCTTGAATTTCCGTGTAAATCGACAGTATTGATAACATCACTGAACATTAACTACACACGAATTACATCCCAATAAACCTTGATTCGATTTTACTGACAAACAAAGATTAGTTGAAAATACTGGGTATATGAAGATTAATGTTTAAAACCACTGCTTAATCCAAGTTGGTGTTATGCAGTGTTTCGACACAAGTTCGTTATGTAAATCGAGTTCGAATGAGTTTTTCGATATCGAAATATTTGAATTTGGAACGCCATCGAAGGCCAAAGGATTGTGCGATAATACCGAATAGTGTTGACTATTAACATAAAATAAATTTTGCAGCACCATTATAGTTTGAAACGTAAATTATTTCAGGGTTTTATCGTGTTTTATGTTATGCCATATATATGATTAATATCCATTCTGTACAGCGATATAATAAGATAAGCTGTATATAGTTTTAATACTGTGCACGACCTGTGACATTGCGCTCACCTGATGGTAAGCGGTACACGCTGACCAAGAATAGGCGCAAAGTAAGTCTCCAAAATTATATGTACATATGGGACTATCCCTACGGTATGTGGACGCATATTTTGGCCTGTGCGTGTGGTTCGGTTGCGGAATAGAGAAGGAATAAGGTTGTGCAGCTTTACAGAGCACTCACCGTAGTATAGCTTGTAGAAAACGCTCAGGGAGGCCACATCTCGACGAAGCTGCAGTGATTCGAGAGTTTTAGACACTGTAGTATCGTCCACTATCTGAATAGCACCATCCCAGAGGTGAGAACAGTATTCCACGCATGCCCTTATTTACCGTTTTACCTTGTTCATTGTCCTAGTTCAGCATTGGACACAATTTTGGTGAAGCTCTCAATGTAGTCTCGGTGGTTGAGTTCTAAGCGTATTTCAACCCCAAGTTTGTAAAATATAGGTTATGGTTTCAACACTGTGTTCTGAGGAATAGGAAAAGGAGAGTATGAAGAATTCTTAGCTGTCAGCGCGCTTGGACTGGGTCTTATTGGCATTAAACTGGACTAGGTTTTGGGCACACCACACATAAATTTTGCGAATGGTGTGTCTAGTTCCGCCGTTAGGAAACGACGCATCTCTTCTACTTGGTGGCTTAGCCCGTATATTCAGGTACCGCCGTGTGCCTGCATTTTTTTCTAAAAGCGCAAACTTTTTTTTTTTAAGCTTTTTAATTCTTAAAACTACCTCCGTGGTCTAACGGTTAAGTCCGTGGATTTACACTCGATAGTACCGGGTTCGATTCCTGGTCGGGACACAAAAATATTTATTAATACAAATAAATACATTTATTTAATATCTTATTTATTTGTGATATTTCTCGAGTTTGGTACGCTGGAGACATCGACGAGCTTGCCAACTGTCATAATTGGCCTATAGTAAAGTTGGCTAAATGTGAATCCGCTTATTTATAAGCGTGGTTTCTGACTACCCCGAAAGGGAAACGGTCGTGATGTTACTTTATTTTTTTTACTTTTAATACTTAATTAAAAGTTGTTTTTTTTTGGATTTTATATAAAAACATTTTTTTTTATAACTCAATCGTTAAATTGTAGGAATAACAGTTTTCCCTACTTACTATTAGTTATTTTATCGTTAGTAATGTGCGAGCTTACATCAAAATTATTATACCGATATCAACTCTAATAGCGGTAGACATTGAAAATGTCTGTTTGTTGAACCCTATTTAAATAACGTTTACGCTTAAAGAAACAGAATTTGGATACAACAAAAAAAATGCTAATGACACCTACAATACTATAATACCTACCTAATATTGACACTACAATACCTAATATTTTTGGTTGTAGAAAAGTTTGTGTGTACAATAAAAAAAACCGTTTATTTGATGGCACATCACTACGTACGCACGTAACTCGATCTAGTGGGGTACTTTGAAACATATTAACTTCTCGCATTTCTCAATTTCTTTTGCCAAAAAATCTTGTTACGCGAGATATGAGTATGAAAGGTAAAAATAAGCTATTCGCGGCATGTTGACGGAGAAAATTCCATGTAAAATTTTAATTGAAACTCGGAGAGCACGTTAAGCCGTCGGTCCCAGTTCCACTATTACCAACTTGTGGATTAGCTAATAAATTATTATAAAAAATTGACATAAGATCCTCGCCAACCCGTCTGGCCAGCCTGGCGAGTGTAGACCGAATTCTCCAGATATATAATCTGGAATAGTCATCTCCAAAAGTGGAGGTCTAGAACTTTGTGATCTAGGGACTGTGGTGAATGAATGAAAAATATAATAAGATAACAAACAAATTATAGCTGTATCACCTGAACACATGAAGTCGAACAAATATTGTATTATTGTGATCTCACAGAATAAATGATCAGGAACGGATTTAAGAGAGAGGCGGGGAAAGAAGCTCACAAAAAATGACTTTTGGGTGATCAGTTCAATTGTTTCTAGTCATTGCGGCAATAATATTTTCATGTATTCTTTTCAATTCATCACTACTTACAGATATACTAGACAACGCATCAGCAGCTGCATTGTTGTTAGACACATGGGACGCGAGGTCCTGAAGAACTACAGCATTGTTGCTTCCACTCCCGGCCGCAGTCTGCACGATGATGACTTCTTCATTAGAGTAGGTTTTACTCATTTTGGTGTTTGTGAAGACGGATGCATGTTAATCTCGCAGGGCAGGAAACTGCCAGCAGCAAAAAATATATTTATCACCAGCGAGTCCATAACAAAAAACAAAAAGAACACGCGACGCGTAATGTTGGGCGTAATGAAACATCAGATTGCAACTAAGACATCTTTATTAGGCAAAGCATGACTTAATACTAATTTAAATTAGGAGTGAGTCTAATACTTGTATATGTATATTATGAAACATGTATATCGTAATTACTACATATTTATGCCGTTTGCTGTAGAAACTCTGGGCCCATGGAGTCCAAGTGCAAAAAAATAATTAAAACACATAACACCGCGTCTTGTCGTCTCCTCCGGTGACAAGAGGGCTGGCTCTTTCTTCACCCAAAGAATCTGTATTGCAATTCAACGGGAAAATGCAGCCAGCGTTCTTGACACCATTCCACGCGGACGGGACTTATATACCTATCCTTAGTGTTAATATTAATTTTATTTTATATTTGGTAAATATTTTTTTCGAATGTTTCGTTTATTACTAAATTGGACCAGATGGCGGCTACAGAGCGCCTTGATTGAAACAGTGATTTAGCTGTGAAAATCTATTCATTTATCTAAACTTTTTTGCCTACGGAAAATTAGATCTATTAATTTATTCGTGGGAAAATTGATCTGTCAACATTGTTCCCGCGCTTTAAAAGAGGCGTCAAAAATTTTTCTAGCTACCGTCCCTGTCGCCGGCGCTGGACTACTAACTCGTTTTATGACTATTTTGTAGAACTAGAACTAGAAATGTGATAAATAATTTGCTTTGTAAAACGAACCACCTTAAGTTGGGCCAAACGTGCGACAGGCGTATCCCAAACTATCGAAAACTATTAATCAAAACTAAACAAAACTGCTGAACTAACTTTAAAATTTAGCTTTGTTCGGTGAAATACGTGGGATATATGTATTAAGATTATATAGGAAATACAAATTTTATAGCAATCAATTTCATACCGTGCGAGCGGATAATCGTGTGTCCCCACAAAGTAAGGAGGTTTGCAACATGTGACATCGCGCCCACCCGATAACAAGCCGTATGCAAGGTCCAAGAATGGGAGCTACGTATTATTGTGCCTTCTTTTACCAAATTTTGTATTATTCTGCTAAAACCTTGGAAGCTCGGTCAAAAAATGTACAGATGGCAGACCTGCTTAGGCCTAATTTTGTCAGTAAGTAGAGCAAATAGTGTATTGAAATGCCTTTTAAACCAAGAACGATGTATAAAGATAGGCCCTAACTAAACGTGCCCACGAAACTAATCGTACTGCTCCTCCAGTGTTGGTACTTGGCAAAGGCATTGCGTTTTGTATTTAATCATCATTATCAGCGTGTATCTCTCCACTGCTTCCCCAAAGCTTGCCACTTAACGTAATCTCTTGCCACCCTCGCCCAACCGTCACCAGCGATCTTGCTTCTTCCCGTACGTGGTCTCCACTCTAGAACCTTGATAATTTTAAAAACAATGTCAATAACTTTCGTTCTCTGACGAATATTAACGTTTCGAATTCTATCCATCAAAGAAATATCAAGCATAGTTGTATTAAATAGGCTTATCTAAACATCGATATTGCAAACAGAACAATGTTAAACTAGACGTGTTGCATAAGTTTTTTGGCTTCCATTATTTATTTACGAGAAAGGTCTGCTATTTGTAATGTAGAGGTACCTATACAGATCCCTAACGACTCAAATGCTTTTACAAAAAGCTAGACTGTGGCGACCATGCCCAATATATTTTGTGGATAAAATTATTGGCTGAAGTTCTGTAGACCTAACACGATCAAACTCCGTCAGGTGCGATGTATTGACAAAAAGTCAATTGAAGTTAGGCTGCTACACTTGCGTCTGAACGAAATTGCAAACTAAAGGAAATATAATAATATATATTATTTATATAATGGCAGAGCAATTAATTATTTAAATTTTTTTTTTTCCAAAATACATATATATCGACTGGAACTTCTAAAAATGGTCGTTACGAGGTAACCAACGCAAATAGCTCAGTTTCAACGTCAAAGTCAAGTTCAAATATCTTTATTCACAGGCATTTGTGTGGGTCTTTAACTAAATCATTTTGAATGATTCTCTTCTGCTAGTGGAAGACTAAGCTGTTAGCAGAACACTAGCAGCTTAGTTAATACTATGCCAGTTCATAAAAAAAACTTTATCACACACGGCTATTTTTGAAGGTGTGACCTTACATACATACATTCATATCTTCACGCCAATTCCCTTGCGGGGTAGGTAAAGACTATCGAGCGCCACTTGTCACGGTCAATACATACCTCTTTCGCTTGTTCGACATTCATCAACCTCTTCATACATGCCCCTTTGTTTTATTTATTTGTGGTCACCCTGAGTCCGTCTTTTTTCTTTCGTTTTGTAAGGAAAGTTTATTTCTATTTCCTCTAAGCGATAAGGCCTTCCAGACAAGTTTAACATGTGGGCGGACTTCTTATACAATAATACGTGACTTTGAATATTTTTATTGCCTTCAAGGCCACACAAACAAGTGACGATATTCATATTTTAAAATGTAGACGGATTATTGAAATGAAAATGCTCGACATGGTGGAAACGATTATGCGTATAATGTATGTTACTTGTTTATGACAAATGATCTAATTAGCTCTAATGTCTAGATTAACTAAAAAATCACGTTAAAAGGCAATTTGGCAAGGCTTTATTATAGCCTTTAGAATACAGCGTCCTGGACCACTGCTGGAGATGGGCCTTCCAGAACATATGTCTGGAGAATTCGGCCTACACTCGCCACGCTGGCCAAACGGGTTGGCGAGGGTCTGATGTCAATTTATTAAGTTAAGTTGGTATTAGTAAAACCGGGGCCGACGGCTGAACGTGCTGTCTGAGGCACGGCAACGGTGGTGTTGTAAATCTAATCTATTTATTATAATATAAATGATTAATTATTTTTAATAAAGTAAATCGGAAAATAAATCTTTTAGACCACATGGTAACAGATGGTAACGTAACGTATAGCCTTTGTCTGTTCCCGGATACCAAAGAACATATCAAATTTTATGGAAGTTGGTCAAGTAGTATCTAGTTACGTTGGCGAATCTATTTCAATACGAGTGTCTATGATAATCTTGCAGAGAGGTATGGCTGTGGGGTCACATGTCGTTGTAATATATAGCCTATGTTCCTCCCTAGCTCCCAAGAAACATTTCCGAAAAATATCAATAAAACCTGTCCAGTAATATATATAGACGTGAAAGCCAGACATACATACATATTTATATACACACAGACAAAGCTTTTTTCGCTTTTATAATATTAGTATAGATTGCACAGTAAAAGGCCCCCTTTAACCCTACACTTTGGACTTAAGCCCGAAAGCATATCAGAATATCTCGTATTTTTTTCCTAATTGTATTCACAGTTATACTCGTATACTCATTTTGACGAAACTAACTAGGTATATAATGCGAAAGTTGTGGCTGAGAGAGGCCTTGGCAGACACCGAGACTCACATATCACGATCAAATAAATAAAACACTGGCTGAATGTGCATTAAAAAGCTACGAAGGCATGTATGAAGAGGTTAATGAATGTCGACGATGCAAAAGGGGTAAGTCGCGTTCGTGTCAAAGAGCGCTCAATTATCTCTGAGTAGTGAGTCTGTAGTCAAGGGATCTGACGTGAAGTATAGTAACAATAACATTAGTCTTAAGATCATCAATAAGAGAATCGAAACTACTATTTATTTATTTTTTATCATTGAACACAGCACAAGTAGCATACAAATATCACGAAATGGATGATGTCATTCGTATGGATGATGAGCTTTTATTTCTTTAAAACCTGCTACAAAAGACTAACTGAAATGAAAAGACTTGCATGAGGTAATAATAATAGAGTCGGAGCCCCGGGTGTCTCGGAGGGAACATATTTTTCATTTAACTGGAAGCGTCGTCTTATTTTATGACTTCCTAGCCTTCACACTTTATTCCTGCAAATCCTGCCTTAGTTAGCGACCATAGATCACCAACTTAACAGAACATACTGTAAGATATTCAAGAAAGAAAAGAAGAAAAATATATTTTTGACAAAAAAAACTAATTTACAAGGAAACGCCGGCACTGCTAAACATGTAGTGATCTCGTAACTACATTTACAATTATTGACACTTTAAGAGTTACCGCTTATTATCTCCTCACAATGTATGTTTATGTATGTATTAGTATATTGATAATTATAACAGTATAGTATGTAAGTGTATGATTAAGCTGTTAATTCTCTTCCTAACTTTTTAATATTTCGTTCATTGCACCTAAAATAGTTTAAATTTGTCCCCAAGGTTTGGCTGTCAGAAAATGTCTAGGGGATTTAAATCCGCCTTTGTACTTAGTGCAATAAAGTATAAAAGAAATAAAATCAAGAAAAAAAAACTTCAAAATAACTACTCTCTGAAGTTCTCAGCAATTTTTTTTTAGCCAGTTTATATTAGATCTTTGTAAATGTTACCAGCCCACTTACATGATTTTTAAACGTCATTTTACCACTTTATTTATATTATTTAAATAATACGGGATTTATCCAATTATAGATACTCGTACCACATTATTTACTTTAAAATCATCCAAAACCCCACTTTTTCTTGCATCGTATTTATTAATTTTATAAATATTATAATCATTTAAAATTAAAACCTAATATATTTTTTTCTCTAGACAACACTACATTGAGGATAATGTAGTGTCAATAATTGGGTCATCATCATTATTATCATCTCTCCACTGCTGGATATAGGCCTCCCCCAAGGCTCGCCACTGCACGCGGTCTTTTGCAACCTCCATCCAACCCCCACCAGCGACCCTCCTTAGGTCATCCGTACATCTGGCGGGGGGTCGTCCCACTCTGCGTCGTCCCGTACGTGGTCTCCACTCCAGAACCCGTTTGCCCCATCCGACGTTTTCCGACGAATTTCAACGTTTCGAATTCTATCCATCAGAGAAATACCAAGCATAGCTCTCTCCATAGCTCGCTGAGCGACCTTGAATTTGTGAACCAGACCCACTGTCAGTGTCCACGTCTCTGCTCCGTACGACATTACCCTTATCTTACCCTATTTATAAGGCGGCTAAAAAAAAATACTGGCTCATTTAACGTAAATAACATGTAAGAAGATTCTTACATCTGTGGCACGATGAAGATGTGGAATGCTCTCCCAATCCGAGCTTTTTTTCTTTTTTATACTAAGCACGACATGTGATATCGCGTTTACTTGATGGCGCTTCTTGTTAATCCGGTATAGTGATGGGTCGTTACGCTTAATGACACGATATTGATTAATCAGTTAATGTCTGGTGGGAACGCTTTCTTAGTATTTTAAAAATAAAATAAAAACATTTCTATGGTCGTATCTGATTATAAACTCTTTGTCGGAAACATAAAGTTTTTACACCGAGAAGAGAATAAAGCAAGCCGAGTTGCAGCCATACTGTAGGGCTGGATAAGTCTTTAGAGATACACTACTTTTCAGGAGAAAACCTCATAGGATGACGGCGTTTGTCCACCGCGAACGAGATTATACATTACATTAGTACACATTAATTTTAATTTATTTTAGTTTTTGTGCAATAAAGCATTTTTATTTGTATTATTATTTCGAGCCGAGTACAAAAATCCAAAAAATATACAAAAACGTTTATTTGTTCACAAAAATTGTTTACATAATTCTTTTGGAGGAACTCTGATCCCCAGACTAGAATTCTCTGAGTTAAGCTGAGGATCAGTACATAATGACGTGACGGCGATTGTGTGTCCACCGCTACGATCTCGGTGGTTCAGTTTAGATTAAACAGAGACCGGACGAAGATTTTATTTATGTTTATTTAAAAAAAAAAAAACTTGTTGCACAAAGTATAGTAAAGAGATATAAGTATAGAGGTGGTAGGCAGACTGATGGTGGTAATTTAACCAGCCTGCCGGGGCGGGGAAGTATCCACCGTTCGTGCCGATAAACCAAGTAAAGTGTATCCACACATTTCGGGATCAGGCTCGAAATATAGTGTTAGGGACTGATGTTCATGGACCTCGCGCGTCACTTAACATCAGGAGGGCGCAAAGTCACATGTCGTGCTAGTATAAAAAAATTACAAAGACGGACTTAATTCCCGTAGACATTTTTTGACAGCCAAACCTTGGGAACAAATTAGAACAATTATAGGTGCGATGAAATAAATATTAATAGTAGGTTAAATTTAACAAAATAATTATAAATACTTACATAATATACTTTTATATTTATTGTAATATTAAAATCCTAATACATATTGTCACGTTTGGCGTGACAATGAAATAAAACAAGAGAATTTAAGCAAAGGAAGTTAATATATTATGGAAAATGAAGTTAACAAAGCAAGAGATTCTACTATTCTTGCAGTCTGTTTTTTGTAAAGTCACGAATGTCAAAATATACTTTGACAGGTGGCGTCCTAAATAAACGCAAGGCAAAGGATGTCGATTGCAGCAAACAATATTTATTCCATGGCTAGGAGTTCTTCGCGCCATTTTGCGTAGACATGTCATGTGCAAGTTTTTGTTTTGTAAATTAATTTACTGTGGATATTATTGGTCAAAAGTGGTGTTGTTTGGTTTAATAATGTGCTACAATGTGAATAATTATGGAAAACGATAAATTGGACTTTAAATATGGGGCACAAGTTGCAGTTTGTTTTTTGCGGTTTTCCCGCGCTGTCAACTCCCATATTTTACCCGACGTGTTTGAGCTATGGTGCCGCGAGTGACTCCAAGAAAAGCATCAAATTCTACAGCATCTGGAATTTGATGATTAACTCATAAAAAAGAAAGATATATTACGTCAGACTTGGCTGTATGGGCTAGACCCTTTGCCTTGCCTATCATCTTATTCATCAATCATCGGGAGAAGAAACAAAAAAAAAATTAATATTCCATGGCTGCATCTGATACAATCGTTACATTACACAAAATTATACATATAAATACACTTATTAACATTGTTGGGAACTATTTATTTAACTATATCAGTGAAAAGTACTAGTATACCTACCCTCAGAATAATGACAAGATATACTGTATTTAATACAATTATTACCAGCCAATACAATTTAGTTCCATTTGTAAAAATAACATCTGAGTTTGCTAAGTCAGTTTCTAGATAAACGAGAGTCGCCCCAGGGGGAATGGCGGCCGACTTTTAAAATAAAGCATTTTAACTGCAAAGGAACACGTAATTAGGTCAAATAAAGGCTTCTACATGTATTTATTTATTTATACAAATGGTTCAAAAAAGTAAAAAACCGCCGTCAGAGCTATTTATAAAGGTCGCTAAACTTATCTTGGCCAAAACCAGCAAAAAATTGAGTTTGGAAGCCTTTTTTCTATGTATGTCATAGTCACTGCTTAGTTTAGCTAGTTAAGCTATCCTAAAATACAAAAAGGTCGCGCTTCGAACTACATCATAAACCAATAAGAAATACACTACTTACGTACATTTGTCATATATTTACAGGAACAATTTTAAGACTCAGTTTTACGCCCTGGAAGTTGATACTAAAAAAAAGGGGATTAAACACGTCTGCAGTCAATACATTTATGAAAGGGCTTCCAAGACGGCTTTAACGGAATATATATTATTTTTTTGATTGGAGAGAGGAGCAGAATAGATGATGATGAGCGTCTTATTGCGCAATAAAAGAGACCTCATTTGTACCATTAGACCCGGCACCCGTTCAGTGAATCCATGGAATGCTTAGAAATGACTTCTGGGTTATTTTTGTACTAAGTGTGCTTAATACTGTACAACAATAATAATATATAATAATAGTAGTTTCGATACTTTTATTGATAAGAATATTTTTTTACTTTTATGGATAAGAATATTTTTTTACTTTTATGGATAAGATTTTTTAAAAATATTTTTTACTATATACGAGTATATACTGTGCAATTAAATTATTTGTTTAATAAAATAGATAGTTTTTGTATCAATCAAGTACTAGAGCTGTCATGATGACATTTTCTTTTTAACTTAAATTGAAATATTGTTAGAAAAAATATCTAAAAATACATAAAACTGTGAGTACAATTTAACCAAAATCCCCATAGGCACTAATATATATATTACATACCCGTGAGGACGAGAGTACGTTAGGCCGTCCGTGTCGGTTCTAGATCCAATATTACCAGCTCCAATATGTCCTGAAAGGCTCTCAATAGTGGTTTTTATTATAATCAAAATATTTAAATACTTAACCTACAAGTATTTATAAAAGCGAACTTAAAGCCATTTCGGCTTTTTCTACCAGCTAACCTTTGGGAGACAGTATAATATGTGCAATTTTAACCTTATTTTAAATTTTAATAAACTACATAAATAGTATCTGTACATAGACTACTCAAATACTTATTAACATATAGAATATATATTCATATATGAAGATAACTATAATATAAAATAAAGAAAGGAAAAAAAATCAAATTTAAAATATGTTGATTTGCTTGTTTAAAAATAAAATATTTAGAGTTTTTTAAAGTTGTGAATTGAAGGAGCTTGTCTGATGGTCAGTGGAAGCTTATTCCTTGATACTGTAAATTAATGAGAATATCTGTTCAAATATTCCTCGCCAAGCCGTCTGGCCAGCGTGGCGAGTGTAGGCCAAATTCTCCAGATATATGTTCTGGAAGGCCCATCTCTAGCAATGGAGGTCTAGGACGCTGTGTCCTAGGGGCTATAATGATGAATGATCTGCTGGAAGTAGGATGGGATTTTGAGTTGGTTGTTATGAGAAGAAAGAGGAGCGCGGTCGGTAAATATTATTGTATAAAGTGAAAAAGATGAGCTGACCTGCGAAAGCGGATTTTGAGCCAATTTAACTGTATACGAAAATTTAAGATATGTTCATACTTACGCAAGCCAAAGACAAATCGAAAGCATTAGTTTACAAGACGGTTAAAGGTGAGATGACTGAAGCTGCTATAGGTACATGATTAAGAAAACGAGCTATAGGTACATGATTAAGAAAACGAGCTATAGATACATGATTAAGAAAACGAGCTATAGGTACATGATTAAAACAGTATACCTAGCACGTGTGCTGTAGGTGCAATAAAATAGGAGTAACCCACTTCAAGCGTTTTAATAATATAAATGTAGGGGAGCTATTCTTCATTGTGGCGAGTAAATTATGAGGTCCCTTGGAATTGTGGGCCTGATTAACTATACGCCATTCGTTATGGCCAACCAACTATTTATGTAGGAAAGGAATCTTACATTTTTGGATACCTGATTTTATTGAAACTATAATTTTAACGTCAATTTGCATTTGCGTTTTGTAACAAAAATAATAAAACGCGCAATGCTTATAGTCAGTGAGTATAGTTTGTTTACTTCTTAGGAGTGGGGAAACACAATGGCTGAGAGAGCATTCCACATCTTCAGCTTGCGACGGTAAGACTTTAAATTTATGGAACCACCATGCGGGTGATGGGTCCATCGTGTGTGGCGAAGAGATAAGAAAAATAATGTCGACGAGCTTGCCACTTGTCATGATAGACCTATAGTAAAGTAATGTGAATCCGCTTCTGTAAAAAAAGAGAGAGCGTGTATTCTGACCACCCCTGAAAAAATACGGTCATAATGATACGTGTATAATAATAAAATGTTAAACGTGCGTTACATATCCTTTTCCAGTTTTGGCTGTTAGTGTTAAAAATACTACTGTCTCATACCTAATATACCTACATATATAAAACATAGATAAAAACATTATTACATAAAAAACTCTTCACTAGTTTCAAAAAATGGCTTAGTCAGAGGGATTACACGGAAACTGAAAACCTTCTAGCTGTCGTTAGGTAGTCTGGCCTCTTCACGGACCCACGCTGATATAGACACACATACACACACAACTACATATACACTCATACCTACATACCCACGAGAACAATTTTAGTGCGTATTTGTTTGTGCTGTTGTTTAATAATAAAATAAATTGTATTTGCTGTAGACCGACAAAACAAAATGGTATGCTACGACCTGCGGCACGGTTGCTACCAGTGCAGGTCATTGAGCATATAAAAATGTAATAGATGTAAGTTAATTGGGTCAATAAACTATTTTTATTTATGTGGTAGACATATTTTGACTGCGTCACTCGATCAAAATTATTCGCTTCGCATACATATTAGTTTTATAGTATTTTTGTCTTTTAATAGGTTTATTGTTCTTTTGATAGCTAAACGTATTTTATTTACAATAGCCACGTTCTGCTACCACTTTACACGAGTAGGTATTTATGGCCAAAAATATTTTTAAAGTGCCATAACTCACGCCGGCATATTAACGTCAAAAAAAATCTCTCCTAAAGAATAAATATATTTTTAAACCAGTTTTTATCGTCCCGGTCGTAAGTAGATTATTTCCGGGATTACGTCGCGCCTTTCCCGGGATTAGCGAAGAAGCCCGGAATGTGGATAAAGTTAGTCTTAACTTTAATCGCGTCCTTATTTACTGACACAATTAGAATAAATTAACGAGATATTTGTAAGGTACTTTTTTTCCAACTTAAATTTATTACCTTAATTTAGTTTTTCGGCCTATAGGACGCAATAAATAAATGTGGTAAAAGATCTATTTTATTATTTTGTTTGATAATCCATATATTTATTCGAAGAAACAAAATAAATTACTATTAATAATTAACCACTTAATAATTAAACATATAGGTAACTATAAATAAAAAATAAAAAAGAACTTGCTCCATATCAATGGCAATGATCATAGTGTCAAGGATACTGGCAGCATTGTCCGTAGAATGATTTTTATATTAACAATCTTAATAAGTAAAACTAAGTCAGGTTTGTTAAAGCGCTAACTCTAGAACTGCTGGACCGATTATCAAGGTTTTTGATTTGTTGTATTTGTCTCGAATAGCGGAATTTTTTTTTTTTTTTTTTTTTTTTTTTTTTTTTATTAATTTGGTTTTATTCGAAGAAAATAAGGTACAATGATTTAAAAAAATAATAACATATTAATTAAACTAAAAACTTACATCTTAAAACATAAATTACTATTAATAAAAATAAACCTAATTAATAAATAAAAATATAACTAAAAACTAAAATGAAGAAAAAACTAAATAAAAAATATTATAAATAATACATTTGCTCCAAATCGCTGCCAATGGGCAAGGTGCCAAGGATACTGGCAGCATTGCCACGTTGAATGGCAATACTGATCCTTTGGCCCAAATATTGCCCAGCCCTTTTGTCACCCGAGGTGTTGACGAGCTGTTTTGACAACGCCTTGAAAATTTCGTGTGCACTTGGTCCCCACGGCCCGAGAGTTTCAACTCCAAACGGCGCAAAAACACATCTCCCAATAAGCTGAGTGTATTTCCGCCGCTTGAGGTTCTCTGCTTTTAATGCAGCAGCGCCTGGGTCCTTAGAAGTCAAGGACAAGTGGGAAGGCGCCAGGGTGTCCACACAGGTGGCATCCCACACTAAAGGCAAACCTATCCTCCATGGAACCAACGTCATTCCGTCGGGCCGCTTGCCATCGTCGCGGGCCATGCCACTGGGTTCTAATATTGCTGGCGAACCCACAGACACAAGGGCCCGACGAATGACGTCATTGAGACAGGCGTGCCTTGGGATGCGACCTGTGCTCTTGCTGCAGGAAAGGCCGTGGTGGCCGAGTGCCCCGACGAGCGGAATAATTATTAATAACATTGGAAACTTGACGAAAAAATTAAAGAAAAAACATTTACCCATACAAAATAATCGTGGTTTTCGTACCTGTCAAACAATGTTGGTTGTCAAATATTTATGCGTTTGGAAATTTATATTTAGATCCTTTAATATACAACAAATGACAAATAACCAAACGACGACGTAATTAAAAAAAAAAAAAAACTCCAAATCTAGCAGGAAATAAAACCCGAATATTTAGACAATAGGGTTCCATTCCTGCAGTTTCCTTAAGTTCGACATTTGATATTACTTTCCAAAATTTGACCCTTATAAGCGACACTATCAGCTGATGATACAGGTGATTTTATTTGATCAAAAATAAAAAAAATAGTTTAACCATATTTCGATAGGCAACCCATTACCATTGCTTTCGTTAGCTTATTTTAATATATAGTGGATTTTTAATATATAAAGATTGGAATTTTAATATATAAAGCGGATAACAGATCGGTGAAGGTCGCTCTTCTATGTATCTTAGACTATAACGACCTGCCGAATTGTTAAACTTTGAGGTCTACTGACCTAATACCCATTGAGCCCAATGATGTTACTGGTTTGGAAAAAGTAGTGTTTTTTTATTTCCCTCTATCTCGAAAATGCCGCTGTGCAAAAACTTATCACCAAATCGACTCAGGACCTTATTTACCACACGCCATAAAGTTAGGGTTCATGGATTTCCTGACGCGTCATATAGTAGACTACAAAAGCTAACATTCAATTTGAAGTCGAAACAAACGTAGAGCATAACATTTGCTCTAAAAATTGGTTCTATAAATTTTGGCTGTAAAGTACATTTGGCAATAGTAGGCACAATTAATCTGGACCAAAAGTGCCCCGTGGGCTGTCGCAGCTGGCAATGCGCCCGCCGAGTCGCACAGCTCGCACGAAGGGTCATCTCGACTCGCACTAAAACATCTCGCCTTTTTCGTGCGACGAAAAATATTATTGTACAGTAGATACGTCGATGAGATTTCGCCGTTACTAAGATCGATCAGCATTATTTACAAACTATCGTTAATGTTTTTCCAGTTTTACATGTTTTACAGGTGGCCAAAATGTTGTATGAAAATAAAGAGGATTAAATATGTTTTGTAAATATTGTTTAAACTGAATAATTAGAACCTTTATTTAGTTGTATGTGCTGGATTTATATTAGTTTAGTTTAGTAATGGACATGTATATATTTTTGTAACCCTCCTAACGCATTGGCCTAGGCTGTAATGATAGGCGTATGTGATTTTTAAAATAAACAAATAACCCCAACTATATCTGTGTGATGGATGACTGTTTTTTCTTCAGGATGAATCCTCGCTCAGCAACTCAATATTTTTTTTTGACGATGAGTCAGAATTATGAAGGATGTTTAGAATTGAATATTATGTATAGGTGCAATTATACGTTTAAAAATAATTAATCTGATAGCAAGTTGGTTAGTTAGACTGCTTTGCAGGTTAGTTACTAGTCGGTAGAATCAAGGTTTGAAGTAAAGTGAAGAAAAAATAATATTACACAATAAATATCTAAAGTAACATAAAGTACATAGGCGAGCTTAATAAATAAATTACCTTAAAGGTATTCCCTAACAGCTTTGGAAGAACGACAAAAAAATAGGATACAGAGTTAAAGGTTTACGTAAACAAAATTATTTTGTCTTGAACATCGACTAACTGAGAACTACTAAAATTTCTGTATCAATGGCCTATGATCGTAATGATGTCATTGCTGATCGCGAAATAAGTAATCCGCATGCTTCGTGCGAGTTGAACAGATTCTAATTAGGTCTAGTCTCGCACGGATTGCGGCTTACTGCCCACTTCTGTACAAGATGCACAAAATTTGTGCGCATGTCTTATGAAACTTTAAAAAGACAAATTTGTTGGATTTCGTCGTTATAACTTATCTACTTCGTCTAAATGGGCACCTATTGCCGGGGTACTAATATAAAAATATACGTCTTAAATTTTAAGGGTAAAGCGATAGTTATGTTTTTATTCGAAGGAACTAAATACAAATAAAAAATAATTAAAAACTATTTAATTTATTAGGTGGTAGGCAGACTGATGGTGGAAATTTGCCCAGTCTGCCGGGGCGGAGAAGTAGCCACCGCTCGTGCCGATAAACCCAGCAAAGTGTATCCGCACGTTTCTGGATCATGCTCGAATTGCCGTTATGCCCAGTCAAGCCGGCATAGTGTTGGGGATTGATGTCAGTCATGAGTGTCTGATTACAGTTGCTAACATTCATGGACCTCGCGCGCCACTTACCATCAGGTGGGCGAAAGTTCACATGCAGTGCTATATATATATATACGAGTATATATATATATATACTCGTATATATATTTGATACAATATTAGGTACCAAGTGTAATAAAAAGAAATGATTATAAATGTGTTGTAAAGTTGTCGATTGGTGTTTATTGTATTTTTTTATATTTACGGCCAGAACCTCCGGCTGTTCCAGCCTCGTAAAATATTTGGCCCGGTTCTTCATCTTCCATTCGTCCACATTTACTTCTGTAATTCATCCGAAGATTAAAGTCTAATAAAAAACTTGAAAATATTAAATATATATATAATAATAAAAGATTAATAACTTTTATGTTTAAAATCTTTTATGTCGATGTCTCCAGCGTAGCAAACTCGGCAAATATCACAAATAAATAAAATATTAATTAAATGTATTTATTTACATTAATAAATGTTTTTGTGTCCCGACCAGGAATCGAACTCGGTACCTCCGAGTCTAAATCCACGGATTTAACCGCTAGACCACAGAGGCAGTTATTCAAAACTATATATGATGTTCAAACTACCATTTTTTTTATTAAGTATATTTTTTTCATTCATTACAACCCCTAGAACACTGCGTCCTAGACCTCCACTGCTGGAGATGGGCCTTCCAGAACATATATCTGGAGAATTTTGTCTACACTCGCCACGCTGACCAGACGGCTTGGCGAGGATATGATGTCAATTTTTAACGACAATTTAATAACGATTTCACAAGTTGGTATTAGTGGAACCGGGACCGATGGCTTAACGTGCTCTCCGAGGCACGGGAACGATGGTGTTGTGAATCTAAGTACTTAAGAAATGTGTATTTCTCATTGGTGCAATTTCACATGCCGGGGTGATTTGAACCGACCTTACAACCTTACAACGCGTTCTTACAACCGAGTCAACACCGCGCATTAAGTATTATTCCTCCTCAATAAATAACAATAAATAAATTAGAAGATTGAATGAACATTTAGTTTAAGATTGTGTAAATTAAAATAATATTTATACGCTTTAAAAGCAGAGCTCAAGATATTATTTATAACAGTTGCATGATTATTTGAAAGAAAACATAAGATTACAAACTACTTACAAATAAAAAACAAAACAAAAAGCTTGCAATGAGCAATGTGGTAATGATACTGGCAACATTGCCGCATTGGATGGCAAGATGGCCCAGCCCTGTTGTCTCCTGAGGTGTTGACGAGCTCTTATGATAACGCTTTGAAAATTTCCTGTGCGTTTGGTTTCTGGCGAGAGTTTCCACATCAAACGGTGCTAAATCACATAATAATAACAATGAGGGTGTATTGTATAGATATTATTATTTTTAATTATGTATATTTTTTAAAATCATTATGAATATCATCGCACCCTCTAAAACACGAGTGTCCTATTTTGTATGTTACCTTTAATGCTATAAGGAATACAAAAAAAGACCCATTATTATTTAATCAAACTATAAATAAATAGACGGATGATATAAAGATGGTCGCTAGTGTGGGTTTGGATGAGAGTGGGAAACGATTCCGTGGTGGTGGAAGTAGGTTAGTTAAGAGTAATCATGATGAGAAGGATAAATGTGAAAAAAATCGAATATCCCGAACGGAAAAGTATATTATCCAAGTGTGTGCAATAAAATTGTTATGGGCGATATTTAATGTTGTGTTTCAAAGATAATTTGGTACTTCTGTTGTAAATACACATTATACGTCCATATCGTAGGAGAAACGATTCAAAAATATAATAAAATTTATCGTGAACAGCCAATCTCATCTCATCGGGAATCAGACCAGTAGTGAGTATAAAACAATAATAACTTTGTATTATTAGTTTGTTAGTAGTATGTGTATATACATATATCTATATTAATATTCTTAGTACCTCACAGCCGGTTTCAACAATAAACTATTTATTATAAATAAATAGATTTATTAATATTTAATTTATTTGTAATATTTCTCTCCTTTGGTACGCTGGAGACATCGATGAGCTTGCCACTTGTCATGATTGGCCTATAGTAAGTAGTCTAAATGTGAATCTGCTTATTTATAAGCGTGGTTTCTGAGCACCCCGAAGGGGAAACGGTCGTGATGATACTTTTGATAATGTCTAACTTTTCCAATGACAAAAAGTATTTATGTAATATTGCCTCTAAGTTATCTATTAATGTACATAATATAAGGCCTACTAAAAGTAATAAACAGATGTTTTGGCTATTACTGTATGTCCTATTAAATGACTTTTTTAAAAATATCCTTTTATCAACTTTCATTATTCATATTTTGCATTAAGTTTATTTACTATATCTTACCATAAGATATAAACGTTGCCGTGAACTCGGGAGGTCGTGGGTTCGATTCCCACCGGGGGCAAGTTGTACATTGTATAATTTGTCTCGGTCTGGGTGTTTATATGTATAATATGTATATATTTACAAAAAAAAAAGTATAATATGTAGTTTATCAACCATCTAGTTTCCGTAACACAAGCCTCGTAGCTTACCACGGAAACTTGATGGCGCTGTGTGACCTGTCTGGATATATTAAAAAAAATAAAATAAAAAAAATATATGTATTGTTGTCAAGGTAGATACTACATTGGATGACATCCAGCGACTTCATTAAATTCCATGCAACTTTCTGTTTCACCATAAGTACTATTGACTGACCCCTGTAGTTCAGGTTCACCTAGTCTAGGGCAGTACTTTATATCTAGTTTTACACATATAATTGTTGCTGTACTGTTATTTGCTAAATTAATAAGTTTTATCCCAGTGTATTGTGTTTATGTTGATACAATGAATGTTTATGTCATTTCAATAGCAGAGTCTTTTTTAAGATCAGATTATAGTAATCAATGAGTTTACTGTACGCCCGGCACCCACACGTCGTTGTAGCAAAGTATAGTATCTTAAAGCCACAAAATTTGACTGTTAGCCTGTTAGTTTTCACCTTTATATATTTTAATCCGTAGCTCTTGTATGTATGTACTCGTAGTATGGACACTGACAGTCAGGACATCTTCTTTTATATGTATAGATAAGGCACCGTTTGATATATCATTGAGTCCCTTTCTTTGAGCACGTTATGAAGTGTTAAGTATAAAATATTTTATGTCCCTCTGTTATGGGGAGTGGAAATGATAAATATATTTACTTGACTCATATTTCAGCATTTCAAGTTTTATGCTTAATATACGAGCTATGTGTAAATCTGGAAGGTGAGCACAGTTGCGTGCGTTACTGGAGCGGCATCGTATCGACAAAATTATGGTTAACCAGCTTTAAAGAAGCTGCTAATCTTCTACTGGCAGCTTTATTATTTTGGTTGTTTACAAAGAGTATTAAAATAGTAAAGTACTTTAAAAATCGTTTATTGAAGCAAAAATAAGTAACGTCTGAAGGTTTAGTAGTTTATCTTATTCAATAACGCAACTAAAGCGATATCAAAAAGGTTGCGTTATACCTACATATGTAGTTTACGTGTTCGCTACGATAACGAACAAAACAGTGCTTGACCTAATGTCATGTAATCTAAAAATAAGAGGCTTTTTAGGTTTTAAAAAGCGGCATTTTATGAAAATTACATTTAGATGAAGTGCGATCGCGAATGAGGTTTTTATTTCATTATTAATGGATCCTAAGAAGGTTGGAGGTCACACAATTCGTCAAAAGCCAACATTATTACACTAAACGTTCTAATTGTAGTCGTAATTCAGGACAATAATCTAACGTTGCGAATTCTGAACTTCTTTGGGACTAAACAGCAACATAAAAAAATATTACCATTATATTATATTATTATCTACCGTAATCCCGCTCTTCTGCAAGATGCGCCGTTGTGTTCTCCGCGGACGGCTGTGCTAAATAAAGAACTAATAATCGTGAAGTGATTGAGTTTGGCGAATATCCTGGCCAGGATAGGTGATAGTGAAGCTGTGAAAAGGTACGTGGCATACTTTCCTTATATAAGTGACCCGTCCTACTCTGTTTCCGATATCGTACCTGTGTGTCCGGATTGCTCGTTACCAGCCGTTTTGCTATTATAAAAAATTCAAATACAGTCCATTTTAGAAGGCCTTTGTTTGCGTTTGGTCCGTGCTTTTGGCATAAACATAGTTAGGATCAGGCGTGAACAATTATTATTATCAATATTTAACAAGAGAATAAAACTTTTTTCAATAATTCATTAATTGAAGTGTGAAAAATTAACTTGATAGGGCAGCCTAATTGTAGGGACAGATGTAAGTGGTCAGTGACTGGGGCAGTGGCTGGGGCAGTTGTTCCTATTTTTGGACCGCAGTAATCCGCGCCAAAACATGCGACATGACGAACACTCTTAATGAGATTTTAATTTGTTTACTTATTTAATTGCGTCTGTGGTCTAGAAGTTAAGACCGTAGAATTAAACGCGGGAGGTAACGTGTTTGATTCCTGGTCGGAACACAATAATTTATTTGTGTGATATTTTCTCAGGTGTTGTACGCTAGTGACATCGACAAGCTTGCCAATTGTCACGATGAGCCTATGAGTAAAGTTGGATAAATGTGTGAACATCCTGCAAGAAATACGGTTGTAAAGATTCTTATTTGATTGTGCGAGGTGAGTTTGTGTGGTCTGGCTCTTTTATTTACATCTTTCGCATTATTTATATATTCGCTTCTTCCCTCTTTTTTCCTTATTATTATTTAGTTCATTATCCTGTAGGAATTGGATCCCCAACCCACATCACGGTCCACAATTTAGTCATGATTATTGATGGAGATTTCCCGGCAGAGATTCTGCTAGTAATCTAATCAAGGACGCACCTACTGCCTACGCGTCTATAAATTGACAGACAAACACCTTTAAAATAGGCAGGGAGATGGCAGTATAAATGAGGCTTCGAATGTTTAAAAAAATATGTATATGAATAACTAAACTTTACAATTACTAAAGTTTTAAGCATCGAGCAATTATTTCTGCCAACGTATTAGCCTCGCTATACTGAGGGGAAATGTTGCCAGTCTCCTTGGGACATTTTTAACTTATAGTTTATGTTTTATTAGGTTCAGTTTATATTTAATTCTTATTCTTTAAGTAGTTTTAATTATATTATTTAATACTTTTTAGAGATTGAGCAGTGGTGGATGTAGTTTGTCAAATATCTTTGTACCAGCATACCTAAAGCTCACACGGAACGCAGAGGTCTAAAATATATTTTTTTAAAAGACCGTCATCTCCTGGTGTAAATCTCGTAGAATAGTCGGAGTGTATTTGCGGCTTTGCTGGCTCCGGTAGATTGGGGTCACTAAGCGACCAAAATTGTTACCTACACACATTTCCGCCAAAATTACTATCTACGTACATTTCCCACTAAAATACAAACTTTACCGTTCATAATTTAACCACATTTAATATATCCTTATTGCAGAAAAAGACACACTATGTTGAATCATACATACATTGTATGTATGTATTATTATTTATTTGAATTTAGTATTATTATATATATATATATATATGTTTTATATTAGTATTAGATTTAGATTTAGTAGAATTTTAATTATCCATTTTCCTGTTTAAATATTTGCACCTACCTCCCACATACCATGTTCGTAATGTCCCTAAGGTTGACCGAGTAAGAATGTCTAGCGGCGTTAGTTTTAAATAAATAAATAAATAAATCATAGCTCCTAGAACGGACCTCCAAAGTCAAAGTCAAAATATTTTTACTCAAGTAAACCTATTACAGGAATTTTATCACGTCATTATTTAAATGATGTACAATAATTCTACTTCTGGTGGAAGAGTAAGCAGCAATGTGCTCCAAAGAGTAGCTGTTAGCAGAAGACTAGTAGTTTATCAGATTCCAGGACCTGTTAATGTTTAATCTGACTAAGGAAGGAATCTGCAAGGAAAACTCAGCTATAGCAGATTTACAAATGAAACAAACACAGAATTACACAACAACAATGAATGAAAATATATATATATATTATAAGTGCCTGAGAACCTCCACTGCTGGAGATTTGCCTTCCAGAACTTATTTCTGCAGAATTTGGTCTTTTATCCCTACCTTGGCCAGACCGGTAGACGAGGAGTGTTGCGGACTCCTTCAGCATGTTTTTATAACCATATTTTGACACATTTTTGATAGATTTATATTAAGCTTTACAAAAACAAATAAAATACAGTACGTAGATTTGTACTTAATAAGACTGGTTCACGCGAAGCTCGCAGTATGGCAATAATGGTATAAAATATAATCATTAAAAGTGGCAGAGGAAACTAGAACGGAGCAATTTATCGCAACATTGCACTTCCTATCGTAGTCTTACAAGATCACTCTACTATAAACCAACCGACACTGTCAAATATGTAAATAATATTATTCGAAACTTTGAATAAATCTACATTATCGTAGTATCCGTCTTCAAGTTATTCTTTCTTTATCCCATTTTTAGTGTTATGTGAAAAAGCCACATATAAATTTCTACCAGTTGCTTCTATATTTTGCTTTTGGACACATTCAAGTGTGGCTTCATTAATTTAAGTAGTCGCGTTACATATACAATGTTATGTACTTAGGTAGGCTAGTAATAATTGTAATTCAATCTTAACCAACAGTACACACAAAGAAAGTGTGTGGTGACAAATAGCGACTTTAAGAGTCACAGCGCTGATTTTTAGCTAATCCCTTAATATACAAGAATAAATGTGTCAAGGCTCTGGTACAGAACTACAATAATAAATAATAATATAATTTATTATATATGTTACACAAATAAATAATAAACAATCATAATAAATGCATTTTCATGAATGACACAATAACGTCATTATAGTATAATATATATCATACATATATACATATACATACAAGTGAATAGAACAAATTACATAAAAAATAATTAACCATAAAATATTGAGTAGGTTCACCATAAGCAATCAAATATTAATACAAAATAATATTTGGTTGGTTATGGTGAACCCTGTCTCGACTTATGCAAGTTGTGACAGGAGACAGTGTCTTTCAGTAATGAACATTTAAAAAAATATGAAAAAGATTACAAATACAGTATGTGAAGTATAGTATGTGATTGTGTTGTCTGTATGTGTGTGTTATATGTGTAGGGAGTGGGTTGGGGAGAGTAAGTAAAAGAACCAGCGATTAATATTTGTAACCGACTGCGTTTATATTATACTCATGTACGAATCAATTTTTAATAAAATATATTTTGTTGTTGATATTTTTAAGCATACATTGGAATATAGTGTACTCATAGTGGGCGGTAAACGGTGCTCTTACCCAACTTACGTATGCATGGTGAAGATTTAGCAAGTAGTTGGAACAAGTTTGTGAATAGCTACTCTGGTCACTGTTTAAAATCAACCAGCGACGTTTTGGCCAACTTTCCGCGTTACCCAACTTCGGACAGACACCTTCCGAGATTGGTTGCGAAACTAACAAAACCTTTTAACACGCTTTTCGGAATTATACAAGAATCTAAAGCAAGCAATTTCCAAATTTATGGAACGTGTTTCAAAGACAAATAAATTATCATGAAAGTAACTTTGACACTTAATTTCATATTGACATATATTTTATTTACCTTGATAATCTTTTAGAACCAAATAAACTAAAAGTTTTTTGTTTTACATAGTCACACTCAAACTTCACTCACACCCACACTGTCACAACTACACATACATTTTAAGCACACACCAATACTAAACACACTGGAGAACAGATTGGTGATTTTTAATTTTTTTTAATCATTGATTATTTTTTCTATTTTTTGTTTTACTAATATCATTTTATTTTTGTTTAAACTTGCTCACTATTTATTATTATTGATTTATTAATTGGCTTTAGTTAGGAATTTTGTTATTGTAAGTAGTTTTAATTTTAAGCGCTGTTGAATCTGTAATTAACTAAACTTAATAAATAATTAACAAAGAAACCAAAATCATTAGGTTTCTTCTATATTCGACCCAATACGATATCCGCACGGTTGAATCTATCACCGTAGAAATTGTTTAAGATGTTAGTTATTTAATAAAGGAAATACTTATATAAAATATATGCGTATTTTATGTAAGTATTTCCTTTTTAGTATGTTTTATATGTAGTTAGTTTATATTGTAGTAATGTATAGAATGTATTGTTGTTTATGTAGTTTTATATATTTTTATTAATTAAATATTTCGAGGAAATTACAAATAACATATTTAAATTACATAAGTATTAATATAAACTAATATGGACTACTTAATAATAAAAAATATAACTAAAAACAAAAAAAAGTTAATTTAAAAATTAAATAAAAAACCCGGCAACGTAATAAAAAAACTAAAAAAAAAACGTTTAAGTTTTTTTTCAGTTTTTTGACGATTACGTTGTCAAAAAGTTTGATAACCGCTTAACAACACCATTGAAATATTTTAATATACTTTTTTCAATAAGGACTTTAAGAGTCGGAAACCATTACAAACCGAGACAGGCTCAAATCTTCCCAACAATGGGTCCCGACTGTTAAACTTGTTATGTAATGAAATATAATAATATAAAAACATTTCGTTCACTCCGTCGCGCAGTCGGGGAAAAATAAAAATAAAGGAAATTGTTTTTAATTAAAAATAAAATATTATATATAAAAAAACTTGCCTCAAATCACAACCAAAGGTCAAAGTGCCAAGGATACTGGTAATAATTGCCATTCAACTGTCCCCACGGCTCGAGTGAAATATAATGTACTATGCCTATAATATTGCCATGATAGTTTTTTTACTGCAAAAAGAGCAGGCTAGAAGCGCCCCAAAGACAATAAATATCAGAAAATGTTAGGAATGCAACAGCTAGTAAAGGAACTAAAACAAAACTACCGCAAGAAACGGTCCAATTTCTATTTCCCTCGTCACGGTGGGACCAAAGAATTGTTTTTTTGTTATATTTTTTCACATTACAGAATAAAAAGGTAAATATATAATTGGCCAAATTAGGAAACATACTTTATTACTGATACTTAGGTGTCAAAGAAAAGGAGGAAAAAACAGAAGAAATATAACCAAAAGCCATCGAAACAAAAAGGGAAAGAGGTATGTCGTGATCGTGACAAGTGGCGCTCAAATATATCTGCCTACCCCGCAAGGGATTTAGCGTGAAGATATGTATGTAAAAAAAAACAAATAAATTTAAGATATCCAATATTAAATGTATATAAATTAAAGAATTTTTGGCTGCCCTACCTACAGAAAAGTGTACCCTAACACTGAGTGATTTTACTCATTCATTACATGCCTCTGTGGTCTAGCGGTTAAGTCTGTGAATTTTAATACGAAGGTATCGGGTTAGCTTCCTGGCCGGGACACAATAATGAATTTGTTGTACTTCTCAAGTTTGGTACCCTAGAGACATCGAAGAGCTTGATACTTATTATAATGAGCCTCTAGTAAAGTTGGCTAAATGTGAATCGGCTTCTTTAAAAGGCGTGTTTCTGGCCACCCCGAAAGGGATACGTTGTTATCATACTTTACGTTTTATTTTTACTTTTTACTGACAAAAAGTTGTCAGAGAGACTAACAATCTTTTTAGCTTTTAAAAATGTTGTAACATAACAAGTTTGTGATTTTTAAATAATAATTTATCAATATAGCCAACTTCTAGCTAGACCATATTTCTAAATAATTTAGCCTACTATTATTAAACAGAACAGTTCGCTCTATGTGAATAATTATATAATACATATATAGCTTGTCACTTCAAATTAATTGTAGTTACAATGATTTAAAAAAATAATCAAATATTAATTAAACTAAAAACTTGCATCTTAAAACATAAATTACTATTAATAAAAATAAACCTAATTAATAAATAAAAATATAACTAAAAACTAAAATGAATTATCACGTGACTCATGAGCAACTTATCATCCTTTCAAAAATAATAGTAATAAAGTTTTAAAGTTTCAGGTTTCGTTGGTCCTGCTACCCTGACGTCCACCCAATTTCAAGCTACACAGAGCTGGTAACCGCTCACTCGCTATCTTACAAATACTTAGGTTCTTCTAATTATGGCTAAATTGGAGCTGGTTTTGGGTTCCAACGTTTAGCTTTGGGTCAGGATAATCAGAGTAAGTCGGTATTTTCGTGAAATTGCAGCCTACAAATAGCCGGTGTAACAAGGGGGTACTTTAAAACAAAATTGACATTGTCCTTTCTTTAATAATGCAGGTCCAAAATAATTATTAATAAAAAACGAAATAACAACGACGAGTTTGCCAATTGTCATGATGGGCTTATAGTAAAGTTGGCGAAATAAATATAAATAAATAAATATAAATAAATATAAATAAATATTTCCAGACAGGTTACACTGCGCCATCTAGTTTCCGTGGTAAGCGTAGCTTGTGTTACGGAAACTAGATGGTTGATAAACTACATATTATACTTTTTTTTTTTGTAAATATATACATATTATACATATAAACACCCAGACCGAGACAAATTATACAATGTACAACTTGCCCCCGGTGGGAATCGAACCCACGACCTCCCGAGTTCACGGCAACGTTTGTTACCACTAGACCACGGAGGCGATTTAGTATTATGTAAATGATTTAGTATTATGTTTCTTGGTGAAATGCGAATCCGCTTCTTTAAAAGCATGGCATCTCACGCTTTCTTTAAAATACTGAACACGACATGTGACATCGCGCCCACCTGATGGTAAGTAGTACGCGAGGTCCAAGAATGGGAACAACTGACACCGGTCACCGCGACCGATATCAGTCTCTTCCACTATGCAGGCCTAACAAGATGCTTTTTCACGCTTCGCTTGAAGGACTCCAGGTTATATGAGTGGGGAAACACACTGGCTGGGAAAGCATTCCACATCTTCAGCGTGCGACAGATGTAAGAGTCTCCAAATTTATGAGTACGCGTAGTGATAATGGGTATGTGGATGCATATTTTGGCCTGTGCGTGTGGTTCGGTTGCGGAATAGAGAAGAATGAGTTCCTCAGAACACTCGCCGTGGTATATTTATTTATTTATTTTTATTTATTTATTTATTTTGCAAGAAAATCTTACAGCTAATACATCAAAATTAAGCAAAATCAAAAAGCTTGTAAAACACGCTCAGAGAGGCAACGTCACGGCGAATCTGCAGTGATTCGAGAGTTTTAGACACTGTGGTGTCGTCCGCATCTGCAGGTCATTGAGAGCATCTGTAAGATACTTAGAGCCATCCCAGAAGTGAACAGTATTCCACGCATGACCTTATCTGTAAAATACATATTACTCCTATCTGCATTCTTCAATAAAAAGTCGGGAGTGGGATAAATAAAATCTGATGGTAAATGGCTGATATAATAATTATATATATAATACAGTTTATTTTATTAATATCTTTTATTTTTATAAAATAATTGTGAATCTGGAATTATTATTTATTAATTATTGAGTAATTTCGTGGTTAGTTTGTTGAAATACTCAAATACATATTCTAAATACCTTCGTTTAGTGTTATACTCTACTTCTCTTTAGTTTAATCAGAACAGGGGCTGGTGAGGGTGATTCTTCCATCCACGTCTCTAAAGGTCGGAGACTGCTGCTCGATGAAGTCTTGGAGCAGGACATTATCAATACCCAACACCTGGACGTTTCTACGATTCTCAGAAATCATCTGTAAGTAGAAGAAGACAGATTTAGGGTGGCAGGTCTATCGAATTTTGGGAAGAGAGGAAAATAATGTCTCGGGCTTGCAACCGATTATTGGCTGGATTAAAATAAGACTTCTCTTTTTATTGAATATTTAAGAAGCTCACCATCCACCACTCTGCTCCTCTCCCTCCCCAATCAAATATTTTTTGATTCCGTTAATGCCGTCTTGGAAGCTCGTCCCATAAATGTATCTCCGGGAGAACTGCTTAGGCCCAAGTTTTTCAGTAAGTGATTCTAAGAATTATTGGAATTCCTTTTTCACCAAGTTCCACTGTATAAAGCGCAATTTATTAATAAAAAATATTTTAGCGACTGTTAGAAACTTTGGATTTGACAAGATTTATTTTCTTCATTCTCAGAATGAATTTGCAAGATCTATAGAGATCTGTAAAAGCTATGTATAAAACGGTTTACGCGTGTTTAAGTAAATGTAATTTCGTGTAGCTTTATGGATCCTAGTTAATCTGGCACGTTCCTTAGTAATGGCAGGTCGAGGTGCAGCTACACGTACGCACGTACCTTCTTTATGGATTTACTGTCCAGTATTGCGCCAAAGACGGTAGTGGTCCGTTGTGAGAACGCTGTCCTTCAATCAAAGGTTGCGGTTCCAACCCCGGCATTTACCAATGAGAAATATACTTTTCCTAAGTAAATTTACGTCATAGATTATAATTACCGTCAGGAAGCCGTCGGTCCTGGTTCCACAAATGACAACTTTTGGAATCGCTTATAATGTGGCCACGTTTTCCCTCTATGTTATAAAGAAGGGGGATATCTTTGTGATTAGTAACAATGATATTAAACCTACTAGTGCATATTTTATTGATATTAGTCACTATTAACCGATTTTAAGCATCTTCAGCATAAAATTAAACAAAAATATATAAACACATACGGTGAATCCATCTCCTCCATTTGCTATAAAGTCCTGTGCCACGACCCTGTAGTATTTGTCGAGTTGTATGGGCTCGAACCGGGGTACTTCGCAGTCGATACACCTCACGGTCACGTTCGTAACGCGGTTGCCTCGAGGGCGAGTACCATCAAACGTTGGCTGAAGACCTAGATACATTTAGATAGTTTTTTATTATAGTAGATAGCGACTCGTCGCATGTCATTTTAGTGTTGACCTTATGTTAAAATCGGACAAGTAATTAGTAAATGAATGAAATATACAGATATTTGGCCGTGTAGTAAGATTATGACGTCATAAAGCCTAGTGCCTGTTATTAAAATTTAGTAATTAAGACGTGAAGGATGGACAAACAGCTTCTTTCTCATTTATTAGTATAGGTAATTCTAATTCTGCTAGTGGAATACCTAGTAGCAAAGTGGTCCAAAGAGTAAGCAAAGAAGAAGACCAGCAGCTTAGCTGGTGACTTGTCAATGTTTTATTTGATTTAGAAAGGAATTTCCTAGGAAACTTAGCTATAAAAGATTTTCTGACCTGCAACTTGCACCATCCTGGCCCCCGGGAATGGTACGTTCATGACAGCATATTCCAGCATCTCCATAATGTGATCTCCCCGAAGGTCGAAAACTTCCACCACGTTCTCGAATGGAGTCGACAGGATTAGGGACGCGAAGGTTATTACTGGAAGGTTACAATTGACGATCAGACAAGAAATAGAGTCATATTTTAATGGTTTTCTTCGTGTGATATAGATCTAGAAGGATTTTTAGGGCGGTTCAGCCCATGTTTAAAACTGTGAAATATCTTGGATTTTTGGTAAAAATAAAACTGCCTTTGTGATCTAGCGGTTAAGTCCGTGGATTTAGACTCGGAGGTACCGGGTTCGATTCCTGGTCAGGACAAAAATATTTATTAATGTAAATAAATATATTTAATTATTATTTAATTTATTTGTGATATTTCTCGAGTTTGGTACGCTGGAGACATCGACGAGCTTGCCACTTGTCATGATTGGCCTATAGTAAAGTTGGCTAGATGTTAATCCGCTTATTTATAAGCGTGGTTTCTGACCACCCCAATAGGGAAACGGTCGTGATGATACTAGAATACTAATGATCCAATATCTACTTTTTTTGGCAAGTTTAATCATACCGTTAAAACTACGCATAATCATACCGTTAAAACTACGCATAATCATACCGTTAAAACTACGCATAATCATACCGTTAAAACTACGCATAATCATACCGTTAAAACTACGCATAATCATACCGTTAAAACTACGCATAATCATACCGTTAAAACTACGCATAATCATACCGTTAAAACTACGCATAATCATACCGTTAAAACTACGCATAATCGAGATTCATAATGTTTTTTTTTTATATATGCTTGTGTCATGAATTTGTTTTTGTAAAGCACATAAATGATCTTCTCTTATTTTTACTGCCTATTTGGTCTAGCGTTTAGCAGGTTCGATTCTTGGTCGAGAGTTCTCACACATAAATATATATTTTTGCATCATTATTGAGTCTGCTAAGCTAGAAACATTCTAGAACACTAACTTTACATTATGATATTAAACTTGGTACTTCTCGTATTTCTTCAAAACACTGAATTTTGGACATTCTCCGTGGTTCAATCTAGTGCGATTTTTTAGACTCAGGCCGGAATATCTAGTGTACTTCATACCTCATTAACGTAATGCTCCGTAAATTTAAAATTTTACATGTATTTGGTAAATGTTAATAGCTTTAGGTTTGAGTACCTCCTGGCGGGATGTCGCTGCGGATACTTCCTTGATTGATGACGCAGAAGTGAGCTCCCATCCAGTGGTCGGGGGCTGCGAGCTCCAGGGTCTGGGGAAATACACTACTTAACATAGACGTAATAAAACAGTAAGAGCTCACCAGAAGGCTGATCCGTGGTTATTGGAGTCCTCGTATTGCTACTTCAAGTGAATTTTCTACAGATAATTCTAGTTTTGGAGTACCTTTGTACTGCTGTGCCCCGACCAGGTGTCCTACTGCTCTAGAGCTATATTCAAAAGTTGCTAACCAACCTCTTATTTTTATTAAAACCCGTTTAACTGCCATACCAATGTCTTTAAAAATAAAACTGAATTGGGCCCAAGTATGACCTACTTAAAATTCCAAAACGCTATTAAAGGAATCGAACAGTATTTGGTTGGGTAGGGAGAGGAGCAGAATGGTGCATAGTGAGCTTCTTGATGTACAATAAAAAAAACTTCCTTCCTTAAACCAGTATAAATAGTCGTTCGCAAACCTGACATATTATTCTTATTCTCCTTTTTCTCCAACACACGATGCACGGTAAATTAAAGGAATTCTAAGATATTTGTCTTCTCTCTTCTGCTAAACTAAGCACAAGCAAAATAAAATGAATATAACTAGTTGTTAGATTCCATTAGTCTGTATAAAAAAAGTGTTCAGCGCAAAAACTGTCAGGTAACTGTAGGGTCTCATGTCATAGATTTGACGCCAAATCCAACCCTAGATTTCGAGTAATATCTCTAACAAATTTTAAGAAAATCGGTCAAGTTGTATATGCGTAAAGTCCCATAAAACAGACAGATGGTCATAAAGTCGTAGGGTCACATTTCGTGCTCAGTTGATGATACCAAGGATATCTCTGCCAAATTTGCCTTATCGGTTTAGGCTTGAAGCTGAAACAAACTTACACACATACACACACACACAGGCTAGACTGCCTCTGTGGTCGAGCGGTTAAGTCCGTGAATAAAGACACAACCGAAAGTTGTGTTGGACCACGAAAGTTGTGTGGGGGCACGAAAGTCGCATAATAGAATTTGTATAATTGAATGGGTCTTGAAATAATACGTCTATGCTTGTCAACACGAAGCCGCTTTTTTAGCTTAAAAATAAAGTAGAGCTCATTTATCATAGAAATCAAAAATGTTGCGCGCTGCTTAGTGGGAAAATATGTACCCAAATAATGAACTCCGTGTTCTATATTACGTGTACATGCATCGTGTGTACAGTTAAAAAAAGGCTCTGTTATTGATCAATATGTAGACCAGGCTATCGGTTTCATTTAGGTATTTGCTTCTGAAAATATAACAATGACTTTAGTTTTAGTTAAAGCTGTCATTTCAGACACATTTTTATAAGCTAGTCAATATAAGTATATATGTGTATATAAGTCCTGGTATCTGCCCTTTGTGCCAGCGAATCTTTTTTCAATTATCATCATCATAACCATCACAGCCCTAGGCCTTCACTATTGTATTTCCTTTCATTATGGCCCTTTCAGAACACATATCTGGTTTTTTCTGGTTCTGGTTAATTTGGTCTACAACATCTTTAATGCAAATTTTAATGACAATTTATTAATAATTCTAAAAGTTGGTACTAGTGGAAACGGGACCGACGGTTTAACGTGATTTTGAAAGGGAAAAAACTTGTATGTAAAATTTGACATCTAAATTAATTTACCTTATGTAGGAAGGCTTCACAAACGAAGCTGCCGAGGTTGCACTCCTGGCAGGTGCAGCTCGCAGACATGTGCACCAGACTGCTCCCGACCTTCACGTTGGCCTGTTCCTCCACTATCGGTAGGTATTGGGCAATCTTCTCCAGGACATCCGGAGCTGAAATATAATGGAATTGAATGCAAACTACAGGCTGTTATTTATTTTAGAGCTTGCGTCAAAATTAGGTAAATTAATGACAGCCCCTAGAACACAGAGTGTTAGACCTTCATTGCTGTGGATCATTTTTCTAAATAATATGTCCTACACTAGCACCAGTCTGGCCAGGTTTGGCGATTTCAATTTTTAACTTTATCAACCCTAATATCGTTAAACGAATTTTTACTAGTTAAACATAAAACTTTATTCGAAGTAATATACAACCAGTATAAAAGAATTACAATATAAAAGCTACCTAAATATTAAAATTAAAAATAAACTAAACTATAAATTAAAAATGTCCTCTAGAGATGTCCCATCCGAGATAGTCCCAAGGAGACTGGCAACATTTCCCCTCTGTATAGCGAGGCTAATACGTTGGCAGAAATAATTGCCAGCCCTTCTGTCTCCAGACCTTTCTGTAGCCGCTTTGACAACTCCTTGGCCAAGCGGCTCGCTGACGGTCCCCATGGGCCCATCGTCTCGACCCCAAACGGCGCAAACTCGTATTTGCGCAATTTGAGGTTCCCCGCAGAAAAAGCCGCTCTCCCCGCGCCTGACGAGGTCGCATGGATGTGAGATGGAGCTAATGTGTTTACACACGTCGCATCCCACACCAGAGATCTGCCAAGTTTCCACGGCCCAACAATCATTCCGTCGGGTATCTTGCCATCGCTCCGCACAATCCCAGATGGTTCTAAGATTGCGGGTACCCCAGCAGTGACAAGAGCCCTTCGGATGATGTTGTTGAGAGCCGCGTGACGAGGAATGCGGCCAGCACTTCTAGCACAAGAAAGCCCGTGGTGTCCGAGATGATAAACTAATTTTAATAGTTTTTCCTGGTGAAGCAAATGCACTACGCGTGATGGACTTCAGATTATAGAAATAGTGAAACACATAGGCTGTGGAGCTTTCACAAGTCTTCAAATTTAGTTCAGGGATAGTCGCTACGACATTCCCCCATACTTTTGCATATGGTTCGGTAATGGATGGATCGTAATAATGATAGCACCTGGATTTACCTTGTTCGATATCATTTCCGAGATACCTTGGCTGACCAGTCCACCTCACTAGTTCTCCCGTGTCATCGAAAAACAACTTAATTTCTCCCAAATATTGCGTGTGCGCCGCCGCTTGAACTATTAAAACCTATAAAACATTATAAATAGAACAGGTTAAGGTAGTTATTGTTTTTTGCAAAATAATTCGATTAAAAATTAAAAATGCTGCCGAAAGTCACTATTCACGCGGACGTACCCGTAGCTAGTACATAATATATTATTACTTATCTGTCTCCGTGGTCTAGCGGTTAAGACCGTGGATTTAGACTCGGAGGTATCGGGTTCGGTTCTTGGTCGGAACACAAAAAAATAAATAAAAAAAATCTTTAAATACAAGTTTAAATAGTAGATTTTCTGGATCCCCTTTAAGTTTAGTTAGACCTGTATTGGGGGACCCACTTAAAGTTAAACATAATAATATTTTACAAGAATGTATTATTTTACTTTTATATGAAGTATATATTTATATAAGTATAATGTATAAAAATGTGTCTTAATTAATATCAATACATAGTATAACGGATAGTTTGAATGTTATAAGGGTTAGCTAGTTTTTTTTTGTTTTTTTTTGTATACCTAAAAAAATATTAATGTAAATATATACATTTAATTAATATTTTATTTTATTGTGATATTTCTCGAGTTTGGTACGCTGGAGACATCGACTAGCTTGCCACTTGTCATGATTGGCCTATAGTAAAGTTGGCTAAATGTGAATCCGCTTATTTATAAGCGTGGTTTCTGACCACCCCGAAAGGGAAACGGTCGTAATGATACTTTACTTTACTTATCTAATATAAGTAAGTATGTATCAATTAGATGTCACAGTATTCATCAAAAAATTAAGAAACTAAAATTAACAAAAAATAACATTAATATGACATCTAAAATAAAATATACAATATTTAAAAAAATAGAAGTAAAAAAAGGCTTTAATGTCAATCAGTAAACAGTACAGCATGGTAACTTAATATCACAAGATAACTTATGAATAATACCTCTATAAAATATTTTTTCTTTATTCATTTCTGTAAAATATCAGAATTAAATTACTTTACTTTCACAGTTTGAAGACAATGAAAGATGGAAATGCACGGTTCGCGTATTCATGCCAATTTAAAAAGTTAAAATCTATTTGAAATTGAATAAATTAAACATAAAATAGTAAGTCGTTAGTGTAAGTTTAAAATTCCTCACGAGTTTCTGTTTCAGACACAGGGGGCTTACTCGGATCACACCAAACACATTTAACACAATTTAGCATGATTCCTAATCTATCGACAATATAGTATCCTCACGACCATATCCCTTTCGGGGTGGTTAGAAACCACGCTTGTAAAGAAGCGGATTCACATTTAGCCAACTTTACAATCATGATTGTGGGACCAGGAATTGAACCCGGTACCTCCGAGTCTAAATTCACGGACTTAACCGCTAGACCACGGAGGCAGTTTTATTATTATTATAATATTGAAAAAAACAATTATTTTTTATAAATTATTGAATGGGACTTTTTTGTTTTATATTTTATATCTTTATCGTCTAAATCCGTTACAAAAACCTTTAAAAAGACTAATAATAATAATAAAATACACTTTTACAATATAGTAAAACTGTTAATAATTTCAAATGATTTTTTTCCCTCTTTATATCTCAAATATTTTTAATTAGATAACTAACTTGCAAAACAATTACCAGATTTATTATAGCAGGGGAGTTATTTGTCACTTTTAGTAAGCATGTGGTCCAGCAAGGATGGTCTAGGCGAATCACTGTGCATCTAATGGTAGGGATTCGTGAGTAGACACCCGCACTCTAAAGTTTTTCTACCGCGAGAGGAATCTCCCAGTTCCAATCTCAACTTAAAGTGGCCAAGTTAAAAGATCCTCCTCTGTCATCACATAAGTGCATTTCAAATTTTAACGTTTTCATTAGACGCATCCAAGTTTGCGTTCTTCCAGTACTGTCGCACGGAGCGAGCGAAAACGTGGACACTGACTGTGGGCCTGTTCCACAAATTTAAGGTTGCTTACCGGGCTATAGAAAAAGCTATGCTGCTGGAAGTGGTAAGTGCTTCTGCCGCTTTGGACTTCACGGAGCTGGCTCGTTATCAAACCCCCCAAACCACATACAGCCCACTCATCTACCACCCCGTGTTGGAATTTTCTCCCCCAAAGTGCGAAATGTGGAAATCCGTCAAAGAATCAAATGCACCGATATAGCATTGAAAAATAGTAAGCTTAAGTAAGTAATGGGTTGGACATGGGTTCTGGAGTGGTGACCATGTACGGGAAGACGCAGTGGGATGACTCTTTTATATTAAGATATATATTTGTTTCTTTATGTATGCAAACGGCACAAACTTGTAACCTGTACTGAGGTTGGCGTATTTACGAAGCTTGAGGTTATCAGCAGAAACCGACGCGCTGGACTAGTTTTCCTGGATGTGAGGTGGGGCTTAAGTGTCTACACACATTTTATTCATTTACATACAAACTTTTTGTATGTAAATAATAATGCCCGTTCTATCTTATATTTTATATCTTTGATATGTATTTTCGTATGTTAAAACGCTTTTAAAGTGATACAAAAAAGCACAAAAATAAAAAGGTAGCACATCACACAAACATGACTGAGGTACTTCGGATTAAAATGAATATCTATTTTTAATTTCTCACCTTTCTCCCGCTCTCTTGTTCAACCACTATCGGGTAAGGCCCCACCGGAGAGAAGCTGCTGTCCGCCGGAGGTTCGCCCGTGTATAGCAGACTATGACTGTGCCCACCCACTATGATATCTATGTTTGGACCACTGTGCAGCGCTATTTCTCTAAAAATATAAATAGGTAGGTAACTTGCCTTTCTTAAACGTAGATACATTTTTTTCATGCATAAGTTGAAAGGTCGATCGAAGCATTAATTGATTTATGGCCTTTCGGCATAATTCCAGCAGGGGACTGATTTATGTACTCAGTCATTGATTTAATATAAGTAGTTCCTATTCCTGAACCTCGCGTATTGATTACTAATATATGAGTATAATTACATCATACCCTCTGCCAAAGCCAAATTATATTTAGGAAGGCCCATCTCCAGCAATGGAAGTCAAGCACACTGTGCTCTATCGTTATGTTGAATGATATTATTGCGCTTTTGTTTGTGTTCGCGTCGCAGGTTTGGAATCCTAGGTATGAATTGCACAGATCTAGAGTGCAGAAACGTTTTCTAAGATTTGTTTGCGATAGAACTGGACAATTACATCTTTCATCATCACAGGCACTAGAACACAAAGTTCTACAACTCCACTATTATTTATATATGGGCCTTCCAGAAAATTCTCAGAGAATTCGTCTCACACTCGCCACGCTGGCCAGACGGGTTGGCAAGGAAATCTTTTATATCAGCAGATATGCATTGCAGACGTTACATATCCTATCAACACCTTAAGTAAAATTGGTCTAAAAACTACCGGCCTACGAATTAAGAGGACATCCGTTTTGCATGCCCCTATGTATTTTACTTGTACGCATAGCTGTGTCACCATAGCTGTGTCACCATAGCTGTGTCCCCATAGCTGTGTCCCCATAGCTGTGTCCCCATAGCTGTGTAGCTACTTGTTATTATTATTTTTATATTTTTTTTTATTTTATTAACTCTTTTTTCCATTTTGATAATAGTCGTTAGTTATCCTTTAAATAATTAAATATCTTGTAACTAATAAATTATGTAAGGTTGATTTTGAACTTCAAAGCATGAAATTTTCATCATGGAGGGTTCAATATTTTTTGGCTTGAAGCGAGCTCGTCCGAGGCTCGTTAGGAAATCGTTAAGCCTCGTCAGACTTACACTTGAACCAACTTTCAGCTATTCTATGTGATCATCATTTAAAACTATCCTAACCAAGTGTCCAAGGCTTTTTAATGAAGATTGCAAAACATTATAATTGCGCATAGGTACTCTATTACTACTAGGTCGCTTTTTTAGTTCCTCAGCATGGACTAGAACGAACTAAGAAGATCTCCCATCTTTAAAAGTTGGAACTAGTTCCGGTAGTTCTTCTGTGCTCCCATGGAACTAGTTTATTCGCGAACTACACAAACCTACGAAGCATGTATAAAGTGGAAGTCGGGACGTAACCATCTTCAACCTCGGCTGACTTGTTTTTTTAAATATATATTTTATAATTCATAGTTATAGCCTTATCGTTTTTACAATTAATAAAAAATACAATAAATCTAAACCTACCCACTTAACACTTAAAGTTTTTAGAAATCCCGACACACAATACTCATAATATCCTCGGTTATATCGGGCGATATTATGCGTCAAAACCGATTTATAACTGGATTCTACGATGAAGACAGCTTGTACTTTTATGACGATTTTATGATATTTTTTAAACCTATTTTTATTTGTCAAATCTGTAGTTTCAAATAATCAATTATAAAAAAAAAATAGTTTTCGTAAAATAAATTTAATATAGCCCAATCCGCTCTAACACGTTTTATTTTAAATATTATCATTTTAAATAAAAGTTTATTTTATTAATCTTATAGGTATTAACTATCTTCTAGGTAATTAAAAAAACAAATGAATCTTTTATATTAGGAATCACATACTCGTGTATGTCTCATACGCTTTTTACTTTACGCTTCCTAACAGTTTCCAGCAATCTGTAAATTATTTAGTTTTTGAAATAACCGATTTAAATAATCTAAACAATGGACAACTGTGTGTTACCTGTCGATTTCCAAGCCACAGTGAGTTAGCACTATAATAATCTGCACTCCAGCGTCCCGAAGTTCTTGTGCTTCTCTTCTCACAGCCTCCACTTCATCTGTAAACTCCAGTTTTCCAGTAGACGCTAATTCCTAGAGAATAACAAACTAATGAAATTCTTTTACAAAAAGCCATAGATTTATGATTCGGTAATTTGCAATATAAAACAAAGTAAGTCAGTCGGTGGAGCCGTCTACCTACAACCTACAACCTACGTTAAGCGCTGTAGAAGATATCATATACTCCAGACATACATAAGTCCTCGTCAAGCCGTCTGGCCAGCGTGGCGAGTGTAGGCCAAATTCTCCTGATATATGTTCTGGAAGGCCTATCTCCAGCAGTGGACGTGGAGGACGCTCTGTTCTAGGAGCTGTCTGTAATAACGTAATAATAATAATAACTCAGCAAGATTGGCAAGACACCCACCGACCTTAGAGACGGCTTGGGCCGTTACTCAAAATACTTACAGTGCACAAAATTATTTTATTATTAGTATTAGTTGTTTTGATTTTGATTTTGATATTAATGACATGATCGGTGATGACAACATTGACAAATATATTTTTGCTATTAAACAACATAGCTCTTCTTAGTACCTATATCTATCATACTTTTTTATTTGTGTGTAAATAGTACTATATACTTACCTAGTTTCGTATTTGTATATATATATATATATATGTATACTCGTATATATTTATGGATTTAAGTCTACTATGTAAAAAACATTAGGTAATTGTATATATTTATAATAATGCACCCCGCAATCCTCTACCACACTCCCGAAGGTCATGCTGTTATAAAATGCCGAAAATTAAGTTCGCCCTTGTACATTACTTTTAAGTTTATTGTGCAATAAAGATTTTTAAAATAAAATAAATAAGCCTTTAAGTAAGTCGTTTACTTTCGTCTCACTTCTTTAACCTGGTGTTTGTTTATTTTTAAGATTTATTCTTTATTTTGTCAGTATTTTATTGCAAGGAACATAATAAAAGAATAAGAGTATCCCCATACAAGAAAATTTTGCCTGTTTTAGAAGCGCTACTATGGGTTCCCACCGAACTAGAATTGGCGGTAAAATACTTTATTTCATTTGATTTTAATTTTTTTGTTCATTAGAGCATCCTTAATAATTGATTTATTTGTTAATTTTAAAAGTTACTATAAATAAAAACAATAAAAGTACAAATTTGTGTAGTACAAACTCATCTGCCGCAGAACTGACGAACGATGGACAAACGGGTTTTAGAGGGGAGATTACGAATGGCAAGACGCAAAGTAGGACGACAACCCGCCAGATGGACGACGAAGAATTCTGAAGAAGGTGGGGGTTGGATGAGGGTCGAAGAGATCGCGTTAAGTAAATGATGATGAATGTTATTTGGTCCAAATTCAATCCTTGAAGCTTTATTGGGCTAATGTAATATTTAAAATATTTTACATTTCTTTAGTTTAGTTTGATGTTGGCGCACATCCACTATTAACCAAAACATTAAAACAACCCGCAACCTTTACAATTTTGAACTAAGTAGCAGATTGCATTTATAAGCGCGTCGACACGAGCAAGTACATTTGACCGTTACTCGGACACATTCTCTCAGAAATACAGGAGATAACCTCGACCTTACGTTGCTGATACGGTGGTAGGAGAGAGACCGAGAGGCCGAAGCCTGGTGCGGTGTTCCGACGAAATCCGCTCCACTACCAACACTAGTCTGACCCTGTGCATGCCGCCGAAGATAGGAACGGGTGGCATGCTATCATCAAGACGCACACCAATTCATCGCTGAGGTATTGCCTTAAGAGGAAGAGACGGCAGGAGAGGGGTAGGATTATTTAACGTTAGGAAGTACCTGGGTTGATTTAGTAGTAAAATATAAACTAACCAAGCCCAAAAAACTCGTCTGATATTAGTTGTAGGTGATTCATCTGATTTTTTATTTATTATTATTATTTTTAAATACCATAATGTCACTAAAATTGTACATAGGCGGGCTTAATGGCCAGCAATTTTCTAACAACCAACATACTTAAAATAATAAACAAAGAGTAATATTTATAATGTAGTTAGCATTAAGCTATTCAATATCAAACATGCGAGCCTATATCCTGATCATAAATATTCGCATTCAAGTAACTGGAACGCGATTTAATGGGGTAATGTATACGATGTGGTATTATAAGCTATCTCGTGCCACATTCACAAAGCTGGCCACTTGCCAAGTGCACCGAGGTTTCCTACGTATGAGTGTGTATGCGGCATAAATGATTCCCGCTTTTTAACACTATTTACATAATCGCCAGTCGTTTAGGCAACTTTTGAGGTTAACTTGAGTACGTGTTATTTTTGTGAAAGAGTTGTTATTCCCCACAGTAAGGCTGCTTTTCTACCAGATGTGTTGATATTATAATCGCGCACCGCTTATTTATAATGTTTTAATATTATTATTTAAAATAGTTTTTTTTATGATGACTTACGAGAATAAGGTATAGTAGTAACAGTAGTTGGACCGTACTGTTGGAAATGAAAGCACATGGTTGTTTTGTGCTGTTATTTGTCGAGACTCTTTTAAAATTGTGACCTTATATCTAGTGTACTTTTGATGGATGTTGCCCAGAAGTCTTTAAAGTATTTTGAAAATGGCTCCGTTCATAAATTGCCTGATAGTTACTTTGCAAGAGATAACGATCTTGGTGATATTTTTTAAATGAAAATACCGATATTTTATTTATTTTATTTTATTGGAAAACAAACAGTACTTAATAACTAATTACAAAATCAAGTATATATCTACAGACCATTAATATGTTTTCACATATAGGAAACTATGAAAGCAAGCTAAAATTTAGATATCTAATAAAGAAAGTAAATAGTAAGGAAATAAAGTATGAATAACAGTTTAAGTAGTTTCGGAAACACTCAAAGAAACTCTGTCAAACCAATGTTTTGACAGAGTATTCTTAAAAGTAGCTGTAGTTGAATTAAATAGATCCAACTCGGAAAAGTCAACCAGTTTATTAAATTCATTAGCTGCACGGCAGCAAAACGAATTACCTCTATACCTAGATGCACTAGCTGGCACTGATAAGCATGTTGGCTTTCTCAAGGGTTTAACTGGAGCACACAAATTAATTCTAGATAGAAGCTGCGGAGAATCAATCTTAGTTTGAGCTATATTTACTAGAAATAGTATGTCTGCTATCTTACGTCTCTCAAACAGCGGCAGAATATGATGTCTTTTACACCTTGCTTCGTAGTTGCTATCGTATCGCTTACACTTATATTGCAGAAACCTCATGAATCTACGTTGTATGGCTTCAATACGATTAATATAAATATCATACATGGGTCTCCAAACCTGGGAACAGTATTCCAACGTGCTTCGTACATATGAGCAGTACAATATCTTAATTATTTTAATGTTCGAGAATTGCGAGCTACATCTCATGACAAAACCTAGAGCTCTACTAGCTTTTTTGACAATAAAGTCTACGTGCTTATCATAAAGCAATTTTGAGTCATGTATTACACCCAAGTCACGAATTTCCTGTACTTTTTTAAGTGTTAGTCCCTTAAGGGTGTAATTATAGATTGTAGCATTAATTCTGCGCGTAAACGTCATTGAGTAACATTTAGAAACATTAAGGTCTAAGTTATTTATTATGCAATATTGTTCAAACCTCTCCAGGTCCTCCTGTATAAGATGACAGTCATGAATATCATCAATCTGTTTGAAAATTTTCATATCATCAGCATACAACAAAAATTGAGAATGTTGAAAACAAGAGCTAATATCATTAATAAATATCACAAAGAGCAGGGGACCCAATAAGGATCCCTGCGGGACACCTGAAGGGACATTCTTCCAAGACGAGGAATAACCACCAACCACAACAGCCTGAGATCTATTATTGATATAAGATTTGAACCACCGAAATAGATCTCCATGTATTCCTGCTTTGAGTAATTTATCTAGTAATATACTATGGTCAATGCGATCAAGCGCCTTACTATAGTCGCTAAAAATGGAATCCACCTGACCGCCGGAATCCATAGATGACGTTGTGTAATCAATAAATTGTATCAAATTGGATGTGGTGGATCTCTTTTTTAAAAATCCATGTTGTTCCTGAATAAAACTAGAGTTCAATGAGGAGTATATTTGGGCATGGACGATACGCTCAAAAATTTTAGCAAACAGACACAGCTTTGATATAGGCCTATAGTTTTTGATATCATTTTTGCTTCCAGCTTTGTGGATTGGTGTTATAAACGCAGATTTCCAGATTTCAGGAACGATGCCATCCCTGATAGACCGCCTAAATAACAATGTAAGAGGGTACGTCAAACTATCTGCACATCTTACAATAAATACCGGTGCGATTGTATCGGGTCCAGCCCCCTTAGTAAGGTCAAGCTTTCTAAGCAACTTGTGTACCTCATTGGGATCGATCACAATGTTACCAATTGTGTCAGATTGATTGATATCCTGATCATCAGATTTGGAATCAATGATGGAGGGTGATGTGCTCGTAAGAAAAGTAGATTGAAAGTAGGAGGAAAAAAGGTCACATATCTCAACCCCCGAGCCGGCCGATAATCCTTCATACACCATAGTCGATGGCAGGGCATTGGAACTCTTATTCAGGGTTTTAACATAAGACCAGAACATTTTAGGGTTTTTAGTTATCGATTCCTCAGCATTAATCATATAAGTACTGAAACATTCACTTTCAACTAACTTTGCTCTTTTTCTAAGATAAGAGAATGTTTCATAGTCAGATTTGTTACCATATGTATGATACTTCCTAAGATATTTAAACTTCTCTTTCAGAATTTTCTTAAGAGGAGTGTTGTACCAAGGAGGAAAATTTGATGGAGTTATGTGCTTGTGTGGAATAAATTTATCTCGTAGATCATATAGTACTTTATAAAATGAACTGAGACTCTCATCTAGTGAGTTTTCAATTAGACACTGATCCCAATCATATGAATTCAAACTTAAATTAATATTTACAAAGTCCCCTGATTCGTAAAAATACTTAAGTCTTGGGCTCGATTTGAGTTCATCCACATTGGCAAAACTAAGTAGTAACTGAAGGGATCTATGATGAGCATCCTCTGGCACTAGTGGATCGCCACAGCCTGCTACTGACACTTTAGCGTTACACAGAACATAATCGAGCAGCCTATTATTAATGTTACGACAGAAGTTAAACTGGTTTAAATTACACTGAATTAGTGTATCAAAGAAATATACCTGGCCATCTCCTGCAATACCTGTAGGTTGCAGAGAGTCGTGAACATCACACCAATCCACATTGCTCATATTAAAATCCCCCATGATGACGAACACGTCGTCAGGACAATTGTTCACTAATAATGATAATTTGTCTGTAAAATTATTTAATTGAGTATTAAAAGAATTTCCCAAATTTTGCTTACAAAGATAAAGTGTGCAAAAGTGAATTTTACTGCTTTTACGGTTTTTAATATTATTTTTTAATGATACCGTGACCCATATATCTTCAGCAGTGGATCTCCAGTCAGTACGCTCCACGGCCGCGAGCTCTCTGCGAACAGCTATCAGAACGCCACCTCCATACCGTTCGCGGGTTGTGTCGTAGTCCCTATCTCTTCTCCAGATTACATAATCATTATTGAAAAGCTCCTCGTTCATTATGCCCGACAGCAGCCAGGTTTCTGTGATCGCTATTACATCATATGAATTAAGGCATACATTTCGCTTAAACACAGCTGTCTTTGTGCGAAGTCCACGTGTGTTTTGATAGTAAATACTAATTTCTTTCTCTTTTAGTTACAATACAAAATCTAATGAGATACGATCTAATGGAAATGGTAAAAGAAAGCTCTAATACAAATAGTGTTATCACACAAATACAGTATAAAGACAACCCATCTGCTATACGAATATAGCAGCGAAATAGTAACAGATACGACGAATCACGACCGGAATCGAACCGGCGCACGACGTCCCTGATATAGTACTTGAACAAAATTTCTCCCGCCGCTGACCGTCCCTCACGCAGCTGATCCAAGACATCGATATCTCGTCTCGAGGTTTGGCTCACAGACAAATTTATAAACTTAACAATATAAATATATATAGCAATTAGCCTTATGAAAAAATTATGAAAAAAATCCACGTAAATATTTAAATTGGTATTATACAAATGTACTATATACGTAATGTATTCTAAACAGCGATTATAAAAATAATAGCTAACTATTATAACAAAAAAGCAAAGGCAGTATTGATTTACATTTATAACAGCTAATAAACATTCAATCCAACATCCTAAAATTGCCAAATACGGTGCAAGCAAGTAATATTCACTCAAAGCAAAAACAATACTACGCACTACCCACCCAACATAAGTGCAAGCAACTATAAACTTTATGACTACTAACAACAAGGTTATGAATGCAACGCTCGCCGCATCGCAATTTTTTAAACTTACCTGCGTAAATTGGTTGACAGATCCGAATTGAAAAAAAACAAAAGGCTATGTAAATTCCAGTGATTCCCAAACTACATACAAAATAAGAATAAAGAACAAAAATATAAACTAAATAAACTATAATTATTAAACTATTTTTGCAAGGTCCTTTTCGTTTCTGATAGAAAATATGGGCGAGGAATCCGATTTTCTTGCCATAATTTTTGAATGCTTGACCCAGATGTATTTGAAATTGTTGTCGTTTGCAAGTGATCTTGCCCTTGTCAGCAGCACTTTGTTGTGCTGAGTCAGATGGTCGTTGACGTAAAATTTTCCCTCCTTGGAAAATCCCAGGTTGGAAAGATTTAATCTCTGACTTTTACGAGATGTGGCCACAAAGTCCTCCTTCATATACCTATTGTTAAAGGATATTACTATTGGCTTAGGCACGTTTGGTACACGGGTCGGAATTCTCGCGATATAGTTTATATCTTCCTTCTTCAGTGTAGTATCTCCTATAGAGGCAATCTTCTGAGCCAAGTCGAAAAGATTCTCCGTGTTAGAAGATGGGATTCCTCTAATCTCCACATTATTAGCTCTGGCCCATTGATCCCTGTCATGAAACTCCTGGTTGAGTCTTGCAACTTCGTTTTGGAGTGTTACAACGTCACCAGCCACCTGCTCGACCTTAGATATTCTAGTCTCTAAAGCCTTGACAGTGCCTATTCGCCGACTCCAACTTGCGCCCTTTGACATGGTATCAATTTTCCCTTCACACTGAGTGGGCGATGTTGTTATGATCACGGTTAAAGGGTCGCACAATATTTATTTTGTTAAAAAATACGCAGAAATAATTTCAACGATATCAAATTACATAATAAAATACCAATTTAATAAAGATTAAATCAGACTTTAAAAGCGACAAATCGACTTTCAACTGATGCCTAACTGCTAAGTAATTACTAACGTTTCAAGATAAATTATATCATCGTCATCATTATTACAGCCCTTAGAAGACAAAGTCCAAGACCTCACAATTTCTGGGGAATTTGACCTACACTCCCCAAGCTGGTCAGACAGTTAGCGAGGGTCTGAATGACAATATTTTAATGACAATTAATAAGATAAGTTACAGGAACAGTGTTGTCGTGTTTATAGACAAATATATTTTAAAAACCAAGTAGAAATACATAAAATAGGCTTTTTTTTCTTACATGTGTAGAAGCAATAATAGCTCCAATAATTCCAATCCTCTTTCCTCTTCTGGTGATGACAATGCTCTTCTCATACAGCCCATGCATGGTGGGTTCCAAGTCATCAATAATGTTGGCAGTGACCACAGGCGACTTGAGGTGGGCTATGTAAGGCACAGCGCCTTCCACTCCATTGTCAAACTCATGGTTGCCTAGTACCTTGAAATCAAAGACATTGATTATATAAAATAAAATCTAGGATAATCGATTTAAAAATAAATAGTGCATGTTATGGTGGTGTTCAATGTGCATTTTTTAATTAATTTTGTTGTTTCACTGACACTATGCCGACCTGCATACTACGGCAGTGTAAAATACGTTCTACTTTGACAAGAAAGTAACTAATTCCAGCTTTATGTTATATTTGATAAATTTTAAAATAAACGGACTTTGTGACGTCATGTTATAACGCTCGCTACTGGAGCCTTATAATATGGACATCACGCGCAGGATTAGATATATTTATATTTTCGGGAAATTAAAATGTCTGTAATATCATAACTAATTAAAAAGTCTTTAAAAAGTGCATTAAAAAGTCTTCGTAACCAAAGGGCATGTATGAAGAGGTTAATGAATGTCGACGAAGCGAAAGAGGTATGTCGTGATCGTGTCAAATGGCGCTCAATTGTCTCTGCCTACCCCGCAAGGGATCTGGCGTGAAGATATGTATGTATGTATGTATGTGGGGGAGATTTCCAACTCCCTCACCCGTGGTAGATGAGTGGACTGTATATTGTTTGGGGGGGTTTGATGACGAGCCAGCTCTGTGAAGTCCAAAGAAAGGGGCAGAAGCACTTACCTCTTCCAGCAGCAGCTGACAACGTCTCAGTGGAGTCGACCCCAGGGTTCCAGAAGAATACCAGCTCTTCTGATGCTAAAACTCTTTTCACATAAAACTAATAATCCAAGTTCCGATCTATAAATACACTCGCGTGGCTTTTCAGCAGACACTGCTGCAGCACCGAAAAATTGAGCACACACGGTGTGACGTCACCGATACACAAGTTGTTGACGTCCGCCGCCGACCGAGGTTGAGGTGCGACTACTACCCACCGATGGGTCACAGAACTGGCTTTAACATCCCCCGCCCCAACCAAGGCAATGCCTTGGTTCCTATCCGAGCATAGGTAACCGACATAATTTAGATACTGGGCGGGTAAGGACACCAGTATTAGTCCGAACTTCCGCAACCCGAACAATGCCATCTTTACCGGGCATCAAGTTTACAATCCGACCGCGTCTCCACTGCAAAGGTGGGAGATTATCATCTTTAATTATGACTAAGTCATCCGATTTAGGAGGTTCCGTTCTAGAGTTCCATTTAAGCCGCTGTTGAAGAGTGTGTAGATACTCTAGTCTCCACCGATTCCAAAAATGTTGCGAAAGCTTTTGTATTTGTTGATACCGAGATAACCGACCGATATTAACATCTTCATAGGGATATTCTGGCAGCGCTACTAGTGGCTGGCCAATAATGAAATGACCCGGCGTCAACACGTCAAGATCACCAGCATCCGTGCTGAGTGGACAAAGTGGACGCGAGTTCATTACCGCTTCAACCCGAGTAAAAAATGTACTGAGCTCTTCAAATGTGTAACGTTGCTCACCGATGACACGCCGCATATGTGTCTTTGCCGATTTAACCGCCGCTTCGAATAATCCGCCCATGTTAGGACTGGCTGGTGGATTAAACAGCCAAGTCACATTATCTTTAGTTAACCGCCGAGAAAGATCCGAGTGATTATTCCGTAAAAATATATAGACGTCTTTTAAGTACTTGTCCGTGCCGGTAAAGTTGGTTCCGCAGTCCGATCTAACCAACGATGGTAAGCCCCGCCGAGATATAAACCGAGTAAAGGTAGCAACAAAAGCTTCAACCGATAATTCCGAAACCACTTCCAAGTGGACAGCCTTTGTCGCTAAACAAACAAAGACGCATAGATAACATTTTAGAATTCTAGCGTTACGCAAACGACTAGACTTTATATAAAACGGTCCTGCAAAGTCCGTTCCGACACCGAGAAAAGGTCGCGCGCATCTGACGCGATCCGGGGGCAAATCCGACATGTAAGGTTGAACAATAGTAGGTTTAACCTTGAAACATGAAATACATCTTAGGACTATACTTCGAGTAATCCGCCGAACCGAGATTATCCAAAAGTTTCTCGAAAGTATAGCCGCTAAAGAATTAGCTCCGACATGACAATAAACCGTGTGATAATGTCTAACTAACAACTCCGTAAACCGATGTTTGTATGGTAACAAAATGGGATGTCTAGCATTGTAAGGTAATTCCGAATATTGAATGCGACCGCCGACTCGCACTATACCTTCATCGTCAATAAATAAGTTCAATTTCCGTAACGCGTTTCTCAAAGGACGCTTAGACCGAAGCAAAGACATCTCATTACCAAAATGTTCCGATTGTACTAATTTAATTAAGCATAAAAGCGCTTTCCGACGTTCCGATACTGATAAGTGCAAATTATTAGTTAGCAAGATTGACCGTTTACTAACTTTATTATAAAAACGTAAAATGTAGCCAGTGACATTAACTAATTTGTCATACGAGCTGTACCGATTAAATAAATTAAATTGTTCCGAAATAGCAATATTAACTTGTATATTTTTACGAAGACCCGAAATAGAAGTGTCATACACAAAATGATCATGTGGCCAGGAGTCACGAGGCTCACACAGCCACGGAGGCCCCCACCACAGCCGATGTGTGACCAACTCTGCGGCCGAAGCTCCGCGAGAGGCCACGTCCGCACAATTTAGTTCGCTAGGCACATAACGCCAACTTATATTATTTACTGTATTATTAATTTGAGACACCCGATTACCTTGAAATACTTCTAACTTATGGACTGGTGTTCGCAACCATGCTAGCACAATAGAGCTATCACACCATCCTACAATCTCATCGAAGACAACCGTATTCATAGATAATACAGCATGATTGATGAGCCGAGCTAGAAGAGCAGCACCGTTCAATTCCAACTTTGGAATAGTCTGCTTAGTTCTCAGTGGCGCCACTCTGGACTTTGCCATGAGTAGACGCACCGAGACCGCACCGGAATCGTCTACTGAATATAAGTATAAAACCGCCGCATAACCGAGAGATGAACCGTCACTAAAACCATGTAGTGAATATTTAGTATTTCCGACCGAGTCTTTTAAACATCTCCTTATTGACACATCACGTAAATTGGGTAAATCCGCTAAAAACCGTTTCCACTGCTCCACGATATGCGCTGGAGCCGGGACATCCCAATCTAGCTTTCTATTAGTCTCGCTAAGTAGTGACTGGAGCAACAACTTAGCCCGAAAGACTACTGCGCTAATCCAACCGAGCGGATCATACAGCCGAGCTACCATGGATAAAATATTACGCCGAGTAATAATTTCGTCCGATGGTAAAGTTATCCGATACGTAAAACTGTCAGATACCGGATCCCATTGTATTCCGAGTATACTAATGAACCCCGGACCGTCATCAGAATTAAACCGCCGTGGTTGTTCACAAAACTCACCCGGAAGGTCTGTTAACAAGGCTGGTACATTACTAGACCACTTCCGAAGTTCGTATCCCGCCGTACCCGTGAGCGCAATCAGCTCGTTCCGAATTTGCCGTGCTACCTGCAATGTATCCGCGCCGCCGTTCAAGTCATCAACATAGCTACGATTTCTTAAAATCTCAGCCGCCTGAGGGTACCGAATCCGCTCATCGTCAGCTAGTTGATACAAACACCGAATAGCAATAAAAGGACTAGATTTTAATCCGTATGTATTAGTTGTTAATTCATAAACAAGTAATGGATCCGTGGGCGCTTCTCGCCAATATACAAGTTGATACTTCCGGTCTTGCTTATGAATCCACGTTTGCCGAAACATCATTCTCACGTCAGCCGTAAACACAAATAAATGTAATCTAAAATTCATAATAATTGAAGTTATGTCATTTTGTAACCGTTCGCCTGAATGTAACGAATCGTTTAATGACACCCCGCTTGATGTCAAAACGCTGCCGTCAAACACAACCCGAATTTTATTTGTGTCACCAGACGTCTTAAATACTCCGTGGTGTGCGAGAAAATAATGTTCGTCGCCCGAACTAGCCTTAAAGTCCGAAACCGTCATATGACCGAGTCCGATATACTCGCGCATAAAATTAATATATTTTTCTTTAAATTCCGAATGCTTACTAAAACGACGTTCCAAACTTAAAAACCGCTTTAGTGCCGTTTGTTTAGAATCGCCCAACCGAACATGATCCGAGATAAAAGGAAGTCTGACCGTATACTTCCCGTCCGTACCGCGTGACGTAGTACGTGAGAAAATTTCTTCACACTCAAGATCCGCGGGATCTTTAATTTTGGCCATAGGTGGCTCTTCCGACTTCCAAAAACGTTCAATCGCTTCAATAAGCGTGACTCCCGAATAATTTGTGACGTCACTAGAAGGCAATATTTCTCCGCCATTATTTGGCCCGAATATGGCCAAATCAAAAATCGTATTTAAGGCATATGGACCGCCTGGGCCTAAAGTAATTTTATTACCATCTAGAATTTCTCCGAGCACGTCACAACCAAAAATAATGTCTATCTGAGACATTCCGCTACACCCGTCATCTGAGATAACAATATTATTTATATTTTTAAACCGTTTTAAATTTTGAGCTAAATAAGTTGTAGGTGATTTTAATATAATTGCCGAAACAGTAAGTAAAGGTTGATTAATGCGTTCAGATTTGAATTGTAGTACCGAGAAATAAAGACTGGATTCTGAACGCACTCCGCCGACCCCAGACAAAGGAGTATTACATCTATGTCGCTTTACGCCGAGCATGGAAATAATATTGCTACGTACTATAGATACTTGCGAGCCGAGATCCAATAAAGCACGTGCTTTTATAAAATAACCATGTACCGATTTAACATTTACAATAACCGTGGGTAAAATGACATTATCTAAAATCCGTGGTACCGAAGCGACATGAGACTGTAATTGCTATTGCGAGTTAGGACTTACGCGCCCTCCACTATCCCGGCGCCGAGTTACTACTACGGCTGGACTAGTGACGCGGCGAGAACCAGATTGCCGAGCCGACACCGATGAATGCTGAATTTCTACTCGCGAACCGCCTGGACTGTTCCTACGCACAGTCCCATTGTTATTATTATTCATTGGCCGAAAATTGTTATTTTCAGACCGAAAATTGTTATTGTTATTTACCGACCGCCGAGAATTGTTATTATGACTAGCCGACCGAAAATTGTTATCTGTCCGAGAATTGTTATAATTGTTGCTACGAACAACAATATGAGAAGTACGATTCCTATTATCCCCAGGAGAACCAGACCTGGAAGTAATTGTACAAATTAACTCATTATGACCGACATGACCGCACCGAGAACAAGTAATATTTTTATTACAACTATTCGCGCGATGATCACCGAAACACCGATAGCATAAACCTTTCGAGGTGACCCATGACCTACGATCATCACGTGACAGCGTGTCAAACTTATAGCACCGAGATAAGTTATGACCTGAACGCGTACAATATTTGCAATCGTTGTACGAGTATTTTACATTATGTACCGCCGAAGATTTAACCAAACTATTTTGCGATTCAACAAGATGAACATTTCTAGTTGACCGACGCTCTCGCTCAATGTTGTTCGCACACATATCCGCATTGCCCGAAGTATCCAACAATCGACATTCCAGTTGTAAAAAATCTAAAAATTCCGTAAATGTGGGTAGTTTGTTATTATTACCGCCGTATCTTTGTTCAAACCGAGTTTTTGTATCAATTGGTATCTTAGTTAAACTAATGTATAGTAAAATATAACTCCAATGTTCAATCTTAAAATCTAAATTTTTTAAAGCCCGAGTAGATTCTAACAAAGGGTTTAATATTTTACTCCGAAGCCCTAGTACTTTATTCAAGACAGGTAGATTCATAATTCGCGAAATATGCGAATCCGCCAACAGCCGTATATTTTCATACCTACTTTTTAATATTTCCAATCCCGAATCCAATGACTCATCAGTCATAGGCAAGTGCCGAATAAGCGATTTTGCCTCATTACTGACATGAGAATGCAAATAGTGGAATTTTTCAGTTTTAGAAATATCCGTCCGTGATAATACCAAAGATGTGAACAAGCTAATAAAACTTGTCCATCCAAAAATATCGCCGTCAAAAACCGGTAAATTAATACTAGGTAGCCGAGCAAAGGAAGAACTTTGGTGGGTTTTTGGGGTTCCGTCCGCTGTCCCAGAAAACCCCATAGCCGCCGAGTCCAATTTATTATAGTTAATAGTAGCCGTTTTAAACCGTTCATCGTACATCTTAATAAGTTCCTCATCCGTTATGAGGTTTAAGATACGTTCATAAGCATCTGACAAAATATTAAAATGTTCGTCTAACTTTCGAAACCGTGCCGATAATATTCCCGAAACCGATTCCGTTGACAAGAGAGTAACCGATTGCTCAAGCCAATCATAATGTATTTTAAATTTAATTTCAAAAGCTTTCGTCATTTTTTTTTTATTAATATTTAATAAATGTACGGAACCACCGAAATATTAAATGATAATAAATGATAAACGTTATCTGATAATCTCTTAACCAGACTACCTTCAAATTGTAAGTTAAAACCGATGCCGTTAATAAAGATGGAATTTACTATAATATTTATATAGCCCGAAACAAATAAACTAGATATACTCGTACCTACTCGTATGTATTACGAATAAAAAAGTTTACTGAATGATATTATGTAATTAAGAGTTTAACCGAAATGAAAGAGTATTACCGAAGAGTTTAAACCGAGGTGTATGAATTTAAATAAAAAAAATACCGAACCGAGATAATAAAAAAAAAACTAAACTTTTTTTTTATAGATTTTTTTTTTTATAATGAAATATTTTAACCGTATAAATAGGCCGCAGTTAGGCTCCGTAAGGGCCAAAAATCCGGCTCGAAGGACCAAAAAATTGTGGGGGAGATTTTCCAACTCCCTCACCCGTGGTAGATGAGTGGACTGTATATTGTTTGGGGGGGGGTTTGATGACGAGCCAGCTCTGTGAAGTCCAAAGAAAGGGGCAGAAGCACTTACCTCTTCCAGCAGCAGCTGACAACGTCTCAGTGGAGTCGACCCCAGGGTTCCAGAAGAATACCAGCTCTTCTGATGCTAAAACTCTTTTCACATAAAACTAATAATCCAAGTTCCGATCTATAAATACACTCGCGTGGCTTTTCAGCAGACACTGCTGCAGCACCGAAAAATTGAGCACACACGGTGTGACGTCACCGATACACAAGTTGTTGACGTCCGCCGCCGACCGAGGTTGAGGTGCGACTACTACCCACCGATGGGTCACAGAACTGGCTTTAACAATGTATGTATCATAACTAATTGGTCCTTTAGTTAAAATACCGCGTGTAATTGTCAAAAGACCAAATATTTTTTAGGCTTTATGTGTCATTAGTAGAACCTCTATTCAAAATAAGAAAGGTAACTTTATTTTAAAGATAAAAATCATTATCCGAAAAACAAACCACTACTGCTTGGTGAATAAGGCCGCGTCTGAAAATCTAATCAATCGCTACATAGGCGATAGACGAAATTAGAGAGAGAGAGAGAGAGAGAGAATTAAGTCGACCTCTCGCTGGCTACTTGATTAGGCTCAGTATGAGTGGTGATATTTTTAGGAAAACTTCTCTGCATCGTAACTTAAAATTTTATTACTGCATAATTAAAATAAATAATACATTCTTCTTTATTTTTATTCTAGATTTAAATATATAAATATTTCATCTTTAACAAATATACAAGCTCTAATTTTGCATACATGAACATTCTCAATAATACCTTTTTAGATAAATTATAACAATAAAGGCGGCTGTATAGTCAAAACAAATAAAGTATGACGACTGTATCCTTTGCGGGCTGGTCTGAACCATGACACGCTTTTTAAAGAATCAGATTCACATTTAGCTAACTTTACTGTATGACGACTGTATCCTTTGCGGGCTGGTCTGAACCATGACACGCTTTTTAAAGAATCAGATTCACATTTAGCTAACTTTACTGTATGATGGGCCGACAAGTGGCAGGCTCGTCGATGGCTATAGGGTACTGTTTTGTGTTCCAACCAGGAATAAAACCTGATGTAGCTATCTGTTTAAATCGTTTGTTAAGGAAAACTGTTTTTAAATGGTTATTATACCATCAGCGAGTATTTTGATGACAAGCGTGCTTGGTCCTAATTTATTTCACATATTATTTGTTTATATCTTAGTTTATAGTATGACAATGCCTCTTTACAGCAGCTATAATTTAAGTGACATCTTCATAATTGTTTTAACTTATGGTATGACAATGCCACTTTACAGCAGCTATGATCCTTAGTGTAATTATTTTATAACTGTGTGTCTTAGTTTGTAATATGACAAAGTGAATGTGATGTGTAAATATAATGTTGAATCATCACTCGCCACCTGATGATCTTAGCAACAGTATAGCAGTAGTACTTACGTGTGCATCATGAGGAAGCATATTCATGAAATCTTGCGTCACATTCCATCTTAATAAGTTGTACCAGATAGTCCCCTGGAAGCTGTCCCCCCCATTTAGGAGAATGGAGTCAGGCTCACGGGAGAAAGACTCTCTTACCGCAGTGGCCAAGCGGGCGAAACCGCCGATACAGGGAGCAACATCCGGGTCGCAAACACCGCCAAATTGATTCGTTTCTTCAAACCTTAATATGATAAATCAAAAAATTCTTATTTAAAATGTAAAACTATATTAAAATAATAAAACCTAAAAATATTTGTAAGTAATTGTTTTTCTTCCGTCTTGTTTGTATTTTTTGCAGAAGTTTCTGCTAAATCTCATTCCCAAAGGCAAACTCATCACTATGTGTGCAATCTCCTGTCAAAAAATATTTATTAATGTAAATTATTGTATAATAAATATATATAAACCTATTTAAAAAAGGAGAACGTTCTCGATGCGCCTGTTTATTATTTAAATTATTTTGAATAATTCTACACCTGCTAGTGTATTAGGACTAAGCAGTAAAGTGGTCCAATAAGTAAGTTGTTAGCAGAAGATGATCAGCTTAGCTATCCACTGTACTTACTATCTGATGTTATATATTTTGTAGTTTATGTAGTTGATAACCTCAATAAAGAAAAAACTATAAATTAAATCTATTTAGTAACATTTGCGGTTAAAGAATGAGAATACCACTTAGGCAAAAACAAGAAGACAACAAAAAGAGAACCAATTTTTAAGCATTCCATGGATTTAACGTCCGGGTGCCGGGTTCATCGTATGTAGGAAACTTTCTTTGGAGAAGAATGGTGTCTCGGGCTGGTTTACAAAGGAAGCCTCCTTTTGTGTTTTATTGCGCAACAACACGCTCACCAACCAGCAGAACACCTCTCTCTACCCAACCTGTACAATCCCGTCTTGGAAGCTCGTCCCTTAAATCTATTAACAGCAGACCTTTTTAGGCCCAATTCCTTCAGTAAGTGGTGCATATATTTAGCTGAAATTCCTCTCGCACCAACTTCCACCACGTAAAGCTGAGCCCTAAATCCGTTTCTGATTATTTCTTCTGTGAGACTTCATGTTGTTGTCTTTTGGAAGATTTAATTCTCACGAAACAGTAAGTTCAATTAGAAGACCTTTCTCCAAGTTCCGAGAAAACACTAAAATGTCTGGCCTATAGGCTGATACATCTATGTAGTTCATTTGGCATCCTATAATGATGTTCAAATGTCGAGGTGGCTTGCATTGAGTTTTCGTAATTTGCCCTTCCTTTACAAATTGGTCAAAATTTTATTTGTAGTCAGTCCCTTTTTGGCTCTTGCAATAGAAAGACTTACTGCTTCAAGGATAACACAAATGACTTTCTCATTTTGGCGTGAGTAATATCCCTTTTCTAGAAGAGTAACGCAGCCTACGTGTGTGTCTAGCATAACCATCATAACAGTAGGTACACATACCTCGCGTGAAAATCATTATAATGCACAATATTTACTGCAAACTCATCAGCCCATACAAACTGGATCGCAAACAACACTAAAATTACTTGCAACATTATTCGTTTCAACGCGACTTATTTATTTGGCGCGAGTTTTGTAAATGATGTTTTATCTGATTAGATCAGTTTTATCAATATTAATGACTACCTAATCTGCAATTATGTTTGATTAACAATAAATAGGACAATTACTTAGTAATCTTTCTGATTCTCTTGATACCCACAAATTCGTAAAAGAGCTTGGTAAACGAATTTTTCAAGAGTGTGGCGATCCCAAATGCCATAATTACCTAAAACAGAATATTTCTCTTATAATTCAACGAGGAAATGCGGTGAGCGTTTTAGGTACCCTCCCTGGTGGTAAGCCCTTAGTTTATTTTGTAGAATAGTTTTAATTTCATAGGTATTTATAGTTTAGTTTTATTTATAATTAGTTTATTTGGCTATTTAATTTTAATATTTTTGTAATTACTTCGAATATATATATATATATATATATAATAATATATATATATATTTATCTTTCTGATAACATTCCATTTTGGACTCTTATATCTGTTGCACGATTAATATGTGTTCTCTCTTTTGCCATGTTAGATTTTGAAAGTAGTTCTAATAGCGTTTTCTTCATAGAAGAATGACAAGGTTTTCATTATTATATTTTTTTACTGCATTATTTTGAACACAGCGTCCTAGACCTCCACTGTTGGAGGTCGGACTTCCACAACATATATCTGGAGAAAATAGCCTACACTCGCCACGCTGGCCAGACGGGTTGGCGAGGATCTAATGTAAATTTTTAACGACAATTTATTAACGATTCCACAAATTGGTATTAGTGGAATTGAAACCGACGGTGGTGGTTTGAACCGAGCTTTGTAGGATTTTAAAGAAAGCGTTATTTCTTACAACCGAGCCACCACCGCGCTTTTTATTCACTTTAAGCAAAAAACGCGCTTTGATTTGCTTTCAAGTCGCACATGACATTTGTACTCGTATAACCACGGATGCCCTTTGAAAGGGGTATATTGGTTTATGTAAAATAATTTATTAGATTGTGATAGTATATGGGCACTTTACAAGCTGTATGTAGTTTATTGAATAGCAGGATTGTCAGAGTTAGTTATTCATAGCGCACACCGCGCCGCACCGCGCCGGAGTGAATTATTCATTGCGCGTAACCGATTGGTCAGTTCTATGTGATTCTCTCTGGACCACCTAGACACTGGGTGGCATTAAAATTGCATTGTTTTATTACCCTTAAGTCCTGAGCACATAGGATTCGTACATATAGACGCACAGGCAACTCTATACACTATACTGATTCCGAAACGTATAAGTACACTGTACTAGGTTTATTGGCACGAATGGTGGATACTTCCCCGCCCTGGCAGACTGGGCGAATTACCACCATCAGTACGTCTACCTACCTACCTATTTGTTGTTCTCGTTGAAAGTATGTGCCATTTGCAATGATGTCAAATGCCAATTTTTACTAATAATATTTATATAAGAATAACATCGCTTGAAACAAGACACTGTTATTATATCTACTTGCTTTCAGTTTGCTTCAACTTTCAATTCGTTTTACCTTTCAATTCATTTCACGTCAAGTCATAAGACTTTTTTTTTTTTTAACATCCTTATATCATATCATTTAAATACAACATTATTGTGCCTAACTATAAAATAGTTTATCGTCAGATTGTTCTCATCACTCATATATCGTAATTTGTATATATTACCACAGTTTAGTTTACTAAATATCAATTAAATTACGACTATAATAGATTAAGTAGCATTCAAATAACAAAAATAAATATACATATCTTATATTATTATTACACAGGACATGTGGCTACATCGCACCTTTACGGTAATTTTTTGCTTGGGAAATGCTACCCTCCTAGAATAAAATAAAAAAAAAACGTTATTAGACTTTTTCAGACTGTCTCGAATGATAAGTTTGTAGCAAAACATTTTTAAAATTTCAATTGTTATTCAAATGTCTCGGGAGACACGCGGCGCCGCGCCCGCCTTACGGGAGGCGGCTTTCTAAATGGAAATACGGATTCCTTACAATGTTGCTTTCTTCTTCAACTTCCAGCGAAATAAATTATTACGAGTACAATAAAGCTTTTTCTATTTCAACCACTTTTGTTCGGAAATAGTTCACGTGTAAGGAGTTTTGGAATTCAGTTAAATGTGTGTATATTTTGATTTTAAATAATCATTTATAAAAGTAATGTCTCATCACGACTATTTCCCTTCCAGGGTGGTCACAAACCACGCTTATAAAGAAACGGATACACATTTAGCCAACTTTATATAGGCCAATCATGACAAGTGGCCAGCTCGTCGATGTCTCTAGCATATCACAAATAAATTTAATATTAATAAATATTAATACCAGGAAACGAACCCGGTACCTCCGAGTCTAAATCCATGGACTTAACCGCTAGACCACGGAGACAGTTGTATCATTTATCGTTAACTATTTTTCTTATATATATTTGACGTAAGTTTTTGGATATAAAATCATCTGCAACAAATAAAATGTGTTAGATGTGTTTCTTACTTGGTAAAATATATAAATTGAAGCTTAAAATATTTTTTGCCAAATATTTCGCCTCTCTTTGGAACAGACAAAGAGAGGCGAAATATTTGGCAAATATTTTAAGCTTCAATTTGGATATAAAATCACGTATGTTTTTAGTTGTCGCCTTACTAAAATTTGATAATAAAATAAATGATTACTGTCATATCTTCAGTGACACTCGCATGATTAGAACGATTTTTGATTGATTTGAATTGACGTAGTGATCATTAAAATCAGCCAACTCGTTTGGTCTCCAGTGTGCCAAAAAGAAACAAACATACATACATACACATATAGGCTGATAGACACATAACCCTTCTTTCATGCAATCATGTAAATATATTATGAATAAACATGCATATCTTCACGCCAGATCCCTTGTGGGGGAGGTAGAGACAATTGCGCGCCACTTGACACGATTACAACTCTTTCGTTTTGTCGACATTCATCAACCTCTTCATACATGCCCTTTTGTTACGAAAGCTTTTTAATGCACCTTTAGACAGTGTTTTATTTATTTGATCGTGATATGTGAGTCTCGGTATGCCAGGGCCTCTTTCACCCACAACTTTCGTATTATATATCCGGTTTGTCAATATTTCTTCGCTCATCTTTTCAACATCGTAGCAGTATTTCGACGTTACGTATGTGGTCCGCCAAAGTGACGTCGCATATCCGACGCAACGACCTCATTTCTTATATTCATTGTTTAGTTTTCCTCTAACAGGAGTAGAATCAATTAAAATAATTTAAATAATGACGTGTCACAAAAGCTTGTAATAGGTTTACCTGAATGAAAATAATTTGACAATGATATAAAATATAAGGAAGTAATGAAAATATAGGTATTAAATGTACGTAAAATTAAAAATAACTTTAATAGAAATATTTAAAAAAAAATGAAGGTTTTATAAGTGTTGTGTGAAATATGAAAGATTGATATCCACTATTTTGACAATCTAACTTAAAGTAAAAGAATGCCGCTACTGGACATACAAATTCTGATGAAACTACACTTAAATAATACGACTTTGAAATAAGGAACCAATTTTGTTTTGTAAAGTAAACCACAGCCGTACCTCCGTAGCTCGTAGCCTCGTAGCTCGTAGCGACGTCCCCTACGTCGTAGTCGTCCAGTTATTTTGTTTGCGGCCGCGACGAGGGACTCCGCCACAAATCCCCTAACTTACTTTACAAAATATATTGCCGACTTTTCTACAATTGAAAATGTTTTTGTATATTTTTTCCATTTCGTAAGAAAAAGTTTTATTTTTTAAGTTAGCTGGGGCAGCGTTTCTTTCAAATGTTGTTAATGCCGTTTGCTAAAGGCTCGAATTTAAATTATTGTGGACCTTTTTGTGCAAAAGGTACTGGAAAATTTTATTTCCATTATCTCTAATGGTAACAGCATCTTAAAGGCGTTCGCGGGCAGTGTGGGTGGGTGAGTCCTATTGCTCAATACTGGACTGAAGTCAAGCGTTAATCATTCTTAAAAGTGGTGATGGACCAGTTGTAAGAACGCTATCCTTGAAATTCTAAAATGTTGCGGTTTGAATCCCGACATATACCAATGACGAATACATTTCTCATAGATTTACAACACCACCGTTCCAGTGCCTCGGATAGCACGTTAAGCCGTCGGTCCTGGTTCCACTAATATCAACTAGAATGGTTGGTAAAATCTACTATTAGAAGTAGAATGGTTATTAAAATGTATATCAGACCCTTGCCAACCCATATGGCTAAAAAGTGTAGACCAATTTATCTAGAAAGATGTTTTGGAAGCCCAGAACAGTAGAGGTCAAGGACTCTGCAGGGGCTGAGATGTAATTTCACACGTGTACTGACTAGTAATCAAATTTTGTACCACCGCATCTAAATATGTAGTTTTAAAATATTAGAATTAAATTCATCCAAAATTAGACAAATGCATATTTATAAAAGAGATGCGTTTAATCAAGTGGAACTATGTGAAAATATGGAAACGAATAACTCGCATTACTGAGTTGGCAGGATATCAAGCCGGCACAGAACTATTATTTACATTTATTGGCCTATTAATTAACACTGAATATATTGAATTATTAATGCTGCTATTAAATTACATTATTATTCATTGGAGTAATATATTAACTGACCTACATGAACCCTGCTGTTTATCCACGTAAATGGGCTCACAAGGGTAATTAGGTATCCCCTCAGGACCCTATTATAGTTTTAAATGGACGCAAAGTCAAGCTGGCAAAGTGGCAAATTCGTATACTTAATTATTTCAAAACTTTATTGCACAAAGTACGAAAGGTTGACTTAATAATAATAAAAAAACTTTTATTTTGAATTTACATCCATAAATTGTTAGTAACAATTTTACTTAATCTATATTTAGTATAACTAATATTTTATTTTAAATTATCCGCTACTGGAGGCTGTCTACTTAACTGTATGCAGCTGTTTCCAGTGCTCCAGCAGCGGAGAGTCCCACCGATCTGCAAATACGTTTATGAGCCTGTTGGCACTGGTTCTCATGCGGCACAGCATAGACGCAGATCTTTTGCGCATAATTGTTTGAAAACTGTCAGTCCTCGAATCGGCAAACATACCCGAGGCACTGCAGAACCTCTGCAGCCCCACCAGGATCCTAAACGCATTATTATACCAGTATAGAATGCCCTTGGAATATTTTTTGACAGCTCTTGAAGACTAATCCTTTAGCGAGGCTTATGCGCTAGCAGAAATAATTGCCAGCCTTCCTGTTTTTATTCTTTCCGCCAGCCGCTTGGACAACTCCTTGTCTCGACCCCAAACGGCGCCAATTCATTACTTGTACCGAGGTTGGCGTATTTGTGAAACCTGAGGTTCTCGTCTGGATATGAGATGGGCCAGAGGCCTGCCAAGTTGCCACGGATTTTTCTTTGGATGATTTAGTCAAGAGCCGGGTGATGACTTTAATGAAACATAAAAATGATGGGCCAGCAATATGTCGCCAAGTTATATTAATATTGTACATTATTTTTACTACGACGTAACTAAATACTTATATTTATTAACTGATCGTTGTGTGACCCGGCTTTGTCTATGTTACTTGACCCTTGTTACCTTACATTTGATGATTTAAAAATAATCCTTTACACGCGTCTGCTTCTTAATTTAATTAAAATACTTTACTTAAAAGTATGTTCACAATCGAACTTAAAGCCATTTAAAACAAAACAAACAAATGTTTATTGCCACATCAATAAGTATTACAATCAGCGAAAATAATAATAATTTACAATTTAAATTAATATAATGTGGCAAGGGTCTTGGCTCAGCTTCAGTCAGCTGCGCATTACATGTAATGTGATGCACTACTAACGCTGTTGTTATGCCAACACCCTAATTGGCCAACCATTTTGGCTTTTTCTACCAGCTAACCTTTCCCAAAGTGAGACAGTATAAATATGTGGGGTGCAATACTAACCAATAAACTACACAAATAGTATTACATTGACTACATGACTTATCAATATTTTCTTATTACCATATATATGAAGATAATATAATATTGGGAAGTACAAAATTGTAAAGCTAAAATATATCGTTCTGCTTATTTAAAAATAAAGTTTTAATTAGTTTTTTTTGAAGATGTGAATTAAAGGAGCTTGTCTAATGTGTAGTGTAAGCTTGTTCCACAGAACAGCAGACGATTCAGTAAATATTATATTATTTAATTCTCTACCCATTTCGTTAAAATGTCGTTAGACATTCGCAATTCATTAAGGTCGAAAATTCAAAAAATGCAGCGATATGTCAAAGTAACGTCTTGCTCCAGCTAGCTCTTATGGTGACAGTTTGCTATACGATACAGGACCTTAGGTGGGTTGGAAATTAAATTCCTTAACTGTACTAGAGCTGTCATGATGATGTTTTAAACATTTTGCAAACCTAAACTATATAGAATAAAGGGTTTTTTCTACGTACAAGATCCCCATACAAGATCAATCGTGTTCTTTCCTAATCCTAGCTCTAGTAGTTTGGGTTGTGTAAGATAAGAACCTGTCAGTCAGGACTTCGTCTTTAATAGGTAGGTACAGCTATCAAAACAAATCTGTGATATTAGTTTCCTGTTATGAGAATATGATATAAGTGGTCGTGAAATATGATAGCGGTTCGTTAAGGCTAATGAAAGCGCAGGTGTGCAGTGTCTTAATTAAATCGGACACATGCGATGTCTCGGATGACGCAGGTAAATTACCATAGATATTAAATCACACATCTCTTGCTTATGACAAGTAGTGTAAAGGACTGACGTCACAATTCCTAGATTTAAGTCCGTGTGTACTTACATCTAAAATAAAGTAAAAAAAGATTGTAGAACCGTTCCTTGAAATTCTGAGACTGACCAGGATAAGTCTGACGTCATCATCTGACTACGACATGTGACCCCACGGGTATAATCATATATCTGTCTGCCTGTAATGAGTATATTTTGGTAGAGGTGTTTCTTGAAAGCCAGGGTTGAATATGACATCATCATGACATGCTATGCCGGCTTGACTAGATACTTTTTCACACTTCGCTTGAAGGACTCCAGGTTATAGAAAAGTGGAAACACAGAGGTTAGAAGACCATTCCACATCTTTATCGACAGATGTATGAGTCCCTAAATTTATACGTACGCGTAGGGATGGTGACGACGGTATGTGGGTATATTCCTGACCTGTGCGTGTGGTTCGGTTGCGGAATTTATTAGGTTATAGAGCTCTTTAGCACTCACCATAGACATCAGCTGGTGAAGCACACGCTCAGAGAAGCCACATTTCGGCAGTTTGCAGGGATTCGAGAGCTTTATATATAGTGGCATCGTCCACAATTCGAACAGCTTACCTCTGCTGTCAACTTAGTGACACACCTGGGATTAGGGTCGTAACGATACGTAATTATAGTTGTTAAGAATGGATCTTATGATTTAGTAAAATTCCAGAAGCTATTAATTATATTTATTATCATGTAACACATTACTACGTCTCCGCGACAACTCAAAAAAACATTGTTTCAAAACTATTAAAACTATGTATATAAAAGTATGTGAACACCAGCCAGTCGTCAACAATAGTTGTTAGAATAGAACAGAATGTTAGAACTTGTATAGATTTGTATATTGTATAGAATGCCCAAACCCGTATAAGTCAAAGCCCTAAGGCATAACATTTTCATTTTCACTTGGTTGAAATGATTTGAAGTAACAATGTAGTTTCCGTATAGCCGGCCAGTATCCGTTACGGTCTTTCTTTTTGAATAAAATGCATTTTACTCTCGGACTGTTTTAATTTGACCCCGTTTTTGTGACCAAAGTGCCCGTGTGTTCTGTGTTAGGAACATTGCAAGCGAGCTGACAGGCACAAACAAGGGCCGAAATTAAACGATACAGGTTTAACAAAAAAAAGGTAGGATGTTTAGTTTAGCTTAAAGTAATTTTAGTAAGTGTATATGAATAAACGCACATCAATACCTCAACTTTTGTATCTGTTTTAATCAATGAATTTTAGATAGCGGTCAACCACACTCTTTGTTCATTAAATGATTCCTTTATATTTAACTTTTGCACTTAAGAAACATCATTACAGCCCCTAGAACACAGTCCTAGACCTCCGCTATTGTAGATCGAACCAGAACATATTTCGGGAGAATTTGGTCTAAACTCGCAACCCTGGCCAGACAGGGTGCCAATTAAACTTATTATCATAAATTTAATATAATTTTTAATTATAATTTTTAATATAATATAACTTTATGAAATAGCAAAAGCCAAATAATTTAATGAAACACATGTATATTTTTTCAAACGACATGCAACTATTTACATATTTAAGGCTAGATAAATTTCTGGAAAGAATGGTACTGATGGGACTGAAAAGGCAACAATATTACATGAAAGGCATTTAAGAGTTTATGGAGATACATAATAATACGAGCTTGCCACTAAAGGGACACAGATGATACTTTATAATAAACGATTTCGGACGCAAAATTAGGTATGTTTGACACTAACCCAAATTCCCAGGGCTTTTATGCAAAATACAAGCGTACCGTTTTCTCCCGAGATCGTACAATACCGCATACCAGATTACACACTGTTCTTCTGAACTGCACCTTATTCAATGGGTATAACGATGTTGTGCAGTGGTCGTGTGGTACATTGTACGGAAAACATATTATCTAAGTTCTTGCTTTTTATTCTCCTATTTAGAGGTAACTCCGTATAAAGACTACTAAAGGTTTTTTTACAAATCTTTGATTGTACGAGTCTCACCATGTATGTTTTCGACGTGAAATTCAATAAGATATAGTATAAAAATACTTCTTGCAGAGGTTGGGAATGCAAAAGACTACGTACTGCTGTGTTCAACATATATGTATGTAGGTGTAAGTTAGGCAAGCCGGTTCCGAAAAACATTAAATAAAAAAGACATCAGATTCTTGTCAACCCGTCCAGCCAGCTTGTTGCCCAAATTATCAAGAAATAATATATTCTCAAATTGTCAGCGGTGGTGGCTCGGCTGTAAGAATGCTTTCCTTAAAATCTACCAATGTGAAAACACTCTTACGTACATTTGTCAAAGATTTACAATACCATGGTTCCCGCGGAGAACACATTTAGCGTAAAAATAATAATAATAATATGGAGTTGGTATTAGCGGAACCGAGACTGACGACTTAACGTGCTCTCCAATGCACGAGAACAGAGTGGCGTCGTATTGGTAATTTATGACAAATGTACGTAAGAAAAGTATTTCTCATTACAACCGAGACACCACCGCTAAGAATTCGACAATATATTTCTCGATGATTTGCCTACTACTGCCAAGCTAGTACTCGTAGAACGGCGCGGCGGCTTAACAGTGATGTTGTAAATCTATGACATACATACGTACCTAAAAATGCGGATATTTTTGGATTCAAAATTGGCCTGATGTGAGGCTCATTAAAACGACACTGGACTTAATCTGTGTACAGTAATTAACACGGCGTATTAATTGTACCCACGTTAAGCCCGAGTTAGCTTAGGCGAGGGAATATTAACCTAAATTACATACATAAGTCATGGCTTGTTGCTTCTAAGTAAACAGAGCTTATGGAACTCCCAGTTTTGACACTAAATAGTAATAAATAAGAAATGAGTGTCAACGTCAACCCTCGCTAACTAATCTGGATCTGGACCGGCAGATAAGACGAGCGCTCAATATCTGTAGGTGGAGCAAACCTGCGACTCGGTACAGTCATGGATAAAAAATATGTATTTCATAAATTTATTATACTTTAATTATTATGTATATATATTATTCTTTAGTTTTTTTTCTTTTTTAATTTTTAATTTAATTTAATTCAATATTGGATATCTGTAATTTTATTTGTGTTATTGTTTTTTGTTTAATTGAATTTCTATATCTTTTGGTTGTATTTCTTTTTTTTTCTCCTTTTCTTTGACACCTAATCAGTAATAAAGTATGTTTCCTAATTTGGCCAATGTTTAAACTCAATTATATACTGACCTTTATGTTCTGTAATGTGCTGTGGAAATAAATGAATAAATAAATAAAAATACTATTACAAATAAAAAAATAAAACAAATAAATATATATTACAATATACATGTACTTTTTTAAAATTATAAATATACTACATATAAGCCAACTACATATACTACAAAAAAAAACGTATACAAAACGTTTATTTGTTCACAAAAAAATATTACGTAACTTTTTTGAAGGAACTCTGATCCCTAGACTAGAATTAAGCTGAGAATCAGATAGATACTACTAACTATATAACTTATTATATACACTATATAACTACATACACAAATATATATTATGCCAAATATCTATAATTATGATCTTGATGCGGTTAACACTGTTTATTGAAAAATAATGTAGTAACTAGACGTCAATGATGTATATCATATGTGATGTCAAAATTACCACCAATTACAGAAATGATCATTAAAATAATCTATGATCAATATTGTACTATACGCCACTGTCACATTAATTGTTTCTTCAGCTATTGACATGCCTTGTAGGCAGTTTGTAGACATTGCTTTATTTTGTAGTTTTCTGAATTTATCTTAGACTAAACCCAAGTTAAAGTATGTTTTATAGGTCTAAGGGCGAAAGTAGAGGTGGGCCATTATACCTAATGAATGTGTACACAACCATAATGTATGAGGACATACATTTTGCGGCATTACTGTAGGCCCACTTTCAAATAACGCGACACTCAGTTTAGTGGCCTATTGAGCGTGTTCTACAAGCTATACCACGGTGAATGTTCTAAAGAGCTCGTAGACCGTATTCCTTCTTCTCTAGAATGCTCTCCCAGTCAGTGTGTTTTCTCATTCCTGTAACCTGGAGTCCTATCATATACTATTTATTTGAAGAAACAATAATTTATATTACTATTAATATATACTGCTTAATAATAAAAAATACACCTTAAAACTAAAACAAAAAAATAAAATAAAGGAAAAAGAAAATATTATAAATAAAAAACCTACTTTAAATGGATACCAATGGGCAAAGTGCCAAAGTATCATAACTTCGGAATTTTCAAGACATTTTTTTGATCATAAGCATAGAATAAATGAATAAAAATGAAAATATTTCGTTGCATTGTTCCGAAGTGTACCCACAAGAAGCCTATGTAAATGTGTAGGTTTAAATATTTTTTCAAACGTTTAAGAAATGGATTTTTTTATGTGCTGGTTACGGATTTATACAGCTATTTACTGTTATTTATAACTAGGGTTTAAGAAGTGGGTGCAACTGGATGTTTTATTGCATGTACAGTCAGCATAAGGTACGCTTAAACACCTGAATTGTTCCATAATCGCTTATTAATAATGATCATTTGTTTAATTTTATAACATCCGATGTCGAATTCTAAAAGAATTGAGATTAACAGAACGGTGATTGCTCATTTATAACAACGCTTTCCTTAAAAATCCTGTAAAGGTCTGATCGAGCTCCGGGTAATGACAAATACACATTTTATTACGTATAATTGTAATGTCGTCATTGGTCCAGGTTCCGTTAATATCAACCCATGAAATCGTTAATAATTTGTCATTAAAAAAATAATTTACATCAGACCCTCGCCAACCCGTCTGGCCAGCAGCGTGGCAAGTGAGGCCAAATACTCCTTTTTTGTCTTTTTCCAACTGTGGAGGTATGGGGGGGGGGGGGGGTATATATCTGTGTTTTAAGGGCTGTAATGATGGTAATTTAAATTTATTCCTGTGTACGTGAAATTATAAAATCACACCTAAGACATATAATGGGGTCTTCCAACAGGGACTTCCGAACTTTGACAGTTGATAACGGCCATCTTGTTGAAGCTACATCTGCCAAATTTGTTGTAATTTAAGAGGACTATTCGCAATGAGTGGATAAATTTTAGTCCACTAATTCAGTAAACGATCGACCAACACCCGTGCGTCGGCGAAGCGCAAGATCTACCGAATCGAAAAAACAATTTTCAAAACTAATCACAGACAATTTCTCGACGTAAAAGTGAGACCAATTGATTTGACAGTTGTTGTTTTTTTTTAATATGTCATTTATTCTATATTTAAGGAGCTTGATATACATTTCTGAACGCACCCATATATATTTGACAACCAACATTGTTTGACAGGTACGAAGCCCACGAACATACATACAGACAGACAGACATTTATCTTTATATACGAGTATATAGATAGATAATGTCCATTTAGCAATAGGTCAATAAAAACAAGCAGATATTTTTAGGGGTTTTATAGGGTACTAAACCAAAATTACTTTGTAAGACGGTTGTCCTTTGATGATATTTTTTGGCATAATTATTTGAAATATATTATAAGGTAATATTTACGTAAAGGGATCAACTTGACGACTTCAAAGAACCTAATTAAAAAGTTACATTTTAAACCATATTAATATTTTTTTGCATACAGGCAGTAAAGTACATCGAGTTGCGTTGGTCCGATACAGGCTTTTGATCGTTATACAATAAGGATATCAGTTTTGAATTAAGTAATAAGTGTAGGTTTTTTTTTTAATGGGCCTTAGTGGAACCGGTCCTTTTTAGCCTTACCTTACTAGTTAGTTAAAGTTATCTAAGAATGAGGTTAAAGGTAATAATGTCAGAAATTTGTTAACAATACCTGTCAGCTTTGACTTACTCCAAAAAGGTATTGTGGCGTGATGATACATTTACTTTTTAATTTAATACAAAAAGAATCGTTACATTTTCTCGTAAAATTGTTTGTTAGTGAGATTTTTACGGCCACTTGGAAAGTTGGAGGCCCTCTCCGTTTCTCCATTACTCCCCCGAGATTGTTCCTTTCATTATCTATTAAGTTTTTCCTATAACCTTGTTAATTACAATGTTTTAAAAGAATATCAGACACAGTGCAGATCTTAATACGGTAAAGAGTTTTAACACTCGAGAACGGCCAGCGAGACCAGATTAGACAAAAAAGAGCTCAAGTAGTGAATATAGGAGTTATAGAGGATGTTACGATAAAGCCTTTTTACGAAAGCTTTATAATGAAATTACTTTTACGAGTATAAGAATGGGGCAAAGATACAGTGTGCATCTCGAAACTTTAATTTGTTTATTAGTTCTTCAGCAAAATTAACAATTAACAGAAATAAGGTAAAATTAAATCAAATAATATATCGCTTCAACAAATAGTCAATCAATAGACTTTGTAAAGGACATTTTAAAATTATGGTTATTATATTATTAACTACGGTTTATTATGTAATTAGTTTTGAATTATATTTAATACTTTTATTTAATAAATTACATTTGCACAAAAAATATAAACATTCAAATGTACACAGGCGAGATTATGTTTCAGTATTTTCTAACCTTTCGGAGAGTGTGGGTGCACTTAGAAACTATGATATACTAATTAGATATACAAACGAATAGTGTTAATAGTTGGTATTGCAGCACACAGTTGCCGAGAGGCTGGTTACAGTAAAAAAATGTTTAATGAGGATGTGAATGCACTGTATTATTGACTTATGTATGTATAGTGTATAGAATACTGTTCTCACCTTTGGGATGGTTCCGCCAAGTACCTCACAGATGCTCTCGATGTCCTGCAGAGGCGAGCTGTACGAATTGTGGACGATGCCACTACATCTGGAACTCTCGAATCCCTGCAGCTTCGCCGAGATGTGGCTTCTCTGAGCGTGTTCTACCGGCTATACTATGGTGAGTGCTCCGAAGAACTCTATAACCTAATCCCTCCCTCTCCATTCCGCAACCGAACCACACGCACAGGTCAGAATATGCACCCACATACCGTAGTCACCATCCCTTCGCGTACATATAAATTTGGGGACTCATACATCTGTCGTACGATAAAGATGTGGAATGCTCTTCCAGCCTCTGTGTTTCCACTTTCCTATAATTTGGAGTCCTTCAAGCGAAGTGTGAAAAAGCATCTAGTCAAGCCGGCATAGTGTTAGGGACTGATGGCAGTTACGAGTATCTGACTTCAGTTGCTAACATTCATGGACCTTGCGCGCCACTTACCATCAGGTGGGCCCAAGGTCACATGTCGTGCTAGTATATAAAAAAAAAAAAAAAAAAAAAAAATAGTTATATTGTGTCAAAAACAGGGAAATTGCCTTCTGGAACCAGAATTTCTTTTCCAGAAGGTAGCGCTCACTAACTAAAATTATTTGAATATGATCCAATCAGTATTTGTTTTTTTATTAATTTATGATTTACTAACTAAAATAACCTACTTATCATCTAATAGACAATAAATATATATCGTACAACAATAACATACAAATAAATTAATAATAAAATAGGCTATACGTTCCTTTATCTTGCTATAATTAAGGTTTTATTAAATTTAGTTGGTGCACTGTATACCTTGGTACTGTGTCCAATGTCAGTGTAAACCATCGCCACTGTCTGTACCGTAGCTTTTAGCCGGAGGTAGTAAATCCGAAGTATGTTCGTGTAAATCCCGCAGCTAAGTGCCAGCTCCGCGCCTTACTACCTGTCGTTACCTATTTACCCGATAATTTCACATAATTTACTATTAATATAACATAATTTGCGAGTGATTGTGGTCGGGTGGTTAAAACTCGCAACCGCACACTGGACCACACGATTTGTATACTTACATAAAAAGTGAATGAACTGTTATTAAGCATTGTAGAATGAGCATTTTGAGTTAATTTAATGAACAGTACTACAGTAATGTTTTTTTAAGTTAATTTGCATGAACATGCAGCATTAGAGTGCAAACTTTTCAATTAGTTTTGCAAACTGTACAGTTTTCTACCTAACTTTATAAAATGTTGATATAACTATACAACTTCAACATTATTTAATTACTCACTACTCTATGTATGTAAGTATACACTTATATATGAAAGCAAGACGTGGATATGTCAAAATACGTCTGAGAGTAGAGTTGATGCAGTAGAAATGAGGTTATTGCGTCGTATATGCGGCGTAAGCGGCGTGACTTTAACCGAATACGTAATGATGAAATACGCAAAAAGGTAGGTATGAAAGAAAGCATAGGTACAAAAATAAGGAAAGGTATGCTCCGATGTTTCGAGCATGTTGAACGAATGAATGAAGAGAGATTGACGAACCAAATGTATAATGTGAAAGTTGTAAGTAAAAGAGGCTCTGGCAGACCAAGACTCAACTTATCACGATCAGATAAAGAAGACAATAGCTGAAGGTGCATTAAAAAGCTATCGAAACAAAAAGGCATGTATGAAGAGGTTAATGAATGTTAAAGAAGCGAAAGAGGTATGTCGTGATCGGGACAAGTGGCGCTTCATACCCCGCAAGGAATTTGGCATGAAGATATGTATTGCATCATCATGACATGTACATACAACTGTAATTAGAATAAGCAATCTATACAATAAATGATTTTGAATTTGAATATGTAAATGAATATAGTTGTTGGACCTTAAGGTGGGCGGGGAGTCACAGGTCTTAAAAAGCCACATCATCTTTTAAGACAGTTTAGATTCCTAACTTATATATATATGTCACATAAGCTAAAATAAAACAAAATGGGAATATACGTTACGAAGATATTACGCGTGGAACTAGCAAGCTACGTCTAACTGACGTCATTAAATCAGTAGCATGCCAGTTGAAACTAGCTATTAAGCCGTAAGGACTTACTTGTACATAGCGCGCCTTTTTTGGAACCTGTCTTGCTCGAGTTATCCCTCGGTTGCTCATTTTGTGTGCTGTGAACAATATAGTTGTAATATTTTAATCAAAGATTCCTAAAAGATGCGAATACAATAATTAATATATTAGTGACTTTTATATTTATTGTTATGAAAACATCGTCAATACCTATTGTAAATTATAAAATAGAAATGAAACCAGGCATCCGCTTTTAGTTATGTAATTTTTCAGACTGTCAAAATGTAAACAAACTGACATTAAATACAAAATATGTCAAACATAAAAAGTATAAAAAGGCTTGCCAGTATGTCGGCAACATGGCGGGCCCCGGTGTGAACACCAACTTAGGGGAGACGATATACTGGCAAAGATATAAAAACAATATCGTGAAATTAACACACATTCTAGTGCAAAATAAAGAAAGTTAAAGAAAAATAAAATTTAAGTTCATATTAGTTAAGCCTGTTCTAGAATAAAGATAAAAATAAAAGTTAAACAACTAGAACTGTGAAACAGTTAAAATAATAGAAAATACAATGAAAATTAGGGCCTTTGTCACCGGCGGAAGTACATACATCGGCAACTCTAACTATGCCATCCCGTCCTGGGTATAAATGTGTAACTCGACCTCTGGGCCAGGTTCCTCTGGGTAAATTTCCGTCCACAATCAAAACAGGATCTCCAACCTGTATATTGGGAATTGATCCACCTCCTCCACGCGGTGTTAATGTCGGGAGATATTCTCGAGTCCAGCGTTGCCAAAAGTGGTCTGAGAAACGAACGGCTTTTCTCCAAGCGGCTCTACCCGTCAATGCGTCATCGTTAACTGTGGCTGGTATAGGGCGGCCTGAAGATGTTCCCAATAAAAAATGAAATGGCGTTAGTGCTTCCTGCGAACTATCTGATGGCACATGGGTAAGAGGACGAGAGTTGATGAGCGCCTCGGCTTCCGTTAAAAGAGTTTGTAGGACTTCATCTGATGGAGTACGTTCATGTAGTGTTGCTTTTAGCGATGTTTTGACACTTCGTACTAATCGCTCCCAAGAGCCTCCCATGAATGGCGCAGAGGGTGGAATAAATTTCCATGTAATCCTCTCGTTGGCTGCGAAGTCTGCAATTGCATCATTATATAGTGTTCTTAATTCTCGGTTGGCTCCAACGAAAGCAGTACCATTGTCTGACCATAATTCGGTTGGTGTCCCTCGTCTAGCAATGAAACGGCGAAGGCACATTATGGCGGCATCGGAAGACAAACTGTGCACCACTTCCAAATGAAGAGCTCGAGTGACCAGGCATGTAAAAAGACCAACATAGCGCTTTTCGCGTCTTCGACCAACGGTCACTTGCACTGGACCGAAATAATCCAAACCGGAAAATGAAAATGGCCTTTGATGATGGGCCAGTCTAGCATTGGGTAAATCTCCAACTGGTGGTTGGAAAGGTTGAGCACGTAAAAGACGGCAAACTGGACAGGCTCGTGCGACTGATCGTAAAGCTCCACGAAGGTGTAAAATCCAGTAGGTCTGCCGAATCTCATTAACAACTGTTTCCGTGTTTCCGTGTGCTGCCTTTATGTGAAAATGTGACAGTAGAAGTAAGACAGCAGGGTGTTTTGAATCCAATATAATTGGACTTTTTATGTTACTGCCCACACCATCGGCACGATTAATTCTGCCAGATAAACGTAATAGCTGGTCGTCGTTGTTGATGACTGGAGAAAGATTGTATAAACGACTTCTAGTGTGTATCGGCTTATTTCCTCTCATCATGGTGATTTCTTCGAGAAACGAATCTAGCTGGCTTTGCCGCAATGTATGTATTTCCGCAATTCTGATGTCCTCGGCGCTAATACTTTTAGGACCACGCCTTTGAAGTAACGTCAAAAATTTATGCGCCCTTGCTGTTACCCTTAATAATTTTATCCACGAACTAAAGCGTAGCGGGTCAGCAGAAAAAGGCTTAGAAACAGAAGCTAAAGAAATCAGATGAGATGATTCATGAAAAAATGTTTGAAGTGTAGTTCTTTTAAGTTCCTCGAGAACTGGCGGCACTTCTGTAGACGGCTCTGTTGGCCAACCCTCTTCAGGTGAGAGTAGGAAAGGTGGACCAACAAACCATCGTGAAGAAATTTCTAATTTTTGGTCGCCTCGCGTAGCGTCATCCGCTACATTTAGGGCCGAGGGAACGTACCTCCAATTTTTAATATCTGTCGTATCCGAAATTTCGCCTACGCGATGTGCAACAAAGGGCTTAAATGTGCGAGTGTCGCTACGCAGCCATTTTAAAACAGTCAAACTATCTGACCAAAGAAATAATTTAGAGGCTTTAAGCTTATGAGCCTCGGTAATATACATTGAAAACCTAGTCGCCATGAGAGCGGCCTGCAACTCAAGCCTTGGTATTGACGTAATCTTTACTTGAGCTACTCGAGCCTTGCCACCTATAAGAGAGACTTTCACGGTGCCGTTAGAATAAATAAAACGCCAATAAGCTACACAGGCATACGCGAGTTCGCTTGCGTCGGCAAAAACGTGAAGTTGACTATCCTTAACGTCGTTTGAAGTGATGTAGCAACGAGGAATAGAGCATAGCTTGATTTTTTGAAGATCGTCAAACCATGATAGCCATTTGTTTACGAGATGGCATGGAAGCGGCTGATCCCATTCGATTTCCAACCGCCAAGTCTGCTGAAAAATTATGCGACCTTTAATAATAATAGGGGTCAGGAATCCAAGGGGATCGTAGACTCTCATTAATTGTGAAAGAACAATACGTTTGGTCAGTTTTGATGGACATATATCGGGCAAGTCTTTAAGAAAGTACAAAGAATCGTCATTTAAGTTCCAAGTCACACCTAGAACGCGAACATATTCTTTAGATGGACCTAAACCAACTTCATAGATACCGGTAGCGCATAGATCAGGAGGAAGTAGTGAAAGAGCCTCCTTACAATTTGAGACCCATCCGCTCATCTCAAACCCGGCAGATTTGTGAACCGTAACTATATCAGTAGCTAGTTGAGCGGCTTGTGCGACATTGCTTACACTTCCAAGAAAATCGTCCATGTAGTGATCATAAATGATAGAATGTACGGCATCTGGGAAACGATCCTTATACTCCTCAGCATTTTTATTTTTAAGATATATAGCGGTGCAAGGGCTAGAAGTGGCACCGAACATCATTGAAGACATTCTATATTCCTTTAAAGGTTGTGAGGGATCGTTCCGCCACAAAAATCGTTGAGCGTCGCGGTCCTCGGGTCTGATCTTTATTTGTGGAAACATTTCCCTTATGTCTGCACAAAGAGCGACGAGATTTTCCCTAAACCTCATTAAAATCGACAACAAAGGTTGAAGAAGATCAGGACCAGATAGGAGGAGAGAGTTAAAACTTACTCCGCGAATTTTAGCTGCTGCGTCATATACTACGCGTAGTTTGCGTTTGTGAGGATGTATGACGCCGAAATGCGGAAGGTACCACAGAACACTAGAAGAATTTGCCGGTCCAGTACATAGTTCTGCGTAGCCCTTATTTATTGACGCATTTACGTTATCACGATATAACTTCGCATAAGCCTCGTCCTTTAGAAACCTTTTTTCTAAATTACGAAAACGTGAGAGGGCCAGATCATAGGTATTGGGTACAGACTTGTTACCAGGTTGCCAAAGCAAACCAACTTCAAAACGACCTGACGTCATGCGGCGCGATGTGGTATCTAAAATATGCAAAGCGTGTTCCTCGCTAACACTTCGATATTTCTTTTTTGTAATACCAATAGAGTCTAATTTGTAATATTCGTTTATAAGTATGTCCAAAGATTTATCCGATTGTTGAGGTTCTTCCGAAGTGTTAACGTGGTTAACAAAATACACGGGCATGGTCTTGCTGCAGGCAAACCCATACAGGACCCATCCTAAAGCTGTTAAAGAAGCTACAGGCTGATTACGTGTGCCCTCTCGTGTAAGACGAGAAATCGTAAGAAACCAATTGTCAGTACCAATTATTAACATTGGCTTGGCATCTTCATAACAAAGATTTTCGACTAAATCTGACAAATATGAAAACGAATTAATATCATTCGCTTTCAGCGACTGACTGGCAACACCGAGATTAGAGATTGAGCGGACGTTGGTTAACTTATGGACTTCCGTGCTGTATTTCCCCTTAATAGAAATGTTAACTAGGGATACGTCAGTCTCTCGGGACAATCCTCCGATGCAATCCACTCTCATAGAAGACTTGGGACCTTGTGCCCCTATAGCCCTCGAAATATCGGAGTCAATAAGGGTTGCGGTAGAGCCGTCGTCGAGTAAGGCATAAGTGTTTATGCTACCTTTTGGGCCGGTCACTGTCACTGCTACGACTTTCAACAGGGGTCTTAAACTATTGCTTTCCGTGGAACTGTGGGCAATGATTACGTCAGAAGATTCAGTTGAAGGCTCAGCTGACTCATGTTCGAGGTGAGCCGAGACTTCAACTGATCTGTGCAAAAAAGAATGATGTCGGCGCATGTTCTTACAGTTAGTTACCTCGCACGTTTTCTTGCAGGACTTATAAGAATGTTTTCCGCGCCTAAGACATTTATGACATACTTTATTTTCAATAACCCAATTCCACCTGTCATCGATTCCCAGTAATTGAAATTTTTTACATTCGCCAACATCATGATTTTTATCGAGACAGTACCTACAAGAATCGTTTGCAGACGCGGTATTTTTTAAATTTGTTGATTGTACCGACGAAACTCCATAAGAACGATCGTTATTTAAATATTGTTTTTGAACGCTCCTGTTTTTGGCGTTAAAGTCTTGTTGACGTGATAAACTGACAGACTCTGAAACAATGCCAAATTTTATTTGCAGATCCGATTCTTGGGTTAAAAAATCGGCTATTAGCTCCAGCTTGAATTTGGATCCGTCCCTAGAAAATGCGAAATCAATCCAGCGTGTGCGTAAAAGAGGTGTGAGCTTGCTAAGTATAGCATCGCTTAGCTCTGGAGAAGCTAAATATTCATTTTGTCGTAGCAATTTAATTGTGTCGACACAGCTGCGAACCCTACAGGCAAATAAATTTAACTCCCTACAATTTTCAGAGTGCAGCTTTGGTAAGGCTCGCACTGCAGCGATCTCTTGCAGAACAATAAACTCTGGTCTCGCAAACCTTAACTCGAGAGCCGACAGAACTTCTTCAGGATCCCTAGCCGAGACTAAAAGAGTTGAGACAGAGTCACGAGCAGTCCCACGGATAGCATAGTTTAGCCTTGAAAGGTTTTCGGCGCTTGTAAATCCGGCTTTGGATTCGTCGAAAGCCCTCCTGAAGGACAACCAATCGGAGACACGACCATCAAAGAAGGGTAATTTAAGTTCACTGACCTTTGGACGTGTGCTTGCGAGATCCGTGATGACCTGGGCCAGCAACCTAAAGTCATTATTGTTATTTTGTGTATTTGATAATAAATCTTTATTTGTGATACAAATGTTGTGTTTTTGTGTATCTAAATGTGGTAGATGTGCATGTAAGTTGGTGGACGTTGGGTTATGGAGCTCGAAGGGCGCCACATTTGACCTGGCGGGGTGGCCTACCGCTGTGGCGGCCATGGCCGGTGGTGAATGTAGTGGCGCCGAACACGGAGGCTCGTGAGCGGAAATATCCGCTGCCTCTATGTATTCCGAACTCGCCCGATGGACCTGTACAAAAGAAACATCTTTATTACCGATAGATAGTGGGTTATACTCACCCTGGTTATTCACCCAGCTTTCCACAAACGAGGCACCGTCTTGGCAGCTGGAGGTCTCCAAAGCGGCCAGCTCTGCCTGCAGCTCGAGCTCACTTACGACACGCTCACGTTCAGTGGCCCTGAGGTCACGCTCGGCAGCAATGAGGTCGCGCTCGGCAGCAATGCGCTCGCGCTCAGCCTCCGCGTCTGCGAGTCGGCGGGCATGGAGCGCTTTGGCCGCAAGCTGCTGCGCCACAATTGTCGCTGCCGAGTGAACGGAAACGCTAGAGCGTCGCCGTCGTCCCAATGACTCAGAAGGGCTGGCATGAGATGGACGTGCCTCCTGCGATGTGGATGGAGAGGCTTCATCGATTGTACCTATATCACTTGTGGGCACTAACATTTGAGTCTTGGCGGCCTGGCTTCTAGTGAGCATTTTGCAAGTTTCTTCTGACACCAAATGTAAATTATAAAATAGAAAATGAAACCAGGCATCCGCTTTTAGTTATGTAATTTTTCAGACTGTCAAAATGTAAACAAACTGACATTAAATACAAAATATGTCAAACATAAAAAGTATAAAAAGGCTTGCCAGTATGTCGGCAACACCTATTATGTTATCGACCAGTAATCGAACCTGGTACTTCCACGTCTAAATCTACGGTATACCGCTAGTCCTTGTAATTTCTTGAAACTTATTCCAAATTGCGGCATTTTTCGACAAAGACGTTTCGACATTCAACTTTCACTTTTACCGATCCCCTTGCCTCACTGCTCTTCAAACAAGCTGTTCACAATTTCACCCCTTAAATTGATCCTATTGGATTTAAGCTTTTATTTTTGTAAATTTATAAAATAATGTAGCCTCAAGAATATGTTTAAGTAAAAAGTAAATTATTATCACCACCGTATCCCTCGCGGGGTGAATAAAAATCACACTTTTTAAGCGTTTATAGTTAAAAAGTAAAGTATCATCACGACCATTTCCCTTTCGGGGTAGTCAGAAATCACGCTTATAAATAAGCGGATTTACATTTGCCCAACTTTACTATAGGCCAATCTTGACAAGTGGCAAGCTCGTCGATGTCTCTAGCGTACCAAAGTCGAGAAATATCAGAAATAAATTAAATATTAATCAAATGTATGTATTTCCATTAATACATATTTTTGTGTCCCGACCAGGAATCGAACGCGGTACCTCCGAGTCTAAATCCACGGACTTAACCGCTAGACCACGGAGGCAGTTAAGCATTTATCCCGACCAGAAATCGAACCCGGTACCTCCGCGTTTAAATCTGGAGGCAGTGTTGTTATGTTAAGGTACATCCACTATACGAGCATCAGATTTACGTGTAATACAAGTATAATGTGTAAATCATATCATATAATATGTAATATTTAAGATCAAAAAAATACTTCCGGCAGAAAGGAAGATTAAAATAATCTCTCATCAATATTTTGATATACGCCACGTGATTGGTTAGCTTGTGACATAGTTATTTCGGCCAATGACGTGCCTCATAAACACATAAAAAAATATCAAAAGATTATCAGACTTTCTGCAACTGGCCGTTAGTTTAATTCGAAATATGCATTTTATGTCCGTTTTGGTTTTAAGAATACGATCTTCATCTCACGTATTAAGATTAATGACACTGACGACATATTTTATCTTTAACAACTAACTTTTTAGTGTGCTTTCTGATGCAGAATTTTAATCGCGTAAAATGCTGTGATTTGTAATAAAGATAAGGAAACATCATATCAAATAAAATAAAACATCGATTCAATCCATGGGTGAAATATATCGGTCGAATTAGTAAAAGAATTTCGTGGAACAAATTTGTCATTTTCCACGGGACTAGACCCTTTGTAAGGAACCGCGATGAGTTTTCTTTTTATTTCGCCCGAGTTATTTCGTTTAGCGATAACTTGGTGTCACAATGGGGGCTCTATATTATCTCGTTACGGATTACTTTTACAACAAATTACAGATAATGTTGCTTTTACAAATGTACTAATTCTGCTTCCTTTCGTAACTAGGTTAGACCTAGCTTAGCCAAAGATCTACGAGGGCTAAATCCTTGGAAATAACTGAAACACTTATTTAAGCGTATTTTATATATTTTTTTGTAAAATAATACATTTGCTAGTCGAAGTCCTATGTGCAATCCGTCAAGATATATTTTGACATCACATGTCAAATGTCTTAATTCTATGTTTCTGTTATAATGATATATTAACCACTACAGATCTACGAAGCCAGCTTGTACTTTGCGTAGCATTTATACTTTAAATTAATTATTTACTACTTAAGATTCATTTTTTTACCAGTTCCACTAGTTAGTATTAGTGGAACCGGGACTGACGCGGCGTCGGCTTAACGTGCTCTCCGGGCACGAGGTCGGTCTTGTAAATATATGACATATGTACACAAGAAAAGTGTATTTATCATTAGCTATGTCCACACCATTGCGTTCTCATATTGATTTTTGTCTTACCCTGACAAAAGCCCGAATACCCATGGAATGCCCTCAAGAGTGTTATTAACCGTTAAATCCTTTCTGCTCACACCCTTCAACGTTCTAAAACATTTTAACTGTAATTTTAATTCTCTACATATCTCAAAAGAACACTCAGAGTTAAAGGATTATTGAAAATGTGGAGTGTGCGTAAAAGGGAATGCCTCGCTAACCCGTTTTGCCAGGCAAGTGTAGGCCAAATTCACCAGAAATTTCTGGAAGGCCCATCTCGAACAGTGGAGGTCTAGAAGTTCTAGGGGCTGTGTTGATGATGCGAGAAAGAGTGATGCACAGCTCAACAACCCAATAACTGATTCAACGACAGCGCATGTCGCTACTGATCACAACACGTGTTTCGCGTGCAAAATTCGGCTTGACAGGTATTAAAGCTAAGTTGCGTTTTAAGGGACATGGAATTGATACATGAAAGCACCATTTAAGAGGCACTGGTGTGGACATTTGACATAGCTATAGCTAGTTATACCATTCATAGCAGTGCTAGCGAGTGCCCGTATCTGTCTCAACTATCGTGTCAGTGTTTCTCAATCTTTGTTCGCAATGTTTACCTGTGCTGGCTGTGACGCAAAGTATTCAGATGGACCTAGTTGCAGTGTCTGCAAGAAGCAGTACGATTTTCAGTGTGCTGGAATATCGGAGGGGGGGTATAGGAGGTTAGGTGACAGGAAGAGTACCTGGAAATGCCCGAAGTGCAAGAATAGTCCCATACCATCTCCGGTACCCGGCTCGCCACTCCCGGGGCAATGGGACACAATGCAGGAACAATTGAATAAAATTGTCTCTCAGCTGGTACCGCTTGCAACACTAGTTAACGATATAAAGGAAATAAAGTCCGAAATTGGTGGCCTCAAGGATTCCCTGGAAATGGCTCATGACCTAATCAACAACTTTTCTGGCACTGTCAAGGCTTTGGAGACTAGAATATCTAAGGTCGAGCAGGTGGCTGGTGACGTTGTAACACTCCAAAACGAAGTTGCAAGACTCAACCAGGAGTTTCATGACAGGGATCAATGGGCCAGAGCTAATAATGTGGAGATTAGAGGAATCCCATCTTCTAACACGGAGAATCTTTTCGACTTGGCTCAGAAGATTGCCTCTATAGGAGATACTACACTGAAGAAGGAAGATATAAACTATATCGCGAGAATTCCGACCCATGTACCAAACGTGCCTAAGCCAATAGTAATATCCTTTAACAATAGGTATACGAAGGAGGACTTTGTGGCCACATCTCGTAAAAGTCAGAGATTAAATCTTTCCAACCTGGGATTTTCCAAGGAGGGAAAATTTTACGTCAACGACCATCTGACTCAGCACAACAAAGTGCTGCTGACAAGGGCAAGATCACTTGCAAACGACAACAATTTCAAATACATCTGGGTCAAGCATTCAAAAATTATGGCAAGAAAATCGGATTCCTCGCCCATATTTTCTATCAGAAACGAAAAGGACCTTGCAAAAATAGTTTAATAATTATAGTTTATTTAGTTTATATTTTTGTTCTTTATTCTTATTTTGTATGTAGTTTGGGAATCACTGGAATTTACATAGCCTTTTGTTTTTTTCAATTCGGATCTGTCAACCAATTTACGCAGGTAAGTTTAAAAAATTGCGATGCGGCGAGCGTTGCATTCATAACCTTGTTGTTAGTAGTCATAAAGTTTATAGTTGCTTGCACTTATGTTGGGTGGGTAGTGCGTAGTATTGTTTTTGCTTTGAGTGTATATTACTTGCTTGCACCGTATTTGGCAATTTTAGGATGTTGGATTGAATGTTTATTAGCTGTTATAAATGTAAATCAATACTGCCTTTGCTTTTTTGTTATAATAGTTAGCTATTATTTTTATAATCGCTGTTTAGAATACATTACGTATATAGTACATTTGTATAATACCAATTTAAATATTTACGTGGATTTCGATTCCGGTCGTGATTCGTCGTATCTGTTACTATTTCGCTGCTATATTCGTATAGCAGATGGGTTGTCTTTATACTGTATTTGTGTGATAACACTATTTGTATTAGAGCTTTCTTTTACCAATTCCATTAGATCGTATCTCATTAGATTTTGTATTGTAACTAAAAGAGAAAGAAATTAGTATTTACTATCAAAACACACGTGGACTTCGCACAAAGACAGCTGTGTTTAAGCGAAATGTATGCCTTAATTCATATGATGTAATAGCGATCACAGAAACCTGGCTGCTGTCGGGCATAATGAACGAGGAGCTTTTCAATAATAATTATGTAATCTGGAGAAGAGATAGGGACTACGACACAACCCGCGAACGGTATGGAGGTGGCGTTCTGATAGCTGTTCGCAGAGAGCTCGCGGCCGTGGAGCGTACTGACTGGAGATCCACTGCTGAAGATATATGGGTCACGGTATCATTAAAAAATAATATTAAAAACCGTAAAAGCAGTAAAATTCACTTTTGCACACTTTATCTTTGTAAGCAAAATTTGGGAAATTCTTTTAATACTCAATTAAATAATTTTACAGACAAATTATTATTATTAGTGAACAATTGTCCTGACGACGTGTTCGTCATCATGGGGGATTTTAATATGAGCAATGTGGATTGGTGTGATGTTCACGACTCTCTGCAACCTACAGGTATTGCAGGAGATGGCCAGGTATATTTCTTTGATACACTAATTCAGTGTAATTTAAACCAGTTTAACTTCTGTCGTAACATTAATAATAGGCTGCTCGATTATGTTCTGTGTAACGCTAAAGTGTCAGTAGCAGGCTGTGGCGATCCACTAGTGCCAGAGGATGCTCATCATAGATCCCTTCAGTTACTACTTAGTTTTGCCAATGTGGATGAACTCAAATCGAGCCCAAGACTTAAGTATTTTTACGAATCAGGGGACTTTGTAAATATTAATTTAAGTTTGAATTCATATGATTGGGATCAGTGTCTAATTGAAAACTCACTAGATGAGAGTCTCAGTTCATTTTATAAAGTACTATATGATCTACGAGATAAATTTATTCCACACAAGCACATAACTCCATCAAATTTTCCTCCTTGGTACAACACTCCTCTTAAGAAAATTCTGAAAGAGAAGTTTAAATATCTTAGGAAGTATCATACATATGGTAACAAATCTGACTATGAAACATTCTCTTATCTTAGAAAAAGAGCAAAGTTAGTTGAAAGTGAATGTTTCAGTACTTATATGATTAATGCTGAGGAATCGATAACTAAAAACCCTAAAATGTTCTGGTCTTATGTTAAAACCCTGAATAAGAGTTCCAATGCCCTGCCATCGACTATGGTGTATGAAGGATTATCGGCCGGCTCGGGGGTTGAGATATGTGACCTTTTTTCCTCCTACTTTCAATCTACTTTTCTTACGAGCACATCACCCTCCATCATTGATTCCAAATCTGATGATCAGGATATCAATCAATCTGACACAATTGGTAACATTGTGATCGATCCCAATGAGGTACACAAGTTGCTTAGAAAGCTTGACCTTACTAAGGGGGCTGGACCCGATACAATCGCACCGGTATTTATTGTAAGATGTGCAGATAGTTTGACGTACCCTCTTACATTGTTATTTAGGCGGTCTATCAGGGATGGCATCGTTCCTGAAATCTGGAAATCTGCGTTTATAACACCAATCCACAAAGCTGGAAGCAAAAATGATATCAAAAACTATAGGCCTATATCAAAGCTGTGTCTGTTTGCTAAAATTTTTGAGCGTATCGTCCATGCCCAAATATACTCCTCATTGAACTCTAGTTTTATTCAGGAACAACATGGATTTTTAAAAAAGAGATCCACCACATCCAATTTGATACAATTTATTGATTACACAACGTCATCTATGGATTCCGGCGGTCAGGTGGATTCCATTTTTAGCGACTATAGTAAGGCGTTTGATCGCATTGACCATAGTATATTACTAGATAAATTACTCAAAGCAGGAATACATGGAGATCTATTTCGGTGGTTCAAATCTTATATCAATAATAGATCTCAGGCTGTTGTGGTTGGTGGTTATTCCTCGTCTTGGAAGAATGTCCCTTCAGGTGTCCCGCAGGGATCCTTATTGGGTCCCCTGCTCTTTGTGATATTTATTAATGATATTGGCTCTTGTTTTCAACATTCTCAATTTTTGTTGTATGCTGATGATATGAAAATTTTCAAACAAATTGATGATATTCATGACTGTCATCTTATACAGGAGGACCTGGAGAGGTTTGAACAATATTGCATAATAAATAACTTAGACCTTAATGTTTCTAAATGTTACTCAATGACGTTTACGCGCAGAATTAATGCTACAATCTATAATTACACCCTTAAGGGACTAACACTTAAAAAAGTACAGGAAATTCGTGACTTGGGTGTAATACATGACTCAAAATTGCTTTATGATAAGCACGTAGACTTTATTGTCAAAAAAGCTAGTAGAGCTCTAGGTTTTGTCATGAGATGTAGCTCGCAATTCTCGAGCATTAAAATAATTAAGATATTGTACTGCTCATATGTACGAAGCACGTTGGAATACTGTTCCCAGGTTTGGAGACCCATGTATGATATTTATATTAATCGTATTGAAGCCATACAACGTAGATTCATGAGGTTTCTGCAATATAAGTGTAAGCGATACGATAGCAACTACGAAGCAAGGTGTAAAAGACATCATATTCTGCCGCTGTTTGAGAGACGTAAGATAGCAGACATACTATTTCTAGTAAATATAGCTCAAACTAAGATTGATTCTCCGCAGCTTCTATCTAGAATTAATTTGTGTGCTCCAGTTAAACCCTTGAGAAAGCCAACATGCTTATCAGTGCCAGCTAGTGCATCTAGGTATAGAGGTAATTCGTTTTGCTGCCGTGCAGCTAATGAATTTAATAAACTGGTTGACTTTTCCGAGTTGGATCTATTTAATTCAACTACAGCTACTTTTAAGAATACTCTGTCAAAACATTGGTTTGACAGAGTTTCTTTGAGTGTTTCCGAAACTACTTAAACTGTTATTCATACTTTATTTCCTTACTATTTACTTTCTTTATTAGATATCTAAATTTTAGCTTGCTTTCATAGTTTCCTATATGTGAAAACATATTAATGGTCTGTAGATATATACTTGATTTTGTAATTAGTTATTAAGTACTGTTTGTTTTCCAATAAAATAAAATAAAATAAATAAAATATATGTTTGGGACAGCCATTCTATTTTTGTCCTCACATAACAACCAACTTAAAATCCCATCCCACTCCTTTAGCAGATATTCAGATTCGTATACTGCAGCCTGCCAGTGGAACCAGCAGGGTGAGGCGGAGTGCACAATCGTATTAAAACGTATTGTCTAAGATCGATTACGTCTGTCAGAAATGTCAAAAGCTAGGCGTAATGACCAAGTTTTTGACATATCTGACAGACGAAATCGATCTTAGACGATACGTTTTCGGACGATTGTGCACTCCGCCTACACCCCGCAGCTACAGACACGCGCCGTTTATCCACGTTTTTAAGTGCTATATTTTATATGTTCTATTTCTAGACAAACAGGACTCGTCATCCGGCTAACAATTAAATTAAAAAATAAATAAATAATATTTGGCATAATATCTAAGGTTAGTTTATTTATAAGTATATGTGTGATTTACGTAACAGTGTAAGTATCTATTAGTAGGTATGTAGTTTGTGTTAGATATTGTTTAAATTTGATATCAGCAATATCTTAATCTCACACTCTCCCAAAGGTTAGATGTTAGAAAATGCCTTGTAGCCATTAACCTTCGCCTTTGTACAGTATATTGTGCAATAAATATCTTTTTAAATAATAGCATAAAAACATAATAAGAAAACCATCCCAAAGGTACGTGAGTATTCCACGCATGATCGTAATATATGCGAAGGGAATCCGGCAAAATGTAAGCTCAGGAAATACGAGGGTAATCAAAATACCTCCAAATAGAGTTGTCACATGATTGTATGTAACTGGAGACCTCTTCTGCGTACTCAACTCCCTCGAGCAATTACATTTTTCATACACCTTCGTGGTATTTCCGCATACAAATATATCCTTATTTATTAGGTTAAGTTACACGTAGACATGGGGCGTTGGCAAATATATGAGAGTGCCTATTCTTCCACTATCAAAATCATCTAAAGTGAAGTAACATCATGACCGTATCTCTTGCAGGGTGGTCAGAACCCAAGTTTTTTTTAAAGTAGCGGCAATACATTAATAATACAGCCAATTCTTCTATAGGTTCATCATGACAAGTAGCAAGCTCGTCGATGCCTTTAGCGTACCAAACTAGAGAAATATCAGAAATAAATTAACTATTTAATTGTGTCCCAGGAATAGAACCCGGTATCTTCCCGTCTAAATCGACGGACATAACGGAGATTTTTTGTTTTTTTTTTGTAATTAATAATAGATAAATGCAATTTTTTTTGTTAACCTTATTAACGAAAAAGAAGAAATACAGAAAATGGAGATACCTCACAATAATGTAACGCAAGGTATCTCTACAAAATTTCATCGATATTAAAGATATGATTTCATATAACAATCAAGGGGTCAAATAGGAAAGCTAAAGTTGGTTCACATGTTTTAATTAAACCGTCTAACGAAGAAAGCAAACAGGAGGTTAGTTTAAATAATCATAATTATCACGTGTATGAATCCCAGATTAAATTTTCGTGAATAAAAACTGGATGCATCCCTGAAGGTACCTGCGGTTCTTTCGAAGCAGTAGACTTTATTAGTTACTTCCAGGAATTACTTTCAGCGTTCTGAGCATAGCATCATATATACTTTTGAGGGTTCTAAGGGGTGTCAGGCCTCTGAAACGTTACCATTCGGTGTGTATATATCAGCATAGCGATTTCATTATTTTTGTGGTTTAGTTTATTTTCTATGTTAGTTGTTTTTAATTTATAATAAAAGTATTATAGAAAAGAAGTATTATAGAAGCATCGAATACCTATATGTTTTTGTACATATATAATACATCCTTGCCATAAAAATGAACGCGCCATGAGTCCATTAAAGCCATAAAATGTGATTCGCTTAAGGAACTGAAGGCCATCCGAGCCGAGGCTTACATCAAGTGTATGGAAAATTGGATTAAGAGTTCAAATCAAATCAAATCAAATTGTTTATTTATTCGAAGTTTTCTTACAAGGACTTATAAATAACGTTGCTGTGCTAATGTCAATATGACACTGTGTGACAGCAATTGTTAGCTCCCAGGAGAACATAATAAAACATGCAGCAGACAAATACAAACATGCGTTGGATATTTTTTGAAAATAACAAACCTAAATCTAATATATAGTATAAACATTTATATAATAAAATCAAAATTTATAATTACTAAATATGCTATATGTAAGTGTATGGGGATTTGTTAGCAGTATATTAGTCTGTGTGTGTATGTGTGTATTCATGTAACCGTCCATTATCATATAATTACCTTTAGTAAATCTTCGGTTTCATTGTATGTTAGATTATGTAACCAATCTCTTACCACTATTTTACATTTATCTGATGTAATGGGATATATATGTTAAGTTAAGTTTTAGTTGGCATGCTTTTATTGGCTCAAAACCAAAAGCCCATTTTGAAGGCGATAATAAAGACATTAAAATACGGTACAAAAAAAATATCAGTCCCCGTCAAATGAGAATTCCAATTTTATTTTAGAGTAATGTGCTCAAAGAAAGTTTCGTGCCATAATTATATTTTTTTTATTGATAGTCATATATGGTGTTTTTATAATCTGTAATTAATTCTATTTATTTTACTCTAGCATAACGACAAAAACTTTTTTTTAAGTTAATAATTATATAGCTTCGAAAACTTTGACCACACTTGTAAAGGAAGGGGAAAGTACGAAAACTAAATGCAAGTCCACCTTTCGATGCTCCCTGGCGCCGCATCAGACTGGAAAATCTCATGGATACATTTGAACATAATTATAGGATCCCTGATGAACTAGCTGTATCGGCCTATAGGCCAGACATCTTAGTGTTTTCTCGGAACTTGAAAAACGGAATGCTTAGAAAATTGTCTTCTATTCCACCGATATAAGTAGAGAATTATTTACACTTTGAAATCCTGTGTTTTATCTATAATGTACGTAAAGATAGTTAATAAGGGTCTTGCCCTTTTGATGAGACCTTGTATACACAATCGAACGCACACTGATCAGTTGTAGTTTATTTAGAGTTTAGTTTATTTTAATTCTGCTAAATAACATAATTTATTTCATTCAACGACTTTAACATTTAATTATAGCTAAAGTTCAGATACAACCAGGTTTCCACTTGCGAGTTTAACCATTACTATGAACCAATAACAAATAAAGTCGGCGCGGGAATGAACCGTAAGTAAGAGGAGGCCGTTACCCATCGCCAATGCAATGTCACTTTATAAGTGTTGCCAGTATAGAAATATAAAAAACTACGCAACTATCAATACACATTAATATATTCGATAATATTTAAATACCATTCGATACATTCATGTTGCTTACATCATTACAGCCCCTTGAACACAGAGTCCTAGTAGACCTACACTGTTGGAGATAGACAATTCTGGAAAATTTGACGGACACTCGCCACGCCCAGACGGGCTGATTCCACAATTTGGTTGTAGTGGAACCGGGACCGATGGCTTAACGTGCTTTCCGAGTGTTGTAAATCTATGACAAATCTACGTAAGAAAAGTGTATTCCTCATTGGTACATGCCGGGATTCGAACCCACCTTTATAGGATGTTAAGGAAAGCGTTGTTACAACCCAGCCACCACCGTCATGTAATATTTAGTTAAAATGTACAAGTATTATTACTAACGTTACATAATCGAGTAAATACAAGGAGTTTGATCATGCTAGGGTTACTAAATTGAGGTTATAGCGTACGTTGTAGGTCAGTTAGATCAGTTCTTATAGCAAATTAGTTGTATTGAGGCTTAATGACATCTTCATTCGAGTCACGTGATCGGTATTAGTGCCGGGATACCGGGAATGCCGGGAATTCCGAGATCGATTCCTCCCATAGCCGAGTAATTTCACCATCTCGGTTAGTAATTAAAAGTTAAGTATCATCACGACCGTAGTCTAAAACCACGTTAAAACTAGCATGCTCTGCAGCTGTTTACCATTTTAGCATTAAGCGGATCAGTTCGATGCGATCCGTCCGAACCTTGCGATGCGGAACTATAAACTCTAACCTATTTTCTAACCTGTATTTAAATCTTTATTGCACAAAGACAAAGGCGATGCCGCAAGACATTCTATCCTAGACAACCATTGGGACATCTTGAGCTCTTATTTGAAAGGAATTAGCCTCGCTATACAGAGGGGAAAAGTTGCCAGTCTCCTTGGATCTATCTCGGATGGGACGTCTCTAGAGGACATTTTTTATTTATAGTTTAGTTTACTTTTAATTTTTTCATTTAGGTGGTTTTTAATTTATATTTCATTCATTACAGCCCCTAGAACACAGCGTCCTAGACCTCCACTGCTGGAGATGGGCCTTCCAGAACTGGAGAATTTGGCCTACACTCGCCGCGCTGGCCAGACGGCTTGGCGAGGATATGATGTCAATTTTTAATGACAATTTATTAACGATTCCACATGATGGCATTAATGGAACCGGGACCGATTTAACGTGCTCTCCGAGGCACGAGAACGGTGGTGTTGTAAATCTATGACAAATGTAGGTAGAAAAGTGTATTTCTCATGCCGGGTGGGTTTGAACCGACCTTTGTAGGATTTAAGGAACGCGTTCATACAACCGAGCCCCCCCCCACCCGCGCCTATTATATTTAATGTGTATTAATTACTTCTAATAAAGCCAAATACAAAATTATTTTATTTTATTGAGTTATTTAAGAAACGGGTCTATGCGCACTATTTAAATTTACCATAAGCTTAATACACTCTCTGCTATATTTATTTCTCTCATTATAGTCATCATATAGTAGGTATATTATATTTATGTATATTCATAGAACGTATGTATGTAGTTTTATTTGAATGTATTTGTGTATGTATTAGTATGTAAATAAGTATTTATTCACTAGTATATATTGAAGTCTAATATTTTTCTATTAGTTTTGATAGCACCTGCCTTATCTCGTCGTAACTGCTTTAGTTGTCCCAAAGGTTTGACCAGTATAGAATGTCTAGCGGCATTAGGTCCGCCTTTGTACTTTGTGCAATAAAGTTTCTAATAAATAAAATAAATAAATAAAACAGTTGTCAATAAGGATTTTCTTTAATTCGTTTATTAAGACGTTTTATGCGCAACTCTCCCGCTAGGGGTCACGGTCGTTATGGGCAACTCTCCCGCTAGGGGTCACGGTCGTTATATACTTATATACTATACTCTTTTAAAGCGTCCCTTTTACTGACTACGAGATATGTGGGTACGTGGTTCGAAATAAATGCATTAGTTTTCAATAAATCTATTCACACTAGAGGATAAAAATTTAATCCGTTTTGTTTCCACACGGTTTTTGTTGAATTGAACTCGATTAGGAATTGAATTTACGAAAAACTTTTTTCAAATGGACAGTTAGTTATTCGCTCACAGAAATTGTTTGTATGGTTTTTATTTTTGTATACGATTTTATTTAATTTGCATAAATAGTTTTTGTAGCTCTCAAAATACGAAATACTATTTGAATATTATATTAAAATATATAATAATAATTATAAAACTAAACATAATAACTGCCTCCGTGGTCTAGCGGTTAAGTCCGTGGATTTAGACTCTCAGGTACCGGGTTCGATTCCTGGTCGGGACACAAAAATATTTATTAATGTAAATAAATACATTTAATTATTATTTAATTTATTTGCGATATTTCTCTCCTTTGGTACGTTGGAGACATCGACGAGCTTGCCACTTGTCATGATTGGTCTATAGTAAAGTTGGCTAAATGTGAATCCGCTTATTTATAAGCGTAGTTTTTGACCACCCCGAGAGGGAAACGGTCGTGATGATACTTTACTTTTAAATATAATAAAAAATAAAAACTTTATAAAAAATGTCCTCAAGAGACGGCCGCTCATCAGAGATAATTCTAAAAAGACTGGCAACATTTCCCCTCTGTATAGCGAGGCTAATACGTTGGCAGAAATAATTACCAGCCTTCCTGTCTATAGATTTCTTCATAATTATTGACTTATTTAAGGGTGAGTTGCACTAAAATGAAATATCCGTAATTGCAACGATTAAATTTAAAAATGGCGTCGAATGTATTAGTTTTATTATCGAAGATATTATTAACTTTGATCGTTACAATAACATAAACTCCATCTTTGGTGCAATTCAGCCTAAGATACTAATAATATAATTATGAAGTATATTTGTCTATGTGTCTATATGTATGAATGTTTGTCCGTCTTTCACGCCTATATTACTGAACTAATTTTAATAAAATTTGGCAGAAATGTTGTTTGAGGCCTAGGGACGAACATAGGCTATATGACTTTATCATTTGATTACGTGACCCCGCAGCCATACATCGTTCTATCCAGCCGTTATTATTTAAGGGTAAAAATATTTTAAGCGCGGGATCTATTTACTAACGTGACGACATATATATGTAACAATTTTTACCGGATGTGGCAAGATTGTGTGATAAAAAATAATGACAGCTTGGCATGTACGAGTAAGTTCAATAAAACAAAACCTTATGATAGACTTTTGTCACAAGTTTGGAGCGGTCTCCTGAGGACACCCTGTGTCCGAACGATCAACAAAGCTTTCGAAAAGACATCATCCATTTTGGGCTATTTCTGTACTACTGCCTCCGTGGTCTAGCGGTTAAGTCCGTCAATTTAGACTCGGAGGTACCGAGTTCGATTTCTGGTCGGGACACAAAAATATTTATTCATGCAAATAAATACATTTAATTAATATTCAATTTATTTGTGATATTTCTCGAGTTTGGTACGCTGGAGACATCGACGAGCTTGCCACTTGTCATGATTGGCCTATAGTAAAGTTGGCTAAATGTGAATCCGCTTATTTATAAGCGTGGTTTCTGAGCACCCCAAAAGGGAAACGGTCGTGATGACACTTTACTTTTTACTTTTTGTTAAGAATAATTTATCTAAAAAATGCATATATAACTCAAAATACAATTTAGCCCAAATCCCTATACAAGATGAACGATGTCCTTTAGTTGCAAACAGTCTACACGGTCAATCTATACCGAGATCGCCTCTTTCGGACGCTTATCGACAACTGTGTATAACACTTAAATTACTCTGCCTAGAGTGAATAAGAAGAACAAACATCGCTCATAACTGGAGCCGTTTATTCTCAACTCCAAGTTCTCAACAACCAGTCGTAGTTCCAAGCCAAGTGTAAGGAACAAAGCTGGCAATTAATCTGCAAAACAGATATCTCAACAGATAGCTCGGGGTTAATTATGAGAAACGACGGCCATTGATGTAATTGGTGAAGTTACAATCGCTATCGGATGGATCCACATTGACTTAGACTTGTCATAAAAAGGTCATAAAAGACGCAAATAAAATCTTATAAGTATATATAAAAAATGCGCCAAGTTACAGTCGTATCGGAACAGTACATGTCTTTGCTTTAAACAAAACCTTTTGCTTGGTGTATTGCCTCGCTAATAAGCTTATATGTTACACATTTCAGATTTCATAGCCGTTGAGCGGAGAAGCCCAGAGTTGGCTTATTTCAAAGCGAATTAGTTCGCATAAAAAAAATATAAAAGAAGAAATAAAGTACATTCCGTTTGACTGCAACACGTGTGTAAGTGTACGACACAAAGGACAATATTTAGATGGCAATATGTTTAAATGACATAATCCGCATTTATATCCTTAAATAACTTAAACTGCCTCCGTGGTCTAGCGGTTAAGTCCGTGGATTTAGACTCGGAGGTACCGGGTTCGATTCCTGGTCGGGACACAAAAATATTTAATAATGTAAATAAATACATTTAATTATTATTTAATTTAATTGTGAAATATATTGAGTTTGGTACGCTGGAGACATCGACGAGCTTGCCACTTGTTATGATTGGCCTATAGTAAAGTTGGGCGGTGGTCGTTTGCATATTGCTCCCCGCCGTCCGCCATCAACACAAGGCGTCTCGAGGAACACCATCAGGTTTTAGTCGGTGCGAGCCCGACATAACCTCCCCCCTGTCCCCCGACTCGGGGGGGGTATCCGGTAGGGATTTCCTGATGTAAAAAAAAAAAAAAAATGGCCTATAGTAAAGTTAGCTAAATGTGAATCCGCTTATGTATAAGCGTGGTTTCTGACCACCCCGAAAGGGAAACGGTCGTGATGATACTTTACTTTACTTTATATTCTTAAATATAGTGTTGAAAATATTTATTTATATGTATTTAAAATTATTTTATTTATTATCAACACCTCGAAAGACAAGAGGGCTGGGCAATATTTAAGCCAAAGGATCAGCATTGCCATTCAATGTGGCACTTGTTGCCATTGATAGCGATTTGAAGCAAGTTTTTTTATTATTAATATTTTTATTTTATTTATCCTTTATTTTATTTTTAGTTGTATTTTTGATTATTAATTGTTAATATTAGTCTTATTAATAAAAGTATTTACTATGTCGTTTTTATTATTTAATTTTATAATTCTAACAGCAGCTGCAGAAAGGTTGATTATCTTTTGACATGTTTTGCGTATGCTTATGTGGCACTTACACATTGGCTGAAATAACAAAAGTGACAAGCTACCTACCAACCACTTGGCGAATAAAATAAAATATAAATAATAAAAAAACACAACGATATTGATCAGAGATAAATTACTATTAAAAAAAATAAACGTACTTAATAAATAAAAATACAACTAAAACTAATAGAAAGGAAAAACAAAAAATAATATAATAAATAAAAATTTGCTCCAAATCGCTGCCAATAAGCAAATTGCCAAGGATACTGGCAGCAGTGCCACGTTAAATGGCAATGCTGATCCTTTAGCCCGAATATTGCCCAGCCCTCTTGTCGTCCCGGGTGTTGACGAACTGTTTTGACAACGCCTTGAAAATTTCATGTGCACTTGGTCCCCACGGCCCGAAACTATCAACCCCAAAAGGCGCAAAAACACATCTTCCAATAAGCTGAGTGTATTTCTGCCGTTTGAGGCTTCCTGCTTGTAATGCAGCAGCGCCTGGCTCCAGAGATTATTTTAATCATCCTTTCTGCAACTGGCCGTAAATCTGTCATCGAATATCATGTATTTTTCTGATGACTTATAAGACAAAGGTTTAAAATTAACACTGGGTTTTAGTTTTATTTAACTATGTATATAAACGAAATATCTAACAAAAACCAAGTGATAGTTTTAAACGCGGGTTAATGTCACTTTGTGTCTAAGTCCCACACGATTGGTTTTACAACAAGTCCAGATCGCAGATATAGGTCATTGTTTACAAGTCAATTTACGCAGAACATTAATACACGTCGGCGTAAATATTCTGGAGATTATTGTAGGGCATGATCGACGTTTCATAATCACTATTAGTTAATGCGTAGATTTAGTTAGTGTCGTATCTTATAAATTTAAAAGTATAATGTCAAATGTCAATTATGACATACTATGTAAAAGTTTTAGTTGAATAAAGCCAATTATTTTCTAATATGGTTTTGTCTTATTTATAACAATTTATTCAACTAAACAAAGTATCTGTTTATAGTATTAATATGTCTAAAAACGAGTCAAGCAGTAGTTCAAGCCCTGCGCCACTTATCGCTCCCAGTATCTCAAGATTTCTACGTCCTGAACGATTTGACATCGACCCGAGTACTACTACGGCGGAGATTCAATGGATTCATTGGAAAAATACATTTGAAAACTTTTTGCAAGAAGATCCAACTCCATGTAAGGAATCAGTCAAATTTAAATTACTTATCAATCACTTATCACCAACTGTCTTTGCTAACATACTGGATTGTTCTGACTATACTTCTGCGCTTTCTAAACTTAACGATATCTATGTCAAACCACGGAACGAAATCCATGCTCGTCATACGCTAGCTTCCCGAAAGCAACGCTCTGATGAAACTATCGATCAGTATTTACATACACTTAAATTAATGGCTCAAAACTGCAACTTTAAAAATGTCTCTGCTCAAGAATATCAATGTGATTACATAAGAGACGCATTTATTGCTGGTATACATTCACAAGCAATTAGACAGAGATTGTTAGAAAATTTATCATTAACATTGGACCAAGCCTATAATCAAGCTATGTCATTAGAGATGGCTGATAAGAATTCTAAATCTTTTAATAATAATTTTACGCTAAATGCTGCAGATATCCAATCGAACACTCAAAATGAAATTACTGATGAGAATACACTAGCTGTCACTTCTACATATAAAAGAAGATGTTTTTTTTGTGGCGGGAAGGTTCATCCGCGAATAAGGTGTCCTGCTACTAACGCGACATGTCAACTGTGCACTAAGACAGGACACTACGCAAGTGTATGTAGATCAAAACCAACTGGTAATGCTCCGAATTTTAGAGCTCACGCTATCTCTACTGAACAATCTCCGGAATCTCCACGCTTATCTGTAATTTCTGCAGCATCCCCGTCATGCTTAGCAAAAGCTACAGTTCCTATAATTATAAATAACATAGCAGCTGAAGCTTTAATTGATACAGGAAGCTCAGTGAGTTTTATAGATACAAAACTTTGTCAAGCGACTAATATAAAAGTTAATCCTTGTCACAAAACTATCACTTTGGCTTCATTGAATCATGTGTCAAATGTTGAAGGAACATGTAAAGCTACTATACAACTGAAACAACATATTTATAATAACATAACACTCTTGGTAATTAACAACCTTTGCGCTGATATTATACTGGGACATGATATTTTCAATGATCATACTTCAGTTCAACTTGAATTTGGCGGACCTCGAGAACCTTTAAAAATATGTAATGTAATGGTAGCTCTAATACCACCTGTCTCAATATTTACCAGTTTATCACAGAACATTAAACCTGTTGCTATTAAATCAAGGCGTTATACTTATGAAGACGAGAAATTTATAAGCGATCAAGTATCAAAACTACTACACGACGGCATTATTGAGCCTAGTGTATCACCTTGGCGTGCTCAAGTTTTAGTTACTAATAGTTTAACGCATAGAAAACGTCTTGTGATTGACTATTCTCAAACTATTAATAAATACACCGAATTAGACGCTTATCCATTACCTAATATTGAAAATATTGTTGCAAAAATTGCAAAATATAGATTTTTTACTCAAATAGATCTCAAAAGTGCTTATCATCAAATCCCAATATTACAACGAGAACGAAACTACACCGCATTTGAAGCATGCGGTAATCTCTATCAATTCACACGCATTCCATTCGGCGTGACAAATGGAGTTTCTGCTTTTCAGCGAGCTATCGATCATGTCATACGTACAGAAAAACTAAATGGCACTTTTGCATACTTGGACGATGTCACTATATGCGGACGAAATCAACATGAGCATGATAATAATTTGCAATGTTTCATGAATACAGTTATGAAATATCAATTAACTATAAACAAAGATAAATGTACATTTGCAACTACTAAAATTAACTTACTTGGCTATACAATTGAAAATAATATTATTAAACCAGACAAAGAACGTCTTGCACCGTTATTAAATCTTCCTGTCCCTTCGGATTCTGCTGCACTCAAAAGAACTCTTGGTATATTTGCACATTATTCGAAATGGATACAAAATTTTTCTGAGAAAATAAATCCTTTTACTCATATTACCAATTTTCCTATAAATGATGATCTAATACCTTACTTCGAATCATTAAAAGCAGACATAGCAAAATCAACACTTACAGCTATTGATGAAGACGAAATATTTACGGTAGAAACTGATGCATCTGAACATGCAATTGCAGCAACATTATCTCAAAATAAACGTCCTGTCGCATTTTTTTCACGTACTTTATCAAGCTCAGAACATAATCATTCGGCCATAGAAAAAGAGGCTGCGGCTATTGTAGAATCACTCAGAAAATGGCGACATTATCTCATTGGAAGACATTTTCTACTTATAACGGATCAAAAATCTGTTGCTTTTATGTTTAATCAAACTAACTCAAGTAAAATAAAAAATGAAAAAATTGAAAGATGGCGACTAGAACTTTCTTGTTATAAATTTGATATTATTTACAGATCAGGAAAAGAAAATATCGTGGCTGATGCTTTTTCCAGAGTTTGTGCTAACGTCAACTCTGTAAGACATTTGCAAGATCTCCACAATTCTTTATGTCATCCTGGTGTAACTCGAATGCTTCATTGGGTTCGTACTAAAAATCTCCCATACTCAGTATCTGACATTAGAAGCATGACTAATACCTGCACTGTCTGTGCGGAAGTTAAGCCTCGTTACGGTCAATGTAGAGGGCAACTTATTAAAGCAATAGCACCCTTTGAAAGACTTAACATTGATTTTAAAGGACCTCTACCAAGTACAACTCAAAATAAATATATCCTCACAATTATTGATGAATATTCACGATTTCCTTTTGCTTATCCATGTAAAGACTTAACAGCATCAACAGTTATAAAATGTTTAAATGACATATTTGTCATTTTTGGTTATCCTGCTTACATCCACTCTGACAGAGGGTCATCATTTATGTCCAACGAATTAAAACAATTTCTAATTAGTAACGGCATTGCTTCCAGTAGAACTACTCCATATAACCCCGAAGGTAACGGTCAAGTGGAACGACTTAATGGAACGTTGTGGAAGACCATCCAGCTTTATTTGAAGTCTAAAGATCTTGATACATGTCACTGGGAGGGAGCACTGCCGACAGCACTACATTGCATCCGTTCATTGCTATGTACATCCATTAACTGTTCACCACACGAAAAGATGTTCTGCCATCTTAGAAGGTCGAAAAATGGTGATTCATTACCCGCTTGGCTGATGGAACCTGGCCCTGTTTTAATGAAGCGGAACGTAAGATCAAACAAATATGAACCTTATGTGGATGAGGTCGAGCTTTTAGAAGCAAATCCTCATTATTCTCATGTAAGGCTACCAGATGGTCGAGAAACGACTATATCAAATAGACAACTGGCACCTATAGGTAAATCACATGTAGAGGAACCAGTTTTAGAAGAAGAAGAAGAAGCTTTTGTAGAGGTTTCACCGGAACAACCACCCACACCAAACATCTCTGTAGATCCAGAGCCACGTCCTTCCAGAGACAGACGCATTCCAATTCGTCTTAATGATTATTGTTTATATTAAATCTCAAAGGAAGATCAGAATCAACAGAAGGGGGGGTGAATGTCGTATCTTATAAATTTAAAAGTATAATGTCAAATGTCAATTATGACATACTATGTAAAAGTTTTAGTTGAATAAAGCCAATTATTTTCTAATATGGTTTTGTCTTATTTATAACAGTTAGCGCACTGTTATAATTAGGTCATCATCAGTGATCGGTGTAGGTGGATTGATTTAGGATCAATGCTAACGCGCATCAAGGGTTATCAAATTAAAATTTATTATTTGGCAGGTTTTATTACAATAAGATAATACATCTTTAATATTGTGTTCATAAAAACCCGATATGTAAATAAAATATATAATCTTACTTACTAAGTCGGATGACACCAAAATTCTCTCCATCTGTGTCTCTCCATCTGTGTTTTTCCATCTGTGTCTCGCCATCTGTGTTTTTCCATCTGTGTCTCTCCAAATGTGTCTCTCCACCTGTGTCTCTCCAAATGTGTCTCTCCACCTGTGTCTCTCCACCTGTGTCTCTCCACCTGTGTCTCTCCAAATGTGTCTCTCCACCTGTGTCTCTCCACCTGTGTCTCTCCACCTGTGTCTCTCCATCTGTGTCTCTCCATCTGTGTCTCTCCATCTGTGTCTCTCCAAATGTGTCTCTCCACCTATGTCTCTCGAAATGTGTCTCTCCACCTGTGTCTCTCCACCTGTGTCTCTCCACCTGTGTCTCTCCATCTGTGTCTCTCCATCTGTGTCTCTCCATCTGTGTCTCTCCATCTGTGACTCTCCATCTGTGTCTCTCCATCTGTGTCTCTCTATCTGTGTCTCTCCATCTGTGTCTCTCCATCTGTGTCTCTCCATCTGTGTCTCTCCATCTGTGTCTCTCCATCTGTGTCTCTCCATCTGTGTCTCTCCATCTGTGTCTCTCCATCTGTGTCTCTCTATCTGTGTCTCTCCGTCTGTGTCTCTGCATCTGTGTCTCTCCATCTGTGTCTCTCCATCTGTGTCTCTCCATCTGTGTCTCTCCATCTGTGTCTCTCCATCTGTGTCTCTCCGTCTGTGTCTCTGCATCTGTGTCTCTCCATCTGTGTCTCTCTATATGTGTCTCTCCATCTGTGACTCTCTATTACTTTGGTCATCCGTCTCCGGTCTTCACTCTAGAACACATTTGCCCCATCGGTCGTTGGTTCTGCAGCAGATGTGCCCAGCCCATTGCCACTTCTGTTTGTTAATTTTAAAGCCATTACCTTTGGTTCTCTGACGAATATCAACGTTTCGAATAAAAAAAAAAAATGTTATTTGACATAATTTTAGTAAGGACTCAAAAATAATCTACCTACACCGATAGCCAATAATAATGTAAATAAATAGTAATACAGATAAATAGTACACTATAACTTAAGTCCCTTTCTGGTTTAATTATTTATTCGATTCCTCGTCGGGACATAATAATTTTCAAGTTGGTAACATTATATACATCGACCAGCTTGCAACTTGTTATGGTGGGCTATAGTAAAGTTGGATAAATAGGAATCCGCTTCTTTAAAAGCGTAGATTCTGACCACCACTAAAGTAATACGACCGTGATGATAATATATTCATTTAATAATAACTAAAATATGTTTCTTTATTTACATCACTCACTAAATCAATTTGTAATGGGTACTTAACAATTTTGGTAGTAAAATATTTGCTCTGATATCGAATAAGTTAGATAATCTAACTTTTAAACTAATAGAATGCTTTAATTTTACCAATTAGTTTTACACATCCAGTTACTGGGCGATGGGTAAATATTGGGGCCTCGAGCACAACGGATGCGCACGTACGTACATACCGTCTATTTCACGGAGGTCTAATAAACGGAAAACAAAATAAATCGTTTGCGTGACGTGTACACTACATAGTCTGTTTCTTCAATCGCACCCTATAAATTTCCTAAATAGGCTTATAAATATTGCGAATAACAGTTTTAATTTAAAATAAATTGTTAATTGCATTCACGTAACACACGCAATAAAGCACAAATAACCTTTCCTCACCTTCGCCTCAGTAAAACTAGTAACTCCATTTTGGGACTTGGTGTTTGTTTTTATAACATTTTTTTTTATTTATAAATAATAAAAAAATAACACAATGCCAAATGAACTAACTAGCTGATGTGTAGTAATCTTAAATAACTATTATCATGTCTCTCTACTGCCGGATATAGGCCTCCCCCAAGGGGATCCACATCGCACGATCGCCTGCCACCATCATCTAACCCCTACCAGCGACCCTTCCCAGGTAATCCATCCATCTGGCGGGGGGTGGTCCCACTCTGCGTTTACCCGTACGTGGTCTCCACCCCGGACCCCGTCTACTCTATCGTTCATCGGTTCTGTGACAGTCGTGTCGTGCTCATTGCTTCATTGCCACTTCAACTTACTAATTTTGAAGGCTATGTCGGTAACTTTGGTTCTCTGACGGATTTCCACGTTTAGAACTTTATCTATTAGAGAAATACCGAGAATAGCTCTCTCCATAGCCAGCTGAGCGACCTTAAATTTATTGAACCAAATCCCTGCTCCGGTACTGAAAGAATGCACTGGTTGAAAACTTTTGTCTTCAAACACTGGGGTATGATAAGATGTGGCGCAGAAATAATTTAAATTTTAACAAATATGACAAAAAAAAGAGCCCGCGAAGGCAAAATTGCAATAAATTATATGACAAAGGCTTTTATTTATAAAAGGTTTGCGGTAAAATAATCAGACTTTGGGTCCTGTAGTCCTATTCTGTTATTTAGTCGCAAACGTTTTTAGTGGATTTCGTTATTTACGTCAGAGCTTGCTTTCATAACTACAAAACTACAAAAGATTATTCAATTTTCAATTGCAAATATAATTTTTATAGCATGATATATAAAGTTATCGGATTCCATTATATAACGTTTGCGTTTAAGTAAGTGAATAGGGCTGCTAGCCTTTAGACGCGGGATCTAATGAGAATGCGTAAAGTGTATTGATGTAATAAAATAATTTAATCAGTTATCCCCGGTCTCTTTATTATCTTTACTGGGATTCGGCAAAAGGAACACCATGACCGCGACACCTGACAACAAAATAAAAGTTTTAAATATTGATCATTCTGACTACTTGTATATTTGCGGTGGTGCTAGTGCAAGGTTGTAAGAACGCATTCCTTAAAATTCATAAAGGAACGCGGTTCAAACCCCGGCATGTACCAATGAGAAATACTTTTCTTACGTATATAGATTTACAACACCATCGTTCCCGTGCCTCGGAGTAAAGTTAAGTCGTCGGTCCCGGTTCCACTAATACCAACCTAAAAAAGTAAAGTAAAGTATTATCACGACCGTTTCCCTTTCGGGGTGGTCAGAAACCACGCTTATAAATAAGTGGATTCACATTTAGCGAACTTTACTATAGGCCAATCATGACAAGTGGCAAGCTCGTCGATGTCTTCAGCGTACCAAACTTAAGAAATATCACAAATAAATTAATTATGAATTAAATGTATTTATTTACATTAATAAATATTTTTATGTCCCGACCAGGAATCGAACCCGGTACTTTTGAGTCTAAATCTCAAACGCTAGATCACGGAGGCAGTTTACGATACCGACCTGTGGAATCGTGGAATTTTAATTAAAATTGTCATCAGAACCTCGCCAACCGGTCTATACTCTGGTACAAAATGTATTCTGGTAGACCCATCTTCAGGAGTGGAGGTCTAGGATTCTTTGTTCTAGCGGTGATGATGATGATGATGATGATGACTGTACATATATTTCCGAACTCACCGCAGCAATAAGATGGCTAAATTCTCCAAAAAATATGGCGTCCACAATAACTTTAAACTATTACAGTAAGAAAACATCTTGAGAAAATCTACGACAATTAACGATTTCCATCCTAGTAAGTTTAGTAGTTCTAGCTCCGATATCGAATCGAGAACATGAAGTGTGGGATTTTAGACAGCGCGGCGCCACGAGGTGCGACGTACCACTGAACCACTGAAGCTGAACATATTAAGATTCAAGGATCAAGGCAACTGACACAAACCACTTACTAAGTGAATAACTGCCAGCTTGAAAATACAAAAAGAGTTGAGTTACATACATAAAGTGATAGCCGAAACCATGAAGAATGGAGTCATGCAGTTCTGCTTCAGCATCCAGGGGAATAACAGATTCCCAGTGGTGGACCCGATACGACCCAACATCGTGATCATAGCCACTGACAGACTCCTGAAATTTTACATTTTTATACTAACTTGGCTTAAGTAACCTTAAGTACTCGTATGTAAAGCCCCTCGCCATCCTGTCCGCCAGCGTGGCTAATTTAAGCCAACATCTCCAGATATATGTTCTGGAAGGCCTATTTCCAATAGTGGAGGTCTAGGACTCTGTTCTAGGGGTTGTGATGATGATATGAGGTTAAAGAAAACTATAAATACATTTATAATAACTGGAGATTGCATGTCCAACAGCTAGTATTTAGGTGACAAACCTTTTTTATAAAACACAATAAACTATTCAAAAACGTAAAGAAGGCAACATTAGCAACCTTGCTTTGATAATTACAAAATAATTGTATTATTGCGGTTTATGGGAGCTTGCAAAAATGAAACGACCGTGCTCTTTGACAGAATGACGTTTACTGACTGCATTGCCAACTTAACTATAATACATAAGTACATATATAACAATTATACAAGGCTCGGACTGACGATTAATAAAACAGCAACTATCACTTACCTTACTGTAGTAGGAAACACCCTGACAACCATAGTAAATAAAAGACTAGTCGTAGCTTGAGTAAACCCAACCACAATGGACACTAAGCTCATCACTTGAAACCCTGAATGTAAAGAAAAAACAAGTTAAAGTAAAAAGACAAAATCTTACTGAAATATCATAATATATTTTATTTACCATACCTGAATGACTCCAATACAAGGCACTAGAGCAGATGCTGCATATAATCAGATAGATCTGGATCAACGTCTTCTGGGATACGTGATTGATAAAGATGGCGCTGACAATATGACAGAGAAGACAAACAAAACCCATCACCATTCCGTTGATATAAGTTTGGGAACCACTTGGATGCTAAAAAATTAAAAATTATTCACCAAGATTTAGCACTATAAAACTAATTTTAAACCTAATAAATAACTAGGCCAGTATTAAAGTACTGGTAATACTTACTTACTTACCTACTTGTTATAACTTATATTGTTATGCTATTTCTTCTTAAAGTTGTAAGTACTTACCGTAATACATTCCTGAACACCAATAGAATGGAAACTTTCCAAACTTATAGCTCTAGAGCTTTCCAAATAACTATCTATTATTGAACACAGTCGATCTGTCGTGTTGTGCTCTTTACCATGTGACTCTATAATTGTGGACAATTGAGGGTACCACAACCTGAAGGTGTTGTAACTGAAATATTATTTTAAATACCTACTTTAAGAAAGTTCAGAAACATCATTAAATAAAGGTTATTAGTAGGTTATATTAGTTGTAACTATAAAAAAATTTGAATATCTTTTGAACAGCCAAAAGCTTTAAAATTTAAAAAAGCATTTTCATTCTTTTAAACTAACAAAACATTTACCACGTGAGTAATTTTTAAGTTAAAAAAGCACGTACTCACGCCAACATGTTAAGAAGTGTCATAAAGCTGAATATCAGTAGTTGAGTCAGCAATGGTCTTCTAAAAAGAGACTTCAAATCTTTCAGAGATTTCATAATCTTATCTTTAGTTGACACTTTGTTAACTATCGTTGTTGAAGGAGTCCCCAAGAATGTAACCTACAAAATTGTATTCGATGTAAATTTATATACATTAAATATAAATTAAAAGCTACCTAAATAATAAAATTAAAAATAAACTAAACTATAAATAAAAAAAATCTTCTAGAGACGTCCCATCCGTGATAGTCCCAAGGAGACTGGCAACATTTCCCTTCTGTATAGAGAGGCTAATACGCTGGCAGAAATAATTGCTAGCCTTCCTGTCTCCAGACCTTTCTGACCTACAAAATACTAATGATTAAATTTATTTAACGACCGTCGGGAATCTAACAAATCAACGCGAATGTCACTAGTTCTTCAAAAAAGTTAATCTGCATTTAGTTTTAAATGTAGTATTAATAATTGGCTAGATATAAGCAGATATCTCGCCAATATCAGTAAATTTTGTTTAAAAACCACATACAGGAAACGTATCAGCAGATTTTCCTGTATTTTCACAATATACCAACTTCAAAACTTGTAATGATTCTTCATGCTTTCCATGAGCAAGCAGGAACTTGGGGCTTTCTGGTAGAAAATAATACTGGACTGATGCTAGCAGACCCCATAAACCACAGAGGTATAGGTAAATGCTCCATGTATGGATTTCTGAAATGAAAAGTAGATGTTAATATTATTGCTTTCAATTATTAAGTATATAGGCTATATTGGCCCTAAACTTACCGAATACTCCTGGTATCACCACGAATCCCCAGTCCTGTATGAGGATGGCCCAGGTTTTCGCCACCAAAACCACGGCAGCAAAGCATTTAAAAGTGGAAAACACCAGCATCACTCGGTCTCTTATGTCTTTGTGCGTCAGCTCAGGCACTATGCTTGTGTTTGGGTTAAATCCCATCGTCAAGCTAGGGCCAAAAATAATATTAAGTAAATAATAGCTAATAATTTTTAGCATGCTTTTCTGCTTTAATCAGAAAATGACATAATCCATATTTTAATCATAAAAAAGTTACCTCTTGTTAAGATTCCTCTCGTACTGGCTAGACTTGCTAATGTTTAATAAAATCCCATATTATGTTTTAAAATAGTAATTTTAAAATATATAAATTTAAGCATAATATATAATTTAAACTTATAGTATATTTTACCAGACTCCTTCAAGAAACTTCCCGAAGACCAGCATAGAAAAGGTCTGACTGGTTCCTTCTATGAGGCAGCTGATAAACACTCCAAAGTAGCCCCAGATCAGGAACTTCCGTCTTCCAAATGTATCCGTCAGAAATCCAGTAAACACTCCTGACGTTATCATCCCTGAAGGAGAATGGGCTATAATTTTACATGTCTAATTTGATAAACAACATGTACCTATGTGTATTGACACATCCATACAAATAAATATTAGATGAGATCCAAGTATTGCTAAATTAGGCCAGGTAACATTGTTATCAACCAGTGATAGGTGAGCACTAACTATAATTTTTCAGTTCTATTTGAGGAGATATAGAGGTAGGTATATTTAGACATATGAAGAATGTTGGTGCTAGAGGACTTTTAGAGAGCACTATTTACAGAAACAGCAGGTCTGCTGTCAATACATTTATGAAACAAGCTTCCATGACGGCATTAACGGAATCATACAGTACTTCGTCAGGTAGAGAAAGCAGACTTGTTGCGCAATATAAAAAACTACCTATAGTCGGTCGTAAGCCCGAGACACCCCTTCTCCCCCCCCCCCCCACACTCGCTGGATCTACAACTCAGCTTCAACATTCTCGGGGTGGAAATACGCTCAGACCTTAGCCATCTGAACTTCATTAATTGCATCACTAAAACAGCTCGGAATACTGAACAAGGTGAAGCGGTTTTTTCCACCTTCAATTAGACTGTTGCTGTACAAAGCACAGATCAGATCATGTATAGAATACTGTTCTCACCTTTGTGATGGTTCCGCCAAGTACCTCACAGATGCTCTCGATGTCCTGCAGAGGCGAGCTGTTCGAATTGTGGACGATGCCACTTTATCTGGAACTCTCGAATCCCTGCAGCTTCGCCGAGATGTGGCTTATCTGAGCGTACATTAAGGTTTGACCAAAACTATATTATGTTTGAATCGTTAAACCGGAATATGTATGTAGTTAAGATTAATTAATTGGTTAGCAGGAAATGGTTTGCATTTTGTTTGAAGACCTTGAGAGACCTTGTTTGTATCCGTTTGTGGTTGTGTTGACAGCTTTTTGGGATTTCCTTTGTTACACAGTAAATATTATTATATAATCTGCTACCCTCTAACCGCCTCTGAAGCTGTTAAATTTGTGAATTAGACACATGATTGATAGTTGTCTTGTCACTCACTTTTCCATCAATTATGATTTTACTAAATAAATTCATTTTTTTACATTTTATCTACACTATGAGACGATGGGATTAAAGTTCCCATCCTTGTTCCTTTGAAAGATGCCGGAGACACCGTCCTGTACCTCTGCACCCACACACAAGGAACAGAAACTCCACTTACCAAGAAATGGCACGGCATTGAGGATTCCTTTCTGCGTGATATTCATGCTGAGGTCACATTCCGCACTCGGGAGCAAGAACGACGTGTTTAGAGTGAGCATATTGTTAGCGAAACACGCGAATAACGCCGCAAGCAGCAGCCGGTAATGGAACCGACCAAACCCGCAGTACACCATGCCGCGCTCCAGCTGATGCATTGGATTAACCTCCTTATCATTTGCGACTGCATCTAAATATATTTTAGGATTATTATTTCTCGCAAATGTTATGCATCTAAAACACGACAAACATCTTCAATAAAATAAACGAAACACTTAAAATATCTGACTATCCATTGTCGCGAGCAAAGAAAATACTAAGGTCTGGATTAATAGTCGTTGCTCCGCCAGTGCTTAGAACTATCGAATTTGATAATTCTGAGCAATGGCTCGTGCTTAGCACTGGCGGAGCAACGACTATTAATCTGGACCTAAGTGAGTGACTGGAGTACGACTCCTGAGAATTACTGTTTTTAGCACTATCCTAGCATAGCAAAATAAATTAAAACATCGCATGAACATGGACATTATACTCACTACAATATTTTTTTATACATACAGATTCACACACGTCTAAGAACCGCAATACACACCCTCATAAACACACACTCTCGTACACACTCACAAACACAAAAGCGATTTTAGATTTGTAGTTTTAAATAAAATTGTATACTGACCGCTTCACTTTGGTGCAGTGGCTGGGACGCTAAAGTCCAACCCTTTTCAAAGTCAAAGTCAAAATATCTTTATTCAGGTAAACATGCATTTATAAAACGTCATTAATTTAATTATATTGAATGATTCTACTCCTGCTAGTAGAAAGCTAAGCAGAAAAGTAATTTTAAAATTAATATTATGTTATATTCTAATCATTCCAGGTTGTTTTAAATTTTTAATTTCCCTCGTGCGGAGATATACTAAGGGAGGGAGGGGAGTAAAATGGTGGATGGTGAGCGTCTTATTTCGCAATAAAATAAAAAAGGGCCCAAAACATCATCTCTTACCCACACACGAAGTACCCGGCACCCGCACGGTGAATATATATTTTTTTATCTGGGATGTTTAGAATATACATAATATTATTTGAAACTGTTTTACTATATGAACCTTTTCAAGACAAATTATTCAGAAATAAGTCCAATTTATAAACTTTGTCACACGAGTGACGATAGTAATTTTGTCTCGATATTTGGGACAAAGGTTGAATTTGGTGAAGCGTTTTGCCATTCCAAGGGAATATGATGTGAAGCTATTTACCTTTCTGGATTGAATTGCCAAATACGTTTTGCCGATAGAGTGCTGACTGGAAGTTCCTAGCATGGCTACACAACATAAAGTCACGGCTCCCTTAAAGATACTATTAAAAGGGCTCTAGACACTATCGAGGTTCCAGCTCTTCTGGGCCCTGCTGGAGTTATCGGAGATAATGGCAAGAGACTCGATAGTATGACGCTGGTCTCCTGGGAACGAGGACGTGCTCTGGTGTGGGAAGCCACATGAGTGGATACGCTCGCCACGTCGCATCTCGGGGGGACAGCGCATAAAGCGGGAGTCCGGCAAGCGGCAAGCGCAAGCTGCAGGGTAGGCAGACACAATTAAGCCCCATTTGTCACGATCCATAAATAACTCTTTCGCTTCGTCGACATTCATCAACCTCTTCATACGATTTGAATTGTAGTCTACTTTACAGCACCTTCGGCCAGTGTTTTATTTATTTAGTCGTGATCGGTGAGTCTCGATCTATCAGGGCCTCTTCTACCCACAACGTTCACAATATATAACTGGTTCGTCAATCTTCTCATCCTTAAAACCTAGACATGGAAACATAGTATATGATGGCATATGTAATCACGACATGTGACCATACGACGATCTTATTTCCTATACTAAAGCTAGTATGAAATTGATAATGTTTTCCTAAAATAATACGAATAGTTATGATCAAGAATAGCAAGCATGCTAGAATCTTTAGTGAAATTGTTTGAATAATCATATGGAAGTTCTGTCTTAACTCTACCGTTGAGTTGAAAACACACACATTACTGTGCTCGTAATGGTTCCGGGATGGTACAGTGTATTGTGGTTTATTTTCTCTACAAAATCCCTCCTCCAGCGTTGCTATAAGTAGACACCAGCACAAAACCAAACATATTTCTACTTCATTTTAAATGTCCACGTAAACCTCTGTACAGGAACCTAAATAAAGTACCTTACGCCATTTCACAGACAGGTCAAGTGCGAGGTTTTGTTTAGTTACGGTGGATATTGTAAGTCAAAAGCAGTGTAATTTTGTCTAATAATGTACTACAATGTGAATAATTATGTAAAACAATAAAGACACTAAATTTGAGGCACAAGTTGTAGCTTATTTTGGGCGATTTTCCCGCGCTTTTTAAATCTCCCACGTTATACCCGACGTGTTTGGGCGATAATGCTGAGAGTCACCAAGAAAAGCATTACAGTCTGCAACATTTAGAATTTGACGATAACCTCATTAACTAATTAAAACAAAGATAAATTACATCAGACTTGGCTGTATAGGAAAGCATCATCCCAATGGAAAAAAAAACTCACTCAAATTCGTCCATCCGTATCTGAGTTAGACCACACAAACAGACAAATTGCTTCAAACTTCAACACCCTTTATTTTTGTCAGGATAGAAAATAAAAAAGAGAAAAGACAAAGCATAAAACACCTGGAGAGATAGCACTCCCCATAACACACCTGGAGAGATAGCACTCCCCATAAAATACACATAAGGAAAAACGAAATTGTAAAACCTACTTTGCATTTCGACATTTTCGTGCACACTTTTCATCGTCACTTGCCGAAATAACCGCACATAATTTCACATAGAACCAACAAGTTCCCCACAAACCAACAAATTTCCTACTTTACCCACTGTCGCAGTACAACTGAACATGTAGCCAAATAATCAACATTTATGTCACTCGCAGATCACAATTCATATCAATTAAAACTAAGCGAACTATTCTTGAACACTATATGTTACCATTTTCAACTCGTTCTATCATTCTGTTTACCCATTTCCAAATGTTATAGGATTGACCCCTATTGTTTCCCAAATTTTAAACTCTAATATAACAGCTAATATTGTAGACCAAGTTTACGAGCTTCGTCTATCCCTGAATCCTGTATTCGGCTCCATGTTCTTCCTTTTCCTTATTTAAGCACTCTTCTAGATAATCACATTAAAACGTGATCTAACATTCAAATTTAAATTCCAAATAATTTATTTTGCAGGTCTTTTTAACAATAGGTCTTAAAATTAATGGAGTTACACAAAATACCGGCCCTTATAGGCGCAAATATAAAATTTCAGGTAATGTATAAAAACAATTTTAATAACTTTAAAACATAATATTTAAACGTTCAGAAAAAAATCTAACTTAAACTCTAAACCGTCTAACTTATTTCAAACTAAAATATCTACATAATTAAAAAATTATGTCCAACCAAATTTTATATATATGCTTGTTCATTTATGAATTCTTCGATCGTGTATTTATTAGAATTTATCCAAAAATATATTTAAATTCTAGTAACGCCACGTCTATCTAGAAATGACGGTAAACGTCGAGATAGTATATTGTTAATTCCTAATATCTAATAGTATATCTTTGGTCTGGGATATGACTTGTGTCGATACTTTAGCTGCAGCACGTATTGACTCTACGAGCTTGTCCAGGTTCCGCCGCCAAAAAGGATGATAAATTAAAACACAATAAAAAATATAAACACAAATATTCAGGCCTTTCCAATAAATCTATAACCAGCCTATTGTCGGTCGCAAGCCCGCGACACCATTCTTCTCATCTCTTACCCACACACGATGGACCCGGCACCCATACGGTGAATCCATGGAATGCTTAGAAATTTGTCTTCTCTCCTTTCCTTCCTTTCGCAATAGATATAGAATTTATATACAATAAATATTTGATATTATTTTTATTTAAAATAAATATGTTAAAATAAACAATTGTAAAACGTTATTTCTTTATCAATTTAAATGAGAATAGAGTTGTACCAAGTTCTCAAACAAATTGCGTATTTGCGGTGTTTGTATACGAGTGTGACATATAATGTGTGATTACGAAGATGTTATCTCCAAGCATAATGTAAACAATGGCTGTCATACGAATTTAACAGTCATTTGGTTTAATGGCGGGGCCAATTTGTGCACTATTGTAATTATTAAAAGTTGACTTTACATTGTAGGTCTCGGAAAAAGCATCTTTACGACTGTATATACATGTGTAGGTAGAATTACTTCTATAATATATTTTTTTATTTTGTGTTTAATTAAATTACGAATAACCATCTCACGCCAACCCGTCTGGCCTTGTGGCAAATTCTTCAGAAATTTCTAAATTACTACTATTTTCTTACTCTAGAAAGTTCCATCTCCAGTAGTAGAGTGCTAGGACTCTGTGGTCTAGGCTGTGATGATGAAATAATGACAAAATATATTTTCTTTCTTTTTTATCCCTTGCAGATGTATTTGTTTTTTTAAGAAAGCATGTTTACCAATTTCTAGGTGGTGAGAAGCTTGTCATTCTAAACTGCCACAACCCCGTCAAATTTTTTTTTTTTTTTTTTTATATATACTAGCACGACATGTGACCCTGCGCCCACCTGATGGTAAGTGGCGCGCAGCGTCCATGAATGTCAGCAACTGAAATCAGACCCTTTTATCCGACATCAGTCCCTAACACTATGCCGGCTTGACTAGATGCCTTTTCACACTTCGCTTGAAGGACTCCAGGTTATAGGAAAGTGGAAACACAGAGGCTGGAAGAGCATTCCACATCTTTATTGTGCGACAGATGTATGAGTCACCAAATTTATAGGTACGCGAAGGGATAGTGACTACGGTATGTGGGTGCATATTCTGACCTGTGCGTGTGGTTCGGTTGCGGAATAGGGAGGAAGGAATTAGGTTATAGAGCTCTTCAGAGCACTCACCATAGTATAGCCGGTAGAACACGCTCAGAGAAGCTACATCTCGGCGAAGCTGCAGGGATTCGAGAGTTCCAGATATAGTGGCATCGTCCACAATTCGAACAGCTCGCCTTTGTAGGACATTGAGAGCATCTGTGAGGTACTTGGCTGAACCAAATCTACGGCTGTAGCCGCTAATCCACGAAAAGGTGGAAATATTTTTCATTTTAATAAGTGCTGGTTTTTTAAAACAAAATATGTTAAGTTGCTAGTGCATAACAAGGTGCGTAGTTAAAAAATATATAAATTAGAGAAATGAATGAAAATTAAAAAAACGATGAATGTTTTGATGTGACCAACCAAATAATTAGAGCATTTTTACCGTTTTAATACTATGCATTAAATGAAACAGCTACCTAATTATCATAAGTACAAGTAATTGCAAATATATAAGAAAATAAAATTAAACCTGCGATAAGATAATAAAATATATATATTATCAGAAAATTATACAGAGTGACAACCCTGGAACATGCCACAGTGTACTACGCAATACAGTTGGCCAATGAAAATTATTTAACTTTGTGTGATTTTGTAAAGTTTTACTATTACGCTTTCCTTAAAAATAAAATAAAATAAAAATCTCAATAGGTCGGTTCTATCCCCGGCATGTTCCCGTGCCTCGGAGAGCACGTTAAGCCGTCAGTTCCGGTTTCACTTATACCAACATACACTTATACAAAAGTGACATCAGAACCTCGCCAACCAGCGTGGAGAGTGTAGATGAAACTCTTCTGGAAAGCCCATCTCCAATAGTGGAGTTCTAGGGACTGAGATGGTGATGACATATATACCTATTATACTTTAGATAACACGATGGCATTTAATAATAATAATTGCGTACCACCGAGTTGTAATGTACAGAACTCTATTGCACATAACTAAATACATGGCGCGTACCTATGACCTATATGTTTAAATATAATATATTCCATACATCGATCCTTCTATAATTTCTTCAGTGTATTTGCTCTAATTACTTGCTTAAGTCATTTTACTCATAAATCCAATATAATCCAGTTATCATCCCCTTCCTACTCAATAAACTCAGTAAAGGTGCGTACTAACTAACTATTATTAGCGACTAATATTATGTAACAAGTTTAGCCGAGCTGTAAATATTATGAAATATTACACAAATGTCAACTCTGACAAAGTTTGACACAGACATTGATCATGCCTATTTTAACTATAATAGCGTTTGGCATTGACAGTTTCCATTAGTTAAAAGATTTCTTTATATAACTTTGCGGCAAATGGCATGACTGTTAGGCACTCTCAATATTTATTAGCAAATTCGCTACTCATGACTTCGTTTGGAAATGTCAGTGTATTTAATTTAACATTAATTTAAACAATGATAATACAGATGGAATGATTCAAGATGTAATAGCTGTACGCAGTGGAATTTGGTGCGAGTGGAATTTAAGCAAAATATTTGCAATTACTCAAAGAACGAAGTGAATAGTATACAGTGTTTGGTTGGGCAGGAGAATCAGGGCAGGGAGAGGAAATGGTGGATGTTAAGCGTCATGTTGCACAATAATAACCCATAGTAGGTCACCCACACGATGGACCCGGTACCCACAAAGTGAATCCATATGTTAAGTTTATCTTCTTCCTGAAAGTGACTTTAGGTACTTTTCGTGATCATATATATACACGATCCTGCGCCCACCTGGTGGTAAGTCCGCAATGTTAGGGACTGGAATCAGCCACTTATGACTGATATCAGTCCCCAAAACTATGCTGGCTTGACTAGATGCTTTTTCACAGTTTGCTTGAAGGATTCTAGGTTATAGGAAAGTGGAAACACAGAGGCTGGAAGAGCATTCCACAAGTTTTTAATGCGACGTATATTATAATAGAACTGCCCATTGCCCACTAATCCCGCCAAGCCTAGTGCTAGTGGACTAATGTCAGTTGTTAGAACTATTATCCCCTTTACAATTAGATGTTTTAAAAATAAAAAATAAACTTTTTTACAAAGAGTGTTTTACAAAAATAAAAATGCTCTCCTTCTTTGTTGTTGTTAGTCAGGACACACCTTAAAGGCAATTAGTTGTAGGAAATAGTTTTTGTATCGTGTGTCCTCACGTGTTGCCGCTGGGAAATCACTAACTTTAATGACACACCAAAATATCTAGCTTTATTACAGAAGCCGTTTTATTTTATTAGATTAAGGTTAGGAACAATTAGGTTAAGGTCGATGACTAACTGCCAATTGAAGTTAATATTATTCAGAGGCATATTTTAAACCAAATAACGTATAAGTGAAAACGTTATCCTAAGGGAACCCACAAGGAGTCCAGAGCTAACTCCTGCTCACATATAAATTTTAAAACTGATCTCTTATTTAGTATTGAATAAACCGATTTAGAATTAATACTGCTGTCTTTTTTTAATATACAATACAAAAATCATTCCGAGATATAAATGAAATTGATTTTTTAAATAATTCAATTCGGTTCGATTCCTGGTCGTGACACAATCATTTATGTCATTTCTTTGTGATATTTATCGAGCTTGATATGCTAGAGACATCGACGAGCTAGCCACTTGCCATGAATGTGAAGCCGCTTCTTTAAAAGCGTGGTTTCTGACCACCCCAAAAGGGATACGGTCGTGATGATACTTTTTAATCTGAAATAATAGTTTATTATTGTTATATAAAGAAAGAGTTAGGATAATGAATATAAACTCGCAGATTTTGCTAAAATGCTGTCGCGCGCACTCGGCTCGTGACGACTAATGCGAGTATGTCGCCAGGCGTTACACGATCTGGATTAGATCTAAAAAAATAAAAACATTACAACAATTATACTTACAAAGTGTAATTCGTGCTTTAGATTGATAATAATAATAGAAAAGCTTGGCTACAGTCTCATTTAATTATTATTTAGGTCACATAACAATACCAGCCTAAACACAAATAAATTGCAAACTTGCGGAGTGTTGAGTTTTACCCGAATGAAAAAGGGAATTTACTAATATGTCACAAACAGCAAAAGTTAGAAACAAACGGCTTTTGTACGAAATCTTTGTGAGGTAACTGCGCCTGTTTTTACTACGCTTTGGTCTTCAATATTTACCCGATACACTGTTGTTCTCCTCTCTTCCCCACAGACCCCTGGTCTTCTGCTAACAGCTTGCTCTTTGGACCACTTTAATGCTTAGTCTTCCGCTAGCAGGAGTGGAAAATAATTAATATTATGACGTGAATGCCCATAATAGGTTTACGTCAACAAAGATATTTAGACTTTGACTTAGAGACCGAAATCATGTGCTTTGTTACAACTAAATTCGCTCTATATTGCTGGAGCTGGAGCCAGCACCCGTGACTTTAACATTTTCGTATTACATTTATTAGGACAGGTAGGAAGTCTGTAACTAGAGTATTTACCCTACAGACCCTGAGCTATGTTCTCGAACGCGAGATTTTCGATTTGTGTGATGTTAATTTGTTTGCTCTCAAAGGAATTACTTCGCAATTGATTTTCTATACTTACAATTGGGCGCCAACTTCATCTACTGATTTAACATTTAAAAGTATTTAAAGTTATCAACGAAGTACAATAATACGAGTACATGTCTCATCATAAGAAAGGCAAACGATAAGGGAAAGTCCTTCAAGTTTCCAGATTAAATGTTACTACTTTTACTTTTCTTACAGACTGCCACCATTGGAGATGGGCTTTCCAGAAATTTCTGGAAAATTTAGCCTACACTCGCCACGCTGCTGGCCCTGCTGGCCCTGCTGGCCCGTCGGGTTGGCGAGGGTTTTATGTCATTTTTTTATGCGTATTTCAAATTCAAACATTTTATTACATGTCACAAAATAGTACAACTACACATATGACACCCCGTAGGGGCGTAGCAAATAATAACATTAATAATATAATATATCCTTCAGATTATTTACATAAGTATTATGGCTAGCTTCTTGTTTAATAGATTCTGGCAATCTATTGTATACACTTGCGGATATAGCAAGCTGCTGTGTATACACTTGCGGATATAGCAAGCTGCTGTGTATACACTTGCGGATATAGCAAGCTGCTGTGTATACACTTGCGGATATAGCAAGCTGCTGTGTATACACTTGCGGATATAGCAAGCTGCTGTGTATACACTTGCGGATATAGCAAGCTGCTGTGTATACACTTGCGGATATAGCAAGCTGCTGTGTATACACTTGCGGATGTAGCAAGCTGCTGTGTATTTTTAAATTTGCAATTACAATTGCTAAACCTAGACATGTTATCTCTTGTGTATCATTCACATTGCATTTATCTAGTTTAAGCTAAGTTACGTCTAAATGAACGTCACTGTAAGCTTTTCAATAGAATAGTTATAAAGACTTAAAATATCTGGTGTCTTTTGCTTCCAGTTTTGGACCCCGCGTTGCACTTATAGAGCAGGTATGGTGTCACATGTCGTGATTACAGCAATCAGACAGAAACAGTGGGATCGACCAGGTCTGGATGGCTAATGGGGCGTAGGTTGAAGATAGGGACATTCTGTTTTTCCCGACAGGATCTTAGCAGTGTCCCGCAGGTCATTCGAGTTTTTTTATGTATTAAAAAATTACCGCTAAATTAAATTCGCATTAACCCAAATAGTTGCCGCACGCCACATGGGCTTGGCCATTTTGGCCACCCCAAGTTATATAAATCTGATAGCGTTTCATAGTGACAGTTTTTTGTTAGCATATAGTTAGTTTTAGCTATATTTGGCGGCTAAAAAGAAGAAGTTCTTTAAACATAAGTCAGTTTACGATGTAAAAGTTATTTAAGTTCCCAAAGCTTAACACAGTTAATTACGGGAGTTGCAATCCTCCCCAATATTCTGGTCACGTGCCTCTACGGCAGGCTACGACAAAAACTGGGTTACCTTTTAAACCACTTTACAACATACTGTTTTCAGAGCGCTAAGTTAGCGTGCTAATTTTGTACTTTTTATATGCTACGATATTTTTTATTCGGAAGTCAAAAAAAAAAAATCGCAGTTACAATAAAAATCATCTTTTGCAAAATAGTAAACAAATGTCATAGCAATAGTCTTGCACAAAAAGGGGAAAAAACGAACCCTTATACTCTGGTGTCTGTGGTCCTCATGGAAAATCTCCAAAAGTCATGATATGTAACAGTCTGACATAGTTGTTCGTATTGATAATGTAAGTCTTTGTTACAACCTTTGTATATATTTTTTTATACATTTTGGTGAACAAGATTTATAGCCTCTTAAAATTTCAAGCAAATCAGACCAGTAGTTCTCGAGACAGTAGAATCCGGCAGTGGAGAGACACAGGCTGATGATAATATATTTTAAAGCAGAGGTGGCTCGATTGTAAGAACACTTATATAACTATATCCTAAAATAGGTCGGTTCGAACCCCGGCATGTATCAATGAGAAATAAGTACATTAGTACATGTTCTTACGTACATTTTGTCATTTATTTATAACACCGTTCCCGTGTGAGGAGGGCACGTTAAGCGGTCGCGCGCTTCGGTTCCGGTTTCACTTATACCAACTTGTGGAATTGTTAATGGAAAGAAAGCATTCTTACAATCAAGCCACTATCATCACATCAGGTTTAAGCTAAATACAAGGTGAAAAATAATTGAGTAGGAAATTCGACGAGTTAAATATAAAAATATATATATAATAAGTTATAGATGCATTTAAAAAAAACACATTTTTTTAAACATAAATTAAGAAACGTCTTCTAAAGAACTTGAAAACAATTCATTAGAGTAAGCAACACCGCACAGACAACACAACAAGTTTCGCCAACTAACTTGCACCGCGCCGGTACTGCACGTAATGAATGCGACCGCGATACTTGTTCTACGAACTGTACATCCGTTCCAAGTACTATCGTTTGTTTAAAATCACATTAACTTTACTTCCACTGGCCAACTTAGACACTTTACTAGGCCCATTACACGAGGAGCAATGAGCAAGCTTGTCAAGGTTTATCTCTTGTTGTTCTTGTCACAAATAAAAAATAAAAAATGTCATAAATACTAAAATCAAACCTGTTGTTACTGTACGAGTATAACAAGATTCAATAAAAACTTTATTTATATATTAATTACAAACTACTTAATATAGTATAGTATCATCACGACTGTATTCCTTCCGGATTGGTCAGAAAGAAGAAGAAGAAAGAAGCAGATTCACATTTAGGGAACACACACAACTTTAATATAGGCCCAACATAACAAGTCGCAAGCTTATCGATGCCTCTAGCGTACCAAACTGGAGAATCATAAGTTAAATAAATTATTGTGTCGTGACCAAGAATATATAATATGGAGTTACAAGTTATAAAAGAATATATTTTACAGTTATGTGACTTTTCGTAGGGAGTGTCGTTATTAATAATAACAATATTTAATATTTCCAGACAGCGCCATCTAATTTCCGTGGTAAGCTACGAGGCTTGTGCTACGGAAACTAGATGGTTGATATGCTACATATTATACTTTTTTTTTTTGTAAATATATACATATTATACATATAAACACCCAGACCGAGACAAATTATACAATGTACAACTTGCTCCGAGTTCACGGCAACGTTTGTTACCACTAGACCACGGAGGCGGTCAAATATTGTGTGTGATTCGGATGCGGTATTCTCTGTTGAGAAGAAGGGATAAGGTTGTGAAGATCTTCAGAATAATTACCGTATACAATACGCTTAAAGATTATACACAGTTTGTGCTCGAAGATATAGCATTTGGCTACAGATCATAATATAAAATAACCAGCGTCGATTAACTTGGATTTTCCCTTACGAAATATTTTTGTCGGTATTGGGATACGATCATGTGACCTTTATAAATAATAATAATAAAGAAGTAAATACAGCTATTTACTGCTCAGTATTCGTTTTTTTCGTGCATTTCAAGCGAAATTCCCATAAGAAATAATAGTAGATATGAAAATTCATAGTCGCATAGAATCCAATATGAAAGGATGCGCGGAATGTAGAGACCTACCAAGTCCTCTCTCTCCCTTGTATTGTTCAGGGTGTTTCAAGAAATATATGAAGGCCTTAGATGCTATCCTAATCACGCTTTGAATTTCTCTCTGATACGCCCAACTGTGCCCTCCGCTCCTCTCACAACAATCAGCTAAAGATTCCTTTCCATTTCTCAGACAGATATTTAGATTCCTTCACTGTTGCTGCGGCTCGTCCGTGGAACAAGCTATTATTAGGCGCGACATATATTAACAAATAAATGTGTATTTAAAAAAAAAAACTAACGACATTATTTCTTGAGAAACAGAATGTATGTACTATCCATACAAGATCACTCAATTTGTACATTATACTTGAAGAAATTGGCAGATAGTTTGATCTTAATTTACATCTCCAACTTTGTTCAAGTTATTTAGGTTGTATAGTACAGCCAACAAAAAAATGTGGAATGAATAAAATTTAATACAGATTTTATTTTACTTTGGGAAAAAGTAAAAGAAGCCTTCTTTTTTACTTTAGTCGGCCGCAAACCTAACACACATTTCTGTCCCTCTCTCTCCACATACGATAGAGCCGGCACAGCGGTAAATGCTAAGATTTTTATTTATTTCGTCGTAGACGAAAAAGTAAACTTGAACGAGCTATGGATGGAATTATTGTTAGGATACTTATATCAAGGCCTGCCTCCGTGGTTTAAAGGTTACGTCCGTTGATTTAGACTCGGAGGTACCGGGCTCGATTCCTGGTCGGCACACAAATATATTTATTAATATAAACAAATACATTTAATAAATTATTTGTGATATTTCTCCCCTTTGGTACGCTGGAGACATCGACAAGCTTGCCACTTGTCATGATTGGCCTATAGTAAAGTTGGCTAAATGTGAATCCGCTTATTTATAAGCGTAGTTTCTGACTACCCCGAAAGGGAAACGGCCGTGATGATACTTTACTTGTACTTGCATTGATTCTTTTATTGAGAATTTTATGTAAAAAACAATAATTTTAAGCATTATTGACTGCCCTACCTACAGGAAAGTGTGCGTTCGAGGTGCGTTTTCATTTTATAGCTAAATTCATTTAAAAAAAAAGCGTTTTTTGCTTTCTATTCGAACATGGGGCAAGTGACTTAGTTTTACTACTATGGTAATTTTAAAGCTTTAAGAATTTAGCTTGTATATTTTCAATTCTATCCATATAAGACTATGTATAGTGTCATATATATATATATAAATACTTTTTGATAAAATGTTGTAACCTTTTTGATGCATTTTATATATCTGGGGTATTGTTAGTAATTATGGAGGCACATTGATATGAAAAGTAGGACAAGTGCAATGAATGGACGTTACAGCTGTCATTGTCTTTGGTTATTTTATTTTATTATTTATTACAGCCCCTAGAACACAGCGTCCTAGACCTCTACTGTTGGAGATGGGCCTTCCAGAATATATATCTGGAGAATTTTGCCTACACTCGCCACGCTGGCCAGACGGGTTGGCGAGGATCTCTAGTTGGTATTAGTGGAACCGAGACCGACGGCTTAACGCGCTCTCCGAGGCACAGGAACGATGGTGTTGTAAATCTAAGACAAATGTACGTAAGAAAAGTGTATTTCTGATTGGTACATGCCGGGGTTCGAACCCACCTTTACGATATTAAGGAAAGCGTTCTTACAACCGAGCCACCGAGCGGTGGAGGCTCGGTTGTAAGAACGCTCTCTTGGTTATTAATTTTGTTTAACTTAAGTAAGCTGTCTGTACAGATCTGCCCTAGTAACATTATTTAGTGAGCCTCTCCCACAAATTCACTAAATGACCTGGGAATTGTTGGATAAACTTGGGCTTTTTGCTCTGTTTTAATTCTAGTTCGATTCACAATCATTGATGAATTCACTGCTTATGCACAAGCGTATCATGAATGCTTAGTAGCTTGCCAAACACCTATAGGAGGCTACTGACTATAAACCGATTGATTATCAGATAATAAAACGCTTTTACGTTCTTTAAATAACTTTGAATTACAGATATCTCATTTGGAACTGTTCAAAACGTACTCGTTTGTACCTAATATCTACAAATACGTATAAAGCGCTGTGACAGGGCTAAGTCCGCACTATAAAAACACAGAAAAAAGGGATTATGATCAAAAAATATCCCTTTCGGGGTGGTCAGAACCAAATCATTTAAAGAAGCGGAATATTACTTAGCGAACTATAGTAGGCCGATTATGACAAGTCAGCTCGTCGATGTCTCTAGCGTACTAGAGGAAAGAATATTAGAAATACATTATATAAATTATTACCAGGAATCGAATAAAATATACAGTCATTAGTAACATTAGGTATTTTTGCATTGTTAACATTAGGTAAAAACTTAGCTAAATGCTAGCAACACCTCCTTGGCAATTCGTAGTCAATCTATGGTCGTTTGAAGAATGATTAAAATAATCTATGATCAACCTTTTAATATACGCCATGTGATTGGTAACTCCCATCTTTGGTTATGCCAGCCTATGACGTGCCTCAGCCATACGTTAAACATGTCAAAAGATCAGCCTTTCAGGAACCGGCCGTAATTCTCTAATTTTATTACTTTCAGGTTTTCGTCGCTATCACTCCACTGCTGGATAACATCCCTCATTCATCCCGCACAAGTGACTTTGTTCAGACCTCTCTTTGACCCTCCATTCCACTTCTCGTCTTCCTGTACGTGGTATCAACTCCAAAACGTATTTGTAGATATAATATTTTGAAAAAATAGTACCTAGTTATATATTTTAAAAGGTGCGATGGTGGCTCGATTGTAAGAACGCTTTCCTCAACACCCTAAAAAGGTGGGTTTGAACCCCGGCATGGACCAGAGAGAAATATATATATACCTAATATAATAAAATACACTTTCCTTTATTTAACACCATCGTTTCCGTGCCTCCAAGAGTATGTTAAGCCGTCGGCCCCGGTTCCACTAATACCAACTTGTGAATCGTTAATACATTTATTAAAAATTGACATCAGACCCTCGCCAACCCGTCTGACCAGCGTGACGAGTGTGGGCCGAATTCTCCAGAAAGTTCTAGAAGTTGTGACGATGAAGATGATGATAATGTGAGTGAAGTAAAGCTTCACAATAGCCTTACGAGATATGTCATTGCAATTTACTCTGGCGAACTAAATAAGTGACAGTTCTGAGAAACCGGTTTACTCGGCGAGCTCGTTCCCGCAATGAAGGAGCGGATAAAAAATACTATTTCCCTTTTTTACAAATAAAAACGTAGCGAGGAAATGCGAACGTCGTCACAGTGGGACCACAGTAGGTATACTTATTATATTATACTTACATTTATTCTTTTATGTTATTATTAGTATGTAGTTTATCATAATAAATTTAGTACATAGGTATATATAGTTACCATATATAGTTTTTCCATACTTCCAAAGGTTGGTTGTTAGAAAATGCCTGGTCTTATGATTAATTGTACAAAAACGAATTAATGCAAATAATGAACGAAGACCGAATCAATCCATTTGGAATCCATGAAGAAACTGGGAATCAGGCAACTCCTTTTGTCGACTGTACATCATGCATTCTCAGTTTCTTCGGACACGTGTCACGCGCGCCGTGAAGAAACATCCTCGAGCGCCTGGTCGAGGGGAAAGTCGATAACAAGAGGATATAATAAAAAAAATAAAAAAAAGTTATTTATTTTCTCCCACAAAACTTAAAATTAGGAAGTAACAATATTTATTAAAACATTTATGTAGGAGACTGGAGGCAAAACTAAACTAAGCGAAAGCATAGTCTGTGTGAAAGCACTCCAGGTTCCTCTGGCTCAAACTTAATAATAAATACATCTATAGTGTAGTGTAATGTAGTATAGTGTAATGTAGTGTAGTGTAGTGTAGTGTATATATAATTAGGTGTATATATTATTTTATTTTATATATAAATAGTTTTATTTTTTATTTTTATTTTTTTGATCATATTTTATAATATATATTTATTTATATCTTGTATATTTATTTTATAAGTATTTATAGATTTGTCTATACATGATGCGTGGTACAGGTATAGTTCATAATGGTTTTCTATCGGGTTTTATTAGAAAAGTACGTATTCAATCGTGCTCTCTCAATTAGCTTCACACTAAATAATAAAGTTCCATATCATAGGATATGAAAATGGCATTTAATACAATTGACACTTTGGCTGCCGTCGTATTCCGATTGAGACCCGTGTTTTCTTAATATAAATACAATATACACTATATCTGTAGGTCTCGGATGAGATGGACTAACCAGGTGAAGGCTGCAACGGTTCATCTCCTATATGAGTGCACCAGGAAAGCGGCGATTCGAAAGAAATGGCGACAGAATGTTAACCGTTCCAATAGCACTCGAATGGCCATCACGACTACTCTGCCAAGAGTGTATCGACTAAGATAACAAATAAATAGTTATTTAGTTAAAATTGTGAGTACAAGAGGTATAATCCACTTTATAGGTATAGCCTATACTTATTAGTCCAACTATGAACTCATAAGTAATATAATAAATATATATTTATTTATTTATTTATTTAATACTTTATTGCACAAAGACAAAGGCGGGATTTAATGCCGCAAGACATTTTATCATAGCCAACCATTGGGATAACTTTAAACACTTTACTGAAAAGTAGGTGCAAAAATAAAGGATAATAAAAAAAAATATTTAATAACTAACTAGATGTATAAATATATAATATACTACGTACTAATACATACTTATATACTCGTATAAACCTACATACATACATAATAATATACTAGCTTTACTGCGATAGGAAATGCGAATAGACCATTTTTTTAAATAGCGATCTGGTGGTTACCTGCCTGATGCGAAGAGGCAAATTGTTCCACAAATTAGTGGCGACAACGACAAACGAGTTTGAAATGAAACTAGAATTATGCGAAGGGATAGAAAGAAGAGAGTTATGAGAGGAGCGTAAAGATCTATTATATAGCCTAATTATAAAAAAAATCTATGGCCCCGTCAACTTGACGTACACAAGAAAATGAAGGTTTATTTATTTCTTTGATTTCTTTTCAAATGTGTTGGGCGTTTTATTATGCAATACGCTCGGGTATTGATTTACAGTTAAGTTTATCCTAACAAAAGTGTGTGTTTACAAAATAAATATTTTTTTACACATTTAATTACAGTTAATTACATTTGATTTAGTTTCCACCTAATAGTAAGCGAGATGTGAAATCCAAGAATAGAAGGAACCTCCGTTACCTAGATACCCTACTACTAGTCTAAGTTAATAAAATGCTTTGTCACTCTTCACTTTCAAGTCTTCATGTTTCAGTAATAGCGTTTCACATCTTTAGCGTGCGACAGATGTAGGAGTCTCAAAATGTATGACTATTCGTAGTACGCGTTAAGTATACCACAGTATAGGGCTGTTAATGGATGCTCTGGGTATGTTCGTGTAGTTCATCATCATCACCACGACCGTATCCTTAGCCAACGTTACTATAGGCCTATCATAAATAGTGCAAGCTCGTCAATGCTACCAGACTAGCGTACCAGACTCGATAAATATCAAAAACAAATTATTGATATAACTTAAAACATTAAGCTTCAAAATAATTTTAATTATTTATATCACGAAGCGAAGAGAATACAATAAAAAACATTCAGCCAAGATTCAGGAATTAAATTAGGAAGAGTGGGCGGATTTTATTGGCCGCAAGTGTGTTGTTACCTTTTGCGTGCGGAATAAAATAACAGCAAACCCATGTTGGTGCGTTTAGCACGTCCTAAATGTTGGGAACCACTGAATCCTTCGCAACAACCAAAAGTTTACAAGTCCAAACGAATTTAATTTTGTTTAATAAATTTCTGGCATAGTTTTACTTTTATGCAATGACTTATTTCTGCCTCATGGTGAATCAAATGCATAGTCAAAGCGTCCAAATCAGTCTAATGTTAAAATCTGCAATATAATAAGCTAAAATCTGTTTCCTCGCGTTAGCAGAATCTTTACTTACGTACTGCATCACAGCCTGGGGAAGTGCAGCCAAAACTCACATGATCCAAATTGAGAGAGCTCAAAGATCTGTGTTAAAAGTAATGACTAGGAAACCCTATCGATATCCAACTTATGATCTGTATAAAGAGTGCGAAATTCTATCAGTGCGCCAACTATATATATTTAAGGCAGCGGTGTCTGCTCACAAGTTCACATTCATAAAATCTCCTAAATTCTCTAGTCTAATCATGAAGATGCCTGTGTCTGTGTGTAGAACCGCATTCGCAACACGATTTAACAATTTTGCTTTTCCTTTTATCTACAATAAGCTACTAGATGTTTTTAACAAGGACCTAGCTAATGCTGCGGCTCGTGAGGCAAAACGTATTATTAGGCAATATTTATTAAAACTAGACTACGACGAAACTGAAAGGATGTTACTGACCACTAAATAAATAAATTATTTAATCAATGACTCATTGTATTTTATATTGTATTATATTATATTATATTATGTTATATTGTATTATATATATTACACACACAGTAGTTTTAAGATTAGTTGTAGTTTACCTTTACTTTTATAATAAACCTACTAACTTTGTCTAGTGGTAGAAACTATCTGGAATTACCTTCAGGGCCCCTGCAGGACAAAACACTAGTGTGGGGGCCAACAAATGTCATTATTGTTAATTGTTTTTTATCTGCCTAAATAAATATTTCATTTCAATTTCATTTCAATGATAAGCTCTTATAGTAACACTTGCCAGACCCTACTCTATAGTAAAGTAAGGTGTAGCTCATATATGAGTAGAGGTCATAATACATGTCAAATTAATCTCTCTTTAATAGTAAAACATTACCCCGCTTGCTATCTTCATCTCTTGTAAATAATCGTTGGTCTTTCCAACCAAAAACCGATAGTGACATGTTCATCTTTGTCGGATACTTTAGTACTTTGGACACATAGCCAAAAAAGGAGATAAGAGAGGATACAACCTGGAAAAACTTTTTATTACTGGCAATATGAAATAAGAGACTGCGAGGCCGAAAGTATGGTACGCTAGTCCGTCAAATTCGCTCCACATAAACAAGAACGAATGGTGTGCTATCATCAAGACGCACACCAATTCTTCAGGAGGTCACGATCCTCAGCAATGAGGAACCACGACGCAAGAAGGAGGAGGAGTAACATGTGTAAAGACGTAACCCTCCCCCTACTTAGTTGGTTTGGTACCAACTGTTAGGGATCGTAACTCCGTCGCAGTCCATCCAGCAGTCGTTTCCATGTTTGCGGTCCTAGAATCAGTGGATGGTTTGGTAACTGGGATATTTAGGTGGTCAGACTGGACAGGCTTTTTCCTCTGGGTCTGTTATGGTCTACTTTTTCCGTTACTAGGAGTTTTTCCAGATTTTCTGCACCTCTGCTATGTGGCTAAAATATTGCAAAATTCAGGTGAAACGGAAGAAAGACGTAATTAATTGGTTTTAAATTTATTTTAGCGTAAGTGAGACTTGTGGTGTTTTGACTAGGGCGTGTAATTTTTAGAAACAAACCAAAGGCCTGTTCCGAAACCCTCGTCACAAACAACTATATTATTACGGATTCGTGTTCTTTAGACTTGTGCCGTTTTTTCTAGAAGACTTTCAAATTATATATTTAGTAGTAGTAGAGAGATATGAAATGAGGAATGTTTGCGTCATAGGAGCTCAGATATGAAATGAGGAATGTTTGCGTCATAGGAGCTCAGATATGAAATGAGGAATGTTTGCGTCATAGGAGCTCAGATATGAAATGAGGAATGTTTGCGTCATAGGAGCTCAGATATGAAATGAGGAATGTTTGCGTCATAGGAGCTCAGATATGAAATGAGGAATGTTTGCGTCATAGGAGCTCAGATATGAAATGAGGAATGTTTGCGTCATAGGAGCTCAGATATGAAATGAGGAATGTTTGCGTCATAGGAGCTCAGATATGAAATGAGGAATGTTTGCGTCATAGGAGCTCAGATATGAAATGAGGAATGTTTGCGTCATAGGAGCTCAGATATGAAATGAGGAATGTTTGCGTCATAGGAGCTCAGATATGAAATGAGGAATGTTTGCGTCATAGGAGCTCAGATATGAAATGAGGAATGTTTGCGTCATAGGAGCTCAGATATGAAATGAGGAATGTTTGCGTCATAGGAGCTCAGATATGAAATGAGGAATGTTTGCGTCATAGGAGCTCAGATATGAAATGAGGAATGTTTGCGTCATAGGAGCTCAGATATGAAATGAGGAATGTTTGCGTCATAGGAGCTCAGATATGAAATGAGGAATGTTTGCGTCATAGGAGCTCAGATATGAAATGAGGAATGTTTGCGTCATAGGAGCTCAGATATGAAATGAGGAATGTTTGCGTCATAGGAGCTCAGATATGAAATGAGGAATGTTTGCGTCATAGGAGCTCAGATATGAAATGAGGAATGTTTGCGTCATAGGAGCTCAGATATGAAATGAGGAATGTTTGCGTCATAGGAGCTCAGATATGAAATGAGGAATGTTTGCGTCATAGGAGCTCAGATATGAAATGAGGAATGTTTGCGTCATAGGAGCTCAGATATGAAATGAGGAATGTTTGCGTCATAGGAGCTCAGATATGAAATGAGGAATGTTTGCGTCATAGGAGCTCAGATATGAAATGAGGAATGTTTGCGTCATAGGAGCTCAGATATGAAATGAGGAATGTTTGCGTCATAGGAGCTCCTTAATTTGCTATTTTTACTTTAGCCATTAAAAATCTTCTTCTCCCACACGTGATTGTCTGTCTGCTTTTGGGCATATTGCAATAGTTCTTTAACGTACAAACTCCGTTATCGAGTCGAGATCTCTTTGGAACATGTATATGGGATTTATGATAGCGCCATAAGGTGTGACGTAACGGAACTACAAATTGTCAGCTCGGATGTGAAACTTTACATAACACTTTGCGTGCTAGAGCTACACAAATCGCGTTTACGTTGGATATAGTAAACCCATCATGACAAGTGGAAAGCTGGTCTATTTTGCAAAATATTTTTTCTTTTAACTATAAGATATAGCTTTAGAGATTTATATTTATCTATAGAACGTTTATCTGCCTTAAATAAGTTTGCAATTCTACGTAACTCTAAAAAGATTTAGTCCGACCGGTACGGTGTTAAGGAGGCTACAAAAAAAACCCATTGCGCTAACCTACTGGTAACTGTTAAAGCACTTGTCGCAGCTCCGACGACAAGCGAAAAGCTAGTTGAGCTACAAACTTCAACCAAAGCTTGCAAGTATTTTTATTAAATAGCTCGTCGCAGATATAAACTATTTTTTATCCTAGACTCCTAAGAATGGGCGTTCTTTACTTTACTTTTACAGACATCCCTGGATATCGACTTGTTTGAGACATCTCCTTCCACCCTCAGACGTTTATTGACTACAGAGTACTGTGATGAGCATATTGAGTAGATGTCCATTAAAATGTTGAAATACATTATTATTATTTTAAATTATTTATTTGATCATTGTTTTAGTTTTTTTTTATTTTATATATTTTTCTATTACTTATGTTTCATTTATGATTCTTGTCAAAATTTGTAAAGTGTTGTTTGAGTACCTACTTATTGTTACTAATACTTATTGTTACACTTAATTACTTTTATTATATTGTATGATTCTTAAGTTGTAAAACTATACAAATGCAATTGTTATTTCATATCTCATTGATATTGTACTGATTTTGTTGGTTCTTATTTTTATTATTTTTCATTATAGCTAACAGTAAAAATTTGTAAGGCTTTAAGATTAGATATTTTTTGCATACATAATATTGTAAAGGCTGTAAATTTTTCCACGAATAAATAAATATTTTGACTTTGACTTAGTAAAACTAACGGTGACATTTCTCTTATGTCTGGTACGCTCGAGACATCGACGAGCTTACCACCCAATAAGAAAGTTGATGATGAACTCGCTTCTTAGTAATAATGAGGTTTAAAGTGGTTTCTGACGCAATGGATTAAGGTTGCAATGATATTTTATTTTTACTTACATAACTATCCCTGATTTAGGAAAACTAAAGTTTAGGACTACAAGTTTTAGTTTCTTAAGCTAGAAAGTAGTTGTTCGCTAGTCGCTTCATCGCGCAACATTTGCTGTGAGACCTGTGCCTAACAATCTGGTAACAGTTTAACTCTGCGTGATTTAGAGCGAGCCGCGTTCTGTATTCCCAGCAGGGAAGCTGCAATGCGGTCTACCACATGTCAATATTTATCGGCCCCTGTGCACCATGTTGTTGCTCTTTACCATACACAGAAATCGCTTTGACGCTATAATCATTGATTTATACAATTTTGCATAAAAACATTCCCGATGAAACCTCAAATAACAGACAGACTACAGCTCCTTCCATGTTTCAGTTAGTTATGAAGTTTTGTCATCAGCAACTATTTTGATGACAGGCGTGCTTGGTCTTAATTTATTTCAAATGTTATTTATGTATGTCTTAGTTTATAGTATGACAATGCCTCTTTACAGCAGATATAAAATTAAGTGACATTTTAAATTGATTTTGCTCTAGATAGTATAACAATGCCTTTTTACAGCAGCTATAATTTTTAGTGACATCTTAAATTGTTTTGTTCAAACTATAGTATTAGCAGCTATAACTTAAACGACATCTTAAATTGTTTGTGTTCTGGGTATAGTATGACAATGCCTTTTTACAGCAGATTTAATTTAAGTGACATCAAGTCAAGGTCAAGCAGATGGCATATGATAAAAAGCATAGGGTTTTTTAAAAAACATTAAGGTTGACTGCAATAAGATACAAGATTATATATCGCAATTACATCGACGAGCTTGCCACTTGTCATGATTGGCCTATAGTGAAGTTGGCTAAATGTGAATCCGCTTCTTTATAAGCGTGGTTCCTGACCACCCCGAAAGGGAAACAGTCGTGATGATGAAAAAAGATATAAATATACAAATATTTATACACATATATATACCAAATTTTATATCTCCTATCCTTATCGCTTCCTCTCCACCTTGTTTTAAGAAACATATCCTACAACTACCTACGTAATATATAAAGGAATCGTTTAACGAACAGACTCTGTCATAGTCGACCGCTGTAAAAATAATAATAATAAAAAAAAAAAACTGTTACTATTTCGTTATATCGACTATGTTGACTATTTGCCGGTTGCGGTTAAAAAATTGACTATCGCTCATAAACCATGCCCATTTCTAAAAATCAAAACAACTCTGTTTTCTAGATACTCGTATATTCTAATGTTTCTGAAATCAGACGCCGACATTTATCGATATTTATTCAAGAAACAGATTCGCAGTTTCTACAATTGTCATCTACAATTACATACAAGCGAATGTAGCAACAATTGACAGATTTATAAAGGCTACATTCGCTTGAAGTTTGTGTGGAGTGTAGCTCGGTAGGTTCACATTATTCAGATGGCATATCAAAGTTTATGCGTTTCCGTTTCCGACAAATATAAATAGAAGTCATTTGATGAGGAATGTTGGAGATATCTGCTTCCCAATACCTTTGATCCATTCATCTTCCATTCAAATAAGGTTAACAACATCCCACACGTACCTCATAAAATGAAGAAAGTCAGGCTTTTTCTACGATAAGTACTAGTTCAGTTAGGAAGAAAGAAAAACCAAAACTTTGGATGTAGTCATCGACTTCACCAGCCTGTGTTTCTCCACTGCTGGATATAGGCCTCCGCCTAAGCTCGCCATTTTACATGATCTTCCGCCACCCTCATTCAGCCCCAACCAGCAACCTGTTTCAGGTCATCCTTCCATCTGGCGGGGGTCGTCCCACTCTGCGACTTCCCGTACGTGGTCTCCACTCTATAACCCGTCGACTCCAACAGTCATCGGTTCTGCGACAGACGTGTCCGGCCCCATTACCACTTCAGCTTACTAATTTAGTCTCGACAAAGCAGCAATGATTTGATAATTTTAGACACTATAGTGTCGTCCACTATCCAAATCGCCCGCCTCTGCAGGATATTAAAAAGTTAGTAACTCTTTAAGGTTAAGTACCTGATCCACCTCAGAGCTAACAACAGTATAGCAACATATATAATACAACAAAAATAAAAATACACCAATTTTTATTTAGTTTCCGTTTCTGGGGCCAAGTACAACAAAAACATCAAATTTTTATTTTGTCTCCGTTTCTGGGACACACGGCTAATGGGTCACATGGGCAGGATACTGATGGGGCTCTAAAAACCTTTACCTACCCTCACAACGCACAAATTTTCTTAATTGCCAACATATCGCATCTGACAGCTATGCTCGAAGTGTCGCCAAAACCACTTGATTCATTACTAAGACGCAAACATCGGGCAAAAGGCGGGTTATTGATGAGTTACACAACGTTTAATTGTCAGAATATTGGATTTTTTTATATAGTGTCAGATACAACACACGAGTTTAACCGAGCATATCCGAGCTAACGTCTAAATTACTTATTTTATTAATATTAATTTAAGCCGAGGGAAAAAATGTCCTATCAGATCTTTGCGTATGACAATTTGTGAGTTACACTTACAAAATGAGTATTTACATTTACCTTGATTCAATATGCACCGCATGCAGATCTCGGAATGAAATATAAAGTGTGCACAATGTACGGGAATCTCATTTCTCGCGGTTGCTTCCTTCCAGCAAACAGGTCGCTTTGACTTACAGGTTTCATTTTAAACTACTTCTATCAGTGACTTGAAGAAGGAAACAACACCTATGAGAAATACACGGAAAACTTTCAAGACTTGTAAAATTTAAATCAATAATGGTGTATATTTGGTTTAAGGTGATTTAAAACCCGGCGATACATATAAGTCAATGAGTGTTCGTGAAATTCAATTCTCTTCCGTTTAAATAATATTTTACTTGTTGTCCATTTACTGATAAGTTAAAGGGCTCTAGGTAGAATGCCATACCCATAAGGTGGATGCAGTTTCAAACCAACAAGTCCATCCTGGTAGAACTAGGAATAAAGCCTTTTTGCGAAGAGTGGCGACGACTTGTTAAGGTGGGTTTAGACCACACTAACAAAAGTTGGAGCCAGCTCAAGGGCGTCGGTCGTATGTTTTCATGGTGTATACGACAACTTGTTTTTATAATTTACACCAAAAGATAGAAGAGCTAAAATGGGAACAACAAGAACTGGAATTCTAGCACATGCTCGATTTATGTTTAGATCAATCAAACAATTGCTCCATGATCATGTGTCGATTAGAACGATTCAAAGAAACCGCTTTTTTACATCAAACGAGCGAGCATTCTAAGAATAATCCATATAATGCTCTGTCACTAAATACACAAAAATAATTTGATAAAGAGCAGATACAATGAGCTTTCGCTTATTTGGTCAAAACCCAAATTTAAGCGTGCCAGAAGACAAATTTCTAAGCATTCCATGGATTCACCGTGCGGGTGCCGGGTCCATCGTGTGTGGGTAAGAGATGAGAAGAATGGTGTCTCGGGCTTGCGACCGACAATTGGCTAAAATGACGAGCACGACCACCACGAGTGTAACGAAGAACAGAATTATCTCCATAAATGAGTTTAAAAATTTACTTATCCAAGTTTAAAACTAATACATTTTAAGTATGAATTTAAATTATTATCCTTTGTGCAAGAACAAAGAAGTTTGTAATAGAAAAAGTTGTTCAGGAATAAATAACTTGCAATAAATTTTTTCAGTAAGCTCGGTAATCGTATCACCACGACCGCATCTTGAGGCTCACAACTATAGAACTTGCTACCCCCCACTTTCTCAAAGCATTTAGCCAGGCCACGCAGCGTCTTCACACCCTACGTGTTAAGCCTGGTTAGGCGGGATAATATTGCGAATTAGGGGTCGTATATGAAATGAAAGCAACTTACCCAGATCTCCACAATCCACGTTCCACTAATACTCACATGTGTGTCAGTGTAGAATGATGTGGAGTGTTTATTGTCTGTTCTGTGTGTGTTCTGAGTAATCGTTAATATTTTGGGAGAGCACTGTGGTAATTTTAAACTTAAGAAAAAAAAAGAATAGTAGCAAGGCGGTTGGGACAGAAAATTAAATTATGCGGTACGGTGACGAGGTCACACGAAAGAAATAAATTATGTCCACTAGGACGAAAAATAATTGTGCGCGCTGCCGCGTGTGGCCGCCCGGTATTTATACCAATAGACGTACACGCCACGCCGCGGTAAGTAGCGAAACTAGAGCTTCAACTAGCGGCGTGTCTATAGCCCCCGCCTTGAAGGAATAATCCTTCAAAACAAGGAACAAAGAAAAAAAAATAAAAAAAATAGATATAAGAATATATGCATGCGGAAAATAAAACTAAGAAAACCAAAAATAAAACAAATAACAAAAAAAAAAAAATTAAAAAAAAAAAAAAGGAATGAAAATAATATATGTCTATTGCGTTGGCAACGGACATAAGCGAACCACGGGTCTTTTATAAAAGCCCTTTGATGTTTTGACCGTGGCCACCCGGACTATTCCATCCCGACCAGGATGGACCTCTGAAATGACACCAAGTTCCCATTGTAAGGGAGAAATCTTACCATCTTGTTTAATTACAACAATAGTTCCAAGTTTGACATTGTCGGATGAAACATTCCATTTTTGACGAGTCTGTAAGGTGCTAAGATACTCTAAGGACCATCTGTCCCAAAACGACTGCACAAGCTTATCGAGTAACTGATAACGTTCTAATAAATGCGACGGAGTATCTTCGACTGGCGGCGATGGTAAATACTTCAGTGGGGTAAGTGTTAGGAAATGAGACGGAGTGAGAGCTAACGGTTCCCCGGGATCTTGGCTTAAATTTACACAAAGCGGGCGAGAATTTATAATATTCTCTATTTGACACAAAACTGTAGTCATTTCCTCATAAGTAAGGATTTGATTACCTACAACGCGGAATAAATGAGATTTGACATTTTTAATCATAGGTTCCCAAGCGCCGAAATGTGGAGCGATGGGAGGGATGAATTGCCAGTCTATTTTATACTCAGACAATTCATGTGATAAACTATTTTTATAATCGTGTGAAGTAATAAATTTAAATAAGTCTGTAAGGTACGACTTCGCACCTACAAAATTAGTACCATTATCGGAATACATAACCGACACTGGACCGCGGCGAGAGAGAAAACGTTTAAATGCAGACATAAAACAAGAGGTACTTAACTCTGAGACTAGTTCGATATGTATGGCTCGCGTCGTCATACAAACAAATAAACATATATAACATTTCTGGCTACGGACACCACGACCGCGCCGTAACGTTATATTTAAGGGCCCGGCGTAGTCACAACCCGTATTAATAAATGCCTTAGGTACCGTTTTCACACGTGACTGAGGCAAATCTGACATAAGTGGAAAAGTAGGTTGCGGGCGAGTACGAAAACAAGCGTTACATTTATCGATACGAGAACGAATAAGTCTACGACCGGAGATTATCCAATATTTTTGCCTAAGAAGACTTAATAATAGGTTAGGACCGGGATGACAGTTTCGTTTATGCCAATAATCTATAATTAAATTGACAATATGATCCTTTTTAGGCAACAATACAGGATGGCGGTGGTCAAACGAGAGGTCAGTATTGGACAATCTACCGCCTACACGAATGACGTCGTCATATATAAACGGCTTTAATTTTTGAATGTATTTCGGACATGATTTATTAGATTTTAAATTTTTTATTTCATCTTTAAAATAGACATTCTGTAAAGCAATTAAAATTTTATTCTCAGCGAAATCTAAGTCGGAAGTAGAAATAAATTTATTATGAGGGAGACGTTTTAAAAATCTATAAATGTATACAACAATTCTAAGCAGCTTGCCCCACGAAGAATATTTAAGTGCGATTTTATATAAAAAATCTTCTTCTACGCAATCCAGAAGATTAGTAGAAGTAAGCGCGATAGTTTTTATTTCCGGGATATTATCAGAATTATTGACTTTAAACTTTTGGACAGGCCACTGATATACGTCCATGTCCATCCAAGGCGGACCAACAAACCACAGTGGATGTGTAACAAACTGCGAAGGTAACAATCCGCGGGAGAGGCAATCTGCCGGATTGGAGATACCGGATATGTGATAAAAATATTTTGAATCTAATAAGTTTTGTATTTTGCTTATTCGATTCGCTACGAAAGTTTGAAAGCGGTGCGGAGAGGAATTAATCCAGTGAAGAGTAACAGTTGAATCTGAAAAGGCATATATATTTTCGATATTGATACGAGGAGAATAATTATTTAAAACAGCACGAATTAATTTCGCGAGTAATAACGCGGCACATAGTTCGAGTCTCGCGAGAGATATAGTTTTTACAGGAGCGACCTTTGACCTTGAACATAACAACGTCGTGGTACAGTCGCCGTCGGTGTTGGCGTGCAGGTATACGACTGCGCCGTACGCCTGTTCACTTGCGTCGCCGAAACCAACTATAGAAACTCGACTATTTTTAAAAACATTTAAATGGCGGGGAAACCTGAGCTGATCCAAAAGTGACAACTCAGATTGAAATCTTGACCATGTGTTGATCACGTGATCAGGCGGCGTATCGTCCCAGTCAAGCTTTAGAGACCAAAGTTGTTTGATAAGAAGCTTGGCGAAAACGATAACAGGGCCAACGAGGCCGAGAATATCCCATAAACGGGCAATAGTGGATAGCATATTTCTCTTTGTACAAGAGCGCGGAGAGAGAGAGATAGTAAAGAAAAATACATCACTAGCGGGGAGCCATTGCATACCTAAAACTTTAAGAGAATCATCATTGTCAAGATTGACCGGGTCCGTAAGACGATATGACTCCGGCAAACACGACAACAACTCGCGACAGTTGGTTGCCCACTTGACCATCTCGAAACCACCGGCGGAAAACATATTAATAATTTGTTCGGCGGCTTCCGTAGCTTCCTGGACCTCCATGAAGCTGCTGGCCAAGTCATCCAAATATAAATCACGTAAAGCGAGCTCGGACGCTAAGGGATACTTAGTTTGCTCCTGCTTAGCAAGCTCATGAACTGTACGAATGGCTAGATAAGGACTGACACAAAGTCCAAAACAGACGCGGCTAAAAGAAAAATATTTAAGCGGTTCATTTTTGTTAAAACGGTAAATTATTTGTTGAAACGAGCGATCCTGTTCACGTACAATAATCTGGAGATACATTTGACGTATGTCGGCGGTGATAGCAATTTTAAAAAGACGTAGGTTTAATAAAATATTAAATAAATCGTTTTGAAGAGGTGGGCCAGTATGTAAAATATCGTTCAAAGAAACTTTAGAATCCGTCGCACAGCTGGCGTCAAGAACGACCCTCAGCTTTGAGGTCAGTTTGTCCTCTCGTAGTACACCATGATGAGGTATGGTATAACCCTCAGTATAATTTTTGGGTTCCGATATTTCACATAAAAAACCCTGGTTTATATAATCGAGAATAACCTCGTCGTATTGACGTTTGAATGCGGGATATTTAGTAAATTTGCGTTCTAGATTATAAAAACGTTTAGTTGCAATTTTAAGCGAATCGCCGAGGCGAGCGGGTTCTAAATTAAATGGTAAACTAACAATAAATCTCCCAGAGGGATCGCGGGACGTCGAAGAAGTATAATATTGTTCACATTGTTTATCTTGGTCGGATAAAATAGGCTCGTCATTAACATCTTCTAACTTAAAGAACTTGCTTAGATCATCGTGAATGGAATCTGTGGTAGAAAAATAAGAAAGAGTACAGTCAAGATTCCGAGGATATTTCTGCTTCGCCCATAATCACGTAACCAAGAGTGGTAGAAAACGCTGAAGGCATATGCGGAGGACCGGTAATTTTTACCGGTAACAATAAGTCAACAAATAACTTTGCGCCGATCAATATATCGATACAGTCTGGCTGGCCAAACTCCTCGTCGGCAAGAGATAAGCCACGTAAATAATCAATAGAATTTAAGTTAATTTTACAAGTCGGTAACTTATCGGTAATCTTGTCCAACACTAACGTCTCGATATCGTAAGATTGATCGGGATAAACACGAGATGAAAAATTAATAAAAACCTTACCTTTTGTACTGCTACAGTTATCACCCAATCCTTTGATAATTGTTTTACGATTGAGTTGGTTTACACTTAATCCAAGTCTACGACAACACTCACTTGTTATGAAATGGTTTTGAGAACCAGGATCAATGATACACCGACACATTTTTAAGTTTCCGTAACGATCTAAAACATTCACTCGCGCCGTACCTAACAAAACACTACGAGAAACTAATCTTTTGTTTATGTCATTCGCGAAGTTAGCCGACATTAGCGATACGTTGCCAGCTGAACCATCGGAAGTGTGAGCGGGAGGTGTGTTTTGCTCGGGCCGTGCGGCGGTCGAGAACGAGACGAGAGAACTTTTTGCAGTTTGAGCGCATGAGGGTAGTCGTGAATTTGTATCTGGATTAGTCATATTTGGGTACTTTGTTTGATGCAAATGTAATAAACTATGATGTTTGTAATTACAGTACCTACAAGTTTTTGCACTTTTACAATTACTCCACCTATGTTTTTGGCTGAGGCAATTGGTACAAAATTGTTGTTCTTTTATGAAATGAAGACGTTCGTTAGGAGAAAAATCGAGAAATTTAGGACAATTATAAATGTACTCATGAGAGTCTTTACACAATAAACAGTTTTCAGAATGGGTATTTAAATAAGAATGAGCGATTTTAGGAGAAACATATTTAGGTTTTTCGTCTATTTTTACAGTAGGTTTAGAAGTGCCGGGATTTATACGTTGCATGATTTTAGCCTGCCCTTTTACGAAATTTATAAAAGTATCGTAGCTAGGTATGTCCACATCTCGGACGGACATTTCGAAAGCCTTTGAAGTATCCTTATCCAAACGTTTTAAAGCAAGATATATGAAAATGTAATCAGATAATTTCTCAATATTTAAATCTTTTAGCGCGGCTATCGACGCGGCGAATTTATCAATAAAAGTTTCGATCATTGCTGCGCCGGCTGGATTGGGCAAAGGTTTTAGGTCAAAAATCTGGTCGAGAAAAGTAGTAGCTAAAAAACGCTTGTCTTCGTATTTGGATAATAATAACTTCCAAATCGTTTCGTAATTTTCGGAGGTGGGGGAAATGCCAGAGAAAACAAGTTGCGCTTTACCTTTTAACTTGCCGAGTAAATAATACAGTTTCTCAGATTTACTAAGTTTTGGATTACAGTGAATTGTATTTTTAAACGTTTCGTAAAAAATACCCCACTGAGTTGGATTACCAAAAAACTCTGGAATATCAATCGGCGGCAATCTAGGCTTTGAAGATTCAAAGCAGACTGTGTCGGGGTCTGATGAAACCTGAGTTAATTTATTTTTGATACGACGTACTCGACAATACAGGTCTTCGAAAGCACTCCATCCCGAAAAATTTGGTGAATAATCGGGATCCAGCTGTGTGTTGGTATCGTTTATATCTCGAAGACATTGCATGTAATCTTTGCGAATGTCATCGATAGTTTCGGAGCATGATAAAAACTCCTCGCGGCGTTCACTAGTATTAAGCGATGAAGAACTATCAAATATATTTTGTAAACGAGAAAAATAAGCTTCACGACACTTGTGCAGCATGGAAAGCTGAGAACCTAGAGACTTAACACCTTTAGACATAGTAAAATATGAAAATAGCCTACAAATAAAAAAAGAATAAATATAAAAATGCGTTGTTAATTTAAATTTAAATTAACAAAATGATAGAAAATTAATAAATTGCGGTGGCGACACAAAAAATAAATAAATTATGTAGGTACAAAAAAAAAACGCGGGTTTAAAAGTTAAATTTACCACATGCATAAATCACAAAATTTTAGGAAAATGCGGGGTTACACGTAAACGTGTGATAAAAACGAAGAAATTTCTAGAAAATGAGGAGTTCATTCCTCACAGGAGGCACCAAAACTATAGCCAGGCCACGCAGCGTCTTCACACCCTACGTGTTAAGCCTGGTTAGGCGGGATAATATTGCGAATTAGGGGTCGTATATGAAATGAAAGCAACTTACCCAGATCTCCACAATCCACGTTCCACTAATACTCACATGTGTGTCAGTGTAGAATGATGTGGAGTGTTTATTGTCTGTTCTGTGTGTGTTCTGAGTAATCGTTAATATTTTGGGAGAGCACTGTGGTAATTTTAAACTTAAGAAAAAAAAAGAATAGTAGCAAGGCGGTTGGGACAGAAAATTAAATTATGCGGTACGGTGACGAGGTCACACGAAAGAAATAAATTATGTCCACTAGGACGAAAAATAATTGTGCGCGCTGCCGCGTGTGGCCGCCCGGTATTTATACCAATAGACGTACACGCCACGCCGCGGTAAGTAGCGAAACTAGAGCTTCAACTAGCGGCGTGTCTAGCATTAATAACATATGTAAAGAACGTTTATATTTTTTCTAAGCATCATCATCATTCAGCCCCTAGACCTCCACTGTTGGACAACTTGGCCCACACTCACCACGCTGACCAGACGGGTTGGCTAGGGTCCAATGTCAATTTTATAATGGCATTCGCAAGTTAGTATTAGTAGAACCGGGACCGACGGCTTCACGTGCTCTCCGAGGCATTTTTTTCTGATACCTCAGGTGATTGGTAGCTAGCTTGCCACTTTGTTAGTAGAGCCAATCACGAAGGTGGGTTTATCAGGGCTGCGGTCAGAACCGAAGTTTTGAATTTGATTTATCGAAGTCGGTGTTGGAACCAGAATCGGAGTCGGAGGCGTAAGTTGGAGTAAAAGAGGGTGCGTTTCGAACTTCGTTATAACGTCCGACTCAAAATTATCATAGCTGAAGTTGAATCCGAAGCTCTGCATCATCCATATGCAACAGCTTAGAATTGTGCATATCAAGGTCATAGGTGTAATAGATCACATTACCTTTTTACAAATATCTCGTGTAGGGCTCATTTTGATGGAATCGATAATAGGTACCGTAATCTTACACGTATTTAAAACAATATAGTATTTTAAAATGATGTCTAAACAGGCGATGACGTGAGACTTTGAGGCATTACAATAGTTTTATGTTTTCAAGTTTTTTGTTATTTATGAAGATTTATTATTATAGTACATTAAATTTAAATTAAAAGCTACCTAAATAATGAAATATAAAATAAACTAAACTATAAATAAAAAATGTCCTCTAGAGACGTCCCATGCGAGATAGTCCCAAGGAGACTGGCAACATTTCCCCTCTGTATAGCGAGGCTAATACGTTGGCAGAAATAATTGCCAGTCTTCCTGTCTCCAGACCTTTCTGTCTGCCGCTTTGACAACTCCTTGGCCAAGCGCCTCGCTGACGGTCCCCATGAGCCCATCGTCTCGACCCCGAACGGCGCAAATTGGCGTATTTGCGCAATTTAAGGTTCTCCGCAGAAAACGCCGCACTTCCCGCGCCTGACGAGGTCGCCTGGATGTGAGATGGAGCTAAGTTCTCTAGTTATGTATGCCTGTGTGTATGTATATTTCTATTATAGTTATTCTGTTGTATTGACTTAATGCTTATTTTTGTGTAATCCTTGTATTCATTTTTATTTTTATATTTCTTTTCATTCTTTTCTTTGCTAGCCTCTTTTTTTTTTTTTTTTTTTTTTCGTCAGGAAATCCCTACGGATACCAATCCCCGCTGTGGAGGCAGCAGGGAAAGGTTATGTCGGACTCGCACCGACTAAAACCTGACGGCGTTCCTCCACGGCGCCTTAGTGGCGGCTTCGCGGGAGTCCGTTAGGAAACGTCCGCTAACCGCCGGCGCTGTCCGCCTAGGCAGACCCGCCAGTGAGCAGGAGGAGATGGAACACGGGAACACCACGTGCGCCATCTCTCGCCCTCGTGAGTAGGTCACACTCCATGACCTGACTCGGGCGTGCGTGCACTCGCTAACCGTAAAGAAGTTTACGGCGAGGAGTGCACGACTTGCCTCCCTAGAGTGGTCTCGACGCGGCCGGCTGTGAGCACGTAACCGCGGAGACCACCGCTCCTTCGCGACTTCAGGAGTCGCGAGTCGACCTCCGACCACCACCACCCGTCTGGTGGGCTGGGTCAGAGGCCGCTCCGTCGTCACCTCCGACCGCCTGCCCCCACGCCCGCATTACCGGTTACGTTGGGCGCGGTCGTCGGCCCCTCCACTCCCTGACGGCCAGGTCCCAGTAGCCATTTCAGGGTCCCCCATCCATCCGACAATGGCGGGGTGAGGGTTCCATCGTCGTTCCGTCTTACTGGTTAGCTGGGGCAGGCCGACGGTGTCCCTATCTCCCCCGATTTTCATCTCCCAGTGACTGTGTCGGGGCCCCCTAGCACGAACGAAACACCAGGGGATCTCCTCCTTACTCCTCCACCAGAACCGCCGGTCTAGGCTGGGACCCAGCCGACGGTGCTTCCAGCTTCCCGACAGCCAAACCCAGTGACTGCCGGGCCCCCCGGCCAAACGCAGAGCCATTATACGAATGGCGCAGGGGATCTCCTCCTCGCCTCCTCAGCGCCGGCGGCCTGTTACTGGGACCAGACAACCGGCGCCCCTATCTGCTCCACAGCCAGATCCCAGTGACTGTGCGCCCCCCGACTCCTAGAACTTCCCACTGGACGTCGGGGATCTGCGTTCCACCGGATTTCCACCGTGTACACCGGCGGCCTGTAGCTGGGGCCAGGCGGGCGGTGCTCCTCCGTTCCCTGTAGCCAACTCCCAGTGGTCTACAGGGCTCCCGACCTTGAATCAAGGCCGGGGCGCTCCTCCGCCTCTAACACTAGGCATCGGAGCGAGCCTCTACGCACAACGCGAGCTGCCTGGGTGCAAGACTCGCGGGGCTCCTACCTGCCCTGCAGCCAAATCCCAGTGGCTATCAGGGCTCCCGACCGTCCCTCTGGCACGTGGCCTAGGACCCCGGGTCTCCTCTCGCACACCGCGAGTTGCCTGGGTGCAACTTAGTTGGCGGTGTGCTCCTCCTCGTGTGCCGACGGCCCTTATTTTGTCAAATAGTCGGGCGGTCGGCACTCCTCGCTCTTCGGCAGCCAGACTGGGACTAGGCCGCCGAAGACTCCCGACGCCCCTTGGACTAGAGTCCACCAAGCGGACGCCGGGGAGCTCATTCGCCCGAACTATCAACGGCATCGGAGCTGGCCCACTGCCACTGGCAGAATCCATTTCCTGACTCTTACAGTATCCCTGGATTTTGGGCTTGCGGGAGTGGTGGTATTCTCCAGCCGCCACCACACGGCGCTCTTTGCTAGCCTCTATTGTATCTGTCAGCGAACTCTTATTATTATTTTCTCCTATATATATATATGTATAAATTAGCTGTAAGAACACCTATTTATTTATTTATTTTTAGGAAAATTTACAACCTCTACAATAATACAATAGAAATATAGTAACTTAAATCCTTACAAATTTTCACTGATAGCATTGAGTTAGCAGTAAACACAGCACACAAAACGTGTTAAAATAATACAATTCAAATCCAAAGCCACCACCAATACAATTAAAAGAACAAGCTAGTAGAACCATTAATTCCATCGAGAAAAACAATAATAATAATAAAATTTACAAATAATATCAAAAATATGGTTGTATAATTCCTGAAGACGCAAAGACACAAAACCAACGAAACACAATCAGTAGTGAAGTAGACCTATCCAAACTTGATAAAATAATAAATAAAAATGAAGTAAAACTAATAGCAGTAGCCTGGCTCGCATTTCCCTGAGGCCAATAAAATTTAAAATTCAAACCGCGAATGATTATGGCCAAGATAAGAGAAACGGACCGGCCATTTTTAAATATTGAAATATTCAAATCGCAGAAAACGTTCTGGTCTAGTCGAGAAGGAAACTCTAAAAAAACTAAAGTTTTAAATATTTTCTAGCGTTTACCTACATTTACATTCAGATACGTTATGCTAAACCAAGGTAGTTAAATCATTTTGGGCTATTTTTGTACTGTGTACATTTAATAATAATACTCGTAAAATACAAAGTCAAAAAATATTTATTCACCTAAATTTAAAGGCATTTGTGACACATCTAATTTAAATTAGTTTGAATGATTCTACTCCTGTTAGCAGAACACCAGCAGCTTAGCAGATTCCAGTGAACTGCTAATGTTTAATCTGACTGAGAAAGGAATCTGCAAGGAAAACTCAGCTATAGCAGATTTACAAATGAAACAAATACAAAATTACACAACAACAATAAATAAACAAATAACTTTGAAATTCACCTATGAGTGCCCATGGGATTACAATACCTGGTACAGTTGTACCCTACCAGGTATGTCACGGTTCAAATGTCAAAAAGTGACATGTGAATAGTGGTAACAAAATTTTGAGAAAGGGATAGAGGATAGATTCTCGCCATGACAGCCGCCATATTGGTCACTAATGTCAGCGGGTCAACAATCTTTGGGGTAAGATGTGTGATCAGAAAGAAAACAGAGTTAGTTACTTTTCTTTTATTTTTCCTGCGAAATGTCTTTCAGTAACTTAATTTCACAAATGTATGTTTGTTATTGAATGAAAAAGGAGGTCCGAGGGTTGACTAAACAGAATTATCTTTAGTGATGCACTAGCTGTGAGTCGATAGACCTGTCAATTAAATTAACATTGATTTTATTAACAACACTATAACTACTGAACTGCCTCCGTGGTCTAGCGGTTAAGTCCGTGGATTTAGACTCGGAAGTACCGGGTTCGATTCCTGGTCGGGACACAAAAATCTTTAGTAATGTAAATAAATACATTTAATTAATATTTTATTTTTATGTGATATTTCTCGAGTTTGGTACGCTGGATACATCGACGAGCTAGCCCCTTATGATTGGCCTATAGTAAAGTTGGCTAGCCTTGGGGGAGGCCTATATCCAGCAGTGGAGATATACAGGCTGATGATGATGATGATGAAAGTTGGCTAAATGTGAATCCGCTTATTTATAAGCGTGATTTATGACCTATAAAGGGAAACGGTCGTGATAATACTTTACTTTACTATAACTACTTATCATTGACTAGAGATGGTAGTTATTGAATATACATAATTATATATGCATCGATTTGTTTAATAAAATATGGATGTCAGGTTCAGGTCGTTGTCGTTGGTTACTTTCAATTGTGTTTTGGTAAACTTTAATAAATTTAAGGAACTTTAATGTTTATTATTTATTTTTACTATTTTATAGTTATAAGATTCAAATAAATTATTAGGTGTTCGTTTCGCGTATCCGCTTCGTAAGACGTTCGTTGGTAATGGGATAGATGGGGATAGCATTGCGCCGTTTTTGTAGTTGCCGGTTTCGTTGCTTACATCGATGACACGCATCGTTATTGGACGGGCGTGAAAAAAAGAGCAAAATTAATAAATAAATTATAAAGGTGGACTGTATGAAGGGGCTGGATGCTCACACGCACTTACTTGTATTCGCTGCAGGTGGTCTTGGGTTTTCCTTGGGTCGCCAGGTTGCTGCTGGCCGCGGGCAGGCTTCTTTTTTCGCAATTTCGATATTCAGAGCGGTTGATGTTTCTTCTTCAAATTCTGTGCAAGCAATGGCCTTGGCACATTTCTTAGTGACGCTTCTGACAGCTGGGTCGCGTTCATTCATTTTTATTTTCTTCCCATGCGCAAGGTGCGTTCGGAAAGATCTCGCAGGATTTAGAACGAGTGCCTATCTTACCCTTCCGCCAGTGCGTATGAGAGGGATAAAGGGTGGGTATGGCGATATATAACATTAATAGACAATAAATAATAGACAACCTTGAAGTTGGTTTTAAATATGATAAGGCGCGAACAGTTATTATAATAACAGGTGTTTGTTACCTTTCACATTCTCTTTAAACCCTAATGCCTGTATCACTACGTATTAATTAGATGGGTGAAACAAGCTCAGTCGCGTTGTCTGTCGAGTTGAAAGGCAAAACAGTTACTCGGACCCTTTCCTTTTTACTAGAGCGAGTGTCCACGCCGTACTACCCTTTCCAACTTTATCCGTGATTTTTGTAATTACATTTCATCAGGTTAACAAATACGTTAAAATACCTATCTGTCTAACTTGATTTTGTGTCATCTGGGAGTAAACTGATACATCATACAGAATTATATATTACAGTACGTGAGATCCAGGCTTAACATTTTGGCTGTTAGGGAATGTCTAACTTCATTATTATTATGCTTCTGAGCGGATCAATACGATTACGTTTATTATTTTAGCCAGGTGGCCAAATATCAAATTGACAATCTTCATCAAAAATTCTTTATTTTCTATCAATAAAATTATATATCGAGCGTTTTTTTCTCATCACTATCCCGTCTCTCGTGATGACGAATAATCCAAATGGGTCGTTTAAATTGACTCATCGCAAATATAAAGTTGAACATACAATCCTTCCAATCCAACGGCTTTCAGACTCATATTTAAAAAAATGTATATGGATTTACAGTAGCAAAATATTAAAACCTTACTTAAGTTTTATTTTTTTATGCTGACTGATCAGTCTGTCTACTCGGATTTATCAATGGTTTAATTAAATTATGATTCTACATATGTATTCTTAATAAAAATATATTTATAATAAAATTCCATTATTTTAGCGCCAGGTCACTCTTAGATATCAAAAGATTTTAGGTTTTTAAATAGTATGTGTTTCATACGATGCGATATTTCGACAAAAATCCTCCTATTAGCGTCAGGTTTTGGATCCCAAAAGTATTTAAACGTAAAAAAAAATCATCACGACTTTCGAGGTTGTCAGAAACTACGTTTTTTTTAAATGAAGCCAACTTAACTATAGGCCAATCATCGACAAGTGGCACGCTAGTCGACAAGAAATCGTCGACGTCTCTAGCGTACCAATCTCGAGAAATATCATAAATTAATTAATTATTTTTTACGTCCCGACCAGGAATCGAACCCGGTATCTCCGCGTAAATACCGCGTAAGGACTTAACCGCTAGACCACGTGGTTCTTCTCACTGAATAAAACAGTATTTTTATTAAAATTATATTTAAGCTTATAATTAAAAAAATGTATTTTTTCGAGATCGTCAGTAAAGTTGTCCGTCATGACAACTTAATTGTTTGATAAAATGGTAATTTTCTGATAATAATCTTCACTTTAACCAAAGCCAAGGAACTCAAATTGTTGGGTATTTGTAGTCATTATGAAAATATATTACTTCAAGGCCGCTTATTATTATTATTTATTATATGTGAACATGGTGGGACTACTCGTCACCAAGTCTCTGCGACCAGTAGTGGTCTATTGTGACCTCCCTAGACTATAGTTCGTTCGCTAGACCTACGGCTTCAAGGAACCTTAGTATGGGCAATCGTTAAATTGAAAAAAATGTGGATTCTGTGATTTAATGACACTCATATCAAAATAGCGATTTCTACTATTTCAACGGTAACATGGGGTTACGACTTTAAAATCATTGGGAAAACGTATAACATATTTATTTATTTGTTTTGTTTTTTAACTTGTTTTTTTTAAATATATATTTAATTAAAATTAAAACTACTTAAAAGTAAAATTTAAATAAATAATAATAATTACGATGGGCCAATGGGGACAATCAGCCAAGCGTCTGGCCAAGGAGTTGTCAGACAGGAAAGCTGGCAATTATTTCTGCCAACATATTAGCCTCGCTATCTTGGGACTAACTCTGAAGGGTTGTCTCTAGAGGTCATTTTTTATTTATAGTTTAGCAATATCTAATGCTATGAGGTAATATTCCTATGATATTTTGACGCGAACCAGACAGTATAGTCGCCGGCAATCTAAATAGATGTAAATACCCAAGGACAATTATAATTAGTGTAGTTAATAATGCTATGGTTATACAGACTATAAGCCCAAAGTGAATTACGTTAAAACGTCGAAGGGGGTAGTCAAACCGCCGCATTAATGAGAAATTAATGGAGTTACAATATTATCACGGGGCGCGTTAATTATTGACATTTGGTGACCTACAACTTTATGGACCGGGGTTTCAATTACCAGCTTGCTTACATAAAATTATTTATTTTAGAAAACTTTATATATAGTCGATTTTCTGAGTTTACGATTTATTAACATTATCATCATCACAACTCATAATTTACCTATCTGAACAATTTGCGCTACACTCGTCACGCTAGCCAGACGGGTTGAATGGAGTTACAATATTATCACGGGGCGCGTTAATTATTGACATTTGGTGACCTACAACTTTATGGACCGGGGTTTCAATTACCAGCTTGCTTACATAAAATTATTTATTTTGGAAAACTTTATATATAGTCGATTTTCTGAGTTTACGATTTATTAACATTATCATCATCACAACTCATAATTTACCTATCTGAACAATTTGCGCTACACTCGTCACGCTAGCCAGACGGGTTGACCAGGGACTGATGTATATTTTTAATGACAATTTATTACCGATTCCACAAGATTAGTGGAACCGGGACCGACGACTTAACGTTCTCTTCGACGCACGGAAATGGTAGTATTGCAAATCTATGATAAATGTACGTAAGAAAAGTGTATTTCTCAATGGTACATGCCGAAGGTGTTTGGACCAACCTTTTTAGTAGTAGCGTTCTTACAACCGAGTAGGAACCGGGACCGACGGTTCATAGGCTCTCCTTCTCACAGGATCGATGGTGTTGTAAATATATTTATTTATTTATTTAAAAAAAAATCACAGCTTATTATATTAAACATATAAACAAAGTAGCAATAGTGGAACACAAGCCAAAGAGATTTTATATTATTTAGACAATACAATTAAAACAGAAATAAGAGTAAAATATTGTAATTAGATTTAAATTAATTACAAATGTACGTAAGAAAAGTGTATTCCACATTGGTACATGCCGGGGTTTGGACCGCGACCTTTTTGGATTTTAGGGACTGCATATTAATCAAGAAAAAAACTCGCTTTGTGTTTAAAAACATTTTTGCATCTATCTCGCTTGCACAATCCAACATTTTAAAAGATATTTTAAGTCTAAGTGTAGTTTTGAGGAATGTAGTCGAATAACTTACTGGGGAATACAATTACGGACATTTAGGAGAAATAATGAATATAGATTTGTGTATGTTGAAGATCCTATATCAATTTAACTAATTTACAGCTCTGAAAACAACACAAAAAACTGTATTGTATGACCCAGTTTTTATCATGAAGGTCTATGTTAATATTATTTCGGTCCGCAGTGCTGAAGCCGACGTAATCTGGTAAATTATTAACTGTGACACATTATTACAATGATTAAATACACAAAGTTGGTCGTAGTTGTGCCGAGATGTGTTGTGTACTTAGTTATTGAGTTTGCACAAGAACTTCATGTCTATGACATAGTCTTAAATGGATCAAGAACTAAACACTTGTCGCAGAAAAAACAAAAAACCAGAGATTACGTAATCATGAAAGATTCTGAATCATTATCATGTTAACAGCTTCTTGAACAGCGTCCTAGACCTTCACTGTGAATTTGGCCTACACTCGCCACGCTTGCCAGACAGGTTGGCGCTGATCTGATGTCAATTTTTTAAGGACAATTTATTAACGATTCCACAAGGTTAGTGAAACCGAGACCGACGACTTAATGTGCTCTCCGAGGCACGGAAACGGTATTGTAACAAAATGATGATAAATATACGTAAGAAAAGTGTATTTCTCAATGTTACATTCCGGGAGGGTTTGAACCGACCTTTGTAGGATTTTAAGGTAAGCGTTCTTACTACGGAGCCACCACCAACTACCGCTCCGAATATATTAGACCATCTTGTCGACCGAACCACATGCACCCCCATACCATAGCCACTATCCTTACTACGGAGCCACCACCAACCACCGCTCCGAATATATTAGACCATCTTGTCGACCGAACCACATGCACCCCCATACCATAGCCACTATCCTTACTACGGAGCCACCACCAACCACCGCTCCGAATATATTAGACCATCTTGTCGACCGAACCACATGCACCCCCATACCATAGCCACTATCCTTACTACGGAGCCACCACCAACCACCGCTCCGAATATATTAGACCATCTTGTCGACCGAACCACATGCACCCCCATACCATAGCCACTATCCTTACGAGTACCTACATATACATTTGAAGACTCTTACATCTGTCTCACGCTGAAGCTGTTGAATAGTCTCCCAGCCAGTGTATTTCTTCATTCCTATAATCTAAAGTCCTTCAAGCGAAATGTGAAAAAAACATCTTGATAGGCCGGCATAATGGTAGGTATTCTTGGACCTCGCGTAGTACTTACCATCAGGTGGGAGGGATGTCCATGTCATGTTGAGTATAAAAAAACATTTCTGGTTAAATTCCGGAATTTAATAATGAAAACATCTTGAACACGTTCCATAAAATAGTGTTGTATACAAACACGGTTTATAGGTAGGTCAGTAAAGTTACCTGTGCTCTGAATTTCTTAGAATAAGAACCTGATTTAGTGAGATTTAGTGCTATTGATTTACTTCTATGATAAATAGTCAATGTTATATGAGGTCGAAGCTACTTGCAATATTTGTCAAAAAGAGGCTTAAAATTGTATAATATTTTGGCACCTCGTAGCTAGTGCGGAAATTTTTAGCGCGACCGAACTTTATGGCCCAATAAATATCGCTATATTGTCCAATATTATTCCAAAACTATATTCTTTCAGTATATTTGCCTATACAATAAGACACTGCGAATTTTTCAATGCGCAATTTAAGGGTTTTGCACCGCGACAGGAGATAGTAAAAGCGTTATACACACTTAAATTTACATTAAAAACTGGTATTAAACACGTATTATAAAGTCTCTAAAACACAGAGTCCTATCCCCCCACCCTGCTAAAGATGTATTTCTTAAGAATTTGATCTTCTCTCGCCATACTAGACGCAATGCCGAAGAATAGAAAAAGGTAATTTATAAAATAAATAAAACCCGACTGCGTAAAAAAAAATAACTTAATTAAAAACTGAATAGAAATAAACAAAAAGAAACAATTTGAAAGTACATACATATATATAGCAGCCAGTGTGCCCGCCCCTTAAAGTTTGATAAATTTGATAGCTTGAAAACAATCTTTAAATGAATTTGTGTACAAATTAGTGAAACAATAGACCCAAAACCCAAGTTGTGCATCACAAACAAATATAATTACTCCTTGTCTCCCAACCACGGTTTATCTCTCTCCCCCCTAGTCTAGCTGTCTCTCTCTTGACGATTAAGACATCGAAACAAATATTGAATTGCCGAAGTTCCTGTGCCATAAAGTTTTAACACTTATTCTTGTTTCGTATTGAAACGATTTCATATCGACCTAAATGGTCAAAGACTATAGAATGTGGTTACGTGGCGAAAGGACAGACAGATTTAAGATTTTCTAAATGCTAAAGTAGTACGTATAGAATTATACATAAATGTTTTTATCGCATAACAGACAATAAACAAATGAGAAGTTAAATGTGTCATGTCACATGGGCAACTAGTGTGAGATGAGAGCTTTAGAGTTATTGTTCTGAAGAAAAGTCTATATCTAACCACATCACTATGAAATAAGGCAAGATGTGTACAGAAATAGCATAGAGAGGATTCAGATATTAATATTATCTTATTATTATTCTTACAGCCACTATATTTAATAATCAAGCCGCGCCCTGATTGAAATTCTTCAACAACAAGGACACATTTGTGGCGTCCATTTATATCAGTGACAGCTTTCGAGCTACGCGATATGTTCGTTTTTTATGTATGCGTGTGCTGTGGGCCTTATACATTTTAACAGGGGTGATAATATATAACTGCCTCCGTGGTCTAGCGGTTAAGTCAGTGGATCTAGACTCGGAGGTACCGGGTTCGATTCCTAGTCACAAAAATATTTATTAATGTAAATAAATACATTTAATTAATATTTAATTTATTTGTGATATTTCTCGAGTTTGGTACGCTGGAGACATCGACGAGCTTGCCACTTGTCATGATTTGCCTATAGTAAAGTTGGCTAAATGTGAATCCGCTTATTTATAAGCGTGGTTTCTGACCACCCCGAAACGGTCGTGATGATACTTTACTCTGATGATATTGAGCAATATGCAGTAGAGGTCTCTCTGCGCTAACATCTGGCAATCTGAATTAGACGCAAAATTCTGCCAGTTGCTTTCATTATCGGACATCGCATTTTACTAGCTGTTAGGTATATAACGAGTTTGTATTTGGATCGGGTTGAGAATAAAACAGTTGAGTGATAATGATTTCAATGAAGACTTTAACGACAAAATGCCTTTCTCTTTAACACTTCCAAGCATGACGACTGTAATGTGGTCTGATTAACCCCTAACGACTGTATGATGGAATAACTTATTATTTCAAGATCAGAAATTCAATTGCAATACAAATTTACGTTACCTCAGCAATCTTATTGCTGTTTGGTCCAAGTCATTTATATTTACATGCACGTGATGGTTATTATTAACGGAATTGTATGGTATTTGGTTAGGGAAGAAGGGTAGCAGAATGGTGGATGGTAAGCGTCTTGTTGCGTAATAAAAAAAAAGAGGCCGCCTTCATAAACTAGCCTAATAGTCGGTCGCAGGTCCGATATTCTTATTTTTCCCACACACAATGAACCCGGTATCCGCACGGTGAATCGATTATATCCTGGATGGATTCTGTTAAAATAAAAGGAAAAGAGAATATCTATAATAATAAGCATAAAGAAGTTAGGGCTCACTTAGGTATGACGCGTACACGTCTGGAGGTGTGACGCGTACACGTCTGGAGGTGTGACGCGTACACGTCTGGAGGTGTGGACGTACGCGTCTGGAGGTGTGACGCGTCACGTCTGGAGGTGTGACGCGTACACGTCTGGAGGTATGTCGGGTACACGTTTGGAGGTGTGACGTACCTATGCCACAGGTATATTAAGTTACAGTATGTGTATATGTATCCAGTATTATTAGTACATAGTTCGAGTATCGAAACGAAAATACAATATTTTTTATTTGGTTTTTGTCCGTCATAACAACCTCAAAACACGATAACGACCACGGTGTTTTCATGGATTGTTATGAAAAGACTTTGAAGCGGAAATTTCTCCGGGTAATTTAGTCCTTTCGCATATTTAAAGTTGGTTTTTTTGCACGTCAGCAATAAAGTGTTAACGGTTGTTGAGAAAAGTTGAGTAAAAGGAATTTTAAAGCGTGTCTCGTCGACCGGCCCCGGCGCTCTAACGGACCAACTTTGTTCGGTTAAAGCGTTGCTTGTCAAATACTTTCACTAGTGATGGCCATATTTTAGAGGAAAATTTAATTAAAAAGGAGATATAATTTAACATAAATAGCATAGTATGAAAACATCTCCTAAAGCTGTCCGACTTTGGATATCTAAATACAGCAGGGCCGGGAAAGTTACAACTGCAGCTAAACCTAACGCTTCTAAAATTCTAACAACTGTTTTTCAGTCTCGCAGTACTTTATACCATTTAACATCAATCCAAGCTTAATATTGGAGTTCTATAAAAAAGTGTGATTTAAAGACTTAAAAAGTAAAGTATCATCACGACCGTATCTTTGGCGGGTTGGTCAGAAACCACGATTTTAAAGAAAGTTACATTTAGCCAACTTTACTGCCGGCCCATCATGACAAGTGGCAAACTCGTCGATGTCTCTAGCTAGATATCAATAAATTATTGTATCCCGACCAGGAATGAAGCCAGAAATCTCTTACTTTACTTGCATTCATTTAATTAAATGTTCGGCAACTGAGAGTGAGAGAAATATTTTTAAAAATATTTAATATTTTTTAGGGTAAATGTTTCACATCCCTAGTAATTGTCAGACCTTTCTCCTTGGTGGGGTGTTTAGTGCCCCCACTTTACATGATCATACAGCAATAACTGATGGCACTATACTTTATCACATCTGGCTATCTGTTCGAGGTCTTTTGGTGATCTACATAAGGAAGTTGGCTTTGAATGATTATCAGAATGCGACATTTACAAATTTAATTTAATTTATTCTGAAATTAGGTATTGGACAATAAATATACCGAATGTTGTGCTTTTACATGTGGTTGCCTGTAATTGGTGCAGCATCTGTTTTCTTTCTTAGTTGTAAGTAAAAATCCATGTATGGTTTGTTGCTGTCACTGATGGCGACCCTAATAAATAAATAAAAAATATATATTGTGAAGGTTACATAAGAGTACACACACAGGGTATTTTTTTGAGTGGTCATTCAGGGTCAAATTTTAAACAACAAGGAAAAGCGACAAATGCTCAAAAGAGACTCGGGACCGATTTTGATAAAAACTAAAGCTGCAAAATTAGATTCATCGAAAACTGCCTCCGTAGTCTAGCGGTTAAGTGCGTGGATATAGACTCGAGGGTACCAAGAGGTCGGGACACAATAATTTAATTGTGATATTTCTCGCGTTTGGTTTCTAACTTTACTGCCGGCCCATCATGACAAGTGGCAAGCTCGTCGACGCCTACCAAAGTCTAAAAATATCACAAATAATTAAATATATTATTGGATTCCGACCAGGAATGAAACCCGGTACCTCTGCGTCTAAATCAACGGATTTAACCGCTAGACTACAAATTCAGTTATTTTATTCTATTGAAGTTGATATTCGTATTATGTTTCGTTATTATGATTTTTAACGGTAAATAAATTCACTATCTTTCCAATTTAACGGTTCTGTTTAAAAGAACAGAATATGGTCACAATTTATTGTACTTTTAGGAAGATTATATCTATAGTAGAGTGGTGAAAATGAAGTAAATCCCGGTAAACCAGTGCAAAACGTTGGCCACAGATTGGGTTTGGCGGATAACACAATCCCCTCGCTTAGCGGATTAACAGGCTGGAGTTAGATCCGAAATTACTTGAGGAACTTCGCAGAATTATAAATCGTTTTAAAAATTCCTAAACGGATATTAAGAAATGGGATTTAAACGGAATAATTTTAAATATTAACTCGGTAATTTTCGCGACATTGTTTTATGATAAAATATTTACATTTACATTTAGTCGTTACGTTAACGTTAAGATATACTCGTAGATAGTCATGGCATAATAATAAAAATGGTTTATTGCACAAAAACTAAAATAACTTAAAATTTATATGCAGTGTGCAGTACAGGCGAGCTTTATGCCGTGAAGCATTCTCCACCAGCAAACCTTTAGCATTTAGTGGGCATGCTTATAAGCCTACTCAAAACTAGCATTCACTGCAGCTTTTTACATTTGCAGCATTAAGCATACTAGTTTTAGCGAATATAACGACTGTTGATTTTTGAGAACGCATGATGAATGTCGAAGAAGCGAATGAGATATGTCGTGATCGTGACAAGTGGCGCTCAGTTGTCTCTGCCTACCCCGCAAGGGATTTGGCGTGAAGATATGTATGTTATTGCAATTTGGAGCATTAGCCAATCCAAGTTTGGTATCGTGACAGTTGCAAATCTCTGTTTAAAACACTAAATTATTACCGCTACCGTGTATGGTATGTAAAAGGTGTATGTATTTTCGTACATTCTCACCCAAAACACTAGGCACCGTTGTGAAGTCATAACCAGACGACAATAAGCTCGAGAAATATCACAAATAAATTAAATAAAATAAAATAAATAATTGTGTTCCGAAAAGGAATTGAACCCGGTACCTCCGGCATCTAAATCTACGAACTTAACCGCTAGACCATGGAGGCAGTATTACGATTTATTTTACGTTACATTACTTTGTTACATTTACGTTACGTTGTTACAGTTACGGCTGGCTTACTAGAGAAACTAACTTCGACATTAGTTTCATGCAACAAATGTGAAATATTACATAGAATATTAAAAGGCCGACGTCCATCGACTGCGATACTCCAAAATATAATATCCGCTTACTTTATAATCCATTTTAATCGGACATAGAAAAAGGTCTCCCTTTCAACGCGTACCTTTGTGCAGATAATCAGGGACTAGCGAGGTACTGGAGTTTGATATGGGATGACACGTGAAGAGAGGCCAGACATCTATACTTACAATAGTATTATTGGCCCTATTTTTTTAAATCTAAATATTTTTAATAATATATAAATTCATAATAGGCATTGCCGCAGTGGTGGCTAGGTTGTAGGAACCAACACCACCGTTCCCGCGTGAGGAGAGCACGTTAAGCCGTCGTTTCCGGTTCCACTAATACCAACTTGTGGAATCGTAAATAAATAGTTATTAAAAAATTACATCAGATCCTCGTCTGGCCAGCGTGGCGAGTGGTGGCCAACTTCTCCAGATATATGTTCTCCAATAGCAGAGGTCTAGGACGATGTGTTCTAGGGGCTGTAATGAATGAAAATTAATGAAATTATTATTTTAATTTAGTGTAAGTTTTATATAAATAAAATATTTTTTTTACTGCACTTTTATTGCTTTTAAAGAAATATATATTTAAATAATATAAAATAATGTTTTTTTTTCACTATTTAAAATGTTATAATTTTGACATATATGAATATTGTTAAAACAGGAAAAAAAGTTGTCATTGCGTGGTCTGCAACACTAACCGTGCTGTGATTGTCCAGACCTTAATTCAAGATCAGTTTCTAGATAATGATTGTTAGAAAATTCTATCTTTTATTTATTTATCATAAAAGTATTTTTAAAAATTATGTTAATAATAATAAAAGCGTTTATTGCAACAAATAAATAGATGTATGATTGAATCCATACAAACCTTAAAACACCGTTCTTCTAAAAGATGAGAGGAATGGGACCCGGGAAATTTGTCTTCTGTTCTCTACGCGTCCTTCTATATATATAGGTCGCTGACCTCCGAAAACTTTTAATAAGCGGTCTCTATTTGAGTGTAGGACATGACAAGTGGCAAGCTCGGCCATGTTTTGGCCTTTTATCCAGAGGGTAACAAAGAAAAAAAAAAGTCGCTCTATTGAGAAACGTTTTGCTAAACCAGGGCAATCAAGACCACCAATAAGAAATACACTTTCACGTACATCATTAACAACACCAAAGTTCCCTTGCCTTGGAGATTCTGACTGTTCTACTAATATGTACTTGTGGTGTCGTAAATTTACATCAGACCCCTCTGCCAAACCGTTTGGACGCTAAATACAAAGGGCCTGTCACCCAAGTCTAAGCTCCGAGGAATTTATACGAGAATTATAATGGCTGTGTAAAGATAGAATGGTGGGATAGTATTGACGTCCAGACTCCTACAGAGGCAGGTGGCTAGGTGTTCAACCAACGTGATGGGCCCTAACCGAGGTCGGGCAGGGATTCTAGGTGGTGGATACACGTTTGATCGAGCAGGCTCACAAGATCTTGGGCAACGTGCAGGAAATGAGACACGCAACGTAGTGTTGCAATCTGGTTTATTTTACTCTGTACATCCATGTGATCCTTGTTTTAGTTTTTTTATTTTATATATTTTTCTATTACTTATGTTTCATTTATATTTCTTGTCAAAATTTGTAAAATGTTGTTTGAGTACCAACTTATTGTTACTAATACTTGTTGTTACACTTAATTACTTTTATTATATTGTATAATTCTTAAGTTGCAAAACGGGATCAGTATACAAATGCAATTGTTATTTCATATAAATATAAATAAATAAATATTTCCAGACAGGTCACACAGCGCCATCTAGTTTCCGTGGTAAGCTACGAGGCTTGTGTTACGGAAACTAGATCGTTGATAAACTACATATTATACTTTTTTTGTAATTATATACATATTATACATATAAACACCTAGACCGAGAGTGAGAGAGAGTATAACTTGCCCCCGGTGGGAATCGAACCCACGACCTCCCGAGTTCACGGCAACATTTGTTACCACTAGACCACGGAGGCGGTCAATATCTCACTGATATTGCACTGATTTTGTAAGTTCTTTTTTTTTTCATTATAGCTAACAGTAAAAATTTGTAAGGATTTAAGATGACATATATTTTTTGTATACATAATATTGTAAAAGCTGTAAATTTTCCCGCGAATAAATAAATAAATACAGTTACTTTAATACTAAATTTATATTTACATGCGGTACACATCTATATTAATCCCCACTATTCTCGTACATGTACTCGTATGTATACACGTTTATTCTAAAAGCTACTAGCTAATATTTTGTAAAGGCTGCAACCTTGAGCGAGAATACGGGGGGCGTGATGCTGCATGTTTGGTCAGCTAAACACCAGGATATATGTTCTCGAAGGTTCATCTCCAGCAGTGGAGGGCTGTGGAGGACCCTGTGTTCAAGAGGCTTTAATGAATGATTTAACCTATTATTATTATTATTTTTTACTCTATTATCATTATAATAATTTCTCAGTCTCCCACAGGTCAGCTGATAGAGGTGCATTAATAATAATAATAATAACGTTTATACAAATAATACACTTCATATAACATTCAAAAGTAGTGCAGAAAGAACAATAAAACAAAGTTGATCGCCCTGGGCCGGCACCTGGAGTTAAACTGTATCACCAAGCTCAGGTCACTCAGCCATTTGTTAATATATACTGCGTGTAATTTAATAAAGAGCAAATATTTTTATATTATAATCTAGAATAAAAATAAAGAACAACGTATTTTTTATTTTAATTATTCGATAATAAAATCTCAAGTTACGATGGAAAAAAAAATACTAAAAATATCGCCACTCATACAGAGCCTAATCATGTAGGCATCGACGATCGCGCAAACATTGATTTATGTCGTTGTTTCTCTCTCTATTTCGTCTTTCGGCTGTGAGTAAGATTAAATAATGTAATAATACTTGTTTTTAGGATAATAATTATTATCTTTAAAATAAATATTTTTTTATTTAAAAATGAGGTTCTACCAATAACACCTGAAAATATTTTGATCTTTTGACACTTACATGTGATATATGATTATTATTATTATAGTACAATAAATAAACAAATAAATTAACAATTCTGTTACAACTAAATATATTACTTACCTATAATTAATGATAAACATTTCCGTATTTGATTATAATGAAACGGAAATTGAGATCCGCCTCCGTCCGATCCTGTCCATCTAAAAATTCGTTTTACTCTTTATTTCTCCAAACTTAATTAAAAATATTTTACACAATTATCTTCAACGACTTCATTAGTGATTTTTACACGAGATTTTGCTCGAATATTCTCTTTTGAGTTCTGAGAATTAATTAGAATTAAGCTGGGCGAAATAATTTTTTGAGCTTTGATTTTGTTGGATTAAACACATGTATCCAAAAAAGTATGCAATGACAAAAATTTATCCAGCGAGTGTTTCTCTATGCTTGTAATCTGAGGGCATTCAAGAGAAGTGTAAAAAAAGGTCTTGCTTGCTGGTCGGCATGGTAGAGACTGATGTCGGGCCACCGTGGCTGGCACCAGTTACTCCCATTCTTGGACCTGGCATACCAACATGGACGAGCTTGCTACTTGTCATGATTGGCCTGTAGTAAAGTTGGCTAAATGTAAATCCGATTCTTTATAAGCGTTGTTTCTGATCACCTCGAAAGGGAAACGGTCGTGATTATACTTTACTCTTTTTATAACAAAACACGTAGAATCGACATGGTGTACAATATTCCCAGCCATAGAATAGCTACGGCTAGGCGTCATTTTTGTGTGCTTGGTTCTGTTAGACTAGATTAGCAAAAAGTTTGATATTTTCGAACGAAGAAAAAAGTTAAGATGCGAGTAAAAGAAAGATATAAATGTATTTATTTGTCGCCAAACCATACACATAGCATAATACAAATAAAAAACTAAAGAAAAAAAAATAGGAAAAAGTTTATGCGAAAAATACTTAGCCTACTGTATAGCGACAAAAAGGCGATCAGCCCGTCTTCCGCTAGAACCTAAAGATAGGCTATAGCGCCGATTTTCGGCCGCCGCGTTACGGATGGAGTGAATGACTGGTTACAATAGCTAAGTTACCAGAAAACTGAAAATCTTTTCTTTGTCCAAAAATTATTTAAGTGGCATATCCTACAGAGATACCTAGGCTACGTGTTTTATTTATTTTACTTTTTATTCTATAATTTTGCTTTACCTTACTTACTTATCTATAAGTAATTTTGCTACTGTTTTTATTTTTTCACCTGTAACTGATTTTGTTTTTTTTTTTACATTTTGTTTACATTTAACTTACCATGATTTGAATTTATTTTTGTAGTTCCTAAGGAGAGCACTGACTACTAGGACACAGCCCAACTAGTCTTGGAGTCAGGGACTATTTGTACATAACTGTTCCCTAAGTTAAGTCCATATTTATAATAAAAAATAAAATTATTTTAATAAACTTTATTATTATTATTATTATAGTGATGACGTCTAATTCAAATACCAATTTATTTTTATTGACAACTCTCCGGCTTCTGACAACTTTGTTGACTCAAGACAATTGTTAATGGACCGACCCATTTAACAATTCAACAGTGGCCCTAATTTTGTAAATTTTGTTGAACAGCACGCGGTTTATATTTATTGCCAAGTCAAGATTAGTATAAACTTAGAAAACTTAAATCGTAACGTCTATACGTGCCACTATGACTTTTAGCTAAAATATCTCTATGTTACTATTTGACTGCCTCCATGGTCTAGCGTTCTAGTCCATGGATTTAGACTCGGAGGTACCGGGTTCGATTCCTGGTCGGGACACAATAATATTTATTAATTTAAATAAATACATTTATTAAATATATATTTTATTTGTGATATTTGTCGAGTTTGGTAAGCTTGCCACTTGTCATGATTGGCCTAAATTTGGCTAAATGTGAATCCGCTTCTTAATAAGCGTGGTTTTTGACCACCTCAAAATCACGTGGGAAAGGGTCGTGATGATACATTTTTACAAATGAAAGCTAATTTAAATTATTATCCACCATGTCCTCATCGGATACAACAGATTACCAGGAAAATCTGTGTAAACCTCAATCAACATTTTAAAACTAGCAAGTAAAAGAAATAAAATCAAATGGCTGAAGCTCGATTCTTCCATCATGCTGTCCACACCAACTCTTAGGGAGATTACGACCCACTGTAATAAGGAAACACGAAGCAACAAGGAAATATTATAAATCGCATGAAACTAATTTTACTGATCGTTGGCCCTAAACGACGCCGGCGTGTCTTGGGCCGGTTCTGTACGAGTATGTTAATTCAATGACTTTGACATTTAAAATTCAAATGGCCTCTTAAGAGGGCTGTATTTGTGTGGAATGATAAAAAGTTTGGAAAAATGACAGCTCATTTATTTTTACTCGTTTTTTTTTCAGGAAAAGCAACGGCACCAGTTATGATTGCTGATTTGTAGCTGCAGTAAACAAAACTATATTATAGTGAATTAGGAATATTTAGCAAGCTGATCCTTTGCGCAGAATTCATTTGCAAGGCGCAAATTGGCTGTCAGCCGACGAGATACTCGGTAGCCATAATCTGTGCCTTGAACACAAAATACAGGTCTTGAAGCGCAAACAATCCTTTTTTACTGTCAGTAATAAAAAAACACTCAAAGTTTCAGGTCTAAATAAAAATACTTTAATTTCATTATAAATTTTATTACAAAAATCTTACATTATTATAATATTGAATAACGTTACTTATAGTACAAGATACATAGAAGAACGACCTTCACCGATCTATTATCCGAATGAAATCTACATTATATATAATAAAATGCACTAACAAAATTAATGGTGATGAGTTGCCTAACGAACTATGGTCAAGAGAATTTCATTCGGATAACAGATCGGTGAAGGTCGCTCCTCTACGTTATTACATAATATAAATCAAGGTCGACATTTGATGATTTACAGAATTAGCCTCTTGTCAAAATAAAATCTCGATTTTTTTTGTTTTTTAAATCAACATTCAACTGAAGCACCGATCTTTTCATAATTAACATTAAAATGAAAATACAACAAATAATTTACAAAGTTCGTACAAAATTAGGCGAATCGTACAATCATATTCAGTAAAGGAATTCTTGTTAAAATTCTAGAAACACTTTTAAAATTATATTTCTTCGTAAAATACAGAATATAATATTCCATTTGTCGATTTGAATAATCTAGAAAAATTAACTTTTTAATGTAATATTTATATAGTAATTAGTGTATTTTTATCAACAAATATGATTCAAATATACATAATATTGTTCTAAAGGCCTGTGCATACAAGTATGAGTAAAGATATTCCGTATGTTATAAATTCCGTTGCGTAACCCAACAAAACACACGTGCAAATACGCCTCTGATGTGTATAAGCGATTTTTATTTATTTAATGGAATACTTTAACTAACGGAAGCTGACACTGACAAACGCTTAGAATTGAAATACGTATACAGGGTGGATTTGAGATGATTATTTTATTGTTGAGTCTTTTGATTACATTAATGCCGGCGACTGACATTAGTTCAAAGAAGTGATCACTTGTTTAAAGACTTTGCTCACACAGATGGTCACGACATATTGTTGTATCTGTTAGATATGTGTTCAAAAGATTTGATCACTACTTTGAGCTCACAGTTTTCAAATACACCTCACAAAACATGGACAACGATTTGGTCGACAGGGTTATATTATTTATTACACGTGCAAATAAATAAACAATATTTGGTCCTATTCGACAATACACCATTCAATATTGTTCGTGGACTTATTTTTTTTTCTTTTCCACATTAAGGCGTCTAGTTGTCGTCTAAGGAAATTTGATTAATGCCATATCCTCAGTGACACTTTCGTCATGGTAACGAATCGATTGACGTGAGTATCATCAAAATCGGCACATGAGTTTGGTCTTCAGTGTGCCACAAAGGAACAAACATACATAGGCTGATAAATACATAACCCTTCATTTCGTCGCATATAAAAACAGCAAAAACGAAGACGTGAATAAATGTTTAAAATGTACCGAATTAGGACAAGGTAATCCCATATATTTGTCTCTCCTTGCATTAACTCTAGAAACTCGAAAATGCTCTATGCTCGTTACTCTACTCCATCGGTTGGTTCCTTACACACGACATCTCTCCACGGCGACGCACGCGCATCTGGGCTTTGCGTAGTGTGGCAGGCACACCAACACTTTGATGTGCGCTAAAAAATCGACACGAAACGGCAAAGCGCACTTAAGTGATCAAATATGTGACAATAGTATCAAATGCCCGAGCCACACATGTGAACACTAATTGAATCACATCTTTGAATACATGTCTGGCGCCGGTATAAAAAATAGGATCGTTTGGCAACAAATATATTTTGAGTTAATTCATCATAAAAAAAATATGGGAATAATTTTTCGCGATACATTGGTAACATACAAATTTCAGTAGGCTCAGTAGGAAGGAAGAAATAAACTGTCGCCGCATGAGTTTGTTTTTAAAAAATAAGTAAGTATTATAGTTGCAATTTTGGTACTTTATTTATTTAGTTAATTATCTAATATACACTTAAATATATCTATGTATTATCTATTTACAATGTTTAGGCTACCTTGCACCGATTAATAAAACCAAGTCTAATTAAAAACGGGTTTCTCGTTCGGTGCAAATTTATCTCAGATATGACTTGAGTTTCTCTAGATATGACTTGGGTTTCTCTTAGATATGAATTGAGTTTCTCTTAGATATGACTTGGGTTTCTCTTAGATATGAATTGAGTTTCTCTTAGATATGACTTGGGTTTCTCTTAGATATGAATTGAGTTTCTCTTAGATATGACTTGGGTTTATCTTAGATATGACTTAAGTTTATCTTAATTATGACTTATGGTTCTTTTAGATATGACTTGAATTTCTCTTAGATATTAAGTGTCTGAATGATTTGATTTGGTTTCGATATTATGTAGTAAAATAAAATGACTGTGCTAGAATTTTAAATGTGGATTACATCTCTTTCTAATAATTACAACATTTTATATACATTTAAGGTTATCTTTACTTGATAGACTACCTAATGCCGAGCTACCATAGCCGTTTTAAGTTTGTTAGTTTGTGAAGTTTCGTAAAAATTGGCGTCATTTAAATTTTTGACAAGTCGGTATAGTAATGTACTCGTAAACTTTTGTTGCGAAACTTCGTGAGCACTAGTCGGAACGGCCATCGTAGCGTTAAACTTTTGTTGCGAAACTTCGTGAGCACTAGTCGGAACGGCCATCGTAGCGTTTACACATAACTTCGTGAGCACTAGTCGGAACGGCCATCGTAGCGTTAAACTTTTGTTGCGAAACTTCGTGAGCACTAGTCGGAACGGCCATCGTAGCGTTAAACTTTTGTTGCGAAACTTCGTGAGCACTAGTCGGAACGGCCATCGTAGCGTTAAACTTTTGTTGCGAAACTTCGTGAGCACTAGTCGGAACGGCCATCGTAGCGTTAAACTTTTGTTGCGAAACTTCGTGAGCACTAGTCGGAACGGCCATCGTAGCGTTTACACATAACTTCGTGAGCACTAGTCGGAACGGCCATCGTAGCGTTAAACTTTTGTTGCGAAACTTCGTGAGCACTAGTCGGAACGGCCATCGTAGCGTTAAACTTTTGTTGCGAAACTTCGTGAGCACTAGTCGGAACGGCCATCGTAGCGTTTACACATATTTTTATCATTGCAAGTTTTATCGATTTAATGTATTTAGAATTCAAAAGTTTTGACTGCCGAGTTTATTGTTTTTTAACAGATTTTTCTCTATCAATAGTTTTCCACTTTCTAATGTTCCTTAATTCTAAAGATCCTTGGACGGCTTTATGGCATTACCGCCAAACTAACATTTTACGATATGTTTTTTAAAAAAAATAAGTCAGTTCTTATGTGAACCCATTCCTAACTGAATCCATCGGTCCATTCGACGACACTAATTTTGTAGTCGTCATTTGGATCTACAAGAAAATAGTGGGTACAGTTGACGAATATAATAATATGGTTAGGTTAAACAAACATGAAGTCTCTGTAATTGTAACAATTAACGTTAAAAATGGCGTTGATTGTACCGACTGATAGCTGACCTTCAAAATAAAGCTAGTATATTCGACGACATTATTAACTTTAATCGTTAGAATTTTAAAAAAAGATCACTCAGCGTAACACAAGTATTCTGAATTGTTTCCCCAATCAGGTTTTGAGGGACTCCTTCGACATCGGTATTCTTAGTTGTGAAGTCTCCAAACCTCGAAAGCCATACATGTTAGCTTTTTAATTATTTCCAGTAAGATAAGTTAAAATGTGACTATAGAGGTAGTAACTAAACTGTTGATTTATGTAAAACGTTTCTATTAGAGCTGGTCGTCGTTTGGTCTTCTCACATCCCCTGCAAGGTATTTGCCATCTTACAGAGATTGCGTTCGCTTTCCGTAACTACGGACAGGGCATGGGAGGATGAGAGCTGGTAAATAATGTTACTTAATTGTTCATTTGATTACTTAAAAAAAGTGTTTTATTTTAAATGTTGTTCCAGTCATAAATACATAATTGTTTTAACATAAAATAATCAAAAATTCAGAAACGTTTATCGATAAATCAAAGATTAGAAAGTATTTTATAGAAGAATGTAATTATTAAAAAAACATAATAAAACAAACCATAAATTGTTTTTTTTGCAGTCTATCTAGGTAGGTCACCTCACCCCTCGTACAAAGTCTCTGTTCCAAGCTAACGTGTTGACTACCGACGTTAATAATGACGTTAGCAACACACTTCTGTACACTGAGGAGCTCTTTACACCGCTCTGGAGCTCGGCTAGGCTCGAACCTGCGACCACAACCATAAAAAAAAAGTTTAGACTACAAGGCACCAACTAATTTTCATAATGTTTGCAAATGTTTTTGATAAGGCTGGCAACTATAATTATTGATAAGGCCGGCAACTATAATTACAGATAAGGCTGGCAACTATAATTACAGATAAGGCTGGCAACTATGATTATTGACATGGCTGGTAACTATTATTATAAAAGGCGTTTTTGAAATTATTTTTGACAAGGCAGGTAACAATTGTTGCCAATGCAAAGCAGAACAGCCCTGACCGAATGATTTAGAATGCAACCATTTTAAAATTATTATTAATAAATATTTAAGGTTATTTTTTATTACATTTAGTTCATAGGTATTTCATTAATGTTGTGTGTATATATATTTTGTACTTAATTAATTATATACTTATTTTAACGGGAGCTTTTCCATTATTACTGTGAAGACGAAACTTTTGAATGCAAACCTTGCAGAAACAAATCGCAAACCTACAAGTTATCTTCAGCATTATCTATGTGTTTATATTTTATAGAAATACAGTGAAGGGAAACATCGTTATAATTAATAACATTCCTTAATTTTCGACTTTTCTAATATACTCGGTTTAGGTTTATTATTACGAAATAGTTGAAACTTACACAAAAATCTGTATAAGTTTGTTTAAACTATCTCCCAAAGGGTTGTGTAATGAGATAGTGGCGGATAGTTCCCTAACAATGTATCGGGATTGAAGTTACTAATTAAATAAATGTAAATTCCTAACAAGTTTTAATTACAAAGTTACGACACTTTCTTTACATCTTCTCGAGTCAACATCGAGTTAATTAAAGTGCTCACTTAAGTGATTTTAATGTAGTGTCAGATAGAACTTAAGGTTTAAAGTCTTTGCAATTTATTTCATTACGTTCATTCATTACAGCCTCTACTACAGCGTCCTAGACCTCCACTGCTGGAGATGGGGCTTCCAGAACTGGAGAATTTGGACTGCACTCGCCCCGCTGGCTTGGCGAGGATTTGATGTTAATTTTTAATGACAATTTATTAACAATTCCACAAGTTGGAATTAGTGGAAACGGATCGACGGCTTAACGTGCTCTCCTCCTCACGGGAACGGTGGTGTTGTAAATCTATGACAAATTTACGTAAGAAAAGTGTATTTCTTATCATCTCATCTTCATCTTTTTAGGATTTTAAGGTAAGCGTATAACCGAGCCATCATTGCACAAAAATTAGGACGTAAGACATTTTAAACAGTCAGAGAAATGCAGTTGGTTCTGTTTCTACAATTGACTTTAATTTAAGCTTTCAAGGTGATTTTGTGATTTATACATAAAAACCTAAATTTACATTTGACCATTGTTTTATTTTACAGAATATGAAAAAGTAATATAAATATATATATAAAAGTAATATAATATACTTATTGTATTTTTATTTTTTCTTCACTTTTTAATATGAATTTCTTTAAATACGTAATGGAAGGTGAAGCAACTTTTGTATTTAGTTTAATATTTATTTTCTCCTTCCAACTCCACTTCCTGCTCCCCACAATTTCTTATGTCGCTCTCCCAAAGGTTAGATATTCGAGAACAGGGTTTTAGCTCGCCCATGTACTTAGTTTTATTTTAATGGGTCATAAATGCTTTTTTATTTTACTTTATTCAAACCAAAATGGATACTGATATTCTTCATTATCACAGCCCCTAAAATTCGAAGTCCTAAGTCGCCACTGCTGGAGAATTTGGCCTTATTTTGCCACGTCGTCTTTTCGTTGCTATTGGACAATTTGTTTGTTGTTGGTGGAACCAGGACAATAAGGTGACTTAGTATTAAGTATGATCTGATGGTGACCTTACCCTGTAACACATGGACTCTAGTGGTGGCGTTCATGATGAGGGGAGCTTCCAAAGAACACGTGTAGTTCCCCGCATCCTCCATCTTCAGTTCTGCGACCTGAAGACAAATATTATAATCAAAACAATTATAATCTGTAACAAAACTCTTCAAAGTCAACGTTAGAAAAAAGATTACTGATAACTTAACATTTGTTAAAGAATAAGTAGTAAGTTAGTGAATGATTTCGTTAATGAGCAGGTAAATAACTTTGCGTATAATTTTATAAATAATTTGTTAATAATAAATGATTTCGGTTATGAGTAGGTTTATAATTTTGCGAATGAATTATTAAATTATTTGTGAATAAGTTAGTCAATGATTTCTTTATTAAGGTAAATAATTTTGCGTATGATTTTATAAATAATTAGTTAATAATTAATGATTTCTTTTATGACCAGGTTTATAATTTTGCGAATGACATTAAAATATTTTTTGGATAAGTTAGTGAATGATTTTGTTAGTTGTGTTTAGTAAGTTAGCAAAATATTCTAGAGAATAACTTATCACTTATTATCTAGGAATTAAATGTTAATAATTTAAAGATATCTTTGTTGAGTTTTGTAAACAAGTCAGTTATAGATTTTAGGAACAAGTCATTGAATTTATTTATGATCAAAGACGGTGAATTTTTGTTATATTTGTCAGTGAAGTAGATTTCCAAACCTGTAGCTCAGTAACGAGTGTGACGTGATCCGTGTCGATGAGCACCCCTCCGCGGAGCTGGTCCAGCGGCACGGAGAGGTTGTCGCGGTACCAATGTAAGGCCGGCACAGTGGTGCCCGGATGCAGGTGGACCACCACACACTTCAGAGACAGGGTCTCCCCCGTCTCCAAGAACACTTCCTTTATTAATTTTAGTTCTGGAGCTGTGGAATGGTTATAATTTTAGCTTGATTTGTTTATGTAGTCAATATATATTTTGTTGACTTTGGTAAGCATGTTACTGGGGAGAGTTGTGCAATAAAATAAAAAGGAGGTAAAGTAAAGTTAAGTATCATCACGACCGTTTCCCTTTCGGGGTGGTCAAAAACCACGCTTATAAATAAGCGGATTTACATTTAGCCAACATTACTATAGGCCAATCATGACAAGTGGCAAGCTCGTCGATGTCTCCAGCGTACCAAACTCAAGAAATATCACAAATTAATTAAATGTATTGATATACATTAATAAATATTTTTGTGTCCCGACCAGGAATCGAACCCGGTACCTCCGAGTCTAAATCCACGGACTTAACCGCTAGACCACGAAGGCAGTTAACCTTACTTTATAAACCAGGTCGCAAGCCCGAGACACCATTCTTCTCATCTCTTCGTCATCTTACCCCACCCACACACGATAGACACGGCACCCGCACGGTGAATCCACGGAATGCTTAGAAATTCGTATTAAATAAATATGTAGTTGTAAAACCGTTACTACAGTATCAAACAGTCAATAGAACAGAAATTTTAAAGGAAAATATCAGCTTTAGTGCACCTTCCTTATTAAAATTTCCTTAATCACCACAGAATAGGAAAATTAAGATAAATAAAGCTGTAAGGCAAGTCAGGCTCGCTGCGAATTTGCTAATGTAATTTCTATAAAAATCTATCTTTTTCTTAGATACTTACGATACACAATGAGCTGAACTCTCCTCAGTAGGGGTGGATGTGTGGAGACCTGGCAACAGTATAGACCGGAGTCCTGGACCCGCGCCTCGGACAGACCCAGTCTCCAGTTGTCACCGGATAGTTCTACACGATACCTACATACAGACACAGAAAGTTTGTATGTCACTTTTAAAAAATTGGATGAAGAATTGTCAATCTAAATAAGTTTATGAATGATTTACTTAAATAATGATAAATTGATTTGAGGATGATTAAGTTTACGAATTAATAATGCAGTGAATGTTACCTGTAATCTGCGGTATGTGTGTCTAGATCTAACGTGAGTAACTCCAAGTTGTCTTGTTTGGATACCTTCAGCCACGCCACCTGAAATAACAGCGCTGTTTCACTAGCTTATTAATGTGGGATGGTTTACACCATGCTTCACTCTACTCATCGATGTATGTAGATAAGTCTATTCAATACAAAACGCAGTCTAAAAACTTGCTGCTGGCCATGTACTAACATTGGAGACGTAGAACAAATCGACCAATTAGTTGAAGGCGCGATAAGAATCGACCAATGAAGTACGACTACGAACTATCTACTTTTGCGATATTAGTTTCGTGGAAACTTGTCGATATGATTTAGGGCCTATCTATACAGGGTAAACTTTTGAGATACAGAAATTTTTTTTACTGCAATTCAATCCTGTTTCTTATAAGGATAAAAGGTCTCTATTGAACCGACAATTTTGTACGGAAAAACAATTAATCTAATCTATGGTTTTTAAAGCGTGTTTGGCTGCCACACATCATATTGATAAATCATGTTTGGCTGCCACACATCATATACATAAAGCATGTTTGGCTGCCACACATCATATACATAAAGCATGTTTGTCTGTCACACATCATATACATAAAGCATGTTTGGCTGCCACACATCATATTGATAAATCATGTTTGGCTGCCACACATCATATACATAAAGCATGTTTGGCTGCCACACATCATATACATAAAGCGTGTTTGGTAGCCACGCATCATATTTATAATACAACTGCCTCCGTGGTCTAGCGGTTAAGTCCGTGGATTTAGTCTCGGAGGTACCGGGTTCGATTCCTGGTCGGGACGCAAAAATATTTATTAATGTAAATAAATACATTTAATTAATATTTAATTTATTTGTGATATTTCTCTCCTTTGGTACGCTGGAGACATCGACGAGCTTGCCACTTGTCATGATTGGCCTATAGTAAAGTTGGCTAAATGTGAATCCGCTTATTTATAAGCGTGGTTTCTGACCATCCCGAAAGGGTGACGGTCGTGATGATACTTCACTTTTTACTTTTATATTTTATAATATGCTCTCGCGTTGAATAAATTGCTATATAATTTTATTCAGTACGCAAATTAACTTGTGTTTCAAAGCCTGAGTTGCACCAAAATGAACTTTTTGCAGCAGCTTAGCAGACTTTAATAGTTACATTTACAGTGACTACATTTGGTGCAACTCAACCTTAGTCGTCGGCCTAGTCTGTTAGACGCCTGTTTTATAAACTTAAAGCCTAATATAAAATAAATATATTTTTTACATAAATAATAATTATATTAGTATAAAAAGAGTTTGTAAGTTAGTATAGCGTGCGCCTCTAAAGCGTATGGTTACCTTCTTATCCCTGAGGGCAGTGACCTTGCAGTCCAGCATGACCGTGGAGCCCGTGTCTGCTTCTAGAATCGTGTCGTCTTCTCCCAGCGGGTTCTCGAACGAAGGGGCTTTGAAACTAACAATAAATATGTGCATTAAATTACTCATCATAAACTAGATGATTGATGACTGAATTACATGTCATGTGTAGATGAAACTTAACCTGTTCTTATGGAGAAACTGGGAAAAATGGTAGAAGTTTCTGGGGATGTCGTTCTGGCAAGCTTGTCGATATTTTGTGCTATTTATAATAAACCTATCTCTGAGTTACAAAGAACGATTCGGTCCAGTAGTAGCGTGAAAGCGTGAAAGGCGGGACAGAAAAGAATGACAGATAAAGCTTCTTTCGCGTTTATAAGATTAGTATGGTTGCATCACCGTCAGACCACGTCTTCAAAAGCTTTGTAACTGCATTATTTTTAGTCAAACAAGCATCGGGTTGACAATACATATTTGTCAAATATATACTTTTATAATATGTATGTATTTCTTAGGATTTAGTGTATGTATTTATTAGTATGTATGTCTTAGTAAATAGTGTATATATTTCTTAGTATGTATGTCTTAGTAAATAGTGTATATATTTCTTAGTATGTATGTCTTAGTAAATAGTGTATATATTTCTTAGTATATAGTACCTATATTGTTTGCTATCTTACTATTTTATATCAGCACCTTTCTGGGAGAGTTATGCCCAAAGGTTAGATGTTAGGAAATGCCTTGTAGGCATTTGTTCGATTCTTAGTCGAGTCGAAAATGTGGGTAGTTCTTCGCCTTTGTACACTTATTTTGTGCAATAAAGAATTTAATAATAATAATAATAATCATTGTAACCCCCAAACCCAAGAAGTGGGTTGCTAGGCCATCGCTTCTCGTGCTAATAAAATTATTTAATCAGACGAAGTTCGGTACAAAACTTCACCAAAGGTAAAATAATGAACCTAGAAAATGTAGCGAGAAAATTATGAAATAAATCACAACTCGCTAACTGAAGTCTCACGCGAAATTTATAATCAAATATTACCATTTGTCATTCTGATTTATTTTATAATTACGTCTCTCGCTTCTTTATATATTGTATTATTTTAGTATTATAATATCTGCTCGCTCTGTCTTTATGAAGCTAATATTAAAACTATTAAGACGTTATCATTATCCCTCTCGCTTGCGCAATCCAACAATGTTTCAAGTTTGAGTGTATTTTTAATAAAATCTATCAACTTACTAGGAAATAAAATTACTGACATTTTGGAGATATATTAATCATAATAGTTTAAATAAAATACAGTTTCTTTTATTTATAGATATGCACCCACACTCTCTTCTCACTCTCCCAAAGGTTAGTTATTTTTTGTGCAATAAAGAATTTATCTTTCTATCTATCTAAAAAAAATATAAATGTTTTTGCTATTTGTCCCTATCTAAAATTGATTTAGACTTAGACTCGGAGGTATAGGGTTCGATTCCTGGTCGGGATACGATAAATTATTTAATTTATTTGTGATATTTATCAAGTTTGGTACGCTAGAGACATCATCGACGAGCTTGTCACTTGTCATATAGTAAAGTTGGCTTAATGTGAATCCGTTTCAATAAAAAAATAGCTTTGTTTCTAACTACTAATACGGTCGTGATGATACTTTACCTGAATATTGGCTACACTGACAAAATATACTAAGGTTTTAATATGGATTGAGCGCCAAACCTCTTAAAAAACGACAAGTTGTCGGAAACAATAATTAACTCGTATTCTTTTCAAGTACGTCACTCAGACGTCTTACCCTTTTATTTCAATCTAAGCTCAAAAAGCTTTCATGACTTCGACTCTAGGCATTACAGTGGCGATGACACTTGACTATAAAATACTGGCCAATATAGAGAGAGTTCAATTTCTTAAGAATGATGTTCTGGGAGGCTAATCTTTTAGGAGCTGAAATTAATCGTATACTTGTAAACTGACTTATCATGGAAGTGCTTGTTGCTGGTGGCGTAGGAGTCGAAGATGTAGTTGAGCATGGGCGAGTCCGCCTTGGAAGGCGAGGGCGGGCGGGCGCGCGGCGGGGAGGGCGGGCAGCACCGGACATCCGGCGGGGCTGGCCAGAACAAAACAATATTTATAAACTTTTGTAAACGTACTATTACTAAGTAATATAGGTAGGTTTCGCGAATAGTATCCTATTGAAATCCACTATCTATGAACAAAAATTAGCATTGGTTCCCGTGAATTATGTTCAATGCTTTTTTCAAGAGAGCGTAGAACGGAGACCGAAAAAATATCTGAAAAAAAATGCTAAAAAAAAATTAAACCGCATCATAAAATATGTACTAGTATACTTTTAGTATAATTTTTTTACAAAATATAAAATAAAATATATGTTAATACTAAGGATAGGGATGTATACGTGGAAGGGTGGCGAGAACGTTGGCTGCACATCATATATTATATTCATTTTCCCAAATTAGATCCTTAGTTTCCATTGCGGTGCGGTGGTGACTCGGTAGTAGAATAATAAGATAATCAAAAGGTGGGTTCTAACCAAAATAAATAAGAAATACACTTTTCTTACGTGTCATAGATTCGCAACACCATCATTCCCGTGCAGAGATAACGTTAAGCCGTCGCCGCGTCGGTCCCGGTTCCACTAATACAAACTTGTAGAATCGTTAAGAAAAATTGACATCAGACCCTCGCCAACCCGTCTGGCCAGCCTGGCGAGTGAAGGCCAAATTCTCCAGATTTATGTTCTGAAAATACCATCTCCAACAGTCTAGGACTTTAGGTTTCAGGGGTTGTGATGATGATGAAGCAACACTATCAGCTAAAAGAAATAGCTATGAACGTATTAGTAATATTTAGTTATTACCCATTGCCATTTATTTTGTTGGCATATTTTATTTCATTAAAAAAAAACATTCGAATCCTTGATGAGTACCCAATCACAGATTGAATAAATTTACAAAAAGCTTTATCTGTACCTGCGTCAAGCTGTACAATAATTTATCCAAAGAAATAAAATATCTTAAGGATGAGGACTTTAGAAGACGGATAAAATTAGCTCTAATAGATAAAGCGTACTACACTATTGATGCGGCACTCCTAGATAACATAGCTTAACACATTTATTTATTGTTTTTTAATTTATTTTTATTTTTGCACTGTGCATTTCATACTATTTAATTAGTATTACCCATAAGATAAGACTGACAATGCCCTTTTACAGCCGCAACCATTTGACATTATCTCTGTAAAAATATAATAATTTTATTTTAAGTCTGTCATTTTTTGACATTTAAATTAATTTTATATAAGTATACTTAATCTAGTTTTAAAATTGACAACGCCCCTGTACAGCCGCATCTAATTGACAACGCCCCTGTACAGCCGCATCTAATTGACAACGCCCCTGTACAGCCGCATCTAATTGACAACGCCCCTGTACAGCCGCATCTAATTGACAACGCCCCTGTACAGCCGCATCTAATTGACAACGCCCCTGTACAGCCGCATCTAATTGACAACGCCCCTGTACAGCCGCATCTAATTGACAACGCCCCTGTACAGCCGCATCTAATTGACAACGCCCCTGTACAGCCGCATCTAATTGACAACGCCCCTGTACAGCCGCATCTAATTGACAACGCCCCTGTACAGCCGCATCTAATTGACAACGCCCCTGTACAGCCGCATCTAATTGACAACGCCCCTGTACAGCCGCATCTAATTGACAACGCCCCTGTACAGCCGCATCTAATTGACAACGCCCCTGTACAGCCGCATCTAATTGACAACGCCCCTGTACAGCCGCATCTAATTGACAACGCCCCTGTACAGCCGCATCTAATTGACAACGCCCCTGTACAGCCGCATCTAATTGACAACGCCCCTGTACAGCCGCATCTAATTGACAACGCCCCTGTACAGCCGCATCTAATTGACAACGCCCCTGTACAGCCGCATCTAATTGACAACGCCCCTGTACAGCCGCATCTAATTGACAACGCCCCTGTACAGCCGCATCTAATCTAATTTTAAGTTTAAATAATAATTTATCTATCTTCTAAAGGTACCGCCAGTTCTGTTCTTTGCTTTTACTATAACCACTAACCAGGCACGATTTAGTTCGATAATATTTTAATTTAAAAATATCGAATGTAGAAATTGATGTAATCATGGACCTAACCAAATTCCGGTGGGGACGTTCGGTGACAAATAAAGAATAAAGAATAAATAAAGTGAAAATTAAAAGGCTAGCTGGACGTACAGCGTATCACGGAACAAACATGTCAAACATACCCTGGCTCAGGTCAAAGCAAGTTTGAGGTATCTTATTTAAGATCTAAATTACACATTTATTCTTTGGAAGTTGGTGACACCTAACGCCATCTAGTGGTAGAATTTAGAGCTAATTTTTAAATATTTTTATGTAGTGGTTCTCCTCTCGGTGCTATCCCGTCAGTACGTCTAGTTTTGGATGCGTTGGACAACCTCGATTCAGAGTTTGACTTTGTTGAAGTAGTTAACGTTAAATAACTTACAAACATTAAAAATCAATTTAAACAAAACCAACGCGCCAACTATAGTGATAGATAGCACACAGTGTGAACTAGGGATTTTTAAAGTTACCCTTTCGATTGAATTTGAAACAATATTCCAATTTGAGTACCAACTCTGAAATTTGTAGCTTTAAATTGACGGCCTTGGACGTGTATTCACCAATAACTTTACTAACTGATACAAGTACATTACAAATTTCTCTAAATCATATGTCATATACAATGATCATCAGAAGAGCGTGACACAATTACAAAGTTGGGACGCGTATCAGATGGGAGCGCGATCCGGTTCACTTCACCAAATTAAAACTTAACATATTCTAAATATTAAATTTAATAATTAAACTTCGAGACAAGTCATTTAACTTATTCTACGTGTAGGTACGTAAGGTAGACATACTTTAGGAATTGAACCTTCAAGGGTAGGTTATAAGGGTGGGTTTGCATTGTGTGGTGTCAATTCAAAATTGGGTAAAGTTTTGGTAATAATAATATTGGTACAAACAATGCTAATCATGTTTTTGTTATCTAAACTAGAGAACGAGTTTCCGAGACAATTCTATGGGGAAATTATTGTATGTGAACCGACACTCCCACGCGACCTCATCGACATCAACAAACAGTCAACCGAATACTATGTTTCAGGTAAATTAACACAAAAATAAATATATATATTTTAAACCCAGCCTATGTTGGTCGCAGGCCCTACACATTCTTAAGGTTTGGTAGCATGCCCGACACATTCTTAGGGTCTTCTCACATGCATACGGTCGCCGTTTTAAAGGCTCGGCACCGTGTCGTGCTAGATTTTTGACAAGTACACGATTTAATCTAGTGTTGCCCAAAACATGACCAAGACCAAGGCTTGTCCAGCTCAGCAGCTGGTCTTGGTCTTGCACAAGAGTTGCATACTCAAAATATATATTTATTTCTAATTGTAACTTGTGAGACTTTAGTGTCTCTCCGCAAACTACTATCTGATTCTACTCAAGGTCTGATTTACTTGAAATTTGAAATAGTTATACTCGTATTCAATTAAAACTCGTATTCGTAACTCAAATTCAATATAAGAAATGCCTATGTAGACTAGGGTTAGTCTTAGTCTTGTCAACATATCGGTGGTCTTGCTCTTGGTCTTACAGAAAAGCAAGAACATGACCAAAACTGCAAGACCAAGACCCAGATTGGGCAACATTAGTTTACGCATGGTCGTCCGTTTTGTTTTGTCTCATTGCTGTTTTGTTAAGCCGCGATGGTCTCATCTACGGCCTTATCTATCCTGCGGCCTTCTACTAAAATCGACACATCAATGTCAATGTCAACCTGAGATAAACCGCGTAAATTAACGCCAGCATACTTAATGGTTGCCAATGCGACGTCACACCGGTTAATTACCTACTCGTATAAAAACTATTTAATTTTAAGTTTATAATAATAATAGCGTTTATTGAGCTTTCTTATTGGTACCTATATACAAAGTTGAGTAAACAATATATAAAAAAATCCTTGAATTTTCATTTTGAGCATTCAAACATTTTTGATTGAGTGCAAACCACAAAGATAGGCAATTTTAAGATAGTCCCTAAAAAAAAATAACGTAAATCAAAGTACAAAAGAGTTTAATTTGGTTTTTGTCAGACATTTAGCTGAAAATGTTCGGGTCCCTGTGATGTTAGCGGTTGAATGGCATTTCCCACGCTCTCCGTGACGTTTTGCTCTCGTGTCATGTAAACAATTATATACTAGTCAAACATTAGTGCAAGGACGGTTGCCGCGCCGAAACTTTGTTTATAGTGGATAAGCACTTAATACATTTCTACTTTACACCGTATGCCTGTGAATAGCCCATTATTCTATGATTGCAAATCAATTTGTCTTGTTCCCCGCTGTCTTCACCTGTACCAACACATGAATGCTGAGTCTCATGTCGTCGTGATACTCACTGTAGTTAAGGTCCGGAGCGACGCTGGCCGCTAGAAGGCAGACCAGCCATAGGGGGCGGTACATTCCGCATCCTACCCGCCGCCGTCGTCACCTGGAACAAAACATGTTCATATAGGTAAAAGTAAAATAAAGTATCATCACGACCATTTCCCTTTTAGGATGGTCAGAAACCACGCTTATAAATAAGCGGATTCACATTTAGCCAACTTTACTATAGGTCAATCATGACAAGTGGCAAGCTCGTCGATGTCTCCAGCGTACCAAACTCGAGAAAAAATACAGCATGCGGTCTTTTGCGCCCTCATCCATCCCCCACCAGTGACCTTATTTAAGTCATCCGTCGATCTCCCGTCCCTGGTCTCCACTCGGCCCATTGCCACTTCAGTTTGCTAATTTTAAATTCTTTGTCAATAACACTTTGGTTCTTTGGTGAATTTTATTTATTTAAACTTAATAACAATAAACACAAAGTACAAAGGCTAGACTACACTAAGAGTAGTGAGTACATAAAGTATAATATGGAATACAAAATTACCTAACGAATATCAACGTTTCAAATTTTATCCATCAGAGAAATTCCAAGAATAACTCTTTATCGCTGAGCGACCTTGAATTTGTGGACCAGACCCACGTTCAAGCATTGTGGTATGAACTATGAGAGGCCTTGCAATCAGTTTGCTTCGGAATTGTTAACGTGAAAAATGTTTAGCCAAAGAATAAACGAAGCGTCCCAAATAAATTGAGCAGTTAGTCTCCACTCCGAAACACGTGGACAATAAAACGATTCGGTTAAAATACTATTGGACTGTTACTTCAAAGAGTAGCCAGGAACATTTTTTTTAGAATACTATATGTATTTGTATGTATGTATTTAGGTATGTATATATTTTTTCTTTCTTATGCATGGGTTTAATCAATAATATAAGGTTTAATAATATAAAATCTTTGAATGTATCTTTTAATTTTGTTTTAATTTATATCTGACAACAGCAGCTTTGGATCCATCCCTTTATATTATTCTACTATTCCTGCCACTATGCCGATACAAATGTGTATTAATCATGATAATATAACAAGATGATAATATAGATATTTTGGCATAATTATATTTTGTGTATGTAGTATATAATAAGTGACATATTTAAAGTGTGTAGTGTATGTAGTATATAATAAGTGACATATTTAAAGTGTGTAGTATATGTAGTTCGTTTTATATGTAGTATATGTATGTATCAAATTAAGTAAGTATTGTATTATATTTATTTGCACCCTGCCCATGATTTCTCACTTTCCCAAAGGTCAGTTGTTAGAAAATGCCTAACCGGCATTAAACTCGCCTATGTACACTAATTTCAAGTTTTTGTGCAAATAAATAAAATAAATATTAATTATTGTATGTAGATAACATGCCTTATTTATTATTTATCATAGAATATACTGTAACCTTTTTTATAAAACCCCCTGGTTAACTGTTAGTAGACATATCCTAGAAAACCCCCTCGTTAACCGTTAGTAGACATATCCTATAAAACCCCCTGGTTAACTGTTAGTAGACATTAATTATAAAACCCCCTCGTTAACCGTTAGTAGACATATCCTATAAAACCCCCTCGTTAACTGTTAGTAGACATATCCGATAAAACCCCCTCGTTAACCGTTAGTGGACATATCCTATAAAACCCCCTCGTTAACCGTTAGTAGACATATCCTATAAAACTCCCTCGTTAACCGTTAGTAGACATATCCTATAAAACCCCCTCGTTAACCGTTAGTAGACATATCCTATAAAACTCCCTCGTTAACCGTTAGTAGACATATCCTATAAAACTCCCTCGTTAACCGTTAGTAGACATATCCTAGAAAACCCCCTCGTTAACCGTTAGTAGACATATCCTAGAAAACCCCCTCGTTAACCGTTAGTAGACATATCCTATAAAACCCCCTCGTTAACCGTTAGTAGACATATCCTATAAAACCCCCTCGTTAACTGTTAGTAGACATATCCGATAAAACCCCCTCGTTAACCGTTAGTGGACATATCCTATAAAACCCCCTCGTTAACCGTTAGTAGACATATCCTATAAAACTCCCTCGTTAACCGTTAGTAGACATATCCTATAAAACCCCCTCGTTAACCGTTAGTAGACATATCCTATAAAACTCCCTCGTTAACCGTTAGTAGACATATCCTATAAAACTCCCTCGTTAACCGTTAGTAGACATATCCTAGAAAACCCCCTCGTTAACCGTTAGTAGACATATCCTAGAAAACCCCCTCGTTAACCGTTAGTAGACATATCCTATAAAACCCCCTCGTTAACCGTTAGTAGACATATCCTAGAAAACCCCCTCGTTAACCGTTAGTAGACATATCCTAGAAAACCCTCTCGTTAACCGTTAGTAGACATATCCTATAAAACTCCCTCGTTAACCGTTAGTAGACATATCCTAGAAAACCCCCTCGTTAACCGTTAGTAGACATATCCTAGAAAACCCCCTCGTTAACCGTTAGTAGACATATCCTATAAACTGGTTTAAATTGATTAGGAACTTTTTAGTTACGATTACAAAAATAGTGCGAGGATTTTAAATTGAAAATACCTTTAAGGCAATTTTCTTGTCACGTTTCTAAGTCATGTCGTCATGCGATGTTTCTTCCTGACATAAATACTGCCCATGTAAATGTTAGTATTTACCAATATTTGTTTACCAATTCAATTCATTATTTTATTCTCGGTAATGTAGTCAGTTTACCGCCGTTGTATTAGTAATCTGATCAGCGAATAAAATAATAATAAAATATGTATGTATGTATGTTAAGTCCGTGGATTTAGACTCTGAGGTACTGGGTTTGATTCCTGTTTGGAACACAATAATATTTATTAATTTAAATAAATAAAATTAATTAATATTTAATTTATTTGTGATATTTCTCGGGTTTGGTACGCTAGAGACATCGTCGAGCTTGCAACTTGTCATGATTGGCCTATAGTAAAGTTGGCTAAATGTGAATCCGCTTCTTTATTAGCGTGGTTTCTGACCACCCCGAAAGGGAAACGGTCGTAAAGATGATGATGTAAATGTTAGTATTTACCAATATTTGTTTACCAATTCAATTCATTATTTTATTCTCGGTAATGTAGTCAGTTTACCGCCGTTGTATTAGTTTTTTTTTTTTTTTTTTTTTTTTTTTTTATACTGGACTCGACATGTGACATCGCGCCCACCTGATGGTAAGCAGTACGCGAGGTCCAAGAATGGGAGCAACTGACGCCGGTCACTATGACCGACATCAGTCTCTACCACTATGCCGGCCTAACAAGATGCTTTTTCACACTTCGCTTGAAGGACTCCAGGTTATAAGAGTGGGGAAATACACTGGCTGGGAGAGCATTCCACATCTTCAGCGTGCGACAGATGTAAGAGTCTCCAAATTTATGAGTACGCGTAGGGATAGTGGGTAAGGTATGTGGATGCATATTTTGGCCTGTGCGTGTAGTTCGGTTGCGGAATAGAGAAGAAGGGATAAGGTTATGGAGCTCCTCAGAACACTCGCCGTGGTATAGCTTGTAGAACACGCTCAGAGAGGCAACGTCACGGCGAAGCTGCAGTGATTCGAGAGTTTTAGAGACTGTGGTGTCGTCCACTATCCGAATTGCCCGCCTCTGCAGGACATTGAGAGCATCTGTAAGATACTTAGCGGAGCCATCCCAGAGGTGAGAACAGTATTCCACGCATGACCTTATCTGAAAAATTAGTAATCTGATCAGCGAATAAAATAATAATAAAATATGTATGTATGTATGTTAAGTCCGTGGATTTAGACTCTGAGGTACTGGGTTTGATTCCTGTTTGGAACACAATAATATTTATTAATTTAAATAAATAAAATTAATTAATATTTAATTTATTTGTGATATTTCTCGGGTTTGGTACGCTAGAGACATCGTCGAGCTTGCAACTTGTCATGATTGGCCTATAGTAAAGTTGGCTAAATGTGAATCCGCTTCTTTATTAGCGTGGTTTCTGACCACCCCGAAAGGGAAACGGTCGTAAAGATGATGATGTAAATGTTAGTATTTACCAATATTTGTTTACCAATTCAATTCATTATTTTATTCTCGGTAATGTAGTCAGTTTACCGCCGTTGTATTAGTAATCTGATCAGCGAATAAAATAATAATAAAATATGTATGTATGTATGTTAAGTCCGTGGATTTAGACTCTGAGGTACTGGGTTTGATTCCTGTTTGGAACACAATAATATTTATTAATTTAAATAAATAAAATTAATTAATATTTAATTTATTTGTGATATTTCTCGGGTTTGGTACGCTAGAGACATCGTCGAGCTTGCAACTTGTCATGATTGGCCTATAGTAAAGTTGGCTAAATGTGAATCCGCTTCTTTATTAGCGTGGTTTCTGACCACCCCGAAAGGGAAACGGTCGTAAAGATGATGATGTTTCAAAACTTGAAATTGAGCAATTAACCGACGCTTTTATTTACATAAAATATACATGTTTATTAGTATAATGTGTGTTGATGATTGGTGAACCCTACATTACAGCCACAACACCGAAAACTTATAATAAAAATTTTAAATGGTGGTAAACGGACTAATTTTCCCATTCTGCCGGGGCGGGGAAGTATCCACCGTTCGTGCCGATAAACCCAGTAAAGTATATCCACACGTTATGGGAACAGGCTTGAAATTGCCGTCATACCCAGTCAAGCCGACATAGTGTTAAGGACTGATGTCACTGATGAGTGTCTGATTACAGTTGCTTACACTCATGGACCTTGCGCGCAACATACCATCAGGTTGCCGCAAGGTCACATGTCGTGCTAGTATAAAAATATATAAATATATCTTCTTCTATCAAATAGGTTGGCAAGTATCTTATGTATTTTTTTATAAAAACACGACATGTGTCATCGCGCTCACCTGATGGTAAGCGGTACTCGAGGATCAAGAATGGGAGCAACTGACTCCAGCCACTGACCACCGACATCAGTCTCTACCATTGTTTATGCCGGCCTATCAAAATGCTTTTACACGCTTCGCGAATGGAGAGAGAAATACACTGGCTGGGCAAGTACACATCTTTAGCGTGCGACAAATGTAAGGGTCTCCAAATTTATATGTATGCTGGGATAGTGGCTAAAAAACTATAAATACTACGAAAAATACCTCACCTCAAACTAAAACAACAGTGTTAAGTCGTAAACGAGTTTAAAGTGAACAAAAATAGACATCCCGGAGTTGCTCAGTTGGACAGTTGAGCGTAATGTTATTTCGCATTGTCAAACTTCTGCTGCTATTAGGAGAACTTTAAATTAAGTTTTTATAGTTCCCTGGTATTCAATTAATGTTATGTCAGTTTAAAATTTTAAGATAGACAATGGGAGTAAAAAACCTTGTGAAGAAGGATGATAAACGTCGTTAATCTTAAATGATGAAACTCTAGAACAAGTAAATAAAATTATATATCTGAAATGATGTTAAAAGAAGAGTTCACGCAGGAAATAGTGTTAACGGTGCCCAGCCCTGTTACTAAGTCGCAAACGTTATATATACATATAATATATATATATATATATATATATATCACGAAGGGCCACCAATCGGTAGTCGAAATGTCAGTGACAAAGCTCTGTTCGCCATACACATTGCCATGTTGATACCAACACTGATGTATGGAAGCAAAGCGTGGATATTGCAGAATACGCATGAGAGGAGGGTTAAAGTAGTAGAAATTAGGTCGTAGCGTCGGGTATGCGCCGCCGTCACTTTAGCGGACCGCTACGTAACGTCGAAATACGGAAAAGGGTAGGTATAAAAGAAAGCATAGGGACAAAAATAAGGAACGGCATGCTACGATGGTTTGGGCATGTTGAACAGATGAGCGAAGAAAGATCGAAGGCATACCGATACTCACATATCACGATCAAATAAATAAAACACTGGCTGAAGGTGCATTAAAAAGCTTTCGTAACAAAAGGGCATGTATGAAATGGTAGACGAATATCGACAAAGCGAAAGAGGTATGTCGTGATCGTGTCAAGTGGCGCTCAATAGTCTCTGCCTACACCACAAGGAATCTGGCGTGAAGAATGTATCTATGTAAGATAGACGGCGCTAAAAGCAGGAGCCGCAGCTGTAAGCGCAGAGTCTGGCAAGCGGCGCAAATACGTATCTATACTCAAATACTACGTGTTTGTGCCTTTTGCTGTAGAGACTTTAGGCCCATGGGGTCCAAGCGCTAAAACATTTTAAAAAATATCACCCTTCGTCTAATTGTCTGCTCTGGGGACAAGAGGGCTGGTTCTTTCCTCGGCTAGAGAATCAGCATAGCGATTCAGCGAGGAAATGCGGCCAGCGTTCTTGCCGCCATACCACGCGGATACGATTTATATTTAAATTAGGTTTTGTAAGTAGGATTTTAATGTTTTTGTTTTAGGTAATTTTTAATCTTACATTAGAGAAATAAGGGTTTATTCATATTACTAAAGTCTTAGGCTAGGATTAGAGTGTGCTTGGACATCAACTAACATAATCGGTCCTTATCGCCAGACCACGGAGGCAGTCCTTCACAATAAAACATATACAGAGATTAGTACCTACTAGATAACATACAAAATAATAATTATTTTTATTCATTGCACCAGCCGGTATTTTATTTTTAACCTACTGTATTGAGTATACACTGTAGCCAGGCTTTAGCTAAGAAGAAAATTTCAATTAGTTGGTCAATGAAACGTCAGTTATTCTTTATTTTCCGACTTGTTTCACATTCAGACCACCTTTATACGTTTCGCGGACTCCACACAGTGCAGATTTACTTGCACCATTTCAGCTTCTTTCTAAAACTTTAAATTGTTATAATTGTTAAATGATTCTCTAAAGTAAAGTTTTAAATTTACATTTGCACTGATACCAGGTTCGTATAAATCGCAAAATAACTAAATATAAAACCTTCGTTTATTAATAAATTAAATAAGGTTAAAGGCCCGGACACACCAGATTACATATCTCGTACCCACACGCTTACAATAATAACGCAAAGAATAATAGTTACATACATAAAACTACTAGAATTATATTAGGATAGATCTCTGGTTTTTTTTAAAAGCATTTCGCGCGTTACAGTTATAAGCCGGGCTAACATCATATGCTAACATCAGAACCAGTGCGAGCGCCACCAACCGTTTTATTTAAATTGTGTTATTGTTTATGTTCGTCAGCTTCGATAAATGGAACGATTTTGGGTTTTATTCTTAAGATTGATAAGTAAAAATATAAAACTACTAAACTGTGCAGTTTAGATCGAGTTTCGGGTTGCACATAGGCATGTGAATGTGACTTGCCTGGTGGGTTACTGCTGTACCAGGTATTGTAATCTCATAGGTACTGATAACTAAATTTAAAAGGTTATTAATTGATCGTTGTGGTGCAGTTCTGTATATGTTTTATTTTGTAAATCTGATATAGCTGAGTTTTCCTTTCGCAGTCAGATTAAACATTAACAGGTCACTGGAATCTTCTAAGCTGCTGGTCTTCTGCTGGTTTACATCAATAAAGATATTTTGACTTTAACTTTGACTTAAATTTGACATTTCCCCATCTGTCAACAAGTAAACCTTCACTAGCAATGTTAAATATGTTAACATTTCCGTTTTTGTTTATAGAACGCTCCATGTTAACTTCAAATGCCAGTTGTTTTTGTAAAGTAACATTTTAAGCTAATATTTAGTTTTAGATTAAAAAATAAAAAATTACAAGACCGTCATAACCGAATAAAAATTTCGAGAGCTGTTAGCACTATGTTTTGACCTCGAGAATGACCTGAGTTGTTCAGTAGCCGAGCTTTAGATAAGTAAAACTTGCCTCACTAAAGCTTGCTTCGTTTCTAGGCTTTATTATTTATAAGGGCGTTGGCGTGATGTAATGTGTCATGTACGGAACTCTATACGCCGCGCTTGCAGGGCACGATGGGCCATTTTACGAGTAGCTTGTCACTTTGGTTGTCACATTCATTTATTCATTACAGCCCTTAGACCTCCACTGCTGGAGATGAGCCTTCCAGAACATATATCTGGAGAATTTTGCCTACACTCGCCACGCTGGCCAGACGGGTTGGCTATTATTGCTTGTTTTTAATTTAACAACACGCAATGTATAATGACAATACAACGACAGCACACCAGCCCCCGGTTTCTCAAATAATAGTAAATAACGTTTTTTGATATCGTTGTATTTTAAGCTATAAGTTTTTTACTCAATTAATTGTCTATTGTATATCTCAAATATTAGCGATCATGCACTCACAATCCCTGCTAACTTCTTCCAATGGTTAGCTGTCAGAAAATGTTTTTAGACATTAAGCTCGCCTATGTACTGTAAAAAGTATTATTTTCTGTGCAATAAATAATTTATATCTATATATTTGTCACTTTTTAAAGTTATTCACGTACCATATAACATTTTGTTGTTTCTAAGAAACCGGGGGTAAGTACTCGTAGTGTTTACAAAGATCGCAGGGCTGGTGTGGCCAGACAATTAATGTTGACACGTGTAGAAGTAATGATCACGCACGACAATATAATGTGGGGTGGGCAGGTCCCGGCGCGCCTCGCTCGCGTGCGATCTGTGTCGGCTAAATATTGACGAAGCTACTGCTTTGTATCCATTAGCACACGGCTTCATTCCAGGCATCATCATTCCTAATTACGTTTTGTATCTTTAACCTAGTGTAGTATTGGGCGTTGCAAAGATTAACAGTTTTATGTGCTATGACGATTAAACTGTTTCAGGATTTGACTAAAACAGTCTTCGTTGCGCGAACTACCTACTGTCACAACTCTTTCCCGTTTCGTTTTTAAAATTCAGTTATATTGTATACAAATAATAAAATAAAATACAATTTCAATGTACAGTCTAGGAATTTAATTCCTTCAATATCATATAGCAAACTGTCACCATAAAAGCTAGCTTAATCACTACGTTACTTTGACATATTGGATGCATACATAGAATTTTTGATCTTAATGCATTGCAAATGTCTAACGACATTTCAACGATTTTTTTGTTTGGATAACAGATCGGTGAAGGTCGCTTTTCTACGTATCTTGTACTATAAATATGTTTTTTCTAAAAGTTGTTAATAGTAACTTTTAATTTTAAGTCTTAGCAAAAAAAACATCAATTTTCTAACTTAGCAAACCTAACATATAATTATAAAAATAGATTGGTGTAATTTCTGTACAATTTGTCCCTCATTAAAACATACAAGGTTTCCAAACTCCATCCAAATCCTTAAATAGAAATAAACTTTAATTAATTATACCTTCAAAGGCTTTTAACTTTAACATCATTTAAGTATCATTATCACGACTGTAATCGAAAGCGGGGTGACCAAACCCACTACTTTTTAAGGAGCTGGTTTACATATTGTAGCCGACATTACTGCCGGCCCATCATGACAAGTGGAAATTATAATTATCGATGTCCCTAGCGTACTACACTCAAGGAATTTCACAAATAAAAAAAATATGTTTGTATTCTGTAATAAGGAGGAATCGAACCCAGAACGTAGAGGCGTTTAAATATATGGCGTTTTATCCGCTGGACACGGAGACAGTATCATTTTTAAGATTTAATTTATTTGTTCATTATTTATTTATTTATTTCAAAACTTTAATGCACAAAGTACAAAAGGCGGACTTAATGCCCGTAGACATTCTCTGACAGACAAACCTTTAGGGCTAATTAGAACAACTGTAGGTGCAATGAAAGTATAAGTGACACAACTAATAGATATAAATACTTATATAATAAACTTACTATATAATCTACTTATAAATATAATAAATACTAATACATACACAATAATAAACATACATATACAACTTACAAATTTTATTTGGAACTATTTAGAAAATGTGAATTTAAATTAAATATTTATTAAAACAAATATTTCAAATTAAAAATACAAAAATTTAATAAAAACAAACCAAATTAAATCAAATAGTTTATTTCCTTTGGTTCGCTTAAAACAACTTGGATACAGTCAGAACTAATAAAATCAATACAATTATTAAAACATATGTACTCAACAAAGTGGTAATAATGGTTGGACCGTAAACAGGTAATTATCCATATTTTTGTATGTTAGGCATAACATTACTGCTATAAGCAAGTAAAACTAACTTAAAAATTACTTAAATAAGATGGTGGCTGTAAAGAGGCCGTGTCAGTTTACAGACTAAATACTTAATAATTAGTGCGATAGACATAACGACTACATACAGAGGCCAGATAATTATTAAAATTATAATAAATGAAATTTAAAAAAGTCGTGTCATTTTAAAATCTAAAAAATAATAATGATATGTCAATTAAACTTAAATTCATAGCCGCAAAGGGGCCATGTTACCTTACAATCTAAGTAAAATTAGAATCTCAACTAAATAAACTTAAATTCATAGCCGCAAAGGGGCCATGTTACCTTACAATCTAAGTAAAATTAGAATCTCAACTAAATAAACTTAAATTCATAGCCGCAAAGGGGCCATGTTACCTTACAATCTAAGTAAAATTAGAATCTCAACTAAATAAACTTAAATTCATAGCCGCAAAGGGGCCATGTTACCTTACAATCTAAGTAAAATTAGAATCTCAACTAAATAAACTTAAATTCATAGCCGCAAAGGGGCCATGTTACCTTACAATCTAAGTAAAATTAGAATCTCAACTAAATAAACTTAAATTCATAGCCGCAAAGGGGCCATGTTACCTTACAATCTAAGTAAAATTAGAATCTCAACTAAATAAACTTAAATTCATAGCCGCAAAGGGGCCATGTTACCTTACAATCTAAGTAAAATTAGAATCTCAACTAAATAAACTTAAATTCATAGCCGCAAAGGGGCCATGTTACCTTACAATCTAAGTAAAATTAGAATCTCAACTAAATAAACTTAAATTCATAGCCGCAAAGGGGCCATGTTACCTTACAATCTAAGTAAAATTAGAATCTCAACTAAATAAACTTAAATTTAAATTATGACTGTAAAAGGGCCGTCTCCACTTTAGAATAGGTATATAAAAAAAGTAAAGTATCTTCACGACCGTTTCCCTTTCGGGGTGGTCAGAAACCACGCTTATAAATAACAGATTCACATTTAGCCAACTTTACTAATAAATAAAGCATTAACTATGAAATTGATACATGTTTATTTATATAATTATTGATGAGTGAATGACATCATAGGTGACACTATGCTTTTCCCTATCAAGTATGTAACATTTAATATAGGCCAATCATGACAAGTGGCAAGCTCGTCGTTGTCTCCCGCGTATTAAACTCGAGAAATATCACAAATAAATTAAATTTACATTAATAAATATTTTTGCCGTCTGGCCAGCATGGCGAGTGTAGGCCAAATTCTCCAGTTCTGGAAGGCCCATCTCCGGCAGTGGAGGTCTAGGACGCTACTCTAGGGGCTGTAATAAAAAAAAATAAAAAAATATATTATTATTATTTTTGTGTCCCGACCAGGAATCGAACCCGGTACCTCCGAGTCTAAATTCACGGACTTAATCGCTAGACCACCGAGGCAGTAAAAAATAAATAATATAAATTAAAATATTAGGCTCAGTTAGATGTATTATTATCATTAATTTATAAAATTAGTCCAAGTACTTATATGCAATGGTATCATTCATTGCACCTCGTAGCTCATACTTAAACCTTGCCGAGTCGGTGTGTTCGGCGCCTAACAAAGCGGACTAAAATCCTAATAATAAAGGGGGGCGTCAGATGTCGCAAAGTGCTCAAAGCAAGTTTCATTACTCAAAGAACGAAAAAATATATTTTTTCGGTACAAAACGTGCGGCAAAAACCACTAGCAGCTCGGTCTCGCCGACATATTCGTAAAAATACTTTGCGAGGTATCAAAAAATAGGATTAAGTCAGTCCTTTGAAGATGTTGATGGATGGCCAGCTTTGGAAAAATATCTTACACCAAAGAAAATAGGGTAACACGCACAGTTACTGTACCTAACTATTGGTACACAAGGAAATATGGCGTAATGAGTTCATTACTTGTAAAAGTAAAGTATCATCACGATCGTACCTTTCGGGGTGGTTAGAAACCACGGTTTTAAAGAAGCGGATTCACATTTAGCCAACTTTACTATAGGCCAAACATGTCACGTGACAAGCTCGAGCAAAAAAGTGTCAAGCTAGTAGCAAACTCGACAAATATCACAAAAAAAAAAAAAAATGTGCCCCGATCGGAAATCTAACCCAGTACCTCCGGGTCTAAATCCACGGAGTTAACCGCTATACCACGGAGACAGTACACGTCTAATATTATAAAGAGATTTTTTTTACCTATAGAGAACTATTTTATCGGTCAGCGAATAAATTAATTCGTTATTATTTACCAAATTCAAATGACATTGCGTTATAATCAACTTTAGGACCGATTTGTATGCACGAGCTCAACTTAGTAAAGCTTTTGGACAACACGTAACGCTAAATCACTCAATACTGATAGATAGAGCTTCACAAAATTATTGCAATAACGAGCCTTGGTGACTCGGCTGTGAGAACGCTTTCCTTAAAATCCTACAAAGGTCGGTTCAATCCCCGGCATGTACCAATAAGAAATACACTTTTCTTAATACATTTGTCATAGATTTTGACCGCCTTCGTGGTCTAGTGGTAACAAACGTTGCCGTGAACTCGGGAGGTCGTGAGTTCGATTCCCACCGGGGGCAAGTTGTACATTGTATAATTTGTCTCGGTCTGGGTGTTTATATGTATAATATGTATATATTTACAAAAAAAAAAAAAAGTATAATATGTAGTTTATCAACCATCTAGTTTCCGTAACACAAGCCTCGTAGCTTACCACGGAAACTAGATGGCGCTGTGTGACCTGTCTGGAAATATTTATATTTATATTTACAACACTATCGTTTTTCTTCGGAGAGCACGTTACGCAGTAATAGGACCAACTTGTGGAATCTTTAATATATTATCATTAAACAATACATCAGACCCTCGCCAACTCGTCTCGCCAGGCTTGTCAGTGGAAGTGTAGAACTCTATGCCCTAGAAGCTCTGATGATTGCAATATAACCTTGCTAGACTAAATTGGTATATTATCCTTTAAAAGTTGCCAGTGTGTCAAACCCAATATTAATACCTATTCTCTTTGTATTATGTCCTCAACACTTATTGTCAAAATAATGGATTCCTATTTACATCTGAAAGTAAATAAATATTGTATCGCAAAACAGATTTTATCGTTTATCGGGCTTAACCGACTTTACATCAAAATTAAGAAATGACTTATATGTATCTTATTTTATTTATTTATCTATTCAATATAAATATATGTATATGAGTATGATTCGATATATATATTATTATCATTTCTTAAAGTTTATTCCATATCTATTTAATCCACCATAGTTTCTTAGGGGTATATATATCGATTCATACTCATTCCGCACACACTCATTCGGAACACAGGGACCTACTCTTCGTTCGGGTTGCAGGATGTTACTAATATTGGAGGATAGTTTATGTCACTCTATGTTTACTTGTTTTATGTAAGTACATTACTTATACAATGTAAACTTGAACTTTTTGACTTAGAATAAAGTTATAATTTAAAAAAATATATTACTTGTGCTTTAAACAATGATAAAAAAAATGTAAATAGTAGCTTCGGGACTTTTATTGATTAGACTAATGTTATTGTTACTATATCTTACTGTGCAGTTAAGTGAATTTGATAATAAAATATGTACTTTTCGTATCAATCAAATCCTTTAGTACTACAGCTCTTATCATAATATTTTGAACATTTTGCACACGTAAATTACATAAAATAAAATTATTTTACTTTTTAAATTGTAGTTTTGTTAGAATAATTTATGTAAAAATAATAAATGGGTGTACCCATTTATTATTTGAATTAATTGTGTTTATATAGTATAGCTTATAGTATGACAATGCCTTTTTACAGCAGCTATAATTTTAAGTGACATTTTATTTTTATTTTTTTATATTTGTGTTGCATTAGCTTCTAGAATGACAATGTCTCTTTACAGCAGCTATAATTATAAGTGTAATTTTGTGTGGAATTATTGTGTTATACTCACGTAGGTTTTTTTTTTTAAATGTTATTTTATGTTTGTATTGTAACGCACTGCTCTACATTTAAGTAAGGTTGTGTAGTTTCATGGCGTGATACCTGGTAGAATGCTGTGAAATTATGTAGCCTAATATTAAAGTATACTTATTGTAAATTTGACATGTAAAAGTGCAAAATACAATATTTTTGTCCTATGCCTAATTACAGAAATAAACGAATTGAATTGAAATTGAGATTGAGAAATTTAAATAAATGAATATATTTTTTAATAGCACTTGACTTGTTTGCGTAAGCAGAATTAGGCTACTGTAACAAAACTACAGATAAAGAATATCTATCCGTTTTTCTTAAAATAACTTCTCCCGACTTCATTTTTGTAGACCTCTTCAAACATTTAAGTCTTATGGATTGGTTATAAGCATGTTTAACGTTTATAGCTTTAAAGAACGTGATATATAAAATGTGACACATGTGGACAAAATTTTAATCAACTGTACTGTAGTGTACCGCTGGTGTCAGTCAACAAAAACAGACGACAATATAAAGTAATACCTGGTTCGGGGATTGGGACATTCACCGTTTTTGGCGGCAAGCTCTCAGCAGGTAACCGTCCGTACTGGTACAACAGCGCCCGAGTGGCTCTCCTTCAGGAGCCCTTCCTAGGAAGTAGTTTCCCATTGGGGCGTTGTACGCAAGACGGAGCGATATTATGGAGATGCTTGAAAAAGTGTCTGTTTGTCTGTTATTGGCCTGATAGAACATATGTCTTGTCAGGCCGACGAGAAACTCCTCAATAGTAGGCATCTCCAAATCTTATAACAAAATCAAGCACGAACCATGCGTTTGGCAGACCACCCTAAGCGATATGATCTGCTGGCTTTGGATCTTGGCAAGAAAAGCCCAGTAAAGTGTATCCACACGTTTCGGCATCAGGCTCGAATTGCCGTAATGCCCAGTCAAGCCGGCATAGTGTTAGGGACTGATGTCAGTCTGATTTTAGTTGCTAACATCCATGGACCTTGCGCGCTACTTAACATAACCTCACATGCGTCACATGCTAGTATTAAAAAAGAAGCCATCTTTCATTTAAGGACTATTAAAGCAGTCCTTGGTCTCGCGGTTAAGGCTGTATTTAGGTGCTGAAGTGCTGGTTGAGAACACGAAAAAAAAATGTGTGACACTTCTCAAGTCATCTCGTCATCGGTAAATTAGCTACATTTCCATTTGCTTCTTAAAAAGAGTGTGGTTTCTCACCACCTCGATAGCACTTAATATTTACTTTATTATATATCTTAAGAAATTACGGTCGTGATGATACTTTACTTTTTCAGTAAGTAAATATTTTAGTAAATATTATTTAGCTTACGAAAAATTATATGAACCTAATTTGGGTTGCAGACGGTCGACAAAAAGGTAATATAAATTAAATATGAAAACTTATATTAATATTTAATTTTAATAATAAATTTTACAAACTAAAATACTTAATTAACATAAATTACCAGTAAATATCGTCGCGAACTTCCAAATCCACATTACAGTTTCCGAAGTAACAAAACGACACAAAACCCAAACACTCACTCACTTAAAAACCTTTGAAAACTAAATAAAATTACTTAGTTTTTACGTAAAAATTTTTTTGAAAACCAGACACACGTCAGACCTTCACCATTGCCGCGGCGCCACTGACTTCAGTGCTGAAAATTGAAGCCTAACTAGAGCTTCAATGTACAATGTACGGTAATTACAAGTGCACGAAATACATTGCTGGTTTATGTCCCAATACTTTCTCCTTAAGTTACCTTAATAGAGTTTTTGCATATACCTACAGTAAAAACAAAAAGGACAGGTCTAAAACTTTTTACTCCTAATGTATTGTTTAGATAAAGCCCTCAACACCTCAGACAAGAGGGCTGGGCAATATTTGGGCCCAAGGGTCAATACTGCCATCGTTGAATTGCAATGTTGCAAGTATCCTTGGCAATTGACAATTTGGCATTTGGAGCAGGTTTTTATTTATTTATTTATCTGAACTCCAACAGCATAACCGAAAATACAATATTATCAAATTTTACACAATACATAAGGCCATGAATGGGTTCACAAATTATACACAAAAATATAAATCCACTATGAAGACAGATTAAGAAATCAATAAAAAAAAAAAGAAATGCATAAAACTAGGAAAATTTACAAAACCAAGACAATAATTACAAAAACATTTTTGATTTATCATTTAGTTTTCCTTTTTTGTTTGTTTTAGTTTTTAGTTGTATTTTTTATTAATAAATAGTTTATATTAATAGTATTATCTTTCGAATAAATATCTTTTATTTGACAATAAACATAACTTTTATCTTTGCGCAATGATAATATTAAAATGTGTCAATATATTTGATAAAAAATATACGTGCGTCGACACCCTCGCCGCGTCGCATCTCAGGGGGACAGCGCATAAAGCGGGAGCCGCGGCGGAAAATGCGGAGTCCAGCAAGCGGCGCAAGTATGTAAGTATATTAAAAGATTACATATTTGTGCCGTTTGCTGTAGAAACTCTGGGCCCATGGAGTCCAAGCGCAAAAAAGTTTTTAAAAGACATAACACCGCGTCTTGTTGTCTCCACCGGTGACAAGAGGGCTGGCTCTTTCTTTGCCCAGAGAATTAGTATTGCAATTCAGCGGGGAAATGCAGCCAGCGTTCTTGCCACCATTCCACGCGGACGGGACTTATATCCCTATCCTTAATATAATTTTTTATTTTATATGTTGTAAATATTTTATCTAAAATTATAAGAACTTTGATAAATAAATAGACAAACCTTAAAGTTAATTATTTGTCTGGAAGTCAGAACGTATTGCTTTAATCCGAAAAGGTCGCCGTTTAAACCCCGGCATGTATCAATAAGAAATTCACTTTTCTGACGTAACTTTGCCATAGATTTACAGCATCACCATTTCCGTGTCCCGAAGAGCAAGTGAAGCCGTTCGGACGATCCCAGTTCCGCTAATAGTAAATAATGGCATCGATTATAAATTGATATGATATCTCTCTCTCTTGCCAACCCATCTAGCCAGGGTGGCGACGGAAGACCAAATTCTCCAGAAATATTTTTTGAAAGACCCATCTCTCAAGTTATGTCCGATTATAATTGAACGTATTGGAATTTATGTTAGATTTATATTATATTTAATGAAGTAATATACAAACAATATAAAATAATTACAATATAAATAAAAACTACTTAAAAGTAAAAATTAAAATAAATATAAACTAAACCTAATAAAAAATAAACTATAAGTAAAATTTTTTACTTATAGTTTATATTATATTGGAACTTAGATTAGTCCAACATTTAATACCATTAGAATATATCAAAAACGTTATCTGAATCGTTTTGATATAAAATATATTAAAGAATCATAAGGCCTGATTGGCATTTAAGATAAAATTTCTGAAAAATTGTGGATTGGATCATTTTTGCATAACTGGGGGCAGCTATAAAGCCTTCTACCCTAATTGATATAATGATAATATTTCTAAGCAGCAATGTATAGCGTGCCGCGTTAACTTATCGACTGCAGGTTCACAGTTCAGCAGGATACCTATCAGGGTTATGATAAAGGCTTCATATTTTTGTTTTTAGCGATGATGAGGGTTAGTGACTCCATGATCTAGTGGTTACGGCTTAATATATTGAAGTTGTGGTACAAGGTTCGATTTCTGGGCGAGACATTAAAGTGACGCTTATCAATTGTCTGGATGGCCGTAGCACTCGTAAACGGTCAATTAGATCATAAGCTGACACGGCCATTTTACGGCCACGAATTTATATTTTATTTTTCATTACTAATATTATTATATACATTATAGGCATCTGTAAGGTACTTAGCGGAATCATCCCAGAGGTGCAAACAGTATTCCAGACACTGAGTGAGGGTGTGAAAAACAGTTTCACCTTGTTCAGTATCTGGAGAAGAGTAAGAGGGACTTAGTTGTGACTCAGTTCACAATAGTCTCTAAAAAGTAAGGTTTTTGATCTCCTGGCTAGGGATTACGGTCGTGTTGATACTTTTTATGAGGGTAAAGGGGTGTGGGAAAGGAGAGGGGATCCTGTTTCCTGTATGAAGTTTGTAATACACCCTTCAGTAATTGCTTACTTTGTTGTTCAAAATATAAGTAGTTCGCTGTAGTATAGACTGATTATTTTACGGGAAACTATTTATGCAATTTTTTGAAGTTCAAAGAATAACTTCTAAGACGACAAGTAGGTAGGTACTTATTATTATATTATATAGGTCGTAACTATTATTTAGTTATTACAAAATATAAATATGTCATTATATTATAGCAACTACCTTCGTGGCCTAGCGGTTAAGTCCGTGGATTTAGACTCAGAGGTATTGGTTCGATTCCTGGTCGCGACACAAAAATAATTATTTATGTACATAATTAATATTTCATTTAGGTATTTGTGATATTTCTCGAGTTTGGTACGCTGGAGACATCGACGAGCTTGCCACTTGTCACGATTGGCCTATAGTAAAGATGACTAAATGTGAATCCGCTTATTTATAAGCATAGTTTCTGACCACCCCGAAAGGGAAACGGTCCTGATGATACTTTTATATTATAGCAATGCTGAAATAAGAAAAGGCATGCTAAGTTGGTTCGGGTATGTTTGGCGGATTTACGAACCAGGTGTATAAAAAAGTAATAGAGGCAATTTCAGGTGTTGATAAAATAGATGTAGGTGCATTTCTTATACACGTGTAGAGTACGTGAGAATTAATTTAATTTGTAAAATTTGTTCATATTAGTTAAGGGTGTACCTACAAATGTGTTTAGGCGCACCTCATAGTTTCGCAGTATGTAACTTTTATATATCCAAAAGTAATGTAAACAAACAGACGTCATCACTTTACAAAATTGAAAAGATATTCATCATTTAAATAGCTATTGTAATTAAGGTCACACTTCGAGGAGAAAAGTGTTATATTATAAAGTAGATATGACTACTCACAGAGCAAGGAATCGACGTGCGCCGCCCGTTACCGTCTCTAGGAGTGGGCAGCGCGCGGCGATTCTGTGCTCTGTGTGACTACTCACAGAGCAAGGAATCGACGTGCGCCGCCCGTTACCGTCTCTAGGAGTGGGCAGCGCGCGGCGATTCTGTGCTCTGTGTGACTACTCACAGAGCAAGGAATCGACGTGCGCCGCCCGTTACCGTCTCTAGGAGTGGGCAGCGCGCGGCGATTCTGTGCTCTGTGTGACTACTCACAGAGCAAGGAATCGACGTGCGCCGCCCGTTACCGTCTCTAGGAGTGGGCAGCGCGCGGCGATTCTGTGCTCTGTGTGACTACTCACAGAGCAAGGAATCGACGTGCGCCGCCCGTTACCGTCTCTAGGAGTGGGCAGCGCGCGGCGATTCTGTGCTCTGTGTGACTACTCACAGAGCAAGGAATCGACGTGCGCCGCCCGTTACCGTCTCTAGGAGTGGGCAGCGCGCGGCGATTCTGTGCTCTGTGTGACTACTCACAGAGCAAGGAATCGACGTGCGCCGCCCGTTACCGTCTCTAGGAGTGGGCAGCGCGCGGCGATTCTGTGCTCTGTGTGACTACTCACAGAGCAAGGAATCGACGTGCGCCGCCCGTTACCGTCTCTAGGAGTGGGCAGCGCGCGGCGATTCTGTGCTCTGTGTGACTACTCACAGAGCAAGGAATCGACGTGCGCCGCCCGTTACCGTCTCTAGGAGTGGGCAGCGCGCGGCGATTCTGTGCTCTGTGTGACTACTCACAGAGCAAGGAATCGACGTGCGCCGCCCGTTACCGTCTCTAGGAGTGGGCAGCGCGCGGCGATTCTGTGCTCTGTGTGACTACTCACAGAGCAAGGAATCGACGTGCGCCGCCCGTTACCGTCTCTAGGAGTGGGCAGCGCGCGGCGATTCTGTGCTCTGTGTGACTACTCACAGAGCAAGGAATCGACGTGCGCCGCCCGTTACCGTCTCTAGGAGTGGGCAGCGCGCGGCGATTCTGTGCTCTGTGTGACTACTCACAGAGCAAGGAATCGACGTGCGCCGCCCGTTACCGTCTCTAGGAGTGGGCAGCGCGCGGCGATTCTGTGCTCTGTGTGACTACTCACAGAGCAAGGAATCGACGTGCGCCGCCCGTTACCGTCTCTAGGAGTGGGCAGCGCGCGGCGATTCTGTGCTCTGTATGACTACTCACAGAGCAAGGAATCGACGTGCGCCGCCCGTTACCGTCTCTAGGAGTGGGCAGCGCGCGGCGATTCTGTGCTCTGTGTGACTACTCACAGAGCAAGGAATCGACGTGCGCCGCCCGTTACCGTCTCTAGGAGTGGGCAGCGCGCGGCGATTCTGTGCTCTGTGTGACTACTCACAGAGCAAGGAATCGACGTGCGCCGCCCGTTACCGTCTCTAGGAGTGGGCAGCGCGCGGCGATTCTGTGCTCTGTGTGACTACTCACAGAGCAAGGAATCGACGTGCGCCGCCCGTTACCGTCTCTAGGAGTGGGCAGCGCGCGGCGATTCTGTGCTCTGTGTGACTACTCACAGAGCAAGGAATCGACGTGCGCCGCCCGTTACCGTCTCTAGGAGTGGGCAGCGCGCGGCGATTCTGTGCTCTGTGTGACTACTCACAGAGCAAGGAATCGACGTGCGCCGCCCGTTACCGTCTCTAGGAGTGGGCAGCGCGCGGCGATTCTGTGCTCTGTGTGACTACTCACAGAGCAAGGAATCGACGTGCGCCGCCCGTTACCGTCTCTAGGAGTGGGCAGCGCGCGGCGATTCTGTGCTCTGTGTGACTACTCACAGAGCAAGGAATCGACGTGCGCCGCCCGTTACCGTCTCTAGGAGTGGGCAGCGCGCGGCGATTCTGTGCTCTGTGTGACTACTCACAGAGCAAGGAATCGACGTGCGCCGCCCGTTACCGTCTCTAGGAGTGGGCAGCGCGCGGCGATTCTGTGCTCTGTGTGACTACTCACAGAGCAAGGAATCGACGTGCGCCGCCCGTTACCGTCTCTAGGAGTGGGCAGCGCGCGGCGATTCTGTGCTCTGTGTGACTACTCACAGAGCAAGGAATCGACGTGCGCCGCCCGTTACCGTCTCTAGGAGTGGGCAGCGCGCGGCGATTCTGTGCTCTGTGTGACTACTCACAGAGCAAGGAATCGACGTGCGCCGCCCGTTACCGTCTCTAGGAGTGGGCAGCGCGCGGCGATTCTGTGCTCTGTATGACTACTCACAGAGCAAGGAATCGACGTGCGCCGCCCGTTACCGTCTCTAGGAGTGGGCAGCGCGCGGCGATTCTGTGCTCTGTGTGACTACTCACAGAGCAAGGAATCGACGTGCGCCGCCCGTTACCGTCTCTAGGAGTGGGCAGCGCGCGGCGATTCTGTGCTCTGTGTGACTACTCACAGAGCAAGGAATCGACGTGCGCCGCCCGTTACCGTCTCTAGGAGTGGGCAGCGCGCGGCGATTCTGTGCTCTGTGTGACTACTCACAGAGCAAGGAATCGACGTGCGCCGCCCGTTACCGTCTCTAGGAGTGGGCAGCGCGCGGCGATTCTGTGCTCTGTGTGACTACTCACAGAGCAAGGAATCGACGTGCGCCGCCCGTTACCGTCTCTAGGAGTGGGCAGCGCGCGGCGATTCTGTGCTCTGTGTGACTACTCACAGAGCAAGGAATCGACGTGCGCCGCCCGTTACCGTCTCTAGGAGTGGGCAGCGCGCGGCGATTCTGTGCTCTGTGTGACTACTCACAGAGCAAGGAATCGACGTGCGCCGCCCGTTACCGTCTCTAGGAGTGGGCAGCGCGCGGCGATTCTGTGCTCTGTGTGACTACTCACAGAGCAAGGAATCGACGTGCGCCGCCCGTTACCGTCTCTAGGAGTGGGCAGCGCGCGGCGATTCTGTGCTCTGTGTGACTACTCACAGAGCAAGGAATCGACGTGCGCCGCCCGTTACCGTCTCTAGGAGTGGGCAGCGCGCGGCGATTCTGTGCTCTGTGTGACTACTCACAGAGCAAGGAATCGACGTGCGCCGCCCGTTACCGTCTCTAGGAGTGGGCAGCGCGCGGCGATTCTGTGCTCTGTGTGACTACTCACAGAGCAAGGAATCGACGTGCGCCGCCCGTTACCGTCTCTAGGAGTGGGCAGCGCGCGGCGATTCTGTGCTCTGTGTGACTACTCACAGAGCAAGGAATCGACGTGCGCCGCCCGTTACCGTCTCTAGGAGTGGGCAGCGCGCGGCGATTCTGTGCTCTGTGTGACTACTCACAGAGCAAGGAATCGACGTGCGCCGCCCGTTACCGTCTCTAGGAGTGGGCAGCGCGCGGCGATTCTGTGCTCTGTGTGACTACTCAACAATGGCGGCTTTCGGCGGCTCTCGGTCGTCTTCGTGAGTATGATGGAAAAAGACATAGGAATAGGGAAATGGAACATTCTGGATTATTATTATTATCGAATTGGCAAGCGTGTACGCAAGTGAAACCGCGAATGCATTAAGCGGTAAATTTGAAATCCATCCTACGAATATATAGATTTGACCAAACCAACTATACTACAATGAACATTTGCCCTAAAAAGTATAAAAGCCAATTTAAATTAATAATTTATAAGCTCCGTTTCCACTATAATTTAGATGAATCTGTTCACATTAAGATGGATCTGGGTTTTTAGACGGACGATTTGTCATGCTAAAATCTGTACGTGAGTGTGAACGAATGTGCCCTATACTGTAACCCTGCCGATTTCATATAGACCTTTAGAAGTCCTCCTCCTTGCGTCGTTTTCCTCAATGCTGAGGGTCGTGACCCCGGATCACTTTGTCTCGAACGATGCTGCGCCATCCGGGTCTGCACACGGCGGCATGCAGCGCACTGTGGACTGGAGTGTTAAGTATGGTTCGGATCTGGTCAGACCAATGTATCGGGCTTCGGCCACGGGGCCTCTTGCCTTCGATTTTACCCGTGATCATCAGCTTTTCCAGATTGGCTGAACTTTTTCGTGCTATATGACCAAAATACTCAAGGACTGGCTGCAGGCAGATAGAAGAGAACCTGGTGAAAAAAATGTTTATAATCTTTTAGTTTACCCATTAATGTATCAAATGTGTCTGCTGAAAATATTACCTAATGTTATCTTTTTACTCTATTACGTCGTTTCCTTAATACCACCAACAGCATTTAATTTTGTCGTCCATCGTCCGGCGCCGTCTTCCAACAGACGGTCCATCATAGTGGGCACGGGGCCTAACTTCTAACTTTTCTAATTTGGTGAACCACATAATAATATTAGGTATTGGATTCGAGTCCTGAATCCTTTTTACAACCACAAGTTCTATAATATTGTTTATTTTCAACGAGGAAATGCTGCCAGTGTTTTGGGCACCATGCCACTGGACAATGGCCTGGAGGAAATTTTTATATTATAAGGTATGTATAATTTTTTTTTATTATATTTAATTTGTTATTTAGATTTAGTTTATTTTTTAGGTTAATTATTATATTGTAATTCTTTTATATTGTTTGTATATTACTTCGAATAAAAATAGATTTTTTTTTTTAAAGTAACTTTAATGTTATTTAGTAGACTCAAAACAAATAAATAAATACTTTTTCATCAGTAAATTTAGTTTGGGTTGAAAATAAGTTAAATATTATTATAACAAAAGGCACACAGCTCTAATTTCTTTCATCAAAATACTTTTCATTTCACTACGAGCGCCTTAAGTAAACATACCGTACGAAAAAAGTGTATTATTTTCGGAATTAGTGTGTTTGAATGGCAAGGTGGCGACAAGGTGCGGCACCACTACCTTAATTACTGAGCTGCTCATGTCATTAACACGTTGACCTAATGTGAGAACCGGGCAGTCAGATGAGACTGGCCTGGCAAGATGTTGACGCGCGTTCCGCGACGCAACAAAATAAAACACACCACCAATAACCAACCATACAATTAGCAACATTTACGAAATAAAAATAATCATTAAAAAAAATACATACTTACTCACTGAAGATTTTTTTCATTTTTTATTTCAAAATATTTATTTTAGAAATAATTGGTAATCTATATCTTTCTTCTGTTTCTTTGACACCTAAGTATCTTTAAAAAAAGATGTTTCATAATTTGGTCAATCTATAGACTTAAATACGAGTATTAACCTTTACGTTATGTAATGTGCAATGGAAATAATTCAATAAAGGATTTTTTTTTGATGAAGAGCAGATAAAATAAGCATTCGTTTCAACCCACATGCAATACAAGTATATATAGGAAAAATAAATTATATAAAAATACCGTGTCTTAACATTAAGTCAATCGCTTAATTTAGATTAATTAAATGAAACCTAACATATCAGTATCGTAGGCAAATATATTTTTCGAAGTTAATAATACTATTAATTCGCAATACCTACCACATAGAAATGGAAATTTACTAATAAAAAGTATTGGATGCAGATTAAATGTTCTTTCGTGGATAAATATTGAGTGCAGAGATGCAATATCGCTTCAAATGTCGTCGCTGTTATTCACTCTTAGATTACCAAGTACGAGGATACCGCATATGATAGCATCCGCTACAGCCTACGTTATGACGTTCAAATCACAACATGCTACGCATCTAGTGTTGCCTGTGATTAACAAATAATATTAGTAATAAAATTATTTATTGCACACAAATATAAAATATTTAATGATATACCAGAATTTTATTTACTAAAGATACATTTTAGCCTCATCATAAGCCAGTCTTCAAAGCTAAAAGAGGGGCGACTCTCAACTTAACAAGATTAATAGGAAGATAAATTTAACTCAAATCAGAAAAGCAACTTAAATAATTTTACAGGTTTATCCATTAAACATAGCTTAAGTTTTAGTTAAGTAACATTTATTCCATACAACACACGTCAATATTAATCAATGTATAACAAGACGGAGCAAGAGACCAAATGGTATGAGAATTATAGCGTAGCTAATTATACATTATTATAACATTGCCGGTTATGGTCGTGTTCGTAGTGCCAAATTGATCATTTTGTTGTTTCACGGAAGTGTAAAACACGTTCTTGTTTGACAAGAAAACCCCAAGATAGTTTACTTTCGTGCGTAATAGCTGTTTTTATTATTATTATTATTTTCAATCAAAATACACGGAACGTTCTAGAAGTTCACTTTATTTAATTAAGAACTCCATTAGGAATGCTCTCACAGACAGCGTGTTTCCCTACTCCTATAGGCCGGCATAGTGGCAGAGACTGATGGCGGTCGCTAGTGGCTTGCGTCAGTTACTCTCTTTCTTGGACCTCGCGTATCGCTTACCACCAGGTGGGCACGATATCAGGTGTTGTGTTTGGAATTTAACAAAAAGGAAAAAAAAATATCATAGATAGTGATAATTATAACATCACACATTATGCATACAATTATAGTTTAAAAAACACTAATCATAAGGATGACCAATGCCCATAGATATTGCTCAGTAGACATATTTTTAAATTGTTATTTTTAAAACTTATAAGTTTTGCCATTGGACGTTGGATGGCGTAAAATTAATGTTAACCAATGCCTATTCCATCTTATATTTGATCTCTTTGACTGATACACCAGCAAACAAAACCAAAGATAGATAGAATATTTTGTTTAGCCGTAGGTTACTACCAGTCCACCTAAAGAAGTGGTTCAAGCGGTATCTACTGTACGTTTGTCTATGGGTCCAGTAGATGTCACTAGGAGACCGTGTGAGCCGCCTCGCTCTGAGGATTATTGAGCCAATCAGAGGACCTATTCTTGGATTTCAAAAATTGAATTTGTACTTCCGATTGGCCAGATTGTCACTTTTAGATTATATATTATCAAGCAAAATACGCAACTAAAACTTTCTCAAAACGCTTTCTTTTTATTAATCCCAAAATGTTCCCTTATCTTAGTGATCGTTTCGAGTACCTGCGTGACTCGCACTCCCGCTCCCTTCGCTCTACCCACAACAATCAACTCTCAATTCCTCTTCACTCTTCCAGCAGATATTCAGATTCTCATACTGTTTCTGTAGCTCACCAATGGAACAGGCTACCTTTGTCAATCAGACAGGCTCCGTCTTTAAAAATATAGTGAAACATTTATTAATTACATACTTACTCAAAAAACAAAATGACATCTAATTTTCACATCTTGACAATTATTATAAAGTAAAGTATAATCATGACCGTATCCCTTGCAGGGTGGTCAGAAACCACGCTTATAAAGAAGCGGATTCACATTTTGTGTTAATAAACGATTTGTATTTGTATAATTAGCCAACTTTACTGCCGGCCAGTCGTGACAAGTGGCAAGCTCATCGATGTCTTCAAAGGAGAGAAATATCACAAATAAATTAAATAATAATTAAATTTATTTATTTACATTATAAAATATTGTTGTGTTCCGTACCCGTTCGATATCGTACCTCCGAGTCTAAATCCACTGACTTAACCGCTAGACCACGGAGGCAGTTGACAATTGACAATTATTATATTAGTATTTATTAAAGTATTTATTATATCGTATGAAATATTTATATATTGGTACGTTATTTATACTTACTATGGTATGGTAAATTGATTTAAACTATTATTATTATTAGTATTTATTAAAGTATTTATTATATCGTATGAAATATTTATATATTGGTACGTTATTTATACTTACTATGGTATGGTAAATTGATTTAAACTATTATTATTATTAGTATTTATTAAAGTATTTATTATATCGTATGAAATATTTATATATTGGTACGTTATTTATACTTACTATGGTATGGTAAATTGATTTAAACTATTATTATTATTAGTATTTATTAAAGTATTTATTATATCGTATGAAATATTTATATATTGGTACGTTATTTATACTTACTATGGTATGGTAAATTGATTTAAACTATTATTATTATTAGTATTTATTAAAGTATTTATTATATCGTATGAAATATTTATATATTGGTACGTTATTTATACTTACTATGGTATGGTAAATTGATTTAAACTATTATTATTATTATAATAATTCCTCACTCTCCCTCAGCCCAGCTGGTAGAGAACACCATACGGTATTATGTTTGCCTACGTACGAGTATATTATTTTATATTTTGTGTATAATTAAGATTTTTTATTATTATTAGTATTTATTAAAGTATTTATTATATCGTATGAAATATTTATATATTGGTACGTTATTTATACTTACTATGGTATGGTAAATTGATTTAAACTATTATTATTATTAGTATTTATTAAAGTATTTATTATATCGTATGAAATATTTATATATTGGTACGTTATTTATACTTACTATGGTATGGTAAATTGATTTAAACTATTATTATTATTAGTATTTATTAAAGTATTTATTATATCGTATGAAATATTTATATATTGGTACGTTATTTATACTTACTATGGTATGGTAAATTGATTTAAACTATTATTATTATTAGTATTTATTAAAGTATTTATTATATCGTATGAAATATTTATATATTGGTACGTTATTTATACTTACTATGGTATGGTAAATTGATTTAAACTATTATTATTATTAGTATTTATTAAAGTATTTATTATATCGTATGAAATATTTATATATTGGTACGTTATTTATACTTACTATGGTATGGTAAATTGATTTAAACTATTATTATTATTATAATAATTCCTCACTCTCCCTCAGCCCAGCTGGTAGAGAACACCATACGGTATTATGTTTGCCTACGTACGAGTATATTATTTTATATTTTGTGTATAATTAAGATTTTTTATTATTATTAGTATTTATTAAAGTATTTATTATATCGTATGAAATATTTATATATTGGTACGTTATTTATACTTACTATGGTATGGTAAATTGATTTAAACTATTATTATTATTAGTATTTATTAAAGTATTTATTATATCGTATGAAATATTTATATATTGGTACGTTATTTATACTTTTTCTTCGCCTCTCGGGCTTATACAGTACGGACGTGCGGTCAATTTTATTAAAAACAAAGTTTACTTACTTATGTGTAACAACTATTTGTTTAATGTTAGTGTCTTAGTGAGAGAGTATAATTTTGCTTGATTCGTATCGTGTATAACGTCGCCTGTTCCTTCGTTGAACTCGGTGAGGGGAGCTCCGCGGGTAAAAGAGACAAACTGTGATTTTTGGACTCTGTTGCACAGTGCACGGCTTTTTTTGTTGGAGTCGGCGCTTACGCCGCCGTGCTTTTTGAAGGCGGCTTCTGTTGGAGATTCGAGGCTTCTATTGAAGGCGACGAGTGAGCAAAACGATTATTACGATTTATCAGTGTAAACTCGGATATATTATAATGGCTACGAAGCGCCTGAGACAGAATTATAGCAAAGTTTCCAAGGCATGTACTGCGTGTTGCAAGAATATCCAAACACTTCAGTTCCTCGAATGCTCTAAGTGTAAAGATATGTACGACTTGCCTTGCTTAAACATACACGCTGATACCTTTTCAACCTTTACGCAGGATGTGAAAAATGTCTGGTTATGCCCGTCCTGCACATGTGCTAAACCAAAAGGCGATAACACGAACACACCCATACGCTCTACTGCACTGAACACCTTGAATATCCCCAGTGAGAACACCGATAATTTAATTACTTCCCGCTGTCCTCGCTCAAAATCCGCTGAATCCAATGAGAAGGATGTCAACGACGTGAAACTGCTTATGTCCGAGATTCGTCTTCTAAGACAAGAAGTCCGTGACCTGAAGTCTCAAAACACTGAAATAGCTCTATTAAGGCAAGACTTCTTGGATATGAAACGTCAATTGAACATCGAATTTAAGGAACAGATAGAAGCTCGTGATAATGAGATTATCGAGCTTAAAAGCACAATCGATAAACTCTCATGCTTTTCAAACAACCAAGCTCAAATTCTTCTTAAAAATGAGATGGAAATAGCTGGAGTCCCTGAGAGTGGCTCTGAAAATTTAATGTATGTCACCCTGATGATGGCTAAGAAAATCGGAGTAGAACTAACTGAGAATGAGGTGGATGGAGTAAGTCGTGCTGGTCCTCAAAGACGTTATGTGAATGATGAAAACATAACTCCACGACCCGTGATTGTGAAACTTGTCAGAGGTGTGAAACGTAACGAATTAATCAAAGCAGCTAGGGTTAGAAGTAATCTGACGTCAGAGGATATTGCACAAGGCCCTGTCAATAAAATATACATAAATGAAAGACTGACAAAGGAGAACAGAAAGTTGTTTCTCGAATCACGACGCCGCACCCGTCAACATGGATTTCGTTATTGTTGGGTACGCAATGGTAATGTGTATGCTCGAAAATACGAAAAACAACCCACGATTCATATCACCTCTTTTCAGAGTCTTGATGAACTCATTGGGCTCCAGAGATTACCTACGCCTGACCTCCCGACTAGTCATTAGTACTGCGTGTCGTCGAAGTTCACTACCAACTATACGCAATTTTTATCCATCTGTTCCGTACCTTGCCCTATCTCTCTTACGTTCCTACTTGCAAATCTCTAAAACTTTATTCACTGTGACACTTAACTGCAACAACGACAAACTAATTTACTTTACTTTATTAAATACCCAAACAATTAAATCGATGACTCTAGGTTCTCATATCCTTAAAACTACAAATATTAATATTACTTTTTTACGCCGGCGCTACTGCACTTAATAATGATTTGGATAAGGTCTCAGTTTCTGAGGCCATTTTATGTTCACCTGAGAGTTGTCGTAAACATATACCAGAAAATAGTTTAACTATATTGACCCAAAATATCAGAAGCATTAATAGTAATCTTAATAATTTCATATCTCTTTTAGTACGAATTGGGATGGACTGTGATTTGATAATTTTAACTGAGTGTTGGCTGTCCTGTTGTCATATAATTCCTCCTCTTGAAGGATATATTCACCACTCCAATACTAACCTATTAAATCAAAATGATGGTATCGTGGTCTACTCCCGAAAGGATTTAAACGTAATTGTTGAGGAACCTATATTCTTAGAGTCAAATTGTCTTATAATCAAACTTGGAAGTGAAACTGCCATAGTAGCAGTCTATAGATCTCCTTCCTTTAAAAATATTGATTTGTTCCTTAAATCGCTGGATAATATTCTGAGTAGTCTGTGTACATACAAGAACATTGTTTTGATAGGTGATGTTAATATTGATATTAAGGAATTTAATCATAATCCTCATTCTAATAGATACCTCAATTTGTCGGCCTTCCATGGATTTCTTCCAACTCATACTATACCTACTAGATTAAACAGCTGCCTTGACCACGTACTCCTAAAGTCTAAACTTTCAGCTACAACCCTTGTGCTGTCAACTTCTATAACGGACCATGCAGCTGTGCTGTTTTCTTTAATGCTCAAACAGGTACGAATAAGACCTAAAATCTCGCATACCAAGATAGACAAACATGGCCTGGAAGCTACAATGAAATTAATTGATTTTTCTGATGTCTATGCTGCAAGTGATCCGGATGACGCCGCTAATTTATTGATACAAAAGCTCAAGGAAGCCCTGGATTCAAATAGTAAGATTTTCACTACTTCCAGACGCAAACGCATTCTAAAACCCTGGATAACTCCAGGCTTGTTACGCTGCATGCGGCACAGAGATAAGTTACACTCTAATGTTAAGTCCAGTCCTGATAATTTAATATTGAAATCTATATATACAAGATATCGCAACTTCTGCAATAACATTCTTCGCAAAACTAAAATAAATTATGAAAAGGAAGAATTAATTAAGGCAGGTAATGACAAAAAAAGAATCTGGTCAGTGGTTAAGGATATTGCTAGTTTAAAATCAAACCACGATAAGTCATTAAACCTATTACAATCATGTAATACTCCTGAGGGTTCGGTACAGATGGCTAATGACTATTTTGTCAATGTGGGTAGAAAGTTGGCCTTAAACATTAAAGCTTCATCAAATAAACTAAATAGCACGAATTCGTTAATAACATCTCAAAAATCTAAATTAAATTCTTTTGTCTTGCTAGATACAGACGAAGACGAAATTGAAAGGCTGATAATTGGTCTAAAGAGTAGTTGTGCAGTGGGATGGGATGGAATATCGGCAGATTTTCTAAAAACATATAGGCATGTGGTCATTCCTCCTATTACTTATGTTTGTAGGCTGAGCTTTGTTACTGGTAAATTTCCTAAAGCGTTCAAAAAATCAGTAGTTAAACCTATTCACAAGGGAGGGGATGCGGGCTGTGTCGGCAACTTTCGACCAATATCAATATTACCAGCATTGTCTAAAATTTTGGAACGCCTTATAAACAAACGATTCATTAATTACTTGGAAAACAACAACTTATTGTCGTCGCATCAATATGGATTCCGCTCTGGGAAATCAACTGCTGATGCTGTTCATGACTTGACTGATCATATTGCTCAGAACCTTGATGTTGGCAATAAATGTGTTTCAATTTTTGTAGATTTGGCGAAGGCTTTTGATACCGTCTCCATTCCCTTGCTTGTGAATAAACTAGAAGATTTGGGTGTTAGGGGTCTCCAGTTGGCTCTTTTTAGAGACTATCTGTCAGACCGTACTCAATGTGTCAAAATTGATAACTATATAAGCGATGACCTTCCTGTAACCTTAGGTGTCCCTCAAGGTAGCATTCTGGGACCGACATTGTTTCTGGCCTTTATTAATGATTTATGTCGCTTAAACTTAAGGAACGGTAAGATAGTCTCGTTTGCAGATGATACAGCTCTTTGCTTCCACGCAAAAAATTGGGACAATGTATTTTCTTATGCTCAGAGTGGACTTGACGTGGTGTTAAACTGGATTGACAATAACTTACTAACCTATAATGCTGACAAAACAAAGTACTTAACCTTTTCTATCAAAAACAAATCCCAACCAGTCCATTCCTTGTCCATTTTGGCCCACTCTTGCTCCAGTAGAGGTGAGGAGACCTGTTTATGTCCGTCTCTTACCAGGTTGAAATCCATTAAATATCTGGGTATTGTATTAGATCAAAACCTAAATTTCCACGACCATGTGGTGGCATTGACTGGACGAGTGCGAAGGTTAATTTATGTTTTTAAAAATCTACGTCATGTGGCAGATACTAAATTACTGAAGTCGGTATACTATGCACTGTGCCAGTCTCTGCTTCTATATGGAGTTACTGTATGGGGCGGCTCCGACAAGACTGCCATAATATCCTTAGAGAGAGCTGTTAGAGCCGTCCTTAAAGTGAGTACTTTTAGACCCTTTAGATACCCTACATATGACTTGTTTCAAGAATGTGAGGTTTTGAGTGTGAGACAACTTTTTATTTTGCAAACAGTTCTTAAAAAACACAGAAACTCAAATGATCCCGTCTGCAATAAAACTAAGAGAACCCACATAATTCCTTATCCTAAATTATTTAAGACTGCCTTTATGAGCAAGTTTTACCCCTGTATTGCAGTTTACCTCTATAACAAAATTAATAAAGCTATTAATGTAAATTTCCTGAACTATAATAAATGTAAAATTATTTTAAGTTCTTGGTTAAATAAATTAAACTACGAAGCAACAGAAGAATTGTTACAAATATTAAAATAGTGGGTACAAAATTCAATTTATAATTGCGAATAGTAAAAAGTAAGAAGATCTATAAACTAAGTGGAAAAAACAAAAAAAAAAAAAAAAAAAAAAAAGCTAAAATTCTATATGTGTTGTATTGTATATTATACTAATTTATGTAATGGAACTGGTGCCTGAGATTCAGATTAACTTTGTTTGGGCACCAGTGGCCAATTCCTAAAAAATGTACTAGTTTTTTTAAGTAAATAAACGATTTTTATTATTATTATTATTTATTACTTACTATGGTATGGTAAATTGATTTAAACTATTATTATTATTAGTATTTATTAAAGTATTTATTATATCGTATGAAATATTTATATATTGGTACGTTATTTATACTTACTATGGTATGGTAAATTGATTTAAACTATTATTATTATTAGTATTTATTAAAGTATTTATTATATCGTATGAAATATTTATATATTGGTACGTTATTTATACTTACTATGGTATGGTAAATTGATTTAAACTATTATTATTATTAGTATTTATTAAAGTATTTATTATATCGTATGAAATATTTATATATTGGTACGTTATTTATACTTACTATGGTATGGTAAATTGATTTAAACTATTATTATTATTAGTATTTATTAAAGTATTTATTATATCGTATGAAATATTTATATATTGGTACGTTATTTATACTTACTATGGTATGGTAAATTGATTTAAACTATTATTATTATTAGTATTTATTAAAGTATTTATTATATCGTATGAAATATTTATATATTGGTACGTTATTTATACTTACTATGGTATGGTAAATTGATTTAAACTATTATTATTATTATTATAATAATTCCTCACTCTCCCTCAGCCCAGCTGGTAGAGAACACCATACGGTATTATGTTTGCCTACGTACGAGTATATTATTTTATATTTTGTGTATAATTAAGATTTTTTATTATTATTAGTATTTATTAAAGTATTTATTAAAGTATTTATTATATCGTATGAAATATTTATATATTGGTACGTTATTTATACTTACTATGGTATGGTAAATTGATTTAAACTATTATTATTATTAGTATTTATTATATCGTATGAAATATTTATATATTGGTACGTTATTTATACTTACTATGGTATGGTAAATTGATTTAAACTATTATTATTATTAGTATTTATTAAAGTATTTATTATATCGTATGAAATATTTATATATTGGTACGTTATTTATACTTACTATGGTATGGTAAATTGATTTAAACTATTATTATTATTATAATAATTCCTCACTCTCCCTCAGCCCAGCTGGTAGAGAACACCATACGGTATTATGTTTGCCTACGTATATTATTTTATATTTTGTGTATAATTAAGATTTTTTATTATTATTACTATGGCGCAGTCGTTAAACCCTCTTAAGTAATATTAAATAACATCACTACCGTAAACCCTAAGCGGGGTGGTCAGAAACCACACTCTGTATTAAGAAGTAACTTCACATTTCATAAATTTTACTGCACATACTAGAGGAGAGAAATGTCACAAATAAGTTAGGGAATGAAATATTGTTTTCGATCAGTAATCAAGCCGAGCACCACCACGTTTCAATCTAGACCACGGAGACAGTCCATAAACACTTACCTACTTACTCATTGGAGAGCTATGCTGCTTGGAGTGGAATCATCCATACTAATATTTGTAACCCCCTCACGTAGTCTAAGAAATGTCAATCTATTTAATGATCCGGCCTTCACCACTAGTTTCGCGCATAACTCTTAGATTCGTTGTAGTACAAGATTTTACAATGACAACATACATATGTACAAGACTGTGATATATTTATGTATTCTTTGCCAACTTTGTATAATATTGTGCTATACCTTAATTTTATATATGGAAATTTCATTATTCTTATGAGTATACTGTATTTATTATCTGAATAAAATAAATAAATATTATTAACACCACAGCCCCTAGAACACAGAGTCCTAGACCTTCACTCAGAAATTTCTGGAGAATTTGGCCTAGACTCGCCATGCTGGCCAAACAGGTTGGCGGGGATCTTTTGACAATTTATTAACGATTCCACAAGTTGGTATGAGTGAAACCGAGACCGATGGCTTGACGTACTTTCCGAGGCACGGGAACGGTGGTGTTGTAAATCTATGACAAATGTACTTAAGGAAAGTGTATTTCTCATTGGTACATGCCGGGGTTTGCACTGACCCTTTTAGGATTTTAAGGAAAGCTAGCCTCCACCGCACCGCTTTGCTTGAAGAACAAAGATTATAGAAAGGGGAAACAAATAGAATATTTTGTTTGAAACAAGAATAGGTATTCAGAAAACTGAATAAGCAATAAATAATCTTGGTCCGATTGGATGTGGTTATTTCAATTATCGTGTACATCGCACTATATCAAAGGAGCGTCGTATGAAGCACGTTCTAGGATAGAAATAGATAGAAATATGAAAACATTAAAAATATTATGCTGCCCTTTTGTTCGTAGGTACGAGGTGCACAGATCTAGGATAACCTTTTTTTAACATATATTTGTTTTAGAAGTCGACATTTGAAACTATCATACAATCAGCGATGTATTAGATGTCACATAGCTGAATGTAACCAGATGTAACATTGTGAATGGTGGACTCACCCGAACTTCTTAGTAGAATCGGTTTAAAGACTACCGGCCTAAGAACTAGAAGCACGTCTGTTGTGTATGTCTCTATGTGATTTACCAACTACAGACAAAATTCATTCTTTTGGAGTGCATGTGACTACTTTAATAGTAACTGTTCAGAGCTTGATTGATTTACCGTGAAGCCATGGAATGCTCGTAGCTACTTGACCAGTTCTTTCTGTACTAACCGTATGTCTTAGCAGTGTATGTGTTTACAGGTACTGGTTTTACTAACTCTAACTCAGTTTTATATTTTTTGTAGTCTATTTGTGGTAACTTTTAATTGCCTCTTTATGTTACTATTTTTTTCTGTGTTTTTATTAGTCGTTAGTTATCCTGTAATAAAAAAATATATAAGTTATTGCAGAACCATATACGTCATTATCTAGTCTCCGGGCCGGTTAAGGAAACCGAAAAAGGTTAAGATTAGTCTAAAGCACTATCACTATCCTGGCTCCGCTCTGTACACATATATGAGTCAGAGTGAAATGAGAACATTTGAAATAACAAGTAGTTTGGATTAATTCGTCAAAAGGGTAGAATTACCTCCCGCGCCGTAATCACCTCTCCCATTAGGGGCTGAACATGCGAGCTCTGATTAAATTTGTACACAGGCTTCTTAACTCTGCGATAGAACTAAAATAAATTATTAAAAAAACGTATTTTTTTTTTATTTGAATTTGAATCAGACACGGAAAATCCATAAGGTGCTAATAAATGATTCATGGGATTTTAATAAATAAGTTGTTGGGACTATTAAGGTGATTTGGTTTTACAGCTAATACAAAACTTGCTGTTGTCTATTCTTAGTCGAGAACACAAAAATCACCTTACAAATTTACGTGGTGTAAATAAATGTGAAAGAAGCTTCGTCTGTATGGCGGTCTTTAATGCCTGAATTTGTCAGAAATGTTCAGGATTTGATTGATTGGGGATTAAGAAGCGGTGGTGGCTCGTTGTAAGAACGCTTCCTAAAAATATGAGTTTAAACCCCGGCATGTGCCAATAATAAGTACACTTTTCTTACGTACATTTGTACATCGCAACCGTCCCCCGTCGATCCCGGTTCCACCAATACAACTTGTGGAATCGTTATAAAATTGTCATTAAAAATTGACATCAGACTCTTGCCAACCCAACTGACCAGGCGTAGCGAAGTCAAATTCTCCAGAAATTCCCGGAAGGCCCATCTCTAACAGTGAAAGTCTAAAAATGTGTGTTCTATGGGCTGTGATGATATGACGATGATGTTCATTGGACCCCAGGGACGGGCTCTATATAAAGTCATTATCTGAGACCAGATGCCTAATTCTGGCGCATTCGATTTGAAATATTCGATCTCCATTTTTCTTTTCTTTTTTCAAGTCTGAGGTTATTTTTGAGTAATGTAGTCTATCAACTTACTAGGAAATAAAATTACGGATATTTTTGACAACTTTAACTGCATAGTAAGTTCAGCAAACAAACATGCCGACTATAAACAGTTTCAATTAAAATAAAATACAGAATAACGGTCGCGTTGTTCAGAACTCTACTCGCTGTAATAACGGTCGCGTTGTTCAGAACTCTACTCGCTGTAATAGTTTTTGGGAATTCTCAAACTAAATCCCTGGAAAATGGTTGTATGAAAAAATAAGTTGTGCACCTGCCATCATTATGGCAACCGGTTTTGGCATTGAGAATTATATTACAAAAATATATAATTTTTGGCTTTTCAAACTTAAGTTTTTAAAACAAATGTTTGACCAGCAACGTGGCGAGACAAATTCTTTAGAAATATGTTTTGGAAGAGCCATCTCCAGCAGTGAAGGTCTAGGACTACGTTTTCTAAGGGCTGGGATGATGCTGATGACTGTGCGGGAAACGAATATACTTCGAAATTGAGCGAAAGATTCGACCGAATTCTTGTGGTTTTCAGCCGACGTGTCGCAAATGCTCGGTGTCGACGAGGATCACAGAAAAAATCCAGAATATAATCAAAGAAAAATCCAAAATATAATGACAGCAAAAAAAATGCACAAAATTCAAGAGCAATGATGTGCTTCGCGTCCGGCGTCATATTTCTATATTTATTCTCACATTCAACCAACATAATAATTCTACTTTCCCGGTATTTAACATTAATTTTCCAGTATATCTAAGTGTGTATTTATAAGCTAAAAAGTTTTTTTTATATTTTTAATCAAAGAAGAAGTTAACAGTGGAAGAAGTTAATATTTTATTACATTTTAATATTAACTTGAATTGTACAAGTGTCGATACTTAGGCTTTATTACGGAAATGAAGTTTCTGTAAATGTATCCGTTTAAATACGAAAAATATGAATAGTCTTATACATTATATCAAGCAAAAATATGAATAGTCTTATACATTATATCAAGCAAAAATATGAATAGTCTTATACATTATATCAAGCAAAAATATGAATAGTCTTATACATTATATCAAGCAAAAATATGAATAGTCTTATACATTATATCAAGCAAAAATATGAATAGTCTTATACATTATATCAAGCAAAAATCAATATCATTGTAACCCTTTTTTTACTTTTGTAAAACCAAGGTGCTATAACTTTTAGTTCCAGTTATAGCCGCAGGACTTGAGTGGTGGCCCTGACTCTACGATCAAGGATTCTTAATCGATGAATAACATAAAACAAAAACTTAATATAATATGTGAGCGCATCATCGATGGGATTGGTTTAATTAAGTGCAGTCATAATAGTAGTAATAGGTAGAATGTTAATCCACATTAATATACAATTAACCAGCATTTCGGTCATAACCCCGAAATACAATCGACTTCCCTTTCTGTCTGTAAATGCGACCTGCACGTGAACCCACGGAAGATTTTTACGGAAGTCTATCGATGCCTATTTAACAATTTTTTATTTGAAAATTACGCAGTGCCGAAATATTGCAAGAAAAGAACTGATTTGCAATCGAGTTTCAAAAAGCAAAATAGATAAATTTTCGTTACAATCAAATTACACAGGTCCACATTTAAAATGTTTTGTATTGAAATAAGTCCCGGTTTCAAAACTTGGTGGAAGAAGAACCTATGATCGTAAAGTAATTTTTGTATACCAATGATTTAGAACCATTCTTAATATTTTATATGTGACCTAAGTAGTATAGAGATGTTGATTGCAGTGTAATTTAAAATGCAATAGATGTCGTCCGGCGGCCGGCACAGATTAAATGTAATTTATTGAATTTTGGGACAAAATCTTTTGTGATATTTTAAATACTAATTTCTACATGTTATATCATTGATCAAACATTACCTTCAGCATGTGTCTTCACAGTTCACTTACAAATAGGGTTTCCAGATATAAATATATATATTTATTACTTTAATTAGCCAAATTAACATTTATTAGGTGGCATTTATTATGGCACTTCAGGTTCAAGAGTAAAATTGCTGACGAGTCACTGGCCACAGGCCACATACATGTTGCTTAATCATTGTTAATTGTATTTAGGTATGGTTAGGAGCATCGATGTAGTTAGGAGTGTTATTGTTATTTTGGGATTATTATTTTTTATTTCATGTAGGTACTTCTAGTTTTTGGGTCTTTTTAGGTTTAACTTAATTATCTGCAACAAATAAAGTGTGTTAGATGTGTTTCTTACTTGGTGAAATGTATAAATTGAAGCTATAAAATGTTATTGCCAAATATTTGGCCTATCTTTGGAGCGGCGCCATCAGACACAGTGACAGTCAAACTGTTTAGGTATAACTTAATTTACTTTTAAATAATATATTTTTTTCTATAGTTTTAATGTATATTAAAAGACGTTATGTTTAATGCATGCTGTAATGGTCTGTAATGGAAAGGGCAATAACCATGTGTTGGTTCTAGTAATAAAATAACGTTTATTGGATCATAATAATAAAAACAGTTAGTGACCACTGGGCAGTGCTCTGGTAAAGAAATTCTGGGCTCCAGAAGGCAGTTTCCTTATTTTTGACAAAATAAAACTATACGAGTACTTACATAAATTAATAATACAGTGCATTCCCATCCTCATTAAACATTGTTTTACTGTAACCAGCCCCTCGGCAACTGTGTATATTATAAATATGAATGTACCTTTTGTAGACTATTCGTTGAATAAATAAATAAAGATGTTCGGCTATTATGGTTTTGTAGAGCGTTCTCTCTGTTGCACAATATGAAGTCAGCTATAAATAAAGATAGCGCTATACAAAACTGAACTTAATCACATTTCTTACTGTTGTTCCATATGCGATATCAAATATCGCCTATTGTAAATAAATCGCCTGTTTAATGTTGCACGTGTGCTCAGGCCTTAATTATTATGTAAGTAAATACTCGAATATTAAAAGAATTCTGGTTTAACAATAGATTTAAAAATGGCAAGTCCGGGCGCGTTCGCTTTTACATAAAAGTCCAATTTGGAGCACCTCTCCAACCAGGCCGACAGTTTTGGATATCTGAAAAATATTAAAAACATATTCAAATCCTCACCAACGTTAAAGTTACACTAAGCGAAAACCGATTTATATTTCAAATTCTACGATTCACCAACCCTTAAAAAGACAGATTATATATTTTCAATTTAATGCTAAACGTATCGTCAAGACTTTCGTGGAGCGAGTTCATTTGCTTAACTTTCCTATAGACCTTAAATACGTAAATAAATATTTTGCAAAAATTGACAATTTAAGTGTTTTGGGCTAAAATTATGCTTTTAAAGTTAGGATTATAACAAATACATAGAGAAATACTCAAACTAATAAATCCAAAAAAACATTAATTTTAGTTACATCCCTTTTTGCTCGACTAGCCTCGCCAAGCCGTCTGGCCAGCGTGGCGAGTGAAGGCCAAATTCTCCAGATATTTGTTCTGGAAGACCCATTTCCAGCAGTGGAGGCTAGGTGTATTCTAGGGGCTGAAACGATTGCTCGGCTAAACGTCGACTATCCTGTACAGCGATATTAATACCTTGGGAGTTTTTCTCTTCAGTGTAACTTCTTTTCCTGGCTAACCTTCCAGTGGTTCTTTATTCAACCCTTAGGATAGGCAAAACGAGCGGATATTTATCTCACCTCGTAGAGGATATCATGTAGGCCCAACTGTTTATTGTTAATGTAATATTTTATGAATGACTGAGATATGTTCGCTGCGGGCTCAGAGACTGCGCGTGTTAAACTTACTTCTGTCCGTCTAGGGGAATGATACAATTGAGAGAGCTGAAGGAGGAGAGACAGCAGATGTCGGCGATGGTGACGGTCTCCCCCGCCATGTAGGGGTGAGCCAGTAACTTCTCCGCAGTGTCGTATGCCATGGTGATCCGCGCCAGGTTCTCGGGACGGAACTTAGGCTCGCCCAGGAATAGAACTGGGAACTGGTAGATAAATGATTACACTCGTATGACCAGCATCAAAAAATAAGAAGCCCAAAAGTATCAGTGTATTCTCACTTAATAAAGTTCATATTTCCTGCAAGATTAGCCGGACTAAACCCAACCTAAGATCAAATGTTTCATAGATTTTGGTTCAAAGTCAAAAATAGATGTATTCACGTAAACCTATTAATGGCATTTATGGTGACACATCATCATTTAAATTATACTTCTGCTTGTGGAAGACTAATTAGCAAAGCGGTCCAAGGTGTAGGCTGTTAGCAGAAGACCAGCAGCTTAGCAGATGCCAGTAACCTGGATATAAAAATCATTTTTTTTATTATTTAACATGTTGCTGGGCGGCATAACGGCAACCCTCATAGATTTAGGTACTTATTTTTGAGGATTAATACATAAGAGTATTGTGGCAACACTTGCCGCGCATGGTGTGGACAGAGAACATCGTCGTAACAAAATACACAATATTTAAAAAAATTGGCGCGCAAATAATTGTTTGCGGGCTCAAAAATCAAATTTTGGATATTATAATACTATTGCTATATAGAAGTTGATGCTATAATAGGTATGTATTGTTATTATTTTATGCAATTTAAGTATCCTACCATCCACCGGGTGGCGCTAGTGTTCGGGTGAACTAGAGTTTTTTACGAGAGTTGCGACTTTTTTCCCAATTAGTTACTAATATACTCTATAAGCGGACATTCGACTCTCGGGCGTCATCGAACACAGTTGGAATTAATTGTCTTGGTCAATTGAAAGTAGTAACTATTAAATTTAGTGAGACAGTTATTGACTAGTTAATGTATGGAGAGTTATAGTGTGCATAGTAATAATTACAGATTACCTAATTATTTATGAGTTAATGATGTATTAATTTAGTCTGTGTACTTTTTCTATAGTATGTGGCATTATTATTTCAGATCCTTACCATAGTTCCTCGAAGAGCAGTGAAGGCGATGCCGCTGTCAAAGTGTAGTCTCTGGTCGACGATAGCTCGCTTCTTGGGGTCTTTAGGGTACAGAGAATCGTCTTTACCATATGTGGCTACCAAGTATGCGGCGATCGCATGGCTAAAACATAGAGACATCTTAAATGTTATATTCGTGTACTAACCTCTAGATACATACATATCTTTACGCCAGGTCCCTTGTGGGACTATAATAATAATAAAAATGCTTTATTGCACAAAAACTAAAATAACTTAAAATTAATGTGCTCAGGGGAGCTTTATGCCGTGAGGCATTATCCACCAGCTAACCTTTGGGAGTTTTGAAAACATGCGACAGGCAGAGTGCCAAGTAAATATCTATAATACAATACATATAATTAAATATATACAGGATTCATAAAATAAATAAAATAGGGGTAGGCAGAGACAATTGAGCGCCATTCGACACGATCACGACATATCTCTTTCGCTTCGATAACGACATACCTCTAGATAATTGGACTAAAATTATTATACAGTAACATCAATTTACAATTTCACTGCTAAACAAGGCTCTCTGAAAGCCATGGTATTACTAGTATAATTATTTATTACGGGATAACTAGCGACTAATTCTTACCAATATTATAAATGCGATAGTAACTCTGTCGTGTGTTACGCAATCACGCCTAAACTACTGAACCAATTTAAATGAAATTAGCTGCAAGCAATCGATGGTTCTACGGTGAATAAATCAAGCTCTTAACGGTTAGGTACATGAATCCAAACAGTTACACATCTCCAAAATAATGAACTTTGTCTGTAGTTGTAGCACATAGGGGCATTTAAAACAGACGTAATATGTACATTCTACGTCTAATATGTGGATTGGTTGGTAGTTGGAAATCATATTAAAAGTCATATTATTTATTTGAAAGAACATTACTAAAATATATAAAATACAATTAATATAAACTACTTAATAATAATAAATACAAATAAAAACTAAAACTAAATAAAATACAAATATTATAAATAAAAAAACTTGCTTTAAATCACTACCAATGGTCATAGTCCAAGGCTACTAGCAGCATTGCGATATTGAATGGCAATTTGATTCAGAAATTGCCCAACCCTCTTGTCTCCTGAGGTGTTGACGAGCTGTTTTGGCAACGCCTTGAAAATGTCCCGTACACTTGGTCCCCACTGTTCATATATTTATTTTACTTAAATTATTACCAATTATTTTCTTGTTTGTTATATTGGTATGGCTGTAGAACTAATGATATCTTATAGTTTTGTAAATATTCTCTTCTCGTAAAACAAGTGTGCAGGTGTGTATGTCATAGTACCACATACATAGTACCTACCTGTCCCAGAGGACGAAGTCTCCATCCTTGATCGTTGGCACCGTGTGTTGAGGGTTCATCTGAAAATTTAGCCAATTGTATTAACTTTTATAGTGCTTTGTTACCGCTTCTTGGCATTCCTATGTACATGGCTTCATCTCATGTCCATGAGAAAAAGCAAGTCTGTTGCCCAATCAAATCAGAAATATGTCTTTATTTACGTAAACCTATTACAGGTGATAAAAATATTTTCACTACAGCCCCTAGAACACAGCGACCTAGACCTCCACTGCTGGAGATGGGCCTTCCAGAACATATATGTGAAGAATTTGGCCTACACTCGCCACGCGCTGGCCAGACAGCTTGGCGAGTATCTTCAAAGAAGAATATTTGAAATCCTTTTAACTTTGCTAGTAAACCATATTTAGCTAATATCAACTCAGATTATATTGGACACAGTCCAGGTAATAGAAAGGAACAGATAGTTTGGGGGAACATTCTAAATCCTGTGCAAAAGAAAATAAATATAAAATATAATGCACAATAAACATTTTCTAATTCTTAGAGTTTGCGTTAAGCATTGAAAATAAAGAGAGTGGAACGACCCGCTAAGTACCTACCAGAGATGGATCGAAAAAAAGTCGCTGGCTGGCATCGCATCGCGAGCCATAGCAAGTCTAGAAAAGGGCTCCAGCAGTAAAGAAGTAAAGAGATATCACATGTTTTTTTAAACTTACCTTCTTAAATTCCTCTGTAAGGTGCTCCTTGGCGAACAGGTCCACATCTTCGAACTTAACATCGGGGATGTGAAGGGCGGCCACAGTCATCATAGCGGCGCGGGCGGGCGGGCTCGCGTCCAGCTTGTACACTGTCAGCACCATTCTAAATGTACCTTTTTGGTTCTAAAAAATAAATAAGTAAATAGATTTTTTAACTCAAGTAAGTTCCTAACTGCTGCATCTCGGTTTATTGATTGATCTTTTTTTATAATTTTACATCATGTCATTGCTCATATTTGATGGTAAGTGGCGCGTAACATATGTACTCGTATAAGTTCCCAAATTTATACGTACCTACGCGTAAAGATGGTGACTACTATATACGTTTGTGATTCGGTTGCAGAATAGAAAATAAGTGATATTAAGTGATATAGAGTTCTTCAAAGAATAGCCGGTAGAACACGTTCAGAGAGACAACATCTCGGCGAAGCTCCAGGAACTCAAGAGTTCCAGAGATTGTAGCATCGACCTCAACCAGGAATTAAACCTGATAGCTTCGCGTCAAAATCCACGCTTTTAACCGCTGGACTACGGAGGCAGTCAGTCTGACACAACAATAACAAAACTACACTTGTTAGCTGACAGATAGTTTACCAAAGTGGTTACAAAGTAAAGTGCCACTTACCTACATAGATAATAGTTTAAATTAATGCAGCTATGACTCTACCCGTACCTAATCAGGTGCGTGGTCCGAGGACCAATATATAGGTACAATTAATGCAGCTATGACTCTACCCGTACCTAATCAGGTGCGTGGTCCGAGGACCAATATATAGGTACAATTAATGCAGCTATGACTCTACCCGTACCTAATCAGGTGCGTGGTCCGAGGACCAATATATAGGTACAATTAATGCAGCTATGACTCTACCCGTACCTAATCAGGTGCGTGGTCCGAGGACCAATATATAGGTACAATTAATGCAGCTATGACTCTACCCGTACCTAATCAGGTGCGTGGTCCGAGGACCAATATATAGGTACAATTAATGCAGCTATGACTCTACCCGTACCTAATCAGGTGCGTGGTCCGAGGACCAATGTATAGGTACAATTAATGCAGCTATGACTCTACCCGTACCTAATCAGGTGCGTGGTCCGAGGACCAATGTATAGGTACAATTAATGCAGCTATGACTCTACCCGTACCTAATCAGGTGCGTGGTCCGAGGACCAATATATAGGTACAATTAATGCAGCTATGACTCTACCCGTACCTAATCAGGTGCGTGGTCCGAGGACCAATATATAGGTACAATTAATGCAGCTATGACTCTACCCGTACCTAATCAGGTGCGAGGTCCGAGGACCAATATATAGGTACAATTAATGCAGCTATGACTCTACCCGTACCTAATCAGGTGCGTGGTCCGAGGACCAATATATAGGTACAATTAATGAAGCTATGACTCTACCCGTACCTAATCAGGTGCGTGGTCCGAGGACCAATATATAGGTACAATTAATGCAGCTATGACTCTACCCGTACCTAATCAGGTGCGAGGTCCGAGGACCAATATATAGGTACAATTAATGCAGCTATGACTCTACCCGTACCTAATCAGGTGCGTGGTCCGAGGACCAATATATAGGTACAATTAATGCAGCTATGACTCTACCCGTACCTAATCAGGTGCGTGGTCCGAGGACCAATATATAGGTACAATTAATGCAGCTATGACTCTACCCGTACCTAATCAGGTGCGTGGTCCGAGGACCAATATATAGGTACAATTAATGCAGCTATGACTCTACCCGTACCTAATCAGGTGCGAGGTCCGAGGACCAATATATAGGTACAATTAATGCAGCTATGACTCTACCCGTACCTAATCAGGTGCGAGGTCCGAGGACCAATATATAGGTACAATTAATGCAGCTATGACTCTACCCGTACCTAATCAGGTGCGTGGTCCGAGGACCAATATATAGGTACAATTAATGCAGCTATGACTCTACCCGTACCTAATCAGGTGCGTGGTCCGAGGACCAATATATAGGTACAATTAATGCAGCTATGACTCTACCCGTACCTAATCAGGTGCGTGGTCCGAGGACCAATATATAGGTACAATTAATGCAGCTATGACTCTACCCGTACCTAATCAGGTGCGTGGTCCGAGGACCAATATATAGGTACAATTAATGCAGCTATGACTCTACCCGTACCTAATCAGGTGCGTGGTCCGAGGACCAATGTATAGGTACAATTAATGCAGCTATGACTCTACCCGTACCTAATCAGGTGCGTGGTCCGAGGACCAATATATAGGTACAATTAATGCAGCTATGACTCTACCCGTACCTAATCAGGTGCGAGGTCCGAGGACCAATATATAGGTACAATTAATGCAGCTATGACTCTACCCGTACCTAATCAGGTGCGTGGTCCGAGGACCAATATATAGGTACAATTAATGAAGCTATGACTCTACCCGTACCTAATCAGGTGCGTGGTCCGAGGACCAATATATAGGTACAATTAATGCAGCTATGACTCTACCCGTACCTAATCAGGTGCGAGGTCCGAGGACCAATATATAGGTACAATTAATGCAGCTATGACTCTACCCGTACCTAATCAGGTGCGTGGTCCGAGGACCAATATATAGGTACAATTAATGCAGCTATGACTCTACCCGTACCTAATCAGGTGCGTGGTCCGAGGACCAATATATAGGTACAATTAATGCAGCTATGACTCTACCCGTACCTAATCAGGTGCGTGGTCCGAGGACCAATATATAGGTACAATTAATGCAGCTATGACTCTACCCGTACCTAATCAGGTGCGAGGTCCGAGGACCAATATATAGGTACAATTAATGCAGCTATGACTCTACCCGTACCTAATCAGGTGCGAGGTCCGAGGACCAATATATAGGTACAATTAATGCAGCTATGACTCTACCCGTACCTAATCAGGTGCGTGGTCCGAGGACCAATATATAGGTACAATTAATGCAGCTATGACTCTACCCGTACCTAATCAGGTGCGTGGTCCGAGGACCAATATATAGGTACAATTAATGCAGCTATGACTCTACCCGTACCTAATCAGGTGCGTGGTCCGAGGACCAATATATAGGTACAATTAATGCAGCTATGACTCTACCCGTACCTAATCAGGTGCGTGGTCCGAGGACCAATATATAGGTACAATTAATGCAGCTATGACTCTACCCGTACCTAATCAGGTGCGTGGTCCGAGGACCAATATATAGGTACAATTAATGCAGCTATGACTCTACCCGTACCTAATCAGGTGCGTGGTCCGAGGACCAATATATAGGTACAATTAATGCAGCTATGACTCTACCCGTACCTAATCAGGTGCGTGGTCCGAGGACCAATATATAGGTACAATTAATGCAGCTATGACTCTACCCGTACCTAATCAGGTGCGTGGTCCGAGGACCAATATATAGGTACAATTAATGCAGCTATGACTCTACCCGTACCTAATCAGGTGCGTGGTCCGAGGACCAATATATAGGTACAATTAATGCAGCTATGACTCTACCCGTACCTAATCAGGTGCGTGGTCCGAGGACCAATATATAGGTACAATTAATGCAGCTATGACTCTACCCGTACCTAATCAGGTGCGTGGTCCGAGGACCAATATATAGGTACAATTAATGCAGCTATGACTCTACCCGTACCTAATCAGGTGCGTGGTCCGAGGACCAATATATAGGTACAATTAATGCAGCTATGACTCTACCCGTACCTAATCAGGTGCGTGGTCCGAGGACCAATATATAGGTACAATTAATGCAGCTATGACTCTACCCGTACCTAATCAGGTGCGTGGTCCGAGGACCAATATATAGGTACAATTAATGCAGCTATGACTCTACCCGTACCTAATCAGGTGCGTGGTCCGAGGACCAATATATAGGTACAATTAATGCAGCTATGACTCTACCCGTACCTAATCAGGTGCGTGGTCCGAAGACCAATGTATAGGTACAATTTACCCGAAGCTTGTATGTTAACTATTAACATTACAAGTTATAATTTATTAATACAATATTTTCCGTACACAAACATCTATAAACTACCCACATACCTACAAACTTTTTTTTTATATTATAAAAAATACTTCAAACAGAGACATATGATAATATATATAGATAATAACATATGACAAGACAGAGCTAGAAATCCAACGGTATTATAATTAAAGCTAGACCAATCGGTACTTATAGCGTATGTAAGTAAATGTTGTATGTAGTGTATATATCTATGTATGTATATAGTATGTAGTATATGTATTTTTTTTTTTATATTTAAATGTACCTATGTGTATTTGTAGTTATATATATATATATATTGTATATATAAGAACGATTTAATTTATTATGTAAATGTTTCATATAGCCAGTTGCACCTACCTTTCAACGTTAATTCTTTGTATTGTCCCAAAGGTTGGCTGCTAGAGAATGCTTAGCGGCATTGACCGCCTCCGTGGTCTAGTGGTAACAAACGTTGCCGTGAACTCGGGAGGTCGTGGGTTCGATTCCCACTGGGGGCAAGTTGTACATTGTATAATTTGTCTCGGTCTGGGTGTTTATATGTATAATATGTATATATTTACAAAAAAAAAAGTATAATATGTAGTTTATCAACCATCTAGTTTCCGTAACACAAGCTTCGTAGCTTACCACGGATACTAGATGGCGCTGTGTGACCTGTCTGGAAATATTATTATTATTATTAAGCCCGCCTCTTGTACATAGTGCAATAAAGTTTTAAATAAATACAGAATGAATTATGGTTATGGTCGTGTACGAGTACTATTTGTATTTTCAGAACCGTACCAAAGTGGGACTCTTTGAGTCGGTTTTTGTTTCTTTTTTTTAAATTATTTAGTTAAAGAAAAATCTATTGCACGTAAAAAATGTAACAAATATTTTGTACGTAAATGAGCTCGATGGCCGACTTTAAATGAGTTTATTTTTACGTTAACAGACAACACAAACTTATTCTAAACAGCGCTCATCTAATGATAAGCAGAACACGAGGTCCAAGAATGAAAACAATTGACACCAGCCACTGACCACTGACCACTACCACCAGTCCCCAGCATCAGTTTTACACATTACAACAGATACAGAACAATAAACTTAACTTTTATAAATATAATAAACGGAATATATTAATATAACGTTTGCGCCCAATTGATATTTGGAATAGGTACTGCTGCAGGCTGGTAAAGCAAATATTCACGTTTTGAATTCTAAACATCACCAATGTTTAGATATACCTAATTTTAACGTACAAGTGACCTTGAACTTGCGGACCAAACCCACTGGCATTGTAACATCTACAAATACACATTTATCTCATTGTCAAATGAGTAGTTGTAAATAAATATGTCGAGTGAAGATAGGAAGGACATTGACCACGGCTAAATTCCTCAAATCCTTACGTCATATTCACCGCGTCAGAACCGGTCACGTCTGCAACTTTGTACCACTAATTCTTGGTTATTAAGCTTATTTTTTTTTATTATTATTAGTTCAGTCGTAATATGGTTTTTAGGCAAAAAGTAATAAAATAAAAAGGGTTTTACAAAGCTTAAAATTAGTAACAATATTATACCTAGAAGTGAGTGCACTTTTGAGAAATGGAGATAATGGACTCAACTTACTATAGAATTACGGATATTGTATAGTGTATACGGCATGCGACCGGGTTTCAAAAGGGGCCAGACTCTTTTTATTATATATTTACGCAATAAGACAATCCACGTGCTTATTTATTCTTGAATTTCAGTTAGAAAATAAATTATAAATTGAACTTACAATACAAGCGACAACACACGTCCGATCCCACGGAGATGTGATTACTCATTGACTTTAATTCGATTCGCACTGCGGTCATATTCTTGAATATTACTATAAAAACGAAACAAAAATTAGAAGTATTAAAGTATAATCATCAGTACTAGAGTATATATAGTAGAGAAGAGTACTTCTCTGGTGGATAGAGTCCAAAACGTGCACATCCGTCAGAGAAACACGGTGGACACGTCTGTCGCAGAACTGATATCCGTCGAAGTAAACGGCTTCTGGAGCGGAGACCACATACGGGAAGACGCGTAGAGACCTGAAAAAGGTCGCTGGTGTGGGATGGGTGAGGGTGGCCGAAGATCGTGTGACATGGCAAACCTTGAAAGAGACCCATATTCAGCAGTAAACAGACACAGTAATGAGAATTATGAAAATAGATCTATTTTCGTAGTCTAGGGGTTAAGTCTGTGGATTCAGGCGCGCAGGTACCGGGTTCGATTCCAGATACAGAGTAATTACATTTAATTTATTTGTAATATTTCTTTTCCATTTGTCGAAATTGTTATGCAATGGCAACAAAGATATTCCACTAAAACTGTTTAAGTTAAGAATCAAACAAATGCTGGTTAATAAATGTTTTTATTCGACAAAAGAATACCTAGACACTAAGCTCGACAAAGTCATGTGACTAAACAAATATTTGTATGCTAGAAATAGCGAAGCCTGTGATATAATTACATATAACAATTTATATATACCTACCATGTTTTAACAAATAGTTTCTATTACTGTTTATAATTTAGAAATCAAAGCTATTAAATATTGTTTTATCCACAATTTTTTCTAATAATAAATTCATTTTTTTTCTCGACACTTCTTTTTCTAAACAATTACTTTTACTTTTTAAATAACAATATCAAATCGATTTCAATAATACAAAACAATTTCGGTTCTATTTCAAGAATGAGTCCTTCTCTCCTACATGCAACTTAACGATTACTGGTTAAACAGCGGTTTCATTACATTTTTTTAAACGTGTGCATGTTTTATTAATTTATTAAACATATTTATATCGATAGATATGACGTCTTGTATGGAAAAAATAGTTTACTATTTGGTACGTGACAATTAGTGTTTCTTACTGAACTAGGTCGCTCTTTTAGTTCCTCAGCTATGAGCCCCTCGAACTGGAGAAGGGCGCTCAGTTCTAGGGTTCTATGGAATTAGGTATTGGCATTAGTAGATGATTATATAACGCATATTTTGCTAACACCCAAAACTCTAATAGTACAATCAGGGTAAATAATCAAAGGGGTAAAGTAGTTTTTAGTATTACTAGTTCCGGTAGATCATCTGTGCGAACTAGCAAGGGAAATATATGTATAATACAGGGAGTCTATAGAGATGGTCTTTAAAACCCGAACTTAAAGAGTCTGTTCATTTATTTATCTGCGATTCAAGGTCTGTGACTTTAAACAATCGACAAGTTTTATGCGATTACAGCGTCTATACTGTTTGGATTTAAAGAACATTATCGTTTGCGATACGATAATAATGATTATAGTTTGTCATGCACTACGTGTCTTTCAATACTCGTAACGGGTAATTATGATCTACCTACTCGTATATTAAATTCATAAACTCCCTGATGCCATTTCAATATGAACATTGACGAGCTCCATCAGACCAAATGGCGTGGTTACATTACAAAACTTGCTCAAAAAACTTATTTCTTGAGAATACAATATGTATTTATTTGCCTCATTAAAAATATACATCAAATATAAATTAAAATCTATCTAAATAATAAAATTAATAATAAACTAAACTATAAATAAAAAATCGTCGTCCCATTCGAGATAGTCCCAAGGAGACTGGCAACATTCCCGTCGTTATTCCGTCGGGTCTCTTCCCATCGCTCCGCACAATCAGCAGTGACAAGAGCCCTTCGGATGGTTTCGTTCAATAATGTCAAAAACCTATATCAAATACTAGGTACCTACGTAAAAAAAGTGTATTCCTTATCCCTCTCAGCACGACAATTTTTTTTATGGATATTAAAAGGTTAGATTATTATAAGACCAGTTGGTCTAAAATATCTCACAAAAATAATGAAAATATTCCTTCCCTAGCGAATTTCACATAACCCCCTCCGCATTGTCGTTTTCTACTGTGCTAGCACACCACCGTGCGTTCGGAAATATGATGGAAATAAAATACTAGTAGTTCTAACAATTTAACAAATTATAATTACTACGTAGCTAGATTGGTGCACGAACTATCGAGGTCGTTTTAAAGCGGCAAAACAAAATTCGGCGACCACCTTTGGTTTTGTTCGTGCTGAAAGGGTTATAGGTACATGCCGCGGTTCGAACCGCGACCTTTTTTATTATACCAGGTGCCCTTACTCTAGACTAAATATAAAGACCATTTACTGTCACATGTCTTTTATACAATAAAATTAAATGTTTAAAATGTTTTAATATGAATATGTATTCATATTATGTAAATTATATTGTATTGCTCTTTTTATGTTTTTTTTGTTTATATATTATTATTTAATTATATTTAGATAAAATTTGTTTTATTTATTTGATCATGATAGTCACCTATATATATAGTCTTGGTCTGTCATATATATCTAGTTCGTCAATTCTCAGGCATCCATTCAACATGCCCGAACCAGTCAAAATGATAATATTAAATTATTCAAAAAAAAATTGCATTGTATAAAATCACTTGTCAGATAACTAGAATTTTCGTTTTGTTTGTCTCATTCGGCCCTGTTTAAGTTCATTAGGCAATTTGTTGTCAGTGTCAATGTCAACCGCTATAAAAGTTGATATTCGTAACAATATTTTGTATCTGTAACATTAGGTTACAGATACAAAATTTTGCTGGTCTAAATATCGTAAAAGACATCATCCATTTTGGGCTATTAATTATTGTACTACATGTAAAAGTATAGTTAAGTATCATCACGACCGTTTCCCTTTCGGGGTGGTCAGAAAACACGCTTATAAATAAACGGATTCACATTTAGCCAACTTTACTGCCGCCCAATCATGACAAGTGGCAAGCTCGTCGATGTCTTCAGCGTACCAAACTCGAGAAAGATCACAAATAAATTAAATAATAATTAAATGTTGTTATTTACATTAATAAATATTTTTGTGTTCCGACCAGGAATCAAACCCGGTACGAGTCTTAATCCACGGACTTAACCGCTAGACCACGAAGGCAGTTCACTGTGCTGTGTACAATGATAAAAAAAAAATGTAAATAGTAGTTTGGATACTTTTATTCATAAGATGTTATTGTTACTATATATTACTGTGCAATTAAGTTATTTGGAAAATAAAATATATAGTTTTTATATGATTCAAGTCCCTTAGTACTACAGCTCTCATCAAGATAGTTTAAACATTTTAAATATATAAACTGTATAAAATAAACGGTTTTTTCTACTTAAACCTTGATAATAAATTATTTATCAAAAATGCATATACAATTGTGAATACAATTTAGCCAAAATCCCTATACAAGATGAATGATGTCATTTAATCACAGCACTCGCAACTGACTCCACCTGTGCAGACGAATGATAAAAAACGACCCCAATGACCACCACAAAAATGCTGACGACAACAAACAAATATAAAAATCTATGACAAAGATACTATAATAAAAAATCTGGTGCTTTTGAATACTATTTAAATGCGTTGGTTTAGTTAACTTAAACTAATCCAACAAAAAATATGTGTATTAACGCCTTGCATGTGTAAACATATTAAGTATCACTCATTATTAAGTATTTATTATTAGTTTTAATTTAGGCGTTAATAGATAGTGTGTATGTTAAAATATTATTGAACGAGTACCGATATACACTATATAACCATATATTTCGCGAATACATACATAATTGAGTACTATATTATTTGATATAACTACTCGATTATTTATGGCACAACGTTACCGTTCTGTTTGTAATCCTTGTCGTTGTCGCTCCTTTATAGTTATCGCTTGTGTTTCTTTCGTTTTAACGTTAATTCTGTAATCATCAGCTTATATGATAATCTAAATTGTATTTAGAGTATTTGTAAACCGTCCGGATGTGCTGAGGAATAAACGGTGCATGATATTTTTATTCGTTTCATTCCACCGAGCTTCCACCCCTCTAAGAGTGAATTGTTAGCTTGCCCAGTTTGGTGCGACTCTATAATCAATAGCTTGGGTCATATTACAGGATCCGACTAAAATATGCGTCAAACGTAAATCAAAAAGACCACACGTACAGCCACTTGCAGAAAGGATGATTAAAATTATATCTATGATCATTAATTATATTGATATAAACCATGTGATTGATTGTCGCTTTAATTATTTTAGCCAATGACGTGCCTCATAGGCTTATGTTAAACATGTCAAAAGATAATCAGCCTTTCTGCAACTGGCCAATAATGTCACATAAAAATTGTTTAATATTAAGATAAAACATCACTCTATCGGTAGACTACTGAACAACGATGTGGAAGAGTTAGGTATATAGTTCTTCAAGAAAATCATAGATGGCGCCGATATTTGAACTACAAATATTTACACTACTCAATAATAGATGGCGCTGACACTTGAACTGCAAATAGTTACGCTACTCAATAATAGATGGCGTAAACAATTAAAAAAAATAGTAGTTTAGACATTCGTAATTCCGTCATAGCTCGAGATCTGGAAATGCCTTGTTGATCTGAAAACTATTGAGGAGTTTGTCGTCGGCCTGACTAGACGTATGTTCTATCGGGCCGACAACGGACACTTCAAGCATCTCCAGAATATCGCTCCATATTGCGCTCGCTCCACTTCCTAGAGAAGTGCTCCTGGAGGAGAGCTGAAGTAGTCGAACCTAGACCCCTGGGTTCTTGAGCCACACGGGCGCTGTTACACCAGTGACGGCGCCCAGCACCAAAAGTGCATAAATTAGCAGCAGGTGAAGCAAGAAATTTGTTCATTTCAGTTCTTTGCTTCTACCACAATACAAAAAGCAGGTCTTTCCTAAATTCTGGAATGTCGAATTTACCCCACTCCTATAAGCGTCCTTTAAGCAAAGTATGAAAAAGCATTTTGTTAGGCCGGCATAGTGTAGAGACTGATGTCGGTCGTTAGTAGCTGGCGTCAGTTGCTCCCATTTTTGGACTTTGCGTACTACCTTCCACCAAGTGGGCAAGATGTCACATGTCAGGTTCAATATATTCAAAAAGGTAACAAACCACTAAGAGAGCATTCTTCTCCTTTAAATGATTCCAAATTGCATTTGAAATGTTAACTGTTGCTCAACATAAGATGTTAACAGTCATAGCAGTCTGTGTCATTATCTAAATCGTAGTAAATATATAAAGAGTCAGAACTGTCATAGACGTCGACTGCTATAGACGTTTGTGTCATAGCACTGCTTCTAGAATGTATGCTGACGGATCTGTTATGGCCGTCCAAACAAAAATTGTGTGTCATAGCACTGCTTCTAGAATGTATGCTGACGGATCTGTTATGGCCGTCCAAACAAAAAGGATGTGTCATAGCACTGCTTCTAGAATGTATGCTGACGGATCTGTTATGGCCGTCCAAACAAAAAGGATGTGTCATAGCACTGCTTCTAGAATGTATGCTGACGGATCTGTTATGGCCGTCCAAACAAAAAGGATGTGTCATAGCACTGCTTCTAGAATGCATGCTGACGGATCTGTTATGGCCGTCCAAACAAAAAGGACGTGTCATAGCACTGCTTCTAGAATGTATGCTGACGGATCTGTTATGGCCGTCCAAACAAAAAGGATGTGTCATAGCACTGCTTCTAGAATGTATGCTGACGGATCTGTTATGGCCGTCCAAACAAAAAGGATGTGTCATAGCACTGCTTCTAGAATGTATGCTGACGGATCTGTTATGGCCGTCCAAACAAAAAGGATGTGTCATAGCACTGCTTCTAGAATGTATGCTGACGGATCTGTTATGGCCGTCCAATCAAAAAGGATGTGTCAAAATGTACGTTTGTTTTGTTTATGTACGTGTTAAGATTTCCAATCACCAATGTATTCAAAGTTCCTATTCCTACCAATCTGTTGCATTCTTACATTCGTTCCCCTACTTTTACTTTTCGACATTTAGCAATAGATTTGTTTCCTGGGAATACAGAAGACGGTCACATTAAGTACATACGTACGGTATATGAATATGGCAGCCACTGGGATTTACCGGACCCTCAACCTGGTGCCTAAGATAACTTAGGGCTGTAAAATAGCGGAATAAAAATACGTTTAAAAAAGTTTTTCATGAAATAACTCGACAATTGTAATAAAAAAGAGTTTCACATGTTTTTATTGGTTGTTCCATTTACATAATTCTCGCGCCATTACGAGTTCTCGGCGCTCCGTTCCGATCCTTTTATTATTTCAACTAAATTTCACTCGCCGAACATCTGTGCCGAATATTTTTTACTTCTCTTTTCATATCATAAGGGCAAATATACATTTTTTATTTTATTTACTTGGCTAGTCTTGGTCTCGGCCTTGGTTTAGGCAACTATGTATTGGTAACGTGGTCGAGTATAGTAAATCCATGTCCCAGGATCGATTCCCAATGCGTTAACTACCTTCTGCTTTTTTGACACAATGCATTCCCATCCTCATTAAACATTTAACTCTAGCCAGGTTCTCGGCAACTTTGTGCTGCAGTACCTACAATTAACTCTTCTTTATCACAGCCTCTTACATAGAGTCCAAGACCTCCACTGCTGGAGATGCCCCTCGAGAAAATACTTCTGGGTTGGCGCGGATCTGATGTTAAATAAAATTTATTAACGATTTTACAAGTTGGTATTAGTGGTGTGACGAATATTAGAACGCTTCTTGGTTGCTCGGTTACCATATAAAACAAAATATTATCTCTTGAATATATATTAGTTTTCTTTAGAATTCTGGGTTTAATTATAGCGATCAAATAGTGGCGACCGTGACAGGACTATGACAAATATACGTAAGAATGCAATTGTAGAGTCTAACTATTAAAAAAAAAAGTTATCTTCGGTACAAGGTTACTTTGTAAATTTTTTGATGAATAACCGGCCCAGACTCGAAATCTACAATTTATTTTCTCTGTATTAGTGTAGATTCACCTTTCTAAGGGTTGTTGTAAGTAAAAAGAGTGAATTCCCGACCCACATGTCTCCGTGTTAGCATGCCAAACTTATTATTATATTGTAACTCTACAATACCAACTTTCTTGCCGAATTCTTTCTAACAATATTCATACAATTTAATGTTTTCCAACAAATGATGTGTACAAGTCAGTTTGTTTCTATTTAAATTGTATACAAAATTATGTCTTCCTACTAATAATATAAGGGCAAAATATTGCGAAAATGCATGGATTCGTTGCTGTTTCACACAAAATGCATGGATTCGTTGCTGTTTCACACAAAATGCATGGATTCGTTGCTGTTTTACACAAAATGCATGGATTCGTTGCTGTTTCACACAAAATGCATGGATTCGTTGCTGTTTCACACAAAATGCATGGATTCGTTGCTGTTTCACACAAAATGCATGGATTCGTAGCTGTTTCACACAAAATGCATGGATTCGTTGCTGTTTCACACAAAATGCATGGATTCGTTGCTGTTTCACACAAAATGCATGGATTCGTTGCTGTTTCACACAAAATGCATGGATTCGTTGCTGTTTCACACAAAATATTGCGAAAATGCATGGATTCGTTGCTGTTTCACACAAAAACTACTGAACAGATTTTAAAGATATTGCCTATAGTAATATAGCTTCTACGAGTATATCAGTATGACACGACATCATCTGACCACAACTTGTGACCCCACAGCCACGTCAAATAGGTTGTGGTTCGAACCCTGGCTGGTGCCAATGACTTTTCCTACGTACATTTATCATATATTCACAACAGCACGTTAAGCCATAGGTCCCGGTGCCACTTGTGGAGTCGTTAATATATTGTCCTTTAAATTTATATCAGCCTTTCGGCAACCCGTCTGGCCAGCGCGAGGCGTGTTTAGGGTAAATCCTCTTTCTATATATTTTAGAAGGCCCATCTCTAACACGGAGGTCCAGGACTCTGAGGGAACCATCTCTAACACGGAGGTCTAGAACTCTGAGTTTTAGGGACTGTGAAGATATTATTCATAAAATGTCATTATTTGTTAGAGAAATGCTATTACTAGCGTATTATTGGCTGCTTTATATAACTATCAAGTTTAAAGGCAATTGACACAATTTTATGTCAAGCTGCCTCCGTGGTCCAGCGGTTAAGTCCGTGGATTTAGTCTCGGAGGTACAGGGTTCGATTCCTTGTCGGGACACAATAATATTTAAGAATTCCAATAATTATTAATTTATTTGTAATATTTCTGGAGTTTGGTACGCTGGAGACATCAACGAGCTTGTCATGATTAGCCTATAGTAAAGTTGGCTAAATGTAAATCCGCTTCTATATAAGCGCGGAAGGGAAACGGTCGTGATGATACTTTAATTTATGTTGTGTGCATGACTTTTGATTGGTCCAGCGTTGGTATGATTGTGTTTTGAGTGGTTCAGCGTTGGTATGATTGTCTTTTGAGTGGTTCAGCGTTGGTATGATTGTCTTTCAATTTCAATTTTCAGCGTTTGTGAATAACTTTTAAGTGGTCTAGCATTTGCTGTACATCAACTAAGTATATAACCTACCCAAATATGTCAAATTTTGCAGCTCTACACATGGTCCATGTGCCAGAAAGTAGAAAATTCTAAACAATAAATGAGCTTTAAAGGTTGGAATGAAAATTAAAGAAATTTAATGAGTCCCGCCGGAGCCGACGTTTTGGGAAATTGCTCGTTAACTCCACGAACATCCTATTTGGTTTTATTTCTTTAGTATTAAAAGTAAGGTTTTATTAATTAGGCAAAACTAAATTCGTCAGTTACTTCAATTCTTGAACTTTAACAGGTAGGTAGGCGTGGCGTCACGTGTCGTGTTAAACTAAAAACATCCAAAACACTTTTTTTTTATATACTGAGCACGACATGTGACATCGCGCCCACCTGATAGGTAAGCGGTTATCAAGGTAATAGAATGTGAGGAGATGATACCTGCCACTGACGGCCGTCATCAGTCCCTATACCACTATGAGCATTCCGTATCTCCTAAAAGCATCAGCCGGGTTCATGTTGTATGAGAGGTATATTTTATAGGTTTTTATTAAATATATAATTTTATTTTGTATTATATTTATTAATGACTTAAAATTCATAAAATATAAAGCACCTAACCTAAAATCTAAAATTTTAGGTTAGGTGCTTTATTTTATGAATTTGTAAAAAAGTAAATTATAATCACGATCGTAACCCTTCCGAGGTAGTCAGAAACCACGCTTTTTTAATGAAGCGGATTCACATTTATCCAACTTTGCTATAAGTCCATCATGATGACAAGTGGCAAGTTCGTCGATGTCCCTAGCGTACCAAACTCGAGAAATATCCGGACCAGGAATCAACCCGGTACCTCCGAGTCTAAATCCACGGACTTAACCGCTAGACCACAGAGGTAGTACAACTACATTAAATCAAATAATCCAATCTAGGTTAATAAAAAGCCGATAAGTTTATAGTCGATTTTCTTTTAGTTTAAAATTAAATCTCGTTCTAAGAACTTCAACCTATTAAAATAACAAGTACTTTAATTATAATGATTTCCCAAAATGTCAAGTCAACACCACTGTAGTAATTAGGGAAATGTCAAGCCTCCACCGGAACTGAACACGAGACGTGCAAACACTTACAATAAAGCCCGTGTCAACAAATTGTCAGTGTGCTATACTGTTATTTAAATAGGTCTAATGGAAAAAGATTTCCTCTGTTGTCTAGCTGTTAAGGCTATTCGAAAAATTAAAAAAAATCGAAATCTGTGGCCGGCACTGCTGTTCGTCCACCATCACGTATTAAAAATTATTTAAAAAAAAAAATAGTCAATTAAAGAATTAAAGTAGAACTTCCTCGATTTGTGAATATAAGTGTGAACACGTATAATATCAAAACCTATGTAGATTAGTCGTATTTCCTAACATTTCATTTAAATTTAATATCAATAAATAGTTTATAATATATTTATTCTTGTAGTGTTTCTTTATTTTCTTTTTTACCACTTTCCCCGTAACATGTGATACTCTCATCCGTCTGCTTTGCCCGTCTTTTGCAATATTTTGGCCACATTGAGAGTGCCGACAATCTAAAAAAGCTTTTAGTAGTAAAAGTAGAAGGAAAAAGGACAAGAGGAAGCTCCGAACGGTGGTGCAGTCTGTAGACAGCTGATGAATGGATTGCGACGGAGTCACGATCCTCAACAGTGGGTTACCTTGATTACACGCTTTATTAGAAACAGAGATTGTAACGAGGAGCATTCTATTGGATATGTGTTCAATGTGTTCACTGCTCAAATCTATTTCCACCAAAAGTCCTGGTTATCATAATTTGAAGATGGCAAACCTATTTAAAACATATGCAGTAGTTTCCTTTTGGCGATAGAAACACTAGATGAATTCGTGTGGCAACTGGCCGAGGGATCGCACGGGCAGAGAGGCCAAATTTTCCCACTTGAGAGAAATATGGCAACTCTGCACGACAGACCTTCCGACGATCTGATCCCAATCACGTTGGCATTGCCTATATTAAAGGTTCCAGGCATCCTGCCCGTTGTTACGTGCAGAGAATGCTACTTCTGTTAGGAGGCCAACACCTTATCACAGATTCCCGTCTCCCCCGAAAGAGGCGGTCTGAGATAACTCTCATAGTGAAGAAAATGTACTTGATACCGTATTACTAAATAATAATATTATTAGGTATTAAAAAACAACCAAGTATTAATTATTTTCCAAAGGTATCCCACAAATCCATCAGCCACCTCCAAATAATACTTTCATGAATATAGTATTACGCCCCTTTTTTATGAACCTCAAAGTCCTCATAAAACATTAAGTGGCCATAAATAGTGCTTCTCGCTACTCCTTCTCAAAATTATTTATTTTATTACGGCCCTCGTCTTAAACATGACAAACTACAATTTTCCTATTCATATTATTTTTCTAGAAATATTTGGGCGAATTTAAACTATTTTCTCACATTCCTACATTTGTAGACCCTTACATCTTTCGCTAAAAATATGGAGCCGATGTGTTTCCCCCTTCCTATAACCTAAAGTTTTTCAGTGGTTAATTGCCATAGTGTGTGTGGGTGTATAGGATGTCAGTAAAATCGCCGAAGACACTGTTACATGTTAGGTGAGTATTAGATACTTTAGTATTTCTGTACGAAACGTAGGGATTACCAATTTATCCGTTGAATCGAAAACTTGAATGAAATTATGAAATAATAAAGATTCAATTGACTTAATATGGACCGGGCCATCTATACTATTTTCATGAGTCATTGAAATTTATCAATGTGACAGAAAGTAGATGCCGACACGGTCGCACACACTTATGCCTATGATTTAAGTAACTATTTATGGCGCGAAAACGTCGTTAAATTTTGCCGACTGTCAAATTATAGCTATCTATAGGCCGCCTAACACAAACAAACACTTGTTTCTGGATCAGTTATTGCAGATAATTAAATCAATTCCCAGACGAGAGGACGTAATTCTTATAGGAGACATAAATATTAACTTAAATGATGGGACAACATACGGAATAACTGCTAACTACAAAGATTCGCTATCCAATGAAGGATTCTTGTGTGCTATTAACGATAACACACGTGAGGTGGTAAGCGGCGGCCGGCTCGCGGTATCCTGCATCGACCATGTGTGGCTGCGTATGAGCGACGCGTGCGACGCGGCTGCTTACCTGCTGGCGACTGGAAGAATATCGGATCACTATCTTGTTGGTGTGTGTGTTCTAATGTGCAGTGAAAGTGATAAAAGTAATAATAATAAAGTGCCTAGGTTTAGCAATAAAATAGTGCGGGAAAAACTTGATAAAATTAACTGGTGTGAGCTAAGTGATATAAAATGTCCAATACGTATTTATGAAAAGCTATGTGATATTTTTAGTTGCATTTATGATAGCAGTTTGAATGAAATATGTATCAGAAATAATAGACACACACAGTCCTGGATAGACAAGTCATTGTCAATTAAAATTAAACGGAGAGATAACCTGTTTAAGAAGTGGAAATGTAGACCAAATGACATGAATTTAAGATTAGAATATACCCGATACAGAAATAAAGTTAATAAATGTATAAATGCAGCTAAAAATAAACACAGACAAAATGAGATAAAAAAATGTAATAAGGATTTAAGAAAAATGTGGGTAAACATAAACAACTGGCTGGGTAAAACTAAGGATAATATTGATAATGTTATAATGAGATACATGGGCAAAGTAACTGATATAAATAGTATTTGTAATAACTTTTCACGAACATTTACTGAGGAAATTCACAATATTAAACATAACTGCACTAAAAAGTTTTTAAATAGGGAAACCTACATAATTAATAGTAATTTATCGATGAGATATGTACCTGTTAATTCTTATGATATTAAAAAGATTATAGATAAGTTAAATTTGGAAAAATCACCTGGTACAGATGGAATAAGGACACAGGATATAATGCATGTAAAAGAGTATTTAAGCCCAATTCTTGCAGTCTTTATTAATCAGTGTGTTAAGCAATCAGTATATCCAGATGGCCTGAAACAATCAATTATTAGGCCTATATTTAAACAAGGTTGCCATAAAGATTATGTTAATTACCGACCAATAGCAATATTGTCTACAATAAATAAAATTGTTGAAAAGGTCATAGTGGGTCAGATTTCGGGTCATTTAGAAAAACATAATATAATTACAGATGCACAGCACGGATTCAGGAAAGGGCGAAGCACGGCCACAGCTTTATCGCAATTTACTGAAAATATAAATCGATGTCTTAATGATAAAAAACATGTAATTGTTGTGTTCATTGACTTTAAAAAAGCCTTTGATACTTTGAATCATGATCAGTTGTTGCAAGCAATGGATGAGTGTGGGGTGCGAGGTCCTTTGAAAGATTGGCTTCGATGTTACCTTCATAATAGACGAATGAGAACAGTTATAAACGGGGTTACTGGTAAGGAGGCAGCAATAATGTATGGCGTACCAACCGGGTCTGTTTACGGTCCCGTGGGCTACATTATGCACGTCAATGGTATGTGTAATGTGGTGGAGAATTGTAACATATATATGTATGCTGACGACACATGCCTGATGTACGCAGACCGGGATATTGACATTGCGCAATCTAAAGTACAACAGGACTTCGATAATATTATAAAGTGGTCTCATGACAATGGGTTAATAATAAATCTGAAAAAAACGCAATGTATGCATATATGTTCGCCTTACAATAAACATAAAAATAACCCAGTGAGTATTATAGGACATGAATATTGTTGTCTTCACGACGGTTTGCAATATTGTAACTGTGCAGAACTTAAATTAGTAGATCAATATAGGTACCTAGGTCTTATTATTGATAGAAGCATGTCATGGAAGATGCATGTGAACGCAGTGTGTTCAAAACTGAGATCCGTGCTGGGCAAATTTTATCATTTGCGTGGAGTAGTAAATACGGCCACGTTGTTTATAGTGTACCATGCACTCGCAGAATCGATACTGTCGTATGGGCTTAGTAGCTACGGATGTACCTTTCCAACATACCTAGATCAAATTAAACAAATGCAAATTAGGTTCTTAAAATTGTTGGTAAGAAAAGATATAAAACTAAAGTATAGGCAAAATTACGATAAATTATTTGTGTATTGTAAAACATTACCTGTTGAAGAAAAAGTTAAATTATTAATAGCATTAGAAGAACAGAATAATTACACACACAAAAAACTAATTATTTCTCAACATATAATTACTAGGAGACATACAAATAGGGAACTGGTGGAAGGGAACATCCGTGGCAACTACTACGGCAGGAGGACGCGACAGTATCTACTTCCCAGAATACTAAATAGTCTATCTCAAGAAATAAGAATAGAAAAACTATCCAAATTGACATATAAAAACAAAATTAAGAAAGAACTACTCGAACAACTGAGTAGCAAAATCGATAGATTATTTGTGTAAAAAAAAAAAAAAAACCGAACCTATTATAGTTGTGTTTTATTTTATTTAATGTTTTATAAACTAAAGTGTGCTAGTATATCATTGTAATGAGAGCTATCTGCCGATAAACTATTTTATAGTTTGGCAGAATAATGTTGTATTTAAATGTTATGATATAAGGAAAATAAATAAATTAAAAAAAAAAAAAAAAAAAAGTTTCTGGCATACTTGCTATTTTACTCATTATTTTTGGCTAAAACTAATAAATAACGACAACGGTAAGTAGAAGTTTGAGCAAAACGTCAAATTACGCTTAATAAATCCAGTGTGAAAACAGGAACCTAAAGAGATCTAACCTAGGAGACATAAATATACAGAGAGATAGTTTACGATGCTGTACGCCAACATACTGTATTGATACACCGAAGAATATTACGCATGGCACCAACAATTTATAACAAAATTCCAATCAACATTAAGGAACTAGTAGTAACAATATTTATTTATTATCAAAACCCGACTGCTGCGTAAAAACTACTTTAATTAAAAACTGAAAAGAAAAAAACAAAGCGTTCCATTACCAAAAAGTTTGAGAACCGCAAAACACAAACATTAAATTATATATTTGTATAACATAGCAACTTTAACCGAGACAGGCGCCAAATCTTCCCAATAATGGTATTGTGACATTCCAATTTTATTTAAAACAATACTAGTTTAATTTATTATATAATATAATATATTTGTAATAATGAAATTTTATGAATTATAATAATAAACTATTTACATTAATGAAAACAATCTTATTAATAACGAAATTTAAATTTGAATTAGCTTTAGTACAGAAAAAACATATTAAATGTAATACCGGGTTCTTGATAATGGTCAAAGCGAAGCGGATTTCATTTTATTAGAATCCAGGAAGTTGTATCATAAAACAATGTCATAACACAAATGTCAACTACAGTCGACACCTGTATCGCCAATATTACAAAACAAACGTAAATCATTATGACACGGTATTAAAACCAGTCAATCATTTTTGCGGAAACACCATTTTTAAGTCATCCTTCTATAGTAGTCACATAAAAAGTTCGCTGAGCGACATTGGAAGGGATGTGCTTGCTCATGGGTACTACAGCTTTGTGAGATGTGGAGCGCTCAATTCTAGGATACAGTTCGAGGCTGTAGTTCGCTTGCTCATGGGCACTACAGCTTTGTGAGATGTGGAGCGCTTAGTTCTAGGATACAGTTCGAGGCTGTAGTTCGCTTGCTCATGGGCACTACAGCTTTGTGAGATGTGGAGCGCTTAGTTGTAGGATACAGTTGGAGGCTGTAGTTCGCTGAGCGACATTGGAAGGGATGTGCTTGCTCATGGGCACTGCAGCTTTGTGAGATATGGAGCGCTTAGTTGTAGGATACAGTTGAAGGCTGTAGTTCGCTGAGCGACATTGGAAGGGATGTGCTTGCTCATGGGCACTGCAGCTTTGTGAGATGTGGAGCGCTTAGTTGTAGGATACAGTTGGAGGCTGTAGGTCGCTTGCTTTACTAATTAACTATGTTTGTTAGTTTTAAAATGTATGTATTGTTCACTGTCAATTTAATTAATTTCAGCCAAACATATGGGGGGGTAACAGTTGCATTTTGGCTTCTATAGCTCCTGACGGATATACGTCGAATTAATGTCAAATTTACAATAAGTATATTATAATATTAACGGCCGGTTGCAGAAATGATAATATAAAGTAAGATATGATTTATATATTTTTTATTTTATTTAATGTTTAAGGACAACTTACAGCTAGATAGATAAAATATATAGTATATATACAGTACATATGGGTAGTGTATGGCTATTGACCTTGTTGCCATCGATAGATAAAATTACATAATTAGGTGGTTATTGTATTTTAATATACGCCACGTGGTGTTTTTAGATTGTCACTTTGGTTGTTTCAGCCAATGACGTGATGGCATGCCTAAACATGCTAAAAGATCCAGCATTCTTTCAGGTAGAACGCTATGAAACCGCACAACTTTACTGGAATGTAGAGCAGTGCATTACCTTAACCCTGTATAAACCGCAAACTTATTAAAGTACATAAAAATAACTAAGTACTTTTTGATATGGCACATCGGGAACATAAGCGAAATTTTCGGCTAGGATCGACTTACGAAACCGAAATTATTTTTTACATTCCCAAAGTCCCATATCGAATACCAATTACCTACATAATTTTAATAGCGTTAAATATTTTTTCATATTTTTTTTGAGCACTTCCCTTAGTTGCTTTCAATCTAAGAATTAGAGCTCCTCGTACGTCGGCAACTTTGGTTCTCAGACGTATGTCAACGTTTCGAATCATTATCAAATATCCACCAGAACAAAACGGCCTTGAACTTGTAAACTAAATGTCCTGTCAGAAATCTAGAATGGAAAAATAATCCGTCTAAATGTGCGACATTAAATAGCTAACTCGACCCAAACCCAGACACAATCCATCGCTCACTCGTGACACAGGGGAGAGACTGGACAGCTACCAAAGAGAAGATCGCAAAAAAAGTACAGATACCACACCAAATACTAAATAACATTAAAACTAGGTCCCCCATCGCACTAACGATGCGAGTATTTTACGTGCGGTATACAATTTGAGTAATACTTAGTTCACAAATTGTCCAAGATTTATACACTTCTACCCGACTACATTGTTGGGAACATTTGGCCTATGTTTTTAATGGGTCCCGACTGTTAAAGCCACTATGTAATATATATTTAATTTAATGGTATTGTTAATTGGTTATCAAACGAAAGAAACCCTTAAGCTTGCTTTTTTACTTTTAATTTATTAATTTTAATAATAATAATAAATCTATTGTATAAATCAAGTGCAGGTACATAGGCAAGCTTAATACCGTAAATGAATTTTTCACCAACTAAGCTTTATGACTGAGATCCATATGGAATATGCAATAACTTATGAAAATAATAATTCATATTATTTGTTTCTATAAAACACATTAATTAGTTAGGTATTATATATTTTCAGTTTTTTTTTTTTTTTTTTTATTTCTTAAATTCTCACGGAAACAATTTTTCCCGCTAATGCTACATCTACGTAATTTAGATGTGAATAATGCTGACATGTTTTAAAGCGATTTCGATGAAATACGTAGACACCGGCACAAGCAAACAGCTCTGGTAGAGTAACCTCTATATAGAGGATAGTTAATATTAATTTTAAAACACAAACAATTAAGTTATGGAAACATCAAAACACACAAAATCGCTAAAGGTTCTCTAAACATTATTTACTCGGAATTTCCTTTAAATGTACACAGTATGGGTAACTACAGCAGTCCAACAGTGAATAATGGTTCGACAATTTGACGCGTACGCCACGCAAGTGAGTATCTCTTTATTAAATAAACACATTTTTATGAAGTGGATATTTTCTACACATAAATTTAGTGGACCTTCTTGATTAATTGTTTACGTGTAATACTTATAATGCGCGGTGGTGGCTCGGTTGTAAGAACGCGTTCCTTAAATCCTACAAAGGTCGGTTGAAATCCCCCCGTGGCATGGCATTGAGAAATACACTTTTCTTACGTACTGCATTCATAGATTTACAACAACACCGTTCCCATGCCTCGGAGAGCACGTTAAGCCGTCGGTCCCGGTTTCACTAATACCAACTTGTGGAATCGTTTATAAATTGTCTTGAAAAATTGACATCATATCCTCGCCAAGCCGTCTGGCCAGGCAGCGTAGCGAGTGCAGGCCAAATTCTCCAGATATATGTTCTGGAAGGCCCATCTAGGTCTAGGACACTGTGTTCTAGGGGCTGCAGCTGTAATGAAAAAATGAATACTCATTAAAAATATAATAACCTAATTGATTAAATGACTATTATCTAGACTCAAAAATTATTATTTTATGATATAGTTTTAATAGCAATCATGTACACTCCCATCTTGGAGCTCTTTATGATAAAATTAAACTAAATAATTGGTCTACTTCTTAGTTACTCTAACTTACACAAACTCCGTTACCGTTACGAGTATGTATGTTTATGTATAACGTTGTGTATTTATTAGTATAATAATAAGTAGCTTATATTTAATAACAAGTTGTAAGATTATTATTATTCTTATTTTATTTTTATGTTTTACTTCTACTTTCATAGCACCTATAGTTGTTCAAATGAATTCCAAAGGTAAGGCTCAGAGAATGTCTCCGGGCATTAAGTCTGACTTTTGTACTTTTTGCAATAACGTTTTGAAATAAATAAATAAATATCATTTGGCTTATTTATTGCAGGTTTTTGACCTTCATTTTATATTCCCCAGGAGGCCAACGATTGAAGTTATGTTTGTTTAAATAAACCATTTGATTTGACGAGCGACACGATTCGTTTAGCTGTTTTGATTATTTACTGTATTTTGTGTACTGTGCCTTAAGGATTTTCTAAAGTAAACATGATATAACTGTAGAAAACATTTGTCTCTAATAATTGTATATTTGTTTTTGGTTCCTCGCTCTCACACACACATGGTTTTCTTTTAGTGTACGCCGAGCAACGATATTTTCGTTATCAGCGACTTCACAACCACTTCGGCACATTACCTACATACTTTTGCTTACTACCCGACTGCGCGAAGAAGGGCTATGTGTTGGTCAGCCTATGTATGTATGTATGTTGTTTTATTGCACACTGGAGACTAAACGCGTCGGCCGATTTTGATGATTCTCACTTAGATCGATTTGTCTTAATGATGCGAGCGTCACTGGCTGGAGACATGACATTATAATCAAATATTAGAACAGGACAACCAGAAGTCAAACTGTGGAAAATAAAAATGTTAAGTTCACGAATTATATTATTATATCTATATCATCGAATAGGTATCGGAAATAGATGTTGACGTTTCTCTTATAATTTTTTATTTTGAGTGACTATTTAGGACCTATTTAAAGATGGTTAGGTTCCATTCTTATTAAAATTTCCAATGTTGGTCCTACCTATAATAAACATCATATAATCGCATAATAGGTAGTGTGGATTTATCCATAAATATTTCATGTCAATTCTATATAAGTAGATTACCATTAACCGCCAATACTTACCATACAATACTTACAATCCAAAATTTGCTTAAAAGAAAAATAAATATTATGTAGCAGACAGCGATAACTTAAAAGTATAAAATAAATAATAACCCAACTAAATTACAAACTAGAAAATAACCAGACAGGACGAAATGGTTTTTCTATACCCAATTTTAACTTGTATGGAATTAAAATGGTTCACCTTACATAACAAGGTCAAACTTCATAAAGTCAAAAGCAAAACTACGCACTAGTCGATTTTCGCCTCTTCATACAGGTAAACGGTGAATGGTAATGCACTTCAAGTAGAACGAATTTTATTGCAATAAACATTTTCAGCATAAATTTTAAATATTACAGTCGATTGTCGCGTAGCATCCACCTTTTAGATACATATTTATTAATTTCAAAGCTTTAATGACACATTATCTGAAAGCCAAACCTTTGGTCCTAGTTTGAACAGCTGTAGGTGCTATATAACTAAAACTAAAACTAATAATTTACAACTAAATATAAAACATATGTTACTTAGATACTAAACTTACTCATTCTACTTATGAATATATATACTACGCTTATATTGTTGTTTCTGTTAACTTCACAAGAACAAGCGCGATTATTTTATTTCCTGGCAAGAAGAAACGTAGAGAAAGATTGTTGCTGACACAGCATTTTTCCAAGAAGCTGATTTTGATATCCCTAATTTTCTAGCGGTTTTCCAAATTGGGACTTCATTTATGCATCAAAAGTAATACCAGGAGCCGCGGGCGAGTTGTGGACGGAATTAGATGGACAGGAATCAAATGGATCAGCTTTTAGGTCTCAGCTCATTAGAGCCACCCGCCACCCGACCAGCGCCGCCTCGTCGTTCGGCGTCTACTCGGTGTTGGTCCACCAGCAGCGAACCTCGCATGATCAACAAGTGGATACTGCGTGGTCCACCAATTTTGGATAAGTCTCTCAGCGATTGGCGTTCTTCCTATAATAATCAACTGAAAATCCCATCCCAGTTCACTAGCAGATATTCAGAATCGGGCTAATATATATTAAATATATATTTTATAATATGTATTAATTAGGATTTAGTGTATGTATATCTTAGTATGTAGTATAATGTTTGTTATCTTATTATTTTATATCAGCACTACCCCAATTTTTGATTATTTACTGTATTTTGTGTACTGTGCCTTAAGGATTTTCTAAAGTAAACATGATATAACTGTAGAAAACATTTGTCTCTAATAATTGTATATTTGTTTTTGGTTCCTCGCTCTCACACACACATGGTTTTCTTTTAGTGTACGCCGAGCAACGATATTTTCGTTATCAGCGACTTCACAACCACTTCGGCACATTACCTACATACTTTTGCTTACTACCCGACTGCGCGAAGAAGGGCTATGTGTTGGTCAGCCTATGTATGTATGTATGTTGTTTTATTGCACACTGGAGACTAAACGCGTCGGCCGATTTTGATGATTCTCACTTAGATCGATTTGTCTTAATGATGCGAGCGTCACTGGCTGGAGACATGACATTATAATCAAATATTAGAACAGGACAACCAGAAGTCAAACTGTGGAAAATAAAAATGTTAAGTTCACGAATTATATTATTATATCTATATCATCGAATAGGTATCGGAAATAGATGTTGACGTTTCTCTTATAATTTTTTATTTTGAGTGACTATTTAGGACCTATTTAAAGATGGTTAGGTTCCATTCTTATTAAAATTTCCAATGTTGGTCCTACCTATAATAAACATCATATAATCGCATAATAGGTAGTGTGGATTTATCCATAAATATTTCATGTCAATTCTATATAAGTAGATTACCATTAACCGCCAATACTTACCATACAATACTTACAATCCAAAATTTGCTTAAAAGAAAAATAAATATTATGTAGCAGACAGCGATAACTTAAAAGTATAAAATAAATAATAACCCAACTAAATTACAAACTAGAAAATAACCAGACAGGACGAAATGGCTAATATATATTAAATATATATTTTATAATATGTATTAATTAGGATTTAGTGTATGTATATCTTAGTATGTAGTATAATGTTTGTTATCTTATTATTTTATATCAGCACTACCCCAATGTCACACTCTCCCAAAGGGAAGGTTTAAGGCCGGCATAGTGGTAGGGATTGATGTCGGTCATCTGAGGCTGGCGTCGGTTGCTCCCATTCTTGGACCTCGCGTACCGCTTACCATCAGGTGTAATTTCTTCTAGATCTATTATGGTAAGTGGAAAGACTGTCGATGTCTTTGGTATAACAGAAATATATATTGGTACTGATCTTCCAAAGTTTTCATTTATATTACTAGCTGGCAAAAATATTGTGTCGGTCCGTACAGCGTAGGTGTGTGGGCGGCAACATCAAAGGACTCTGCTGGAGGGATTTGTTACCTTTATTTCACTGGCAACTTTTTTCTGTTTTTTTTTTATATAATTTACCAGTACTGTCAGATATCTGTACAGCTTTAATCTTGTAAGTCATCATCATTACAGTCCTAGGCCCTCACTGTTTATTGGCCTTTAAAATTTTTAAAATGCTGGCGCAGTTCCTCATTATTGATTATTGAAGTATCATCACGACCGTATTCCTTGGTCAAAACCTACGATTTTTAAGAAGCGGATTCTGATTTAGCTATCTTTATTATCGTATATATATCGCCCCTCTTGCCAAGTGGCAAGTTCGTCCATGTCTCGACGCGTACCAAACTCTAGAAATATCACATATAATAAATTATTGTGTCCCGACCAGGATTCGAAACCGTTACCTTCCCGTTTAAATCTCCGGTAGTAACCACTAGACCATGGAGGCAGTCACATAGAATGAGTCTTGTGAAAATATTACTATAGCTTTGAATATTCACAATTGAACTTAGAAAATAGGTGACACACGCAGGGCAATAAAAACAATGGCGTTGCTCTTAAAAGTTAAATGTTTTATAATTGTTTTTATTTGTAAATGTTTGTGGCGTTTGTTTTCTAAAATAATGTTCTATTGTCGGAGTGGATCAGACGACCCTACTCCTAAACAAAATTTGTTTATTGTTGGTCTTTGATGTTCTCTGTATTTTTCGATTTAATTAATATTTGCCATTCACAAAGTCAAACATAATACTTGGAATTCGTACTCTCCACGTGTTCGTATCTATAACAGTATTGGGAGCTTATCAGATTATTAAATTACATTATTTATAAAAATATATATATATATAAAATTATTATTTTATAAAAATATATTATATTTAATATTTTATACAATAAACCAAATTGAGTAAATATAAACTTTAAATTAAAACTAAAAAGGGGTTAATTTAAAAAATAGTTATGTCGTATCTTGTCTTCTCTCACAGTAGTAGATAGATTAAAATTCGTTTAATGTATTGTAAATAATGTTGTATGAGTTATGGAACGGCTCCGTTATAAGAACGCTTTTCTTAAAATCCTACAAAGGTCGCTTTAAACCCCCCGGAATGTACCAATGGGTAATACACTTAGATAGATTTACAACACCACCGTTCCCGTGTGAGGAGAGCAAGTTAAGTCGTCGGCACGGTTCCACTAATACCAACTTGTAAATAAGCTTATAAATAAGCGGATTCACATTTAGCCAACTTTACTGCCGGCCAATGATGACAAGTGGCAAGCTCGTCGATGTCTCCAGCGTACCAAACTCGAGAAATATCACAAATATATTAAATATTAATTAAATATATTTATTTACATTAATAAATATTTTTGTGTCCCGACCAGGAATCGAACCCGGTACCTCCGAGTCTAAATCCACGGACTTAACCGCTAGACCACGAAGGCAGTAGACTTAGTATTGGTCTTGCTAACATATTGGTTGTCTTTCTTTTGCTCTTGGTATTGCAAAAAAACACACATAGTCTGCTCATATATGTAGATCCTAACGTGCTTCCACCTTCAGTCTTTCTGAGATAGAATCCAAAACAAATAATTATCCTGTAGGTATGATTCTGCGACATTACCGAAAATCACTTGGAATCTAGTTGGAAGATTAGTTAGTTCGCAAATTGATCCAACTTAGTGAATTAAGTATAATCGTCGGATTTGTATTGTTGAGCTCTTGTTGTGATTCTCTCATCAATCATTCCATACTTATAACAAAGGACGGATATTTCAAACATATACGAATGTTCCAGTTTTATTTGTAGCTCAGCCGTGAGCTGGCACATTCGACGCCATCTTTAACTTTAATCGATGCAAGAGAGCGGTGCGGTATTGGCTCGGTTGTAAAAACGTTTTCCTTAAAACTCTTAAGAGGTCGGTTCCATGCCCGGTATGTACATGAGAAATAGACATTTATAGGGTACATTTGTTATAGATTTACAACACCTATATTCCCGTGCCTACGCGTACTAATAAATTTGAATAAAATACTCATACATTTGTCGCACAATAAAGATGTGGAAAATTCTTCCAGCCTCTGTGTTTCCACTTTCCTATAACCTGGAGTCCTTCAAGCGAAGTGTGAAAAAGCATCTAGTCAATCCGGCATAGTGATAGGGACTAATGTCAGACATGAGTGTCTGATTCCAGTTGCTAACATTCACTTTGCGCGCCACTTACCATCAGGTGGGCGCAAGGTTACATGTCGTGCTAATATAAAAAAAACTATGTTATTCTTCCATTGTCCAAGTTGTACGAGTCTGGTTGGCATGTTGTCAGGGAAACAACAAAACCATTTTTAGGAGTGCATTGCAAACAAGGGATCTTATGACTTTACCTTACTTTTTATCCATTATTTATTCTCGGCTCCTCTCACTCCCCATACAATACCTGTATAGTTCTACCTATACTGTCTTGAAAGCCCGTTCCTTATTTTTTTGTTTGGCTAAACAACAAAATAAGCCCTGAAAAGGAAAATACATTGCAGCAGTTCTAACATCTTAAATAATAATCCGTAGAAAGCTAAGATATTGGAAGAAAACAAGGTTTTGCACCAAACCGAGGTATTCAGCAACATTGCATGCAGTTCTTATGGCACTTCACTTCGACAGTGATGCAGTTCTTATGGCACTTCACTTCGACAAGCTTCTATACTCTATTGTGCACTCACTTTACACTATTATGACCTTTAAATCTAAATTGTTTAGGAGCATAATCCCGTGATAAAGTTGTCGGATTACGTGTTTGAAAAGTCTTATGCAAGTGAAGAACTCTTTTTGAGACTTCTTTCACTCTTTACGTCTTTACATTCGTTTGATGCACTCTGCCAAAGCCAATGACAAATCTTAAAAGAAAATAATTTCAAATCATCTTTTTGTGGTTACAAATTGATTGTTCTATGTCAAAGTGACAGAATAAAAAACATTGGTTTAGTTTCCGAAATGTTGTAACCGCGGTAAATGAGTGGACTGTTTATGGTATGGGGAGTCTCATGACGAGACAGCTCCGTGAGTCCGAAGAAAGGGGCAGAAGCACTTACCTCTCCCAGCAGCAGCTGACAACGTCTCAGTAGAGTCGGCCCCAGTGTTCCAGAAGAATACCAGCTCTTCTGATGCTAAAACTCTTTTCACATAAATGTCATATCACATAAAATTTATAATTCAAGTAACAGTTCCGACCAATAAATACACTCGTGTGTCTAATCACCAGACACTGCTGCGGCACCGACAATTGAGCACACGCGGTATGACGTCACCGAAGCACAAAATTACTGAAGTCCGCTGCCGACCGAGGCTGAGGGGCGACTCTTCCCACCGATGGGACACAGAACTGGCTTTAACAGTCTTGCAGTTGTCGTGTACTTTTATGAGCGCTGACCAACAACGCACAGTAGTTCGTTTATCATTTAAGTACGGCAACTGCCCTGTGGAACCCCAGCCAGAATGGTCTCATCCACAGAGATGAGGGAAATTGTCGTTTCTCCAGGACCGACGCTGGTATCCTTACTGCTAGTGCTGGGACTGACGTGTCGATTAGTTTTTACAAGACACCATTGTGTCAGTATCTAACAAACGCCTTGTCGATATGGAGAAAGACCGCGACAGAACAGCGGCCCTTGTTTTTCTTTTTACCGCCAGGTGGTGCAGCACTCGAGTCAGTTGGAGCGTGGCACTACTGAGTCAGTTGGAGCGTGGCACTACTCAGTCAGTTGGAGCGTGGTACAACTCAGTCAGTTGTTTTTTTTTTTGAGTGTAATGTAGCGACCTTTATCGATAAACCAGGGCTAGTCGAACTACAATATTTTCTGTTACCTTGTGAAAAAGTGACAAAGATTATTAGACCTATTAATTACTTTGGACATGGACATATGGAAAGTTTAGAGAAATGCTCTCTAGAAAATACTGTTGAGATTTCTTAGCTAACTCAAAAAAGGAAGGATAATGCTTAATAACAATAATAATTTTAATAAAAATAACTATTACGACAAATTGTATATCCGATCATATTATTCGACAAAAAATCAGCGCACCAAATCGAGATAATCGATGTTTCGTGCGTGAAAGCATTTATTATGATCACGGATTCACACATCATTATTTCTCGATCATTTGGCAGAGATTACGCTTCCATAACTAGGTGTAGGATGTTCATAAATAAAGGGATCCTCTTCGGCCCACTCCATTGTGATGTATTGTACCGGACGTGATATCATAATCATTCCCCATCCAGATATCTCAGCTACCCTCGTAGTCTAGCGGTACGGACGTACATTTAAGGTCGTAGCTTATTTACACGGCACGGCTAAGTCATGAACACTTTAAACATACCGTCGGAATAAGCTCTGAAAAACAACGTTAAAATCGTAAATTAAATAGTCGGTGCAGCTCAATGATTGACTATTATTGTTATTTAAAAATATATGTTTTTTTTTAAATGAAATTATTTATTTGCATAGAACATCTTGTATAACTCTCTAGTCCGCAGTATATTGGAGTACTGCAGCATTGTATGGAATCCACACTATGACGTGTACATCAAGAGGATCGAGAGTGTTCAGAAGAGGTTTTTGTGGCATCTGACATTTAGTGTTAATAAGGGAAGAGAACTTTTACATTACAAAGATCGTTTAAAATATTTTAATTTATCCTCATTACAAGATCGAAGGCAATTGATGGATAGTATGTTTCTATATAAATTAATTAACGGTAAAGTCGACGCACCCCACCTACTGTCCCGTGTTCGTGTCTCTGTGCCGACCAGGCTGCCAAGGGTTGGCAAATATGATCTATTCATTCTACGACAATCTAAATCCAATTTGGGTTACCACTCATCACTGAACCGTACATGTCGTCAATACAACATATTTTCACGAAAAAATAATGACAGTCTAGACATACACACATCAAAAGTGTCTAGGGATCAACATATATTTTTGCAATAACTTTTCTCCTGATTGATATTCATTAAAATTTTCTTTAAGGATTGATCAAATAAAATGTTTTCGTTTGTCTACAGTAACGATAAACCAAGTCACCTTTGCATTAGTAAAAAAATTGCCATTTTCCTAATAAAGGGATTTTTGACATTTGAACCACTAACATTAAAGTTCGAAAAAAAGACTGAAATAACAGTTTTTTTTTTAATTTTATTGGGTAACTTAAACAATTAATAATCCGTGTTTCTACCGCGAACACTAACAACACAAGAACATCGGTTTGGCATACTCAAAATGAGTTCATCCAAATCACGCTGTAGAATGGCCGCCCATGTTCGTTGCAACAACAAAAAAAGGTCTTCTTGCGACTGGATACCCTCCATATTCGGCAGAGCTCTTCTCTGAAGAATATCCCATGCATGCTCAATCGGGTTCAAGTCTGGCGACTGAGCAGGCCAGGGCAGGACATTGATGTTAGCTGCGGCGAGAGTCTGTCTTACAACTCTTGCGGTGTGCGGTCGTGCATTATCATGCATTAACTGAAATAAGGGACCGATATGCACTTGTAGAGGAACGATGACGTCTGATACAACCGTCTCAGCATAAATTTGAGCGTTGAGGTTGCCTCTGATCCAAATCAACTCAGTTCTTCCGCCGATCGAAATACCCGCCCATACCATGATGGTTCCACCACTATAAGGATGGACTTCCTGGCAGGATTTTAATCGCTGTTGGCGTCCAGGGGTTCTCCAGTGTCGTATACGTCTTGTATCCGGCCTCATACCAAAACGAGACTCATCAGAAAAGCACACGAAACGCCATTGTTCTTCTGTCCAATTTCTGTGTTCAAGAGCCCATTGATATCGAGTCCTACGATTGTGCATTGCTATAGGTGGTACCCGTAGCGGTCTTCGGGAATGAAGGTTCACTTCATGCAAGCGGTTTCTGACTGTTTGGTCGCTAATTAAGTTCCCTGAAGAGCGATGAAGGCTCACGGCTAACATCATGGCGGTTATTGTTGGAGTTCTTCGAGCTGTGATTTGAATGTATCGGTCTTGTCTCCGTGTGGTGCAGCGATACCGTCCTCCATGGCGCTCAGCCACGGTACCAGTGGTTCGGTAACGTGTCCAAAGTCGACTGATAACACTCTGACTTGTATTCAGAGCTAAAGCCACAGTACGTTGCCGGGAACCAGCTTCTATCATTCCCACGGCTCTGATCATTTCTTCCCTGCTTAAATGACGTCGCCGCTCCATAATAACGTTGGTTTTAATCAGTAGTAGGGAAACAGTAGCACTAATAATGTCTTCAATGCGTCTTATGTTTTTATAGGGAAAATATTGACAGCTGATTTTCATCTTTTACTCGAATTTGATTGACAGTTCCTGTTTTAAATTATGAAATGCACCAAAAAGGATCCATATAAATTTATAAAATCATAAATTTATTACAAAGCCACATCTCAATCACAAGAAATCCGCATAAACATGCTTGATCCCTAGACTTTTTTGATGTGTGTATTTGCTAATTCTTTGCATGTTTTTAAGCACAATGTATTGTCACTGCAGCGGATCCTGGCTGGGACTGTGAACTGAACTGAACTGCTGTTTAACCAATTTTGATCCTTGGAATTGTGTTTCTTGATTGTATCATGTTCTTTTGTTTTTGTTTTTGCTTAGATTTACTTAGTTGTTGCTGTAATTGTATTGTGTTTTTGTTTTCGCTACTCAAAGGCCCAATTAATGGATACAGTATAATAGCATGTGGTGGTTGCCTGTAATTGGTGCAGCATCTGTATTCTGTCTTAGTTGTAAGTAAAAATCGATGTATCTTTTGTTGCTGTCACTGTTGGCGACCCTAATAAATAAATAAATAAATAAACATGGTAATAGTAAATATTAATAGTAAGTTAGTTCTGCACAGTCAGCCATTTCTGGCACACTAATTTTGTTAAACATTATTTACAATGTTAAAATCTTTTTTTAATATTTATAATTTTACTCTCACTTATTACACACAGATTATTATTGTACAGATAATTGTTATAATACACATTAAAGAAATGATTTTTTTAACTATTACGAGTATATAATAATATGTTATTTTGATTTCTCTTTATACTAATTTAAAGAAATGTTCATAAAAACAATGTTTTTGTGTTTTTATTCGATCGAGCGAAGTTATATTAATTACATTTGGAGGACCACACATATTGTTTTTATTAATGTGGTGTCATTTTCACAGTTTAAAAGTTTACAAAACAGTTTTGGAAAACCTCGTGCTCTGTAGATTAACTTTAAAAGGACATCATTCGTAACAGAATAAATCAACACTTAATGAAAACAAATTATATATTATTATTTTTTTCACCTTAACTATTTTCAAAAATATTATATTACAACTAACCTAGTTGACCTAACCTTTCGATTTAGTTATATTGGTAGTAGCGACCTCTTGTAGTCGATCCTCAGATAAACTAATACTGACAATACTACCTGGGTGGAGTACGCGTTTATTAAATTATGTACTTGTATGTTTTCGTCTAATTTATATTATAGATTTAGATTTAGTTTATTTTGATTGCCAAAAGTTTGATTCGTTCTCAACGTCTACTCGGATCGCAAACTACACGCTTTAAGAAAGCTACTCGCGTTTATGTACTTAAGAAAATATCAATCAAAATTAAAAATGTTAAGCATGATTTCTCACAGCTCAAGAAAATATCAATCAAAATTAAAAATGTTAAGCATGATTTCTCACAGCTCAAGAAAATATCAATCAAAATTAAAAATGTTAAGTATGATTTCTCACAGCTCAAGAAAGGAATTACGGTCGTAATGATACTTTGGATATATCAAGGTTCTAGTTATATAGACCGGGGTAAGTGAGTTCGCTTTCAGCACTATTTTATGTTGCATTAAAATTCCAGATACTTTCTTATTTTGCTGTAAATTTTTTACAATATCGTTTTGTAAACCTAATTGCAATCGTTTGTTTACTACATTAAGCTTGGTTAATGACTTTCGTATTATAAGAATCCCGTTAAGTTAAATAAATATTACTCTTGTCATAATGCAAAATAATTCGTGCTACTTTTTACCACGTACTTTTTTAAAAACCAAACATGACATACATGTATAACGACTTGCCCACCCGATGAACGTAATAGTGGGCTGACATCAGCCTCTAAAGACTGACATCACTCTCTACCATTACGTCGACTGAACACTTTTAAATAACCTATATTATTATTAACAAGATGCTTTTTCAGTTGGCTTTAAAAACCCCAGGTTAGGAAGAATCACACCTGTCAGAGGATTCCAGATCTTCAGCGTGCAACAGAAGTGAGAGTCTTCAAATTTATATGGACGCATTAGCAGTGGCTACGGTATAGGGGTGCATATTTTCGGTGGTGGATAGTACTCGTAGAGGTAAAGGGTGTTTCGTAAAAGCTATTGAAAGAGGTTAAGTAAATTAAAACGAATGTTTTCTGTAGCTTAGCTTCTCTGTGGAATGTTTAATGTCGGTTTAATAAAAGTCTATTTGTTACAAATTCGTTGTCAAGGTATATTGACCTGTATAATTAGGGTAACTTTTGGGAAAACATTGCGGGAGTTTTACGAGTTTTACGTTGTTTTTACGAGTGGAGGCCGCTGGTGTGACGGAGGCCTAACTGCGGGAACAAATTAAGGCCTCGGGTTTATTACCAATTTTAAACTTATTTGGATACCCAAAGTTGTTTATCATAGCTTTTTTATCCCAAATATTGAAAAGGCTTTTGGAGAGGCACACCGCATGCGCACTGTGGGCGAGACGAAAACGTACAAATGGCGCTTATATTTTGCCTAACGCGCAAAAATTCATAACGCAAAGAAGTGCAGCGATTACCGTACCATATCGTTAATGAGTACTAAACTAAATATTTCTGATAGTTATTCATAATAAGTATATCTAAAATGTGAGAACAATAATATTACCAAATAATTCGGTTATCAAAACGGTTTTGGTACTAGAGAAGCGCTTTTTACGTAGCAGGTGCTGCAGCGTTGTTAATGATTTATTGATTATAAGAAGGTTTTTGATCGCATACAACACGACAAACTCATCTAGATTCTTAACGGCACTGACTTAGAGTCCAAGGATGTCACATTGATTAAAAGTTTGTACTGAGCAGCAAACATCAAATGCATATTGAAAATAAAGTGACAACATATCCATTTAAGTCGTGGAGTAAGACAAGGCAGCATGCTGCCCCCGTTGTTATTTAACATTTAATTATTTATTTATACATGAAGACATCTTTACCGACGAGCAGAGATGTCTTTTCCGCGCACACGCACGGACATGAAGGTGTGAGTTTTTTGTTTTGTTAATTACTTTAATATTGATATTGTAAGTCGAATGTTTTTTGCACCACTCCAATATTTCTAACGTTTTTGGGCGCTGTTGCCGAGAATCACTCCAGGAAAAGAGTCAAGATTTGTAACACTTGGAACTTTATGATTCTTTACTCGGTTATGAAAAGGAATGGTTTTGTTTAAAACATTTTTGTACTACATAATACCTAAGTACAAAAAAAACGTGCTCCATGATATATTTATACAGTACTTACGGTATTTTTTGCAACGATTACAGTTTTTTTTTCCTATTTGTATTATTAATTATCTACGTAAAAAATTATGCAAATTAGAGAGAAGACAAATTTCTAAGCATTTAAGATTCGCCATGCGGGTGCCAAGTCCAACGTGTGTGAGTAAGAGATGATAAGAATAGTATCTCGGGCTTGCGACCGACAAAAGAAGGTTTCCCTTTCTATTTTATTGCGCGATAATACGCTCACCATCCACCATTCTGCTCCTCTCCCTACCCAACCAAATACTGTATGATTCCGTTAATGCCGTCTTGAAAGCACGTTCCATAAATGTATTGTCGACAGACCTGCTTAGGCCCAATTCGATTAGTAAGTGGTGCAAAGATTTTGCTGGAACTCCCCTCGCACCAATTTCCACTGCGTTAACCCGTTCCTGATCATTTCTTCTGTGAGATCATAATATTTATTCGACTTCAAGTTGCGGTCTTTTGGAATATTTGATTCCTACGGAACGGTAAGTTCAATAAGGATAACTTTTTTCAAGTTCCGAGAAAACGCTAAGATGTCTGACCTATAGGCTGATACAGCTAGTTCATCTGGGATCATATAATGATTTCAAATGTATCCATGAGAATTATCCAGTCTGATGAAGAAGACAAATTTCTAAGCATTCCATGGATTCACCGTGCGGGTGCCGGGTCCATCGTGTGTGGGTAAGAGATCAGAAGAATGGTGTCTCGGGCTTGCGACCGACAATTGGCTGGTTTAAGAAAAGGAGGCCTCCTTTTTTTTCTATTTCGCGATAATACGCTCACCATCCACCATTCTACTTCTCTCCCTACCCAACCAAATACTGTATGATTCCGTTAGTGCCGTCTTGGAAGCTCGTTCCATAAATGTATTGACGGCAGACCTGCTTAGGCCCAATTCTTTCAGTAAGTGATGCAAAGATTTTGCTGGAACTCCTCTTGCACCAACTTCCACTGCGTAAAGCTGAGTCTTGAACCCGTTCCTGATCATTTCTTCTGTGAGATCATAATATTTATTCGACTTCATGTTGTGGTCTTTTGGAATATTTGATTCCCACGGAACGGTAAGTTCAATAAGGATAACTTTTTTCAAGTTCCGAGAAAACACTAAGATGTCTGGCCTATAGGCTGATACAGCTAGTTCATCTGGGATCCTATAATGGTGTTCAAATGTATCCATGAGAATTTTCCAGTCTGATGCGGCGCCAAGGATCGAGGTGGGCTTGCATTTAGTTTTCGTGCTTTGCCCTTCCTTTACAAATGTGGTCAAAGTTTTATTTGTAGTCAGTCCCTTTCTGGCTCTTGCAATAGAAAGACTTACTGCTTCACGGATAACACCTAGGACTTTGTCATGTCGGCGTGAGTAATAGCCCTTTTCTAGGAGAGTAACGCACCCTACAAGTGTGTGTCTAGCAGTTCCTATGGCAGCACCACACAATGTACAGTTCTTTTCCGTAGCTTTTCCCCACCTTACCAGATTACTCTGGTCCGGGAGGGACATTTGAAAAGCGTTTAGGTAGAACTTTAGCAACGCCGGAGACCAATCGTACATTAGTGTGCGCCACTTTAGGGCTGGAGGGATGCAAAAATCGCCCAAAGTTAGCCAGTCATTTTGAACTTCTAGAGTCATCGCGTGCACTCTGTATTTATGCTCTTCATCTTTCCTGAGGAAGGATTTTATAACCTCTTTGTCACTTTCTTTTTTCTTCCAGCCAATGCCTCTTTTGTCAGTCTGGGCACCTGTCATGAATTTCTTGAAGAATAGTAGTCTCGGTTCCATATCTGAGACCAGAGGGTCTTTTGGAAGGGATGAAATTGTATTATCCTGGGAGCTGGTTAGAATTTGATATTTGCTTATACGTAGATGTTTGTATAATTCAGATGGTCTTTTCAGATCCATTCCGAAGTTTCTCCGTCCTCTAAAGAATGTTGAGGAGTCAGCACCCTGGGCTAATCCAAGCCAAGACTTCAATGTTCTTATGACGTCCGCGTCCAGACTTGATAGTAGGCTTTTGTTGAAATCATATACTAGGAAAGGCCAAGTGAGGCGAGATGCTAAGTAGTTGTCATATATCCAAGCTTTTTTGACATTGCTTATAGGCTGTTGAGTAACCCTATTCATGTCGTCAGTGAATTGTAATCTAATATTTCTCTAAATTCAGTGTAAATGAATATATATGGTGTGCATTAATTTCCTGTCACTCGCACCACAACAATAGCCCTTAATTGTGGGGAAAATATCGCTAATTGTTTTAATTTAACAATAACCTAGGGATGTCTGCAAGCTATTTTAATACTAATTTTGAACGTAAAAGTCGTCAACTTTCTTGACAGGAATGTCGAAGTACGAGTATAATAAAAGCCCTACAAAAAGTAGCTACATAATTATATTTTAAATAATGATTGTTGTAAAAATAAGCGTGTTGATCTTTTGTACTGCTAAAACCAGTGGTATCCAAGTTGTGATAATGCTGAGCACTCCAGTGTCGCAGACCCAAAGGTTGCGGGTTCGAAGAATACACTCTTTACGTATCTACATTTTGGCATTAAATAATGTATTTTAAAAAAATGTACTCATCTTGCATTTGGGCTAAATTGTATTCACAGTTATATGTACTCGTACATATTTTGATAAATTATTGTAACAAGATTACTATTTAAGTAGAAAAAACCCCTAAAATGTTTAAAATATCATAATGACAGTATTACTATGGGACTTGATTGATACGAAAACTATATATTTTATTATTCAAATAACTTAATTGCACAGTAATATATAGTAACAATAACATTAGTCTTATTATGAAAAGTATCGAGACTGACTACTATTTATAATAAATTATAATTATTTTATTGTACACAGAATAAGTAGTACAGGAATAGCCCAAAATAGATGATGTCATGTACAAAAGTTTTATATTTGAAAAATTAATTTAGTTTTTTTTTATTCACGTGATTTACGAGTATCATAAAGACATATTTCTCGTGACGTTTCGACCCGTCAACACGGCCAATGCAAATAGATCGAAATGTCGAGAGAAGTACGTCTCTAACGTGAAGCTCGTTAAATTATAAAAACTATTATGTGTGTGCGAGAAAGTTTAATATATTTACAATCCATCGTTCTTGTAATTACATTTAAAAATCATAGAAGATATCTTGTTTGGCCAAGGTCGCGAGTTTTTTCAGACACTAACAGTTTTGAACTACAAATTCCGAGAGGGAATGTATCGTATGATACAGCCGATACATCAATGCTGCTTACAAGGTCTATACTGTTTACATAACTTTAAAATATACAAGTATGGTGAAAATCGTTACCGAACGTTGTAAAGTCCCTGACAACCTCTCCAAGTGACAGAAAAAAAAGTTCAAATTTATTCGGAAAAACAGGAACAGTCGCTTAAGCATATTGAGTATTTAGAGAATAAAATCGACTCCATGGATCAGCAAGCCCGAATAACTAACATTGAAATTCACAATATTCCAGAAAGGCGTGGAGAAAATTTAATTAATATTGTCAATAATTTGGGTTCGCTTGTAAAGCATTCAATTAACCCATGTGATATCATCTCTGTCCACCGTGTGCCACACGCCAATGCCATGAGTTCCTACCCAAAGAATATTATAGTGAAATTTGGCACTCGAATTTTTCGTGACAACTTTCTGTCGGCGGTGCGGGGAAACAAAAACATAACTTCTGATCAATTGCAAATATCTGGGGACCCGAAAAAAGTGTACATAAACGAGCATTTAACTTTGAAAAATAAACAACTGTTTCGCGAAGCCCGTGACGCAGCAAAAAACAATAATTTTCGTTTTGTGTGGGCTAAACATGGAAGCATCCTATGTCGTCAAAACGAGACCTCCCCAGTGTTCACCATCCGATCGACCACCGATATACTTAAAATTAAGGCGTAACTCTGTGCATAAAAACTGTAGTTTAAGGTTGTGTAGAATAAGGTTTTTATTTTTTAAGGTTATCTATTTACTTTTATTGCCTTTACCGATACTACTCTTAATTAACTATTTGCCCTATTATAACACAATATTAACAGTCTGTTTTTTTAACGATAATTTGCTTATCTTGCTACTTCTGTTCACTAATTTACACATACAACATGCTATAGCTGAGTGTTACGATATTAGGTACTTTTTAACATTATTGAATACTCACAAGAATAAATCCAATCTTTACAATAACTTGATCCCGGTGTATGTAGCTACTAATTATGTGTTTTTATATTGTTTACTCTTCTATCATAGTTCATTACTGGAAAGTGTTTTTATAACTATTGGACTGGTATTAAATGGCTATTTATCCAAAGGATTGCTATGCTGTATTGTATTGAGTAGAAAAACAAAATCAAATTTAGTGTATCATATAATACTATCCTATATTATATTACATAACTGTGCCTCTCCCGTATATTTACAATACTTAATAAAAACTATGTGTGCTTTATTGTTTTTGTGTATTATTATATTATTCCCTGCTTTTTATATCCAGATTCCACACCATTATAGCAACTGCTTGCAACTGTGTGGCGTGCTGCGTTGTGCAATATTATGTGATAATAAATTTATAAACCACTTTATATTAAGTCATAGTGAATTTAATTTTATATTTAACATTGAAAATACTATATTTCTTTATTTATTGGTATTGCACTGCCTAGCATGTCTCGGGGGGTGTGGGCTTAGACATATATATGTTGGCTTCTTATTTTATTTCAGTTTATGCTGCTTTACCTATTCTATAGAATCCATTACTACACATATGTTGCATATTTTATTAATACTAAATTATTCCCTGCTTAACTATACATTGATAACTTATACAAGTTATATTTATACTGTTAAATGCCCATATCACTGTTTTATTTATTGCACGTTGCACACATATTTCCTGGTATTCATACAGCTCAGTGAAACTACTTTTGTGTCATTATTTGGCTATATTATGCATTGTTTATTTTGTTACCACATAAAGGCAGTAACAATTCCACAAATCATATTTAACACTACACATTTTGTTCCGGCTATACATTCAAATCTTTAAGCTTATATTACCAAAACTGTGGAGGTATACGCACTAAACTTAATTTACTTTATATGAATATTTTATCCAATGCATATGATATTATAGTCCTGACTGAAACTTGGTTGGTGCCTAACATTTCGGATAGTGAATTTATGGACGACCGTTATATTGTGTATCGATGTGACCGGGACCGTGCGGCCTGCAACAAGAAAGACGGGGGCGGGGTGCTGGTGGCGGTGCGGCGCGGCTTGCGACCTGCGCGCGCCTCGTTGGGGGTGGCCGGCGTGGTGGACCACGTGCTCGTGGAACTACCGGCGGCGCGCGGCCAGGTGCACGTCATCGCCGCCGTTTACATCCCCCCCAATCAGCCATTTAATATTTACTCATCTCTGCTTGACGCTCTTCACGAGTTCCTTTCTTCTAGTAGGGTCGACCACCATTGTTTGGTGGGCGACTTCAACTTGCCCGCACTAAATTGGTCGACATCTGGTGCGCATTGTGTCCCACTGCTGAATGATAATACCACTGAAGCTGGTAAATACTTACTGAACATGATGGGGATGCTTAACGATTCCCAATTTAACTCGCACAAAAATGAGAAAGGACGAATACTGGATTTGATTCTGTCAGATACAGATTGTGAGTGTTCGCTTGCTCCAAACTCAATTACCCCAACTGTTACACATCATCCAGCACTTCTTTTACTTTTGAATTTAGATATAAAAAACACTGTCATTACAAGCCGCAGTGGTTTAAAATATAATTTCTATAAAGCCGATTACGAACTTATAAATGGAAAAATTAAGGAGTTGGACTGGGCCAATATGTTTGTAAATGTTGATGGAGAGAAATGTGTGGATGTATTTTATGAACAGGTTTACTCTATTATTAAAAAATTTGTTCCTTCCCACCTTCGTAGGACTTCTGACTATCCAATTTGGTTCTCGCCAGCTTTAGTGCACATTTTTAAATCAAAAAACAAGGCATGGGTGAAGTGGAAAAAATATAAAAATAAATGCGATTATGAAACATTTTCACTCTTTAGGAAGAGATTTAAAACCGAATCCCGTAAATGCTATACACAGTATATCGATTCTGTGGAAAACTGTATAAGCACTGACAGCGTTAAGCATTTTTGGCGGTACATTTCTAACCGCAAGGATAAATCGGGTATACCTGCTAATATGATGTACCTCAATGAAACATCCAACGTCCCTGAAACTATATGTAACTTATTCTCCTCATTCTTCAAGTCTGTCTATGAACCTTCTACTTTTAGCTGTTCTAGCTTGGATCTCGAAAGCAACTACTGCAACTCACATATAAACCTAAATTCCATATTTCTTTCACAAAGTACTATCATTAAAGAATTAAAGGCTTTAGATACCTCGAAGGGACCAGGCCCGGATAAAATACCGCCCATATTTTTAAAACTTACCGCCCTTAATATCTCAGCCCCTCTATACATAATTTTTAATAAATGTCTTAGCGAAGGTACTTTTCCCAACAGCTGGAAACTTGCAAATATTACTCCTGTACATAAGAGTGGATCCAAAGGTAATGTGGAAAACTACCGACCCATCTCAATATTATCAGCCTTGTCGAAACTCTTCGAGAGACTGGTCCACAACGCAATTTATCCCATACTTCATCATATTATCATTCAGCAGCAACATGGATTTGTACAACGACGATCTACAATCACCAATCTATTAATATTTACCAACTACCTATTTGAAAATATGGACAATAACGTACAAGTTGATTCAGTATATACAGATTTCCGGAAGGCGTTCGACAAGGTGGATCATAAACTGCTACTTGAAAAGATTGCCTTCAATGGTATCAAGGGTAGTCTATTACGTTGGTTTTCGTCGTACGTTACCAACAGGTTGCAAAAGGTTGTTATTGGTGGGCATGAGTCCAACACTTTTCTGGCAACATCTGGTGTGCCCCAGGGATCCATTCTTGGGCCCTTGCTTTTCATCATGTTTGTCAACGACATTAATAAGTGCTTTCATCATTGTAGTTTTCTTTTATACGCTGACGACCTTAAGATGTTTATGTCCATTAACAGTCAGGATGATTGTCACAATTTTCAATCTGACCTCGATAGGCTATTTGAATATTGCACTCTTAATAAATTACAACTCAGCTTGCCTAAATGCAATAGTATAACTTTTGCTAAAAAGGTTAACGTTGTTAATTGTGATTATTCCTTAAATAATACTACACTGGCTAAACTTTCACACATTCGCGATTTGGGTGTATTGTTGGACTCTCAACTTCATCTTAATCTGCATATAGACAAAATTATCTCTAAATCCTATCAAATGTATGGATTCGTCATGAGGTCCAGCATTGATTTTCGAAAACCTAGCACATATATACATTTGTTTAATTCCCTTATCAGACCTCACCTGGAGTATGCAGTACAGATATGGAACCCATATTACATGAAGTATAATGAGCAAATTGAAATGGTTCAGAGGAAGTTCATTCGCACTATGCACTACAGGTGTCACCACTCCCGTATTTCGTATAGTTGTTTAACTGACAAATATAAAATATCATCGCTGGAGTCTCGCCGTAAACTTTTGGACGCAATGACCTTGCACGGCATCTGCAATCACAGATATGACTGTCCGGAGCTTGTGGCCGGCCTTTCGTACCTGGTCCCCAGCCGCCCTCCCCGTGCCGCACGGAAGCAGCACTTATTTTATACTAGCTGTTGCCGGACCAATGCAGGAAGGCGTGCACCACTCCGGCGTCTAGTTGACACACATAACACTCAGTTATACATGTTTGATCTTTTTTCTACACAAAGGGCAGGATATAAGTGTTTGATTAGAGGTTGGCTAGATGGCAATGAATAATACTTGATTGATAAATTGACTGTTTATTTGTATTTGTTGCACATGTTGTATACTAGGTATTAATTTTGTGAATTATTGCTTTCTTTATTGTTGCTACTTTAAGATATTTTTTCAGTTTTATTTATATGTTAACCTACATGTAAATATATTTTGCTTCTTGTATAAATCATGTTAGTACTATGTGGAAATTGATGCTGATTGTACTAAATTCACATGTTATTTTTAATTTAGTAATAAGTCTTATTTGTACAATTGTTTTTTTTCCCTAATAAATAAAATAAAATAAAATAAACCCTGACAGCCGCGTCAGTATCACAACGCAACTGATATTGACAATATTCGCAGTTATTTACAGATCACTTTGATGAACAATATTATACGCCGATAGCGACACCAGTTTAGAGTTATACTGCGCAGGACACAACTGAAAATGTGTTTTTGTATTTAGTTTTTTCCCTAATATTTTATTTCTATTATGTATGAAAATTCTTTCTGGCTCTCGATGTCTTCTTATTGTTATTAATTCGGTATACAGATGTTCAAACTCGTCACTCTCCGGCAAACTCGTCACTCTCGGGCAAACTCGTCACTCTCCGGCAAACTCGTCACTCTCCGGCAAACCCTTCGAAGGGGCCATATGTATATGTAGTTTATTAGTTTTTAATTAATAATCCGACAGTTGGAATTTTGTTTATCTGTAATATTGTTTGTGTATACCGTTTGTTGCCTAAATAAATGAAAATAAAAAATAAATAATAATAACCTATTAGAAATCACAATGGCGACACAAAATTGTGATCAAAAAGGTAACCATTAGGTTTGTAGCTGAGCACAATCTCGTCAACTCTAAACAAAGTAACTACTTAATGTTGTAACAAACCAATAATTATATAATTTTTGTCGGAGAGGAAATTAAAAATAATTAAATCTATTGTTTTGTAAACTTAAATCTAGAAGTTTTGTAAACTTACAAGCCTTACAACCGAGCCACCACCGTGCCTTACAACCGAGCCACCACCGTGCCTTACAACCGAGCCACCACCGTGCCTTACAACCGAGCCACCACCGTGCCTTACAACCGAGCCACCACCGTGCCTTACAACCGAGCCACCACCGTGCCTTACAACCGAGCCACCACCACAGTTATTTTACAATTTTTTTAACTGATTCCTAAATAAACATCCTGTCTGTCGGTCGTGTCCACCAGTGATATGTAATTAGGATTTAATGACGCGAGAATGGTGTTCTGATATATGACGTCATCCATCATCGCTATCTCGTTCACAACTCTCAAACCTTATTCAACAAATTGACGAGATTTTCATTTCCAATTTGCTTTTACTAAATACCCACAAATCTGCCCCTAGTCTGTTTTTTTTTTTAATAACGATAAATCATTAAATATTCTAGAGCTTAGCGGATAAAGCTTTCATCAAAAATACAAAATATTATATGAATATCAACTTTAGTTGATATTGAAACTCTCTATTTGAAGTTTCCTTTCAATTTCAATTCAAGTTTTAAAGTCAAAGCCAAAATATCTTTATTCACGTAAACCTATTACAGACATTTATGAAACGTCATTAATTTAATTATTTTGTATGATTCTACTGCTGCTAGTGGAAGACTAAGTAAGCTGTTAGCAGAAGACCAGCAGCTGAGCAGATTACCTGCTAATGTTTAATCTGACTGAAAAAAGATCTATAATCTTTAAAAAACTTATATATGCACACTTTATGAAGTCATGATAACCTTTTTTTTCTGGCGTTTGTTTCTGGCGTTGCTGATAATAATACTTGGGTTTGATATGGTTATAGATGGTATTAGTTTTACTTATACTTATACTGTATGTATATTAGTGTGTAAAAAATATATATTTATTTAGGTAACTAAGTATATATTAATTTATATATATCATTATGTTATCTAATTAAGCCTGCAATTGCACCTACCTTTCAATGTTTGATTGCTTTTGATGTCCCGAAGGTTTGACTGTCATAGAATGCCTAGCGGCATCAAGTCCGCCTTTGTACTTTGTGCAATAAAGATTTCAATAAATAGAAAGGAATCTGCAAGGAAAACTCACCTATTTTGATATGTTCCGGACTGTTACATAATATATTTTTTCAATTACCCAGCGGCCCTATTCTGTTACTTAGTCCCAAACGTTATTAGTGGATTTCGTTATTTACATTAGAGATTGTGTCATAATTAAAAAAATACTATTTAGTTCTCAATTCTATAAGCGCTCGACCTTGACAGCGACCGTACAAATATTAACTTTAATAGCGTGATATATATATGTTATATATATATATATATACGTTTGCGTTTAAGTAACAGAATAGGGCTGCTGGCAGCAATAATTTGTGCCGAGTTAAAGCTTCAGCTAAGCACGAGTACGAGACCGAGCGTCAGATAGTAACCGACTTGTCGGAGGTAATTGTCAGTTAGACAACACGTCGAAGCGGAATGTTGTCGGTGCTAGCTCGAGGTAACCCACATCTTTATAAGTGACAGCTATTGAGAACATTAATTAAATTTTGTGCCCAATTCAAATACCTTCACGATGGATAAGCAGGGATTTGTTCAGCCCCGTTACTACGGACGGACCTAACGAAAAATGTGAATTATACCTAAAAGAACTGTGTGACCCATTTGTATTATTATTTTGCTGAAATCTAAACTCGGCACAAATAATTGCTGCCACTGAAACTTCCTTGAGGTCTGGAAATAAAACTCGAATACAGAATAATTAAAAACAAAAGTGATACTGAGAATATTAAATTGGACGAGATAATTATTCAGCTATAAAAAGGTTCCACTACCAGGAGTTAGTTTTTTACAATTGAGGTTTAAGAGAAGTGAGTTTTAATTGTGACTAAATATAAAACAATCCTAATCCCAGGTATACTGGACAAACAAATGGACAAGTAAATTAACTTAAAAGTGACTAAATTAATATAAATAAAAGACCTTTCGGGCCCCGTTTCTTGACGATCATAAGTTACAAGTTTCAACTACAATCCGAAACAATTGTCAAAATAATTAATTTGACATTATTGTTAAAATCTTAATTTGATATTTGGTAAAAAATGACGTAAGTTTCCTTTTTTTTTGTTCGATATTTTTGTTTGATTTCAGAAAATCCTATTACTTGTGCTACGATTACACGAACTTTATGTTTATCTGTAAACACGTTTTTTATTTAAGGACCGTCAGCCCGTTTGGTCAGCGTGGCGCACTCTCCAGATATATACTCGTATTCTGGAAGGCCCATCTCCAACAGAGGAGATCTAGGACTGTGTATTAGGGGCTGTTATGATAATAACTGTTCCCTCGGAGAGCACGTCAGCCGTGTCGGTCAGTGTCATTAAAATTGACATCAACTCGTCTGGAAGCGTGTTTGCCAAATCCTCGAATAATATGCTTTAAAAGGCCCATCTCCGGCAGTGGAGGTCTAGGACTTCATGTTTCGTTGTTTATTAAATTATTTATTGTCAAAAATAAGAGACACGAAAAGATGGGTAGACAGATAGAATTCAATATTGTAAGCGTTTCAACGTATGAATGCTGCCGTGAACTTTCTTCGAGACATGGTAATCCCAGGAGAGATCACTGCTCACGTGAAGACCTCAGGTTTTTCACATTCTGGCAAAAAGGAAGTATACGAGTATGATCCTATATGTAATGTAAATGTTCTAAATCTAAATCAATTAAAACAAAATGTCTTAATAAATGTCGTAGTCAGTGTAACGTCGTGTTTACGACGCGACGTAGATACGTATTCTATAACAACACACTTCCTTCAGCCACAATCAATACAAGCTTTATCAGCAAGTAGTGGGAAGCCTAGAGAAGTCAGAAGTTACCCAACAAAACTATCGCTTCACTATCGATTCTGCTATAACATTAATATTAAAAACATTATCTTCAACATTTAAGACGCGTTCACACTTCATTTGTGCCAGTTATTAATTTGTGGTTTTCGAACTGTTTTTTATTTTATTATCACTATGCTTTTCAGAAACCTTTTCCCAAACATGGCGGTGTCATTATTACCAATAACTTAAAGCTAATAACAACTATTTCTTACACTTACCTACCAACCTCTGGACTCAGTGTAAAACTTAAATACTATATTTTATTATTGTGACATTAAGTAATGAGACTGATTATATTGCCGCGATTGTGGTAACCCTGCGACCTTGAAATTCCCTTTCCCTTCTCTCGGCATCCTTCCCCTCTCCATTGATATATTTGCCATTGCTCTAGCTTGTTTAGTTCGCCTGCTCTGTCGTGTTGAGTAAACGTGTGTTCGTGGTGCTCGTCACGAAAATGGAAAAACGAAATCAAGAGCAACGCGTCGCGATAAAATTTTGAGTCAAATTGGGCGAAACAGCTTCGGAAACGTACGCTAAAATTGTAAAAGTGCATGGTGATAGTGCTCTTAGTCGTGCCCAGGTGTTTCGATGGCATAAAGAGTTTAAGGAGGGGCGTGAAAGCCGAAAAAAAGCTCGCATGAGCAAGTCGAAGGTGAAAACGATGATGATTGCCTTTTTTGATAGCCGTGGAATTATTCACAAAGAATTTATTCCACCGGGGCAAACCGTAAATCAAGTCTACTATCGCCAAGTGCTCGAAAGATTGCGAAAACGAGTCAACAGGATGCGCTCAGACATCGCTCGTAACTGGATCCTTCATCACGACAACGCGCCGTGCACACCGCCCTCAGCGTGTCCCAGTATTTGGCCTCTAAAGGGATCGCCGTGTTGCAACAACCGCCTTATTCGCCCGATATGTCACCCTGTGACTTTTTTTTGTTCCCTAGAACAAAATCGGTGGTCAAAGGAACCCATTTTGAGTCGATTGAGGACATCCAGGCGGCCGTGACAAGGGTACTCGCGGACATCCCAGTCGAAGCGTTCCAGAAATGTTACGAAGCATGGAAAACGCGCTGGAATCGTTGTATAGCTGCCCAAGGGGACAACTTTGAAGGGGATAGCAGAGTTGTAGAATAATTTTGAAATATACGGTTTTTATGGAATCAGTCTCATTACTTAATTGTCACACCTCGTCGATTAGATACGGATCTACCCTACATAATAATATACAGAACAATTTTTAAAAGAACACATTATAAAATTGCGAGCAGCATAACAAATACATATAAAAATTATTTAGAAATAACACTTATTCCAGGGCACAGCGTAACATCTTTTATCTAATAAAAGTGTAGTAAAGTATCATCACGACCTTATCCGTTCCAGGGTAGTTAAAACCATGCTATTTTTATTGAGCGAATTCTCATTTAGTCAACTTTACTATAGGCCTATCATCTCATCAAGTGGCGTCGATGTCTCTAGCATACCAAACTCGCGAAATATCACAGATATTATTACTAAGACCAGGAATCGAACCCGCTACCTCCGAGTCTAAATCCACGGACTTAACCCCTAAGCCACGAAGGTAGGTTATTTAATAATTGTACACATTCCAATTATATTCTTTTGTAATTACCAGTAACATATTTCCTACAACAAAAAGGTTCAAGATATAAATCTAAAATATAAAAAAGGTATTCGTATTTCCCCCAATTAGTAACCACAATAATTGTACAATATTATACAATAATGATAATAAATATATAATAATATATAGTTTGAAAAATAAATATATTTAGTCGATAGCTGGACTTCGAGCGCAAATTTATAGATGACAAGTAGAAGCCGCACTGTTGAAGTGGCCGACGACTTTATAAGAAAAAAATTAAAAGTCTTGAAACCGCTTGACCCAGTTCCAACTCCCTTGCACCGCGATTATCCACCACTTGTCACCTTTCAGAAGAAGCTTTAGTTTACGAGTTTTTTTTTCATTCATATTATAGATGAATCGAGTAGTTAATAACTAACAGCTAAATGTTATACAAGTACTCGTATTATGTCGGAGGATTTGCTCTCTGGACTCAAAGTGTATGTACTCGTATGTAGTATAATGTAATGTTAAATCAAAGTCAATTTATAAACTAAATACAAATAGAACTAAATTGTGAATAAATAAGAAACTAACTATTCTACAAAATAAACTAAAGGCCACCTGGGAGGGTATCTAAAACGCTCGCCGCAGTTCCTCGTTGAATAATTAGGGAAATATTTTAATGTAATATAATGTCGTTACAGCGGCTCCGAGCTGAGAATGGAATCCGAAGAACATTATAACATTGTATTCTAGTTTAATGTAATATAATGTCGTTACAGCGGCTCCGAGCTGAGAATGAAATCCGAAGAACATTATAACATTGTATTCTAGTTTAATGTAATATAATGTCGTTACAGCGGCTCCGAGCTGAGAATGGAATCCGAAGAACATTATAACATTGTATTCTAGTTTAATGTAATATAATGTCGTTACAGCGGCTCCGAGCTGAGAATGGAATCCGAAGAACATTATAACATTGTATTCTAGTTTAATATAATATAATGTCGTTACAGCGGCTCCGAGCTGAGAATGGAATCCGAAGAACATTATAACATTGTATTCTAGTTTAATGTAATATAATGTCGTTACAGCGGCTCCGAGCTGAGAATGAAATCCGAAGAACATTATAACATTGTATTCTAGTTTAATGTAATATAATGTCGTTACAGCGGCTCCGAGCTGAGAATGGAATCCGAAGAACATTATAACATTGTATTCTAGTTTAATGTAATATAAGGTCGTTACAGCGGCTCCGAGCTGAGAATGGAATCCGAAGAACATTATAACATTGTATTCTAGTTTAATGTAATATAATGTCGTTACAGCGGCTCCGAGCTGAGAATGAAATCCGAAGAACATTATAACATTGTATTCTAGTTTAATGTAATATAATGTCGTTACAGCGGCTCCGAGCTGAGAATGGAATCCGAAGAACATTATAACATTGTATTCTAGTTTAATGTAATATAATGTCGTTACAGCGGCTCCGAGCTGAGAATGAAATCCGAAGAACATTATAACATTGTATTCTAGTTTAATGTAATATAATGTCGTTACAGCGGCTCCGAGCTGAGAATGGAATCCGAAGAACATTATAACATTGTATTCTAGTTTAAGGTAATATAATGTCGTTACAGCGGCTCCGAGCTGAGAATGAAATCCGAAGAACATTATAACATTGTATTCTAGTTTAATGTAATATAATGTCGTTACAGCGGCTCCGAGCTGAGAATGGAATCCGAAGAACATTATAACATTGTATTCTAGTTTAATGTAATATAATGTCGTTACAGCGGCTCCGAGCTGAGAATGGAATCCGAAGAACATTATAACATTGTATTCTAGTTTAATGTAATATAATGTCGTTACAGCGGCTCCGAGCTGAGAATGAAATCCGAAGAACATTATAACATTGTATTCTAGTTTAATGTAATATAATGTCGTTACAGCGGCTCCGAGCTGAGAATGGAATCCGAAGAACATTATAACATTGTATTCTAGTTTAATGTAATATAATGTCGTTACAGCGGCTCCGAGCTGAGAATGGAATCCGAAGAACATTATAACATTGTATTCTAGTTTAATGTAATATAATGTCGTTACAGCGGCTCCGAGCTGAGAATGGAATCCGAAGAACATTATAACATTGTATTCTAGTTTAATGTAATATAATGTCGTTACAGCGGCTCCGAGCTGAGAATGGAATCCGAAGAACATTATAACATTGTATTCTAGTTTAATGTAATATAATGTCGTTACAGCGGCTCCGAGCTGAGAATGGAATCCGAAGAACATTATAACATTGTATTCTAGTTTAATGTAATATAATGTCGTTACAGCGGCTCCGAGCTGAGAATGAAATCCGAAGAACATTATAACATTGTATTCTAGTTTAATGTAATATAATGTCGTTACAGCGGCTCCGAGCTGAGAATGGAATCCGAAGAACATTATAACATTGTATTCTAGTTTAATGTAATATAATGTCGTTACAGCGGCTCCGAGCTGAGAATGGAATCCGAAGAACATTATAACATTGTATTCTAGTTTAATGTAATATAATGTCGTTACAGCGGCTCCGAGCTGAGAATGGAATCCGAAGAACATTATAACATTGTATTCTAGTTTAATGTAATATAATGTCGTTACAGCGGCTCCGAGCTGAGAATGGAATCCGAAGAACATTATAACATTGTATTCTAGTTTAATGTAATATAATGTCGTTACAGCGGCTCCGAGCTGAGAATGGAATCCGAAGAACATTATAACATTGTATTCTAGTTTAATGTAATATAATGTCGTTACAGCGGCTCCGAGCTGAGAATGGAATCCGAAGAACATTATAACATTGTATTCTAGTTTAATGTAATATAATGTCGTTACAGCGGCTCCGAGCTGAGAATGAAATCCGAAGAACATTATAACATTGTATTCTAGTTTAATGTAATATAATGTCGTTACAGCGGCTCCGAGCTGAGAATGAAATCCGAAGAACATTATAACATTGTATTCTAGTTTAATGTAATATAATGTCGTTACAGCGGCTCCGAGCTGAGAATGGAATCCGAAGAACATTATAACATTGTATTCTAGTTTAATGTAATATAATGTCGTTACAGCGGCTCCGAGCTGAGAATGGAATCCGAAGAACATTATAACATTGTATTCTAGTTTAATGTAATATAATGTCGTTACAGCGGCTCCGAGCTGAGAATGGAATCCGAAGAACATTATAACATTGTATTCTAGTTTAATGTAATATAATGTCGTTACAGCGGCTCCGAGCTGAGAATGGAATCCGAAGAACATTATAACATTGTATTCTAGTTTAATGTAATATAATGTCGTTACAGCGGCTCCGAGCTGAGAATGGAATCCGAAGAACATTATAACATTGTATTCTAGTTTAATGTAATATAATGTCGTTACAGCGGCTCCGAGCTGAGAATGGAATCCGAAGAACATTATAACATTGTATTCTAGTTTAATCATAGACTAACTAAATTATTATTATTATTATAGCGGATTGGGCTATACTAATTATTATTATTATTATTATAGCGGATTGGGCTATACTAATTATTATTATTATTATTATAGCGGATTGGGCTATACTAATTATTATTATTATTATTATTATAGCGGATTGGGCTATACTAATTATTATTATTATTATTATAGCGGATTGGGCTATACTAATTATTATTATTATTATTATTATAGCGGATTGGGCTATACTAATTATTATTATTATTATTATAGCGGATTGGGCTATACTAATTATTATTATTATTATAGCGGATTGGGCTATACTAATTATTATTAATATTATTATAGCGGATTGGGCTATACTAATTATTATTATTATTATTATTATAGCGGATTGGGCTATACTAATTATTATTATTATTATTATAGCGGATTGGGCAATACTAATTATTATTATTATTATAGCGGATTGGGCTATACTAATTATTATTATTATTATTATAGCGGATTGGGCTATACTAATTATTATTATTATTATTATTATAGCGGATTGGGCTATACTAATTATTATTATTATTATTATTATAGCGGATTGGGCTATACTAATTATTATTATTATTATTATTATAGCGGATTGGGCTATACTAATTATTATTATTATTATTATAGCGGATTGGGCTATACTAATTATTATTATTATTATTATTATAGCGGATTGGGCTATACTAATTATTATTATTATTATTATAGCGGATTGGGCTATACTAATTATTATTATTATTATTATAGCGGATTGGGCTATACTAATTATTATTATTATTATTATAGCGGATTGGGCTATACTAATTATTATTATTATTATTATTATAGCGGATTGGGCTACACTAATTATTATTATTATTATAGCGGATTGGGCTATACTAATTATTATTATTATTATTATAGCGGATTGGGCTATACTAATTATTATTATTATTATTATTATAGCGGATTGGGCTATACTAATTATTATTATTATTATTATAGCGGATTGGGCTATACTAATTATTATTATTATTATTATTATAGCGGATTGGGCTATACTAATTATTATTATTATTATTATAGCGGATTGGGCTATACTAATTATTATTATTATTATTATTATAGCGGATTGGGCTATACTCATTATTATTATTATTATTATAGCGGATTGGGCTATACTAATTATTATTATTATTATTATAGCGGATTGGGCTATACTAATTATTATTATTATTATTATAGCGGATTGGGCTATACTAATTATTATTATTATTATTATTATAGCGGATTGGGCTACACTAATTATTATTATTATTATAGCGGATTGGGCTATACTAATTATTATTATTATTATTATTATAGCGGATTGGGCTATACTAATTATTATTATTATTATTATAGCGGATTGGGCTATACTAATTATTATTATTATTATTATTATAGCGGATTGGGCTATACTAATTATTATTATTATTATTATAGCGGATTGGGCTATACTAATTATTATTATTATTATTATAGCGGATTGGGCTATACTAATTATTATTATTATTATTATTATAGCGGATTGGGCTACACTAATTATTATTATTATTATAGCGGATTGGGCTATACTAATTATTATTATTATTATTATAGCGGATTGGGCTATACTAATTATTATTATTATTATTATTATAGCGGATTGGGCTATACTAATTATTATTATTATTATTATAGCGGATTGGGCTATACTAATTATTATTATTATTATTATAGCGGATTGGGCTATACTAATTATTATTATTATTATTATAGCGGATTGGGCTATACTAATTATTATTATTATTATTATTATAGCGGATTGGGCTATACTAATTATTATTATTATTATTATAGCGGATTGGGCTATACTAATTATTATTATTATTATAGCGGATTGGGCTATAGTAATTATTATTATTATAGCGGATTGGGCTATAGTAATTATGATGAAAATACAACTTGTACTTACCTACGAGTTTTTTGAAAGAACTTTGAAATTGTTTAAAAAATATAATTTTGTATACAATACAGACTTAAAATATAATTTTGTATACAATACAGACTTAAAATATAATTTTGTATACAATACAGACTTAAAATATAATTTTGTATACAATACAGACTTAAAATATAATTTTGTATACAATACAGACTTAAAATATAATTTTGTATACAATACAGACTTAAAATATAATTTTGTATACAATACAGACTTAAAATATAATTTTGTATACAATACAGACTTAAAATATAATTTTGTATACAATACAGACTTAAAATATAATTTTGTATACAATACAGACTTAAAATATAATTTTGTATACAATACAGACTTAAAATATAATTTTGTATACAATACAGACTTAAAATATAATTTTGTATACAATACAGACTTAAAATATAATTTTGTATACAATACAGACTTAAAATATAATTTTGTATACAATACAGACTTAAAATATAATTTTGTATACAATACAGACTTAAAATATAGTTATATAATACCATTAAAAAATCATGGAGTGCAAAGTTTTTTTGTTTAAATGTCTAATTAATAGATACTCTAGCATGTGGTAGTTGCCTTTAATACGTGCAGCATCTAACTTCTGTCTTAGTAGAAAATCTATGTATATGTTGTGCTAACACACTGTTAGAGACCATATAAAAAATTGCTCCTAGACCAGAAGATGAGCCTTCTAGAAATCTGTTCTTGAAAATTTGACGGACCTTTGCTGCTGACCAGATGGTTGGAGAGGGTATTCATACTGTTATTAATAACCTGGCTGTTATAGCATTGGCAATCTTCATTTAATGAACTGTTCTCCCCATGACCTGACTGGGCTGACTAAACCCTGGATCGTGTTCATTACACTATTCAATTTGATAAAACTACACGATTAAAGTTTCTAGACTCTTGCAGGAGGCGACTGACAGAGCCACATCTATAGAACTCTCCTGAAATTAACTAAAGTGCTAAACCCGCAATCTTCAGCCACACTCCGAAAGGTTCGCTGTGATAAAATGCCGAAAGGCAAGTTCGTCCTTGAACATTACTTTTTAAGTTATTATATGTAATGAAACCTATTCGTTGCTGAATTAACATTTTTTCGGAGAAAAAATATATCTCTAAAGAAAGGCGCCGACAGTGCTGCATCGCAAGACATTTTAATATTATTTGTATAGAAACTCATACAACTGCGTCCATCCAACTGATTTGCATCGCACGAAACGTACGTAACGGCCTGTCACCAATGCCAGTTGTTCAAAGGACCAACTCTTCCGATACGTGCCGAAGATATCAGTAAGTGGATTTTAAAAAGTCCATTGTCTAATACTCCAAAATTGACACCCATGCATGTTTATTCGTTCGCTCGGTATGAACGGCTCGGCTATACGATAGCTGGCAGTTGTGTCGGCTGGATACACTGGGCGTACTCCCTATAAATAATGCGAACGAAAGCTGTAACTTTTTAGCTGTAGCTACACATAGATTTGTCGACAGAAGCATTACCGAACAGGTGCTGAATTCAAAAATACTTCAACCTACTAGCAGGAGTTTACCGATCGAACTTTATCTGTAGCAGTGTCAGTCTTGTTCATTAATAGCCAAGCCTATAGTTTAAAGAAAAAAATACATCCTTTTAGAATATTCTACTTATTCAGCATGTCTTTATATGTCTATTTATTATAGAAGTGTTACAGCAAAAGTACTAAGTCAGTGTTACAAATCTGAGTATACTCTATGAATGTTGGTCGTAGTAGTTGTGTATGTACGCTAGTTCGTCCGTTCACCCTCCAATCTTCAGACAATCAAGAAACTTCTGTACAAAAAGTTGTTCCGAACTGAACGTGATAAAGTTTCGTATTGTTACTAATAACAGGGTTCGATATCCATTCAATTTGAACCATGATTAGGGGCTTACACATTGACTTATATTATTTTAAAACACCGGGCATTTTATAAATCTTTAGGATACATTTATGTAGACACGTAACATTTTGATATAAGTGTACGCCACGCGGTTGACGTCAAAGTCAAATCATTTATTACGATTTGGCCTTCTCGGGTTCTTTACAATATGAATTGATCTAAATATATATTTATATTGAACCAACATTAAAAGGTGTTTAAAATAGATTAATATTAATATTCACATCTATCAGGCATTTCTGTCCCTAATAAAATCATGTGTGAGGGGGCAAGCTCGGTATCTCACTCTATTATACTTGTTTTTGTACAATTGGTGCCTATGTCAGTAGTTCTCTAGAGTTGAATGCTGTAATCATGGACTTAATATATTAAGTCCATGGCTGTAATCTAAAGAAATCTAAAGAAAGTACATACACGCTAATGGTGGAAAGGGGGCAGGAAATATTTCCAAGAGCTATAAAAATAAAACTACAAAATTATGACGGGTGTCAAGTTGGTTTTGACAATTATTAATATTACGATTCTTAGTTAAAGTTATGTTATTATTTTATTAAAAACATTTATTTATAGATATCCACAGTATTATTAATTTAAAAGCTAAAACGCTTTAATATATTATCTCTTTTTTCACCTACGACATTTATTTTAGGTTTTATAGGTTGGAAGAATTCATTACAGCCCCTAGAACACAGCGTCCTAGACCTCCACTGCTGGAGATGGGCCTTCCAGAACATATATCTGGAGAATTTGGCCTACACTCGCCACGCTGGCCAGACGGAAGAATTAGGTTATATATATGTTAGTATATTGTAAATTCAAAAAGTATTGTCTGTTTGTCTCGTATTTGCGATTATACTATTGATCCGTTTCTTAAAATAATAGTGAGCAAAAAATGGTTACATGACGTCATAATATGAGTACGATATGCGACCACATGGCAACTTGGAGGTAAATTTATAACACTAAAATGTATAGGGCACTTTAAAGCAATACTTTGCGTTACACGTTGGGACTCAAATCACTTTGTATAGTGCTTGGTGCCCGGTCAAAGTTATAAGTGTCTTGAGACTCGATCCTCAGGATATTGTTGCGTCTGTCGTCCAGAGATAAAGCCAAAAAATACATGCTTTGGCTAATAATTTCAAGTATTCTCATCACGAGGTAACAACAACTGTGTTTAGCGGTTATCTACTAACGTAGATTGTGCCCGGGTTCCATTTCCGGTCAAAGAAATTAATTTTATAAATCACTAAGATTAACTGTTCTAAGTATAATTAAAAAATATTATTATTATGAAGTCCGGCGGTTTCTGCTGAGGAACTCAAGCACATACGGCAACCTCGGTCATACTTGGTGCGGGGTGAATATTGTAGCACATTGTGTTTGTCCGTAAGTGGATAACTGTGGATAACTGGGCTCCGTCATTTAACGACACAATAACATTTCACGACACGTTTCATTCCAACAAAATATTGTTTGTCGTGATTTCGTTTTGAAATTTTCGAGCTTATTATAACTTTACACTTAACAGTTAGATAACATATAGTACATAAAATTCAAAGATATGTGTGAACATATATTTGGACCTATTTTAATAATTTTTATTTTGTTTTAAATATTATTATAGCTATGCCATTAGAGTTTAGACAGTAGCGTTTTGATTTATATGTATTTTGTAAATACATTAGTATTGAGTTGTTCAGTTTATATCATGTTTAATTTTTATATAGCTTTATATAATTGTATAAACTTTTAAATGTATCTGACGTGTAAAAGTGCTTGAAATATTGTCAATTTACTGAATAAATGAATTGAAATTTGACCTAGGCGGTCATACCTGTAACTTACATTACATTGCAGTCAAACCCAGTTTTATTGACGCCACATTATATTATATACCTACAGTCCATTTTATAGTTTACTTACTTATTCTAGGAGTGTTTATTTTATTATACTTCCTTGTCTTTCTTAGAGCATGTTTTCCTAAATAGGTTAGTATCAATATGTCTGTCTGCAGTACATTCTAGGTATAGTGCTTTAGATCTGTCAATAAAAAAATCCACAAGTTTAAGGCCGCTGTTTTCTGAAGGATAAAGTCCGAAACGTTGACATCCGCCAGAGAACCAAAATATCGACATAGCTCTCAAAATGAAGGGGCTGGACAAGCGTGTCGCAGAACTGATGAAGGATGAAGTAGACGGGTTCTGGAGTGGAGACCACGTGATCTGAGGAAGGTCGCTGGTGGGGGATGGATGAGGGTGGCAGAAGATCGTGTGATATAGCGAGCCATAGGGGAGGCCTACATCCAGCCTGATGGTATAGGAAAATATGCATCACAGGTCAGTAAGACTATTGTGTATCCCAATGGTCGACTGTGTACACAATAACCCCACGAGGTAAGCAGCCGAGTTTACCCAAAATTGAGGTACGTGTTATCTCTAAACTCTATTATTTTTCCAACACAATTTGCCTCCATAATGTAATTTGCGTAGAAAATGTTCACATTTTTGCATATTTTCCACGATGATGTGCTTACTGTGATTTTATTTGCATTTTGTATACATTTTAGGAAGGTTCTTGACGTGTGACATTACCTTGTGTATTGTATTTCCACCACTAAGTACAGATATTTGGAGACCAATCTTATTTTATATAATAAATTTTGTATATTATTTTTTAAACTGTTTGAAAAGGATTTTACAAATTCTGTGTTTTAATTTTAAAACTGTACGAGTAATGTGTCATTCCTGGCTGAAACTCTCAAAAAATATTGATTGTAGATGAAATACATTTAGCCAAGATCACGTTAAGATTTAGTTCACCGATCGCGTATTTCAATAAAATCGACGTTTTATGAAATATATCAAAAGCAACCTAACCATATATATATGTTGAAGGAATATTTTTTTATTATTTAGAAATTTAAGATATTATACTATATATTAGACTTGATGACAGTATCACTTATATCCAAAATTTGGGGAGTAAAATCAAACGTCAAATTATGAAAACCACAGGAATTATGAAATTAAATAATTTATTTGTCAGTGTTCGGAACGAACATTTTTTACCCAGAAAAACCTGGCAACACTTTTTTTCGTCTGGTCTCCCTCTCTCTTGTCATTTCTCGACCGACGTATCTCTTTTAATAAAATTGGAAAAAATAAAGATTTTTGTATAAAATACAAAGTTGTTTTCTTGTGTCGAACCTGCAAGGGCTCTCCCCGACAGTCAGAAACATGGTAGGTACAGGGATGTTAATTGTTATATGTAATTATATCTCATGCTTCGCTATTTCTAGTAACACATACATATATATTTAGTCACATGACTTTGTCGAGCTTAGTGTCTAGGTATTCTTTTGTCGAATTAAAACATTAACCAGCATTTGTTAGACTCTTAATTTGAACAGTTTTAGTGGCAGCTCCCTTATAGTAACTGGAAGCTTATTAAATATCTTTGTTGCCATTGCATAACAATTTTGGCTATATTATTACTTTGGAATATATACAGTGATAACGCGTTTTAAAATTGCAATTATCTACAAAAGTTTTTTAAAGTTCAAGGTGATTTTATACAAATAAACAGCATTTAAGTACGAGTATGTACATAGAAGGAATAGTCAGTCATTTTAGTGTAAATAAATTTAAGTACGAGTATGTACATAGAAGGAATAGTCAGTCATTTTAGTGTAAATAAATTTAAGTACGAGTATGTACATAGAAGGAATAGTCAGTCATTTTAGTGTAAATAAATTTAAGTACGAGTATGTACATAGAAGGAATAGTCAGTCATTTTAGTGTAAATAAATACTAAGTTTTTTTTTATAATCAAAATCAGCCCAAACACTTCTTTCGGCATTCTAGATATTCCCTGCAGCTCTTAGACGTCTAGTACTGTTAGGAAAATATATATTTTAAAGTATATAGGTAATTTATTTGATATTGTTAAATATTTCTACTATAACATATGAGTAAGTCGAGCACTAAATGAGCAGGTATGCTGCTACAGTACCTAGATAATATTTATTTAATATATTAACAGAAGGGAGATTAATTTATATCACTTACAATAAGAACACATTCAACAATTTAAAAATTAAATAATGAAAAAAAATATAAATAAAATTAGGACTGCCCGAGGATCGCCAGCACTAAATAGATTTTTCTAATGTTTTATAAAGTTTGAAGTGGATGGGGGTTACAATAATTTCCCGATGCCAGGGGAGGGCACGTCCGCTATCGGGACATCTACCCGACTGGCATTACGATGTCGCGGGTTAAGTTAAATTACTGATTCTTAGTCAAATGACTAGACTTGGCTAAAATATTTGACAAGAAACCGTTGTATCCTTTTGCCAACACGTTGGTCGTCGTTGTTATTAACGTAATACTTGCTCTCTCTAATCTCTTCTGCTGAATGCCTTCTAATATATTTATATGGAGAAACTATTGCTACGCTGTTGGTTAAAGGGGTAAGCGATCTAATATTTGTATCAATTTCACAAAATGGAAATAGTGAATTCGGTACCTACAGCTTAGCGGGAATGGTGGTGTATTTCAGGCATTTGTATCACGTCATTATTTATATTATTTTGAATGATTCCACTCCTACTAGTGTTAGCAAAAGGCCAGCAGCTTAGCAGATATAGAACTATTCGTAAGATAGCCCCCTCCCTGCGACTGAGTAACTTGTAACAATAATAAGATCATGTTTCCTGTATTTCCTGCGCCAACTTGTTTGCTTAACTTCGAGCTTGGAGTTAGTGATACTTTAATTCGATTACGTAACTACGTGGGTGGTGGACACACAACACGAGCTTTTTTTTGTTTTTACACGAAACATTTTATAAATTCGCATGACATTATGAACCTCGATACGATTTACAATTATTTATTTAAAAGATTGTGTTATTAAATTTTCTACTAATTTGGTTATTTATTTTATCTTTTAGATGCCCTATTTTTTTTTGTTATTCTGGGTTAATTGTCATCTTAATGCTATACCGAATTAATAATTATTTTATTATTATCAATTATTTCTGGTAACGTATTAGCCTCGCTATACAGAAGGAGAATGTTGCCAGTCTCCTTGGGACTATCTCTAACGGATTTTGTTTTCTTTATAGTTTAATGTTTTATTGGGTTTAGTTTTTATTTATTTTTATTATTTATGTAATTAAAATTGAATTTATTGTAATGCTACATTGTGACATTTAATATTTTATTCCGTCTAATAAATCGACCAGGCGAAGTCCGGGAACTGGAGCAACTGACAACAGCCACTAATGACTGATAAAAGTCTCTACCACTATGCCGGCTAACAATATCTTTTTTTTCATCCTTGGCTTAAAGGACTTCAGGCTATAGGAAGGGTGAAATAAGGCTGGGAGAGCATTCCACATGTTTGGCGTCCAACAGATGTAAGAGCCTCCAAGTTACAGTACAGTATGTGATGCTATTTTGTCCAATGCGTGTGGTTACATTTGATGTAGGTAGTGTGAAATAAACGTCTTGCTCGGGATTTGGAATTTTCTGTCAATGACGTCACCAGTATTCACCGATACGGACTTTATGAGATGCCGCGAGATATCTCTAGCGGTATGAGCCAAACATAAAAATGTTCCGACTTTCTCGAATAAAATTGTGAATCGCAAAACTTTTCCCCCATATTGGAACTATAAATTGGGGAAATTTATTAAAAGTGATAAAGAGCCCTAATATAAAGTTAGGTTTATTTGAATCGGGGAGCACTTCGCCGTTAATCTTTCCAAGGTCAGCATTTTTACACCGACATTATTTCTGCCATATATTGGACTGCCTCAGTGGTCTAGCGGTTACGACTGAGATTTAGCTGCTGAGATACCGGGTCCGATTCCTGGTCGGGATAAATATATATTAGTTTTTATATGTATTAACATTGTACAACGAGCTTGCCACTTGTCATAATGATGAGACTTCTTTAAATTCCATTCATTTAGTTTTGCAAGTAGGCATAGGGCAAACAGAAAGGTGTTCTGCGATTCTATACATAAATTCATACATTTATTTTTGTTATAGATATATCAAAATTAAAATAATACGCAACATCTTTTTTTGTTAATCCTAAGGTATTCGTTTAATTTGGATCACCATCCACAATCCAAGGGAAATAATAATCTTCATGCAGTACAAATGCTCAAGGCAACTAACGGATTTGTGTAAATAGCTTTCCAATTACCGCACTATAATTACCCATTTTTTCAAAGTATTATTCTTAAGAGATAGATATATGCCATCGCGGACTTTCCTGTAGATAAGATACATAATTCCACCAAACATTATTTTGTTATATCTCGAAGAGTTTAGGCAGCGTTTTCGTTGAAAACTCCCAGACAGCTTATTTGTTTTCATCACCTCCTATAAATATCGTAATCGTAAAACTAAAAAAAATATATACTAAAACCTTCCTCGAGAACTACTCTATCCATTGACGAAATCTGCATAAAAATCGGTGCAGTATTTTTTGAGTTTATTGCGTATATACATACAGACACACGCGGAGGAAGACTTTGAGCGATGACCAATTTGGTTCAGTAACATTAACGATTGGCAATTTGTACTGAAGTTTCAAACTGAAATGGAACAAAATTGCATGTGTGGAAAGATCGATGAACGTGAACGTGAAAAAGATTTGTGGGTGACAATTTTATTGGTGAACACATAATGCGTTCTGCTATTCTAATTTGATTGGGGGCCAAACTCTTTGTGAGTACGATATGAGTAGCTCAATCGAAACTTAAACAAAATGATAAATAAAAAAAATACGATAAAGACGAAGCAAGTCATAAAGTTTAAAACTTATGTTTAAACTATATCATCTTGTTCCAGAGGTTGTATAGTTTCCTATTTTGTGTGCGTAAAGTATGATTATCGCAGTTTGTGAGGCGCGACATGGACTGGATTTCCCGAGGGACCGGCTTCTATTGATCGCTACAAATTTTACTTTGCAAATACTTTCCCACGATCAATTTGGACACACAGCAATAACTTTTCACTAACCTGGTGGATATGATTATGACAACTCCTGATATTCGGGAGGGACCTCAGCAGTGGGATATGAATTTACGATGATAAATAAAACGTAGGCGAATAAACGTTAAGAAAATGTCCAAGTCATTTAGAAGATTATCATATTGACGTGACGGGTTCGCTCTATTTTTTGGATGCAAAATACATTAATGAAGCAAGCCATGTGCCGCCTGCAAACGTGACGTCGACCGCCCTTAGTTCGGGTACAAATATAAAAAAAACTGTATTGAAATACTTCTGATAATTACTTCATACAAATGCGATAAATATAGCTACGCGCAGCCAATTTCTGCAAAGAAGCCGAGAGGCGCATTCAGCCAGGACGGGCGACATTCGGGAAACTTTGGCACATACCTACTCTCATTTTCAAGTGTTTGAAGACGAGAGTCAGAAGAGTTACGAGAAGCAAATACGTGGACACTTACAATGGGTCTGATCCACAAATTCAAGGTGACGCTATGGAAGAGAGCTATAGTTGATATTTCTCCAATAGATAAACATTCGTCAGGGAACTTTACTGTTACTGATATAGGATTTAAAATTAGCAAGCTGGCAAAGAGGCGGACACATCGGCTGCAGAACCGACGAACGAAGGAATAAACGGGTTCTAGAGCGGAGACTACCTACAGGCCGCCCAGAGGATGACCTAAAGGAGGTCGCTGGTAGGGGTTGGATAAGGGTTCCAAAAGAATGCGTGCAGTGGCTCCCCTTTCCCAGGATACCTTTATCCGGCAGTGGAGAGACACTGCCATAATTTATTTACACCACATTATTATGATTATCAACAAACATTTCTCCAATTCCTGAGATTCTTCCTATCGTTTACGTCGTTTAACGATAGCAAAATATATGATGATAAAATGCCGCATAGGAAAAGCCAGAAACACCTGCTCTGCAATCACAATCTTAAACTTCCTACAAGATGTATGCTTTTGAAATGTGGATATACAGGAAAATGTATAAGATATCATGGAAGCATAGAGTGAGAAACGAAACCGTCTTGCAGAGGATGACTAAAGTCGTGATACTCCTAAAAATAATAAAGCAAAAAAAGTTATAGTTTCTACGGCACATCATGCGCAATAAAACGTATGGATTGGTGCAGCTCGTCGTGCGAGAACAGATACAAGGCTCCGGAAGACCGAGGAAAAGACGCACGTCCTGGCTCAAGAACCTTAGGGAGTGGTTCGGGATGAACCTTGTACCGGACAGCGGCCGATATTAAAATCGCCATAGTGATAGCCCACCTCCGAGCATCTTAAGAAGTAGAAGAATGCGGGCGGCTAGACCGTAAGTAAACTGTATATAAAACTAATATTTATGTTTGTGCTGGAGTGAAGTATTCGTATTTGCATTTTAAAGCGTTGTGATATACACGACTGGTGTTGTGTCATAAACGTCTGGTGTTGTCATTATGTGCGATAAATTATACCTAATAGAGAGGTTTCTAATTGAGTTAGAAATGTAAAGATATTGTGAATGGAAGTGAATACTGGAAGGTTGGAAAGGTTTGACATCAAACGAGGCGCACAAGGAAAGCGGCGAACCGTCTCCAATCTCCAGGAGGTACCATGTGTCTCATCTACATGTTGTGTGGATACAGGAAGTGTTTCCTTTCGTATAAATTTTACTTATGCATCGAAATAGAATTCATTATTTGCCTCAATATATCTATCAGAATTTCCTTTCGAGGTTTAGGTTTAAATCACGGACATTTACCAATTTTATTTATAAATTTTTGATTTTCTGTGCTTTTACGATATAATATCATGAGGACACAAAGGCTTGGTCATTTTATATAATTTTATATACAAGTATTATTATTAACATTTATATTTTATATATTTTTTTAGCTTATAAGTTTAGTTCTAGTATGACAATGCCCATCTACAGCTGCAATATAATTATTATTTTCATTTATGACATTATATATATTCAGAAAGTATATAAAGTTGTTTGGTGGATTAATGTGTCTGTTTGGTGGATTAGTGTGTCTGTTTTGTCTTAATTTCTATTGTTAAAATAAATAATTGTCAATGTATTGGTGTGGTGTATTTGTCGTGTAAAAGTGCCTAAAGTAGGCCTACTTACTGAATTAATTAATTTGGATTCAATAATTCTTAGAGGTGATAGCCAATTAGACGTGTATTTGTAGCCATTTTGTGAGATTAGGCAAGACACGACAAAAATAAATATTTATTTATATATAAATATTAAAGTATGTATCTGCAATCAGTTTGTAAGATAAAATGATGTCAAATCTAAACTTAGCATCAACTTATTTTCAATAGTTCTGGGAAGCATCTGGTATGAAAAGTATAAGGGTTGGTATCTAAGGGAGGGTCCAGAATTTAATCAAATCTTTTCCAAAAGGATTACGTCAATAAATGTAAGAAATGGGTATTAATAGCGAATGTCCTCGTCATTAATACAAAATAAAATTAATTAATTCTTAGATGAAATTTGTTGGGAGACAAAGTTTAACTTGAGTCAAATTACCCGCATTCTGTCACAGATTCATAAAGTTAGCTATTTTAGGAAATATTCACTCAAGTCTTTATTAATTAAGTTTTATAATTAACAAATATTCTTTAATAGACTTAGACTATAATAATTAAATACATTATCATTATAAAACATTATCTTGTGAGGCTGGAAACCGCAATTGGTTACGGTTGTTCGTTCCTCTTTGGAACGTTCAACGGGTTGACATTTATCAAACTTATCATAGATTCCCATTTATTGCTTAAACTCTATTTATATATATTTATTTATTTAGTCATGTTAGGATTAATTTTCAGCTTCCTAAAAAAAATATAGAGAATAAAATTTATTTAATTGTAGATTATATCCTTTTATATATGTACAAGTTAGAAAAGGTAATGTACTATACCTTTTTAAAGTATGAACGACATAAAACAATTCGTTTTAATTCAAATATTGCTCTGACACAACGTTTTTGGGCTATAAATCTTTAATCACAGTAGACCTTGTAAGCTACTACTACTAGTTTTCGTTTTGTACTAAAATACCAAGTTTAAAACATTTAAAATTCCCGAAAATATCGCGTCCTGCTAGCAGGCGACTCTACTGCGTGACGTCATATCACAACACTCTGATTCATTAGCGAGCGGTGTAGTATTACAAATCCTGCGTCGTCCATATATTTTAAAATTCTATATGTATCTTAACATGGAAAGTATTTTTATTATTTTCAACAGAGAATACGGAAAGCTTAAAACTTAAATTAGTGAAAATTCCACAAGGTCAAAATGTATTTACTTTACAATAATTGGTTTCCTTAAATATTATGAGGTATCAGAAAGTTCTTTAAAAATAAAAACCATTATCGTCGACTACGAAGGAAGCGTGCATCAAAGTACTTAGAGTCGCAGTTATGCAGTGCCAACAAGCTACTGTGCGCTAGTTCATTAGTGTGTCGGCATCTCTTTGATCCCTACCTAATTACCGCGAGCACAGTAAAATGAAACATTTCTTTTAAAATGAACGTTTTTTAAAAACATTTTTTTACGAAAAGAATATTGAATGGGCCGCGTATTTGGGAAGACTTTCCAAATATGACGGCAATGGACGTTTTTATAAAGATTTTTCTCTGAGCAAAATATGCATAATGTTTTTAAGCTCTAATAAATTGTTCGAAATGATAGTTATTATTTTGAATACAGCTGAAGGTTTGTACTGAATTTCTAATAACAAGGTTATTATTCCGATTAGATCGTTTCAAATCTTAATATATAAAACAAAGGGTCGGGTCTGTTAGAACTCGAGAACGGCTGGACCGATTTTCATGGTTTTTGATTTGTTGTATTTGTCTCCGTCCCGAATAACAGAATATCTATTAATAATATTGGAAAATGGACAAAAAAATATAATAAAATAAAAAAAACTTTTTCCCATACAAAATGTTCGTGGGTTTCGTCTGTCAAACGATGTTAGTTGTCAAATATTTATCCGTGCGTTGCGTTCAGAAATTTATATTTAACTTTATATAATATAGAATAGAATTAATAAACATTTATTCGAAAAAAATATTTACAAAATATAAAATAAAATTAATATTAATACTACGGATAGGGATATACATAGACATAGGATCGTCGCGTCGTCGCTTAAAGACGAACGAAGCGTGCGAGTGAGACCTCGAGGATAACCACAATAGCGTGTGCTAGAAAGAGAGAGCATGAAAACAACCAATACGCCAAATTTTTTTTTGACATCATCCCATATCAACCTGTTCACTCGAGCGTTCCGCATATTTTTCGCGATTATTAAGTATTTTCTAGTAATAAAGTGAATATATTGTGAAATACGAGTATGGTGTCTTGTTCCTTTACTGACTGTGAAGTGACGACGCAGAATAACGCAAAGAAGTGTACTTTTCACAGGTAATTCTTCAATACTATACCAATGTTTTGATAGCATATTTTTGGATGTTTAACGCTCTATGTGACGAAAAAATCAGTTGAGATTGTGAAATACATGTGGTATTATCTTTTCAAATGCCAATAACTATATTTTCAACAGTAAATAAAGATATTTTGTGTACGTGAAAAAATGATGCACCTACACTAGTGCTTGACTATAACTGACATTTTTTATCGATAGTTATCGACATTTTGTTGTGAAAAAAAATTAAGAAAAAGCTGTACTGCGATACATGCGTACAGAGTTTGATAAACGAATCAGTAATTACAACTGGTAATGAAACTTTAATAATCAAAAGAGATTTTTCGAAAAGAATTCATGGCTTTCTAGTGCGTCCTTCAAGAGCAGTAATTGATTTATGTCTTAAATGTGAAAGCAATTTTAGACAGAATATGTCACTAAAGTGCATGAATCAAAAAAGGTATGCCGAGAATGTTCTTCGAATACTCAGAAATACGCAGGAATTGTTCCAGGGTTTAACATATCATGTTCTTGATCCTCTTTGTGACCATAGGTACCTCTTTGTGACCATAGGTACCTCTTTATGAAAGCCATTATTCCTTATATCGTCGAAAGAATCCCTCAGAACGTATCTAAACAAAGTTGTTTTATTTCGGGGTGATTAAAATTTACTTTTTTTTACCTTTTTCATAACATTTTTTATTTAATTTCCCTAATTTACATTTATTTATATAAATACATTATAGGTCTATTGGGTCTTCTGATGTTGGTGGAGTGCGTTCTTTAGATGGAAACGTAATATCCCTATCCACATAGGAAGACACTTCTCTTAGCGTAATGCTAGTATGTAATGATATGCATTATGACATTATTATTATTTTGACATTAAAACTGACATATATGTTATATAGGTGAAATTAAATTAAGAAAAAAATATTAAAATAGAACATTGGTACTATTATATTAACAACCTTTACATTATTATTTTTCAATAAAAGGTGTAGTTTAATTGAATATTGTAAATTATTTCCACCCCTAAAAGTTCACCCTAGTTACTGGGATCGACTTTAATATATTATTCCTGTTGGTTGCGCTATATTTCCTTCCTTTTCCAACTATTCTCATGCTGGTAATAATTTGTATTATTTTTGGCCTTTTAAAAGGTATATCTGCACTGGCCTAAAAGGCTACCAGTACTAAACTAGTCTAACTTAGAGAGAAAAGGCGTATGGGATATATACGTTTGGTTTGATTATAGTTATTTTATTTAAATATATTTACAATACCAGAAAAATAATTTATTTTAATATTTAATATAAAAAAACAAAAAAAAAAGTATTTACAAAACCTAACTTAAATAAATCGTGTCCGCGCGGTATGGTGGCAAGAACACTGGCCGCATCTCCTCGCTGAATCGCTATGCTGATTCTCTGAGCGAGGAATGAACCAGCCCTCTTGTCACCGGAGCAGACGATAAGACGAGGAGTGATTATTTAAATATATTGCTGCAAAATGTATCGATATTACTATGGCACATTTCTAAATTTTACTCACGCTAAAATAATTAACTTTTTGGCTTGTTTTGCAATTTGCTTTGTTGATCTTGTTAGTATTCTATATCTATGGGGATATAAGTCCCGTCCGCGTGGAATGGTGGCAAGAACGCTGGCTGCATTTCCCCGCTGAATTGCAATACTGATTCTTTGGGCGAAGAAAGAGCCAGCCCTCTTGTCACCTATAATAAATGGCAAATAACCAAATTAATTAATTTAAATAAAAAAAACAACTGTCAAATCGTTTGGTCTCACTTTTACGTCACGAAATTGTCTGTGATTTGTTTTTAAAATTGTTTTGTGTGAGTATTATTATTATAAATTAGGGTACGAAGATGAATTATTGATTATTTACAACAATGTTTTTAATGAGAATGGGTTTCTCAGGAGCATTATTTCAAACAATTTGACGGTGGTGGAGTTTGGAAATAGTTTTTCAAAATAAATATCACTTTAGATACTTTATAATACACATAGGTATATATTTTCAAATCAACCGTTTCGATTCTCGGTTAGGAGTGCAAATTTTCTAATGTTTTCAGTCTAATGTGGCAGTCACAATTTTTATGAAAAGCGGCCCGAGAAAAATGTTAAATGATTTTCCGCTACTTCTGGAGTTTAGGATTTGACCTTGAAGACCCACTTGGAAAATAAACCTGTGTGTTGTAAATTAAACTGCTAGATATTTCAGTCTTAACAGTTTTATCGTAACATGCAAATCTCGTAGTCTAGATCGAAATAAATGTTAGTCTCTCAATTCAAAATGAAGTCACTGTAATATTTACGATTAAAGTTAAAAATGACGGCTGACTATAAAATAAATATTTTACATTTGACACCATTTTTAACTTTGATCGTTACAATTATTATACCTCATTTTGGTACAACTCAGCCTTAGTATCTACTGAGAATCAAAACGTGTCGAAAGTAAATATCTATAGACGTGTTTAAATGAGTCATTACTTTGTCCCATGATAATAAAGTTGGATAGCACGTGTTGGTGTCGGATAGCACGTGTTGGTGTCGGAGACTGTGCCAGCGATGGGAATATGAGTCTTGTTCGCTTGGAGTTGGTTTGGGAGGGGTGGCGGCGAGCGGTCGTGTGACCGACTCTAAAGTTTTGTCACTTTGTAAGGGAGGCGGGATTTATTGCTGTTAAACAAGAACATATTATTATACATTATTGTTAAATTAGTTATTGGATCGTTAGCCACGCGCTCACATCACCCGACATCGTATGGACGACTTGGAGAACTTTTACAAGACTTACTTCCAGTTATTTCATAGGATGTTATAACATGTAGAATAAATGTCTAGATTATAAACATTACGAGAGGCTTTGATTCCTGCAGTTTCCTTTAGTTGGAAGTTATTTTTTTATTTATTTAAATACTTTATTGCACTTAAAAACCTAGTACATAGGCGAGCTATAACGCCATAAGGCATTCTTCACCAGCTAACCTTGGGGATCATGTAAGGTGATGGGCAGGATAAAGAAAAATATTAAAATAGCTTAAATTAGTAAATAATCATTTATTAAATATACATATACATACACAATATAAAAAAAAACAACACACATACATATTATATAATACATACATACATAAACATACACTATAAATAAATAGATAATTAGAAGTTCGAGATTACTTTAAAAGATGACTTATAAGCGACACTATCAGATGATATTTTTTATTTATTATAAAGTGCCTTGACCATATTTTGTTAGGCAACCCATCACCATTGCTTTTTTAGCATATTTTATTATATAAAAAGTTGATTTCCATCGGATAACAGATCGGTGAAGGTCGCTCTTCTACGTATCTTACGGCCGGTTGCGGAAATGGTGATTAAAATAAACAGTGGACAGCTAATGATGTAATGTGAAACAGATTCTTACCATGCTGGTAGCCGGCATATGTTTACCAAAAAAATATTTTTTTCAATTTTTTTGTACTCTACGAAGAACCGGGAACCCATTTCCTCCACATCGTAACATACTGTTTATACTAACTTGTTAACGTTTAGTAAAACCAATTAAAATTGTGAATTAGCGATAGTGTTCGATCCCGCCCGCCCCGAGCCGCCCGCCCTCGCGCCGCGCCGCCCGCCCCCGGCACTTCCGAGCGATATTTCTCCGGATGTTTACAGTGTTAGCTCCGACATCATATTCTATCAAACTTTTATTAAAACGAGATTAAAGTCGCAATACACTGCTCTCGAAGCTCTAAAACCTGAGGTCACCCCTTAGCACGGACATTTTGCATAAGTGTTGTGTGTTCGTGGGAGAAATTTAGAAATAGTTTTTGAAGTGTAGTTACTTTATGGTTTTGTGTCGCATATATACTTCTCCAGGGCCAGCTTCCAAGCTAGGAGATACTTAAACCTGCTAAACTCAGCTGGAAGAAAACACCAGGACAAAGTATAGGAAAGACAGGATACTCACACCGCGTGGCAGGAGTCCAGGTCACGATTTCACGGCACAATAACTTATCACCAAACCACGGCTCAAAGTTCATATTGTCCTTTAAATTGCTTATTAGAAGTATTTAGTTAAATGTTTGATTATAACGGTGTCACTTGCACGGGCGACGAAACTCTCTCTCTCTCTTCTAACTCCACCCGTTTTCACCAGAGGGCGTCAGCATACACCATATGAATTTACCGTTGTAGCTTACGTTCCCGCGTTTATTTAAATAGTGAGTTTGATTATGGATAATGGTTGTGGAAGGAATCAAAAGGAGAGGATAATACCAAGCCACAACAATAAGATTTATAGCAATTATATTTAAATCCTTCATTCTGGTTTTTTGTTTTGTAGTTTTTTTATTTTTATAACAGAAAAATGTATTTTAACTTAACGTTGCCTAACTTAAAGGACGAAAACTTAAAGGACGAAAACTTAAAGGACGAAAACTTAAAGGACGAATTAAGTAAGCGAACACTGTCTTTAAAATAAAAAAAGATTGAATTAATAGAACGGCAATTTTGAGATCACCATATCTTTGCTTTCGCTTAGAAATCTCGATTTGTACACTTAAAAGCTGCTTACTTCGGCATTATATCCAGAAAATAATAAAAATCGTAATAAAATAATCTAAGCAACTGACAGTTATATTAGGTACCATCTATCATGCGCCTTCTATCGTGATAAAAAGTTAGTGATACACTCCATTAGAATTAATATATATTCTAATACCAAGGAAGAAGCGTAACGTATGTGCATGTTTAGCAGCGTCACTGCGGGATCCCGGATAACTAGAAGGGCACGTTTAAACTTCAGCTTGTTCTTTTAAATATTTAGATTATTGGGACATCCTTAATAATTGAATATTTTTGATAGTTACTATAAGAAAATCAATAAAAATATAAGTCTCGTCAAACTAAATTAATAGTACATCAATTATTAAAAATGTTGGAATAGGTATTAATTTCGTTCATTGGTTGCACACTTTTATGTTTAATTCACGTAATCAAAAACAAAATCGGTATACAGTACGCAACAACCAAAACTTCATTTTAGATTAAATATTTTAGTGTTACAAAACATATTTTAAAATAACCACATTAAATAAATTGTTTTAATAAATTAGTGTAGTGTAGAGTATTATACTATAAAGCAATCTCAGTAATTTTAATAATCCCACTAAAAATATAAATATGGCAACCCTCGATTTTTACCAAGACAAGAACAAGTTTAATGTATGTGTGGCAACCTCTTTGGCTCCTTGGCCACAGTAAAACAACATTGTCAAATCTTTCAAATTTAGAATTAAGGAAGTTTAATCTACTGACAGAAGTCAATGGTAAAGGTGTTAAACCGGTTCCATGGACACCTGATCTCGAACAGCGATTTCAGGACATGAAAGAAAGCCTATCGAATGCCACACTCTTGGCCCACCCAGTCTGCGACGCTCCCTTAGGTTTATTCACTGACGCCTCTAGCGCACAGATTGGCTCTTGCCTACAACAGCAGGTTCAAGGTCAATGGCAACCTATTGCTTTCTTTAGTAAAAAGTTAACCCCTCGTCAGAAAAACTTCCCCCACCACAGTTAAATCAACTTTCATTCATCTCTCAATTCACAACAGACATCGTTCATATTAAAGGCACTGAGAATATAGTAGCTGATACCATGTCTCGTTCAGACTTAAATGCCATTTCCATACAAACCAACTTTGAAGAATTGGCACAATCGCAAATAGCCGATGAAGAAGTAAAAAAATTTCTGACCTCTTCTCTTTCCGGTACTTCATCATTAAATCTAGAAACCGTTCATATTCCTGGCACGAATACTACTCTCATTTGTGATACATCAACTGGTAAACCACGCCCATTTATTACTTCACCTTTTCGTCGCCAGACATTTGATTCGATCCACAACCTCAGTCACCCTGGTGCTCGTGCCACTTTAAGACTAGTCGCAGATCGTTTTGTCTGGCCTGGAATGAATAAAGATTGTCACGCGTGGGTCCGTTCATGCATTCCTTGTCAACGCAGCAAAATAAACAGACACACGGTTACGCCACTTGGCCAATTCCAGCCTCCATCCGGGCGTCTCAATCATGTTCACATTGATATCATAGGTCCTTTGCCGACATGTGAAGGTTTCCAATACTGCCTTACAGCTGTGGATAGATTTACTCGTTGGCCAGAAGTTTGGCCCATGTCCGGTATCACCGCGGACGAGGTGGTTAAAACTTTCTTAAGTGGTTGGATCTCGCGCTTTGGTGTACCTAATATTATAACAACTGACCAAGGTCGTCAGTTTGAATCAAATCTTTTCAACAACTTCTTACAACAATGTGCAACAAAAAGGATTAGAACAACCAGCTACCACCCTTCTGCTAATGGCATGGTGGAACGGTTACATCGCCAGTTGAAAGCTGCTTTAATGTGCCATGGGAATTCATGGGTGGCAGCTCTACCACTCGTCTTGCTCGGAATACGCGCTGCTCTTAAGGAAGACTTGAAGTCTTCATCAGCAGAGCTTCTTTATGGGGAACCTTTACGTCTTCCTGGAGAGTTTCTCGTACCTGATTCGCAACAGGGCCGTCCCGCCAACGTCATCGATTTTGTCTCTCAATTTCGAGACAGAATGGCAAAATTACGACCTGTACCAGGTTCACAACATTCTCAACCTATAACATTTCAGCATAAAGACATACAGACCGCGACTCATGTATTTTTACGCGACGACACCGTAAAGCGACCATTAACGCCACCCTACACCGGCCCCTATGAAATCCTGGAGAGACGGCTTAAAACATTAGCATTAAACATTAAAGGCAAGCGCGTTAATGTCAGCATGGACCGTGTCAAACCGGCTCATGTTGAGATTAACGCGCCCTTGTCCTCGCAGCCTCTCTGCCCTGAGAGCACCACACCACCTACGACAGATCAGCCTTACTTCTCGCGCTTTGGTCGACAAATTCGTCCAAATAGGGCATTTGATTGTTAATATTTCTTATTTTGTTATTATTTTAATTGTAAGTCCTGCCAATGTAAATAACTTTCTATTGTATTTTACATTATTTTTAACATATTAGTTTAAGTTGCAATTTTATTATTTTGTATAACCTTTCCTTCTTCGTAGGGGGGTATTGTGGCAACCTCTTTGGCTCCTTGGCCACAGTAAAACAACATTGTCAAAACTTTCAAATTTAGAATTAAGGAAATTAGATGGATTACAATATTTACACAAACAACATGTGTTTCTTTTAATTAATTAATATTAACGAAATATTTCGTCAATAACGAGAGATAAAGTGTATCTCTAAATATGGAAGACATGCTATCGTAAAAGGTAGATACGTGATGGTGTGTAATAAAACAATTGCTAATGATTCTCACTCTTCTTTATTCTTAGTGTATACAGAAACGTTTTTACAATATTTAGGAATAGTCGTCTACAAAATATAAATACATCGTTTTCTAACATCACAACATTTATTTACAATAAATTAATCATTATTTACTAGTCTCACCACTTCTTACACCATAACATATAATTACAATTAGTCCGGCGCAGCACAGAGCGGCACACTTGGTAACTCCTTTCTTGTAAACGCATTCACATTATTAACCTACTTTAGACATCGATATTTTGCCATTTATGTTAATTATTAATTGCACAGAAAGGTGTCGTATACTTGAACTTGCCTAAAAAAATAATATTTAGAATTTATTGTATGAAAACTTATAACACCTCGACAAGATGCCGACTCGTCCGATGCCGACTCGTCCGATGCTACATATTTTCCATTCTCCTGTATGGTGTCGAATCATGGACCCTGACAAACACAATGGCGAAGAAGTTAGAAGCTTTTGAAATGTGGATATACAGGAGAATGTTGAAGATATCATGGAAGGACAGAGTAAGGAACGAAACCGTCGTGTAGAGGATGAACAAAGCCGTTGAACTATTGAAAATGGTCAAGCAAAGAAAGTTGGAGTACTTGTATACTTAGTATAGCTTGCTGCAGCTCGTCATGCAAGGCAAGGTACAAGGCTCCAGGAGACTTCATGATAGCCGACCTCCGATAGGAGATGGCACCTGTAGAAGAAGATAACCACCTCGCACACTTGTCCGAACCGAATCGGACAAATCGCCGGAAGAAATTCATAAAATTTATTCGTAGACATTTTATAGATAAGCTCAATGTCTAAAGTGACATTTTCACAGACAGCTGACCTTTGGGATACATAAATAAATACATTTTGTGTCCACACAACGCGGCCCAAAAGTTGTACCTCAGATATTGTTAGGTATTATTGAAGGAAAACATTTACAGTTTAATAAATTAAATTATTTTTTTATTATATTTCTACCACCAAAATTTATTCATTGAAATTAATCAAAACTTAGTCGAGAATTATGTTTTTTTAATTTTATTTCCTACTAAACACTCAAGTGTTGGGGTGCTTAAAACAGGCATTTAAGTTATATGGAATTATAAATCTGTAAGTGAGTAGTTTGATATAAACGTACTGTTTGGGTAATAAAAAACATTTTAATATATATAATCGTATATATTATGTTTTCCCTATCAATGTATACTTACGCTATACGACGTACAACTTTAGGCCTAAAAAAGGAAACCATTTAAAGAATGAAAAAATATTATTTTGATATATATATATATATATATATAATATCAAAATAATATTTTTTCATTCTTGTTTTTCAGTCTTGAGAATTTCTTCATTCTAACTAAATTTAAATACTTACGCAAAGGAAATAGCAATGTTATAATGACAGGCAATATTAGTTCTATACACATTTACTGAGTGAGGCAAGACTCAAATAGGTGAGATCACATGAGCCTTTCTTTTGTTCAACTATGAGACCCTCAATCAAGAGCCAAGAAGCTGATGGGAGAGTCAGACAGGAAGGCTGGAATAGCTTCGAAGAGGGGAATTGTTGCCGGTCTTTTATTCACCTATCCCTGATGGGACGTCACTGGAAGACAGTGTTTTAATGTATTCTTATTATCTAAGTTTGTGATTTGTGTTACCAAGTGCGCGGCTCAAGTGTTTGCGAATGGGTTCAGAACCGCTCCCGGACGAGGTCTAACTAACTAACATTGACTGTTAATTAAATATTAAGTACGACACAATACTGAAACACCTCTACGATACAATCATTGCACATTACTTGTTCGACACACTCGTGCAAACAAATTCATAATAGACTTTACTCCGCCACGTCTCAGTTGGACATTCATTGGTTTTTTTTTTACAATTTTGACTAATAAAATAATAATAACTGATCTAGGTGACATTAATTATAGCTCGGTTTTGATTTTAATTAAATTCGGGTGATGTGAAACAATCTTTGACACTAACCTCGGTACAGTTTCGATACGAACCGTTTGGGGTCGAGAACGGCTGACGGAAAAGTCTGGAAGGCTGGCAATTATTTCTGCCAAAGTATTAGTTACAGAGAGGAAACGTTGCCAGTCTTCTTGGGACTATCCCTGAAGAGTTGTCTCTAGAGGATACCTTATATAGTTTAGTTTATATTAGCTTTAGTTCATAGCTAATTTATTTTTTACTATTAAAGTAGTTTTTAATTATACTGTATCAATATATACAAGCTTTTACTAAAATAATTTTACTTTTTTTAGGCAAATTAACTACATAGTGTTCTACCTGAGACTAACGCGTATAAAATTCAGACCATAATTGACTACAACCGCTGCTCTGATGTAAAGGAACTACTAACAGTAAATATATTTAGACGTTTTATTCACATCACCCAATCTGCCAGAATCTGTATATTTGTCTCTATATGTAGTAACGTGAGTGTGTGCAAGACTAACGTCACCTTCTCCTCCGAAGCCAGTTGGAATGTATCCTTCTCGACATGATCTCCCGACACTAACTAGATAACACATCGCCATTCTGTAGTCTTTGAGTTATGGTTCAGTCACAATTTTTTTTATTAAAATCTTACTTCAAAAAGACGTTTTCTCGAAAATCTATTTCATTATTTCTTAGTTATTGAATCACATTATCTTTAAGTTAATAGACAAATTACGCAATAATTAACTTTTTTTCTTAGGTAATGTTACTTATGATACGTTCAGTTTTAAAATAACTCTTACCCACGCCAACTGATTACCTTAAGAACTTTCAATCCAAAAAACTAACTTTAACGTCTAGTTATTTTAAAAATGCATTTTTCTGGAACGAAGATTTAAACTCTAACATGGCGAACCAACGCACAAACTCAAATAGCCTAACATTTGTTCTTTATAATCTTCAGCCCCAGATAGATAAAATACTATGTTTGGTCGTTATAGGTTAAGTATAACGATTCCCTTGGTATAAATAGAATTTATATTGGAATCGTATTAGACTTGAAGGCAGAATTTGAATTGTATAGAACCAAAAACGACAAATAATTATTGGACAAGATAATTATAGGATTCTCGTTGCATTGGTGCAATAATACTTGGATTTAGAGTAATTTTAACTAGGTATGTGTAAAACTGTAGTATTTTAAAGGTTTATGCAAAAAATAATCTGCAAATATCCAAGCCACTTTAAGTAGATACTTTTACTATTGATAAAGTTACTAGTAAGTTAAGGAAAGTTACTAGTAAGTAAAGGAAAGTCCCCTCAAAAGTACGCACGTATTGTGCAGCATAACCTAATGTTTTGACAGTTTGACACAATCTACACCCATCCTAAGTAAATACAACATCTATCCGAACGATATCGCTCACATAATTCTATACGACTGTATCGGCAATAAGTTAGTACCGGTGGCCATTGTCGAATGCAAGTTTTAAATTATTTTGTTTAGAAAGTCCACACCGGTACAGGGGTACGGTCGACGAGGAGCGTCTCTCACAGGCTAAACAACGGAATCATTCGGTTTGTCGGCTTTGGAAAGAAGGGGGACACTGCTGTAGTCCTTGAGGGGCGCGCCCCCCTTCCGGCCGTGGTCGAACGAGGCGGCGGCGGGGAGGCGAGACAACCAGTTGTTGTTACCGACCTTGCTGCGAGGGACCTCCTTCAACTTCACCTACAAAACCGATATTATATTCATTACTTGCTTCATCGAGCCATCGTCAAACCATCACCGCCGCTCGGACATCAGGAGATGTCCATTGTTAGAGAAGGACCTTTAACAGCATAGTTCTACTCTCGCCACCCTGGATAAACGGATTAACGAGGATATGGATGTCGAATAGCATAAATGTCGTTAGTTTTAGTAACGATGGTTAAATTAATAAAAAATAAAATTGGGATCATTTGTTATAATTTTATCTTTATTATGCTTTACAGTAAAATTTGAGGTTAATATATTATCAGTGTTATCATTTGTATCTCTACGGGTTGTTGATACTTACGTGATTGAGTGACTTGACGTTGAGCTGGACGGAGTTAGAGGTCTTCTCTTCCGGCTCCAGGACTCCGTTGGAGAGAGACTCCGACAGCTGGCGGGGGAGGGGGCGCGGGGAGGGGGCGGGGGACACGGGGGGCGGGAGCGCGGGGGGAGGGGGAGGAGGGTCCTCGCCCAGCAACCAGTAAGTGACTAGAGATCCTTTTCCCTAGAATAAATAAACTTTGCTGTCACAGATGTATTATCATTATTATTAAATTCTTTATTGCACAAAATAAATGTACAAAAGCGAAGATTAATGCCTACAAGGCATTTTCTAACTAACCTTTGGGAGAGTGTGACATTGGGGTAGTGCCGATATCAAGTTTAACAATATCCAATATACTACATACTAATAGATATTTACACTGTTACATAGAATACGAGTACACATATACTTATAAATGAACGCATATATACAAAGATATTATGCCAAATATATATATTTTTAGGCTGATGACGACTCCTGTTTGTCTAGAGATTGAGCAGTTACCAAACGCTTAAAAACGTGAACAAACGGCGCGTGTCTGTAGCGAGTGGCACTGGTTCCACTGGCGGCTGCAGGCACAGTATATAAATAAAGTTACGTACATAAGTTAATACGTACATTTGTCATTTATTTACAACACCACCGCTCCCGAGAGGAGGAGACTCCACTAATATCAACTTGTGGAATCGTTAATAAATTATCATTAGAAAAGTGACATCAGAACTTTGCCAACCCGTCTGGCCAGCGTGGCGATTGTAGGCCAAATTCTCCAGATATACGAGTATGTTCTGGAAGGCCCATCTCCAGCAGTGGCAGTGAGTTCTAGGGGCAGTAATGAAAAAAAAACTAGGACCAGTAATTTAAACAATTGAATAGACGCAGCATCATAACAATCTAATTTGTAAGTAAACACAAATGGTCGTTACCAAACCGTGCCCAAGTTATCCTAACAACAGTTTTGTTGACCGCAACAAAAACAACACTTGTTTACAAATGACAATGTTTTTAATTAAAACTCCGACAAAAGCCAAGTTTGTCGTCACTTGGGTCCAAACACGGGACAAGATTAGACAGGAAAGACAATTTAGATTAGACATCACAAAAACTTATTCGGCTGTGTTTTTTTACAACATTTTGAGTTTACAGGAGCTTTATCATTTCATCATCAGGAAGGTCCAAAGAATTTGGAGTACTTGCGCCGCTTTGGCTGAACGGTTCGGTTCGGGTCTGTTTTTTTTTACCATTTGTTAACGATTCCATAAGTTAGTATCAGTAAAATCTGGATCGAACGGCTAAAAGAGCTCCCCGCGGCGCGGTAACCGTAATGTTAAAAATAATAGCATTGTATTGCTTTTTCTATACTTTTAAATGTAATTAAAGTAAAAATAAAGCGCTTACAGCACCAAGTCGAACATAGGGTACGTGACGTCATCCGGCAGCCATTTGCGAGCGCTTACAGCACCAAGTCGAACATAGGGTACGTGACGTCATCCGGCAGCCATTTGCGAGCGAATATTCCAACACGATATTTAAAAGTATATTTTACCGCGATTAACCCCAAGTAAATGTATCGTCAAGTAGCCTATTTCGCTCGTGAGTTTGTTCCGACCTTGATGGGCACCTCCCCGCGACACTGCAGCCGGAAGGAGCGGAAGGAGTCGAGCAGCAGCTTGGTGTCGGGCGACACGTGGATCCGCAGCGGCTCGCCGGTCGACTCCATGCGGGACGCCGTGTTCACGGTGTCCCCGAACAGGCAGTACCGGGGCATCTTCAGGCCCACCACCCCCGCCACGCACGGACCTGGGACCGCGGGAATCACAAAATATAGTAAGAATCGGGTAGAGAACAATAGATAATAAAAGAAATATAGGTCGCCAACCACTATCCTTAACCTCACTTCCACATCCTCACTATCCTTAACCTCACTTCCACATCCTCACTATCCTTAACCTCACTTCCACATCCTCACGATCCTTAACCTCACTTCCACATCCTCACGATCCATGGTAAGAACTTTATTAAGTAAAATTAAAACCTATTCCGGGTCAGTAGTCTGAAAAGTCTAGATTACATTCCAGAAATACCAAAACCATTCGGAACGATTGTTTAGAAATTAAATTAAGAAATACTCGTAATATTTATCTCAAGGGAACATATTTAATAGTCCCTTCAAGATTTAGCAGAAATAAATAAAGATAAATAAGTAAAGAAGCGGATTCACATTTAGCCAACTTTACTGCGGCCCAACGTGACAGTGCAAGCTCGGCGAATATCACAAATAAATTAAATAAGTTATTGTGTCGCGACCGGGAATCGAACCCGGTACCGCTAGACCACAGAATCAATAAATAATTTTATATTTCAAAGCAAAATTATGTTAGCTCGTGTAAACAATTATTTTATATAGTAGTAGCTACTATATCGAATTCTTTAAACGCATTCTTAAACTCATGAGCCAAGGGACTCGGGCTCTTAAGGAACATCTTTTTTGGAAACGAGGAAATAGAAAGTGAATATATCCACTAAAATGATTGAACGGAGCCTTGTTCGTAATAAGCTAGCAAAAGGGTTGACATTTATCTCGCGCAGTATTGTGTTGCGATGTTACGTGCAACTTCTATTTAGTGGCGCTTAATCTTCTTGTCTCTAATATATATCGGATGCCTCGTGGCGTAAACTTTATAACAAATAACTCAACATAGTATAAGGCCCTATTCTGTTTCTCGATTCGCGACGTTATATACAACTGAATCATTTAACGAATGGACAATGTCAATGGCAATCGCTATTAAAGTTGATATTCGTATAATATTTTGTAATTTTGATGTCAACCAGGTTTTCACTCTGGACTACAAAATTACTTAAATAGGTTTAGAGCTAATTAATTAATCAATAAATATGAATATAATATATAGGGGGCGACGCTACACAATAACAATAAATATGAATATAATATATAGGGGGCGACGCTACACAATAACAATAAATATGAATATAATATATAGGGGGCGACGCTACACAATAACAATAAATATGAATATAATATATAGGGGGCGACGCTACACAATAACAATAAATATTATTAGTAAGTAAATAAAAAGACAATATAATAATTTAAATACTAAAATCCATCAAAATGGATACCAAGGTATTGATTAGCGTGTGTTTTTGTGTATAAGTGTGAGTGTAACTTTCAGAATTGTTGTAATTATGTTTTAAGATCTGTATGTTTCCTGAATAAATATAAATAGTAATTTAAGGTTGAGTGTAGTCTGTAATCCTTTGTTTTTTTTGTTAAATCGGCATATTTTTAAATAAAATATATCGATATGTGAGAAATTGTCATTGTAAGTCCTTACCAATAATTATCCTTTATTACAATAAACATCATTTTAAAACACATTTAAATAGGGCAAAACTATGATAAATGTAAAAAAGTATATTTTTAAAATAAATTTTATTTATTTCCATATAAAATACAGCCTTTATTATATTATTACACATATTGACAATATTGTATTGAGAACATATGCCAAAAAGATTGTACTTTATTCACATAGACATAATTAAAACATTTGGAGTGAAATAGGTGACGAATACAAATAATAAAAGAAGAAAATCATAAATAGACCAAAAATCAAAACAATAAAAAATAGTAAAAAGAGGCATAATCTAGCAAAGATGAATGATGCGAAACGTTCTTACTGCGGGCTGTAGGGGAAACCTTTATTATTTATATAACGTTTTACACTGACATCTTCCATTATTTAGGGGATTCCATTATATAACGTTTTACACTGACATCTTCCATTATTTAGGGGATTCTATTATATAACGTTTTACACTGACATCTTCCATTATTTAGGGGATTCTATTATATAACGTTTTACATTGACATCTTCCATTATTGAGGGGATTCTATTATATAACGTTTTACACTGACATCTTCCATTATTTAGGGGATTCTTTTATATAACGTTTTACACTGACATCTTATCTTCCATTATTTAGGGGATTCCATTATATAACGTTTTACACTGACATCTTCCATTATATAGGGGATTCCATTATATAACGTTTTACACTGACATCTTCCATTATTTAGGGGATTCTATTATATAACGTTTTACACTGACATCTTCAATTAAGTCAAAGTCAAAGTCAAAGTCAAAATATCTTTATTCACGTAAACCTATTACAGGCATTTATAAAACGTCATTAATTTAATTATTTTGAATGATTCTACTCCTGCTAGTAGAAGACTAAGCAGCAAAGTGGTCCAATAAGTAAGCTGTTAGCAGAAGACCAGCAGCTTAGCAAAATTATTTAGGGGATTCTATTATATAACGTTTTACACTGACATCATCCATTATTTAGGGGATTCTATTATATAACGTTTTACACTGACATCTTCCATTATTTAGGGGATTCTATTATATAACGTTTTACACTGACATCTTCCATTATTTAGGGGATTCCATTACATGACGTTTTACACTGACATCTTCCATTATTTAGGGGATTCCATTATATAACGTTTTACACTGACATCTTCCATTATTTAGGGGATTCTATTATATAACGTTTTACACTGACATCTTCCATTATTTAGGGGATTCTATTATATAACGTTTTACACTGACATCTTCTATTATTTAGGGGATTCCATTATATAACGTTTTACACTGACATCTTCCATTATTTAGGGGATTCTATTATATAACGTTTTACACTGACATCTTCCATTATTTAGGGGATTCTATTATATAACGTTTTACACTGACATCTTCCATTATTTAGGGGATTCTATTATATAACGTTTTACACTGACATCTTCCATTATTTAGGGGATTCCATTATATAACGTTTTACACTGACATCTTCCATTATTTAGGGGATTCTATTATATAACGTTTTACACTGACATCTTCCATTATTTAGGGGATTCTATTATATAACGTTTTACACTGACAATTTATATTATTTAGGGGATTCCATTATATAACGTTTTACACTGACATCTTCCATTATTTAGGGGATTCTATTATATAACGTTTTACACTGACATCTTCCATTATTTAGGGGATTCTATTATATAACGTTTTACACTGACATCTTCCATTATTTAGGGGATTCTATTATATAATGTTTGCGCTTTAGTAACAGAATAGGTGCCAAAGGAAAGGTGAGTACATCTCGTTGTACTCGGCTAAGCTCGCGCTGTTCTAACCATAAAACTGAAACTAAATGAAGGAATAACAATTTTACGGTTAAATAAATAGACTAGGGTCTCAGAATTGCACTTTCAGCGATGAAATAATAACAGCCAGTTACAATAACGACCGGAGAATTGCCGAGTTGATAGACTCTACCATATTGTTGGGCGGAAACCGAATGACTTGTCATATTGAAATTCCGGGAGCCGATGTAGTCTAGGAGACGAAGCGAATGTTTAACTAAGTTAAAACATAACTCTACTGATTGAATTGTTTTAAAATTATTTATGTTCTTTTGAATTGCAGTATGAAAATCACTTATTAAATAAATTTATGAAACATTAATAAAATACGTAACGATTTTTTGCCTAATTTAGACTAGTCTTCTGCTAGTAATATAGGTACTGATTTTTCTACTGTAAAAATATTATAGATTAAATCGAAGTTATTATTATTAAATAAAAATATAAAAACAAATATGTTTTTATTATTTAATCTGTTATTACCTATATATATAAATTCATAGTAAATATAAACTATTCTACAAAATAAACTATGGGCTTGCCACATGGGAGGGTATCTAAAACGCTGGCCGTATTTCCCCGTGAATTATTAAGGAAATGTTTTGTTTAGTTATGGCGTTTGGGGTCGCCACACTCGTCATAAATCCGTTTTCCCAACTCATTTACAAATTTGTGAGTATATCCCCATTGTTTTAACCCCGAATAAATGCCACAAAGTTATAATTTTGTATAATAATTATATTTAAGATGCCGAAACGCATTATTTTGAGATAGAAGACATGTGGCATGCGGCAAAGGTGACGGCAAATCTATACAGGTGGCATCCCATACAGACATACCAACCAGCCTTTTACCATCACTGATAGCCCTGATGGTTCAAGGACGGACGGAATTTTAGCGGAACATAAGCTTCTTCATAAAATCGTTTAAAGCTTGGTGTCTTGGTGTAATTGTTGGTTTATATCAATACGAGATTATAAAAACTATGAGCTCTCAAACTACACAAAAGGCTTGTTGTTTTTATTTGAATGTTAGGAACCGTTTGATATGAGAAGTACATAGTTGGAAGCCGTGACTTAATGAAAAAATAGCGGAATTCTCGTATAGGAGGAACAAGTTTGAGCGATCTTCCTGGATCAGGTAACGGTTAGCTTTCATTAATGTTTGCTATTTGTCGGCTTTTCATAAAAGCGTAACGTAACTTATATCGCTGTTCGTATAGTGTGATATTGAATAGTCATTTTTAATGGGTATCATTTAACTGATTAGCAATTTATTTCCATCATTGTGAGCCATTTTGTCTGACCAAATACATTACGGCGCGGCAACTTTTGGCAAGCTAACATTTCCAAATCAATCAGCAAATAATGTCATGGCGTCTGGACTGTTAGATTCCTTTTTTTGATAGCAATATTTATGAAAGTTAAAAAAATAAAACTATTAAACCGGCATTTGTTGGACGTCGGCTGCTAACAACGTCACATGGGCGCGGTGTTACATGTCGTATTATATATCAAAAATACAGTGAAGCACTAATTATTAAATATATAAACGTTCTCTCTCTAATAACCAATTGTTAGATCTTGTGGACTGACCAATCGATGATGTGCCCCCGCTATCCCGCCTGGCCAGTGTGTACCGAGTGTGTACTCTGTATGCGGAGCTGCGCGCTACGGAAGTGTAAAACACATTCTTTTTCGTCAAGAGAACCTCGTCTCATTTTATTTTCGTAAATGTTGATTGAACTAATGTTTAATTAACTTTATAATAAAAATGCACGGAATATTCTAGAAGTTGTCATTAAGAAATAGTTTGGCCATTCGACCATCAGATCAGATGTACACAATTATATCTTCAAAACACTAATCACGAGGATGACATCGGATTCAATTGTTTTAATTGTTATCTGTAAAAGTTAGAAGTTAAGCTAGTCAGGTGGCGTAAACTATAATATAAGGAGCTCGTCGCAGACTGACCCGAGTGCAGTCCTATCCGGAGCCGGAGCTGCGTGTCCGGGCGGTGCCGGATGCGGAAGGAGGCGGTGGCGGCGAGCAGCGCCAGCGCCATGCGCGCCACCTCCCGCGCGTGCGCAGAGCCGTTCCGCACCGGCAGCCCCGACACCACCATGTACGCGTCCCCGATGGTCTCCACCTGCACACCACACTCATAGCTATACAACACCGGCAGCCCCGACACCACCATGTACGCGTCCCCGATGGTCTCCACCTGCACACCACACTCATAGATATACAACACCGGCAGCCCCGACACCACCATGTACGCGTCCCCGATGGTCTCCACCTGCACACCACACTCATAGCTATACAACACCAGCGCCCCCGTGTGAGGAGATGCGTCAAGCGGTCGGTTTAGGCCGAATTCTCCAGATATTTCTAGAAGGCTCGTCTCCACCTAGGACTCTGCTTTCTATGGCTGTGATGATTCTTCTGAATTATATTATATTAAATGTTTGCTAGCGTGGCACAAAAGAACTAGATTTATAAAAAAAAAATACTATTACCCATCTCCAAAGATCTATGGTTTTTGTTTTCAAAAAGTTGCGATTACAAATGAATATAATATATAAAGAGTTTGACCTTATAGACGTCGTAGTTCTCGACAATGGAGTCGAAGCAGGTGTAGAGATCGTTGAGCAGGTCCACCACCTGCATGGGGGTGGAGGCGGCGGAGAGCGCCGTGAACCCCACGATGTCGGAGAAGTAGATGGTGACCGCAGAGAACGTCTCCGCCAACACCGACTGACCCGCGATCAGCTGAGAGGCCACCTGTCTGGAACAGGTACACATATATATAAACATATAAACTTATCCCATTTACTCGATTCTAGAAAACTTCACTTCACTCAAAACTACCTTTTTCGTCATGAAACTGCGATGTTCCATAACGCTCCAATGCGTTGCTCTACTAACAGAGACGTGATAGAAAGAAGACAGATTTCTGAACATTATATGGATTCACCGTACGGGCGCCGGATCATTCGTGTGCGAGAAAAATAGATGAGGAGAATGGTGGCTTGCGACCGACCCTAGGCTGGTTTACAAAGGTTTTTTATTATTCAACAATACTCTCACCATCCGCCATTCTACTCCTCTCCCTACCCAACCAAATACCGTATGTTTCCGTTAATGCCGTCGTAGAAGCTCGTTCTATAAATGTATGTCCTGCAGACCTGTTTAGGCCCAATTCTTTCAGTAAGTAGTAGAAATATTGTGCTGGAACTCCTCTCGCCCCAACTTTCACTGGGTAAAGCTGAGTCTTGAACCCGTTCCTTCATTATCATTTTCATAATATTTGTAACTTCAATTAAATATAATGAAACAGAAAAAAAAGAGAACTAAAGCGTAGAGATGTCGAGCATATCATGAACATACATAGTTCCAAACTTAAAAATTCCATATTGAAGCAACTTAGCATATTTAGCTCATATTCTTCGTACACGTGTCACGACCTAGAAATACATGGTACATATATTGAGGATGAGTGGGTAACGAGGGAAAGATCGAGGCAAAAGAATGCGCGGTAGGTGGTCTCATCGGGTCTAAGAAATTAAGCATAAGTGTATCAGGAAAGCTGCAGTCCGACAGGAACGGTGATACTCAAATAACAAAAGTGTAGCAATCACGAAGAATACCATTTAAAAATCCCTGTCCTTCCATCATATGATTGAAAGTTATTTAAATAATTTAAAGAAGTGAGTTCCCCGTCGCCGTCACCTACTTGGGTATGAGTTGGTAGAGAAGTTCCTCGCATCTCTTCTTCTCGTCGAGATAGTCCGCGGTCCTCTCGTCCACCAGGGACTCCAGGTTGTTGGCGTACTGCTCCATACGGGACAGCAGGTTGTCCAGGATGTTACTGCTCTCCTGACTCCTGCGGACGTAAGGGATACGATGAGACATCGACACCTCGCCCCAGAGAGAGTGGAGGTGTCGTGTGTGGAGACTGACTTGTTGAGTCTCCGGATGGCGGACTTGAGGTGTGCGAAGTCTGTCCTGTCCTGCGGCTCCTCTGCCCAGCACCTCCGCATCACCTCCGCCGCCTCCGCGCTCCCTCCGGCGGTCCCCGAGCAGTACGGACGGACTCCTCCGGTTATCACAGACTCGATTATTTCTGCACAAATAACAAAAGTACAGGTTTTTTTTGTTATACTAAACTTTTAAAATAATTAATTATATATACTTGTAGGTGGGAAATTATCGGTGCAGACACTAACATTATAGGAACCTGCGGGAACCCTCCATCTGTATGAGTTACCTTTGGGCGGCAGATGTACTCCCGGTCTGAGCCAGAAGGCTCCCTGTCGGTGCTGACACTAACATTATAGGAACCTGCGGGAACCCTCCATCTGTATGAGTTACCTTTGGGCGGCAGATGTACTCCCGGTCCGAGCCAGAAGGCTCCCTGTCGGTGCAGACACTAACACTATAGGAACCTGCGGGAACCCTCCATCTGTATGAGTTACCTTTGGGCGGCAGATGTACTCCCGGTCCGAGCCAGAAGGCTCCCTGTCGGTGCTGACACTAACATTATAGGAACCTGCGGGAACCCTCCATCTGTATGAGTTACCTTTGGGCGGCAGATGTACTCCCGGTCTGAGCCAGAAGGCTCCCTGTCGGTGCAGACACTAACACTATAGGAACCTGCGGGAACCCTCCATCTGTATGAGTTACCTTTGGGCGGCAGATGTACTCCCGGTCCGAGCCAGAAGGCTCCCTGTCGGTGCAGACACTAACACTATAGGAACCTGCGGGAACCCTCCATCTGTATGAGTTACCTTTGGGCGGCAGATGTACTCCCGGTCCGAGCCAGAAGGCTCCCTGTCGGTGCAGACACTAACACTATAGGAACCTGCGGGAACCCTCCATCTGTATGAGTTACCTTTGGGCGGCAGATGTACTCCCGGTCCGAGCCAGAAGGCTCCCTGTCGGTGCAGACACTAACACTATAGGAACCTGCGGGAACCCTCCATCTGTATGAGTTACCTTTGGGCGGCAGATGTACTCCCGGTCCGAGCCAGAAGGCTCCCTGTCGGTGCAGACACTAACACTATAGGAACCTGCGGGAACCCTCCATGTGTATGAGTTACCTTTGGGCGGCAGATGTACTCCCGGTCCGAGCCAAAAGGCTCCCTGTCGGTGCTGACACTAATACTATAGGAACCTGCGGGAACCCTCCATGTGTATGAGTTACCTTTGGGCGGCAGATGTACTCCCGGTCCGAGCCAGAAGGCTCCCTGTCGGTGCACTATCTCGTGCATGATGATCCCGAACGAGTACACGTCCCCGCGGGGAGTGCCCTCGGGAGGGGGCGCTCGCAGCCGGAGCAACTCGGGGGCTGTCCACAGCAGTCCTGGAGAAACGAAATTTATAATGATTTATGCACTAGGGCAACGCAAGAAGATGGTTCCAAACAAGAAATTTCTTAAGTTACACAGATGATACAAAATGAAGAGGGATCACCAAGCTATAATAATTTGAAATCTTTAATCATGCTTTATAAGATCTCAAAACGTGAGCAAATTAAACCATGATGTAATAAACGTATCAACCTTCGAATCATAAGTTAGGTAACATACTGTTATCGAGTTCAAATGTTACTATTTAGGTATACAATGGTTAATTAGTTAATAAGCATTGCAAAATATGGCGTACGATGATATTCCTGGGGGAAAACAAAGACTTGTAAAAAAATATATAAAATACAAATAGGTTAAGATACTGACTGCTGATGTTAATGAAATAATAAGAAATGAAAAAACTGACTTGTCCAGTAGCTGTGCGCGGTCACGTCCCTCTCCTGGGTCCGGAGTTGGGTGACCCCGAAGTCCGTGATCTTGAGCACGAAGCGGGAGTCCACCACACAGTTGGAGGACTTCAGGGCCCCGTGCGAGCGCACGTCCGAGCCGTGCAGGTAGTGCATGCCCTGACCCATTCATAAACTTGTTAACTTATTTAAAGGGTTGAGGTATAGAAAATGTAAATATAATTATTACCACCATAAAAGCAAATAGAAGATAGGTATCCTATTTTTTATTTAGTCAGAGTGAGGCTAACTAATCGCCAGAAATAATAGACCTCTGGCCGTTAGCAGAACTAATAAGACTAGATAAAGTTAAATCAAATAGATATAATATTAGAAAAATACTGGCATTTTTTTTTTTAAATTGCAAGATATCTCTAACGCTAATTTAGTTGCTATAGCAAATAATATAAATGATATAATTATTATTCTCAGAAAAATACTGCACTCATTTTAATTTGAGACTGCCTCCGTGGTCTAGCGGTTAAGTCCGTGGATTTAGACTCGGAGGTACCTGATTCAATTCCTGGTCGGGACACAATAATATATTTTTTTATTAGCTGGGAACAGTTGTGAAAAGATTGATTCAATGTAGTGTGCTTACCCTGACGATGTCGTGCATGAGACTGACTTTGAACATCCAGTCAAGTTTCATGGCTTCGTTCTCCAGAATGTCTTGCAGAGAGCCCTTCGGACAGTACTCCGTGAGGAGGCAGCAGTGCGGAGGGTCCACACACGCGCCGTAGAACCTACATATCAAACCCAACACTAAATGTATTACTTATACCGACTCTGTTTGATATAGTTATTTCTTTAAACTAAAAAACATTTAAACTAGACAACAATAAGTTAGATGTTGCTTCAATTTGATCAGAGCATGTATAGATATCGTTTACTCATACGAGTATATGATATATTGTACACAACTTTTAAAGATTGTAAGAACTTGCCAGAACAAACAATAAATGTTGACTTCGTGACTGATATGGAATGACTATAAATCTAAGTGGAAAAACTTAAATGACATTTTATAAAACCCGTAACACGTCTATTCCCTTACAATATATTATAGTTTTCCAATCTTTAACCTTTATTTATTTTAAATATTATCATTAGCCATTATATTATACATTTATTTTTTTTATAACCTCAGATTTATTTTTTTACTTTATTTTAATATTTTCATCTACAATCTTTGTTATTACGTATCTATCATCTATGCTATCATGATTTGTACCGACCTTGCGAGGTGGTCGTGTTCCAGGTCCTTCATCTTCTTGAGTTCGAGCAGAAGCGGTCGCGTGAGGTCGACCCTCTGCTTGTCGACCTTCTTGATGGCGACCTTGCACCCCTTGTAGAACCCCCACGGAGCGAACTGCTGTCGGTCTCCCGCCAGAGATATGGCCTCGTCGGAGTACGCTGTCTGGTGATATACTTTTAATTAGAGCTCCTGACGGAGATTATGAAAACAACTATAGCTCAGTCGAGTAATTATTATTATAGCATCACATATAAAATATATTATTAAATGATTAAAAAAACATGTGCCGTTTTTCATGACTATAACAATGCTCCCTCGATCGAGCCAGAGGAGGTAGCGACTCCACACTCCGCGCCCGAGGAGGTAGCGACTCCACACTCCGCGACCGAGGAGGTAGCGACTCCACACTCCACGCCCGAGGAGGTAGCGACTCCACACTCCACGCCCGAGGAGGTAGCGACTCCACACTCCGCGCCCGAGGAGGTAGCGACTCCACACTCCGCGACCGAGGAGGTAGCGACTCCACACTCCACGCCCGAGGAGGTAGCGACTCCACACTCCACGCCCGAGGAGGTAGCGACTCCACACTCCACGCCCGACGTGTCGCACACAATATACTCGTACACTGTACGTTATTATAGCAAAGCTTGTAGTAACGAACGCGGCGGGAACACCACTAGTATATCCATATAAGCTGCCAATAACTTCACGAGGTAAGTCTATTTTGACATCACTTAAGTTCTGAATAACAACGTGACTCAACTCGGTTGTCCCTATTTCTATAATGACAGCACGATATAAATAATTACTCGACAAAAGCTTCTAAAAATATAATAATCACATATCCAATAATGTTTGGTGCTTGATTTTAAATTCCATGAGATAAGAGATGCTTCTTTCTAAATGACGATATAAAATTGTCATAAACGTTTTATTGGTTATCGTCAATGTAAAGAGTACCTATTGTTACATTTAGATATTATTCTCGGCGGTCGCGTGTTCGAGAACCAGTACGGTTTAATATAAGAGAGAAGTCGTAAACAGTTCAAAAAGCAGATGCAGACCAGAAGGACTCGTGTTTTATAAATATTGGACAAAGCTCTTATTATTTATGACTTATAATTTTGAGGAAAATACGCAGGAAAAAGCAATTTTCCTTTTGCTAGAACTTTTTAAAGATAATCGCGTTAATGTGACAGCTGTCCACGAAAATAATACAAATAAAATGGAGAAAAATATAAATCCATTTATCTTGATGGACGAACCATTTGACAAATTACTTTAAATGAGCCAGAAGTAATGCGGAGACAATATACTGGAAATTTACAACTTTGCAAATTTGGGAAAAAGTATCCGCTAACGATGGGTCTTTGATAGAATTTAGTTTACAAAATTGTGACAAAATTGAATCAAATATTAAACGTAGTTTTCGACGTCTATAACATACGAGTACATAATCAATGTATAACATACGAGTACATAATCAATGTATAACATACGAGTACATAATCAATGTATAACATACGAGTACATAATCAATGTATAACATACGAGTACATAATCAATGTATAACATACGAGTACATAATCAATGTATAACATTTACGAGTACATAATCAATGTATAACATACGAGTACATAATCAATGTATAAAATGTACACGATTATTAACTGCATAATATCAGTATATATTTTTTTTAAACGGAAAAATAAAAACATCTATCATTGACCACATACTTACAAAAGTAACAATACAAGGAATCATCTGGAAGATCAAGACTCACCCCAGTACTGAGTCTCCTGGCCAGAGACGGCAGACTTCCCCGAAGCCGTCCCCCTGGCTGCTTCACTTCGCTCCAGCTCACCCTCCACGTCATCAGCGCAATCTCAGCTTCCAATTTGTAATGTCTAAAAAGTATTATAAAATTATATTTTGTAAAAATTACGTAAAAATATATCAGTGATTAGAGTTTATCTTGCATGAATACATTTAATGTGTAGTAACATTTTCTAGTAATATATCCTTCAGATTATGTACATAAGTATTACGGCTAGCTTCTTGTTTAATAGATTCTGGCAATTTATTGTATACACTTGCGGATATAGCATTGGGACCTCTGCTGTGTGCTTTTTAATTTGATTTTGGTAAGAGTGACCTATTTTTGAAACAAGATTCATAGCGACGAGGCTTGTCTGAACATTTACTATAAAATTGGCGATATTTCCTTACAAATTTGCATATTTCTAAGTGTATATAGAAGTCAATATTTTATGCTATTTAAAGTGTGGTTTGCAGGTTTCGCTTCGTTTTATATTCACGAGAATGCGCACACATTTCTTTTGTAAAATTAAAATTGTACATCTGTGGAATTACCCCAAACAATTATTCCATATTTAACCATAGCATAGCATAGTATGCGGTGATGGCAGTATTTATATTTGTAGTTATTTTAATGCATACGTAAATTTGGATAGTTTTAATCTAATTTTTTGTACATGGGATTTTCAATTTATGTTCGAGTCTATGTCTAAGCCGAGAGAGATTCTAAGTAGAATAAGTAAATAATTAATAAATAAATAAATAAAAATATTATTAAAGTAATAGTCAATTTTGAATGGTTCTTTTGGTCTCGTCGTCTTTTGGTTTCATCGTCTTTTGGTTTCATCATATCAAGCAGAATTCCAATTGCATATTGTTTAGCATTTAGTGTGTCTAATATTTCATCTATATAAAAAAAATGCCAAAACTGTCGATCGATTTATAACTATTTTGAAATAACTATTCAATTAAACACCTTAGCATTATACGTTATACGTGTCTAGAAACCAAATCTATCATATGTACAGAGTCGTTTGCGTTAGGATACTTCTTCTGGAAACTTCCGTCTGGGGTTCACAAGACAAGCTTTTAATATTTATACGTAACATAAATAATTGTTTTTACGAGTAACTCCATGTTACTATTATTTGTGTGCGATATGAAAGCAAGTAGTACACTTATATTTCAAGTTCTGGAGATTACTGAGAGCTCAACTGAACAGAGGACATCCCAAGTACTGGAGATTACTGAGAGCTCAACTGAACAGAGGACATCCCAAGTACTGGAGATTACTGAGAGCTCAACTGAACAGATGACATCCCAAGTTCTGGAGATTACTGAGAGCTCAACTGAACAGATGACATCCCAAGTTCTGGAGATTACTGAGAGCTCAACTGAACAGATGACATCCCAAGTTCTGGAGATTACTGAGAGCTCAACTGAACAGAGGACATCCCAAGTACTGGAGATTACTGAGAGCTCAACTGAACAGATGACATCCCAAGTTCTGGAGATTACTGAGAGCTCAACTGAACAGATGACATCCCAAGTTCTGGAGATTACTGAGAGCTCAACTGAACAGATGACATCCCAAGTTCTGGAGATTACTGAGAGCTTAACTGAACAGATGACATCCCAAGTTCTGGAGATTACTGAGAGCTCAACTGAACAGATGACATCCCAAGTTCTGGAGATTACTGAGAGCTCAACTGAACAGATGACATCCCAAGTTCTGGAGATTACTGAGAGCTCAACTGAACAGAGGACATCCCAAGTACTGGAGATTACTGAGAGCTCAACTGAACAGATGACATCCCAAGTTCTGGAGATTACTGAGAGCTCAACTGAACAGATGACATCCCAAGTTCTGGAGATTACTGAGAGCTCAACTGAACAGATGACATCCCAAGTTCTGGAGATTACTTAGAGCTCAACTGAACAGATGACATCCCAAGTTCTGGAGATTACTGAGAGCTCAACTGAACAGATGACATCCCAAGTTCTGGAGATTACTGAGAGCTCAACTGAACAGATGACATCCCAAGTTCTGGAGATTACTGAGAGCTCAACTGAACAGATGACATCCCAAGTTCTGGAGATTACTGAGAGCTCAACTGAACAGATGACATCCCAAGTTCTGGAGATTACTGAGAGCTCAACTGAACAGATGACATCCCAAGTTCTGGAGATTACTGAGAGCTCAACTGAACAGATGACATCCCAAGTTCTGGAGATTACTGAGAGCTCAACTGAACAGATGACATCCCAAGTTCTGGAGATTACTGAGAGCTCAACTGAACAGATGACATCCCAAGTTCTGGAGATTACTGAGAGCTCAACTGAACAGATGACATCCCAAGTTCTGGAGATTACTGAGAGCTCAACTGAACAGATGACATCCCAAGTTCTGGAGATTACTGAGAGCTCAACTGAACAGATGACATCCCAAGTTCTGGAGATTACTGAGAGCTCAACTGAACAGATGACATCCCAATGTATCTAAATGTAATTACAAATTACCAACTCTACTACAGTTATGTTTAATAACTAACTATACTATAGTCACAAAGCTTTGTAACTGGTTTGCTTATGATATCGCCAAAATGAAATAGCGACATGAAAAAGAGATTACTGTCGTGATTTTCGTCGCTACACATTGTTGCATTTAAATTCACGGTTTAGTAACATTAAAGCCCGTTTATTATTTGTCAGATTGATGTGACCGCTGTGACCGCTGTGACCGCTGACAGCTCCAGTCACAATTGTTTTTATATTTTGTCACGTTGTGTCTCCCATTGTTAGCGGTTTTACTAGCCTTATTCCGTTTTTCTCTTTAACCTTCGGACACTGTTAAGGTCAACTGCTATAAAAAAAAAATTAAGGCTCATTGACGTCTCTGGTAACAATAGGGCTAGCATTTTTTTCTCTTAAAAATTAAGTATCTTAATTTAGAGGGGAAATGTTGCCAGATTATCGGACACCATGCCACAGGACAGCTTTTTCAAGGAGCTATTTTTTCTTGTAGGTATTAAATTTTTTATTTTGGGTTCAATTTAGATTTATTGTAAGATAATTTATTTTATTTTATTGTTCTTTTAAAGTGTATATTCGTATATTTTCAAATTTTGAGATCACCTTGCTAATCCTAAAGGAATCCATTGTTTCTTGATTTGGCATTTAGTAAAGGAGAGAAATTGATTTCAAGTTCAAGATACCGGATATGAGATCTCTTTATTAATATGGACCCTAGGTTATGCTCGGCTAAGCTCGCACATTTCTAACGTTATAATTAACGGAAAATTTAGGATTACACTATTTTGTCAATAACGTTTGCGTCTAAAGAAACAGAGTAGGTATCTCCACAACATTCTGGTCTCGGTCACGTAGGGATATATTTTTCGATATCAAAAGGGATTATTTTGATGTAACAAGGACCTTGGGGAGTATATTTCCTAATTTTGGTTGCGACGGCGGACAACTTATTTATACTTTATAGAAGAATCAACTTCTCGTATCAAAATTATATTTATAATAAAAAAAATGTAGTAAAATATTCTAAAAATAGATTTAAATCTACTTTAGCAGCAAATACAGAGCAGTGAAATCAATTGTTTTTGGTATAATAGATGTATCCAAGTATAAAAGTAAATTGGGTATAACACTTTTGGTATATAGATGTATCCAAGTATAAAAGTAAATTGGGTATAACACTTTTGCATTCATCTCGATCGCACAATTCAGAATATCGAGGTAAGTCTGAGTATACTTTTAAGAAATGTAGTCTATCAACTTTCTAGGAAATAAAATTACAGACAATTTCGACATATATAATCATACAGATATTTTTTTATGTCTGAAGTATCCGTAATGTTATTTCCTAGTAGGTTGGTTTGTGCGAGCGAGAGAGGTATAATAGCGTTGAACTCAAAACTATGTACACAAAATAATTCAGCACAATCCAATAAGCACACCGGATGCGGATATCTTGAAAGTGACGTGGCGTAGTGCGGCACACTTATGTTTGAATCGCACAGACCGAATAGATGGCGAGACACTAAAAAAACCTATCCGAATGAATTAGGTAGATGTTAAAATGTATTATTTGCTCACAGCCTCGAGACATCTAGACACACAGAGCCCTAACCTCCTCCACTATGGGAGACGGGCCTTCCAGATTTCTGGAGAATATGTTCTACCCTCGCTGCGCTGGCCAGCCGGTTGGCGAGGGTCTGACGTCAACTTATAATGATAATTTATTAACGATTTAACAAGTTGGTATTAGTGGAACCGGGACCGACGGCTTAACGTGCTCTCCGAGGCACGGGAACAGCGGTGTTGCAAATATATGACAAATGTACGTAAGAAAAGTGTAAGTATATCTCATTGGTACATGCCGAGGTTTGAACCCACCTTTTTAGGCTGTTAAGAAAAGCGTTCTTACAACCGAGCCACCACCGCTAATGTATTGTTTATTTTAATTTTGGAAAACGATAGTTTGCGGAGTCGCTCGAGGGGGGGCCGAGTGGACAAGCCTACCTACTCGGTACGTGTGATCCAAACATTAGTGGGCTGCACTACGCCATGTCAACGTCTACATATCACCATCCGGTGTGCTCAATGGATGACGCTAAATTTTTTTCAGTACATAGTTAATGCATGGATGCATCTATAAATCCAAAACAATTGATTTCATAGATTTTTATTATCACTGTTCCGTGTATGCATACACGCAGATTTTAATCAATTTATAGATTTTTTACGACAATTTATTTTTATAAATATTATCTTTATACGGTTAGCTGATTCTTTTACAAGGTTCTTCTTCCTAGTCGCTACACTCTTGGCAAAGTGGTCTCTTCGCCATTTGAGTGCTAGTGGCAGGCTTCACAACCCGTCACCACTCCTCTCGGACCGCAGCCTGATGCACTCATGTAGGGGATGATCCATTGTAACCTTCATCTGATCGGTCTATCTCTTACAAGGTAATGACAAAATAAATAACGTCACGCTGTCATAAAGTGGGCCGTACACTACATGTCATATTTTCTTCCACATACATGTAGGTAGGTAGGGGTTTAACACGGTGTCCCTGGAGGCGGAAACTTATTGCTGATCGGTCTTGATATCCACTAATTACATCCCCCACGACTGACTACATCCCCAAAGACTAAAAGATTGGAAGATCAGAAGATAAGTGTCCCAGAAAATCGTATTTTACAGATATGTAAGGGTTATGTAATTCACGGTAATTGTGATTTTAGAATTTGTATTTATTTTAAATGCAGTTTAAGAAAGGCTTCTGTAATTATGTTCATTATATTGAAAGCTTTGATGTCTATATTTTAAATTTTTAAAAAATCGTAAATGATATTTACTTAGGGCGGTAAATGAATCATTTCATAGTGGCTTGTATTCACTTAAATAGGCGAATACCGATACGAAGTAGGAGTTTTCAAAGATTTCTATCGAAACAACAAAATTTCTTAACTCATCATCAGAAGTTGCTCATTCAATACTAAATACACACGTCAAGGAATGTAAGTCAAGTTTTAATTTTAGTCGTGTTTATGCTAACAATATTGTAAAAACATATAAAACATTAAATTTAAAAAAAACTCAAGATTTATGGGGCATATCTATCATATTATTAGGTTCCATTATAGATGTTATTGCTCCCTACCTTGCCTTAATATATAACAAGTGCATAGAGACAGGCGTTTTCCCGGATCTAATGAAAATCAGTAAATTAATACCTCTTTTTAAATCAGGTTCACATACAGATCCTACTAATTATAGACCTATTTCTATACTACCAGCGTGCAGCAAAATATTCGAAAAAATTATGTTAAACCAAATGCTTGAACACTTTACTGAACACAAATTACTACATTCAAAACAATTTGGCTTTACAAAGGGTCGGTCTACAACAGAGGCAGAAATAAGCCTTGTGAGGCGTATCTATGAGGCTTGGGAAGAATCGCAGAACGCTATTGGCATTTTTTGCGATCTTTCCAAGGCATTCGATTGTGTGTCGCATAGTATCTTGCTGTGCAAGCTTAATCATTATGGTGTTAAAGATATGGCCCTGAAGCTGATAAACTCTTATCTTCGAAATCGTACACAAAAGGTTGTGATTAATTCTGTAACATCGGTAGGAGCACCTGTATTGATGGGCGTGCCTCAGGGATCCATTTTAGGTCCATTTCTTTTTCTAGTCTACATAAACGGCCTCCCCTGTATTATCAAAGATAAATATAATCATGACATAGTTTTATTTGCTGACGACACCTCCTTAGTTTTTAAAATAGACAGGAATAAAGATAATTATGACGACCTGAATGTTGTACTGTCTCAAACGCTAAACTGGTTTACAGTGAACAACCTGCTGTTAAATGCAAAGAAAACTAAATGCATAAAGTTTTGTGTGCCAAATGTTAAACCAGTGGAAACAGTACTAACACTAAACAATGCTATATTAGATCTCACAGACACTACAGTATTCTTGGGGATTACATTAGACTCGAAGCTTCAGTGGGGACCCCATATCTCTAATCTTTCAAAAAGATTGAGTTCTGCCGCCTACGCAGTTAAGAAAATCCGTACGCTAACTAATATAGAGACGGCTAGATTAGTCTACTTTAGCTACTTTCATAGTATACTCTCATACGGTATTATTTTATGGGGCAACGCAGCTGATATTCAGTCCATTTTTGTATTACAAAAAAGAGCCATCCGATCAATCTATAAATTGGGATGTCGCGTCTCTCTTAGAGAAATATTTAAAGAAATTAATATTCTAACAGTCGCAGGCCAGTATATTTTTGACAATATTATGTATGTCCGTAAGAATATTCACATGTTTCGTAAAAATAGTGAATTAAGTTCTCGTAATACTAGAAGTAAAAATAAACTTGTTACTTCAAGATTTAGACTCAGTAAAGTGAATCGTTCGTTTGTAGGGCAATGTATACGTATTTTCAACAAAATTCCAGATGAGGTAACAACCCTACCACTAAATGTATTTAAATTATATGTTAAGGAAAAACTGATTTTAAAGGGTTATTATACCATCAGCGAATATTTGGATGACAAGCGTGCTTGGTCATAATTTATTTAAATGTTACTTATGTATGTCTTAGTTTATAGTATGACAATGCCTCTTTACAGCAGCTATAATTTAAATGACACCTTAAACTGTTTTTGTTTTAGCTAAAGTATGACAATGCCTTTTTACAGCAGCTATAATTTATGTGACATTTTAATAATGTTTTAGCTTATAGTATGACAATGCCACTTTACAGCAGCTATAATCTTAGTGACATCCTCATAATTGTTTTCGTCTTAGCTTGTAGTATGACAATGCCTCATTACAGCAGCTGTAATCCTTGGTGTATTTATTTTATAATTGTGTATGTCTTAGTTTATAATATGACAATGCCTATTTACAGCAGCTATAATTTTAAGATTATAATTATGTATATTATGGGTTGTAATGTGCTGCTCCAAATACAAGCTATTTCCCAGAAAATAAGCTTTTCGTTATATTGATTAATTTTTTTGACATGTAAAAGCGCAGAATACATTATATTTATTGTCCTATGCCTACTTACAAAATACTTAAAATAAATAAATAAAGGATTCAGTTAAAAGCGAGTGTTTTTCTGTTTAACTATGACATCTATTGTTGTTTTAGATCTGGGATTTTTGGAATTTAGAGACCAACTTGTAGGATTTTTATAGTATTATATCTGACCTGTAGATGAAGGCGGAGAGCACCGCGAGCACCACCACCACGGAGCTCAGCACGATGCTCAGGATCGCGTACACCGGCAGCGCTGGGGGAAACTATACGCTACACACTGACCAACGACCCAATCTGCTTCAATTAAAACTTAAAATATTCGGTTAAGCCCTGTGTGAGCTGAACCTGTACGAGCTGAACCCCACTGTAGTTTGGAATCTATTGTTATACCTAAGAACACTGTAATTTTATATTTGGGGAAATGTTTCTTGCATTACCAGAAGCAAAGCAAATGTATAAAGTAATAATATATAAAGAACATTTCAGAATTTCACACAAAAGCAGTAAATAGATATACGTAAGCCGTACGAGGTAGCCCAAATGGGAAAATTGGCGTGATATCTTATTATCCCAATTGCAAGCTTTTGGCTCGCCCGCGCCCTCTAATATTGGAGAAATTTTGATGGAATTTCCACAAAGTTGAGGAGCACAAAAAGATCAGCCAATTATTTTTTTACCTTGTTGCGAGCACTATTCTCGAGAGAATCGTTATTAAATTACAATCGAATTATATTTTGTCACATATTTATTATCTCGCGAACGAACGAATTGCACATATATTTTTATACAAAGTGAAGCTAAGTTCATTTCCGTAGCGTATACGTAGAAAAGCGCATTAATTTATATTAAAACCATGCTGATAGCATGTCTACTCAGATGTTAACATTTTAACATGAAAAATTATCCTTATCAGAGCGAATGAATTATACATACGTGTACTTCAAATTTAAATATATTTATAACAACAAATAAATAGCAATCCATGAATTCACCGTGCGTGTGCCGAGTCGGTTGTGAGTAGAAGAAGAGTCATCGAAAGAGTTTGATTTAGAAGCTATAAGCTGACAAAGAATCTGAGTGATTGTGTACGTCAAGAATTGGTTTGTTGGAGGCAGTTGGAGTCGCGAAGACATTTACATATCTAAATGTGTTTTTTATGATTCAGATAAACGTATTGTTGTTTTTAATGGTGTTTATTTTGTATATTAGTAGCTACATTATTGTAACTGTGAGGTCCGCGCCGCCGCCGGAGATACAGAACATCGTACTTTAAATTACACAAAATAAAATAGAAACAGTTTATTGTTTGAAAGCGACTTTACGGTTATTTTTTAAAAAGATTCCTTTTTTTCCATCACAAGTATTAAAAAACGTCGTTATGTTCGTATCGCCGTCGCTCGTGTATACATAACGTCGTTATGTTCGTATCGCCGTCGCTCGTGTATACATAACGTCGTTATGTTCGTATCGCCGTCGCTCGTGTATACATAACGTCGTTATGTTCGTATCGCCGTCGCTCGTGTATACATAACGTCGTTATGTTCGTATCGCCGTCGCTCGTGTATACATAACGTCGTTATGTTCGTATCGCCGTCGCTCGTGTATGCATAACGTCGTTATGTTCGTATCGCCGTCGCTCGTGTATACATAACGTCGTTATGTTCGTATCGCCGTCGCTCGTGTATACATAACGTCGTTATGTTCGTATCGCCGTCGCTCGTGTATACATAACGTCGTTATGTTCGTATCGCCGTCGCTCGTGTATGCATAACGTCGTTATGTTCGTATCGCCGTCGCTCGTGTATACATAACGTCGTTATGTTCGTATCGCCGTCGCTCGTGTATACATAACGTCGTTATGTTCGTATCGCCGTCGCTCGTGTATACTAATACTAATGATGATTTAATTTATTTATGTATCTTATTGTGATAACAAAATGATGATTTCGATGATGATAGATGTTGATTATAATAGATTAATTCAATATATTATTTAACACTAACATTACTTTAAAGTAATTTTAGTTATTATTATTATTATTAAAGCATTTTATTATTATTATTATTGTGATAGATTTCGATGATCTATATCAGTATAAATCCCGCGCTATACGATCAGAAAGCACCTTTTTGAAGGTGCGAGTTAATATTTAGCTAACTTAGTTATAGGCTCATCGTTACAAGTGCCAAGTTCGTCCATGGTGTACCAGACTCAAAAATAATCATATTTTATTTGTATTATCGGCTTAAAATCGAACATGGTACCTCAAAATCTATAATGTTAACCGCCACCAACATACCACGGTGGCTTTCATTTTTATAAGTAGTTATTTAAAATCACTTTTTATTTTATACCCTAAAAGGTAACCGTTAGTTACTGCGCATGAGGTTTCATTGTTAGGCCCAAATTATAATGTAAATCTCCAGTAATACTTTAAAAGTAGTCCGGCCCGTGGGTCCGAGTCTGCATAATCTTTTCATTATCCTGAGGGTCCAAATGGCCCCAAAACTTCCTAACGTATGATAAATCCTTGTGCCTAATCCTATACCGAATAAATTGCTTCTATATTAACGCATCCCGCGGATATATGATTCAGATAAAACAGGCGATACTCAATCTTATGGCGCTACAAATACGGAATGTTCATTTTTTGTTTACTTTAATATAAATATTATATACTACACTAGAGTACTATACTATACTATACTATAGTGCTCAGCGAAAATGACCCTCAAATGGCCGTAAAATCGGACAAGTTTCCCTCGCCAACCCGTGTGGTCAGCGTGGCGAATGTTGGCCAAATTCTTCAGAAATTCCCATCTCTAACAGTGGACAGGTTTTCAAGAAACATTTCTGCTAAATTTCATCAAAATTCCACTAGGATTCAATTATCGGCCCTTAGTCGTGATTATCTAAATGAATTTGTTTTATGTTAGTTTTCTAAGGACTAAGTAATTCAATGCTTCCTTAGTTTCGTTCACTTAAGTTTATACAAACACTGTACGTGAACGTAAATGGTTGATCTGCCCTGCTGGATATACCAGCAGCTAGAAATAAGTAATCAAAGCTACTTAGAGCCGTTTCTGTAATCTAAATCACGATCAAAATATTATTTCATAGATTAGTGTGTGTGTGAGTACGGACAGAACAGAGATGAACAGCCTCGCTTTATCGAAATATTTCTCGATAGGTGCCATATAGGAAACCTGATCGAGTGGTCGAGAAGATTCCCTCTTAGGTTATGGACTGAGGTCACATTATTTACCCGACTTGTGAGATCCTCAATCACCCCCTCTATCGGACATCTCAATGGACTCTCATTAATAAATCCACCCTTAAACCAACTCTAAAGGGCTCATAGACACTACAATGTGTGGACGGGATACTTTCTTTTCGCATACCGTGGTTTAGGGCCAACGTAAAATCAATGTGTTTTTAAAGCCGAAACAATTTTTCTCAGTTTCTGAAAGTATAGGTTACCTAAATAATTACATGTAATCCATTCGCGAGATAAATTTAGTAAGTCATCTTTGAGCACTGGCCTTGTCAGCACCCTCTGACCACTCATGTCGGAAGGAAATTGAAAGTCAAGTTCACAGTGACTAGTTTTTAATAAAATAATGTGTTTTAATGTAATGTGTCAATAATTCTATTCAACATATAAGATAAATAAATTATTTTATGATAGAATAAAGTTAATACCCGTAGATGCTAATCATTCATTTAACATAAATTGTTTAGTTGGGCTTTTAACGGTACTTTTTATATATTAAATTTAACTTTATATTATGTAACAAATTTTATTCTATTGCATTAAATGAAAATTGGATTTTTTGACATTTGTTGGCAGACCATTTTCTAACAACTTTGCATACACCTTTATCCTGCAGTTACGCTCATGACTCACTATTTTCTTAATGTGAATGGACTACACTAGCACATTGTACTTCGTTTATACGCACCAGTCTTGCACGTGACGACCCCACTTGCCTTATACACTTAACACAACTACTGAGTTCCACGAGCAGCCTGACGACGTGTCACACTTTATCGCTACACCTAGTACGTAATATGTTTTAATATTGTATAATTAAAGCTTTTAAATTTGTATCTCATATTTTGCAACACTTTTTCAAGTGTAGATAAAGATAGTTATTTTTTTTTTCAATAAAGTTTAAGGTTTACATCATTATTTTTTTTGATAATATTGTCATTAAAATTGTCTCGACGTTTACACAAGCGATAGTTATGTGTCCTTTCTGTTTAAGACCGCGGTAATAATTACTTGTATTGATTCGGTTCAATACTTTACTTTACTTTATGTCTCTGAAACTGATTCAAAGTCGAGATTGGTCGAAATTGCGATACGATAACTTTAATAGGTTTGTGACAAGCTTATTTAATTTTATTAAGAACTTTAATTTATTACACACCGGATCGTACTATCTGCTTACTGATCTTTTTGACTCCTTAACTTTCTATAAAAATGCACTGTAAAACACGAACACGATGGTGGATACATGATGGTATTGAGAAGTTATGTACTAGCGAGCGTGCAGTGGAGATGTACTCACAGTTGTCGGGACAGAGCGAACCGTCGAACCCGCAGTCCGGCGTGTCGGGCGGCGGAGAGGTGCGCCCGCCCGCCCAGTAGATGGGGCGCCCCTCCACGAACTGGAGGGACGAGTTGGCCGCCACGTAGGTCGCCACCACCTGCACACATCATCGAACCCACATCAAAGATGAGTCTTCCAGTAGCTCTAGTATGCATGAACTCCTTACGTGAACGATGTGAATTGGCGTTTGGATGTATGAACATTTACAGTTTGACAGCTCGAAAATGAAACTTACGTTATTACGTGCTAGAGCTACAGAACATATTGTCGTCTTAAAGTCAACTTTTTAAATAACATTATTTAAAATGATAAAATTATTTAAATAATAAATCAGGCATTAGTTTATAATGAACGTATTTTCAATATAATTTATTGGTAATTTAATGAACTTTCCAGAAATTCTAAGTTTACCGAATAATTTAGCTGATAAATGTAACAACTACTCCTCTACGAGTCTTCAAAACTTTACATATTAAAAGTTGGAACTTGAAAAATGAAACTAATATACTGTCATAAAAGTTTGCCAGACAACGACCGACAAAATCATTAAACAATTTATGGTTTGTAGCCAAATTATAATTATTTAAGCGGACGCGTTATAATGAAAGTATCATGTAACGAACGGACATATTCTCTCGTTTATGCTCGACTAAACTAAACATTTTTACAATTTACCGGATTCGGTTTAAGAAACAGAATAGAGCCAATGGAACACACCAGAATACATACATACTCGTACATGTAGAAGCTTCCCCACTAAGTTGTAATGTACAGAAATCTAATAAAGACGTCACCCCGCTTGCGATGTTGAGGCCTAGTGCGTGACGTGTAGGCCTGTTGCGTGACGTGTAGGCCTGGTGCGTGAAGTCCGTACATGTACGCATACGGTGTGTTCTAGTATTAAAACTTTTCCAGGCATAAGTCATCGAATGAAGAGAATGAAACCTACTAATATTATAAATGTAAAAGAAGGTTTGTCTGTGTGTATGTTTGTCTCTCTTTCGCACCTATATATATTGCCTAACCGAATTTGATGAAATTAGACGGAATGGTTTTTGGAACCTTGAATCGAGCGTAGGGTATATAACGATCCACGGCCATTTGTCTCCTGTCACGCCTATTTTTACTACTGGAGCGCTTTTGACAAAAGTTGTAAAATATGTTCCTAGGAACCCAGGGTTCAATGACCGATATATTACAACGACAAACAGCTAGTAAATCATAATTTACAGAACTATAATTAGAAGATGAGATTAAGTTTAATTATTATTTGATTAAGATATTTAAAAGTTGAAAGCGAGTCGGTCGGTGGGGTCTCATCAAGTTGAGACTTTTAACTGTTTAATAAATGTTCAAATTAGTCTCTAAACTTTAGACTTCGTCAGCAGGTTTCATATCTTATTGCCGCAGCATCTAATAATATTTTCTTAGTCGCAATAACTGTGAGCTCAGAGATAATTGGACGAGGTATTCTGTCAACAGTAACCAACGTGACATGAAAGTGAATGCCGATTTAGTGAAGTGCAGTCCTCATAGCTGGTGGGCTTTTATATTATTCTGTCAACAGTATTCTGTTAACAGTAACCAACGTGACATGAAAGTGAATGCCGATTTAGTGAAGTGCAGTCCTCATAGCTGGTGGGCTTTTATATTATTCTGTCAACAGTATTCTGTCAACAGTAACCAACGTGACATGAAAGTGAATGCCGATTTAGTGAAGTGCAGTCCTCATAGCTGGTGGGCTTTTATATTATTCTGTCAACAGTATTCTGTCAACAGTAACCAACGTGACATGAAAGTGAATGCCGATTTAGTGAAGTGCAGTCCTCATAGCTGGTGGGCTTTTATATTATTCTGTCAACAGTATTCTGTCAACAGTATTCTGTCAACAGTAACCAACGTGACATGAAAGTGAATGCCGATTTAGTGAAGTGCAGTCCTCATAGCTGGTGGGCTTTTATATTATTCTGTCAACAGTATTCTGTCAACAGTAACCAACGTGACATGAAAGTGAATGCCGATTTAGTGAAGTGCAGTCCTCATAGCTGGTGGGCTTTTATATTATTCTGTCAACAGTATTCTGTCAACAGTAACCAACGTGACATGAAAGTGAATGCCGATTTAGTGAAGTGCAGTCCTCATAGTTGGTGGGCTTTTATAAAACAAGTAGAAAAAACCTTTTCACGTCCAAAAGTGAATTCTGTCGGAACTGTACAATACCTCGTTGAATAGAAGCGAATATTTCATATAACAATGGAGGATTGCAATATTTCACTAAAATGTAAAGCGGGTTGTTAAATGGTGGGAGAGAATCATAATAGAGGAAAATAAATAAATATTAAGAACGAAAAGTACAAATTAAGAGGATAAAAATCCTAAGCATTCCATGGATTCACCGTGCGGGTGCCGGGTCCATCGTATGTGGAAAAGATAGACGAGCAGAATGGTGTCTCGGCCTTTCGACCGACAATTGGGCTTACAAAGGCGGCTTCTTTTTTATTTTATTCCGCAACAACTCTGCCCCTCTCCCTATCCAACCAAATACTGTATTTTTATTGAGTTTTAGTTTCAAAATAATCTTCGGAAGAAATGAGTGTTAATCCTAAGAAAGAGATAGACTTAAACTAATGGTACCTGTAGGCGGACGGGGTGGTCGCGCGGGGGGAGAGTGGTTCGCGCCCGCGCATCTTTTTTATGTACTATAAATATTTATTATTAAGCTTCGAGAGTAATTGTCTCCGCCAACAAACTGTGGTTACAGTTTGGCGGGCTATTTAATATGTTATATGTATTGGAAAGTAAATAAATGATTGAAATTTTTGAATTTTTTTTTTTTATTAGTATTGTAGTATAGTCTTAAAAAGAGAACTGTCATTTATGTTAAACTGATTGACACATTGTAATTATGTCATTAATTATAAACATGTATTTCTTTAAACTTTTTTTATAAGTAAGATACACAAATACAAACAATAAATATAAATTAAAGCTACCTAAACAATAAAGTTAAAAATAAACTAAACAAAACCTTAAATTAAATAAACTAAAAGATAAACCTAATTAATATAAAAACTAAATACTTACAAATATCTTGATTATAATCTCTACATGTCATCGAATCCAGGAGAAGATGAACCCAATGTTCCGAGGACTCCGGCGACGTTGCCTCGTTGGATGGCAACACTGATCCTTTGAATAAGATATTCCCTACTCAAAGGATCACCTGTTGACGCTCGGATGGCAACGCTTATGTCGCGTATTAACGATTTAGCGTCCTCAGACCAAGGGCCCATCGTCTCTACGGCAAACGGCACAAAATAGTAACGATTTGCCAACTCTATGTACTTATTGCGTTTGCCGTTTGCAGCCAATTCAGCCGCTGCACCTGCTCGTTTTCGTGTCGCACCAACACGACTAGCACAAAGGGTGTCAGTACACGTCGCATCCCAAACCAAAGACTTACCTTGTTTATAAGGCACGAGGGTTAGCCCATCTGGTCTTTTCCCATCGCTGCGAAATATACCAGTTGGCTCTAATGTTGATGGGTAATTTGCAGAAGATAGTGCCTTTTGAATGATTAAATTTAGGGATCTATGGCGGGTGAAACGGCCTGCACTTTTTGAGCATGATAAGCCATGGTGACCAAACGGATCACCTTTAAATAATATTTTATTTTAATAATTTCCAAGTTATTTCAAATGGCGACGAGGTACAAGCGTTAATTTTAGAATGTTATAATTATGCCGAAGTGCGATTATAGAGAAAAAGTCATTATGGAGAAATTTGTTGGAAGTATCGGTAAAGTGCCGATTTACAATGTAAGTGACGATTGGAATATTTACCAAGTGAGATTGGAGCAGTATTTTTTGGCTAATTTGGTTGATGATCAGCGTAAAGTTCCTGTTTTATTGACGGCTCTTGGAGATGAGGGCTACAGGTTACTGAGAGATTTATGTCATCCGGAAACTCCAAGTAAGTTGACATATGAGGAGATTAGCAAGTTGATGAAAGATCAGTTTGCTCCGCGAGTTTCCGTCATAAGAGAGCGCATTATATTTTACAAACTACAACAAAGTAAAGAGGACAATATTCATAGTTGGTATTTAAAGATTAAGAAAGCTTCACAATATTGTGAATTTGGTAAGAATATTGGCGATATTTTACGAGATAAGTTTGTATGTGGTATGCAACCAGGCTCGGTGTTGGATAAATTGTGCGAAGAGTCCTATAATTCTCTTTAGCCACATGTTTAGATCTAGCGTTAAAAAAAGAAGCTAGTTTTCGAGAAATTATTACAAAAGAAGATTATGTTAATAAATTGCGTTCGGCCATGGTGAAGAAGATGTATTACGATGTTTTTCTTGTGGAAGAGGAAACCATAATTTCAGGAAGTGTTTTTATAAGTCTGCTAAGTGTTTCAGATGTGGACAGACAGGACATATTTCTTCGGTGTGTAAAAAATTAAAAGTTAATCATTGTATTGAAAATGAAGGTACTGCAAGTCCAGATGTGTTGGAAAATTTAAATAATGTAGAGCTATTTTCTTTACCTAACATTCATTTGATTGAGCCTTATTTTATTGAGATGTTTTTACAAGGTAGACCGATATCATTGGAGATAGATTCTGGTGCCGGCGTTTCTGTGTTGCCTGACCAAGAATATATTAGTAAACTAAAAGAGTTAGTGGATTTAAAGCCCTGTTTTAAAAGATTGGTTAGTTATAACGGTAATTATATTATTCCGGTCGGTTAGATTTGCATTTCAGTTAAATGTCAAGGTAAAGAGTTTTCTGATTGTATATTTTATATAGTTAAAAATGGTTGTAGGCCATTATTGGGACGTGATTTAATAGAACAGTTTGATTTGGATATTAGAAAAGGTAAAATTTATATTAACGAGATAACCAGTGACCGTAATTTTTTAATACAAAAAATAATTAGTGAATTTAAAGGTTTATTTAACGACAAACTCGGTACTTATAAATATGAAAAAGTATGTTTAAAATTAAATTGTATTATTAGTAAAGTAGATAATAGTAGTTGGGGATCACCGTTGGTACCTATTTTAAAGCCAGACGGTTCGTTACGTATTTGTGCAGATTACAAAGTTACTATTAATATCCATTACCTCGTGTTGAGGATTTGTTTGCTGCTTTGCAAGGAGGAATTATCGTAATCCTAATAAGAAATGTTGGACAGAAGGTACTATCGATGAAGTGTTAGGACCTCGAAATTATTTAGTTAAAATTAATGATAATATGATATGGAAAAGACATCTCGATCAAATAATTAAATCTGTGAATGACATTGCGTCAGGTAGCACAGACAACAATTCTTAAATACTTATGATTGGCTTGCAGAACCAACTTTTTGGTAGTATTATAAAGAAGATATTTTACGTTTATTTTATATTTTATTTGTTTAATTAAAATTATTGTTTTCATCTAGATGTGGGGATATTGTAGTATAGTCTTAAAAAGAGAACTGTCATTTATGTTAAACTGATTGACACATTGTAATTATGTCATTAATTATAAACATGTATTTCTTTAAATGATATTTTATTTTGGTAAGTTATTTCAAGTATTATTCCTTTTCTGATTCTGTTAAAGCCATCTTGGAAGCTCTTTCCATAAATGCTATGCAGACCTGCTGAGGCCCAATTCTTTCAGTAAGTGATGCAAAGATTTTTCTGAAATTCCTCTCGCACCAACTTTCACTACATAAAGCTGAGTCTTGAACCCATTAAGAAAGTGTTGTTAGCTGTAACGATCACCCACCCCTCAGTGGAGAGTCGGCCGCAACGGGATTCAATTGGTACTAATGCTAAGAAATAGGATCGAACGTTGACTAACATGTAGCTACCTGGGCAATCAACATCATTTACAGCTCATCACCGCGCTAACTAAATTTCGAAAGATTTCAACTTCGGTAGTCGTAGATCTATGTTATGTCATGTATGTGACACTCGCATAATTAAAACGAATCGATTGAGTGAATCATCAAAATCGGCCGACGCGTAAGGTCTCCGGTGTGTCACAAAGGAACAAACAAACATACATACATACATACATAGGCTGATATACACATAACCCTTCTTTACGTCGCGCAGTCGGTAAAAAATGGCGAAACGTCCTAAACGTATTACAAAAATTGTTATCAATGGTCAGTCCTCGTCACTATGTAAGGATAAATAAGCCTTGAGAGCCACATGCACGCAGTGATACCCCGTGTGGGTCTGATTATATGGGAAAAAATAAGTTTCATTCGATACGCGGTCATATTAAGTGTATGAGACCTTTAGAAAACCTACTCGGTTATCCTCCACCTGATTGAATCTAGATTAATTACATTCCGACTGCGGATGAAAGACACCTACAGTCTCAGACCGCAGTCTACCATGGAGGGACAGCCCAGGACGGTAGGGATGGTACGCGACGGTACGCGACGGTACGCGATCGTAGCGTCTTGTCCCAGATACGTATTATTTTATTATTCTGTATTTATTGGGCTATCGTTAACAATACTTAAACAGTCTCCTACTTTACCAGACTTGTAACTCGTTAATTTTCTACAGTATTTGGGTATAAAAGTAAAGTATCATTACGACCGTATCTATATTTAAGTATAGTTAGTATTTTACCAGTGGAAATTTGTAATTGGCTTATAGAATCCTACAAATACTGTGTATCTATTTGCAGTGGCTGTAAATTTTCCAAATAATAAACAAATGATAAATGACCGAGTGGAGAGTTTTGTTTAGAAAAAAGAAAAGATATCCGGGAGCTCGGGCCGAGAGAGAGAGAGAGAGAGAGAGAGAGAGAGAGAGAGAGAGAGACAGAGAGAGTTTTTTAAATACGTATGAGGATTACAAGGCGTTGGATAATCCTTTTGACCGAAGGCAGGTTACATTCCTTAGACACTAGTCGACATTTAGCCGACTTGTGGATGTGCTTGATCTAACAAATATCCCCCTTCCTACAAACCTTATTAATTTACTAATAAGTAATACAAATGCAAATTTAAACATCAAACGTTTAGTAGTAGCTGGAAACATGGTAACAGAAATAAGGATAATTGTTTATTCTTTTACTGTGAAAATGTCGAAGTTGACAACAACGGTGTCCCCCACATTAGCTGTTTAATTTAAAGCATAGTCCATCACACTATTGGTATGGAAGTGTCCGTCACACTATTGGTATGGAAGTGTTCGTCACACTATTGGTATGGAAGTGTCCGTCACACTATTGGTATGGAAGTGTCCGTCACACTATTGGTATGGAAGTGTCCGTCACACTATTGGTATGGAAGTGTCCGTCACACTATTAGTATGGAAGTGTCCGTCACACTATTGGTATGGAAGTGTTCGTCACACTATTGGTATGGAAGTGTCCGTCACACTATTGGTATGGAAGTGTCCGTCACACTATTGGTATGAAAGTGTCCGTCACACTATTGGTATGGAAGTGTCCGTCACACTATTGGTATGGAAGTGTCCGTCACACTATTGGTATGGAAGTGTCCGTCACACTATTGGTATGGAAGTGTTCGTCACACTATTGGTATAGAAGTGTCCGTCACACTATTGGTATGGAAGTGTTCGTCACACTATTGGTATGGAAGTGTCCGTCACACTATTGGTATGGAAGTGTTCGTCACACTATTGGTATGGAAGTGTCCGTCACACTATTGGTATGGAAGTGTCCGTCACACTATTGGTATGGAAGTGTCCGTCACACTATTGGTATGGAAGTGTTCGTCGCTTTTGATGTTGACAGGTCCTTTGAACCAGTTACAATAACCAGTAGGTATGCAATATCTTTTGGAGGTCATGTTACTACGAGTACATTACCAGTAACTGTTGGGAGCTTCATTTATATACATCAATTTAAGCCATCGATTGGTTGCAGGTACTTGCCCAAATCTTTCTGTGCTGACCTTACTTGCCATAGTTTTGATGCTGTTTAGTTTTATATATTAATAAAAATTTTAATAAATAAGATACACAATGTCTATCCACTTTGCGCCTCCGTGGTCTAGTGGTAACAAACGTTGCCGTGAACTCGGAAGGTCGTGGGTTCGATTCCCACCGGGGGCAAGTTGTACATTGTATAATTTGTCTCGGTCTGGGTGTTTATATGTATAATATGTATATATTTACAAAAAAAAAAGTATAATATGTAGTTTATCAACCATCTAGTTTCCGTAACACAAGCTTACCGCTTACCACGGAAATTAGATGGCGCTGTGTGACCTGTCTGAAATATTTATTTATTTTATTTATTTATTATTTACTATGCTGGCAAAAAACTTAATATTTGTATACGAGTACGAGATACTGTCTCTCGTCGCCAGTCCTCGTGCCGCGGAGAGCACGTTAAGACGTCTCGCTCCAGGTTTGTGGATTCGTTAATAAATTGTCATTGATATCAGACCCTCGACAATCCAACAACAACGTGGCGAGTTCCAACCAAGCTCTGAGAAGCCCATCTCCACTAGCGGAGGTCTGTGTTCTAGCAGCCGTGAGTATTCATGTAGATAGATGATTCATACACAAGCAAATAATGGGTGTTACAGAATTCCGCGTTATTTATATTTACCATTGAGCATCCTGTATTGTATTGCAATAACAACAGTTAGCCATTGATAGTGATTGAAAGTTAATTCGTTTATTATTTGGTTTTGCTTTGGCTTCCATAGACAGTGGTGCGCCAGGAAATTTAAATATTATTATTATGTATTATAATACATTAGAAATGCACAATGCAATGAAATCTACACATTTTCACTCACTCACACTTACAATATACACCTTCACACACCTACACATTCACATATACATACACTTACATAATGATGCGTAGATGGATTTTTTAAATATTGTCTCTTTATTTTTATTCTTATGTTTATTTTTAATAGTGTAAATTGTTAATAATCCGTTGATGCTATATGTTTAGGGAAAATAATGTTATTCCGTAATTGGCTAGGTGATCATTTGAATGTAAATATTTATTTGTAAAATACAGCTGTGGAATAAGTAAATAATAAATAAATTATTATTTTAATGTTATTATTAATCTCTGTTCAAATAAATCTGAATCCGACAGGTTAAGGCTGTAGAATTATACGCGGATGATCGGGTTTAATTCTTGGTCGGGACACAATAATTATATTTGTGATATTTTTGGTACGCATGAGACATCGACGAGCTTGCCACTTGGCATGATGGGCCTATAGTGAAGTTGGCTAAATGTTAGGCCGCTTTAAAATTGTGGTTTCTGACTATCGTGAAAGGGATACAGCCGTGGTGATAGTTTTGTATAAAAATGTAACTTTTTTGTGGATATAAAACTGTTTGCTTTATAATTTGAGATTTGTTATAAAACAGTTGGGAGTTTTCCTAAAATCGAGACCGTGCTGTGATATCAGCAACAACATTGAAGTCAGTTTAAGTTTTTACTAAGGATAAGGAAAAACGAGTATAAAAATGTATTCTACGCTTTCTGGGATTCTGGGATTCATTAAACTCAATTGCAATTCAGCGGAGATATGCAGGCAGCGTTCTGGTCACCGTCCTACGCCGACGGGACTTGTGTCCAGATCCGTAGGTAATATTCATTTATATTTAGTAATATTCATTTATATTTAGTAATATTCATTTATATTTAGTAATATTCATTTATATTTAGTAATATTCATTTATATTTAGTAATATTCATTTATATTTAGTAATATTCATTTATATTTAGTAATATTCATTTATATTTAGTAATATTCATTTATATTTAGTAATATTCATTTATATTTAGTAATATTCATTTATATTTAGTAATATTCATTTATATTTAGTAATATTCATTTATATTTAGTAATATTCATTTATATTTAGTAATATTCATTTATATTTAGTAATATTCATTTATATTTAGTAATATTCATTTATATTTAGTAATATTCATTTATATTTAGTAATATTCATTTATATTTAGTAATATTCATTTATATTTAGTAATATTCATTTATATTTAGTAATATTCATTTATATTTAGTAATATTCATTTATATTTAGTAATATTCATTTATATTTAGTAATATTCATTTATATTTAGTAATATTCATTTATATTTAGTAATATTTATTTATATTTAGTAATATTTATTTATATTTAGTAATATTTATTTATATTTAGTAATATTTATTTATATTTATTTATATTTAGTAATATTTATTTATATTTAGTAATATTTATTTATATTTAGTAATATTTATTTATATTTAGTAATATTCATTTATATTTAGTAATATTTATTTATATTTAGTAATATTTATTTATATTTAGTAATATTTGTTTCCAATAAATGATACACGAGTATTTAACTTAAACTCCGGTCAAGTTATACATTTCAATTTACAATAATTCGCGTAGAGATGCAAGTTGCTATGCGTACCTATGCGTACCTGCGAATTATTCAATTCAAATTAAAGCTGTCACCATAACTTAACAAGGAATTAAAATAAATAAAAAACTGATGGTTATTGCCGCGTTAAGTTTACGTAAAATAACAGAAGTTAAAAAGTGTACCCGCAAGAGTCCTAGACCGTGGACTGTTGGGGATGGGTCTTCCAGAACATATTGCCGCTGCCTGCCCAGACGGCGAGGGTTCGATGTCAATTTAACTAAGTTCGTATTAGTAGAACCGGGACCGACGGCTTAACGCGCTTTCCGAGGCACGGAAATGGTAGTGATGTAAATCTATAAATACTTGTAGTGCTTTTCTCATTGGTTGAGGGGAACCGAGTGGATTTAAATTTGAAGGAAACCATTCTTCAGCCACCACCGCTCTAATTTATTAAAAGTTTTGCTGACTCCCAAAGTGGTTCCATAAGATTGCTGCCTTCGTTCAGCAAACAACACGGAATATATTACGATATCGTTACAGACTGGCTATATAAAAACTAGGAGATAATTTTAGAAAATTATGCAAAATAACGTCTACTTAAAGTTACTAATTGTATGCAAAATGTCAATGGGTTGTGACGAAATAACATACTCGGTGTTACTTTAGTATGTAACCAATCTCTGAGTAACAGAAAGGAAAATATTCAATTTATATGTATGTCAATAGAAAAAAGTATCATCACGACCGTTTTCCTTTCGGGGTGGTCAGAAACCACGCTTATAAATAAGCGGATTCACATTTAGCCAACTTTACTGCCGCCCAATCATGACAAGTGGCAAGCTCGTCGATGTCTCCAGCGTACCAAACTCGAGAAATATCACAAATAATTTAAATGTATTTATATTTAGTTCTTAGGAAATTTACTGTTTAATAACTACGAGTTATCTATGTTGGACGTACCAGTGGTTACCCAAAAAGGATCCAATCACAATAAGTTAATTTTAAGTGATATGCCATTTGTTTGAATTTAGATTACTTAATCGATGCATTGATAGATTAGTCCAACATTTAATACATTAAGAATATGTCAAAAAACGGTATTTTTATATGGATCGTGTTTAATATAAGATATACGAGTGTCACCTGATATAAGGACCTGATTAAAATTCATAATTTCTGAAAAATTGTGGATTGGATCCTTTTTCCGTAACTGCGTCCAATTGTCAACTGTTGATTTTACAAAATTAAATAAATAAATATTGTTCTTGCGCAAGAGTCTCGAAACACTTTTTCTCCGAGTGAAAAAAATATTTGTTTACGATTGTACCTTCTCGGACTCGTGTACTAGTCAGCAAGATTTTGAGATATTTTAAAAGACATACATGACGCAGTTAAATTGAAGAAAAAAAAAGCTTTATTTATATAATTTATTTGTGATATTTCTCGAGTTTGGGGCGCTGGTGACAATGACGAGCTTGCCACTTGTCACGATTGGCCTATAGTATGTAGTATATAGTAAAGTTGGCTAAAGTCTGAATAGGGGTGTTGGTGTTGGTGTTGCTAACATATCGGTTGTCTTAGTCTGGAGCAACACTAACCGTGCGGGTGTCGGGATCACCAATCGTTTGTGGGGAGACAGGTCTCTTACGTAATTGATTCTTATAATGTCCGTAGAACTCTATCCAGCCAATGCTTACATGAACGCAGATGTGACGTATTGCGTTGCACTAAATTATAAGAATAATATGAAACAAATAGAAATGTCACTTCCATACATTTTGTTTGAGAATAATCGATCTACTTTTATGAAAGGTATTAGATTCTCAAAGCCCATACAAAGTGTAAACTGCTTATATTTATGGCCACTTTTATCCACACAAAGTAAATTTTATGTCGTGGTTATGGCAAAGGATGTGCGTCTGAAACGACCGCGTACCTGCCGGGGACAAACTTCTCTTTTTTGCATTTTATATCGTTGCAAAGAATTCCAATAATTGGATTTTCTTACGTTTACGAATGTTCCATTATACTAGTAACCAAAAACAAAGATAACAAACATAACTCGTCAGTAAGGTGATAAGGGTTAACTGTGCTACGAAGTCTTCGTCCCTCGTCAGTAAGGTGATAAGGGTTAACTGTGCTACGAAGTCTTCGTCCCTCGTCAGTAAGGTGATAAGGGTTAACTGTGCTACGAAGTCTTCGTCCCTCGTCAGTAAGGTGATAAGGGTTAACTGTGCTACGAAGTCTTCGTCCCTCGTCAGTAAGGTGATAAGGGTTAACTGTGCTACGAAGTCTTCGTCCCTCGTCAGTAAGGTGATAAGGGTTAACTGTGCTACGAAGTCTTCGTCCCTCGTCAGTAAGGTGATAAGGGTTAACTGTGCTACGAAGTCTTCGTCCCTCGTCAGTAAGGTGATAAGGGTTAACTGTGCTACGAAGTCTTCGTCCCTCGTCAGTAAGGTGATAAGGGTTAACTGTGCTACGAAGTCTTCGTCCCTCGTCAGTAAGGTGATAAGGGTTAACTGTGCTACGAAGTCTTCGTCCCTCGTCAGTAAGGTGATAAGGGTTAACTGTGCTACGAAGTCTTCGTCCCTCGTCAGTAAGGTGATAAGGGTTAACTGTGCTACGACGCCTTCGTCCCTCGTCAGTAAGGCGTATGAGGGTTAACTGTGCTACGACGCCTTCGTCCCTCGTCAGTAAGGCGTATAAGGGTTAACTGTGCTACGACGCCTTCGTCACACGTCAGTAAGGCGTATAAGAGTTAACTGTGCTACGACGCCTTCGTCCCTCGTCAATAAGGCGTATAAAGGTTAACTGTGCTACAAAGTCTTCGTCCCTCGTCAGTAAGGCGTATGAGGGTTAACTGTGCTACGACGCCTTCGTCCCTTGTCAGTAAGGCGTATAAGGGTTAACTGTGCTACGACGCCTTCGTCCCTCGTCAGTAAGGCGTATAAGGGTTAACTGTGCTACGACGCCTTCGTCCCTCGTCAATAAGGCGTATAAGGGTTAACTGTGCTACGACGCCTTCGTCCCTCGTCAGTAAGGCGTATAAGGGTTAACTGTGCTACGACGCCTTCGTCCCTCGTCAATAAGGCGTATAAGGGTTAACTGTGCTACGACGCCTTCGTCCCTCGTCAATAAGGCGTATAAGGGTTAACTGTGCTACAAAGTCTTCGTCCCTCGTCAGTAAGGCGTATAAGGCATAACTTAGTATTTTAAATTTTTGTTTCTTATTATTATTTATTTTTATTTATTTATTTGGTTTTTATAAGCGGAAACATGTTCAATTTCCTTTATGTCTATGTATATTGTTATTTGTCTGTGAGGTTTCCTGTATCTATAAAATAAATAACTGCGGCAGACAATGCTGATGCCTAACACTTAGGTATAAGATCGTTAGGACAACGAAGGCGGCAAGAGATCGTGGCTGTGAACCTAACCTATTGGGAGTGAGGTGATGGCGATGGAGGTGGTGATGACTATGATGCTGACCTCGAACTGGCTGGTGGTCGGGTTCATGTCCAGCAGCGAGTAGGAAGCCACGCGGTCTCCGTTGGCATCGATGACGACGTCACCCGTGATATATATAATACAATATATTTTCATGACCAGAATTTTCACAAATAATGAAAATAACTGGTTGATTGAACATATATACATCGCCAAGTACACTACAAATTGCATAGGTACCTTACTATAATTAATATAAAATAAATTAACTATAATTAAAACGAAACGAACCGAGCGTTATTGTAGGAACTCCAATTTTACAAGAAAACTAACATTTTATTTGTATTATTCAAATTGTAAGCATCCGTCTAAGCTAAGTCCGTGAATTTAGATTCCTTTATTTGGTTACTCGAGTTTGGTATGCTATATTGTCAGGATGGGCCTATAGTATAGTTGACTATTCTTTAAAAAAGCGTGGTTTTTGACCTCTACGTAATTGTGTAACAGGTAATTAATATTGAAATAACTATACAATTAAAGTTAAAAGCTCTACAAATCGGATAATAAATAAATCGTTACAGCTACACTGACGGTAACAGTTGTGAGTAACAGACGTATCGCGACCCGACCAGGAATCGAACTCGGTACTTACGAACTTAACCGTTAAACCATATAGATTTTGAATTGTATTATAATTTCAGATTGATTTACATAAAGTATAAAAGTAAAAAGTAAAGTATCATCACGACCGTTTCCCTTTCGGGGTGGTCAGAAACCACGCCTATAAATAAGCGGATTCACATTTAGCCAACTTTACTATAGGCCAATCATGACAAGTGGCAAGCTCGTCGATGCCTCCAGCGTACCAAACTCGAGAAATATCACAAATAAATTAAATATTAATTCAATGTATTTATTTACATTAATAAATAATTTTGTGTTTTGACCAGGAATCGAACCCGGTACCTCCGAGTCTAAATCCACGGACTTAACCGCTAGACCACGGAGGCAGTTAGAGTATAGTTTTGCGTTGGGTAATTATATTTGACAATTTAGACATTTAGCAAACCTATTCATCATAAAGATAACTTAAGGTTTGCTTGGCTAACTTTATATTAACCAGATGTGGTTTCGAAGCTGAAAACAATGTACTTAACGGTTTGTTAGTATTGTGAGGACTCCATAAACTTTACGGCGCAATATATTGACGGCCATCGGCACCTGCTCTTCACTGCGAGGTCTCCTTTACTTATGTAAGGACCAGGCATTCAACGACAATAAAGTGTCCATAAATACTGACATCGTCAGGATAAGGTAAACCCGGCACGAACCTGCCTCTTTCTCTTCTTTAAAAAATAAAATAATTAAAAATAACTACTACAAGATGTATATTCTCTCACACACAGAAATAACAATTATAGTGCATGTTGGTGCCTACCCTAGATGCGGTCGGGATGATGATGATGTCTATTACAAAGTTAATATACTTAGATCATTTCTAAATTATAAAACATTGAAACGAATCGGTATTCCAATCTATATCACGCTTTAATTTAATTTAATTTTACTTTTAATTTATATTTTATACCCATTTCCATCAGATGTGTTTAGTTGGAAAACCTTCGTAATTATCTATCGTCCGCTGCCGCACCGCCGCCGCCGGTTTAAAATCACTTACAACAACCGTTTCCAAAATGTTCGTACTCCTAAAAGAGTTACTCGTAAGTTTATTTATCAAAATATCGACAACCAACCATCACTACTGCATTTGGATATACATAATGTTATTAGTAAGCTCTGGTTAATTTGTATAACTTATTTCCATCTCAGTACGAATGATTGATTAACTGACTCATTGCCTTTTATTTTATAAATTTTTGAAAGTTTAGTTTGTAAATATAGGTCAACGAAGAAACCACTTCACTTAATCAGATGGCTCCATCGAATTACTGTTGGTTTGAGAATTGCTATTTATTGGCTCATTAGTTTGTCGGAGAAACAATATCATTCAGGAATCATCGTCAAACATTAACTAGGGCCTCAGAGAAATAACGCGCCATTCAGGAATCATCGTCAAACATTAACTAGGGCCTCAGAGAAATGATGCGCCGTTCAGGAATCATCGTCAAACATTAACTAGGGCCTCAGAGAAATGATGCGCCGTTCAGGAATCATCGTCAAACATTAACTAGGGCCTCAGAGAAATGATGCACCATTTATTACACTTACATTTTCGTCGTGAGTCTGTTTCTAACATATTTATACTATCATCAAGGAGGTAAATAAAAATAATTAGCAAATTACAGAAATCAGCTCTCCTCTCGTGGACCGAGACATAAGGCACCAAAATGGACTCTTTCTTACAGTTAAAGTGACACCTGGGACACGCAACAGTTTGAGCACATAAGCCTAGCTCTGGAAGGCTATGGTGAAGAAATATTTGAACTTCGGCTCAGTCTTGGACAAAAGTTCATATCATCATCATCATCATCACAGCCCATATAACACAAAGTCCTAAAACTCCACTATTGGAGATGGGCCTTCCAGAAATTTCTAGAGAATTTGGCCTACATTCGCCATGCTGGCCAAACGGGTTGGCGAGGCTGCTGGCCAAACGGGTTGGCCAGGCTCTGGTGTCACTTTTCTAATAACAATTTCTTAACGATTCCACAAGTTGGTAAATGTGGAACCGGGACCGACGGCTTACCGTGCTCTCCGAGGCACGGGAACGGTGATATTGTAAATTAATTTCAAATGTACGTTTGAAAAATTTATTTCTCATTGGTACATGCCGGGGTTGTTGTTGAGCAACATCTCCGAGAGATCGACGCAACACACGTCGCCATAGTGGGAGGAGAGAAAGGCAAGGGTTATTTTAGCTTTTAACGGCAGAATAATACTGACCGACGAAGGTCCTGTTCCACATGTTCCTCATGACGGCGTTTCCGTCCGGCGCGCCCCGAGCGTCTCCCCCCTGCGCCGCGGTCTGCTGCAGAGTGTCGTTGAGGGCGAGCGCGTACAGCAGCACGGCGTCGTAGAAGGCCGCCACGAATGTCGACACCACCTCTCCGGTGCCGAACGTGTAGTTGTACTTGCTACGGGCCAACTCTTTCACCTGACAATTATACAAAACTAAATATTACTACGCCTATCATTATAGCACCTAGAACTTTAGAAGTTCTAGAACTCCGACTGCTGGAGATGGGCCTCATAACACATATCTGGAGAATTTCGCCTACACTCACCACGCTGCTGGCCAGACGGGTTGGCGAGGATAAAAAAATAATTCGTAAGAGACCGAGAAATTCGCATCCAAGTGAGCGCAGTCGTTCGTGCTCGTAGGTGTCGTTTGAGGTTGCGAAGATCGCGGAGTCGCATTATACGGAGTAACTTTTTCAAGCTCTTACTTCAGTCCCGATATTGATAACAAATTCACTTCCGACTTCTGCATTCTTAGGAAATATTATTAGTTTCTGAGACTACGCGATCATCGCAACCTCAAACGACTACGCGATCATCGCAACCTCAAACGACTACGCGATCATCGCAACCTCAAACGACTACGCGATCATCGCAACCTCAAACGACTACGCGATCATCGCAACCTCAAACGACTACGCGATCATCGCAACCTCAAACGACTACGCGATCATCGCAACCTCAAACGACTACGCCCACTAAGAGCATACAACATCACGCGATATAAGGACACCCACAGTGGCGTCTCGTCCAGACTCGGATCGTTAAATGGCCCTGATAATCTAAGATACGTTTAAGAGCGACCTTCACCGATCGGTTATCCGAATGAAATTCACTTTCTAAATAATAAAATGCGCTAAAATAAAAATTGCCTAACGAAATATGTTCAGAGCCATATTTTTGTTTATATAATTTGTTTGATTAAACCAAAACATCTAATTTTGTGAAGTAATTGCAAACGTCAAACTTGAGGGAACTGCAGGAAATCAATATCGGGTCCGATTTCCGGAGAAAATCAGGAATTTTAGATATTTCTCGTAGTTCGTAGCCACTTGAAAAAATATTCTTAAATATATTTCGTTTGGCAAACTCGTATCACGGCCGCCATTGTTAACCTATTTTATTATATAAAATTTTATTCGAATAACCGATCAGTGAAGGTCGCTCTTAGCGAGTAATTCAATGCACTTTTAGTATCCTACCTTTGTAGACTATCGTCAACCCTATAGTAAGGACTAAATTCAGTTACTCCCGTTCTTAGAGTTGAAACAAATTTACATAATATTGTCCTAGTCTACTCGCAAGACACTCAAGGTACTCGCAAGACACTCAAGGTACTCGCAATACACTCAAGGTACTCGCAAGACACTCAAGGTACTCGCAAGACACTCAAGGTACTCGTAAATGAGTTATTCGGTAAAAGAAAAATGTTACCAAAGAACAGCTGTTCGGTTTAAAAATCAATTATATTAACTACTACATCGGTTTAATGACTTCCCCTTGCGTATTATTTCTCTCATTCATTTCCCATTGTTCACCTCCCTTCAGGTACTGAAGAACTGCAGGTGGATCGCAATTACATGGTGATTAAAATTCAGTGAAGCAGACAATGGTAGCTAATTAGCACAGTCGCAGCGAGCGTCAGGAAGGGGAACATAACTCCACTCCTCGATACCAGAAATACAAAAGTTATATTGTTTTATATGCAAAAAAAACATCCGACCCACCGACTTGCTTACTGACTAGTGACGAAAGTATGGCCTAATTCTCTAAAATTATTGTTTGGTCTTCTAGTCCTAGGAGCTGGGATGATGTGATTACGTTGAAATAGTAAAAGACTGTAGATCAAATTTTAAAAGTCCTAAGAGTCGAAAATTGGTGAAAAATGGAAGAGCTGATAGAAAAAAAGTTAAGTACTGTCGCTTTTTTAAAGAAGGGAGTTTACAATTAGCCAACCTTACTATAGACTTATACAACTTTACTATAAGTAGACTTATAACGACAAGTTGCAAGCTTTTATTTGATGCCTCTAGTTTATCACACACACAGCTCACATTTTCTTTTCTTTTTGGGTCTTGGAGCAGGAAACAGACCTTAATGTCTAAATCTACTTGACTAGGTACCTGGTTAGTCTTAAACACTAATGTCTAAGTCTAACCAGGGACACCTGAAAATTTCGGGTCATTACCTTCTCCGAAAAGTCGAGATATTCCTTGTTGTCTGGCGCGGGGCTGGTGACGGTGAGCACGGCGGAGTATGCTCGGCGAGCTCGCTCGTTCCTCTCCTCCGGCTCGCCCACCACCTTCCATGGCTCCTTCGACGATGATGATGCGAGACTACACAAAACACATTCACAGTTATTAGTCATCACAGATTGAAACACGACGGGATTGGATCTCGATGAATATGTCGTAAGTATTGGTGGTTTCTCTGCCTCTCCTAGGTTAGCAAGCAGACTTAGTTTCTTAGTCTATATACGGGGTCAAATTGGTATTTGATTTAATAATATTGTTTAATGTGTCTGTGGTTACACTCTATTATGTGAGTTTTCCTTGCAGATTCCTTTCTCAGTCAGATTAACATTAACAGGTCACTGGTATCTGCTAAGGTGCTGGTCTTCTGCTAACAGCTTACTCTTTTGACCACTTTGCTGCTTAGTCTTCCACTAGCAGGAGTAGAATCATTTAATTTAAATAATAGTCACAAGAGTGAAATAGGTTCACGTGATACTTTGACTTTGACACTATAATTAACATGCTTTATTATATATATATTTCTATCGTATTAGCTTAAGGCCTTTGATATTTAAAAAGCTTTGATATTTATTCAGCTACTGTTAGAGATACAGCTTTATTTAGTCATTATAATTATTCATTTTTATAGTAAAACTTGTATATTAATTTTGAAGAGAGTTGGAATACTTCATAGGTTGTGCCGGAGAGGTTGGTTTCCACAGTCTAGACACAATACTTGTCAGCGACTGCACGATTGGTTTCTTTCCATTTTATGTCACGTTCCGATCACATGGCTGTTAAACATGAAAGCTCAACTATTCTTAACGCTACATTCTCAAAAATACGAAAAACTTATATTCAAAATACTGAAATACAAAAATTTTATGAAAACTACTAAATAATAATGAAAAGCCTTTCCGAAGTTATTTCTATAGAAAGACCAACCCTCCCCACAAACGAAAAGCCTTTCCGAAGTTATTTCTATAGAAAGACCAACCCTCCCCACAAACGAAAAGCCTTTCCGAAGTTATTTCTATAGAAAGACCAACCCTCCCCACAAACGAAAAGCCTTTCCGAAGTTATTTCTATAGAAAGACCAACCCTCCCCACAAACGAAAAGCCTTTCCGAAGTTATTTCTATAGAAAGACCAACCCTCCCCACAAACGAAAAGCCTTTCCGAAGTTATTTCTATAGAAAGACCAACCCTCCCCACAAACGAAAAGCCTTTCCGAAGTTATTTCTATAGAAAGACCAACCCTCCCCACAAACGAAAAGCCTTTCCGAAGTTATTTCTATAGAAAGACCAACCCTCCCCACAAACGAAAAGCCTTTCCGAAGTTATTTCTATAGAAAGACCAACCCTCCCCACAAACGAAAAGCCTTTCCGAAGTTATTTCTATAGAAAGACCAACCCTCCCCACAAACGAAAAGCCTTTCCGAAGTTATTTCTATAGAAAGACCAACCCTCCCCACAAACGAAAAGCCTTTCCGAAGTTATTTCTATAGAAAGACCAACCCTCCCCACAAACGAAAAGCCTTTCCGAAGTTATTTCTATAGAAAGACCAACCCTCCCCACAAACGAAAAGCCTTTCCGAAGTTATTTCTATAGAAAGACCAACCCTCCCCACAAACGAAAAGCCTTTCCGAAGTTATTTCTATAGAAAGACCAACCCTCCCCACAAACGAAAAGCCTTTCCGAAGTTATTTCTATAGAAAGACCAACCCTCCCCACAAACGAAAAGCCTTTCCGAAGTTATTTCTATAGAAAGACCAACCCTCCCCACAAACGAAAAGCCTTTCCGAAGTTATTTCTATAGAAAGACCAACCCTCCCCACAAACGAAAAGCCTTTCCGAAGTTATTTCTATAGAAAGACCAACCCTCCCCACAAACGAAAAGCCTTTCCGAAGTTATTTCTATAGAAAGACCAACCCTCCCCACAAACGAAAAGCCTTTCCGAAGTTATTTCTATAGAAAGACCAACCCTCCCCACAAACGAAAAGCCTTTCCGAAGTTATTTCTATAGAAAGACCAACCCTCCCCACAAACGAAAAGCCTTTCCGAAGTTATTTCTATAGAAAGACCAACCCTCCCCACAAACGGCTGGAGTGTTCTTCAATCAGCCTTTCCGAAGTTATTTCTATAGAAAGACCAACCCTCCCCACAAACGGCTGGAGTGTTCTTCAATCAAGTTACTTTTTCATACTTTGAGGTAAAAGCTCTTTAGCTGTTGAAGAATTTAGTGCTATACATATATATATAATAAACTATACAAATTTGGACAACGCAAATCTCCTGTGGACAGATTACTAATGGATATCCTTAGTAAATAATCCATTTGCCTCCTGTCAGTCCAATAATTTGATAGATTTTATCTTTTATCGCAGTCCGCCAGCGACCGGCAACTGTTAAACATGACCTATCATTGTTAACTTAACAAATTATACTGATATTTGTCAAATTTAGTTCGTATTTATTTATATCACAAACTGCAGTTTGACGACTGAATACATACCTATATATAACTTATTTAATGCCCAATGCCTAAGAGTAGAGTAGTCACGATACGAGTATAATGTGAATTCAATTCTGTAATAATTAGCCTAATGAAATTTTAGATCTAACTACAAATGTATTTAAAATAAAACTGAAAAGATGGCTTGTTGAGTGTTCTTTGTATAATACTAAAAATAATTAATTTGATTATAATTTAATTTGAATTTGTGTAAATTTTAGATTTAGTGTAATGAGACCCCACAATACCGGCCTTCCTAGTGTGGGTCTCCAATAGAAATACATGTACATAGGATTTTATTGGAAATAAACGATTATTATTATTATTCTAAACATACGAGTACATACAATATTAGTTTATTAAATGTAAGCATGTAGACTCGGTGTACAGTTCTTTATCACTGTCTTTATTTATATATATTTGTAAAATGTGTATACGGAGACAGTAACAATGTGTATGCTGGAGACAGTAACAATGTGTATGTTGGAGACAGTAACAATGTGTATGCTGGAGACAGTGACAATGTGTATGCTGGAGACAGTAACAATGTGTATACGGAGACAGTAACAATGTGTATGCTGGAGACAGTAACAATGTGTATACGGAGACAGTAACAATGTGTATGCTGGAGACAGTAACAATGTGCTGATCTTTATCTTATACAACATCCACTACATTGTACCATATTTTATTCAAATACAGATTTTAAATTTGAAAATACTATTTGTTGCGCGTAACATTAACGTATAAATAGTTTGCAATAGTGCGTTCGCAATCGGTCACGGTACCTCCGTACGCAACAGGTCACGGTGCCACCGTTCGCAACCGGTCACGGTGCCACCGTTCGCAACCGGTCACGGTGCCTCCGTACGCAACAGGTCACGGTGCCACCGTTCGCAACCGGTCACGGTGCCACCGTTCGCAACCGGTCACGGTGCCACCGTTCGCAACCGGTCACGGTGCCACCGTTCGCAACCGGTCACGGTGCCTCCGTACGCAACAGGTCACGGTGCCACCGTTCGCAACCGGTCACGGTGCCACCGTACGCAACCGGTTACGGTGCCTCCGTACACAACCGGTCACGGTGCCTCCGTACGCAACCGGTCACGGTGCCTCCGTACGCAACCGGTCACGGTGCCTCCGTACGCAACCGGTCACGGTGCCACCTAACGCAACCGTTCACGGTGCCAAAGTACGCAACCGGTCACGGTGCCTCCGTACGCAAACGGTCACGGTGCCTCCGTACGCAACCGGTCACGGTGCCTCCGTACACAACCGGTCACGGTGCCACCTAACGCAACCGGTCACGGTGCCACCGTACGCAACCGGTCACGGTGCCTCCGTACGCAACCGGTCACGGTGCCTCCGTACGCAACCGGTCACGGTGCCTCCGTACGCAACCGGTCACGGTGACTCCGTACGCAACTGGTCACGCTGCCTCCGTACGCAACCGGTCACGGTGCCACCATACATTTAGTTCGTTATCACAAATCTGTATTTCCTGCGCTTGCAAGATGAACCTACAATGTACGTCGATGTAAGACGAAAGATATTTTGTTTTATATTACACTCAGCCGTTATCTTGTTTATTCGGGAGATTAAGAAGCACAAGTATTAGAGCGATCTAATTTTAATACATATTCATACTCGTACTACCAAATTAAGCATTACGTAATTTTTGTGTTGTCTGTATAGCCCCCAGTGTTGTGTGTTAAGCTGCATCAGGTTCGGCCGACATTGGAGATGATCTATCTATAATTAGCTTATCTGATAAGGTTCGTGTAGTTGTCGGTCCCCGTCATGTAACCACCAATATTACACCAAAATCATAATATTCAAATAAAATTCCCGAGAGCTGGTTGTTGGCAAGTTGCCTCACTTATAGTCTCCGTACTTTGTATCTAGGCGTTATTGTTAAGGTTCTGTATAATACTGACTTAGAGAAAAGTTCAATGTTGAAGAAGACGTACTCCCCCGAGGCCACCATGTTGAGGTCGTCTGCCGCCAACATGATTTCCCGCACGGTGGGCGGACTCGCGCACACCACCACGACTGAAACAACTCGTCAGTTAACATCACCTCTCATCAATCAAAACACATTATTTAAACATTTTCGGTTTTACACGCGATTTATTTAGTGAAATTACACGTGACGTCAGCAAATAAGTTTTTTTTTACTTAATAACACGTTAGGCTCATCATTGAAGTGGCAAGCTCGTCGATGTTTCTAGCGTACCAGAGGTAACAATAATCAGAAAGTAAATAGAATAATATATTGTGTCCCGACCAGGAGTTGCGTGTAAAGCCGAAAAAGAATGTATATTGAGTATTTTCATTAGGTTTGCGGCAAAAATTACACCAATTAGTTATTATTGTAGCCGCCACCACTCACAATGCTTCCCATACCATCAAATCTGTGTTGTTTCAAAGCATTTGCACATCGCATCGTATGCGTGCTCGTGCGATTTTCATAGGGTACATGCAACTGAATGAAACGTCCTACGTCTTAGGGTTTGCATAGACAAAATGCGATCACTTATCTTTTAGCGTTTAATGCTTACGTTATTCAGTCTCTCTACAGAAAGATTGATCGCAGAATCTGCAAAATCCCGTAAGAAGAAATAATTGATTATTTTAAAATTAATAAGTGGTTTTATAATTTTATCTTTTTATATGTTGGTTAAACATTGTATTTGAAATGAATTTAGACAAGGTACAGTACAATTACAATTACTTACTAAAATGTAATGTAAATCTAAAACATCTAAAAGTAAATATTAGTTGTGTAAAAGTTAGAGAGGTCTCTGCCGTCTGTCAAAGTGTCCAAAAAAACGAAATTTATTGTCCCTTGAAAATAATGAAATCCCCGAGACGATAGATTTAGACAGATGGCGATGAAGTAGTTATGTGACAGTTACACAAGGCATACTTATTTCAATATTTTTGCATGCCATTTATTGTATTTTAGACAAAATAGATAAATAGAACCTAAATTGTGACCGTATCCCTAAGTTACCCGCGGACGGTATGGTATGGTAACGTGTACCAGTATCGCAAGGCTAAAGCATTAGTGTTTAGGCCGAAGTGCTCCCAAATCAAAATAAAACTCGGTTAGTAGGAGTTACAATACTTTATAACATAATTAAATACTTTTCAATATACAATACAAATAATCAGTTTCCGACACCTGCGAAATAAAAACAAGATTAGTCATTATACGAGAACACCTATACAACTCAAATTATTACAAACATATCATTAAACCAATTCAAATGACTTACAACTAACGTTACAATTTCTGGAAAAAATAATATTCGTGCAGTAACAACTGAAATTTATGTGGCGACAATTACGATCCAAGTAAAAACATGTTTCAAACACTCCCACTTGGACACTTTACTGTCAACTCAAATGTAAACAAATATATAAATTTGCAATATTAGTATTGCCGAATTTAAACTCGGTATTAATTTAGTATTTGTGTTGGTTTAAACCGTGATTAGTGGAGACTGCACAACTTATTGTAAGGCTCGTCTGGTGCGGCCATCATTATGACGCTCTCACGACGATCCTCATGCAAATCACATCCACAATCGACCCAGTACAATGGAATACGTGGTGACTGTCCCGAGACGGAATGTACCTCCATTACACGAGTTTAAACAATTATTTAAGGATGATGATATCGTATTGGTAAATAGTGTCAAGGACTCCTTCTTGCATGGTGTACTGGAGTATCTGGAATACCATGCAAAGTGTATGTAAATAAATAAACAGGAAGAGGGAGAGCGGTGGCGGTGGTGCGGTGTAAACGGTTCCAACCCGGCAGCTAGAATATCATCACGACCGTTTCCCTTCCGGGGTGGTCAAAAACCACGCTTATATATAAGCGGATTGACATATAGCCAACTTTACTGCCGGCCCATCATGACAAGTGGCAAGCTCGGCGTTGTCTCTAGCGTACCAAAATCAAGAAATATCACAAATAAATTAAATATTAATAAAAAAAATATATTTAAATTAAATAAATATTATTGTGTTCCTAACAGGAATCGAACTATCTAGCAGTAGAGTTCTAGGGCTCTGTGTTCTTGGTGCTGTAATAATGAATCCTTCCGAGCACTGATACCTATTACTTTACGAAAATCACGATTGATCATAAAGACCGCATTAAAAGTCGGAGCAAATCAGGAACCCGTGCCTCCATATGACAAAAGTGATGTTTTTCCTATAAAACCAATGTTACTTTGTACATTTGGAGTCACGATCTCATTCTTAGATTCGAGTATTTATCCGGCCCTTATGTTCCTCATTAAACCGAGCGGGACTTTTCGGCTAAGATTACATCAGATAGGTACAGATAGTTTGTTAAGGAAAACTGTTTGTAGTTATGTCACGAAGTCATCTTATAAGGGGAAGTCCTCCGCCATACATTATTTATTTTTTTCAATTGATTACAACAGTGTATTTAAGGGACAGTTGAATGGGCCATTAGTAAGCTAAAATTGTTGTTGCATCATCACAAACGAACGTCAAATATGAAATAAAATCTTGTAAGACACCGACATGCCTCTGTCGTTCATGTAAAAGCATGTTTGTTTGTATTAGTTAACCATACTCGATAACTTTTTAAATCAGCCAGGGTGCCGTCGTTAGCACAAACCACTATTAATATCAACCGCTATTAAAGTAGATATTTGATTAATATTTCGACGTAAGATTCGGTAAACTTACAGTTATTAGGAATCAGATAGGTTTTGTTATAATCTTTACAAAAATACAGTACTGACGGGTAACTGTACATGTAGGTTACGGAGTTTCATTTGAATTTTAATGAAGAATTGTCATTAATACGACAATGACATAGGTGGGTTTTCGTTTTGTAAAAAAAGAGAAAATCGGGAGCTCGGACCGTGTTTTTATAAATATTAGGATTAAAATAAAAAGTCCGGTTAAAGTCAATCGCGTAATAGTGTTCGTAGGAAAGTGTTTAGTTTTTGTAAAGTTGTAATTATATCGAAAATATAAAGTATAAAAAAGTTGCATGATGCAATGAAAAGATGCATTTTTAATTAAAAAAAAAGGAGTTCCGTAGCATCCTCTCCGTAATAAATAAAAACAACATCCAACCGCAGGCTTTGGTAATCCTGTGACCGCAAAGGAAGGTCACAGTACCTACAAATGACATAACATTTTGTATGCGGATTTGGAATATTATAATATTATAATGGAAGATTACAATTTAAGTAGAAAAAACCGTTTATTTATTTATATTTATATTTAAAATGTTCAAATTATTAACATAACAGCTCTAGCATGTACTAAAGGACGTGATTGATACGAAAACTACAGATTTTATTTTCTAAATAACTTAATTACACAGTAAAATATAGTAACAATAGCATTAGTCTTATCAATATATAGTAACAATAACATTAGTCTTATCAATATATAGTAACAATAACATTAGTCTTATCAATATATAGTAACAATAACATTAGTCTTATCAATATATAGTAACAATAACATTAGTCTTATCAATATATAGTAACAATAACATTAGTCTTATCAATATATAGTAACAATAACATTAGTCTTATCAATATATAGTAACAATAACATTAGTCTTATCAATATATAGTAACAATAACATTAGTCTTATCAATAAAAGTCTCGAAATTAATGGTTACAATTGTTTTATAATATCTTTTATGGACTCTTACACCCTCTATTTGTTCACTGGTCGGTTGGTTGGATGTTTCCTTTAACTCGCTATCTAATTCTAACAATTATGACATATTAACTATACATTCAAAGGACCGGTAACTAAATCATTCCTTAGTGGCATTTCAATAGGGGGTAGCGGACTGATAGCAATTTCCCCAGTCTGCCGGGGCGGGGAAGTAGAACCGTTCTTGCCGATAAACCCAGTAAAGTGTATCCACATAAGTGTGTTTCGGGATTAGTCGCGAATTGCCGTCATGCTCAGTCAAGCCATAGTGTTAGGGACTGATGTCAGTCATGCTCAGTCAAGCCATAGTGTTAGGGACTGATGTCAGTCATGCTCAGTCAAGCCATAGTGTTAGGAACTGATGTCAGTCATGAGTATCTGATTCCAATTGCTATCATTCATGGACCTCGCGCGCCACTTACCATCAGGTGGGCGCAAGGTTACACGTCGTGCAAGTATAAAAAATATATATCTACACTTAAATATAAAAAAAATTATGGAACGCGGCTATTTAAGTGAACGAATGCCACTAAGGAAAGATTCGGTTACCGGCTTATACTCGTGTATCAAATTCCAATATGGTAAATTAAGAAAAGTAATACATTTTGACAATGTTTGCGTTTATAGAAACAGCTGCACACTGTATCGGTCAAGGATCTATACGGGATTCGAAGACGAGACCTTTACATTCTTCTGAACTCTCAAGCACCTATCCCACACCTACGGACATTTTCAACCCCCGACGTACGAGTATTTAATTAAAGACATACAATTTGTCTCTCACATCAGTTATTTGTTGGCTTTACAAAATCAAAGCATTCAAATTTTATATTGTACCACTGTTTGTCCGTCTTTACTGCCTACTTTATTATAATACTGAACCCTTTGATTAAATTAGCCACAACGACCAAATTAAGCTCCTCAGACCAGCCGGGTCGTTTAGATATTTTCTGTAGTATTTATGTTTTTTTAATAACGGGTCTTTACGCGATTTACTTTGGAAACATATTTCTGCCGATGTTATGGTCAAGTTGCATTGGCCGTGGTCACGGGTCAAATGGTAGTTTTACATTTACCGCCCATTATGGACGAAGCCTACATCGCGCAGACTATTCGAAGTGTGTGCGAAATTTTAAAAAGAGTAATTGTAGCAAATTTGTTAAACATTATCCAAAATTATTTTATAACAGATGTTAAACAATAATGAAGTCGGTTTTTTTTCTCTCTCACAATTATTTGGGAATTTATCTATCGTAACGTTTTGTTTTGTAACATAAAATAACATTTAAAAAAAACTTAAATTTAATCATAATCATAACGTTTGTATGTAGTATTATATGTAACGTATGTAGTCAAAATCCCAGCCTTTATTTCTAAAATATTCAACGTAAATATAAATGTTGGAATACTACAGTTAGAAACTTCGATTAATTCATTTAAGACGTGTCGGGGGTAAGTTTTACTTGCTTTTTATTTCCCCTGTTTCTATATCGGAATAAGGTCGACTTTAGAAGGACGACAGTACCTACAACCCTGCTGGTGAAGGAATAAGGGATGAATATTTCATAAGGAGCAGTTCCTTATCAATATTTATCTAGCTACAAGTGTATGACACATGCCACACTTTTCACAGCGCAACATGTTTAGTTACGGGTAAGGACGGCCAGTAGTTACAAGTAGGGACGGCCAGTAGTTACGAGTAGGGACGGCCAGTAGTTACGAGTAGGGACGGCCAGTAGTTACGAGTAGGGACGGCCAGTAGTTACGAGTAGGGACGGCCAGTAGTTACGAGTAGGGACGGCCAGTAGTTACGAGTAGGGACGGCCAGTAGTTACGAGTAGGGACGGCCAGTAGTTACGAGTAGGGACGGCCAGTAGTTACGAGTAGGGACGGCCAGTAGTTACGAGTAGGGACGGCCAGTAGTTACGAGTAGGGACGGCCAGTAGTTACGAGTAGGGACGGCCAGTAGTTACGAGTAGGGACGGCCAGTAGTTACGAGTAGGGACGGCCAGTAGTTACGAGTAGGGACGGCCAGTAGTTACGAGTAGGGACGGCCAGTAGTTACGAGTAGGGACGGCCAGTAGTTACGAGTAGGGACGGCCAGTAGTTACGAGTAGGGACGGCCAGTAGTTACGAGTAGGGACGGCCAGTAGTTACGAGTAGGGACGGCCAGTAGTTACGAGTAGGGACGGCCAGTAGTTACGAGTAGGGACGGCCAGTAGTTACGAGTAGGGACGGCCAGTAGTTACGAGTAAGGACGGCCAGTAGTTACGAGTAGGGACGGCCAGTAGTTACGAGTAGGGACGGCCAGTAGTTACGAGTAGGGACGGCCAGTAGTTACGAGTAGGGACGGCCAGTAGTTACGAGTAGGGACGGCCAGTAGTTACGAGTAGGGACGGCCAGTAGTTACGAGTAGGGACGGCCAGTAGTTACGAGTAGGGACGGCCAGTAGTTACGAGTAGGGACGGCCAGTAGTTACGAGTAGGGACGGCCAGTAGTTACGAGTAGGGACGGCCAGTAGTTACGAGTAGGGACGGCCAGTAGTTACGAGTAGGGACGGCCAGTAGTTACGAGTAGGGACGGCCAGTAGTTACGAGTAGGGACGGCCAGTAGTTACGAGTAGGGACGGCCAGTAGTTACGAGTAGGGACGGCCAGTAGTTACGAGTAGGGACGGCCAGTAGTTACGAGTAGGGACGGCCAGTAGTTACGAGTAGGGACGGCCAGTAGTTACGAGTAGGGACGGCCAGTAGTTACGAGTAGGGACGGCCAGTAGTTACGAGTAGGGACGGCCAGTAGTTACGAGTAGGGACGGCCAGTAGTTACGGGTAAGGACGGCCAGTAGTTACGAGTAGGGACGGCCAGTAGTTACGAGTAGGGACGGCCAGTAGTTACGAGTAGGGACGGCCAGTAGTTACGAGTAGGGACGGCCAGTAGTTACGAGTAGGGACGGCCAGTAGTTACGAGTAGGGACGGCCAGTAGTTACGAGTAGGGACGGCCAGTAGTTACGAATAGGGACGGCCAGTAGTTACGAGTAGGGACGGCCAGTAGTTACGAGTAGGGACGGCCAGTAGTTACGAGTAGGGACGGCCAGTAGTTACGAGTAGGGACGGCCAGTAGTTTACGGAACAAAAAGTTTACTCAATGTATATGCATTTCTCAGCTTTATGTCGCCTGAGACACCCTAGTATAGTAAACATGACTTCTATGAAATCATGACTAAAAGTAAAATCTCACCGTGCGGGTGCCGGCTCTATCATGTGTAGTTCCGTATTTTATAGTAGGAACGCTTAACGTTACGCTAACGTCTACATATGCGTAAGTATTTAATGTGTTAGTAAATTTCATCATTTTAATCTGCTGCGGTTAATTTATAAAAAAAACCTTTTATAGAAGAGGTTACCGCACCGCTCTGCACACTCAACCATCACAACAGTTCTAGCATGCATGGGGAGACATAAAGCGTGTTTTTTATTTGCTAGATTTTTTAGTATACTGAATATTGAATTTGTAAAATCAGTTGGTAAATTTCAAAAATCAAAATCAAAACATTTATTTTCTAGAATACGGTACATAATGTGGCTAGTGGTAGTAGTTGTCCGGCGTACCCTGCCGTCATGCAGCGTGACAATATTTACAGTTATATAGTATTTTACAGTCAATAGTTTTAACAAACCTATACCTACATAAAAATAAAAATAAATTAAATTAATAGTTCTTTATGTATTTTTTTTTTTAATAACTTGTGGATCATTAATATATTATTACGTTATTATAGATAAATGGATTAAATCAAAATTTAGATCTCGTTTAGCACGTTAGGTTAGCAATCCACTGATATCATAATATCGATCAAAACTGTACTTATTGCATTTTTCAATATCGCGGCACTACGAGTATACTATACTATACTTACTCGTATTACGTTAATACGAATAATACGTGTAATAATAGTATAAGTCGCGCATGCAGCCAGGTCCCGCGACCTGTCACGCATGCAGCCAGGTCGCGGGACCTGTCGCGCATGCAGCCAGGTCCCGCGACCTGTCGCGCATGCAGCCAGGTCCCGCGACCTGTCGCGCATGCAGCCAGGGCCCGCGACCTGTCGCGCATGCAGCCAGGTCCCGCGACCTGTCGCGCATGCAGCCAGGTCCCGCGACCTGTCGCGCATGCATGCTAGGACTGACTACTGACACATGTCAAAACCATACCGCAATAATTGTGTTGGTTATTTTAATGTCTATAATAGTTTCTAGTGAGGTCATGACCGAAGCAACACCGGAGTATACCGGTTCAAATAAACCCACCTAATTTACTTATGTTTTGGAACTCCAGTGAAACCTGTTTAAGTAGGCTCTGGATATATGAAAAACCTCTGTTATTGCTAAGTACAATGAGGATCCGACATTTTTGCATTGAGAAATTATACTATTAATGGGAATTTTGAAACCTTGTTAACTGAGATAAAATAACATGTTTACATCTTATTATAATTGGGGCTTCGCAGCTCAATACCCAAATAAGTGTTATAATTTATAACACGATGGTTTACATACATCTAATGTCTTCCACACTTGCTTACACTTTAGAGGAGGATCTAAGTATGACGCAGAAAAAACCTTAGAAACCTTACATAAATATTTTGAGATGTCAAATATTAATAATCCTAACATATTTGGTTAAATTGATACCTTAAAGCAATTAACAATGCAAACTAATATGTCACATAAAACATGCTTATTTTTTGTTAACATTTCTATCGTCAAATGTTACACATTGGTGCTCTCCTCACAGCGGGGCCCTCTATAATTACAACCAGTCTATTTGGAAAACTGGGCAAACAAAAAGCCTCTACAAGTGATAATCCAGGTCCCTTACAATCCAGGTCCCTTACAATCCAGGTCCCTTACAATCCCAGTTAGCGAGACTTGTTTGTAACGTCTGACACTTAATAATAATAATAAAGTAATTTATTCCTTAATTAATTGACCTACTCGTATACAGTGTTTACAAAATCAACACAATTTTCATTAATAAATTCAAAATATAAGCAACCGATTTAAAACACTCCTAAAACTATGTACCTACTTATATTTAAGGCTGCAAATGTTGCGTAACAATGTTGGTATTTGAGTTCCTGAGGCAATCCGGAAACCTTTCCGTACAGCACAACCTCAAAATGGACGGAAACTTAATTTAGTTAATGAAAAATATTTACGTAAACTTTTAACAAAGCAAATCAAGCTTCAAATGGTAATAACTTTTCTGTTTAGTCTTCCACCAGTAGGAGTCAAATAGGTTTACGCGAATGAACATAGACTTTGTAACAGGTGGAGGAAACGGCGGACACCAGCAGAGAGCTTCGCATAGCCTAAAGCGTTGTTTAAGAATTCGGGTAATCTGACAAAAATGTGAATCTCAGCCAGACCGGGATCCTGTATTCATTTCCAAGAAACGATTCCGTTGGTTACTACTGTTCAGTTCTCCTATCAGATATAAAAGTATCGTCATGACCGTGTATCCCTTTCGTGGTGGTTAAAAACCACCCTTGAAATAAAGCGGATTCACATTTAGCCAACCTAACTGCCGGCCCATAATGACAAGTGGCAAGCTCGTCCATGTCTCGAAGCGTACCAAACTCAAGAAATACCACAAATATAAATTAAATAAATCATTGTGTTCGTTCCAGGAAATGGGCGTGCTACCTCCGCGTCTAAATTCACTGACTTAACCTAAAGCTGTCAAACTAATTTTGAGTGCTAAGGTGCAATAAGCATAAAGAAAATACAATCGAATCGTAATTACTATGTCATTCCTATTAATAGCAAGTTCTCTCTGTCTATCCCAGTCCCACTGAATGTAGTACCTAACTATACAAAATCGAATTGAAACCGTTGAATGTTTCTGTGTATTGCCGAATAGTGCCCTAAATTCCGTAACAAAGAGAACATTTCTTCAACAAATCATGACCTTTTCATTATACTATGATGTCCACATTTAGCCGCTGACGACTACAACAAACTTTACGTTCAATTATTTCTAATGAATTATTTTAAGCTCCATTTCATTTGTCAGAGATGTAAATACTGCTTGTTCTGCGGCAACATGTTACCTACAATGTTGTCCTAAAGCAATTAGTGTCTTTGCTAAGATAATCCAAATTATTGAATAATCAATAATAAAACACAAGACCACTTTGTTTAGGTACAGAAGTATCTTTATGTTTATAATACACAATAAATTGTAACTTATCATAAGAGCCAGATGGAATTTACGGGGACCCTCAGCCCAGCGTCTGGTCAAAAAGTTATCCAAACGGCTGACGGAAAAGTCTGGACACAAGAAAGCTGGTAATTATTTCTGCCAACGTATTAGCCTCGCTATACAAAGGGAAGACGTTGCCAAACTCCTTGGGACTATCCCTCAAGGGTCGTCTCTGGAAGACGTTGCCAAACTCCTTGGGACTATCCCTCAAGGGTCGTCTCTGGAAGACGTTTTAATTATACTATATTTTGTATTAGGTTTAGTTTATTAATTTAGTTTTTGAAAAGCTTAATTGTATTAGGTTTCATATAGTATAATTATTATTATAAAAAGATACGTCAAAATACAGTAACCATCATACATACATATATACTTGTACGCCTGTCTAGCTAGCGTAATATCGCCCCAGTCAGTCCCAGTAATATCGACAATATTAAAATACACAAGAAAAACAATTATTTATTTATACCGCCCAATTATTATATAATTGTGTTATTTATTAGGCACTAAAACAAAATAATTAGTATTAGTATTAGTATATCCCCTGAGGTTAGCCAGAAAGCGCGGTTATTATGAAGTTGGCGATACTTACTTCTGGTGCTGAGAGATAGTTTACTTAGTAACTCCTTGAACTTGGTGGTGGTGGTGTTGGTCTCGTCGAAGGGGATGTTGGGGATGGTGCTGGAGCCCTTCTTCTGGAGCACCGTAAAGATGGCGCTCAGCGTGAGGAAGCACGGACTGTTCCCCTGACCGGACGCCAGGTCGTTGTTGTGGTACAACATGCCCAGGCGACGCCAGTTCAACTCCTGGTAACAAACACCAAGTTATCTTACTAGATAATATCTAAACTGAATAAATAACACATGAGTAAACACGGATTATAAAAGGGGACACATGATATTGAAAAAAAAATATATTGAAACGAGAAACAAACTGATATTGAAAGGAAGACTATATAAATTATTAAATATAACTGAAAAAAAAAACTGTAAGCCTAAACCTTTGTATGTTAAATTACATGGACACTGGTAGTCAATCTAAGGCACGCAAATTCGTATAATGACAGAGAAGGAACGGTACGGTACGGTACGGGTCACCGCAGTCTCCTTCCACATTTCATCGCACAATGCAAAGACGTATATACAAGTATAGGATTGTATACCCACAGAAGGTGGCTCGGGCCAACGGCTTACAGTTCTTACATATACTCGTGTGTCACTTATTTATGCAACAAAGCTTTTTCGGTTCATTTCCTTCCAGTTAAAATTGTCTTTCATCTCGTTTGCTCTTTCTATGATCTGGTCGTTCTCAGTGGTTCAAATAAATAATCACAATGGTACCGCAAATAAATATTATCGCATATATTATATTCGTGTTTATATGTGTACAAATTAACATATCAACAGGACCATATCTCTTTCGGGGTGGTCACAAACCACGTTTTTTAAATAAGCCGTTTAATATTTAGCCAACTTTATTATAGGCGCATCATGACAAGTGGCAAGTTCATCCATGTCTACAGGAAAATAAATTAAATAAATATTTTTTATTTGTGTCCCGACCAAGAATCGCACCCGGTACCTCCGCGTCCAAATCCACGGACTTAATCGCTAGACCACGGTGGCAAACTAACACATAAAAAAGAAGTTATAATGTTTAGCATGTTCCCTACATGTTAGGAGAAATGTGTTCGTCATAAAGGAAGGGCCTGTGTCTACGAGTATAATATATGTCTAAGGGATAATGTGTTCGTCATAAAGGAAGGGCCTGTGTCTACGAGTATAATATATGTCTAAGGGATAATGTGTTCGTCATAAAGGAAGGGCCTGTGTCTACGAGTATAATATATGTCTAAGGGATAATGTGTTCGTCATAAAGGAAGGGCCTGTGTCTACGAGTATAATATATGTCTAAGGGATAATGTGTTCGTCATAAAGGAAGGGCCTGTGTCTACGAGTATAATATATGTCTAAGGGATAATGTGTTCGTCATAAAGGAAGGGCCTGTGTCTACGAGTATAATATATGTCTAAGGGATAATGTGTTCGTCATAAAGGAAGGGCCTGTGTCTACGAGTATAATATATGTCTAAGGGATAATGTGTTCGTCATAAAGGAAGGGCCTGTGTCTACGAGTATAATATATGTCTAAGGGATAATGTGTTCGTCATAAAGGAAGGGCCTGTGTCTACGAGTATAATATATGTCTAAGGGATAATGTGTTCGTCATAAAGGAAGGGCCTGTGTCTACGAGTATAATATATGTCTAAGGGATAATGTGTTCGTCATAAAGGAAGGGCCTGTGTCTACGAGTATAATATATGTCTAAGGGATAATGTGTTCGTCATAAAGGAAGGGCCTGTGTCTACGAGTATAATATATGTCTAAGGGATAATGTGTTCGTCATAAAGGAAGGGCCTGTGTCTACGAGTATAATATATGTCTAAGGGATAATGTGTTCGTCATAAAGGAAGGGCCTGTGTCTACGAGTATAATATATGTCTAAGGGATAATGTGTTCGTCATAAAGGAAGGGCCTGTGTCTACGAGTATAATATATGTCTAAGGGATAATGACAAAAAACTTGCAGAAATCTGAATGTTCAAATTGAGTAGCGCGTACCTCGTTCGGGGCAATGACCTCGGCTATATCAGGCTTCCACTATCATTGGCCACTAATTGATGGCTCTCGTATTATTGATTTTACCATCTTAGTTACAGGGTATAGTATATAGTATAGGATTATAAAAGATATGAGAGAAGTAGGAGAGAGCCTTAAAGCACCAAAAAGTGTTATTATTGATACAATTGCCGTAATATACGGAATAAAATGATGTGTCTGTCAATAATACGGTATACGTCAGGGATACTACCGTAACATTTAATACGCCATTTTAAATTCAAACTTAAAACAAAAAAAACTATAAAGAAAATTATACAAAAATAATAATGATACTGTCAGACACACAGATTTCTCACTAAAGCATATATGTCAAAACTAACAAACCTGAGGTCTATAGTTTATCGTATCATACAAAATATCATTTTGTATATGAGCGAAAGAGATGACTAGTTTTTGTTCGTCAAAACTCGACGTGTGGTGGTAGTTAGTTTGGTTCGTTGGTCTCCATCAAGACAAGATAGAATGGATTAACCGCCCAAAATGCGAAATTACGTGGATACGGTCAGTGTATTATCTTCATTTGGTATTTTTATTTTGTGGGATTGTTTTATTTCGTATTTTAATGATTGATTATTTAAATATAATGTATAACGGCAAATTTGCGTTTTTCTCCCATAAATACGGCAATTTAAATTATTAGATATGGCAACCCAGATTTTGACGGTAATAATACCGAATTGACTTCTCTCCAGCATCTTTTGGCACCAGACAACATCGCGCCCACCTGATGGTACACGAGATCGAATAATGGTATCTACTCGTACTGATGAAGCAAGCCACTAACGCGACCGACATCATACTATACTACTACTAACTACTACTATACTACTACTACTTTTTTTTTTTTTTTTTTTTTTTTTATACTAGCACGACATGTGACCTTGGGCCCACCTGATGGTAAGTGGCGCGCAAGGTCCATGAATGTTAGCAACTGAAGTCAGATACTCGTAACTGCCATCAGTCCCTAACACTATGCCGGCTTGACTAGATGCTTTTTCACACTTCGCTTGAAGGACTCCAAATTATAGGAAAGTGGAAACACAGAGGCTGGAAGAGCATTCCACATCTTTATCGTACGACAGATGTATGAGTCCCCAAATTTATATGTACGCGAAGGGATGGTGACTACGGTATGTGGGTGCATATTCTGACCTGTGCGTGTGGTTCGGTTGCGGAATGGAGAGGGAGGGATTAGGTTATAGAGTTCTTCGGAGCACTCACCATAGTATAGCCGGTAGAACACGCTCAGAGAAGCCACATCTCGGCGAAGCTGCAGGGATTCGAGAGTACCAGATGTAGTGGCATCGTCCACAATTCGTACAGCTCGCCTCTGCAGGACATCGAGAGCATCTGTGAGGTACTTGGCGGAACCATCCCAAAGGTGAGAACAGTATTCTATACATGATCTGATCTGTGCTTTGTACAGCAACAGTCTAATTGAAGGCGGAAAAAGCCGCTTCACCTTGTTCAGTATTCCGAGCTTTCTTGACGCTGTTTTGGTGATGCTCTCAATGTAGTTCCGGTGGCTAAGGTCTGAGCGTATTTCCACCCCGAGAATGTTGAAGCTGGGTTGTAGGTCCAGCGTGGTGCTCTGAAGAGTAGGGGGAGGAGAGAAGGGGGACTTCTTGGCCGTCAACTACTACTATACTACTAAACAACTACTACTACTACTATACATTTCGCCAAGTTATAGGAATGGCGAAACACACTGGCTGGGAGAGTATTCCACATCTGTAGCGTGCGACAGATGTAAGTCTCCAAATTTGTATGTACGCGTAGGGATAGTGGCTACGGGATGTATATGTTGTCCCATGCGTGTGGTTCGCTCGCGGAATGGAGAAGAAGGTATATGTATATAATGGAGCTCCTGAGACCACTCACCCACATTGACTCATGAAGCTAAGTTTATACTTCTAATGAAGCATTAATATACCTATATAGATAATATAAATTGTACTCAGCTATTATTCTGTGGTCAGTCGTTATGTACTTACTCAGCTATTATTCTGTGGTCAGTCGTTATGTACTTACCAACTCCGCGCTCAACAATGTTGGAAATTAAAATTATACGCTTATGTTTGTATTTGAAATAATGATTCAAAAGTCAGCACTTGTTGTGAAAACTCGAGTTTGCACATTATTGTTAATTTTAGATATTCCATGTTTTATTGGACTATCAAAATTAATATAATTATTGCAATTTTGCTTGAATAGTCTAATATTGAAAAACCGAGATCTTTTGAAGTGTAAAGTCGATAGTATTAAAATAATTTTCTAAAAATGTCTTCTGTAGAGATTTAATTGGACAAAGTGAAGGAAATAATTAGTATTAGCAAACACTCCCCGGTGTCATCTCCAGAGGAGGAACATTCCGGGCAGGGGACGGGAGGGGACGGGAGGGGACGGGAGGAGACGGCAGGGGACGGGAGGGGACGGGAGGGGACGGGAGGAGACAGCAGGGGACGGGAGGGGACGGGAGGAGACGGGAGGAGACGGCAGGGGACGGCAGGGGATGTAATTAGAGGAATTCAACTGATATTTTATTGTTTTACTCCAATAGAATAAACATTTACATACATTTTTTTCTTGGAAATAAATGTTCATACAATCCAGCAAACTAAATGTTCATACAATCCAGCAAACTAAAATGGTTTAATCAAAAGCTAAATATCTTTAAAGCCATGTCGATAGTATGTATGTATGTACTGACATTGCAAAACATAAATATTTAATTCTAAACTATATATATAACATATTTGTGACGAATTTGTAGTTTGTTTTGAGACGTTATAATAATATCCGACCTCGGTGGAAAGATCAATGGGCTCGCCTGAAGTCGCCTGAGGTTTCCTCTTTGAAGTTGTTTCTTTTATAAATGCTATACTCGTAGGATCTTAAAAACCTAAGCTCTTGTATAGATCGTGTCGAAGATTTTCTTTTCTACGATCGAACCACACATTCAATGTTATGTGACCCCGCGAGAAGCAAATGCTGATTAAAAGCGACCAGACCGCAAACCTAAGCAGGAAGCAGCGAGCAGTAAACACTTTAGGGTACAATCAATGCGCTCTATAGTACGCACACGTGAGAAACATTTGTAGCTGGGCGCAGTTCGCATGCATATATATATAGGAGCGATGCAACAATGTCGTAAAACGAATGTGTGTTCGATATACGGCATCGATTGATACACCGCGGCACCGGCACCGGCCAGAGACTAACGAATAAAAGAAATGTTATTACCTCAAATATCTTCCTGATGGCGACCCCGGCCTGCGTGTAACTCCCCATCATGCGGGTCAGCGTCATGTAGGAGGGGTGCTTGTAGCCGAACGCCTCGGCCTGCGCGCCCGCCGTCAGCACCGGGATGCCCCACGGCCCGGCGTACCGCGCGACAGGCGCGATCACGTACTCGCAGCCCGGACCAATGAACGCGTCTGCAACCGACCGATATTAAATAAGGCGGCCAGCGGACCGAGGTCCGGCCGGGACTCACCCGCAGAGCCGTTCACGTAGAACTCGAAGGCGGCCAGCGGTCCCTCCACGGAGGAGCAGCGCGTGTCCCGGTAGTCCACGAGGATGCGCCAGCCGGGGAGCGGGCCCTCCGGCCGGGTGACCCCCGCGATCGCCATCTCCAGGATGGGCAGCACCTTGGCCAGCGAGAACACCTGTCCCGGGTCGGCCGGCAGCAGCACGCCGAGCTTGGCGACGCGCTCGTCGAACCGATGCGTGTCTGCGCGCAGGTTGATGTTGATCTTCTTGACGGAGTAGGGGCTGGAGGCGAGGTCGTGCGGGAAGCCGGCGTCGTGCTCCGCGAGCTGCAGGTCCGTCCGGTCGGAGTACTTGCCGAGCTCCTCGGGGGAGTCGGCCAGACAGACGGAGGCGAGGCAGCCCAGCGCCAGGAGCCCCGCGAGCCGCGCCGCTCGCCGTCCGTCCTCTGCGCCATCTTTCCACTTCACTCTCTTTGTAAAACTTTGTTGGCGAATCGTTGAGACGATTCCCTTTTTCATCGTAGGAGGCTTATCTCATTGTATAGTGTCCGGTTGTCATCGTGCGCTGCGGAGGGGCGACCGTGAGCGACGGAGCGGGGAGCGGGGACATACCTAAGCCTAATCTTTATTTGGTTTATGCAAATTATTTGGTTTATTTTAGGAATTTGCTATCGGATATCAATATTATTATTTACTCGATCGTATTTTGTAACAGTTTTACTCGGTTTTCGTGTAGTTTATTTGACAAGATATGGTTAATAACTCTATAGCATGGTGTCGATCAAATAATAATATGTACGAGTATCTAATACGGAAGTGTGAGTGATATCCGGAGATGGAGTCTCGGCTGCAACACGTTTCGTGTCTCGGTCGCTGCCGGTTCTATATGACTGTCCACAAAGTTAGAGCATATTCAATAGAACGTAACTTTATGAAGTATGAGATCCAGAGTGCAGAGCCAGAGCTCGACAATAGGTCAGTAATAAATTTAATTACACTAAATGATAAGTAATACATCATAGTGCAAACCGCAATCACTAAGGTCACGCCGAGACAGGCAGCGTCATCTAATACATACATACTCGACTATATGTATCACTAACATTGTTATAAACACTATACAGTTTGTATTTTAGTTTGATTTCAGCCTCAGGGTGTTAAGGTTAATATAATTTGGTAAAAGGGAACATATTAGCAGATATAGGTGCAAGCACTGCATCGATAAGGTAACAACAGTTCTAAAGTTCAAACTATTGAAATAACGATTTAGTTAATAACTTTAACTTATTAATTAAGCTTCACGTAATAGTGGTTACATGGAAGTCAGAATACTATAAATATTACGTCTGTCATATCAAATGAATTTGACGAACGCAATGCCAGTTGTAAAGCTATACCTTATGTTCACTGTTTAAAGATTGTGTAACCTACGAGTAAGTCAATTGTTTTGCCAAAAGTTAATCCCATTTCCTATTTCGTGAGAATTCAGCTTTATTCGTTTAATACAAACCGCGTTTTCATTGGTAGCATAACTCCAATAATTGTGTAGTTTTGCCAATATTTGTGAATATCTAATTAGACGTAATTAGTGAACTCTTGCCTCGTGAATCATCTTCACTGTGTGTGTGAGTGTGTGCGTGAGTGTATGCGTGCGTGTGTGAGTCTAGGGTTATCACTACCTAGAACGACCTTCCTGATAACACACTGCATTCTATAGTGCAATATTGATAACGATGTTTGCTTGTTCCGTACAATGTTTATGGTTATAATTAATGATATGAATTCCGCAACACCTTCGTCTGTCATCTCATTGAGCGGTGACCTCGGGAGACGTCTCGGATACCGGCAAAGTGCGCACAGTGAGTTTATGGGTGAGAATTACAAACTTAACATCACTCGCAAAGGTACGCACAACTAACTAACATAATATATTCACGGATTGGCCTAATTTTCACTGAATTTACAATAAAGTATAATGATGGTAAATTCAGAAGGTCGCTGATCTAACCAGCTGATTTAAGAAGCATTCGCCGCCCGTAAGATCTTGACATTCCACACGGTCCGAATTTGTATTGGCAGCTGTCACTTTTTGGCCATAGACAATACTGATAACGGCAGCATTACACTGTCGTACAAGCTTGTAACATTTTGGGGAATTATTGTTACGGTTTTACTATTTAACATATTATTTTATGATAGACAATTTAAAGGATTTTATTTTATCTACAATCTACGAAGACCTATTAATACTACAAAGATAAAGAGGAAATAAGTCCTCAATCTACATCATGTCTAACTGTGGCAGATGTGATGAGGAAGTCTTTGATGGGCCGGAGTGTTCGGTCTGCAGAAATTATTTTCATTTTGACTGTTCTGGTGTTACCGAACCCGGGTATAGAAAGCTGGGTGATAGAAAGTCATCGTGGAGGTGTATTAAATGCAAGGGTAGCTCGCCACTGCTGGGCAGAAAGATCGACGTGCCGTGTACCCCTGCCATAAGTAATGAGACTATCATGGAGGAAATTAAACGTCTGACCCTTAGACTTGCACCTCTGGATTCTATAGCTGCCGACATCAGACTCGTGAAGGAGGAGGTGTTGGAATTGAAAAAGTCGGTTGATTTCGCTCACTCAGCTATTCAAGATATTAAATCGGAGTTAACATCCAAAATTGATCATATGGACAAGCGTGTTGATTCTCTGGAACAACGTTGCAAAGAAAATAGCGATGCACTTCAAGCGCTAAAGCGTGAAACTAGTGGATGGGACAAGTGGTCCAGATATAATAATGTTGAGATTAAGGGTGTTCCGTATAAAAGGACAGAGAATCTGTTTAAAATTATCGATAATATTAGCCAGAAAATCGGATATGAACTTCCTAAGTCTCAAATTAATTATGTTTCGCGTATTCCAGTCTACGGTTCAAAGGAGAGCAAATCCATACTGTTAAGCTTTGTTAATCGATATGTTAAAGAGGAGTTTAAAGGATTTGCACGTTCTAAGACTACCACAGCTTCAGATATCGGATTTCTAGGGATCAGCCAACGAGTCTACGTCAATGACCACCTGTCGCCTGAAATGAAATCTCTTCTTACCAAAGCAAAGGAAATGGCTAGGACTAAGAATTACAAATATGTTTGGGTGAAATTTTCAAAAATACATATCCGTAAGGATGATGGAGCTCCAGTTCTTGTTATTAACTCGAATAATGATTTAAACAGGATTTCTTAATTTGTCTCGTAATATTATGCTTGCTATTGTTTACTTTTATTTACGTGTGTTTTTGCCCTGCTATTGTTAGTTTCTCTTTAATTACTGGACAAGAGTGGAGAGTATTTCTGAGCCATTGGTGGAATGTATCCCTCGGTACATGCTGTCCACTAACCTATTTTAAAATTTATTGTTTTAATCTGATCAAGTTTCTTTGTGTTACAAGTTTTATTATGTATTACTATTGCTTCACGATGCACTTTTATTGCCTAATTTACCTTATCACTTCATATTTTTTGTTAATTTTATTTCTTTATATTTTTCATGTAGTTTTTTGTCCATTAATGCTCGCTTTCGGTGTAGTTATGATCATTTTAGTTTATTTTATTTGTTTTGGTATATATTATTTTGGATTAATTATATTAATTTTTGTTGTGTGTTTTAATCTGTATTGCTATTGGTTTAACATGTATTTTTGCTGCCTAATATATCTCACCACTTTATCTATTTTATTAACATTAAATATTCGTATTTTGGGTGTACTTATTCGTTCATTGATGTGTGCTATGATTGTATCCATAAATACTTCAGTAAATTCATTCTGCTGTTTGAATATGCAAACCACTCTTCGTGCTGATCTTGGACTTGTAATTTCATTACCTACGTATCATTATGCTTGCTCAATTCATATTTTTGATAATGCTATGAGTGCTGTGACATTAGTGATTGTATTCCGTGCGCTGGTCGACCATATATACCATGTCATTCGTATGCTGGACTGCTTTAATATTTATCTTATAAGTAACTTCTTTTGCCATTATGTTTTATATATATTTTACTTATCTATTTATTCTATTGACCTACGTTCTATCACAGTTGTTAGGTATTTGTCTTGTAAGATATTGTGTATTGGTAGTTTAATTAAATTATATAGTATTAGTTCTATCAGTTGCTTAGTCTATCATTGTCTAAATTTTATTATTCATCAACCTATGACATGGTTACTGTGTTGTTTAAATGTTATCTATTACTCTTTGGTATTTAATGAAGGATAAAGTCAGCTCTCTTAACATATATTACCAGAATGTCCGCGGACTTCGTACTAAAACAAACGAATTTCGAAGAAGTGTTGCTTTGTCAAATTTTGATCTGATTGCTGTAACTGAAACTTGGCTGCTTGAAGGTATTGCTGACTCAGAACTTGTTGACGAGCGATACTCTATTTGGCGTCGTGATCGACCCTATGAGTTAACTAATCAAACTTTGGGTGGCGGTGTCTTATTAGCGACACGAACTAATCTGAATGTAACTCCTCGCCATGAATGGAGTACTACAGCTGAAGACTTATGGATATCAATAGCCCTTAATAAAGTCAACTCGAATACAAACTATATACACGTGGGAATTATATACCTGTGTGAACAAAAGAATGGTAACTCTTTTTCACAGCAACTGTCAAACTTTTTGGAAAGCATGAACAATATAGTTTTGTCTCATCCTACAGATAAAATTTTGATTTTGGGAGATTTTAATTTGAGTAGTATTGTATGGCTACCTAGTGGTTCCTACCAGTTATCCCCTAGCCATGGCAAGACAAATGACGAATTGTTGCTAATTGATGAACTCAGTGTATGTAATTTACATCAATACAGTAACGTGAAGAATGTGCAGGACAAACTGTTGGACCTGGTCTTTGCCAGTGAAGATGTTGTTGTTGGTGAATGCTGCTTCCCGTTTGTACCAATAGATTTATATCACAAACCTTTATCAATATTTATGGATGTTACGTGTTTAGAATTGCTGAAACCTGCTCCTCGTCTAAAATACAACTATTTTAAAGCTAACTTCGAGAAGATCAGAAAGGGTCTTCTTGATGTTTCATGGTCCGAAGAATTTTCTTGCAGATCATGCGAAGAAGCAGTCACTTATTTCTATAATACCCTTAATTCCTTGCGGGAAAAATATACTCCAAAAAAGTTAATACGAGGAAAAAACTTTCCCCGTTGGTACTCAGTGGCTCTGAAGAAGACCCTAAAAGAGAGGTACAAATACTTGCAGAGGTATAAGAAGTACGGTATGAAATCGGATGAGTTATCAATCAGGTTCCTTAATAAACGTGTCAGGTTGTTGGAGAGGGAAAGTTATAGTGGATTTATTACAGAGACTGAGGAAAGCATTAAAGATAACCCTAAATATTTCTGGACATTTATTAAGAGCCTGTCTAATTCCAACAGTTTACCTACTAATATGACCTATGGCAATATTACCGCTAATTCTGGTGTTGAAATTTGTAACATATTCTCTGACTATTTCAATTCTACCTTCCTTTCAGCGTCTAATGGTGGTAACTCCCATGCTAGCAACACATACTTTGAGGTACCGAATTCAGCAGATATACAGAATATTGTTATCACTGATGCATTGGTTCTTAAACGACTACAAAACTTAGACACAGCAAAATCAGCTGGCCCGGATAATATTCCCGCTATATATCTTAAGAACTGTGCGGATGTATTAGTTTTACCTTTGCGACTGTTGTTTCAGAAGTCGTTATCGACCGGTACAATGCCATCTTTATGGAAATGTGCGTATATATCGCCTATTCACAAGAAAGGGTCTAAAACATCTGTAGATAATTATAGACCTATCTCAAAATTATGCATAGTAGCCAAGGTTTTTGAAAAGATAGTACATGACCAGGTATATAATGCATTGAGGCTCTCTTTTTCTAGTTCGCAACATGGCTTTCTTAAGAACAGATCTACTGTAACTAACCTTATTCTTTTTAACGATCAGCTTACCGATGATATGGATAGGGGATTGCAAACTGATGTAATCTATACCGACTATAGCAAGGCTTTTGATAGAGTCGATCATGATATCTTAATGTTCAAATTGAAGCAGTCCGGCATTAGGGGTGATTTACTTCGGTGGTTTGAATCCTATATTAGAAACAGGTCCCAAGCAGTGGTAATTAGTAACTATATATCAGGGTGGACGGAGGTTCCGAGTGGAGTTCCACAGGGATCCCTTTTGGGTCCTCTGTTATTTATAATATTTATATCTGACATAGACAGTTGCTTCCAGAACTCTCAAGTACTATGCTTTGCCGATGATATGAAAATTTTCAAACCTATTGCGTCCACGGCTGACGCAGTTGCTCTACAACAAGATCTTTATCGCCTAGACAACTATTGCTCTGAGAATAAACTAGACTTAAATGTCGCCAAATGTCACTATATCTCATTTACTAGGAAATATCATAAGATTACATATCCTTACACACTGAAAAACAGAGTTCTGGAATCAGCTGTGGATGTCAGGGATTTAGGCGTACTCCATGACAGTAAACTGATCTTTGACCAGCACGTTGAAGGCATAGTCAAGAAGGCATCCAAGGCCCTAGGCTTTATTATGAGGTCCTCAAAGGATTTTAGGAACATAAAAACAATTAAAATACTTTATTGCGCTTATGTCCGTAGTCATCTTGACTATGCCTCCCAGGTGTGGAACCCACAATACAAGGTTTACACTGAGCGCATTGAAAGAATACAACGACGTTTTATTAGGTTTCTTAATTTTAAAGCTAAAACTAGATTCGCTGATTATGCTGCTTCCTGTCGTCACTTCCACCTATTACCTCTAAACCATCGTCGCTATATAGCAGATATAACATTTCTATTTAAAATACTAAATAATCAAATTGATTGTCCTGAATTACTGGCCAAAATAAGGCTTGCAGTCCCTGCGCGCATCTCTAGGTTTAAACCCACGTTCCGTATTCCAGCGTCCAGCACCCTATACAGACGTAATTCATACCTAATCAGAGCATGCAACACATTCAATGAGCTTATAATTAAGTATGACACCGATATTTTCTTTTCAAGTATTAAGATGGTGAGGCATGTGCTAAGCAATCGTTTTTTTACTGAAAATTATTTTGATTAATTCTCAACTACTTATTGTTGTTTAATTGTATTTGTTTGTGGATGCAAGTATTCATTAGTAGTACGTTGTGTAGTGTTTATGTGTTACTTTGTATGTTTCAGTATGTTTTTTTTTTTAATCTTTGTCATCTCATAGGCTTTTTGTTTTTTGTGTTTTTTACATTGTTAATATGTTTCTATTTGTGAAAACTTATAAATGACACTCTGTTGCTAACGTTTAGTTCTATTTGTTGTTGGATATTGTCAATAGTTTTCCTTAAATAAATAAATAAATAAATAAATAAATATATTATTATTATTAGATAGTAATTATAAGCAGTATGCTGTTGAGGAAGAAGTATTTTAAACTATAAATAAGTTTCGAGTTGTAGTTACGAGTAGAAGTGCAAATAAATGTAGTTTAGTCGAACGAAATAAGAAAACAAAAACAACTTTCATTTAAAGACCTGAGCTGGTTTAGTGCCATTTTTAAGTTCCACAAGTTTCTTTACGAATCCCGCCGACAAGTGTTCGCGACTAGCTCATTCATTGTCACTTCTAAACAAACATCAATTCTAAATACAAACTCGAAAAATTATTAAATATACTGCAATAGTCTAAAACTAGGACAAATTGAAATCGATAGAACCAAATTAAATTCCTGCTGAAGAAATAAGGAAAATACCGACTAAAATCCACAAAAGGTTGTGCTCTAATAAAAAGGACCAGTTTAAGAAAGAGTCGGTTTGTCGGTTATGAAGCGGACGGTGTCGCAGTCATGTTGACTTGTGGACTCAGCCGGCATCGCACTTATTAATATCCACAGTTCACTAAACAAATAATTGTATTCATTAAAAATACGCAATGTTTGTGCATCGGAAATCTCATAGTAACCAACAACAAGTCACAAAACTCTACCAACTTAATGAAACACAGAATTACATATTTGTTTGCGTTGTGTCGGTTCCGTTGTGTCGGTTCGGTTGTCCCCGGTAGGATGTCTATAGAGTTTTTTTCCTTTAAAAGTTGTGTATTATCGTGCATGTATTATTCATATTAATGTCGTCGTCGCGCAATTAGTCGGCGATAGCGCGAATTACAATAACACTTGTCAACAAACTCGCACTATTGTCATTCTCTACCCTACTTACTGGCGGCCATACAACTGACGAGTGCGTCCTCTTCTCGGGCATCATAGCTTTGTTACGATAAGAACCAAACTCTTGGCCAACTTCAACTAAACCGAAATTTTGTTCACTAGCTGACTAACCCGGCTACGCCTGTCTCATATAGCAGTCGGTAATACACCCCTAAGGTGGCCGTAGGATCACGTGTCGTTGTCAGTTCGCATCTTATGTCTGTCCCATCCCTGGGTATCAAAGTACATCTCTGCCAAATTTCATTAAAATCGCTTTTTGATTTTGATTTGATTTGATAAAGGCACCACAAACAAACTTACCAACAGATGGCTGTGGGGTCACATGTCGTGGGTAAATAATTAAGTGTGATATCCTAGCCTATACGTCCGTCTTAGGGATCCGAGTAAGCTAGCCACACGTCCCGGATTTTTCGGTACGCCCCGCTTATGGGTATAAGCTTTAGGCCGTCCCGCCGTGACCTCCTGGTATGATACCTGTTTCGTACAAACCACCGTCGGTGCGTGCACATGATATCTGTTGCACGCGCTGGCGCTGGGAGTGAGGTCAGATAATTATGTAAATACAACTTAGGTTAGTACCTACGAGTATGTAGTTTTATAATGTTTACACAATCAATCTGGTATTATTTTTTTATTTTTTTTATACTAGCACGACATGTGACCTTGGGCCCACCTAATGGTAAGTGGCGCGCAAGGTCCATGAATGTTAGCAACTGAAGTCAGATACTCGTAACTGCCATCAGTCCCTAACACTATGCCGGCTTGACTAGATGCTTTTTCACACTTCGCTTGAAGGACTCCAAATTATAAAATATAATTATAATTGGAAGAGCATTCCACATCTTTATCGTACGAAAGATGTATGAGTCCCCAAATTTATATGTACGCGAAGGGATGGTGACTACGGTATGTGGGTGCATATTCTGACCTGTGCGTGTGGTAATGCTCTAAATAATAATAACCATAGTATGATATCTACGACCAATGTCGATCATATCTACAAGCAATGTCGATCATATCCACGAGCAATGTCGATCATATCCACGAGCAATGTCGATCATATCCACGAGCAATGTCGATCATATCCACGAGCAATGTCGATCATATCCACGAGCAATGTCGATCATATCCACGAGCAATGTCGATCATATTTATGAAAATGTGTAAAACAAATAAACTTTATTGTAACCGGCGCCTTAACTTGTACATTATTAGTTACGCGCTCTCACTAGCATCGGTCGTCACGAGACAATGCAAGTTGGCTGAGCATTGTGCAAGTCGTTGTCCGGCGCCTTAACTTGTACGCTATTAGTTACGCGCTCTCACTAGCATCGGTCGTCACGAGACAATGCAAGTTGGCTGAGCATTGTGCAAGTCGTTGTCCGGCGCCTTAACTTGTACGCTATTAGTTACGCGCTCTCACTAGCATCGGTCGTCACGAGACAATGCAAGTTGGCTGAGCATTGTGCAAGTCGTTGTCCGGCGCCTTAACTTGTACGCTATTAGTTACGCGCTCTCACTAGCATCGGTCGTCACGAGACAATGCAAGTTGGCTGAGCATTGTGCAAGTCGTTGTCCGGCGCCTTAACTTGTACGCTATTAGTTACGCGCTCTCACTAGCATCGGTCGTCACGAGACAATGCAAGTTGGCTGAGCATTGTGCAAGTCGTTGTCCGGCGCCTTAACTTGTACGCTATTAGTTACGCGCTCTCACTAGCATCGGTCGTCACGAGACAATGCAAGTTGGCTGAGCATTGTGCAAGTCGTTGTCCGGCGCCTTAACTTGTACGCTATTAGTTACGCGCTCTCACTAGCATCGGTCGTCACGAGACAATGCAAGTTGGCTGAGCATTGTGCAAGTCGTTGTCCGGCGCCTTAACTTGTACGCTATTAGTTACGCGCTCTCACTAGCATCGGTCGTCACGAGACAATGCAAGTTGGCTGAGCATTGTGCAAGTCGTTGTCCGGCGCCTTAACTTGTACGCTATTAGTTACGCGCTCTCACTAGCATCGGTCGTCACGAGACAATGCAAGTTGGCTGAGCATTGTGCAAGTCGTTGTCCGGCGCTTTAACTTGTACGCTATTAGTTACGCGCTCTCACTAGCATCGGTCGTCACGAGACAATGCAAGTTGGCTGAGCATTGTGCAAGTCGTTGTCCGGCGCCTTAACTTGTACGCTATTAGTTACGCGCTCTCACTAGCATCGGTCGTCACGAGACAATGCAAGTTGGCTGAGCATTGTGCAAGTCGTTGTCCGGCGCCTTAACTTGTACGCTATTAGTTACGCGCTCTCACTAGCATCGGTCGTCACGAGACAATGCAAGTTGGCTGAGCATTGTGCAAGTCGTTGTCCGGCGCCTTAACTTGTACGCTATTAGTTACGCGCTCTCACTAGCATCGGTCGTCACGAGACAATGCAAGTTGGCTGAGCATTGTGCAAGTCGTTGTCCGGCGCCTTAACTTGTACGCTATTAGTTACGCGCTCTCACTAGCATCGGTCGTCACGAGACAATGCAAGTTGGCTGAGCATTGTGCAAGTCGTTGTCCGGCGCCTTAACTTGTACGCTATTAGTTACGCGCTCTCACTAGCATCGGTCGTCACGAGACAATGCAAGTTGGCTGAGCATTGTGCAAGTCGTTGTCCGGCGCCTTAACTTGTACGCTATTAGTTACGCGCTCTCACTAGCATCGGTCGTCACGAGACAATGCAAGTTGGCTGAGCATTGTGCAAGTCGTTGTCCGGCGCCTTAACTTGTACGCTATTAGTTACGCGCTCTCACTAGCATCGGTCGTCACGAGACAATGCAAGTTGGCTGAGCATTGTGCAAGTCGTTGTCCGGCGCCTTAACTTGTACGCTATTAGTTACGCGCTCTCACTAGCATCGGTCGTCACGAGACAATGCAAGTTGGCTGAGCATTGTGCAAGTCGTTGTCCGGCGCCTTAACTTGTACGCTATTAGTTACGCGCTCTCACTAGCATCGGTCGTCACGAGACAATGCAAGTTGGCTGAGCATTGTGCAAGTCGTTGTCCGGCGCCTTAACTTGTACGCTATTAGTTACGCGCTCTCACTAGCATCGGTCGTCACGAGACAATGCAAGTTGGCTGAGCATTGTGCAAGTCGTTGTCCGGCGCCTTAACTTGTACGCTATTAGTTACGCGCTCTCACTAGCATCGGTCGTCACGAGACAATGCAAGTTGGCTGAGCATTGTGCAAGTCGTTGTCCGGCGCCTTAACTTGTACGCTATTAGTTACGCGCTCTCACTAGCATCGGTCGTCACGAGACAATGCAAGTTGGCTGAGCATTGTGCAAGTCGTTGTCCGGCGCCTTAACTTGTACGCTATTAGTTACGCGCTCTCACTAGCATCGGTCGTCACGAGACAATGCAAGTTGGCTGAGCATTGTGCAAGTCGTTGTCCGGCGCCTTAACTTGTACGCTATTAGTTACGCGCTCTCACTAGCATCGGTCGTCACGAGACAATGCAAGTTGGCTGAGCATTGTGCAAGTCGTTGTCCGGCGCCTTAACTTGTACGCTATTAGTTACGCGCTCTCACTAGCATCGGTCGTCACGAGACAATGCAAGTTGGCTGAGCATTGTGCAAGTCGTTGTCCGGCGCCTTAACTTGTACGCTATTAGTTACGCGCTCTCACTAGCATCGGTCGTCACGAGACAATGCAAGTTGGCTGAGCATTGTGCAAGTCGTTGTCCGGCGCCTTAACTTGTACGCTATTAGTTACGCGCTCTCACTAGCATCGGTCGTCACGAGACAATGCAAGTTGGCTGAGCATTGTGCAAGTCGTTGTCCGGCGCCTTAACTTGTACGCTATTAGTTACGCGCTCTCACTAGCATCGGTCGTCACGAGACAATGCAAGTTGGCTGAGCATTGTGCAAGTCGTTGTCCGGCGCCTTAACTTGTACGCTATTAGTTACGCGCTCTCACTAGCATCGGTCGTCACGAGACAATGCAAGTTGGCTGAGCATTGTGCAAGTCGTTGTCCGGCGCCTTAACTTGTACGCTATTAGTTACGCGCTCTCACTAGCATCGGTCGTCACGAGACAATGCAAGTTGGCTGAGCATTGTGCAAGTCGTTGTCCGGCGCCTTAACTTGTACGCTATTAGTTACGCGCTCTCACTAGCATCGGTCGTCACGAGACAATGCAAGTTGGCTGAGCATTGTGCAAGTCGTTGTCCGGCGCCTTAACTTGTACGCTATTAGTTACGCGCTCTCACTAGCATCGGTCGTCACGAGACAATGCAAGTTGGCTGAGCATTGTGCAAGTCGTTGTCCGGCGCCTTAACTTGTACGCTATTAGTTACGCGCTCTCACTAGCATCGGTCGTCACGAGACAATGCAAGTTGGCTGAGCATTGTGCAAGTCGTTGTCCGGCGCCTTAACTTGTACGCTATTAGTTACGCGCTCTCACTAGCATCGGTCGTCACGAGACAATGCAATTTGGCTGAGCATTGTGCAAGTCGTTGTCCGGCGCCTTAACTTGTACGCTATTAGTTACGCGCTCTCACTAGCATCGGTCGTCACGAGACAATGCAAGTTGGCTGAGCATTGTGCAAGTCGTTGTCCGGCGCCTTAACTTGTACGCTATTAGTTACGCGCTCTCACTAGCATCGGTCGTCACGAGACAATGCAAGTTGGCTGAGCATTGTGCAAGTCGTTGTCCGGCGCCTTAACTTGTACGCTATTAGTTACGCGCTCGCACTAGCATCGGTCGTCACGAGACAATGCAAGTTGGCTGAGCATTGTGCAAGTCGTTGTCCGGCGCCTTAACTTGTACGCTATTAGTTACGCGCTCTCACTAGCATCGGTCGTCACGAGACAATGCAAGTTGGCTGAGCATTGTGCAAGTCGTTGTCCGGCGCCTTAACTTGTACGCTATTAGTTACGCGCTCTCACTAGCATCGGTCGTCACGAGACAATGCAAGTTGGCTGAGCATTGTGCAAGTCGTTGTCCGGCGCCTTAACTTGTACGCTATTAGTTACGCGCTCTCACTAGCATCGGTCGTCACGAGACAATGCAAGTTGGCTGAGCATTGTGCAAGTCGTTGTCCGGCGCCTTAACTTGTACGCTATTAGTTACGCGCTCGCACTAGCATCGGTCGTCACGAGACAATGCAAGTTGGCTGAGCATTGTGCAAGTCGTCCGGCGCCTTAACTTGTACGCTAATCCAGTTTTCCATTCCTGTGCGTCAAAAGATTAGATAGCAGAGGTCATAATGACAGGCTTCATTGATTAATTCTAGTTCGCAACGATACTGCACATATTATAAACAAGTTTGACGATAGTACCTACGTAACTCCTAAAACCATACATATTAATATAGTTTTTTTAAAAACCAAGTTCTATTTCAGAATCCTGACGACCTCTTGCAGAAAGTGTGAAGAAAACAATGACGCTTGTCACTTTGGTTCTTTCAGCCAATGACGTGTCTCAGAGGCACACGTTCAAAATGTTAAAAGATAATTAGCCATTAAGCAATATTGTTAGATGATCTGGAGACAATTATACAGGTGACTTTGTATGCTCTTTAGATTGATATGCTATTCTATTAATAGAAACAAACAACTCCTCCATACAAACGGCTCTTCCATACAAACGGCTCCTCCATACAAACGGCTCCTCCATACAAATGGCTCCTCCATACAAATTGTCACTAACCACATATTGTTTGTTAAGTAAACAATAGTTGTTTATGTCTATCTATCTTTAGTAGTTAGTTAGACTTAGTTTAGGAGTCAGTGTGTAAATCAATTTGTTAATTGTACTTTTATGAACAATAAAATATTTTGTATTTGTATTTGTATATTGTATCTATATAACTTACAGAATATGATTTAAATCTTTATTTTATGACAATATTTATTAATGAATATACATCCTAAAAGATATGTTTCCTTATTTTATTTATTCATTAAAATATTCGTAGGAAATAAGGTACAATAAATATAAAGAAATAATGATGTCATTAAATATTGTCGGTTAATATGTTAACGAATACAATGCTGTCAAACTATTACGATACGACGATACTGGCAGTGAGACATTCCACAATTCTTCTAACCAATACGGATGATCTATTAGTTTGGACGCGTGGGGAGCGCTCAATTCATATAAATCACTTGGGTATATTATTTTCAATGCACGTTGACGTTTCACTTTGTATGAAAAAAAAACAAATTTGTGTGATTTGTATGTAGCGTGTCCGCGGTTGTATGTAGCGTGTCCGCAGGTTGTATGTAGCGTGCCCGCGGGTTGCATGTAGCGTGTCCGCGGGTTGTATGTAGCGTGTCCGCGGGTTGTATGTAGCGTGTCCGCAGGTTGTATGTAGCGTGCCCGCGGGTTGCATGTAGCGTGTCCGCGGGTTGTATGTAGCGTGTCCGCGGGTTGTATGTAGCGTGCCCGCGGGTTGCATGTAGCGTGTCCGCGGGTTGTATGTAGCGTGTACGCGGGTTGTATGTAGCGTGTCCGCGGGTTGTATGTAGCGTGCCCGCGGGTTGCATGTAGCGTGTCCGCGGGTTGTATGTAGCGTGTACGCGGGTTGTATGTAGCGTGTCCGCGGGTTGTATGTAGCGTGTCCGCGGGTTGTATGTAGCGTGTCCGCGGGTTGTATGTAGCGTGTCCGCGGTTGTATGTAGCGTGTCCGCGGGTTGTATGTAGCGTGCCCGCGGGTTGCATGTAGCGTGTCCGCGGGTTGTATGTAGCGTGTCCGCGGGTTGTATGTAGCGTGTCCGCGGGTTGTATGTGGCGTGTCCGCGGGTTGTATGTAGCGTGTCCGCGGGTTGTATGTAGCGTGCCCGCGGGTTGTATGTAGCGTGCCCGCGGGTTGTATGTAGCGTGCCCGCGGGTTGTATGTAGCGTGCCCGCGGGTTGTATGTAGCGTGTCCGCGGGTTGTATGTAGCGTGCCCGCGGGTTGTATGTGGCGTGTCCGCGGGTTGCAGTGACATTACCTCATATTATTTAATAAAAAGAGAAGCTACGTTAGAGTTAGTTTTGTACTGTATAAAAACAGACCAGTAGACGTTACGACACATCGTAGCATCTGGTGGGCGCAGGGCTTCAACTGGAATATTGCATGCAATACAGATTCTACCCCGTAGGACGGTCTTCCTTGTCTAGTTTTATTGTTAGCACAGGTCATGGTAAGAATCTATCTCAACTAAGACAACATTTTGTCGTTTCTTGACTTATCTCATAGCTAGGGAGGCTGGACTATGGATGCTTGTCACGTACCCATGGTATCGCAGCCGTGGCGGACCGCAGCGGCATGTCCTTCAAAAGTACACATTATTTAAGGTTACATAATAATAAAAAATATTTATTGACACCAATTTTTAACATCCTATATACATAAATTACTATCTAGGAAATTATATCATTTATTTATTTATAATACATTGAGCTAGGACAGGCTAACAGAACTGTTAGTAAGTGCACTGGTTTCTGCACTAGATAATTCTGTCAAGGCACAGAAACCAGATTGATCAGGGAAGGTGTAGTTTCTTGATCCTAGTTTTGCAACACTCGAATGTGGTTGTTATATCTTATTTGTGTATTTATTTATATTTAGTTACTTATATTTGCTTATTTATTCTGTTCACCTGTGATTCGTTTAATCTAATTTTATGTACTTAATCTTGTTTATTATTATACATTATTATACTATTTTTAACTTTGACCTTAACTCAAAGCAAAGTTTAGCTTTCTAATTGTAAGCTCAAATATTAAAACATAGCTACGTCAATCGCGATATATTAGGAAATTTATTAAATATGATAAACAGCCTAAGTACTTAATATAAATTTAAATTAATAAAATGAGAAGTTTAAGAAGAAGGTCAAAGATATGATAAGGAAAAATCCGTTATAAATCCCGCGATAAGTGGAAGATTTGAAGCTTACTACTACGTGTAGGTACTAGCAGTAACGATAAGTTCAAGGAAAAGTCCGAGCGGTATGGATGCAGCCTTAGTCACTACAATATTAGTGGTTTCGGAGGTCGCGGGTTCTATTTTTAGATGCATATTTATACCGACGACCGGTTCCCAAGTCTCTCGCGATCCGGAATCGACTTAGATACAACCGAATAAAGTTGAATATGAGCCAAACTCTCGGCGTCTTCTGCACGTTGGCAATTCTAAGCAACATCTAGTAACTTTACATCCGGCTTCTGTACCCGAACCGACGAGACCAGATAAACTATGTACACAAACAGCCGTATGTGTTACAGAAATGGACTATACTCAGGATATAAATATTTAAAGCTAGGCGTGGTATGAGAGCTATGCTTAGTATTTCACTGATGGATACAATTCCAAATGTTATAATATACGTCAGAGAAGCAAAGTTAACGACATAGCATTCAAAATTCGCAAGCTGAAGTGGCAATGGGCCGGACACATCTGCCTCAGAGCCGACGACGCCCGGACAGATCTAAATGACTGCAGAGGACAGACAGCTGATGATGATGAATATTTTCATGACATAACTTGGACGACGGTTGTTAACTGAAGATCGTGAGAGCCATTATGTAAAATTATAATAGTACTATCAGCTTTATTACTTCGATAAAAGTAATTTAAGAGCGTTTAGTAATTGAATAGGTTCGTACAGCCGACCCCCGCGCCCTCCAGGTAACCTATTTCTTCACAATTCGAAAACACCTGCCACTTTGTTTTTTGAATCTATAATTCCTCGAACTTAAATGATCTTTACTGTTATTGTTTGGCCGTCAATTTGTCACGTGACTGTATCATAAGGGCAATAAATAATATATATGTTTACAGCGGGGAACTAATTCCAAAGCGGAGCGAAGCTGAGTTACAATAGCGAAGGATTCAAAGTACTTTGCCCTTTGATACTTTCATCTACGAGAAGACACATGCCTTAAGTTATACAATAATGTTCTAAATTCAAAACTCTTTTATGCTCGCTGTACAGGGGCCTAGTTTTGGCGCTTTCGAACACAGCGCCCGACTCGAAATATTCGAATGAAAAACTACAAATCTCCATAGAAAACTGTCAGTTTCGTTTAAGCAAATCGAGCGGACATGCATGACAAAAGCGCGAGAGTTGGTCTAATACAGAAATGATCTAATGTGCACTAATTTAAGATGTAGGATGAAAATAAAAATAATGTATGGATACCTATGTAAGTTGTCTCTACTTTATGTATGAATACCTACGTAAGTTGTCTCTACTTTATGTATGGATACCTACGTAAGTTGTCTCTACTTTATATATGTATACCTACGTAAGTTGTCTCTACTTTATGTATGGATACCTACGTAAGTTGTCTCTACTTTATGTATGAATACCTACGTAAGTTGTCTCTACTTTATGTATGAATACCTACGTAAGTTGTCTCTACTTTATATATGTATACCTACGTAAGTTGTCTCTACTTTATGTATGGATACCTACGTAAGTTGTCTCTACTTTATGTATGGATACCTACGTAAGTTGTCTCTACTTTATGTATGGATACCTACGTAAGTTGTCTCTACTTTATATATGTATACCTACGTAAGTTGTCTCTACTTTATGTATGGATACCTACGTAAGTTGTCTCTACTTTATGTATGGATACCTACGTAAGTTGTCTCTACTTTATGTATGAATGCCTACGTAAGTTGTCTCTACTTTATGTATGAATACCTATGTAAGTTGTCTCTACTTTATGTATGGATACCTACGTAAGTTGTCTCTACTTTATGTATGGATACCTACGTAAGTTGTCTCTACTTTATGTATGGATACCTACGTAAGTTGTCTCTACTTTATGTATGGATACCTACGTAAGATGTCTCTACTTTATGTATGGATATCTACGTAAGTTGTCTCTACTTTATGTATGAATGCCTACGTAAGTTGTCTCTACTTTATGTATGGATACCTATGTAAGTTGTCTCTACTTTATGTATGGATACCTACGTAAGTTGTCTCTACTTTATGTATGGATACCTACGTAAGTTGTCTCTACATTATGTATGGATACCTACGTAAGTTGTCTCTACTTTATGTATGGATACCTACGTAAGTTGTCTCTACTTTAGATCTTTTGAAAGCGATAAAATAAAGTGTTTTTAAACTTCTGATTAATTACCTTACTTGCAGTTACTAGGTTTTTATCTCGAGCAGTCGAGTTATAGACAAAAGGTAATTTATTGTTTAAGAAAGAATATATCAATTCTTTTCATAGTCTTTGTCTGCTTCTTCTCAATCCATCCGCAAAACGCAAGAAATATGTAAGCGCAACTGTCAAAAACTATTAGTAGGATATTAGATGTGTTTTGACAGTTATATAAAACTGAAAGGACATCAAACTGTAGATGTCGTGGATATCGTCGAGTACCGAGCACGTGCAATTTAAATGTTACATCGATAATAATTCCATTGTTTTTATCCAAAAATGTTCCGCGAACTTGATCGGTGTCCGCGGAATGGTGAGCACCATCAGTATTCACGAATTCGCACACATTAGTCTATTTTTAACCACCGCTTCCTCGGAGACGTTCGCTGCATTATTTTACATTATTTTGTTTAACTCTAATGAATGTTAAGTGAGTGCGCCCAAACAATCCGCCGTTTACATTGTCCGTCTGTTTGTAATGCCATAAGAATTGTTGCTTTGTAATAAGTGTCATTTAGTTCTGTAAGTATATACCAGAGATACGCAGATGGACGTATATGGATGCAGATGGACGGAGCTAACCGGTAAATGTTTACAATGGGCCATAAAACTCGTATATATATATATATATATATTATTTAATGTTTTTACTGCATTCGTGGCTTATTTTTTGTTTTATTAATTACTAACCATTTTGCATGTTTATAATTGATTTTAAAAAATAAATAAAAAATATTGTCCAATTTTTTTGGAAACTAACCTCTGTGGTCCATTAGTATATTATAGTTTCTATACAGAGGTTAGGGTTCCAATAATAAAAAAACCCATTGGTTCCTTCCTCAGTCTGCTAAACCTGTCGCCAAGGCCAGGAACACTCTTTCGCTTGAGCCTGCGGTGTGTGATGCTGCCGGACCCTCTCAGGTCTGAGGCGAGCACGTTTGGGTGTGATGCGAGTCTCAGTTGATACCCGTGGCTGTAGGAGAGTACATATTATTGACATTGAAATTAAAAAACAATAATAATATTATTGTTTTTGTTATATTATTATTTTATTATCGTTATTTCATTTTATTAACTTTAATTTTGAAATAAAATATTATTTCGGTATTTATTTTAGTTCACTCCGCCCCTGCAGCCACACTACGGTACTTTGTATAACCACTATACGACTATATATGGGCACTGTTCCTTGCTATGTCTCTGTATCATTGTATTAATTGACAAATCCAAGAGTTCCCATAGTAAGGTTCCTACGAATAATTAAAAAACTTAAAAAAATTAAAAATTTGGATATTGTAGTCCAAGGTGCCGCCATTATTCTTAGCTAAGCTGTTTACATCAATTTAATCGAGAATATTTATTTAAAATACAAATATATGTAATGTATGTATACCGTATGTACCTACTTGCGATATCTATTTGGAATTCCAACAGCATGAACATAAATACTTTGTACTTTGGTACAAACTTATAACAATTACTCATTTGTATAAGACTTTCCGCACTCTTATTACACTACTGGCCAGTAGTTAGGTATCATAGTCATAACTCTGTATGTGTTTAATACGGGCGGGTGATGTCAAGTCATTACCTTTTGAGAAACATTAACGATCCAAACATAATCTAAAAATACACTTTATCAGCTAATAGTTTGCCGCCGCTATAGTATAGTGCGGGACCTGACAATTATAGTACGGGACCTCACAAGTATAGTACGGGACCTCACAAGTATAGTACGGGACCTTACAAGTATAGTACGGGACCTCACAAGTATTGGTGAATCTAGTCAGATCTGTATGTAGTATCTCTAAGGTACTTTGCTGTACAAATCCAATTTTGGAAGTGAAGTATTTTAAAATTTTAACTGCAATGCATCTTCACATTATCATATGTACACTTATACATAAAACATATTTTCATTTATTTAGATTTTAGTTATTAATTTCCTAACTCATTTTTACTATTTTTTTCTAAATATCTTTAAAGGATATCTCTATCAATAAACTCGCGTCCGTTTTGTTGGCCAAATGTGGTAACTCTATTTATACTTTACGTCGTAATTATATTCCGTGTTCGGATCCAGACACTTTTTATATTTCTTCCAAATACTTGGCAACACTAGCCTGTGCTACGTGATTGTGTCCTTTGTTCCGAGTGCGAATAAAGGCGATTGTCCGTTGCCAACCGACGTCTATAAATAAGTTTTGGCCGTATAATGTTGTATGGAGTTTGACCTCCGCTGCGCCATGTCATCGTCACAAAAAACTAAGCCACTTCATGATACCAACTATCGATTGGCATTCGACACACTCGGTGTATGCACGAACTCTACAGGGAATGTCAACCACTTCAGCCTCATCCTAAATTATTTCAGAAAAGCCTTAAGTCTAAATCTAAGCCTATGCCTAAACTGCCTCCGTGGTCTAGCGGTTAAGTCCGTGGATTTAGACTCGGAGGTACCGGGTGCGATTCCTGGTCGGGACACAAAAATATTTATAAATACATTGAATTAATATTTAATTTATTTGTGATATTTCTCGAATTTGGTACGTTGGAGACATCGACGAGCTTGCCACTTGTCATGATTGACCCATAGTAAAGTTGGTTAAATGTTAATATGCTTATTTATTAGCGTGGCTTCTGACCACCTCGAAAGGGAAACGGATGTGATGATAGTAAGCCTATGTTGGTCACAAAACCGAGACACATCCATGGATTGCTAAGTTTGACTTTTTAACTATTGTTCATCGGTCAACCCTCTGGGATTGCGCGGAATGACTGTTTGGCCGTGGAAACGTGGCAGGTCTCTGGTGTAGGATGCGGCGACGTGCGCAGACACATTAGCTCCATCTCACATCCAGGCGACCTCGTCAGGCGCGGGGAGGGCGGCGCTTACGCCAACCTTGGAACCTGTTTGGGATCGAGACGATGGGCCCATGGAGACACTCAGCAAAGCGTCTGGCCAAAGAGTTTTCAAAGCGACTATCGTAAAGGTCTGGATACAGAATGGCTATGGCAATTATTTCTGCCAACATATTAGCCTCGCTATACAAAGGGAAAATGTTGCCAGTATTCTTGGGATTGCGTCGTCTGTCTAGAGGACATTTTAAACATTTCTGACAGCTTAAATCTAGATCGATTAGATCTGTAGCTCTGGCACGAACATTGAATGCCCGGAGACGTCAGTTGGTAGTTCCGTTACTTCGCACTCCATGTCGCTGTCTATACATCTTCAATAATACTTATAAATACAAGTCCACGGGCTGACCCTTAAATTAACTTTTTTTTGAAACTTTTAATTTCTTAAAAGCTTTCCATTATTTGTGATTTTACTTGAGTCAGAGCACTTGGCGATGTTACCAGAAGGTCGTGGGTTCGAAATATAGATCAGATGCCGCCTCCTTTATAAAGACATACAAATACATTATTTTTGCATTTCGTTGCATTTTCAACGCGGAATTTAGTTGTTGCTAAATTTATGTCATTTAATTTAGAATTAGAAGCATTTTCATAATTTATTCGTAAGACGCAATAACAGTCACCTGGCAATGGAGAGACAAACGACAATCTGCTTACTATTTACACACCTATAGTAAGGCAAGTTTACGAGTAGGTACATTGTGTATTGTTATAAACAAACAATTGATCGTAAGTTATTTCATTTTCCAAAACTTGGATCTGTACTGTAAATATTATTGTCAGATCCCAGACTCCAAAGTGGAAATGTTCCACGATATTGAGTGTTTATATTAGGGTGGTAAGTTTAGTGGCGGGTGTGTCTGACATGTGACACCGCCTCCGCTCGCCGCTAAATAGTTAGGCACAAGATGTATTCTGTCAGCTCGAAGCTGCTGGGGTTCGGTTACAGGATCTATTTGTAGTGGAAGTACTGAGAGGGGATGGCTCATTGTTTACTTTGGTAAAACAATATAGGTATCGACCAACTTTTGCATGTCGTTTTATTTTGGTGAGGAAATTCGTATCAGAGCTTCGTAATTATGTGTTATCTGATGAAGTACAAAGCAAAAATAAACACTTTAAAAACGTGACTTGGCCTCACGAGACAGCTAAAAACACACCGGAGCAATAAAAACTGTAAAATGTAGAACTTTAAGTTATTCAGAAACTTGGGCTATTTAAATATCTTCTCATTCTATCACATTCCACAATTACCACCGTTGTAGAGTCGAACAGTTGGCAATCCAAGTAAACAGAAACAACGATTCAATTAGAGTGGCGGTGCGGTCCAGTTAGCGCCCGCCCGCAGTCACGGCGCCCGCCTGCGGTCCAGTTAGCGGGCGCCCGCAGTTTCGGAGATCACATGCCAATATATCGCTGTCCTAACTTAACAATTAGCACCAATAATTGTATATTTCGGGTTTGAGACATTCTAACACCCGTACTCTTAGAAATTCCTCGTCTCAATTATTCCTTTGAGCTGTCAAACGAGTTCTCTCGAGGGATCTTTGAAATCGCTACCTCCGAGTAGTCGTAAACTGTCCAAACCTTGAAATGAATTAATGTTACCATTGTAAGTATTTCCGGTAACATTTTCTGGCAATATTAAAGATTGCGTTCCTGTATAGTAAACATTTATTTTGTCAGAATTTCTTTGTTGGTAACAACGTATTTGTTTGTTAATATATTAACATAAGGTCTAAAAAACAATGACGGAAAAAAGCAAGTTGCATTTTGCAGTTTTATTATGAAAAGTTCCCCAAGCTCTTTAGCTTTGGGGCTTTCCCCTGCTGTACAGCAGACGTGCACGTGTCCGTCAAGTCGCACTGCCGCCCGACAGACATGTGCGCCGCCAGCAGTGTCACTTCTAGCTACAGTTCCGTAGATAACTACTCGACGAGGGAGTCACGTCATCTAGGAATCCGGTGTCAGCAGTTTTCTTCGCGTCATGGTAACCAAATGAATAGCTTAGTTTTGTCCAATTCTACAAATTGACAAATCTATGTCCATATCAAAACTTCCATAATTATACACTCCACGTAAAAATGATTCATTAAACACTCGGCCTCACTTCTAGGTATACTCTTTCCTAGTTAAGTTTTATTACTATGCAATAAGAAGTGTAGGCAGGTGTGTGGTCTTCGTCGGTATGAAGCTATTAATAAATATCATTTATGTATAAATGATGCATTCGGATCGACAGAAAAAATATTGCATCAAATGACACCGGTGAGGATGTGACGTCACAACTTCGAACTGGCGCGAGTAATGAGCGATGGCCTCCGGTGAAGTAGTCCGGTTAGCAGACACTCGTTAAATTGTTATGACGCTCGGGTTTTTCTTGAAAATTTACCGGCAACCTGAATAATTCGGCATTATATATTGCCTAGACATTATATACAATTGCCCAGCCATTCTATACAATTGCCCAGGCATTCTATACAATTGCCCAGCCATTCTATACAATTGCCCAGCCATTCTATACAATTGCCCAGGCATTCTATACAATTGCCCAGCCATTCTATACAATTGCCCAGGCATTCTATACAATTGCCCAGCCATTCTATACAATTGCCCAGGAATTCTATACAATTGCCCAGCCATTCTATACAATTGCCCAGGCAATCTATACAATTACCCAGGCATTCTATACAATTGCCCAGACATTCTATACAATTGCCCAGGCATTCTATACAATTGCCCAGGCAATCTATACAATTACCCAGGCATTCTATACAATTGCCCAGACATTCTATACAATTGCCCAGGCATTCTATACAATTGCCCAGACATTCTATACAATTGCCCAGGCATTCTATACTATTGCCCAGGCATTTAGATTGGCGGTAACATATAGGAGTAGGTACTGATAAAAGTAAAAAATCTCGCCATTATAAGAAAACAAAGCTCTGACCCATTATAAGAAAACAAAGCTCTGACCCATTATAAGAAAACAAAGCTCTGGCCCATTATTATTTATAAATTATTATTTTACTATATTTTTTATTATTTCTTTGTTAATTTGATTTTAATATATTTAATATTGTAGTATATAAGTAATTAATTAATTTTTGTTTGTATTTCTTACACGTGTGCGTGTACAGAGTGGGCAACAGTTCGAGCTAAACGTGTGCGTGTACAGAGTGGGCAACAGTTCGAGCTAAACGTGTGCGTGTACAGAGTGGGCAACAGTTCGAGCTAAACGTGTGCGTGTACAGAGTGGGCAACAGTTCGAGCTAAACGTGTGCGTGTACAGAGTGGGCAACAGTTCGAGCTAAACGTGTGCGTGTACAGAGTGGGCAACAGTTCGAGCTAAACGTGTGCGTGTACAGAGTGGGCAACAGTTCGAGCTAAACGTGTGCGTGTACAGAGTGGGCAACAGTTCGAGCTAAACGTGTGCGTGTACAGAGTGGGCAACAGTTCGAGCTAAACGTGTGCGTGTACAGAGTGTACAGATGTAGATCCACGACTGAGGATATTGAACCGACTCAATAGAAAAAAACCATATTTACGAGCATAACTTAAAAAGGAATCTCATCGAAGAAACGAGATTCAACAAAATAACGAAACCGACATCACCAGAAAAAAACTATCATAATTTGCTGCCACTGCCTCCGTAGTCTAGCGGTTAAGTCCGTGGATTTAGATTCGGAGGTACCGGGTTCGATTCCTGGTCGGGACACAAAAATATTGATTAATGTAAATAATTACATTTAATTAATTTGTGATATTTCTCGAGTTTGGTACGCTGGAGACATCGACGAGCTTGCCACTTATCATGATTGGCCTATAGTAAAGTTGGCTAAATGTGAATCCGCTTATTTATAAGCGTGGTTTCTGACCACCCCGAAATGATAATATACTAACCTATGGAATATCGGCAACCCGCCTACCACCTATTGAAAATAAATATTAAAAAGTTATTTAAACTTTATGTTTTATACTGGGCACGACATGTGATCTCTCGCGTACCTGATGGTGAACTTCAGTCCCTAACAAATGGTTATCCGTCCACAGTTATTATATGTAATTTTGATTTAAATACAGTCTCAAGTAACATCAGTGTTACTTTAACAAAAAATATACAATATCATTCGAGATAATTTATTTTTCAGATTGATAAAAAAACTAATTGTAAATAGCGACACGGAACTTTAGACCTAATGCCTTTAATGTTAGTGACTCTAATGGCGTTAGAAGTGCTTTATATCAGATCCGGTTACGGTCAGGAACTATAACTGGAGAGCTAGGAAGACTAGCTTACGTATTTGTAGTTTACAATTTCTTTAAAATATAATGCAAATACGAGCTCGTACTGTACAGACGTTACAAATACTTACCAGGTATATCGCCAAACACAGAAAAAAATGGATAACTTTGTGGGCGGATAGAGTAGGGTCGCTGACCTTAAGAAGAACTATCGATATTAGTATTCGATATTGCTCGTGAGTACAGTATCGATACTGCTCGTGAGTACAGTATCGATACTGCTCGTGAGTACAGTATCGATACTGCTCGTGAGTACAGTATCGATACTGCTCGTGAGTACAGTATCGATACTGCTCGTGAGTACAGTATCGATACTGCTCGTAAGTACAGTATCGATACTGCTCGTGAGTACAGTATCGATACTGCTCGTGAGTACAGTATCGGTACTGCTCGTGAGTACAGTAAAATGGAGGGTGCAATCTTCGTCAAAAACCCGTTCGTTGTAAAAATGTAGAAACACGTAAACTGCCGGTTGTTGCCGCCACACATGCCACAAATTGTTGAAAACACAATATAATGTTATTTTAATTTTCGTGTGTTTGTCTATTTTGTTTGACTATTGCCTACTCGTAAGTAATAATTCCAATTGCTATACTAAAACCTGACTATTCTTTGATTGTAGTTTTAGACATACTTGTAATTAAACCGAACTTCTAACGGAGACATCTGGAGACAGGAAGGCTGGCAAATAATAAAGTATTGCCATCGCTATGCAGAGGGGAACATTTGCCAGTACATTTTTTATTTACAGATAGTTTATTTTTTATTGCGTTTAGTTTATTTTTATTTTTTTTAATATAAAGAATATTAAAATGCATGCGAAGGCGTGAATTAGAATAATAAGTGTAGGTGCATTTTGTTATAGTATTAGATAAATATGTAGTACCAATATCTTGCAGTTAATCGACTTGATTGCGGAATGTACCATAATTCCTTGGCACTGACCGCCTGTGTGTGAGTGTGTGTGTGTATTCGTAACAAATGATTCACTATGTAAACATTGCAACTGCTGGCTCGCACCTCCTTTGTATACTACTATTGTAATAAAGTTAAACGTTATTTGATAATAATTTTAGAAAATACTAATAAAAAAATCTAAATATTAACAATAGAGTAAAGTATGATAACGACCTTGACCCTTACGGGGGTCAGAACTTTTGAAACAAGCTCATAATATAGTATGTACATTTAAATGCCCATCATGACAACTAAGTCAATATCTCTAGCACACAGAAATATCACAAATATATTAATATACTATGGTATCTTGATCAGAAATTAAACTCCGCGTTTAAATGTAATAGTACGAGTCCAGACGGACGATACGTAGGGAGGAGATAGCCAGTTGTACGAGTCCAGACGGACGATACGTAGGGAGGAGGTAGCCAGTTGTACGAGTCCAGACGGACGATACGTAGGGAGGAGGTAGCCAGTTGTACGAGTCCAGACGGACGATACGTAGGGAGGAGGTAGCCAGTTGTACGAGTCCAGACGGACGATACGTAGGGAGGAGGTAGCCAGTTGTACGAGTCCAGACGGACGATACGTAGGGAGGAGGTAGCCAGTTGTACGAGTCCAGACGGACGATACGTAGGGAGGAGGTAGCCAGTTGTACGAGTCCAGACGGACGATACGTAGGGAGGAGGTAGCCAGTTGTATGAGTCCAGACGGACGATACGTAGGGAGGAGGTAGCCAGTTGTACGAGTCCAGACGGACGATACGTAGGGAGGAGGTAGCCAGTTGTACGAGTCCAGACGGACGATACGTAGGGAGGAGGTAGCCAGTTGTACGAGTCCAGACGGACGATACGTAGGGAGGAGGTAGCCAGTTGTACGAGTCCAGACGGACGATACGTAGGGAGGAGGTAGCCAGTTGTACGAGTCCAGACGGACGATACGTAGGGAGGAGGTAGCCAGTTGTACGAGTCCAGACGGACGATACGTAGGGAGGAGGTAGCCAGTTGTACGAGTCCAGACGGACGATACGTAGGGAGGAGGTAGCCAGTTGTACGAGTCCAGACGGACGATACGTAGGGAGGAGGTAGCCAGTTGTACGAGTCCAGACGGACGATACGTAGGGAGGAGGTAGCCAGTTGTACGAGTCCAGACGGACGATACGTAGGGAGGAGGTAGCCAGTTGTACGAGTCCAGACGGACGATACGTAGGGAGGAGGTAGCCAGTTGTACGAGTCCAGACGGACGATACGTAGGGAGGAGGTCGTCGATTCGCGCACTTAATTTTCCAATTTCCATTCATTCGCGCGGGAAATTACTTTGTGCCGGAGTACATAACTGCGTTAGCACTACTGTGTCTTAGTCTACAGAATATGTTGGGAATGTAGCATGAGACAGGTTATTTGTTTAATGGATACTTTATGGCATTCTGTGCAGATGCCGGCATAACTAGCATCACTAGGCATTCTTATCAACAAATAACCTTAATGTTTCCGCATTTATTCTGTCAAAAGCAAAACTAAAACCATACAATGTGGCTATATCCTGGAGTACTTGGGTGCCTGTCGGGGCGCGTTGTGCTGCATATCTTAATTGTGTAAGTTGTATCTGTTTTGCGATGAATAAACGTATTTCTTTCTATAATATCGGGTGAGGCCGTCTGTATCGGCAGAGCGAGTTGGACTCTCAGATTAAAACATAAGGGGAAGATACAGTACCTTCGTACATTACATTGTTCGGAGGTGTAGTGTATCATCGTATGAATTTCGACCTTGCTCTTCAACCTGTATGTGGATGCATTAATTGATGATCTTAACAGCAACAGGCTCAGCTTTTAACAACATAAGTTATGCAGACGACATGGTGCTCTGAGCCCGTCAAATTAACCTGTTTAGCACTTACTGTCGATCTCTGTACCATGTACACCTGCATCATGGTTCAACTACACAATATTATTATTATTACACGTGAAATTAGCAATCTACGTTTAACTGATGCACTTGAATTAGTAGCAAGGTCAATAGTAGTAGCTAGTTATCGAACTGTATGCCTTCCTGCTTTCTGTCTCGCCCGCGTTCTACAAGATCGGTGATGCAACTATAGGCGTAACTTTGTGTAGTTGTCAAAGGGATCCACATTGTGTAGTGAAAATTATAGCTCGTGCCGTATCTTCTCCTTTTGTTAAAACTAAGGTTAGACCGTCTGTTATCGGCCGGGCGAGTTTCTCCTTCTGTTATTGGCCAAACGAGTTTATCCCGGTCTTTTACAATTTGCGCAAAAGGCATTCTCAATTACTTGACGCTGTCACAAATGTGCCCATGAATTCTTACCCCGTTGTTAGACGTAAACCTTTCCACAAGCTGTAACAATGTAATGCTTTGCCAAACCATGTGACAGACCGCTATGTCTGGTGGTGTGACCTCTGGTGGTGTGACCTCTGGTGGTGTGACCTCTGGTGGTGTGACGACTGTCATAGAGCACGTCTGCGTGTACCTACGGTGTGACCCAGCCGGGAGAGCACCCATCAATCTGTAGCTAACTGCGCGGAAACTATTATTAGTTCATTACGACCATCATTCCGACAGGTGTTGGCAGCTTACAGCCATAACGTGAGGAATCTGTTCCACGGCTCACTCGCTGCTATCAAATGCATGAGTTCGAGCGGCTCGCCTTTCAAAACACTACAAGTATACTATTATTTATGTGAGTAATGCTTTCAATAAAACTTGATTAAATGTAATTTGTCAGTTTGTTTAATTGAAAACTAGTTTTGAAACACAATTTGTTTGTAAACAAAAGTTGAATACCAAATCGTAGTTTGAGTTGAATTTAAAATTAAAAATAATCTTATTGTAAAAATGTTTGGTTGGTAATTAATTTGTTGGGTAATTTGGTAAATGAATAAAGTTGGGACACATCTTGGAGTTATTGTGTTTATTGTTGGCAGTTTGTTCAGAGTTGTCTACTTCATGAATATTCAATATGGCGGCTTATAATATATATAAATTATTGTATTGCAATTAATTAAACATTCATTTTATGTAGGTTTATGAATACTTTTGTTGTTATAGCTTTTGTTGTAGTTACTTACAATTTGGTAACAATTATATTAAAATTAACTTCGAGTATATGTAGATATAAATTAACAAATGCAAGCTTAAAACAAGAATACACAGCGGTTGGGTGAAACCAAAGATTGTGTAATACGACGCGCGCGCCTCTACTAGATGAGTTACAAGCATTACAAGATCGTGCGGGAGAGTTGTCATATACGACACCTTGTGCGACAGTCTACATTCCCGCCCGTGACGTTATATATACGACACCTTGTGCGACAGTCTACATTCCCGCCCGTGACGTTATATATACGACACCTTGTGCGACAGTCTACATTCCCGCCCGTGACGTTATATATACGACACCTTGTGCGACAGTCTACATTCCCGCCCGTGACGTTATATATACGACACCTTGTGCGACAGTCTACATTCCCGCCCGTGACGTTATATATACGACACCTTGTGCGACAGTCTACATTCCCGCCCGTGACGTTATATATACGACACCTTGTGCGACAGTCTACATTCCCGCCCGTGACGTTATATATACGACACCTTGTGCGACAGTCTACATTCCCGCCCGTGACGTTATATATACGCCACCTTGTGCGACAGTCTACATTCCCGCCCGTGACGTTATATATACGACACCTTGTGCGACAGTCTACATTCCCGCCCGTGACGTTATATATACGACACCTTATGCGACAGTCTACATTCCCGCCCGTGACGTTATATATACGACACCTTGTGCGACAGTCTACATTCCCGCCCGTGACGTTATATATACGACACCTTGTGCGACAGTCTACATTCCCGCCCGTGACGTTATATATACGACACCTTGTGCGACAGTCTACATTCCCGCCCGTGACGTTATATATACGACACCTTGTGCGACAGTCTACATTCCCGCCCGTGACGTTATATATACGACACCTTGTGCGACAGTCTACATTCCCGCCCGTGACGTTGGCACCAGTATACAATTGCAAATTAAAGTTGTGCAAGTGTTTATTTTATTTTTCGAAACAAGTAATTTTAAAAGTCGGCTTTAGAGGTGCGCTCCATGATAAAAAAAAGTAATTATCATTTAAATATCAAATTACTCTGCCCCGACCAGGAATCATACCCGCTACCTCAGCGTCTAAATCCAAAGAATTAACTTGTTTGTCTTGTTGATTTGTTCTAGGCGCCACATCTAGTAGAGGTGAGCGCGTCATCTTGGGAAATATTTGGGTGACACCATAAGCGGTGTCAGACTGCAAAAGTGAGACAGGCATATTTGTTATTGTTATTCGGTGTATGGGATTGTTCGTGCGGCGAGTCGCTTCCAGATGTTAGGAGCAGCTACGATTATGGTTTATGTCCATGGTTTCCGTCTGTTCGTGCGGCGAGTCGCTTCCAGATGTTAGGAGCAGCTACGATTATGGTTTATGTCCATGGTTTCCGTCTGTTCGTGCGGCGAGTCGCTTCCAGATGTTAGGAGCAGCTACGATTATGGTTTATGTCCATGGTTTCCGTCTGTTCGTGCGGCGAGTCGCTTCCAGATGTTAGGAGCAGCTACGATTATGGTTTATGTCCATGGTTTCCGTCTGTTCGTGCGGCGAGTCGCTTCCAGATGTTAGGAGCAGCTACGATTATGGTTTATGTCCATGGTTTCTGTCTGTTCGTGCGGCGAGTCGCTTCCAGATGTTAGGAGCAGCTACGATTATGGTTTATGTCCATGGTTTCCGTCTGTTCGTGCGGCGAGTCGCTTCCAGATGTTAGGAGCAGCTACGATTATGGTTTATGTCCATGGTTTCCGTCTGTTCGTGCGGCGAGTCGCTTCCAGATGTTAGGAGCAGCTACGATTATGGTTTATGTCCATGGTTTCCGTCTGGTCGTGCGGCGAGTCGCTTCCAGATGTTAGGAGCAGCTACGATTATGGTTTATGTCCATGGTTTCCGTCTGTTCGTGCGGCGAGTCGCTTCCAGATGTTAGGAGCAGCTACGATTATGGTTTATGTCCATGGTTTCCGTCTGTTCGTGCTCCGCTACTTTCTTGTATATTCCCATATTAATAATAACGACACTAAAACTACATTGTAGAACTTTGTGCTCATAATATTATCCAGATTTATAGAACCTCTCACCTAACGACTGGGAAACTTCGATCACACCAATAAGTGTATCCCTCTCGCTCGCACAATTCAAGATTTTCAAATATTTTCCAAGTCTGAGTGTAGTTTTGAGAAATTTAGTCATCAACCTTCTTGCCGTCTTGGAAGCTCTTTCCATAATGTATCTCCTGCAGACCTGCTTAGGCCGAATTCTTTCAGTAAGTGGTGCAAAGATTTTGCTGGAACCCCTCTCGCACCAACTTCCACTACGTAAAGCTGAGTCTTGAACCCGTTCCTGATCATTTCTTCTGTGAGATCATAATATTTATTCGAATTCATGTTGTGGTCTTTTGGTATTGTTGCGGCGCAGTTTGTATTATTTTAAGACTTTAGACCTCCTTTTTCAATGACATAGAACGACGACGTTTAAATTAGAAATTTTATTGACATTAATAGATTGTATTGTTTTTGACTCGGGATTTTTTTCACATTCTGACTACGGCAACTGACCGACGCACATATTTTTTCTCTAAATATATCAGACAGACGATATAGGTATATTTGATTCCCACGGAACAAAGGATAAAAATATGTCCAAACTGTCCGTAATTTTTTTTTTAGAAAGTTATACAACATTATAGACTAAATATATATAGAATAAATAAATAAATAGACAATTATACAATAATATATTGATCGTATTAATTTTTAGTTGATGCGCCGAGTACAATAGATTTACGAGTAGGTTGTAAAATTTAACTTGTTTCACTTTACACGAGTGGTCCAGTTTGTGTATACCTATTCTAAATAATAGTTACAGTATGAGATCGCGGCTATGATTGTCGTATATATTGATTTGTCATTAAGTTCCCGCAATGGACCTCAGGATCACTGAGAGACTACTTTAGATTGGATACCGTGTGGTGCTCACACGAGAGTAACAGCTATAATGTCTCACACTAAACTATTTATATTCTCTTTTATTTTATGATCAAACCTACGGATCATAAAAACAAGAAAGTACCAAATGAAGGTTTTAGTGTGCCCATCTCGGTCAGAGGTCGACAAACTGTCTCGCGCTCGGTTCCCGGTGCGGACCGGTTGCCAAATTGATACATATATCTCATTTTAAAATTATTACTTGTTTTTAAATTTGTAGTCCACAAATCGTCGGGTGTGACCGGACTCCAAACTCCAGCCATCGACCTTCTGCTTATTTCTATTACTTCGTTCTATCTATCTTTGTTCTATGAATAAGTTGTTGATACGTAAGGTTTGGTTACAGTTTGGTTACAGTTTGGTTACAGTTTGGTTACAGTTTGAATAAGTTGTTGATACGTAAGGTTTGGTTACAGTTTGGTTACAGTTTGAATAAGTTGTTGATACGTAAGGTTTGGTTACAGTTTGGTTACAGTTTGGTTACAGTTTGGTTACAGTTTGGTTACAGTTTGGTTACAGTTTGGTTACAGTTTGGTTACAGTTTGAATAAGTTGTTGATACGTAAGGTTTGGTTACAGTTTGGTTACAGTTTGGTTACAGTTTGGTTACAGTTTGAATAAGTTGTTGATACGTAAGGTTTGGTTACAGTTTGGTTACAGTTTGGTTACAGTTTGGTTACAGTTTGGTTACAGTTTGGTTACAGTTTGGTTACAGTTTTGACGGTTAGCAGATTTACTTTTGAAACGATTAATAACGTATCGATCGTTTATCTTTTTTGTTATACGTCAGGTGATTGTCAGTCGGCTTGTGGTATTGTGACGAGTGGTTGAGCCACGTATCTTATAATCCAAAGGTTTTTCATATTAATTCTTTGAGAATATTAGATATAATATAGAGTTACAGAATAGTCGAGGAGATTGCATATTGACCCCAATCTGTATCGACATCCGATAGGACTCAATGGGGTGCCATCAAAGACATAAAACTCAGTCGAGTGTGAACTTGGGGAGGACCTCCTGAGAAACACACATCCATAAGTTCGTCGACGCCGTTTACATACAAAGAGCAATCTGTCTGCTTTTCAATTGGTGAACTGAAGTGGCAGTGGAAGAGGACGACACCTAAAAGAGAGTCAGTTATGTATAATTTATAAAATAAAGCCGATCTAACTTTAGTTTAGTCTCCACTAATAATTTAGTAGGTGGTAGGCGGACTGATGGTGATAAATTCCCCAGTCTGCCGGGGCGGGGAAGTATCCACCGTTCGTGCCGATAAACCCAGTAAAGTGTCCCCACACTTTTTTTTTTAATTTTTGTGTGAGACTGTCTTTAGTATGAAGCTTGTTTTACACGAGCGATCCTTACTAATTGTGTCCATCTCCTCCCCACACCCACACTACACCGCCACATTAAATACTAACAACCTTATCCCATGCACATAATAATACTGTTATTAGTAACTGCTGTTCTCCGTAATAACTAAAGAACAACTTATCATAGGTAGGAGTGATGTTAAACATAAACACATCTGAGCTGACTCGCCCTCACCTGATGGTTCGCTTGAACTGACAAACTGACGGCAAAAGTTGTAAATAATAAGAACATCAGAAAGGGAGCGTGTTTCTGTCAACTTGTAACTTCACTTTTTTGTAGAATAATTTTAATTTCATAGATATTTTTAGTTTAGTTTTATTTATAATTAGTTTTTTAATCTATTTTATTTTAATATTTTTGTATCTACTTCGAATATATATATATATATGCCATATAAGTTTGCTCGAAATGTCGAAAACCTCTGTAAATAATGCTCAGTTTTCCAGTGACTACGACGAAATGTCGACAAAACAACAACGTCTTTCTGTCGTAATTTCACGTCGCCAAATTTGTGCACAAAATAAATTAATTTCTCTTAAATGTCAGAGCCTATTGATCTGTTCAACAAATCTTGAATTCCCACCGTCGACCTGGAGATATACACTGGAGCGAGCACCAACTGTTACATTTTTATGAACAATTAGTATAAACCAAGTAGTATAGACTTGCTGTATAGATGTTCTCGACGCGTCACAATGACATGGATAAATATAGGAAGGGGACGTGCTATCAGGCGATTTAGATAGATAGATAGATAAATTCTTTATTGCACAGAAAATAAAACATTTTACAGTACATAGGCGAGCTTAATGTCTAAAAACATTATCTAACAGCTAACCTTTGGGAGTTGTGAGCAGGGATTGTGGGTGCATGACCACTAATGTTTGACAAAGAGTTTTATTAAGAAAACAACTTATAACTAAAAGAAATATATATATATATATATATAAATAATAAAGCTATGGTACTTATCTACCGATATATACATATATATATAGATTTAGGACTAGGGATGTGCTAGGGGATGCGCTGGGCCGCAACACCAACATACAACCTCTTTCAGAGCTTACACAAACTTGGACGACGGATTCAATCAGATACATGTATACTGTATGTATTGTACTATCTACTCTATATCTCATCGCATCTCTGCCCACCAACGTATCCATTGTTGTATGGCGAGATACTTCGTGTCAATACGTGTATTGGTCCCTGCTCCAGTATATACATCCTCCTCATACATACATCCGTGTTGTCGAACTATTTATTCCAAGTTTCGGACAAAGCTGCGTTTGCAAAGACTATCTAATGAATGCAATATTGTTGGCAAGTTTACCTATGAATTTGGCGCCGACAGCTTCCAACAAGGTTCGCGACATCGACACAACTTGTTAACCAATTATATCTCGTGAGATACCTTCGGACTGAGAGCAAAGTTCCACAACATTAACTTTGATGCAATAAGTTAATCGCAATAGATAATATAATGATATATTTATCTGTTCCTCTGAGTTCTATGATTTATTTAGTGACATGACTTTGACTTTGTCGAGCTTTACTTAGTGTCTACATTTAATAAACAGTATTCGTTTAGTAATTTATATATACCTACCTTGCAGTAACCGAAAGCTTATTAAATATATTTTCTAGTTACATAACATCTTCGCCTATAATGGGTACGCTGTGATAATTTGCAATTATCCCCAAGTATCGTGTTACTTTTTACAAATAAACAGCACGAACGAGAAGGTATGTACATTAGAATCAACAGTCAGTAATTGAAGTGTTGGTGCGTTACAAACGGGACGAAGACATTGTTATTGCCCAATGACAATATTATTATATATATTCCCCACAAATATGCCTTATCTTATATTTGCAACAAAATAACTATCGCTATTTTACCTCTAACTGTTCTTCTAAGTTTACAAATTGAACGAATCAGTACAATTTTGATACAACTCCAGAGTGGCCCGCATAGAACCTCACTCCCCTTTAAACGTATAATGTTGTACGACTTTCCATCTCTATGCCACTTGTTAATCGCCATATACTCGTACTTACTGCGTCTCTGTTCTCCATATACTCGTACTTACTGCGTCTCTGTTCTCCATATACTCGTACTTACTGCGTCTCTGTTCTCCATATACTCGTACTTACTGCGTCTCTGTTCTCCATATACTCGTACTTACTGCGTCTCTGTTCTCCATATACTCGTACTTACTGCGTCTCTGTTCTCCATATACTCGTACTTACTGCGTCTCTGTTCTCCATATACTCGTACTTACTGCGTCTCTGTTCTCCATATACTCGTACTTACTGCGTCTCTGTTCTCCATATACTCGTACTTACTGCGTCTCTGTTCTCCATATACTCGTACTTACTGCGTCTCTGTTCTCCATATACTCGTACTTACTGCGTCTCTGTTCTCCATATACTCGTACTTACTGCGTCTCTGTTCTCCATATACTCGTACTTACTGCGTCTCTGTTCTCCATATACTCGTACTTACTGCGTCTCTGTTCTCCATATACTCGTACTTACTGCGTCTCTGTTCTCCATTTAGCTGTTGCTCGTAGTTGTCCTTAAACATTAAATAAACAGTTTTATGTGAAAACAATAAACCTATCATTTTCTATAGATACTCGAATTTAAGATATAGCGATTCTCAAACTAATATTAATCATAAATATTATAATTATACTTATTTAAATTAATATTTTAACTAGTAAATAAAGATAAAAATGTCATGCACACAATATCGTCAGTATATTGTGGATGCAATGGTGTGTCTGTGTTGTCGGAGAGAAGTTCCGGAAACCTGACTACATTACACTTATCTGCAACTTTAGTAACCGAACTGAAGATGTCCTCCCTCGTACTTACACTAATATTGTTCAGCACAGTCGGATGCCGAGTGATGGATCCACATCGCCGCTCGGACTTTAAGCTGCGGTTTATTTTTAAACAAAAACAATTTTACCTTCCAGTAAGTACCTACTCGTTCGTCAGACTGAAAAACATTCAGTAATTTTCACGGTACATTATATGCTTTATATTTTGAAATTAGGATTTATTATAATGCCATAGGAGGCAGTGTGGTGCCGCAGACGGAAACTATTTTTATGGCGGGCCGCAGTGTTGCCTAACCTAATTGTACGATTTATGTTTTTAGAATGTATGCATGGCGACATGGAGGGACATACTATTCATTATCACGTTTCATGATACCCATTACAATATGAAAGATGAAAGTAAACAGAAAGGTCGGTACCCAGGAGACGCCAGACCTGACACCGTCAACCGATAGCATCCCATATCTGAGGATGTCTCGTGAACAACAGGAGGGTTAGGAAGAGTTGGGCTGCACTGGTGCAAACTTTAATAACAGGAGGGTTAGGAAGAGTTGGGCTGCGCTGGTGCAAACTTTAATAACAGGAGGGTTAGGAAGAGTTGGGCTGCGCTGGTGCAAACTTTAATAACAGGAGGGTTAGGAAGAGTTGGGCTGCACTGGTGCAAACTTTAATAACAGGAGGGTTAGGAAGAGTTGGGCTGCGCTGGTGCAAACTTTAATAACAGGAGGGTTAGGAAGAGTTGGGCTGCGCTGGTGCAAACTTTAATAACAGGAGGGTTAGGAAGAGTTGGGCTGCGCTGGTGCAAACTTTAATAACAGGAGGGTTAGGAAGAGTTGGGCTGCACTGGTGCAAACTTTAATAACAGGAGGGTTAGGAAGAGTTGGGCTGCGCTGGTGCAAACTTTAATAACAGGAGGGTTAGGAAGAGTTGGGCTGCGCTGGTGCAAACTTTAATAACAGGAGGGTTAGGAAGAGTTGGGCTGCGCTGGTGCAAACTTTAATAACAGGAGGGTTAGGAAGAGTTGGGCTGCGCTGGTGCAAACTTTAATAACAGGAGGGTTAGGAAGAGTTGGGCTGCGCTGGTGCAAACTTTAATAACAGGAGGGTTAGGAAGAGTTGGGCTGCGCTGGTGCAAACTTTAATAACAGGAGGGTTAGGAAGAGTTGGGCTGCGCTGGTGCAAACTTTAATAACAGGAGGGTTAGGAAGAGTTGGGCTGCGCTGGTGCAAACTTTAATAACACACGAGTTTATTATTTAAGGTTAACATTGGTTAATCGTAAAGATTTTTCTATCAACTATCCTCTGTGACTGAAATCTATAATAAGCGGGTGCGGAAGGTTACGAAGAAAACAGATAGTTTAAATTATGTATTATTATTATATGCATATATTATATACATAAATAGACATGTCATAAACATATCATTATATACCTAAATAAACATATTATGTATGTACTTAAAGTTATAAGTTGTGGAGACTACTTCTGTTTGTGAAGTATGTATTGATATTTAAGGAGATGGTGCCTGGCTGATGATTAGAGGAAGTTGCAGATATCAGAAAGAAATCCGAATATCTGCTGGAACATTGGGGAGGCATTTTAATTAGTTTTTCATAGGAAGAACGAAGTGAAAGTCTGTGACAGTCACATTAGAATTGGAATAGATCAGGTAAGAAACGAAACATTGTTGTGCAGACCTGAGATTTCAGATATTAAGCCACTTTAACTCTTAAGCAAGTTAAAAACATAATCACACTTGCGCAAGCCAAATAGTTGGCGAATGCGTAAGTTGAGAAGACGATCGGGAGTATCAGACGTCTGCATAGTCCATAATTCGAAGTAGTGATGAGCCTGACTAACATACGCTTTGCCAATTAAATGCTGTAGAGACGAGACGCATGCTCTGACGAGACGCATGCTCAGCATTATATATTTATTTATATAAACTTTCTGACGTTTTAATAATTTTTAATTGTTATTATTAGTAATTAATATAAATTCACATTTTTTAAATACCTAGTAATAATATTGGAACCTGTATGTATGAAGATTGAATAAATAAGTAACAACATAGCCGTGAACAACTTATGTTTTATTAAGTACATTTCCTTTCGATAGCGATATTTATGTACTGGATACTTCGGATTCTACTCGGGACCATGTTAAGTAGTGGCCATGAATGATGACGAGCTTTGACATAAGTGCGATATCGGAGACGCGGCTGCATCCTCGCTACACCACGCCCGCGCCGCACTGGTAGGTCGCGGTCTCAACACCGGCGATAAGCTAACAGCGTCGGTCTGCGCTCTGAGGATATGCACATGGGATAAAGTGGTGATTAATAATAATATTAATAATGATAATAAGTTTTTAACACAAAATTGAGCCCTCCCCAACCCGTCTGGCGAGTGTATGCCAAATTGAGCCCTCCCCAACCCGTCTGGCGAGTGTATGCCAAATTGAGCCCTCCCCAACCCGTCTGGCGAGTGTATGCCAAATTGAGCCCTCCCCAACCCGTCTGGCGAGTGTATGCCAAATTCTCCAGATACATATTTATTATGGTAATCAAAGTTTAGAGGTACGAGTAAGTACTTAGAATAATCAAAGCTTACTAACAACATTTTACTTTATATACAGAAAAATACAGCTCTAAGTAAAGCTCAAATAAGAATTGTGGTTAAACAACTGTATAGTTTATTGTGTGCAGTGAGAGCGCGGCCTTGTGTCGCGACGAAGGGCTGGCGGAGACTGGCTGGCGGAGACTGGCTGGCGGAGACTGGGTGGCGGAGACTGGGTGGCGGAGACTGGGTGGCGGAGACTGGGTGGCGGAGACTGCCTGGCGAAGACTGGGTGGCGGAGACTGGCTGGCGGAGACTGGGTGGCGGAGACTGGGTGGCGGAGACTGGGTGGCGGAGACTGGGTGGCGGAGACTGGGTGGCGGAGACTGGGTGGCGGAGACTGGGTGGCGGAGACTGGCTGGCGGAGACTGGCTGGCGGAGCGACACAGCGCATAGAGTTACCACCATCCTAATGGTAATACCTGACTCTTTAGTCATTAGTGGTTCTGTAATACATCGTTGAACTCCAGAGAAAGGTTGTATTATTTGAATCTATTCAAAAGAGATTTCTGAGATATATACAATTGAAAACTAAAACCTATGATTCGAGCTACGATCAACGATGCAAGAGACATCATTTGCTGCCACTTGAGACGCGTCGTAACATTGCAGACACAACTTACCGTGTTGATGTTGCGCGAGGGAATGTGGACTCTTCTGAGTTACTAAGGGGCTAGGGCAGGTGAGTTGTTCAATGATCCTAATTCCAGGCATAACGCATCCTTCATTAGGGCCGGTGAGTTGTTCAATGATCCAAATTCCGGGCGTAACGCATCCTTCATTAGGGCCGGTGAGTTGTTTAATGATCCTAATATCCATATTTATCTTTTGAATTCTACTATTACGTGTATGAGACGCGCGATGCCGACGAGCACTATAAGACGCGCGATGCCGACGAGCACTATAAGACGCGCGATGCCGACGAGCACTATAAGACGCGGGATGCCGACGAGCACTATAAGACGCGCGATGCCGACGAGCACTATGAAAATGAAAATGAAAATGAAAAAATATTTATTTATGTTTATACAAGCAGCCGAGGTTGACAATTTCACATTATACAATGTGTTATTTAAAAATAATGAAGAGGCTGTAGACGGTGACGTCCCGACCTCCGCTGTAGGCGAGCCAGTGTCACGGAGGCCGGGTTGTGGCGTTGTAGGTGCTCTTAGTTGGGGTCGACTATACATACATATATATATCAATAAATAATAATAAATAATACCTATAGAATATATATAGAATAAAATAAATAAATCATATGGTCTAATTAGTATATTAATATAAATAAATAACTACTGTGGCGTATATTGATTAGAAAGAAGAAATTCGCTTAATTTAATAAATATTCTTCTACATATAAAAATGCATGGAAATGCCCGGCTTGTAAAGCAAAGACTAAAAAGGGAAACAACGCAAACACTCCTATAAAACCCCACGAACAGCAGGATGAGGGTTCAACTAAGAATACATCTAAGCAATCTGATAATGTATTAATCACAGATACAGATAAGGATATTGGGAAACAAGTCTTAAATAAAATCCAGGCATTTGAGAACAAATTCGACGAGATGAGAACAGACATAAAGAATCTAAAATCGGAGATCTTGTCGGAAATTGAGAAACTTAGGATTGAACAAGACAAACGATTTAAAGAAATAACCCAAGAACAACTTAAACTAAAAGAAAAAAATAAGGAACTCGAAAAATCTATAGCGTTTGTTAACAATATGCTTGAGGACATGACTGAGAAAACAAAAAAGCTTGAAAAGGAAACAAAAGAAATAAGAAAGCTGAGGGAAGAAAACTTAACTCTCTCCAACCGTATAACTAGTCTGGAAGACTCCGCAGAAGACTCGGTTAGACTGAACAATCTCAAAAGCCTAGAGATACGCAATCTGCCATACCTAAAAGGAGAAGATCTACTGAAATCGTTTCAAACAATAAACACGACTATTAAGTCGGATCTTACGCATGACAGTGTGGTGGACATATACAGAAAGCCCCATAAATCTGAGTCCGGGCAACATGTTATTGTTCACCTAAAGAATGTAAGCCTCAGAAAACAATTTCTTAAAGACCTCAAAGCATTTAACATCTCAAATAGGGATAATAGACTAAACACAGGACATTTAGGAATATCGGGTAATACTGAACACATTTTTATTTCTGAACTACTAACAAGCAAAACTAAGAACACCTTCTACAAGTCTAGGCAATTCAGCAAAGACCACAACTTTAAATTTTGCTGGACTTCATCAGGAAAGGTATTCCTAAGAGAAAATGACACCAGTACCCCCATATGCATCAAAGATACCGCAAGCCTTTCTAACTTGGAGAGAGAACGAACTGCTGATGTACAACCTAAACCCAAATCGCCGCACCATGAACAGGACCTTAGTTCCTGACTACATGTGGCATGCTCCACGGAACCTAAAACACTATTCATCCCTACGTCATTACTCAACTCTCTTATCTACTTAGCATATCCTATTATCAACTATATATTTATATCTTATAAACAAAATACAATTACTTATACATATTCTATAACTAATACTATTATAATACATCGCTCAGCTTACTGTTGCCTCACCCTCTTTATTTACCACTTCAATGGCCCACACGTTCTTGCATTTCGCATTATCCTCACAAAGACTGAATGTAAGTTGACTATAACATCCCCTAGAAAAACTATAAGACGCGCGATGCCGACGAGCACTATAAGACGCGCGATGCCGACGAGCACTATAAGCCGCGCGATGCCGACGAGCACTATAAGACGCGCGATGCCGACGAGCACTATAAGACGCGCGATGCCGACGAGCACTATAAGCCGCGCGATGCCGACGAGCACTATAAGACGCGCGATGCCGACGAGCACTATAAGACGCGCGATGCCGACGAGCACTATAAGCCGCGCGATGCCGACGAGCACTATAAGACGCGCGATGCCGACGAGCACTATAAGACGCGCGATGCCGACGAGCACTATAAGACGCGCGATGCCGACGAGCACTATAAGACGCGATGCCGACGAGCACTTCAGGCAAATGGAGGTTGTTTAGGTAGTATGTCAGTATTATTTTGTACTATTTTATATATATTTTTATATTTTTTTTGTCTAAGGTATGCCGCTGGGCATTCTTTAATAATTCAAACATATAAAGCCCTATGCCAAAGTATAATTTGTGCCTGGGGGGTGGGGGGGGGGGGGCGCATTCAAAACACATTTACTTGAATTAGAGCGGGCACAAAGAGCAGTCCTTAAAGTTTCCATGTTCCTTCAATACCGACACCCAACAACCTTTCTTTACCAAGTAGCAGACGTACCAACAGTCAGGAAGCTTTTTATCTTCCAATGCGTCAAAAGGTATCACAAAACAGCTCAAATTACACCACTATCTAAAACTAATAGAATACAGGACTTTCATGTTCCCTTCACCCGCAGTACATATGCGCAGAAACAGTACGAGTACCTATCCCCTAAGCTGTACAACCGTTTCAACTCAATAAATAAAATTACTCACCTAAATCTAACGAACTAAAAATATCACTTAAAAGTTACCTATCTAACCTCGATTATGACAGTACCGAAGAGATGATGACATGACAACATGTAAACTAGTGAACTAAAGGAAAATACAAATATACGAGTATAATCAACAATCTCACACTCCTTCTTCTTCTCCACCCTTCCCCACCTTTTTAAACACACGCACACACACACACATACACACACGCGAACACACACACACATACAATGCTTTACTTGCTATTTGTGTAACCTCTTTTTCCATTATTTTTTTGTATGATCATTATTGGAAGACACTGTCCGTGTTATACAGTACAGCTCATACCGGAGACAGGGTTCACCATAACGAAACAACATTATTGGAAGACACTGTCCCTGTTATACAGTACAGCTCATACAGGAGACAGGGTTCACCATAACGAAACAACATTATTGGAAGACACTGTCCGTGTTATACAGTACAGCTCATACCGGAGACAGGGTTCACCATAACGAAACAACATTATTGGAAGACACTGTCCCTGTTATACAGTACAGCTCATACAGGAGACAGGGTTCACCATAACGAACCAAAATTATTTTGTGTTAATAAACGATTTGTTTTTGTATATAATTCTTACCTTTTGTTGTAGGTGCAACTATAAGTGGAAACTGTTAATTGGCTGTATTGTATCAAATGTTAAGTTAACCAGTGTAAAATAGCTGTATGTTTTCCAAACATAAAAAACAAATAAAATAAATTACAAAATTGATGCTCCCATTCTATATGTCAAGCTGGTCTATATCAGCCGCACCAGTTACCAAATTGATGCTCCCATTCTATATGTCAAGCTGGTCTATATCAGCCGCACCAGTTACCAAATTGATGCTCCCATTCTATATGTCAAGCTGGTCTATATCAGCCGCACCAGTTACCAAATTGATGCTCCCATTCTATATGTCAAGCTGGTCTATATCAGCCGCACCAGTTACCAAATTGCAAACAATAACGATAACGCACTACGAAAATATAATTGTCTCTTGAGTCCCGGCCCAAAACTAATTTCGAACAACACAGTATCATACTTCCACACATTAAGGCAGCGAAACACACGACTGGCCACAGTAGCATACAATCTATACAGTTAAGAACCGAATGTTTATTCTTCTTGCCTCGAGCTATATAATACACAAAACTTCTAAACAACGTATTAGATACTGTAAATCCACCATTTAATTTGAATACAAAAAACTTGTAAAAAAATCCGAGAGGTTATCTACGAGTAATTAGAATTGTATATTTAGTTTCAATGTCAGTGATGATTGCCACATGTCTCTCACTGGTTCTGTCTTCCTTACCTACGTCCACCAACATTCCCAACTTAATGTCAGTGATGATTGCCACATGTCTCTCACTAGTTCTGTCTTGCTTACCTACGTCCACCAACATTCCCAACTTAATGTCAGTGATGATTGCCACATGTCTCTCACTGGTTCTGTCTTCCTTACCTACGTCCACCAACATTCCCAACTTAATGTCAGTGATAAATATAAAATATAAATATAAATATTTCCAGACAGGTCACACAGCGCCATCTTATTTCCGTGGTAAGCTACAAAGCTTGTGTTACGGAAACTAGATGGTTGATAAACTACATATTATACTTTTTTTTTTGTAAATATATACATATTATACATATAAACACCCAGACCGAGACAAATTATACAATGTACAACTTGCCCCCGGTGGGAATCGAACCCACGACCTCCCGAGTTCACAGCAACGTTTGTTACCGCTAGACCACGGAGGCGGTGATGATTGCCACATGTCTCTCACTGGTTCTGTCTTGCTTGCCTACATCCACCAACATTCCCAACTTAATGTCAGTGATGATTGCCACATGTCTCTCACTGGTTCTGTCTTGCTTGCCTACATCCACCAACATTCCCAACTTAATGTCAGTGATGATTGCCACATGTCTCTCACTGGTTCTGTCTTCCTTACCTACATCCACCAACATTCCCAACTTAATGTCAGTGATGATTGCCACATGTCTCTCACTGGTTCTGTCTTCCTTACCTACATCCACCAACATTCCCAACTTAATGTCAGTGATGATTGCCACATGTCTCTCACTGGTTCTGTCTTCCTTACCTACATCCACCAACATTCCCAACTTAATGTCAGTGATGATTGCCACATGTCTCTCACTGGTTCTGTCTTCCTTACCTACATCCACCAACATTCCCAACTTAATGTCAGTGATGATTGCCACATGTCTCTCACTGGTTCTGTCTTCCTTACCTACATCCACCAACATTCCCAACTTAATGTCAGTGATGATTGCCACATGTCTCTCACTGGTTCTGTCTTCCTTACCTACATCCACCAACATTCCCAACTCAATGTCAGTGATGATTGCCACATGTCTCTCACTGGTTCTGTCTTGCTTGCCTACATCCACCAACATTCCCAACTTAATGTCAGTGATGATTGCCACATGTCTCTCACTGGTTCTGTCTTGCTTGCCTACATCCACCAACATTCCCAACTTAATGTCAGTGATGATTGCCACATGTCTCTCACTAGTTCTGTCTTGCTTGCCTACATCCACCAACATTCCCAACTTAATGTCAGTGATGATTGCCACATGTCTCTCACTGGTTCTGTCTTCCTTACCTACATCCACCAACATTCCCAACTTAATGTCAGTGATGATTGCCACATGTCTCTCACTGGTTCTGTCTTCCTTACCTACATCTACCAACATTCCCAACTTAATGTCAGTGATGATTGCCACATGTCTCTCACTGGTTCTGTCTTCCTTACCTACATCCACCAACATTCCCAACTTAATGTCAGTGATGATTGCCACATGTCTCTCACTGGTTCTGTCTTCCTTACCTACATCCACCAACATTCCCAACTTAATGTCAGTGATGATTGCCACATGTCTCTCACTGGTTCTGTCTTCCTTACCTACATCCACCAACATTCCCAACTTAATGTCAGTGATGATTGCCACATGTCTCTCACTGGTTCTGTCTTCCTTACCTACATCCACCAACATTCCCAACTTAATGTCAGTGATGATTGCCACATGTCTCTCACTGGTTCTGTCTTCCTTACCTACATCCACCAACATTCCCAACTTAATGTCAGTGATGATTGCCACATGTCTCTCACTGGTTCTGTCTTCCTTACCTACATCCACCAACATTCCCAACTCAATGTCAGTGATGATTGCCACATGTGTCTCACTGGTTCTGTCTTCCTTACCTACATCCACCAACATTCCCAACTTAATGTCAGTGATGATTGCCACATGTCTCTCACTGGTTCTGTCTTCCTTACCTACATCCACCAACATTCCCAACTTAATGTCAGTGATGATTGCCACATGTCTCTCACTGGTTCTGTCTTCCTTACCTACATCCACCAACATTCCCAACTTAATGTCAGTGATGATTGCCACATGTCTCTCACTGGTTCTGTCTTCCTTACCTACATCCACCAACATTCCCAACTTAATGTCAGTGATGATTGCCACATGTCTCTCACTGGTTCTGTCTTCCTTACCTACATCCACCAACATTCCCAACTTAATGTCAGTGATGATTGCCACATGTCTCTCACTGGTTCTGTCTTCCTTACCTACATCCACCAACATTCCCAACTTAATGTCAGTGATGATTGCCACATGTCTCTCACTGGTTCTGTCTTCCTTACCTACATCCACCAACATTCCCAACTTAATGTCAGTGATGATTGCCACATGTCTCTCACTGGTTCTGTCTTCCTTACCTACATCCACCAACATTCCCAACTTAATGTCAGTGATGATTGCCACATGTCTCTCACTGGTTCTGTCTTCCTTACCTACATCCACCAACATTCCCAACTTAATGTCAGTGATGATTGCCACATGTCTCTCACTGGTTCTGTCTTCCTTACCTACATCCACCAACATTCCCAACTTAATGTCAGTGATGATTGCCACATGTCTCTCACTGGTTCTGTCTTCCTTACCTACATCCATCAACATTCCCAACTTAATGTCAGTGATGATTGCCACATGTCTCTCACTGGTTCTGTCTTCCTTACCTACATCCATCAACATTCCCAACTTAATCGCTCTACATTTAGCACAAACTAATACTTTAACATTAATAATGCCTTAACCACGAGAGTGTTACGTGACTAGGAGTATATGTCTTTACAGAACATAACTTGCGACATAGGATGTATTCCCGTGTTGTCCGCGAGAGACGACACTAATGAATTTGCCTATGAATATGATTAGACCTTTATGTTAACCTTCGTGTTACGAGTGGTTCATTGTTTGGGAAACTAATTGCCAACTTCTTATTGTGTTCCTATTAATCGTGTGACACTGAGAAAAGCGAGCGGGATATAGTGTGGCGTAGAGTGACAGCAACATCGTGTGGCGTGTCAACACAACACTCCGGCTTAACAACATTATTTTTTACTGACAAATTTAAATAATAAAGTAAAAAATTAAATAAATATAAACTAAACCTAATAAAAATAATTCTACAAATGAATATAACTCGACCATCCAAATTGATACAACAAAGATACACGAACCAAATTACTGCACAAATTGATACAACAAAGATACACGAACCAAATTACTGCACAAATTGATACAACAAAGATACACGAACCAAATTACTGCACAAATTGATACAACAAAGATATACGAACCAAATTACTGCACAAATTGATACAACAAAGATATACGAACCAAATTACTGCACAAATTGATACAACAAAGATACACGAACCAAATTACTGCACAAATTGATACAACAAAGATACACGAACCAAATTACTGCACAAATTGATACAACAAAGATACACGAACCAAATTACTGCACAAATTGATACAACAAAGATACACGAACCAAATTACTGCACAAATTGATACAACAAAGATACACGAACCAAATTACTGCACAACTATTTGTAATAATATTAATTATTTAAAAATCGAGAAACCGGCTGTTAGTCGTCTACTATCGGGAGTACAATCCATTTAAATTACAACTTATCACTAAACGCATCATAAATGCATTTTTGTGTGATATGTACACATTTTACTGTGTGTATTGTATATAAACGATTTTAATTTGTATTTATGTTTTATGTAAGTATTTACTGTTACTTGTTATTTATTTAAAAAGATATATTTTGTTTTTTTGGGTACTAGCGGAAGAACAGCGTCGCGGATCCAGCTATGTAATTCGCGACATATGCTGAGCTTAGGGCCAGCAGCGCAGGTGCTCGGGATGTGGCTGTGGGTGTGGGGGCGGCCACCCCATATCCTATGCACGGCTATATCCTGGAGTACTTGGGTGCCTGTCGGGGCGCGTTGTGCTGCATATCTTAATTGTGTCAGTTGTATCTGTTTTGCGATGAATAAACGTATTTCATTCTTTCTTTCTTTAAACAAATTTCTAGCATAACAAAACTACCATTATTTGGAGGAGCTTCTAGTGTACATATCGTCATGATCGTAGAACAGTGTCGGATTTAAAAAAATACCCATAATTTTGCATATATATTTATATATAGTTTTATATTGTTTGTGGTCTGTAATTTATAGTGCAAATATTAGAAAGGGTTCCAAAATGAAATCTAGAAGGTTTGCACTTATTATGAGACTTAAAAAGTGACGAAAAAACAGTCGAAATGACAGTTGAATGGCCGCCATGAAAATTTTAAATATAGCAGATCCGTCACTATTCTACGATCATGACGATATGTCTATAGCTACGTGACGCTGTTATTCTGCACAAATATATTTTGCACAAAGTAACGTAAACTAATTTTAAGAAATAGTGAAATGTTGGGAAACTTTAAAAAATATAATTGTCAGACACTTTTGAGAGATAATTAACGTTTTACGAGAAGAAAGAAAGAACAACGACTGCAGCCTGCATCATCTTTATTTCTGTCTAGTTTCACATTTAGAAGAGAAGAAAGAACAACGACTGCAGCCTGCATCATCTTTATTTCTGTCTAGTTTCACATTTAGAAGAGAAGAAAGAACAACGACTGCAGCCTCCATCATCTTTATTTCTGTCTAGTTTCACATTTAGAAGAGAAGAAAGAACAACGACTGCAGCCTGCATCATCTTTATTTCTGTCTAGTTTCACATTTAGAAGAGATGAAAGAACAACGACTGCAGCCTGCATCATCTTTATTTCTGTCTAGTTTCACATTTAAAAGAGAAGAAAGAACAACGCCTGCAGCCTGCATCATCTTTATTTCTGTCTAGTTTCACATTTAGAAGAGAAGAAAGAACAACGCCTGCAGCCTGCATCATCTTTATTTCTGTCTAGTTTCACATTTAGAAGAGAAAAAAGAACAACGCCTGCAGCCTGCATCATCTTTATTTCTGTCTAGTTTCACATTTAAAAGAGAAGAAAGAACAACGCCTGCAGCCTGCATCATCTTTATTTCTGTCTAGTTTCACATTTAGAAGAGAAGAAAGAACAACGCCTGCAGCCTGCATCATCTTTATTTCTGTCTAGTTTCACATTTAGAAGAGAAAAAAGAACAACGCCTGCAGCCTGCATCATCTTTATTTCTGTCTAGTTTCACATTTAAGTAAAGTAATTTATAAATTTTCTTCAAATTGTTAATTTCATTTGCAGAAAATGTATTTTCTTATTGAAATTGTTTACATGCAAAAGTCGGAAATTTATTTCGAAGAACAAGAAACTTGAAGAACGGCTTCATGCGTATTCATTGTTGTAGTACTACTTACGCATACAATCAGGCAAACAGGCAGACAGACAGACAAACGGGCAGACAGGCAGGCAGGCAGGCAGACTATCAGCCAAACAGGCAGACAGACAGACTGGCAATCAGACAAACGGGCAGGCAGACAGGCAGACTATCAGACAGACCACACTATTATTAAAATCAATCATACTATTTTCACTATTCATCGTTCACGTATACATGCGAATATCTTTGTGAGCGAACATTGTGTTTGACACAAAAATATTATTTTCTAAGCACACGTGAAGAATAAGCTTACCTGCATCATTTATTCCTATCTCCAAAATCACCTAGGACCGTTTCGTAATCTGCACGGCGTGTTCATCCATTCAAGTCGCCACATAAAATTATATTTTCCTTCCCAACTGCCAAATCTAGAACTGTTCTGACATGGTTACAAAAATTATCCAGTTCCTGCTGTGGGACTATGCTTACTGATGCGTAGACCACGAATATAAATAACTTTTTAAGACCAGTTTTCAGACGAACCCAAAGCATTATTGGGCTCTCCAGGCAGTAGTCGTGCACGCTGTCGGCCAAGCGGCCGGATAGAAGTTGCCTCCGGACTACCGCGATCATAGATTTATTCATAATCTATATTTTTTATATTTACCATTACTTTGCCTCATTAATTAATGTATGTTATAAAACTAAGTTTATTGTAAATATATAATCTTATTTTATGAATATAAGTGTTTAAATTGATTATAAATGGGGCGCGGACAATATTTATTTTTCGTTTTCCCAATAATTTAGAAGTTGCAGTCTCATGGGTCACTTTATTACTTATGACGTTATTTTCTAAAAAACTCTTGCTAAAAGTAAAAGTAAATAACAGAAACCACTATTTTGACAATCTAATGTTTGCGCTATCGTAATGGAACATACGAGCACACCTAAACCTGAGTGAGAGTCGGAGCAGATATCACGGCATACCCCTGGATTCATACTAAGAGTTTAGCAGAAATGAGATGTTTTGTAAACGGATGTGGAGTGGTCGGTGTCGGTCAGACCGATATAGTTGGGTTGCGGTATAAACACCACTCTGTGCCAAACACTTGACTCACTCAAATCAGGAAGCACATATATTTTCCCCGCTAGTTACCGGTTTTATGACAAAAAAATCCTTCAACTTTCAATCAAATCTGGAAGCCGGTTTTATAAGATACGATTTTTTGTCAAAAAACTTTTCAACGGAGAATTTATTAAAACCGCTTTGACGGTTTTCGACTCGTGCGGCTTTGACCGACACATTGTGGACCGACACATTGTGGACCGACACATTGTGGACCGACACACACTGGGTGAATACCAGCGAAAACGACATGGAAAAAGCTGGCTTTATGAAGGAGACACACGAATACTGTTTCATTATTAATGTAAATAGTTATTTAAACGATAATATTGTAAGGCGCCGCCTCGCAGTGAGAACATACAAAAAACGTTCTAATTAATACACAATTACACGTACTATTAGATATTTCGATTAGGTATCGCAAATAAACCAAAATTATATAATTATTAAGCGAATTACTTCAACTGATAAATCATATCCCACCGAAAACATTATGTAAAAAACTAGCCAAGTCTCGATGGAGCTGTTTGTTTAAAAATAATGAAATCTAGACAAAGTCGTGCCAAGTCTAAGGTTCCTGACTGCGATTTCTTTATTATTATAGTTAATGTTGTGTGACTTGGCCGTTGATATTCTTTATACGTTAGTGGGTACAAGTCAATTTTGTTTACACGTAATGTAATATCTGTTGTAACTACCTATATTTGTTAAGCGAGATAATACCCATACTGGTATTGGTAATTTGACACTAGTGTCTCATCTTAGGCTGTTGTTGATTGTGCAACACATGCATTGAGCATTGACATTGCTGACTTCTGCTCTTTTCTTTTTGGAGCGTCAAATCGACCACCGATCTAACATAAAATAGACGTACAGACGGACTTCTATCAAAAATGATTAGCCGTTTAGTTTAGTTAGTGGCCATTAAACCCTAACTCTGTACCAAATTTCAGTTTATGGGAAGTACTAGTTCTATTCTGATGATCATGAGTGAGCGAGTGTCATAAATCCGAAACTTTGCTTTCGCTTAACTTCGGAACTAAATGACCTACATACAGACTTGAAATTTTAGATTTGAAGTATGTGATTATAGCTTACTGGATGACGAAAATTTCTGCGTTCTGGTCTTATCCAGAGGTTCTCAAATAGGGGCCTGAAAATGCAGCGAAATGGTTCCAGTAAAGGATGGTACGGCAGTGTTTGCTTCGCGCTCGACTTGGCTTTCGATAATAATAGTACTACAGCCACATCGAACAAGAGCTTTACAAGATGATTCATATTTAATTTTAAAAATGTATTACATTTTTTTAAATTATTCTGAAGATACACAAATTAATATCTGAGTAATTTATTTTATTTTATTATGGCACAAACAGTCATTACAAATGAAGTTATATAATTTAAAAACATAAAAGAAGACCCTTAGGGCCAATAGTTTAACAAATTGTAAGCAGTTCATTATAAAGACAATATTTAAAAGAAAGATAAACACGATGAACATGTGAATACAGACGTACCTGAGAGTACCTGAGAGTACCTGAGACTCGACTACATTCATAATATACACTTTCCACAATGGAAATTAAAATAAGAGTTTATTATATACTGTTGAGTATCAGTTACGACGAAGGATCCATTTAATTCAAGGTAGATATAAATAAACACGATATAAACTTCAGATTGAGTAAAAACGCATTAAATATTTAAGCCGGTACACTTCCACCATGTTATGTGGTCTCATGAAGACCGAGAAGTGTGACGCAGATGATACGAGTTTGAATGCGGAAAAAACCAAGGTACTAGTGTTTGAAAGATTAAGGGGGACAACCGTGACTGATTGATGATGAAACTGTCAAACAAGTAAATGAAATTATATATCTGAGCTGTGTTTTCACTGCGGATGGGAAGTACGATAGGGATGTTGAAAGAAGAGTGAATGCGGGAAATAGAGTTAACGGTGCCCTGGGGTCACAGATCGGCAGTCGAAATGTCAGTGACAAAGCTCGGCTCACCATACACAATGCCATGTTGGTACCAACACTGATGTATGGAAGCAAGACGTAGATATGTCAGAATACGCATGAGAGTAGGGTTAGTGCAGTAGAATTGAGATCGTTACGTCGGATATGCGGCGTCACTTTGTCGGACCGCATGCGTAACGTCGAAATACGGATAAAAGAAAGCATAGGGACAAAAATAAGGAAAGGCATGCTACGATATATCGGGCATGTTGAAAGAATGAGCGAAGAAAGATTGACAAACCAGATATATAATGCGAAAATTGTGGGTGAAAGAGGCCCTGGCAGACCGAGACTCACTTATCACGATCAAATAAATAAAACACTGACTGAAGCTGCATTAAAAAGTCTTCGTAATAAAAGGGCATGTATGAAAATGTTAATGAATGTCGTCGAACCGAAAGAGGTATGTCGTGATCGTGTCAAGTGGCGCTTAATTGTCTCTGCCTACCCCGCAAGGGATCTGGCGTGAAGATATACATTATATACTAGCACGACATGTGACCTTGCGCCCAAGTGGCGTGCGAGGTCCATGAATGTTAGCAACTAGAATCAGAGACTCATGACTGACATCAGTCCCTAACACTATACCGGCTTGTCTGGGTATGACGGCAATTCAAGCCTGATCCCGAAACGTGGTGTGGATACACTTTACTGGGTTTAATGGCAAGAACGGTGGATACCTACTTCCCCGCCCCGACAGACTGGGCAAATGACCAGCATCAGTCCGCCTACCTATTAACAGCATCAGTCCGCCTACCTATTACCAGCATCAGTCCGCCTACCTATTACCAGCATCAGTCCGCCTACCTATTTATTAAGTTGGCTTATCTAATTCTGTGGCGATGAGAGATCAACCAAGGGAAAACATTTCTAGTCCTGTCGGCAACTTCTTTGTGTTCCAATATTTGACGACACAATCCATGCTTTGTATAAGTACGAGCACATGCCTGTACCGCTCCGGCAAGTCCTAGAGACTATAGAGAACGTGAACTTTAACAGATGTAATTAGTAAACTTTGTGTTGAATATTTGTAACTATAATAACAATATATTTTAATAACCTGTATAGTGCTGTGTCGGGGCTGGCTTTTGATGTTGGAAGTTTATTCCCTCGTTAACTGTTTTCGAGATGTATACATACACCGGATCGGCGACGACTGTCATGCGCTCGAGACATACACACTAACTCTCGGCTTCTTTACTTCCGATCAACTTTACTTTCATCTAATGTCAAATCGATTTATAAAACTCCACGTTTTCAGAGCCGTCACCTATAATCTAGTTGATCATTCGAAACAAAAGGTTGATGAATGCCGACATAGCGAAAGGGGTATGTGAGAAATGGTGCTCAATTGCCTCTGTCTACCCCGAAGTGCCGTGAAGATATGTGTCAATGTATAGTCAATACTCTCAGATATGATTACTCTTTCTATAATTGCCTGCAGTTGGTGGCAGGATTCACTTGTGTGCCACAAAGTGTCACTAGTTACAGTTGGTGGCAGGATTGACTTGTGTGCCACAAAGTGTCACTAGTTACAGTTGGTGGCAGGATTTACTTGTGTGCCACAAAGTGTCACTAGTTACAGTTGGTGGCAGAATTCACTTGTGTGCCACAAAGTGTCACTAGTTACAGTTGGTGGCAAGATTCACTTGTGTGCCACAAAGTGTCACTAGTTACAGTTGGTGGCAGGATTCACTTGTGTGCCACAAAGTGTCAATAGTTACAGTTGTTCCTCTGCTAAACATAGCTTTAACAGTCGGTTTCCTTTTTGTTCTAAAGTATATATTAATATTGTTCAATATAAATAGACGAAACTGATCCCTACTTATTCTGTAAATTCGGATATACCTAACTTAACCAGTGTTGTTTCTTTTCAATTTTTTCCATGTATTTCCCCACCTGTATGGTTTTCGCAAGCTGTGTAAACGGCGGGATGTGCACACCGGTGCGGCTCCACTTACATCCGTTCGATCATATTTATGCCAATTATTCGATTCTATAACAATGCTCCGATCTCGACCGAACTAAAGAAGTTACGCAGTTAGTTCGAGACAGGAGGATGGCCAAACATCTGGAGGGGCTGGTCGATCGTCTCTTTCAGACACAGTATCGAACATTACGAGGAGTTGGCATGTCGGAGAGATAAGATCCTTATCAGTCACATTATCTGTGTTTACCTCCAAGACTAATCTGTTCCGATTTTCTTACCTAACTATGGAAGATAACTAAATCTCACGGATACTCCGAACCGCACCATCACCCTACGACAATATCCTTAAACCACCGAGTAGTAACAAGTTTCAACTATTCATTTTGGAGGAACGCTCTCCGGTATCTATACAAGAAGCTTTGGTTTATGCTGATTTCTGATTTCATGCGACCTAACCATCACCATAATGAACGGGATGCAAAGTTCAAAAATGGTACAACTCACTGCCTTGACGACGAACGTTTGTTCAGTAACTGCGATGTCGTGATATAGAAGGGTCCAAATTCTGGCCATTGGATGTGAAGTCTGGTTTGTCTGCTATCTCCTAACTACGAGTAGATGCGACGTAAAGGGGGCGATATATATTGTCGGTGTAATTATGGTGTCGGTTATCGAATTAATGCGGTGACGTCACGAAAGGAGGATCCTCCAATTATTTGTCTTCTCAAATTTCCAAATGTTTATTCATAAAATTGGAAAACGTTTTGGTCGTGAGGAGCGATTTTTGGCATCCCCTTATTCTGAATATTAACAACATATGAATGTTCATTCATTACAAACAGTTACATCTTGAACACACGAATCAGCGAGTACAGTTGCTGATCAGTGGAATCTAGAATATCTCATCTATAAGTCACAGGTAATTGCTATTGACAACATTCTCAGAAACAAAAATAAAAGTTTTTCAAGATTTCCAATAATATTTGAGTGTAATAAAAGAGCAAGTACGTGAAATTGAAATGTTAAGAAATTGGAAACACAAGAATGTCCCGGGTTCGGTTCTAATAACAATTAAACAGAAAGAGGATCATGTAATTAAATCTCAAACAATTCGCTCCGGGTTTTGGTTTCCTCTAGGTACCTGCTGACGAACCCTATTTCTTTCATATTATTATTGCAAATTTACGATTATGATATACCGTAGGTAATGTCAGGAATACACGATGATAAATTTATTTTAATTGAAGCTCTCTTAGTACCCTCTGAAATGCGTAACAACTAGTACCAGTTATAATATTACCCAAAGTGCCTGAATTTTAGAAAGAGGACCAATACTTAGCGGTTCGAGACAGAACTGATTCGTACAAATAGAATTAAAACTTATTTAAAAGGAACATTATTTTTAGTGGGAAATTGTGATCAAATATTTGATGTCGAATCGTCTCCACTCCTCCGCGGCAATCTCGAACCGCATTGCCGCACTCAATCATCGGAAAACCGTGGGAAATGGTTTGTCACATAAACACTTATTCCTCGAAATTAGACATCTGGGCTCCCGAACGACATTCCCAGCAGATCTCACGAGCTCAAATGTTTAGGAACTTTGCAATAATAGCTTTTGCTTACACATACATATACACCAACACACAAACAATTATTGAGCCTTCAGCAAATAAATATGTTCGATAGGAAGATGTGTCGTAACTTGCCGAACGCATCCCATCCTAGCTGAATGCTGCCCATCCTAACTGAATGCTGCCCATCCTAACTGAATGCTGCCCATCCTAACTGAATGCGTCTGTTGGCTTTTTTGCTGAAGTTGGCTACTCCTAATTCGATGGTCTGTCCAAGGTAGACGTATTTTTGTACAACTTCGAGAGTGGCGTTTCCCACGCAGATTGGTCTCGGTATGACATGGCCGTTCAACATGATTTTTGTCTTGTCCACTGAGCCAAACCCGCTGGGATGCCACATTTAAGACTTTCCGCTAAGATCCTCCACCGAGCTAGTCATCATGACTATGTCATCCGCGAATCGGAGGTTCTGTATTCTCCATAGACTTTATGCCGCAGTCACTCCAGTCCAGCATTTTAAAGACGTCTACCATCGCCTATGTAAACAGTTTTGGCGATATGACGTCGCCCTGCCTTACACCGCTGCGCAGTTGGGTCGGACTTGTTTAAACCAGAGCGTTCTTCGAGTAATGTCGTACTCGTATGTGGAGACTGACTGTGGGTCTTACGCATAAGCTCAAGGTCGCTCAGCGAGCTTTGGAGAGAGCTGTGCTCGGGATTTCTCTGATAGATAAAGTCAGAAACGTTGACAGCCGTCAAAGAACCCTAGTATGTATTGCTGACACTGTTGGCGACCCTAATAAATAAATTAACTATATACGATTTATGATATGCCCCGACCGCGGCGCGACGCGACCTAACAACTAAATTAGGTATAATGTACATTTGTTTTTACAATAAACATTTGAATATTTTAATTTTATTATTATTAAGCTATAGGGATTGGTCAGCGATTTAAAATATAAATAGATAGGTCGTACAGACACGTCCAACTGTAACCGTAAGGTTTTCGAAACTACCATACATGTAGGTATAGCATTTTTTGATGTAAACGATGTATTGAATTGCATGAAGTTCTTATCTAATTGAACATTAGTGTGCTAGCTGCAGTAATGTAACGACCAGAGTCACAAAATGTTGGAGGAATAAGACTTGGCATTATCTAATTTACATCACTAATAACATATTATTACATGCAGGCACATTATTATACTACCGTTTGATATCATTGACTGCGCATCATCAGCACATACTCGTACTATGTGCTGATGTAAAAATATTATGCTAATTAAAAAAATGTCCACCAATTGAGTGTGCCATATGAGTTTGCGTTTGTTTTACTTCATAATAAAATGCTATACATTTAATATGTTTTTGTTATTTTCGAATGCAACCAAAATGCTTCTCTAACATCTAAACAGTAACTAAACATTTTCTCGCTTGAGAGTAGCATTTGCCGAAAGACGCGTCGGTTCGTCAGCTCCGTCACAGAGTACCTAGTGTGCTGCAGACGGGAGCTCGGAATGTAATCTCGATAACGGTCGACGATAACCGCCAGGATTAATATTATGCTAAACTCATAAAACATTTTTATAATGCATTTCAAGCTACGAATATGTATTTTGTATAAGGGAGAAGAATTTCTTAAACAAAGAATATTCCAATATCATACTGACCTGAACCTGAATACTTGAATAATTGTTTTCTTTTTTAATTTACAAAGTTGATACTAATTGCTCAATTTTAAATTATTGTTAAGGATCATTAGTTAGGAAATGTTTTGTTTCGGATTCGCGATCGAAGTTGGGGCTCCCGGGAGTGGTGACGTCACACCCACAGGGACACTATTCCTCATCAACTTATCTGTCTTCTCTTTGTCCTTTTAGGAAACATAATAAAAATTAAATGGGAGTTGAAGTGTCCACTGAGTCCCTACAGAGAGAATATTGTTACAACAATGGCCGTCATAAGATTTATATATAAATTGTATTTTTTGAATGTACAATAAATATTTATTTATTATTTGGAAAATTTACAGCCATTGTATAAGTTACACAATATATGTCCGTTACAATCAGCAATTACAATCAAATTGTTTCCAATGTTGCCCTCATGATGATCGGAATATTGTGTTGTGATGAGGCTTGGCGAAGTGCAGAATAGATCTAACTCTTGTTTGAAGCAAGATATCTGTTTAGTCTAAGCTAGTAAGCTGATTTAGTCTGTTGCATGCTCTGCTAATAAACGAGTTTTAGTTAATAGGTACTACCTATTGTACTTAGTACTTTATATTTTCTAGATGTAAATTGAATACTTAAGTGTAAATTATAATTACAGCCCCCAGAAGAATATCAACTTCAGGAACTGAGGAATGTGAAATATGCTTCACTGTTCTACCTACTGCTGTAAGTACATTAATTTGTTAACTAAATTTACAACACCACCATTCCCGTGCCTTGGAGAGCATGTTAAGCTGTCGGTCCCGGTTTAACTAATACCAACTTGTGGAATCTTTAATAAATTGCCATTAAATTGACATTAGATGTTCGCCAACCCAGATGGTCCATCTCCAACAGTGGAGATGGAGCCTGTGTTCTAGGGGATGTAATGTAATGTAAAAAAAAAAAAAATTCAGTTGATGACAGGACTTGAATGCGGACACAGATTCTGTACACAATGTTGGTGCGAATACCTCACAACTAAAATAATGGAAGAGGGTTTAGTAAGTATATAATATTGTCATTTTATTGATTTTGAACTTTATAAAAAAAAAATACAAGTACTAAGCTTATGCATCAACTTGATTGTAATGTAAAGGTGTGCGGGACAAACTAACATCAGTCACTGAGGACTAACACCCATATTCTAAGATGTTTTCTCAACGGCTCCTCCGCTCAGCTGTTCCTTCCAGCAGATTACCTCAAAGAATTTTCGAAATATACCTATTTAGTTATAGTTCACAAAAAAATCGAATGTTGCCATTTTTTATATTTCCGGTAAGCTAAGTCTTTTTCTCTGGCAACATTGAAGCGTTTCCGTATTCTTAATATTTACTTTGTAAGAATTACTACACGTTCTAGCACTTTTGTAAGAATTACTACACGTTCTAGCACTTTTGACATCCGTAAGTTAGCCTCTTTCATATTATAAATATTCACGTGTCACAAAATTTTAAAATTCTTTTGGTACATAATCTAATTTGAATGAGTTTGAAGAAAAGTCGGTTGTCAGAATGCTTTCCAACCCAAACAGGTTTGCGATTCGAACCCTGGCATGTACCAATGAGAAATACTTTTAACTCGTATCTAGGACACTGTGTTCTAGGAGCTGTAATGATAATGATGATTTGTTTTAGGGTCAAACCATAGCATGTGCGGCACACCAGTGTGTGCGGCACACCAGTGTGTGCGGCACACCAGTGTGACATTCTAGTGGATGATGCTACAGTTATGAGGTTAACACATCATCACCAATAGCTTTGTAGAGGTCGCTGGAGACCGCGGGCACCTGTATGCTAGTTTTATGTAGGTGTGAGAAGGCCTCTTTGAGAGTAATTCGGGACAATCGATGGAACTATTCAATATTTTCGTCGGTCTCGAGAGGAAGCAGGTTGCGTCGTAAGCAACGTCAGTGGTAGTCAGTATCATTTAGTTTTGAATTGAATGAAAAGTAGGAATTTTCGCTGAATATCCTCTGGGACCTTGGGAGAGTCAGGCGCTTTCGATGTATTCGAGTGAAAGGTGACAGATCTCACTATTAGTTCGATTCGAACAACGAGCCTGCTGGCTTGCCTGTACGATTACGTGTCGCTCACAGAAATATCGAATTAATAGTTGGTTGATGAGATCGAGTCCAACGTGCAATACTTTATGGACCACATTCAAACGAGCCAGATATTTGATATGCTTAACGTAAGTTTGTTTATACATTTCGCTATCAGAATTATAAGCTAGAGAGGTAGGAATAGATATGGCGCAGACTCAAGCTAATAATGTATGGTAATTTAGTCAGACAGAAAACTAAAATTATCATAGTTTATAATTAGATTTTGACAGTTGATTTGTGTCCTTTGTGGCATGTTCACGGCGAGTTAGGTGACCGAACTGCGCCGGCCCCGAGATCGATACTGTATCCACGAGGACCAACAGTTTTAAAGAAAGGATTTAGGAGGATATTGTATGGTTCTACGTTTGATTTGAAACACTTCGTCATTTAATAAACTATATATACGATTTATTAAAATTCTTCTATTGCGACTTTCTTCAAATTTGTGGGTAGACTAGAAATTGTTTTACTATATATGAATGTCTCATAAACACATGTAGAAGAAAAAAAATGAATGCCACGTGGCGGTCGCGGTGTGGCGAAACACAGATCTTGGCCTCCATATGATGGAGTATCAGATAAAAACATTTCATGGTACCGATTATGTAGACATATTTAACACCTATTTATTGCTAAGGAACTATAAATGTAAATATCATGCCACTTACAAAAATAGTAATAAGATACTATACCTAACATCCCGAGTGGTTGATATTATACGAAAGTCGACATAGTAAAAAAATATTTAACCTACTAGACACTTCGAATGGAAGGTGAGGACTTTTCTCCCATTGTCCTTTCACTATATTAGATTATTAAACCGAGGGTCAAAATAATCGTTCAGGTAAAGTTATTGTCAATAGACCTGGTGCCCACACTGTAACGAGACTCCCAGGACTCCACAGATCTGGAAATGTTCTACACATAGACCTGGTGCCCACACTGTAACGAGACTCCCAGGACTCCACAGATCTGGAAATGTTCTACACATAGACCTGGTGCCCACACTGTAACGAGACTCCCAGGACTCCACAGATCTGGAAATGTTCTACACATAGACCTGGTGCCCACACTGTAACGAGAGTCCTGACTGACTGACTGTGCTCACATACACCACAGACCTCATGATCAGTAACGCAGGCCTGCACATACACTCCTTAAGGTATTCTCTATAAACCCAAAGCAATTCCTTTGAGACTCTCACAGCCTTTGACTTCGTTTTTATCATAAAATGTATATTTACTTAAAACCCCTCCCCACCCTTTCAGGAGATATTCTGATTAATTGACAGTATCTGCAGGTTGCCAGTCGAACTGACTTTCTTTGGCTATCAAAAAGTATAAAGATAAGATTTACAAATTCTTCTTCATAAACAGAATAAGTCGACATAACTCACTCACTAGGTACGTAACAACATATTTATATAGTAGGTACTATAGTCTCGCACCAACAACGTCCACAACTTCTTCTTTTAGATCATATTACTTGAACGATTCGATGTTGTGGCTTTTGGAATATTTCATTTCCACGGAACGAAAAAAACAATAATAATTTTACTAAGTTCCGAGAAAACACTAAGATGTTTACTTGTATAGGCTAATACCTACAGCAGTTCATTTCCTGTAATAAATAAATAAATAAATATTCTGACTGTGGCTTGATACTGTTCCACGGATAACTTCAAGGACTTTGTCATGTCGGCGTGAGTAATAGCCCTTTTCTAGAAGAGTAACGCACCCTACAAGTGTGTTTAGCAGTTCCTATGGCAGCACCACACAATGTACAGGCCTATCCGTAGCTTTCCCCACCTTACCAGATTACTTTGGTCCGGGAGGAACATAATCGTACATTAGTGCGCACCACTTCAGGGCTGGAGGGATGCAGAAACCTTGTAGACTCATCGCGTGTACTCTGTATTCTTGCTTGAGGGACAATTTTACAACCTTATTGTCACTTTCTTTTATCTTCGAGCCAATGTCATGATTTTTTGGAACAATAGTATTCTCGGTTCCATCCTTTAGGAAAGATCAACCCTTGTTCCATTCCTCAATTTTTACGTCTTTTGAAGAATGTCGAGGAGTCACAGCACCCTCCAGTATTTTAGATTGTACTTTATTTAAGTCAATCAGGACTTTAAACTTGGCGCTTTAAGAGCTTTTTTTTTACAGAATATCGCTTTGAGAGGCGTTCGAGTAGCGTTTTCATAGGGACCTACTACGTGAACACGGAGTAACTAGAAAAATGATCGGCGTCTGGGAGAGCCTTCAACTCAAGTTTAAACTTAAATATACACCTGTTAGAATATTATAGTAGGTAGCTTACTATAGTCGTATACACGAGTACGGGCCAGCTGATTCTTAAGATAATGTTATAAGTTCGTAGGAAGTGGGACTCGAACGTGCATGCTGAGTGCAATCCAATGAGTCAAATAATCCCTGACTCCAGTGTGGTTGGGTGTTCACCGGCTCAGTGGGTACGGGTTTATGTTCTATAAAAATATATTATTACCTCGGGATTTGGGAGTTTTAATTCATTGACTAAATGTTATGCCTAGATACATGGATGATACCTTTTTTTATTTTGTAATGCAGGTGGCGACCGTCCCCGCGCGCCGCGGTGCAACATTTTGGGTAATTCAAGGTCGACTAATTATTCTTCTATAAAAACATTATAAAATTTATTATTAGAACAGCAATTTGTTAATTTTTTGAACAATCGTGTGGAGGTTTTAGAGGTCGCCGACAGAGGCTCGCCCTCCGCCGCACTCACTTCACTACACCGATCACTCACACAACACAGAGTTAGTATCGCCGAAACATCGAACTCGAATCGCGCGCGTGTGTCCGCGCAGGATGCGACGCGCCCGCTCTCCGCCGCGGCTCGCACGAGACTGCCGCCGACGACGTCGCTAACCGAAACCCAACAATACTCGTCCACGTCACCGAACCGCATGCAACTAACCGCGGACACTCGGCGGAGGCTTCGAGGGAGCTGTCGACCGAACTGCACTCATCTGACATCGTCAAACTCGACGGGGGTTGTGTTCCTCTCATTGTAAAGCTTTCACTAGCGAACGCAAACTATAAAGTAGGTATACTATACAGGTGGCTAATTATAATGCCAGAAGTGACCGCGGTGCGTTTTATGGACTGACCTTACTATTAACACGATGCAAGTCTAATGGCATTCAACTACGAAGTTAACGAGTTATTGTGCATCTTACTGAATACGATTTGGAGAGCCATACTGTCATACAGAGAGATACACACCAGTCACCTCCGCTGCATCAAGTGGAGGCCACACACACACACATACATACGAGTACATGCGACTCGTGGTTAAATTAATTTATTGTTAACTATAAGGTTGATCACAGAAATATTAGGACTGCCAATCTGAAATCCTGACAACATGTATCCCACCAGTGACGCACAAACGCAGACCAACTTATGGCCGATCGCACCATCGTCGCATCGGTTTGACTTTTCTTACATGAGGCAACAAAAACGGTTTATGTTATTGTTACTCATAATGTAAGTGTGAATGCAAAATATTCGCGTATTTTAGCTGATTATTGTTAAAGTTACCGTAACAAATTGGGAGTTCGAAATATAACGTAATTCTCTAGTGATTTACGTGAGTCGAACGGAACAAAAAAGAAACAAATAAAGGACCATGGGTGAATTTATATGGACCCTGTCCCCAACTGTAACATATGTATTAGAAACACGTATCATGCGAAACGTCTAGTGCGTTAAATATTTTTTTACTGTGGCGACTTTCTTCAATAATGTGGGATAGACCCGGAAGGTATCCATATTCTTGTAGTGATATTTATCGTAATAAAAAAAAAATACTGACATAAAACGTATTTAGCTGATTCTAAACATGTATAATAAAATATAAATTTGATGTGGAAAAACCGTCCCGATACCAAATACGCTATGGCCCTTTGAATGTAACTGTCAATGTCGCCGTCAAACGTAACTTTAACGGACATTGTCGGTCCTTATTAATGTCTGCCGGTTCTGCTGATCAATATGCAGCGAAGCATGTTCAAGGACTCGCGCTATCAGAAAATAATTTGCCGAGCTCGGGCTTACAACGGTGTGTATGCAAAAGTGTGGTCGCAAGGAAACAATTGTTATATTGATTTATTTAATATCGGGGGGCACGGCAGCGAGCGCGAAGCAAACACTGCGTTGTGCTGCATATCCTAATCTTAATTGTGTAAATTGTATCTGTATTGCGATGAATAAACGTATTTCTTTCTTTCTTTCTTTACTGGAACCATTTCGCGGCATTTTCAGGCCCCTATTTGAGAACCTCTGGATAAGACCAGAACGCAGAAATTTTCGTCATCCAGTAAGCTATAATCACATACTTCAAATCCAAAATTTCAAGTCTGTAGGTCATTTAGTTCCGAAGTTAAGCGAAAGCAAAGTTTGGCATTTATGACACTCACTCACTCATGATCATCAGAATAGAACTAGTACTTCCCATAAACCCAGAGAACTGAAATTTCGTACAGAGTTAGGGTTTAATGGCCACATAAAGGAAAAACTATAAAAACTAGGAAGGAGAAGCTCTGGAGTACCTGGTGACCCTGATTAGAAAACACAAGAGCCCAACCAAACTATTAGAGATCGACATACCGCCTTTACAAAAAATATTCAACTTGGTGGGCCGCTTCATTTGATGTCAAAAATCGAAGGTCTGAAGTATCTAATGACGAACCCTCAGCTGGTCTCAGCTGTATTAGAGATATGGTAATGCCCCCTTCTACTATTGGTACATAAAAAATCGACTGTCGTTGCGAAAAACCAGCTGAGTGGGACACAACTTCTAATTTAATCTAGCCCATAGCGTCCCACTGCTGGGCGAATGCCTCCCCTTCTGTTTTTAATACGCATATAAATAAAATTTAAGGAAAACTCTGGATAATACTTACATGTTTACAAGAAACAGTCGAACGATTAACTTTATTGTACTCGAACATTACACAAATTAAATAAACATATTTAATAAAAAATATTCATTTATATAATTTTATAAACAATTGGTAGTAAAATTTGCTAATAATTTGATTCACGAATTATTGCCTATTAAGTCAAATTTTGAGATCATACCCCGGGCATACGTACACGTAACCTAACAATTCACAAGAGCAAAGGTCTAAGTCTAAAACATGCCCTCATGGACATTGGCACCTCCATATTCTCTTGTGGCCAAGCCTACGTGGCGCTTTCACGAGTAACCAATCTTCATGGGGTGCATCTCATAAATGTCGACTTCCAGAATATAAAACCTCAAGCTTCAGCGATCTCCGAACACAACCGGCTTAGGCGTAACTACCGCGACGATCTTTCAGAAATTAAACCGTCTAAAAGAATAAATAATGAACGAGAATGGGTAATACGAAAAACTGTTGCTACTGTACAAGAATCAGAACCAGAAAAAAAGAAAAGAAAGATTTGAAATAATAAAAAAACTACTCCTAAATCATAGTTTTTAAATAACTTATACACATGCACCCACACTCTCTTCTCACTCTCCCAAAGGCAAGCTGTTAGAAAATGCCTAGACATTAAGCTCGCCTATGTACATTGGAATGTTTTTTTATTTTTTTGTGCAATAAAGAATTTATCTATCTACTCCTAAAAACTGTGTCAGATAAGAAAATCTAATAAAATAAATCAACATGCTCACGTTTCTACAAAAAGAAGTGAAATCAACATGCTCACGTTTCTACAAAAAGAAAAACATTCTGTAAAAAACTAGCCAAGTCTCGATGGAGCTGTTTGTTTATCTCTAAAAAGTAATGAAATCTAGACAAAGTCGTGCCAAGTCTAAGGTTCCTGACTGCGATTTCTTTATTATTATAGTTAATGTTGTGTGACTTGGCCACTTGCAGCATTTCCCCGCTGCACAGCGATGCTGATTTTCTGCGCGAAAAAACTGCCAGCCCTCTTGTCACATACAGCGCTGACTTAGTTGACTTAGTTGACTTAGACAACTCTTTAACGAACGTAGTCATTAGCAAAAGACTCGTATTTGAGATATTTGGCCGTTTCAGCCAAGTCCGCAGCCTCCCAGCCAGGACAGATGTGTCCTGGACATGAGACACAAGTAGCGTCCCACACATGTTCGACCAATGGACTGATAACTGTGAAAGATCCCGGATCCCGGATCCGGCAGTAACTAAATCCCGGTGGATCACATTATTGACAGAACCGTAGCCGAAACGACGACCGACACGGCACAACTAACCTAACAAATAATGTATGAGATGAGCCACTGCACATCATCGGTCTCGGAGACAAAGGAGAGAGAGAATGTGAGACTGACCGGGTCGTCCGGAAGGGAATAATAAATAATACAACTCAAAATTAGTAGAACAGCTCCTAAATTCCATGCGATTAGAAACGCTGCTATCGGAAACGCTGCTATCGGAAACGCTGCTATCGGAAACGCTGCTATTAGAAACGCTGCTATCGGAAACGCTGCTATCGGAAACGCTGCTATCGGAAACGCTGCTATCGGAAACGCTGCTATCGGAAACGCTGCTATTAGAAACGCTGCTATCGGAAACGCTGCTATCGGAAACGCTGCTATCGGAAACGCTGCTATCGGAAACGCTGCTATCGGAAAAATGCATAACTGTATAACTAGTAGAAAACTAAAGTGTGAAATTGATTGTATACGACTCATCTGTTAGAACCCGCGTCGCCATACAGTCATTCGATGCGGAAAGTACTGGAAAACAATTATACCTACTCGAAAATGGAAGATTGAATAAACCTGAACATCACTTCTTCTGCACTATATTATTATGTTTACGGGTCCCCCCATACAGGTCTAACTAAACTTAAAGGGGGATCCAGAAAATCTACTAAATAATAAGTTTATTGACACCAAAAAATACATATTGAACAGTTTTTTTACAGTATTCTACATGCTTAATTTAATAAAAGACCTCTGTCTTCATACTAAGGTTGTCCTGGTCTTATAGGGGACAGCTAGTTGACACTATGTAATGGAACTGGTCTTGCCACAGAGTAGTTCTGTGCAGTCGGTAACGAGTGGACAAATCGTGCGGCTACACAACTAACTTACTCTCGTATACTTTAAGAATGTTTTATTTCAGGCACAGGTTTTTTCAATGATAATAGTACGAGTATAAGACATGGCGTACAGATTTAAGATAATTAAAAAGTTAATGTTGTGGGGCAGTCACTCTGATACTACTAGTAACAATCAAATCAATTTGGGTATTAATAATTATTCAAAAAAACAATAATACCACTCACTAAGGTAATGTGAGTACGACAGTGTCGAGTTCCGCTGCGCCCCGGCCGTCTGAGGTCGGTCCGGAACAATCGAGCCTCTCCTTATGGCCGCCACTACACTAAGGTAATGTGAGTACGACAGTGTCGAGTTCCGCTGCGCCCCGGCCGTCTGAGGTCGGTCCGGAACAATCGAGCCTCTCCTTATGGCCGCCACTACACTAAGGTAATGTGAGTACGACAGTGTCGAGTTCCGCTGCGCCCCGGCCGTCTGAGGTCGGTCCGGAACAATCGAGCCTCTCCTTATGGCCGCCACTACACTAAGGTAATGTGAGTACGACAGTGTCGAGTTCCGCTGCGCCCCGGCCTTCTGAGGTCGGTCCGGAACAATCGAGCCTCTCCTTATGGCCGCCACTAAACATTATTTATTATTATATATATCTTTGAAACTTGTCTCGCATTTATTAGCAATTAGCTTTATTATAATAAGACACCAATACAAGCCGAACAATGACAAACTATGGCGGCTCTCGGATAAAGTGATGTTCGCTTGTTAGTATTCAGACATCATCACCACCTACTGACTGCGACTAATTCAATTAATGTTAAGTTCATATTAAAATAATGTGTACTTACTGAGGCAGTTCTCTCTGAAGACACTACGACACAAACTTTTAAGATCTATAGAGGCCGAGTGAAGTGGAGACCGGCGAGTGCAGCCCGACTAGTGAAGCCCGGCGAGTGCAGCCCGGCTAGTGAAACCCGGCGAGTGGAGCCCGACTAGTGAAGCCCGGCGAGTGCAGCCCCGCTAGTGAAACCCGGCGAGTGGAGCCCGACTAGTGAAGCCCGGCGAGTGCAGCCCGGCTAGTGAAACCCGGCGAGTGGAGACCGTTGTGCTGTCTCCTGCAGTCACACAGCCTGGGTGGAGGTAGCAGATCTCAAACGTGCAGTCAGTGAAACCGGGAAGCGTGCAGCACTCAATGCCGAAGGAGAGGCCGACGTGTTCCTGAGCGTGTCGGTGAGTGGAGACCGTTGAGCTGACTGCTGCAGTCACACAGCCCGGGTGGAGGTAGCAGATCTCAAACGTGCAGTCGGTGAAACCGGGAAGCACTCACTGCCGAAGGAGAGGCCGACGTGCTCCCTTAGCAGGTCGGTGAGCGCGGGCGCGGCGGCGGGGCTCGGCAGCTCGCGGCCCCACACGAGCAGGCCGCCCAGTAGGAAGTAGTCGTGCACGGTGCTGGCCAGCAGGAAGCCGCCGTCCGCCCCCGCCAGCTCCGAGTACGCCTGCGACTCGTACAACAACACCGCGCGCGACCAACCGAACCTGAGGACCACACGCCCGGTAATCGTCTCTGGAGAGGGAAGGTTCGACGCATTTTAAAAAATAAATCGTTAACATATTTACGTGATCCGACCCGCGAAGATGCGATCGTCTAAAAAACTTAGAACGACCGGCGCCATCTAGAGTCCGGTAGAGTCACCAAAACGCGAGGTGCCATCCGCGCCACCTATTGAATTAAGACGGAACTGTCTGTAGAAATATACAGCGCAGTCTATCGAAGAGTAGCGATAATAGTTTTGTCGCGATACGTTTGGAACGCCATCTCGCGGGATAACGATGAAGCTATATCCCTGAAAAAATCTAGGGAACCGTGCTAACTTTAACAACGTAAAGACAATATTTCAAACGATGATTAAAAATGTAAAATTTTATATCGGCCTCGCACTCACTTGTGTATTTGTAGTCGAGATAAAACTTGAGATTCTCTGTGTAGTTGAGACCCCCGTCAGAGGTGGTGTCCCACGGAGTGTACAGGATGTCCTCGGCCTTCAGGAAGTTGGCGAACGTCTTCATCATGAGGTGGCAGGTGGAGCGCCCCGCCACCCGCTGCTGCCCGTCCGGCTCCGTCATCAAGAGTAACTGGCGCCACCCGAAACTACACCCCACCGTTAGTGCGCACCCACACACACACACACACGCGTGCAAATCTAAATATTTACTCACATATCTAGGACACAAGTTGGACCTCGAGTCAAACTATATATTTCATGTACGTGTTAGGAAGCCGGCATAGAGGGAGGTGGTGAAGACAAACAAAGTGCCTCTCTCTCGAGGTCACTTCACAATTTGATGAAAGGTTTCAGCGAGATACGTGTCGTGTAGGATTGCCAGTTGAAAGGTTACAGAGAAATATTATGTGTCGGGTATGGTCGATGTCATTATCGTTACTGTTTACAGCTGGCAACCCTGCACCCCCCATCATGTAATTTAATTTTTTCACGAAACGGTTCGGTATCTCGTGTAATTCTGAATTATGTTTTTATAAATTACATTTGATCTAAATTATAATATTTTCTACCCGTATACCTACATAAACTATGAGGAATATTGGAAAATGATAAGCCATCGCCATCATTAGATTTTTTATGAAAATGGCAAACGGCAAAGTAAAATATGGAAAATTAAATATCGTCCCGTAATTATTGTCAGATCCGATAGAGTCGCTTAGGACCATTCGATTCTGGGAAGTTAAAGGAACCTACATTAAAAGCGTTCCCTCTCGCTCCCACAATCCTATATTTTCGAAGATTTATCAAGTGTGAGTGTATTTTTGAACATGTAGTCTGTCAACTTTGTAGGAACTAAGATTACGGATACCGGACACATTTTTGAACATGTAATCTGTCAACTTTGTAGGAACTAAGATTACGGATACCGGACACATTTTTGAACATGTAGTCTGTCAACTTTGTAGGAACTAAGATTACGGATACCGGACATATTTTTGAACATGTAGTCTGTCAACTTTGTAGGAACTAAGATTACGGATACCGGACATACTTTATAACATGTAGTCTGTCAACTTTGTAGGAACTAAGATTACGGATACCGGACATATTTTTGAACATGTAGTCTGTCAACTTTGTAGGAACTAAGATTACGGATACCGGACACATTTTTGAACATGTAGTCTGTCAACTTTGTAGGAACTAAGATTACGGATACCGGACATATTTTTGAACATGTAGTCTGTCAACTTTGTAGGAACTAAGATTACGGATACCGGACACATTTTTGAACATGTAGTCTGTCAACTTTGTAGGAACTAAGATTACGGATACCGGACATATTTTTGAACATGTAGTCTGTCAACTTTGTAGGAACTAAGATTACGGATACCGGACACATTTTTGAACATGTAGTCTGTCAACTTTGTAGGAACTAAGATTACGGATACCGGACACATTTTTGAACATGTAGTCTGTCAACTTTCTAGGAACTAAGATTACGGATACCGGACACATTTTTGAACATGTAGTCTGTCAACTTTGTAGGAACTAAGATTACGGATACCGGACACATTTTTGAACATGTAGTCTGTCAACTTTGTAGGAACTAAGATTACGGATACCGGACACATTTTTGAACATGTAGTCTGTCAACTTTGTAGGAACTAAGATTACGGATACCGGACATATTTTTGAACATGTAGTCTGTCAACTTTGTTGGAACTAAGATTACGGATACCGGACATATTTTTGAACATGTAGTCTGTCAACTTTGTAGGAACTAAGATTACGGATACCGGACATATTTTTATTTCCATAACATCATTTTAGTCAGAGAAAATAAGCAACACATTTCTAACGACTTTCATTTATTTTATTAAAACAAATCTATGATTAATATATCTCTAAAAAGTCAGTCATTTTATTTTCTAAAAGGCTGGCAATTATTTCTGCCAACGTATTAGCTTAGCTATACAGAGGGATGCAGATCCCGGTTCTGATGCTGTCTGCGGTGCTGCTGTCAATTCTACAGGTCACTGTTAGGGTACACTTTCCTGTAGGTAAGGCAGCCAAGAATTATTTAATTTAGAACTACATACAATATATAGAAAGTTGATAGACTATGTTTCTCAAAGTGTATCTTTGGAATTGTTGGATTGTGCGAGCGAGAGGGTGCTAAAGCGTTAAGCCATCTTCATAAACTTATTCCAAACTAAAATATTCGACAATTGTATGAATTTCTTTCAACAACAATTTTATAACAAAAGCGCTTTAGAAAGGTTATAGAGAGTGAAGTTTTCAAGTGTGCGACTTTAACATTGTAACATATTTCAAGTGTGCGACTGTAACATTGTAACATATTTCAAGTGTGCGACTGTAACATTGTAACATATTTCAAGTGTGCGACTGTAACATTGTAACATATTTCAAGTGTGTGACTGTAACATTGTAACATATTTCAAGTGTGCGACTGTAACATTGTAACATATTTCATTAACTCGGCGACTCATCGCCGTTGCTTCTGCTGGCGTACTTTATTATATAAATAGGATTTCATTTGGATAACAGATCGATGAAGGTCGCTCTCCTACGTATCTTAGTCCATAAACAAAAAACAAATATCCATACAAAATTTCCAATTTGTGTTTTTATTTTTATGTTACGGTGGGTTTTTTCCAATTTGTTTCGCTAAACTATCCCTGACTCGAGTAAAACAAAACAACACATAGTCAAGTCGCGCTAGCTAACTATATCTACTCCTTCCTCTCCTCGACCATAGGTGACGTATGTAGCGCCGATCTCTCGGAGGTGTTGCTCAACAAGATGGAAGCGGCTACAAAATGCATGTATCCGGTTCATATTTTGTTTACGCAAATATGATTACATCTGTGAGTATGGCACTAAGTTGAGCTGGCTACCAATTGGCTGTCGCAGAAATCGCAGAATTCTATATTAACCGAGCCCGCCACACCGAAATACCTTAAGGACAATTTTACCTATCTCTCCTCACTTCATGACAGATCTCCTCGTTCGACACACAATTCTGTTCTATCTATCTCATCACTGTAGCTTTCAGTCTAACTCATTCGTAGTGGCCGCAAATCAGAACAGTTTACCTGTTGAAGTCGCCGAGCACCGAGCAAACCGCCTTTTAAAAAGCTGGTGTAATCTCATTACTTAAAGAGCTCCTCACAACGTATATAGTGTAGTATATAGTATATAGTAGCCAATATAGTGTGTAGTATATGTATTATTAAGTACATATTTGTATGTATGTGTATTTATATTAATATGTGTTGTAGTGGATTTAATTTATTTATTTTGCTACGTTTACACCTAGCCTCATCCCTGTCATGTTCTGTATTGTCCCAAAGGTTGGCTGCTAGACAATAATGTCTAGCGGCATTAAGCCCGCCCTTTGTACATAGTGCAATAAAGTTTTAAATAATAATAATAAATAAATATAGATAGATCGATATACCTAATAATATCTACTTGCTGAAGGTGCTAATGTCTTCATAATTACTTCAATTACACATGACAATTAAACTTTGATAAAAGGGCGATGAAATTGAAAGCAGACCAAATAATAAAGAAACCACCACCCTGAAAATAGGTGGACGAGACTCGTTGGAACCTCGAACACTTTGGATGACATCGGCGGCTGCTTATTGTAAATTATTTGAAGGAATAACATCCATCTGTACATGTGACATCTCAGAGAGGTCTGCGGCGAGCGGAGACAAACGTGGCGCGCGGTCGACTGTCTGCGCGAAACAAATCAATTTCCTTATCTCGGAGATACACAATCTTGTAAACAACAAGTACACAATCATTATTTCACAATGTACTATTCTATTTATACTTCGCCCGACAGGTATTATGTTATTCAACAGATATTCATTTAATGTCTATTTTGGTAATGTCCGCAGCAGTATCGTACTGTCTGTCCCCAGTGGAGACACGCAGGTCAGATCTAGGCCTGAGATATCGTACTGTCTGTCCCCTGGAGAGACACGCAGATCAGGTCTCGGCCGGAGATATAGTATTGTCTGTCCCCTGGGGAGACACGCAGGTAAGATCTAGGCCTGAGATATCGTACTGTCTGTCCCCTGGAGAGACACGCAGATCAGGTCTCGGCCGGAGATATCGTACTGTCTGTCCCCTAGGGAGACACGCAGGTCAGATCTAGGCCTGAGATATCGTACTGTCTGTCCCCTGGAGAGACACGCAGATCAGGTCTCGGCCGGAGATATCGTACTGTCTGTCCCCTGGAGAGACACGCAGATCAGGTCTCGGCCGGAGATATCGTACTGTCTGTCCCCTGGGGAGACACGCAGGTCAGATCTAGGCCTGAGATATCGTACTGTCTGTCCCCTGAAGAGACACGCAGGTCAGGTCTCGGCCGGAGATATCGTACTGTCTGTCCCCTGGGGAGACACGCAGGTCAGATCTAGGCCTGAGATATCGTACTGTCTGTCCCCTGGAGAGACATGCAGATCAGGTCTCGGCCGGAGATATCGTACTGTCTGTCCCCTGGGGAGACACGCAGGTCAGGTCTCGGCCGGAGATATCATACTGTCCGTCCCCTGGGGAGACACGCGGGTCAGGTCTCGGCCGGAGATATCGTACTGTCTGTCCCTGGGAAGACACGCACGTCAGATCTAGGCCTGATATATCGTACTGTCTGTCCCCTGGGGAGACACGCAGGTCAGGTCTCGGCCGGAGATATCGTACTGTCTGTCCCCTGGGAAGACACGCACGTCAGATCTAGGCCTGAGATATCGTACTGTCTGTCCCCTGGGGAGACACGCAGATCAGGTCTCAGCCGGAGATATCGTACTGTCCGTCCCCTGGGGAGACACGCAGATCAGGTCTCAGCCGGAGATATCGTACTGTCCGTCCCATGGGGAGACACGCAGATCAGGTCTCAGCCGGAGATATCGTACTGTCCGTCCCCTGGGGAGACACGCAGGTCAGGTCTCGGCCGGAGATATCGTACTGTCTGTCCCCAGGGGAAGCACACAGGTCAGGTCTCGGCCGGAAATACCGTACTGTTTGTCCCCAGGGGAAGCACACAGGTCAGGTCTCGGCCGGAAATACCGTACTGTTTGTCCCCAGGGGAAGCACACAGGTCAGGTCTCGGCTCCGCAACGTTTTAATAAGTCAATATAAATATTCTAGTAGAGATTATCTCGAGTGCGCAGATAATCTAATAAACATTGAAGTGGAGATAGTGCGAGCTCTCTGTGCTCCCTTTCCATACATGACTGTCCGGCGCACTCATTCTATTATACAAAACAAGTTATAGATATCTACCTCATTTTGGATTTTGATAATATATTGAGCAAACAATTTCCATACAGAATTGTATTATGTTATTCAAAGTCTCAAGTATTGTAATAAAAATAAAAAGCTTGGATATATGACAACTACTTAGCATCTCGCCTCACTTGGCCTTTCCTAGTATATGATTTCAACAAAAGCCTACTATCAAGTCTGGACGCGGTCGTCATAAGAACATTGAAGTCTTGGCTTGGATATATGACAACTACTTAGCATCTCGCCTCACTTGGCCTTTCCTAGTATATGATTTCAACAAAAGCCTACTATCAAGTCTGGACGCGGTCGTCATAAGAACATTGAAGTCTTGGCTTGGATATATGACAACTACTTAGCATCTCGCCTCACTTGGCCTTTCCTAGTATATGATTTCAACAAAAGCCTACTATCAAGTCTGGACGCGGTCGTCATAAGAACATTGAAGTCTTGGCTTGGATATATGACAACTACTTAGCATCTCGCCTCACTTGGCCTTTCCTAGTATATGATTTCAACAAAAGCCTACTATCAAGTCTGGACGCGGTCGTCATAAGAACATTGAAGTCTTGGCTTGGATATATGACAACTACTTAGCATCTCGCCTCACTTGGCCTTTCCTAGTATATGATTTCAACAAAAGCCTACTATCAAGTCTGGACGCGGTCGTCATAAGAACATTGAAGTCTTGGCTTGGATATATGACAACTACTTAGCATCTCGCCTCACTTGGCCTTTCCTAGTATATGATTTCAACAAAAGCCTACTATCAAGTCTGGACGCGGTCGTCATAAGAACATTGAAGTCTTGGCTTGGATATATGACAACTACTTAGCATCTCGCCTCACTTGGCCTTTCCTAGTATATGATTTCAACAAAAGCCTACTATCAAGTCTGGACGCGGTCGTCATAAGAACATTGAAGTCTTGGCTTGGATATATGACAACTACTTAGCATCTCGCCTCACTTGGCCTTTCCTAGTATATGATTTCAACAAAAGCCTACTATCAAGTCTGGACGCGGTCGTCATAAGAACATTGAAGTCTTGGCTTGGATATATGACAACTACTTAGCATCTCGCCTCACTTGGCCTTTCCTAGTATATGATTTCAACAAAAGCCTACTATCAAGTCTGGACGCGGTCGTCATAAGAACATTGAAGTCTTGGCTTGGATATATGACAACTACTTAGCATCTCGCCTCACTTGGCCTTTCCTAGTATATGATTTCAACAAAAGCCTACTATCAAGTCTGGACGCGGTCGTCATAAGAACATTGAAGTCTTGGCTTGGATATATGACAACTACTTAGCATCTCGCCTCACTTGGCCTTTCCTAGTATATGATTTCAACAAAAGCCTACTATCAAGTCTGGACGCGGTCGTCATAAGAACATTGAAGTCTTGGCTTGGATTAGCCCAGCGTGCTGACTCCTCAACATTCTTCATGGATCTTCTCTCTTCATTCTTCATGTTATGTGTGTGATAATATATGTACTGCTGTGTGTACTAAATAAATAAATAAATCTGAAAAGACCATCTGAATTATACAAACATCTATGTATAAGCAAATATCAAATTCTAACCAGCTCCCAGGATAATACAATTTCATCCCTTCCAAAAGACCCAGAGATGGAACCGAAACGACTATTCTTCAAGAAATTCATGACAGGTGTCCAGACTGGCAAAAGAGGCAATTTTGACTGGAAGAAAAAAGAAAGTGACAACGAGGTTATAAAATCCTTCCTCAGGAAAGATGAAGAGCATGAATACAGAGTGCACGCGATGACTCTAGAAGTTCAGAATGACTGGCTAACTTTGGGCGATTTTTGCATCCCTCCAGCCCTAAAGTGGCGCACACTAATACGATTACGATTGGTCTCCGACGTTGCTAAAATTCTACCTAAACGCTTTTCAAATGTCCCTCCCGGACCAGAGTAATCTGGTAAGGTGGGGTAAAGCTACGGAAAAGAACTGTACATTGTGTGGTGCTGCCATAGGAACTCCTAAACACACTTGTAGGGTGCGTTACTCTTCTAGAAAAGGGCTATTACTCACGCCGACATGACAAAGTCCTTGGTGTTATCCGTGAAGCAGTAAGTCTTTCTATTGCAAGAGCCAGAAAGGGACTGACTACAAATAAAACTTTGACCACATTTGTAAAGGAAGGGCAAAGCACGAAAACTAAATGCAAGCCCACCTCGATCCTTGGCGCCGCATCAGACTGGAAAATTATCATGGATACATTTGAACACCATTATAGGATCCCAGATCAACTAGCTGTATCAGCCTATAGGCCAGACAACAGTGTTTTCTCGGAACTTGAAAAAAGTTATCCTTATTGAACTTACCGTTCCGTGGAAATCAAAAGACCACAACATTAAGTCAAATAAATATTATGATCTCACAGAAGAAATGATCAGGAACGGGTTCAAGACTCAGCTTTACGTAGTGGAAGTTGGTGCGAGAGGAGTTCCAGCAAAATCTTTGCATCACTTACTGAAAGAATTGGGCCTAAGCAGGTCTGCAGGAGATACATCATGGAACGACATTCCAAGATTAACATTATTTAATTAGCATTAACGGAATCATACAGTATTTGGTTGGGTAGGGAGAGGAGTTGAATGGTGGACGGTGAGCGTATTACGCGCAATAAAATAAAAAAGGGAGGCCTCCTTTTCTTAAACCAGCCTATTGTCGGTCGCAAGCCCGAAACACCATTCTTCTCATCTCTTACCCACACACGATGGGCCCGGCACCCGCACGGTGAATCCATGGAATGCTTAGGAATTTGTCTTCTTCGTCTCTCAGAATCGTGTTTCTCGACAACGATTCTAATAAATACTTTATCAGTCCACTTTCAATGTAAATGAATATCATTCGAGTCTTCTCCGAGAACATCATCAGTCCGCGTCATCTTCGTAACAATGGACGGTTAATGTATGGAGGTCAAAGTGTTAGTGAGCTCCCTCACATTTCGAGCTTTGAGTTTCCTCCAGAAGATACCCTCGAGAAAGGACAGTACTTTATATCGGGACTGTTTTAGTACTCAAATAGTAGAGTTTATAAAAACCGTGCAATTTATATCACACAAATTGATTAAATGAAATATAATTTTGTCTGTGAGCAATATTAGGTATCAGTGGAGCACCTCAGCAAGCTTCCTGGGCTCACCAGTAGAGCTGATCGCTCGGACGCTACCGACCGTTATATAAACTTGTTAGATAAAGTTTGAGAGTAGTTTATCAGATTATCGCCAATACATTTCACAGATAAACATTAATTATTAGATAAGAGGCGCGGGTCCGCTCGGCCTCACCTCACAGGAGGTACCTACACCCCTTACAATTCTCATTTGCTCAAATAAATATATTTAAATACTCTCTACAGTAACCATTATTCCCGCGAGTCTCGCATCCACACTTCCTTTGTGTTTTACGACAATTTCATTTCGTTAAACTTTATCATAATTTTCTGATTGTCTTCTTTTGGCATTTACTTTGATTACATGTCACGATCATGAAATATGTAGTTTAAGTAGAGGCGGAGATAAAGAGAAAGATACTTACTGCTTCATAAGATGCACGAGAAAGTAGGCGATGTCCTTGAAGCCCACGAGGCCGGCGCGCAGAAGCATGTAGAACTCGTGGTCACATGTCCTCTTTGGCAGCTGGAAGTCGAAGGTGAACCCGCCCGTAGTGAGCAGAGGCGTGCCCGAACTACCCAGGAACTTGGTGATGCGCGCCACCGACGCTGGGGAACAGCACTAAAGGTAACCCTGCTTGCTACGTCACTACAACACTAGACGGCTTGGCGAGGACATAGATATAACTACAAGTATTACAGAAACATGACCCCGACATAACCACTGTCTATATTAGTTAAATTTTAAGTATATATTATTTTATGTTCTCTGAAACGGGGATTTGTAGAAGCTTTGTTAATGAAGTAAAAACAATTTGGAGTTTAATTATTGATACTTCGCCGGCCGCTAATGGCAGTAACATAACAAAAAGGATTCAAAAACCAACAAATAAAACCGCCACGGACCTTCAGGAGACGATAGAAACCCGACAATAGTTAATCATTATGAATTATAGCAACTTATAGTGGCGAGGTCGGCCGCCTCTCTCTAATCATCTATTTATGACATTACTATAAACACATACTTTTGGCAACATTACAAAACTAATATTTGAATATCACAACACTATCCCGGCCGCTCCCCTCGGTCTGGGCAGCGTCACTACCGAGACATGCTAATGTGGAACCGTTTCATTACGTCGGCCGAGAGTGTCGATGTTAATTACATTTCCCGCACACCTTCCCTTCATTACGATAGTATAACTCGTGCGGAGTTGGAGGAGAGTGTGTCCCCGACTAATGTAGTAGTGAGGAAACACTATCACTCCTGAAACGTCTAAGCATGTAATCCGGTAAAAAGCTATATAAAACCTCTCCTAAAAAATAACCGTAAAAAGTGATTATTGTGAGGAAGACGGACGAACAAGGGTTCTTCCCGGTTCGTACGATACTTTCTCACGAATATGAACCTCATATTTATGTCAATATGTATAAGTACCTCAAAGTTGCAGGCGGATATTTATTTAGCTCGGGGCGGTCGGAGGAGCCGGACACCTCTGTTACGAGATCGTAAAGTCACTCCAATAGGAGGGGCGCGACAGTAATTGTTGAAAATATTTTATTGTAGAGCGAGTCGATGGCGACATAAACCGAATGAAATAATAAAATGAGGCCGTGGGTTTAGTTTGCTCGGAGACAGACTGCGAGGGGGGAGACAATATGGAGAGCGGTCGCGCCCCGAAACATCAATATATTGGTAATTGGAGCCGCCACCGCCCACACTTACCTAGCGCGTAGTCGCAGGCCGGGCCGATGAAGACGTGCGCGCAGTCGTGCGTGTAGGCGTCCACCGCCGAGATGACGGCGTGCGCCGCGTCGCAGTCCCGCACGTCGTACTCGGAGAGACGCAGCGCCAGCCAGGAGGGCAGCACGTCCCTCGCCGCCGCCCGCGCCAGCTCCAGCACGGGCCCCACGGAGGAGAGCGAGGCGGAGAAGCGCGGCGCCCGCGGGAGCAGCAGGGCGGCGCGCACCTCGCACGGCCCGTCGCCCGCGCACAGCGCCTCGCACTCCCGCGGCCGCGCCGGCTCGTCGCGACAGTTCTGCGCGCTCGCGGCCGCCAGCAGGAGCAGCCAGCAGGCCCGCATGCCGCATCACAGGCTGACTCCGGCTCGGCTGTTCGGATTAAAAGCCCATCATAGCGATTTTACTATATATCAACAAAAAATATGACTAAGCGCGAGTCGCGTCGGTGTAGGTGCAGGTACTACAGTCACTATTGAGACAGCAAACCTCCTTCAAGCGTAGTAGACAATGTTTACAAAACTTCAAGAGCGGACAAACGTCAAGCCCGCTCATTGTGTCGTAGCATGTCTTGAGATATTATTCCGTATTCGGCTTGAAAGCAAAGCGCGCCTTTTTATTAAATTTTGCTTAAAGTGAACGATAACACTAGACGATCCACTTTCAAAGCAAAATAAAATATTAAAGTATCATATCATATATCGTATCATATAGATGTCGTAGCATGTCGTGTTTGACATTTCGGTATATGTGTCGTAGCAAAACCTTTTCGGCATTTAGATATCGTAGCCTCTCGTGTTTGACATTTCGGTATATGTGTCGTAGCAAAACCTTTTCGGCATTTAGATATCGTAGCCTCTCGTGTTTGACATTTCGGTATATGTGTCGTAGCAAAACCTTTTCGGCATTTAGATATCGTAGCCTCTCGTGTTTGACATTTCGGTATATGTGTCGTAGCAAAACCTTTTCGGCATTTAGATATCGTAGCCTCTCGTTCTTGACATTTCGGTATATGTGTCGTAGCAAAACCTTTTCGGCATTTAGATATCGTAGCCTCTCGTTCTTGACATTTAGGTATAGGTCATTTACTTAGACTAGCACTGAAGTGGCGACCACGACCACTCTGCAAGGAGTGTAGCGACACAGACTCTAAGAGGTACACAATTAACAATAAATATTTGCTTACCTACGCAAAGTTTCCAGAACTAAGTAAAATATTCTCCTTGTCCAAAATGAATAACGACAAACAAGAACTGAACACGCGCGACCAACTTTTAGATAGATGATAATCAAATATCTGGGTTTTTTCTTTTAAAATTATAATTTTAATATAGATATTCCTCAATTCGAAGATACCACATAACATTATTTCGTCGCCAGCTATTTAATCGTAAAAATCTTTTAAAGAATATCATGTTATTTAATACAAAGATAATCTACGAAATGTTTGTGTATATTTAGTGTCGCGAGTTTATTGGACGATACCGGCGACCACAGATAGCGGACTCCGACACGAGCGAACTCCGGGAGCGGCGCCGCGGACTGACTGATAGCGGACCCGCCATACTGACACAACGAGACCAGCAATCCTTATTACTATGACCGAACCTTACATAGCACACATTTCTTCACTCTATTGATACGACGATGGTCGTCTGTTAATATTTATCGGAATGCACAGAGATTGCAAGTCATTGTTATAGCTTCTCGAAATTATGACAATAACTATTTATATGTCATAGCCCCGAAGCTTTGAATGATGTTTGTAAAATAGTTGACTGGAATTACTGCGGCATAAATGTCAATGGAGAATCATCTTACACCTCCGATCCGCGAATGGCATTCGGTAACGTTAAACGAGTGTGTTTGTCTCCGAATGATTTTTGTATCATACTATTTTCAGCTTCAATCTATGTTATCACAATAATACGGACTCAATACATTTATGAACTATATAATCCACCAGCCAGGTTGACAACAACAATAAAAACTCCTACATGATGTGTATTAAAATATTTAATAAATTGCCTGTCTATGTTAAGGATGCACCATTGAATACATTTAAAAGAATAACGGAAGCTTGGCTGTTGGAAAGGATTTTTTTACAGTATGCGTCATTTTCTCGACAAAATTATATTGCGTGCTTATTTTATAGACATACACTTACCCCACCTAACCATACACTTACCCCACCTAACCTTACACTTACCCCACCTAACCATACACTTACCCCACCTAACCATACACTTACCCCACCTAACCCTACACTTACCCCACCTAACCTTACACTTACCCCACCTAACCCTACACTTACCCCACCTTACCATACACTTACCCCACCTAACCTTACACTTACCCCACCTAACCTAACCTAACCTAACCTAACCATACACTTACCCCACCTAACCATACACTTACCCCACCTAACCCTACACTTACCCCACCTAACCTTACACTTACCTAACCTAACCTTACACTAACTAATTATATTGCTATACGTTTTTGGTTATTTCTATTTATTTGCTTCTGTTTGTAAATCTGTAACTTTCTGATTTTAATTACGGTGTGACGAGTATTTAATAACGTGATGTGTGTACGTACACCTCTGCAGGTAGGGTTCGGTAGTACGAATCGACAACTGCAAACTTGTCTACCCAAATTCGAGCCACTATTTCACTATTTCTTCGAAAGGCCATTTTCGACCCCCCTATAACTTCGTTGTGGATAAAACTAGAAGCCTGAATTTTCAGTAACCAATCAGGCATTGTATAAACACGGTATTTTTTAACTTTTAAATAATTTGAACCGATACTTTAAGAATAACACTTACTAACTGACTAACCAATCATCATAACCCTAAGGCACTTCTAGCAGACATAGAGCTTTAAAAGTGGAATACAAATAGTGTTTAGTCTATAAATCACAGAAAAACATTGAAGTTTGGAGAGTACCTGTAGTATACAGGTATGTAGTATAATATTACGGACTTATATGTGTAGATAGGTATCTAGACATAATTATATATAAATACAGTATTGAAACAGTGACAGATCTATACAGAAATGTTGTGAGGATGGCGAAACATTAAACAAAGTTTGAATGACATATCATAGCTGCCGACGAATGATGCGGTTATAGAATATTCGCCGTTATGCGCAAGTGCGAAGAACTACAATCGCGTATGCCGGCCCCGGCGCAAACATTTTTACTGCAAAGCTAACATCACAGCAAATTTTGAGTCAACAATAACTTTGTCATTTTACGATTGAGGTATTAATTTTATTGGTTTTCTTTGTGAGATATATCATTGCAACAATATGACTAGTGCATACATTAAAGCAGTCAAGGTGGCTGAATGTGAAGCAAGCTTTAATTGCGACGAGTCTTGGTTTCAAAAGGAATCTAAGGAGACTTGGCGGTCCCAAAATGCCAGATAAGTGATCTGCGCCGTCCGACACAACATTTTCTCATTTTGCCATTCCAGTCAGTCATAATTATAGCTTTTATAATGTAGTGTCCCAGATGTGTAATTTGTAGCCCCGTACCATTGTATATCCTTGGCACGTCTAGATTTCTCATTAATAGGACTGGAACACTCACTTTCAGCCTCAACATAGAGGAAGGCACTCCTGATAATTATCTGATAAATAAAAGTTGAAAACCTCTTTTTGGGTATGATTTTGTTCAGTGTCCATAACATTATCTACTGAGAGGTATTCGACAATATCCCCCTCCACATCTGACATGATTTGTTCGTATATCAGTCTTTCTCAAAGTGGGCGATAACGCCCTCTTGTGGGTGCTGGACGCCTAGAGGGGGGGGGGGGGGGGGTAAGGAGCCCAGAAAGAAATGGCAGGCGTTGGCATGGTTTAGGGGGGCGACTTTATATTTTAAAATTCACTGAAATTTATAATATTAGTAAGGATTATTATTATTATTATTATTGGTCAGCAAAAACATATTGCCATCGGTCAAAACGTCGGGAATCCGCCAATGTGTCTTACCTCATGGGTGTCGGGTGTCACCCGTGGTAGTGTTGACTGTCCAGGGCTCTTCGAAAAAATACGTTTTTGTGCCAACGGTGTTAGGCAACTATATGCAAAACGCTTTTGTGTGGAGATCATGCAATTACTTCAATGCGCACTGTTCGTATATGGACATTTGTTGCACGACCCCAGTTGCCGCCCGGCGGAGCGTCACTGGGCAATATTTTTGTGAAGTAGGATAGGTTTTGAATCCGGTAATACTGCTTGGTTCACCGCAAGCTATTTTGTTTACATTTTTTATTATTTTCTTAATTGTGTAATAGTAATAGTTAGAAAGTAAACTTAATTACATGATGTCGCCTGTCGCTGTGAAAACTTGTCAATAACCATATTTTATTTGTTTTAGTTGTTCTGTATAAATTACCAGTAAGCTTTCCTTTATCAATAAATAAATAAAAACACACTTTTGTGTATAACCTTAAACTAATAATGTTAACAAAATGAAGGATAATAGAATTAATATTATTTAGTGAGTGCGGTCGTCGAGGCCCTAAGGCGAGGTGGCTAATGGGTCTGGGTTGGGGATCGGGACATTCCCCCGTTTTCCCCGACAGGATCTCAGATTTCTCCTTAGGGTTAAAATCCTCAAGTGGCGAGGGGGTAATGTAACGATTGTATTACATGCGGCCGAGGAGTAAATATTGTTGGCTGCAATCGACATCCTTTGCCTTGCATTTATTTCAGACGCCACCTGTCAGTATAGACTTTGACATTCGGTACTTTTTTAGAACAGACTTCAGCAACGCGCTGCTATTTAATTGATTATCACTGAATTTAAACTTAGATTCTCTTTTTAAACCTCTGTACCCTTTAATTCAATAAACCTACTGGAGTAGGACTTTGGAGCTGGGACCGCTGCCCAGGATCCCCGTGACGCTTGGGATCGGCAGCGCTCTCCGGTCCCCGTCTTCAGGCTCTCCTACACGTACGGTTAACGGATGCATAAAGAGCTAAGTTTTGACTTACGACCCTCCCTTATATAATTTTAAACTCATTGTTCGAAGTGTATCGAAAGAGTTTTATGATCTTTTTTATTTCTTTATAATTTGCTTCACTCGTTGCTCTCTTTCTGTTAACTTCATTTTTCGTAATACGCGTATATTAACTTCCATTATTTAAATTGTTTTGTTTTATTTGAATGCCCCGCTTAACGTGACAAGCTCTGCTCCAGGAGCACCTCTGAGCGATGTTCAGGAGATGCTTGAAGTGTCCGTTGTCGGCCCGATAGATCAAATCCAAAGTTAGGATTGTCTTCAGTATTTCGCTTCAAGGACTCGTGTGAAGAGAAAGTGCCATACAGCGAAGGGTCCATACACGTTGGGCTGGAATTTGTTCCGAAAGCCGCATTGAGCTTGTGTAATAGAAAATGATTATAATCTAAACATGAATGATTGTAAATTAACATCAACTGCCATCTTTTATGACTAAAAGAACAAGAATATCCGTCTGGCCAGCTGCAGCGGCGTGGAGTGTAGGCCAAATAGTCTCAGATCACAGAATAAGTCATAAAAAATGTTACCACTTACAAAATTAAAAAGCTCCATATTAACCGTAATTTCTTTAATTATATATCTTGGTGACCGCGTTGCTCTATGTGAAATATGTATATTATATGTATGGACAATAATATTTATTCCTTTCCACTAGAAGGCAAATGCCGAAAGTTAATTTAAATAATAAAAAACTCGACTGTGTAAAAAATAACTTTAATTAAAAACAATATTACATAAATAATAATGCGTCATATTCGCACTGGAGTATTGGGTCCTAACTAGCCAAGTTCGGGAATGTAAACTTGCGTCTTCCTTTTATGTGAGTATAGAGATTACGAGTGGAAGGTCAAATAAAATATACCAAAGTGAAGAAAAAATTAGTTGTGTTCTCACAACTGGAAAAGACAAGGAAAATGTTTTAAAATTAAATGATTTCTTAATTAATTTGCGTTTATTGTAATACTTTTATAAATGCACGCACTCTGCGCGGACAGACAGCCGACTTTATTCTGCGCGGACAGACAGCCGACTTTATTCTGACCCACTTATAAGATTTGTGTATAGGGAAAATTATCAGGATTGTTGTGAGAAGCCAACATTTCCCCCAACTTGGAATCCTTCGGATTAAAAAATTATAAACAAATTACTTCTTTTTTTTTTCAGAATGTAAGGTAACTAAGTAACAAATTAAAGCAACTTAAATTGCTAAATTAAGACAATGTTAATTATAGGCTAAGGTTATATAGTGCTGTAATAAATATGTAGGTATATTAGAAGTATGTAATACGAATAAATTAAATTATAAAATAGAGGTAAGTAAGTGAACACTGCCATCTTACGGGAGTCTTCGACTACCTGGTTCTTGATCAGATCAAACACTTTTCTTCATAAGATTGCATACAATTTATTAAACAATAATTAAAACAAGATTCCGCCAAACCAAGGCACGTTCTTTTAAGACGCTAGCGCCATCTAGTGGGGAACTACCGACACCAGCGGTTCGTACTCGAACAATAACATTAAGCTATACTATTTATGTATGTATTTCGCCAACCCGTCTGGCCAGCGTGGCGAGTGCTTTTTTCTGGAAAGCCCAACAGTGGAGGTCTAGGACTGTGTGGAGGGCTTTGATGATGAGATGATATTTTATGTTTGTGTTTTAGATTTAGTTGATAGGTAATGGACATAGCTTGCCTACTGGATGGTGGAATGTACGTGAGTAGTGCAAACAGTTGCGACGCGTACATCGTCGCGGCCTGGGTGAACGTGTAATACTCGAGCTAGTTTCCACTGATCTGGACCTGGACTGATGTGCCAGCGATTAAAAGGATGAGAACGGTCGTCAGAGATGTCGTATTCTGGAAGAGCTACGAGAGGGCCTCCTACCAGAAAGTGACCCGGGGTCAGTACGTCGTTGGTTCCGATGAATGTGCGCAAAGAGGTCTGGAATTGAGCATGGCTTGGATTTTCGACAATACTGTAACCATCTCTTCGAGTGTAAGGACTTGTTCGCCAACTACTCGCCTTAGGAGATATTTCGTTGATTAGATACCACTTTCAAATATACCGCCGAAATGTGGAGCACCTGGAGGGTTAAACTCCCAAACAATTTGAGGGGTTGTAAGGCCGTCAGAAATGTTGGTTTTATTTGTAGCATGCTATAAATATCCCTTAAATGACGATTCGCACCTATGAAATTCGTCCCGCAATCCGTTAGAATCGCTAGGAAGCGATCTAAGGCTGCTAAAAATGCGTCATAACTAAGTTCGGTCACATCTTCGAGATGCACGGCCTTATCGGTGACACAAACGATATATATACTAAGTCATCTCAGACCCCCCCCTTCCGGGGGAAGACGGGAATTTGTAACGAGGTGTTGGCCTCCTAACAAAAATAACTACGGACAGGGCGTGGGAACCTTTATTATAGGTTAAATTTAATAGGAGCGGGCGCGGCGGAGGCCGCGGAAAGTCAACGTGATCAGGCTATCAAATCGCGCGCCATGCGCCGTGGAACCTCGGGAGGTCTAGCGTGCAGAGGGGCCAGATCTCTCACGAGTGGGAAATTTGACCCCTCTGCCGGTGCGAACATTCCCTTGGCTAGACGGCGCACGAACTCATCCAGTGTTTCCATCCGCAGATCGCGGAGAATGACGTCGTTTCTCACATAGCGCGTGGCGCCGATAATGGTACGCAGCGTGAGGTTCTGTTGAGCCTGCAGCCGGCCTCGTTGGGCCTGAGATGTTAAGGCGTACCATGCCGGAGCGGCGTATGTGAGACGAGAGCGAATATAGGCTTTGTATATTAGCAACTTAGTGTGCAGAGCCAATGTGGATGTATACACTGGACGTAGTTTGGCTCGGGCCAAACGTGTCGTGTTCACGGTGACTTTCACGTGGTCGCTCATGCTGAGGCGTCTGTCTATCGTGAGCCCTAGGTACTTGACCTTCGGAGCCCATGACAGATTTTCGCCATACAGCTGAAGGGGGGATATACACCTTGTAGGTTCTAGCATTACGTCGCTTTGGTATGTCCGTAAATAAAAGACGTTAGAATTGTTCACTGGTTTATTACCGACTGGCGGGCGCGCGCTCGTTTATTTTATTTTTTTTATTTTATTATGGTAACAAACAGTCATAATACAATTTATATAACAAACAATATACATATAATTAGACCTGGAGTACCAAAACTGTAAAAGAGAACTATACTTATTACATTTTCAAAATACAATTAAACCATAAAAGAAAGTAAAAATTACATTTAAGTCTATTCTATCGAATACTTAACTCTAATTATCTCACGGACCCTGCTCCTATACACTGACTTAGAGCAAGCAAATATGTCCACGTCAACCAAGCAATCATTATATAGTTTTACTGCACGTCTTAAAAAGGTGTTTTTTGCATAATTTGTTCTGCTAAAGGAGGAAATGAACAAGTCTTTAGAACGTGAGGTAAGTCGAGGCACTCTAAACGTGACATTGTCTAAAAGAGTAGTAGAGTCTATGTGATTATTCACTATTTTGTACAGAAACATGGAATCGTTTAAAAAACGGCGACTTTGCAAAGAATTAACTTTATGACGTTCAGACGCAGCCTTGTAACTTAAGAACTCGTTCCCAGTGCGGTATTCTAATGCTTTCAGGAATTTATTATGTAGTTTTTCCAATCGGGATATGTGCACTACGTACTGAGGGCTCCAAACTATGCTACCGAACTCCAAAACACTTCGAACGTAAGCGTAGTAAAGTGTTTTGTACGTAGATGCTTTCTTAAATGGTTTGCCTAGTCTCAGGATCATACCCAATCTTTTATAAGCTTTATCGATAATATAATATATAATATAATATTATTTTATTATCTCGGGGGTAGATACACATCACGCTTACTCTCTTTTATCAAAAAGGGACCACCTAAATCAATTCCGGTAGTCTGAAAGCATCTTCCGGGCTGAAGCCTAACAGCCGGTGCCTCCCACTCGCGGTTGGAATGGAACCAGTTTGGCCTTGAAGAAATATCATATTTTGATAAACAAATAACATTTGACAAACGAGATCTGATAAGCAGAATTCCGATGATCCAAAATTCCCTTGGGATCAACGACCGCAGTGTGCGAGGGCCGCAGTGTAATTTTTTTTTGTGATAATAATCGATTGAAACGATGGAACCTGTCCGATAGTAATTAATTAGGTGTTAGTTCGGTTCAGTAGGAGATAAATAAACAGATGGACAAGTTTTTCGTTCAGTAGGAAGTACTAAGTATGGATGTAACAGGCGGTAATTACATAGTTAGTGAGGATCACTGGGAACATCATCGATAACAAAAATTGCAACTGTTGAACAACCGTCTGGTAACAAAGACATCAACGAGTTAGTCTCTCGCCCTCTCTCTTTCGAAGCGGGCGGGAGCGAGCGAGACGTCTGCGACTAGCGGGACACGGAACAGCTTTCAGAAAAGCTTCGGTCCACGTCAACAACGCTACAATCCTACAACTGCTAAATCTAGCATTAAATACTATTTTTTTGCGAATTAGGTACCTACCGTTTTACAAAAAAAACTGTAATTAATTGCAATCTTATTACGACTGAATCTAACAAAGTTTGACTTGTATAAAAGTGACAAGTGTAAGTTCACCTCTTTAAAGATGTGAGAACATGGTGCTTGTGTCCGTGCGCCGGGGGAGGGGCGCGGACCTGTCTCCAGTGAGTGCGCGCGCGCCGGACCGGCCGCTCGCCTGTCGCGGACCTGTTCGCTATGTGCTTCCTGCATACCTGCGACATCTAAACGATTGTGCTGACCAGGAGCCCTCAGGTAGATCGTGTTTTCTCTTGTATCATGCCTACCTACTTATATACTCCTTCTGGTTTAACTAGCAAATTGAAACCGTATGTTTTGACCGGATTTTAATCTTGTTATTAGATACATTTGACTTTAGTTAAGTTCGTTTAAAATATTGGTTGTGACATACTCGTAATGTGAATCATCGATTTGCCTACTTTATTGAATCAAACTAACAAATAGGTTGTGTGGTACAGCGTCTATTATCGTTCCTTAACTAAACCAGATAAGTAATTCCTTTGATATAGCCCGAGACACCATTCTGCTTCTCTCTCTTTCCCTCACACGATGGACTCGGCACCCGCACGGCTAATCCATGGAATGCTATAAAAGAAATTGTCTAGAAAGTCGCTTTTCCATTTTTCATCATCATCACAGCCTCTACAACTCAGTCCTAGACTACCGTACTAGACATCAATCAATTTAGTAGCTGTGGCCATCTGTCCGTGGTGTCGCATGTCGTAATTTGGTACGTCAGATAGCCTATTTCATTCCTTGGGATCATGTTCCTGTGGGAACATCGCTGCAAAATTTTATTACAAATGGGGCTGAACATGTTGTGATCGGGTGATGACGACTTGGGGTTCCGAGGGATTTCAATCAACATTGGTTCAGTAATATAGGCGTAAAAACGAGACAAACATTATGTATTTACATACAGAAAAAGTTTTTTTCACATTTATAATATTAGGTAGTATTTAAAAAGTTTAAGTGTAAGTAAGAGTTTACTGCACGGGAGAACCCGGGTCAAACAGCTAATAAATTATTATTTTTTTTATTTTTTTATTTTTATTTTTTTTTTATCAAGGTTATTCGCCCACTCGAACCTATAGAACATAGAAATAAATAAATGTGTCTGCAGTTTTAAATAGTTTTCGTTGAAAAATGAAATGAAAAAAAAAATTTAAAAAATATTTATTTATGTTTATACAAGCAGCCGAGGTTGACAATTTCACATTATACGTTGATTGACGTGACAGGTGATGCAGCGACGACCCGCGCCGCCCGTGCCGACCGCGTCCTGGGCCGGCGTGGCCGAGGCTCTGGCGCGGCTCGGAGACCAGGGATACCACACGCTCGCCCGCCCCGCCCCGCCGCGCGCCGCCCCGCCGCGCCCCGCCTGCGACGAGCGCGCTCTGCGACACGTGCTCGCCTACCTGGACGTGAGTGTGCGAAGGCGGGCTCGCTCCGGACACGGCGACATCTCCGTTCTCCTTGGGTTTGCAGATCGCGGACGTGAGTCGCTGCGGCCGCGTGTGTCGGCGCTGGCGGCGCGCGGCCCGGGAGGCGGCGGGCTCGGCGCGCGCGTGGCGGCGGGTGGAGGCGCGCGGCTCGCTGGCGGCGGCGGTGGCGGCGCTGCAAGGGCGCGCGGGTCCGGCGGCGGCGCTCTCGTGGGCGCACGCGGGCGCGGTGGAGGCGCGGGCGCCGGCTCCGTTGGGCGCGCTGTGTCCGCGGCTGCGCGCGCTCGACCTGTCGGACTGCGAACTGGACGACGCGGGCCTGCGCGCGGTGGGGGCGGCGCTGCCGGGACTGCGCGCGTTGTACGTGCGGCGCTGCGCGGTGTCGGACGCCGGCGTGCGAGCGGCGGCGCGTCTGCTGCCCGAGCTGCGCGCGCTGTCTCTGTCGGGGTGCGCGGCGGTGTCGGACTGGGGCGTGGCGGCGCTCGGCGGCTCGGCGCTGCGCTACCTGGCGGCGGCGGGCTGCGCGCTGGGGGACGCGGGGCTGGCGGCGTTGGCGCGGTGTCCGGCGCTGCGCTACGTGAACGTGCGCGGGTGCGGCGGGGTGGGCGACGCGGGGGTGGCGGCGCTGGCGGCGGGCTGCCCTCGCTTGCGCGCACTGGACGCGGGCGGCACGGAGGCGGGCGACGCGGCACTAGCGGCGCTGGCGGTGGGCTGCCCGAACCTGCGGCGCGTGGGGCTGCGCGGGTGCGAGGCGGTGTCAGACGCGGGGCTGACGCGGCTGGCGAGCGCGTGTCGCGGACTGGGACACTTGGCGGTGCAGGGCGCGGGCGTGTCGGCGGCGGGGCTGGCGGCTGTGCGCACGCACTGTCGGCGCTGCGTCATCCTGCACTCGGAACCCGGCTTCTGATGCGAAGCGTCCTGTATATATGTATTTAAATGATTAAATTTAGTTTTATTATGGTAACACACAAACAATATACAATAATTAGACATGGAATACTAAACTAACCAAACATTGTTGTAATTAAATTATATATAATTTTAAAATATTGTACATGTTTTATTTTCTGTGGCGGTGTGCCTCGAAGCCCGTACTGCCCTAGGTTGGCACACTCCTTGTTCGAAATACTTTTACGGTGTACCTGCGTCTCGGACGTGCGTAGTGACATTAGCTCCTTTAGTTAACGAGCTCCTTTAGTTAGGTTTGCCTTAGGTTAGGTTAGGTTAGGTTAGGTTTGGGTTAGGTTAGGTGTAGCGATTGTTATCGACAATGACCAGGGATGAACGTTTTCGGCTGCAAACGACATCCTTTGCCTCACACCATTTTTAAGAAAACAACTGTCAGACGTTACTTGTTTTTTTTTGCTCCGCTGCAACAGCTGCTCGAAATTTTCAAATTAATATATATATTCATATTAACATACAATATTCAATAATATTCAATTCGACTCATCATTTGCCAGATATTGTACACCCCCCAGCTTGGGTAAGTATTAAATAGAAAATAGTACGCGGTCACTTCATGACCACGTGCAGAAAAATATTTTTGTGCACCACCGCTGCAGTCTCACCATCTATCTGGTATCTTGTCTTGGTGTAGACTGAAGTGGTGGTGGATTTGGAGATGGAACGTAACGCGTGTTCCCCGTGCGTTCCAGGGTTCTATGTCTGGACTATAGAGCTGGGACCCAGCTTGAGAAGATAACCCCGCTGCCCAGGATGATGGATGGATGGATGACACCCCGTTGTCCGCTTGGGATCGGCAGCGCTCTCCGGGCCCCCGTCTTCAGGCTCTCCGAGGGAAGGCACCACTACGCACAGTCAACGGATGCATAAAGAGTGATAGGGCTAAGTTTTGGCTTATGACCCTCCCCCTTTATATAATTTTAAATTCTCTTGCTCTCTTCTGTTAACTTCATTTTTTTTTAATATATTAACTTCATTAGCTTAAAATCTCTTGTTTTATTTGAATGTCCCGCTTAACGTGACATCTGGCGCCCAACGGTGTTTTTTAGTCATCTTCGCTTAACTTTATTGCATTCTTTGGCCTTGCGTAGCTAGTAGTTGTGTGATTATTGCATGCGTGTTTGCAGGATTGTGTAAAAATTTTTTTTACTTCTTCAAAGTACCTACGTTGTAAATTTTTTTTACTTCTTCAAAGTACCTACGTTGTAAATTTTTTTTACTTCTTCAAAGTACCTACGTTGTAAATTTTTTTTACTTCTTCAAAGTACCTACGTTGTAAATTTTTTTTACTTCTTCAAAGTACCTACGTTGTAAATTTTTTTTACTTCTTCAAAGTACCTACGTTGTAAATTTTTTTTACTTCTTCAAAGTACCTACGTTGTAAATTTTTTTTACTTCTTCAAAGTACCTACGTTGTAAATTTTTTTTACTTCTTCAAAGTACCTACGTTGTAAATTTTTTTTACTTCTTCAAAGTACCTACGTTGTAAATTTTTTTTACTTCTTCAAAGTACCTACGTTGTAAATTTTTTTTACTTCTTCAAAGTACCTACGTTGTAAATTTTTTTTACTTCTTCAAAGTACCTACGTTGTAAATTTTTATTAACCTTCTGTATTTTAGCCAAGTAGCTGTAAATTCTCTCAGTATTTATTTTTGCCTACAGTTGATTACTGCCTGCTGCTTGTTTTAAATAACTTAGTTTGTTGTATAGTATATATTTTCTGAAAATCTTAAGCATGTGCTTAGTTTTTTTATAATTTAAATTGCATTATTTCATTCATTCATTAGGGAACCTAATTAATATTTACCCAAATTGGTTCCATATCTGGTTTTTTTTTATCTATTTGATTTTTTTTTATTTTAAATCATGTCTTTCGAAATTAAATATCTTTCATTACAAAAAGCTGAATTGATTTACGAAGTAGCAATTCGGGGAGGCACACCCACTGACAATGTGGCTGACCTGCGAAAGCAGATAGTGAAACTTTCGTTGTCAATACCTGCAGAGGATATCTTGGAATCAAGTTATGAGACAGTTGAGGACTTGAATGGTGTGGGTGAGAGCATGTCAAAGGCAACCGGAAACGTCACATCTTTATTGGTTGTTTTTGATGAAAATCAATACTCCCGCACGAAAACGCTATTGCATCACATACTCGTATATCATCGCCTTAACAGAATAAACTCCGATAAGCCAGCCGACATGATTACAGTTAAGGATATCAAGACACAATTTGACAATATTTATAAAAAGTTTATTGCTTTGGGCAGCAGAGCTCAAGCAACTAGTAATGTTAGTCTCTACCAAAATGATAATAACCCATCATGCAGCAATGCCAATGAGTTATTACGACTAAAATATTTTATACAACGCTTGGAAGAGTATACAGCTGCGAGAGAAATCCCGTTCTCTAAAATACTACTGTATGCCACCGAAATATTTGTAGAGGATGCCCTACACTGGTTCCGTAGTGTCCGGAACCAGATAGTTAGCTGGGACGACTTGATCACTCTTTTAAAACAGGATTTTAGTCAGTCTGATTATGACTATCGATTAGGTTTGGGTTAGGTTAGGTTAGGTTTGGGTTAGGTTAGGTTTGGGTTAGGTTAGGTTTGGGTTAGGTTAGGTTTGGGTTAGGTTAGGTTTGGGTTAGGTTAGGTTTGGGTTAGGTTAGGTTTGGGTTAGGTTAGGTTTGGGTTAGGTTAGGTTTGGGTTAGGTTAGGTTTGGGTTAGGTTAGGTTTGGGTTAGGTTAGGTTTGGGTTAGGTTAGGTTTGGGTTAGGTTAGGTTTGGGTTAGGTTAGGTTTGGGTTAGGTTAGGTTTGGGTTAGGTTAGGTTTGGGATAGGTTAGGTTTGGGTTAGGTTAGGTTTGGGTTAGGTTAGGTTTGGGTTAGGTTAGGTTTGGGTTAGGTTAGGTTTGGGTTAGGTTAGGTTTGGGTTAGGTTAGGTTTGGGTTAGGTTAGGTTTGGGTTAGGTTAGGTTTGGGTTAGGTTAGGTTTGGGTTAGGTTAGGTTTGGGTTAGGTTAGGTTTGGGTTAGGTTAGGTTTGGGTTAGGTTAGGTTTGGGTTAGGTTAGGTTTGGGTTAGGTTAGGTTTGGGTTAGGTTAGGTTTGGGTTAGGTTAGGTTTGGGTTAGGTTAGGTTTGGGTTAGGTTAGGTTTGGGTTAGGTTAGGTTTGGGTTAGGTTAGGTTTGGGTTAGGTTAGGTTTGGGTTAGGTTAGGTTTGGGTTAGGTTAGGTTTGGGTTAGGTTAGGTTTGGGTTAGGTTAGGTTTGGGTTAGGTTAGGTTTGGGTTAGGTTAGGTTTGGGTTAGGTTAGGTTTGGGTTAGGTTAGGTTTGGGTTAGGTTAGGTTTGGGTTAGGTTAGGTTTGGGTTAGGTTAGGTTTGGGTTAGGTTAGGTTTGGGTTAGGTTAGGTTTGGGTTAGGTTAGGTTTGGGTTAGGTTAGGTTTGGGTTAGGTTAGGTTTGGGTTAGGTTAGGTTTGGGTTAGGTTAGGTTTGGGTTAGGTTAGGTTTGGGTTAGGTTAGGTTTGGGTTAGGTTAGGTTAGGTTAGGTTAGGTTAGGTTAGGTTAGGTTTTTTTTTTTTTTTTTTTTTTTTTTTTTTTTTTTTTTTTTTATTAAATCCTCTGATTAATAGATTTTTCAGAGAGCTTGTTTGACTTCTTTTGTGATCGGTTCTATTGTTTTTTTTTTTTTTTTTTTTTTTTACTACTATTCAGCGATAGTGCTGGTTATTTTGGGGCTACATGCATATTTATTTTATTATTATTATTTTTACATACAGTTACTTAAATTTATATTCTTATTCTATACAATTATATTTCTACTACACACTTAGTTTGCATTTACACAATGACTTTTATTATTATTTATTATTATTTTTTTTTATTTTTTTTATTTATTTATTTTTTTTCCCATCATATTCATAGAGATATCTAAACATTATACATTTTGGAGACTTATAGCTAGGCATGCAACATTCACAATTTAAAGGTACAAACTAACTTACAGCTAAACTTAACAACTATACATTTTTATTTGTTATGGTGACTCGATATATACTATTATATACAGGCAACATAACTTATACATATACTATTTATTTCTATTGATAACTTTAAGTGCGATTTTTGTACAGAATTTTACAAGTTCAGTTCGCTTGCTTTTGTCCTTAAGAATTGTGCTTACTGTATGTTCATTTATTTTGGAATCCATAATATACTCCGCAGTCTGTCTGTCATGGCAGGTGGCTGGGCACTCGAACAGCACGTGAGGTACGGTTTCCTCAACGCCTGGATCACAAATGCACGATGGGTTCTCCTTACACTTGAATCTTGCCAAGTATTGGGAGAACCCACCGTGCCCCGTAAGTACCTGCGTAACCACGCCGGTCGGCTCGAGCTGTCTGACGATGTTGTAGGCCTCGCACGCGTCCGGCAAAAAGATCTTGGTTATGCCGGCGGTGTGACCCGACCTGTATCTCCGGTTCCATTCGACAAGCGATTTCATTCGAATTCGCCGCTTGACGAATGAGACCGGACACAGGTCGTAGTCCGGCTTTCGTTTTGTATTGAGCGCGGCCTCCTTTGCTAACTCGTCAGCCCGCTCGTTCTCGGCCAGACCGGCGTGGGCCTTTATCCAGAACAGGGATATCTCCTTGTTCTGGAGGCGTGCGGCTCGTACGTTCGAGCGGGATTCCACCGCCAAGGGGTGGGATGAGCCATTGTTGACAACTGATTGCAGGGCAGACCGTGAGTCGCTGTATATGCCACAACTTTTCCATTCATTGTCTAAAATTATCCTCGTGGCTTTGCATATGGCCAGGAGTTCCGCCTGGTAGACTGTGCAATACGATGGCAGCTTAAGTTTGAGGGATTTCGTCTCGGCGACATTATTCCATACGGATAATGCCGCTCCGACTCCGCCCCCAATCTTGCTGCCATCAGTATATATTCGAGCTTGCTGGTCGTTTTGCTGGTCGACTTGTTCTCTGTCTACCAGACACATGAACTCCAGGCTCATATGTTCCGCCGGATGAGGAGTGTCGGCATATGCAACGACTCTTTCCACCTCCCTGCCCGCCAGTATTGGCTGCGGTACTCCCCTCCTGGCCTCATACAGGGAAGCAGCCTCCCGTATCCTGAGGTCGAGGGGCAGTATCCCGGCCAGCACTAGCGCCGAATTGAGGGAGACGGTACGGTATGCCCTGGTCAACTTCTGTACAAATCCTCTTTGGACAGCGGCGAGCTGCCTTTGCACTCCCAGCTTCTCAGCGGCACCTGCCCAGGCAGCGGCTGCGTACAGTACAACTGGTTCCACCGTCGCCGTATAAATTTGGCGAATGATCTCTGGGTGGAGGCCCCAGCTTATTCTGGCGGCTCTGGACAGCTGTTTGTAGACGTTCAACGCCCTTCTGCACACATCGGCAACATGAGCGTTGAACGTCAACTTACTGTCAATAGTGAGCCCCAGAATTTTAATTTCTTGGGACAGGTCAATGCCGACCCCGCCCATGCTCAAGAGTGGTGTGTCATACTTTAACTTATTTGTTAAAACCATGGCCTTGGTCTTCTGTGGCCCGAAGTTAAGCTTATTTCTGACACCCCACTCCCGAACATACGCGAGTGCGGCATTGGCCTGTTCCTGTACTGTACGCGCCGTATCGCCGTGAAAAACTAGGACCACATCATCCGCAAAGGCTTGGCAGTAGTCTCCCCGCTGTCCAAGCCCCCTTAGCAGTGGATCCAGGAGAAGGTTCCAGAGAATCGGACCGCCGATGGATCCTTGAACACACCCCTTGCTCGTTTTCCGGGTGTGTTCTACGCCGCCGTATCTGAGATGTATTTGCCGATCTTGTAGGTAGCTGTCCATCAACCGCCTGATGTTGATGGGGCACCTTTCCTCCGCCAGCCTCACCCTTATCGCAGGCCACCAGGCATTATCGAAGGCTCCCTCTATGTCCAATGAAATCATTGTCACTAATTTCTTCTCATTTATTTTTTCGCGTATATGATTCATTAGGTCATAGAGGGAGTCCTCGGTGCTGCGCTGGGGCATAAATCCATATTGCTGGGGGCTGATATTGCGGAGTAGGTGCCATTTCAGTCTACCTACCACCATTTTCTCCAGAATCTTTCCAAGCACCGGTAGCAGCCCTATGGGCCTGTATGACTTAGGGTTCGCATAATTGTCTTTTCCAGGCTTCCGTAGGGCTACCACCGTTGCTACCTTCCAGGTCTTGGGGAAGTGCCCTAACTCCAGGCACTTGTTTGTCAGGGCAAGGAAAGATTCCGGGTCGTTCTGAATGGTGTGTCGGCAAATATCGGCGGTGAATCCATCGGCTCCTGGCGCTTTCTTAGGGTTGAATGAATCCACCGAGGACCTTAGTTCTACCATAGTGAACGGCGGGTCATGTTGTTCATCATGACCCGGTCCGTTCACCAGGTCGGCTTCTCTCCGTATTTTTTGGTGGTATTCATTCTCCTCTTTGTCTTCATCTTCTTGATAAAAAGTTTCGGCCAGGACTTTTGCCGACTGTTCCATCTCCAGTTCCATACCATCTAGGGTCAAGGGAATGTCCTCCTGCCTTTTACAGGTCCTTCCTATGACCCTATATATTCCCTGCCACATTCCTTCTTTATCTTGTTTGCCACAGAATCCCTTCCAGCTCTCTATTTTGGCGTTATTGATCTCTTCCTCATACTTTTCTCTTGCTTTCAGGTACTCGTCGACGACCTTCGCTCTCCGGACCGGTGCCGCACATCGGATACGGCGCCTCTTTGTGATAGCATCTCTCTTCAGCTTCGCCAGTTCCTCGGACCACCATGGGGAGGTAAGTTTTTCGCTGGATCTCTTTTTCGGTATTGCGTCGGAGCATGCCTCTGTTATGGCTTTTGAGTATGTTTCCACTAAGAGATCCAACGTTTCCCTCTGGTTGACCTCGTCCACCATCGCCTTAGTTATGCCCTTTTCGTTATTCATTTTGGTGAGATTCTCAGCAAATTGGGACCATTTGGCCTTTTTGGTGTTAAACTTTCTAGTTGTTCTCTCTGTATTCATGCCATTGGCTTTGGTCAACCTGATCTTAAATGTAATAGCGTTGTGGTCCGAGCTAGCGATGCTGTCATCCACCGTCCAAGCTTCGGTAAGCAGCAACATGTCCGAGGAGCAGGCCGTGATGTCAACATGACTGGTGTATGCCTTGTTCCCCCTAATGGTGTCAAAAGTGGGGGTGTTACCTTGATTGAGTACCTGAAGGCCCATCTCTTCGAGACTTCCAGACATTTCCTCCCCTCTGTGATCCACTATCTTGCTTCCCCACCAGGTACTTTTTGCGTTAGTATCGCCTCCGATTAGAAGTCTTTTGGGGCCCAGTTCGTCCTCAATTTTCTTCAATTGATCCAGGTATGGCCCCAGAGGTAAGTTCGGCTCGAAGTAGAAGGATACTACGACAATCTCCCAAGCACTGGTCCGGACCCTCACCACTACGATGTTATTTGTGGTGAGTCTAGGGAACTGTGTAACGTCCAAGTCGCGGTCAAAGACCGCGATTGCCGCCTTCACAGGCCCCTCGTCCAGGCGAGTGTTCTGGTAGATTCTCGTCCCTTTATAGGTCTTCATACTCTTTGCCTTGCCTACATAGGGCTCCTGGATCAATGCTAAGGACGCCTTTCTTTTCCCTGCTTCAATCATGAGCTCATCGGTGGCGATATTTTTCCGCTGGAGGTTCGCTTGGATCACGAGGTAGTGGCCTTCTTTGGAAGGGATTCTGCAGTTCTTCGTCTCCTTAACACCTGGGACGCCCTTAACAATACGCCACGCTCGCCCGGGCTAGCGCGTCCCACCTGTGCCGCGTTGTGCACTCCTGGCTAAAGGCGTTATGTCCAGTTGTCACCAGTTTGGCTCGTACACAATTACAGCATGTGGGTTCTGCGCTCACCAGGCGGTCGGGGCAGTCCGTCCAAAGGTGTAGGCCTCCACAGTGACTGCACACTTTCTCAGTTTCTTTGCAGAAACGCCGCCCATGTCCGTACGCTAGGCAAAGTGAACATTGGACCAGCGGTGACTGGTCCTCCACGCGCACATGTTGGAGGTCGACATGGACGCGTTCCGCTGCAGTCAACCTTTGCCACATTTTCGGCGAGACCTGGAGCACAATGTGGCAGGTGTGCGGGTTTCTGGTCTTTCTCCTGTATTTAACTTGTACTCTCCAGTCTTCCCCAGCTATATCCCGAAACATTTCCCTATTTTGGGTCTTTAAGGACGTCATGACGTCCTCGTCTGTGTTATAGGCCATGACGTCCTTGAGGATCACTAGTGGGTCTTTGTTTTTGATCTCCTCGATCACTAAGTTTGATCCTGAGCTTTTAATCCTTTTGATTACCTTATCTATCTCCTCCTTTGAGGAGCAGCCCAGGATCACTCTCTGGTCTCTAATTTTCCTGACCTTTTCTACTCTGATGCCCGATGTCCTTGCATTTACCACCGTCCTAATCTTATCCACCACTTGGCCGCTGCTATCACCCTCGCCCGACACTGCGATTGAATGCATCGCAGTATCCTTGCGTCCATGACCAGCGGCCACAGTGGCGTAGGACGCCCTCTGCGCCGATGCGGCCTCCGGCAGGGAGCACGTCTGGAGTCGGTCCGCCAGTGCCGCAGTGTGCTGTTGACATTCCGCCATTCGCCGACCGTGCTCCTCCATGCTCTCCATCAGAGTACGCATCAGCGCAGTCGACGTCTCTTCCGCGGTGGTCGTCCTCTCCTTCTCCTTCTCCTTCTCCTTCTCCTTCTCCTTCTCCTTCTCCTTCTCCTTCTCCTTCTCCTTCTCCTTCTCCTTCTCCTTCTCCTTCTCCTTCTCTGCCGTTTTTCCTATTGCATGTAAGTCCGCTTTGCCGTCCGGTCCCGACTTCTCCGCCTCTTTCACTAGAGCGTATAGTCGCTCCAGCGCCTGTGTGACATCCACTTTTATGTCAGATTTTAGGTTCCTGGAGATTGCCAGGGCCGACTTTGCCTTGATTAGACAGGCCTTTGCCTCGGCTAATCGATTGGCATACTTCGGCTCTGGTACGCTCTCAGGAGCCTCCGCCGAAGCCACGCGGCTCACCTGCGCTGGAGCCACCCTCGCCTTTGTTCCAGAGGCTGAGGTCGGGACGACTTTCTTGGGGGGGGTGGTAGACTTGGGCTGATTTCCCGGTTTTCCGGCCTCCCACTCCCCTATGCTTTTCCGTACTTTCGGGGGATCAGTTTGCGTCGAGGGCCCAGCCCTCGGTTGGTCAGTCGTTGTTTGAGGATCCGGTTTATCGGCCCCTTTCGTTTTCACGGGTGTCCGCATACCGAACATTGTTTTATATTAGTCAGAGGACGTGTCCGAGTTATAAAAAATAAGTAAGTAAAATATATTATATGTCAGTACTTAATAAGTAGTTGATTGTCAATAGGTAAAATTGTATAATTTATTGATATAAATAATTACAGTCAATAGTCAGATGTATATAATAATATTAAAGAATATTAGTCTAGTGATTAGTCAAGGTCTATGTAGCGGAGTCTATTCTGCACTTGAAGGTCTTGTGGAGTCGTAAAAACTCCACGAGTAGTTCAGTTCGGAGCAAAAGCAAACAACTGAACCTGTGCTACAATTTAAGACCTTATTTTTAATATTTTACAATTAACAACTTGTTTTTTCACCGTAAACAGGCTGTGTCTAATTATTATATACTTAGTGGTTAAAATAATGTACAATACTTAAAATTAACTTAAGACTAAGCCCCTTATATTCTTTACACTGGTTTTTATTTTATTAATAATTTTAATTGTAATTTTTTTTTTTTATTTTTAATTTTAATTTTTTATTTTTTTTATTTTCAGGTTTTCTTCTCCGGGTCTACGGTTCCAGCGTCCAGGTGAGTAAGGTAAGGTGAGTATGATGTTTTTATTTTACTATTTTGTTACGTCTTGAAATGCCCTGTCTGATGGTATTCTTATTTTTGGACAGGGGTCGTCACTGGAAGCCTCACGAAGCAGTGAAAAGTAAGTATGTCTGGAAATCCCTCTCCGTCCAACTTAAAACGGCCACCAAAATTTGGTTTCTAGTCAGATCTTTGCCAAAATTACAGGACGGGTACCCCTTGATGTTGACTTAATTACGATTAAATAAAAAAGGGGGGTCGTCGCGGTAGTTTATGAGATATATCGCTTTCCCCAACTGTAAAATTGATTTTTCACTTTTTTGCCTGTGCTACTCCTATTTTTCGGTATTTAGTGATTCCGTGCTATGCTCTCATAAAATTTTGACTGCGCCGTCAAATTTGCATCAATAAAATTTGTGTAAAGTCACCACACGCAAAACTACCAAACACATGGAAAAGAGTTTATTGTCCACACGCGAGCAGGTAGTTGCGCCACCAAAGGCAGGTTTCACTGTGTGGTGCTCCTCGTCACGGCACGTCGGATGGTGAAAGAAAAAAAGTACCTTACCGCTTTAATTTCCAAGTTATTTACGAAAAACCACTATTTTTTTCACTATTTTACCATTCAAAATGGCCATTAATGGTTTCTTCCAATTTTTAAAAACGTCACTGGATAGCCCACATGAAAAAACACTACAATACTAATTTTCATGTAAATCGGAACACTTTTACTATGTTTTCAGAATTTTTTCCTGCAGAGCTCCTTAAAAACGCAGCTTGCTCGTCCGTTGTTCGAGCGGGACGGTTAGGTTAGGTTAGGTTAGGTTAGGTTAGGTTAGGTTAGGTTAGGTTAGGTTAGGTTAGGTTAGGTTAGGTTAGGTTAGGTTAGGTTAGGTTAGGTTAGGTTAGGTTAGGTTAGGTTAGGTTAGGTTAGGTTAGGTTAGGTTAGGTTAGGTTAGGTTAGGTTAGGTTAGGTTAGGTTAGGTTAGGTTAGGTTAGGTTAGGTTAGGTTAGGTTAGGTTAGGTTAGGTTAGGTTAGGTTTTTTTTTTTTTTTTTTTTTTTTTTTTTTTTTTTTTTTTTTTTCTTGTCCTCTGATAAATAATTTGTCAGAGACTATTGTCGTTTCTATTATAGTATTAAAGTACTTCTACATTATATTTTTGCGGTTCAGCGTGAGTGCTGGGTATTATACATTAGTTTTCTTATCTACTTATATAATACAGTGCATGATCTATTCAGTTTACAATATTAGGTGTTTTTTTTTAATTGTCCATTAGTTATAAGCTTACTTGATATCTTCGTTTTATGTTTTCTTTTCTATACTCTTATTCGACTCTTATACATCTTAAACTTTTTTTTTTTTTTTTTTTTTCTTGTAGAATGTAAAGATATATGCAGTTCAGAGTAATCTACTATTAGGAAGTCGATAACATTTACAATTTAATATTTACATCTTACTTGGCTAAACTTAATTTAAACTTATTTTCTATACAATATTATTTATATGCTAACAATATATATATATATTAATATATACGTAACATAAATTTATATACTACCTATTTGTTTCTGTTTATAACTTTTGTGGCTATTTTTATACAATAATCGATAAATTCAGTTCTTTTGCCCTTGTCTTTAAAAATTTTAAACATATTGCTTTCAGTGACCTTTAGTTCCAGAATACTTTCCACATTCAATCGTTCCAGGCAAAAAACTGGGCACTCAAACAACAAATGAGTCACGGTCTCATCGACCCCTGGTTCGCAGATGCATGATGGGTTCTCCTTACACTTGAATCGAGTCAAGTATTCGGAGAACCCACCGTGTCCCGTAAGTACTTGGGTAACTACGCCGGTCGGCTCGAGCTCTCTAACAATTTTAAAAGCTATGTAAACATCTGGCAAAAATATTTTTGTCACAGATGCGGTTTGACCCGACCTGTATCTCCGGTTCCATTCGACAAGCGACCCCATTCGGATTTGTCGCTTGACGAATGAGACCGGACACAGGTCGTAGTCTGGTTTGCGCTTGGTGTTTTGTGCGGCTTCCTTCGCCAATTCGTCAGCTCTTTCATTTCCAGCCAGACCGGCGTGGGCCTTTATCCAGAATAGGGAAATCTTCCTATTCTGTAGACCTGCTGCTCGGATGTTTGAGCGAGTTTCCACTGCCAAGGGGTGGGACGATGCATTGTTGATTACCGACTGCAGGGCTGACCGTGAGTCGCTGTATATGCCGCAACTTTTCCAATCGTTATTTAGTATTAACCTCGTGGCCTCGCATATGGCCAGGAGTTCCGCCTGGTAGACCGTGCAGTAGGATGGCAGCTTCAACTTGCGGAATTTCGTCTCGGCGACATTATCCCATACGGATAATGCCGCTCCGACTCCGCCCCCGATCTTGCTGCCATCCGTGTAAATGCGAGCCTCTTGATCATTTTTCCCGTCAACTTGTTCTGGGTCCACCAGACACATGAACTCCAAGCTCAGATGTTCCGCCGGATGAGGAGTGTCGGCATATGCAACGACTCTTTCCACCTCCCTGCCCGCCAGTGCCGGCAGCGGTACCCCCCTCCTGGCCTCATACAGGGCTGCAGCCTCCTGTATTCTGAGGTCGAGGGGTAGTATCCCGGCCAGCACTAGCGCCGAATTGAGAGAGACGGTTCGGTACGCCCTGGTCAACTTTTGCACGAATCCCCTTTGGACAGCGGCGAGCTGCCTTTGCACTCCCAGCTTTTCAGCGGCGCCTGCCCAGGCAGCGGCTGCGTACAGTACAACTGGTTCCACCGTTGCCGTATATATTTGGCGTATAATCTCCGGGTGGAGACCCCAGCTTATCCTGGCAGCTCTGGACAGCTGTTTGTAGACGTTCAACGCTCTCCTGCACACATCTGCAACATGAGCGTTGAACGTCAACTTACTGTCAATGGTGAGCCCCAGGATTTTGATTTCTTGGGACAGGTCAATGCCGACCCCGCCCATGCTCAGGAGCGGCGTGTCATACTTTAACTTATTGGTAAGAACCATGGCCTTGGTCTTGTGTGGCCCGAAGTTGAGTTTGTTTCTGACACCCCACTCCCGAACATACGCGAGAGCTGCATTGGCCCGTTCCTGTACTGTACGCGCCGTGTCGCCGTGAAAAACTAGGACCACGTCATCCGCAAAGGCTTGGCAGTAGTCTCCCCGCTGTCCAAGACCCCGTAGCAGTGGATCCAATAAAATGTTCCACAAAATTGGACCGCCGATGGATCCTTGAACACACCCTTTGGTCGTGTTACGGGTGTGTTCTACACCGCCGTATCGCAAATTTATTTGCCGATCCTGTAGGTAACTGTCCATCAACCGCCTGATGTTGATGGGGCATCTTTCCTCCGCCAGCCTCACCCTTATCGCGGGCCACCAGGCATTATCGAATGCTCCCTCTATGTCCAAGGATATCATCACGACCAGCTTTTTATTTTTAATTTTTTCTCGTGTGTATTGCATCAGGTCATAGAGGGAGTCCTCGGTACTGCGCTGGGGCATAAAACCGTATTGCCGGGGACTGATGTTGCGGAGTAGATGCCACTTCAGTCTACCTACCACCATTTTCTCCAGAATCTTTCCAAGCACCGGCAGTAGTCCTATGGGCCTGTATGACTTCGGGTTCCTATAGTCGTCCTTTCCAGGTTTCCTCAGGGCTACTACCGTTGCCTCCTTCCAGCTCTTAGGGAAGTGCCCCAACTCCAGGCACTTATTAGTCAGGGCGAGAAAAGATTCTGGGTCGTTCTGAATGGCGTGTCGGCAAATATCGGCAGTGAATCCATCGGCGCCTGGCGCCTTTTTGGGGTTAAAACTGTCCACTGAGGACCTCATCTCTACCATAGTGAACGGCGGGTCATGTTGTTCATCATGACCCGGTCCGTTCACAAGGTCTGCAGCTCTTCTAGTGTTTTGATGGTCCTCGTTTTCTCCCCTACTATGGTCTTCTTCGTAAAAAGCTTCCGCCAGGACTTGTGCCGATTTTTCCATTTCCAGTTCCTTACCGTCAAGGGTCAAGGGAATATCTTCCTGCCTTTTGCAGGTCCTTCCTATGACCCTGTAGATTCCCTGCCACATCCCTTCTTTATCTTGTTTACCACAGAATCCCTTCCAGCTTTCTATTTTGGCATTGTTTGATGCTTCTTCATATTTTCCTTTTGCTTGCAGGTACTCGTCGACGACCTTCGCTCTCCGGACCGGCGCCGCGCATCGAATGCGGCGTTTCTTCGTGACGGCATCACGCTTCATCTTCGCCAGTTCCTCGGACCACCATGGAGAGGTAAGTTTTACGTTAGATCTCTTTTTAGGTATTGTATAGGAGCATGCCTCTGTTATTGCCACCGTATATTTATGGACTAGTAGATCTAACGCTTCCCTCTGGTTGACCTCTTCCACCATCGCCTTAGTTATGCCCATTTGTTCCTTTGTTTCGGTGAGTTTTTCACCGAATTGGGTCCATTTGGCCTTTTTGGTGTTAAACTTTCTTGTGGTTCTCTCTATATTCATGCCATTGGCTTTGGTCAACCTGATCTTAAAAGTGATTCCGTTGTGGTCCGAGCTCGTGATGCCATCATCTACCGTCCATGCTTCGGTTAGCAGTAGCATATCCGGGGAGCAGGCCGTGATGTCTACATGGCTTGTGTATACCTTGTTTCCCCTAACGGTGTCAAAAGTAGGGGTATTTCCTTGATTTAGTACCTGCAAGCCCATCTCCTCTAATGTCCCGCTCATTTCCTCCCCTCTATGATCCACTATCCTGCTTCCCCACCAGGTACTTTTAGCGTTGGTGTCGCCGCCAATGAGCAGTCTTCTGGGTCCCAGTTCGTCCTCAATTTTCTTCAGCTGATCCAGGTATGGCCCCAATGGTAGGTTCGGCTCGAAGTAGAAGGATACTACGACAATCTCCCAGGCACTGGTTCGGACCCTCACCACCACGATGTTATTTGTGGTGAGTTTGGGGTACTGTGTGACGTCCAATTCGTGGTCGAAGACAACGATTGCCGCCTTCACAGGCCCCTCATCCTGGCCAGTGTTCTGGTAGATTCTCGCTCCTCTATGGTTCTTCATACTTTTTACCTTACCCACGTAGGGCTCCTGGATCAGCGCCAAGGACGCCTTTCTTTTCCCTGCTTCGATCATGAGCTCATCGGTGGCGAGACTTTTCCGCTGGAGGTTCGCTTGGATCACGAGGTAGTGGTCTTCCTTAGTAGGGATTCTGTGGCTATTCGACTCCTCTGCACCTGGGGCAACCTCAGCAGTAAGCCACGCTTAGGTTAGGTTAGGTTAGGTTAGGTTAGGTTAGGTTAGGTTAGGTTAGGTTAGGTTAGGTTAGGTTAGGTTAGGTTAGGTTAGGTTAGGTTAGGTTAGGTTAGGTTAGGTTAGGTTAGGTTAGGTTAGGTTAGGTTTTTTTTTTTTTTTTTTTTTTTTTTTTTTTTTTTTTTTTTTTTTTTTTTTTTTTCTCTTGTCCTCTGATGTTTTTTTTTATTTCAGAGAGTATTATTAGGGAATTAAATTTATGAGAACTTTTTAATTTTTTGCGGGTGCAGCACAAGTGCTGAAGGTTTTCTTTATATTTTTTTTTTGTTCCTGCCTATCTATGTAGTAAGACTTAAAAATATTACAATGTTTACACTTTACAATTTTTTTTTTTTTTTTTTTTTTTTTTTTTTTCCTCCGAATATATCTATCTTGTTTTTTCGATATGATTATTGTTATATATATATTATATATATATATATATATTTATTTATTTATTATTATTATTATTATTATTTTTTTTCTTTCTTTTCTTTGTAAAGTGTATCTAATACATGGTTTAATGATGATAAAGGCTTGATATTTTGTGAACATGATAATATAAATATAAAACAACAGTAGATAGTGAGTGAAAATGAAAATAATAGACTTTGATTAGATACAGTGAGTAATGATAAAACTAAAATTATATGAGTGAAACTGAAAGACTTAAATTAGGCATGCAATAAACTTGAAAACTACGACTAAACTTAGCTTAACTTAACTTATCTTATTTTCTATTCTATTTTATCGTTATGATAACACTAATATATACTATTATATACACGCACATAACTTTATTATACTATTTGTTCCTATTAATAACTTTTAAGGCAATTTTTGTGCAAAATTCGATTAAGTCAGTTCTCTTGCTTTTGTCAGCAAATATTTTACATACGGTGTCTTTGTCAATCTTTAAGTCCAGAATATTCTCCGCACTGAGTCTGTCGTGGCAGTGGGCTGGACACTCGAACAAAATATGGGTCACGGTCTCTGGAACACCAGGCTCGCAGATGCACGATGGGTTCTCCTTACACTTGAACCTATTCAAGTATTCGGAGAACCCACCGTGCCCCGTAAGCACCTGCGTAAGCACTCCGGTCGGCTCGAGCGTTCTGACGATTTTGAAAGCCTCGCACGCGTCCGGCATAAAGATTTTAGTTATGCCGGCGGTATGACCCGATTTGTATCTCCGGTTCCATTCGACAAGCGACTTCGCTCGGATTTGTCGCTTGACGAATGAGACCGGACACAGGTCGTAGTCGGGTTTGCGCTTGTTGTTCAGCGCGGCTTCCTTTGCGAGTTCGTCAGCCCGCTCGTTCTCAGCCAGACCTGCATGGGCCTTGATCCAGAACAAAGATACTTCCTTGTTCCGGATACGTGCATTACGCAGGTTTAAACGCGCTTCCACTGCCAAGGGGTGGGATGTGCCATTATTGACAACAGACTGCAGGGCGGACCGCGAGTCGCTGTATATGCCACAGCTTTCCCAAACACCGTCTAGGATCATCCTCGTGGCTTCGCATATGGCCAGGAGTTCCGCCTGGTAGACCGTACAATACGATGGCAGCTTTAGTTTGAGGGATTTCATCTCGGCGACATTATTCCATACGGATAATGCCGCTCCGACTCCGCCCCCAATCTTGCTGCCATCAGTATAGACACGTGCCTGCTGATGGTTTTGCAGGTCTACTTGCTCTCTGTCTACCAGACACATGAACTCCAGGCTCATATGTTCCGCCGGATGAGGAGTGTCGGCATATGCAGCGACCCTTTCCACCTCCCTTCCCGCTAGTATTGGCTGTGGTACTCCCCTCCTGGCCTCGTACAGGGCCGCTGCCTCTCGTATCCTGAGGTCGAGGGGCAGTATCCCAGCCAGCACCAGCGCCGAATTGAGGGAGACGTTTCGGTACGCCCTCGTCAACTTCTGTGCAAATCCTCTTTGGACAGCGGCGAGCTGCCTTTGCACTCCTAGTTTCTCAGCGGCACCCGCCCAGGCGGCGGCTGCGTACAGTACCACTGGTTCCACCGTCGCCGTGTAGATTTGGCGAATGATCTCCGGGTGGAGGCCCCAGCTTATTCTGGCGGCTCTGGACAGCTGTTTATACACATTCAACGCCCTCCTGCACACGTCGGCAACGTGGGCGTTGAACGTCAACTTACTGTCAATAGTGAGCCCCAGAATTTTAATCTCTTGGGACAGGCCAATGTCGACCCCGCCCATGCTCAGAAGTGGTGTGTCATACTTTAATTTGTTGGTTAATACCATGGCCTTGGTCTTGTGTGGCCCGAAGTTCAATTTATTTCTGACACCCCACTCCCGAACATACGCGAGGGCAGCATTGGCCTGCTCCTGTACTGTACGCGCCGTATTGCCGTGAAAAACTAGGACTACGTCATCAGCAAAGGCTTGGCAGTAGTCTCCCCGCTGTCCAAGCCCCCTCAGCAGTGGGTCCAAAAGTAAGTTCCAAAGAACCGGACCGCCGATGGATCCTTGAACACACCCTTTGGTCGTTTTCCGGGTGTGCTCTATTCCGCCGTAACGTAGATGTATTTGCCGGTCCTGCAGGTAGCTGTCCATCAACCGCCTGATGTTGATGGGGCACCTCTCCTCCGCCAGCCTCACCCTAATTGCGGGCCACCAGGCATTATCGAAGGCTCCCTCTATGTCCAGTGATATCATTAGTACTATATTTTTGTCTTTAATTTTAATCTGTATGTGATTCACTAGGTCATAGAGGGAGTCCTCGGTGCTGCGCTGGGGCATAAAACCATACTGTCTCGGGCTGAAATTACGGAGTAGGTGCCACTTCAGTCTACCTACGATCATCTTCTCCAGAATCTTTCCAAGCACCGGTAGTAGTCCTATGGGCCTATATGACTTAGGGTTCTTATAGTCGTCCTTTCCAGGCTTCCGTAGGACTACCACCGTTGCCTCCTTCCAGATCTTTGGGAAGTGCCCCAACTCCAGGCACTTATTTGTCAGGGCAAGGAAAGATTCTGGGTCGTTATAAATAGCGTGCCGGCAAATATCGGCGGTGAATCCATCGGCTCCTGGCGCCTTCTTCGGGTTGAAGGACTCCACAGAGGACCTTAGTTCGACCACAGTGAACGGAGGGTCATGTTTTCCATCATGACCCGGTCCGTTCACCAGGTCGGCCTCTTCCCGCATCTTCCGGTGGTCTGCCCTCTCCCCTGTCTCCTGGTCTTCTTGGTAGAAGGTTTCCGCCAGGACCTGTGCCGATTTTTCCATATCCAGTTCCTTACCATCCAGGGTCAAGGGAATGTCCTCCTGCCTTTTGCAGGTCCTTCCTATGACCCTATAGATTCCCTGCCACATTCCCTCCTTGTCCTGTTTACCGCAGAATGCCTTCCAACTCGCTGTTTTGGCGTTCTTAATTTCTTCTTCATACTTTTCTTTTGCTTGCAGGTACTCGTCGACGACCCTCGCCCTCCGGACAGGTGCTGCGCATCGGATACGTCGCCTCTTCGTGACAGCGTCCTTCTTCAGCTTCGTTAGTTCCTCGGACCACCATGGCGATGTAAGTTTTTCGTTGGATTTCTTTTTCGGTATCGTATCGGAGCCTGCTTGTTCTATCGCGCTCGTATACCCTTCCACAATTTGATCCAACGATTCCCTCTGGTTGACCTCATCCACCATCGCCTTAGTTATGCCCATTTCGTTCTTTATTTTGGTGAGTTCTTCACTAAATTGGGTCCATTTGGCCTTTTTGGTGTTAAACTTTCTTGTGGTTCTCTCTATATTCATGCCATTGGCTTTGGTCAACCTGATCTTAAATGTGATTGCATTGTGGTCCGAGCTCGTGACGCCGTCATCCACTATCCATGCCTCTGTCAGTGGCAACATATCCGGAGAGCAAGCTGTGACGTCGACGTGGCTAGTGTAAGCCTTACCTCCCCTAATGGTGTCGAAGGTTGGGGTGTTTCCTTGGTTTAGTACCTGCAAGCCCATCTCGTCTAATGTCCCACTTAGTTCCTCCCCTCTGTGATCCACTATCCTGCTTCCCCACCAGGTACTCTTTGCGTTTGTATCTCCACCGATGAGAAATCTTCTGGAGCCTAGTTCGTCCTCAACTTTCTTCAAATGATCCAGGTATGGCCCCAGAGGTTGGTTCGGTTCAAAGTAGAAGGATACTACGACAATCTCCCAGGCACTGGTCCGTACCCTCACCACTACGATGTTATTTGTGGTGAGTCTAGGGAACTGTGTGACGTCCAAATCACGGTCGAAGACCGCGATTGCCGCCTTCACAGGCCCCTCGTCCAGTCCAGTGTTCTGGTAGATTCTCGTTCCTTTATAGGTCTTCATGCTTTTCACCTTTCCCACATAGGGCTCCTGGATCAATGCTAGGGACGCCTTTCTTTTTCCTGCTTCGATCATTAGCTCATCGGTGGCGATATTTTTCCGCTGGAGGTTCGCTTGGATCACGAGGTAGTGGCCTTCATTAGTAGGGATTCTACGGTAATTGGTCTTTCCTGCACCTGGGGCGCCCTTAGCAGTAAGCGACGCTCGCCCGGGCTAGCGCGTCCCACCTGCGCCGTACTGTGCAATCTTGACTGAAAGCGTTGTGTGCTGATGGCATCAGATTGGCACGCGCACAGTTCCGGCACGTCGGTTCCGCGCCGGCCAGGCGGTCAGGGCAGTCCGCCCACAGGTGCAGGCCTCCGCAGTGACTGCAACTTTTTTCCGTCTCTTTACAGAAACGACGTCCATGTCCGTACGCTAGGCAGAGCGAGCACTGCACCAATGGTGAGTGGTCCTCCACGCGCACGTGCTGTAGGTCGACATGGACGCGTTCTGCGTCAGTCAGTCTCTGCCAGATCTTTGGAGAGACCTGGAGCACCATGTGGCAGGTGTGCGGGTTTCGGGTCTTTCGTCTGTATCTCACCTGTACCCTCCAGTCGTCCTCACATATGTCCCGCAAAATATTTGTGTTCTGTGTTCTCAAGGACGTCATGACGTCACCGTCCGTGTTGTACGCCATGACGTCCCTGAGAATCACCAATGGGTCCTTGTTCTTAATCTCCGGTTAGGTTAGGTTAGGTTAGGTTAGGTTAGGTTAGGTTAGGTTAGGTTAGGTTAGGTTAGGTTAGGTTAGGTTTTTTTTTTTTTTTTTTTTAATTTTTTGATCAGGACACCTCCGACTTGTGTCGGAGACCTTTGTTAGTCCTTTGTTTATTTTCCTTTCAAAATTTCCACCAATTAACAATTTGTACATAAATAATAACATATAATATATACATAAATAAAATACATAAAAATATAATCACATTTCCTCCACTTTACAATACAATAACATTAACTCTACCTATTCTAAATTTAATTACATTATTACATTCAAAAATTCTCTTTTTTCTTCTTTAATTTTTTCTTTTCCTTCTCTTTTTCTTGTTTTTCCCCTCTTGTATTCTTCCTTTTTTCTTGTCTTTTTCTTTTTTTTTTTCTTGTCTTTTTCTTTTTTTTCTTGTCTTTTTCTTTTTTCCTTTTTTTCATTACAATTTTATTTCATTTTCATTACTTTTTTTTTTTTTATTTATTTATTTATTTATTTTTTTCCTTTTTTTTTTTTTTTTTTTTTTTTTTTTTTTTTTTTTTTTTTTTTTTTTTTTTTTTTTTTTTTTTTTTTTTTTTTTTTTTTTTTTTTTTTTTTTTTTTTTTTTTTTTTTCCCACATACTTAATGCATTATTACATGTTAATTATCAAGATACAATGTCAAAAAATAAAAAAAAAAATAAAAAAATTCTTACATACTAAATAACAATGTCAAAATATCAAATTATTCTTACATACTAAATTACATGTCAAAATATCAAATAATTCTTACATACTAAATTACATGTCATACTTCATTAAGCGATGTCAACTTACATACTAAATACGATGTCCAACTTATACTAAAATACAATTTACAATTAATGTCCTACTTACAGATTTATGAAAATGTCAAAAGAAAAAGTGATTTAGAATATAAATAAATAATAATTACAATAATTCAATGTCAATTTAATCCAAGACCAAGACTAATAATTATGACAGTCAAACAATTGACTCCGCGCCCATCGCTTCCGTTCGGCGGTGGCCACGCCCCCCCAACTGTCACTGTCACCGCGGAAAATAGAGTCTTTTTGTTTAGTGTTTTGGGCTTCTTGCTGTTAATTCTCCAACCCTCGTGCTTGTTCGGGTTGGATATTGGTTCCTGGGACAGCCAAGAAGCCCCTACGACCGCGGGCTTCATCCGCGGTCCCAGTGACACCCAGGGAGACGCCCGGCGACCCGGCGGCGGCGAGATAGAGTCGGAGTCAATTGTTTGGTATCTTTTTAATTTTTATTACGTTTTATTGCCCGTTCCACAATTTCCATGGCGTATTCTAGGAACCTTGGTCTCGTGTTTGTGTTTGCTATTATTTTCCCAAGGTTCCCTTCGCTTATTTGTATGCCCAGGCTATGTTCTAATTCATATCTTTTGCGACCATACACGGGACACTCGGTGACCAAGTGTATCACACTCTCGTCCCGTGTAGGGTCGCAAATGCAGGCAGGGCTGTCTTTTAGCTTGAAGCGATGTAGATATTGGGAGAAACCCCCGTGACCAGTGTAGAGCTGCGTTCTGCGGTAATCAAAACCGTCCCTCAGAACGACAGCCCTCGCCACCCTCACGTCCGGGAAGAACGTCTTGGTCACGGCGGCAGTCTCCCCATCCGAGTAGCGTTGTTGCCATATTTTTACTGTTTCTTCCCGTATGAGCTTCTTTGCGTACGACAACGGGTATTGGTCGTAATCAGGCTTTGTTTTTAGATGGAGAGCGGCCTGCTTTGCTAACTCGTCGGCCCGCTCGTTGCCGGGCGTGCCGACGTGCGCCCTCACCCAGAACAACCGGACATCCCGCCCCTCCGCACGCAGTGCCCTGATGTCGCGCTGCACCGCGACCGCCATAGGGTGGAAGGTCCACGCGCTGGCCAGCAGATCCAGCGATGATCTAGAGTCGCTGAATATGTTGACCACCGCTTCCGTCCCCGCCAGCACCTGCTGGACAGCGCGCTGCAGCGCGAGCATTTCGGCCTGGAATACCGTGCAGAAGGGCTCCAGCCGGAGCCTGGAGGATCGGACCTCCTCTCCGTCGATCCACCAGGTAAGAGCCGCACCCACACGGCCCTCAATCTTGCTACCGTCCGTGTAGATGTGCGGCCCGGTTACGTTGTGGATGTCCAGAGTCCGGACGTCGAGATCATCCAGGCTCAGGTAGGTGGGTGGCCTGTGCTGTGCCGGGTGTGGCGCCTCCGTGTATGCGGCTCGTCTCTCCATCTGCCTGTCCGCTAACTGCTCCAGCGGTCTCCCGCGCTTCAGCTCATACAGGCGGGCTCCCTCGAGAATGCGCAGATCTAGTGGAAGCAGTCCTGTCAGGGTTAGAGCCGCATGTAACGATACTGTTCTGTACGCCTTACAGATTTTCTGCGAAAAACCCCGCTGTATGGTATCCAGTTGCTTCCGAGTCATCAATTTGCTCGCAGCCGGATACCACACACCGGCGGCGTACAGAACTATGGGCTCTATCACTGCGACGTATATGGTTCTCACCACCTCCGGGTTCAACCCCCATGTCACTTTGGCAGCGCATGCCAGTTGCTTGTAGATATTAGCTGCTTTTTTGCAGATGTAAGTGACATGAGAGTTGAAGGTGAGTTTTTGGTCTATTATTAGTCCTAATAATTTGACCTCACTCACCAGCGGTACCTCCACTCCTGCCATGGTCAACTCAGGGGGGTCGTATTTCAGTTTTTTAGTAAGCACCATTGCATTTGTTTTATGCGGTGCAAACTTCAACTTATTTCGGACCCCCCAGTCGTAGACCATGTCCAGGATGCGTGAAGCTTCCTCCCCTATGGAGGCTCCCGTCGTTCCGGAGAAGATGAGAACCACATCGTCCGCAAACGCCTGACAGTATACTTCGAGAGACTCTAGTTCGCGTAGCAGGGGGTCCAAGACAATGTTCCAAAATGTTGGCCCAGCAATGGAACCCTGGACACAACCTTTTGTGGTCCCCCTTGTGTACTCCGCCCCCGCGTAGCGTACCAGAACTTTCCTGTCCTCGAAGTATCCTACTACCATTTTATACAGGTTTGGGGGACAACCCTTGTTCAGCAGTTGCTTTTTTATGGCTGGCCACCAGGCGTTATCGAAGGCTCCCTCTATGTCAAGCGACACCATGAGAACAATTTTTTTATTGTTCCTCATTTTTCTTATGTGTGCCACTGTGTCATAGAGGGAGTCCTCGGTGCCGCGCTGGGGCATAAAGCCGTACTGGCAAGGGCTGAGTCGTGGAAGAAGATGCCACTGGATTCTTGCTACCATCATCTTCTCCACGATTTTCCCCAACACCGATAGGAGGCCTATGGGTCGGTACGACTTGGGGTGTGCATAGTCCTCCTTTCCGGGTTTCCTGAGGACGCGTATGACGGCCAGTTTCCACTGTGTCGGAAAGTGACCGATGGCCAGACATTTGTTGGCGATTGCCAAAAATACACCCCGGTCACTCCCGACTGCCGCCACACATATGTCCGCCGTAAACCCGTCCAGTCCCGGGGCCTTTTTATGGCTGAATGACAACATGGCCTTTTGCAGTTCCGAGACTGTAAACGACGGGTCGTCCGGCAGACCGTCCTCCCGCGGATATGAAGGGCTACGTCCCTCTGTCTGAAGTCGCACCTCGGCATGCTCTTGGTTGTCCGAGCTAGGGTCATCCCGTGGGAAGAACGTCTCTGCCAACTCCTCTGCGGACCGGGCCGGGTCCAAAATGGTTCCGGTTACGTCCTTGAGGAGCTGGTCTTCCGTCCTTTTGGACGTTCTTCTGATGACCCTATATATGCCGTCCCATAAGCTCTCTCGGTCCTGTTTGGAGCAGAACTGCTTCCAACTCTGCGTCTGGGCGTCGGCTGCCCCCCGCTCATAGATGTCCTTTGCCTCGAGGTATTGGTCGACGACATGTTGCCTTCTGTGTGGTGCAGCACACCGGATGCGCCTCTTTTTAGTAATCATAGACTTTTTCAGCGCATCCAGTTCTTCAGACCACCACGGTAGCCGCAACTTACTATCTTGCTTCATTTTCGGCATGGACGCAGTGCAGGCTTCCCTTACGCATTCGGTATAGCTCTGCACTGCTGCATCCAGTTCGATAGGCGACTCTATATTCTGGACATCCGAGACTGCCAGCTTTTGTTCTAATTTTTCCCCAAATATTGTCCGAAAATCGTCCCAATTGCATTTTTTTGTATTAAATAATTTTGTCCCCTTTATTAATTTTGCAGGAGGAGGTCCGCTCAGGAGCAGCCCGAAAGCGAGCGCGTTGTGGTCTGAGGATATAGGATCTCTCTCCACCCTCCAGTCCGTCACTCTCCCCAGTAGGGTGGAGGAGCACGCGCTCACGTCCACGCAGCTCCTGAACAGAGCCCCTCCTCGGTAAGTCTCGAATGTCGGTGTGTCGCCTTCGTTAAGGATGTGCATGTCCATGCCGTGCAGGAAGTTGCAATAGTCTGCACCGCGATGGTCTTCTGTTGGGCTGCCCCACCAGGGGCTCCAGGCATTTATGTCGCCTCCGACTATGACCCGGGTGTCGAGTTTCTCGATCACCCGTTGTAGTCCCTCGAGGTAGGGTTCCAGCGGTTTAGGGTCCCCCTCGAAGTAGACCGAAACGATGCCTAGGGTGGTGGACCCAGTCCTTATGGATACGGCGGCCACGTTTGCGGAGATGAGCGTTTGGTCCTGGACCAGCTGCATCCCCGCATCGAATACAACTATGGCCGCCTTGACCGGGTTTTCCTTGTTTCCAGATGTCTGCACCACCCTGGTTCCTGTGGGCTGTGCCAGTTCGCCCGTGCTGCCCGTGTAGGGTTCTTGCACGAGGGCCACTGACACTCCGCCTCGGGCCGCCTCCAGCATCAACTCCGCAGTCGCGAGTTTTTTCCGCTGGAGGTTGACCTGCAGGAACTTGAGACATCGCCGGCTCCCCGAGTTCGTCCGACGCCCTCCTGATGTGTTGTTTCCCGAGGTGCCCTCAGCAATGGTAGGAGACTCGGGACCTCGCTATAGAGTCCCATTTTTTCCGCACTTGACAGTCACCGCTGAAAGCCGTGTGCGCCCTGTCCGCTATGCCGGCCTCGGCGCAGTTTCGGCACTCTGGTGGGTGTCCCTCCTTACGGGAGGTGCACTCAGCTCGCTGGTGGAGGCCGGTACAGTGGCCACACGCGTCCGCGGTCTCCTTGCAGTACCGCCGCGTGTGTCCGTAACCTAGGCAGCGCATACACTGCAACAGCGGCGACTGGTCGTACACCGGGCGACGCTGCAGGTCTACGTGCACGTATCCCGCTGCAGTCAGGCGCTTCCACAGTGCCGGAGTGACCTCCAGCACTATGTGACGCTCCAGCGGGTTACGTGCCCTGCGTCTCAGGAGGACCCTGGCTGTCAGGTCCTCCTTGCCCAGCCCCTGTGTCACGTGCGGATTTTGTGTCTTTAGGGACTCTATTAACTGCTCATCCGTGTTATATTCCAGGACATCCCGGATTATGACCTGCGGCCTTTTGGTCTTTAGCTCCTCCACCCGGAGGGCCGCGTCGCCGCTTCGTATCCGGTCCCTGATGGCCGAGACGTCCTGCACGGTCGAGCAAGTTATCACCACCTTCTGGTTGCGTGCCTTCCTAATCTTATCTACACGCACACCAGTGGCCCGCGCGTCGACGGCTCCCCTTATTCTCCTGAGGACGTCCTCCCCGGTATCGTTACCGTCCGAGGACGCCACCACGACGGAGTGTTGGGGAGCGCGAGCAGGTGGCGGCGGCGGCGGAGCGGCTGCTATCTCTGCATATGTCCGAGAGGAGACCGCGCGGTACGTGTCCGCCGCGATGGTCTTCAACTCCCGGACGTCCTCCAGTACCGAGGCGCAGTCCGCTGCGCCGGAGAGCATCCGGCAGCTCGAGGCCACGCAGTCCTTGAGCTCCCGGACATCCTCCAGCGTCCCGAACCCGTCCACGGTACGCCGTGTCAGCTCCACCGCCTGCACGAGGTCCTTCACGGTGGATGCGTACTCCTCGTAGCGCTCCACCTGAGTCTCCAACTTCTTGGCATGAACTACCCGGATGGTATCCAAGCTCCTGCCTGATTCTATTTTACATCGGGCAAGCTCCGACTCTATTTTGTTCCTGGAGTCCACGAGCTCCAGGACGAGCTGATGGAGGAAGTGGAGGTGCTCCACCACCTCCTCCCTCACCTCGCGCTTGAGGTTCCCCGCTGCCTTGGACTCCAGGGCCGTCTTGGCTTTCTGTACTGCTGTCCCGGCCCGGCCCGCCGCGGTCGCGAGTCCGCCGTCGCCGCGGGGGTTTGGGCTGAGCCGGGGAGCGCTGCCAGAGGACGGCGGGGCCATGACCACCACATCTGGGCTGTCCCGGGTCGTTGGGGACAGTCGTGCCGCTACTGCGAGGCTCCCTGCGACTGTGGTCTCATGAAAAGTGCCCTGGTCGACTCGGGCGGGGGAGGTCTGGACCGCCCCCGGCGTCGCCTGCCTCTGGGGGGAGCCCCCAGGGACCGGAGCCGGGGAAGTGGTCTCGATGGCTGCTAATAATTTCGCTTTCCTCTCCCCCTGGCAGTCTGACCTGGGCTTCCTTTGGACCTGGCTGAGTGTGGCGGTGGCCGGTCGAGTCGTTTTGGTCTGCTTGCCCGACATTTTGCCTGGGCCTAGTATGTTTGTGTCTGTGTGAGAACGGGCAGGTTAATGATCTTGATCTTGGTCTTGGTCTTTTTATTTTATTTTATTAAGATCTTATAATACTATTTACTATGTTAACTTATATCTAGCTTAACCTAGCTTAAAATTAAGTCAGCCAACCTTGACGGTCCTTATATTTGTACACTAACACTGGCTGTATATTGTATTTTTCTTTTCAGGTTTATGTATAATAACTTTGTTGTACCTGTAGCTTTAGAGCCTGGACTTGCTTCCCAGCTTAAATTATTACCTTAACTTAACACTAATTTAAAACTAGATCACCCTTAGTGTCTCTAACAACACAACAATAATAACAATAATGATAACACAACAATGATAATAACTAATTTATCTTTTTCTTTATTTTCCAGCTTTCTTTGGTCTACGGCTGCAGGGTCCAGGGTTCAGGTTCCAGTCCAGGTAAGTGTTCCAACCACAACTATACTAATGATAATGACCTTTTCTTTGTTTTCAGCTCCTTCGGTTCGGTCAGCGGCTGCAGGGCCCAGGTTCCAGGTCCAGATAGTGTTGTTTATCCTTCCTTTATGTCCTCTTTTCCCCGTTTTCCCTTTTCCGGTGTCCCGAAGGAGCCTCAGGGATCGATAGTAGTGGTAGTAGCTGTATAGTTCACTCCTTGCGACGAACTCGGTGTCCCGCCAGCTTCCAGCCCTCACCAACGGCTCATTCCCGGTCACAGCACAGCCAAATTTTCAGGATGGGTGCCCCTTAATATTGTTTTGGTCTTGGTAAATAAAAATGTGGGGGTCCGCGATCCTTATCCTGGGAAAGTGACCCTTTCTATGGGAGAGATGTTATTTTCCCTGTTTTTGAGTATTTTTGCCCGTGATGCTCCCAGGTCCGAGCCTCCGACGATCTGATGGTGTCTCCTCAGGGTTACTCGACGGCGCCGACAGTTTGGCGTCAATAAATTTTTTCTCCGGTGTTCGCGACAAAATTGGCGGAACGCGACAAAGTGACCTGAACGCGCCTACACGCGCGTGCGTACGCGTCACCGGGTTCAGGATAATCTTGTGGTGTACTCCTCGTTACGGCGCGTAAAATGGTACCATAAAAATGGCACCTCATAGATTTGTTTCTTGAGATATACACCAAAACGTCGAAAATTGTCGATCTCACGGCAAAAACCCAACTGAACCCGGGACAAAGTCACCTGAACGCGTCTGGACGCGCGTGCGTGCGCGCTATCAGGATCACAAAGGTACCGCTGGATGCCTCTTGAAATGGCGCGTCGATTGATGCCCAATGGGCACCAGGTAGCCCGCCTGCTTTTAAAGTTATTCACCTGTAAACTTGTGTCTCTTCACTTTTATTTATTTTTACGGTAAAAAAGTCAACTGAACTTGTTTAACAATAATATCCTTACATACACACACTTAATAAAGTCCAAATAATAATAATAATTGAAGGAGAAATCGAATTAATTAAATAATTACGTATTATTGTCGTAAAGCCGGTTAACAACTTTCGCGATAGTTAGCTGCGGTTGGTTAGGTTAGGTTAGGTTAGGTTAGGTTAGGTTTTTTTTTTTTTTTTTTTTTTTCTTTTTTTTTTCTATGTCCTCTGACGTAAAATTTAGTCAGAGACTATTTTCCCGTCTTTTGTCTATTTTTAGAGATTTATCTATTTTTGAGGTCAGCTGTAAGCTGTACTAGGTACCTACATCTTATCTATTTCATTTAACTTTAGTATTATTTTATGCCTTATTATTAGTTGAAACATTTGTTTAAATACAATCTTATAGGACTAGCTTAACATTCCCTTAATATTTTTTAACTTATATATTTTATGCTATCAGTTTATATATTTTAATATATATACATAACATAATTCTTATGTGCTACTAATTGAATTGTTAATTAATTTATTTATTTGACTATTTATCAAGTTAGTTACTTGGCTTTGCCTTTGAGTTTCCGGATGGTATTTTAATTTGTTTTGAAGTTAAGAAATTAAGAAACTTTCTCCGCAATTAAATTTTTGTCAATATGTGAGTGTTTATATATAATAGTGTGTAATAGTGTGTGAGACTTGAATGGCACCCGCTCCGCAATTTCAACCGCTGCATCTGACTATTAAATTGGATGACTATTTTCATAATAGCGATAGACAATTTAAATTTAAATGACTATAGGGTTCAGGCCGGCGGAGAAAAGGTGCCCATTGATGTCGAAAAGACACATCATATTTCAGCTTTGCACCTGGGACGCCTTTAGCAATAAGCCACACTCGCTCTGGCTATCGCGTCCCATCTGTGCCGCACTGTGCAGTCCTCACTATATGCGTTATGATTAGTGGTTGTTAACTTTGCTCGTACACAGTTGCGGCACGTGGGTTCGGCGCCAGCCAGGCGGTCGGGGCATTCCGTCCACAGGTGCAAGCCGCCACAGTGGCTACACACCTTTTCAGATTCAGTGCAGAACCGTCTTCCATGCCCGTGCGCGAGGCAGAGCGAGCACTGGACCAGTGGGGACTGGTCTGCCACGCGCACGTGCTGGAGATCTATGTGGACGCGTTCTGCATCTGTGAGTCTCTGCCACATATGCGGTGAGACTTGCACGATTATATGACAAGTGTGCGGGTTTCTTGTCTTTCGCCGGTACCTAATTTGGGCTCTAAATTGTTCTTCCGGTATGTCTCGGAACAAGGACCCGTTCTGGGTCCTCAGGGACGTCAGGACGTCCTCGTCCGTGTTATAGGACATGACGTCCCTGAGGATCACGAGCGGGTCCTTGTTCTTAACCTCTTCCACTGTCAGGTTAGAGCCGGATTTCTTTATCTGTTGCACCACCTTTTCTATCTCCTTCTTGGTGGTGCAGCCCAAAATGACCCTTTGGTCCCTTACTTTTCTCAGTCTCTCGACTCTAATTCCTGTGGATCTCGCGTCCACCGCCGTCCTTATTTTGTCCACCACTTGGCCGCTGGTATCACCCTCGCTCGATATCGCTATCGAGTGCATCGCGCGAGGGTGACCCGCGGCCACACTTGCATAGGACGCCTTCCCCGCTGGTGCGCTCTCCGGCTGCGGCGCTGGAGAGTACGACTGGAGTCGGTCGGCCAATGTCGCAGTGTGCAGTTGACACTCCGCCATTTGCCGACCGTGCTCCTTCATACCCTCCATCAGAGAACGCATCAGCGCGGTGGGCGTCTCCTCCGTGGTGGTTTCCCCTTCCTTCCCAACAGTCATCCCAATTTCCTTCTTTTCCTTTTCAGGTTCCTTTTCATCCGGTCTCGACTTCTCCGCCTCCTTTACAAGGGCGTATAGTCGCTCCAGCGCTTGTGTAACATCACCTTTGATGTCGGTTTTTAGGTTCCTAGAACCTGCCAGGGCCGACTTCGCCTTGACCAAGCAGGCCTTCGCCTCGGCCGTCCGATTGGCGAACTTCGGTGCTGGCAGGCTCTGAGGAACCTCCGCCGACGCACGGCTCACCTGCGCCGGAGCCACTCGCGCCCCTGTTCCAGAAACAGAGGTAGGAGCAGCTTTCTTGGGGGGAGTGGCAGGCTTGGGCTGGCTGCCCAGTTTCCCGGCCTCCCACTCCCCTATACTCCTTCTCACCTTTTGGGATTCTTTAGAAGGCCCAGCCTTCGTGTGATCAATTGTGGGTTGGGGGTTGTTTGTCCCAGACTGCTTGACGGGGGGGGTGCGGATGCCAAACATATTTGCGATACGCAGAGGACGCGTCTATAAGTAGATAAAATATAATATTATAATGATAATAAAGTCGATTGTAAAATTGTAAATATAAATTAGTCAATGTCAGTAATAAAATTGTAAATATAAATTAGTCAATGTCAGTAATAAAATTGTAAATATAAAATATATTAATTATGTCAGGTTAGTCAGTAAGTAGCTTGTCAATTTATTGCGAAGAATGCTCTCTTGTCTTTACTCGTGAAGTCGTATAAACTTCCGAATAGTCCCAGTTAAGGCAAAAGCAATTAACCGTGCTATTATTTTATATTTTATAATTTTGTCTCCAAGAGAGTCTATGAGCTACTAGCTATGTCGATAAAACACTTAAACTAACTTATTTTATACACTACTTCTTAAATCTATCTTAAACACTAATATACACAATAAAACTTATAGCTAATTTAAATCTACTTATAACTAAGTCCACTTAGAGTCTTTAACCACTTTTTGGTGCTGTCTTCTGGTCTACGAAAACCGGAGCCAGGTTATTTTGTCACTGTCAAATACTTCTTTTCTTGCTCTATCTGATGGTGTCCTTCTTTCAGGTCCAGGGTCCAAGATGAAGAGCTCAGGGTCCAGATAAGGTGTTGGCGCGTCCTAAAATCGGTCCCGTGCCGACGAAAAACCGTCGCCAAAAATCAGTTTCCGACCACGCCGACGTAAAATTTTGTGAAGAGATGCGCCTTGAGCTAGACTTATTTATGAACTAGTAAAAAAGTGAGGTCGTCGATTTTGTTCTCAAGATATTTGCGCTTTCTCCCCACAAAACTTTCGTTTTCACTTTTTTGTCCCTGATATCGTCGGTTTATGCTTTTTCGCAACTTTTTGTCTTCTTTTCACAGAATCCTATCTGTGCCGTCCTTTTTGTGTAAAAATTTTTCATCTGTGATAACCACAGGAAAAGTTGCGAACTCGTGGTTTTTAGTTTTCTTGCTGTTAAGTCGCGGGGGTGTGACGCAGCTTTTTCAAACAAAAACGAGGGGGTGTGCGCGAATTTTCCGCGTCTAATGATGTATTTTAACACCCACCTTACGCCGATGCTTTCCTCGCAATCTTGAAGAAACCACTAAAATTGCCGCCGTTTTTCGGGTGGTTACCTGACGGGGTCACTTTTTTGGGATTTCGTGGTTTCCTTTCTGTGCACAACCTACACAATAGTCACAATGCAAATTTTTAAGTCTTTCCGATCACTTTAACCACTTTAAACAAAAATCGACGTGCGGAGCACCTTTTAAAAGCAGCTTGCTCGACCGTGGTTCGAGCGGGACTGGGGTTAGGTTAGGTTAGGTTAGGTTAGGTTAGGTTAGGTTAGGTTAGGTTAGGTTAGGTTAGGTTAGGTTAGGTTAGGTTAGGTTAGGTTAGGTTAGGTTAGGTTAGGTTAGGTTAGGTTAGGTTAGGTTAGGTTTTTTTTTTTTTTTTTTTTTTTTTTTTTTTTTTTTTTTTTTTTTTTTTTTGTCCCCTGACGTAAGATTTAGTCAGAGACTATTATCCCGTCTTTAGTATATTCTTATTAAATATTTTATTTTTGGGTCAGCTGTGAAAGCTGTACTAGGTACCTACATCTTATATAGTTTAATTTTATAATATATTATGCCTATTAATAAGCAGAGTAGTTTTTTCTTATCTAACAAATCTGAATCTATACATTTAATAATAATTTTATTTGCAAGGATTTTATATAAATGTTTTCTTTTTCTCGTCTTTTGGTTTTATGCATTAACTCTTAAGCTATTTTAAATATTTACAATGTTTACAATGTTTAAACTATATTCAATTTAAATACAATGTAACTTACTAGACTAGCTTAACATTAACTTAATTTATAACTTATATTTTATGCTACAAAATTATATAATTTTTATATAACTATAACATAATTTTTTTTATTCTACTACTTTATTTATTTCTGTTCTGTATTTCTCGACAATTACTTAAGTTTTAGTTACCTTGCTTTGTCTTCAAGTTTCTGGATGGTATTTCAATTTTAAATGTGTTGCGAAATTGAGAAACTTTTTCCGCAGTTAAATTGTCAATAGATGAGTGTGTATAAGTGTGTATATAATAGTGTGTGAGACTTTAATGGCACCCGCTCCGCATTTCTACCGCTGCATTTGACTATTAAATTGGATGACTATTTTCATAATAGTGATAGACAATTTAAGTGACTATAGGGTTCAGACCGGCGGAGGGGAGATGCACATCGATGTCGAAAGACACACCATATATCAGCTTTACACCTGGGACGCCTTTAGCAATAAGCCACACTCGCTCTGGCTATTGCGTCCCATCTATGCCGCACTGTGCAGTCCTCACTATATGCATTGTGATTAGTGGTTGTCAACTTTGCTCGTACACAGTTGCGGCACGTGGGTTCGGCGCCAGCCAGGCGGTCAGGGCATTCCGTCCACAGGTGCAAGCCGCCACAGTGGCTACACACTTTTTCGGGTTCAGTGCAGAACCGTCTTCCATGCCCGTGCGCGAGGCAGAGCGAGCACTGGACCAGTGGGGACTGGTCTGCCACGCGCACGTGCTGGAGATCTATGTGGACGCGTTCTGCATCTGTGAGTCTCTGCCACATCAGCGGAGAGACCTGGGCGACTATATGGCATGTGTGCGGGTTTCTCGTCTTCCGCCGGTACCTGATTTGGGCTCTAAGCTGTTCTTCCGGCACATCTCGGAACAAAGGCCCGTTCTGGGTCCTCAGGGACGTCAGGACGTCCTCGTCCGTGTTATAGGACATGACGTCCCTGAGGATCACGAGCGGGTCCTTGTTCTTAATCTCTTCCACTATTAGGTTTGTACCGGAGTTTTTTATCGTGTCCACCACCTTCCCAATCTCCTCCCTGGTGGTGCAGCCCAATATGACCCTTTGGTCTCGAACTTTTCGGAGCCTCTCAACCCTTATCCCAGTTTTCCTCGCATCCACTGCCACTCTTATCTTTTCCACCACTTGGCCGCTGGTGTCACCCTCGCTCGATATCGCTATCGAGTGCATCGCGCGAGGGTGACCAGCGGCTACACTTGCGTAGGACTCCTTCCTCGCTGGTGCGCTCTCCGGCTGCGGCGCTGGAGAGTACGACTGGAGTCGGTCGGCCAATGTCGCAGTGTGCAACTGACACTCCGCCATTTGCCGACCGTGCTCCTTCATACCCTCCATCAGAGAACGCATCAGCGCTGCGGGCGTCTCCTCTGTGGTGGTTTCCTTTTCCGTTTCTGCAGTGATGCTAGTTTCCTTCTTTTCATTCTTAGGTGTCTCTGCTTTTCCGTCCTGTCCAGAATTCTCCGCCTCCTTTACCAGGGCGTACAGCCGCTCCAGCGCCTGTGTAACATCAGCTTTGATGTCTGTCTTCAGGTTCCTGGAACCTGCCAGGGCCGACTTCGCTTTGACCAAGCAGGCCTTTGCTTCGGCCGTTCGATTGGCGAACTTCGGTGCTGGCAGGCTCCGGGGAACCTCCGCCGACGCCCGGCTCACCTGCGCTGGAGCCACCCGCGCCCCTGTTCCAGAGGCAGAGGTAGGGACGACTTTCTTGGGGGGGGTGGCAGGCTTGGGCTGGCTACCCAGTTTCCCGGCCTCCCATTCCCCTATGCTTCTTCTTACTTTCTGGGGCTCATTTTGCGTTGAGGGTCCAGCCCTCGGTTGGTCAATTGAGGTTGGAGGGTCCTGTTTGTCAGCACCCTTTGACTTTACAGGTGTACGGATGCCAAACATGTTTACGGTTGTCAGAGGACTCGTCTAGTATAATAATATATAGTCAATGTTAAAATTAAAAGTATATAATAATATATAGTCAATGTCAGAAATAATATATATATATATCTTTTAATGTTTGATAAAATGTCAATTTGTAAATTATTATTATTTTTATTATAAAATAAAATAAATAGTTAATGTCAATAGTATATAATAATATTTGGTCAGTGGAAAGTCTGTAGCGGAGAAAAAATACTTTTTATACTTGTCCTCGTGAGTCGTAAAAACTCACAAGTGGTCCAGCTCGTAGCAAAAGCAAGGTAACTGAACCTAAGCTACGGCAAATCCTTATTTATAACAAATTTGTCAATAGACAAATTGTGTCAATATTATTATATGCAATTTTAAAATAATGTACAAAACTTAAAGCTAAATATACTTAAAACTAACTTAAATCTAAGCCCCTTATAGTCTTTACACTGGTTTTTTATTTTATTTTCGTTAATTTTTTATTTTTTTTTTTTTATTTACAGGTATTTGCAGCTCCTCCGGTCTTCGGGTCCAGCATCCAGGTAAGTAAGGTAAGTATAAATTTTGTTTTTCTGATTTATACACGTCTTGAAGTGCCCTGTCTGATGGTAATTTTATTTCAGCCCAGGAGTCGTCACAGAAGGCCTCAGCGAGCAGTGAAGTTTGGGTATGCCCGGAAGTCCGTCTCCGGCAAGCTTTAAACAGCTGCCAAAAATTGGTTTCCGGTCAGACCCGGGTCAAATTTACAGGAAGGGTGCCCCTTGATCTTAGCTTAATTATGGTAAAATAAAAAAGGGGGGGCGTCACTTCAGTTTCAGAGATATCTCGATTTCCCCTCCTGCAATTTTGAATTTTCACTGTTTTGCCCGTGCTACTTCCGTTTTTCAGTTTTTGGTGATGCGGTATTTTTCTCCCACAGAATTTCGACAGCGTCGACAATTTGTCATCAATAAAATTTTCGTGGAGTAATCACACGCAAAGTTACCCAACGCGTGGAAAAGGGTTTTTTGTCAACACGCGCGCAGGTAGTTGCGCCACCAAAGGCAGTTTTTTGTGCGAAGTACTCCTCGTCTAGGCGCGTCTAATGATGCCAGAAAAACGGTACCTTACCGCGTTAGTTTTAAAGTTATTCACCGTAAACCACAATTTTATTCACAATTTTATCCTAAATTTTTTTTATATATTAGTTTTTTCTTGTTTTTAAGCACGTCACTATGTAGCACTCACTATGTTACACCACTGTACAAATTTCCAGGTCAATCGGATAACTTCTACTAGGTTTTTGGAATTTTTTCGTGCGGAGGGCCTTAAAAACACAGCTTACTCGACCGTTGTTCGAGCGGGACTGGGTTAGGTTAGGTTAGGTTAGGTTAGGTTAGGTTAGGTTAGGTTAGGTTAGGTTAGGTTAGGTTAGGTTAGGTTAGGTTAGGTTAGGTTAGGTTAGGTTAGGTTAGGTTAGGTTAGGTTAGGTTAGGTTAGGTTAGGTTAGGTTAGGTTAGGTTAGGTTAGGTTAGGTTAGGTTAGGTTAGGTTAGGTTAGGTTAGGTTAGGTTAGGTTAGGTTTTTTTTTTTTTTTTTTTTTTTTTTTTTTTTTTTTTTTTTTTTTTTTTTTTTTTTTTTTTAGGAACAAAGATACTTCCTTGTTCTGGATACGTGCATTACGCAGGTTTAAACGCGCTTCCACTGCCAAGGGGTGGGATGTGCCATTGTTGACAACAGACTGCAGGGCGGACCGCGAGTCGCTGTATATGCCACAGCTTTCCCAAACACCATCTAGGATCATCCTCGTGGCTTCGCATATGGCCAGGAGTTCCGCCTGGTAGACCGTACAATACGATGGCAGCTTTAGCTTGAGGGATTTCATCTCGGCGACATTATTCCATACGGATAATGCCGCTCCGACTCCGCCCCCAATCTTGCTGCCATCAGTATAGATGCGTGCCTGCTGCTGGTTTTGCAGGTCTACTTGCTCTCTGTCTACCAGACACATGAACTCCAGGCTCATATGTTCCGCCGGATGAGGAGTGTCGGCATATGCAGCGACCCTTTCCACCTCCCTTCCCGCTAGTATTGGCTGTGGTACTCCCCTCCTGGCCTCGTACAGGGCCGCTGCCTCTCGTATCCTGAGGTCGAGGGGCAGTATCCCAGCCAGCAACAGCGCCGAATTGAGGGATACGGTTCGGTACGCCCTAGTCAACTTCTGTGCAAATCCTCTTTGGACAGCGGCGAGCTGCCTTTGCACTCCCAGCTTTTCAGCAGCACCTGCCCAGGCGGCGGCTGCGTACAGTACCACTGGTTCCACCGTCGCCGTGTAAATTTGGCGAATGATCTCCGGGTGGAGGCCCCAGCTTATTCTGGCGGCTCTGGACAGCTGTTTATACACGTTCAACGCCCTCCTGCACACGTCGGCGACGTGGGCGTTGAACGTCAACTTACTGTCAATAGTGAGCCCCAGAATTTTAATCTCTTGGGACAGGCCAATGTCGACCCCGCCCATGCTCAGAAGTGGTGTGTCATACTTTAATTTATTGGTTAATACCATGGCCTTGGTCTTGTGTGGCCCGAAGTTCAATTTATTTCTGACACCCCACTCCCGAACATATGCGAGGGCAGCATTGGCCTGCTCCTGTACTGTACGCGCCGTATTGCCGTGAAAAACTAGGACTACGTCATCAGCAAAGGCTTGGCAGTAGTCTCCCCGCTGTCCAAGCCCCCTCAGCAGTGGGTCCAAAAGTAAGTTCCAGAGAACCGGACCGCCGATGGATCCTTGAACACACCCTTTGGTTGTTTTCCGGGTGTGCTCAATTCCGCCGTAACGTAGATGTATTTGCCGGTCTTGCAGGTAGCTGTCCATCAACCGCCTGATGTTGATGGGGCACCTCTCCTCCGCCAGCCTCACCCTAATTGCGGGCCACCAGGCATTATCGAAGGCTCCCTCTATGTCCAGTGATATCATCAATACTATATTTTTGTCTTTAATTTTATTCTGTATGTGATTCACTAGGTCATAGAGGGAGTCCTCGGTGCTGCGCTGGGGCATAAAACCATATTGTCTCGGGCTGAAATTACGGAGTAGGTGCCACTTCAGTCTACCTACAATCATTTTCTCCAGAATCTTTCCAAGCACCGGTAGCAGTCCTATGGGCCTATATGACTTAGGGTTCTTATAGTCGTCCTTTCCAGGCTTCCGTAGGACTACCACCGTTGCCTCCTTCCAGATCTTTGGGAAGTGCCCCAACTCCAGGCACTTATTTGTCAGGGCAAGGAAAGATTCTGGGTCGTTATAAATAGCGTGCCGGCAAATATCGGCGGTGAATCCATCGGCTCCTGGCGCCTTCTTCGGGTTGAAGGACTCCACAGAGGACCTTAGTTCGACCACAGTGAACGGGGGGTCATGTTTTCCATCATGACCCGGTCCGTTCACCAGGTCGGCCTCTTCCCGCATCTTCCGGTGGTCTTCCCTCTCCCCTGTCTCCTGGTCTTCTTGGTAGAAAGTTTCCGCCAGGACCTGTGCCGATTTTTCCATATCCAGTTCCTTACCATCCAGGGTCAAGGGAATGTCCTCCTGCCTTTTGCAGGTCCTTCCTATGACCCTGTAGATTCCCTGCCACATTCCCTCCTTGTCCTGTTTACCGCAAAATCCCTTCCAACTCGCTATTTTAGCGTTCTTAATTTCTTCTTCATACTTTTCTTTTGCTTGCAGGTACTCGTCGACGACCCTCGCTCTCCGGATAGGTGCTGCGCATCGGATACGTCGCCTCTTCGTGACAGCGTCCTTCTTCAGTTTCGCAAGTTCCTCGGACCACCATGGCGAGGTAAGTTTTTCGTTGGATCTCTTTTTCGGTATCGTATCGGAGCCTGCTTGTTCTATCGCGCTCGTATACCCTTCCACAATTTGATCCAACGATTCCCTCTGGTTGACCTCATCCACCATCGCCTTAGTTATGCCCATTTCGTTCTTTATTTTAGTGAGTTCTTCACTAAATTGGGTCCATTTGGCCTTTTTGGTGTTAAACTTTCTTGTGGTTCTCTCTATATTCATGCCATTGGCTTTGGTCAACCTGATCTTAAATGTGATTGCATTGTGGTCCGAGCTCGTGACGCCGTCATCCACTATCCATGCCTCTGTCAGTGGCAACATATCCGGAGAGCAAGCCGTGACGTCGACGTGGCTAGTGTAAGCCTTACCTCCCCTAATGGTGTCGAAGGTTGGGGTGTTTCCTTGGTTTAGTACCTGCAAGCCCATCTCGTCTAGTGTCCCACTTAGTTCCTCCCCTCTGTGATCCACTATCCTGCTCCCCCACCAGGTACTCTTTGCATTTGTATCTCCACCGATGAGAAATCTTCTGGAGCCCAGTTCGTCCTCAACTTTCTTCAGATGATCCAGGTATGGCCCCAGAGGTTGGTTCGGTTCAAAGTAGAAGGATACTACGACAATCTCCCAAGCACTGGTCCGGACCCTCACCACTACGATGTTATTTGTGGTGAGACTAGGGAACTGTGTGACGTCCAAATCACGGTCGAAGACCGCGATTGCCGCCTTCACAGGCCCCTCGTCCAGTCCAGTGTTCTGGTAGATTCTCGTTCCTTTATAGGTCTTCATACTTTTCGCCTTTCCCACATAGGGTTCCTGGATCAGCGCTAAGGACGCCTTTCTTTTTCCTGCTTCGATTATTAGTTCATCGGTGGCGATATTTTTCCGCTGGAGGTTCGCTTGGATCACGAGGTAGTGGCCTTCGTTGGTAGGGACTCCGCGGTAATTGATCTTCCCTGCACCCGGGGCGCCCTTAGCAATAAGCGACGCTCGCCCGGGCTAGCGCGTCCCACCTGCGCCGTACTGTGCACTCCTGGCTGAAGGCGTTGTGTGTAGATGGCACCAGATTGGCACGTGCACAGTTTCGGCACGTCGGTTCAGCGCCAGCCAGGCGGTCAGGGCAGTCCGCCCACAGATGCAGGCCTCCGCAGTGACTGCATGTCTTTTCAGTCTCTTTACAGAAACGACGTCCATGGCCATACGCTAGGCAGAGCGAGCACTGCACCAATGGTGAGTGGTCCTCCACACGCACGTGCTGTAGGTCAACATGGACGCGTTCTGCGTCGGTCAGTCTCTGCCAGATCCGCGGAGAGACCTGGAGCACCATGTGGCAGGTGTGCGGGTTTCGGGTCTTTCTCCTATATCTCATCTGTACCCTCCAGTCGTCCTCACCTATATCCCGCAATATATTTGTGTTCTGGGTTCTCAAAGACGTCATGACGTCATCATCCGTGTTGTACGCCATGACGTCCCTGAGAATCACTAGTGGATCCTTATTCTTTATCTCCTCTACGTTTAGGGTCGATCCTGAGCTTTTGATTTTGTTTTTAATTTTATCCATCTCTTCTTTTGAGGAACAGCCCAGGATCACCCTCTGATCCCGGATCTTTCTCATTCTCTCTACCTTAATACCTGAGGTCCTGGCTTCTACCGCTGTCCTTATTTTTTCCACCACTTGGCCGCTGCTGTCACCTTCGCTCGACACAGCAATGGAATACATTGCCGTGTCTTTGCGTCCTTGACCAGCGGCCACAGTGGCATAGGACGCCCTCTGCGCCGATGCGACCCCTGGCAGAGAGCACGTTCGGAGCCGGTCGGCCAATGTTGCAGTATGCTGTTTGCACTCTGCCATTTGCCGCCCGTGCTCCGCCATGCTCTCCATCAGAGAGCGCATCAGCGCAGTCGGAGTCTCCTCTACAGCGGTCTCCTCTCCCAATTTCTCCTTTTCCATTTTCTCCTTTTCCCCAGTCTCCTTTTCAGCTGTCCTTTTTTCCTGTTTCTCCTTTCCAGGTTTTCTGTCCGGCTTCTCCGCCTCCTTCACCAGGGCGTAAAGTCGCTCCAGCGCCTGTGTGACGTCAGCCTTGATGTCGGCTTTGAGGTTCCTGGAACCCGCAAGGGCCGACTTCGCCTTGATCAGGCAGGCCTTCGCTTCGGCCGACCTATCCGCGAACTTCGGCTCTGGCGGGCTCTCAGGAACCTCAGTCGACGCACGACTCACCTGCGCCGGAGCCACCCTCGCCTTTGTTCCAGAGGCTGAGTTTGGGACAGCTTTCTTGGGGGGGGTGGCAGGCTTGGGCTGGCTGCCCGGCTTCCCGGCCTCCCACTCGCCAATACTTCTCCTCACCTTAAGGGCCTCAGGTTTTGTCGAGGGTCCAGCCCTCGGCTCGTCAGTCGTCAATGTCATGGGGGGATCCGGTTTGTCGGCCCCCTTTGTCTTAGCCGGCGGCGTCCGGATGCCGAACATGTCTATTTATCGTCAGAGGACGCGTCTAGAATGTAAAAAGTTAAGTAAAAATAAAATAAGATAAAATTTTTATATAGTAATATATAATATATTGTCTATGTCAGTATGTAAATAAGTAAAAAAATAAAAATAAAAATAAAATAAAATAATATATTTTTTTTTTTTATTAAGGTAATAATATATGTCAATAATAATAAGGATATAATTAATTAAATAATTAAGTAGTTGTCAATTGTATATAAAAATAGTGGTCTTATTATTATAAGTCAATCTAGCGGAAAATATTCTGCACTTGTCAAAACTTGTGAGGTCGTAAAAACCTCACAATAGTCCAGCTTGGGACAAAGCAGAAGAACTGACCTAAGCTTATTTAATTTAATTTATTTAATTATCTAAGCTTTAAGCTTTTATTAATTTAATTATTATGTTGTTTTAATGTTTGGCCACTAATACTACTAATACACAGGTTGTCAATAGACAAACCTGCGTCAATCTTATATATTTTATGTTAATATATGTATTATTTTAATATTATATTCAATTATTATTATTATTAATAATTAAATACAATAATACTATTTAGTCTATCTTAAAACTATAGCTAAAAAAGGGCTTCTACTATCCTGTAAGTTGTGATGATTTGTGAGTGTGTGAAAGAGGTAAGTGTGAGATGGATGGATATGATAAATAAATGTGTGAATGTGATATATATATTAATGTGAGTATAATTGTGAGATGAGATGGATGAATGTGATATATATTAATGTGAGTATAATTGTGAGATGAGATGGATGGATATGATATAAATAAATGTGTGAATGTGATATATATATATATATTAATGTGAGTATAATTGTGAGATGAGATGGATGAATGTGATATTAATAGTCTGATGTGTGATATGAATATGAGTATATAAATGTAAGATGGGTGGGTGTGATATAAATAATGTGTGAATTATGATAGATATAAATGTGATATAAATATAAATGTAAGTATAAATGTGAATATATGAGATAAGTGAGAAGGCTGAGAGGCGTGTATATTTATTTATTTGTTATTTATTATATATTATTTGTTTAGACTGTAACTCTTGTAACAGAGGTGTGACAGTGAAAGTGAAAGTTTTTATCCCACTTTATTACAATTACAGGATAGGAGGAGGTTCGTCTATTAAGAACTTTTGTTTTGCTTAGTTCTAGCTTAAATTTAAATTAAGATTATATATTTTTAGTTCTAACTTAAAGCTATGTCAGTCTTTCTTTAACCAACGAGTCTTTATTCACTATTTATTTTTCTTTTTTCTTTTTCTTTTTTTTTTTTTTTTCAGATGGTGTCTTTTCCTCGGTTCTTCTTCCAGGCTCCAGGTAAGTATATTTTCTTTCCCCCTAAAGGGAACTTAGAGTCTTTAAGATCAACAGCAATAATAATAATATTATTAATAATATATTAATAACTTGTCTACACTTTTTCTTTGTTTTTCTGTTCTCAGTTGCAGCTCCTTTGTTCCAGACTGCAAGGTCCAGTGTCCAGAGTCCAGGATCCAGGTCCAGGTAAGTAATAATAAGTACTAAATATATGTTCCCTATTTTCCCTTTCCAGGTATCCCTCTGTCCTACTTGGCCCCTACAGCAAGCTTTGGGAAGCGGCAAAGTTATTGTTTTCCCGAGAAAATTGCGTCTGGCCGGCTTGTTTCCTATAACCAGAAGCCCGTCCCTGGTCGTAGCACGGTCAAATTTTTAGGAGGGGTGCCCCTTGATGTCGTCTTATTTGTCAAGGAATAAAAGAAGGGGGTCCACGATTCTGTTCCAGAGTTATGGGGTCCTTCCTATGAGCCAGATGTAAGTTTCCCAAATTTCGTCAATTTTTGTCCGTGCTAATCCCGGTTTCGAGCCTCCGGTGATCTGGAGGTATCCTTTCAAGGAAGTTTGACGGCGCCGACAATTCAGTGTCAATAAAAAATTTCTATGTCGTCCGGGAGCAAAACTGGCGGCACGCGTCAAAGTGACCTGAACGCGTCTGTACGCGCGTACGTACGCGTCACCGGGTTCAAGATCTTCTTTTGGTGTACTCCTCGTCACGGCGCGTCCAATGGTACCAGAAAATTGGCACCTCGCAGATTTGGTTTCCGAGAAATACACCAAAAACTGCGAAAAAATGCGGAAATCGCCGCAAAAACCCAACTGAACCCGGGACAAAGTCACCTGAACGCGTCTGGACGCGCGCACATACACGCTATCAGGGTCACACTGGTACTGCTGGACGCCTCTTGAAACGGCGCGTCGAGTGATGCACAATGAGCACTAGGTAGTACGCCTGGTTTTGGAGATATTCACCAGTAAACTTCTTATATTTCACTTTTCCTTCAGTTTTTTAGGTAAAGTTAACTGAACTTTTCACAACAATAGTAACAACACAAACACACAATAATAACTTGATAACGGTCCAAATAATGATAAAGAATAATAATAATTGAAAGAATAATAGAAATAATTAAATAATAACGTGTTATTGTCGTAAAACTAGTTAGCAGATTGCGCTAGAGTTAACTAAGGTTAAAGCGTGTCCGTTCGACTTAGCGTAGGTCGGCTGACTGGTGCGCCGTGTGGTGGCGGCTGAAGAATACCACCACTCCCTAGGCCCAAAATCCAGGGATCCTGTAAGAGTCAGGAAAAGGATTCTGCAGTGGCAGTGGGCCAGCTCCGATGCCGTCGACAGTTCGGGCGAATGAGCTCCCCGGCGTCCGCTTGGTGGACTCTAGTCCAAGGGGCGTCGGGAGTCTTCGGGGTCAAGTCCCAATCTGGCCCCGAAGAAGGAGGAGTATCGATGGCCTAGTACACAGTCAGGCCATCGGTACGAGGAGGAGCACCGACTGCCAAGTTCCAGTCTGGCGGTTAGTGCGGAGAGCAGCTCCGATGCCCCCAGAGTTCTTAGGGGGGCGAATGAGCTCGGTGCTGGCCCCGATGCCCTCTGGTCAGAGAGGCGAATGGGCCGCACCGGTCGGTTGGGTGGCTTGGCCACTGAGGAGAAAATGTGCGTGCTTTTCGCTGTAAATCCTTTTGCAGTGAAAAGCACGCACATGAAGTCCCGAGATCTACACAGAGCACAACCACCCCTCCGCGGGCCCACCTCGTTGATAGGTGCGTGGTGCGGACGGGGGATAGTGGCGGACCTACGTGCTCCGCCAACAAAATTTCACTTATTTATTTTCGGCCTCAATGTGTTCTGTGTAGATTTCGAGTGGACGTAGGCGGGTCTGGCTGTGTCAGTCGGACTGGCGAAGGGGCTTGGCTCCTTTGGCCTCCGCCGGAGTGTTCCGCGGGGTCCGGGTGGCCCCTGCGAAGCGCCTCTGCAACGCGGAGGAATAGCGGCGGGTCTGGCTGTACTCTTGTGCAGTCGGACAGGTTCGGGAAGGTGTTACCTTTCCGGCCACCGTTGGTCGTAGCTCCCTGATGGAGCTGTGCGGAAGCGTAGTCACGTCTTACGATTTCGCGCAGCTTCAGCAGGGAAACGACGGGCTTGGCTTAACCGCCTGGCCCAAGTGGAAGCAACTTTAAAACCACTCTAAAAAATCCCTCAACCCCAAGCGTGTCGTGCAGCCGCGAGGGGGTTCCTGTGGCAGGGAGGTGGACCTGTCGCTAGCTGGATTTGCGTTTTTGAGTAAATAAATAAAGTATAGTACTCGTGGGATTAATAATGAAAAAATCTAAAAAAACCCAAGGACGAGGAGGTAAGAAGAACGAGGCCGCGTCTGCACGCGCACCGGCCAGCAGCGAGGAGGAGGAGATGGTGGAGGTGTCAAGTGCGGAGGGCACCGACACTGCGGAGCGGGGTTCGAGCGGACGGCTCTGGCGGGACGATCCGGTCCGCCGCCCCACCAAACGCGCGAAGGGCGATCGCCTCTCGTCGACTTCCGACGATGACAGCGGGAGCCCCTCTTCAAGAAGGAGCCTTAGCGTGGCTAAGCGCGGGCGAGGCCGACCCCCCACCACAGGGGAGTACATCGGTGTCGCCCTCGCCAAGGAGGCCTACTTGAAGCAGAAGAGGGAGGAGCTCCAGTTGGAAGCCGAAGCGGAAGTCGCGAAAATGTCGGCGAGCGCGCGGGTGCTGCGTGCTCGGAAGCCAGTGTCCCTGGCGAAGGACGACCCTGGTGCTCTCCTGGAGCGGTTTCGCACGGACGTGGAGTCCGTGGAAACCGTTGCCAGGACCAGCAGCCACCTGAAGGGCACTTATGTCAAGGCCCTCAATGAAGCGGTGTTCTCCATGACGGAGATTTTCAATGAGTTGCGGGGCCGGACGGCCTCCGACGAAGTCGAGAGGCTTCGGGCGGAGAACGCCCGGCTGACCGCCGAACATGAAGATCTCCGTAAGGAGATGGCAGCTATGAGGGAGGAGATGAAGGAGTGGAGGAACTCGGTTCCTCCTCCTTCCCCTCCCATGTGCCGCCCTGAAGAGCTGCCCCCGCCGCCGCCGTCACCGAGGATGCGCCCCGTGGAGAGAGCCGAAGAGCCGGAGAGCACTGACTCCCGCTTCAACGCCATGACGGAGTCCCTGGAGAGGACGCTGACTGTCTTCATTGGCAAGAAAATCGAGGCGAGCCTGGATTCCTTGCGAGTGGATCTGGGCGCCGCCGCCATGCCAATGAGACCTGTCCGTCCTCCTCTAGGCAGACGGAAAGATGGCCCGCCGCCTCCTGCGAGCGCGTCGGCTCCAGTGCCCGCACCGAGGGCGAGTGTTCCGGCCGAGAGGCCCCGAGACACTACCGGACCGGAGACGTGGTCCGAGGTAGTGTCTCGGAACACAAGGAGGAAAATGAGGCAGAAGGCGGCTCGGTCCGCGGCTGCTCTCTCGGCTCCGGCGGCTGCTCCTGCGCCCGCTCCGGCGCAGAAGAAAAAGAGAGTCCGGAGCCGGCGCCCGCGCCCCCCCGGAACGACGGCGGTGATAATTAATATCACGGCGGAAGGCCTGGCCAAGGGCGTCACTTACAAGGCGGTCTTGGATCAGGCCAAGAGGGGTGTTAATCTAGAGGAGATTGGCATCCCCTCTGTAAAATTCCGCCAGTCCATCTCGGGGGGGCGGATGCTCGAAATCGCGGGGGCTGCTAGTGGCGACAAAGCGGACGCCCTAGCTCAAAAGATCCGCGCGATCTTCCCCGTGGACGGCTTCGTTCGGGTCACCAGACCGATGAAGTGCGCGGAGTTCCGCGTCGTCGGTCTGGATGACTCGGTCGAGTCGGAGGAGGTCGCGGCGGCCGTCGCGGGCGTCGGCGAGTGCGCGGTGCCTGACGTGAAGGTGAGTCAGGTCCGCGTCACTGATTTTGGTGCCGCATCGGCACACGTTCGGTGTCCGGTGGCGGCGGCAAATAAAGTCGTCGCGGTAGGCCGCATAAAGGTGGGCTGGGTTTCGGCGCGAGTGGTGCCGTTAGAGCCGAAACCCCTGCGGTGCTACAAATGCCGCATGGTGGGGCATGCTTCGGCACGCTGTCCCTCCGCAGTAGACCGCAGCGCGGAATGTTTCCGCTGCGGTATGCCGGGACACATGCGGGCGGCCTGCACAGCTGCGCCCCGCTGCTCCCTGTGTGCTGCGGAGGGGAAGAAGGCCGAGCACGCGTTGGGCACCCAAGGGTGTCCCTTCGCCAAGAAAACCGCGGGCGGGGGGACGGTCGCCACTCGGGCGGCCGTCGCCTTGCCCGTGGTAGCTCCGCCCGCAGCGGCAGCCCCACCGGCCCATCCGGCCCAGGCTGAGGAGGCGATGGAAACAATGTCGCCAGTATAGGTTATCATCGCCTCCTCCAGTCGAACCTCAACCACTGCGCCGGTGCCCAGGATCTCCTGATCCAAAGCATGGCGCAGTGGTCAATAGAGCTGGCCGTGGCCGCCGAGCCCTACTTTGTCCCTCCCGGATCTCCGGACTGGTTGGGGGACCGTTCGGGCTCGGTGGTCATAATAAAACGTCAGGTCGCGGATTCCCTGCCCCTCGTATCCAAAGCGAGCGGGCAGGGTTTCGTGGCGGCGTTGTGGGGTGAAACACTCGTGTTAGGAGTGTACTTCTCCCCCAACAGAAGTCTCGCCGAATTCGAGGCGTTTCTCGACGAGATCGACCGGGTTGTCGGCCGATTCTCGTCGGGAAACGTGCTCTTCCTGGGTGATCTCAACGCCAAATCAACGGCGTGGGGATCCCCCAGGACTACTCCTCGCGGCGAGGCTCTGGAGGAATGGGCGGCGATGGCCGGTCTGTGCGTTCTGAACCACGGATCGGTCAACACATGCGTGCGACAGCAAGGCGGATCCATCGTGGATGTGACATTCGCGTCCCCGTCTGTCGTGCGTTGGACTCGCGGCTGGAGGGTTCTGGACGGGGTGGAGACGTTGTCGGATCATCGTTACATCAGATTCGACGTCTCCACCGCGCCTTCAACCCCGAGTCCTCGCCGCCCAGGAGGGTACACTCCTGCTTTTCCCCGATGGGCTCTAAAGCGTCTCGACAGAGACCTGCTGGTGGAAGCCTCGATCGTGCAGTCGTGGGTGGCTGGTAGCGAGCCAGACGACGTGGAGGAAGGAGCCGAATGGTTTAAGGACGCCATGACGCAAGTTTGCGATGCGTCCATGCCGCGAGTTCGGCTCCGACCTCCCAAAAGACAAGTGTACTGGTGGAACGACGAGATCGCCGCGCAGCGCGTGCTGTGTGCCGCGGCTCGTCGTCGTTACACCAGGCACAGAAGGCGTCGCCACCGCGACCCCACGATCGAGGCTCAGCTGTACAGCTCGTACCGAGATCTGAAGAAGGAGCTGCAGCTATCCATCAGCAAGGCCAAGACTCAGGCCCGAGACGAACTGCTGGCGACTCTGGACAGCGACCCATGGGGCCGCCCGTACCGCTCGGTGCGTGGCAGGCTCCGCGTATGGGCGCCGCCTCTCACCCAGAGTCTCCAGCCGCAACTGCTGGACAGCGTCGTGTCCGCCCTCTTCCCCGTGCAGGGAGCGGATCACGCGCCCCCGTTCATGGCTAGGACGGGGGAAGTTGTCCGGGTTGCGGTGCCGGATTTGACTCCCGCGGAGTTCGTCTCCGCCGTCGCGAAGCTCAGGCGCAACACTGCGCCTGGGCCGGACGGTATACCCGGCAGGGCCTGGGTGTTGGCCTTCGGAGCCCTCGGGGACCGGCTCGGGAGACTTTACCAGAAGTGTCTCGAGTCGGGAGTGTTTCCCCGACAGTGGAAGTCGGGCAGACTGGTGCTCCTGCAGAAGGCAGGGCGCCCCGCAGACTCTCCCTCCGCATATCGCCCCATCGTGTTGCTCGACGAGATCGGCAAGCTGTTCGAGAGAATAATCGCTCGTCGACTCGTCGAGCACATGACGTCGGTAGGACCCGATTTAAACGAGGTGCAGTTTGGTTTCCGGGCGGGCCGGTCGACCATCGACGCTATCGGTCGAATCAAGGCCCTCTCGGAAGAGACGGTCGCCCGGGGCGGAGTGGCGGTGGCGGTATCGCTCGATATCGCCAACGCCTTCAACTCCTTGCCCTGGGGCTGCATCAGAGAGGCACTCCGCTACCATGGAGTGCCTCTCTACCTACAAGAGGTGATCGGGTCCTACCTGAGCGACAGATTTATCGTCTACGAGGGGCGATGCGGTCGCATCATTCGGAGGGAGATGAAACGCGGTGTTCCACAGGGATCGGTCCTCGGTCCACTCCTGTGGAACATCGGGTACGATTGGGTCCTGCGGGGCGCACTCCTCCCGGGCCTCAGCGTGACCTGCTATGCAGACGACACGCTGATCTTGGCCCGGGCGGAGGAATACAGCGAGTCTGCCCTGCTTGCGGCGGCAGGCACTTCCATAGTCGTCGGTCGCATACGGTTGCTGGGCCTGAAGGTCGCGCTGCACAAGTCGGAGGCCCTGTGTTTTCACGGTCCCCGGCGCGCGCCGCCTTCAGGTGCCGGCATCACCGTCGGCGACACCCGCATCGAGGTCGGGTCCACGATGAAATATCTGGGACTCGTCCTCGATGGCCGCTGGAGTTTCCGCGCGCACTTCGCGCAGTTGGTCCCTAGACTGGTCGGCGCAGCTTCCGCCCTCGGGCGGTTGCTGCCTAACATCCGCGGACCGGACGTGGGATGCCGCAGGCTGTATCTGGGAGTGGTGAAGTCCATGGCCCTCTACGGGGCCCCGATATGGGCTGGTGCCCTGGCGCGCCATAATGCTGCGCTGCTGCGTAGACCGCAGCGAATTATGGCCGTCAGGGTAATAAGAGGGTACCGCACCATCTCCCACGATGCGGCTTGCCTGCTGGCGGCGTCCCCTCCATGGGACCTAGAGGCGGTGGTCTGGGCTGATGCCTATCATCGGCGCACAGACCATCCGCCGCGCGTGCGGAAGCTCCTCGCTCGACAGCTCCTGCTGCAGCGGTGGGGAAGGAGGTTGAGGAGTGCCACGGCTGGAAGCAGGACTGTCGAGGCGATCCGCCCTATTCTCAAACGGTGGGCGGACAGGCGGCACGGGTCGCTCTCGTACCGGGTGACGCAGGTACTGTCGGGGCATGGTTGCTTCGGCAGCTATCTGTGTCGCATCGGACGAGAGCCGACGACCTCGTGTATGGAGTGCGAGGACAACGTCGAGGACACTGCGCAACACACCTTAGAGCACTGCTCCGGGTTGAGCGTGCTCCGCAGTGTCCTCGTCGATCAGGTGGGACGCGATCTCTCGCTACCGTCGGTAGTCAAATCGATGGTAGCGAGCGAAGCGTCGTGGAATGCTGTCGCCTCCTTCTGTGAGAGCGCTATGCTCCAGAAGGAGGCCGCGGAGCGGGAGCGTGAAGACGATCCGAACGCTCCCGCTTCCCGCCGAAGAAGAAGACAGCGCAGGAGGCGGCAATATGCCGCCCTCCTGCCCACCTGAGGGGCCCGAGTGATGTCGCGGGGGGTGACATCGCTCGTAATTGGGCCCCCGAGATGGCGCGCGCGTGTTCCCGCGCGCCTCTCCGAAGGCGAGGGAGGATACCAGCTCTTCTCCCTCGTCATCAAGAAGGCGCCCGCACACTAGCGGGCGACGCCGGCGGGCGGTGGTAGTTTGCTCACTGCTCCTCACCGTCCGCCACCAATACGAGGCGTCAAGCGGAACACCATCAGGTTTTAGTCGGTGCGAGCCCGACATAACCTCCCCCCTGTCCCCCGACTCGGGGGGGGTATCCGGTAGGGATTTCCTGATGTAAAAAAAAAAAAAAAAAAAAAAAAAAAAAAAAAAAAAAAAAAAAAAAAAAAAAAAAAAAAAAAAAAAAAAAAGGTCGGCTGACTGGTTCCGTGTGGTGGCGGCTGAAGAATACCACCACTCCTGTAGGCCCAAAATCCAGGGATCCTGTAAGAGTCAGGAAAAGGATTCTGCCAGTGGCAGTGGGCCAGCTCCGATGCCGTCGACAGTTCGGGCGAATGAGCTCCCCGGCGTCCGCTTGGTGGACTCTAGTCCAAGGGGCGTCGGGAGTCTTCGGCGGCCTAGTCCCAATCTGGCTGCCGAAGAGAGGGGAGTACCGATCGCCTAGTAAACAGTCAGGCCATCGGTACGAAGACGAGCACCGACTGCCAAGTTCCAGTCTGGCGGTTGGTGCGGAGAGCAGCTCCGATGCCCCCAGAGTCCTTAGGGGGGCGAATGAGCTCGGTGCTGGCCCCGATGCCCAGAGGGGCGAATGGGCCGCACCGGTCGGTTGGGTGGTCTCGACCACGGAAGAGGGAATGTGCGTGCTTCTCGCTGTAACTACTTACAGGGAGTAAGCACGCACATGCCTTGAAGTCTACACAGAATTACAATCACCCCTCTGCGGACCCACCTGCTCTAGCAGGTGTGTGTTGCCGCAGATGGGGGATAGTGGCGGAACTACGCGCTCCGCCAACAAAATTTAAAAGTATTTTTCGGCTTGTATTTTGTATTCTGTGTAGATTTCAAGGACTGGTGTAGTCTCTCCAGATCTTGGGGAGGGACGCGGGTCTGGCTGCGCAGCCATAGCACAGCTCAATTATTATACTTGTTATATATTGATGTTGTGTGGATGGTTGCGCAGTCAGGCGGACGGGCAAGGCCTAGCCTTCCCGTCGTTTGTGGAAATACGGGGGACACTGATGTGTCCTTCCGTCCGCCTTTGGGCGAGAGCGGGTCTGGCTGTGCCGCTGTGCAGTCGGACTGGCGAAAGGGGCACTGCACCTTTCGGCCTCCGCGGAACAATCCGGAGGGTCGCAGCGACCCTCACGAAGCGCCCCTGCTAGCGGGGGAATAGCGGCGGGTCCGGCTGTGCGTTGCGCAGTCGGACAGGTTCGGGAAGGTGTTACCTTTCCGGCCACCGTTGGTCGTAGCTCCCTGTTGCGGCTGTGTGGAAGCGTAGTCACGTCTTACGATTTCGCGCAGCCCCAGCAGGGAAACGACGGGCTTGGCTTAACCGCCCGGCCCAAGTGGAAGTGACTTAAAAACCACTATAAAAAATCCCTCAGCCCTAAGTGTGTTGTGCAGCCGCGAGAGGGTTTCAACGGCAGGGAGGTGGACCTGTCGTTAGCTGCACTCAGTTTTGAGTCAATACCCAAAGTTTAAACTCGTGGGAACAAAAATGAAAAATAAAAAGAAATCCCAAAAGGAGGAAAGCGAGGAGAAGAAGAATATGGCCGCGACTGCACGCGCACCGGCCAGCAGCAGTGAGGATGACCTCATCGAGGTGACGGACGACCCGGTGGCGGTCGACGTCACAGCGCAGGAGGGACTGAGCGGAAGGCTCTGGAGTGATGCCTCTGTCCGCCGCCCTGCCAAGCGCGTCATGGCGGAGCACCTGTCGTCCTCTTCGGCGGACGACAGCGAGACGCCGTCAACCAGCAGGAGCTTGGGTGTGGCCAAGCGCGGGAGAGGCAGACCCCCCACCACCGGGGAGTACGTTGGCCTCGCCCGCGCCAAGGAGACCTACCTGAAGAAGAAGAGGGAGCAGCTGCAGCTCGAGGCCGAGGAGGAGGTCTCCAAGATGTCGGCAAGTGCTCGCATGCTGAGAGCCCGGAAACCTGTGGCGGCGACGAGGGAGGACCCCAGTGCTCTCCTGGAGAGGTTTCGCACGGACGTGGAGTCCGTGGAAACCGTGGCCAGGACGAGCACTAACCTCAAGGGCACCTATGTCCGGGCCCTAAACGAAGCGATGGTCTCCATGACGGAGATCTTCGAAGATTTGCGGAGTCGGACGGCCTCCGACGAAGTCGAAAGGCTTCGGGCGGAGAACGCCCGGCTGACCGCCGAACACGGAGATCTCCGTAAGGAGATGGCGGAGCTCAAGGATGAGTTGAGGGAGTTGAGGAAAGTGGTGGTTCCTCCTCCTTCCTCTCCTAGGCCCCGCCCTGAAGAGGTGCCCTTGCCTCCGTCGCCGAGGACGCGACCCGGAAGTAGGGCGGACGAGCAGGAGGGACCGAGCCTCTCCCGGTTCGACGAATTGGCGTCGTCCCTGGAGAGGACCTTAACGGTCTTCCTCGGGAAGAAGATCGAGGCCAGCGTCGATTCCCTGAGAAGGGATCTGGGCGCTGTCCCGACGAGGCCTGTCCGCCCTCCTCTGGGTCGACAGAGTGTTGGTCTGCCGCCTCAGGCGAGCGCGCCGGCTTCAGTGCCGGCTGAGAAGGTCCGGAACACCACTGGTCCGGAGACGTGGTCCGAGGTGGTGTCTCGGAACACGAGGAGGAAAAGGAGGCGGCAGGCGGCTCGGTCCGCGGCAGCTCCTTCGGCGCCAGCGGCTGCTCCAGCACCGGCGCCCCCGAAGAAAGCCAGGGAGCGGCGCCCGCGCCCCCCCGGTACAACGGCGGTGATCATAACGATCACGCCGGAAGGTCTGGCCAAGGGCGCGACCTATAAGGCCGTCTTGGACCAGGCCAAGAGGGGTGTCGACCTCGCGGAGCTCGACATCCCCTCGGTTAAATTCCGGCAGGCCGTCTCGGGGGGGCGAATGTTGGAGATCGCGGGGGCCTCCAGCGGTGGCAAGGCTGACGCCCTTGCCGAGAAGATTCGTGGAGTCTTCCCGCTGGACGGTTTCGTCCGTGTCACCAGGCCGATGAAGTGCGCGGAGTTCCGCGTCGTCGGCCTGGACGACTCGGTCGAGCCGCAGGAGGTGGCGGCGTCCGTCGCGGGTGCCGGGGAGTGCGCGGAAGCTGACGTGAAGGTCAGCCAGATCCGCGTCGCGGACTACGGGTCCTCCTCGGCACACGTGAGGTGTCCGGTGGCTGCTGCCAACCGGGTTGTTGCGGCGGGCCGCATCAAGGTGGGCTGGGTTTCGGCGAGGGTAGTGTCCATTGTGCCGAAACCCATGCGATGTTTTAGGTGTCGCATGGTGGGGCATGCTGCTGCCCGTTGTCCCTCCGGGGTGGACCGCACTGCGGACTGCTTCCGTTGCGGGCAGCCGGGGCATAAGAGGGCGGCCTGCACGGCTGCACCCCGTTGCGCTCTGTGCGCCGCGGAGGGCAAGAAGGCGGAGCATGTTCTGGGGGCCCAAGGGTGCCCTCAGACCAAGAAAGTCAGGGGCATGGGGACGATCGCCACTCAGGCGGCCGTCGCCATGTCCGTGGATGCTCCGCTCGCGGCGGCAGCCCCACCGGCCCAACCGGCCCAGGCTGAGGAAGCGATGATAATAGTGCCGCCAATATAGGTTATCATCGCCTCCTCCAGTCGAACCTCAACCACTGCGCCAGTGCCCAGGATCTCTTGATCCAAAGCATGGCGCAGTGGTCGATCGAGCTGGCCGTGGCCGCCGAGCCCTATTTTGTCCCTCCCGGATCCACCGACTGGCTGGGGGACCTTGTGGGCTCGGTGGTCCTTATAAAGCGCCAGGTCGCGGACTCCCTGCCCCTCGTATCCCAGGTGAGGGGCCGAGGTTTCGTGGCGGCGTTGTGGGGGGAAACCCTTGTGGTAGGGGTGTATTTCTCTCCCAACAGAAGCCTCGCCGACTTCGAGGCGTTTCTCGACGAGATCGACCGAGTTATCGGTCGATTCTCGTCCGGAAACGTGCTCGTCATGGGCGATCTCAACGCCAAGTCAACGGCGTGGGGATCCCCCAGGACCACCCCTCGCGGCGAGGCTCTGGAGGAATGGACGGCGATGGCCGGTCTGGGTGTACTGAACCGCGGATCGGTCAACACATGTGTGCGACAGCGGGGCGGGTCAATCGTGGATGTCACGTTCGCGTCCCCGTCTGTCGCACGCTGGACTCGCGGCTGGAAGGTTCTGGACGAGGTGGAGACGTTGTCGGATCATCGCTACATCAGATTCGACGTCTCCACCTCGCCGACAGCCTCGAGTCCTCGCCGTCCTGGAGGGCACACCCCTGCCTTTCCCCGATGGGCTTTAAAGCGTCTCGACAGAGACCTGCTGGTGGAAGCCTCGATCGTACGGTCGTGGGTGGCCGGTGGCGAGCCACAAGACGTCGAGGAAGGAGCCGAATGGTTTAGGGACGCCATGACGCAAGTGTGCGACGCGTCCATGCCGCGAGTTCGGCTCCGACCTCCGAAGAGGCAAGTGTACTGGTGGAACGACGAGATCGCCGCGCAGCGAGTGCTGTGTGCCGCGGCTCGTCGTCGGTTCACCAGACACCGAAGGCGTCGCCATCGCGACCCCACGATCGAGGCTCAGCTGTACGACTCCTACAGAGAGCTCAGGAAGGAGCTGCAGCTGACCATCAGCAAGGCCAAGACTCAGGCCCGAGACGAACTGCTGGCGACTCTGGACAGCGACCCATGGGGCCGCCCGTACCGTTCGGTGCGTGGCAGGCTCCGCGCATGGGCGCCTCCTCTCACCCAGAGTCTCCAGCCGCAACTGCTGGACAGCGTCGTGTCCACCCTCTTCCCTGTGGAGGGAGCGGATCACGCGCCCCCGTTCATGGCTCGAGCGGGGGAAGTTGTCCGGGTTGCGGTGCCGGAAGTGACTCCCGCGGAGTTCGTCTCCGCCGTCGCTAAGCTCAGGCGCAACACTGCACCTGGGCCTGACGGTATACCTGGCAGGGCCTGGGTATTGGCCTTAGAAGCCCTCGGGGACCGGCTCGGGAGACTGTATCAACAGTGTCTCGAGTCGGGAAGGTTTCCCCTCCAGTGGAAAGTGGGCAGACTCGTGCTCCTGCAGAAGGCAGGGCGCCCCGCAGACTCTCCCTCTGCGTATCGCCCCATCGTGCTGCTCGACGAGATCGGCAAGTTATTCGAAAGAATAATTGCTCGCCGACTCGTCGAGCACATGACGTCGGTGGGACCCGATCTGAGTGAAATGCAGTTCGGATTCCGGGCGGGCCGGTCGACCATCGACGCTATTGGTCGAGTAAAGGCCCTCTCGGAAGAGACGGTTGCCCGGGGCGGAGTTGCGGTGGCGGTATCGCTCGATATCGCCAACGCCTTCAACTCCTTGCCCTGGGGCTGCATTAAAGAGGCGCTCCGATACCATGGAGTGCCTCTCTATCTGCAAGAGGTTATCGGGTCCTACCTGAGTGACAGACATATTGTCTTTGAGGGGCGATGCGGAAACATCGTGAGGAGGGAGATGAAGCGCGGTGTTCCGCAGGGATCGGTTCTTGGCCCGCTCCTGTGGAACATCGGGTACGATTGGGTGCTGCGGGGTGCACTCCTCCCGGGCATCAGCGTGACCTGTTACGCAGACGACACGCTGATCCTGGCCCGGGCGGAGGACTACAACGAGTCTGCCCTACTGGCAGCAGTTGGCACAACTGTGGTGGTCGGTCGGATGCGGATGCTGGGCCTGAAGGTCGCGCTGCACAAGTCGGAGGCTTTGTGTTTTCACGGCCCCCGGCGCGCGCCGCCTTCGGGCGCCGGCATCACTGTAGACGACGCCCGCATCGAGGTCGGGTCCACTATGAAGTACCTGGGACTCGTCCTCGATAGCCGCTGGAACTTCCGCGCGCACTTTGCGCAGTTGGTCCCCAGGCTGGTCGGCGCGGCTTCCGCCCTCGGGCGGTTGCTGCCCAACGTCCGCGGACCAGATGTGGGATGCCGCAGGCTGTATCTGGGAGTGGTCAAGTCCATGGCCCTCTACGGGGCCCCGATATGGGCTGACACCCTGGCGCGCCATAATTCCGCTTTGCTGCGTAGACCGCAGCGGATTATGGCCGTCAGGGTGATACGAGGATACCGCACCATCTCCCATGATGCGGCCTGCCTGCTGGCGGCGTCCCCCCCGTGGGACCTAGAGGCGGTGGTCTGGGCTGAGGCCTACCACAGGCGCACAGACCATCCGCCGCGCGCGCGGAAGCTCCTCGCCCGACAGCTCCTGCTGCAGCGGTGGAGAAGAAGGCTGAGAAATGCCACGGCTGGAAGCAGGACTGTCGAGGCAGTCCGACCCGTTATTAAACGGTGGGTGGACAGGCGGCACGGGTCGCTCTCCTACCGAGTGACGCAGGTACTGTCGGGGCATGGCTGCTTCGGCAGATATCTGTGTCGCATCGGACGAGAGCCGACCACCACATGTCTGTCATGCAGAGAAAACGTCGAGGACACTGCGCAACATGTCCTAGAGCATTGCTCCGCGATGAGCATGCTCCGCAGTGTCCTCGTCAATCAGGTGGGACGCGATCTCTCGCTACCATCGGTAGTCAAATCGATGGTAGCGAGCGAAGCGTCTTGGGACGCTGTGGCCTCCTTCTGTGAGCACGCCATGCTCCAGAAGGAGGCGGCGGAACGGGAGCGGGAAGAAGACCCGAACGCCCCTCCCTTCCGCCAGAGGAGAAGACAGCGCAGGAGGCGGCAGTACGCTGCCCTCCTGCCCACCTGAGGGGCTCGAGCGGTGTCACGG